>OY728150.1:1924348735-1929348735 GCA_963277665.1 Viscum album | reverse complement strand
AGTATAATCCCAATGTAGAGAACGATTGATCCTAAGGGTCACTAGAAGGTGTATAATCTAAACTTGTCCTGCTAATATTCTAGGAAGATATGCTAGATACTCTATGTTATTGTGTTAATTACTAATTGGGGTGAGCTAAACAAGTTCTAACATGTAACGAATCACATATACAAGAATCATACAAAACAAACACACAAGAGTCACACCAAATAATTAATGGGAACAATCCCTTTTACTTTAAACAACTAGTTCATGAGGGTGTCCCATACCAATAACCTATAATTCCATTAAACAGAACTAATGTAATAAGATCTTCTAAGGAGATTTTTTAAAAGGGATCAATTTTAGATGGTGCCAAACGGGCCTCAAGAAATCAATAAGTGATAGAACATTTTCAACAAGAATCACATTCACAATTTACAATAATTACTTATTGATATCAATTTTAGAAACAAAAATCAGAATTTTATTATCTAAATATATTCACAACTAAATTAAAACCTTTAGGAACCCATAAAAATCATATTTGGAAAATCTAGGCAATTTATCAAACACATGGTGTATGAATTTAGTAGACCTATTTCATGCCATTTAAATACATTGAGGAAAAAATATATTTCATGCTAGGAAAATAATAAAAAATAATACATCACTAATTACTATTAAATATGTGTTTTAAATTAAATAAATCAATGTAATCATAAATTTCAAATCAAAATACAATGTAATCCTACCTAAAATATTCCATTTTTGAAGACAGCCACATAAATCCACTCTATGTGCTTACATGAAAATGAATTTATACATACATACATATATATATATATATCACTAGATGAAATGTAAATATTAACCTTTCTATGAGGGAATACATATAATGAATGCATATATATATTCCTTAACTATACATATCTGTGTAAGTCACCCACAATAACGGTTATCCAAAACACACTAAATAAAAATAATAGAGACTCGAAAACTAAAAAACCCCTAGATTAAAATAAACCAATGGTAAAAAATAAAATAATTTATATGTGAAAATAATAGTTCTCCCACTTCCTATAATATTTAAGGTTAGAACCATCCATAATAGATCGAAAGAGAACTACAAAACAAAATCCAACAAAATAAAAACCCAAAATCGTGTTAGTGTTGAGTGAGGACACACAAACCTCCAAAAAGAGATGAAAACAAATAAAAAAATATTAGAAGGGAAGAAGATTCTCCCTAGAGGTGCCCTCATAAAAACATATAGGGAAATGATAGTTTGAGGGATATAGGAGGATGTGGTGGCCCAAGAAGGGGTTCCCTCTACGTAGTGGGTTTCATACAAGATCGGGATGGGGAGGGGGACATTGGCCAAATGGGATTTGGGGACAGGGTTTACACCCTTTAGGTTCAGCTTTAATAATAATAATAATAATAATAATAATAATCATTAATAAATAATTATAATAATAACAATAAAAATAATTCATTTATTTTGTTATTAGTATTTCTAATTTTATATTAATTTATTTTTTATACTGATATTCACCTTTTTATTACTTTTCAACCAGGGAGGACGAAATAGTTTGGCCACACGATCTTCTAGAATGTGTACCAACCAGGCCTTTATCTCATTTATAAAAGGGTGGGAACATATGGTTTACATGGAGGGGGATCATAATCATGTGGTAAGCCTTAAGGACTTTTCATATTCGATGTCTAGTCCACATAGTTTCCACTAGGTAGGCACATGTTTTCACCTAACAATGATCCAATTGTGTGCCTCCTCCCATTCACACAAAAAATAATATTTTTTGTTAAAAACACCTTGGAAAGATGTAAAAAATCAATACCCTAAATAAATGAAATAATGAAGAAATATATGGTCTTGGTGTGACATTCATGATATCAGACATCATGATATTTATACATTCAGAACATATTATACGTTAGTTTAGAAACATGGGTAGAAATCCATTTAATTTGAAAAATTGAATTTTCCATTTATAAATTCAGATAAATCTAGGCGATATATAATTAGGGACCCCACTATCATTTCATGTCAAAAAATATTTCTATATATCTAATGATTGATTTAATATGTGAATAAATATGAATTATCAATAAATATAAATATTTACAAAAGTATATTTATTTCAAAATATTTCCCCATATAATTAAATAATATTTAGTGTAAACATCATATGTACAAATGGTATAACAATTATTAAATAATAATATCATTGATAAAAATAATATTCATATATAATTAAAAGTTATTTTCCATAGAAAAATATTCACAAAAATATTATTCTCTCATGATAATTTAAAAGACTACAAAATTATTCATGACATGATAGTTGACCATCTAATCGATCCTTTTTTTTTCATGTACATATCTCTATATGTTTTACGTTAATATTTTCTTCCAGTAGAGTTTTATACATTAAAGTTTGTCATTTGAATTACTAGAATCCAGATATAAATTGGTTAGTGAGATTAGAAACATTAAATAGGAATTGTATAGATTGAAATGAACATGGGATAAAAAATAAAATATTGAAAATATTCATGATGTGTGAAGGGATTACACATCTTGTTGTTGTTTGAGGGTTTTAGAAAAATAAATATAAGAAAATAGGTTTGTTGGTTTATCCCCTTAAAAATTGTTATAGGTCCTGTAATAACATTACAATCCATTTAAATGCACGAACTACTATTTTAACCACGTTGTGTGGCTGAATTATCATTTTTCTATAGAAAATCATCTCTTATATACCCTTGGTCATTCACTGGGAAAATTTTCAGGTGCCAAATTCCCTTATAGACATCCCATTTATGTGACCAACCAATGGTAAGTATTTTTTTATAGTTTTCTTTCATATATTCCTTCTTTAACAATTATTTGTTAGAACCCAGATCATTATTTCAGGTATGGATCTATTTTGGGGTAGTTTTAAGGAAAATGGGACTATTTAAAAAAATTATATGTACACACTAGGTACCTATGAGTACACACCATAAACTCAGTTTCCACATATGTACACATCTTGGACATGTAATGGCTGAGTCAAGGTCATGTGTCAAGATTTAAAAAACCACTAATTTCGGGGTTTAGTTGAGCCAAATACACAACCTGTTCATTAATAATACACGCTGTGTAATTTTAATTTATATTGACTAAGTAGATAGGGTTTGTGTATAGTCCCCAATAACATCTTCCATTTTCCATGCATCATGATGAAGCCTATAGAATTTTGGATTCTTCTCAAATCCACTGAACTGTAATTTGTTCTCTAAATCAAACACCGTTACTTTCGTTAGAATCACCTCAGTGAGTATTTTATTCTTCTTGAGCCTTTTTTCCGGATTCTTCCTCATTCAAGAGTCATTATGGAATGCACTTTTTGGACACTTTTTTAGATCTATGTTGTTCTAGGATGATTCAAGGGCTGATGTTCAAGTGTATTCATCACACATCATCGTGGAAGGTGGTTTGTTCCCTTCTGTTTTTTCCTTTGAGTTTATTTTCCAAAGTGTCGATTACCCATGTTTTGGGTATTTTGGTTTAAAGAAATTAAACCCAATTTAATCCACCTTAGATTTTTTATTGTATTAACATTTTTTTGTAGTATTATATAAAATTTAAATTTTTAAGTGACACTCATCATTTCATTTCCTTTTTTTGAATGTTTAGGGTATTTTTGTTCTTGCTGCCTATGAGGAAGGCTTTGTTTCCTTGCCTTGCTTGAGAGGATGGAAGCAATATCTATTTATTTATTTTTAAATACTTGTGATATGCATTCAAATTATTAGTGATGTAGTAGCTAAGATTAATTATGATTTCTTGTTATCATAGATGAACGATTTAATAGCATTGGTTTGGGAGAACATGGTGTAGTTACACCACTGGGGGAATTGAAGTTGAGTGCTTCCTTAGAGTGTCTATAATATTTCTGGCTATGAGACCACATGGGGGATTGTCATTGAGTGCTCCCACAGAGTTTCTGTAGTTTACATTATGATAATAGATGTGGAGTTGATGTTGAGTGATTCCCCATAATGTTTGTAGTTATTGTGGAAAGACTATAGGGGGAATTGAAGGTGACTACTTCCTTGGAGTGTATTTGCTATGTTTTTGTATTACATTGCTATAGGGGTTAAACTGTATGAGCAACCAAGATGGTTAACAAAAATATTGATTTATTTTTATGAATCTTCAAAGAAAAATCACAATCTTAGATTCATTCCTATTAGAAAGTCTTGTGAGATAATTGCTGTGATAATCACTTTATTAAATGATGAAAATTAAATTCTAATGAGTGTAAATGGAAACTGTAGGATTGATTACTATTGTTTAATCTTATTTCATTGTTGTTTTCTATTATTACCTACTATATACACTCACTAACAGTTATGAAAAAGATATTATAGTGGTTTCCTACTGGGATTCATTTAACACACTATTTGGGTCATGTTTTTGGAGCCAATCATAATATATGGTTTCAAGTGTGGATAAGGGGAAGCTCACTTCTTCTTTAGGTACATGATTCGCTGGTTGGAGCTGGAGATCATAGGACCAAGCTCATTCTTGTAATGCTTCTTGAGTTTTTCTCTTTTCATTTTAATTTCATTTAGTTGTATCTCCATCATATTATCTTGTTGGGCTTCTTTCCTGGACATATGTGACCTAAAAAATTTATATATTCGCTCTAGTTGTTATTTACATTCATTCTTCCATTGTTTACTAGTTTTATTGTATTATTTCTTCTTATACTGTTTAATATTTTTTATTTGGTTGTGCATACTCTTCCAATGAGGGCATAATTTCACCACTATCATACCCAAGGCCCTTGCTGCTAGTAATAAACCTCTGGCGTTTGTAGAAATGTGCATGAGGCCATGTGACCAACTAGGTACCGAGAATCCTTTGGCGGCACCGAAAACATGGACGTTTCGAAGTGTTATCATAAGAGATTCTTCTATGCGTTGTATTAATATGTGGATAAAATATATAGGGATAGGAAGGAATATGTAGTTGGTAACAATCTCTTCCCAGGAGTAGCTAGCCCGTGAATAGGGAAAATCCAATATTCCTTGATTATTGCAATTTTTATGTATTTTCAATTACTACAGTTGAATTTATTTCATTGTTGGTTGACTCACATGGGTTTTTTTGTTATGATTTATATCATTGTAATTATATTTATGATGTAACATGATGAGATGAGGGTATTCCATATCATGCATCAAATAGTCACTTGCTAGAGATCACAGATCATGCATTTTGTCATGCTATTTAGGATACATTGCTGATTTCATGATATTGTGATAGATGTTGTTCTATATATGTACAATTTTGTGATAGATGTAATGATAAAATACCTACTATTTTGGTAGGGTATTATAAAATTTAATTTTTTATTTGAATGAGAACCAAACATTGGTCCCTGAGGTGTTATGGGCCCTCATGGATCATAATTTTGTGGGTCATGTAATTGATTTCACTGTTATACTTTGTGTTATAAATGAATATACTACCAAGATTTGATTTGGATGGAGTATGGGGCCCCACATATCATAATTCAGCACTTTAATTCATGTTTCAATATTTTTATAGGGTTTCAGAGTAGTTTCTAAGGCTTATTGTTCAGGAAAACCCAGAATACATATTGTGTGATAATGAATACACTACATGTAACCTTTTGTTTGGGATGAAAGCGTTTTTATTAATTACAAGCTGTATACTTTCTCTACCCGTCGTGAATCCATTTACTGAGTGACCAACCTTGTAGTTAGAGGCATGGGTTGGAAATAATTTCTTGGAAACATCTTGAAGTAGGCATACACACCTTGTTTTGGTGATCAGACTATGCAACCATGTGACCAATGACATGGGTCAGTGAATCCTTCTAGTATATGCTATGTATGGCATATAAACAACATGTAATTTTTAATAAGAGAACCTTGTAGTTCTAGTCATGTAGTAGTACTTGGGAAGGATGGAATATTAAAATACAATCTTTTTCATAAGGGGAAAATTCCATGTGTATGGGGGCGTAAGACTACTAGTTTTGGAATTGTTGCATGCCAGGTTAAAAGCCTAATAGAACACACTATGTTGGGGTTATACATGCCGTGAAACCCTGTTTTGTAATGAAAGGATTATTTTCTTCTCATTTTCCTTTCTTGAACATCCATGTTTCAGTCCATGATGGTATTGAACTAAGGTGTGAGCTTATCCTTATAGAGTCATGCCATCGAGACGTCTTCCAGTTCAACTCTAGGTTTGGGGTGATGATAAGACACTAGGAACTATATATCAAGGACTACTAGTAGATCCTACCATCCTTCCCTTCAGGGAACAATATATTATTCAATATAAAGGGGTTGATGCACAGTTCTGAGAAGGCTTCATGAGGATGATGAAATCCTTAAAGGGAGAACTGCATCATGTCCCTTCTATTGTAGAGTTGAAGTGGGTTTTTAGCAGCAACATCCTCTCAACTTGTCATGTGATGAATGACCTTAGGTTGCAACGTCATGGTTGGAAGCCATTTTTTCTATATTCGATCATATCAAGACACCTCCAGATAGTAGGGTTAATCTCACTATGTACATTCTATGTGATTTGACCCAGAGATGGTGGGATGTGATATCACATGTGGGACAACAGTGAGTTATGGCTTGCAATGAGTTCCAGTGTAACATCTAAGAATATGTCTACCTAGAGACCTTGAGGAACGACTGATCCCATGAGTTCATGAGTCTAGAGATGGGTACTCTCTCAGTCATGATGTATTATTCTCACATCACAAAGCTGTAGCGCTTCACACCCATTCTAGTGGGTGATGATTTATTTCTAGTGAGGAAGTTTGAGGACAGTCTCAGGCATGACATATTATCTCAGGTGAACATCATCAGGTTTACATCCATATCTTCTATATTCAACCAGGTACTGATCACTGAGCACAATATGATGGATTTTATAGTTGTGGTCCAGGTAGGTTCAACATCAAGATTTGGTACTCTTCCGACTAATGATAGGAAGCACCGCATGGAGTCTACGCTTGGAGATCTGAGTAGGTGGGATTTTCCTTCACGTATCTATGTGGTGTGATACCAGTATGGGGAGGGTAGAAATAAGAAATTTTAGTGCCCAAGAGACATAGTTGAGTTTTGGTATTGCGTAAATATGGGACATCTTCAGTGTTTCTATAATTTGATACTTCCAAAAGCTAGTGAGGGAGGATTTTTTTCAACTCCATGTACCAGAGTAGGACCACGAGTTCCACGTAAAATGGGGGGCTAGAGTTTTTTAGGCCATTCAGTATGAGGTGGTGGTCGAGGCCATAGTGGTCAGACACATGGCCTAAAGTATCCATAAAGTGGATTAGCTATGCGATCTTAGATAACATCATAGGGATGAGACATAGGTTGGGCTTTTACACTGGGGCATAACTATCAAGAGTAGGATACTAGACCCTCTACAGTTAGAGGTATGATTTCAGTTTCATCAATTTTAGCTTATGATGTTTTTGATACTGGGTCTTCCCATATATTTTCATATATTGAATTAATGGAGAGAGTTGGGCACTTTATCATTACAACCACTGTTATCATGATGTTTTTCACTCCATTGGGGATTATAAAAACTATTTTACATCAGTGAAATGATTTCCCTATTGAGGTTGGTGGGTGTCACTCCTTATGAGACATTTTTATCTTATATATGGTGGGTTATAATGTCATTATTTTAATGTATTGGTTAGTTACATCCATGTAGTTGTTGATTTCTATCTCCATAGGATGTGTTTAACATGACCAAAGGGAGGGTTGTTTCTACAGATAGATGAATGTTATTTTACGGCAATCAGAGCCAGACCCGAGCATCATTGGTTGGGAGGAATTACCGACCAGATTACTAGCTTATATCTAGATGACTAATGGAAATCACAAATTGACTTTCCTGTCATGGTGGATAATTTTAGGGATGTATTTCTGGATTAATTTTAAGGATTCCATCCAGAGTGATAGGTAGACTTTTCTGTAGATCTTGTTCCAGTGGAAACACCTGTGTCCATTCTTCTCTCTAAGATGGATAAACCATTGTTATAGGATATCAATAACAGTTAGAGGAGTTGTAGGCAAAGGTTTTCATCCAACCCAAGACTACTCCATGGGGACCACCTGTACTGTTTGTGAAAAAGGCATATGGTACCCTAAAATATTACGTGGATTATCAAAGTTGAACTAGTTGACGATTAAGAGCTGATAACCTTTACCAAGGATTGATGATCTCTTTGATTAGATTCGGGGAGCCCACGTGTTCTTGAAGACTGAATTGAGATCCATTTATCACCATTTGTGAGTTATAATGTTAGATATACCATTTACAACCTTTCAATGTAGGTATGGTCTCTATGAGTATGTGGTTATTCCATTCAGTATGTTGAACACACTAGTAGTTTCTCCTGCACTGATGAACTGAATGATCCATCTTTACTTGGATTCTTTTGTCGTAGTCTTTGTGGGTGATATTTTGGTGTACCCTCACAATCTACATGACTACTCAACCCTCCTTCATATCATTTTGATTACACCGAGAGAGAATTAATAATATTCTATGCTCTCAAAATTCCACTTTTGGATGGACTAGATTCACTTCTCGGGTCATGTTATATAGGTGAGAGGAGTATCAGTAGACCTATCTAAATTGAGAGCATTAGTTTCTTAGGAGTAGAAAATGAAAATCTTTAAGGTATGGATTTATCTAAGGATAACTGATTATTAAAAAAAATTTATACTAGAATATTAACACATAGTAGCACCACGGATGGGCCTGAAAAAGAAGGGTGAAAATTACTTGTGGATGGATTCATGTGATTCAGTCTTTCAAGAGCTGAAAGGGATGTTTACTATAGCACTGATACTGATCATTATAGATCATGGAAAGAGTTATATTGTTCACTGTGATGCATCAGGTATCGGGATTGTTGTAGTTCTTATGTAGGGGGAAGGAGACGGCGCATATGGCTCTTAGCATTTGAGGCCACATGAGAGGAATTACCCAACACACGATCTTGAGTTGGTTATAGTTGTACATGGTTTATTCTTTTGGAGATATTATCTTTTGGGAGATCATTTTTTAAATTTCACCAATCAAAAATTTCTCATGTATATCTTTCGTCCACATTATTTGAATTTGTGATAACAAAGGTGGGATGAGTTCCAATAGTCTTTTGTCATTGAGAATTATTATACTCATGTGAAAGGCAACATAGTGGAAGATGGGTTGAGAAGGATGACTCTGATATAGGTAGTTTAGGAGGCCATTAGTGTGTGGCATCTTATGGACATGTTCTCAGAGATGCATTTGGGTGTGCACGACAGAGAGGGGCATACCTTTTTTTCTATAGAATTTTCCTCTACTCTACTGGATCGAGTGAGAATGAGGAAGTTATAAGACTCCGAATGCCTAGTCTCGTAGGAGAGTGTGTCAAGAGTGGACCCAACACCTAGGTAGACCATTGGTGAAGATAAGGTCATATATTTTCAGGGACACGTTTGGGTGTCAGTAGGCATATATGAGGAGATGATATAGGAATTTCATTCCTCAGTTTGGGAAGTTCATCTTCATGTCAACAAGATGTATCAAGACTTAAACCATCAGTATTAGTGACCAAATATGAAGAGGGATGTTTCTAATTTTTTTGAGATGATAAACCTGTCAGTAGGTGAAACCAGGGAATCCGCAACTAGTTGGTATCTTACTACAGTTACCCATTCCCAAGTAGAAGTGGAAGGATGTCGTAATGGATTTCATTACAGGGTTACTGAAATCTAATTGAGGTAATTATGCTGTTTTGGCTGTCATTAACAGTCTCACGAATGATGCACACATATTACCAATCAAAGAGACCTTCAGTGTTGATGATATTGGAAGGTTGAACACCTGAGATATTGTACAGTTTCATGGGGATCTGTACTCTATAGTTTCATATAGAGACACCCATTTTACATACTTGTATGGAATGGACTATAGAGGGATTTGGGTATAGAGGTACTTCTGAGTATATCTTATCATCCCCAGATAGATGGCCAGTCTAATCTCACAATATCAGTTTTGTAGTACATGGTCCAAGCATGAATCCTTGATTTTGGAGGTTCTTGGGAGAATCATATACCCCTAGTGTTGTTTTTCTAAAATAATAGTTTTCATGTGACAATTCAGTTGAAGCCTTATGAGTCTTTGTATAGTAGGTCAGTCCGTTTACCCTTATGTTGGCTGAAGGCATGAGAGGTAGCTATTCTGGGACCTCATACTGTCAAGGAGACAACAGAGCAGGTGGATTTGATTTGGGAGAGGATTACTATTGCAATGTATCAACAGAAGTCTTATGATGATCGATGGAGATGACATTTGACGTTCGATGCCAGAGATTAGGTTTTCTTACATGTCAAAAATCATTTGGGAAATAGGAGGATTATGAGACATGGAAAGCTTTAACCAAGATACATCAGGATGTTTTTGGTTTTTGAGAGAGTTGGGTCAGTTTCCAATCGATTACAGTTACATCAGAGGTACTGTTCTATATAAGACATCTTCCATGATTCCCATCTACGACATTACTTCTCAGAACCGTCTCATGTTTTTCAACCCATGGAGGTTGAGTAGGATATGGAGTCATCATTCAAGGAGCATCCTATACATGTTTTTTTATCGTACTGTGAATGTTACCAATGACATGTATGTTCTTCTAGTATAGGTGTTGTTGTTGCACGACCGAGTGTTAGATGAGACTTAGGAGAGGGAGAACTATGTGCGATCGTAGTGGCCAGATCTGTTTGACGATTATTCTTCTCAACCTTGTTAAGGAAGTTCGAGGACAAATTTGTATAAGGTTGGATGTTTGTAATAACCCAGATCATCATTTTAGGTATGGATCTATTTTTGAGGTTTTTTTTAGGAAAATGTGATGATTTTGAAATTTTCTAAAAACATGCCTTGTGCCTGTGAGTACACATTGTGTAACCAGTTTCCACATATGGATACATTGTGGGCATGTAATAGCCAAGACATGGGCATGAGGGGTGACCTGGAAAATAGCTAATTTCAGGGACTGGTTGAGGAAAATAAATAGTGTATTCGTTAAGAATTCATGTCATGTACTTATTATTTTAATTGACTAATCAAACCGGGGTAATTTATAATCCCAAAAATCCTCTTATTCTGGGCGTGCTTTGTGAAAGAGGATTCTAAATCACTAATTCTTATCTGTGTAACCGATCTATCTTCTTTTTTCTGAATCAAACACCATTGGTTGCATTGGAATCACCTCAGTGAGTTCTTCCTTATTCTTGATCCCTTTTTCTATATTCTTCCTCAGTCAAGAGTTTTTAATGGTTGAATGTTTTTGATGTTTTTGTAGATATATGTCGTTCTATGTTGATCCAATGGTCGACGTTCAAGAGTTTTCACCATACAACGTTTATGTAGTGGTTTGTTTCCTTTATTTGTTTGTCTTTAAGATTATATGAAAAAGTTCTGATTACCAATGTTTCGAGTATTTCAGGGTAAAGAAATTAAACTGTGTTTTATCAACAATAGATTTAATGTTGGATTAAGGGTTTTTTATTTTGTTATTATGTAAAATTTCCTGTTTAAAGAACACCCATGGGTGTGTTTCCTAGTTTTAATGTTTACGGTCATTTGGTACAGGTTTCCTATGAGGCAGACCTTATTTCATTTCCATGCACGATAGGATGGAAGTTTTTTCATTTTTCTACTTGTTAAATGATTTTGATATTCATTAGAATTGTTAACCATGTAGTAGTTGAGATTACTTTGGGATTCTTGTTATAATATATACAGGATTGAATTGCATAGGGATATTAGAACCTAGAGTAGTTATACCACATGGGGAATTTATGTTCTGTACTTCCTTAGAGAATCTGTAATATATGACACTATGAGACCATATGGGGGGTTAATGGTGAGTTTCCCTCAGTGGGTCTATAGTTTAAATTATGAGACCATAGGTTGAATTGAAGTTGAGTGCTTCCCAAGAGAGTCTTTAGATGTTGTGGAAATAACAGAGGGTGATTGATGGTGAGTGTATCCCCAAAGTGTCTTTTGCATTTTATTTCATTACATGGAAAGAGGGGTTATTCCGTGTGAGCTACCTAGAGGGTTAACATAAATAATGAATATTTGTGATGGGTCTGCCAAGAAAAACCACAACTTGGATTCCGTTTTATTAGGTAGTCTAGTGAGATATCTGTTGTGATACTTACTTGATTAAATGATGAACAATAAATTCTAATGAGAGTAAATAGAAACTGTAGGTTTTTTTACATTTGTGTACTCCTAGTTATTTTCTTTTTTTCCATTATTACCTACTATATATACTCACTGAAATTTAGGCATCGATCTTGTGGTGTTTGCCTACTTGGATTCATCTCACACCCTCTTTTTCTTCTTTTTGGACTCAAACAGATTATATGGTTGTACCTATAGATAAGGTAAATCAACCTTCTTCTTCAGGTACATGATTGGATGGTTGGATCACGAGAGCATAAGAAAAATATTAGGCTTGCAATGCTGTGGGTGTTTTCCTATTTTCTTTTTTACTTTGGTTCAATTATATTTTCAGCATATTATCTTGTTCAGATGCTTTCTTAAACATATGTGACATGCTTCATTTATATATGTTCTCAAGTAGTTATTTATTTTCATTATTCTACTGTTTACATGTTATATGGTATTATTTCTTCTGATAATGTCTATTATTTATTATTATGTTGAGAATACTCTTCCAATGAGGTCATAGATTCCCTAATATCACACCCAAGGCCCACACCACTAGCCGGAATCTTCAGGCGATTAGTGTAATGCACTTGATGCCATGTGAGAAATTTGGTACGAGGAACCTTTGGGCGGTGCCAAGAACTGTGATGCTATATCAATGTACTAAAATATTTTGACCAATTTCATTGTTGGTTTCGATCTTGATCAGGTTTGATCTATAAAAGTTTTTTATAATCATTTTAACCTTTTTCATTTTATGTTTTTTCCATTGGAAGTGTTTTTGGATCGTCGGTTAAAGGTAGCTGCTCTATTAGTCAAATCCCATAGTCATGATTTCAATTATGTGTATGTAATTTCTGAATTTATATGGATAATATACAAATTTGGTTTCCGAATTGAAATATATTTTTTAAATATTAAATTTTTATTTTATCAGTAGGGAATAATTAATTGATTAATTAATTATTTTAATATAGAAATTATGTGAATTGATTATTAATTAATTGTAGAAAAATATGGGATATTGAGGTGATGGAATTGTATTAATTAATTTTTTAATTGATTAATTATAATTATTGATATTATTTAGTATTTTAATTTTGATAATTAATTGTTGAATTAATTATTGAGATATTGTGATCAGAAGTTGGGGTATTTAATTATTGAATTAATTATTATAAATTTTAACTTCTGATTTGGATTAGTTAATTTCGGAATAAATTAATGGAAATTATTATGATGAAATGTGAAAAGATGATGAATTATGGTTAATACAAATTTATGTGATATTATGATATTCGTGATAATGTGATACATGTGATTTTTGATGCATTTGATTCTCAGATATTCATTTGTAGAAAAATCCATATCGTATCTAAATCCCATACCAATGGAACATTATTTTCTTATCTAGGAAAAGCACAACTAAATCAAAATCTTATAGTGTTATAGTTATATTCATGTCTGTGACATTCTCTACTTCCTCAAAATCTCATGGGGTCCATGGAATGGAGACTGGGACCCAAAATATTGGATTAGAGCATGGTTAGAAGTAGTTGTATTATAAATTGAATTAAAATGGATAAGGAAATACCATCTGTAATAATTAAATATTTATTTCACTATTTGAATTAGTTTAGACTCCATATCATACCAAAAAACGCATTATGGATTGGGTATCCTCAGTAACTCAGGGGTTTATGTGGTCAAATTAAAGAAAAATAAATAATTATAAGCTTTTTAGTTATTTAATTATATTTTATTCTTTATACAACTCCATACACTACATTTATAGATTGTTTTAGATTTTATTGGTGGTGTCCTATTCATTTTTAGTCACAAACTACACGAGCTTCCTTATTGATACCCAAATAGACATCACACATGCATTACAGGATAAGGGTAATTCCCCAGTGTTGGATTATTAATTTGGGATAGAGCAAGATTGATGTAACCTGATAGGGTTTGGGACCTCCTTGGATTTCTTAATTGTCTTTTCATTTTCATTTCAATTTAAAACATGTAATATACCCTAGAATGAAATATCTACTATTTAGTCTTGATATTGTATTTTTAATTTTTATCATCTTATGATATTGGTGTTATTATGGTTATATTATATAAGTTGGATATTTTTAATTTTTTCGGTTATTATACTACTTTGATAAAGAAGGTATATTCTCCCCATGATTGATGTTCGACCCTCACTATTAATTGGTATTGTAATGTATGGAGAGGTTCATATGATCTCATGTGTTGATTCATCTTGGGACACCAGTGTGTGGCATCTATGTCTGGACGTTACAAAGTAGTGAAAAATGAGTTTTCTATTTCTTTTTTTCTTGTCGTACTCTTTGGGAAAGGTATATGGGAGACGATGAAATGTTTGGTCTTGGTTATGAGAATGTACATGGAAGTAGCTAACCCATGTACGGGGGAGAAACCAAGTACCTAGTTTGTGGGTTATTTTTATTTATGTTTGTTTTTACAATTGCATATAATATCACCGTGGATGAAGCACTTGTGGTGTGATATCATTACTTTTTCAAAGAACTGTTGGGATTTGGATTAGGGCCCAATATGGAGTTATATTTTATTTTAAAGTAATTACTCTAAGAATGTAGTATTATTATGACATCAATTATTTAAATCACATAGAGGAAAATGGGTTGTGGGTATGTTCTTGAACATTAACTCATTTTTCCTTACTCATTATTGTGAAATAGAAATGGTGCCTAACATGAAAATTGAGAAACATAGTAGAATGATGAAAGATGAGAATAAAAGGATGTCTAATAGATAAATAATATTTATGGGAATTATTTATCATTGTTAACCTATACATAGTTGTTAGATGGTTAAGGGTTGTGATAACACCATATTTTTTATTATTGTGAGGGGTTTATCAAAATAACTTGTTTTGATATTCAATGTTTACTATAAATGTGTTAACCTGTGTTTTGTGTCAAAAGTGTGTGTTTTTAATTTTAGATATGTTCCTCCTTAATGAATATTGTTTAGAGGAAGAAAAAAAGACATTGAGAAATTGGTTTTTCTAGTGGGGGAACTGGATGCACCGATGGAACCATGTGAGGAAGTATGAGTTCAGTTTTGGGAGAAGATTTATATATTCACGTAGTTTATGGAAAGATACACAAGGAAGTTTGGGATAATCATGTCAGTCCTAATGAGGGGGGATTTAGTAACAAACCCCTTTGATGTTTAATGGTGAGGGTGGACCTATGTTTAACGATTTATAGGTTGAGTGAACCCAGACTACACTTGACAACCAGGATATTCCTAATGAGAAAAGAGTAAAATTTGATAATTACATGATACATTTCCAAGATAATCACTAGTACGAAATATGGACTCATGAAGGATAAATGGTTCGATGGATTTTATTTCATTTTTTAAGAATATATTACGGCACTTCTATCTAAATACATTGATGAAGGAGAAAGAATGTGAGTTTTTGAGGTTGACACAAGGAACCCAAGATTCATAGACAAATTTTTGAAACCATTGAAGATCACCTTCAATCTCTCTGCCGATGGTTTCCAATAGAATCTTGGACATGTCAACTTCAATACAAATTATTATGAAAATTTGGTTGAAAATGATATCTGTTCACTGGCCCGAGCAAAGGAAGCATCCCAATATATTTCTAATCAAATTCAGAATCATAGGACTTTGAAACGGTTGGGGTATTCTAGGTAGCGAGATCCAAATCGCTGAGGTAGATGGGGCCTACTGAAGGTCTGGATGGAAAGAGTTATGCTGGCTCTGCCTTAGTCCCAGTGAAGGATGTTCATCATGAGGCTGTAGGGGGAAATCCATTGGTTTCAGAGGCTTTCAACCGCTTATGATGGGAAATGGGTATTTCCAACTTTGTTGTGAAACGTCCTTTGGGACCAGTTGAAGCTGGGTCAGCTAATCTCAGTGCTAGTGAGTCTCTGGATCCTAATGGATCTAGGATGGTTGTGGAAGCTCGACTGGCCTCTGTGGAAGGTAAAACGCCCCCCAAGGCTCCTTCTATCATAGAGGAAGTGCTTTCTGGCATTGACAACAATGGGTGTGAGGGTCCCTAGGATGGGCCATCTCCAGGGATCAGGTCATGCCCAAGAAGTTTGGTGCCAACCATTAATTTGTGTAACCGTTTTGAGAGCCTGGAGGATGAAGGGAAAGAACAAGAGGCCGACTGGACAACACTCATCAGTGAGGAGCAGGGTTTTCCAAGGGAGGATTCTAGTGATGATTCTTCTAGCCTGGTTTCAGGAGTTAGGGCTCTGGATTTTCTTGGTCGCACCTGCAGTCTAGAGAGGAGGAAGGGCTGGTGTGGAGGGAAGAAATTCCGCAAGGATTATTCTTATCTTCATTCTCCCATGGAGACTCCTTCAGCCAGAAGGGTGAAGGTCCAAGTGAGGGAAGGTGTTATGAACACTAGTAGAAATGTTTATCGAGTAGAGGTGGAAAACGATGGGGATGATCCCATCATGAAGGTCCTATAGGAAATAGACCTGGATTTAGAGCAAATCGTGTAGCTACTACTACACTCTAGAGAGGAATTGGAGGAGTAAGACCATGGTGTAAATGCAACTTCAGAAGAGGGCATCAAAATGATAGAAATTAACATTCGGGTGGAAACCAGTAGAGATCAGTGGGAGTGGATTGGAAAATAGAATTCTACCCTAGAAAGAGGTTATAAGGCGGTGAAAATCAACCAAGAGGAATACTTGAAAGCATGGGATCTCCAGGTGCACCGATTTGAAGATCTTATAAACGGTGATCCATCGTCATAGGTAACTTCTTTTTCTTGGAAAATCCTAAAGGATAATAGTTCTAGTATGTTCAAGTTGTATTTTAACAAATTTTTTTCTCTTGGGGTTTCTCACTTTATCTGTAAAAGGTTTTTGGGATTATAATAAAAAAAATGAAGTTATGATGATGACGTTGACTCAAGGGAACATGTACGTTATAGAAAAATACACCCACATTAATGATTTAAAGTAATTTATTCCAATGTAGGTAGGAGAAGAAGTTACTTCATAGAAACAATCTCATGATGGGATTAAATGTGATATTATGTCCCAGGTGAAAATATTTAGACTAATTAAGCTTTTAGATATGGTGGATTAGGCTCTCATTTTTTAGGGGAAATGGAATAAATCTTCAAGTAGTGGTAGGGGGATTTTTTGTGGATCTTTGGTCAAATATCTCTCATATCAATATAGTGTTGTACATAAATGGACTAAAGTAGTATCACATGGAATTTGGGAATGATAGTTCCATGATGTTCAACCTTCCCAATTTGATAGTGTGCTTGGACCATCAATAGTTAGAGCAATTATTCTAGTAGAATATTTATTATCTAGTGACTTATTGGATACTAGTGTGTGTAATTTATTATTTATACACAACTTGTGGATGGTTTGACCCTAGTATTAGAGTTTTTTAGTTGGGTATTAATGATATATACACTATTGGGGGTATGGTTGAGAGATATCTACTTATTCTAGGGGTGTTCTCTCAAGGTTGGGGAGTATCGCCTTCTGTGGATCTTTACATCCTTTACATGTCATGCTTTAATCTAATTTTGGGCATGCACTGGTTAGTATTATACTGAGTCCACATATATTTTTACCATAAGACAGTTTATGTTACCCCTTATATGGGATACAAAATTATTAATTGAGGAGAATGGGATATCCATATAGGATGAGAAGGACCAATTATGCAAAAATTGGAGGAAATCATAGCCCATGATTCTAGTCTGATACTGAATGATAGAGGTTTAAATCATGATTTTTTTCCTCAGGTAGTGGAACTTTTTCAGGATGTCATTCATGAAGACATCCTGGTGTTTTCACCAGAAAAAGATGTTTAATTCACCCATATATGCATTCATGTAGATGAAATACATTAAATTCCACCTTACAGAATGAGACCGACAGAGATGAAATAGCTTAATACATGTATGGAATAATATGAGGATAAGGGATTCATTCACTCGAGTATAACACATTTGGGTTCAGTATTTCTATTTTCCAATAAAGATGAAGATATTTTACACTTTTTTTATTTCTCGAATATGAAACATATGACTATAATGAATCTGTATCCTCTCCCATATATCGATGAACTATTTAACCATTTGAGAGAATATCATGTCTTTTTCATGATATACTTCATATAATGGTATCATTTGGTGAGAGTGAATACTTCTGATATACCGAGCACTACTTTTAGGAGATGGTGTAACTAATATGACTTATCTAAAATATCATTTGGTTTAATGAATTCCCCATTAGTGTTAATGAAAATGATGAAACGAATATATCATTTGTACCTGGATCAGTTATTGGTGTTTTTTATGAAATATTGTTGTGTTCCAAGACTTAAGATGATAATTCCCAACATCCTTACATTATATTTAGTACATTGAGATATCATTGTCTATATGAAAATATATCTAAGTGAAAACATTGAATCAATTAGGAAAACTTCATGGGTCACATCATCTCAAAGGGAGGTGTGTCTGTGAACCAAGAGATGGTTCAGGTAGTAATTTCATGTGATAATTTGAAGAGAATTTTTGATATCCATTGTTTTCTGGTCTTATCATGATATTATCAGTGTTTCATCTAATATTTTTGTATTTGGTATCACCTTTTTCATGCTTGTCCAATTCAGGAGTAAAGTTTCAATAGCATATATTAGGTAAGAATTCCTTCAAGGATCTGAAGAAGCTTTTGACATTGACAATTGCCAAAATCCTATATGAGCTATTTGAGTATTAAATGATCTTTTCTGATTCATTCGGGATCTATTATGGATTAGTGTTTATTCAAGGACATAAATATTCTGAGAATAGTTCTTAGAAGTTGACACCACATGAATTGGATTACCCTATACATGAAATTAAGTTATTTATAGTGATGTTTTCACTAATGTGTTGGAAGAAATTTATATTGGTATAAAATATTATTTTTTCATATCAATCAAAAGATATCGGTGTATATATTGTCTCACGGAGAATTGAATTTCAACCCATAAAAGTGAGTGGAGTATATAAAGACATTTTTATTGAGTTAGAATATATTCTCGGAAAGGGAAATAGTGTGGTAGATGCATGGAGTAAGAAAAATCATAAATAGGAAATTTTGGAGTCTTGGGATAAGTTGAAAATGATTACCTTACTAGTTGAGATGTATGTGGTGGTTAAAGTGTGTATGGAGAACATGAATATTGTATCAGTATTAATAGATTCTTCACTTTTTAGAATCATTAGGGTCCTATAGTATGAGGATTTGGAATGTTTGACCTTGAAGGAAATCTATGAAGGTGGGGGTGTCATTATCATATATATGAATATGTGAGGATGAGATCATATAGGTTTGGAATCTGGTTAATATTCCTATTATCAGGTGAAATTAGTTAGTGTATTAATTTAAACCCTCAATGTTGGTGGTACATCTAGGTGCGATCAAAATGTACTTTGACCAATAACCATAGTTTTGGTGGTAGGGAATGAAAAAGTAAATAGAAGGGTTTATGAAATGATGCTTAACATGTGAGTAACTGATGGATAAGTATCAACAACCAATATTTTTACTATAGTCATTTCGCCTTTTGGATTATAAATAGGACGATGTTAAAATGGGATTTGTGGTGGGTATCCCGGGAAAGCCTCAGAAATATGATTCTCTTTGTGATTTTGTAGACAGACTAATGAAAGTTGAACATTATTTCCCAAATAGGATAACTTATTAGAAGATTATTTGATGATTTATTTATATAGATGTGATTGTATCTATATAGGGGCCACTTAATATAGTATCATACTGCATCTCACACTTGAAATTGTTTTTCTGGTAGGGCATATAGGAGGCACTAGGCATGAATGTTTTTTTGAGTAAGACATTACACCCCCAAATATATGGTCTGTTAGAGTGTACTATATAGGTTATTGAATATATGCTAGAGTGTGTTCTCTCAACATCGGAGGGTTATGGGTGAAAAAATAGGCACTATTTTATTTTCCCTATTAAATTAGATATAGGAAAATATTCATATGACACCATATAAGGCTCTATATGGTTGTCCATACAGGTCACCTCTATAATGGATAGAGGATGGGGAATCTGAGTAGTCGGGACCGAGTCTCATGGATATGATATGAGAGTAGGAAAAATTGATATATAAATTTATGGTTATAGATTATATTAGTCATAAGTTGTGTGGTGATCTACATTGACTACCCCTATTGTTTAAAGAGGTTGATCATGTATTTCTTCATTATTTCTTAGATTAAGTCACCATAGGATATAAAGTCAGGTCATGATAGATCCTATGTTTAATGGACCATTTGACGTTGTTGATAGAATCGGGCTGGTGGCATATCAATTAGCTCTTCTATATAGATACAATGCAGTTCATGATGTCTTTTATGCCTCACAACATTACCAGTATCAGCTCGACCCTTCTCATATGATTAGTATGGATGATGTTGATCTGGGGATAGACATGTCATTTGTGAACCAAATGATATGTGTTTTAGATTACATGGAGAAATTTTTTCAGAGAATAACCAAATTGATAGATTATGTATAGTGGAAACATGGGTTCGTGAAAGATGAAACATGGGAGATAAAATAATATATTATGGATTAGTGGAAAAATATTTATGTCGATATCTTAGAGATACAATGGAGTACAACTCAAGGATGATGTATTATAATGTGGGGAGACTGTAAACTCTCATCTTTTTATAGCTATGTATCTCTATATATTTTTCATTAGTATTTTTTTAGTTTTTTTATCAATTGTGAAGGTATTTATATTAAATTAACTGGATCAAGATACAAACATGATAAGTGTTTTATGGGTTCTTAGTGATATGTGAAAAATCGAAAGAGGTTGGATTGGTTAAGATGGAAATGGGATGAACGATCAACTATTAAAAATTTACACATTTTGTAAAGGGATTACAGATCATGTAATTGAATGAGGGTTTTAATTAATAAAATCTAATGGTACATGTTTATCAGGATATCCCATTAAAAATATTTACGCAATATATAATCACATTACACACCTTGTAAATCATTGACTTAATATTTAAAATATTTTTTTTGAATGAATTATAATTTTTTCGGCTGATATAATTTTCCCATAGACCTGGAGAATATCTAAAGGATATTTTTCTGTTCCAACTACCCCTCAAGATGTCTTTTTTTATTCATCCGTGCTATGTATTTTCAGTCAAGATTATTCATTTTCTTTTTTTATCCAATAATTTCATTGAAATCATTTGAAGAATTTCAATGTTGGTTTTGATCATGAATATTTTTGATCTGGGAACATCTTTGTAATCATCTACAACTTCTCTATTGTGGGGTTTGTATGTTTGAAGTGTTTTAGGATCTTCAGTTATAGGTAGGTGGTATATTATTAAAATCCTATAGTCATAAGATAAATTAAGTGTAAGAAATTGAATAATTTCTAAAATTTATTCAGAAATTCATTTTCCCAATATAATTAATTAATTTGGTGAATTAATTAAGGGTTTTTTATTGGGTAAAAATTAATTGATGAGTAAAATATTGGAATTTTGAAATTTATGTTTTTGTGGATTAATTAATTGCTGAATTAATAATGGGAGATTGATTTTGATGAATTTTAATAGTTAATTGTTGAATTAAGTAATGTGAATTATTGATATAATGAAATTCATGAATTTGTATGATTAATTGTTGACCTAATTATTGAGATATTATGACTATTAATTCAAGATAATTAATTACTGGATTAATTATTAGAATATTTTACATGTGTATTGGATTAATTAATTTGTGAGTAGTTTAATTGAAATTTTTATGGTGAAATGTGTCATGCCGGTAGATGTTAATTATTCATGATTTATGTGATATTATAATATGAATGACATAGTGATACTTGTGAATTTGTGATACATGTGATTATGGGATATTCATGTGTGGTACAAGGCTTGCTACATCAAAATCCCATTATGTTTAAAATTGATACTTTTGTGTGGGGAATGACCTGCTGTATCAAAATCCAATAGGGATAAATTGATATTCGTGTGTAGGAAATGATATTCTTCATAAAAATCCCACCAGTTATTACACATAGCAACCTCATCCCAAAATATTTCCAATAGAACACGGTTCTAATTATCTGAATTATGAATTGAATGGAAGTGGATAATTAAAATTCATGTGTTATAATTAAAATTTGAATTGAATATGTGACATGGTTCATACTCCGTTATAGTCCAAAATAGGTATTTTGAATTGGGTGTCCCTAGAACCTATGGGTTATGCCGTCAAATTAGGATAATTGTATAGATGAAAATGGATTACAATATTACATTTAATTTTATCATTATAAAACTAGAAACACTATTTTCACTGTATTGTTTTAAATATCATTTATAATGTCATATTGGGTTGTACCCACAATCTATGTGTACTTCTTGGTAGTCACCTATATAGATTACATGTTTGTAGGAGAGGATAATGGGATGTCTCTATGTTAGATGGCTGATTTGGGATTGAGCTTGGATGAGGAAACTGGACATGGTTCAGGAACCTATTGGGAGTTTTAAATTTCATTAATTTTGGGTTCCCGTTTGAAACCATCCAAATACTCTATCTAGATATAATTACTATTATGTTTTGATATCATATTTTCATTTTTGGTCATATTGTGACACTAATATTGTTCTGGTTTTGTTATATCTGTTTGATATTGATTATTTCTTTTATGTTTTTATAATAATTTTATAAAAAGGATATTTTCTCCCCTTGATCAATATTAGACCCTAACGACTAGAAAAAAACCCCAATCGCACTAGTAAGTTCACCTGAGGTCATGTGACCAACCGGCTCGAGGAAATGATATGTGGTGTCTAGAACAAGAAGTTACCCCATCAGCGAACTGGGAAAATTGATTTTAAAAAAAAAATAATTTCCATTAAAATAATATGGGGCATTGATGTGTAATACATAATGAATCTATCATAAAAGAGATTTCATTGGGACACCATTGAAAACATGTTAAAGATGATACATTCCATTAAATTTATTAGTAGTATGGAATCCTGTCACTATCATAAACATTAAAAAGTAATTTTCTATTTGAGATTTTGTTAAAAGACATCCCATATTAAATATAGTTAAAATATTCCATTCAAACACTATTTAAATGTTTGTTATTATATTAGTTTTTTTAATAAAATAGATTCGTAAATAAAATTAATTATGTAAAATATTTTTTGAAAACATTGATATTGAAGAAAAATATATCTCATTTAAATCGAAATATAATTTTCTTTTCATTTTAAACATGTATTTTTATGATTCAACAAACAAAGAGATGAAAATTTGGAATAAAATACATATAATCCTTAATTATATAGTCAATGAAAAATTATTATAGAATATAAATTATAAATGATATTAATTCTTCAACAAAAGTAATAGAATTCGCAAAATAATGTGAGATTATAAAATTAATTCTTACAATATCAATAACTATTGAATTTTATCCCCATAAAAAGTTAATTGAAACACCAACTATAATTTATTTTTGATAAATACTACAAAAGGGGTAGTATGTACACCCCATAAATTTTAATATGTTTATATTTTGAAATATGTTTAATTTAAATTGGTATTGACACGAAATACTTTTAAACATGGTTACATTTGAGTAAAACCTCCTTGGATAAAATAGTTGAAGTTGAAAAATAAAATACCAAAAATTATGAATAATTCATGATATTAAATGTAAAATCT
Source organism: Viscum album (assembly GCA_963277665.1). Lineage (NCBI taxonomy): Eukaryota > Viridiplantae > Streptophyta > Magnoliopsida > Santalales > Viscaceae > Viscum > Viscum album. The sequence goes on along the minus strand of OY728150.1, from coordinate 1,929,324,615 downwards.
TAATTTCATACACCATATAAAATAAATTAGGAGCATAACATTAAAATATTTCTTATTGATGGGAATATTAAGATAGAGTCTGCTTCCTAATTATTTATTCTGGTTGACCATAATTTAGCATTTTCTATAATGGTATTAAGAATATAATTAATTTATAAAAGAACCATATTCAGGTTCAAAATATCATTTATGATCCTATTATAATATCTTACCACTCATTTGTTAATAATGTTTTATTATTGTTATATTGGATTAGTGTTAAATATCTCATTTTCTTTTGTGTGTTTGTCTTGAAATTTATGGATCTTATGTATGTGATATTGTTACATAATATATATAATAATAATAATTTCATAAAAATTATTTCTATTAATTTTATTCATTATTTTAACCATTATTAAAAATTTGACATGGAAATGAATTATATCGCTTTGTAGACACAATAGTTCATACATATGCACGAGTGATGATAACATTCCCATAAAATATGAAAGGGAAAGGAAGGGATGATATATTAATTTTCAATAATAAATATGGTGTCATTTGAGTTAAATATATTCATTATTTCTATTATAATTATTATCCATGTGACTCAATGATGAAAAAATCACATCAATTCACAAGGAGGTAGTTCACGAAACACATGAGTGATGACTTTCTTTCCCATTAAAAAGTAATGGATATAAGTAATTATTAATCAAAAAACATAATAAAATCTAATTATATGATATTTAATGGTTTTATTACATTTTATGTGTTTTTAAATAATTTAATATGAAAAAAGGAATATTATGATATTTTAAAGGACGATTGAATTTTCTTTAAGAAATGTCCTCTGGATATCATCATAAGGACTGTAGGGGGGTATTTTTTACTATAAGAAGCTATAGAATTATATAGAGGTTTAGGCGATATATTATTACATTTTTTTATAATTCCATTTGACCTAATTTGGGAAAATAAGTGAGGTTAGTTAGTTCTATTTTATTTTTGAGTAGGTGTGTCATTTTTTAAATTATAGTAGACTATTAATTAATTGTATGTCATTCTCAACCTTGGTGCCTAAAAAATTGGTATATAATTAATTTCAAGGAATTTAATGTTGATAAAAACCTCCAAGACATAAAAATTATCATTTTTTAATCATTATATTTCAATATAGTCTATGTTTACTTACTTTTACCATTTTTTCCACCATGGTAACATGATTTTTACCTAGGTATTTTAATCTTTATGCTTGAAATAAAATAAAAATTATTATATAATTTTCAACAACTGAATTATAATATTAGATCCAAAATGTTTCAATATTTTTTTTTTGGTCGTGGAAAATTTGTATTAACATTGGAACACTTAACACAAAAAACCTTGTTTCAACATAACCAATTTAATTAATTTAATAGACATTTTACTTATCTTTAGAGAAAATAATTTGTAATTATTACCTTATAAAAATTACTCTGAATCAAAATATTGAATCTATTTTATCAAATTAATCACATCTATGTTGAAATTTTAAATTTCAAATAAACCCATTAAACGTGTTGAAAACAGTTTTTCAAGAAACTACATTTTTCATGAATATTATTATCTTATAGTTACAATATGAATGATATTAATAATTATATGTATTTAAATTCATGTATTTAGATTCCAAATATATTAATTTTATTGTATTTTTTCACCATTGAGTATTATTTTAATTAATTAAAATGGGTATATTTCTATTATAGTTTTATGATCAAAAACAATATTTTGGAAAAAACCATTTTCTGAAAAATGACACTTTTCACAATGAAATTTATTATAATTATTTAAAACAAATTTATTGTTGATAAATTTTTTCGTAAAAATATTATAATAAATTATTTTAAATAAACGGAAGAAATTTTAAACAATACCATTTAAATTTATCGAAAAATCTTATTTCAATGGTAAAATTTAAAAAAGTTCATAATAGGCTTATTTTTAACAAGTAACTTCAAAATTGATATTCATCCAAAAAATATTAATCTTTTTTCGAAGAATTATTAAAATTATAATTATTATATAGTCTCATTAAATTTTAATTTTCACATAATTTAACTCAAACAAGGGGATACATGCATCCCATGTAATCTAAGAGGTTGAATTTATTTAAAATAGATATATCATAAACTCATGTGGTGTTGTAGATTCAATAAATAAGGTATGTGAGAGAATAAAATAGTAACGTGAAAATATATTAAGTTATGAAACATTATTCAAATATTAAGAATACTTTAGTATAGGTAACATAACCTTCATGAGTCAAACCATATGTTCCCGTTCATACAAGATACAAAAACATACCAATGAATTCATATATCAAGAGATATACACTCTTAACCAATGAATTGGAGGGTAAAATAAGATCCCACCGATCATCATCCCTACTTATGAGTTCCACTTGAAAATCATTCACTAATCACGTCATAGAGAACCTATGTACATAAGATTGGTTTCATTCAACATTTCGTAAATAATCATTATAAATGAAATGGGTTTGATAACCTATTAAAATATATTCACATAAAGATATAATTCACAATTGAATCCATAATAATAACATGATAATCCCATGTAAACGAAATAGGTATTTAATAACATTGACTAAATTTTTGTTAAATACCATTAAATCATGATAATAAAGCATATAGTATTTACATTTTATAGATATATAACATACAATTAGGGATATAGTATCCCCCAATAAATTGATGTCAGGAATAAAATTTAACACCCATAATTCAACGTAATAAAAAATAAGGAATTCATAGAAGAATGGATGAAGAAAAAAATTAATGATATACTTGGAAATTTATTATGCGATACATAGGAATTAGTGGAACATTTTTGAAAAATAGAAGATCAAAAAATAATCCATCATAAGAATGATTTTTATTTTTATAGTTTTATAAAATCCTTGATTATGAATAATATATTTCAAACAATACTAGTTTTGATGAATATTACTTTTTTTTGAGTTTTTAGAAAATTACATTGGAAATAATTAATATACTTGATCTCTTGTAATCAATTTAGGATATTAATTTTATAATCATTAGGCAAAAATAATTTCTCTTATAACCCATTCAAACATAGTGGGATAGTATTATATAAAATAAAAAATTCTTTTTAATGATTTTTTCCTTGGAAAACATTAATGAGATAATGTTTTTAAATTTTGATGAAAATAAACCATAAGACCATTACCAATATATCTAAAATAGTTAAAAAGTTTTTAAAATTAGTGAAAATAATATTAATCAATTATTGAATAAAATATAAGGACACTTTTATCAGTATAAAATGAATAATTATGTGGAAAAAGGAGCATTGTTGAATGTGAAGAAGATATGAGATCAAATTCACTTAAAAGAAACACATTTGGTGAAATATGAGTAAAGAGTAAATGAAATATCAGGGAACATAAAAAACCATTAATATAAAAAGTATACAATGAGTGGTACACGTTGTCCATATGTATTATTTTTTACAAAAATAACTCATTGAAAATATGATTGGATAACAATATCATACTATTTGAGAAACTTTTTTACAAAAGAACATTAAATGTGGGTAACTTTTGATTTTATTTCTATTTAATGAAATAAAAAAAATTATGGATATTAAAATAAAATAATATGGTAAAATAAATTAATTTTTTATTAATCACAACATAATATAGGTGTCAAATTTTATTCTAAGAAATAGGCCTCAAGAAATTAAATATTTGACTTACAACCCATTACTTTATTTATTTTTCTTAGTCAAATGAACTATATAGTCCATTATAACAGTCATAAATAACTTAATCACGAATTCAAAAACCGATTTCATATACATATACTTTTATAAACTTATTTTTTATTTATATTAAATATTTATATTAGTTAGTTATTATATAATTTCGATTTCAGGTGAGTGTAGTCATTATTATTTGGAACCAGTTTCATAATAGAGGTGTAATTTTTCATTCTTATGAAAAATTTAATCATTCCAATTTTACTAACTTTTATTAATGGATTAATTAAAATTTAATATAAATTTAAAATGTCAATCAATGTTTAGTTTAGTTTTTTCTAACAATACAAAATCAACAACACACATCTTCTAGAGATTTTAATCATGCAAAGAGTGTTCTATTTATTATTTACATAAATATTAATTAAATTTTTACTAAAATATAAAAAATAATATTTAAATATTTTTATCATATTATTAATGTAATTAATATTTCATAATAATACATGAAATAATTTCATCACATTTTTCATGTAGGTTGTTAAACCGGCCCAAACATGTTATTACTATCCCAAATGGGCAATTATGAGGTGATTTAGTTTCAATATCACTAAAATTGTTTCTTATTAATGTAATTTAAAATATTTTAGTATTATATATCAAAATAATAAAGGATTTTGATGAATAAGTAAGGGATTAAAAAAGATTTCATATTTTTATTTAAATAATTTCATATTTGTACGCATGTTTTAAACGATTAAATGATATTTCAATTATATCATTAATAGGTTCCCCATTTTATCGTAAAAATAATTATTGTATTTATAGGTATCATAGTTTTAAAAAATATTCATTATCATGACCATACATTTAAGTTATGAAAAAGATAAAAATGAATATAAGTAGTCCCATGGTGGTGGTAGTCTATACATTTGTGTGTTTATGGGTGACTTTTCCCATTGAATGTGAGAAATTAATATCATTTTTTAAAAATATTAGAATACAAATACTTTAAATATAATATAATTATTTATCATTTTTAATTTAATTACATACCAGGTAAGGTGGCTAGCTAAAAATAATCATAATTATTTATAGAGGTGGTAGTCCACACATACACACACATATCATTTTCACATCTCATCATAGATAAAGAGAATTATGTTTAAATATTCAAACAAAATTATAATAAGATACCATTATAATAATTATATGTATTATATAATTTTTATTTAGTAAAAATAATATTTTTAATCAATAAATACACATAATGAAAAAATAGGAAGAATATGTCATAATAATATACTTCACTACTTGTGATATATAATTTGTGATGGGGAATAAACCATTAAATGTTGGTATAAAGGATAATATATAATGATGGGATACACCAAAAAAATTAAATTAAAACAACTTTTAGACATGATATCAACATTACCATTTAGGCTTATCATTTTTATCATTTTCTTTTTCTCTGAGGAAACTATTTTTAACCAAGATAATTTATAATTTATACCAACAAAAAAAATTATGTTGAACGTAATGATTCCAAAATTGAAATCTATTTTTTGATTTATTTTTTCCTTATAGGTGATTAATTCTTAATTTAAAATATTAATTGTATAATGTATAATGTTTTTTAAAAAATATATCTTAAATTAAAAAATGTAAAATATGGGTCTATAAATATAAATACAAATTATAAATTATAATTTAATATATATTTTTTAAATAAATTTATGTTCCATAATCTACTATATGCATACATAATTATAAATCAAGAAAAAATATAATAATATAAAAGTCATATTTTTCAACAAAAAAATCATTTTAAGAAAAAAAATTATTTTATATTGAGTAACAATTTATTAGATTAATTAATAATGATTTTTTATTAATATAGAAGTGTAAAACTTATAAAAATTGCAATATAAATGTGATTGTCAGATAAAAATATGTTTAGGAAAATGTTTTTATATATATAATAATTATATTTATATTTATTGTCAAGAAGTACCTATTGTGTGGATGATACCTTATTTTTATGTATAATAAATTAATATCTAAAGGTTCTATATGTTCATTTTTATATAGGAATTGATAACTCTAAAAACAAAATGTATTAACCATAATATATATTTAATATTGATATGATTATTCAATTATATTGATAATACTTTCATTTCTCTTATAAAATAATTTCTACTTACAAAAACACTTATAAAATATAAGATATGATTGTTTGATTTAACACAGAATTTTTTAAAATAATTGAATTTTATTAAATGTTGAATGTGACATGCATTATTGAGTTTATCATGCATTACACATTATAGTAATTTTGTCATGTGTTACATGCAACACTGAATTTTTCATTCATTACACGATATAATGATTTTCAATGAAAGAATTCAATACAATCCAAGACATGTTTTACTGAAAAATAATATATTAGGAATATTATTATTTAATATGATATTTTTTCCCTTGTTAAGGGATTGTACGGTCAGAATTGGATTAAAAAAGCTATTAAAATATATACATTACACCCATTTATTATATATCCTTTAATATTAAAAAAAATTATCATCATTTAAAATACAATAGACATTTTTTTTCTGAAAAAAGTGTATTTTTTAAAAAATATGGTTTGATGGTGTGTTGCAAAACTATTTTCTAGTTAATTTTTACCAATTTTTTACAAAAATGTTATAAAATAAACATAATTTTTTAGGTCAAATATCAAAAATTGATATGGTTAATTGTTTAAATTATCTATGAGGTTTCATTTATGGATGAATAGTAAAACATGTTGAATTTTAATTGAAAAGAGCCTTTTCATTAATAATATTAATAATATAAAATTTTATTTTAGTTTTTTTAAATTATAATTAGTTAAATTTTAAAACAATAAATCCAATTTTCTTCATGGTGTTAAATTGAATATAATTAATTAAAAAAACAATTCAAACATTTGAACCATTATACTTTAAAACCCCTCTTTCTCATTGCATCTGTAGGAAAATTTTAAATTTGGTTGATTTACATCTAGGAGATTAATTGTAAAAAATTTAATCCATATTTTGAAGAAACACAATTTATTTTATCTAACAAGTTAATCTTGATTTTTAACAAAAAATTATTCATTGATATAGTAAAAATTAATTACTATGATTAAATTTAAAAGTATGTTTTTTGCATTACATGCATTTGTAATAAAACTAATATTAAACAGACATGGGATTTTTATTAAATAAATTTTATATCATATATACAATCTAGAGATATAAAATATATAATAAATCTCATTTTAGTTTTAGTTTTATAAGCTAAATTTACTAGGTAAATAAAAAGATACAAGTTACCATGTTAAAAAATAGTAAAATTTGGGTTAATGTAAAGAATAAAGAATAACATAGTAAAAATGTTTTATTTGTCATGGAGGTCTTTATCAAACATATAAAACATACCCTCCATTATAAATAATTTTGAGCCATATGAGGTAATTGAGACCTCACAAAAGAATATAATTTTTTGGTATTTAAAGGAATACCACTCCTCCTCCACTATAAAAGGTATACAAATTTATATTATTCATCATGCATTAAAATATATTTGGATTTCCCATTATCTACCCAATTCACTTTCCACCATCCCTAAGTTCATCTTTGATGCCTTACTTGTTCATAAATCCATTATTTGAAAGATTTAATACAATACTAATGACTATACCCAAAAAAGAGGTAATGTTATTCATTGATTGTAATTATTTTATTTCCATCCCTAAATACTTCAATTCTTATTTAACCATGATGATATTATAACAACTGTGACATCCCAGACATGAATGCCACATGTAGGTGCCCCGAGCCCAGTGGGATAAATGGAATAAAGTGCATCTCCCCTAACACCAATGGCTACCAACTATCAATGAGGGTTGAAACTGTGTCCTTTGGAAGACTATTCTTTTAATACCAAAATTTATTATAGTGGATGAGATTAAACATAGGTAAATAGAAAAATAAATATAAGTAAAAAAATACACAATAAAAAATTATGGACAACAACAATAATAAATGAAACAACTGGAATAACATTTACCAACTGATGATATGTCATGTCACTATAAAACTGGAAAACATGGATACAAGACAGTTGGAATAACATGTTCCATAAAAGAATAAATGAATAAATAGTCTATCCCAATTATCCCGAGCTCTGTCTCGGTCATCTGCTATAATGATCCATACTAAATAGTATGAAAAAAAGTGTTTGAAGTCGTATGCTTCCCTTTCTCAACACCTGCAACCATATAATCTACCTCAAGTACCAAACAGTACCTGAAGAGGGTGTGAGATAAAACACAGTGGTCCACCGTCAATTTTTATATAACATCTAGTCTGTGTAATGGAAATGTAACATTGTGATGGCATGCATATATAAAGTAATGCAGCACAATGTAACTAAAAAACCAAGTGCATGCGTCAGACCTCGGATGGTGTCTGATCATGTAACTAGATCATTTAATAATTTTAATTACCAATTTATATTAATAAATATTGTGAAGAATATCCAAAACTGACATCACCTCATGATAGTATATATAGTGATGGTTCTAAAATGTAATAAGGCAACTATGATTTATGGTATTTAATCATGATGTCCTAAGGTAATAACCTAAGATGTGTAGACCTCACTGGTCACCAACTCAGAAATGTCTATAGCCTAGCATGGGTAAAGAGTGTATTAGAACAATCCTAATCCATGTAATTCCACAATGAGGTATATACTGAGTCCAAGGTGATCGAACAAGGTGAAATTTGGCTATGTAGAGATAGGGCCTGATGGGATTTAACAATGGAACCTACGTGTCAATTATAGATCCAAGGAGTGTATCCAAAGAATCTTGTAGTAATATAAATGTATTCTATAGTTTCATATCTGGCATCATTGAATAGACAATGATTAGGATCTTGGTGGGTCTTCTCCTAAGCAAGATGAATCCTGGAATCAGAATGGGGTTCCCAAGTGTTCATGGAATTCTCTGATCAGAATCCTTGGTGAGCTTGAGTATGTCCATTCTTATTTCATTATGAAGTCATGTAATATTTCTTTTTGTTCAATCCATTAAATTAATTAGTGTGATAAGGTCATTTACTATACAACCATTGGTTCATGACATTCCATTCATTAGTGTGACAAGGTCAAGTAGCATGAATTATTTTTAATCCATTTAAGGTATATTTCCTATTCATGGTTCATTCCTCTACCTTCCATTAATTTTGTAAGGGGTTCTATAAATATGAAACCTACTATTCATTCACATTCAATGTAGTCATGTCATATACATAAAATACATTCTAATTTACATTTCACATTTAATTATAAATTGAAGCACTAACCTTAGGCGGGTCATGTGGTGGGGATAAATGGAACTTTCCATTATAAAATTCTCATTATAGAAAATCCATTTAATATAAAAATTCATACCCTTATAGTGTTCAAGACAATTCAAATCTGAACGGTGGCGCAGAAAAGTAAAATACGAAAAACCCAATTATGGATTAACATTAGACATGGGTGGAAGAGAGTTTTGGTCATAACCACTAATAATTAATCAAATATATGGAAATATAATATCTATATATATCTAATGATTATAAACAATGCATAAAAATTCTATAAACGGCACTAAAAAATATCGATGGGCCCCACAAGACAAATCCAAAATCAATGAACTTGAGCAATGAATTATATACCCCCCCCCCACCATAGGCTTTACTAGCTAACCTTATCCTGTATTGGGACATGATTTGGAACAGATCAGAGTAGATCTAAGGAAAATAGAAAATGATCATACCTCGATAACTCGGTCGAGATAAAAAGAGACAGAGAACCGCTCTAGATGACACAATATTGTACCATTGTGCATCCAATGTGATCAACATATGATCAATCAGATCCCAAACAAAATTGGATAATTTAATCCTTATATTTAGACATAGAAAAGCCCAAAATAATTATGAAAATGACTTAACCCTACTGGTTCTTATATTAGGATGAAGGTGGATTAATAGATCATTAGGGGAAAACTATAAATTTACCCAGAAAATTCGATTTTGCGCAGTTTATCCCCATGGTTTTGAAAACCGTGCAAAAACTGTGTGATATTTTTTGGGTATAAGGGAACATTGCATGATTAGATCGCATGGCCATTCAAAAACTGTGAATATTTGTTTTTTCTGGAAATTTCAGTATTCACAGTTAGCCAAATTATGCACCAACCATGCGCTAACCTTGAGACCTATATAGTTCTCCAAAAATGATGATTTGCAGGCTCCCAAAATTCCACAGACACCGCTCAGAACTTTTTAACCCCTTTAGGGATTCATAATAGGTATACTGTAATCATTTATACCAAATATTGAATGATACTTAACTAATTCAAAATCCAGGTTTTTACAAACACCCCCTTAAAAGAACTCTTCCACAATTTTACCTTAGAATGTTGGAAAAACATTGTCTTAGAAAAACTCTAAAAATTGGGAACAAACAATAGATTCTCATTCCCAAGACTCATCCTATACTTGGTCATGGTACTATAGTACCCGTACTAAAGGGACAAACCAACCCCAGAGAGCCATTATGTTCATATCAATGATGCATACTGGAAACTCTTCAAAGTTAGCAACAACATTTAACTCCACATCCTCAGGATCAATAGTATGAGATGGGTTATCATAATATTGGTTTAGTTGTGAAATTTGGAAGACATCGTGCATGTCACGGTACCTATGAGGTATTATCAACTAATAGGCTACCGACCGAATCTTTGCTTAATTTGAAGTACCCCTACATAATAATAAGAAAACTTCAATTTCTTTTATAACCATAAATTCCAATTCTAGGGTGATACTAGATGGAAGACACGGTCCCAAACCACTATCTTTTGAGGTCATCGACAATGATCAGTATAAGATTTTGTTCGAGACTAAGAAATATTCATACACTTTCTGATCTCCCGAACCTACTCTGATGATTATAAACGTGGAAAATAAATTCTATAAATCAAACATGATGAAATCGGTGGTCCCCACATGAAAAATCCAAAATCAATGAACTTGAAGGGAGAGTTATAGACCACCCATCTTAGGCTTGTATGACTATCCTCCTCCGATATTGGCCCTTGATATGGTTTAGATTGGAGTATATCTAAGAAAAGTATAAAAATTCTCATACCATGATAACTCAATCGAGAGAAAAAGTGAAAGATAATGGATCAAGGGAAATCTATTAGTTACCTTTTCACATCAAACGTGATGAATGAAAGATTAATCATATCCCAGAAAAAAGAGATCTTAGAATCCCTAGTATAGATCTTAAAAAACAAAATTGAGAGAAAAAGGGATTAATCTCGCTATTTATTGTATAATGAAGATGGAGGATTAATATCTCATTAAGGAAAAAATTATAAATTTACCTAGAAAATTTATATGTCAATGGTATGTCTGCATGGTTTCACAAATTGTACAAGGATTTCTTGGTATAAGGGCACATTGCATGGTTAGGCCACAAAACCATGTTAAAATGTGCAAAGAGGTTCTGTCTTGAAATTTCAATCTGTTTGGTTATCCAAACCATGTTTCAACCATGACCTAACCATGAGACCTATCTAGTTTTCCCAAAAACATGATTTATGGGCTCTGAACATTCCTCAGACACCCTTAAGACCATTACAAACCCATTAGGCTTCCATATTAGGTTGAAATTAAAGATTTATACTGAAAATTGAAGGATCCATACCTGAGTGAAAAACCAGGTTCTTATAATCATCCTCCCAAAAAGAAGTCATCCCCAAGTTGACCTTCCAAGGATGGAGATAAATTTTATGAGAACAAATCTAGACATTGGGAATATATGTTAGCTTCCCTCTCCCAATTCTCATCTTGAACATGGTCGCACTACCATAACGCCCATACTAGAGGGGAAAACAAGCCTCATAGATGCTTCATGCTCCGGTCAATGATGTGTACTGAGTAATATTCAATGTTAGCATCAACATCTAACTCAATTTACTTGGGATCAAATGTATGAAACATGGAAGACATCATGCATGGCACAATAACTCTGATGTCGTAGAAACCGATAGGCTACCATCATGACTCTTTCCATAATTTCAAATAACACAACATAATGTGTGATATCTTCCCCTGCATCTATAACCATCTATTCACTTTCTTGGGAGAAACCTAATGGAAAACATGATCCCCAAACTCAATCAATAGAGTTCATCGATAGTAATTGGCATAATATTTTTGTCTAGACTAAGCACTAGTCATATACTATCTGATAGGATGAACCTACTCTAAAGTCTCCTGAATGAGATGAGGACCTATTAGTGTAGCCTCACCTACCTATGGTTTGCATTGGGGTGAATGAAATGGACTTCCTTGTAAGGACTCAATGGGATCCATCTGAATCATCAACTGAATGATCTTAATATATGATAACTCGAAGAGAGGGATGTTCTTCTCCTAAGAACCACCAAAATCAAGAACTCATGCTCATAAAGTATCTTCTAGAACATGTGTTGTCCATTATTATTTTCTAATGACTTGAGGGTGAAAATATATATGTAAATGAACCTAAAATACCATAGCCTTCGGCAACCCCTACCAGAACCGTGTAAAGAAATGGAAATCCTAATTTGAAATGATAGTATGAGGGACCCCATGGAGTAGTGTGATCTCATAGACATATAGTTTTCCAGAATCATCAAGTAATAATGTCTCATGAATAGGAATGAAATGGAATGATTACTTTAGTCGACCAATGACTATCCAGATAACATTCCTAACCCACAACAAGCAAGTTAATATAACTATGAATTCTATAAAAACATCTTCACCTTTCCATTCTGGGATTGGAAGTGGGTATAATAAGCATGTAGGTCTCTGGCGCTCTGCCTTCACATACTTACAAGTGGAACATCTAGTGATGAATAATTCTATCTAAAGTCTCATACTAAGAAACCAATACTAGAATATCATATATTGATACATCTTTGAGATGAATCGATGAACTCCAAATTGAGAAGAAAGGGACTCACACATTAACCCCTCTATTATTTCTGTTGGAACCCATACACATACATGAATATGTTGGATTTCATTTCTCAATAGACTAAAATTGAAGTAGGTTATCTCATGATATACTCACATGGAGAACCAATCCTTCAGGATCAGAAAAACATTTACACTACACCTTCTCATAGAGTGTAACTCCCCATGATTTCATGGTATGCTTATCTTTGAATAATACATTAGAGTGTGTTGTACACAACTTCGAGATTCTAACACACCACGACCAATCAAAGTTGCCATTATGAATAGTAATACCCACTTTTGAAAATTTTATAAATTTTATCTCTCAAAATGGACTTCATTTTTGGAATCGTAATATCGAAATTAGCCTAGGGTGAAATTTTGGTACTTTTCGGATAACTTTTATATTTTGAGGAATAGTGAAAATTACTAAATTTTAATTACAAACAAATTTTAAAATCAAAATAATTAATAGTGATAAACAATGAATTTGAGTTGTTTTAAAGTATATTAAGAATATATTTTTACCATTTAATAAAATTTTATTCATTGGACATAATTTCACAATTAAACCAGACATAATAAACTGTCAATCTTTTGGTAGTTATTATTTCTAAAAAACACGCTTTTTGTTTTGACAGAAGGAATTAATTTTAAATTAATTTCTGCCACTTCTGTGTTTTTAATTTGAAAAAATGGATTCCATTTTTTCAATTATTATGTCAAAATTTTGTAAATAGATAACTTTTATTTTTAAACATTTTGAATAATTAATTCGGTAAATATTTTATTTACAATGGTTAAAGTGTAAATCTGGTAAATAAGGGTAAAAAATTAATATTATAATAACAATAAATTAACATAGAACATGTCCTATCCTTATTGGTTTATACTTTTCCGACCATGGCCATCTTTGGGTCGATTTTGAGACCCCATGGAACCACATGTAGGTGATAATGACACATTATATTAATTAAGTTAAAGTAAATACAAAAACGATATAAGCATATATCTTTTAGAAAACCAATTTTTAAATAGGGTTATATATGTTATATTTCCATCTATAAATATTCATTAGAAAGATAAGAAGATTTAATACATAATGGTATTTTATTTATAATTTTTAGACATTTAATAATTAAATTTATTTATCTCAAAATAAAGATTGAATATTTTCTTTATTAATGAAATAATCAAATAATTGGTATCATAAAAGTTAAAATAAATATTATTAGAAAGTTATGATGACATAAACTAATTTTATTGGTTAATATGACATGTTATGATTACTTAAATGAATTTGGTTCGAATTAATATAGTTCTTAAGACTTTAAAATAAATCAATTGTTAAATATTGTCAAAATTGACATAAATGAGTATTTAAAAAAAGTATTATATTAATAACTTATATTCAATTCCTAAAAATATATGTTTAGGAAAAAAGACTTATTTCATGATATTTTTATCATTAATGGACCCCTTGGGGGTCTCTTGGATGTATATAATATGTTTATTAACTATATAAAAAAATACAAAGTGACATCGTAAATGTCAAACTAATTAACTAAGAGTTAAAAATAAACGATAAGGTTAATATAATGACCCAAACCTATATAAAATCTACTGATTGAAATTATTTTGACCCATAATCACCTTATAATTTTATTAATCTACTTTTGAGACATTAGAAACTGATTATAAATTTATTATAAAATAATACATTATGTTTTTTCAAAAGAGCCCCTCCGCACCCTAATAATAAGACACCACTTCTATCCAATTCCTCACACCTCTCAATCCTTTTGTCTCATCCAACCTCTACCCAATTAAGCTCCCAATGTACTTACCCTCATCTTAGACGCCTTACCATAGGCGTAAGGCACTTAAAGAGTCCATTTTTGTTCAAACCAAAGGGAGTTACCCAAATTAAAGGTAACGATTTCTCTTAGCTTATTTTTTTATTTTACTTATCCAAACCCTAAACTATTCATATTATTTTCTTTTTTAACAAAACCAGTATCCAAAATATACTAGGATATTGTTATGAGAATTATTCGAACTACAATTACACACACCTCCATTTAATGGGTGGAGAACAAAATGTTTCTGTGGATGGCAACCAAACACCTCACGAAATGATGATTGTTCAATTATCTCCTACCACCTCTCATGGTGGACATAATGGTGGAACTATAATTAAATATGATATTAATGATAACAATTTTATATGTAAGCCTCTTTAATTCCATTTTATAGCAAACCATTATTCGTTTTATGTTGTATATATATACGGTAATTTCATTTGTGGAAATGCGGACTACCGCCCCCTCAATGTGATATGACTCGTTCATAACATACATGGAACGTATAAGAGATGATGTTAATGAACATAATAAACACATATAAGATATTATATTATACTGGAATAATAATATACCTATTCATCATTTGGTTTTGATTCCTTTGAAAATGAAAAATGTATTGGATGTAGCGTTCATGCATACATACAGATTACTGTCTCCACGAATGCCATGAGATTCATTTTCCCATCATATCCATTCAATAATAATTCTCATTTGATGATTAAAAATAATATTTAAGGACTTGATATCATTCTGGATATGAATAAGATACATCCTGTCCATAACAAACACAACTTATGTAACAAATCATATAAAGGAAAACGAATCAGTTAACACCTGCAACGACGATAATACTAAAATATTATTAAAACAACAATATTAAAAGATCATATATGATATCATATTTATATATATGATTCTTATATAATTTAATAACAATTATTTAACTATTATACATGAGTTTAAACTACCCTTGAACTAGGAAAAGTACAAGGTAATTGTTTATTTCACGATCTCTTCGTTATCCGAGGTTGTTTGTATGTAATTATCTACTGTGAAATCTTTATCGTCCACATCCATGTTTCTTAAAAATGTATTTCAAACCATTCTTACTATTTTATAGACTATGGTTTAAATTCATTTATACCCTTGATTGAATTCTTATGAAATGGTTTGAAAGGAATCCTTCTATCGTTTTCCGAACAAGGTCATTTTAAACCTTTTCAACAAAATTAAGATAAGAATGTATTTTTTAAATTATATTGTGGGTGAAGCTATTTTCTGCCATTATAAAATCATTGAAGCTTACCTTCGAAGCTTATAATAATTTTTTCGATGTAAATTTTTTATTTTATAATTATGTGACTTTTAAATGATTTAAAAAAAGATATATTTCTCTCAAATAGTTTTGATTTCATCTATATCTACATCCATTGATGGATTTTAAGCTTATTTGAAGTTGATTTATTATGATACAAAACTTCAATATTGTATTGAAGGTTTTGTGATATTTTTGATTGTGGATGTGTTATTTTTATAACCTTCATGGTTTATGGAGAAATTATTTACATTTCGTATACTAGTTTTAATACAAATGTTTATGTTATGTTTAAACCTGTTCATACGAGGAATGCATTGGACTTAGTAATTGATGGGTGGAGCCCGCTATAGCTCCTCGATATATCGGTAGGTCTCATGAGAGAAACTATTGTCTTGGCACGAGGCGTTGACAAAAACATATTTGTAGTCTTGGCACGAGGCCTTGGTAACCTGGTTATGATAGTTTGGAATTATGCATTTCATCATTATGAAAGTGGTTATTAATATTGCATGTGATTATTATATTAGTAGAAAATCCATGTCAATAAGTAAATGGAATTATTTCATTTTATTTCTACCATATTATTCTGAAGTTGAAGCTTAAAAGGCTTTTGTTTAAGTTATACATTGCCTTAAAATTTTATGCTTATTTACGAATGTTTTCACTATATTTTTATCCTTACTAGGAATCTGAGCTCACCACTTTCTATGTTTTATTTTCTTCCGGGATGTGGATAAGTATTTTATGAATGACCTGCAGGGATTGTATGAGGGGATATGAGTGTGGAATATGATTACTATTTTGTTTTAGATTTCATTTTATGATGATATGTAAACTTTATGAATGTATCTAGTGTTTTTAAGGCTACTAGACTAATCGATCTTTTGAGACTTGATCTTTTGTGATCATGACAATGATATGAAATAATGCACCGACTCTAGGTAACTTGGGTCGGGGTGTTACAGTTGGTATTAGAGGATGTTCAGTACATACCGTGGAAGCTAGATTTACATAAACATTGATTAGAGAACATATCCATAAGATAGACTTTGAGGATTAGTATAGAAGAACATCCTAGAATTTTGGTATTGTAGAGATTTTGTGAGTTTTCCCCTGAAATACAACCCTGTCTGGATATGAGAATGTATAGGCGGCTATGGTACAGATATACCTAGGTGTAATACGCAAAAACACCACTTTGAGATAGACTTGAATGGGGACCGGTGCACGAAAATGAGCCTTGCTGAACTCTTGGTTATGACACTCCCAGGGGATATTCTTAGGATAATTCTGGTACATATCCATGTTTTCATAGAATCCTGGTATGTTCTAACTCGGGTGACCTTTTAACTTCTCTTTCATCCTTTTAAAGTTTTATTTTTGTTAACCCTATTTCCGATATGGGTTTTCCACAATGGTATTTTCTATTTTATACCTTTTATTTTTGAAGAAAAATTTCTAATTTTGAGGACACCATTTTTTGAAGGAAGGGAGAATATAACACCCCAAGCTTCCATGGTGCACTTCTCTTTTAATAATATAGTAGCGTGTGTTGTACGCAACTTTGAGATTATAACACACCGCGACCAATCAATGTATCCATTTTTAATAGTAATACCCACTTATTGATATCTTATAAATTTATCTCTCAAAATGGACTTTATTTGTAGATCCAGAATATTTAAATTATCCTAGGGTGAAATTTTGGTACTTTTCGGATAACTTTTATATTTTGAGGAATTGTGAATGTTACTAAATTTTAATTAAAAACAACCTTTTTAATAAAAATAATTAATTTTAATAAATTATAAATTTGAGTGGTTTTAAAGTATATTTAGAATATATTTTTACCATTTAATACAATTTTGGTCATTGTTCATATATTCATAGTTAAACTGGACGTAAAAAAGTGTCAATATTTTGATAGTTATTATTTCATAAAAACACACTTTTTGTTTTGACAGCGGTATTTAATTTTAAATTAATTTCTGCCACATCTGTGTTTTGAATTTCAAAAAAAAATAATTCCATATTTGGAATCATGATGTCAAAATTCTGTAAATAGGTAATTTTTATTTTTAGATATTTTGAAAAATTACTTCGGTAAATAGTTTATTTACCATGGTTAACCGGTTAATCCAGTTAATAAGTGTAAAAAAATAATATTATTATAATAATACATTACCATAAAATGTGTCGTAGCCTTATTGGTTGATACATATCTGACCATTGACATATTTTGGTCAATTTTGGGACCCCATGGAGCCACATGATAAGGACACTTTATATTAATTAAGTTAAAGTAAATACAAAAATGACATGACCATATATCTTTTAGTAAATCCATCTTTACATAGGGTTATATATGCTATATTTTCGACTGTAAATATTCATTAGAAAGATAAAATGATATCCTACATAATGGTATGTTATTTATAATTTTTTTACATTTAATAATTAAATTTATTTTTGACAAAATAATAAAACAATATTTTCCTTATTAATGAAATTGTCAAATAATTTGTATTATAAAAGTTAAAATAAATTTATTTTGAAATATTTGATACCATAAATGAATTTTATTGGTTAATATGACATCTAGTTATTGCTAAAATGATTTTTTTTAATTATTAATGTTGTTATTACTTTAATAATAATCAATTATTAAATATTGTCAAAATTGACATAAATGAGTATTTAAAACAAGTATTATATTATTAACTAATATTCTATTCCAAATAATATAAGGATATTACAAAGGACTTATTTCATGATATATCATTAATGGAAAACTTGGGGGTCGCTTGGATGTATATAGTATGTTTATTAAATATATAATATAAAAAATCAAAGTGATATAGTAAATGTCAAACTAATTAACTAAGTGTTAAAACTAAAAGATAATGTTAATATAATGACCCAAAACTGTCTGAAATCTATTTTTTGAAAGGAGTTCGACCCATCCCCACCTTATACTTTTAATAATAATATTTTGAGCCATTAGAAACTGAATATGAATTTATTATTAAATAATCATTTAAGTTTTTCCTAAAGAGCCCCTCCTCCCCCTTATAAAAGGACACAACTTCTAACAAATTCCTCACAACTATCAAGCCTTAGGGTTCGTCCAAAATCTTCCCAATTAAGCTCTCTACATGTCTATCCTCCTCCTAGAATAATTATATTAGGAAGGAGGCATTTTAATAGTATTTTTTGGTTCAAACCAAAGGGAGTTACCCAAATTAAAGGTAACAATTTCTCTTAGCTTCTTTTCTTTTATTTTACTTCTCCAACCCCTAAACTATTCTTATTCTTTTATTTTGTAAAAAAAATTAGTATCAATAATATACTAGGATATTTTTATGATAATTATTTGAACTACACTTACACACACCTTCATCAAATGGGTGAAGAACATAATGTTTCTGTGGATGACAACAAAACGCCTCATGAAATGATGATTGTTCAATTATCTCCTACCACCTCTCACGGTACCCATTATGATGGAACTATAATTAAATATGATATTAATGATATTTTTTCTATATTTAAGCCTTTTTAATTCAATTTTATATCATACCATTATTCGTTTCATGTTGAATATATATTCGATAATTTCATTTGAGAAAGTATGGACTACCGCCCACTCAAAGTGATATGACCCGTTCATACCACACATGGAAAGTATAACGGATGGTGTATATGAACATAAGTAACACATATAAGATATAATATTATACTGGAATAATAATATACCTATGTATCGTTTGGATTTTATTCCTTTAAAAATGAAAAATGAAATGGAAGTAGCGTTCGTGCGTACGTACGGATTACCGTCTCCACAAATGTGATGACATTCATTTCCCCATCACATCCATTCAGGAATAATTATCATTTGATGATAAAAATTAATTTTTAAGGACTTGATATCATTCTTTATATGAATAAGATACATCTTATCCATAAAAAACATGACTTATGTAATAAATAATATAAAGGAAACAAATTAGTTATCACCCGAAACGAAAATAATAATAAAATATTATTTACAAAACAATATTAAAAGATAATATATGATATCATATTTATATATATGATTCATGTATTATTTAATAAAAATGATTTAACTATTATACAGGAGGCTAACCTACCCTCAACCAAGGAATAGTATAAGGTAAGGGTTTATTTCAGAATCTTTTCATTATCTGAGGTTGTTTATACATAATTATCTACTAGGAACTCTTTATCATCCACATCCATGTTTCTTAAAAAAGTATTTCAAATCATTCTTACTATTTTAAAGAAAATGGATTAAATTCATTTATACCCTTGTTTGACTTTTTATAAAATGGTTTGAAAGGAATCATTCCATCGTTTTCCAAACAAGGTCCTTTTAAACCTTTTTGGAAAAATTTAGGTAAGAATGTATTTTTTAACTTATACGATGGGTGTGGCTATTTTCGGGCATTATAAAATAATTAAAGCGTACCTTAGAATCTTATAAACATATTTTCAAAGTAAATGTTTTATTTTGTAATTATGTGACTATTAAATGATTTCAAAAAAAGAGATATTTCTCTCAAATAGTTTTGATTTCATCTATGTCAACATCCTTTGATGGATTTTAAGATATTTTGAAGTTGATTTATTATGATATAAAACATCCATATTGTATAGATGGTTTTGTGATATGTTTGACTGTGGATGTGTTATTTATTTACCATTCATGGTTTATGGAAAATTTATTTACATTTTGTATGTTAGTTTTAGTACAAATGTTTATGTTATGGTTAAACTTGTTCATAAGAGGAATAAATTGGACATAGTAAGTGACGGGTGGAGCCCGCTATAGATCCTCGATGCATCGGTATGTCTCATGAGACAAACTCGTGTATTGGCACGGGGCCTTGACAAAATCTTATTTGTAGTCTTGTCACGAGGCCTTGTCTACGTGGTTATGATAGTCTAGAATTATGCATTCCATCATTATGAAAGTGGTTATTGATATTTCATGTGATTATTCGATTATTAGAATATCCATGTGAATAAGTAAATGACATTATTTCATTTTATTTCAGCCATATTATGCTGAAGTTCAAGTTTAAAAGTCTTTTGTTTTAGTTATATATTGCCTTAAATGTTTATCTTTATTTATGAAAGTTTCTCATATATTGTTATCCTTACTAAGAATCTGAGCTCACCCCATTATATGTTTTATTTTTTCCAAGGATATGGAGAAGTATTTTATTAATGACCTACGTGGATTGTATGAGGGTATATGAGTGTGGAATATGTTGACTGTGTTGTTATAGATTTCATTTTATGATGTAATGTAATCTTTTTGATTGTATATAGTGTTTCCAAGGATACTAAACTAATCGATCATTTGAGACTTGATCTTTTGTGATCATGCCAATGTTATTTAATAATGTATTGACTCTGGGTAACTAGGGTTGGGGCATTACACTGAGGGAATAGGTAACTATCATGGATGAGAGGTAAGACAACACATTACTATCATGAAACTCTATATGTTTCCAAGAAAATAGGGTCATTAACTTCTGTTCCTCAGTTGCTTCCCGTATAACATGGGATTATGTTTTTTGACTTGGTGCATCTGCAACCAGATTTCCCTTCCCATGCAAATAGGCATTCTCAATGTCATAGAATTTAAGGTATTCAACCCATCTTCACTATATGAGGTTCATGTAACGCTCTGAAATGATATATTTGAGGAACTTTTGGTCCATGTACACCACAAAGTGCTCACCCAAAAGATAATGACTCTAGGTAACTAAGGCATACAAAACTGCTGCTAGATCAAAGTCATGCATCGGGAACTTTCTCTCATGAGGCCTCAACTATTGAGATCTGTACTTAATGACTTTGTACTCTAGCATCTAGATTGCTCCTAAGATGATCCCTGATGCATCAGAGAAGATGGTATGACCAATACATGGATATGGATGAGCTAGAATAGATGCCGATACAAGACACCCTTTCAATTCCATAACGAAATTTTCAAAAAGATTTTGAACAAATAACTTCACACACATCTATGTAATACCAGTATGATGTGAATCAAGGAAAGAGAAGACCTTTATGAATCAACTTTAATATCAATCCATTTCCAAGAAACTGCATATATCAAACACGTTCTTGGGAGTCTCCCAATAAACTATAGCAATATCTAATTCAGGGACAACAAATAATCCTTATTATAAGAAAATATGATCCTAGAAGTGTACTTTGTCAATCCAGAAGTGACACATAGTAGGTTTGGCATAAAGGTTATTATCTCTAAGTTTACTAAAAACTATATCAAAATGTTTTGCATGGTCTCTACGAGTGCAAGGGTACACTAAGATGTATTCCACAAAGACTATGAAAAAAGGATCAAAATAGATGTAAAATCCCATATTCATCAGAGCCACGAAAATGGATGGTACATTCCTAAGTTATAATGTCATAACATAGTGCTCATATAGACTATACCTGCTACAGAAAGCTGTATGAGTTATGTATGATGGCTTGAAACACACCTGATGCTATCCCGATCCCAGTTTGATCTTTGAGAAAAACTTTTCTCTTTGTAACTATTTGAACATATCACATATTTGAGGAATTGGATATGTGTTATTGACCTAAATCTAGTTTAACATTCTATAATCCACACATAGATGTAAGATTCCATATTCATTCTTGGAAAAAATAATAGGTGAACCCTAAGAGGATGTGTTGGGATATATAACAACTTTGCAATCTACATCCTATAACTACATCTTGAACTCTTTATTCTCTATAGGCTTCATCCAGTATGGAGAAACGGACACTTGAGATGCTCCTAGAACAAGTTAAATAATAAAATCAAATAATCTCTTTATAGAGGTATTGTAGAACAATAAATAATACATTCATCCCTCAAACGACCCACTATTGGAAGGAAATCTATTTGGTGAAATCCTGGATCCTCCATGAATAGATTTTCAATCTGGGTGGTCACTCCACCTAGACCTTGATTCTCTAGTCCAAATAAACTATCTTGGAAATACCACTCACCCTTTTATAGTTAACAACAACCCTCTGGTGTTATAAGAGATTTTATGTGGAAATAGTAGTCTATAGTAGCTTGAATGTTAACCAAGAAATCTATCCCATGAGTGAAATCAAATCTCTTCATCTAAAAAACAATGATGTTCTATAAGTTAGGTTAACTTCCTTCCCAAAGGGGACAATCCCTACACTAATGTATGCCCACTATATGCATTTTAAAAAGTTTATCATGAGTCATTACACCATAGTAATACTGTATCTCTAGTCCATGAAATTCCACAACAGAAACTGGGATAAAAGAGTTCGATGATTCTATTCCTAATAAATGAGATACTGTACTTGTGGCCACTAGAATAGTACCCCATTCTATAGAAGGACTTATATCCTAATCCTATATTATTGGCTTTAATGTATTCTACTCACCTAATCCACACCCCTATTCAAGAGATAGAAAACGACGATCGTAATTTCCTTTTTCATGCTACTGGTGATCAGGGGCATGACTACCATGGCCAGAACCACCACCTCATCCAGACCTACCAGTGCATTTGCAACTCCCTTCCTTACATAGAAAAAAATAACATTATCCTAAATGTGGAGCTGGTGTGGATCCTTTTCCAATAGAGGTTGGTTAAAAGGTCATACATAATTGATGGAGATTCCATATATGGCCACAAGCCCATAACTCATGTGGGTATCTATCACAGTAAGGATTTGAATGCCCCCATCTTCCATAATGAGTACTCAATTTTGATCTGTTTAAACATCCACTATAGTTGTAAATTCCCTAGCCAGAACCCACAAGAGAATGCTTCCTACAACCAGAAAAAATACTAGCCAAGCATATCCCTAATCTTTTAAACTCGGTACTACTTTTAACCCTCAAGATATGCTATGTGATAAGAGATTGATTGACTATCTCAAAAAATAATAGGTATAAAAAGGCATTGACTTACTTACGGTTGGCGTATTTTCCATCCTGAACGCATATAGTCTATGAAAACTCATTACCAACTAGAAGTGGTAAAAAACACTAAAACAATATGAAATGTGTTGAATAATGCATAACTTACATATAACAATACTCAATATGCATGGAATATATAGCGTTTTCAGCTCTTAGCATCTTATGAAGGAACCAATCATAGAATAGAGTCTATAAATCAACCCATTAAATACCCTGATGACGACAGACCTAGGTAATCACATCCCACCATCTCTTGTCTAAATCCCTAAGCATGTATGTTTCAATATTGTCTCCTGGCTCTAGAGGTGTTTCAAGATGGACTGCCAAGAAACCTGTGGACTACCATCCCTTGAAAACGTTTGAAGAGGCTATTTCTAGAACTCACAAGTTCGGTCATCCATTGTATTTTCTTGTCGTGGATCACCATGCATGAAGTAAATTAGACATACAAAACTCTCACAAACATGAGAATCAGTTATAAAATATTGTACAATAAGAGTATCCTCAAGTAGGACTCATAGAGGTAAGACTCATGGCTCAAGGCCCACTATGTATGGAGCATGTTTCTCGCCACACACCTGGAATATGATAAGAAGATTTCGTGGCGGCATTGATCTAAAAATTCTAAGAAAACGCCTCAAACCCAGCATATAAGAAGGGATATAGCATAACTAGTGAAGATAAATGTCAGAAATCTCACTACCCAAGTAATACCTCCCAAACTACCTTCTTATATGGACAAGTATCAATATGTTCTCATGTATAAGTATCATTTCATTTTTCATTTAAATGTCATGTTCAATCAATTACCTTTCTTAAACATGACAATGTGGGGTAAGGATGTGCAAACGTTTCAAACTAGATTTTGTATTTTACTATATAATGGACATCAATTACTGGTGAATCGGTTCCCATTCACCAATCAATAGGAATGTCATCCATTTTTTATTGTATAATGGCTCGAATCGGTAAATTACTCATCCTATCATCATTGTCCCCATACACCTCATGAATTGAGAGATGTAATCACTCAATCACAATCAAAAGTAATAAATGCATAAGCTAACTATCCCAATAAATCTTAACAAACACTTGCATATCAAGAAATTAAATGTAGTGAAAAGCACCTATATAGAATGGAAATATTCATGACATATGAATTTTAGGTTCCTATAATGAAGCTTGTAACAATTCTCCTTTCCCCCATATAATTGGTTCAAGGATGAAATAAATCACACAAATATTGTAATAATAAACAACACCACACAACATGTGTGTCACCCAATGGAGAAATAATATCATCTGTAATTGGAAAAAATATAAAAACAATTATGTTTTGGGTAACTTGGATTTCACCCAAACATGGGTCTGCGACACACAAGCACAGATTTTGACCAAGTCCCAAGTGTTCTTAATATCAAATTTAATGTCACAAATATTAATGAAATAATGGCACCACCTTTTATACAACTTTGTGATGCCCCTAGTCTGTATGGCACTTAGTGGGTGACCCATGACTGATGGGACACATATACATAAGCATATATCCCCAAATGCTACAGGATTTAGACTGGTAGTGAGGGCCTAGGGTGTGTCCCTAGGGATACAATTTCATCATTACCAAAGTGTATTGCAGCAAATGATCGTAAACATTGGTAAATAGGGGAAGCAATATAATTAAATAGAGAAGAAAACCAAAAGATAGAGACAATAGTAAGAATAACATAAACAACTAGAATAAAATTCAACAAAAAATGATATGTCATGTCAATAGAAAACTAGAAAACATGGATACAAGACATCTGGAATAACATAATTCATAGAAGTATAATAGAATTATATGACTATCCTATGAATCCTAAGTGACGACATAGTACTATGATATCAATATCCATATTAAAGAGTAAGAAAATAATTGTTTGAAGTCATATGATTCCATTTCTTAACCCCTGCAACTATGTAATCTTCCACAGGAACCAAAAGGTACATGGAGGAGGTTTGAGATAAACATAAATGGGCCTTCACCAAGTTTATCTATATAATTATTCCCATTT
The DNA here is from genome assembly GCA_963277665.1 of Viscum album. Lineage (NCBI taxonomy): Eukaryota > Viridiplantae > Streptophyta > Magnoliopsida > Santalales > Viscaceae > Viscum > Viscum album. The sequence continues at coordinate 1,929,298,489 of OY728150.1, read as the reverse complement.
TATGGAAATTTAATAATGTGAAGGCATTTATATACAATTTAAATCAATAAAAAGTAAATAAATTCAAAAGTATTTGCTTCATCCCTCGGCTGATGTCTGAACATGTTACCAAATAAATTTATTAATTAATTAAAAATTTGAGATTTGTAGATCTCATGAGGCATATCCAACATTAAAATTACCCAGTGATAAAGTACCATGGTAATAACCAAGGAAACGTAGACCTCAAGGGTCACCAAATAAGTAATAATTACTGTCTGTCATGGGGTAAGAGTGTAATACAAGGAGTGTAATACATGTTAATCTATAATGTGGTGCCTACCGAGTCCATGGTTATCGAACAAGGTAAAACATGGCTAAGAAGAGGTAGGGCCTAATGGGATTTAAAAATGGAATGTACGTGTCAATGATGGATCCAAGGAGTGTATAGAATGAATATTGTAGTAATATGAAGGGATCCTACAGTGTCATACATGGAATCCAAGAACACACAAGGATCGAGATCTGGGTGGGTCTCAACAAATGTAAGACAAATCCTTGAATCAAGATGGGGTTCCCGAGTGCTCCTGGCATTATCTGATTAGAATCCATGGTGAGCTAGAGTCAGGCCATTGCTATCTGATTATCGTGTCATGTAATATATCATTTAGTTCAATCCATGACTTTCATTAGTTTTATAAGTTCAAATATCATTAAAAATTTACAATTCATTTAATGCATATTCCATATTCCAGGTTCATTATGCTACCTTCCATTAATGTTGTAAGGGGTGCTACAGATTTGAATACAACTATTTAATTACATTCAATATAGTAATTTCATATACTCAATTTAAAATCGGATTTACATTTCACAATTAATTATAAATTGAATCACTTACCTTAGGTAGGTCATCTAGTTAACATACATTGTACTTTCATTAAAGAAATTCTCATTATAGATAATCCATTTTGTATAGAAACACTCACCTTTTTAGTGGTCAGGCCAAAGAACACCCAAATAGTGGGGGAAACATGTCAAATAATAAAAACCCAAATATAAAATAACCTTAGGTATGTAAGGGATAGATTTGGGGTAAAAACCACCAAAACATATTCATATCTATGGAAATATCATGGCTATACAATTCTAATTATTGTAAACATGGAAAATAAATACCTTATATGATACTCGATGAAATCGGTGCACCCCAAAAAAATCCAATATAAACAAACTAGATGGATGGGTTATAAAATAGAAAAATTATTCTTGTACAACTCTCCTCTTATGGTTTTGGCCATTGATTTGGCTTAGATTAGGGTAGATTTATAAAAAATAGAAAAACACTCATACCCTGATATATCGGTCGAGATCATAAGTGAAATAGAATGATTCAAGGAGACTCAATTACATACCATTACAAATCGAACATGATGAATATAAGATCTACCAGATATTGGATTAAGGAGATCTTTGAATCCCTATTTTTGATCTTAAAAAATCCCCAAATTGATAGGAAATGGTATTTATCCCACTAGTTCTCATATTAGGAAGAAGAAGGGGGAGTAATGGATCATTAAGAGAAAAACTCTAAATTAACCTAGAAAATTATCTATTTCATGGTTTTTCTATACATTTTGACAAACCATTCTCGAGTTGTGTATGTTTTTTATGTAGAAGGTAAAATTGCATTGTTAGCCCACACGATCATGCACAAATTATGCGAAGTGTTTTTTCCATAAATTGCAATATGCATAGTTGTCCAAACCATTTTCAAACTATGCGACCGATTTAGTTTTCCCATAAATGATTTTTTTGGGCTCCCAACATTACCCAAACACCCATGATTCCATTACTAACACATTAAGCATCATTATTTTGTACAAAGTAAATATTTAGATTGCAATTAAATGGATTCATACCTGATTGAAAAATTGGGTTCTCACAAAATCATTATCATATATATACAATACTTTTTTATATTATTTAATTACAAAAAAACCATATTCACTTATATCGAATGGTCTTTGAAATCATTGTTCGTCATCCCAGTGGAAAACTCCCTCATGAACCGAAGTCGTCCGATTTTCCAGTTCCACCTCACAAGGGTTGATAAGATATTGGATATAATGATTATATATTATATATATATAATTACTATACATATGTTGTTATATTATAATATATATCCAGTTTTTTTACATTCCATAGGATACATGACAATGTCACTCATGTGTATGGTGTACTTCCCCATCACGAAGTGATGTGGTTCGTCATATCACTAATGCTCTACGTGGACGATTATAGGGAATAATGTTAATTATTATATGTGTTATAAATAAAAAAATTATTATATTAATAAAATATTTATCATTTTTTGAAGAATATATAATCCTATATCCTTTACCATCATTACTTTTCACTAAATGAGACATAATAATGTCATTTGTATACATGTGGACTTCCACCTTCAAAAATCATTCTGATCCTGTTATCATCACTACAACACATAGATGATATATATTAGTAAATTTTTAGAAATATTATTCTATTTAGGATTTTATTATCATCATGGAATGTTAAAATATTACTTACAAACATTCCATAATTATCATTGAAATATGTAAATGTTACTAAGGGATATGTATGTGCTACTATCTCCATGATCGTAACATACATCATTTTTCACTACCATAATTCATGATTAGTTATAATTATTAAATAGATGTATAAATATGATATTTCATTACAAGAATATTACATTCCATATGAAATAACAATATAATATCTGTATTAAATGGGACTGTCATGATGAAACACATAGGAGAAAACAAGGAAATTTGTATATTAAACAACAAAAATATGAAAGATTCTTAATGAAAATGTAATATTATATTATAAAATAGTCATATATGATATTATAAATATTAATATGGTTAATTATTTAGATAATAAAATTTTTAAAACAAATATATATGAATTTAAATCTATTTTGATTAAAAAGATGAGTGAGGAAATTGACTTCATGTAAATTTACATTCTATTGATACTTATTTATCATTATGAACAAATTATATATTATGTTATTTATATAAATCCCATTTTAAATGTAATATATTGATTCATTCATAAATAATTATATATTACGTTTCACATTATATCCTTTGTACAAAGGGGACTCGACGTGTAAAATACATAAATGGTAAATGATATAGTACAATATCACATTATTATGAGATTGTTAAATTTATCATGATATAATGAATTTATGGTAATAAATTTTCATTATAAATTAAACTTATATTAAATATAAGTATTATTGTGTGATGGATATAATTATTTTATAAAATTTATACAATTTTATCTTATGGAGTTTTCTTTGAATGTTGTCTGATTAACTGTGAAAATATTGATATATATGTTTCCATTACATAGGGAAGATATTTCTTAAGCTACATTTTTTATGAATTAAATTGATTATATTATAAATGATTAGTGATTTTTACATATAGTACATGGGTTTTGGAATGGTTACATAAATCCCCTCGATGCATCGGTAGACTCAAGAGATTAATTATTTACCCAAATCAAATAGGTTTATACACATAGATGTGAACTTCCTTGAGGATATACCTTTATAGTAACTATCTAATAGATAGATATTAACAATTTATATATATGATATTATGTATTCTTTCATTTTGAATTCATTTATTCATATTTCATGTTATTATTCAATTAGTTATAATATCCATGGACAGGTTTTGATTCTCATGCGATTAATTTTTTGACATTACATGATCATTAATTTTTATTTAAAAATAATAATCAATATATTGTTGAAATGGAATGTGTTTTCGTAGTATACCTCTCCATTTTGATTATGATTATTTATTCAGGATATATTCTACTAAACATAAACTTTACTGAGAATTTTATCTCACCCTTATATTATTCCTTTCATTATAATTCTATAAAGAGTAATATGTTGGATATGAAAGGATATTCTAGATGAAATAATATTATTCTTCAAAAAAATTATGATTTAATTTTTCTATTCAATTATTATTCAAGACCCAAAAATGTATATATTTTACTAATACTACTAAATTATTTAGTCCTTCATGATGTGAGTCCCCGTTTGTTATGCCGATGTAATAATGTAACATCCCATGTAAATAAAGAATATGATATTTTCATATTTAGTAATATTTGTGAATAAAATATTAATTTTAATTTAAAGGGGGGTTTCTATGTTCTATGGTGTACCTGATACACAACAACGAGTTTCTTTGAATCATACATTTCACCAAACATTGAGTTATACTGAAAATAATAATATAATAATACAATTTTAAATGTTAGTTAACACCAAGCCATTGTAATAAATGTAATGAACATAATTAACTACAATATTATTATACATTTTTTATAAATGTTTTTACATTTATCCAATAATTTTTTGATTCTTAAAATATGAAGGAATCCTATTTTTAGCATAAATACTCTAATATTCATTAAAAGGTCGATTTACCGCCTTTTGATGGTGAATTTTTTTTAAATATATATTTTTTAAATTATATATGTTCCTTTTGAATGTATAATATTATTATTTAATATCAAGACATCAAGATTTAATTTGCAATAAATTTTTGTATTTTTATGATAATGTTCATTTATTAATGAATGGTCAAAGTATTTTATTTTAATTCAAACATGCGTTTTAATCTAATTTATTTATAAGGTTATATTATGTTTTTTGTTGGTTTCGAAGTGTAATAATATTATGTTTTTTCAATTTAGTCATATTTTGGTAATTATGAATTATTTATATTTGAAATTATACATAAACAACTGTCAATGTTTTGATAGTTATTATTTCTTAAAAACACGTTTTTGTTTTGACCGGAGAAATTAATTTTAAATTAATTTCTGCATCTTTTGTGTTTTGAATTTGGAATAATTGATTCTTTATCTAGAATATTGTTGTCAAAATTGTGTAAATAGGTAACTTTTATTTTTAGACATTTTGAATATTTACTTCAATAAATATTTTATTTACAAATGTTAAAGTGTAAATTTGGTATATATGGGTAAAAAATAATACAATAATAATAAAATATAACATTAAAATGTGTCATAATCCTATTGGATAATACAAGTCCGACCATGGGTATCCTCATGTCGATTTTGGGACCCAATGGAGCAACATGGGAGTGATAATGATACTTTAAGTTTATTAATTAAAAGTAAAGACAAAAATGACATAAACATATATATTTTAGTAAATAAATTATTACATGGAGTAATATAAGTTTTCTCTTCAATAATAAATATTTATTTGAAATCTATAAAAATTTCCTATATCAAGGTATTTTTTATAATTTTTATACATCATATAAATAATATTATTTATGGCACAATAATGATGTAGTGTTTACCTCATCAAGGAATGATTTAAATAAATAAGATTAAAAAAAGTAAAAAATTATCCCAAACATGTCCAATTCTGAATGGATGATTTTATTTCAAACAATAGTTATTTTATCTTCTATGTTAATACATTTTTTACTTTTATAAATCATGAATCGTCATATAAAAAAAAATATTATTTTCAAACATTACTAAAGAGCCCCTCAAACCACTTATAAAAAGCCCTCATGTCTAACCCATTACCCACACATCTCAAGCCACTTGGATCAAGAAAAATCTATCTATATAATCTCTCAAGATCCCTATATTCCTCCTAGAATACTTCCTCTATGTAGAAAGCAAATCATATAAATATTTTGGTTCAAACAACAGGGAGATCCATGATTTAAAGGTAACATATTCTCTCAAGTTCTTCTCTATTATTTTACTTTTTCAACCACATAAAATTATTTTATTCCTTTATTTAATATTAAAAACACTATCCTCTACATACTGGGTTATCTTTATGAGAAGTATTAGAACTACACTTACACACACCTCCATCTCATGGGTAATGAACATGCAATTTCTTTGGACGGTGAACTACTGCCTCACGAAACGATGAATGTTCAATCCTCTCATACCACCACTTATGGTGGCCATTAATATGGAACTATATTTATATTTGATATATATTATAATTATATTGTTTCTATGCTTCTATATTTATCATTTAAAGAATACCTTCATGGTTTCCATAGTGGGTAAATATGATAATTTCATTCGAGGATGTACGGACTACCTCCCCCTCAAAGTGATATGTCTCGTTCATGCCATACATGGGATGTATAAAATATAGAGTTAAATAAATAATATATGATATTATACTAGAATTATAATTTATCTATGTGTAATTATGTTTTCATTCCATTAAAATATGAAATAGAAATAAAAGTATCCTTCATGAGTACGTAAGGCTTACCGTCTTCATGAACGGGGCATCTCATATTTTATCTGCAAATGTTATGTACTATTATAAACACATATATAAACCGGATATATATGATATATATTATATATAAATCATGAATATAATTCTGGTGATAATGTAACTTTGACCACCTGAACAACGTGTAATTATAAGAAGTTCATTTTTTACTCAAGTACCAAATATCGAAAAAATGACCATTATTAACTTAAATGAATACATAATGTTCATTACATGGTAATTAGTGATATAAATGAAATAATAAAAATTAAATTGGTTCATAATCTAGTATAAATTATCTTTAGTTTATTATTCAGGATATTAAAGAACGATCGAGTCTAGTCAGACACGAGGTAAGGGAATTCATCTCAATCCCCTTTCATTGAGGAATATTTTATTTTATACAAGACATTATTTTATATGATTTATAAAAACCATTGACTTTCAATTTCACTCAAAGGGAACATTTTTCGATGAGGGATTTTACTAAATGACAAAAAATAATGTTTCTTTTTAATGTAAGCAGTGACAATGACCTTTTCTATCTTTGTGAGTATTATTTGATCTATGGATTCCTTAATAAGGAAAAATGTTTTTAAAAGGAAAATAAAGAACATATACTCTTTAACTTTTTTTTATTGAAAATGGTTTTGGTAATGTGTTTTTTGTCAATATATTTAAATAATATATTGTGATTGAAATGTGGAAATGTTATCCTTCCTTTATGTTTTTATGTTTTATGAATATTTTATGGTTCTTGAGAACATTGGAATAGATGTTGTTGGTGTAGGGAATTCCAATGTATTGTTTTATGTGTCAGTGAAATTATCTCTACCAGAAATAATTAAGAAAGTGCAGAAAGAAGATAATGAGTAGCAGGAAAAGTTAGAGTTGGTTCAGAAGGGAAAATTTCCAGATTTTAAAATTGATAATGATTTCATTTTGAGATTTGTGAATTTATAATTTGTTCCTTGTGATTCAGAGTTGAAAAATGAGTTTTTATATGAAAATCATAGTTCTCAATTTCCAGTTCATCCTGGAAGTACTAATATGTACATAGATCTTAGGCAGTATTACTAGTGAGATGGAATGAAAAGAGATATTTCTGATTTTACTGTGAAGTGTTTGACTAGACAATAGGTTAAAGAAAAGTGGTAGTTACTGAAAGGGATACCCCAGTATTTACCAGCGCCATAGTGGAAATTTTAAAATATATCCAAGGACCTTATTGTGGGATTACCAAAGACATCTCAAGTTAATAAAGCAATCTAGGTTATTATTGATCGGTTGACTAAATCTACTCATTTTCATCCTATTTGAGATACTTTGTCTCTAGACCAACTTTCTCAGTTGTTTGTTAAAGATATAGTTTGATTGCATGGAGTTCCCCTCTCTATTGTATTTGATCACAATCCTAGGTTAACATATATCATTTGGAAAGGCCTTTAGAAGTCGATGGGTACTGAATTAAATTTTAGTATAGATTTTAATCCACAATCAGATGGGCAGTCAGAATGAACAATTCAGACCTTGTAGGTTATGCTACGTGTTTGTCCCTTGGATTACCAGGGAAGTTGGGATCTACATATTTATTTGGTTTCATTTTCTTATAATAACTACTTTCATTCCAGTATACATATGGTACCGTTTGAGGCATTATATGGAAAGCAGAATCAAACTCCACAATTTTAGGAATGTAGTAGGTGAAAGGAAACACATGGGACAAGAATTGAAAGAAAATATTGTAGAAAAAGTTCTTTTGATTCAGAAGCACATGAGAACATCTCATAGTAGGTAGAAAAGTTATGAAGATAACCAAAGGATGGAAATTTCTTTTGAGGTAGGTGATCTTGTCTTTCTCAATGTTTCTCCATTGAAATGTCTGATGAATTTTGGAAAGAAGGGAAAGATGAGTCTGAGGTTCATTGGGTCCTATGAAATCCTAGAGAATGTTGGATCTGTTTCCTACAAAGTAGATTTACCTCTATGTTTATCCGAGGTATAGAATGTTTTTCATGTTTCAATGTTGAGAAAATTTATTCCAGATCCATCTCATGTTTTGAGCCTAGAGGCAGTTCAGTTGGAAAAGAATCTCTCTTAGGAGGAATAACCAGTCCAGATTCCTGACCATAGAGAGCTAGTGTTGCGGAATAAGGGAATTAATCAGGAAAAGGTTTTGTGGAAAAATCATATGGTTGAAGAGTAAACGTGATAATATGGAAATTCACTGAGGGATAATTACCCCCATTTATATGATAAGTGAATAAAAATTGAGAGGGAACAATTTCCAAAAGGGGGGAAGAATGTAACATAGCAGGTAAATAAAGAATATTGTATTTTTCATATATATAAATATTTGTGAATTAAATATTAAATTTACATTAAATGGGGATACTATTTTTGATGGAGTACCTGAAACGCAATAACGAGTTTCTTAGAAATCATTCGTTTCACACAACGTTGAGTTATACTAAAAAATAATAATATAATATTATTATTTTAAATGGTAGTTAATGCCTAGCCGTTGTTCACTACCACAAAATGGGCCATGGAAAGTGCTAGACATTATCAGCGCTAACAAAAAAGCGCTGATAAAGCGGGTACCTTTATCAGGACTTTTTTAGCCCTAATAAATGTACCCCCTTTATTTGTGTTTTTTTTAGCGCTGAGAATTTGACCCCCATTATGAGCGCTTTTTAGTAGCGCTGATAAAGGGGGGGGGGCTTTATGAGCACTTTTTTTTAAAAGCACTGATAAAGTTTCAACTTCAAAAAAATCATTAAAAATAATATATTAACATATAAATATATAAATATAGTTATATTGATATAAATATAATATATAATTTTTAAATATAATTTAGATAAGTATAAATATACATTTACACTTAATATACATAATATATAAGATATTTAGAGAAAATGGAATATAGAAAATTAATAAAATATTTTTAATTAAACATATATTAAACATATTAAACATATTAAAACATATTAAAATGTTTAATATATGTTTAATCATTTTTAGCTGATTTGGATTCTTAAGCATGGGAAGTTGGTGATCTGGTGTCTCTTGTTGTTTGTGAAGGTTCCCTATCTGGTGAGAGGAGTGTGCTAGAGGATCTTGTTTTGAAAAGGTCTTCTTCATTGCGTCTAATATCCTGTTTTTCAGACCATTTGTATGTTTTCCACAAGTGTGGCCTGTTCGGGCATTCAAGTCCATCCTCTCACAGTCATCCAAAAGCTTGTCACTGTTGTGGTGGTCTAGATCATTTGGAGATGTTTTGTAAGAAGCATCGGTCAAAGAATAATTAGCAAACTATTAATATGTTTAATATATGTGTAATTAAAAATATTTATATGTTTATTATGTTTATTATGTTTAATATGTTTATCAAATAATTAATATGTTTAATATATTTTGTAAGAAGCATCGCAAAAATAATTAAACATATTTACATATAAAATATATTATCTTTATCTAAATAATAACTAATATCCATTTTATTTAAAATGCTAATATATAAATATTTATATACCTATATATTAATATAATTATATATATATATTAATATAACTAAATATATATATATATAGATATAACTATAAATTTATATGCTAATATAACTATATATATATATATATTAATATATATATATACTAATTGTATATATATATATTACTATATGAATAAATATAACTAAATATATATATAAATAAATAGATATCTCATTAACTGGAGAACAATTCAATATGGCGGAGTGGTAAAGGCTTCAGGCACACAAGGGGGGGGGGGTCTCGAGATCAAATCTTGGTGGAGGAAAGGGTGCATGCATGGGGTTGATTTGGGGGGCTAGCGCTGATAACGAGGGTGGCTATACCACTGATATACAGTGGAGTGTGGTGCATGTGGGTGCTGGAGGGGCTGGAAAGCACAGTTAAAAGGGGGCATGAAGTGCTATAAAAGCCCCCCCTGATTGGTAGCATTTTTGTAAATTTTGTAATTTTTTTATATTTTTTTTACTTTTATATGGGCTTTTAAAAAAGCGCTGATAAAAAGGGGTCTTTTATCAGCATTGAAAAGAAAGCAGTGATAAAGAACAATTTTATCTATTCTTCTTTAGCACTGATAAAATAACCATTTTATCAGCATGTTTTTTTACTGCTGATAAAAGGGTTCTTTATCAGCGCATTTTGGAGCACTGATAAATGGGACCCCCTTTATATTCACCGGCTTTAACATCGCTTTTCTAGCACTGTTAAACGTCATTTTTAGTACAGATAAAAGGGGTATCTGTAGTAGTGGAAATTGTAAGAATGAATATAACTATGAAAAATATAAATATACATGTTTGTTAAATGTTTTTTATATTTATCCAATAAATTTTGGAGTCATAAAATATGAAAAAGCCTATTTTAAGGATTAATAATCAAATATTCATTAAAAGGTCGATATAACACCTTTTGATGGTGAACTATTTTTATATGTTGTTTTTGTTATATTTATATGTTTTAATTAAAATAATAATAATTTTATTTAAGTTTGGGACATCAAAATGTACATTTGATGAAATTTTCTTATTTTTTTGATAATGTTCATTTTTTAATGAAGATTGAAATTAATGTAATTTAATTCAAAACTGACTTCTAAAATAATTTATTTATAAGTTTAGATTATCTTTTTATTGGTTTTAAAGTGTTATTATATTATGTTTTTTCATTTAATCCAATTTTCTTCATTAGATGTAATTTCACATTTAAATTGGACTTTAAGAAGTGCCAATATTTTGATAGTTATTATTTCTTAAAAACACGCATTTTATTTTGACATCAGGAATTAATTGTAAATTAACTTCTGCCACTTCCATGTTTTGAATTTGGAAATATGGATTCCATATTTGGATTCAAGGGGCCCAAATTGTGTAAATATATAACTTTTATTTTTAGTCATTATGAATATTTATTTCAGCAAATATTTTCTTCACCATGGTTAAAAGGTAAATCAATTAAATATGGGTAAATGATAATATTATAATAATATTAAATTACCCTAAATTTTTTCTTAATCTTATTAGATGATACATGTCTGACCATGGGTATCCTTGAATCGGTTCTGGGACCCCATGGAGCCACATGGGAGTGATAACGACACATTATGTTAATTAATTTAATGTAAAGACAAAAATGTCATAGAAATATATCTTTTAGTAAATAAATTATCACATAGAGTTATAGAAACTATTTGTTAAACTATAAATATTCATCTGAAAGCTAAAAATATTTCCTAATTCATTGTATTTTTTTATAATTTTTCGAATTCAAAAAATAATATTTTTTTTGACACAATAATGATGTAGTGTTTACCTCATTAATGAATGATTTAAACAAATAAGATTATAAAACTCTAAACAATATCCAAAATATATCCAATTATTATTAGATGATTATATTTATAACAAGGGTAACATTATTTTCAATTTTTATATGTTTTGGACCTTTAGAATCCAAGAATCATTAGATTGTAAAATATTTCAAACATTTCTAAAGAGCCCCTCCCCTTTATAAAAAGATCTCACCTAAAACCCACTACTCACACATATCAAGACCCTTGGCTCATCCAAACCTTGTCCAAATAATCTCTAAATATCCCTCTCTTCCTACTAGAAGCCTTACTCTAAGAATAATGAAATTCAAGTAAACCTTTTTGTTCAATCCAAAGGAAGATACCTGATTTCAAGGTAACATCTTCTCCAACATTCTTTTCATTTATTTTAATTCTCCAACCCCATAAATACTTGTTATTCAATTCTTTTATAAAATCACCATTATAATCAATATACTAGGTTTTTATTATGAGAAGTATTCAAGCTACACTTAGAAAAACCTCTATCTAATGGGTAAAGAACATACTATTTCTGTGGATAGTGAACTACTGCCTCATGAAACGATGATTGTTTAGTATTCTTCTACCACCTCTCAAAGTAGAAATTAATATGGAACTATATTTATATGTTATATATATATTTTATTTATATTGTTTAAATTCTTATGTATTTTTCATTTATAGAATACGATTATGGTTTCGAAAGTTGGTAAATACAATAATTTTCTTTTGAGGAAGTACGGACTATCGCTCCCTCGATGTGATATGACTCGTTCATGCCATACATTGGAAATATCAAGGATAGAGTTAATGAAATTATATATGATATTATAAAGAAACACTACTACAAAAATGGCCTATATCAGCGCTCAAAATGGGATTTAACAATGCTAAAGAAGCACTGTAAAGATCAGTGCTAATATAGAGGGGTCACTTTTATCAGCACTCCAAAAAGCACTGATAAAGGTCAAAAAATAATAAAAAAAAATTAAATAATTCGTGGAGATAATTTAGCAGCACTTGACCCCCTTTATTAGCTCTAATAGGACTCCCGCGCGTTTTCTTTACCGTGCATCCCCACAAGTGCACACCACATTGCTTCCACCTGAACTCGAACCCGTGACCTCCCCCCTTTCGTGGCAGCACCTTTACCACTATGCCATTTCATTTTGTTCTCTATTTAATGATATATCTATTTATATATATATAGTTATATTTAATCATATATTGATAAAGATTCATATTAATATAAATATATTTATTCATATATTAGTATATATAGATATATTCATTCATATATTAATATATATTTATATTTATTTATATATATTTTTAGTTATAATTTTTATTCTTATATTTATTTGTATATTAATATATACTTATAATATTAGTTTTAAATACATTTATGAAAAAATATGTTTTTTATTTGTGTTTATAAATAAATAAATAAATAAATATATATATATACAACAAACATACACACAAACATAGACACACACACATATATATATTTATTAATACATAAATATATATGTGTATTTGAAAGCCATATAATGTTAAAACGATCATAACTTATAATCTAGAAGCACTATTCAGCTCCCAAACCTTTCAAAACAAATAAAATAAAACAATCTTTGATATGATATGTGGTACAAGGTTAATAAAAAGTCGAATTAAAAGTTATACCTCTTTGAATGTTAACAAATCTGGGTATCCCGACTAAAAAATCAGTTTTAAATCCCTTTTGGGCCTTTTTTGGCCTAAATAAATGTGACATAGGCTTCTCCTAATTCATTAGAAGATATATCTCGTTGTATGCTTCGATTTGATATGTCATAGAGCTCAAACGGACTCCCAGATCAAAAGTTATGGCCATTTGAAGTTTGAGTTACATTTTCAACTTATTTTACATATTTTATTAATTGTTTTTGATTTTTTGTGTCTTAAAATTGTTATTAAAGGATTTTTAATTGATAATAATCATCAAATAGTTAATTAATAACAATATTTTTATATATTTTAAAGCCATTTTCACTAAATTTTTTATATATTAAATATAATAGTATATTTATACGTATCTAAAACAGATTTAAAAAATATATATTAAATTTTATTATGAATAAAAATACTTATATAACAATAATTTATTTTTCATAAATTTTTTTAAAATATAAATTGTATCGGTGCTAATAAAGCCCCCTTTATCATTGCTACAAAAAGAAGCACGGATAAAGGGGTTCCCTTTATGAGTGTATTTTTAGCACTGATAAAGGGGTAGCGCTTCCCTTGCCCGTTTTTATTATAGTGAAATTATAATATACCCATATATCAATATGTTTTTATTCCATTATAATATGAAATAGAAATTAACGTAGTGTTCATGTGTACATATGGCTTATTGTCTCCATGAACGATGCATTTCATTTCTTATCTCTAAATGTTTTGAACAATTAAAAAAAAATATATTGGATATATATGATATATATGATTTCTAAATAATGAATATCATTCTAGAGTTAATAGACCATTGACCACATGAACAACTTGTAATTATAATAAGTTCATTATTGACTGAAGTACCAAATATCGACAAAATGACCATTACTAATGTAATTTATTACATACTATTTATTACATGGTAATAAGTTATATAAAATGAATAACAAACATGAAAATAGATCTTAAGAAAGTAGAAATTAACATTAGTTAATTATTAAAGTGATTAAAGAATTATTGAGTCACATCCGACACGAGGCAAGGGACTTTGTCACAATCTCCTTTCATTGAGACATATTTTCTTTTATAGAAGAATTTATTTTATAATGTATATAAACACCATTAAATTTTCATTTCATTAAAATGAAATATTTTTCTACGAGGAGTTTTACTAAAAGACAGGAAAATAATGATTCTTTTTAATGTAAGTGGTGACAATGAAATTTTCAGTCACCATGAGTATTATTTGATAATTGGCTTCCTTAACATGAAAAAGTGTTTTTAAATAGAAAATAAATACCACATATTTTTTGACATATTTTGGTATTGAAAATACTTTTGATAATTTATTTGTTATGTCAATATATTTCAATGATATATTGTGTTTGAAATGTATAAATGTTATCATTCCATTATGATCTTTATGTGTTATGAATATATTATGGTTTTGGGGCTTTGTTTACGTGTACAGGTGGTTCATTGATAATACTTGGGAGATTGAGCCCAATATAGGTCTCCAATGCATTGGGCAATGTGACAGAGGTAAAAATCAATGTTTATCCTAAAAGATATAGAGAATATACTGTGATGGGTATTCCAAATGTAGCCCCCTATGTGACTTTTAATGCTACAATGTAAGTATGTTATGGATTCAACAAGTTACCTTTACTATTTGTGATTAATATGTGTTATTAATAAATCTTATGATTTCCTGATGCATGTTAAGAAGATAAAGTTTTGATGGAATAATATTTTCATTCATTATTTTATAACTTTTACCGAGTTTTTATTCTCATCCCCATATTTGAAATGTTTTTCACATCACATAAATATAAAATTGGTTATGGATGGGATCATGGAAAAGTCATGTTGTCTAAACATGAAACTATACATGATAATTTTTTGAAGAGTTTTTATTTTAAGAAAAAATCGAAACTGAGTAGTAGTGTCTACTTTGTAATGTTTGAGATGCAACGTAATAGATAGGGCCTAATTCTTTAAAACTCAAAACCAAAAAATATCCTCAATTTAAATTATCCATTTAATTTAATATTATGTAATGTTTTAAGGTCGGGTCCTTATAAATGATATACTAAACTAGATTCAGACTACTGGGGTCAGTTTCGATATAGATGGTTTTAGATAATGTTAATTAGAATACATGGGAAAAATATTTATGCCAACATAGAGTAGGAAACAAAATAATAAGATAGATATTGAGGATAACTATTAAATAATATACTAAAGTAATGATAGGGTATAAATTAGGTAATTTTACTTGAAATACATCCTGATATGAATACTAAAAGTGAACGTAGTTTTTGAAATGTGCTACCTTGGAATAATAAATCCGAAAATAGATAATTCAGATTGACCCTCTCAGAATATTGTGCATCAAAACATTCCTTACTATGCACTTGTTTTGACACACCCAAGCGATATCCTTATGATAATTCTCATTTTATTTACAAACCATTATGAATGATTACGAAATTAATACATTCTTAATGAAACCAAACACTATTATATTGAGCTGAAAATGCATATATTTTAATTTATGCTACGTGTTAGAAATTTTTTGGAATTATACATTATGATTTGAAATTAATTATTTTATGATATAATATAGTATAATTCATTTCATAGAAATTTTACTAAGATGGAGGAAGGTAATCAATACTCATGGATAATGTATTGATTGCTCAACTAAGGAAGCCCATGTATATTGTATTGGAATGGAGAATGCTAAGGCTATATTAGGGAATCCTACTAAATTTATAACAACGATCATGTCTCAGATATAGAACCCTATTCAAAAGTGATATTATTCAATTTTTGACAAAATTATATGACAGTGATCCCATCATTTAATGTAACTACTAATCTTATTGTATCATATAAATGGATTAAATATTCCGAAAATATATTTAAGATGTTGTTTTGTGGGGAAGAGTAAAATGTCAAACATGTTTTGTATTTTCTAAAAGTAATTGTTGATCAATAGTGGTAACTAATCTATATTAATGGGATGATGATAAAATTAACTCCTAGAATTAAATGAGTTTAAAGAGAAAATATTTAAAAAAAAATTCACTTCTGACCAACAAACTGAGATAAAGAGAAAATTCCTCATATTTTTTAAAAGAAGAATAATGTTTTTCAATGATGTATGATACATTTTCATAGTTATCAAGGTATGCTACTAATTTCATAAGTAAAACAAAGAGTTATATTGACCATCTCATTGATTGAAATTTTACATGTCTTGAAGGGAACTCGTATATCATACTTTTTCTTCATTTCATGAAATACTTTTACATTCTATCCAGATGGACAATTAATTATCCATGTGTTAAATATTAAAATTGAAGTAAAAAAAATATTAGGATGGAAGATAGAAAAATAGATAAAGGGAAGAAGGAAATGAATTATTTTCCCACATTTGATAACATTAGAAAGAAACACCTAAGGAAAAGATTTGTGGGTTTAGGAGTTTTTAATAAGTACAATGATAAAGGACATCATGATAAATACATAAAAGTGATGAAATAATAAACTATTTTAAGTGTTTTAAATGTAGGGAGATGGGGCACTAAATATATTAATTCCCCAATATTCATGGTAATATACATTAGAAAAATCATAGGGATCAAGTTCAAGATTATGATATTGAAACAACTGAAGTGTAATGTTTAATCTTATATGGTTTGGATTCAATATATATATAATTTGAGAATTTTTCAATGATTTTATATTTATATGAATTATGAAATGTATATCGATTACTGTAGTACTATTTCATTATGTATTTGATAGAATATGATGAATAGTATTGATGACCATAAAGAATGATTTTTTGGCAAATTGATCTTCTTAAAAAACAAATGATTGTGTGTTGGATAAGCCTTAACATGTTCCTAGTTTTGATATAATTATGTTTTTATATAAATATTATTGAAAATGATAAATTAAATTTGATAGTAATAACTATATTGGAACAAATTAATGATTTTTTGAAAAAGATGTTTATGTTTTATAGAGTTTACAACATTTTTTGATTTATGGGATTTATCTAATAATCTCAGTTTTAATTATTTAGTAATGAAGTGTACATGTTGTCAATAAATATTTATGGTAGTTCAATATATTACCATGATTCATGAGGGTATTCATATGTTTGGTATGTGATTATTAAGAGAGACTTTATATATTTTTAATATTAATGATAACATAATTTCTTAAATTCAATTTTAGATATTAATATTTTTGGAGGGTAGTAAGGTTATCCATTTATGAAATTTTTTATGTTGAAATTTGAAAGTGGTTTTATTGAATAAATTTTTACTACACTATTGATAAATGTATGAATATTGAATAATTTTTTCTAAATATATTGGTTTTACAAAATATTTGAAGATATATGGAAATACTTCTCACCCAATATAGATCTTATAATATGTGAAATGTTAATTTTAATGCTTCAAGTAACAAAAATTTAACTCATAGATATTCACATTTTAGAGAAAGAGTTGAATTGGAAATTAAAAGAAGATCATCTAATGTATGAAAATTTTCTTATGAAATAGAAATGTATCAATTATATTTTTATATATTAATAGATTGTAATATAATTTTATAACATTTGGAAAAAGGATCATGAAATAATATGATATCTATTTTTCATCATTTATGATGATATCAATAACCTTTCATGACACTTTGGTTTGTTGATATTTGTTCATTATCCTTCCCTAGATCACCCAAATTCTTGGGATAAATGTTTCCTACCACTATCCATAAGTATTCGAGTGTTATTATTTTCTTAAATCTCCTTGTTTTCACTTCATGATATTATCTCATACATGAATTCACAGTAAACTACTTATTCCGGGTAACATTTGTATGTCTCATTCTCTCTTATTAAGATGATATATTATTAAACATTTTATATTCTGTTCTCTTCCACAAAAATAATTTACAGACTCAAAACCCCTGATCACCAATATCAATGTTGAATTGTGAAGATACAATTTATTTAATGTGATAATAATTTAACACACCAAAATTATTAAAAAATAACATTTTATTCAATAGTATATATGTCACATAACATTAACATTATATTGAAACATAGAAAAGACTAATTTTTTCTTATGTCACACAAACCACTAATTTTAGCTTTCATTACATGATAAAATGAGTTTCTTGGAAATACATCATTACTCAAAGGATGAGTTTTTCTAAACAATAATATATTATTGATATTATCATTTAATATGACAGTTATCTCCTAACCATTTGAATGACATGTAAGAATAGGATAATCAATAGTACAAAAATGTATATTTCATATATATTTATTACTTATCAAATAAATATAAATAAAATAAAATTATTTTAACGGAGAAATAATTGTTTACTGAAAATTTATATTTTTTCTAAAAGATGGTTTAATTAGACATTGGACAAATAATTTATATTTATATTTCTAAAATATATAAAATGAATTTCATAAAATAATATTCATTTTAAAAAAAATAGAATATCAAAATTATATTTTAGAGAGTTTTATTTATTTTTATGAAAAAATTCATTTTTTAAAATAAAAATATAAAAGTTATATTTCAATGATTTTTTTTTTGTTTTTCTGAAAAGAATCATTTTTTAATTAATAGTGAAAATATTGAATTTTAATTTAAATATTCCTTTTGTAGTAAATTATATTACCTATTAAAGTGAATTTTAAATATTATTTAAATTTCTTTTAGTATATATTTACATCTATTTATCTAATCTTTTTCATTGGAATATTGATTTTGGTTATAAAGAAAGTTCAAAATTTTAACATTTTTTCATAAAAACCGTGCTTTCACATCACCATTCTGGGATTAATTTCAACATAACTTCAAGAAAACATGTAATTTTAATTTTACAAAAATTAATTCCATATTTGGATTAATAATAATTTATATTATATAATAATTTAATTTTTTTCCATAATTATAATTTAGAATTGTTGAAATTAATTATTATGATTATAGATAAAACTATGTTTTGTGCATTACATGCATTATTAATAAAACAAATTTAACAAACATATAAGATTTGTATTTACTAAATATAATTTTCAATTATGAATAATAATTAATAAATTATGTAATAAATTTATTTATAATTTTAGTTCTAATGTTTACATTTCCGAGGTAAAAAATATGATACATGTTCCAATGGTAAAAACAAAAAGAATAATTAGAGTAGTTATAAATTCTAACAAATAACATCCTAAACTATGTTTCATTTGGTGTGGTGGAAATGTGAGTAGACCATTGAAACCATACACTACTATATTGATATACATTTCTGAAAATGTAGGTAAGGGAGACCTCAAATTAGTGAATAATTGTGGGTATTTATAAGAATTCCACTCCTCCAGAACTATAAATTGGCACTCATTATACCCTTTCATCGCATTTTAAAACCAATTTGTATCAAATAATACCATCCCAAATAACATCCCAGAATCCGTCCTCTCATCTTAAATTCCTTATTTTTTTGATGAATCCAACCATTGAAGGATTTACTGTAGACCTAATGAGGATAACTGAAAAAGATGTGATTTTATTTAATGAACATTTTTATTTATATTCTTTCTCCACCTTATTAATTTATTATTTAACCATTATAATACAATAACAATAATATCATATATATAGTTTTATGTTTTTTTAATATTATAATGAAATAAAACCATATCCAATTCTATCAAATATGTTACGAAATTATGATTCTATTGTATGCTGGACTAAAACCACAAAAACAAATGTCATTCATTTTTTCATTTCCACCTCTGAAGGTTGTGTATGATTATTGATATTATGTATATATATATGTGATATTTATAAAATAAAAAACTTCTGAGTGATTATATCATATATATATATATACATTATTACATTTCACTCTGTATGAGACATGATAGCGTCGCTCGTTTGTACGTTGGAATAACACCTTATGAAGTGATGTGATTCATCATTCTGTAACACTCTACGTAGAAGATGATAAGGGAAAATACTAAGGAAGAAATTTCATATACATGACAAGATAATTATATGTATTAAAAGTTTTTCATTCTAGAAAAATAATAAATATATCATTTGTTTGTAACTTTTCACAGATTGAAAGATGACAATGATGTTCTTATAAGTGTGGATAACCGCCTTCACGATGCAATGTGACTCACTTTTTATCCCCACACCACATGTAATATATATATAATTATATTTAATTAATTAATTTTTCATTTATCATAATATGATAATTCTATAAAGTTAAAATATTACTTACACCCTTTCTATAGTGATCATTGTGAAATGAAATCCTTACTCATGAATACGTATAACATACTGTCTCCATGGTGGTAACAAATTTCATTTTTCATATCCATCATTCATAATTGTTTTATAATGAATAATTTATGTAAAAATATGATATTTTTTCATGATTATTTTTCTATATATGATATAACTATATGATATGTGAAATAACTAGATCATTCAGGACAAAAGACACATGAAAGATCAATTAATTAATACATAAAACAATAAAAAAATGAAACATTAATTATGAACGGGTAATAATATGAATTAAAAGTACCATATATGATAAAATAAATATTAATATGGTTTTAGTGTTGTTTAAATTTAAGTTTAAAACCACGATATATGAGTTTAAATTATGTTCAACCAAAGAGAATCATGGGATAAGGGATTCGCTCCCAATTTATGATTCATTGAGACTTATTTGTTATTATTCACCAACTCAATTTTATTTGGTTTATATAATGCCCCATTGACATTTCAATATCATTATTAATTATTGATTCATTTTATTTTAAATACCAATTTTAATAATTTTATCCAAATGGATTTATCTTAATAATATTCAAGTGGTAAAAATTATTGCACTATCTCCCTTTCGTTTTGTATTTTTAACTTTCTCATGAAAAAATAACTTTCATGTAATAATATTCCATGATAATTAAATATAACTTAAATATAAAATTTATTTTATGAAGGATAACATTATTTCATAAACCATATTTCATTTTTATATATGGTGTTACCATTGAATGTTATTGGACTACTAGGGAAATTTTTTATAAATCATGATCCTTTACACAATGAAGATATCTTATAAGGAATGTCATTTTTGAATTAAATGGATTATTAAATTAGTGAGGAATTATTGATCAAGAAGTACAGAGTTTGGGAACTAGTTAATTTAATATCATCAATGAAACATTTTTCTCATTAAATGAATCAATTGGCTAAATCAGATGGGTTTCTACCAATATATTTAATCTATTATGAAGATAAATCTTAAATGTAAATATCTTAAAGATAGATATTGACCATTGATATGTCAAAAATTATGAATTCCGTCATTATGAATTTATTTTGGGATATTACATGTGATTATTTGATAAGTAATAATATCAATTGTTATATTTTAAAACACATGTGATTATATATATGGAATTCCATAATGATGATTTATTCCTCCCATATTATTCTCATGTTTCTGGTTATATAGACCATGTTTAAACTATATACATTTCCATTTTGATTATTCTTTTTGATTTATAATAGCTTTTCTTATACTTGACCCTTTATAAGAATCTTATCTCACCCTTATTTTTTTTCTTTACACAATATTCAATTAGGAATACTATGTTTAATATGAAATAATATGATAGAGGGAATAATTTAATTATTAAAAAAAATTATGTGGTAATTTTTATATTCAATTTCAATTCAATACTCATGTATGTATCAATACACAATATTCAATTAGGAATACTATGTTTCATATGAAATAATATGATAGAGGGAATAATTTAATTATTAAAAAAAATTATGTAGTAATTTTTATATTCAATTTCAATTCAATACTCATGTATGTATCAATTTTACCTATACAACTAATCTATATTGTCCTTAGGGATAAAATTTTTGTATCTTATTCCATTATAAAAAGGTATCACAATGGATTTGGGATACTGGTGTTGTGTATGGTATATAAGATAACATGTAGTGGTAGACATATTTGATGATTCAACTATCATGGATTTCATAGTGAGTCCTAGAAGATAACAATGTTCAAAAAAATGATTTTTTCTCATACTGTAATTGATTGTTCTTGGATTTTCCTTTGTCTGGGGATACCACTAGTGAATCTACCTACCTTCAGAGATTAGACAAATGGTATTCATAAGAATGTCTTCTTATTCTATATACTATTTCATCTAGATTTTATTATTTATTTTTCAATATGGTTACATAAATGTATTCCTACAAAATTAATGTAGACAATTTAACAATTATATTTCAAATTAGAAAAATTAAAAAGGAATTTATTTTTTGTTTAGTATAGTGCATGAATCATTTCATTTTATATATTCATTATTTAAGAAGAATATGTAGTAATATCATGGTTAATTATAATTCAATATTTCTAACCGTAAAAACATATAATTCTCGTAAATAACAAAAAACTATATGAACATTCATATAGAATTATCAAATAAATAGATATTCTATATTAAAAAATTATTAAATAACCATTTAATAAAAATATCTCAAAAATATTTTCAATACGTCAAACACATTCTATGTAGATTCCTTTTTTTCTAATTCAATTTTACAAAAAAGAATAGTAATTATAAAATTCTAGTGGTCCCCATAATCCCCCACTATTAATGTTATTGTCAAAATCTATAAATCACTACAAATTTAAAAAATTCTCATCACATAATTATCAAATCAGACACATTATCATATGGATGTTTCAGGAAACCAAAATTCTATATAAGCATATATTTCATATAAAATTATATATACCAATGATAATAATTGTTTTCCCATTTAACATATAAATTACCCCCCCAATACATGACCTATCCTCATCAATATATGATCTTAGATTGCTTTTCAAAATTATTTTTTCAAAAACAAGATAGAAATTTCATAGAATATAAATAAAGACAATCATAAATCTCACCATGTAAAAAAGTAATCTAAATTATTTTAGTGGTACCAACTATAAATCCTCATGTGAGAGGAGAAAAATGGACATAATTTTTTAAAAATAAATCAAAAATCCACTAACTTATAATTAATATTGATTTTTTTTTCAAATTTGGTCTTTTTATGAATTTACTAATGTTTTATATTTATATTTCCAACTTTTTATTTGATAAACATATATTCGATATCTATATTCGGTGATATATGGCTGTAAATTGTGTTTTAGTAAAAATCAAATGCACTATGACTATCATAAGAAATGTTCAAAGGATTATCCACATTAAATTTTATTTTTCAAATATACTTTCACCTATGTAATTTATATATTTTCATAACTAGAAGTAATATATTTTGACTCTGTCCAACTAAATTTTAGTGAATTATACTTCATTTAATTCGAGATCACATTCTTTCACCTATAATGAAAGCACCACGTAATGTATGTTTCCTAGAATAAAAATCACATATCCCATTAACATAGATGAAACAAAAAAGATTGAATTTCATACTACTTCTAATGAGAATTATAACAAAGAAAAACCCACACTCTCGTATCCAGTGCATAAATATATTACATTAAATTTTTATAATTGTCTTCTATAATTATGATTTAAATATTTAATCTAAACCATAAATCATCAGAAGGTAAAAATGGATCATGTAAATCCTTTATGACATTTTTATACTAATGTTTTACATAATTATAAAAAATATCGTACATAAACAACTCATTTAAACTTATAATAATAATTCATAAAAGAAGTTTTCTATCATATGAACCATATTTTCTGATTTAACAATATCTCATCAACACTATTCCTCTGAAATATTTTTATACTTTAATCATATAACATATTTCATTAAAACATCATAAAATTAATCATATGAAGGGTTTTATTAAATTTTATGTTATGTTAAACATAAGAATTTACAATTCAATATCATGATTGATCACATGAGTGATGAAATTTATGATGACATTATTAGTATACACAGGAAAATCATAAGAAAATTCATACGAATTAATACATGGATCGTTAAATATGACGACAAGGATCCAAAATGAGTCATTAGAATCAATAATGATGAGACTTGTGTTATCAATATTCATCATTTTAAATATTATAAACAAATTGATAAAATATAGAAACCCATAAATGTATCTTGTACACCATAATACGTTTTCTTCTTATATATGGAATAACCATGCGGTCAATATCAATAAATTTCACTCTTACAAATGGAATATCCATATGAATGACATCCATAACCAATGAATTAGAGGTCTACCCTAGACCCAGTCATATGTGGTCAATCATGGAACCAGCTGTCATTTTTTTATCATGTATCCACTCTTCAAATGTCCATTTAACGTTAAAAAATAATTTTACAAAACATATTTCAGAAATATTTTGAATCATAAATAATCCCTATCACAATGTAAATAACTCTTGGAAAATAAATAGATTCAATAAAAATATCATTGAATTATTAATAAACCATTTAAAGGAAATGAGTAACATTAAACCAATTGGAAACATTATTCACCCATAGAAATGAAATTAGTTTAATAATAATCTCCTTGAAACTGGAATAACCCAAGGAAGGGAAAACGGTTGCATAAAAATATTATTTATGTAATCATAATACATATAAATAAATAATTAGGTAATTTTGATTAAAAAACATTCCTAGGTTATAATAAGTAATAACAGTGGTATTTTACATTGATTAATGGAAATAGAATTGATATTTCATTTAAAATAATCTTTAGTAATATAATTTTTAAATATTCCATATCATCTCATACAACCATAAAAAATTCGAATCATATGAACCATAAAAAACATTAAATTAAAAAAAATATCATAAAAAAAATATTCATGATATATAGTTTCAATTTATATATATATGAATCTCATAAAAGAATATAGGTGTACAACATAACAAATGTCCCAATGATGACAAATTGTAATGAAAGTCCACTACCTCTTGGGTAACTTTGAAACCGTAAACCCCATGAATGAAAGGCACTCTAATAGATAAGTAAATTATAAAAAATTTATATAAAATAATCATAAAATAAATTCAATGGAAGTAGATAAAACACACTCAAAAATAAGTGTTGAATATGGAAAAAGCCTTGTAGAAATAAAATTGATAGTAGAAATCCCATTATATACATGGAAACATCTGAACTAGAAGTCCCAAATCTAATACTAATTAAATTATATTTTTATATACCATGAATATAATACAATTATGGATATAATATATCTAAATTAGAAATATATACAGCAGACTATAGAAATAAGTAGTGATTATGATATATGCCTCAGAAAAGAAAAAGTGAGACAAGAATCTCTTACCTTGGGTCGAATTTGTCATGATTATCCTCTATATTATGAAATAAAAATATTTTGATAACTATTTAATTACATAATTAAATTTTCCATGATTATTATTACATTTATTTTTCTAAAAAATATATATACAATTACTTAATCAATAATTATTAAGTTGGATTTTTTTGACCATATCTGACATTTTTTTGAAATAGAATTTGGTAGGTCGAATATGGTCAACGAGTTCATTTATTAAATATATCCTTTATAATTACCATTATATTATTATCGAATTTATAAAACAATTAATATTTTAAAATAATACATAGAATATGGTTATTAAATATGAACCAATTTTATAATCATGGATATAGTAGGTCATACTTGTGCATGACTAACATTTCCAGTTTTCAATTACCATTAAAAAATATATTAAGAAACAATAATCATTACAGAATGAAAATTATTTTAGAAATATCATATTATATTATTATATATACCAATACATAATTCTATTTTTGTGGTGATAAAAAAGGAATAATCTCAACATTTTGAGGAAGTTGTAGTCTATATGTCTGTGAACGACGTTATCACCTTTTCTTTGTATTAAATGGAAAAAAGAAAAATATTTTTTATATTTAAAAATATATAATTTTTTAATTAATATCATAAATATTTATATTATATCATATATGTTAATTAAAAATATAACTAATATATTACATTTAAAGGGTGAACACATTGCATCAATTTATGGAGGAGGTCGACCATATGTCCCCAAAATATGTTATCATATTCCCAAAAATGGAAAACATAATCTTCTATGTTATATAATAATTCAATAAGTATAATTCAATTATATATATAATATATTTCATAAAAATATAGTATTTCTATCTTATTTTCCTTGTATATGATGAGGTAAAGGAAAAATTAACAATAATGTTCCACAAGGAGGCAGTTCTCTATATACACTTATAATGATTTCATTATCCATTTGATGTAATTTTGGGTAGGTGTTGGTATAATACATAACCTAAAAACATATTAGTATATTTTGTACAATAATTTTGTTATATAATCATATAATTGGAATAATTTATGGGGCTAATAAAGAAATTAAACATAAGTGATTGTTGAAGAAAGTTAACTCTATTCCAGATAACTCTTTTTGTTTACATCAATGGACATTCATATATTTCTAAATTCCCATATATATTCTTCAAAAATTAGGAGATATATTTTGAGAGTGAATTTTTTAGGAATATCCAAAATGTCATGAGAAGTCTGAAGAGAGGGGGGATGAGTGCCTTTTATTACTGGAGGAGGAGTTGTATTCTTATAAATAACAAAAGCTAAAAAAATATTAAGAGGTATATCATTCTTCCTATTATTAAAAAAATAGAAATTATTAATTAAATGGTAATTAATGTCTAGAAAAACTTACACCACACAACAATAAAATAATATTTATAATTTTTTCCACAACCTATAAATTTCCTTGTTTTTTTTCATTTTGGTTTTCCATTTAGGTAGCTAGTTTTATAACCTATGAAATTAATACATTAATTATAAATTAATGTGATAATTATTGTAATATTTAGAACCAATTATTCTATAATATTACATCTAATACAAATACCATATGTGTTGGAAATTAAATTTAACCAAAAGCCATGTGATGCTAAAGAACACGTCTTTAACCCTAACTACCCAAATAATGTATTTATTATTTATGGGTCAATATATCCAATATATAAATAAATTTTCTTATTAATGGGGAATATTTTATATTTATAATAAATTTACTTTAACTGTTAAAAATTTAATAATTATATTAATTTTATTCTATTTAATAAAATATCATTTATTTTAATTATTTATTAACTACAAAATCCTTGTATTGATGTTTCTTAAGCATTTGAAGTAATTACCACAACTCTAAAAAATAAACACAAATTATTTTGATAATATTATATAATTTTTATTCAAAAATAATAATTATAAGAAATCCTATATAGCTTCATCACTACCCAAAATATTTATCTATGTTAAAGGCAAGGAATGTTCTGATTTGTCTTATTCCTTGATGCTATTATATATTTCACTTTCATGGAATAATATGACAATAACTAATAAAATGGTTCCTAAGATGTTGAGGGACTATATATGTCCATTAAATTGGTGTTTGAATTTTTTTGGATCATTTGTACACCTTAGATGCTCAACTTGATCATTAATTGAGACTGTTCTTACATTAATCACTATAAATAATTTTAATCACATTCACTAATATTTTTGTTCAAAAAATATTGTTTACTGTTTAGAAATTATAAATTACTATTATTAAAAATATGGATTCATTTTTTCCAAATTACAATAACAAACGATAGAAAAATTAATTTAGTCATAATCCCATACATGGGATAACAAAGGAGGTCTTATTAAAAATTGAATGTCTTCAAAACACTGCTATGTTTTTTATCCAGTTTTGATGTAAAATTGATTCCAAAAAACAAACAATTTTAAATGATATAAATTTTTTCAAAGTATACATTAAAATTAATTGAAAAAATATATATGTGTATAAAATAATTCGAAGAAAATGGATTTTTAAATTAAAAATAATTGTCTTTTACTCTCCATAAAAATATGAAACCTGTAAGAACAAAAATCACCCAAAGTTAATATTGATATTCCATTTTTTTAAATTAAATATATTTTTTCATATAAAAATTATAAAATTGTAAAAATTTAGTTTTAAAATGCATTCCTTATTAAAAGGTTGTAACAATATTTTTTAAAGAAAATTATCCTTTTAGTGTAAACTGGATTTATTCTTATATTATGCCTTTAATATCTATAAGATGAATTTCATGACATTTTATTAAATATATTAAATAGAAAATTCAGATATATATTACACTAATTGTGATTCGATTAAATTTTTGGATTTTTAAAAATTTAATTATGGTTATAAATATAATTTTCCATAAAAACAGATATTGTATGTTCACTTGGTATATATTTTCAATTCTAAATAAATTTTAATAAATGAATTATTTTATTATCCACGTATAAAATGATCTCATAACTATGTTTACTGTATTTATTCTTACAACATCAATGTTTAGACGGTAATTATTAAATTAATTAAATAATAATATTATTATAATTTTTTTGTAAGACTTGGGCTTTTCTATAACATAAGTTGTCAAATGGACTCAATGTAGCACGAAAATGAATATATAATTGGTTTTTTGTTTGATATAATATAAAAATGTATTCAATGTAACATAATTTATTAATTAATTTAAATTAATTTTAATGAACATATTTTATTAAATCCAACAATGTTATATCCTACCCCAATTAAATAGATTTTATTCTTCAAAATAACAATTGGTTATAAATTTATTAAAATATCTAGAATTAAATTATTTAAACCCTAATTTCGAAAAAGGTCAATAAAAATTCCTATTTAAAAGGTAAAATGAAAAAGATAAATGTTAACAAGGTATAAAAATTCATGATTTGACATGTGGGAACATATGTGGGAATAGTGGAAAAGAGTAAATAATTATAGATATTATTATTCATAACTAATTGAAAGATCAATGTAAGGTTAATGACCCCATGAACAGAAATCTATGATGATTGACAAAGAAAACTAGTTCATCAGAATTGAAGGTTCTAGGATAATAAATTTATTTCAAGATACATTTCCTAGCATCTAATAATTATCTCACTATCTATACTAAGACAAAAAAGGATATATACAAACTTTATGAGTATGATTTTATCCTTTAATCAATTTTCACAAAAATATCGTCTTTTTCACTAAATGATGAGTATTTAGTATGAAGTTTTAATTTAAAAATTACTAAAATAAATACAAAAATAAAACATAAACATAAAAGGTATATTCAATCTATTCTACATGTCCTTATCCATTAACCAAATCCAAAATTGTTAGAACATGGAAAGATAACTCCCAAAATTAATGAAACTAAAGATGATTAAATAATAATAAAAAATATATAGTAATAACCAATGTTGAATATAAACCATTCCAAAACCGTATATCCTAATTAACCTCAATAAAATAAAATAAAGTGTATTAACCTCAATTTTTATCTCTTACCATTCAAATTTCAACACAAAAAATGTGCATATCTTCTATTTAATTAACGTTTTTCAATTAGTAACCAAATATCATTTTTATCATGTGGTTATCTATATGATAAGACATGAATTACCATAATTATATTAATATGAAAGATCAGATATACCCTAAAGAATTTAAATACCCTAAAAATTAATACTCAAAAAAAATAATGGAATAATTCACATTAATTTTTTTTTTCATTTACATCAACAGAATAAAACATCTCCAAAAATGACATTGATAAAAACCAATTTTTTTACTACATAAAACCCAAAAATAGTGTGTCTTAAGACATTGAAATTATGATCATCATTAGATTTATAGTACGATGAAAATATGATTAAATCATAAGACAAAATCATGTTAAAACATTATATTCCACATTCTTATCTAAACCAACATTTGTTCTCAACTATAAGAGATCGTGACCCACACTCCTAGATCCTGTGTCAAAATCCAAAACATTACAGTAGTGAATTAGATACTAATAATTAGGACCCAATTTTTCCTGCTAACCATAAAACATAAAAATGAAAACATATATCTTTAACATATTTGAGTACCTTTTAGGTTTTGATATTTAGATAATTATGAAAAACTCATACATATAAAACACATAAAAAATTAGGTTTATAAGACATAAAGTGAACATTTCTCCCATTTAAACCAGATTTTATTGTTTAAAAATAGGTCATCAACATCAACACTTTGAAATTATTTAAATAAATAAATCATTCTCCATCATTCAATAAAACCTAGGGAAAATGGAAGATCATATTGGTATGCTCAAACAGTCAGTAAGGGTAAACATCAGCCTTAAAAATTAAATGTCAACAATGAGAATAATAGGGGATAAGGGTATGATGACATAATCAAACTGAATGAGTAAATGAAAAAAGAACTCAAGGGAAAACTGTAATAACCTGGAGCTTTAGTTTCATGTACGGATCTCTTTTACGGGATTTTTAAGAAAAAGGGGGAATCTGGAAATTTTTAGAGTACATGCCGTGTACTTTATGAGCACACACCGTGTACTCCTCGGCCACTCTAAGACGTGTGTTGGCTGAGATCGGGCCACACACACGGTGTGTATCTGAAATTTTCAGAGTACACATCGTGTTCTTTATGAGCACACGCTATGTATTCTGGGTCACTCGAAGTCGTGTGTTTGCCGAGACTGGGCCACACACATGGTGTGTAGGGGTGACGTGGAGGCCGATTTTGGCGGAGTATGGAAAAACCCACAACACGCCGTGTACTTTAAGAGTACACACCGTGTATTTTTTATTTCATTAATCGACCCGAGGTCGTGGCTAATGACGAAGAACATCTTCTTCTCCACCTAATTTCGTCCAGATCGTCCAAGGAGGCCGTTTCTTCTCTGAGCCACCGATCCGTCACCATTTTTCTGAATCAAACTCCGTTAGTTGCAGAAGAATTTCAGTGGTGAGTTCTTGGTTCTTCTTTAGCCTCGTTTCCTGATTCTTCTTCTCCTGTGAGTTATCTGAGGATGATCGTTTTAGACTTTTTTGCAGATCTAATACATTCTAGGCCAATTCACAGGCCGAGGTTCAAGTATATTGATCTCCTAGGATCGAGGTAGGTGGTTTTTTTCCCTATGTTCAAGTTCTTTGAGTTTTGGTTGCAAAAAATGCCGGATACCCATGTATCGGGTATCCCGGGTTTGGGTTTAGATCATGTTTATTTATCTTCCTTAGATTTCATGTATTCATTAGGTTACTAGATGATTGATAATTGCTTGTTAGCACTTTTGAGGATCACCCCATGGGTGATTTCCTTTGTTTTGGTTGTTGTTTGCTGGTTGGCCTGGTTTTCCTACGAGGTAACCCCTGTTGTATTGCTATAATTCTTGTTGACTTGATTGCATGTATTGCCTACTGTTTATATGCATGTGGATGCATTTTTGTAGCTTTTAGCCAAGTAGTTGTTTAACATTATTAGGGCTACTAACAGTCGATTACTCACGACTGGACTGCTCAA
Source organism: Viscum album (assembly GCA_963277665.1). Lineage (NCBI taxonomy): Eukaryota > Viridiplantae > Streptophyta > Magnoliopsida > Santalales > Viscaceae > Viscum > Viscum album. The sequence goes on along the minus strand of OY728150.1, from coordinate 1,929,266,413 downwards.
GGCCGTGAGAACCTAGTGTGGGAGATCAAAGAGGGAATAGACGATTAAGTGCTTCCTTAGAGGGTCTATTGGTTTTAGTTTCGCACGCAGGACCTACGGGAATCGGACTTCGTGCTTCCCAAGAGTGTTCTTAGTTTACCCATGCATCGAGACCATATGAGGAATTAGACGTAAGTACTTCCTCAGAGAGTCTGTAGCTATTATAGCATGACTATCGGGGAATTGTTGTAAGAGCTTCCCAGAGTGTCTGTGCCTTGTTTGATACTGGACTATAGGGGTCTTCTACTTTAAGCCACCCATAGAGTCTGTGTGTTTTCTTGTTTGTTGGTTTTGATGATTCCACCAAGCCAAAGAACAAGATTTGGTTTTGTACTGCTTGTATTAGGTAGTCATTTAAGATACTTGTTGTGTTACTAGCTTATCCTGGAATAAAAAGCATTGCTAGTTTTTTCTGGTTGTGTAATTTAATGAATGTGAATGATAGTTTGTAGAATTTTTCAAAGCATTGTTTACCTTTACTTTTTCTATATCACTCACTAACAGTAGGGCACGAATATTGTGGTGGTTTCCTACTGGGATTATTCTAACACCCGTTTGGGTCCTACTTTTTGGCCCAAAAAGATTATATGGTTGCAGGTTTTGGTAGGAATTGTGGCCCTTCCACCTCAGGTACTTGATTGCTGGTCGAAGCTGGAGAGCATGGGACCGGGTCTTGGCCCGCAATGCTGCTAGAGTTGTTGTTTACTTTTAGTACTATGGGTTTAGTTGTATTTCGGCATGTTGTTTGGTTACTGTTTTCCAAAGACACATGTACCATCCTGCGTCATTGTTATATCAGACCTTGCTTTTACATTATGTTTAGTTGTTGCATGCTATTTACTTCTTCCGCTATTTTGTATGTTTATTTCTTCCATTGCATACTTTACCCAATGTGGTCATAGTTTCCCCAGTAACTCATGAAGGCCCTCGCTGCTATTCGGCAGCCTCCGGTGTTTGGGGAACACGATTGAGGTCATGTGGAAAACCGGGTACGGGGCGCCAGTGGAAGGGCTCCAGATCCAGGTCGTTACAAAGTGGTATAAGAGGAGTTTTACTTCTTTACTATTTAATACTGTTTTGCGACCATAGACAAGGATAGGAAGAAATGGGTAGTTAGTACTTAACTGTGCCTGGGAGTAATTAACCCATGCATAGGAAAATCTATATTACCTCGTAATTGCAATTTTATGTTTTTAAAAGATTTACAGTTTATTATATATCACCGTTGGGTGATGCACATGTTTTTTGTTGTTGTAGTTTATATGATTATGGTTCTATTTGGATGCAACCTGATGAGATGAGGGTGTGCCATCTCATGCATTAGATAGGAACTGGGTAGGAAGTCACTTGTCATGAATTTTACCATGTCATCTAGGGTGCATTAGAATTGCATTCTGTTGTGATTGATGCCGTGATAGATTATGCATGATATTATGGTAGTTGCTGTGATAAAAATACTTGTTGCGCTGGAAGAGTTTTACTTCTTTTACAGCATGTTAGCATGGGTGCCAAGCTATGGTCTTGGAGGTGTTACGAGCCCTTGAGGATCTGAACTTGGTGAATCATTGTTTGTTATGTCGGTTACTTGTTGTCTGCATTGTTATAATGCCAATATTTGATTCACACGAAGTATGGGCCCCACGGATCAGAATTTGGCACATAGCTGGTTGTTTTTCAGTGTTTCCGGCATTTAGAGTAGTTTCAGAGCTACTTCCTAGAGAAACCCAAAATACACTGCGTGTACTTTATTTATACACTTCGTGTAGTTTTAAAACGGTTTTACTATCTGTGTAAACAAAAACACGGGGTGTGAGAGAATCTTCAGGGACATGTTGTGTACTATAAGTACACGTCGTGTAGTAGCCAACCGTGTACCTGGCCATGCCACTAACAACACGGGTCAGGAAAACTCGCGTAGTATACGCTGTGTGTTATAAGAACACGCCGATTAGGCTTCTTCAGGGTACCCGGCCGTGTCACGAACAACACAGGTCGTAGTTATCCATCATAATACACACCGTGTTTGTTAGGAACACCCTGTGTAGGGGTCAGCCGTGTAACCGACCGTGTAACTTTCTACATAGGTTGTCGAGCCTGTCTAGTACACGCCGTTTGTTATAAAGAACAAACCATGTGGTTTTCTCCTAGGTAACTGGCTGTGTCACGAACAACACGTGTCAGTGTGATCTATCCTTATACACGTCGTGTTTGTTCGAAACACGCCGTGTAGTTTAGAATTTGGAAGACCATGTGGGTTAGCCGTGCAAAGAGACTCAGGTAGGGGAGTGGAGTTGAAGTATACGCCATGTTTTGGGATAACACGCCGTGTAGTCTGGAACGTTATACAACTAGTGGTGGAAGAATTTAATGCCATGTAAATGGCTTTAACAAACACGCCGTCTAGTTTAAATACACGCAGTGTAGTTCAGTTTTTCAATTTAAGTGTTTCTCTATCATGTTACTTTTTGTACTCTTGTGTTTTATATCCTTGTTAATCCTAAATCTGGAGTGTACTTTTGACCATTCATGGTTGTGGCACCAAGACATCCTCTCGTTGCATGCAAGGAACCAGGCAGTGACCGTAGTCCTGATACGGCAGACTAGGGACTACCAGTGGTTCCGTCGATTGTTCCGGATATGGAACCTGCAATTATTCCGGACACTAGTGTGGACTCTTAGTTTAGAGAGGGTTTCATGAGGTTAATGCAGACCTTCCAGGGAGATCAACATCCTGCCACGTCTATGGCAGAGCTGACACGAGTCTTCCAGTAGCAGCATCCTCCCACCTTCACAGGGGATGGAGGACCTCAGGTTGTAGAGTCATGGCTAGAAACCATGGTTTCAATCTTCGATCATCTACATACACCCCCAGACAGATGGGTGAAGATTGTAACTTACATGCTGCAAGATTCTGCAAAGAGATGGTGGGATGTAGTCGCACAAGCAGGGTGCCAGCGGATTATGTCTTGGGACAAATTCCAGTGTACGTTCTATGACTACATATATCCAGTGACGCTGAGGGCCGATAGGGACAGAGAGTTCATGAACCTATAGCAGGGTACTCTTACAATTATGGAGTATTCCTCCCGCTTCACTGCGTTACAGCGTTTCTCTCCCGTTCTAAGAAACCCTGAACTTTTTTTGGAAAGGTAGTTTGAGGAAACCCTCAAACCAGAGATCAGATCACAGGTGAACGTTTTCTAGTTGACTTATATTACCTTGATAGTAAAATAGGCGCTGATCAGCAAAATAAATTTGAGGGATACTGGAGCTGTTGACTAGAGCGGTTCAGCATCCAAGGCTGAGTCATTTCATACTGACAACAGGAAGCGCCACCGAGAGTCTACTCGAGGTGACTTGAGGAAGCAAGGTATATATTCAAGTAGATGATATCTTTCTTCTGAAAACCAGGTGGTGTGTTATACCTGTGGAAAAAGTGGGAATAAGAAGCATCAGTTCCCGAGGGATCCATTGGAGTGCCGAGCTTGCGGAAAGATGGGTCATCTGCAGCGTTTTTGAAGGGTTCTTCTTCCAATAGCTAGCGAAAGAGGATCTGTTTCTACCCCTCGTTCATGAGCAAGATTACCAGTCCCACATCAGACTGGGGGCTGGAGTTCTTCAGGTCATACAGGCCAGGGTAGAGGTTACAGATGTGGTGTTCAGAAACAAGGGGGATCAGCTCAGGGATATCAGGCTACTGCACAGGGCCACGGTACAGGCCAGACGTTTACGGTATAGCAGATTCATTGAGATCAAGATCCTAGACCTTCCACAGTTTGAGGTACGAACCTAGTAGCTTCAGTCTTATCTTCTGCACTTTTTGATAAAGGGTTTTCTCATAGCTTTATTTCTTAGCACACTATGGAGAGCCTTAGACTCACTATCCTTACGTCTGAGGAAACCATTGCACTAGACACTCCCTTGGAACATAGAACTGTTAATGTGCGTCAGTGCAGGGAGTGCCCCCTCGATGTTGGTGGATTTCACTTCATCTGGGATCTTTATTTCATAGAGATGACAGGTTATGATGTCATTCTCAGAATGTACTGGCTATTTCCTTTTCAGGCCTTTTTTGGCTGTTATTGCCACAGGGTGAGTTTCACGTCACCAGAGGGTGGGTCTTTTCTTCACAAGGGTGAGTGGGATGTCCAGGAAAGCAGAGCTGGACCAGAGCATCATGGGTTGGGCAGTGTTACGGCCCATATTTCTAGTTTATATCTATATGATCAGGGGACCTATCAGATGGATTTCCCCCCAGTGGTTGATCACTTTCCAGATGTCTTTCCAGAAGACTTCTCAGGTGTACCTCTAGAGCGTGAGGTAGACTTCTCGATTTATCTTGTGCCGGGAGCCGCACCGGAATCCATACCTCCTTATAGGATGGCTACGACTGAGTTTCAAGAACTCAAGAAGCAGTTAGAGGAGTTACAGCCTAAGGGTTTCATCCGACCCAGTACTTCCCCTTGGGGTTCACCTTTGTTGTTTTCGAAGAAGGCGGATGGTACCTTACGGCTTAGCGTGGATTATTGGATGTTGAACGAGTTGAAGGTCAAGAAACGATATCCCTTGCTGAGGATTGATGATCTTATTGATCATCTTTGAGGAGCCTGAGTGTTCTCAAAGATCGACTTGAGATCCGGTTATCATCAGCTGTGCGTTAGACCTTCATATATACCCCTGACAGCCTTCAAGAGTAGGTATGGCCTCTATGAGTATACAGTTATGTCGTTCGGCCTTATGAATGCACCAATAGTTTTCATGGAACTAATGAACCAAGGGTTACGTCCTTACTTGGATTCCTTCTTTGTGGTCTTCGTGGACAAAATCTTGGTGTACTCTCATACTCGGCACGACCATGCAACCCTATCTTGAGATCGTTTGGAGTACACTGAGGGAGCACCGGCTTTATGCTAAACATTCAAAGTGCCACATTTGGATGGATGAGAATCACTTCCTGGGCTATGTCATCTCAGAGATATGAGTATCAATAGACCCAGAGAAGGTGAGAGCAGAAGTCACCTGGCAGCAGCGGAAGAATGTCTTCGAGGTACGTAGTTTCTTAGGGCTGGATGGTTACTATAGGCAGTTTATACAGGACTTCTCACGCTTAGCAGCGCCTTTGACAGGCTTGACTATGAACGGTGTGAAGTACGTTTGGATAGGAGCTTGCGACTCAGCCTTCCAGGAGCTGAATGGGAGATAGAAATCAGCATCGCTCCTAGTTCTTCTAGATCCGGGAAAGAGTTATACAGTTTTTTATGATACATCTGGCATCGGTCTTGGAATAGTGCTTATGCAGAAAGATCGTGTTGTCGCTAGGGATCACGGAAGTTGAGGCCACATGAGAAGAACTATCCTACGCACGACCTGGAGTTGGCTGCCATTGGTCATGCTTTGCGATGATGGAGGCACTATCTCATGGGAGAGAATTTCATGGTATATACTGACCACAAGAGCCTCAAGTATATCTTTACGCAGCGTGACATGAATCTGAGACAGCGGAGGTGGGTCGATTACCTACAGTCTTTTGATTTCTAGCTTTCTTACACGCCTGGGAAAGGCAATGCTGTGGCAGACACACTGAACAAGAGGACATAGTTTCAGGTAGTTCAGGAAGCCATTAGTTAGTGGCATCTCATGGATCTATTCTATGAGAAGCATTTGGAGGCGCACGACAGAGAGGGCCAGACGGTTCTTTCTTCTGTAGCTGTTACCTCTAACCTTTTTGATTGAGTTCGAATGAGGCAGCTATCAGACCCAGCGGGTCTAGTCCTACGGGATGGTGTGTCAGATGGAGACCCTACTCTGGGGTGGATGATTGGTGATGACGAGGTGCTACATTTTTATGGCTGTTTATGGGTTTCAGCAGACATAAATGAGGAAATGATGTGGGAGTTTCATGCTTCAGCATGGTCAGTTCATCCTGGTGCCACCAAAATGTACCGATACATGTACCGTCAGTATTGGTGTCCAGGTATGAAAAAGGATTTGGCTGGTTTTGTTAGGTGGTGTTCCACTTATCAGCAGGTGAAGCCAGAGAATCAGAGACCAGTGGGGATTTTGCAGCTGTTACCCATTCCTGAGTGGAAACGGAATGATGTCGCGATGGACGTCGTGACAGGTTTACCGAGATCGCCTCGAGGAAATGATGCATTTTGGGTTGCAGTGGATAGGCTCACGAAGGTTGCACACATCTTTCCGATAAAGGATTCCTTCAGTGTTGATGAGCTGGGATGGTTGTACATCCGAGAGATTGTACGTCTGCATGAAGTTCCACAATCCATTGTTTCAGACAGGTATGTGCGTTTTACTTCGCACTTTCTGCATGGGCTAAAGAGGGTGTTGGGTACACAGGTAATTTTGAGTACAACATACCATCCCCAGACTGATGGCCAATCCGATCGCACAATCTAGGTGCTTGAGGATATGCTTCAAGCTTGCATTCTAGACTTTGGCGGTTCTTGGGAGAAGCATATTCCTCTGGTGGAGTTCGCCTACAAGAATAGCATTCAGGTGACTATTCAGATGGCACCTTATGAGGATTTGTACGGTAGGCCAGGATGATAACCTTTATGCTGGCTAGAGGAAGGAGAGGCAGCTTTGCTGGGACCTCGTCTTATTCAGGAGTCCTCAGAACAGATAGAGTTGATTCAGAAGAGGATAGAGATAGCACAGTCTCGACAGAAGTCTTATGCGGATCAACGGAGACGACCTCTGGAGTTCGAGGTCAGAGATCAGTTTTTCCTACATGTCACACCAAGGATGGGACACAAGAGGATTCAGAGACAGGGTAAGCTTTGACCGAGATACGTCGGGCCGTTTGAGGTTCTGGAGAGAGTCGGGCTGGTTGCTTACAGGTTGTAGTTACCATAGAGTTACCAGGCTATGCACGACCTCTTTCATTTTTCTCAGTTTCAATGGTATTTCTCAGACCTTTCTCATGTTTTTTAACCCGAGGAGGTTGAGTTAGAGTAGGATGCATATTTCAAGGAGCATCCTATCAGGATTTTTGATCGTAGTGCAAAGTTACTCCATGGCCAGTCTGTTCCTCTGGTACGGGTGCTATAGAAGCATGGATGTATATAGGACGAGACTTGGGATAGGGAGGCTGATATTCGATCACAGTATCCAGAGTTGTTCGAGGTTCCTTCTTCTACGCCTTTCTAGAGAAATTTGGGGACGAATTTATTTTAGGGGGGAAGTTTGTAAGAACCTAGAGCTTTAGTTTTAGGTACAGATCTCTTTTACAGGATTTTTAAGGAAAAATGGAGAATCTGGAAATTTTCAGAGTACACATTTTGTACTTTATGAGCACACGTCGTGTACTCCTCGGCCTCTCTAAGTCGTGTGTTGGACGAGACTGGGCCACACACACGGTGTGTATCTGAAATTTTCAAAGTACACGCTGTGTACTTTATGAGCACACGACGTGTATTCTGGGTCACTCAAAGCCATGTGTTAGCTGAGACTGGGCCACACACACATTTTGTAGGGGTGACGTGGAGGCCGATTTTGGTGGAGTACGAAAAAACCCACTACACCCCGTGTACTTTATGAGTACACGCCGTGTACTTTTTTATTTCATTAATTGACCTAGGGTTGCGGCTAATGATGGAAAACGTCTTCTTCTCCACCTAATTTCATCTAGAATATACTAGGATGCCATTTCTTCTCTGAGTCACCGATCCATCACCGATTTTATGAATCAAAATCCATCAGTTACAGAAGAATCACATCGGTGAGTTCTTGGTTCTTCTTTAGCCTCGTTTCCTGGTTCTTCCTCTTCTGTGAATTATCTGAGCTTAAACGTTTTAGTTGTTTTTATAGATCTGTCGAATCACGAGGAAAGTTTCTAGTATATTAATCTCCTAGGATCGAGGTAGGTGGTTTGTTGCCCTATGTTGAAGTTCTTTGAGTTTTGGTTGAAAAAATGCAGGAAACCCATGTATCGGGTATCCTGGGTTGGGGTTTAGATCCTGTTAATTATCTGCCATAGATTGCATGTATACTTGAGGTTACTAGATGCTTGATAATTTTTATTTAGCATTTTTAAGGATAACCCCATGGGTGTTTTCCCTTGTTTTGGCTGTTGTTTACCAGTTGGCCTGGTTTGCCTACGAGGTAACCCCTGTTGCATTACTAGTATGCATGTTGACTTGATTTCATGTAATGACTAATGTTTATATGCTTGTGGATGCATTTTTTTAGCTTTTAGCCAAGTAGTTGTTTAACTTACGTAGGGATTCTAACATTAAATTACGCACGATTAGACTACTCAGGGCCGTTAGAACCTGGTAGGGGGGATCAAAGAAGGAATAGATGATTAAGTGCTTCCCTGGAGGGTATATTGGTTTTTGTTTCACACGTAGGACCTACTGGAATCAGACTTTGTGCTTCCCAAGAGTGTTTTTAGTTTACCCAAGCATCGAGACAACAGGAGGAATTAGACGTAAGTTCTTCCTCAGAGAGTCTATAGCTACTATTGCAATACCATAGGGGAATTGACGAAAGATCTTCCCAGAATGATTGTGCCTTATTTGATTACTAGACTATAGGGGTCTACTAGTTTAAGCCACCCAGAGAGTCCATCTGTTTTCTTGTTGGTTGGTTGTGATGAGTCCACCAAGCCAAAGACCAAGATTGGGTTTTGTACTACTTGTATTAGGTAGTCTTTTCAGATACTTGTTGTGTTACTAGATTATCCTGGAATAAGAAACTTTGATGGTTTTTCCTAGTTGTGTAATTGAATGAATGTGAATAGTAGTTGGTAGAATTGTTTTCTTCATTGTTTACCTTTACATTTTCTATATCACTCACTGATAGTAGGGAATGAATTTTATGGTGGTTGCCTACTGGGATTAGTCTCACACCAAGTTTGGGTGCTGCTTTTTGAACAAAACAGATTATATGGTTGCAGGTTTTTGTAGGGATTGTGGACCTTCCACCTTAGGTACTTGATTCTAGTCAGATCTAGAGAGCATGAGACCAGGTCTTGGTCCGCGATGCTGCTGGAGTTGCTGTTTACTTTTAGTACGTTGGGTTCCATTGTATTTCAGCATGTTGTTTGCTTACTGATTTTCATAGACATATGTACCATCCTGCATCATTGTTATATCAGACCTTACTTTTACTTTATGTTCAGTTGTTTCATGCTATTTACTTCTTCCTCTATTGTGTATGTTTATTTCTTCCGCTGCATACTTTACCAAATGAGGGCATAATTTCCCCACTAACTCACCAAGGCCCTCGCTGCTAGTCGATAGCCTCTGGCATTTGGGGAAACACACTTGAGTTCATGTGGCGAACCGGGTATGGGGAGCCAGTGGAAGGGCTCCAGATTCAGGTCGTTACAAAAACCTTGTGTTAATTCACATTTTATTTGTAAACCACTATGAATTATTTAAAAATATATTGACCATGTATTACCTATACGAAATACGAGGGCTAATATATTGAAGTAAAGGTGTTTTTACTTCAACATATTTTGAGTGATTGTCCAGGATTAGTTGATTTATCAGTAAAGATAATATTACGTCCACTATGTTTTTCTATTTAATGGTAAGAACCAAGTTGAATCATGTTTCCACTTGATAAGATATAATATTAAATAATATTCGTCCTTGTAAATTCATCATTATATGTGAAGGAATTTCAAACCATATGATTATAACTATTCCACAAAATAAAATTATGATTAACAACCTAAACATTGGTGAGTTTACAAAATACCAAATAAGTGAAAAATGGGGCATCATGAAGACAACAGAGGAAATATGATTATTCTCCGAACATGTCTACAATATGGGTAGTTGTATCTCCAGAAATTCCTTAATGGAATGAGAAGATATTTTATGTATGGATAAGAAGTCAATAAAAACTAATTAATATGAAAATATTATGTGTTTCATAGTGGTAAATACAATTCATATTGAGGCACTACTAATAGGTCAATGTATTATATGTGGAGAAAATTGGAATTATCTATGTTGATTACATAACCTAAGGTCTACATCTATGGCAAGGATGGTCTGATGATATGTTAGTATTGATGTTTGATTATGATGGATAAGGCCCACATATTCTCTACTCTAGAGTAGTGAATTTCTTGTAGATTTTTGTATCAATGTGCCCTCTGGAAATATTATAAATTTTTCGTTAGTGGATATTTTTTTTATGAATTTATTATCACCCTATATATAGATATCTTAAACATTTATAGAAAAATGGAGATCACATTTGAAAATTCTAATCATCCTTGTGTCTTAAATATTAATTATATAAACAATAAATTACAATGTAAACTTCATCCTTTGAATAGGTCTTATTTCCTATTGTTGAGCGGTATCTATCTCCAATGTTTGGATAAATACTCAATATTTGAGAAATTATTATTGATCAGAAATATGATGATCTATTTCTTAAAGACTCTCTAAGTCTTCCCATGAATTATAATGTTTGTTTTTAAATAAAATGTATATCTGTTGGTACACCTACTTCATAGACTCCATATAGAATATCCTTGGGTGAGGTGTAGGTACCAAAGAAAAAACTTCATGATAATTAAGATAATGACTTCATATAACCAAGTTCTTTAATATGGGGTCATCTATTGTTTTTTAATAAAATATTTCAACGACACACTTCATTAATTATCTTGAAAAAAACTCGAATACTCTCAAGTATAATTTCCATATGACTCAGATAGATGACGTGATTGATGAAGTATGTAGAGATAAACAAATTTAAATTAAATATCATCATTAATGATATCATATATTAATGGAAATGAAGGAATAAATAATTAAAAAAAATTCATATAAGGTATGCTCATTGTGAGTTTATGTTGATTCCATTTTGACTCCACAATTCCTATATTATCTTTTCAGATTTAATGAATAGTGTCATTACAGATTACATTGATCATTTTTTGGTATTATTTATAGATTTTTTTATTATACATTCCTTGATTAAGCATCATTTTGATGATTATTTCAAGATTATGTTCAATACCTTGAGGAACTGGGGGCGATAAGAAAAATTTATTTAGTATTAGTTATAGCTACATAATTTTCCATTGATGAGAAATATAATCACTACTGATGGTATATCAGTGGATACATAAATGTTGGAAGTTATTTGGAAATAGCCCAAACCAACCATGGTGATCATGATCTATTATTTTCATAGGATTGTTGGATATAACTGATTATTTTTCATTAATATCTCATGGATATCAAATAAAATAACCATGTTGACAGGGAAGGGAAGAAAGTTCAATTTGAATATTTATTGTGATGAAAATTTAAAGGAAATGAAATGAATGTTGGTGAATCCACTTATTAATACACTATATAATAGTAAACTAGAGTTCATTAATTTCTATCCAAGTACCAATTAATTGACCACTTGGTTAAATTTGTCTTTATTTGTGACCCTTATATTAATTTAAGAAATGAATAAAAATAAAATTCCATTATCTTAACATTAATAAGTCTATATTATTATTATTATCAAGTAAAAAATAGAATAATATCAGTATTAAATGATTATTTGAAATAATAATTTTATAATGGTAATTAATTTTAAAATTTTAGTAATTTAATAATTACCGTATATTTTTATGAAACGCCAACCCAGAAGTTATTAAAATAACATAATAATGAAATAAACTATTATGAAAATATTATCAGTAATAAATATTAATGAATTATTTTATATCATAAATTTTATAGATTAATATAACATATTATATTTTTGTTAATGGTTTATATTTTAATTATATAGTTTTCATTTCATTTTAAAAGTTAAATTATGTGAATATTTCATCAAGATACAATAATTGTATTTTATGTTAAAAATATTTCATTACACTATTTAAAAATCCTAAAAATCATGAAAGTGGGAAACTAAGATGGGAAATGATAAAACATTTCACCACATAGATGTTTGGAGCTAATTTTATCATTATGTTTAAAATTATAACCCTTTAATATTAAAATTTAATTACCACAATTAACATTAATATTTGTTAACAAAGGGTTCAAACAAAAATATACTATTTAAAATGAATCCAAATACTTAACAACTTCCATTGGATAGAAATATGTAAACCATATCAGTTTTTTATTTTAATATATTTTTATTTGAATGTATTTCCCTTGAGTATGCCTTATTTGTGTTTAAATATTTATTGTAATTTCAAGAGTGTCCTTCCCCTCCCTTATAAAAGAACACACATTCAAAATATTAGATAAACTACGTTGATCCATATTACTTGACTAAATCATGACTGTTTATCTTTTCAACTTCTAGAGACACAAATTAGGTGTTCTTTACTTATCGAAATATCATTATAATGGTTCTTAAAAAGGTATCTAAATGAGTCCTACCGAAGAAGAGGTAATCATATAAGCCAACATTTTTTAATTTATATATTCATTTATCTCCTATAAATATTTGGTTTCCATTATAAAATAATTAATTTTGTATATTAAATATAAATAATTGGTATTATGATGATGGAATAACCATCATTCACCTTATTCCCATTTGTTGGGAAATAATAATGTAACTCGTGTATACGTGTGGACTACCACATCCACAAAGAAATGTGAATCCTTTTTATTTAGACTATACATGAATATTAAATAGGATAAATTTAGTGAATATATAAAATATATATTATATAATTAATATTATTTAAAGGTTAATTTTTATTTACCTTTCTTTTATTCCATCTGTCGAAAAGAGAAAACAATGATCATGTGTACATATGGCCTAATATCTCATTAAATGAGGTATTTTTTTATTTATAATTTGTGGAGGAATATATATCTATGTACATGAAATTAATATCATTATTAATATTCCATATATGATGGAACCATGATAAAATTACTTTTCTTGGAACTATCAAACCAGAACTCTCACAAAAAACAAAGTAGTCAAACACCTAGAAACAATGATTTTAATATGAAATAATCCATGAATGGATATTTAAATGTTTTAAGGATTTAATATATGATATTATTAGTATGTAAATTATTTTTATATATAATAATAATAAATTTTAATTTATTAAACGAGTTTTTTTACTATGAATCATGTGGTACTTGAGCTATGTGTTTTATGTTACAATCTTAATACATACCCATGTTGTTTATTATTAAGTTAAAAATGATGAAATTTCATTATCTACCCCTCAATAAATATCAATAATTTTATTATCCTCCCATTATTAATTTATATTACATGTTTTCTTTTAAATTTCCACTTTTTATGTATTCAGGAGACCAATTTTTTAGGGAAAATCAACTTTATTTATCTTTTCAATTAAAAATACATTCTCTTCCATGATAATTTTTTATTAAATTTTTTAATTGGGGTTTTAATACAAACTTTTAATATTTAAAGCCTTTTTAACCATTATTTAATATATAAAAATTGGATTATAATTAATCTTTTTTTGTTTCCAAACAAGGTAATTTTTAATTTTAGTTAAAAAATGTGAAAGGAATATTAGTTTTAATATATAAAAAATACTGGGGGTTTAACCCATAATAACTACTTAATACATTGAGCCATTTATAAAAAAATTTCTAAGATATCATAAATGAAAAAAAACATAATATTTTTAAAATTATTATATTTTTAAAAAGTCATTTCAAAATAGAAATATCATTTTCCTTAATAATGTCTTTAATGAACTATTCATATTTTTCTTAGTATTAATTTTCAATAAAAATTAATTTTTATAATGATTTACTTTGGACATGACCCATGGTTACCATCATTATTATTTCTATGAATGTTTTATTATTATGAAAAAAATTTGTATATGAAAATGTTTTATTTTCCATAGTTAATGATTGGATTAATGTTTTTTTCTTCTATCACACATATGTATAATTTTCATTATTTGAATGGTGGTCCTGAAATTTTATATCCATCTAATTTTTTTTTTCTAATCTATATCTCATGTGATAAATAGTACATGATTTTGGAGTTAACCTTGTTCATTAAGGTACCTTTCCAAAATTAAAGTCTTGGGAGTTAATCTGAATAATATAATGAAATAGGGAGTGAACCAAATACAAAATCATAGTCCACGATGTGTTCCTTGAATATTATGAAAATATTTTTATATGATTATGTGAATTCCATAAGTTAATGACTTATGCATATTATTTTATTTTATTGATTTTATTTTTTTATTCCTTTATAAATCAATGCTTATGAACTACAATTATTTATACCATGACAAAATATTATAATCTATGATATGTAGTTTATAATTTAAAAATTTTATACTTATCTTCGCATACCCTTTAAACTTGTAATTATTTAGTTATCATCGATATCTCACTTTTTTAACACTAATGAGCATCAAATCTCACACTTTATTTTTCTTCCTTTCACTAGGTTAATAGAATGGTTTTTTTATTATATGCCTATAATCGGTGTATGTTATGAATAACCTAATTGGAGATGATTTGGATCACTTTTTAACCAATTGTTTATGTATCGTGGTATATAACGATAAACAACTTATACAATTAATTCATATAATGTAATGTTATTTAATTAATATTAATTTAATAAGACCAGATATTTATGTAAACAATGTATGGTTCACTATAGAAGGCATCCTATAAATGTTTAATATAAAATAATTAGATATTATAATGAGAGATAATTGGTAAAAGTCATTGGGATAAGTCAAAGTATAAGACTCCATTATAAATATTTGATTAGGAATAGAATGTGTTGGTTTCCTAGTAATAAACCTCTCTCTCTCTAAATAATACTTTAAGATATAGATTTGGAATATATTATTGTAGGGTTAATAACTACAAATTTTTTTGTTTAGTAATATATTATTTTCATTACGGTGAATAGATATTTTTCCATTATAACGTACCTCATTTGAAACTCATGGTGGACAAGTTTAGGATAATTAAAATTTTCATTATAAACATTAATGAAAGATTAGAATAGATGATGCACAAGAGTGACCTAGGATAAATAAAAGGTTTTAAATAAATAAAATTTTCATTCATGAATTAGATTTAATATAAATGATTGTTTATATAATGTGGTATCTCATATGAGTAATTATTTTTTAAACTATTTTTTTTTTGTTTTAGTCAATTATAGGAACATGCTGAAATTATATTAATGTCTAATGCAACATAAAATAAATTATTATTCTCCTATGAACCCAAATGTTATGGGAGATGTAATTAAATATATAAATTATATAGTTATAAAAATTTATCATTTTATGAATCATTCAAGGATTCCCAATGAGAAAAAAAGGGAACAATGTTTTTTGAGTCATTATAGAGGAAAGATTCCCCTTATTTTTGTGGGCCGGTTGATCCACTAGTTTGTGAGAAATTGAATGTAACCACTAAAATGTTTTATCATTTTCAATGTTATGAAAAATAAATTTTCATTTTAACTAAAAATAATTTGGATATTTAATTAGATCAATGGTGTAATCCTATCGATATCATGGGGCAATATGATGAAATTGAATCCATAGACTGTGATTAGTTTAAGAGTTTATTTTTAAATACATAAAATTATAAGATTATTTATATTAAAATGGATAATGTATTCATTGATATAATGTAGAATTATGAGGAATAAGTTAGTACCTATGTGGAATTTTTTACATTAAATGTGAGGTATGCTTCTTGTATTATTATCTAGCATTAAAATTAGTTTGATTGATTCTTTAGTGTCATAAATAAAATATGAAAGGTGTTATCCATAATATAAATTAGTTTATATGAATAAATAATTTTATATTCTACCATGCTGAATATATAGATTCTAGTTACCTATAAATCTTATGCTTTTTGTAAGAATAAATAATGTAATTAAATAAGACATTAAATAATAAATACACATTGTGGGAAGAAGATGAGATTAATTTTATTCTTAATATGGAGAAGGAAGTGGGAAGGAATTTTATTTAAGGGTATTGGAAAATGTTTTAATTATGTAAAAAAAGTCATAAGACTATAAAATATTGGCGTAATTCTAATATGTTAGCTATATATTTGAATAGAGGGAGATATTAACAAAATTATCCTCCTACACTCTAGAGTATTAAATGAATAGGGTATGGGATTTATGCTAACTAATGATGTAATTATAAGGTTATTGATTATGATGAACATCAAAAACCTATTAAGAGCTTAGAAATTGGAAATTTATGCTATCACAATTTGTGATTTGGGGTGTAATAACATTTTAGTGATGTTTAAACTATCCTTTCCCACTATAAATACTAATATGTTATTTGATTTTCCATTAATCACTCTTTTATATCTGATGAATATTATATATGTATCGGAATTCCATCTCAATAGTAAGTAATTGAATTCGAAAAAAACCTCCTAGAGTAATTATGTTCACAACTAAAGTATATGATTCTTCTTTTATTGATGTTTGTGGTAATGTGATTCTATAAAATCATATTATTGTCCCTATTTGTTTAATTTCATATTCTCTGAGGACGGGATTGTGTTAAATTAAAATAATCCCACATCTATTTCTAAAGAAAGTAATTCACATTGGATATTCTATATAACTCTATGATCATCTATAATCTTCTAATGAAAATAACATATATTATGTTGGTATAGATTCATTATCATAAGGAATATTTATTAGATGGATATGAAGAAACACAAAATTAAAAAAAATGTATAGTTTTTAGGAGTTTTTTTGAAGTATTTCTGAAATAGTTTCATTTTATTACAGAAAAATGAAAAGTTGAGTTTTCAATATTTATCATTCCTAAGACTACAAATATTTCAATGACTCCACATATAATAGATTTTTTTGGGTGAAAGTAATTGAAAAAGAATATTCAAGAGAATATTGAAAAGTGTTTCATTCAACCAAGTCTATATCCTTGTGTTTCACTGGTATAATTTATCTAATGGAAGATGGATTAATGTGACTCTACAATGATTAATGAGAACAAAACAAGATAATCATCAATAACAAGTATCCAGTTCCTTGTATTTATGACTTTTTTTGTCAAATTTTTATAGATCAATAGATTTTCAAAATTGATATTCACTCTAGATAACATCAATTATAGGTCTATAAGGAAGATAACCCCAAGGTAAAATTCCATAAGCGTTATGAAAATTATAAATTTATAATTACTCAATTTGGTTATTTTAATTCCCTTACTGAATTCATGGATTTAATTAATAAATTATTTATAGATTACTTTGATAAAAAAAATTTATTCACCATGAATGATATTATTATTTACTTTGAGGGAAATAAAAAGCGTAAAGGTAATAAAAGGATTTTTTTATAAACAATGGAAGGACAAGGTGTATAATATTTTAAAATTTGTGAGTTTTTTCTTAAAATAGATTCATTTTTTGTCATATAATCTCATGATAAGGTATATATGTGGATCATTCAATTCTGAATGTGATATATAATTATCCAAGGATAACTACTGGGACTAATATTTGTAGATTTCATGGATATGTTGGATTTTTTATCATTTTTTGGAGAATTTATCATGATTATACAATCCACTCAAAGAGCTATATTTAAAGGGATATAAGTTCCTTTGGACAGGTGAATGTGAAGAAAATGTCATGGAGGTGAAGAGAGGATTAGTCCGTATACTTGTTCTTATATTACCCCACTATAGTAATTGGACTGTGATCTATCGTTACGAATAAAACAATATATTTGGATATTTCCTCATTTATAATGAAATGATGATAGCTTAATTATCACACTATCTTAATGTTTGTGAGAAAAATTACCCAACACAACATGTGGAGTTAGTTTTGGTATTTTTTCCTTAATGATTTAGGGGAATTATCATTTTGGAGAATAATGTGATATATATACTAATAGTAAATGTTAAAAATATATATTAACTTGAAAAGATATTAACATGTTATAGAGAATATGGTAGGAGTTGTCCAACTTTTTGACAGCATAAAACATTACTACCCTAGAAATTCAGACATGGTTGTCAACGCTTTATGTAGTTGGGGTGGTGAATGAGTGGAAGGACCTGTAATCCATCATCCAAATAACCAATGGTCAAATCAAAGAAAACCTCTTTGGGATTTATATCGTAGACATTATGCAGACATGAAATGATACACATATAATGTAGTTCTAGTGATACAGTTATGATCATGAAGGCATAAAATTGTACAGGGCCTTCAATCTATATTCATGAGGCACTTGGTCCTGGGACATTGGGATATGTAATGGGTCTCCCTCTACCAAGATTTAAAAGAGATATTTAATTTTATAAAAAAATTTGATCAAGCCTTATATTTTTAAAAAAAAGTTTATCGAATATTTGACTTGAAAGGATATAAATAACATATCAACAATGAGGATCACGAATTATAAAAGATTAATTTATTTTATGTGGATATATATATAAATATAATTTTTAAGAAGGTGATAAAACATATGTGGATCACATGATATTTAATCTATCTATCCCATTGATGATTAAATAGTTGCTGAAGTGTGATAAAAAACTGTAAAATAAGGTGAAAACATTTCATGAGCCCAACCTTTATTATGATGTAATGATAAAGTTTTGGAACTGTATATATGTTCTGTACATACCATATTTGATGGATTTGTTAGATAAAGAATATAGTTTTTCATCCTTTATTAATCTCAAATGTAAGAAGCTGTATAGATATCTAAAATTGTATTTCTGATGGGATAACATTAAAAAGGTATTGTAGAGTATGAATATCATTTATTAGTATTTAATTAAATGAATTATGAGATAAAAAACCATATGATTATATTTCAACCATAACCTATTCTATAATGAAGATATGAAAACATCACCTTGTATTTTTTCATTAGACTCCCCAAATTTTTGAATGTTCATAACTATGTTTTTGGTTGGGTTTATTGAATTACAAAGATATCGCACTTAATTTCAATAAGAAAATATTCATATATTAATGATATTACAAGAATATTCATTAAATTAGTTGTAATTATTGATGTATTGGTGGATTATATTGTATCTAACAGTGATTTAGGGTATACCTTTGATGTTTTTATGAAGTCCTCCATAGGATATGTATATATATTTGAGTTTTAGATCTATTTTTCATCCTTAGATAGATTACATTAATGATTGATCCATTCAAACATATAATATATATACTAATATATGATTTTATCTATTTTAATGGTGGTTTATATCATCACCTTCCTGAAGTCATGTTTTCTAACAACTTTAGTTTTCACACAAGACTTCACATGCCTTACTATGAATCCATCTATGGAATGAATTGTATAAATCCAAGCTGTTAAGATGGTGGTTGAGAAAAAAAGATATTTATACATAATATAGATGATAAAATGGAATATAATTTCCAAATCACTCAGCAACACATCAAGGTAGATCATATTTGACAAAAAAGATATGATGACAATATTTTGTGAAATCTAAACAATGATGTTGGTGACAAGGTATTCTTATTAATTTCTAAATGATAAAGGGTTATAACATTTTAAAGTAATTATAGAAAACCACGAGAAATATTATCCCCTTTAGGATTATCAATTAAGTACATATAGTATCTTATTTCATGGAACTTCTATAGAACATCTCTCAATTCCACGATCTGTTCCATGTATATCTATAAAGAAAGTACATACCAGATCCATCACCTTTACTAAACACTATGTGTCATGTTACTTGATCATGAAATATCCTATGAATAATTTATTGTTGAACTCTAGGTTCATATATATAAGTGTTTACAAAAATATACATCTCACCTTTCTAAAGTAATCATGAGTAACCATATATTTAGAGAAGCTACATGGGAACCTTATGATTTGATGATATATGTATATATTAATTAATTTGTTTCTAAGTGGAAAATTTTAAAGGGATAAATTCATTTTGAGGTGGTTAGAATTTAAAACTCTATATATTTTATGTTTCTATAAAATATTAATTTATTTGAAATCCATTTTTATACATAACACAGAGATTAAACGAACCATGACATACGAATGAAATATTATTATTTGTTGTGATAGAAATTATAAATCCATTTCATTAGAAGATATTATAGAAATAAATAAATTATGAAACATTTATTTTTACAAATTTATGAATTTAATTCAATTTTAATAATATATTAATAAATGAAATAAAATCGATTGAAGGTAAATAATGATTTTTTTATAAGTAACGATTTTTATTAAAGAAATTTATTTTTATATCAATTAATTAATTAATCACAAATGGATAATGATTTTATTGAGTTTTTTATATTTTTTATTCAATGATGTATTTTCAAAATTCATTTCATTTTCTTCTAGGAATGTTATAATAATAAATAATTTTTTATACATAAAAATTTGTGATTCTAAAAATCGATTTTCACCACATTTTGTAAAAATACATTGAACTTGATTTTTTCCACTTATAGAAAAACAAACATAAAAAATAGATCTCATATGTTTAATTATGATATTATAATTCATTAAATAGCCCTCCATTATTTTTTTCATTATAAGTACTAACCTTGGTAAATATTTCTCACCTCGGTAAGGGTAAAATTGTTAAAATAGGGATAAAACATTGGAATACAAATTCAGAATTTCTCCAACAGATTTTTTAATCCTACTGGATGAGATTATTTTTTCCATTTATATCCATGTATTGAATATTTAGACTTTTTGTTCCATTTCTCTTTGATTTTTTACTTTATATTAATCTAGGTAAATCATAATGAAAAAGTTTAACAATTTTGAATTTGGAAACTCTAAATTTATATTATAAAGATAAAAAGTAAATATTTTTTGTTCTTAATGATTATTTGAAGAAAATTGTTTTTTTACAAGAAATTTTAATTATTTTTTGTTTATTAAATATTTACCTTAAATACTTACTCAAAATTAAAACTGTATATATTAATTCAGCATGATAATAAAATAAATGAGTTTATAAATACAAAATTTAATATAATTTTCATGATTTATTGTGTTCTATGAAAATAATTTTTTAATATAACATATTATAGATGATTGAATGTTTTGTATTTTAATTACATGTCTTTCATGTTTTATTCAATGTCAAATTATGTTAATATTTACAAAAGTTACATTAATAGTATTTAATGATAAACATATTTCATTAAATAATTTGAAAATAATAAAAATATTGAAAGTGAAAAATTTAGGTGATTAATAATTTAATTTTTCCTTTCTTTTCCATTTATTAAAAAGAAAATTAATTATGCATAAAAATATAACCCTTAAATATTAAAAATTCATTACCACTAATAAGAATAAAATTAGTTAATGGTGATTTAAAACAAATGATAAGTTTTAAAAATGGAAAAATTGTCTAAATTTCATTGGATGTTGATATTTCAACCAAGTCTTATAATTCATCAAACATTTTTTTAATTCTGGTGCATTTTTCTTAGGAATGACTTACTTAGATTTAATAAATAATTAATTCCTTGGGTACCCTTACCCTCTTTTATAGGAGGACACCTCAAACCTCTTTTATTTCAAAAATAAATTTAAATCTCAACTAAAATTCTAAAAATAATAATATATAATTCATTATTTTTGAATTAGATGTTTATTACGTCAAGAAACAATATTTTAATGGTCTATATGAATGGGTCTATATGAGGCCCGCCATATAACATGTAGACATCTTATCCAACTTATTATATTTTAAATATTTCTATAGCACCTACAATATTAGAAATAAATTAGAAAATAAATAAATATGTATCATAAATATACATATTTTATATTATGAGGATGTATCATTCATTATCCACCTACTTCCCAGCCTTTAGAAAATGATATTTTCTAACCAGAGTACCTATGGACAACCATTTCCACATTATGATGTAATTTTTTTCATCAACATTAAATTAATGGTAATAAGGATAAACTTAATGAATATATAATACATATATTATTTAATAATGATTATTTAATGGTGAATATTTATTTACATTATATTGTTTCATCTATCGAGAAATGAAAATAGTATTCATGCTTACATACAAACTAGTGTCTCCATGAATTGTGTAATTCATTTTCCATCTATATCCATTATGTGTGTGTATATATGTATATAATGAAAATAGATATTAAATTTATATCATTTTTTATATTATTGATATAATTTAACCCTGATCAAAATACAAGGACTGAAACTAGTAATCAAAGAAATTCATGAAAAATGATATAATAAACACCCAAAAATATTTATTTTAAAAAGAAATTATTAATAAATGGGTATTGAAATAATATTATTGGATAATATATGATATCAAATATATGTAAATTACTATATAATATAATTATAATAACATTAAATTTACTATATTAGAGGTTTTAATTATTGTGACGAAACTGGAACAAGAGGTAGAGGTTCTCTCATACAATCTCAATGTTTTTTATATTTATTATGATTAAGTTTGAAAGGATGAAATATCATGATATAACCCTAATTAATTCGAGTGACCTTTCTTCCCCCTTGGTTATTTTTTTTGTGATTTCATGGTTTCCTTTGATATTTCCATCTTTAAGTACTCAACCATCCCAAAAAATTCATCAAAAAATAATCATTATTTCTATTTTTGGGGGGAAATACTATCTCATTAATGTCCATGATTTTTTTCAAATGTTTTCAATATTTTTTTATACTCTATTATAAATGTTTTAATTTATTTTTATCCATAACTGAATTTTTCAATAATGTTTTGAATAGAATTGATTTTTTAATTTCAAAATGAAGAAAATCTTATGTTTTATCGAAAATTAGAAAGGAACCATTTTTAAACATATACGAAAAAAATACACTTTCATGACCATTCAATGAAGTAATGATTCCATTAAAATATTGAGAATTTATTTTCAAGGAAAATGGTTTCAATATTACATTAATTTTTTTTATATTTTAAAGAATTTATTTTAAAATTGAAGAGGTATTTTATCCACAAGTGTTTTTTAAAAATTTGTTATAGTTTCTATATTCTTCATTAATGACAACATTTGGTATTTATTATTATTTAAAAGTGATATTATATATGGTTATCATATTTATTATTTCTCAGGATGGTTTATGTTTATGGTAATATGATGTATATCAAACATGTTTCTTTTCCATAGGTTTTGATTTGATAAATTATTTATGATCTTGTGAAACACATATATAATATTTTAATTATGTGATTGGTGGACCATGATTTATATATCCATATAATTAATTTAATGGAGATTGATATATTTTGAGATAAAAAAATTAAATTTGGAGTGTACCCAATGTAGTAATGTACTGTTTTCACTATGATACTCATGGGGTGATCCATTACTAACAAGATGTAATGGGTAGTTAAAACAATAAATAATGATATTTATGGAAGTGTTATTTTCCTATGAAGTAAATTATTTTATATTTTCATTTTTATGCCACCAATTTTTCTATTATTCATATTTTTTTCTTTCATATTTCATAATCAAGGATTTATTTACGATTCATGTCTCATAATATATCTGTATTTATTCCATTTAACAATATTATGTTCTATGATATAGAGGGTCTGGTTTACAAATGTTCAACTCATGTTCTTATACTATTATTCTAAGGTTTATTAAGTGATCATTGATATCTCTCTTATTTATTGATAATAACCATTACATGTCACCATTTGTAATTATTCTTTTCCCCATGTTATGAGGCATGTTATTATGTATAATTTGTCAAAGAGGGGTGATAATATTGATTAACATGGTGGGAAATTATATAGTTCACTAATGTATTTTATTCATGAATCCATGTTTCCAAATATAGTAAACCTATATAATTATTCAAGGAAAAATAATGTTTTGTAATGAATATGAACTTAATAATATGTGCTATTAGGAGATGAAATGTATGGATCACTAAAGAGGTATTATCATTATCGATAAAAGTATGATATATAATTTTATCATAAATGTTTAATTTATATATTCACCATGAAATAATTGAATATTCCTTAAATAATATAGTTGGGTTTGATTAGAAATTATGACTTCTTCATTGATTACTACCGTGGGTAAATAAAGAAGGTGGTCGTTACTTTCCACTAAGATTATCATGCATGATTATCTTTGGTGAGGATTATGAAATATCCAATACTTATGGATTTTATAATGGTTGAACCAGGAAATATTTTTTGAATGGTATAGATTTTATCATTATAAAATGATTTTTCAACCACAAATACATGTGATGATTATAGAGAAAATGAAGAAAGGAATAAATAATCCAAATATGGTGGGAAATTTTTAGGATTTCAACATTTATTATGATGAATTGATAAAGATCATGGATTGAATATTTGTCCACATTATACTATAACTGAAGGAGTTGATGGATGTAAAACAAAGATCATTATTCCCAATTTATCCTAGAAGTATGGTATTGTATAAAGAATATATGTATAATATCCCTGGTGGTTAAATTAAGGGAGATATTTTGAAGAATGTAACTTAGTTATCTGAATTCAAATAATTTAATGTTTAATGGTAGAAACATAGGGTCATCTTATAAACATTATCCATGATAGTATATAAATGAAAAAAATGTTACCATATATTTGTTCTTTTGAATCCTTAAAACATATAAAGGATATAATTATATCTTGATTTTATTTGATGAGAATAGAAATTTCCGTATTTTATTTAATTTAGAAAAAATATATTTTTTGATAACTTTCCTTGGTATACATTAAGTAAGTGGTAAGAAGAAATTGAGTGCCACATTATATCATATGTGATTGATATATGATGTTTATTAGAATTTATAGTAAATTATTCAGTACGATATGGAATAATAGATTATTTGTAGTACCACATAACATTCTCTAATAGATGCTCTGTCTAATATGCCCATTCGAACCCTAGGGAATAAAATGAAATCTTATTCATGGGATTTAAAATTCGTTTTTCGTAACACCCTTCCTCTTATAAAATTGTCTTATATAAATATCATTCACTTAAAATTTTTGATATATCATTTGGAATGTGCCTATGGAAGTATGTGAATAAATTTAATGTGGTAAAATGAATTTAGAAAAAAAATTATTTTATATCCTATGTGAGATGATGAAATTTTAAATACTCTTATAGATATTGAGAATCACATCAAAGAAGCTCATAGTAAATAGAAGAATTTTACTGAAAACAATTGTTGATTTCTATAATTAGAATTTAGTAAGAAGGTATTCTAATGAATTTTATCATGGAATAATGTAATGAGATTCAAAAATAAATTAAATTTTATCCATTGTTTTAATTTAATTTCTTTTCTATTAATCTTGTATAGATGATATCTAATAGTTTAGTGATTATACTGAACCTCTATAAAATTCATTACGTGTTCCATAAATCCTATTTGAGAAAGTACAAAATAGATAATTCATAAAAAATAACTGTAATTATTATATGGACAAATCATGATCTATATTATAAATAACATCTAGTATAATTGTTATTTCTTATATATAAAGTTATACAAAACAATGATACTTAACTTTTTAATGTCTTCAACAGAAGTTAATGGTAGCTACATGTTATCTATTTTTATAGAAAAATATTTTCTACACTATTAAAAATAATATTTAATGAAATAAATTGATTATGTGTTAATAGTAATTCATACATTATTTATTTAATATTTAGGAATGGAGATAAACTCATTTGAATGTAAAAAATAATAATTCAACATTAAATTATTTGTATACATATATAGTGTTTCATTATCATAATATATTAAATAAATCATTATTGATTACTTATGATAAATATTTTTAGAGAATAAAAATTTAAAAATTATAAACAAATTTATAAACTAGTTTTTACATGATATATAATGAAATTAAACTCTTTTTTTGTGTGCTTAGAAATGTATTTATCCAAAAATTGAATCTCATTGTGTTATTCTGTAATTATAAAATAAAATTATTACCCTATATTAAGATAAAATTATAAGACAATCACATAATATGAAAAAAAATCAATTTTTTTAGTTATTCCAGTTACATTTTTGTTATTAATGAATTTAAAATATTTTAATAATTATTATTTCCATGATAACAGTTCAAACGATTTCACCAGGGAAAACAAAGAGATGAGGATTGAAATTACACATACACATGTAAAAAAATTATTATATTATGATATTTATACAATAAATTATATTAAATTTTGTTTCATAAAAATATAGTTCTATTTGATAAAAAACATGAATTTATATTATTTCAGTCTTTTAAGTAATTCTATGCGTGTCTTACCAGATAATTATAAAAGAAAATCACTTATCATACACTGTTCACTTATATTCATCTCTATAAATGATATTATACTTTCAAAAATACCTTACATTCTTCTTTCCCATTTTTATTGAGTTTGTTTTTTAACAATGTGACCCCAATGGGAAGGACTGTGGTGTTATCCAAACGATGTCTCTCAAATGAGATTTAATCATCTTATATGACTTGTAAAGATATTTTTTCTTAATATAAATCCTAAAAATATATTATATCAAATCTAAAATAATTACTCATGAATTACTAATTAAATAAAATGTCATTATTAATATGGTATAACCATTTTTCACCTAAATTTCTTTAAACTGAAAATGAAAGTATCACACATTTATCCATATGGTATACCCATTTTTCACCTAAATTGATTTGAATATTTATATCATAAATATATTTATATCAATTTTTTATCAATTTTTTATTTTTTTACTTCATTTTTAGGGGTTATTCTTAAAAAGTTAAAAAAGTGGTACTGGTTTTATGATAAAATCTTACTTATTAAAAAGAATGATTCTGTTTAAATTTATGATAATGAAATTAATTGATATATTATTCAAAAATATTTTTATTTTGTTCCCATATTTTATTTTGAAATTAAAAATTTTCCTATCATTTTCATCTCCCATTGTTGTAATTATTATGAAATAACATATTTAATGAAATACATAATTTTTTTCTATTTGATTGGGAATTTTTTTATTCCCTTTCAGTATTTTCTATAAAATATTTTCATTAAAATATTTAATATTATAAAATAATCCAATAATATCATTTTAAATATTTTTTTCTTTTTATAAAATATTTAAATGGAATCATATTTTAATTTTCAAAAAGAGTTATTTCTACCAAAGGTGTGAATTGGATATTTATTATGATATTTACCATAGAAAAATATTTTCCCATAATCTTGGATATTATTTTCCTTAAATATTCTATTATGTAATTCCATAGCCATTTTCATAGAAAATACATTCACAAATTTTCATTAAATTATTTGATAATAAATTATATATTTCAAAATAATAGGTTCATTTTTTTCAAGAAATGTTTCAGATATTTTTTCATTGTATTGTCTAATATAAAAATTCACTGTTACTAGTTAGGATTCACTGATTATATGATCCAATGATACCATCAATATTTTTTCTCCAGACGGCTCAATATTATTACGATGAAATATTTATGAAGCTCATTTTTTTACATGGGATAATAAAAAATGAAATAATAAATATTTCAATGATATTATGGAATAAATACGCAATTATTATCATTTTTTGATTAGTGGGTTTGTTAAATATCTCCAATGCATTGGGTAATATATAAGGATTATTAATTAAATGGGCATATGATATGTTACCCAAGCCCAAAATAGGTTACAATAGGCTTAATACCAAGCCCAAATAGGTAAACTTTTCATTATACCATTCCCAAAAAGTGGTTAATGTTTTCGTAAATTGATTTTATTAATTATTTATAGGATTGAGATTGTGAAGAAAATTATAATACTCTCTATGAAATGTTATTATGCTTATTATATTATATGAAGGCTCATTATCGTGGATCATATTACAATTCAAGTCTAATGAACTACAAAATCCTTATTACATGAATTTTATATATTAATTTTTTGGTAATATATTCTAATATTAAACTCATATTCTCATTCCCTTATGCTCATGTTATACCTATATCTGATAATTCATTAATATCTCCAATTTTTACCCTTACATATCTTCTGATAAAAACATGTCTAATATTTCTTTCCCTTTGGTGTGAAGAAATTATTTATGTATGGTATGTATAAGAAATTTAATGTCTGATAATAATACTATGGGGGATAAAAAATATTATTTATGAAATAATATGATTATGTGTTTTTCATCAAAATATAAAAATCCATTGTGGTCCATGGGCTTGTATTATTTTAATATTTTTGGAATATCAATTTAATATAATGATTTATTTTTTTTATTTTATGTTTGGGTCACCATATAGGGAAATATAGCACTAAAAAACAAGTTACTATAATTCTATTATTATACATTAGATCCCATGGATCAATAATGATTAGTTAGAATACTTTTACACATTATATTAAAACATCTATGTATAACACATGTTCCTATAATATATATACTTATTATGATAGGGACCCCATTAGTGGTTCCCTGCTATGTTTTACTCTAAACTTGATAGAGTAGTTATGGTACATTGATACCTAATTAGACATATTATTTGATTTTCGATATAGATAATGTTTTTTATAGTGAAGGTAAACAAATTTATTTATGTTTTATTATATAATACAGTATTTTTGGCATAGATGTGTCATTTTATGGATTTTGTTAATTGGAATCGATGTTGGGAATATTTTAGAAGTGATCTGATGGTGTGTTAGGTATGAGACAAGAAAGGGCACACAAGTGGTTTACAATGGAGGATTTGTTTAGTAGAGTATTAAATCATGTAATTTAACTACATATTGAGTTTGGATGCCATTGAAGGTATATAGATACTCACATAGTTTCATAGAATATTTATTCACTATGATCAGGAGATATAATAATCTTCCAAAAAGTGTGAGTAATACCTTTTAGAATATGTTTTTAAATGATGGAAAAAAATGTTTTTTGTGAAATTAGATATAGTGAAGTAGAAACCACTCCATGTGTGATGAACTAAGAATAGATATCCTAAAATAATAGTAACTGACCCAATCTTCCACACACCCAAATGGTTTTCTTGATCCCTATGGGATGAACACTAGGATTTGTGCATCGACAACATCCATAGGGACTGATTTTGACCAACTAGTAGTTGAAATCACTACATATATATATATATATATGAAATGATAAAATAGAGAAATCGTAAAAAAAAGAATATATGTTAGAGTATAAAAAGGAAATTTGAGAATAAATATAACTAAAATTTATCTAAAACACTCTATAGATGAAGTCAAAAATAAAATGAATGATAAAAACCAAAACATCTACTAAATGTGATATCGTGGACAATGTCCCAGAATCTCACAGCCATTTACCCATCCATAACTGATAGAAACCTCTACACCTCTCTGTGAAGCCTTTTATTTCACTACATAAAAGGACATAACAAATTCGTTTCCCCATCTAAGCAGTGTGGGATAAATTTTCATTGTAGGATCCGAAACTGATGTTACATTTCATGTCACTATATAAAACAATATAAACATTCTAAACTAAAAAAACAAGGAATGTTAATAATTATAATAGTTTTTACATGAAAATCATGATAAATAAATAAATCCATCTTTTCCAAATTTCAAAATAATATTTGCAAAATATTTTCAAATAATATCACATAAATTATGTAGTTAAATGAAAGAATTAATCACATATAATATAAAATATTATACAAATCAAAGAATAGTTAATATCCGGACATGGATCACTACTTGTCAGGCCAGTTAGAAAACTCATTCCCTATAATAGAAAATCATGTGCATCATGTGATTAAATATATGCATTGATTCTAAAGAGAAAATGAACACCCTAGTAAGGGAACCCCCCCCCCCCCCAATAGGTCTAACATTTCCCTATAACCAAGGTAATACAATACATGTAACAATACATTAATAAACCCACTAACATTATCAATGGACGATGAATATTACTCAACCTGTAACATAAGTACCCATAGATTCACATGTGGTACATTTTCTAAACAACTGCATCAAATTAGTTCATAGAAAACCATATGATAAATCCATTTCATAATTCTTTGTATATAACCGTTTCTTTAACCAAAATAATGGAAACCCATGTTTTCAAAAAAAAACCCATTTTCACTAAAATAATTAAATCATACCAAATAATTTATAAAAATGTTATTATAATAGAGGAATATAATTTAATCAATATAGGTTAGAGACATAACCACATACCTCAATATTGTGTTACATAGACCCTAAATGGTATCCACCAATATAGAATAATTAAATGATACTATCAAAGGACCTAGAATCAATCCACAGATCTCAAAATCATCTCAACAAGAAAACTGGATTGTGGAGAAGATAAATCAACACATTCCTGAATAAAATCACATAATACACCAAAAAAAACCAAAGTTTCATCGTCTATAGGAATATTTTTCAAAATATTTAGAATGGATCAAGGGAATCATCACTATAAAAAATAAGGCACTAAAAAACATCATAATGGTACTACTGTGACAAAAAACAATGAAGAACTAGTGATATCACATAACTAAAGATACATAACACAACCGAAATGAAGATCAACCCATGAAAAAACATTCCATAGTGAGTTTATATCTAGAAAACATAAAATTATA
Source organism: Viscum album (assembly GCA_963277665.1). NCBI lineage: Eukaryota > Viridiplantae > Streptophyta > Magnoliopsida > Santalales > Viscaceae > Viscum > Viscum album. Next base: position 1,929,235,631 of record OY728150.1, on the reverse strand, counting down.
TCACATTGGTTTCAAAAGAGGTGTATTCACATCAAATTAAAATGAAATCAAATGTGAAAGGTCTAAAATTTACATGCCAATAACATTAAATTATTTAGATCATAATTTTACAATGTGAAATCCAGAAAAAAAATATTCTAAAAATTCATTCAACTATAATTTAATATAACTCTAATTAAATTTTCACAATGCAGACAAGATTCATGATGTGTAAAATTTCATGCGGTATACTTTTTGACATCATTAGCCTAATACAATATTCACAACCTATACCCAATTATTGATGTTAACCCATTCAGTAGTCAGAATCATCAAAAAGACTTTGAAACCCTTCTACCACTAACACCCCATTACTAATCCTAAACCCCAAAATACATTCTATCAATCCCTTATGACATTCAGTTATGAACTCAATTAATTCCAACAAACATACATCCATGCACATTATGAAATGTTCCCCTAGAAATGGATCTCCATCCTTGGGACTTCAAAAATACATCGAAATAAACCGAGAACAAAAAATATAGATGACAAATACCAAATATAAGGTAATGGTAAATTAAAATCTCCCCAAAATAAGAAATTTTATCCCCTTTAAGTAATATTGAAGAATGGTGTCTATAAAGAGGTGAGACCACTACTCCTTAATAAAATTATCATTCTCCAAAGTCTTTTGAGAATATGGTCTATTTTGATAAAACTCTCTAAACAATAGAATAAACTTACCATGTAATAATTTCTTCTTAGAGGAAAAATGTCTATTATTTTCTCCACAATAGATATGTTTGTCTCCAACTTAATTTCTTCATATCACGAAACCTGAGAGGGGTTAAGATGGTACTTCATGAGATGATATATGTTGAAAACAAAATTAATTATCATCAAATGAAAATGAAATTTTAAAAGATAAGAACCCTTGTAAAGACTATCAAGGACCCCATAGTGTCCAACATAACTCATATCCAAATTTCTCTATTTTACAAGGTGGGGGGGGATAAACTAAGGATAATCATTAAAGAGAACCATCTCATCAACATATTACTCCAATGTAAGATAATGATAATCTAAATACAATATTTTCTAACATTGAGACGCAATCATATATTGATATATATATATATATTTATATATATATATTGAATCCTATATGAAATATCCTAATCAGATTTGGTCCTAAAAGAGAGGCCTCTCCCACATACACCTAGTAATAATGTGACCAACAGGGGTGAAGATAAAAATCCATGAAGGGATAAATTATGATCAATTACTGATATATTATGTAATATGAAATCATATCCAGTCCCATATGGTGATCCCATGATCCATAAAAATTGAAGATACAGGAAAGGAGCATGTCCTTCATGATTTGAATAATGTACTCCATCTTGTTGTCTTTCTATGGATAAAAGTTTTACTAAATCTGACTTAAGTGACCATTTTATAAAAAAGACACCTTTTGATCAGTGAGGTAATCATATGCCCAATGTCTAAAAAATAGGAAGCAAGAACCCCATGTAACCACACAACATACTTAATATATAGGATACACATGTCATCAAATTTATTGGTATCCCTGATTAGAATGAAGTGAACCGACTTTTTCAAAAAATCAATCACCATCATGATATCAATCCCCCATCAGGGAGTCCATGGTAATCTAAAAACAATGTCCATTAAAAAATATTCTAATTTATAAAACTAAAAAAATAGAATGGAGAAACCCAGAAGGTTTTAGATTCTCAATCTCTATATATTGGAAGGTGTTATAGTGGTTCCCAAAATCAAAAATTTCATGCTTCATACCTAGATACTAGAATCACTATCTCATATCCAGATGAATCATTATAGTTCCTAGATTAATGGAACATGAGTAACTATAATAGCAAAAAAATCAAACTAAATCAATGATGTGTGGACAATAAGATGAACTAAAAATGAAAAACACCTTCTAAAGAGACAGGCCAACCAGAAATGGTCTCCCCACTACATAAAGTTTCCTAAAGTCCCCAAAACTAGTCATCCCACTACCAATCCTTAAAAATATACTTAAAGAGAGATGATTATAACTGAGTACATATAAGAAATTGTACATTAAATATCCATCAATGAATCCAGGTGAAACTAAGTAAGGAGTCCCATTAGGTTCAACTCCTCCTTTGATTTTAGAATATCCTATATATGTACTTTATTTCTGAGAGAATCTACAACGACATTACCATTCCCTACGGGGGTAAGTGATGTCAAAGTCAAACATATAATGGTATTCTACACACAATTTTTTTAGATATTCAATATTTTTTATAATAGATATATATTAGAATCTTATGGTCATAGTAGATCATTACTCTCTAAAAAGATTGTGCTTCAAACATTAAAAAACTTTTATAATCATAGAAAGAAATAAATCAAGATTGGGGTAATTACTCCCATGTTGTTGAAGCTATCAAGGATTTTATGACACTACAAGATCATCCTAAATAAGATAATAACCCATACCAATAGCAAAATATTAATAGAAAACAAAATATCCAATAATTGGTTCTTGTAAGATAAGAATATGATTTGATGTCATAATTCCTTTTATCTCATAAACAAACTAACACTTTGCATCAAATATGAAATCTACCCATTTCCTGGTAGGATTAGTCAATAGTGATTCCTACATCATGAAATATCTAATTAAATTTTGATAGAATCTAATAGTAACATGTATGATATGAATCACAATGATTTTACATTTCTCTAACCATGAAAATAAAGCCTTAACATTGTCAAGATTGACTGAATATTCATGGTTAAAAACCATATACACTAATAACATTACTTCTTGGATAAATTAATTTCATTATTTAATACTTCTATGAAATCTTTATATACTTTGTATTTATAGTAAAAAACTAAAATAGTTCTCACGCCCACAAAAGTATCTTGAATAAACAAAAATATCATCTTGGAAAACTACCAAAAATGATTTGACAATGTTAGGGAATATATATCTCATCAAGGCCATCAAAAATACAGGTGAATTTGTCTTACCAAATGACTTCATATGAAATTAATAATTGAAATACATACTTATGAATATCATATTTGGTATATCAGACTCTAAAAAACTAGTAATATGGTAACCCAACAACTGAATGGTCATATGAAATACCTCTTCACCCTTTAATTGGTCAAAAAGATCATCCAAATGAGGCAAATGATACTTATTACTAATCAATAACAACTTCAAATTATGGATTTCAACAAAAAACTAAAGTTACCTATAATAATTAACAAAAAATAAAATATTTTTTACCCATGGATAAACAATATAGTGAATGAAATTTTTTACATTTATAACATACAACTGTATATGTATCACTTTCACCTCTTCTGGTTCCATAGGATATATGACTTTTAAAATTGGATATAAACCTGGAACTAGGTACATTGTAACTAAAACCTCTTTCTCTAGAGGAAGACCAATTTATAATATATTAAAATTTTAAGAAATTCCTAGACCTCATAAATAAGATCAAAAATAGTATACAAGTAATCGTTATTTACATCTTCAATAGAAAAAACATATAATCTTTTGGTGAGAAGGTCTAGCATGACCATTCCTTAGAACCAAATCTCTCTAAGATACCAGAGAACTCCCATAATCCCCATCAAAAGAGAAATTACAATGATAACAATAAACCATAGAAAAAATAGTGACAATCCAATCAATCATGATAATGACTTCATACATATACATATTGAGGATGAGGTTCTCTGACACTGACTCAGCATCATCTAACCATAGAAAAAAAGGAAACTAAAAACCCATCTCTATCATCTTCCAAACAGGTGTCACTAACTATAAAAACGATATGAAATCCATAAAAAGTTTAACAATATCAACTAAATAAGCATAAATAAATGAGTAGGAGTAACCGTTATCAAATAATGTAGTCACTACATAAGATGCAATAATTGTGGTGCCTGTCACTATCGAAGGGCCCACATCTACCTCTATAAAATTCTCATCCACACTTTGAATGTCATTCACTCATGATTTATATGGATGTAACCTTGTATACTTTAAATAATTTTACTATCCTATAGTAGGAATTTGTAGCCAGTGATCCTTGATAATAATGAGGCATACTCATAGGCTAATAAAAACGATGAAGTTAACCATAAAACCCACAATTATTTCACATATTTTCATGTGGTGAACATGATTTTATGGTGTTAAAATCATTTACAAACTGATATAATGCTCAAGGACAATATTGGATGTTAATGAAGGTGCAGAGGAGGGAATAATTGAGAGCCACCCCCAAAAACTCATACAATGAAACATACAATTTCCTCTTCCTCCCTAATGTGCCACTGAAGATACCACTAGGTTGAAGAGAAGGGATAGAATAATAAACCACTCATTTCATATGCATATCATCAATAATTTTTTTTTCTAAAATCATTGCACTAGTATAATAAATCAAGATAAATACATGTGATCTAATATCCATTTACAAACCCAATAGGTACATATATGCTTTGAGATGGTCATTTTTACCACCTCTATAGTATAGTAAACTAGATATGTAATCCTATTAGTGTATACCTACAAAAAATAACAACCTTCTATATGAAGAGAAACCCTAGAGACATGTCTATCATTGGTGACGATAGAAAAAACTACTGAATGAATTGCATCTGGAAACCCTTCTATTCAAAAAACCAAGGGTCTATCTACCTATACCAAGGTATCCCACCATTACATGATGGGCCCCTAAAGTATCAATGTTGCAAACATTCACTTTATATTCATAGGAGTATCTAGGAAATATAAGATCTAATGGATATTTTTATATAGTTAACCACAACTTGAAATTTATTCACACTCTTAAAAGAAGTTGGATTCTCATGTATGAACTTCGAGGATCAATCCCATTATCCTGCAACTCCAAGATGTATCTCAGTATTTTATTCCATGAATTAAGGTAAATTTTGGTCACCAAAACATACTACCCACATGACAGCCTCAATAAAACCCTTATATAGAGATATAATTCCTTGAAGATATTTTCTTTCACACTCTTAATGAACATAAGGAATATGTTTAAGAGGCATAAAAAAGAAAATGAAATATATGAAATGATATGAAAACATAATAATAGTGGAAATAATATCAAAAACATAAGAAAAAAATGTGATTAAGATCAAGATATTGAAATAAGAGTATAACATACCAATATCCCATGGTAACCTGAGTCTCACCATTTCAACATTTGGCCATTCACTCACTATAAATTACCTCTCAAGTCTTGTGAATTTTATCTCCACTCTAGAAACAGACCAAAAATTAGAAGAACCATTATATAATAATAATATATGAAGAACATGGCCTAGAAACCCTCTCAAATTAGAACATGTTCCAAAATGCCACATGCACGAAGGGAACACCTGATCCCCATGGGCTAGTGAATATCGTCTTTGAATCAAAAACAACCTGAAGGAATTATTTCCTATAACATGAAGAAAAAAATATGATATATATATACTAGAAATGTAGAAAAATTGATACAGTAAAAAAAGGAATGAATTTCATAGAAAAACATGTACATAATATGTGATACAACTCAAAATTATCATAAAACTACAAGGTACATGTCCAATAGAAGTGGAAATCAAAGAATGTAAATGGTTACGCTATGTGGTAGCGTGGGAAAAATCCCACCATCTCACCAGCAACTACCTAGAACCAGATGATAGAAACCTTACCACCACAATGTGGCGCGTTATATTACTATATTTAAATATTCATTATGAGGTATATGCACCATAGAATGGGTGTATAGTGTTTGAGTAAAACAGCCATAATATTATCTAACCTAGGTGTTCCATATCATGTCTCAAGGAAACAACCTATACATTTTTTCAATTATTGAATATAAGGAATTATATTTTAGTAAACATTTTTTATCTCATGAATTGTAAAAAAAATCCCACTTTTCCTTATTTACACATAATATAGGTAAAAATGTTTCAAATAATATTACTTAAATCAAGTGGTGAAACAAAATCATGTATCAAATATCAAATAATAACTCACCAATGAACATGTAAAATCTCACTAAGGATCACTATATGTTAGGATAGAAAGAACAATCTTACACAACCATAGACAATCATGATCTTCAGGTCTCTATATATATTTATTGAATCTAGTGTGTAGAAGAACACCCTTGTAATTGAACCTCCCAACGAGTCTAACATGTACCTTGAAAAGTAGGCCTAGGGACCAACATAATACCACTTTAGTGAACTAATCGATACTATCAATTGATGAGGCATGTTTATATAATTTAAACATAGTTACCTTATGATTTCCATGTGATACATTGTCCAAGACATAAAATCTTTATTTTAATACTATTTCATAAATTTATTTCAATATTATTTGAAAATTCAATTTTAATTTACCAATACTTGGTTGAATCCATCTTCTCAAAACAATTGTGTCCACACACACTATTAAATCGAGCCAAATCATTTTTAACAAAATTTATAAAACAAGAGAAATATAATTCATCCAAAATAGACTATAGATAGAAATAACATCCTCAAAAATGATTCACACATCCCTCAGTGGGATATACCAACAAGAATGAATGAAAAGAGAATAATAGATGTCATATATTTAATAAATACATCTACTATTCAATTAAACAATAAAAAAGTTTTGTGTATAATAATAAAACACATAATATAAGAAGCTCACACATTTCCCCAAACCCAACACAAGGGTCATCATTCATAGTACGATCATACAGTGGATCAATGATGGATAAATAGAATCCATACTACAAGAAAAACATATATGAAAACATAGCGTAAAAAATATGTTGTGGCCAATGGAATTGAAGGCGTTGAAAGAGAACATAACCACAGACATGTAATGCATCCTCATTAAAGTTCAATCAAATGATAAATGGCCTATAATGAGCTTCTAACACCCAAAAATAGGGATATATCCATGATTTTAATAGTGGATCATGCAATCCATTTGAGAAATAAAGTTTATGTGATGTTTCTAAAACCTATAGGTTTTGATCATTACACATTGTGAATTGTCAGTTCATGAAACGAAATCGAAAAAATCCTTCTACACATAAAATCATGTATCCTAGAATTTAAAAATAACTCAAATTGGCTTTTGACGCTATGAACTAATTTCATGATGTGAAAATACTTAATTATTAGAATCTATTTTTTGTATCAACACAAAAACATTTTCACATTGTGTAACAGATTCTAGACATGAAACTGTTTATTAGGAATAAGTTTATGAAACACTAAGAAAATACACTTGGTCATCACAGACCACAAGTACATTCTATCAAGTCTTTAAAATTTCTCACATTGTCTTCATTAATTCCCAGAAATATGCATTGTGTTCATTGGGATGAATTAATTAATTTAACCTTGGTGTTTTATGATTTAATAGTTTTGTTAAGTTATTTTTTTGGGGCTATAAATGATCATATTTTTTTATGTTATATTTCTACAAAAAATTGATCAATGTGTTTTGTGTTTCAATGAAGCATCTCTTTTAGCATTTAGAGATAGAATGTGGTGAGTCAGTTTTCAATTGATAACCTACATAGGTGGAGATTGATTATTCATATACCAATTAGGACTCATGGGTATTATATATGTTATGGTGGGGAGGTTTTAAATACCTTTATCATTATCAGTTGTGGCATTTAGGTTGAATTTAAAATTTTGACTCTATGGGAATGAGAATTTTTATTAGGTTTAGTAATATAATTCTTATAGTTGAATAATCATAATGAAATTATTTTAGAAATTTAATGTATCATATCATTTGTTTTGAGATTATAGGAAGATAAAAGGATATTTTAATTAAATTATCAAATTTTGGGAAGGGTTTTACCCTACAGTACTGTTACAATATGGTTTGGGAAAACCGTGTTAGGAGATTTTGAATAGTGGTTTTTCCTAATGGTATTGTCACATCACTTATGTATGGTAGTAGATGAAATAATGATAATGATTTAATTAATTATAAATTGTGTTGCATGGTTAGAGTATGTTTAGAAGACCATGTGGCCAAACCCTATAAGATATCAAATATTTGTAATACTTGATTTCTTATAAAAGAAGGTAAATAACATATCAAATACTATCACCCAATGAATTCGCTAAGGATATATTATTTATTTGTTTATTTAGAACATTATTTTATAAGTATGTTCAAATTATATTTTAAGAAAATAATCATCATATTATAACTCTGAATAAATATATTATCTTAAGATGAACTCTCATGATTATTCAAAAATTGGGTATTTTTAAAGGGAAAACTAAAAAATGTAGACTTTAACAAAGTTATAACTTTTACAAAATTACCAATATATTATTAAAAAATAACTTCATAAAACATTTTAAATAGTCAAAAAGTTTATACAGGATAATCTAACATGTTATTAAAAAACTACTCAAAAATTTTAAAACCAACATTTATCATTTTTATGATCATAAATAATATTTAAAAAAAGAAATAAAATTTTCTCTTTTAATTAAATATTATATTATGAGGATTTGGTTTTTTAATTCATCCAAAGCCAAATAATGATGATTTTTTTTAAAAAAAATTTGTTCCGGAAAATAAAAATTATTGATAATGTTTTCCAAAACCTAACTATAAAAAATGAAAAATATATTTTTTTCCAAAAAAATGTTTTTTCCACCAATTGCTGATAGAATTCAAATTTTAAAATCATATTAATTTAACATAAAAATAGAATTTATATTTAGAATTAGTTTGTATAAATTGATTACCATGTAAAATTTTCTTTTTGTTTATTTTAAATAAATATATTAAATTATAGATTAATAACCATGGTAAAATAAAATGGGTATATTTAAAAAAAATTATAAGAGTTATATAAATTTTAATTACATAAATATTTTTAATATCTTTTAAATTAGTAATCTAATATCATTTTTTAAAATATATGAAAATATAAAATAAATCATTAAATTTACAATTAATAATAAATAAGATAAAAACAATTAATTTTTAAAAATATATTTTTATCTAATTAAATTTTTTACAATATTTCAAGTTTTAATTTAAATTTAGATTCCTCATAATTAAAAGTTCAATTATAGTAAATGTAATATATTTTTAGACACATAATGTAATGATTTTGGAAGGTGGTGTATATTATATTTTTCTAATAAAATAATTAACAATGTTAATTTTAGATCAAGATTAATAAGGTTAAAAATGGGTATATAATGCATCTCTAATATTTTGTAATTAAAGTTAAATTAAACCTTCTATAATATTATTTTAGCTATGAAACATATACCAACTTGTCCCATATGAAATTTCTCATCCTAACTCAATTTACCCACAAAATTCTCATATTAGTATGATATTACACTTTAGATGTCATTAGAATTTGTTACAAATCTCATCTATTTCACCAATAAAAGGTACAAAATCCCACCCATTTTATAATACAACTCCACCACAAATGGCATTGATCCTACATTTCCCTTCCCTATTCCATTATAAATCCTCCCAAATTTTTTAATAATGTTCTAATTATTCCTCCTGATATTTATGAATTTATTTACAAAGGTATGTTATTTCAATCAGTCTATTTCCTTTTTAACTGATATTATATTTTGTAACATAATTTTCAACTAATTCCATTATTATAATTTCATGTAATTTTCAAACCTTTTATATTATTTTTATAATTCACTTATTATCCCTCTAACATTATAATCTTTTTATAATGTCATTATTATGCCAACATAAGGGCTCTCTTTACATGCCTTCTAATTTAAATTACATACCATTTTAATGATTTCATAATAATTATTGTTGAATGAAATTATCACATATTTGATAAATTGTTAATGAGATTCTCACTAATTAAATCTATAATGTAATCCATAAAAATGACTAGAAACAAATAATATAGGAATGTAATGTGCATCTTGTTTTCTTAGAAATTTATTCCTTACTTGGATACTAGCAACTGGACGCAGTTGGTGACATGATTTTCATTGGGGTAATCCTAAAAAAGGAGTTTGAGTATAATTAACCATACATTACATAAAGTTATTTAACATTAATGTTTAGTAATATTCATTAAAAATATAAAAAATCAATGACAATACCATATATTTATATTTTATTTTGAGAATAGGGAACATAAACAACTTGTTCATAAGACATCTTCATTTTCTACCACATATTTCACCATAATTAAACCTATTTTCGATATATCTAACATAATAAACTTATTCCTAACCTAGGGAAAAGAAATAGAATAAATGGTGAGAACCAATTCTCATTAAGGGTAGGAAAGGGATATATTAAGCATATCATAAACGTAACACATAAGTGCATAACATTTGAAAATATTATCCTACATATGAAAGATAGTGATATCATACCATTGGATAAATCATGAAAATTCATAAGAATCAACTAAAATAATTACAAAAGTCATGACATAAGACATTATGTTTTTTGATATACACATATGAAAATAATGTCCTTTCATATTAGTGAAGGCTCATGGCCAAGAACAACATAGTAGAAAAACTCCATTACTAAACCGAGTTCACTCCTCATTACAATCATGGATTACTGAAAAAATATCATTTCCCGTTCAGGACTTGTATTATCCTGATATTTAAATCATTACCCAATGAATTGGACAAAGATATAGGTCTCACCAATATAATAATATAATAATTTGTATGTGTTCCACAAAAACAAAAATCATTCATCATAACATAACCTAAAGAATAAAATGGGTTTCTTAAACATCATTCCATCAAAATCCATATAAAACAAATAGATTTCATGAATATAATTCCATTATTAACATAATAAAATAATAGGATCAACAATTATAATATAATTCATTGTAAAGACCCAAAATTCCCATGTAATGTTTTTAAATAAATGGGAATTTTTTGAGTCTAAAAAAATTGACGGTGCATAATTCCGAGGCCCGTAGAGCCAAGAATGAATTTCTGAGCTTTTTTCGGGTGCATTCGGTAAACATGAGAGTGGGTTTTATAAATTTTGAACCAGTGCTAGAATATAAATCCTAGGGCACCATTGAACTCGCAGCACTGGTATTCTCATAATGAGTCTTTCACCTCGACCACAGTTGGTTGAGCATGGAAGTTAGCTTTTCACATATTTGTGAAACGATAAAATAAAAATAAAATTGTTTAGCTTTTTTTTATTCCATGTGGTTGTTGAGATGTGGGGACCACCAGACCTAAACCTCCCATGAGAGGTTATGATGGTGGGGTCCACCCAAACATAACTCTCATGAGAGGTTATGGTGGTGGGGACCACCCGAAGTATAAACACATTGAACTCACCTTTAATGGAGGAACCCTCCAACTTCCTATTTAATGTGGGATAGCCTCATCAACTCCTCTAAAATTTATTATGACACTCAAATTATTTAATTTTTTTATTTTGAATTTTTCGCAAAAAACTAAATAATAGATAACATAATCTATTATTTTGGGCTACCTTTTACATTTTGGTGGAATTTGGGAAAAGTCTAGGAAAAGGAGAGAGCTTCGGAGAACATGGGATAAAGCTCTCCAATGAAAAACATCAAGGAGGAACGTCAGCCTCGACTTTGACTTTCTTCCCCGAAACATTCTCCCATATGGGACGTCTTCAATCGACTATTGTCTTTCCCTCCCCAATGACGTTTTATTCTCCCTCCTAATCTCTATCGACGAACCACGCGTGGTCGGGGTTATTATTAAGTTCATGAATTCTATCAATTAATTTCCTCGTTCTTGGAAAGAATGGAAAACGTGAATCAAAAAAAATGATTTGATCCAGGATTCGTATTAAATTGATGAATTTATCGTTCTCCACTCCTGTCTTTGTTGAGCCTCTTTCTATGATTTAATGTGGAGGGTGCATGCCAAACAAACATGGCCCAACTCCTTCTCCATTCATCCTTATTGTGTTGTTCACGATGGATGAAAGTGGGTTACACCACAATGACGAATTGAGAGAGAGTCCAGCTCAATCGGCTACCGATGAATGCACGATGCCCCAATGCCTGCAACCTACGCACTCCACTGCTAAGGCGACGACCTAGCCGCCACTGCCGTCCCCGGCTGAGCTGGCCCCCAAGCTGAGGCCTCTCTCCATAGCAATGTTGCGGCCCGCTGCCTTGCCACCTGAGACACCCTTGTCGGCCGCGGCCCTGCCGTGCCGCCCTGCGGACTCACCATGCCACCCCACGGCCACACCGCACTGCATTGTGGCCTAGCTGTGCCGCTCGCGGCCCTCCCATCTGTTGCGGACCTCACGACACTTCCGCGGCTGGGCTGCCCAACTGTCTCACGCCTCCCGTGGCCGAGCCGCCCCACCACCCTTACGGTACACTCCATGGACGATCTGCCCCGTGCCCTCATGGAGCCCTCCGTGGCCAATCTTCCCTACCTCACTGGCGGCACCTTCCGCAGCCGAGCCGCCCCGCCACCCTCTCAGCACCCCCACGGCCGAGCCACCCCACGACCTCGTGCCATCATCATTGCGATCTTGTGTGGGTCATCTAATGGAGATCCTCAGTGGGTCAGCTCCTAGAGATCCTATGTTGGTTAGCTCCTAGCGATACTGTGTGGGTCAGCTCCTAGCGATCCTATGTGGGTCAGCTCCTAAAGATTCTATGCAGGTCAGCAGTAGAGCCTCTTAAGGGATTAAGATGATTCAGCCGGTATAACTAATCATCTCTACTACCATACCTATGTTATACCTGGTGCGAGTTGAGACAGTACCTATGTGTTTCCTCATGATTGAGATAGATTATTTGATAACATAGGTATATGTATGGTAATATACCTAAGTAGGGTTATCTGTTTTTTTCATAAGTTTTAGTTTATCCTTTGTGGATTTGTGAAACTTTGAGGGTCTCGGGGTCCCTAATTAGATTCGTTCTACTCACAAATAGACGGGTTATGCCCACACCCTATTGTGTTGGATGTGGAAGACGAATAGCACTGACTGAGGACGAGGCTACAGGACTAGAGGTAGCACGGATATAGACCAAGACAATTCATATCATAGAGATGACAGATCAAGATCTGTACCTACCCTTCAGGTAGGATCCATGGCGGGTGATCACAGGAGCTTATCCAGTTTACTTGTATTTTCAGTTGTCTTGTACTTTACAGTTTTCCTTGTACATTCAATTTGGGCTTGTATTCTGGCCCCTTTTTACTTACTTCACTCAATATGTTTTTTATTTAGTTTACATGAGTTTGTATCTTATTGTGTTCATGGTTTTGTATGCTTACAGATATTAAATTCAATGCCTTCCCAGTTTTAGGGAATACTCCTATGGTGCTAGTCTCCATCTCTAGCATACGGATGGAGAGCTTAGGGTAATCAAGACACGTGCATTGGGTGACGGGTCATGAAAAGTTGGAATCAGAGGAGTTGGTTATACTATATAACATTGGACTCTGATCTTTATTTTTAACGAAAATAGTGTTATGTGAAGTTATTATGGTTATCTGTTTATGGAATCCAGTGTTTGTGCGGTAACCGACGTATCCACACACTAGGACCCTAACTCTTGATTTTTGACTCAGTGTGCAAAAACACTTATTTCATGTGTGCTTTCAAATGTTTTATTTGTGATATTTTGAGTCAACTAACTAGGTATAACATATTGATCATGGTGCACCCATTACATTTCAGGATGCCTCACGCAGACATCCAACTAGTGTTCCGAGAGTTGTACGCACTATTAGCCCACCAAGAAACAAGTCCCCAGCGCATGTCCCTTTTACAGTAGAGGAAATGATGGTATTATTACCCATTGGGCCACCGATTCCACTGGCCCAAGAAGTAGATTGTGCACGCCACTTCAGTGTGTTGCAAGAGTTCCAGCACTATAGGCCACCCAGGTTCCGGGGAGAGATGGACCCATAGGCAGTTGAGGATTGGTTGGAGGCTATAGTGAGTCTTCGGACAGGTAGGGACACTAGCCGATCTCATGGTTATCCGTGTCTCCATCCTTCTGCAGGTAGTAGTAGGAAGATTTTGTATTTTGATTCTCCAAGTTCATGATGAGGTGATGCTTTTCTGGGAAGACTTCGAGAGCTTCTTTCTGGTAGATTTTGTCATAGAGAATCTTCGCGCAGTGTGCATGTGGGAGATTCTTCATCTGCAGTTGTGCACCATGACTATAGCTCAGTACTCAGCAAGGTTCACTGACCTCTCACAATATTCCACTGGTATGGTGCAGTACACTTTCTTCAATGTATGACGCATCGAGGAAGGACACAGGTGGAAGATTAGGGCTTCGATAATCTCACTCAGCATCCCAATGCAGGAAGAGGTGTTAGATAGTTCCCTCTTAGTGGATAGTTTCCTTGATACAACGATATCCACCACTAGTCATCATGTAGAATATTATTTTATAGTTGGTAGCAGATAGTAGTCGTAGAGGTCCAAGATGAACAGACCTATAGGTGGACGACTGCATGACTCTGGACCAGTTGTGCGGGGCACCCGAGGCGGATCCAGTCCTACCAGGAGTGGGTAGCGTTACACATGTGGCGGGTAGAGTCACATGACTCTTGACTGTCCAACCCACCATACGAATGATCAGAACATGGTCGAATAACCACCCACTTAGAGAAAGAGGTTCAACTGAGGGTGATCGTAGGTAAAAGGAAGATGTGGAAGAGGACCGGGTCATGAAGCTAGCTGTTGGTGACAATTTGAGATGTTATTGCGACCACCACTAGGTGGTCCACCCTGACCGCATGGAGTAGGTGGACAGGGGAGAGCTCAACTCCTGGTAGTTAAGGCTTATGATCTTGGCACTCCGGAGATAATAGAGGTATGATTGGTGTCTACAATACCTTAGCTGCAGTACTTATAGACACATGTTCCAGTAATTATTTTATTTCCACTGACCTCCTTCAGAGCTCGGAAATTTTGATATAGTCGTTGGCACAATCCTTACTTCTAGAGAATCTTACAAAAGTAGATTCAAAGATTACAAACTAGTGATGATAGTGAAACATTACTCTATAATGTGAGAGCTTCGGCTGGGATCTCCCTATAGCTGTATCGAGGCCTTATGGTGTCATCTTGGGTATATACGAGTTACCTATAGTTCATACTCAGATAGAGTGTATTAGGTGCAATGTGTGGTGTGTTCGTATGAATGGGACTACGTTTACCTTCACTGGTGAGATGGGAGCCTTTTCATCGAATGATGGTTTTACCCGGAGGACGGTGCAGCTGATTATACATCAGTTGGCTAGCCTTACCCTTTGAGTAGTTGATGTGGAGAGTCCGAGTTATCCTGTTGTGGTGGACCAGTACCAGGATGTTTTCCCTGATGACGTGTCAGGTCTACATTCACACATAGAGGTGGAATTTCACATTGACTTGTACCCCTGGACGACACCGATATCTACACCATCATACCAGATGGCTCCTGCGAAGCATTGTGAGCTATGGGTACAGCTAGAGGACTTTCACAGGAAGGGTTTTATTCAGCCCATTGTTTCCCCATGGGCAGTCTTGATTCTGTTTTCCAAGAAGGCTGATTAGAGCTTGAGGCTTTGTGTTGACTATCGACATCTGAACCAGGTGACTGTAATGAAAAATTACTCACTCCCATGGATTGAAGACCTCATTTATTAGCTGAAGGGAGCATGGGAGTTCTCAAAGATAGACCTCAGATCAGGATATCAACAAATAAGAGTACGAGAGGAGGATGTGCAAAAGACAACCTTCAGGTGTTGGTATGACAATTATGTGTTATTGGTTATTCCATTAGGTGTATCAAAATCTCTAGCAGTGTTTATGGGACTCATTAACATGATCTTTAAGCCATACATTGATATATTTTTAGTAGTACTCATCGATGATATTCTGATCTACTCAGCTACAGAGGAGGAGAATGCCTATCATTTACATGTAGTACTGGACACACTCTGAGAGAACAAGCCTTATGGTAAACTTTTGAAGTTCCAGTTCTAGATTTGAGAGGTTCACATTCTTAGACATGTCATATTATAGGCCAGAGTTGTAGTGGATCTTATGGATATTTAGGCAGTACTTTCTTGGGAGCCACCAAAGAGTGTGACAGAGGTACGAAGTTTCCCGTGCTTGGTAGGATAATACTAAAGATTTGTAGCAAATTTTTCCAGAGTTTCAACACCATTATCAATATTGATGAAGAAGGGGAAGCCCTTCATTTTGTTGGAGAAATTCCAGCAGGGTTTTCAATAGCTAAGTCAGAGGCGAACTAATGCCCCCATATTGAGGCTTCCAAATGAGGGTGTAGGGTATGTAGTCTACTACTACACTTCTGGGACCGGACTCGAATGTGTCTTGATGTAGGAAGGAACAGTGATCACAAATCGTTTTAGACATCTGAGATAACATGGGAAGAACTATATTACCCATGACCTAGAGTTACTAGAAGTGGTCTTCGCCTTGAAAATGTGGCAGCACTATCTGATGGTCTATCAATTTACATGTCAAATATAGAAGGGGTTGGAGGAGGATTTAGGGAAACATCTTTGTTTGAGAACTTCCTTTTAACCTAAAGTAGGTGGCCATAGAGATCGAGCCATTCAGACCCTCAAGGACATACTGTGTGCTTGTGTCCTCTACTTCAGTCATAGCTGGGAGGATCTATTTCCTTTATGGAGTTTGCAACCAACAATAGTTATCACTCCACCATTGGGATTTCACCATTTGAGGCCTTGTATGGGAGACCATGCAAATCACCCTTGTGCTAGACTAACATAGGGTAGTCAGTACTAGTGGGACCAGAGAAGGTACATGTTACTACAGAGAAAGTAAGGATCATCTAGGAGTGGATGAAGACTTCACAGAGCAGGTAGAAGTCTTATTCTGACAGAAGATGGAGACCTATGGAGGTCGAGTATGGTGACAACGTCTTTCTGCGAGTCTCATCATGATGAGTTTTGTGGAGATTCGGCTGAGGCAGAAAGTTATCTACAAGGTTATCTGACCTTTTTAGGTCCTCAGTAGAGTTAGTGAGGTGGAATACCGCTTAGCTCCTCCACCTCAGTTACACCGGGTTCATCATGTCTTCCATGTATCCCAGCTGAGGAGATACGTGCACGACCCTTCCCACGTCATTTCCCATGTAATGATAGACATGGAGGATGTAGTTACTTTTATGGATGTTTCAGATGAGATTGAGGATCGACAGGAGTGGGTCCTTCGTGGACGGTCGATACCTCTAGTGCACGTTCACTAGCAACATGAGAACTTCCAGGAGAGCACATGGGAGCAGGAGGCTCAGATACATGCTCAGTACCCCCACTTGTTTACCTAGTTATGAGTTGTCGCTTATAGTAACGTAATGCCCTGAGGTAGGGAGAATGTAAAAACCCAAAATTTCCATGTATTTTTTTAAATAAATGGGAATTTTATGAGTCTGTGAAAATTGACGGCGCATAATTTCGAGGCCCGGAGTGCCCGAACTGAATTTTTGATCATTTTTTCATGTACGTTCAGTAAATGTGCGAGTGGGATTTCCTAAATTTTGAACCAGTGCACAGAAATTAAATCTGAGGGCATCGTTGAACTCGCATCGCTAGTGTTAACATAAGGAGACCTTCACCTCGGCCGCAGTATGTCAAGGGTCGAAGTCATATTTTCACATATTTGTGAATGAATAAAATATAAATAAAATAATGTAGCATTTATTTTTATTTTTATTCTTGTAGATGTTGAGGAGTGAGGACAACCAGACATAAACCTCCAATGAGAGGTTATAATGGTCGGGACCACCCAGAATAACCTCCCATGTGAGTTTATGGTGGTGGGCACCACCCGTTGAATAAATCCCTTGAACTCCCTTTTAATAGAGAAACCATCAAACTTCCTATTAAATGTGGGAGAGCCTCTTCAACTCCTCCAACATTTATTATGACAACTAGAATTATTTAATTAGGCTATTTTGAATTTGTTCCTACAAACTAAAAAATAGATATCCTAATTTATTATTTGGGAAATTGTTTTAATTTTGGCGGAATTGGGGAAAAGGCATGGACAAGGAGAGAGATTTGGAGAACTTGAGAGAAAGATCTCCATCGAAGAACGCCAATGAAAAACGCTGACCGTGACTTCTATTTTTTCCTTGGGACAACCCCCAATGTGGGAAGTCTTCAATTGATGACCATCTTTACCTCGCCACCAATTTCATCTTCTCCATAGCGATCTTTATCGATGAATCAAACGAGGTAGGGGGTTATTATTAAATTAATGAATTCTCTCGATTAATTTCCTCATTCTTGGAAATCATGGAGAATGTGGTTCAACCAAAATGAGTAGATCAACGATTTGTTTTAAATTGAAGTGTTTATTGTTCTTGACTCCTGTTTTTGTTGAGCCGCTTACTATAGCTCTAACGGGGAGGGAGCATGCCAAACAGACATGGCCCTACACCACTGTCGTTCTTCCTTGTTGTGTTCTATGAATTGGAATAAAGTAGCTTACACCACGAAGATGAACGAAGAGAGAGTACAGATAAACCAGCTGCTGATGAAGTCACGACGCCCCGCCGTCCTGCGCCTCCCCCGCCTACAACCTCCAGGCCCCGTGGCTAAGCGACCGCCGGAGCTTCCGCCGCCGACCCCGGCTGAGCCGCCACCCAAGCTGCGACTTCTGTCCGGAGCCAAGCCTTTGGCCACATCCTCTCCACCCAAGCCTCAGCCACCGCCCCACGGCCTCACCATGCAACCCCGCTGCCAGCTGCACCACCCCGCAGCCTCGCCGCGCCACCCCGCGACCTTGCTGCACCACCCAATAGCCTCTTGCGCCACCCCGCGGCCTCATCTTGCTGCCCCGCGGCCAACTGCATAACCCTGTGGCCTAGTCGTTCTTCCCATGTCCTTTTGAGCAGTCATGGCATTCGTCCTGGCTCTGCAGACGAGCCACCCCGCCACCCATGCAGAACCCTCCATGGTCGAGCTTCCCCGACGCCCTCACGGAACCCTCTATGGTCGAGCCGCCCTGCCGACCATGCGGCACCCCCGTTGCCTCGTGGTATTTGTGGCTGAGCCTCCCCGCACCCCTTGCGGTCTCGGTGGCCCCCTGTGGGCCACGACCAAGGCATGGCCGCCCAGCGTGGGGCGGGACGACTAGCAGGTCGGGACGAACCCAGCGAGCCATGCCGCACTGCAGTTCGGGCCAACCCAAACTGCGTCAGCACAGGCCGATTCGGGTCAGGTCAGTCTGACCAGGTCAGATCAGACCGATCCCACTTCGACCCATACGAACTATCAACCATATCATTGGCACCATGTGTTCTTTTGATGAACCATCAATGGTGTTGGAAACCAGGGAGCGGGATAGTCCCATTAGTATACCCCACTGGAGTTTTGGATAATTTTGTGGAATTGTTGAGTTGGATCGAGCATGAATCCAATGTGGCCCTCGCGATGAAAAAGATAATAACTCACATACCGAACATCCAATTGACGCACCGTCAGTTGCGTTGAGACCTCTATGACATGGAAAACCATTGAGATACATATTCATTGGACATATTGGAATTTGGATAATCTAAAAGTGGCATGGTGAGTGGACTCTCTTAGGGATGAGCATGCCTAGTTTGGAAACCCAATAGCCGGTTGTGACCAGAAGAGTGCTCCTAGTGATCCTGTGCGAGTCAGCTCCTAGAGATCATATGTGGGTCAGCTCCAAGAGATCCTATTTGAGTTCAATCTGAGAGATCATGCGTGGTTCACCTCCAAGAGATCCTTTGTGGGTTAGCTTCGAGCGATCCTATGTTGGTCAGCTCTAAGCGATTTTGGGTGGGTCACCTCCTAGCAATCCTGTGTGGGTTAGATCCTAGCGATCATGTGTGGGTTAGCTCCTAGAAATCCTTTGTGGGTCAGAATCTAACAATCATGTGTGGGTCAGATCCTATAGATCTTATGTGGGTCATCTACTAATGATCATATGTGGCTCGGCTCCTAGATATTCTGTTTGGGTCATCTCCTAGTGATCATGTGTGGGTCAGCTCCTAGCGAGCTTGTGTGGGTCAGCACCTACAGATCCTGTGTGGCTTAGCTCATAGCTATCCTATGTGGGTCATCTCCTAGCGATCCTGTGTCGGTCATCTCTTAGTGATTCTGTGTAGGTCTGCAGTAGAGCATCTTAACAGAGTAAGATGATTCAGTTGGTATAACTAATCATCTCTATGACGGTACCTAAGTTATACCTGGAGTGAGATGAGAAAGTACCTTTGTGTTTCCTCATGATTGAGATAGATTGCTTGATATAATTTTTATATGTATGGCCATATACCTATGTAGGGTTATCTATTGTTTTCATACTATATGGTTTATCCATTGAGGATTTTTGAGTACTTGAGGGTCTCGATGTCCCTACTGAGTATCGTTATACTCACCCCTACATGGGTTATGCCTGCACCTTGTTGTGTAGGATGCAGACAACAAACAACGTTGACTGAGGATGAGGCTACTAGGACTAGAGGTATCTTAGAGGAGGACCTTGATGAGGTGTATCGTAGAGTTGACTGATCGAGAGATGTACCTACCCTTCATCTTGGATCCTTGGTGGGTGATCACTGAAGATATTCTAGTTTACTTGTATTTACAGTTGTCCTATACATTCCAGTTTTCCTTGTACTTTCTAGTTTGTCTTGTATTCTGGCCCCTATTTAAATGCTACAGTCACTATGTTTTCTATTCAGTTTAATTTTGTTTATGTCTTTATGTTTGTTTGGTTGCATATGCTTACAGGTTATAAAGGAAATGCCTTCCCATTTTTAGGGAATACTCTTTGGGTGCTAGTTGCTCGCCCCTAGCCTATGGATGGCAGGCTTGGGGTAGTCATGGAATAGGCCCCGGGGGATCTGTCATGACATTAAAACATAAAAATGTTAATGAATTACATCTTATATGGATAATAATTTTGATATAACACTTGCAGTTTATTCTGGAGGAAAATATCAATACTTCTTCAAAAACTTTGTTTTCTCAAAATGCCATAATTTTTTTGAAGAATCATATTTTTTGAAATCATGTTCGATATTTTGTAGAGGAATAACCATGGAAATAAGGATTTATTAATACATATAAATCTATTCATGTATTTTAAGTTATAATAACATTATCTATGTGCCTTTCTTGAAAAGTCAAAAAGTACCTCATATTAAATAGAAATAAAAGATTACATTCATACCATTTAATTAAAATTCCCTTAATGGGTAATAGTTAAATTAAAAATTTGTAGAAGAGTATAAATAATATTTCATATTTTGAGAACATGGATGTGGATGGAAAATATACCCAGTAAATACATATGTATAAACAATCTCAAATAACAATGAGATTGTGAAATTATCCCATACCATAGATCTAATATCCATAATATGTATAATAACCTCCTGTAGAATGATTTATAAAATTTAGATGATTTAGTCTAGAATTGTAAAAAAATTTATGATATTATATATATTTATATTTTCATATTTTCATTAATAACATTTCATTTTTTATTTCTATTTTGGAATTAACTACTTCATTTTTTTACTCTTGTTATGTCGAATATGTTCTAGTTATACTTCTTATGTCATTGTTATATAATTAAAAAAATGATATTTACATAATATATAACAAATTTAATCATTATATATATTTAAATAATTACTATTTAACGAAGATCATGTAAAGTTAATCGTATCACGTTGTGGAGACTATAGGTCATACATACACATGAGGAATGATATCATTCCCATAATTATTGAATTGTATTGAATTTAATTTTGTATAATATTTCAGAATAATAATTTTTTATAATAATAATATATATTAATTATTTATATCATTACACCCATCTATTTAAGGTGGTGGTGAAAAACAGAATACACAACAGCATGGAGACAACAACCATACATACGCAAACATGTTGATTTTATCATTTGTAGGATGGATAGAAAGTGTATTATTGTTGTACCATAATCATAATAACACATAAATATATACTTATACTGTATTTATAAATTTATGAGGAATCAACTCATAAAGAGGATGTACAATAAGAAGGATGTTTGATGGAATCAGTAAAGGAAATTACCTATCCTTTGACATGTTTCCTCTAAATCTCCTCTTAGAGAAATAGATTTGGTCTTCCAAAATACAAGAACATATAAAATATAACTAGTGTAATTTATAATGGGAATGGGTATGGTATGGGTGATATTGAAGGCTCAATGTGATATGAATAGGTGAGAGAATATGTACCATTGTATAAATGAGTTGAGGGGTACTTTTGTGATCTACCAAAACATTAATTTATAATAAAATAAACCCCATCCAAAAAATCCAAAATTTCCAAATTTCGATGATGATATGATATATGGTTATAATATCATCAACTAATAGATTTTATACATAATTTTATTTCAATTTATACATTATCATTTTAATTAACACTTAGTTACTCTATTTAATTTTTAACTATGGTAACAAATATATAAATGATAAAAGGGTGAAATATTTACTTATTTTATGTCAATTCTACCATCAATAAATTCCAAAAAAAAATCTACCATATCATAAATTTTCTATATATTAAAAAAATTTATCATTTTTGAATAATTTAATAAACCATTATTTTGATGAACAATAAAAAATGACAACTTGGGAACTATTCAAATTATTTATTTTTTAAAAAAAATTAATATATCAAGATAATTTTGAAAAAAATTATCATATTTATTACTGGTTACTTTAATCAAGAATAAAATTAAATATATTAATTATCCAAAATTAAATTTATTTTAATATTTTTAATAACATTTATTTGTTATATCAGTTAATAAAATAATAACAACCTCAATTTTATATAAATATTTAATATACATATTTGTCGAACAAAAAATTAAAATTTTAATAATATGATAAATAATAATATACTATATTTGAAAATAATAATTTTATTCAATTTATATTTTATAAAATTATGAATTTAAAATGTTATATTCATTAGATTCTAAATGTGACAAATTTAACCTCACATTAAATAAAATAATATTAGTGTCACAATATCTTGTATAAGATACAAAATGGTCACTAACTCGACCCTTGGATTTTTATGATTGATAGATACTTGACTAATAATATTTAGTCATGTGTATGGGTCATTTTAGGGTTATTATCATTTTAATAAAAATTGTTTTATTGATTTTTCATCAATTAATTAATTTATACATCATCAATATATAAGAAATTAAGGTAACTATTTATCCAATTCAAATTAACAAATAATTTCCATGATAAATAAAATCCTTTATATTACAAATTATTATTTATAATTAAATTTATCTTCCATATAAGTTTATATAAAAATTATATATTTATTAAAATTTGAGTAAGATGCAATTAATTTTTCATTAAAAAATTAAATTTAATGTCGTAATCTCATCTATGTGGCTTTTAAAGGATACCATTTCATCTAAAGGATGATTTTGGTTGAAAACAATAATCCAATAATATTAATAAAAGTTTTATCATAAGTATATTATAGTGTTCTTACCCCTAATTACTCAATTTACCATTTTACCATATTAATAAAAATTAATGAACTTATTTTTCATAAAGCAAAAAAATTAAATAATTTATTTAAATAATATGGACCTAATGATTCAAATGTTGAATCTGTTTTGAAAAATTCAAAACACATAATTCTCTATAATTAATTAAACATTAATCCCATTTTCGGAAAGAGATAACGATTTTAAATGATTAAACACTACAAAAGGATTAATTTTTTTTCATTTGAATTCAACCAAAAATTAATGATAATGAAAACAATTATATTTTATGATAAAATTATATTCCATTTACAATTTAAAATACATAAATATTATTATTAAACAATATAAATTATTTGGATAAAAAAATTCAATTAAAATTTAGTGTATTTCTAATATTCATAGAAATTCGTATGTTATAAAAAAATTACAAATTAATTGAAATGAATATTTTATATTCCTATTACAAAATAAAATTATGTTATTTTAAACAAATTCTTAATGATTGAAAATCATAATTTAAAAGGGTCTCTCCTTTAAAATGTTGAAACTGACCCTTTTGAGAAATATATTTTTTTATATATCAAATTGGGTTTATTAATTCCCTATTACCAAAATATATATTGGATATATAAAAAAATTTTAATTATATAAAATATATATTTAAAAAATTTCATACACAAACAATTGTTCTATTAAATAATTAATACAAATATATATATATATATATAATATTTTAATTTATCATAAATAATTGGTAGTAAATAAATTCACCATACATTTTCATAATTTAGTTATATTTATTTCTGATAACCTAATAGCTAGGTTTAAATGATAATTTTATACTAATATAATCTCATGGTTCATTTAAAATCATGACTTCATGAAATGCAAGCTATTGAAGATTTAATGTTATTTAATAAAGTATTTCATGAATGAATATGAGTGTTATATTATCCCACCACATAAACTAAATTTATCCAATAAAATTTATTTCATAGATTCTAACTAATGAGGATATCTATCACTCATTATATCCCAAAGTTCTCGGTTAGATTCTCCAATTTTTTGGTACCTCTAAAAATATTTATCCAAGAGAGTAATCTTGTTTCACAGAATATTTTCACAAGGATCCATATTATCTATCATTTTTTCATCACAAGAAATATATTTCTCATTTGGTACGACTTCTATGTTTCGGAAATTTTAATGATTGGGAATATACATTATCACGAGAGATACATGGAACCCATAATAAACTTGTGAATGATTCAGTTGAAGCGCCAATCGGTAAGCTACCTTCCCAACAAAACCCAAAATTTCAAAACGACTGATATACCTATGTCACTTCTTTCCCTTACTTCTAAATCACATCACTCTCTCCAGGAGAGATTTGCATATAAACACCTTTCCACCCACTTCAAACTATAGGTCCTTTATTCAGTTTTTAGCATATCTTTTTTGTCGATTATGATCAGCTCTTATGTGCTGTTGAATAGAACTAACCTTTTTTACCATTTAATCAAAAAGATAATGTCCTAATGACATTATTTCCTCCACTTTAGCCTATAAAGATAGATTATTTATTTCATCTTATATGCATATCTTTATATGGATCCATATGATGAATAAATTGAAATCAATTATTATAATAAAATTATAAAAATGGTAGGTGTTAATCCCAACCACCTTTGAAATCCATAGATAAAGCTCTGAATACATATTCAATGGTTTGAATTTTCCTCTTAGACTGAACATCTATATATGGATGATAAGAAGTGCCAAAAATTAACTCTGTATCTTGATCCTGCTAAATCATTCTCCAAAACATTAAGGTAAACCATAGATCCCGATAAAATATAATGGAATGCAGAACACCAGGAAATCATACCACTTCATTTCAAATATACAGGCTAGCTGATCAAGAGAGAAATCCACCCTAAAAGCAATAAAGTGTTCCATCTTCATATAGAGATCAACTATAATCGATATTGATTAATTTTCATTATATGTATTAGGAAGTCTCATGATAAATTCCATAGTGATGTTTTCCCATTTCTATTATGGTATGGATAATGGTTGTATCATACCATTAAATTTCTATCCCTTAGCCATAACATTCTAACAAACCAATCACCAAGAGACATATTCAAAAACAACACTTTTCATTCCATCCCACTAGAAATACTATTTCTCAGTATTTTTAAATTTTTTGCATCCATGGTGAATTTTAATGATGAAATACATGCCTCATCCAATAGATATATATTTAACTGTAGTATGGGAGGAATACAAACACTATTTTTGAACCTTATTATTCCTTCACAAACAATGATGAATTCAAGAACATTTCTCATATTCTTTCTTTTCTCTACATCTTACTTTTTTTCCTCCTTATTCTACACTTGTATAAATGGTGGAACTTTCAATTGAGAAAGATAATATTTATCCCCATACTTTAAAATTTCAAGATCAATCCATTTAAAATCCATAAATATTAGATCATTTTTGACCCTCATCATGGATAGGCTAGCATGGTCCTTTAGATTCAAAGCATCATCTACCTTTTTCACTTTCCGAGGGTGGTAATGCATTGAGAATTTCTAACATTAATCAACTCCAACCATCTTTTTTGGAGAATATTCAACTCCTTTTCTGTGAAAATATAATATAATCTATTATTATCAATTTAAATATCAAACATTTCACCATAAAGATAATTCCTCCATATATTTATTGCAAATATTACTACTGTCAACTCTAAATCAAGAGTTATATAATTTTAATGGATTTTTAATTATCATGAGGAATAAGCTATTACCGCGTCATTTTTCGTAAGAAAATATCCCAAATACTTTTTAGATGTATCACTATACATCGCAATCCTTTCTCCAGTTCATGGTATTATGAACAGACATGCAGAAGATAAGCTTATTTTCTGCTCTTTAAAATTATCTTCACATTTCTTTTTCCACACAAACATAACTCCTTTTCATGTCAACATGGTGAGGGGATAATATAATCATGAAAAAACATTCATAAAACATTTATATTATCCATACAATAACAGGAAAAATTCACAACTCAGTTACCATTGCGGTTTCAACCAACATTATATAACTTCTTTCTTTTTTTGGATCCACATATATCCCCACTTTTGAGATTATGTGACCAAAAATGTATTGTTAAAAATCCCTAATTAACACTTGGTGAATTTTTCATAAAACCAATCCTTTTAAGGATCATTATTAAAATTCACATGTGATCTTCATGTTATTCCTTAATCATCGAATAAATAATAATACCATCTATAAAGACTATAAAAAACCAATCAATTGAGTCTCTAGAGTCTTTATTCACTAGATCCATGTTGAAATCAGGGCTATCAATACGACCAATATAAATCACTATAAATTCATAAATTCCATACCATGTACAAAAGTTTAATTTGGTATATCCTCCTTCTTGACCCTTAATTGAAAATATCCTAAATGAAGATTAATCATTATAATTTATTAACCTCCACACAGTTTGTATAAAAAGTAACAAATGTGGGTAAGTAGATATTTTTCATGATATTTATCTTCATAAGTTCTTGATAATTAATTCCAAGCCTTATTTATCAGTATTTATTTCTAATAAACATAATTGGTGTACCCAAAAGAAGATGCACTAGTATATATGATTCTCTTGTTAATATTCTCATAGAGTTGATTCTTTAACTTCTATAACTCAATTTGGGACATTCTATAAGGTGTCTCTTAAAAAGGATTCGATCCGAGTAAGAGTTCTATTGATAATTCAAATTCGTTATTTGGTGGAAGACTATGTAATTATTCTGGAAAGACATCATCAAACAACCATTCCGTGGGTGTATTCTTAATTGTGAGTTTATCCCCAACCATTTTAGATAGATAACCTCCATTTATAGGCATCATGAACCATAAGATGGATCAAATTTATACTATAAGGTTATATTCATACCTGCATTAATAAATGATATTATATGGATCCACAATACGAAATGTGACTTCCCATCCTTGGAAATAGATATGGGATTCATATAGAGAAAGCCAATACAAGCCAATAATAACATCAAATTCTACTATAGGATGGATCAAAAGATTTACAATAAGAACATTCCCACAATCATTAACTAGGGAAGAATTATAATATTATGATTAAACTAGGGTTCCATTAAGAGTTTTCATAGCTAACTAAACATATAACTATTGAGGGTATATGGTGATACCCTTATAAAATTATTTTTGAAATAAAAGAAGCTGTGAATCCTGAATCAAATAACACATTTTCAAAATTACAGTCAATGAAATGTGTACCTTTTAAAACATCATTATCGTACTCCACATTGTTGATAGTGATAACATGTGACATTCCTTTTTCTTTTTCATTGATATTTTTTTGATGCCGAGCATCAACCATAATTCAAAAAATAGGGAATTCATTGACATAATTCCCCATTTCTGTGAATTAGTAACATTATAGTTTTAGAGGTTCATTCTATGTAGCCATTTCTATATATGATTCATTAAAACTATTTTTTTCAATCACTATGGAATTAAACTATATGATGATCTTCTTTTCCACAAATAAAATATTTATTAGTACCTTTTAGAAAATTCCCTCCATGTCTATTTCCACACATTGAACATAAGATAAAACTCATATTGTATTTAGTGTGGTCTTTATATTTTCCATTGAATATCATTTAACTATTCTTATCTAACCCATAGTTCATATGGGTTTCCCCAATATCTATCTCCACATTGTTATCACTCCAAATGATTTATTCATAGATATTTTAGTCTTTTATGGTTAATTCCCTTTGAAGAATTTGTTTTAAGACAGTAAAGAATTGATAAATTTTACTCTTAGGTTGGAAAATAATTCAAAATGTGTAGCACTCAAATATTGGGATATTTTTTTCATAGTTACCATTGGATTCATAATACTTTTTTTTACTTTCAAGAATCATTCTCCATATTTGGTCATATAATACATGGAAATTACATGTTGAAAAATATATTCTTGAAGTCGTCTACTCATATGGATTCCTTTTCATATCTTCGCCTCTTATTAATGATAATGTTTCCCATTGATCAGCTTCACCTTCCAAAACCGAGACTAGTATGATAAAATTATCAATTTAAGAACATTAGATAACTATTAATATATATTTCAGTGGTACGGATCCATTTTCTAGCCACCAATGGATCAGAAGACCCACTGAATGAAGGTAGATGGTTCCTCATCAAGGAATCAATAGAATGTTGTTCCCCCCTTTTCTCATTTGGATGTCCTACATAATTCTTAGCATTAATTTTTTTCGGATAATAGTTATAAGATTTTTCATTCCAACTCCCTTAAAATTTTTTCTCAATAAGGAAAACATTTTATTTCCCATCATATTTAGCATTATCATGGTTCCTTTAGGTTCTAGGTATTGAAAAATACCTATGAATCATATTGTGAGCAATAAAAATCATAATCAGAAACCACATAATCATGATTCAAAATTAAATTTAGGAAATTTAATGTTTTATCAAATGTTATTCATGATAACTTCTAAAACACTAGGATTGCAACATATACCTCGACATATCCTTTGGGTTCTTACTAAGGATTTCTCATCCTAGTTTCAAATGGATAACTATAACATTTTATTAATAACAACTATAATGAAAAAAAATTTAATTAAATCGATGTTACTTAAATGTTTATGAATATTTATTGTATAATCTAAAAAATTCATAATGTACCTTATATGTATAGTGTCTTCAAAAACTGGGAATCATAGACAACTCATTCCTAAGACATATTAATTTTCTCCTACTTATTTCTTCATAACTAGACACATTTATGAGATATCATACCAAACACCCTTCTTAATGACATGGGTAAAAGAAAGACATGAAAGGGTGAGCTCAGATTCTCAGTAAGTGTAAAAAAGGGAGATATCATGAATATCAAAATCATAAGACATAGGAATATAACATTTGAAATTTATATCCTACATATAAAATATAATGATATCATACCGTGGGATAAATCAGGAAACTTCATACAAATCAATGAACTTAATCCCAAAATTCATAAAATAATTCATCATGTTTAGTGGAATACACATAATAATAGAATTTTATTTTATATTAGTCATGTCTCAATGCCAAGACCATCACAATGGACAAATTCCATTACTAAACCGAGTTCACTCTTTTTCCAAGATTGTATTACTGAACCAATATCATTTCCCATTACAACCATGTCTATATCATGAGATAAAAACACTAAATCATTACAATTGAGAGATGTATTGGTAACACACATCTCATAATTAAATCATTCTTACATATCCAATAGAAACATAAATCATTCATCAAAACATAACCCAATGAATAAAATAGTATTCTTAAACATCATTCAACCATAGACCATATAAAAAATAGATTTCATAAATATAAATCCACCATAAACACAAAAACAATAATAGGAAAAATATAGTTATTATAATTGAATCATGACCCTAGGAATGATTTCCATCATAGATGGAATTTTTTTTTAATATAACACATTAAATTAATTCTTCTAAAAAATATCGTTTATTCTTCAAAAACATTTTTATTCTCAAAATGTGGTGAAATTTTAAAATATAATAATTTGTATGAAAATAAATATGAAATCACGTTGATGAATATTAATGGAAATAAAAGTTATGATAACTTAATGATCAATTCATGATTTATAAGATAATAAAATTTATCTATTCACTTTTGTAGGAAAATTCAAAAGGAACCTAATATCAAATACCGACGAAATATTTCATTCATTCCGTTAAAAAAATCACCAATGGGAAAAATTGAAATAAAAAATTTGTATAGGAATTGATTTGATATTAAATATTTAGGAAATATAGATGTGGATGATATATATACCAATGAAAATACATACGTATGAACAATATCAGATAATAACGAGATTGAGAAATTATCTATTACCTTAGCTATGTTATCCTTTATAGATATTAATCCCTCTTGTATAATGATTTATATAATGTAAAAGACTTATTCTAGTATCATTTTCATTTTTTTGATATCATATATGAACAAATTATCATCTGGTTTTAAATAACATTTAATTATTACTTGTTACTCAGGTATTAAATCCTTCAATTCCTTATGCATGTTTTGTCATATAAGTTCTTCTTATACTTCATATGACATAGTTATATAATTACCAAATGAAATGAACATAATATTTAAGATATTTATTCATTCGATAGATTTATATAATCATGAATTAATGAACATCATGTATAATGAATCGCATCGCATCATTGAGATGGTAGGTCGTAAGTACTCACGAGTGACGGTATAATTACCATAATTGTTGAATGGTGATGAATTGAATGATTTTAAATATTTCAGAATCAAAATAATTTTATAATAATAATATATAGTTGTTCTTTCAATAATTATACTCATCCTTGTTTTGTGGTGTTGAAAAACATATTACACCACATCATGGAGACAGTAAGTTGTGTGTACACACGCTTGGGGATTTTTTTGTTTGGTAGATAAAAAGTGGAATATTTTTGTTCCATAATCTTAAAAAAATCACATTATAAATGTGATAATATATTTATTACATTATAATTATATAACTCATGAAGGGGAAGTAGACGAAGAAATAAATTTTAACAAATCAGTAGAGCAAATTTCCTCTTCTTCGACATTCATCCTCAAAATATCCTCTTAGAGAACGAGATTTGTTTTTTTAAGAGGAACATAACCTCTATAAGTTAACTAAGAAATATTATAAAGTAAAAAATATTGTTTTTGAAAGATATTGAGTGCCCATTGTTATGTGAGGTGGTGAGGGAGGAGGTTCACATAAATAATTGAGGTGAGGGGCACATTTTGGATCCCCAAAAATTTTGATTTATAAAAAAATAAATCCCCAACAAAAACCATACATAATTTAAAAATTTAGAAGATGATATGATATGGAGTTTTAATATCATTAATAAATATATTTTTAATTTGATTTTTTTTCAATTTAAATCTTATCATTTTAAATAATGCATAGTTATTCAATATAATTTTTAACTATGGTAACAAAAATATCAGTATTAAAAGTGTAATATATTTATATATTTGATGTCAATTAGACCAAAAATAAATACCTTGGAACATTTTAAACCCTAAATCATTTATTTTGATTAAAAAATTATGATATTTAAATAATTTAATAAAACATTATTTTGATAAAAATTAAATAGTGTCAATTTTTATTCTATTCAACTAATTGATTTTTTAGAATATTAAGAAAAAATTTTATCTAAAAATCTATTTGATTATATTCTTAGGAAGTAAATATAATATAAAAAATTCATTATACATATTAATTATTGAAAATTGTTTTCAATTTAATATTTTTAATAACATTTATTTGGTAAATCTATTAATAAAAAAATAACTACATTAATTTGGTAATTATATTTTATACATATTTTTGAAAAAAAAATTAAAATTAAAATACTATGATGTTGTAAAATCTACTATATCTCACAGTAATATTGGTGGAAAAATTTACCTTCTTTAAAATAAAACATTTAAAATGATATAATTATTATATTATGAATGTAACAACTATAACTTTACTAAAAATAAAATAATACAAGTGTCACAATATCTTCTGTAAGGATACAAATGTTCGCTAGCATGAACCTTCCATGGTTATGGTTTATATTCACTCGACCAATAAGAAAAATTCATGTTTTTGGGTATTTATATGATTATTATAATTTTAATAATTTTTATTCTTCATTTCACATAAATTAATTGTTTTTTACATCATCAAAGTATTAGTCCTTATTAAAATTACCTAAAAAATTAAGAAAAATATATAATGATAAATAAAACTAATTAATTTAAATTTGAATTTTTAACTGAATTAATATAATGTATATCCTTATATAAAAATATATAGTTATTAAAATTTGATTCAAAAATATTTAATTTTTCTTTAATTAAATAAAATTAAATGTTCTATTCTAATCCGTGTTGCTCCAAAGCGTATCATTTTGGAAGAAATTCATATAATTCCAAAAAAACTCATCCAATGATATTAATACAGTTGTTTGGGTAATTTTATAATAGTATTCTTATAGTTGATTACCCAATTTACCCTTTTACCATATAAATTTTTTTTACCGAAGTTAATATTTATAATGTGAAAAATAAAATCAATTTATTTATATAATTTGGAAATAATGATTCCAAATATTGAATTTATTTTTCAAAATTAAATACATAGAAGTTTTAGTAATTAATATAAAATTAATCCTATTTTTAGAAAGAGAGAATGAGTTTTAAAATTTAAAACGTTGAAAAATATTGTTATATTTTTATATCTGAAATAAATGTAAAATTAACAGAAATGACATAAAATATAGGGAAGGAAAAAAATTATATTATATTTATAATATAATGGACATAATATTATAAATTAAATAAATATAAAATATGTTATTGGAAAAACTTTTTTCCAATTAAAATTTAGTGTATTTCTAATATTCAACCAAATTTGAAATTTATCAAAAAAAAATTTAAAAATGCATCAAATTTAAATTTTTATCTCGTTATTTAAAATAACATGTTTATGTTTTCATATAAACATTATTAATATGTAAAAATATTAATTTAAATAGGGTTCCCTATTAAAAGGTGGAAATTACCCTTTTGAAAAATATAGGTTTTTATACATCAAATTGGGTTTAGTCATACCCAAAGAGAAAAATATATCTTTGATGAATGTAAAAAATATTTTACTAAGTATATAACATATATATATCATTAATTTAATTTAAAAATAGTAATTTACTAAATTTATTACTAATAAAATACAAATTTATAATGGATTTATATTTCAAATAAATAATTTTTAGCGATTGGCTTCACTATAGATTTACCTAAGTAAGTTATATTTATTCCCAGAAACCTAACTAATATGTTAAACTGGTAATTTTAATACTAAGGGAAACTTGTGTTTTTTTAAACTAATGATTGTGTGTAATGAAATCTATTGAAAAATTAAAATAATTTAAAGAAAATGTTTTAAAAAAACATCAGGCAGTTACATTTTGGAATTAAATCATCCATCACCCAGATGCATGATAAATGTTTCCAAGACAATAGTCCTTGTTATAATCTCACATGGGGTATTGTTTTTAATATTAATAATCTGTTTTTGAATTTTGATGATGTATGTTGCCTACCATTATTATAGCACCAACGAGTGAAAACTATTGTTCTCAATTAGAACATTCTATTAATAACATCGAATATTTGAAGGACCCTTCTCTACCATTTTATCTTTATTTATTTTATAGGGTTACATCATTTTAAATTCAGAATACCCCTTAGTTTCATTAATTGGTTATTATCCCTACACACTCTACCCCATATGGGTTATGATCTTGTAGTCCATTTTATTAACATGGGAATATGTATTGAGGTCTATTATGTCATTTTTCTATTAGATATTACTATTTTAATGTTGACTATATTTTTAAACATCCAGAATCATTCTTTATATTAGTAATGATCATGTTATCCCTTTTATAAAAATTTGATAATTTATTAGTGTTATGTATGTTATTATTAATATATTGATAAATATTTGTAATTTTTATTATGAATTCATTATTTTTTTCATATGATGAATTTAGGAGACATAGACATGGGATTTTGGGGTACAACATTATATATACCCTCGATGAATAAGTAGGTATCATTAGAAAAACATGGTTTGGTATTTTGGTGTATTCCTACCAAGATTAATATGTATAATTGATGATAAGAACATGATGTAATCACTTATGGTTTGTAATTAGATATTGTGGAATATTTGTTTCATCACAGAGGAATGAGTCATTATTATTCATTATCTCTTTATATTTTCATTTTAATCCTTTTATATGTTTTTATAATTATTTTGTGGATTATAGATTCATGTTATTTATTTATTCGTTGCATATCCACCCCCTATGTATATTTTATGATATATTCTAATGAATGGTACCAATTAATAAGTGTCTATGCTTGCCCTTATTTGTTTTACTTTCCTAACAAAACACATAGGAGAACTATGTTCAGGGATATGATGGAAGGGTTAATAATATTTTTTCAATGTGTTAGTATTGAAACATTTTTTTCAAATATAAAGTACATATGTATCTAGTATTTAAATATAACTAAGTAATTGGATCATTCGAGAACTCTGGTATTTTTACATAATATTATAATATAACTTATGGTTCTAGTTTTTTAGAGTTGGGTTTATTAATATTTGTATCATATGCATTTTAGCATGAACCACAAGGACTAGATTTTGAGAAAACTAGTTATATAGTTCATTTAATATGTAAAACCTTGAATTTTTATTTGTAACTCTATAGAAAAACTAATTGGAATACTATTTTACAATTAAATATCATGAGTTTATTATGTGTAAGACATTATACAAAAATGGTCACTAAGTGGAGGAATATGAATAGAATTAACACCCATAATCAATGTAGGAATGAGACTCTTGAGCCACTAAATTAATTTGGAGTTAAGGTTAAACAAATCATCACCATACTATATAGATAACGTAGGTTATAAAAAATAATATAACCCCCATTTATCAACCTACTAATCCCCAACATAGAGTATGTATGTAGGACCCCCTCAAGAAACAACAACCTATATGATTATTTGTAACTAATAATCTATTTGTACCATAAAAATTGATCATGTCTCAAGAGATGATCATTAACCCCATGGGATGTTGTGAAAGGGAAAAAATCATCCTTTTGTCATATCCATTGCAGGTATATGTGAATAATTTTTTTTCTAATAATATAAGGAAATGAATTGGAAAATGAGTCAAACTTCTTAAAATGTGTAACTTTTATGAAGATATTTTATTGAAAATATATAGGTCATTAACCCAGAGCTAAAATAAAAATAAATTTCCACAATATTAGGAAAAAAAGCAGGAAATGTTTTGATGGGAATGATAATAATTATACAGTGATATCTATATATTATTTATATATTTTACATCCATCTAAATGTAGGATTATTTATTACTATAATAGATTAAAAAATATACTTCCATTGTTGTTGGTATCTCAGAACATTTAATTGTATGAGAATGTAGTATAAATTTTTATTAAGATAGAAAAGTAGGTCTATAGAATTAATATAATCATGAAAAAAACTATAATAAGAGGTTAATTTTTCATCATGGAGAGAATATTGTGGAAATGGGGAGGAATGGAATTAGTTGATTCCCATATGTGATAAATATAGAATAAACACATTGGGGATTAGAAGAACATAACATGACATTATTAGAAGTGTGGAAAAAGATGTCATCAATATCATAAAAATTTGGTATGGTATAATTTATTAATTTTCAATGATTTAACGACATATAGAATGAATATTATACTAATTGGTATCAAAAATATCATGGGAAATTTCCTCATAAAATTATAAGTATAAAATATCCTGAATATGTGATTAAAATATCTAATTTTAAAGTTCCTAATGAATTGTGTCGGGTTATTTGATCATAGCCTCAATGTTAAAATTATATTATTTTAATCTATGTCTTTAAAATATTTTTTATCTTTTTATCCTAAAAATATAAAATATTTATCAAGAAAATTAGTAAGGGTGTTAACAATTAAGAATCTGAGTGGAATTATTTTTTAAATATATATTATAGTCAATCCCAATTATGATGCACATACCGATCATATTTTTTAAAAAATATTATTATTCAAATGTTTGAATTTTAAATGATATTCGATATGTATTTTATTACAATATATATTGAAAAATTTTATTTCCAAAGGATATTCATTAAAATTAATGATGTTTAGGCATAATTTCATGTCTATATAGGGGATTATTCCTCATAAAAAACATGTATGGAACCTCTAACAATATCTCTCCTTAAATATATTATTAAATGATATGAAGATTTCATGTGTTCTATAAATTAGGTTAATATCATAAGAATAAATAATATTCCAATGGAATAAAAATTAATTGATGATTTTCATAATAAATTACTTGTTCATCCAATTTATTAAAATGTAAAATTCCCCATTGAACTTATTCCTAGTCAAAGAGACGTCTAAAACATTCTATAAAATTTAACCATGGGAGTTTTTGGTTTTTAAGAAATAGTTGTAGGACTTCTATGTTATTTGACTCGTTTTTCCTAGAAATTCACCATGGATAACACCAATTTTATTCATCAAAAAAAAGAATGAATCCATGATATGTATCATCGATTATAGGGTGATTAAATGAATAATATTATGAATATGTAACTTTTACCCAGACTTGATTACTCATTTAATCAAAATCATAGAGATAAATAGATTACAAATATTCATTTCCTATCAGTTTATAATCTGATAATGGTGAGTAAGGTTGATATATCAAAGATTGAATTTTGAATAAGGTATGGATATTAGTATTTTTTTCATAATTTTATATTGATTGGTTAATACACCTTATCTATTAATATTACAGATGAATAATGTATCGAATGATTATTATAAAAACTTTATGGTGGTATTTATTGATGATATTTTGAGATAGTCCAAGATCTATGAAGGTAAGGAGAGTCATCTTCAAATATTTTTAGGGATGCACCTAAAAAAAATAATGCATATGGGAAATATAGTGAGAGTAAATTTGAGCTCAATAGTGTTCATTTTCAAAGCCATATTTTCAATAAGTATGGATTATTTATTGACCCTTAAAGGATAAAGGTAGTAATAAAATGGAATACACTAAAAAATAGATGTATGATATTTTTTTCCTTTTGATTAGAATAGTAAAATTGATTTACCCATCAGGATTTTATCCATTTTCCATCCCATTATCCTTATTAATAGGTAAATGTTATAAATTTTCAAGGTTAATAGATCATTAGTATAGTTTTGAGGAGATTAATTTGAGACTTATTAATGAACTAATATTAAAATTACCACCTTATAAGTTTATATTTTTAATATATAGTGATTCATTGGGGATGGTGTCTCTCACTAGTGGGGAGCTTCTATCTATTTTAATTTCGAGTTACGGCTTCAGATCGGGTAAAGGTGTACCATCTTATGTTGTTGTTGTTGGACATAATGAGATTTTTTACCTATATTGTCCTCTCTAGAGGGATGAGATTTTGAGGTGTGTTAAATGGGAGCCTGAAGGTATTTTTACTGACAATTCTGGTTCTCAGGAATCACGTAATGGATCATTGGCCATATCTGCTCAGATCTGGACCTAATCCTTTAGGAGACATGATTACTCTATCAGTGTTCTGGTGGAGGATGAAAGTGGGTAAGTTGGGGCCATGGATCTATGGATTTCCCTAGTAGCAGATTCATGGGATGAGGGGTCTGTTATATATGTATGAAGGATGTAGTGGGGTGACGGAAAGGTGGGTAGTTCATGTGTAGGCGGGACTGGCTTAGCGGCACAATATTCTAGCAGGGACCTTGAATGTCTTTCCTATGAAAGGGCCAATATGGACCTAGGATCTAGTGTAATATATGGGACCCCAGTTGATATTTGGTTATACAGTGGTGATCGAGCATTGGAAGGAAGAATGGACCTCACATGTTGGGTGAGGTAGTCTGGAGGATGTTAACATATTTGAATCTCGGTGGGGCTCCAAAAGATGATCCTAGCAGACGGCAAGAGGGGTGACCTATGATGGCATGGAGCCATTCTATAGTGGAATGTGTGGTATGACAACCTGCTGTGTTTTGTTTTGGATGGCTATTGTTTTTTTAGGCGGTGACCAATTTCAAGTGTCAATGGCAGTAGTGACAGTGCCTATTGTTAGTAAATGCAGATGGCATCAGGTTTGGATTATTTTAGCATCAACTTCAAAATACAGGTTCAATGACATGATATTAATACCTTGTTGTTCATTATTTCCAGTTCATGTGGATTTCTAGGATAAATTGGCAGTACGTGGTTTTCTTTTTTAGGCCTTATAGATTGGAAGGTTCGGTTTATAGGTGCGCGGGATCCTCATGACTGAAAATGGTACATCACAATCATTCATGTTGAATTTTAGATTTCTTAACCTTTATGTTGTTTGATCTCCAATCATAATATGAAACTATGGACCAGGATGTGTGTGTATGATTACTATTACATTTTAATAAAATTATGCAGGATCATGGATTTTGTTTTCCAAATCCATGTTAAGATTTTCTTGGATATACAGTGATGCATTTAAGAAATGTTATTATTATCTTATGAGGAAGAATAATAGTTTGATGGATTATAAATAATTTAAAATTTTAATCCTTTAATAGAACTAAACCAATCCTTACCATGAGATTTATTCCACAATATTTTATTTGAAAATATGGGTGCACAAACTCTATTGTAAAATAAGTACTATATATATGCAAAATAAGTATTTGATTTATATATACTCTCAGAGGGGTCTTAAAATGAGGTAAATAATAATTTTATAACTAATTGAGGAAATGATTACATGATACACTTCCTCCCATAGAATGAATATATGTTTTAAGATACATTCAGTTATAAGGTCGATGAGATTATAATAATTAAGGGAATTAACAAGTATTCTATTAATTAATATCTAATAAAATTTGATATGGTAATTACACAGAAAGGGGTTCCATAATTCCTTTTCCATTAAATTATTAAACTATCAATACTATAAAGGATATATATTTCATAGAAGGATGATACGAATGATTAAAGGTTTATTTAAAAAGAAAATAATGGAAACATGAAAGACATCATCTATAGAGATAAATTGTTTGTGTTTAAAAATATTTCATGTATTCTATCTATTCCATAGTTGAATATGTAACTACTAGTTCAATCAAATGACTCAAATTTTACTATTCACCCATATAGAACAAATTTTTATAAGAATTTAATAGAATATTTCTGGTGGGATGGTATGATGTGAGAAATTGAAACCTATGGTTCTATATCCTTAGTATTCCAGCTGGTAAAGGATGAAGTAAAACTCCATAAGGGGTTATTCCATATACACCTATATATATATATGGAAGTGGAACCATATTAAAATGTATATTTCACTAGAATTTGAAAGGAGAAAAAAATAATGTTATATTATTCATTATTAATCCATCTTCTAATTATATTCATTTCATAATGATAAGAGAATATCTACCCATTCGGAAATTTTACTAGATTGATATCAATGAATATGTATGGATTCATAATTCATATTTATAAATTATATCTCAGCATGAACCTTAGTTCACATAAATATTCTTGAAGAATAATTAATGTTCCCGAAGAACTGAGATACATCTTTGTACCCCCTATCATCCATAAATAGATGGGCAGTCCGAAAAGACTATATTGAAATTGTATGGATTTTTTATATCATTTTCCCTTGAAATTCAATTTATATAGGATCATTATATAATTTTTTTAATTTTTTTACAATAAGAACATCCATTTGAGTAATGAGAAAGCACCATACGATGAATTGTATTGGAAGTGGTGTCTTTCTCAAAACTTTTGTGAAGAATTAATATTAATAAGGATATTTGTATCCCCTATGCTAGAGGAGATAAATAATAATTATGGACTATTTGAGATCATATAAAAGCATTAGAGAGTGAAAAAAAAGATATACTGATAATAAATTAAATGTATTTGAATTTTAATTGGGGGATCATGTAATCATATAGTTTTCACCATTGAAATGAGATATATGGTTTGTGATGAGGGTAATTAATTTGCATTCGTATATTGGGCCCATTGGAATACTATAAAGTAAAAAAGGTGAGGATTACAAATTTGTTATTCCACTTAACCATTCTAAATCACACAACAACATTCATGTTTCACCAATGAGAAAATAAAGTAATAATCTGATACATGTTCCCAAATCTAACAGAATAGAATTGAAAACTGATCTTTTTTATAATAAAGAACCTAGAAAGATTCATGAATCCAAACAAAAGGTGTTCTAGAGTTGGGTTACCCTATTGGTGAAATCCATTTAGAGAAATAAAAAATATGGAAGTGTGACATGGGAACCTAAAAGGGATACGTGGGAGGAATATATGAAACATATTTAGATTCTAATATATAAAAAAAAATTAGTATGAGATTATTTAAAGTGGGAAAAATGTAATACATGAGATATTATTGTACCAATTAAACACCATATCCTGAACTCTCACAAATTTCACACTCTAAAGACCCTTCATTAATGAGTATATATAAAAATATACTATTTAAATGTTATATTTTTATTTTAACAAAAAATATCATTTTTTAACACTATATAAACATTATTTTCTTAAAATAAAATTTTGGGGATTTTATAAAATAGTCAATTTTTAAGTGAATAGTGAAAAATACACTTTTTACCCAAATTCTATCTTTCATGACAATATAATTATATAACAAATACCTAGAAATTTATAAAAACTTTTAGGTGTTAATTTTCTATTGTCTAATATAATATTTTTTTCGAAAATATATTTTTGTAATTATAAAACCTATAGTAAAAATTTTATGAACATAAATTACATTACCCAAAAAAATAAAATAGTTTTTTGTATTTTTCATATAAAATTATTTTATTTTCCCAAAAGGTGTATTTTTTTATTTGGAATCCATATAACATTTATGATTTTATAAAAATCTAATTTGGGTTATAAAAAAAATCATTGGTAATTCTATGCTGAAAATAATTTTAATTATTTAAACATTACTTGTTCTAAAAACTATTTTTATAAGGGTAGATTATAAAATTAAATTTCTATACACATTTTATTTTTATTTGAGAAAAATAAAAAACATATTTAATATTAGTATATTAAACTTATTTAAGAAAAAAATTCATTATTCTGAATTAGAAATAAATTAGTCAGATCCGTTATTTATAGTCATGTTAAAAGTAAAACAATGTTTGTTGAAATTTAGTTTGATAATAGTTATATAAATTTCAACTATATAGTTATAATTAATAAATATTAAATTTTAACACTAATTAAATGTTTGAGGGAATTAAAAATATATATAAACACACATTCAAGTAATTCTTATTTTTGAAAATGAATATAAAACACTAAACGAATAAAATGACAATTCAAAGTAAAAATAGTTTTTTTCTATATCTTATGTTTTAATTTGAATGTCTATTTTATCACATTTTGAATTTTTCTTACATTAATAAGTCATTAAATTATGATTCAATATGTAAAATGGTTTAATACCATTCATATTTTAATTTTAGATGATAAATAATTACCATTGTTATTTTTTAATCAATACATAAACAGAAAAATGGATAAATAATCTATCTAAAAATTTAATAATAAAAATGTCACATATGACTTAAATAAAGTCTCATTAGGTTAGATTATGATACCCTAATTTCTCATCTACTTTTTTTCAAATAAGACACCTAACCGATCTAACACCCATTTGATTTCAATCTAACCCATTATTAAATATTAGTTACCCTTAAATTTACCATTCTTCCATCGTATAAAAGGAGCTCACTCCCACAAATTATCTAATCCCACTCCACCCAAAAGGAAATGGTCTTGTTTTTACTTCTCTGGTTCTCTTTAAATGCATCCCAATTAATTCTTTATTGTCTAAGGAGTACTCCTAAGGATTGAAAATAAAATAATCATGATAAGTCTTTCCAATCATTATCTTTCATTTATAATTGACATTAATTTCTTTTAAATCCACTTCCATGTATTTCAATTGTTTTTATTAAATATTATTATATCTCATTTGATATGTTTTTAATGAGTGACTAATTTTTCCCTCTCATTATAGTATTTTTATTATACAATCCTTATATTCCCCTAATGTATCTAATTTGAGCCCTTGTGTTTTCAATTACAAACTATTATTATAAATTAATAGTACATGTATCATTATCTAATTATAACCCATTTTATATATCTAATATGAGATTTCATCTTTTTAAATCATAATACTAAAATATTATAATTACCTAAACCAGTAATGTTTTTGAATTTTATTTATTTATGGTATTATTAGCAACAGAAAACATTTCTAGATATTATAATGGAGATATAGTAGGGGTAGAGATGCACCTATGGGTAATCAAACAAAAAAAGGTTTTTGAAGGTTTGGAATCTACCATCACCCTGAGACATGATGATTAGTCCTATAACTACCCACCTAGATCGAATATATCTGTGGATATTCTTTGGAATATTGAAATTCCTTCTATAAACCCTGAGGAATTACTTCTCCCACCATTTTTATTGTCACCTACCAATGAAAAATATTTAATTGAATTATTAACTTGTATTTATAAACCAAAATATTGAAATAAAACTTCACCATTAAATTATATTTATTTATTTTATAAGGGTAACTTATTTTACAATTATAATACCGTGTAGTTTCTCTGTGTATTATGTATTGTTTTACTATACCAATTCTATCTTCAGAAGGGTTATGATCATCTTACTACTTTTATTATCAGAGTAAAAACTACTAACATTCCAAATTTTTTACTCCGATATTAAGGATTATTATGAAGTGACCAGTCATTTTTTATAATCCACCTTTATTCTCAATATTTTTTG
Source organism: Viscum album (assembly GCA_963277665.1). Classification (NCBI taxonomy): domain Eukaryota; kingdom Viridiplantae; phylum Streptophyta; class Magnoliopsida; order Santalales; family Viscaceae; genus Viscum; species Viscum album. The sequence continues at coordinate 1,929,192,266 of OY728150.1, read as the reverse complement.
TGATCATATTATCTAATTTATTGACATTAAAAAAAATTATTGGTGTTTCATATGTTTTTATTCTAATATAGATGACTATATGAATGTTGATTATTATTATTTTATTAATTTATGCATATGATGGATTCATTATAATTTAAAAAAATGTGGGGGAAACATTATATATTCCCTCTATGTAATTAATAAGACTCATGAGAATATCAATTATGGATATCTTAGTTAATGCGTCCATAGAAAATGAAAAGTATTTGACGGTAAGAACATTATGTTTAATGTCATTGTGAATTTGATTATAGTGTAGAATTAGTAATCAAACACTGTCTATTTAATTTCTAGTTAACGAAATATTGTTATACCTGTGATCTATTAAGTTTCATTAGCATACAAGGATATATTAATCCCTCCTTTTTATTTTATTATGGATTCATGTTGTTTATTTATTCCTTCAATATATATTTTTCAAAATTTATGCTATAATATCATGTAATGTATGTTACCCCTTATTGAGAATTAAACGTCACCATTACTGTTATTCCTTTACCTAATAATCCTACCAAATATCTATGTATAATTTTAATGTATATTATGGAAGGGATAATAATTTTTTAACAATGTGTTTATAAAATATCTTATGTTTTAAAATAAATTGTATGTATGAATATATTAATCTGATAATACTATGATTTTGAATAATTTGATAAATATTTTATTTTATTCTAATAATGCTATATAAAAACCTTCTTTGTGATTTTAGTTTATAATTATTTATATCATGTGATATTGGATGAGTCATAGTTAGTAAGTGGTTTAGATAATAATGTGTCCTAACAATAAAAGTGTTGTGGAATAAGAAAATGTGAGCCACATGATTGGTACATGGATTGTAAAATCATGTGGTACTATTCTATTGACTATCAATATTTATAAAAAATGGGGGTTTTCTTTTTTAACCCACTAGATTTTTAACTCCCCACCTCCTATTTTCCCTCTTTAACTAGAAATATCAAGGAGATTCTCTCCCCCCTCATTCTCTATTAACACCACATTTAATGGGATTTTATTGGTTTTTAATGTTAGAACATATTTCAGGGGATTTCCTCTCTTCCCATCCAATAATCGTCCACTCCCTCTATACATGCTAATTTGGTGTTGTTATAAAAAATATTTAATTAATGATTCCACTAAAAGATGGTGAAATCATCAAAATTTAATGGTATTCTTCTTAGAAAGGCTAGAATAAATCATATAAGAATGAGCAAATTCAATTTGTTATTTTTTTGGGAATGTTTCCCTATGTTTTTCATTAGGAACTCCAATTTATTTTTGTAAAAATTTATGAAATTAAATGTTGAAGGGAGAGATCTAGTTGGGTATATTATGTGGCCTTGGTTTGGTAGCATATCTGAAGTAGATGTATCCCTATTTTCAATGGTCTCATAATTTCTATATAGATCAATACACATTTTAGACTATTGTCCCATCATGAAATAAATTTTATAATTAATTGAATGATTTTTCTGTCTTGTGTCTATAAAATGGCATGTAATTCAACGCCTAGATGATCTTGGGAAATGCGTATTGGGATTTATAAAAATGAAATGACTTTGTATATAAGGTATGTGGTCCTATGAATTTATATAAGGATTATTACATTTATATATATAATCTAATTTTTGGTCTCCCCAAGTATTAGTAATGGCCCATTACTTTTAAACAAATTTTAAACATTAGTGGATATAATAATGTTTCAAGGTTCGTGATAGTAGCTCAAACTCTAGTTGATGCCTTGACTATTGATCGTTAAACCATAAATTATAAAAATGATTCATGTGATGTATAAACCCTCAAAGGTTATAAATGAAATTAAATGAACATATGAAATGGTACCTAGAAAAAGGAAACATTAATGACCTTTAAATTGAAGAGTGTGATATTTTAGGAATGATTTTGTTTAAGGATGGGTCATAATGAACCTTGTGTTTCGTTGTTTCCTTATAGACAATTAATTATATAATGGGTTCATTATACCTCCCTCTTAGTAGATGTGTTCTTTTTTGGGTATAAAATAGGTGTATTTGTGTTATGTGGGGTGATTAGAGAAACCTATGATGTCTTGGGATATGTTTTGGGAATTATGAAATCTCTATTATGTGACACCATTGTAGCTTCTCCTAGGACATCGATGAGGTTGTGAAATGAATATGGTGATTCTTAGAGAAGATATGTCCATTCAGTGATGATCTTGGATATAGGGTTTATATATTGATCAGGAATCTCATGTATGGTGGCTGGGAAGATTTGTGGCCTATTATAAATTTGTGGGTAATTCATCCTTATATTAACAATTTGGATAGGTATTGTATTGGTTCATTCATTTTTGATTTAATGTGGCACACTAAAACCCATGAATTGATAGAGATGGTAGAGGTTTATTTTCTTAAGAGGAAAACATAGGATTAGTATGATGGGCTCTATATGTGGTTATCTCTTGTGGTAATTGGTATTATTATTAAATGATATGAATTGGGGGGATAATGTCCCCATATAATAAATTCTCATTGATATGAGATTACTAGGATATATAGGATTAATGTTTTTCCTATTGACATTATATGAGATTCCTAGGTCTCCTAGGACTTCATGACACACCAAATATAAAATGGTATTTATAGGATTCTAAAGATATGTTACATATAATAGATAATTTATGAGATTCCTAGGTGTCATAGAATCCGGTCATCACACCTAATGATACATGAGATTTTTGGGATTCCTATGATATGGTGTTTTCACTAAATAATTTATGATATTCCATGGATTTACCATATGATTATTTATTTTCACCTGGTAATATATAAATGTAATAAATGATATAATCAGGGGGATCTACTACCACCCCCCCCTCTAAGGAGATTTATTTATAAACTAATATAGAAGGTAAGTTATTCCATTTTGTTGATAATATATACTTTTGATGATATTATTAGTTGGAATTTACTCAAAACATGGCATCGTACTCCATATTCTTGTAGAAATCTATCACCTTCCATAGATGGTTTTGTCAATAATGGGTGTCACTCTAAAACTCAAGGATTAAAAGAGAAAATATATTATATTTTTTCACTGTTCATTTTTTCGGCCAAAACTATTAGAATTGAATGGAATGTATTTATGGTTTATATTAGTGACCCATTATTAATTCCCTATTGAGTTATAATCACACCTGAGTTCATAGACCATAAAACATTGGTACCTATGAAAAAATATCTATTCTTTAGTTTAGATACGGTGAAGGCCTATTGTTACAAGATTGGTAGGGATAACTCAATAACAATATATATAATGGGATGTTTCGAGGCTTGGGGTAATTGAAGAATATCTAGTATTTATATAATATTTTATGATTTTTATGATTGGTTTTAGAAATGGTAGACTAACTCGGATGTATAACTATATGCTATATTCTATTTTATATAACATAGTTTTTTATCTATATTTTGTACTCTAGTTATCTGTTATGCGAGATTCTTTTTCTTTTATTTTTTTATATCGCACTTTCATAATAGGAAATATTTTTCAATAGTAACACCTTACACTATCACTATAATATGGAAGCCTCTAGAATATGGGTAGTCATTCCAAAGATCATGTAACACCTCTATTCTAGGAATTGGTGGGTTTTCACTAGGTAATGAGCATTAAATATTACAACGAATCGTTCCATGCTCTTTCCTTGATTATGTATAAATCTATTTCTCTTATTCTCTCATAATTAATTCTAAAAATATCCCTTAAAACATCATGAATTACCACCACCACATTGGATTTCTTCTATTAATGAGAGAATATTACAAATATAGAGTGGAATATCTAGTAATTTCTAATATACTTGATGATTCCCTCTAGATTAAAATATGATATTGGTATATTCCCCTTTTAAACTTATCTAATACTCGACATGAATATAGGAAAAAATTAGCCTAATGATTGTAGGAATAATAAAAACAAATAATAAAACAAGTTAACTACTAGAATAATCTTAAGGAATTTCATATTCACATCAAAACATTAAAATTATATAACACTTAATTAATTGTAAATTTTACCTTATGAAACTAATACATTACACATTAAAATTATCACAAAAGAGTAAATATTTAAAATGATTTCTAAAATGAATTATTTGATTCTAAGGGGTCTTCTTGAATATTCCAAATTCTTGCCCAACATAAAATTTGACTCATACTAATATGGAATTTACACTCTCACAGTGTCCCGGTGACCCATACTATTCTAAAAATGTCAGAGTTACACTTACATTCTCCAGACTCTATAAGGTTTTACCATATTTTTAATCGTAAAATTCGAATATGATCCTTAAAAAAATATTTTTTGTTTTTCCTTGATACTTATAAAATACAGTGATGATTATCATAATAATAAAGGGGTCACTTAAATTTTTATATCCTAGTAAGAGATCCCATCATAAGGGAAACTAACTCTTATAAAATCATGAATTGTATAAAAAGACATTGTGAAATGTCAATGTTCAGTCATTCTAAACTCCAATGTATAAAATATATTATTTTCAAATGTAATTGTAACTAATAAAGCACCCAGAGTTGCTTCTCGAATAAATTTAGAGTCATTTGAAACTAAATCAAAATGTCTCTATTCACCTATAAATTTCCTAAAATAAATGTAATCACCTTATTATTGAGCTGAAATACTTATAACAATTCAAAAAACAATTATTACAAAAAATAAAATACTTCAATAATCATATATGTTCTTGTAAACCATGAATTATATTTTTATGATTGGGAATTATTTTTTTTTCATCACTATCATGTAAGAACCCTTTTGGTTTCTCAGATAAACACCATATTTGAAATACCCATTTAGGTTTGGCGTTTTTTAATCTTTATGTAATAATTTGTATCATATTTTTCCTATAGTAGCTAAGAATATTCTATAATTATCATACTAATAAATATGTGAAAGCTTTCATCAATATATATTCCTTCAAATTTTGAAAACCATTTTCACAAAATACATTCCCTATTTCATATAATGTCAGCATTTTCATAGGGATTATAGTCAAGGAACACAATTTGTTTAAAATATATATTTTTTCATCCATAAAAATATCTTAAAATGTATCATTATTTTCATTTCCAATAAAATACTCATTTATAAAATCAATTCCATCCTTATTATTAAGTTATTTTTTAACAAATGAAATTTTAATTCATGAATTCATGCTAATTTTTAATGTTTTATAAATATTAATTTTACTTTTATATCCTTTGTTCATTTTTTATGCTAATTTTAGTATATACCCGATTTTAATCCATGTTATTTCCTTTTTCACTCAACCATGTTGTTTTCATTATATGAATATACTTAATCAATATCATTATAATCATGTTCAATATTTCTTCCTAGATTTTTACAGACAAATCTTCTATTTCATCATCAACATTATGCAATTTTTATGATAATGTTAATTTGTAATTACCATGTTGTTTTAAAAAAATAATTTCAACTAATTTACTATTTTATTATTTTTAAAATATTTTATTAGATTTTCAAACATGGAGTATAAAATTTTACATTCAATCATCAAATTTATCTATTTTCTTGTCAATAACTTTGATAATAAGTAATCATTTAAATATACCAGAAAAACTGTGTTTATTTTATTTTTGATCAATATATTAATTTTTTTTCATGTAAAAAATATTCAAAAATGGAATATGATTATGAACATGTACCACTACTTTTATTTCAAGATATTAAAAGTTAATTTAAGTCTCATTCTTAGTTATAATAGTTATTTTCTTGTATAATAATAACTGATTCTATCTATTGGTATTTAAAATTTTCTGCACAATTTATAATAACGTTTACCCCTATAAAATTCCATGATTTGATAGATAATATAAAACATATAATTGGTATAATACCTACTGTAGTTGAATCGAAAACAATTTATTAAAAATTAAAATTCATTATTGTTATATCTTTTAAAAATAATTAACATTAATAAGGACTGGTATTGTTATAGAATAAAATTTATGTTAAGTGAAGTCATAACTAAAAGTCATAAAATTATTATTGTAACATCCCAGATGAATATAAAATATAAAATATTTATATTTTTTATTATTTTTGAATGGAATATTAATTTTACTTTAAAATGGGATGCTATGTCTGATAGCGTACGCAACACGCAATAATGGGTTACTTTGCAATCTGATGTTGGACACTACTTTGAGTTATAACGAAAAATAAAATATTATTATTATTATTTTATATGGTAGTTAATGAATAGTGATTTTATTATCTAGAATGAACATAATTAACTGCAATATAATTTCACATTTTTATAAATTTTTTTTTCATTTATCCAATTAAATTTAAATGCTTAAAAGATGAATGAATCCAATTTTAAGCATAAATACTCTAATATACTTTAAAAGGTATATTACAAAAATTTGATGGAGATCCCTTTTTAAATTTATTTTCTATCACTTTTATATATTATATTTGACAAAATAATAATATTCTTTAGAATAACGACATCAAAATTTAATTTGGATTTAATTTTGGTATTTTTCTGATAATGTACATTGTTTTATAAATAGTGAAAAATATTGCATTATAATTCAAAACATCATTTTAATCTAATTTATTTATATGTATATATTATCTTTTTAATTTTTTTTAAATTTTAATTATATTACAGTTTAACCATTAAATACAATTTTGTTCATTGGAAGTAATTTCCCTTTGAAATTGGACATAAAAAAGTGTCAACTTTTGGACAGTTATTATTTCATAAAAAACTTTTTTTTGACAACGTGGATTAATTTTAAATTTATTTTTCCCAATTATGTGTTATGAATTTTGAAATATAGATTCCGTATTTAGAATCAGGATGTCCAAATTTTTTAAATAGGTAACTTTAATTTTTTTACATTATGAATATTTACTTCCGTAAATATTTTATTTACCATGGTTAAAATGTAAATCTCATAAATAAGTGTAATAAAATATTATTATAATAATGTTAAATTATATTAACATGTTTCTTAATCATATTTTGGGATACAAGTCCAAACACATGCATCCTTGAGTCGATTTTGGGTCTCCATGGAGCCACTTTGGAGTGATAATGACACATTATATTAATTAATTTAAAGTAGAGGCACAAATGACCTAAACATATATCTTTTAGTAAATCAAATTATACATGGTTATATATAAGTTATATCCTCTAATATAAATATTAATTTTAAGGATAAAATTATTTCATACATCATGGTAATTTATTTATAATTTTTAGACATTAAATAAATAAATTATTTATGACACAATGATGATGCAATTGTTACCAAATTAATGAATGATTTAAATAAATGGGATTAAAAAAATAAAATAAAATACAAAAAATTTCCAATTATTATTCTATGATTTTATTTAGAAAACTAGACATCTTATATTCTAATATAATTAGTTTTGGACCTTTTGAAACAGAAAATAAGTTTATAATAAAAAATACTTTAAAACTTTTCTAAAGAGCCCCTCCCCCCCCCCTTATAAAGAGTCATCACCTGTAAGCCATCAACCACAACCCTAATGGCCCTTGGATCATCAAAACTATACTAAATTAATCTCACTACATCCCTATATTCATCCTAGATGCCTTACCATAGGATATTGGCAATTCAAGTAAACATATTTGTTCAAACCGAAGGGAGATACCCAATTTAAATGTAATGTCTTCTATTAAGTTATTTTCTATTATTTTACTTCTCCAACCACAATAAAAAGCTTTATTAATTTATTTAAAAAAATTATCCTCAATATAATAGTTTTTTTATGAGGATTACTTGAACTACACTTCCACTCACATCCATCAAATTGATATGAACATATTGTTTCTATGGACGGCGAACTACTGCCTCATGAAATGATTATTGTTCAAATATCCACAACCGCCTCTCATGGTGGCCATTATGATGGAACATTATTTATATAAGATATATATTTTGTTTATGTTGTCTCAATGGTTCATTATTTTTCATTTATATATACCTTTATCGTTTTAATAATGGGTAAATAAGATAATTTTATTTGATAAAGTGCGGACTATCGCCCCCTCAAAGTGATATGACTCTTTCATTCCATATGTGGGATGTATAAAGTGTGGATTTAATGAAATTATATATGATATTATAATATAATTATAATATAATTATGTATATTTATGTTTTAATTCCATTAAAATATGAAATAGAAAAGAAGTAGCGTTTAGGCGTATGAACGACTTACTGTCTTCTTGAACGGTGCATTTCATTTATTATCTCCAAATAGTATGTTTTATTATATATACATATATATACTGGATATATATTATATATATGATATTTAAATCATGAATACAATTTTTTAGATAATTTAATTTTTACCACATGGACAACTTGTAATTATAAGATGTTCATTTTTTACTCAAGTACCAAATACATACAAAACAACAGTTATTAACATAAATGATTTTATAATATTTATAACGTGGTAAGTATTAATATGAAAGGAAAAAAAACCATAAAATGGTTCTAATGTAATTATAAATTATATTAACTTTATTATTCAAGGGATTAAATAACTAATGAGTCATGTCAGACAAGAGGTAAGGGGTTTTCATCTCACATTTTCTCTCCTGAGATTCATCCTATATTTTATACAATTTATTTTTGTGTGGGTAATGTACTTACCATTATTATATTATTTGTGTAAAATAATCTAATTTATGGTTATTTACATCTTCAATTTATGATCCTTTATTTATGGGGTTTATGTTTCGATAGTTACCAAATCGATATGGGAATCTTTCACCCACCTCTTCTAGTCAAATACTTATTTTATGTTATGCATCTAAATTTAAATTATGTAATGTTGGGATATGTTGTTATATATCCTTATTGAACGAAATTTATTCCCATCTTATGAGAGCACATTTTCTCTCTCATCAACACAATTTCTTAATTTTAAGGCGACATCATTAGGTTGTCGAATTTCTGAAAGAGAACTTCTTAACCAAATTTTAATTATTTTGGTTAAAATTTTACATCTTGATTTTTTCGGGCTATGAATACGTGTGAATGACCTATGATTATTTTTTACAGTTAATAAGATTTTTCATTAGGTTTATTATTATTATTCACACATAATTATATCATTTGTTTTCTTTAGTCTAAGGATATGATTACTGCAAGGGACTTTATCTCAATTTACATTCCATTGTGACTTTTTTATTGTTATACACCAATTCTCTTTTGTATGGTGTATATACTGCCATGTGACATATTATATCCTTAATATCTTTATTCTTATGATATTATATTATTTTATTAATGTTATTCCTCAATTAACAGTATACAATCATCTCTCATTTAGTTAATAACTCTTTAACTAAAATATCATTTTTGATGTTTTAATGATTTATTCTTTTAAATATTTATCATTAATGACCATGATTTAAAAATGTTTTTGAAGATTTATTTTTATGCAATGAATGTTTTGAAATTAAATTTTCTTTCAAAAGATTCTAAGTGGTATGGGAAACATTTATTCAAAAATCCCTTTATTAAATGTTACAAATGGTTTTGAAAATTATTTATTAAATCATTGATTATGTCAATATCATAAAATGATATATTGTGATTGCAATGTATAAATGTTATTGTTCCTTTATGCTTATTTTATGTGTTTATATATTTTATGGTTTATGGTCATTTTTGATATATATGGGTGGTTCCGTGATAAATAAAGATTGGCTGAGCCCGTGATAGATCTCTAATTTATTAGGTAATGTGATAGAGGTAAACATTAATGTTTCTCCATAGATATTTAGGGAATATATGATTATGGGTATTCCCAACGTAAATACCTATGTAGATATAAAATATACAATGTAATTATGTTATGTATTCCATAAGGTACCTTTATGATTTATGATTTCATTGGGTTATTCATAATTCTAATGATTTTATGAGGAATGGTAATGATATTATGTTTATGATTGAAAAGGATGATTTTATTGATATGTTTTTATTGATACACTAATGTTTTCCTTCTTTGTTTTATAACCTTAACTGAGCATTATATGCCAATCCCATGTTTTGAAATTTATTTGAAAGGACTTAAAGATGAGTAGGATCAAGGATGAGATCAATGAAAATTCATCAAATCTAAAACATGCATCCAGGAATGTTTCTTTTTTTAAGAGTTTTTATTTAAGAAAAAAATTGTAACTAAGTAGTAGTGTCTAATTTTTAATTTTTTAGGATATAATATAATTGTTATGGCATAATTATTAGAAACTATAAACCTGAAAATATATTTAATGTTAATTCATGATTTAAATAAATATTATGTAATTTTGAGGGCCGGGTAATTATAGTTGGTATAAGTGGTTAGTTTCGACAAATTTTGGGATTAAGAGTTTTCATTAAACACATGATTAGTCCCTATTTCTATTATTTTAGTTAAATCCTCATTTTATATCTTTTTCAGGTCAATGAATGTCTGTTAAAAATGGAAGGATGAGGATATAAAACAACATTATTATATATTCTTGATGATGTGCTTGAAATAATTATTGCAATGTTAGGTTCAGATGATTTTGAAAAAATTTCTAGCATAAAACTCACTTTCAATCAGTTTTTCAAGTTATCGAACACATCTATTATACCTTGATGTCATCGAGGATCATGAGTTTTATTTAATCAAATCCTATTTTCATAGTATTCTCATATTTTTTTGAAATGTAAATATTATCAAGGTATTTTCAAATATTTTCCCTTATCACAAGATTTTGATTCATATTATGATTTTGAATATGGTGTCTAATGAAGGGACCCTTGGACTACATATTTATATTTGCTTCTATAATATAGTCTCTTATCACATAATTATGGAATTTTAAAATGACCATTGATTGCATGGTTCAACTAAAAATCGGTCCGACTATTTTATAAAAATCATGTCGAATCAGATGTTTTTAAATTATTTGTCATTAATTATTACTTTACGAAACTATTTTTCTATGAACATTCATGTGAACAATGTTGTACATGTTGTTTTTCGATGAAGGAAGAAAATGATTTTGACGGATCTCTAAATAATTTGTATAATGCATGGAGCGTCTACCTACTTGAAAAAGATGATGATGGAACCATATGGACACAATGATAAAGGTATGATGTAATTTTTATTCGGAATATTTTTATTTTATAATATGGAGGTGAAATAAAAGATAACAATATATATAAGGCTTCAAGAATTAAAGCTTTGAGGTATCAATGTTTTGGGATGAAAATGAAATATATAAGAAAACCTTTGAGGTTAAAACATCTTAGGGTTATTTTTGTGTTTTTAGAAAGGACTACACGTAGACCATGTGACAACACATTGTGTCTAAAAATGCTATGCGAATCGAACCAACAACCAAAGTTAGGTTGGGATTTATTTCCTACCACTGTCCTACATGACGAACAAGGTTTTTATGACTTAATATTTTTGGTTAAATGATTTTATGGATCTAGAATAAGTTTATTTTGGGAACTTATGTTTTATCAAATGGATATTCTTTATATAGGAAAATGATTTGCTGATTAAGTGATAATGGTTATTTTGGAGGACGTTTTCTATTTTAAGAATACAATATTCTTAAGAAAAATCTAACATTATGGGATTTCATTTGTGGATAAATGGTTGAAATTTTACTTTAGAAGAATATATGATTTTATTGAGGACATATAGTGATTCATGTTATTTATGGAAATGATTAAACTATGATAGTTAAAATGTGATTAGGTAAATTACTTTTCAGTATGAGACTTTAATAGAAGCCCATGTTATCTGGAGATAAATGTTAAGATTTATTATGGTAGACTATGTGATTAAATCCTTTTTAGTTTTGGGTTTAAATCTTAGTTTGGGTTACATTGAATAATAATAATGAAAATAGTTTATTGAAGGGTCTTAGTTGAACTTTGAGTATTTTTTGTTTGATTTTTTAGATTAAGAGTAATATTTATTTTTTATTAAAGATTCCACTTTTTGGGGATTATTTAATCTTTTATTAACATTTGTGTTTTTGGTTAATGTATAAAGATATGTGAAATATATAGTACTTATTTTGTGGATTATTTGATTCTACAGAAGTTGATTCAAGTGATTCCGGTGTGTCTATGTCATCATGAATACTCATTGTTTGGAGAAATAATGATATTTTGTAGGAATTTATTAATGGATGAAAGTCTTCATGAAAAGTTTTTATGTTTACATATTTTTTTAGATAAGATAGTAAATAAATTACTCAACTTTATGAAAAGTAACATAAAACAAAAATGTTGTCCGTTAACATTTCCAACTGGGGAATCAAATTCCATTTAACCCATCACATGTTTGTGGTTTTTTGGTGGTTAACTTTCTATTGATAATGTTTTCTATCACTGTTTATCATTACTTGACACATAGTTTCTCTGCTATATCCATGCAATCATGGAGTCCCAGTATGGTTTATCTCAGGTGACCATTGTACTTCTCTCTCTTTATTTTAAATTGATTTTTTATTGACTCTTCCTCGATGTGGGAATTTTAATGACGTTTTTGAGCCCAATTTTAAAATTGTGAGGATGAAATTCCAAAAGGGAGGAAGGACGTAACATCCCAGGTAAATAAGGAATATAAAATTTTCATATTTATTAAAATTTATGAATTAAATATTAATTTTACTATAAAAGTGGATTCATTGTGTGATAGCGTACTCAACATCCAAAGACGAGTTTCTTTGAAATCTTATATTGCACACAACATTGATTTATACTGAAACATAATATATTATTATTATTATTTTAAATGGTAGTTAATGCATAGACGTTGTATTAGAGGGAATGAAACAAAATTACTACAATATTATTTGACATGTTTTTTTGAATAATTTTACATTTATCCAATGAAATTTAGAGGTTTGAAATGTTAATGAATCCAATTTTAATCATAAACACTCAAATATTTATTAAAAGGTCAATTTACCACCGTTTGATTGATATCCCTTTTTAAATATATTTTTTGTCAATTTTATATATTCTATATGAAAAATAATATTCTTCTTTATAATCGATATATAAAAATTTACTTTCGATGAAATTTTGGAATTTTACTGATAATATTCATTTTATTATGAATAGTGAAAAATATTTCTTTTTAATTCCAAACTGCCTTTTAATATAATTTATTTATAAGGATATATTATCATTTTAATTCATTTTAAAGGGTAATTAAATTATATTTTTACCATTTAATCCAATCTTTCCCATTGGAAAAAATTTTACTTTGAAATTGGACATAAACAAGTGACAATATTTTGACAATTATTATTTCTTAAAAACAAGTTTTTTGTTTTAACAATCGGATTAATTTTAAATTCATTTCATACAATTATTTATTTTGAATTTTGGAAAAATTGATTCCAGATTTTGAATTAGTAGTTACAAATTTTGTAAATAGGAAACTTATATTTTTATTCATTATGAATATTTACTTCCGTAAATATATTATTTATCATGGTTAAAAGGTATAACTGATAAATCATGGTAAAAAAATAGTAATATAATAATAATAAATTACCCTTACATGTTTCCTAATACTTTTTTAATACATGTTCAACCAATTACATCCTTGGGTCGATTTTGGGACCCTATGGAGCCACATGGGAGTGATAATGAAAATTTATATTAATTAATTTAAAGTAAAGACCAAAATAACAAAAATATATATCTTTTAGTAAATCAATTTTTACATGGGGATTTATAATATATATATTTGACTATAAATATTCATTTTAATGATAAAATGATTTAATAAAACATGGTATTTTATTTATAATTTTTAGACATCAAATAAATAAAATTATTTATAACACGATTATGATTCCGTTATTACCTTATTAATGAATGATTAAAATAAATGAGAATATACAAATTAACAGAAATATCCAAAACCAATCCAATTCATGCTGGATGATTTTATTTCGAATTATAGTCTTCTTATTAGTTAATTTAATGAGTTTGGGACCTTTTGAAATTAAAATATGTTTATAATAAAAAAATACTTTCAAATATTACTAAAGAGCCCCTCCTCCTCCTTATAAAAACCCATCACCTCTAACCCATTACTCATAGCTCTCAAGTCCCTTGTCTTTTCCAAAATCTATGTAAATGAACTCCTTAAATCCCTCTATTACATCTAGAATACATATCCTTGTAATAAGTCTATTCATGTAAACCTTGTTGTTCAAACCAACGGGAGATACCCAATTTAAAGGTATCATCTTCTCTTAAGTTTTTTCTATTATTTTACGTCTCCAACCCCCTAAAATATTTATATTTCTTTATTTAAAACAAAACAAGTATCCAAAATATACTAAGTTGTTTTTATGATAATTATTTGAACTACATTTCCACACACCTCTATCTAATGGATACGAACATTCTATTTCTGTGGACGGCGAACTGCTGCATCACAAAATGATGATTGTTAAAATATCTCCAAACTCCTCTCATGGTGGCCATTATGATGAAATTATATTTATATATGATATATATTATGTTTATTTTTTCTCTATGATTCTGTATTTTTCATTTATATCATTCCTTTATGGTTTTCATAATGGGTAAATATGATAATTTCATTTGAGGAAGTGCGGACTACCACCCCCTCAATGTGATATGAATCATTCATGTCGTTTGTAGGATGTATAAAGGTTGGAGTTAATGAAATTATATATGATATTATATTGGAATTATAATATACCTATGTAAAATTATGTTTTCATTCCATTAATATACGTAATAGAAATAAAAGTAGCATTCATACGTACGTACGACTTGCCGTCTCCATGAACGATGCATTTCGTTTATTATCTACATATGTTATGTACTATTATAAATAAATATATATACATGATATATATGATATATATGATATCTAAATAATGAATATAATTCTGAATTAAATGTACTTTGGACTACAAGGACAACTTGTAATTATAAGAAATTCATTTTTGACTCAAGTACAAAATATCGACAAAACAACAATTATTAACATAAATGATCTTATATTGTTTATAAAATGGTAATATGTGATATAAAAGGAATAAGAAACCAGAAATAGGTTTTTATGTAAGTATAAATTATACTTAGATTATAATTCAGGATATTATGAACGAACGAGTCAAGTCCGAAATGAGGTAAGGGGTTTCCATCTCACTTTTTATTCCCATGTGATTCATGCTATATTTTCCACTATATCCTTTTGTGTGCTGTATGTACAACCTATAGTTGTATTATTTTTATACTAATATTTAATTTATGGGTATTTACATATTCATTGTATGATATTTTCTTCATGGGTTGTATGTTTCATAAGTTACAGAATCGGTAAGGGAACACTTCACCCTCCTCTTCTAGTCAAAGACTTCGTTTATGTTATGTCTTTAAATTTCAATTATAAAATTTTGGGATATGTTTTTATATATCCTTATTGATATATATTTTATGTCCATGTGATGAGAGAACCTTTTAAATATCATCTACTCATTTTAAAAATTTTAATGTGACATCGTTAGGCTGTCAAATTTCTATAAGAGAACTTCTTAACCCAATTTTAAGTTCTTTGGGTAAAACTTCTACTTCTTGATTATTTCGTACTATGAATATGTGTGAATCACCTATTATTATTTTACACTTAATATCCATTTGAATTTGGTGTATTATTATTATGAAAACATAAATAATTCATTTATTTTTCATTAATATAAGGATATGATCTTTGAAAGGGACTTTGTCTCAATTTACATTCCACTGAGACATATTTGTTATTATACACCAATTCAATTTCATTTGGTGTATATAATTCCATTTGACATATTATATCATTAATCTGAATTCTAATGATTGCATAAAATTTTATTAATGTTATTCCTCAATTATTAGTATTCAAGCGTCTCTAATTTTGTTAGGAACTCTTTAACTAAAATATAGTTTTAAATGTTTTAAAGATTTTTTCTTCTAAACCATACACCTTAATTTCCATGTTTTAAAAATCAATTTAATAATTTATCTATATGGACATTAATTTTTTTAAATTAAAATTTCATTCAAAATCTTCAAAGTGGTATAAGACACATTGATTCAAAAATATCATTATTAAATGTTTTAAATGGTTTTGAAAATGTTATGATAATGAATTTATTGTGTAAATACCTTGAAATGATATATTGTGATTAAAAATGGAGAAATTTTATCTTTCCATTATGCTTATTTTATGTGTTATGGATATGTTATGGTTATTGGGAATTGTTTACAAATACAGTTGGTTCTCTGATAAACCTATGGCGGGTGAGCCTGAGATAGATCTCTAATCCATTGGGTAACATGATTGAGGTAAACATTGACTATTATCCTAAGAGATTTGGGGAATATACTCCGATGGGTATTCCAAACGTTACTCCATAAATATTTATGAAAACTATAATGTAAGTATGTTATTTATGCTATATGTAATCTTTATGATTTATGATTTCTCTGTGTTTTTCATAAATCTTATGATTTTTGGAGGTATGTTAAAGAGCTTTTGTTTTTTATTAGAAAGTACGATTTCATTGATTTGTTTGTATTGTTGAACCTATGTTTTCTTTCCTTGTTTTATAACCCTTATTGGGATTTTATGCTCATACCACATTTTGAATTGTTTTTCATAGGACATAAAGATGAATATGGTCAATGATGGGATCATGGAAAAGTCATGCTGTATAAAACAATGAATTAGACATGTTTCTTTTTTTAAGAGGTTTTATTTATGAAAAAAATGGAAACTGAGTAGAGGTGTCTACTTTGTAATTTTTTGAGATTTAATGTAATTTTTATGGATTAATTAACTAAAACTATAAACCTATAAATATCTTTATTGTAAATTCATGATTTTACTCAAGATTTATTAACATTCATGTCCATGTACTTATAGTTGGTATTAGCTGTCGGTTTAGACAAAATTAGGGATTATGAGTTTTCGTTAAACACATGGTTATTCCCTCTAACTATAATTTCAGTTAAATCCTTGTTTTATAACTTTTTTAGATCAAAGAAAGTCTATTACAAATGGAATGAAGAGGATCTCAAATGACATACCAATCTCTTCTTCATGACATGCTTGAAATATTTATTACCATGTCATGTTCAGATGATTGTAAAACATTTTATAGCAAACAAATCACTTTCATGCAGTTGTTTGAGAAATCAAACACCTCCACTATGCCTTGATATTGTCGTGGATCATGGGTTGTATTTAATCAAATCCTATATTAACAATATTCTCATATTTTCAAGAAATGTAATATTATCAATTTGTTTTCAAATATTTTACCTTATCACAAGATTTTGTAACATATTATGAGTTTGAAAAAGGTGTTAAAAAAGGAGACCCTTGCAAAACCTATTTCTATTTTCATTTACAATATTGTCTCTCAGCACATACTTATGGTGTTTTAAAAGGACTATTGATTGAAATTTTCAACCCAAACTCATTCTAACTATTTTATAAAAATAATTTTTTATCATTTGTTTTTATATTTTCTATCATACTTGATTATTATATATGACCCATGTTTTACAAGGTGTATTTGGATGAATGAAGAAAATGAATTTGAAGGATATATAAATCATTTTTTAATACCTAGAACTTCTACCTACATGAACAAGATGAAGATGAAAACATATAGACAACATTTCGAAGGAATCTGTAAATTCTATTAGTAATAGTTTTCTTTTATCATATGGATGGGAAATAAAAAAAGAAAAATATATATATAAGGATTCATGAATAAATATTTTAAGGGGTTAGTATGTTGGGATTAAAATTAAAGGTATAAGAAAATATTTGAGGATAAAACTAGCGAGGGTTATTTTTGTGTTTTATATAAAGGAAAACACATAGACCTTGTGACAACCCATCGCATTGGAAAAAGTGGTGGGAATTAAACCCACAAAATTGTTACTTGTTTTTATCACCTACCACTACCATACATTAAGTCCCTGGTAAGTATGACTTATTCTTTTTGGTTATATTCTTTTATGGATCAAGAATAAATTTATTTTGGGAACTGATGTTCTATCAAATGGATTTCCATAATATAGTAAAATGATTTGGTGATTATGTGATAATGGTTATTTTGGAAAAAGTTATCTCTTTTGGGAGCACTATATGCTGATGAAAAATAGAACACTATGGGGTCACATTTTATGAGTAATACTTGAAATTTTATTTTGGATGAATCTATGTTTTTAATATGGACATATAGAAATTTGGGTTATTTCTGTAAATGATAAAAGTATCATAGAGATTATGTGATTAGGTTAATTACTTTTTAGTATTAGACTTTACAAGTAGATGATGTTATTTTGAGATAAATGATATGATTTGTTGTGGAAAACTAAGTGATTAAATAATTGTGGTTATTTGTTTTCAATATTAGTTTGGGTTACTTTTAATAATTCTAAGGACAATTGTTTATTGAATAGTCTCAGTTGAACATTGGGTATTGTTTGTTCAATTTTTGATATTATGTGTAGGGTTTCTTTATTATAAGAGATTATCCTTTTTTAGGATTACCTTATATTTTATTAACCATTTTGTTTTTGGTTAATGTATAAAGATAGGGGAAATATATATATCTTCTTTTTTGGATTATGCGATTCTATATATGTTTATTCTAGAGATTCAGGTGTGACCACGTCTTTTTGAATACTCATCATTTAGACTGTAGATGAGTTTGTGGTGAGAATTTAGTAAAGGATGAAAGTATACAAGTCAAGTTAGTATGTTTCCATATGTTATTAGTTAAGATCATAAATAAACTCCTCATCATTATGAAACGTAACATAAAACAAAAACATTGTCCATTAATGTTTTCTACTGTGAAATAAAATACCATTTAACACATCTGATGTTTGTGGTATTCTAGTGGCTAACTTTCTCCTGATCATGTTTTCTACCACTCACCCTCATAACCCGACACTTTTTTTCTCCTCAATATCTATATTTTCATCGAAGACTAGTATGGGTTATCTTAGGTGACTGTTTTAATTCTCTTTATTTATTTTAATGTTATAGTTTAAATACCTCTTTTCTGATTTGGGGTTTTTAATGATGTTTCGGAGCCCAATTTTAAAATTACGAGGACATAATTCCCAATAGGGGGAAGGATGTAATATCTCAGGTAAATAAATAATAAAAAGGTTTCATATTTATTAAGATTTTTGAATTAAATATTAATTTAATTTTATAAGGGGATTTTATGTATAATAACGTACTCAACATGTAACAATGAGATTCTTTGAAATCATATGTCGCACACAACATTGAGTTATACCGAAAAATAATATAATATTATAATTAATTTATATGGTAGTTAACTCATAGTCATTGTATTCGTAGGAAATAAAATTAATAACTAAAATATGATTTCACATGTTTATTAGATGTTTTAACATTTATCCAATGAATTTTAGAGGCTTAAAATATTAATGAATACAATTTTAATCATAAATACTCTAATATTCTTTAAATGTAGATTTACCACCTTTTGATGGAAAACCGTTTTTAAAACTTGTTTTTACCACTTTTATATATTATATTTGACAAAACAATATTCTTATTTAGAATTGGGTCATCAATATTTACTTTGGATAAAATTTTGGTACTTCATGATAATGATCATTTTTTATGAATAGTTAAAATAGTGCATTTTAATTCAAAACTTCCTTTTAATATAATTTATTTATATTCATATATTATAATTTCTATTGGCCATAAACTGTATTTATATTTAATTGTTACCCTTTAATCAAATTTTTTCCATTCGATGTAATTTCACTTTGAAAATGGACATAAATAAGTTTTAATATTTTGACAGTTATTAGTTCTTAAGAACATGCTTTTTGATTTGACAACAAGAATTAATTTTAATTTAATTTCTACAACTTCTATGTTTTGAATTTAGAAATATGGATTACATATTTTTAATTGGGAGAACCAAATTGTTTAAATAGGTAACTTTTAGTTATATATAGTATGAATATTTACTCAAGTAAATATTTTCTTTACCTTGGTTAAATGGAAAATCTGCTAAATATTGGTAAACATATATTATTATAAAAATATTAAATTACCCAAACATGTGTCATAATCCTATTGGTTGATACCTCTCTGATCAGGGTCATGCTTGGGTTGATTTTTGGGACTCCATGGTGCTACTATGGAGTGATAATGACACATTATATTAATTAATTTCATCTAAAGACAAAAATGACATAAACA
This sequence comes from Viscum album, assembly GCA_963277665.1. Classification (NCBI taxonomy): domain Eukaryota; kingdom Viridiplantae; phylum Streptophyta; class Magnoliopsida; order Santalales; family Viscaceae; genus Viscum; species Viscum album. The sequence goes on along the minus strand of OY728150.1, from coordinate 1,929,171,815 downwards.
TATATCTTTTATTAAATCAATTTTATATGGGGTCATATAATTTTATCTTCGACAATAAATATTAATTTCAAAGCTAAAAATATTTAATACATCATGGTATTTTATTTATAAATTTTATACATCAAATAAATAAAATTATTTATGGCACAATGATAATACATTTATTACTCTATTAATGAATTATTAAAATAAATGAGATTCTAAAATTTTAAAAAAATATCCAATAACTATCCAATTTTTTTTGGATGATTTTTTTGGAACAATATTTATCGTATATTTTTATTTAATGGGTTTTGTACCTTTTTAAAATAAAAATATGTTTATAATAAAATAAATACATTCAAACATCACTAAAGAGCCCCTCCTCCCCATTATAAAAAGCCATCAACTCTATCCCATTACTTACACCACTCAAGCCACTTGGATCATCCAATCTCATCCCATTTAATCTCTATACATCCCTATATTACTCATAGAATCCTTAACCTAGGTATAAGGAAATTCAGGTAAATCTTTGGGTTCAAACCAAAGGGAGATATTTGATTTAAAGATAATTTATTATATTATGTTATTTTATATTATTTTACTTATCCAACACCATAAACTCTCGTTATTCATTTATTTTATAAAAAATCCAGTATACTAAATATACTAAGTTATTTTTACAAGAATTATTAGAACTAATTTTCTACACACCTACATCTAATGGATACAAACATACTATTTCTGTGAACGTCGAACTACTACCTCATGAAACGATGATTGTTAAAATATCTCCAACCGCCTATAATAGTTTCCATTTAAATATAACCAAATTTATATATGATATATATTATATTTATGTTTTATCTATACATCTATATTATTCATTTATATCATACCTTTATTTTTTCAATAATGGGTAAATATGATAATTTAATTTTTGGAAGTACGGACTACTTCCCCCTCAAAGTTATATGACTCATTATTTCTATACATGGGATGTATAAAGGATGGAGTTAATTAAATTATATATAATATTACACTGGAACTATAATATCCCTTTGTATCATTATGTTCTCATTCCATTGAAATACTAAATAGAAATGAATATAGTATACATGTGTACGTACAACTTTCAGTATCTATGAACAGTGCATTTAATTTCTTATCTCCAAATGCTATGTACTATTATAAATACATATATATAATAAAAATATATTTTATATGATATCTATGTCAGGAATATCATTCTTTAGATAATTTAATTTTTACCACATGGACTACTTGTAATTATATGATGTTGATTTTTGACTCAAGTACCAAATATTGACAAAACAACTATTATTAACATAAATGATTATATAATGTTTATAACATAGTAATAACTGAAATAATATTAATAATAAACCTTAAAAAGGTTCTGAAGAAAATAAAAATTAACTTTTGTTTATTATTTATGATATTAAAAAATGAACGAGTCAAGTCGGACACATGGTAAGGGGTTTTCTTGTCACTTTTTACTCCCGTGAGATTCATGAAATTTTACACAATTTTCATTATGAGTTATGTATGTAAAGGTCATGATTGTATTATTTTTGTAATATAATTTTATTTATGGGTATTTACATCTTCATTGTCTGATACATCCTTCCTGGGGTTCATAATTCGTATGTTACCAAAGCGGTAAATGGACCTTTCACCCTCCTCTTCTAGTCAAAGTCTTCTTTTTATTTTATGTCTTTAAATTTAAATTATCAAATTATGGGACATGTTTTTATATATCCTTATTACTGTAAATTTTATGTCCTTGTGATGATAGACCATTTTCACTCTCATCAACTCATTTTCTGAATTTTAAAGCGATGTTGTTAGGCTGTCAAATTTCTATAAGAGAACTTCTTAACACAATTTCAATTCTTGGGGACAGATTTCTACTTATTTATTATGTCGTGCTATGAATATGTGTCAATGGAATATGATAACATTAAACTTAATATCCATATGTATTGGGTGTATTATTATTATTGACACATAATTATTTCATTTATTTGTCCTTAATCAAAGGGTATGATCTTTGCAGGTGACTTTGTCCCAATTTACATTCCATTGAGACTTATTTGTTGTTATAAACCAATTATGTTTTATATGTTGTATATACTACCCATTGAAATATTATATCATTAGTCTCTTTATTCTCATGATATTATAATCATTTATTAATGTTATTCCCTAATTATTTTTATTCAAGTATCTCTCATTTGGTTAGAAACTCTTTAACTAAAATATAATTTTAAAAGTTTTCATGATTTATTCTTAAAAATCCTTATCATTGATGTCCATGTTTTAAAATGGTTTTAAAGATTTATTTATATGGATATGAATGTTTTGAAATTAAAATTTCATTCAAAATATTCAAAGTTGTATGGGATTCTTGGATTAAAAAATATCTTCATTAAATTTTTTAAATGGTTTTGAGAATGGTTTGAAAAGCATTGATTATATCAATATCTTGAAAAGATATATTGTGATTGCAATGTGGAAATGTTATCTTTAATTTATGCTTGTTTTATGTGTCAGAATTAGTTATGTTTCTTGGGAATTTTTTACATATACGGGTGGTTATATGATAATCCCAGGGCAAGTGAGCCTGAGATAGTTCTCCAATGCGTTGGGTAACATGATAGAGGTAAATGTTAATGTTTCTCTTAATAGAATCATGGAATATACTATGATAAGTATTCAAAACATAACTCCCAATTTATCTATGAATACTATAATGTAAATATGTTATGTATGCGTAAATTTATTTTACACTTTATGATTTCTATGTGTTATTCATAAACCAGATGATTTTATGTGGTATTTTAAAGAGATTATGTTTATGATTGAAAAGTATGATTTCATTTATTTGTTTTTATTTATTCACTAATGTTTTCATTCCCGGTTTTATAACCCTTACTAAGCATTTTATGCTCATCCCATGTTTTTAAAAGTTCACACATGACTTATAGATGGATATGGTCAAAGATGAGATCAAGGAAAATTCATGCATTCTAAAACAAGGAACTAGTCATGTTTCTATTTTTTTGAGTTTGTTTTATCAAAAAAATGAAAACAAAGTAGAAGTGTTGACATTGTATTTTTTTGAGGTGTTATGTAAATGTTATGGCCTAATCCTATAAAACTATAATCCTGAAAAGATCCTCAATGTGAATTATTGATTTAACTCAATAGTAATAAATGTTTAAGGAAGAGTCCTTATAATTATCTACATTCATCCTTATTTCTTAATGGGTCCCATATTGAAATGAAATAGTTAATATGGGGTTGAGTTAAAATTATGAATCATTCATAAAATCAATTTACAATATTATCATTCTAAAAAGTCTTTCATGATGTATGCCATTCCATTTTTATATTTAGAATGTGAAAAACATTATATATTTAATAAAATATCAATATATTTTATTAAATAATGTGATAATTTATTTTCGTCCAAAATAAATTTCTATCCTTCAAGACAAGGGAACATTTTTACTTCTCATCTCTAACTTGAAACTAATTTCCTTTAGTTATTTTTCCTTTTGTTAAAATTTTATTATTTTTTAAAATCATCAAAATTCATCAATATTCTAAAATATAAATTAATTTACATTGTATTAATAAAGAAAACACTTCATACATTTTGTTTCAACCCAATAATAAAATGAATAATAATTTAATTGTACTTTTAAAAAAAATTATATTACCTCAATCTATTTGATCATATATGAGACAAAATTTCAAAAATTATTTGATATTATGTCATAATAATATACTCGTATGAGAATATTTTGATTAACTACTATGTATAATGATATTCCTATATCAATATTCAATGGTTCTCATTCCATAATGTATGTTAAAAATCATCCAGAAACATTCCTTATGGTTTTTTATTCTTCATCTATTGTTATTTTTTTTGAATTAACATTTTAAATTTTTTTTAATTTGGTTTTATAGTGAGGAAGTTCTTATAAGTTATTTCATCTTTATTACACCTTACAAAATCCTCATTTTCAAACTCAAATATAATATTTTTCTCCAATTTATACTAAATTTTTTGTTGTTCTGGCTTATTTAATTATTATGGTTAGATCTTCCTTAACCTAACATCCCTCCTTCTAAGATGAAGAATTTTTATTCTATGACCTAAAATATTTATTCCCATATATCAATCAACACAAAAAATAAGTATAAAATCAAATCATATAATGTGAGTTCTCTCTAGAAGAGTATTTTATTTCAATTCTTTACTATTTAAAAATTTAATAAATTTTTTATTAAATATGAATTGATTATATTTTTATTTCTTCATTACTAATTGTGTTTTATTTGAATTTTTATTCTTTATACTTATTATATATCAATAATTTTTTATCTGTTTTTAGTTAGAATTTATATGTTTTTTATTATTTTAAATTAATAACAAATAACCGTTGTTTACGTCATCAAAAATAATTTTTCTAAAGACATTGTGTGGGTTTCCTATCCTGATCTGAATTACCATAGACCTATGGAATACTCCCTCACGTGTTAATTAATTTTTATTATCATTGTTTATTTTCAATAATAATTGGTGAGACAATAGCATCATTATTTACATAATCATTAATAAAAAATAACAAAAACATTTGTGAAATAATAAATTTCCTAGTATCTAAATGGTATTATAATAAAAAATAGGAATATCAACATAAATAAAATATATGCAACATTATATATATAATTATAAGCATTCTATAATAGTAATGTAAAATACAAGAAAAATATTTTCTACTAGTGTTAACATGTATTAAATAAAACAATGAAAATAAAGTAAGGATATACCATATATCGTATTTATACAACAACATTGTTGTATACATAGGGTGTGAGTATAAAACTATACAATGTACCAAAATTAAGGCTCCTAATATATATATATATATAATACACCATGTGTGTGGATGATAATACACAAAACGAAATACAAAACAACATGTAAGAAAAAATGATAAGTCATAATGTCGTAACTAGTTCATCAAGATTGATGGGCCTACCTTTTTGGACCTATATTGTACAATAAAATTAATTATAAAGGGGAATACATAAGGATGAGAGTCCCCAAAAACCCTTTCTAACAACTCAATAGTTGGAGAGGCATAAAATAGCCAAACCATGGGGATTCATATTTATTTTCTTGAAAGAACCTATCATTGTTAATCATGTTGGAATAAATATGAGGTATGAACACAAAGACTAGAACATAAATCCCAAGAATCAAATGTAATAGCCGATATCATTATGGGTAGTATATTTTTGAGGGAACATGATGTTTTTTTCTTGGTGGTCGACATGTATATTGAATCTGTCTAATTGGGATTCGTCTTGTCTAAAAATACATGAACATTTTTTTGACATTATGGGAAACATAGAGGTTGAAAAATAACGTGGAATAATTTTAGTTTCATTGTTGAACATGTTATGATGAAGTAGTAGTAGTACAATCAAGATGGTAGTCCCCAATAGCTAGTTTTTGTGTTAGGAAGAAACCCTTATTGCCTAGAAAGACTCACCATCAAGTCAGTGAGCCTATAATGGATCATAGGTGAGGAATGTTCTTGGCCGTCTACACAATATGAATCACCATTTAACTACTGGGTCAACATCGAGTTTCTAATTCCTTTTCATTTTCGTGCAATGGGAGGATATTAATGTTGTATGTTTGGTATTTTTACCACCAAGGCCACATTTATTTGAAATTTACATACTCACAATTTTTTAGAGTTTTTTTGTACCATCCACCCTTCATACCTCCATGATGTATATTTTATCTAAAGTGGATCAAGATTAAAAATAATGAAATATATAAATGATATCCATCATTCTAGGTAAGTCTTGGACTTCCAAATAATTTAGGTATTTGATTATCCTTGGATATTTTTTCCTTTAACAATATGTATCACTAATTTATCCATTACATAGTCAAGGATAAATGATTAATGAAACATCAATTAGATATTTATTTAATTTTTTAACAATGATTACAATATTAATTGACATGTATAATAGATATCTCATTTTCATAAACATGTGATGTTTGAGGGTGTTACGTTAGAGGTGTATCCCATGGTTAACACTTCATTTTTTTAAATTGTGTTAAATTAGCAAAAATATTTTGGATCGGGTTAAGGTATTTTCTTACCAATGAATTGGGAGTGGGTTGAGAGTGTTAAAACTATGTTGGATGACGATGTGACCAAGGTACATTAGTTGTCAGGTTTTCTTAAAAAAAATGAAAATTAATTATATAAAAATGGTCATTGTTTATCTCTCTTGTCATCGGGATTATTAATGGAAAGAATTCAGAAACATGTCACTAACCATGCATCAATGGATAAATGTCGTTCAAACTAGATAATGATACAATATGATACCACTAAATGGGAGTGGGATTGATGTTCATACATTCCACTATTATGATAATATTTATTTACATGATGTGAAGAACAAGGGGTTTTATTTATCATTTCATATGTATCTCACTATTAGTTGTTGTTGTTGGGGTTTGGCTTAGTGGTAAGCACCCCTTAAATCAACATGAAAAATGGGGGTTCAAAACCCATTGGGCATAGGCACTGTAGCAGTACTGTAGCAGCGGTGTACTGTAGCAAAGGCGAGCACTGTAGCGGCGGCAGGGCACTGTAGCGGGGGCAGAGTACTGTAGCGGTGGTGGGTACTATGCAGTACTGTAGCAGTGCAGGTACTGTAGTAGTACTATTCACAGAATGGGCTATGAGCCAAAAAAATGGGTCTACAGGCCATGTAATGGGCTAAATGCCCACTGGGCCTTCGGGCTATGTAATGGGTCTCCCTCTACCCAGTTAAAAGTGATTTTTTCTCCCAGGTACTGTAGCAGAACTGTAGCAGGTACTGTTGCACCGGCGGCACTGTAGCAGCGGCAGCACTGTAGCGGCGGAGGGACTGTAGCAGATACTGTAGCGGTGGAGGTACTGGAGCAGGTACTGTAGCAGCGCGGGTACTGTAGCAGTTCTGCTCACAGAGGGGCCCTTTGGGTCATTTTCATGGGCTTTCATGCCTTGAATTTAGGCCACTTGGCCTTGGGCCTTCATGATATGTAATGTGTCTCCCTCTACCCGGTCTAAAAGAGGTCTTTGCTTTCAAATAATAAATTGAGCCTTCGTCCCCAACCTTTAAAAAAAACTATTAGTTGTTTCTATAAGGGGTTTCCCAGGAATAATATTCAACGAGTATGATTCTGATGACATATTATTTGTATTTATAATTGTATTAATGATGTAGAACTCAAAATTTCTTGTTCCAATAAATTATATTTTGTTTTCCCATATGATTTCATGGTGAAATTTTATTCAGGGAAACCCCAATGTGTGTCTACATATGATAGCTGATCATGTGAGACGATAGTGTTGTGAACCTAGATGATAAATGTATGGGTGATGATTATGGAAACAAATATTTTTTTGATAATGAGTCCTATTATGAAAAAATTATGTAGTGCCCTTGTTAGGATATAGTAAAAGATTAGTGACCACATTAAAGAACCTTGAGTGAGTACATATTAGATAAGACCAGTTAATTATGATGATAACTATATCTTCTGTGGGGTGATCCACAAAGAATTTTTCCATTATTTTTAACTAAACTAGAAAAAAATTTAATTATTATGTGGTTATCTAAAGGGATAATCCATCATAACATATCATGTTATATGTATCCAAATAAAGTTTCATAATTAGTTCCAAACAGTGAACGCTTATATTGGTTTTGAGAAATAACTTTTTGAATTAAAAATGTGACTTTGGTTACTAGAGAGTCAACATCTCATGCTAAGAAAAGGTAACTTGAGTGGGTATTTTTAATTCTAATGAACAAGAAATCCTAATGTCATAGTGGTAGTTTTTATTAAAAAATGAAATGTTCATGTATGTAGACTTCAGAACGTTCAAGGGAAGGTCATTCGTGTTTATTTGGAACAAATTAGTATAGAGACCCTTTAGTATTACAACTTGTGATGCAGTTTGAGGATTAAGATAATTTTTAAACTTGTTCCATTAAGGGTAGAACATGGTCTTGTCAATTTCATTGGTTCATTATGGACATACTTTTGAGTTTAATTTGACGATCTTATGTGGTAGGGATTTAAGATGGTTAGATAGTGGGTTGATGCATAAGGGATTTAAGGGAAAACTATATGCTAGGTGGTGCATAATGAATCTAGGTAGTAATAATTTTCCTATTTCTAAATTTTATTACTGATAGTGCGTTGTTTTTTTGTTGTTGTTTCATTTTGGTTCAGACATCTAAAGAGTTATGTGATTCCACCACAGTGGTTCCAACAAATAGGTAAATTATATTATGGGTATTAAGAATGGTATTTTCTTGAATTATGTTAGAAATTATTATTTTTCAGTTTTTAGGCACACATTTTAGTGATATTTTGTTTAATTTTAGGAAGTGGGGTGGTGAATAGACTTTTGAGAATGTTCAATTCCGTTTGATGAAAATGAAAGATTTGTTGTCATTAGGACCCTAACATTTGTTTTTCATGGTCACTTGTGCTATTAAAAAATTGTGTGTTTTATATAAATATCACCATATATAGAAGCCATTAGTTTTTTATGAGAGGTGTTTTCATTATATTGAAATATGACATTAGGAATGGATCTGGGTACCACTATGTGTTTACTACATGTATTTAATCTATGGTGGTGTCGTTTTTTGGTTTAGCGACATACATGAGGGAATGAAACCATTTAGGGTTTGATGTCATAAATCCTACCAAATATAATGGAGTATATCATACATAGTCATAATGGATCATTGGATTTAGTGGACTATGTTATGTGGGATCTAGTCATGTGCAGTGCTTGGTACATTTCCTGGAAATCAGGTATTAACAGAAGGTCTTCGTTAGACATTATGTTCATAAATGGGAAATTTTGGAGTTTATTAAGTTATTTTAAGCACAACGAAATGAAAATAAGGATACTCATATGGGTGGATCATAAACAAAATCTAGTATTAAGTGACCTTCCATGAGGGGAGGGTTGTTATTTTGTATAATTATAACTATTTTATGAGTGAGATAACTCCATAATATTGATCTATAATGGACCAAAGAGTAGATTGTTTGGAATTGAATGAATAATTTATGATTCAGATTTATTATTTAAAAGAGACCCGATGTGGGCTTTATGATCAGAATACATTTTTTCAACAAAGAAGGAGACAAATCATTGGTGTGTTGACCCATGATTATGGGCCTTGTTCCTAGAACAGTTGTCTAGTTATTATACTGATAAATTCATTTAATGTTTTTATGATATTTGTTGAGATAAATTATCACATTAACCTTGATTGTAATGATAAATGAGTCCTTTTTAAAATTTATATGTTGTTTCGGTAGTATAAAAATTATACCTTCTTAGGAAGTTAGTTGAATCTGATCCAACCAATGTATCCATGTGAACCTTTGAGTTATTGTTTTGAATTGCATCAAGATCACTATATAATGTTTGAATGCGGTGATATGAATTTTTAGGGCATCTTCTAAAGATCAACTTATTTGGGATGAATTTTTCAAGAAAAATAGAATGTTGGGCTTTGAACCACGGTGATATGTTAGTGTCAACTCTAAATGGGTTTCTTATAATGAATTGAGTATGATTGAAATGATGTGGATCAAGTGTGATGTTAGACTAATGAAATATTGTTTTGAATAGTGATTCCTATTGTAGGTAGATTATTGATTCTTTTATAGTATTTTTATAAAATGCATGGTGTTTTGGGTGCAACAGATACAATGATCACAGTGTCGATTTTTTATTACATAAAGCCTTTGTATCGAATTATTGTGTTCATTCTTAGAGTCTCACAATGGGTGTGTGATGGGAATGTTGGAATGACAAAAAACTAAGTAATATGATTTAGAATTTGATTATGGAAAATGTATGAATCCTTAAATATGACAATCAATGTAGACCAGAAGGCGTAATTTGTGTGTTACCACATCTTCTTATGGACGATAAGTGTTAGTGTGGGTGGATTTTAAGAAAACTATGTCATTATGGGTTATTACATTTGGAGGGATCTTTATATTTTTATTTGGTGGATAGAATATTGAAATAACTAGGTGTTGAAATAGAATTCAATTTGTTTGAAAATACATGAGGAGTATTTTTATACTCTAAAGTGATAAAGGTGGAACTCAAAAATCATGGGATATTTTTGGGGTCTTATTCGGACCATCTGAAATGCAGTAAAAAAACTGGATGCCTAGTTTCCCACATTGTATAGTTGCAGGGGTTAATAAAAGACCATGCTACACAAAAACACTCACTGGCTTGTTGGTGATCATGAATTGGATTTATAGTGAGGAATCTAGTGGGATAGATTCCAGTTACGACTCATCCGCAGACCGATGAGGTCATATCCGATGGCTAGTGAACCACTAACTCGTATATGGCGTACAATGTATGTCTTAGAAAATGGGTGTTTTTGTATTTCCCCACTAATCCCCACATTTTTTTTATCTCACCTTCCCGTACTTTTGTTGAATTTCATATCTATACAAACCTACCTTATTCTATCCAAGCTGTGTGATTTATCTATGATGGATCAATACTCAAATAGAACGGGACTCTCGGTGAGATCCTTCAATATCGTACACATTAAATCTTGTGTTTAATTGGATTATTATTTTATTCATCATGGATTAAACTCTTGAGTATTCAAGTCCATTAATATCATTTGGTATCTTAATTATCCTTGGACTATCTTTTTATTGGTCATTGTGGTCACCGATTGATCATTTTCATGATCACAACATGAGAATTAATGAAAATTCCCTCAAATCATGGTCGAATTCTATGTGAATGATGATTCCTTGGATATAGGTGGATACATGATGTTCCACGATGGTGAACATGTGTCATTGTTATAATTTTTTTGGTAGGTTTTTTCATTTGTAAACTCTTATTTGGCTTCTAGAAAAATATTGATTAATTCTTCATTAAATCATGAAATTGATTCTAGGATTATTCTTGTCTTCAAATATAGAATTTTTCTTTAGTGGTCAACTCAATTAGATAATTATGAGAATATTTTTTTGTCCCCTATTTTTCTTCTTTAGAATATTCTATCTTAGTTTTGTTAAATTGGTCATTTTTATTTAATCTTCTGTTATCGATTTTTTCTAGAATAAAGTAGAAAATATTTTATGGTTCATTCATGGATGGTTGGTCACGGCTCTAAATAGACATTTATACATGGTAATCTCTTTAGTATGTTTTATTTCACTGATTATAAAAAATTAATTATATAAATTATACTTATAATTTTTTATTTTATTATTCCTGGACTTCAGTTATAAACTTCTTGAAATCAATGGATGATGAATGGACTTTGTTGGATTGGGAAAATTGTGTTATTATTTTCATGGCTAGTAATATGCTCTAATTTAGGTATGTGGTTCCATGAACTATAGCATCTTTTTTTATGAATGGTTTATAAGAATGTGGTATGTGGTTAACCACCTAAGGAGAACGAAACTAAATATAATAATGTTTTATAAATAAAACATAATTATTAATTAATAAATTATTTTTATCTCTTAATTACATAAAGACACCAAAAATATTGTAATTAGACAAATATTCAAGGGGTGTAAAACCCAATGAGAACATGCATGATGTATGGTGTTGATGGTTGAAGCTTGATCAGTATTGTGTGCCTTTCATGATGTGGACCCCCATTGATTTGTAGTTAAACTACATGTGACCTAGATCTGGGGAAAAATGTTTTATATCTTCCTGACATGAGTGTGCATGTGTTTCCCACGAGATCATATTTGTTACATTGATCACATGTGGGATTGGGTGTAGCTAGTAAGATCCGTATATGATTATTGATTATATGAGTGTGGATATGTATCTTGTTATACAATGTTTTATGGTGATAACATGTATATTGTTTTCCTACTATATACAAAAGAGAACAATTTTTTGTATCTTTTTTATACACTGCCCAATTTATTGATATTATGATACCTTAGGATTAATTGCATTATTACTAAGGATAAGTAGACTGACATAATGTACATACCCATTAGAAGGGGAGTGTTCATGGATTTCAATAATGAATACAATGGATTTTAGAATATAGGAGGACCACAATAACCATGATTTCAGAACTATTATGATGGCATTGGGGGTATGGAACCATTTAGGAGGTATAAGGACATGATCATTTCAATACATAAGGATGTCGAGTGACAAGTTGTCTCAATTAGATTAGGATAGTATGCGAAATATTTTCTTGATTTTATGAGGATGTTGAGAAACATGAACACTCGATGCCTAGTAGATGTTGTTTATGTGAACTTGATGCCATTGAGATGTTGAGTTACCTGATCTCTATATATCTTATGGAACATCTTGTTTACATTTTTTGTATAAATTTTGATACTTGAGTACATATCCATCATATATTTGAATTTGGAACATCAATAATTTTTAGAAACTTGGTAAGCACATGATCACTTGATGCATTGGTGTTTATTACTTACATGTCCTTCTATGATTATATTATATGATATTCTTATAAGTATGTCGTGTTTATATTTTTCTAATCTTATCAAATTAACCTAAAAACATCTTATTGGTTGGGTAATCGACCACATTGGTGGTGTCCTACTAAGTTGTAATCACACCTTGTTTGGGAAACAATGGCAATTAGTACCCGAGCAGCACTGACCAGTTACAAGTATATTTTGGGAGATGTTTGGGATTTCACTACTAGAGTGGGAGATTTCAGTGAATATAAGGACCATTATGGGGAAAGTATTCTAGTTATAAAGGCAACTTGCAACATTTATTTTCTATCAGGTATATGGTTGGCCCAATGAGAGAATAGGCCCTTGTTCTGGTGGTGACTATTTGCATTTTGGTACTACAATCATTCCTACAATCGGTATGTAATTGGATTTATTCATACACTGATTGTATTCAATTTAATTGTTTGGTTATTTATTTTTTATTTTTTATTTTGATTTAGGTTATAGTCTCTGATGGTTTCCAATATAGACACAAACTTATAGTCAGTATCCTCTAGCATACACAGAGCCAGACTAGTGATCATGTGGAATTATTCCATGGGACTTCTAATGTGGGATGAGATGTAACATTGAACATTTTTCATGATGTTAATAGAATGGTTCGGCCCTGAAACACCTCACATGGTAATGAATATCAATTTGGTAGAGCATGAAACACCCCCACCTCTAAATTTCAATATCCATTATAATGATTAAATCAATAACTAATAAAATTATATAAACATATTCAAGAAAAAAAAACACATATAAGACATTTCCCATGTCTTTACTCCACATTGTAATAGTTCCTTTCCAGATCATCATGTTTCCCATCTTATAGACTAATGATGTGGTCACTTGAAATATATCACATTCTCTGTAATGTAACCAATATCATAATAATTCAAATAAATTATACCTCAAAAGGACCTGAAACAAATAACACATCATGATAAGATAAAATAGAGAGCATTCCAAATTTATACTAGGGAAACTGTTTCATTTTGTAATATATGGACTACCTTATATCCTTTGTAATCAGTATAAACACATATCAATAATTTTTTGCTGATTGAATATCATTTAGGACTTACTCCCATATTAACAAAACACTAAATATATTGAAATTCATCCCCCTTCTATTAACCATTACCATACCCTGGGTAGATCCCTCACTAAATTTTCTATGTAATAAAAAAAAATTCATCTAGAATCATGAAACAACTTCCCAAATATTTCTCTAATAATATAATTAAGTACCCTAAAACAAATTGTTCATATAAATATTTAATGGTATCAATAATGTAAAAAACTCAATAACTCTCAACCCAGTATGACATATTGAATTATCCTTATAATAATTGAAATTTTTTAAAGATAATAAATCCAATAAATTATAATAATATTTTTTTGTAAAATATTTTTTTTTCGGTAAAAATAAGATAATATATGATTTAAAGGATTATCCTGAGGGTGAATTCATATATAACACCTTGGAATATTCAATGGAATATTTTTAGAGTTAAGATCTAATATACCATGGTATTATGCGACCCATATAGAATCATCATTTATGAAATTAAGATATTAAATATATTATATTATGTGAGTGTGGTTTTTCCCTATATATTTAAATATCTCCCAAACAGTTCATCATATGAGAATTATGAGGCCATAGTTATGTTTAGGATGATAATTTTACCCTAAGAGGGACGTGGAAATTATCTACATCAAACGTTTGGTATGATCACATGTGAGGGTAACATATTTAATATTTTAAATATATATATTTTTCCAAAAATATTTTAATATATCTCAAACGACAGGTCATATGAAAAATTTTTAAACACGATATAGCCCCAGATTCAGGATTTACCATAGGAGGTATATAATATATATGTGGTTTTGGAATTTTGTCAAATGACATTTAATATTAAGTTATTGGATATTTTTATTATAATATTAATATTAAATATTTTTAAAATTTATTGATATTCTATTCACCTGAAACCATTATTGACGATGCCTAATTTTTTTTAAAGACCTTCTTTCCTCACCATTTTGATTATTTTCATTTACATCACCTTAATGGGGAGAAATTAAAGGCTCTTCAATTAATTTTATAATAAATCAAATATTGAAATGAGTGTTTTGATTTTGGTTTTTATGTTCCATCATTTTTATATTTTATGTGTCATACGGATTGACATGCATCAATAGTATATAATTTTATATCTGGGTAACACCAAATCCCACTTGCATGTGATCAGTGATGCTTCCTTTGAACCCTTACCAAGATACATTCATAATGGAGGTATTCTCCTTAATGGGTTGTGTATTTGACATCTTCTTATTTTGGTGTGTTTTAATTTTAATTTCATTATTAATTTATTTTATTTGATCTATATTTTCCCATAATAAATAATGAAAAAGGGAAACATTTGATTTCAAATTAAAAATATAATTCCTTGAATTGTCAAGGGATAATTAATAAAATAATGATAAAATAATTCATAAAATTTATCAAATTATAATTCAAAAAATTAATCAAAAGATAATTCAATGGATTATGGTTTCATTTTAGTAAAATGCTAGAAAATTTTTATCAAATGTAATTTACATAAAAAAACATCAACTAATAATTTTTTATAAATTACCAATGTATTATTATAAATAATTATTAGACCATCAATACATTGAATTATCATGGTAAATCTATAAAAATTTATCAAGTGATAATTTTTGTGATATTACAAAAGGATAATTTATGAAATATCATTGAATGATGAAATTTTAAATTATAAAATAATAATTTCATGATTTTAAATGGACAATTTATTGAATACAAGTTATTAGTGGGTAATCACAAGGATTTATTAGGGGATAAATTATTTAATTTTTCAAAGGATAATTTTGATCTTCTCGAAGGGTAATTTTTTAAATTATCAATTCAAAATTTCAAAATTTATATATTATAATTTATAGAATAAATTTATCAAAGTATAATTGCATGGATTTATTGATAGATAAGTTATATAATTTAGAGATGATAATTATTTTGAATTTTTAAATAATAATTATTCAAATTATCAAATGATAATTTTGAGTTTATCAATGGAAAATTTATTATAAAATCATAAAAAGAAATTATTAAAATGGTAGTTTATGAAAAAAATTACCAAATCCCAAAAATTGATGGTAATTTATAATAAATTATCAAGAGATATTTACAAATGGATAATTTGTGATATATCATGAAAAGGTAAATACAAAAGGATAATTTATGAGATCTTATCAATATATAATTATAAATGGATAATTTGTGATAAATTATCAAAATTTAATTATGAAATATTGATTTATGAGAAATTTACTTAATAGTATTATAAAATAATAATTTTTATGAAATTAATAAAATATAATTAATCTTATAGAGATTATTGTCAGTCCATACATTTTCCTAAAATGATAATTCCTATATTATCTAGGTGATAAAATTTGTCCTCACATGTGATATTTTATTTCATTTGAATTAAAATAACAAGTTTTGGATCTAGTAACCCATGATAAACTATGATATTCTACATGTCAATATTTATGATAATAAGGCTGCAAAGTTGTGTTCTTGACTACTGACTCGTCCACTATAATTATAGAACAACATATGGTAGTTTATAATTTCCTTTTACATCAACAAATATTGGGGTAGGAAGATCACTACATTCATCGACCCTAGTAACATGTGTATTGTAATTCTTTGGTTTATTTGTAGATTGATTGGAATCAATGTTTGACTTCTGATCACATGTGGGTGTAAGTGTGTTGTATATGAGACATATTGTGATAAATTTATCCTTGGACCTTGTTGGATTAATATATTATGGTTATAAATGTTGATGATCGTTAGGCCATGTTTAGTTTATTACCATTCTGTTGGTATGGATTTCCTCACACTCATGATATTTTATGTATAATTTTATTATCACTTCATTATATTCTTAATATGTGATATATTATATTGTTATGCATGGTACCAATGTGATATGTCACACCATCATAGATTTGTATCTTTAAATGGAAACTATGTTTCGATGTTTCATGTGACATGATGATGACACCAAGATGGAAGAAGGGGCATGAGGGCCTAGTGTTTTTGGACCTAGGGGAATGATGATCATGAGTGACCAAACTCGTATGTGATGACTATGGGGAACCAATTTCATAGGTGATCATGCCTTCATTGAAACTATGGTAACTGATGGTCTATGTGTCCTGACATGAAGATAGCATTGGGTCATAATGACTTATCCTTGAGTAATTGGGAGTCCTATATACTCTACTACTATTTAGCTCCATGAGGTTGTCTATAACGTTAATAAATTTCCATTATTGTTATAAGAAATCCAAATATGGTGTCAAATATGGTATGGATGGGGTTTTTATGGCATTTTTATCACATTAATTCTCACTTTTTATTGTATATTTATGTATGTAATGTAGTTATTATTATTATTGAGTAAAATGTAATACATGAGAAAACCAGGTTGAGAAGGCCATATTGGTGTCCTATTGTGTCTTGTACCCAAACAATACTTAGTAACCATCATGATCTTGTATATTTCAGGAATGACCAGGTAAATCTAAGAGATTCATTGGTGAAAAACTAAGAAGTGGATTATGGATCTAATTGTAGATCGAGATAGACCTCAGATGAACGTTTTTTTATTAATTTATGTTAGCTTCTACTTTATACATTTGAAAGTAATTCCACCTTGGGTGTGTGTTTATTATCTGACATGTAATCCATCATTATTATTCTTCATGATTAATCATATTTTTTATAACAATTATTATTGTCTATTTAATATTTCCATATTAATGGATAAAATGGGTACGTCTCCCAACTATCGGCCTAGACACTCACTACTATAAGAAAACCACATGCATGCAATGAGAAGAACATGATCTCATGTGGCCTTCTGACTCAGACTTAGTGGTTCAAGTCGATATTTTACAAAATAGTTTGAGAAGCTACATATCCACTAACACTTTCATGTCCTTTACTTAGTGAGGGAAATGATAGACATGAGATATGATAGTAGGTACTCAAGTAGGGGAGCTATGGAAATGTTTGACCTACCCTATATAGTAGACCTATGAGTTTCTTTATAAAGGATGAATTATTTTTTCTATTATAGTTGATTAAATTCACCGTGTATGATATATGAAATTTATATATGTGATTTAGATGAATTTGGGTGAGTTCATCCATTATAAAGAGTAATATAGGATCACATTTCATGAATATACTTCATTTTGTGGTAGATTTTAGTTCTTAGTTTAATATCTTGATTTTTTAATCTGTTTCTGATATATATCATTAGTTTATATATCTCTTTCTTTCCTATTATGATATATATTCTTTGGAATTGATTGGATGAAATATTTTTGTGTTAGTCTATATAGAATGATTATGAATAACATGAAGGGATATAGAAAAGGGTTAGTTCATAGAGGGGTATACCTTTGGTTAAGAGCAGACTCATAGAAGAACATTGTGTGATTCCATGGACATGTAAATAGAAACATTGTGTGATTTCATAAAATTAATAGTGTTTATCGTGAAGAATTTTATTGTTATCTAAAGTATTCCATTTTAACTATAGGATATGTCACCTCAAAGTATTCTTATGGGACTACATTGAATGAATTCTAAAATACATCTACAAGGGTGGGTTTTTCCATGATACCACTAGACATGTAAGAGAATTAAGATGAGAATCCTCTTACACTTGCTATGTGGTTTGGAAAGAAGGGTTTCTATATATGAATGTCTTTGTATGGGTGTTTGACCTCCACATAAGAGTTAGACACAATGGTCGAAGAGGAAAAACTTTTAATTATAGCATTATATATCCAACAGGGAACTAGGGGTCCATAATATTCTAAGGAATGACTAAAATCATTGAGATACTCCTTAACATATTAGATATTTTCATTTATATACAAGTAAAATGAGATAAATTCGTGTCGAATGTGCATCCAGTTCAATACCCATGTATCATGTGGTTCCAAATGAGACCATGTATCTCATGGTACAACTGGATGACTTTTATTTGGAATCATTGGTCTAGACTCTAATGTTATAGATACACATTCTCTCTGGTAATATTTTTTTTGTTTTTAGACAACATAATTCATCACTATATCATCATATAGTGGGACCTAAATCTGATTTTGAGGTTTTGGAATGAGTATAAGTATAAATTAATTTTTAAGATGATGTGTTCACATTTATAAGGTGGCATCACTACAGAATCTGTTTTCCATAGGATACAAGCTGGTCAAGAGCTTGGTGAGAGGACTTCATATAAGCATTGGATATTTTTGAAAATATTCATACTAGAAGGTGGATTCATTAGAGGGATAGTGTTCTATGAACTATTTCCCTTTAAATATAAGAGCATCTTTTGTGGACCTATTGATGAATTTTTAGGATTCATACCCAATGATTAATTTATTAAGGGAATCAGTAGCTAGAATTGGCCTAATTCTAGGATGGTTGATGGGGAAGACGATGTGATCATGGTACAATGTTGCGTTTTAGTCCCTATTTCAATCATAGGGAAGCAGATAAGAGATTCGCATTCCTCAAGATAAGAGTTACATCCTGATGTGACGAATATGTACCATGACACCAAGAATAAGTTCTAGTAGTTGGAAATGAAGTGGTACATCACATGGTATCTGTGCCATTTCCATACAATCCAAAGGACCAAGGTTGAGGACTAGAATCCTAGTGGATTCATATAGAAAATTCGTATGACCTTTTGAACGTTACATGATGTCACTAAATACTTGTGATGAGGTTATCTAGGAAATTGAGGAGTTTTGATGCAATCTTGGTGATTTACATCAGTCAATTAATTCTTATCAATTCTTACCAATATGAGAGACCCAATACTATGAGGAGGTGAGAAAGCTCTATATCTGAGAGATGGTATGACTTCATGGAGTTTCATTGAGATTTATTTTTGATATAGGCATGTTTTTTGTATATTACTTTGTGTATTCATTTAAACAAATTACAAGAAGACATATAAAATTGAACATAACATACCATACACATAACGATGGAAAAAAAAGTGGAATATACTCATATTGGATGATATGATTCAAGGATTCATAATATACCACTTTGGATCCTGATATAAGAACCTACATTTGATTGAATTTATCAAAAACCATTACCAAGATTTGATTTTTTTGGTACCCAATGAGTCACATTATGGGAGGTTTCTATAACCACTCTACTAGAATTAAGTTTGTGAGATAGTGGTTCCTTGAACAAGCATAACTCAGGATACCTATTTGGGATTTCAGCTGATATAGGAGAGGTTGATCACTTCTCAAATAAAAAAAATATTTCACAAAACTGTATGAGGATTCCTTGGATATTGTTGTGGGAGATCATATAATAATAAGAGTGACTCTGGGTTTTGTCTATAAATGTTTGGGGAAGATGGGAAAGCTACTACAACATTTTTTAAGCATCATTGAGATCACCTTATTAGTGGGGATAGTGGAGTAATATTTTGACCTTCCTCCACGCTATTGAGACATGAATGTTTTGATCTATATTTATTAGATTAAAAGGTATATAATCGATTCTATGTATATTATATATTGTGAGAACATTGATTTAGAACTTAATGAATCTTATGAATAGAATCTAGTGAAAATTATAGATTAATGTGAGAAATTACTATGAGAAAAAATGGTACCAGTGGTCTAGATTCAATGGTATAATGGAAGGATCAAGGAGGACATACAGAGTGTGACTCACATAATTGAACAAAATTGTATGATTTTTTTGAGAAGGATTGATAAATTTATTTCATGGGAAAAGAAGTCAGTATCGGGGTATAATTATGGTATCGTAAAATTTTTATGAAAATACAAACCTTTATTGATAATATTATATGATAATTTTATGTAAAAATTTATTTTTCAATAAAATTTACTTAATATATTACTTAAATGATTGTATTAGGATAAAAATTCAACTAAAACCATGTAATATTCTATATAATAATTTCATATTTAAGTACTGATATTCTAGGGGATTTCAGGCCTTATATATCCTTGCCGTATATGGAACAAAATATACAATTTATTATATTATGTAAGAGTGGTTATTTTGATATAAATAATTATATCACAAATGGTTCATGTTTTGAGATGTTTGAGACAACTATTAAGTCGTAGATGAAGGTTTTACCCTAGGTGGGACATAACATTTGTGCGCATCAATCATATAGTAAGATCTAACATGATAATAACTTAGTTAATATTTATATCACATATATTTCACAAAATATTTGAAAATATTTCAAAAATTTCTGATTAAAAGAATTATAATACCACCGTTTTGTCAAGGATTATAGGTTAACCCTTGTTGGACATATCATTTTCATGCACTAGTCATTTGGTCATATCACACTTAATTTTATGTTATTTTATATTTTAATTATAATATTAATATTAATTTAATGAAAATTTTGTTTTTTTCTTCTTATTATATGCATGTGAAACCCTTATTGATGATACATTGAATTTATTAAATCTTCTCTTTCATCACCATTTTGATATATTTGTATTGAAACACCTTAATGATGAGAAAAAAACTAAGTCTCCTTCAATTTTAAGTAGAATCATGGATTAAATAGGTTGTTTTAATTTGTGTTTTTTGTGCTAGGATTTTTGTATTTTAATAGATGATCTATTCATCTCACATCTCAATTTTATGTTGTGGATTCCAGGAGACACTAGATCCCCCTCTTATTGCAATCAGTGAAGCCCACACCTAACCCTTACATCAATCCCGGCACCATGGCGGTTGTCTCAATCATGTGTTGTGCAAGGTGTAACCTTCAACTTCATTTTGTTTTTAATATAAATTTTTTAATATTTTTTATTTTTACCATACTGAATCCAAAAAAAATGAAATATTTTATTTGAAATTATAATAATAATTCCTATAATTATCATCAGATAACACCCACTATTATAAAATGATATTTCATTAAAATATAGAATTATAATTTAGTGAAAAATTTGTTGAATTTAAATGAAACATCATAACATGAAATATTCAATGAAATTTATAAAAATAAAATCACAAAAAGATAATTCTTGGGAAATTAACAATATAATGTTATAAATAACTATCAAACCAAAAATTCATTTATTTATGATGTTGAATATAAAAAAATATGAAATAACAATTTTTGAGATATTAAAAGGACAATTTAAGAAAAATTATTGATAGATAAATATTTAAATAATCAAATAATAATTTCTAGATTTTCAAATGATAATTTATTGAATAAAAATTATCAAAGGATAATTGTATAGATTTACTAATTGATAAATTATTTATCTTCTCAAATGATAATTGTGATATTATCAAAGGATGATTATTAAAATTATAAAATTATTATTTATTAATTATGAAGGGTTAGTTATAGAAAATTATAATAAAAGGTAATCTCATGGATTTATCAATGAATAATTTATAGAATTTTTAAATGATAATTAATTTCAATTTTCATAGGAAATTTAATCGAATCACTAAATGATATGTTCATATTTATTAAAAGATACATTATTTAAAAATATCAAAAGTCAAATATGAAAATGATAGTTTATAAAAAATTAAAAAAATAAATTTCAAATTTAAAATAAATTATCAAGTGATAATTATAAAAATATAGTTAATGATTAATTCTAAAATTATAATTATAACAATCTAATTTATGAGAAATTATGAAAAAATAATTATAACCGGATGATTTTACATAAATTATCAACACATAATTATGACAGGATAATTTATAAGAAATTCTCAAAAGAGTATTTTAAAAGGATAATTTTTAAGAAATTATAAATAGATAATTACTCTTATGTATATTTTTATTATTGCTAGTATTGTTTTAGAATGATAATTTGGAAATTATCCATGTGAGATAGTGTATCATCACATGCGATATTTTATTTCATTTTGAGATAAAGTTACTAGTTTTGGTTCTGAGAACCCTTGCCATATCTTGAGATTTGATGTGTATAATTTTTTTAATAAAGCTGTCAAGTGATGTTCTTGACTATTGAGGTTTCCACTCAGTCAATCAAACTTGATAAGTGGGGTTTATTCTTTCCTTTTATATTGATGAATATTTATGCAGGAAGTTCATTACCTTTGTGGGTATCATTACAATTGTATTTCCTTGTTCTGATTTATGTGTGTCATGATTGGTATCCAATGTTGACATTGGATCTCATGTGGGTGTGTGTGTTTATAACATGGGTGACCTATTGTAATAATTACAGCCATGATTCTTAAGTGATTTATATATTATGGTTATGCATGTTGATGGAATTTACACCATGTTGAGTTTATTACATGTTTCTATATATGTATTTTATCACACTAATGACATTATTTATTTTGTTCTAATGTTTCTTTATGATATTCATTGTATATATTATGTTGTTGTGTTTTCATAGAACCAAATTGATAGGTTGGGATATCATATATTAGTAGTCCTAGAGCAGGGTGGTTTCAGATGCAGAATGTGACTTGATAGTGATACTGAGATGGGTGTTGGGGCATGATGTTCAATTGTGTCCTGAACTAGGGGAATGATGATCATGATTGATCATACGCAAATGAGATGAATTTGGGTAATGATTATCAGGATTTATCATAACATCACAATAATAGTGGGGCATGATTGTTCATGTGGACTAACATGAAGATAACATCCTGTTATGATGACTGAGTTTGGTTTGGTTTGGAGGCATGGGGATTCTATAAAAAATTATGTAGCTTAAGGATATATCTTCGTTTGATTGATTTTTTCTAATTACTTTAGAATGGTGTGGAGGAAAGTATGAGCAGTGGCTATTGTGATTTTGTTAGATAAAAAAGACTCAGTTTTGGATTGTTTACTAATTCATGTTACGAATATGTTATTATTATTTAATACATTTTTATAATTGATCACACACGGTTAAGAACGTGTTGGTGGTGTCCTACTATGTCTCATTATCATAGCCAACAAAGGGATTTTGATGCTCTTGTATAATTCATGATGGATCCAGTGAGGTGAAGGATCCCTATAGTGGATAGCTGAGGAAAGGAACTTGGATTTCATTTCAGTCTGAGACACACTCTAGAGGAACAACTATTTATTTTTTTACTTTTATATGCTACTTTGTATATTTGACAGGATTTCCACCATGGGAGACAATTTATTTTAGGACTTGTATACCATCATTATTAATTATCATGATTACATAGATTATTTATTATTACTATTGTATATATATTATTATGAAATGTATCAATATGGAGGGAAGAGTCTCCCAACTACTGGACATATACACTTGTTACTAGTTAGCCGCCTCTTATGTACGGAGCAGTATGAATGATGTCATTTTACTTTATGACTATGACCTAGTGGTTTGAGTTAGTATGTTAAAAAACATATCGTTAATAGAAACCTAGCCTCATAAGTCTGGTAACAAAAAACTTTTTACACTTATGTTCCATTCCCTCAGCCATGCTGGACAATGTCAAAAATCATAAAATAAAATTAATTAATATAGTCCTAATATTATGTATATGAAAACCCATGTTAGTTGTACCATAAATCATTACATATAAATCTAATAAATCTCCATTTTTGTAAGTTTATGTGGACTATAGTTGGTTCTGAATTCATTTACAAGAAACTGTATAAGAAAAACTATTGACTAAAAACCCATCAAGAGGACCATAAATAGCCAAATCTGTTTTACTAACCCAATAAATAACATGTAAGGCCCATCACAAATTACCTGACACTAAATTTATCACTCAAAGATAGACACACATAACTATTTTAAGCACCTCATGGATTCATATATGTTAGAATATTAAAAAATTAGTCAACCTAGATAAGAATATTTGTTTCACTCATAATAGGTTATATATAATCTACATCACATATTTGATGAAACTTAATACATTTCTATATCATGCTAAACTAAACTCACAATATAAGTAAAAAATTACACATAAAATACATAATTTATAGATTTAAATATAAATAACACCTTTAAACATTTTTTAAAGGAGATATCTCACCTACTATCATAGCATTAATAATTATCTAACATGTAGACTAATAAAGTATTTAAACACCCCAAATTTGATGGATATGTGTGAGGAAATTCCACGTGAAA
This sequence comes from Viscum album, assembly GCA_963277665.1. Classification (NCBI taxonomy): domain Eukaryota; kingdom Viridiplantae; phylum Streptophyta; class Magnoliopsida; order Santalales; family Viscaceae; genus Viscum; species Viscum album. Next base: position 1,929,146,890 of record OY728150.1, on the reverse strand, counting down.
TTAAATCTAATAATACAATTAATTAAAACAATACCCCTATTAATTTCAGAATCATATCGCACACGGTTTATTAAGATAAGGAAATAGGTGTAGCTAGTATACAAAATGGTGAAAATGTAAATGGATAATAATGGATCAAGCCACTTACCTTTATCTAGGCTGAATTAATCAGGAAGAGAAGGGTATTTAATTTTTTTAACAAAAATTATAATAAAATTCCATGTGGTATGTGAGAAGTATCCTAGAACCACTTCCCCATTGATCTGGTATCTGGCACCACAAAGAAGATTTTTTTGTTTGTTAGAATCCATTTCATATCACATATTTACAAAAATAGATGTCATATAAAATCTATAACCACATATATAAAACTAAAAACCAAATTAATATTTCACATCAAATCATTATCATTGTAAGGTAATGTAAACATGTAGTTCACCAAGCTTATTCCCTCCTTCTACCATGCACAACCCCCACTATTTAAACATACCAGAAAACTAAAATCAATGTTAGATGGTATATATGTAGATACTATAAAATTAATAAAATATAGAATATATATATATATCTATGTAAAAACATTTTCTCCCATAATTCATATATAGGGAAAGCGGGGAATACATAGTCATTAGCAATGTGTTATCTCTATATCTAGGGCAAACTAATATGCTCAAAATCCCACACATTAGGACATATTATATTATATGATAAGTGAATGTTGATTTTTATGACATGTATGAAACCTTGGAATATTATATTCGATCTATTAGGTGATATCCTAATGGCCATTATACAATAACAGTCAACATTCTTGACTGCAAATCAGTGTTTTTAATGTTTACTATTTGACATGTCCACAAGTTATTATTTTAAGATTCAAATTAAATAAAGTGCCTGAGTGAATGAAAATTAATGAGGGTTACAAACAAGTTTGTAACTACATGGATAACTCATAATGTATTGGTTATTTCATCAATACTAATTAAGGATAGAATAGGGAGGATAATATGAGAAATGGGTTCTCTATTTTTAAGAATAACACATTTTAATTCTCCTATTTGAATGGGATCTATTATTATTCCTCCTATAGCCTTCATGATTTACTAGCATGACATGAGAGATGATAGGGTACTTCCCCTAGGAAGGGGGCTTCACCATCCTGTGGATACACCATAGAGGAGTGATGTCATTTGGATACCTCATTATATTCTTTATCAAGATAGTGGGATGATGGTATTGATGACATTATCTAATTGTTTTATGGTAAGAATAAGATTTTCATCTTCAAATATACAATCTGGTTCTAAGAGTTAATGTATGGTAGCTATTTCATTATTTCCTTTTTAAATTTATATTTTATTTATTGTATATGTTTTAAATAGTACATGGAAACTGAATTATGCTATTAAATCTATTTTACAGTTATTATTCATGAAAATTGTCTAACATTCGGGAAAAAAATTCTTCTCTATCATGTTGAAACTAAATTATATCATAAATAATAATTTAGGTGCCATATTAATAATACATATTTTCATATCATTGATTATTTATGGACTATTCATTCTTGAACCGCAATATTCATGGTTAATTTGTTTTTGGTTCTCACCCACCTTATACAAGGCCACCACTGGGTGGTTTAATCTAGTATGGGCTAGAGTGATATTAATCCTATGTTTATACATGCATGGTATGTTATCCCTACATAGGTCCCTATATATTAAGATATGGAATCCATGCATATGATATATATTTATTAATATCATACATATAAAATGTTTTAAGAAGTTAATATATTGAATTGTTTCTTACTATGTTAATGGCATATATTTCATATGGTAATCCTACACGAGGAACCTTTCATATCCAATAATCACAGAAGGAATGAGTTTCTCTTAAATAAAATTTAGAAGCACAACCTTATTATCTCATGCGATACAATAATGTATTTTATCGAAACTAGTCTTAAAATAGACTTGAATTCTCCACATAGATATTAATGTGTTCAATTTTTCTTTGTATTAATAATAATATATCATTAAAAATGATATTGATGAAAAAATTAATTTTTATGGAATTTTAACTAGTAATTGAAATAAATGATTTTTAAATTGTTTCATAATCCTAATAATTGGTATTTTGGAGTATTTTTTAATTTATAGCAGATAGTATAAATTAATTAATAAATTATGTATTTAAAAAATATTTATTAATTATATATCAATAAATTTATATTTTTATATTAACATTTATTTTTGAAAATTTATTTGACATGAATTATAATTTACCTGTAAGTTATTTCTATTTAAATATCATTTGTATTTTATAATATTTTTATTGTCTATGATAATATGAAAAAATTTGAATGAGTTAAACATTTATATTGTGTGGTCCATAATCACTTAATATATTCATAATTGAAGGCCTTATTTGAATAATTGATAAATTCATATCAAACGGAGTTTTCAAAATTAATTAGATCATTGTATAAATATTAAATATGTTACATTTATATTTTATAAAATATTTACATAATATTTTTTAAATATAGTGTGTATATATTTTTTATCATCTAAAATGTTTAATAGGAAGACTCTATTAAATAGTGTACAATACACTCCACATTAATCTTAAATGAATAACTATATATTATTCGTTAAATTTGACCGTTATAACCCAACTGTTAAATTGGAGGGTGTTAATGAAAATTGTATATTTAATAAAACTTATAGTCCCTTTTTATTTATAAATTTATTTTCAAATTTTTATAAAATAATATGATAATTTATGGTAATTTATTTTAATTTTCAAATGATTTGTTTTCATCCAAAAAGGGTTTTGTTGATTTTTTTAATTAATTTAATAATTACTTTTTAGATGTTTCAAAAAATATATATATGAAAAAATAAAATTCCTTTTTATTTCATCGTGTCAAACATATCTTAGGATGAATAATTTAAAATTTTATGAAAATATTTATTTTTCAAAGAATAGTGAAAAATACTTATTTTTATTTTAAACTATATTTTATACTAATGTTTCAAAAAGGTAAAATTATTTTTTTTATTTTCATTAAATGTTAATTAGTAATTTTTTTTGAAATTAAAATAATGTTTATTTTTAAATATATTTTATTCAATAACTTACTATAGAAAAAAATTTATATGTAAAAAATAATTTCAGAAATCTTTTTATTCTTTAGTTTTTTTGGTCTAATAGAAATTAACCTTTGAAATTTTTTATTGATTTTTGTTAAATTGATTTCATATTTAGAATATGTGGGTTCCAATTTAATGTGCTATTACCTTTTATTTTTTTAAAATATTAAATATTAACTTCATAAATTTTATTCCCACTATAAAAGGAAAATTGGGTAATTAATGGAGAAAATTAATGATTGGGGAAAGAAAATGTCCATAAAACATGTCCTTATTTATTTTTCTTCATAAATCTAGATGATAAGTGTACATGGGTATAATTAATGTTGTTTTTATCCACTTTTAGACATTAATCCATTTAAATTATTTTATTTATTGAAAATTCGAAAAAATTACACTATTGTTTTTAATATGTATAACATTTTTTATATGTGGTTATCCAAGAATATATGTTTGTCCATAAATACACATTTTAATTATATTATATTTATATCCATCATGGTGATTTATTTAAAATTATTGGAGAATATATATAGTTACATTAAATGATTACACAATTATGATGAAATAACAATTCAATTATGAAAAATCAAATAAATGATATTACAAAAATTAATATAAATATAATTTGAGATAAGTAAGGTGATACAATAATTTTATATATAACCATTAAATATATATGATATCTATTATCTCTACTAATCATGGCTTTCATCGAAACCACATGTCATCATTTCATTTCTCCACGTCAGTTTTTCCTAACAAGTCATTCCTCTATTAATCCACGCCGTTGTATTCCACCTATACTTTCTGTTTCTCTTCCCTTCAAACCCCCTCTCACTCAGGTTTCATCTCCCAACCTACACACCCCTCTAATTTCCGTTCTCTTCCCCTCAAACCCCCTCTGGCTTGGGTAATATCTCCTCGCAACCTATACAGCCTACAAATCCTCCCCAACTCCATTCCGAGTCGCCATCTCTCGTTGAATTCATTCCCCCACCTTCTCCACCAGGGGACCTCTTGCTTATTCTATAGACGATTTCGACATTCCTCAGTACCCAAATAAATTTGTGTCCTTCCTCGTCACAGACTAGGGTTACCCAAAAACCTCCACCGATGTTTGAATCCTAAAAATAATAAGAATTGATCATGGTTGATTTAACAAATGGAATCCCTGCAACATTCCTCATCTGAGTATTCATCTCCGTGAGGGTATTACCAGTTTGCAATTTCAGTGTGACCTGAAAAATCACTAGGTTGAGGTATCCTTCCAATTTCTATCCACTACTTCGATTACCCTAATGCATGAGACTATATAGAACTCATCCATAATATTTTATGTTTCAAATAGCAGTTGTCGATAGCTTTTTCCAGCATCCATCCTTGCTCCTGGGTGTCTCCCACTTAATCATTGGGTTCCGGCGTCATCCTACTCACAAATTTGGTCACACCCACTCACGTATGGTTTAGTAATCCTTCTAAAATATTCATTTATTCTATTTACTGTTAACTATTTCCCTTCATATCCACTTCATTCCAGTGTCTATCCAATCTACCAACACACTACTGCAAGCAATTATAGTGGACTATTCCTGAGTTTTTATGGTTTCGAAATTAAGTTTCCAGTAGGCTCTTCCATCTGGAATCTGCTTCACACCTCAAGTATAATGAAATTTACCTATTCATGACCTTATATTCATGAATCTACAATATTCAAATGATTTTACATCTAAATTATTCATTGTTCATATTACAGTGTATGTTCTATCATTTTATGTTTCAAACAATTTTCAAATTTTGTTGTTAGAATTTACTGATATGAGAGTAATTACATATTCTATGTTTTTTGTATAGAATTTCCTAGAAATTAACCTATTGGCTTTCGAATTACAGTTTCCATTCGGTTATTGGCTTCTGTGTCATCTTTGAAGGATATGTATGACAATAATTACCTATTCATAAGCTTGACTCATTGATTTTGTAGTAGTGATATAATTTAACTTATCTATGACTATAGGTTCAAATTACAATGTTTGTTCTATCATTTTGTGTTTGAAACAGTTCTGAAATTCATTTGTCATAATTTAATGGCATGGGAATAATTACATATTCTATGATTGTTGTAGCGAATTTCTGAGAAATTAACTACATGACTTAGGAATTCCAGTTTCCAGTGGGTTTTTTCCTTCCCAGACATCTTCTAAGGAAATGTTTGACATTAATTTCATATTCATAAATATAACTCCTTGTTTCTGAAGTAGTGATATAAATTCACTTATCTATAACATGAGGTTCAGATTATAGTATCTGATTAGCAAAGTTATTTTTAAAAATAACATCTGTATACTGTGGTTATTTTAGGAGATGTATTGAAAGTTAATGTAGGATATTTTTTATAATGCACATTGGTATCCAATTGTTCCCCATACTAACCCACAATTGCATACTCTCAGAGTCTCCCACAAATTTACAAGGTAGAAATTTTCTTACACACTGTGGAAAAAAGATCATTTTTTTGAAACAAAAATTCCCTTACTTAGACACCTTGGTCATCCAACGTCACAAGTCCTTGTACCGCCTGTGAATTATCAACTAACACTACCAAAAACAATCATTTCCTTGAGGCATCGCTAATTTTTCAAGATTTCTTTAATAACTAAATGTATTTCATGACCATTGAATGCATACATTACATTACTCAATGACAATAATACAAATTATGTATTTTAATGATATTGTGTTTTTGTCAATATGAACAACATAAACCTATGCACCGCCAACTAATAAATTGTTGAAATTCCCTTCATAGATAATTACACAGTCACATGACTGTGTAGATTTGAATTCCATAAATCTACTCATATATTACCACTACTTTGATGCAGCCAACAACATATACCTACTATTAAACATATTATACAATTTTTTCCAATACTCGGACTAACACTTTTCATTTACAGTACATCATATCATACATATGAATATGGTTACATTATTGTACTCAACATTTATATTTCAGTGTTTTAATGATCAGGATAACTTGAATTAGTCATAATAAGTGTTGTGAAGCTATCATTTGCATCTTCAGTAATCTAATATAAGTACATACCTGTGCTACTACATCATGAACCACTTTAAAGATTTCCTTTACCATTTATATTACATTCACATTACTGTGAACTTTTCTTTTTATGGTTTCATTGCACTCCTTGATAAATAAATATAAAGAAACAATATCCAAAGATGAATTGCCTGAAAAACTCTAGAGATGCAAGGTTACAACGAAGGAGTCTTATGAAGGATCGAAAAACATTATATTAGTTCATTGATATATACAATTAGAAATGTTCTAATTATTATCTGTCTTTCAATATTTATATTCATCGTACCGTCCCCAATAAGGGTGGTGGATATTTCTGGTAACTCCGCAATGACATCTACCAACCATTATGGTACTCTGACTACTTATTCACTTCTAACAGCTGATCTCACACATGGCTTCACATGCATTCCATTATCACCTCTATGTAACAATGTTTAGTTTTGTGAGTTCATTATTATTTACACTTGGAAATGTTCAACTTATTATCCATCTTTTAGTATTTATATTCATCTTACCTACCCCAATAATAGTGGCATCTACTGCTAGAAACTATGCAATGACATCTACCAACCATTCTGGTACTCTGAAAACTAATTCACTTCTAATGGCTAACATCACACATGGGTTCACATGTGTACTGCCGCACGCCTGTCGTAGGGCGTGGAAAAACACTTATTTCCTAAGTTAAAATGTAGTTAAGTGGTTGACCTAGGATGTCTCCTGAAGAGGAGTGCATACAAAACGAGTTGTCACTTTAAAACGAGGGTAAAAGAAATGTTGTGTTTTTGAAATGAAATTTGAAATTAAAATGATTGAAAAACTATGATTTTTAAAAGGGTGATTAGGTCGGGGTCGGTTTCTTAATTATAATGCTATCCTTGTTCAATTTAATTCAAACCTCTTCTTCTTAGTTGATTAAAGTGAGTTTCCACAATCGTTTCCTCTCACTTCCTTGGTGAAATTATTATTGTGAGAGAAATCCTTACCAAGATCTTGGTTTGGTCAACTCTCCTTCCATGTGTAAAATAGTTGTATTGAATATCCTTAATTTAAATGGGCAATTCCCGATAGGGTTTTTTTTATCCCAAACAATCAATAACATTCACTACACCTTTTACACGTACTGACGATCGTCGAGTACTTCACCACTAATTCCTGGTTTATTCCATCGTATATAAACCAGAAATTAGTGGAGGGAGATATTGATTATTTTACCAAGGAAAAAATTAATAACGGAATTAATATTCAAGAACGATTTCACTTGATTATAAAATTCTCTATAATAAATTGAAAACAACTTTGAAGAAGAATGAAATTTATTCAATTGCATCCAAGAACTCAAGCATTACAATGTAGAAAACCAACCCTTCCCCAATCACTCCAAAAGTTTACCCCACCATGGTAAGGGTAATCGAGTTTAATGGGGACGACGAAGGCATTACAAAACTATGAAAAAGAAAATAAATAAAAAAATAAAACCGAAAATATCTTCTTCTTGGTGTCCCGGAAGGAATGGGGTGGAGACTGGATGCCTTGAGAGGGTGGAGCTCTCATCCTTTTATAGCCAGAATGTTTCCCCCGAATGTCGATGCGTTTTAGCCCCAATAAATGACATCTTCACACATTGAGCCCTTCATTAATGTTCTTTATAATTACCTTGTCCGTGTCTCCTCAAAATTCCAGCGGATTTGGACATGTATTCCGAGTGTTATGGCCGTGTTACCTTGAGCATTTATTCTATCCAGTCAGACTCTCCAAAACGAAAACCTCTAGATTAGGGTGCCTTAATGACCCAATAAACGGCCAATTCACTCGGTTCTTCCTTCATACAAGATGATCCAAAACTCCTTGCGCGTCCGCTCACCGATGTTCACTAGCTTTGGGCCCACAGTGGATGAGTTATGGATCCCACATCAAAACTAGGCAGAACTGAAAACAGTTTTCTTGAGCCAACGTGTGAGCTTCTTTTGAGCTTCCATATGGCCGATTCAGATTTTAGTCCAAATATATTAAATTAAGCCCGGGATGTGTAGAATCTGTAAAAGAATGAATTTTGCAATTTGGATCAGTGTAGATAATTTTATGGCCAACCTAACGAAATAATTTAAAACTGTTAAAAATCAAAAATGGCCAATTTTTACTATTCAGCTCAAAATAACACCATTATCATAAAAATAAAACAATTCATCTTAGAGGAACAATTTTGTGGGTTTAAAAAAATGATATTCAATATAAATTAATTTAAAATATTTTCTCTATCAATTCCCCCACACTTATCACTTGGACTCCTGGACAAGTAAAAATCAAATCAAATCAAAATCAAAACACATATCAATGAGATCAATCAAATCAATTTCAAGAAACAAAAAGATATCATGCCTCAACAAAAACTGTTATTTCAAGTTCTCCATTTAATATTTTAATATATTTCCACTTCATTTCTTATCCCATGCACACAAAACACCTACCTCACATGAATTTTCTCTCATCTCACAAATGTAAAGGCTGAACAAGGATTTTCTCATCCAAACTCACACAAGAGTCACCATAGGTTTGATAAATTCCTACTTCTCCACCCGATGTGATTCAAGGAAATGTGTTTCTCATGAGGACTTTTCAGGGTTGTTCTGTGGCTTCCGGTTGGTAGGATTTAGATGTTAAAAGTTCTGAGGCCGAAAAAGGAATGCTTGGCTCTTATTGAAGAAGAATTGCAAGATTCTAGTTTTCACTCAAATGTGGTCTCCTTCACTTCCCCTTTGTTGAAAATAGGATTCATCATCATTAAATCATCTCAGCAGCAAACATTTGAATCTTTTCAAACATAATTTTTTTTAAATATCCAGATAGGCACAACTTTCTTTTGGAAGCTCCAGAAAGGCACAACTTCTCTTTTGGAAGCTCCAGAAAGGCACAACTTCTCTTGTCATAAAAGCTCCAGAAAAGGAACAGCTTTCAACAGAATAATTTTTCAGCATCACAAACATCTCTTCCACAATTTAGTTTCCACCCAAAGTATAACCAAATGAGGTAGTACACCACAAGACATCTTCCCCCACATTTAAGTTCAACTAGATCATGAAATTTTACTTCAAGAGAAGGTATGATAGGGAAAATTGGCTTGTAATGTGGCTAACCTAACAAGAAATTCATGGATACTAGGGGCTACAATGAAAGATAAATGTAAAGGTGGGCCATAATGAAAAGGATTATTTTGAAAAGGGGGATTCAAACAAAATAAATGCCTCAATCATTTAAAACACACGTACCCCAACCCTCAAGTTTTGAAAGGAATAAATCAAATTTTGGTTAAAGCAAGCATGGTCTGGTTCTCTCAAGAAATGAGGTGAATGAAAAGAATATGAAAAAAATGGTTCAGAAGCCTCACAGGAAAGTTATTTCAAATATATAGACCGTGAAATATGGCATGAGATTTAAAAATCAGTGTACTTTTCATGAATTTCGAAAAGATTTGAACTTTAAACAAAGTTATTTCAGCATTCATTTAAGATCAGTTTCATGAAATAGACTGGTTCACTCATTGACATGGGTTTCCAAAATGTTATTGATAATCATTTCAGCTCAAAATTATCAGAAACACACCAAAAATTGAAAAATAAACACACAAAAATTTGAAAACACGCATTTTGTTTTTGAAAACAAACATCAAATAAAAATACTATACTACAAAGGTTCCCTCCCCCACACTTAAATGATGCAGTGTCCTCGATGCATTTAAGTGGATTTAACATGTAAGATGATTTATGATTGAATCACAATAACAAGAAAATGTGAAGGAGAGGTACAACCTGATGGATCTTATTGATAAATAGTTTGGAGGAGCATGATCTCCTCCAATGGCTCTGATGGTAGGGTCCCAAGGAATTTCTTCAACCTATGTCCATTCACAGTGAATGGATCCTGCTCTCCATCCTTCATAATCTGCACATCGCCAAAAAGATATACATGAGTAACAATAAATGGACCTTCCCATCTGGAACGAATTTTACCTGGCATCAACATGAGTCTTGAGTTGAATAATAACACTTTGTCTCCAGGAGAGAAGTCTTTTGGTTGGATTAGCTTGTCATGGGCCACTCTTGTTCTTTCTTTGTAAATCCTTGAATTTTCAAATGCTTCCCTTCTTATTTCATCCAGTTCTTGCAACTTCAATCTTCTCTCCTTCCCAGCACTTTCAAGGTCCAAATTCATTTTCCTCACAGCCCAATATGCCTTATGCTCCAATTCCACAGGTAGGTGGCAGCTTTTCCCATAAATTATCCTATATGGACTCATTCCAATCGGGGTTTTATAGGCTGTCCTGTAAGCCCATAAGGTATCATCCAACCTTTGACTCCAATCTTTCCTGTTTGAATTAACAGTCTTTTCCAAAATTCCCTTGATTTCCCTGTTTGAAACTTCAGCTTGCCCGTTAGTCTGTGGATGATAGGGAGTTGATGTTTTATGATACACCCCATACTTCTTCAACAATGTCTCCATTATAAAATTGCAGAAGTGAGTACCTTGATCACTGATGTTTGCTTTGGGCACTCCAAACCTACAAAATATGTTAGACCTAACAAAATCACAAACAACTTTAGCATCGTCAGTTCTGGTTTCTTTTGCTTCCACCCATTTGGAAACATAATCAACTGCAAGAAAGATATAAGAATTTCCAAATGACATCAGGAAAGGTCCCATAAAATCTATCCCCCAAACTTCAAAAATGTCACAAAAATTCAATGGCATTTGGGGCATTTCTTGTCTCTTTGAAATATTTCCTGAAAACTGACATTTTCCAAATATTTTGCAAAATTCATGGGCATATTTAAAAATGGTGGGCCAATAAATTCCAGATTCTAAAACCTTCCTTGCTATCCTCTGAGGTCCAAAGTGGCCTCCACAAGCTAAAGTGTGACAAAAATCAAAGACAGATTTAACATCACATTCAGGTAAACATCTTCTTATTACTTGATCATTGCAAGTCTTCCAAAGGAATGGATCATCCCAAATGTAATATCTAGATTCAGCTTTTAGTTTTTGAATTTGGTGATAATTGAAATGATTTGGGACCTGATATGTTACCAGAAAATTGACTATGTGAGCATACCAAGGCAATTCTCCTTCAATCAAGTACAACTGCTCTCCTGGAATTTGATCATTCAGTGGGTCTCTTTCTAGAACATAAATTTCAGCAGTGTTTGGAAATCTACTTAAGTGATCAGCGACTTGGTTCTCAGATCCCTTATTATCCTTGATTTCTATATTAAATTCCTGCAGTAGTATCATCCATCTCACTAACCTTGGTTTAGCATCATCTTTCTTCATCAAGTACCTCAAAGCTTCATGATCAGAAAACACAGTGATTTTAGTTCCAAGAAGATATGATCTGAATCTTTCTAAAGCAAAAACAACTGCAAAGAACTCTTTTTCCGTGGTTTTATAATTGAATTGGGCCGCATCTAAAGTTCTCAAGGCATATGAAATGACTTGTGGTCTGCCCTCAATTCGTTGAGAATGGACAGCTCCAACTGCTTGGTTAGAGGCATCACAAAGTAGTTCAAATGGTTCTTCCCAATTTGGAGGCTGCATCACGGGTGGTGAAATCAATATCTTCTTCAACTCATCAAAAGATTCCCTACATGAATCATTGAAATCAAAATCAGCATCTTTCAACAGTAATCTAGAGAGAGGGAGAGAAATCTTACTGAAATCTTTGATAAACCTCCTGTAGAATCCTGCATGTCCTAAAAATGATCTAACATGTTTCACACAAGTAGGTAATGTAATGAATTTATCACTTCAATTTTTGATTTATCCACTTCAATTCCATTTTGGGAAATGACATGACCAAGCACAATTCCTCTTTGAACCATGAAATGACATTTTTCAAAATTTAAAACAAGATTTTTTTCAATGCAGGTTTTCAAAACTTTTTCCAGATTTTTCAAACAATGATCAAAAGAATCTCCAAAAACTGTGAAATCATCTAAGAAAACTTCCAAGCAATTTTCAATGTGATCAAAAACTATACTCACCATGCACCTCTGAAATGTACCTGGAGCATTATATAATCCAAATGGCATTCTTTTATATGAAAAAGTACCAAAAGGTCATGTAAATGTTGTCTTATCTTGATCCTCGGGAGCAATGGGTACCTGAAAGTAACCTGAAAATACATCCAAAAAGAAATAATGAGTTCTCCCTGCCAATCTTTCTAACATCTGGTCAATGAAAGGGTTGGGGAAATGATCTTTTCGAGTGACCTGGTTCAATTTCCTAAAATCAATGCACACTCTCCAGCTGTTTTGATTTCTCATAGGGATTAACTCATTCTTTTCATTTCTCATAGTGGTCAGGCCAGTTTTTTTTGGAACGACATGAATAGGGCTGACCCACTACGAATCTGAAAAGGGATAGATGATCCCAGCTTCCAAGAGCTTCTCGATCTCCTTCTTCACAACCTCCATCAAGGTGGGATTCAGTCTCCTTTGGGTCTGTCTAACAGGGTTTGAATCTCCCTCAACAAAAATTCTATGTGAGCATATTTTTGGGTTAATTCCTGGGATATCACCTAAGCTCCATCCTATTGCCTTGACATTCTCTCTCAAAAGCTCAATCAATGATTTTTCTTGGGATTTAGAAAGATTATTAGCAATTATCACTGGTAGTTTTTCTCCCTCCCTAAGGTATACATATTTCATATCAGTGGGGAGTGGTTTGAGTTCAAGGTTAAGAGGATTCTCAAGGGATGAGAATAAATTGACGTTTTATTTTTCCAAATTTTGGACCTCCTGCAAACAAGAAACCATATCATCTTCCTCATTATTTAACAAATCATCAAAGAAATCATATTTTACCTCTTCCTCCCACATGAAGTCAGAATCTCCAACATCTTCAGCATCCACATGTTCAATGATATTTTCAAGGGAAGATGTCTCTCTTAAGTCTAAGAATTCATAGAGCATACATGATTCTTCAATTGGTTCTTCACCAACTTCATGGGAAAGAGAAAAGAGGGAGTGATCATTTGATGGATTCCTCATGGATTCAAAAATATTGAAGTGGACCGTGCTCTCTCCAAACTCCATGGTGAGTGTCCCCTCATGGACATTGATGATGGTTTTGGCTGTCTTCAAGAAAGGTCTCCCCAAAATTATGGGTGAATGAGATGGGCTCCTATCTTCTTCCATATTGAGCACGTAGAAGTCAGCTGGGAATAAGAGATCTTTGAATTTCACAAGGACATCTTCCAAAACTCCTGTAGGAAAAACTGTGGATCTGTTTGCAAGCTGGACCACCACTCTTGTGGGCTTCAATTCTCCCATCTGCAAAGAAGTGTATACCGAGTGAGGCAATACATTAATTGAAGCACCTAAATCACACAAAGCATTAGTGAAATTTAATGAACCAATGGTGCATGGAATGGAAAACGTCCCTGGATCTTGACATTTGGTTGGAATCTGTGGTGTGATAAGGGCTGAGACACTTCTTCCCAAGTTGATTCTTTCATTCCCATGAAGCCTTCTCGTTTTGGTGCAAAGATCTTTCAAAAATTTTTCATACCATGGAATTTGTTTAACAGGTTCAAGTAGGGGGATATTGATTTCCACTTTCTGGAAGGTGTCCATAATTTCTTTTTGAAGTGCTTCTTCATGCAATTTCTTTGATTCAATCATCCTTGTTGGAAATGGTGGAGGTAATTCTTTCTTCTCCCTTTGTTTTCATTGCATTGGTGTTTCTTGTTTCTTATTCTGTGGCCTATCCTTCTCCTCCTTCTCTTCCTTTTCATCTTCTTGGTGGATTCTCACAAGAATTTTTGAATCATTATCCCTCAGAATATGTGGTATTATTTCAGGTTCATGGTTGGATGGAGGTGGGATTTCTTTTCCACTTCTTGTTATGATTGCACTTACATTCTCTTTAGGATTTGGCACTGTTTGGGATGGAAGCCTACCTGGATTCTTGGACATTATTTCAACAATACTTCCCACTGTGTCTGCTAGCTTGTCAACCTTATCTTCTAGGCCCTCATACTTGGATTGTAGCTATTCCACATAAGGTTGTGTGCTGGTGGATGGTTGTTCATATGTCTTTCTTTGGAATGGTGGAGGCTGAAAAGATTGTTGGTGTTGGAAGGGCTGTTTATAAGATTGTTGGAAGGGAGGGGGGTTCTGGTATTGCTGCTGGTGGTAAGGAGGTTGACTGGGGTGCTGGTTAAATGGTCCCATCTGGTTTTCTTGGTTCCCATATCCTTGTTGGGATTGCAGTTGATTTTGTTGGAATTGTCTTGGTTGAAAGGCCAAAACACAATATTCTGTCCCCTGAATCTCAGGGCACTGGTCAGTATAATGAGTGGAAGAATAACATAAACCACATACCTGAGCTGAAGCTTGTTGTCCATTTTCTTGTGTTACAGCCATTTGACGGACTAATCTTGTAAGTTCATCAACTTTGGTTTCAATCAATGTAGATGAATCAGATGTTTTTACCACATGTATCCCCCTGGTTCCCATTCCTCTTAGTCCAAATTGTTGTGAGTTTTGAGCAATCTTCTCAATTAGTATTTTGATATCTGCAGGAGACTTGTCAATCAGGTACCCCCCTGATGAGGCATCTAGAAGATTTCAATCATTATCCATTAGTCCTTGGTAGAAGAACACAAGGAATTGGTGTTCCTCCATTTCTTGATGTGGGCAGCTGGAACATAGCTTCTTGAAGCGCTCCCAGTACTCGTAGAGGGTTTCTCCAGTTGATTGTCGTATGATATAAATCTCTTTCTTGATGGCAGTGCTCCTCGATGTGGGAAAGAATCTTTGCATGAAACTTCTTTTTAGGTCTTCCCAATCACTGATCTCCCCTGGTTGTAAGTTGTACAACCATTCTTTAGCTATTCCTTCAAGTGAGAAGGGGAATGCCCTCCACTGAAATTGGTCTTCGGGTGCTCCTCTTGGCCTGAAGCTTGAGCAAGTGTATCTGAATTCTTGCATGTGCCGATTTGGATCTTCTCCTGCAAGACCATGAAACTTGGGAAGAACATGAATCATATTGACACGTAATTCAAAATCATTTGGTTCAGTGGGTGCAATTAGTTGGTTATTTTGAATGGCAAATTGTGGTGCACATAGATCACGCAGGGTTTGGTTGGGATTTCTAGCCATGATTTCAGGATCAGAGTGAACACTAAGAGTTTCAATTGAATCTGAGAGATCTATTTCTTCAAATATTTCTGGTAGATTTCTTTTTCTTAGTTGGGTTAATGTTCTTTCAATTTCTGGATCAAATTCAATTAATGGTTCTTTTGAGGTGCGGGTCATTCAATTTGGTTTTTTTTTGTTGCACTGCCTCCCTGGAAACGGCGCCAAGTTTGATGCACGCCTGTCGTAGGGCATGGAAAAACAATTATTTCCTAAGTTAAAATGTAGTTAAGTGGTTGACCTAGGATGTCTCCTGAAGAAGAGTGCATACAAAACGAGTTGTCACTTTAAAACGAGGGTAAAAGAAATGTTGTGTTTTTGAAATGAAATTTGAAATTAAAATGATTGAAAAACTATGATTTTTAAAAGGGTGATTAGGTCGGGGTCGGTTTCCTAATTATAATGCATTCCTTGTTCAATTTAATTCAATCCTCTTCTTCTTAGTTGATTAAAGTGAGTTTTCATAATCGTTTCCTCTCACTTCCTTGGTGAAATTATTATTGTGAGAGAAAACCTTACCATGATCTTGGTTTGTTCAACTCTCCTTCCATATGTAAAATAGTTGTATTGAATATCTTTAATTTAAATGGGCAATTCCTGATCGGGTTTTTTTTATCCCAAACAATCAAGAACATTCACTACACCTTTTACACATACTGACGATCGTCGAGTACTTCACCACTAATTCCTGGTTTATTCAATCGTATATAAACCAGAATTTGGTGGAGGGAGATATTGATTATTTTACCAAGGAAAAAATAAATAAAGGAATTAATATTCAAGAACGATTGCACTTGATTATAAAATCCGCTATAATAAATTGAAAATAACTTTAAGAAGAAAGAAATTTATTTAATTGCATCCAAGAACTCAAGCATTACAATGTAGAAAACCAACCCTTCCCCAATCACTCGAAAAGATTACCCCACCATGGTAAGGGTAATAGAGTTGAATGGGGAAGAATAAGGAATTACAAAACTATGAAAAAGAAAATAAATAAAAAAATAAAACCGAAAATATCTTCTTCTTGGTGTCCCGGAAGGAATTGGGTGGAGAATGGATGCCTTGAGAGGGTGGAGCTCTCCTCCTTTTATAGCCAGAATGTTTCCCCCGAATGTCGACGCGTCTTAGCCCCAATAAATGAAATCTTCATGCGTTGAGCCCTTCATGAATGTTCTTCATAATTCCCTTGTCCGTGTCTCCTCAAAATTCAAGCGGATTTGGACTTGTATTCTGAGTGTTATGGTCGTTTTACCTTGAGCATTTATTCTGTCCAGTCAGACTCTCCAAAACGAAATCCTCCGGATTAGGGTGCTTTAATGACCCAATAAATGGCCAATTCACTCATTTATTCCTTCATAAAAGATGCTCCAAAACTCCTTGCGCGTCCACGCACCTAATTTCACTAGCTTTGTGCCCACATTGGATGAGTTATGGATCCCACATCAAAACTAGGCCGAACTAAAAACAGTTTTCTTGATCCAACTTGTGAGCTTCTTTTGAGCTTCCATATGGCCAATTCAGATTTTGGTCCAAATATATTAAATGAAGCCCTGGATGTGTAGAATCTGTAAAAGAAAGAATTTTTCAATTTGGATCAGTGTAGTTAATTTATGGCCAACCTACCTAAATAATTTAAAACTGTTAAAAATCCAAAATGGCCAATTTTTACTATTCAGCTCAAAATAACACCATTATCATAAAAATAAAACAATTCATCTTAGAGGAAGAATTTTGTGGGTTTAAAACAATGATATTCAATATAAATTAATTGAAAATATTTTCTCTATCATGTACCATTATCACCTCTATGTACAAATGGTTAGTTCTATTTGTATTCAGATGTACAATCATTATGATATTTCACAATGCAATTCATACTAACCCAAATTGAACATATTTAACTATAAATTCTATGATAGTGCCTGAATAGTTCACTGATCTATTAGATACAAACATTTATTTCCCAACAAACTCTAGATATATATGTGTACACCGTGAGCTACTGATGAAGGAAACATTAAAAGATTGTGTATTTTAAATTGCTCATACTCCAAGATGATCACGTACTAATTATTCTTTTGGTATCCATATTAATTACAATTTCCGCAATATCAGTGGCGAAAACCATTGGAACATATTTAGTGACATCTAGAATTATGTTTTGTACTCCATTTACTAGACCTCTAACAACAAATAGAGGCACAAATGGAGTCACGTGAGTTCAATTATCACCTTTGTGTTGCAATGGTTAGTTCTGTTAAAATATTCCTGTATAAACCATTTGGATTGAAATTATATTTTATATTGGAACATATTAAAATTATTTAACTTCTTCTTTGAAAACATTTCTAGAACAGTATGCTCCTCAATCAACATTGTCTACTAGAATAAAAAAACGAAAACAGTGACCATATGACATGGCGCAATCTCATATACTGTTCTTTAAGTAATATAAAAATGTTACTTAATTAACATAATTTAGGTCACACATCCTTTCTACTCACCATATAATATCATGGTAATTATTTTCCATAGCTCTAATGACTGCTGAAAATGGTCTACCGGATTCATCACCTTCAGCCTCAACGCGATAAGCACAAATCCTATTAAAAAAAATTCCATGCACGTTTTTATGGTTCCATTTCTTATGACTCCCTATACCAACAGACACAGTTTAACTCCTACTGCTTATGTGGACTTCAATACATTATCAATTACAGTTATGTTGTAAACTAAAACCAAAATAGAAAACTTGATCCACACAAATATATATGTATAAATGTTTCTACGTTCTATGAAATTGTGAATTGTTTTCGAAATTTACAATCAAGTTATAGAAACCAATCGTTTCTTCATCAATTAATGCCAACATAGTCTTCTAAAACATAGGAAAACATAGCTTCTGACATAAATCCAATAGAAAATTATAGAGGTATTTTGAGGATCGCATTTCTGTCAAAACACTATTAAGTATATTCTTATTTGAGAGACACAAATCTTACATAATGAATCATGCTGCAGAAGAGTCACTAGAACAACATACTTCTAAGTGCATGGGTTTTTGATGTTACCAAAAATGCATTAATTATTCTTTAATACCAAAGAATCATCCCTGCTATTATTGGTTGACTGTTAGTAATATAATATGTTTTAAATTTAATATTCCATTAGGTTATTCTGATATTAGAGATCCCTCAATTGACTTTCAGTAATGTCAGTCTTTTTTCTGGTTCGATGAGAGAAATAAGAAATTCAGCAATCTAAGGCTCCTTCCTACCATAGGATTCAGATTACTGTAGATGATGACAGGTCATTAATTATTTTCACTAACATTATGTGGCTATAAAATAAGATATTTATCCGTATTGATTCTATCTTTTCTTACAGATGTTTACAACTTACCTTCAATTTATGGGGTGAGTAGGTAAATTAAATGAAGAATTACATTAAAAATAACAGCTATTCATCTAACATTATCATATTACAGCTCACCTGGGGTGAAGCGGTTGGGAAGTATGGTTTCTATCTACTTTGCTAAATTATATTCTATGTTATTTTTCTTTTTCTTAATATGAGTCCTCAACACTGTACTCACTAACTATAATTTCTTCTACTTGAAACTCCTTTTATCCTCAATTATTGTAACAAATTCTATGAATGCAATAAAAATTCTATACAACCTTCATATTCCAGAAGTAGACAATTACAGAAGCAGGTGACATTATAACTACTTCTAATTTTTTAATTAAAAGTTTCTACTCCCTATATCAAAATTCCAATACCCACATGTTCTTATTTGTTTTAAATCTGTAATAATTTATATACAGGGACTGGGTTGGTAATAACACCATAGTTATAGAGCCCACATCCAACATTTGAAAAACCCTCTATAGCGGTATTGTATTGGCATAACAAGAAAACAATTTTTTATGTGAAAAGCAGTCAAAACGTAACTAAGACATCCTTAAGTTTGGAAATTCTTTATAAATTACTGTGAATTGTTCAATATTTTCCCAAAATACTATGTATATTATTATTTACTCATTCTATTTTAGCCAATAAGGTTCTTAATAGCAGCTAAAATTCAAAAAATTTAAAGCACCCATAGTTGGTTTTATGATTCATGAAAATTTTTCATGAAGAAAGAGCATGTTTTAGACGAAACAATTTGGTGCCACAGTTGTAACATGTCTCCAATAAAACTATTCCATGGTTATGGTTTTTAATGTTTATAATATTTCAGTTTTATAGTTTTATACTAGCTAATTATTAAAGAAAAATACAAAATATGACTGACCACGTAATCATAATATTAAATCCAACAGATTTAGTGTGCAATTCATTGATACTGATAAAATATACTCATTTTTTGTTGTTTTAGTTTATAAACAAGTCATTCAGTTCTTACATAAAATAGCTGCATAGTTAAGAGCTACTTTGATAAAGGTACAACTGACCTCTTTTATCATATCTAAATATTTTTAAACCTTTTTTCCTAAAAATTCTTATCATTTGATAATTAGGATGATGACGAGTATGGTTTTCTTCAGGAACTGAAAATTTTCAAATCAATGAATGTGTTATTATCTATTGATGTATTGACCTATAATATTCAAAATTGTCATCATTATTTCTAACAAAATAGATATGAATTACTATTTATTAGTGATAATGAAGAGTAGTTCGTAAGATTTTTTGGCATATTCAAACAGATTCAGATAATAAATTTATCTTATTCCTAAATTCCTTACAATAATTAAAGTAGACAACATTTATTTTTATTTTTAAATAACCATACAGGGATATCAATGTAGTGGGTCATCAGAAGTCCGTAGTGACATATAATATATCCATGTCCATTCTTCTTAAGGTTTACCAATATTATTTTCTAAGACATGAAAATCACCTTACTTTTTCATTCCTTCAAACATTTTATAATTACAGCATCCAAGTGTTATGTCTTTGCCATCAACTTCAAACATTGGTACAAGATTGGGATGTTTTGCCTCAGATATGATAGCTACTCGGGTATATAGTAGGTACATCCAATGACTACTACATTCATTTTGTTCGTATACATATACATGCATGAATTAAATTGAGCTTCCTTTTTTTTCAGTTGTACATTTATTTAAATCTAGAATTGTATAATGTCAACTATTTGATAGCTGCTTCATTTTTTCACCTTACACATGTAGTTTTAAATTAATGTAACATTATTCTCTATGTAGAAAAATATTTCAGATGAATCTGATATTGAGGTTATGGTGCAATAAAATCGTTTGATATATGGAGACAGTTTTGGTACCAGACATCATTGTAATCAACTAGATAGTCGAACTAAGGGTACTTAAAACAAGAACAATAGCAATTCTGTGTGAACTACTCTACTGCACATGCATGGTAATAATACATTATGCCTCTTAAAATATTTTCCATTAATATTTTATTAAAACTTATTTTCAGAAAATGGTTTTATCGAGTCATCAAAGTACACCGAACTTATTAGAAAATGTATACTGCTCATTAACAGGGTTTTTCTAAGTTGTAGATACTTCATAACAATGACCAGATTAGAAAATTTATACTGCACATTGAAAATGTATACTGCTCATTGAGAGAATTTGATTAGTTCATTATTATAACTATGACAAGATTAGTTCGTTCTTATAACAATAACCATATTAGATCTTATAACAATTACCAGATCAGTACTGTAAACAATGTTAAAATTTTAAAAACTGTACAAAAAACAATGACCATATTAGTTCATTCTTATAAAAATGACCAAATTAGTTCTTTCTTATAGAGTTATGTTCTTCCTTATAGCATTGGGTAACACCATATCAATGTAATCTTATTTGAAAAAAAAAATCAAGATTATTTTGCTGTTAAATTTTTAAACATAACAATTTTTTCTATTTGTTTAGTTTTTCCTGTTCATTTTTTTAAAACTGTTATAATAAACTATACAGTTTTTTATACTGTTTTTAAATGAACATATTAATTTTCTGTATGTTAAGTTGTTTTTTAGATTTGGTCACACACACTCAATGTACAGTTTATAAATACTATACTAAAATCTGCATGTTTTTTTTCTTTTTTTCCAGAAATTTAATTTTTATATTCATTCTTCATGGTCATATTTTCACCAATTTGTTCTGCATTTTTTCTACATGTTCTAATTTGTGCATGTTTTTCATCATTTTTTATAAATTTTCTATGTTTATGTATTCATTATTAGTACTAAAATCTCCATGTTGTTCCGCATTATTTAAATATGTTCTAATCTGTACATGTACCTATCCAAGTACACTATTCTTTGTATGATTTTACATTAACATTATAAAAACATATAACTCCACAGTGGTCTAATTTTTTTTACGTTTTCTACATGTTCAAATATGAAAATGTTGTTAAACCTTTTTGACACATGTTATAAGTTTTTGAATTCATTATTAGTACTAAAATATGCATGTTCTTCTGCATTAAATCTATTTTGGTCTGTTCTAAAGACTGATGTATTTGGGATTTCTCATGTTGGACATTTTAGTGTGAGTTTTATTTTGGTTGAATATCAGTTTTCATACTAGACATTATTCATGCAGGATTATTTTTCCTGCTGGATAGTATTCTTGTCATGCTGGATGGTTTTGTACATTTTCTAATCTGTACATGTTTTCGACATTTTGTATACATTTTATAAGTTTCTGTATTCATTCTTAGTACTAAAATCTGCATATTGTTCAGCATTATTTACACATGTTCTAATCTATACATGTACCTATCAAACTTTACTATTATTTGTTTGATTATAAATTAACTATTTGAAAACATATAACTCCACTATAGTCTAATTTTTTCTACATTTTTTCTACATATTCTAATCTTTACATGTTGTTTAACATTTTTTATACATTTAATAAGTTTATGTATTCATTCTTAATACAAAAATATACATGTTCTTCAGCATTACTTCTACTGTGGTCTGTTCTAAAGATAATGTATTTGTGATTTCTCATGTTGAAAATTTTAGTATGAGTTTTCTATAGGTTGATTATTTGATTTTCATACTGGATGTTTTTCATGTAGGATGTTTTTCCATGATAGAAAGTTAACTTTTCACGTTGTATGGTTTTCATAGTGGATAATTTTGTATCAGTTTTTATGATAAATGTTTATCATCATTCTAGAAGTAACTCGTCATAGATTAGGATAAAGCTGGATGTTTTTTATGATGTAGGTTGTTGATGGTGGATGTATAGGTTGGAAGTTTTCTGAACATGGTTTTTTCATATTGGAAATTATTTCATACTGGATGGTTTGTTGTATTTGATGTTCTCCATGTTCCTGGAATGATTTCATCAGTTCATGATTAGTTGGTTTTCTCATGTTACCATATTTAATTTAACCATTTTTAAATTTCTCAGTTCGATTATTACAATCTTTCTTATGTTTGACTTATCTTTAACATTTTATTCAACATTATTGTTTGGTCTTAATTTTATAAATACTAATCTATTATTAAAACAAATACCAATATTCAAATATTCCATGCAATAGAATTGGTGAGTACTAGTATTATAAATGTTGTTTATATATATTTAATTCTTGTATTGATTTTTTAGTTTCCAATTTATGAATGGTATCCGATTTTATAATAATGTTTTTTTATAAAATTAATATTTTATTAAACTATTTAAAAACGATTAAAATATTATATAACACTGAGATGGATAATATATTGTTTAACATTTCATGGGATATGAATTTATTGACATTTTTTAGCCTTTTGTTCTAGAATAGTATTATTATAGATTAATATTTTAAGAAATTCCAAGAGTTCCCCCCACCCCCCGCCCCTCTCTTATGAAAGGGAATATATTATTCTCATTTTTTCCACACATAAAAACCTTTTAGGTTCATCAAATTAGAGGACACATACCTTCGTAGATTCATTCCCCTCCTTATGAAGGTTTTATTTTAGGTAGAACATCAATCCTAGTGGTCTTATGGTTTTAGTAAAAGGATATTATCTTAAGAAGATGTACCATTGATATATAATTTAAAATCAATTGTTTTGGTTTTATTTGTTCATTCACATTTCTAAAACCTTATTCAACCAATATAAAATAAAAAATACAACATAATAAATATAATCGCACTTTATTATATTAGGATAATAACCTATACCCCTCTCTACCACCTAAAATGGGAAAATAATTCATCGTTTGTGTGTACAATGTACTACCTCCATGTAAACTGATATAATTAGTTATCTACTACCATCTATCAAGACTGTTTATAATGATGGGATAAATTTTTTTAAATATTATTAAATAATAGTTTATAATTTTTTGAAGACAATTTTTCTCTTAAATTCTTGTATTACCCTAAACATAAAAATAAAAGCTTCGTTTGTGCGTACACCTGGAATACCACCTCCATGAAATAATGTGATATATTATTCATCATTATATTTCATGAATTATATATATAAATTTATATATTTAATTGAAATTTTATTTATGACATTATAAAAATTGTTTAATGATGAAATAATTCATTCCTTTTTTCGATAATGATCAGTGAAACATGGGAACATTACTCATGCATATATACAGCCATACACTTCATGATTGTAACATAGTTCATTTTCAAACATAATATTTAATGGATAAATATAAAATTTTAATTGGATTATAAAAATATTTACTATTTCATTTATATTTCTCTCGATATGGTATAATAATGACATATTTGACATCATTCCACATATATAATTCATTCTTCACTTCATAACTAAATATCCACAAAACATCATATATGAATTTACATAATTAAATATTTTTTATCACATTATAATAAGTGAAATTGAATTAATAATAAAAATATAATTTTTCCAATGAGAATAATAATTAACTTATTTTTATTACATAGGAAGATAAAGAGTTTATGTTATGAGTCAGACTCAAGGTCATGGACCCATGAACTAATAAACAAAATATTAAATGTTTTAATGATTTATTTTATAATTATTTTTATCTCATGTCCATGTTTTTAAAATGATTCTAAAAATGTATTAATATGGAAATTAGTTTTTCACAAAACAGAATTTCTAAATTTCTTCCAATTTTTCTGATAGGGAATCATTTTAATGTTTCATGATTGAGACATTGTTTTAAAAAAATTATTTTAATTTTTCTTCTTACAAAATTATAAATGAATATTTTATTAAATTATTGAAACTAGAGGATTTGAACAATTTCATGCCTCCATTTTGATTTTATGCATCCATTACAATCTTATATGGTTATTTTAAAAGAAAACATTTCCCTTTTTTGTGTGTGGTTTTGTTTCTAAATAATTTATTTTCCTCAATTAATTTTTTTATGATGCATGAATTCATGGTTTTTTATTATATTCTTTTTGGAACTTGTTTAGGATCACGTGTGGTTCCATTATAATCAAAATATGTGTGGTTATATTATATCTCAATAATTAATGGGTGTATTTTGGTAGTTGATCGAGATAGTTATTCCACGTGTAACTGTGATGGTTATATCCATATATAAAAATTTTGGATACTTTATTGTAATTGTGGGGGTTGCATCACATGGAATCATTAAGGGTTTCATTATAAGTTATCAAGTTAATTAAATGATGTCCCAATTCACCTGTATTTTTATTATGCCTGCAGTGTTTCTTATATAAATCTAATGTTTTCACAATGTATTATATTGAGATTTTGATAAAAATATATATGATACCTAATGTTTTAAATAAATGTTTCTGTGTATATATAGTTTTAAATAAAACATATATGGATATAATTTTTCTTTTATTATTTCTTTTTAAGTATTTTATGAAAATCATCAAATTAAACCTACTTTTAT
Source organism: Viscum album (assembly GCA_963277665.1). Lineage (NCBI taxonomy): Eukaryota > Viridiplantae > Streptophyta > Magnoliopsida > Santalales > Viscaceae > Viscum > Viscum album. Next base: position 1,929,121,536 of record OY728150.1, on the reverse strand, counting down.
GGGTATGCAAATAATTTATTTTGATCCCAAATTTTATTTTTGATAGAATATTTTTTTACATATTTAAAAACTAATTATATAATGTTTCCTTTTTATATGACTTACTAAAATTGTTTTCTCATCCCATGTTTTAACAACTTTTGAAACAATTTATGGAAAAGTATGAAAATGGATGAAATTGTTAATAAATTTTCAAATATTTATCATGGAAATAAATTATGAATTATTTTAATGACTTTTGTTTTATGAAAAACATTGATAATGTGTAGAATATTATACATGAAATTTATGAGTTTAGTTTCTAAGAGATAGTACTAATTATCTAAAAATATAAATCTAAATAATCATTTGATATGAATTAATGGTAATTCTAGTTTAAATTATCAATAATAAGAAATGTATTATGATTGGGTATTTACAGTTTGTATCAGATTAGGATTCAGACAAATTTAGATATTATGGTATTTTCAAGGGATCTTTTCCTTAGTGTTATGAATATCTTCATTGGTTTATAATTATATGGTTCCTCATACATTAAATTTCGTAGAAAACCCTCTTTAGGATATATGTTTTGAAATTCTATGGTGAGTGGTGATATTTTTGAGACACTGATTTTCTAATTGTGGGTTATTACATTTTGGGATGAGGAATTAAAGGTGCAAGGTAACCTTTATGGTTAAAATATTGATCTAATTTTAAATATATTATGTTTAGTTTTGAGTATTTTTTCTTATATGTATATGAACATTATTAAAATTATCATTTAATAAAAAGAGGATTGCCTGCATGTGACAGGGCAATCGATCACCTCCAGAAAGGTCACAAGGCTTGAACCCACAAACATACAAGGACAATAGTGTATCCCCGACCATTTTCATATATGATGTAATAAATAATATGAAATTGTTTATTTTATTTAAACTATCTAATAGATATAGTTTATCTTCATTTTGGTAACATGTATTTTATTGAATAGATGACTATGTAATTAGAAAATGATTTAGAGATTAATTTTATCGTCATATTGGTACTTTATCTCATGCTCTGGAAATTCTAAATTCAATTTTAAGGATCATTCTATAATTTAAAAATTTTATTCATATATATAAATAACTCACATAACTTTTTGATATAATAATTCCTGGAATACTCACCCTGATTATAGAACTCTAGATCAAGATACTTATAATTCATTAAACATTAATGATGATTCCCTATATTTTTTATTTATATATTAAATCCTCAAAAATAAATTGAAATTGTGGATAAAAACGTCTTTCATTCACATGGATGAAAATATTCCATATCTTGAATCCTTACATCTTTCTATCCTAGGGAAGAACACATATTGTGATTTTTCAATTGGGCATGAAAAATAATTTTAGGTGGAATTATATCTTCATGATTTACTAAATCTTAAAATAAATCACATATTGGGAAGCGTCAAAAATAAATGGCTCAAGGGTCATGATAGAAATAGTAAATTCATTAAATAACTTCAAAGGGTTAGAAAAATTAACCATCTTTTATCCATTCATTGTAACAATGATAATTTATTAGAAAATAGAGAAGACCATTCATCCCATCTTGCTTATTATTATATGATTATTTTTGTTACCTCTAACACTTTCAAATATTCTTTTTAAGAAAATATTACTAATCATATCTCTCAAGAATAGAACTCTTATAACTGTACAATTCCTCATCCTTTTGAGTATAAATAGGATGTTTTTAGTTTAAATTCTAGGATCACTTCAGGGATGATTGTTTTTTCAAATTATTTCATCAAAAATATTTTGGGATGATATTAATTTTTATGTTTTCAGATAAGTTAATCATTTTTTAAAGGTGGTTGGCATATTAAAAGAATAAATTCTTAATTTTTATCCATTATTCCTAAAGAATAGAATGATATTGAAATACACCTCTTTAAAATGGTTTCTCTAGTTAACAAAATTTATAAAATTACTGGAAGAAAAATTTTACCAATAGACATGTTATAATTGATAACATAATTGTGACTTCTAATAAAATTATATTTATAAAAGATATAACCATATAAGACTATATTGTCATAGCTTTGGAGTGTTTTAATCTTGTTAGGAAATCCACAAGGAGAGTCATTATTTCTATCAAATTATATGTTAAGAAAGATTTTGAAATTCTTCCTTGTATTGCTATATGTGACATTTTAAATAGGGTTGGTTATTGTGATAACTTTGTTAATATGTTTAAAATCATCTGTATCTTTTCCCACATTGCATTTTTCATTAAGGGCCCTCCTAACAGATATTTCTCTTGAAAAAATGGTTTCTGATTGGGGGACCCCCTCTCAGTCTATAATGGCCCAGTCCTCCCAAGTCAATTACTTTTTTAAAATATAGTGGTTGAGGTTTTTTGGGAGATCATGGAAACTTAATCTAAAACATTTCAAATTTTTCAGTTTTCTAATAGTGAGTGAGGATCAGTGATTCAGAATGTTGACTCCCTCTGGTGACTCACAATGGTGAGTTACGAATGTGATTAACTTATATTAGGACACATTGATAGGTTTCTATCAGTGAGTCGTCTGATGGTGACTCTCCAAATGGGGATTCATTTAACGAGGGATCATCAAATGGTGAGTCATCGAACAGCTGATCATCCACCAGTAGCTCATCCAATGGTTTCTCACACTAGTGGTTCAAACCAATTTCTCACCTAATGTTAATTTATTTTTCATAGTTTTAAATTCATCCATTATTTCTTGTTTCCTAATGTTTCCCCCTTTAGTATTTTAATTGATGTAAAATGAGTTTAATACCATATCTAATGGGTTTTTGAGTTGTTTAAAATCGTATCCAACTTCTAAAAACATGAATCATCACTTGATTTCCAAATTGCATGGCCTTGGTCAAGATATTCCTTTAATTGATTTTAAAAACAGTTTCTTCCATTGATATATGACTTATCCATGGTAAAGTAAGGCCCTTTCTTAATTATACGCTTCCCTTTACCCTTGATACATGATTTCCCCCAGATTCTATCTACCCTTGAGGATCCATGCATTATTTTTAACATTTTTGGATCACATTGTTTCCTAGACGCTGTTAATAATGCACGTGCACCTCCTTCTTCTGTGCAACTAGGATGTGATGATCATCTCTTCTTTGAGGTAGGGATTCCATCGTCACTCGTTTATTTCTGTATCATGTAGGGTTGGTGTATGAATGTCTCCCATGTCTAGATAAAATAACTTCAAATAAATAATGACAATTAAATTGATTTAATATCAACATGCGGGGTTGGTAAAAAATAATGTATGTTCAACATTGTAATTAGTAAATTTGGTCCTTATATAGGCTTAAGGACTACTCAAAATCAGGGTTCTTGGTGGTCTTCATTTTCACACCTATGATGAATTGTGAATTTTTATTGGTTCTCTATCTAATGAACATATAAATATATATATAATTGATAAACCACATGTATTAAAATAAATAAATGGATTCCCTAGTATCTTATGGCATATCTGATCATGACCTCAATTTTAGAAGTATAAATTGAAAAACATACCATATGTTTAAGTCAAATAAATCATTTTTTTGTTGTGATTTTTGGGTTTTTGTGGGTTTTTTGTATACAGTGGTTTTGGTGGTGTAAGGGAATCTTGTGTTGAATGATTATTTGATTTTTTAATGAAAATGATGTGTTATATAGTAAGGCTATGATTGGGTTCTATATTTATGTGTTGATTGGTGTGGTGTAGTTATGCAATAGGGATGCCATGAATGGATGTGATGTGATGTGTTGATGGGTGTGGCCGTAAGTAGGGGGTTTATGATGAGATGATGGATTGGGGGGCTTGAAATTAATGAATGATAATATAATTGGTTGGTACAATTAACTATCTTAGAGTTTCTCCATGAGTAGCATTCCTAAAGCGTCACATTGTGTTTCAGTGTCAGTTTTTATGACTTTTATGGCAGTTGAATGTAGAGGAAATGTGAATTGGGTTAATTTACCAGGGTTCTTCTTCCTTTCTGTGACATTTTTTTGTGAATTGTTATGTGTTATGCTTGTTAGTTTCCTAGATATTAGGGGAATAAATGCATTTTTTATAATATAATAAGAATTGGTTAAATGAATTGTATAGGGTTATGAATTTATTTCTAACTTGTTGTGTGGTTTTACATTTAGAGGTAGTAGCAAAGTTAGTGTTTGAGTTAGTTTTTTGTTGAAAACCCATAGGTTGGGATTGAGTGTTTTGTATCATATATATACATGTATTTTCCTTTTTTATTTCTATCACATCCCACCCTAGTTTAGCACTATGTGGAAAACAACCCCGTCATAATATGGTGGGGAATATTTACAAAACACCACAGTAAGAGGAAGTATTGTTGGACACCTGCTCTTCCTTTCCCCTTATTATGGGCAGTGATAGCCCAATATTCATCTAGAGGGTTATAGTTTTTAAGGCCCAGGTGTGTGAGAGTGAGTGGTACTTCCCAGGTATCTTTGGGATGAGATGTGTTATTTTATACAACGTATATTTGGGATTTGGTGCGGATTGTAGACCAAGTGTTTGTGGGAAGGATGTGATGTGGATGTTTTAATGGTTTTTGCAGGTGGTGTGTGATGTGGTATGTGTCCTAGGTGTCTGCATGAGAGATGTGATGAGGTTTTCTTTCCCATGTGACAAGTTGAGCTATGAGGCCTAGGTGTGTTCTAGTATTTTTTTCTATGATATGTTCAGAAGAGGCGGGAGTACCGAGATGTTGGTTTTTATAGTTTGAGGGCATCTAATTAGAGGGAACGTGGTTAGGGTACCCTATCATCTATGTTCTTATTATATTAATTTACATGACGTGTGTTACATGGTGAGTGTACCTTAGTGATGTTGGGATGGTTATAATGCCTTGTTGGGTGTTGTTGGTTCTCCTGTTTTCACATGGGAGCATTATTATACATCTCTCACTTGTGAATGAGAGACTTTAGTTTTCCCTATTTAGTATATCTGTATGCTCACTCAATATATATAATTTTTTTTTATTTCTAGGATGATTATGTAGACTGTGCAATACATTACTATCTTAGACTATGGGATAGTTGTTGTGTCACTATTTTCATTAATTTTTTAACTTTCCGTCATGTTTTATGTCATTTGTTAAAAGTTTTATTTTCTAAACATGTGTGTGGGATGGATTATAGATTTCTCATATATATGAATTGGAGTGTTTTTGAGGTGGATACATATTATTTCCCAATATTGTATTCATATAAAGGGTAATGTCTCCCATAATGTGAGATTAATGTACCCTTGGTTCTAGTCTCCACCCCAAGGCCTATTGGAAGTGGTTTTGAGGGGTTATTATCGATCTTCCTTCATTGTCTTCTAAGAAGGGTCATCTCTGGTTTGAGGGGTTCAGATATAATGGTATCAAAGCTAGGTATTTCGAATAAATCAAGGAGGATGGAGTTAAGCACAATGAGGATTGAAAAGGATGGTGGGGAAACAACTTTAGGGTATCATTGTGTGTGACATAGGGAAGTGAAGACTTGCTATGAAAAAATATATTACGCCCCCCCTGTTATTTGATGCAAGGACTCTAATCCTAAAAAATTCAATGTATGGCTACACCATTTGTAATATAGAGCCCCTTGGAAAGGTACATGAATCATAATGACATGAGTTCTAATTTTAATAGGAAGATTTGGGTAATTTTAAATAAATAAAAAGTTAAATGACTTAAGATGAGTCTCAATTGAAATTATATACTACTCAGGCTTAGGAGTTTCTTATTTACAATTTTATGAATGTCACCTAGTTATCTTCAATACGTGGCTCGGATAGTTGAGGCTTAGCAGGATGACTAGGTTAATCTTTGGAGCGTTAATCTGGTGGAGGAGGATGACCTCTAGTAGATAATGTTTCATTCCTTTCAACGACAATCTTTGGGAATGTACTAGTGTAGTGTTTTCGACATGGATATAGATAGATTTCTCGAGGAGCTAGATATCACCTTCAGTTTGATCCATTCTTCGATGGAGAACTGTGTTCCTTTGGAAGTGAGCCAGATGTGGGGAGTTTCATGAAATTAGAGGATGTTGTACCTGGGGTATTAGAAAAAGGTTGACATTCTGTGGGTCGATTTGAAGAAGGAGTTCTAAGAATAATTACTTTCATCAACAATGAAATATGATAAGAGGATAGAGTTACTATTTGTCTAGTAGGATAGAATGCTAATTCATGCTCTAGGGATTAATTTAAAGGGTCTCCTTTGATTTTTCCTAGATCTCATTCTGGAATGGGAATCTCAAGAGATATTCTTAAAGGGAAGCACTTCGTTCTTCTATATAGTTTGTGGTCTCCCAATTTACATTTTCGACATACTTGGAGGACTATAAGATGGTGTAAGTGATTGATCGGATTCCCTCATGAGGAGGTGTACCATTAGAGGGGAGCCAGTAGGGTTCGTTGAGAGGTAGGATTACCAGTTTCTTGTCTTAGGCAGAAGGGTTTTCGAGGTTTCAAAAAGTGGGGAATCGGCCATATAACTTTCTGTTTCGACCTTTTGGTCCTCCTACCACTCTTGTGGTCTTGGGAATTATTTTCTTCCTTGTGGGGTTCACATTAATATTAGAAATAGTGCCCAATGATCATTAGAGATCAGTTTGTTGGAGCTGGGCTGGTTTCACGCAAGCCTGAGTAGTACTTTTGAGCTATGCCAATTCACCAGTAGGGAAAACAGGATCATGCTCCACCAAGGGGAGATGGAGTAGGTAGAGGATGAAATAATGATCTTACTCCGGGAACTAGACCCAAGCATGGTCATAGAGGAGGAATTCAATAGATAGGTGGATGAGTTGGGCATGGATAATTTCACACAATGGATCTAGAAGTTTTTGTAGCACCTAGATCATTAGAGGTGTGATCATCTTGTTTAGTACCAATGATTGTGATTTGTTTGATTTGGGAGCATCACACTCCTTTGTTACACCCAATGTATAACATGCCCTTGGAATAGAAATATAGACTCTTCCCCTTCCTCTATTGTTGATTACACCAATCAGAGGACAAAATTGATTACTTGATTTGTTATGGGGATGTAGATTAATTATTGACCCCATTAGTCTTATGGGGATATCTTCTTGCTACAGATGCAACCATACAATTTATTTCTCATCATCGACTGGTTGTATTCTAGGAATCTCGTAATGAACTACATTATAAGGAGAGTTGGGTTTTCTGATATGAATGGTTAGCATGTGGATTTCGATAGTATGTGACACTTTTAGGGGGTAAGTCAGCATTTGGAGCCTCTTATTTCTTTGTTGTCTGAGCTGTTAGTTGAAGTAGTGGACACTAAATTCCCTTGGGTTTTTGGGGAGTTCATGGATGTTTTTTCTTGAGGATGTTGTGACTGTACCACCTAGACATGACATTGAGTTTGGGATATACCTATACCCTGGTGCATCCCTGATTTCGATTAGATGGAACCTTCTGAGTTGTAGGAGTTGAGGATGCAGGTTATTGACCTGATGAAGAATTTCATTATCCATCACAGTGTGTCACCGTGGGATTCTCTAGTTTTGTATGAAAATAAGGTAGACAGAGGAATGAAGTTGTGCATAGAATATTGGAGGTTGAATCATGTAACGATCAAGAAATGTTTCCATCTACTAATAATGTATGATAATTTTAACCACGTGATTGGACCTTGTCAGTTTTGTAAGATTGATCAGTGGTTTGAATATCACAAGTTGAGGGTAAAGGGGGGAAATGTCCTGAAAACTATTTTTAGATGTAGGGATTAGAAATTTGAGTTCATAGACAAGTCATCCAGTGTTATGAATGCACCAGTCTTGTTCATGGGGCTTATTAACTATGTATTTCATGAGTTCTTGTACTGGTCCTCCAACATATTCAACGATGAAATTTTGATCATCTCGAAGTTAGAGGAGGATTATTCCGAGAATCTCCGGATTTTCTTATAGGTTATTTGATTCCATCAAATCTACCAAATGTAGTTAAAGTCCCTATTTTGGACATAAGTGGAGAATTTCCTTGGGAATGTGGGATCTCAGTATGGTATAGAAGTGGTCCCATACAAGGTTTAGGAAGTTGTTTCTAGGAAGACAACCAAGAATTATTTAGAGGTTCAATATTTTCTCAGTCTATTGGGATATTATTGAAGATTTATACTGAATTTATCTCTTGTGGCAGTTCTATTGAAAACTCTGACCAGAATGGACCCGGTTATTTTGTGGAGTGAGTAGTGTCAGAAAATGTTCAACTATCTTAAGGGGAATATGGTCAGTGATTAATTTTTAAGAGGATGGTGTGATGTTCAATGTGTTTTTTGATTCTTTATGTATGGGCGTGGGATGTGTCTTCCTTAAGAAATGATAAATTATCTCTTATGGGTTTATTAAGTTGTTTCAACATGAATGTAACTATGACACTCATTATTTAGATATAGTAGCAGTTGTGTTTTTTTAGAATTTGTTCTGAAATTACATCATTGGGGACAACTTTTTGGTATTCACGCATCATAAGTGTTTGAGGTATATCTATTACAACTGAGATATAATGTTATGATCATGGAAGGGGATGGAGTTCATTCATAAATATGATTTCAAGAAAATTTAAACATCATAGAAGGGGAGTGTTGTGAATGATTCCATGAGATGGAAGTCACTAAAGGATGAATTTTTGGAAATATTTGGGGTTTTTATAAGTGGATGGAGGAGTTAACATCCATAAACATAGATGTAGGAAATGGATGTGGGAAGGGGATTTTTCTCTCGGATGATATTCTAGTCTTACATGATGCATTTTTTGGTGGAGTCTCAATGGGGAGACTTGGAGGTAGAAGTGATGAACAATTTTTTTCGCCAAATTGTTTCGCAATATGGATAGTCAAGGGATGGCTGTATTTAGATGTTATTCTATAGAAGATAATTTTTTATTGTTGATATGTGCAAGGAAATCCACTGTGAGTTTCATAGCTCACCTTTACTGATGCAACAAAGAGTTTACAAGATTTATTGTGTCTTGAGGGTGTAGTTTTTGTAGCCTGTGATGAAATGGGTAGTTGTGGAGTTTGTGGTTAAATGTTTAGTGTTCCAGTAGGTGAAGGGTGACAACCATTTTCCAAGTGATTTGTTTCAACCTTTAGATGACCCAGAGTATAATTGTTATGGTATCCCAATAGAATTTTTTCACAATGTTACCCGTGTATTTTTGAGGTGGTGATGAAATATGGGTAGTAGTAGATTAGTTGAAAAAAATTGGATCTCTTCATAGAAATCAAGTATTTGGGTGCAATTTCTGACATGGAAGAGATGTATTTGTATGAGGTAGTGTGGTTTCATAGAGTTCTATGATCCATTTTCTCATATTGGTATATGAATTTTACCTCACGAGTCCAAAGGGGATTACAGAATGCTTTTGGAACTCAGTTACGCCTCGACACTTCTTTCCTCCCTCAGATTCATTGGCGGATAGAACAAAATTTCCAAAAATTGGAGGACATTTTGCGACAATTCATCTTCAACATTGATGGATCTTGGGTGTGAAACTTGACATTGGTAGAGTTTGTGTATAATAATAGCTATAACTCTTCCATTTGCATGGCTCCATTCTAATCTTTGTATGGTATGATATTTCATTCACCATTGTTCTAGATAGAGGTTAAGGAGATAGTTATTCTTCATCATAAGATAGTGTAGAACAAGAAATAGAACGTTGACTTGTTCATGGGCTGATGAATGTAATGCAGTGCTAGAATAACTCTTATGTCAATTACAGGTGGAGTCTCTTAGAGTTTGATGTTGGGGACGATGTGTTCTTGAAGGATTCCTATCCAAATAGGTATCAGAGGTTTGGTAGAGGGATTATGCTTTCTACGAGGTCTATCGGGCCAATTGAGATGTTGGAGAGAGTTGGAAGGGTGGAATATCAATTAACTCTACCACTATAGATGGAGAAGATCCACGATGTCTTTCACATCGATCAACTCTGTGGGTATCTTCATGAATCATTCCATATCATTAACAGGGGATTATTGGATATTGTAGATTGAGAGAAATACATGGAACAACCGTTAGAGATCAAATAACATCAGGATAATCTGTTGTGTGGTTGGAAGATTCCTTTAGTGTTTCTGTTATGGAGGCATGGTGTCCTAGAAAAGAGTTCTAGGGAGTGATAAGTAAAAATTTGGGCCCAATAACCAGAGTTGTTTTTTTCATGTTATATTATTAATTTTGATGTAATGTTCAAAACATGATTATTATGATATGAGGTTTTAAATATTTCCACAATTTGTGATAATTTCTTGATGCCTAGGATGGGGTGGACCTAATTCTTAATCAAGGTGCTTTAATTTAGATGTGATTAAACCCATGTGGGCGAGTTACTGCTGCCCAGAGTAGAGAGTATCTCAATATGCAGAATGGAATTCCATGGATCATGTGTTTGGAAAATGTAGTTTCTATGATTTTGTGGAGTTACATGGGGTTGTTTGAGTTAAAAGATGTTAGAGGAGGTGTTTTTGTATTTTGAGGTTTCACTCTATCTTTTAAACAACAGATGGAGGTTTATCATTGAACTTTTTTGTGTTTCGTTGTTTTCGGTGCTACATGTGTAGGAAATTATTGGAGAGGTATTTCATCAGGTGCTTTTTTAGAACCCTATTACTTATAGGAATTGATTTTGATTATCACGTATTTAAATAGTTTGATAGGTATATTTTTTAATGGATCAAACCTCCATAGTCCATTACATCTTGAAAATACGGTGTTTGATTTGTTTGGGGAGGTCAAGGTGACTTAATCCAACACATTAAAAAATTTCAAATTTTTCCCATGGTAGGTGGAGACAGCATCCTACAATAGTGACTTATTATAGTGAGTCAAGACTCGTGAGTTAGGAATTGTGAGTCAAACTGGTTACTCACACTAGTGACTTGCAACAGTGAGTTGCGACTGTGAGTCGCTGACAGTAGGTCATGATCACAGATCACCAGTGGTGAGTCATTCGATGGTGACTCACCCAATGTTGAGTTGTCCAAGGGTGTCTCATAAAACTATGACTCATCCAACTGTGATTCACCCAATGGTTACTCATTCACAGGTAGCCTGTCCGACAGTGACTCACACTGGTGTGTTAAACCAGTGACCCACTTAATAGTGAGTCATTTCAAAAAAAAATTGGTTTCCAAGTTTTTCCATTTTCTTACAATTCTCCACTTTTAAATTTATTTGATATAAAAAAGAGTTTAATACCTTATTTAATGGATTTTATAAGAATATAAAATCATATCTATCCTCTAAAAACACTATGATGCCTTTTTTTCAAACTACCTGGTATTTTTTATGATCCTTCCTTAATGGACCTCAAAACCTATTTCTCGTGTTGATATAATATCTAGTCAATATATAAAAAATAATGTTTATTCCCTGTACCCTTACCTTTTAACTTGATACAGTACATCCCCTAGAATGTTTCTTCCCCAAGGAACCATGTGTTCTTTTTCTCCTTTTTCGATTTTGTTTTCCCTAGAGTCTCTTCCTTCATCATGCATACCCGTTCTTCAGTGCAACTAGGAAGTGATGATCATCTTCTCTTTGAGTTAGGGATTTCATCATACCACTTTTATTTGTGTGTCATACAGGGGGTGTTTTAATGTCTCCCTTTTCAATATTGCATCATTCCAAATAAAGAAAGACAATTGACTTGATTTAAGATCAATGTGTGGGGCTAGAAAAATGTTTTATATGTACTGCTTTGTTATCTATAGATGTTGTGATTATATGGGATATATGAATACTAAAAATAATGATCGTTATTGGCCTTTCTTGGAACACTTTTAAGACATTTTAATGCTGTTTATTTTTCCTCTATTGAATTAACGTTTATATATGAAATAGATTTACCATGTATATTCGATTGATTAAATGGATTCCCCAGGATCTTATGGATTCTATGATCACAACATCAATTTAAGATGTGGAAATTGAATAAAACCTTCTATTTTTAAATGAAATAAATCATTTTATTGGTTTTGATGTGTCGGTGGTTGTGGGTTTTTTGTATGTTATAGTTTGTGTTGTGTAATAGAATCTAAGGTTGAGAGATTTTTTTGTTGATTTTGGATCTGATAGAAAGTGTTATATTAAAGGCCTTTGACTAGGTGGTACAGTTATGTATGGATGGGTTTGGTGTAGTTATGTAGGGGCTACTAATAATGGTTGTGATGTGATGTGTTGATTGGTGTGGCTGTAAGATAGGCGTTTTTATTAGAGTATGGATTTGGTGGCATGACTATGAAGAATGATGATGTAAGTAGTTCATAATGTAAATTCGCTTATAGTTTCTCTATGAGTAGTATTCCCAAATATTCATTATGAGTCTTAGGATGAGTTTTTATGACACGAATGGGTGTAAAATGGAGAAGAAATGTGAAGTGGGGTAATTTACCATTCTTATTCTTCCTATTTGTGACATTTTTTGTCTATCATATTATATTATGTGATTATTAATTTTCAAATAATAATGAAATAAATGAATTATTTTAATATAGAATTGGAATTGGTGAAATGAATATATTAGGGATATGAATTGAGTTTTGACTTGTTGTGTTGTTCTATACTTAGTACTGGTAGAAAATGTGGTGTTGTGAGTTTGTTGTTGGTTGAAAACCCATATATTGTGCCTGATTTTTTTTATTATATATATAAATTTATTTTCAATTGTGATTTCTTTATGCACACCAACATAGTTGATAACCTTGTGATGAACACCCCCATCATCGAGAGGGGGGTGGATTTCCCAATCCTCTCATTGGGAGTATGGATCAGTGGAAACCAATGCTTCCATGCACCCTCTTCGTGGTAGTGGTATTCCAATATTCTTCAAGAATGATAGGTTATATTGAGGCTTAGGTGTTTTCGGGCAAGTTGGGTTTTCCCATGTGTCTTCGGGATGAGATGTCGTGTTCTTTCCAAGGTGTTCTTCGGGATGAGGTTTTTTTTGCCCAGGTGTTTTATGGGGGGATGTGTGATTTGGAATGTTTACTAAGTGTTTGTATGTGGGATTTTATGCTGTATGTGGTTGAGTTGTCTATGGGTGTGATGTAATGAGATTCGTTTTCCTAGGTGATGGGACAAGCTGTGTGGCCCAGGTTTGTTCGGGCAGGTTGTGGTATAGTATGTCCAAAAGGGGTTGGAGTGCCAATTCACTTTTTATTAGGTTGTGAGGGTAACAAATCATTTCAAAGGTGGTGCAGGGTACCCTATAATCGATGTTATTACTATATTAATTTAATTGACATGTTTTACATGGTGATTGTGCTTTGGTGAGGCGGGGATGGTTAGTATGCCCTATTAGGTGCTGTTGGTTCTGATGTTTTCACGAAGTTGCATTCGTGTGCTTATCTCACATCTACATGAGATAATTTTGTTTCTTATTTAGTATAGTTGTATGGTCAACCAAAAAATAGAGTGATATATGTATATATCTATTTTTAGTTTTCTTGGAGGATTACGTGGACAATGAAATACTTTTCTAGCTCAAAGATTGGGGTAGTTGTTGTGTCGTTCCTTAGATATACTTTTGGTACTTAACATGTAGTTTTATTCTGGTTTTAATAGATTTATTTTTGAAACATCCATGTGGGATGGATTTTGGATTTCTTATATATATGTCTTCATGTTTTTTTTGAGGTTGATACATCCAATATCTCAATCATGTTTTCTTATAAAAGGTAAATCACCGCATATTATGGGATTTGTGTACCCATGTTGCTAGTCGCCACCAAATGGCATACTGGAGGTGGGAATCAGGGGTCATCATATATATTCCATCATTATTTTCTCAGGATGGGAATCATTAAGGGCAGGGTTAATAACACATCCATTCTCTTCTCGACTACTAATGATAATTTAAGTAGACATTTTCTTAGAATAGGGTATGAAAATAAGATTATTCCCATTAGAGTTGGTAGATGTCTAACTACTCCCTCACACCATTTCGGTGCTGATGAAATTTTTTTATTCCTTCCTAGTGAAAAAATGAAACATAATTTTTTTAAAAATACTCTCCTCTACTATACTCAAGTATCTAGGTAGGAAAATAGTTGGAATAAATATTTTCTTTTCTTTGTTAAGGGAATTTCAATATCTAGAAGCATTAGTATTATTAATAAATAGGTATTTGAGATGGTAATTTTTCCTTCACTAATATTGGTGGTCCTATGCTTTGGGAAATGCCACTTACTAGTATTTTTACCATGATTTTATAAAAAATTAGATATCATCTTTTTGAATGGAAATATATGTTTTTATCAATTTCTAGTCACATTAGCCTTGTTAAAGCTATCATTATCCGAAGATTGGTTTATTATATCTTGGATTATAAATGGTTAGTTTCTCTCATAAAATGTATTAACATCTCTATTAAAAAAATTTAGGGTGAAAGGATTTTTTTTTACAAAATTCTATTATCCAATGTAGTAAATGCTTCTAACCAATTATCTATGGTGGGATGGAAGTTAATGGTATGGCTAAATTTAAGCATTATTTTCAAGGTATCTTTATGTGGAATCATATCAAGGGGATATATAAAGGTCTTTCTTATTAATAAATAGAGTTATCGATAAACATTAAACAATGAGAATAAAAAATGGAATCTTTTATTTAGAATTCCTTTAAGATTTACATTTCTTATGTCATGATTGATCCATATATCATTGTTAATTTTCATTCCTCTCTTAATTTCTTGATGGATTATTGGACTAGAAACTCACTTTTTATCAACCTTTTCTCAGTTGACATGTCTTTTGAAACTATGATTTCTATTAAAGAAAACATTATTTTCCTTTTGAAAATCATCCTAATGATATTGATGAAATTGTTTTAAATTATTATTTTGTAATGGTGATGAAATAATTATATGGTAACACTTCTCCAATGGTATGTTTTTTTCAATATATTTTTATTATATATATATTTTGTAAAATAATAATTTTTTAAGACATTTTTTAATAAACATTGGATTATTATTTCTTTTTTTACTCTGGAATAGACATTGTTTCACATAAATTTACCCACAGATAATTTACTTGAATCTATTGGATTCATTATTTGTTTTATATGTGTATATAAAATCACCACCTATATGAATTTGATCATATATTTTTTGTGATATGGTACAAATTTTTCCTTGTGGTATACTATTTTTATTATTTTCTGGGTATGATTTCTTCATTCTCAATTTATATTTCATTTTCTACAATCTTTTTTTCATTCATATATATCTTAGTAACATAAAAACCTTATATATGTGTCATTTATGGAAATTGATCACATTATTTGGAGTAACTGCAATAATTTTTTTCATAAAGGATATTTTTTTCAATATTCTCTTTCAAAAACTATTATTTTTGTCAAAGAGAAGAGTCATATCAATTAGATTTTTTTACAAATTCATTACATGGTATTTTTCTCTGATTATTTAATATTAAATGTAATTATCACTCTTCCAATTACAATTTTTTTTAATATAGACCTCATCTTTTATTGAATTTATTAGAAGTAACATGAAAGGGTCTTCAAGGGGTATCTGAGGACTTGTTAGATATGGTTCCATTTTCAAATATCACACAGTCAATACTTCTGAATGTTTATGGTTATTGTGGAACCAGAAATTATATAGATGTTGAAATTCTTGGAATCATAAATAATGTTGAAGTGGTTTATAAGAAAAAATGGTCATATATTTGGATAGAATGTGACTCGACCACTATGGTGCATGATATTAGAGATGGAATCTTTCATTTATCTTAAATACACATGGTAATGTGGATAAATATTAAGGAATCACATTTATTAATGAATTACATAATTACTAAAGAATTTTTTGAAATAGATTTTGTGGTTAATGGTTAGAAAACAAAGGGGTGATGACTAGTGAGATCACATGGAACATTTATGTTCGTGCTCACATCATTCCTTTATTTTATAATGATTATGATTAAAAGTCAAACTTTAGAATCTTGTAATTGTTTTCCCTTTTTAATAAAGTTATTTTTTCTTTATGGAAAAAAGATAAATAGTTAAAAGGGGATTTAATCTGGGGACGAAACAATGAATTATATTTTGGAATATTATATGATTTTACTGTAGAAAAATACTAATTCATAATATTTATGTAAATGATTATAATACATAGTGATTATGAGATTAAGGAAATTATATTTATGGAATAATAATTTAAGAGTCATTGATGTGATTTGGAGACAAATATTAAAATTATCTAGGAAAAATATGTACTCAAATACATTATATTTTTTGGATTTTAATATTTTTCTAGAATATATTTGAAAAATATAAAGGATATTTATTTTTAATGATATATGTTGAACATTTTTTATTAATTCTAAATTCTAGTTATTATATTAATTTTTCATCATATAATGGTTTATTTTCATTAGAAAACAATACTATATTATACAAACCATTCTAGATTTGGTAAATTTTTTATGATTTCAGAGTATATTGTAATATTTTGTTTATATGTTTTGATCCATAGTTGTTTATTATAATGTGTTAGGAAATAAAAAATAATCATGAATACTCATCCTTTTGAGGACATTATTAGTTTATGGAGGAAATTAATTAATGGATGAAATTATTCTTTTTAAGAAATTATATATCTTCATGTTCATAGACTATGTACTAATTTAATTCCTCCAATAAAGGAAATGGATTTTGAAATAGAAAAATTTCCTATTTACTTTTTTACATAGATATCAATTTCTATTAACCTAACAAAAATTTAATGTTTGGAGGTGTTTCACTTTCATATGACCATGTTCTCAATCACAATCTATGAGTTCTTTCTATTAAGTTTTCTCTTCCATTTCAATGTTTTTCTACATGGAAACATATATTTTGATACATCAGGTGATATTGAAACATTATTTTAATAGTGAACATTTTGTTCGAGAACGTACAAGATATTCTACATCATGCTTAAATAAAAAATTATATTTTATTATTTTAATATAATCGTTATAACCAAAGTATAATATTGGATGGTATAAATAAGAATAAATTTCTTTTGAAATTAATTGTAACACCCCAAGATTTCATAGTGTGTTATTTCATCAAAATAATTCAATAACTTGCACTACACGCAACACCGAGTTCAAGCACACCATGACTTACCAAACAATCCGTTCAAAAAAGGTTATGAATATTATTAACTAAATTTTAAACTTTATATAATCCTTATAATTTTAGAATCCATATTATGAGTTTCTTAGACATAATGTAAGAACAAATTCATCTTCAGTATTGTAGTTTTACCAACTTTTAATAGTGAACCCTTTTTAAATAAAATATTTTAAACTTTTTGACTAAATGGGGACATCAAAAAAATTTAAAATAAATCATCCCAAGCTTCCACGGTACGCTTTCCTTTGAATAAAACAGTAGCATGTGTTGTACGCAACTTCGAGTTTTAACACACACCACAACCGATCAAACTAGCCGTTATGAATAGTAATACGTAATTTTTTGAAATTATATATATTTTATATTTCAAAATGGACTTCATTTTTGGATTCGGAATATCAAATTTAGCCTAAGGTGAAATTTTGGTACTTTTCGGATAACTTTCATATTTTGATGAATAGTAAAAATTACTAAATTTTAATTAAAAACAACTTTTTTAATCAAAATAATTAATAGTGATAAATTATGAATTTGAGTGGTTATAAAGTATATTTAGAATATATTTTTACCATTTAATATAATTTTGGTCATTGGACATAATTTTACAACTAAACCGAACATAAACAAGTGTCAATCTTTTGATAGTTATTATCTCTTAAAAAACACGCTTTTTGTTTTGACAGCTGGAATTAATTTTAAATTAATTTCTGCCACTTCTGTGTTTTGAATTTAGAAAAATGGATTCCATATTTGGAATCAGGATGTTCAAATTGTGTAAATAGGTAACTTTTATTTTTAGACATTTTGAATAATTACTGCGGTAAATATTTTATTTACCATGGTTAAGGGTAAATCCGGTAAATAAGGGTTAAAAAATAATATTATAAAAATACTAAATTACCCTAAAACGTGTCTTAACCCTATTGGTTGATACATGGTCGACCATGGGCATCTTTGGGTCAATTTCGGGACCCCATTGATCCACTTGTAAGTGATAATGACACTTTATTTTAATTAAGTTAAAAATGAATACAAAAATGGCATAAGCTTACATCTTTTAAAAGAACAATTTTTACATAGGGTTATACATGTTGGATTTTCGATTATAAATATTAATTAGAAAGATAAAAATATTTCCTACATAATGATATTTTATTTATAATTTTTAGACATCAAATAATTTAAATTATTAATGACACAATAATGATGCAATGTTTACCTCATTAATAAATCATTTAAATAAATAAGATTATAATGATTAAAATATTATCTAAAACCTGTCCAATTCTTATTGGTTGATGTTATTTAGAATATGAGTCATCTTATCTTCGACCTCAATGATTTTTGGACCATTATAAACCGAATATAATTATATTATAAAGTAATACTTTCACTCTTTCCTAAAGAGCCCCTCCTCTCCCTTATAAAAGGAGACCACTTCTACTCATTCCTCACACCTCTCAAGCCACTTGGCTCGTCCAAACTCTGCCCAACTAAGCTCCCCACATCCCTCTCCACCTCCGTGAAGCTTCCCCTTAGGCAGAAAGCATTTCAAGAAGTCCTTTGGTTCCAACCAAAGTGAGTTACGTAAATTAAAGGTAACATTTTCTCTTAAATTATTTTCAATTATTTTGCTTCTCCAACCCCCAAACTCTTTTTATTTCCTTTCTTTTGTAACAACACCAGTATCCACAATATAGTAGGATGTTGTTATAATAAGGATTCAAACTACACATTCACACAAATCCATCTAATGGATGATGAACATAATGTTTCTGTGGATGGCAAACTAACGCCTCACGAAACGATGATTGTTCAAATACATCTTACCGCCTCTCATGGTGGCCATTAGGATGGCACTGTAATTAAATATGATATTAATGATATATATTTTATATATAAGCTTCTGTAATTCCATTTTATTTCATACAATTATTCGTTTCATGTTGTATATACATACGATAATTTCATTTGAGGAAGTGCGGACTACCGCCCCCTTAAAATGATATGACTCGTTCATACCACACATGGAACGTATAAAGGATGGTGTTAATGAACATAAGTAACATATATAAAATATTATATTATACTGGAATAATAATATACCTATGTATCATTTGGATTCAATTCTTTTAAAATGAAAAATTAAATGGAAGAAGCGTTCGTGCGTACGTGCGGACTACCGTCTCCACGAACGCGATGAGATTCATTGTCCATCATATCCATTCAAGTATAATTATAATTTGATGATTTAAAAATAGTATCTAATGACTTTATATCATTATGGATATGAATAATATACATCCCATTAATAACGAATATGGATCACATAACAAAGAATATAAAGTAAAATGAACCCGTTAACACCCGAAATGACGATAATTCTAAGATATTATTAACAAATCAATGTTAAAAGATCATATATGATATCATATTAAAGTAAATGATTCTTGTATTATTCAATAACAATTATTTCACCTTTATACAGGAGGTAAACCTACCATCGACCAAGGAAAAATTACAAAGTAAGGGATTTTCTTATCTCACTTTCAATTCCATGAGATTTCCATTGTTCACCACTTAATTATTGCATGTGGTGTACTGCCCATGATTGTATTCATTGTGTAATATAATTTAATTTATGGGTATTTACATCATCAGGTTATGATACTTCTTTCATCGGTGTATGTTTCGTATGTTACCTAATCGATAAGGTAATTTGAGATTTCAATTTCCACTCATTTGGCTTTACACATATTTCATTGATTACATTACTCCAAGATTATGTGTGGAATCTCTATTCATTTGATTATGCCTTAATTTCCACTCCCCTTTCTGTGGATATACTTTTGATACACATAATCACTCCATTGATAAATTCTAAAGTGATCGGTATGAACTTGATAAGAGTAATTTTAACTCAATCTCCATTTGTTGAGTTAAATATCCAATTCGTTGGTGTTGTTTCTACAAGAATATGTGTGAATATCCTTTGATTGTTTTACACTGAATATTCAATCATATTTAGTGTATTTATATTTTTCACACATAATTATGTCGTTGATTTATCCTTAACCTAAGGATACGGCCTTTATGAGAGATTTCATCTCAATTTACATTGAACTGAGACTTCTTTGTTGATATACACCAAATCACTTTTATGCGGTGTATATAATGTACTTGACATAGTATTTCATGAATCCCTTTATTCTCATGATATTACAAAGTTTTTATTACCTCAATTATTTGTATTCAAGTGTCTCTCTTTTGGTTAGAACCTCTAACCAAAATACCATTTTAAAATGTTTTAAAGACTTATTCTTCTATATCTTGCTCATTAATGTCCATGTTTTAAAAATGGTTTTAAGGATTTATTTATATGGACATTAATGTTTTAAAATTAAAACTCCTTTTAAAAGTTTCAAAGTGGTATGGGACACTTTGATTCAAAAGTCTACTTTTAAATGGCTTCTTGACAAATAGTGTGACTTTTAAATGTTTTCAAGAAAAGGGGGATATTTCTCTCAAATAGTTTTGATGATTATTTTCATCTATGTCAACATCCTTCATTATTCATGATTGAGGTTAATTTGATACAATACAATCTTCCATATTGTATCAAATGAGTTATGTTTGACTGTGGATGTTCTATTTTTATACCATTCATGGTTTGTGGTCAAAGTATTGACATTTCGTATGCTAGTTTTAATACGAATGTTTATTTTATGCTTAAAACTATTCATATGAGGAATGCATTGGACTTAATAAGTGACGGGTGGAGCCCGCTATAGCTCCTCGATGCATCGGTAGGTCTCATGAGACAAACTAGTGTCTTGGCACAAGGCCTTGACAAAATCTTATTTGTAGTCTTGGCACGAGGCCTTGGCTAATTGGTTATGATAGTCTGGAATTATGCATTCCAACATTATGAAAGTGGATATTGATATTGCATGTGATCATTAGACTAGTATAATATCCATGTGAGTATGTAAATGGCATTATTTCATTTTACCTTTGCCATTTTATGCTGAAGTTCAAGTTTAAAAGGCTTTTGTTTTAGTTATAAATTGCCTTAAGTGTTTATGCTTATTTATGAAATCTTATGCTATAATGTTATCCTTACTGAGCATCTGAGCTCACCCCTTTCAATGTTTTATTTTTCCCAGGATTATGAAGAAGTAATTTATGAATGACCTTCAGGGATAGTATGAGGGGATATGAAGACAAGATGTTTTTTTATGATGTAATGTAAAAAAATTATGGATGTATCTAGTTATTCCAAGGCTACTAAACTAATCGATCTTTCAAGACTTGATCTTTCTCGTGATCATGCCAATGTAATGTAATAATGCACCGACTCTAGGTAACTAGGGTCGGGGCGTTACAGTTGGTATCAGAGGAAGTTTAGTACAAACCTTGGTAGCTAGATTTAGATAAACTCTGATTAGAGCACGTAGACCTAAGATGAACTTTGAGGATTAGTATAAAAAGAACTTCCTAGAATTTTGGTATTGTAGAGATTTTGTGAGTTTTCCGAGCAATACATCCCTGTCTGGATACGAGTAGGTAGAGGCGGCTCTGGCACAGATGTACCTAGGGGTAAAACCTGAAAACACCGCTTTGAGCTAGACTCGAATAGGAACTGGTGCACGACAACGGGCCTTGCTGCACTCTTGGTTACGACACTCCCGGGGGATATGCTTAGGATAATTTACATTTTATTTACAAACCGATTTAAGTAATATATACATAAGATGAGAGTAAATGACCTTGGTTAATCCTAATATGTTTCAAATTGAGAATATGGTGACATTTTAATCTCTAAATGATTTTACGACTACTATTACTCACACAATGCTTTCTGGTTTTAGTCAATGGATGGATTCCAAGGAAGTCATAGTGACTTTGAGAATGATATACAAGGTGGGAACGATGGTGGAAATGAGCAACAAAATGGAATGTTGATAGGAGTAAAAGATATCGTCTTTATGCCAAATCAGTTTTCCAAAAATATGATCAACAACATATATATTAACCAACTCCCAGACTCAACAAGGAAGAGAAAGGTGATAAATGATAAGATCTCCAGCAATGGAGACCATGGAGAAAAGAAACCTCAATTTTCATCATGTAGGAATTGTGGAAAGAGACACCCAGGAAAGTGTCTCAATGGGACAACGAAATGTTTTACGTGCGGGAAGGAAGGACATAAATTGAAGAATTGCCGAAGAAAAATGAAGAGTACTATAGAAGAAGATAAAAATGGTCCCAAGAGTCCATTTACAGTCATTTGCCGTAAATGTAGGGGACCTGGCCATTACCCGAGTGAATGTCCTATTTTATAGGATATTTTCTTGCTCAAAGAAGAAGCTATGTGGAAATAAATGGTTGGAGAAAAATTTAAAAAGTATTAGCACTCCTTGTTGATGGGTTTACTTTGGAATAATTTTCTCTTGTATTTGTAACCCCTCAGTCTGCCATGTGAGAATGATATTTGAGGAATAATTGTCTCTTCTCTTGTGGATTTAGGTATAAATAACCATTTGGTTTTATATGATCATTGGAGTTTGAGAAAATGATAAGTTATTATAATTTGGGAAGAAAATGAAAAGTATGATATAACATTTGTGGTTAAATTATGTTATTTTGAAAAATTTATCTCATTTTGGTAATATTATAGAATATAGTTTTTGAAAAAGGACAACACATAGACCATGTGACAACCCGTCGCGTCGGACAAAGCTGTGGGAATCGAACCCACAACCAAAGTGCGATTGGGATTTATCGACTACCACTGGACTACGTGAAGTCCCTGGTTAGTATGACTTTTTTTTTGTTAAATGATTTTATTGATCAATAATAAGATGATTTGGGTTCTTATGTCTTATCAAATGAATACCCTTGGTATAGGAAAATGATTTGGTGATTAAGTGATAAATGTTATTTTGGAAGATGTTCGTTTTGTTAGGAACACTATATGCCCAAGGAAAATAGAATACAATGAGGTTTCATTTGTAGAGTAATGGTGTATTTTTATCTACGTTTTTATTGTTGATTTATAGTGATTTGGGTTATTTATGGAAATGATAAACCTATAACAGAGAATATGTGATGATGTTAATTACTTTTAAGTATGTGACTTTAAGAGTATTTGATGTCATTTGGAGATACAATGTAACATGGGAGACTACATAATCAAATTCTTCTATGTTTTGGGTTTCAATATTAGTTTGGATTATATTAAAGGATTTTAAGGACAATTGGTTATTGAATGGTATCTATTTAACTTTGGGGTATTGTTGGTTTAGCTTTAGAAATTAAGATTAGTGCATATTTATCTCAATGAATGTCCTTTTGGGGGATCATTAGATCATTCACTTACCATTTTGGTTTTGATTAATCTTCAAAGACAATGTAAATATATGGTTTATCCTGCATGGATCATGTGATTCTATAGAAGTTTATTCTAGCTCTTCCAGTGTGACCATGTCTTCTTGAATACTCATCGTTTAAAAAAAATTGAGTTAGTGGTGGAAATTTATTAAAGAATGAAAATCTACATAAAATTTAAGTATATCTCATAATGTTCTTAGTCAATATCATAAATGAATTCCTCTTCCTTATGTAATGTAACTTAAAAAAAATGTTGTCCTAGATGGTACCTTAAATCATCACTAATTTATGGCTTTGGGATTGTTGGCCTTTTCATAGCCATGTTCTCTACCACTCTCCATCAGATAATTGATGGTTAGATTTCTCCTCCATATCCATATGGAACCATAGTATGTGTTATTTTCGGTAATCTTCATACTTTCCACTCTTTATTTTAAATAGAGGCCTCATTAATTCATTTTTCGATGTGGGATTTCAACTAAGATATTTTGAAATGTCAAAAATGTGTGATCCCAATACCCTATATATTGTTGAACCGATGGCACTTCAAATCATCATAGATTGATGAGTTTAAGGACCTCAATTTTATACTTGTTTGTGATTGATGACCTCAACCACTACCTATAAATATTTACGTTTTCCTCCAATTATATGTCTCTAATTGCCACCAATGTTCTCCTAATCGAGATCATAATTTGGTGGTGACCCTTTCATTTCTCTTTCCATCATATTAAGACTAAATTTTAGTAAACCAATTTCCGATGTGGGTTTTCCCACAAATATATTTTCTATTTTCAACCTTTTATTTTCGAAGAACAATTTCAAATTGCGAGGATGCAATTTATTGAAGGAGGGGAGAATGTAACACCCCAAAATTTCATAGTGTGTTATTTCTTCAAAATAATTCAATAACTTGCACTACACGCAACACCGAGTTCAAGCGCACCATGACTTATCAAACAAGCCGTTCAAAAAAGGTTATGAATACTATTAACTAAATTTTAAACTTTATATAATCCTTATAATTTTAGAATCCATATTATGAGTTTCTTAGACATAATGTAAGAACAAATTCATCTTCAGTATTGTAGTTTTACCAACTTTTAATAGTGAACCCTTTTTAAATAAAATATTTTAAACTTTTTGACTAAATGGGGACATCAAAAAAATTTAAAATAAAACATCCCAAGCTTCCACGGTACGCTTTCCTTTGAATAAAACAGTAGCGTGTGTTGTACGCAACTTCGAGTTTTAACACACACCACAACCGATCAAACTAGCCGTTATGAATAGTAATACTTAATATTTTGAAATTATATATATTTTATATTTCAAAATGGACTTCATTTTTGGATTCAGAATATCAAATTTAGCCTAAGGTGAAATTTTGGTACTTTTCGGATAACTTTCATATTTTGATGAATAGTAAAAATTACAAAATTTTAATTAAAAACAACTTTTTTAATCAAAATAATTAATAGTGATAAATGATGAATTTGAGTGGTTTTAAAGTATATTTATAATATATTTTTACCATTTAATATAATTTTGGTCATTGGACATAATTTTACAACTAAACCGAACATAAACAAGTGTCAATCTTTTGATAGTTATTATCTCTTAAAAAACACGCTTTTTGTTTTGACAGTGGGAATTAATTTTAAATTAATTTCTGCCACTTCTGTGTTTTGAATTTTGAAAAATGGATTCCATATTTGGAATCAGGATTTTCAAATTGTGTAAATAGGTAACTTTTATTTTTAGACATTTTGAATAATTACTGCGGTAAATATTTTATTTACCAGGGTTAAGGGTAAATCCGGTAAATAAGGGTTAAAAAATAATATTATAATAATACTAACTTACCCTAAAACGTGTCTTAACCCTATTGGTTGACACATGGTCGACCATGGGCATCTTTGGGTCAATTTTGGGACCCCATTGATCCACTTGTAAGTGATAATGACACTTTATTTTAATTAAGTTAAAAATGAATACAAAAATGGCATAAGCTTACATCTTTTAAAAGAACAATTTTTACATAGGGTTATACATGTTGGATTTTCGATTATAAATATTCATTAGAAAGCTAAAAAGATTTCCTACATAATTATATTTTATTTATAATTATTAGACATAAAATATTTTAAATTATTAATGACACAATAATGATGCAATGTTTACCTCATTAATAAATCATTTAAATAAATAAGATTATAATGATTAACATATTATCTAAAACCTGTCCAATTCTTATTGGTTGATGTTATTTAGAATATGAGTCATCTTATCTTCGACCTAAATGATTTTTGGACCATTATAAACCGAATATAATTATATTATAAAGTAATACTTTCACTCTGTCCTAAAGAGCCCCTCCTCTCCCTTATAAAAGGAGACCACTTCTACTCATTTCTCACACCTCTCAAGCCACTTGGCTCGTCCAACCTCTGCCCAAATAAGCTCCCCACATCCCTCTACTCCTCCTTGAAGCATCCCCTTAGGCAGAAAGCATTTCAAGAAGTCCTTTGGTTCCAACCAAAGTGAGTTACCTAAATTAAAGGTAACATTTTCTCTTAAATTATTTTCAATTATTTTGCTTCTCCAACCCCCAAACTCTTTTTATTTCCTTTATTTTGTAACTACACCAGTATCCAAAATATACTAGGATGTTGTTATAAGAAGGATTCAAACTACACATTCACACAACTCCATCTAATGGATGATGGACATAATGTTTCTGTGGATGGCAAACTAACGCCTCACGAAACGATGATTGTTCAAATACATCTTACCGCCTCTCATGGTGGCCATTAGGATGGCACTGTAATTAAATATGATATTAATGATATATATTTTATATATAAGCTTCTGTAATTCCATTTTATTTCATACAATTATTCGTTTCATGTTGTATATACATACGATAATTTCATTTGAGGAAGTGCGGACTACCGCCCCCTTAAAATGATATGACTCGTTCATACCACACATGCAACGTATAAAGGATGGTGTTAATGAACTTAAGTAACATATATAAAATATTATATTATACTGTAATAATTATATACCTATGTATCATTTGGATTCAATTCTTTTAAAATGAAAAATTAAATGGAAGAAGCGTTCGTGCGTACGTGCGGACTACCGTCTCCACGAACGCGATGAGATTCATTGTCCATCATATCCATTCAAGTATAATTATAATTTGATGGTTTAAAAATAGTATATACGGACTTTATATCATTCTGGATATGAATAATATACATCCCATTAATAACGAATATGGCTCACATAACAAAGAATATAATGTAAAATGAACCCGTTAACACCCGAAATGACGATAATTCTAAGATATTATTAACAAATCAATGTTAAAAGATCATATATGATATCATATTAAAGTAAATGATTCTTGTATTATTCAATAACAATTATTTCACATTTATACAGGAGGTAAACCTACCATCGACCAAGGAAAAATTACAAAGTAAGGGATTTTCTTATCTCACTTTCAATTCCATGAGATTTCCATTGTTCACCACTTAATTATTGCATGTGGTGTACTGCCCATGATTGTATTCATTGTGTAATATAATTTAATTTATGGGTATTTACATCATCATGTTATGATACTTCTTTCATGGGTGTATGTTTCGTATGTTACCTAATCGATAAGGGAATTTGAGATTTCAATTTCCACTCATTTGGATTTACACATATTTCATTGATTATATTACTCCAAGATTATGTGTGGAATCTCTATTCATTTGATTATGCCTTAATTTCCACTCCCCTTTCTGTGGATATACTTTTGATACACATAATCACTCCATTGATAAATTCTCAAGTGATCGGTATGAACTTGATAAGAGTAATTTTAACTTAATCTCCATTTGTTGAGTTAAATATCCAATTCGTTGGTGTTGTTTCTACAAGAATATGTGTGAATATCCTTTGATTGTTTTACACTGAATATTCAATCATATTTAGTGTATTTATATTTTTCACACATAATTATGTCGTTGATTTATCCTTAACCTAAGGATACGGCCTTTATGAGAGATTTCATCTCAATTTACATTGAACTGAGACTTCTTTGTTGATATACACCAAATCACTTTTATGCGGTGTATATAATGTACTTGACATAGTATATCATGAATCCCTTTATTCTCATGATATTACAAAGTTTTTATTACCTCAATTATTTGTATTCAAGTGTCTCTCTTTTGGTTAGAACCTCTAACCAAAATACCATTTTAAAATGTTTTAAAGACTTATTCTTCTATATCTTGCTCATTAATGTCCATGTTTTAAAAATGGT
Organism: Viscum album; assembly: GCA_963277665.1. Lineage (NCBI taxonomy): Eukaryota > Viridiplantae > Streptophyta > Magnoliopsida > Santalales > Viscaceae > Viscum > Viscum album. The sequence continues at coordinate 1,929,093,590 of OY728150.1, read as the reverse complement.
TTTAAGGATTTATTTATATAGACATTAAAGTTTTAAAATTGAAACTCCTTTTAAAAGTTTCAAAGTGGTATGGGACACTTTGATTCAAAAGTCTACTTTTAAATGGCTTCTTGACAAATAGTGTGACTTTTAAATGTTTTCAAGAAAAGGGGGATATTTATCTCAAATAGTTTTGATGATTATTTTCATCTATGTCAACATCCTTCATTATTCATGATTGAGGTTAATGTGATACAATACAATATTCTATATTGTATCAAATGAGTTATGTTTGACTGTGGATGTTCTATTTTTATACCATTCATGGTTTGTGGTTAATGTATTGACATTTCGTATGCTTGTTTTAATACTAATGTTTATTTTATGCTTAAAACTATTCATACGAGGAATGCATTGGACTTAATAAGTGACAGGTGGAGCCCGCTATAGCTCCTCGATGCATCGGTAGGTCTCATGAGACAAACTAGTGTATTGGCACAAGTCCTTGACAAAATCTTATTTGTAGTCTTGGCACGAGGCCTTGGCTAAGTGGTTATGATAGTCTGGCATTATGCATTCCAACATTATGAAAGTGGATATTGATATTGCATGTGTTCATTCGACTAGTAGAATATCCATGTGAGTATGTAAATGGCATTATTTCATTTTACCTTTGCCATTTTATGCTGAAGTTCAAGTTTAAAAGGATTTTGTTTTAGTTATAAATTTCCTTAAGTGTTTATGCTTATTTATGAAATCTTATGCTATAATGTTATCCTTACTGAGCATCTGAGCTCACCCCTTTCAATGTTTTATTTTTCCCAGGATTATGAAGAAGTAATTTATGAATGACCTGCAGGGATAGTATGAGGGGATATGAAGACAAGATGTTTTTTTATGATGTAATGTAAAAAAATTATGGATGTATCTAGTTATTCCAAGGCTACTAAACTAATCGATCTTTCGAGACTTGATCTTTCTCGTGATCATGCCAATGTAATGTAATAATGCACCGACTCTAGGTAACTAGGGTCGGGGCGTTACATTAATATATATGTTAGTTTATTTATTAATTTATTTAAAACAAATTATAAAATAATAAGTTAATTTTTTGTAATCTTATTTAGTCATCAAAAAAAATGTTTCATTTAAAACTTATTTTGATTTCTATTCATTCATAAATATCATAATTTATTTCTATATGATTTAGAAAAAAAATATTATAAAATCAAAATAAATTTTATTTAATCATTTAAATGATATATTAAGAATAATGTGTTATAATTATCTAAAAATATTTATTTTTTAAGAAATGGTAAAAAAGAATTATTTTTATTAAATACTGTATTTTATTTTAATGTTTTTAAAATATTAAATTGTGTTTTGTATTAGTTTTAACTTTTAATTATTTTAATTTGATTTATATCAATACATTTATTTTATTTGATATGGATTTCATCCATTTATTTAGGGTAAAAACATATTTTACTCTAAATAGGAATTTTTATGATTTTATTTATTTCACTTTACCTGTTTTGTTTAAAATAAATTATGAATAATATGTTACATAAATTATTAAAAATGTATTTAAAATTTTTAATAAGTGGGTACAAATTTAATTTATAATTACCATTTATTTTTTATAATATAAAAATAAACATAATAATTTTTATTACCATGGTAATATTTAATTGGGCAGATATGGGTTAAAATAAATTTATAAGAAGTAGATAATAACCATAAAATAGTCTCTAAACTAAATTTATAAGTAAATTTAAAACATAATCACCCATGAGGAAAATTTATTTACTCTTTGAGCCATGTGGATGAAATTATGACCCTTAGAGTAGTTTGTTTAATAAAAATATGAAGCCGTCAAAATATTATTTTGAATAACTATAGCATTTTTAATATGTGGTTATCTAAAATATATGTTCAACCATAAAAATTATTTTTATCATCAATATATTTATCTGAATCATATTAATTTATATTTAATTTTTAGGTAAGACATAAATAACTTATATTATTACACAACAATGATTCAATAATTATTAAATAGATAGAAAAAATAAATAAATGATATTGTAAATTTTAAAATAAATATAATATGAGATAATTATGGTGGTAAAAAAATATTTATTTGACCATCGCATGTATTTGATAAAAACTATAGTATGTTATAATTTTTACTTGTTTGTTTGATATCTTAATGTCAATGTAATGGATGGTATAAAATTTGAAAATTATTATATTTTATTGAGTTAATATTTTAATAAGTAAATTAAAACCCATAATAAAATTAAATAAATAAAAAGTGGATATTATATGGTCTCAAATTTCATCCCATATGAATTTATATACCTTTAAAAATTCATTGGATCTAGTATAGTATTATTATACATCAATATTCTAATAAATTCCATGATTTCCGCTTCTTATAAAAGGGATCTTATTCGTATAATTTATTAACACTTCAAAACCATTTTTTCAAAGATAATTACTAACTCTATACATTCATAGATTCATTATTTCCATTAAATACATTTTATTTTATGAATAAAAACAACCACATTGGTCTTATAGTGTTAATATTAGGATCTTGTATGAAGAAGAGTTATCAATTTTAATCAAGAATTTGTTTTTATTCCCACAAATCCCTAAAACCATATTCAACAATGATATAATAATTAATATAATATAATAAATATTCTAATATTTTATTATATTATATTAATTACCTATATCAATCTCTACTTCCATGAAATTGGATTGAAATTCATTTTTCAAGTGTACGGTGGACTACTGGGTCGTGAAATGATGTAATTTATTTTACATCACCCTATCTCAATAATGGTTATAATATTGGATTTAATGATTATATATATGATATTAAAGACATATATATCATTCTAGAATTATAACTAGTCACTTAAACTTTTACCTTCCCATGAACATAAAACTGATAAAGACTTTTGTGGATTCGTGTGGACTACCACCACTACAAAGAAACATGATTTGCTTTTCATACCCATATCACATGAATGATACATATAATTTCTTTATGTAATTAGTATGATATATATTACATTATTATAATTTTTTAAATATAAAAAATACATAAATTATTAGCATAATTGTCCGTGAAAATGGAATCATTACTCATGCATATATACGGTCTACTGTCTCCATGAATGTCATTTACTTCACTCTTAATAACCATAATCAATGGATTGATTTGAAGGTATAATTCATGAATACAAATGATAATTATTTCATATTTATTATATTTTTGGTGGTTTAATAGTGTCCTCTATGATTATTTTCCATAGACACATGTCATTGTGGTCTCTAGAACTGAATATCCCTAAAATAACCAATGTAAACATAAATAATAATAAAATATTAATATCATGGTAAAAAGATGAAGATAATAAATGATAAAAACTAAATATTTTTATATAAATTATATAATTAGCCTTACTTTTAATATTTAGGAAGATAAATAGAATACATGGCGAGTCAGACTCAAGGTAAGTGCCTCTTTAACTAAAAACCTCATTGTAAATATTTTTAAGAATTATTTTATTATCATTCACTTCTATGGACAATTTTTTTAAAATAATTTAATGAATATAATTTATTTCTACATTAATTTTTACGAAAATATGTTTTTAGAATATCTCTCAATTTCCATTAAAAAATAAATCTTCATACTATTTCATGTAAGAGTCATTGTCATAAAAATTCACATTCAGCAATTATTTTTTGTAATGTCAAAATGAATGGTTTTAAATATATATGGAATAATAATATTTTATTTATTCTTTGAGTTCCTAATTATTTTAATTTCTCAAAATTATATTACATGGTTACTTTCTACAAAATAAAACTTTTTTTCTTTGTATGAGTGTAATTTTCTTTTTAAATTAGCGATTTTTATCAAGGAATGATGTTATGATACAATAATTCATTTATTTACGATTATCTAATAGTTCTTTCCTATTATTATGGATGATAGGTAATAACATTATAATAAAAATTAGGGCAGGTCATTGATATCCCTCGAATTCATTGGGTATGTTAGATGTTGACTATGATGGTTATTCCAAGTGCAACAATGATGCTTAAATCCAATTATAATTGTGAGGGTTATTTTTTCATAACCGTGGGGGTTATATAATATTGTATCCAAAAATATTAAATCTTATGTAAGCATGAAAATATAATTATTACCCATGTTACCTATATGTGTTTTTTATTCTTTCAATTTTTTTAAATAAATCTCATGTTTTCACAAGTTAACTTGTCGAGTTTATGTTAAAAATAAACAATATAGTACCTATCATTTTGAAAACATTTTCAGGAGTTTAAAATGATTTCAAAAAAACCTATATATATTTTAATATCCAATTATTGTTTTTTATGAATTATTTTAGGAAATCATTGGGTAGTGATTGTGAATGGTTGGGTAAGAAAGGTGTTTATTTGGAGCCCAATGTTTGTTTTGAAAATGGTAAATTTTGATAAGTATTAATAAACTAAATATTTTTTTATTTCAATTTATGACCCTAAAAACCTTCTAGGCCCATCCAAACAATAAAAATGTTTTTCATTGGTTTTTAGGCATATTATGAACAAGGATGATGTGTTGATTAAAATTATAATCATTTTTCTTGTAATGGAATAATTTTTTATATTTACGACTTTTGTTTTGCAGAAAAATGGATAATGTATAAAGTTCCCACATATAATGTATAATTTTAACATATAAGTATTTATCCTAATAACATAAAACTCTATACCTAAAATAACTTCATTAATTAATGAACATGTATTATAATCTAATATCACCGGAATAAGTAATGTATTAAGGTCAGGTCTTTATAGTTAGTATCATAGAGGCCTTTATAAAATGTTAGAGATTATGATGTTCTATTAATAGGTTTTCTTAAGTGTTAAAAATACCAATAAGGGATTATAATATTATGGTCAATTATAATTTTATAACATATAAACCCCATTTTAGGCATTATAGTATGAAATATTAAAATGACTAACGACTCCTTTTGGACATTTTGTGGGTAAATATAGGTTGTTACATTTTGCGATGAAAAATGAATTGGATTATATAACCTTTATGGATAAATAATTTCTTTAACATTCAATATATTATGGTAATTATTATTATTTTTTCTCACAAATATGTTAATTTTATACATATTATCAATTTATAATACAAAGTAAAACCTATAGGTTGGGCGACAACCCATCAGATCGAGAAAGGCCATGAGGATCTAAACTATAACTTAAAGGTTATAAGGGTTAATCACCTACAACATGCCTACATTATTTCTTAGATAGTATGCAATTTTAATTTTTATTTAAACTATGTAATTCATAAATTCTATCCTCTTTTTTGGAACATATGTCTTATCAAATAAATAACAATGCTGGAAAATGATTTGGGGATTATGTTATCATTGTTATTTGGAAATATGTTCACTATTTTTGGAACCCAATTTTATAAAGGTATAAAAATACAAATGTATTTCATTTGAGTTATAAATTATGAATTATATTTTTGAATAATATATAATTTAATTATGGAATTATGGAGAGTCATATTATTTATGTTAATGATTTTTATACTAGGTGATTATGTGAGTTACATAATTATATTTTTGTTGTGAGTCTTTAGGAGTTATGGATGTGATTTCAAAATCAAATTAAAATTATATTAGAAGATGTTGTGATCAAATACTTCTAGTTTTAAGGATCAAATGTTTTTTTTTGAATATTCTGGATGAATTTAAAAGATAGTTATTTTTTGAATGATCTATGATGAACATTGTGTATTGCTATTGAATTTGGGATATGGAATTATTTTTTCATTAATTTCTGGTTCATTATTTATATAAAATAAACTTTTCACGTTCTAATTTTTTTTGGTTTCATTCTAATATAGGAGGAATATTTTTTTAATCATTTGTGGATTTTTTATCTCTATATTTTGATTCTAATTATCCATCAAAAAACAACTTGAGGACTCATCTTTTAGGGAAAAATATAATTTTTTTGTGGAAATTAATTAAAGGATGAAATTATCCTTGTAAATAATGTTTATTTACTTATATTTATAGATTAGGTAGTAAATTAATTCTTCGACTCTGGTGAAATTATTTTTAAATAAAAATTTTGTATTTTTAATTGTATTACTAAAAAAATAATGGCCTTTTGACCTATTAAGAATTTATGATTTTGTGGTGCTTAATATTCTCATGAACTTGATCTATATAAAACTGTATTATTACTTGAGTGTTGTTTATCTCTTCCATTTTCATATTTTACTACATGTAAACCGAGTATTTGTCACCTCAGTTGACATTAATACTTTATTTTTTGTATTATTAAGTGGATGTTTCTCTAATCCTTTTAAAAGATGTGGATTTAAACAATGATATTTTAGGAAGTAAAACCCTAGTTAGAGAAACTGATTTCAAAATTGTGATAAGGAAATTTCGGAAAGGTGGGATAATGTAACGACTAATTAATTTAAAAGGGAACATTGTGTTTGATAAATTATATGATACACCATATCGAGCTTAAATGAACAAATAAATATTTCTATTTCAACTTGACAATAATAACATACCCATTAAATTGGTGGGAATAAATAGAAAAAAAATAAATATAAACTAAATATATAATAGCTACTCACTATCAATTTTTTTTATTTTATATGAAAATAATACTTTCATTTTTAGTAAAATAATTTGAAACTTCAAAAATTATGTTGTATTCACAAATATTATTTTTCATGAATGAATATTATAAATAGATTTTCGAATTTATATATATAATATCTTAAAAAATAAACATATTTTTTCGTTTCATAATTCCAAAATTATCTTATGATGAATTTTGGGGTTTTTTCAAAAAAATCATTTTCATGGAATTGTGAAAATAAAGATTTTAATTAAAAAGTGAATTATTTTATGTTTTTAAAAAGGAAAATTTATTTTTATGATAATTTTTATGTTTAAATTATATTAATTTCTTTTAAATTAATATTATTATGAATTTTTACATTTATTTAATTTTTAAATTTTTTATAATACCATATATTTTTTAAAAAGAAATTATGAAAAATGTTTTTTCTACTTTTTGCTGGATTAATTACAATTAAAAACTAAAATTTTCCGAATTTAATTTTAAAAAATAAATTTCTTAATTTTAGTCAATTTTTTTAAAAAAAATTAAATAAATATGTTTTATTTATCAATAATAATAATTTTAAAGTTAGTATGTTTTGTTACGATGGTAAAAAAATTGGATAAATAAACGTAAAAATGAAATTATAAGGATTATAAAATGACCCTAAAACATTCCTCAATTTAATTTGATGACGATATTATGACTATAATCATCAATGGGCCCAATTGATGGTCTTTTTATCCTTTTATTTCACATTATAGTCTTTATATAATTTTTTCACCGAAAAGTCACCGAAGTCACACAATTGATTTTAATAATTATAATATTTTTATTATGTGGTCATCTAGAAGATTTTTTACACCATAAATACTATTTAAAATATAATATATTTATATTTATACTATTTATTAATTTTTAGTTTTTATGGAATACATAATTTGTTTAAATGATTACACAACGATGATGAAATAATTAATAAATTATTGAGAAAAATGAAAAAAGATATTTTAGATATTAAAATGAAAATTAATTTATATAATTATAGTGATCAAATAATTACACAGAGTATCATGAAATTTATGGGATATAATATAATACTTAGTTATAATATTAGTTATTTAATATTTTAATGTTTTTGTGATGAATAATATCATATTTCACGACATTGATATTTTATTAAATAAATATTTTTCTAAATTATGTATAAATTATAAAAATATTAATTAATCTCAATGGTGATAAAATATGGTATAAATTTCATACCATATGTATTTATAGTCATTTTTATTCCTTGGTCTCTAGAATATTCCTATTATACATTAGTATTTTTAGAAATTACAATGTTCACCACACCTCTATTAAAAAGGGGAAACTATTATTCTAAATTTTTAACAATTAAAACCCATTTTTGATCTTCCAAGACTAGAAAAAATGCAATCATATATTACTTACACTCTTCTAAGAGATTTTAATTTTTTCATAATAACATCCTTTTGCGTCATAATGTGTTAAGAAAAGTTGATTGTCTGAAGAAGAGTTGTCATTTTTAGTAAAATATTTCTATTCTGGTTACTCTTCCACATATATAAAGCCTTATTCAACCATTATATAATAATAAATATAGTATCATTTATATACATAGATGTTATTATTTTAATGTAAATACTTATTTCCTTTTCCACTTCCATCAAATAGGAAAATAATTCATCGTTCTTGTGTATGGCGGAGTCCCACCCCATGAACCAATGTAATTCTTTTCCATTACCATATCTCAATAATGGTTATAATGATGTAATTAGTTAGTATATATTATATTAATTATAAATTTATGGTCATGTGAAGTAAATTTATCACTTAAATTATTATCTTTATAGGAAAAGAAAAACAATAATGTCATTAATCTTTTCCTACGGACTATCCCCTACCTGAAGAAATTAGATTCATTTTCCATCCCCAAATCACACGAATGATATAAATAAGTTTGTTAAAAGATTTATTTTTCTATTTTATATATAATAATAATTATTTAAATATAAAATAATACTTACCTTATTTCTAAAAAGATCTTTGAAAAATTGAAATGATACTCTTGCATAAGTGTGACCTATCATCGTCATGATTGTTACATAGTTTATTTTTCGAAAAAATATTTTATGTTTGTATTAAAAAGACAAATTTATTTAAAAAATTATAATTATGTCATTAATATTATTCTTGGGATGTTTTAACCAGGTAATCTTTTGGATTAGTCTATATACATAATTCATTTTGGACTTAAAAACTGAATATTTTCTAATTAACCAACATTAAAATAAATAATTAAGTAATTTTTATATCATGTTGATACGTGGAATAAATGTAATAATAAAAAAGTAAAATTTTATCAATCATGTAAATAATTAACCTAAGTTTATTAATTTGTAAGATAAAATGGATATGTGTCGTTTCTGACTAATGGTAATAGACTCTAACTATACAACAACATTTTAATTGTTTTAAATATTAATTTTCTAATTCATTATATATCATGTCCATGTTTTTGAAATTATTTTAAAAATGAATTTATTTTAACATTAATTTCTAAAAAGATTATATCTCTAAATTTCTCTCAAATATTATTAGAAATGAATTTTTTAAGTATTAATGTAAGAACTTTGTTTTGAAAATCCTATTTTAATTTTTTATTTCAAAAAATGTCAAATGTAATTTTTTAAATTATATGGAATGAGAGGATATTTCTTCCATTTGTGAATCCTTAAATTTTTAAATCATAATTTAAAATATTACATGGTTATTTTGGGATAAATTGTTTTTCTTTATTAAGTGTTTACTTTTCATTTCCAATAAGTGATTTTACAAAAGAAATGTTTTCACGATGCAATAAATAATTATTTATGATTACGCTGTGGTTCTTTAGAATTGTTTCTCATAATAGTTGGATATATTGTAATACAATTATTATTGGGTCTATAATATACCTATAATTCAATAGGTATGTTATAATTTGATCATGATGGTAATTCCAAGTGTATCTACAATGGTAACATCCAAGTATAACATTGGCTATTATTTAGTGGTAGTTATGAGGGTTACATCAAACAATAGTTATGAGTGATACATCATATGTTTGTATGGCAATGAAATGATTCATAAATTTAACAATATGTTTTTTATTATTCATTCATGTTTTTCAATGAAATAAATATTTTCACATGGTAAATTTTTGAGTTTATGTTCAATAGAAAGTATATGTTACATAGCTTTATGAATTATTTTTAATGAGTTTTTCATTTAAAAAACCAATATAGATTTTAATTAGACTTATTATTTCTTATGAAATGATTTAGTAAAAACATTATACTTTAAAGGTGATTTACGTGGGAAGAAAAGTGTATATTTTGTGCCTAATGTTTATTTTTAAAAAGTAAATTTTTGTAATTATTTATAAAATACTGATTTGTATTTTTTTTCCTTAATTGTATTTTTGTGCTCATCCAATTTTTTAAATTTATTTTTATAGGTTTTAATGTTGATTAAAATGAATTATGAGGTAATGAAAAATATTGTGAATATTTATCATGAAAGGAAATCATGTCTTGTTTAAATTTTTTTTAATGAAAAAAATTCATACTTTATGGAAGTGTCGACTGATAATATATGGTCTTACATTATAAGTGTTTTTTTAATTCGCAATAATTATTAACCTAAAATTACTTTTAGATATAAATAATTCTAATTATACTGTAAAGTCACTAGAATTTGTAATTTTTTAATGATGGGTCTTTTAATATTTCATGTAAGATCATATATAAAATGTAAAATTTAAATAATGAACAATAAGAAGGAGTTTATATTAGACATAAATATTAAATTTCTGAACTTATTAATTTAATTTAATAACATCCATAATTAATGAGATTATAATAACATATTAATAATTATATTTATTTATAAATAGTTTATAAATAGTGTTTGTCAATATTAAAATTATGATTTTTCATTTATTTATGTATTCTAAAAATTATTCTTATATGTAAGGTGTTATATTCTGTGATTTTATGTAGTATTTAATATAAATCTTTTAAATACCTTTTATAAAAAAACAAATATGCTTATGTGGAGTTTCAATCTACTTGTATTAACTGATTTTTTTTATTATAACTAAATTTTGAATTGTTCAATACTTTTGTAAAGATTTATGCATCAATATGGATTGACCATCTAGATTTGGTGGAAACTGTACAGGACTACAAAATTAAAAATTATAATCGTGAATACATTAAATTAATACATGATATAATCTTATGAGATTAAATCCTATTTAAATACTCATAAGTGTAATATTTTTTTCAAAAGTAAACAAATTTCAAGTCCTTGATCAATCATTCATGTAGTTTCATCAAATCTATGGATGTCAATGACATTATTTTGTATGGAATTTTATATTTTATTAACCAAAAGATCTTGGTAGCCAAAACTTATTGTTAGTTTTGGGATACACATACCTAGGAATACCTTAGGAATTATACAAGATGAATGAATTTGAATTTATATATATGATGGATTCCAAAAATATTGGTTTCTCGTCTTAAAATGGTAATAAATATGATTTTAATGATTCTATACCCTAATAATTATGAATTCATATAAATTATAAAGAGGCCTCAATGGTTATGGAAATATACGTTTTAGCCAACCAAATGATATGATGAGTAAAAAAATATTCATTATTAATGCATGACATGATATAACATAAATAATTATTAAATAATTATAATAAAAAATAATCATTTGATAAAAGATTCCAAATTAGAAAAATGAATCATTATCACCTAACACGACATTGATGTCAATAATAAATAATTTTGGTTCTTAATGTAATTAATATTTTAGATTGGTTCTTATAATTAATAATACTTCAAAATCTTAGGTTAACATATTTGTGTAAGGGAAACGTTATCCTAAATAAATGAATTATTTTAATCTATTAAATTTTTGAATCTATATTCTATTGATAAGAACATAATAATTCAATCACGGATTCTATAATTTTTGTTCAATATATAGAATTTTTTAAGTTGTAATCATCAAATATTATAAATAAAATATTAATAAATTTGAGATAAGATTAGTATTATTTTTCTCAATGTTTTTTGGAAATATGTACTATGCATGTGATATCAAGAAAATGATGTTATATCATCATTACATGTGGTCAAAGATTCAACCTATAAGATGAAAATCTAGTTAGAGAATCCAAATATATTTCTTCAACTAATCAGTTAAGGAAATTAAAAACTACGGGAATTATCCCTAAATATATTTATGATTCCATAAGACATAGTTTTCTATAAAACCAAAAGGATGATTAGAAACTACACGGATGGTCCATGTAATGTTGTCATTTTATAGAAATAATTTTGTTTTAATGTGTATATTATACATAGTCTGTACATTTCATGTTGTGTAAATATACTAATGTCAAAATAAAGGGAATAATTGATAATTCTTACTGTTTTATATTAAAATAAGAATGAAAAGTTTTTCAGGATCATGGACTTGAATACAAATGAATATAATAATTAGATGGTTCTATGTTTATGATATTTATCTTCTTCTCATGTTTATTATAGATAAATAGTTCTGATGAACAATATAAGTTAATTGATTCAATGAACATGGTTTATGATTCATATAATCCTATAACATTTTTTAAGAAGAATATATGGATAAAAATGTTTTCTCTATGAAATATATTTTTATCTATTTGTTTTTTTTAATATAAAGTAAATGATGAAACAACCATTTGTGGAATTTTATAAATAATATGGTCTTATTATCTATGAAGTCATCACCAAATAGATATATTTCCATATATGATATAGAAACAAAATTCCATTTCATAAATATTACATCCAAGAGAAAATTGGATTTATTTCCTAACATAAATTATATTTTTATCTTAGAATGATATTGAAGAAAATAATTTTATCTTGTAGACTAGTGGAAAAAATTTATATATAATTAATTCAAGGCTAATAAATAATTATTATACTAGTCAAAAATACCTTCCAAATTTCACCAAATACCATAAATATTTTTTGGGTATGTATGTAATGAAATAATTTAATGAGTTCCATTATTTTATAATATGATTTAAAAGGAATTTTTCAGTGTTCTCATAATTATAATGTTAAAACTATGTAGTAAATAAATCAGTGTATATATGTTTCTAACATCATGAAAATTAATGTTATGACCTTTATAATTTGAATATATTTATGTTTTTTAATAGTATAAATATAATTTTTATGTTTCACTATTATTAAACTATATTTATTGATGATGTTACACACTAAATGTTTTAATGCATGGGTTTTATCATTTTCATTTAGAGTTGTGGTGGTAATTAAATAGCGTTGTAATGATTATTATAAACACCCTAAAAATGAATGAAACGTAAGGATAAGGAATATGTATATAATATATTATATATTAAACCATTCTTAGGTTTTTATTTATTAATGTCCATATATTATTTCTAAAATATAAAATTATTCATGTTTTAAAAAAAGAAAATATAAAATTTATTAATCATTCATTTTTTTCTATATATGTATATATATCATGTTTAAAAATGGTAATTTAACTCTAAATGTAGGAGTTTAATAAATCATTAAACTCTGTATACCATGAAATATTTTATTTTTTAACGACATTAGTTGATTAGATAGAGTATGAGTTTTATATTAGGATACCAAATATTCCTAGGAGTCAAAACATTATTTTTGTGTGCAGGATGACTCATTATTTATACCACATAGAGTGCTATAAAAATGTATTATATGTACTAGTGGATCAAGGTTCCTAATTATACACCACAATACCATTGGTTTTGGAGATACAAGTCATATAAACCTACATAATCTTTTTTTGTTTCCTACCTATGCCATGAGGCCTAGTTAATCAGGTTTAGATGGGTATATTTCAGATCATGTTATCTGTTAGAGCTCAAACATGATCAGATTTTTCCTCCAATAAAGAGAGTATGAATTTTTTTCCCACAGTTGATATATATTTGGAATTTTTATGGTTGTAAATAGATAGTATATATGATCAGGTTTTCTATTTAGATGAGGGACATGTGTTGTGATCATTCATTATATGAGTGGCATGTGATGTATTCGTCACCCTGGTTCTTCTATAGAAAATTAATTGAGAGAGTATGAGTATGATCTATGGTATTGAAATAATTGGTGTCACATTTTCTATTAAATTATTATAAAATGGTAACATATGGAAATACATTCTTCGATATGATGCATCTTGTGGACATAAGTTTAGAGATACATGTGTTCAAAAGAGATCAGGCCCAATCCCTTTATTTCTTTGTTAATTATTTTTATTTTTTAGAGGACACACATTTCATACTTTTAATAATTTAGTAATTCATATTTTATTTTAAATCCTATAAATTCCCATGTGGTTACAATCGCTAGATGACTTGATGTGGATTTATTTTTACTCAATGTCTTTCTCCAAATATTTTTTGGGGGTTTATATAAATGGAGTTTTAGATAGTTATTAAAATTATTTCACATATGATGTAATATATGGTGATGTTATTAGAATATTTAAATAATTTTTTTGAGAAATATTAAAAGTTGTTTTTTGTATGGTTTCACTATTTATTTTATATAACATAAAATATGATGAAATAACAGAAAATTTATTATCAAATAGTTTAATTTAGAGATTTAAACTCATATTCCATAAATCTAATGTATTATATCACATACTATAATACAATTAGTTTATTTTGTGTGGTAATGATGATTAAATTATACGATTATAGTTTTTATTGTATTAAGGGGTATTGTAGGGTTTGTAATGTGATAATATTGCAAAAAATTAACATGGAGTGGGAATGTTAAAGGTTAAAATTTTACACATACATTGGATAACATTAATTTAAAACCCTGACCCATCTAGAGCTGAGTCAGTGCATTATTAATTACATTGGTATTATTATAAGGAATCAAAACTTGATGGACTGAGTAGTTTAGTAGTCATGATTAAACTAGATATATATATTTAACTCGCATTTAATTGGGGAAGGTAACAAAAAATAACACATAAGAAAAACTGAAATATTTCATCCGTGATAACTCAATAAATGGTCTCATCATTATAACTTGTTGAAGGTAAACAAATGAATGGGGTGGGCTCAAATTCTCAGTAAGGGTTACATATAGCTGAAGAATGAATTAATAACAATTGAATAATAATAAAATTTGTAATAGTCAATATGGAATGGTTAATAAATGAAGAACACATGCCTTTAATAAACTGAGAATGAAACTCCAACCATATGTTTCGTCATAGTGAAAACCTCACTGATAGTATTAATTGAAAATGAAGAAATAGAATTATTATTAATTGGATGCCATGTATCCGGTGAATGATAACATAATATCATCAAAATAGTTTATGTTCGTGGGTATAAACCCATATAATTTTTGGGAAACAAAGTTGATGGGTTTATTGAAAACTGATTTGTCTCATGAGACCTGTCGATGAATAGAGGGGCTATAGAGGGCACCACCCATCACAACATGTCAAAATCATTCATTATACATAGATTTAAAAAAAAATATTACGTATCAATATCCATATATATTTGAGGATACAGATTCATCAAATGATGTTGACAAAAATAAATATACTTTTCAATGAGACTATTGAAAAATTCTTTTGGAAATAATCCTTGAACATTCCAAAGTGTCCCATACCAATGTTAAACATTCAAATCATAATCCCTTAGAATATCAGAAGAATAATCAGACTCTTGATATGATATACCAAATAGAATTACATACACTAAAAGATTGATATAAGTGGTGAACAAGGCATATATTTCAAAAAGATAAAGTGTGAGAAGAAAAATCCATTTTACTTTGGAATGAAGATTTATATGGTATATCATTAGTATTTGCCATAAAAATTGTTTTAAACATAAATATCCCAAAAAAATAATTGGTAAGGACATTGAGATTATATTTGATACGTAAATGATGTCCTATTGAAGTGAAATCACGAAGAATGTGATTTCAAAGAAGCTTTAGAACTAAAACATTTTAAGGCAGATTAAGGAATTCATTAAAGATATTTTAAAGCAAAATGGAATGTTTTAAATCATAAACCTAGAAATGAACTAAAATATAATTTTCTTGTTACAATGTTTGATTTAAAAATATAAACATGGATTAAAATATATTATATAGTGAACATCAAAATAGGTAAGAATTTCAGATGTTCCTTGAATCAAGCTTGAATTTCTAAAGAATTTTTGAAGGATTATTTTAAAACCTACAACTTCCCAAAAAATAAATAAGGATTATGATTGGTACAATTATATAGAAAATTCACATATAATTTATGTGGAGTATATAATAATAAATAAAAAATTCATTGAGGTGAATAGAGAATAAGAGAAACCCGAATGAAAATAGAGGTCCAGGTAGAAAATACATACTACATTGATATCAATTGAACCCTCTGCCCAAAATTTAATCGTGATAAAATTATATATTAAATTTAATGAAAATAAAGAGATTAATGGTATGAAAAATCAATGGGAAGTATACATACACCATACACAAGTAATAGTAGTGTATACTGAATATCTCACAAAGAATGAAGTGGGATGAAGAAACTCTTACCAATAACATATCATTAGTTTGGGGAAAAATAAACGACATAATTATTTTTTATGAATATAAAACTATACAATATGAGTGGATATACTAAATAATACAATGATAGGACATTCACATATATTCTAATAAAATACAAAACCAAAGACATTGATGTTTAATTCGACGAATGGAAACTGAGTTAAGATATAACTTACCTTAAATCCAAATGTGTTACCATCCTCAAATTAAGGTCATAGAATATGAAATTATACCCATTAAAAAATTAATTCAGAACATATTAGACATGTATTTAGTTTATCCAAATTATTTTTAGTTCATTTATGTCCCTTTTGATAAGTATAATATCGAATTCCATCGCTTCGCTGTGTTTGTTTTATTGATTTTCAAAAATGTTTCACTTGTTCTTATGTAATAGAGTTCACGTGGAATGAATGTAAACCACCAAAATTGAAATTTCATATTATTTATAAAAATCTATAAGTGTTATTGACAATTTATATAACATTATTACATCGAATGATGATGAAATATTACATAGAACTTTAATGATAACTGTTTTAGTTAATTTGTGGGTTTTGATTACAACGAACTAATGTTTCTTTATATCTGAATACCATTTGTACAAAGGCATTACATAACCTCACATAGCTTATATTAAAAATATAATAATTTGGTTCAACCAAAAAAATAATGGTTTCATGACCATAATTGAGAATGATATTAGAAATCGAAAGCCCATCATCCTTGAATGTGGAAAATTGGCACATCTCGAATGGTGCTCTTACTAAAAGTATAAAATAAGATAAAAGTAAGGGATGATGATAAATTATTCAACAATAATTAAAAAAATTAATATATGTATGTTACTGGAGTCATCTCTACATCGGAATTAGGAGAGGTAATAATAAAAAAAATTAACTTCAAAGGAAAGACATATAATTGAAAAGAGGAATTTAACTTTTGAACCTATCTTCCATTAGAGCCTCTTTAAGTATGAGGTTTTTGTATTTTTATAAGACCAATTATTTCTAGACATGGGAGAATAGTTTCGGAGGATATTTGGACCGAATTTGGAGAAGGCACAAGGCTTGAGAGGAGTAAGTAGAAGAGGGTGTGATGGAGGTTTTATTATGGATGGAAGAGGAGATTTCTCAATTTTATATTCATTAATTAATTATTTATCTAAAAGACAAGGAATAGTTATTCATCCATGACCAATAATAGTAATTGTATCATGTAAATCCGAATCAATTGGGATTACATCATTAGAACACCATACATTACTCTATAATTAGTGTATTTAGGTTTTTTTGTAAATTATGGTATTTTACTATTCATAAAAAATATAAGTATTTCAAAAAAATACCAAAAATTCACTCTAACAATTTTTTGACATGAAGAATTGAAAAATGAAGTCCATTTTTTAAAATTAATTTTCTAAATATGATTAATTTAATATTTTATTAAAATCATAATTTATTCTAAAAAAAGTGTTTTAAAATATTTATTTAGTTATTACAAAACATAGATAAATCGTACTCTAACATGAATATTATTTATAAACTATCATAGGTAAGGTTAATATTCATTTAGTTATATAACTATTCATAAGGTAATGTTATTATTAATAAGGGTTGGTTACTAATCATCAAAAATTATGTTTTCTTATCAAACTCCAAATAACTTACTTATCACAACAGTGTATGTCATATTTTTTAAATTCACATCACAGAAGTAACAAAAATATGTTTACATGGATTTTTTTATAAAGAAGTGGGGTTTTTTAGGCCCATTGATCCATTCATTCATGAATAAATCTATTTGTAAATTTTTGGGGTGTTACTTTATCACATCCTTACAAAAATTTCATCCTCAAAATTTGAAATTGATTTTCAAAAGTAAGTGGTTGATACTTGAAAATTATCTTATGGAAACCCACATAATAAATATAGTTAATAGAATGTACTACAAAAAAGTTGATGGAGAATAGGTGGTCACCCCAAAATGTTTGCATTCGAATGAGGTGACATTAGCTGGAAAAAAAATAAACTGGACATGGAAGAAAAAAACCAAACAATGATGTTCTAATGGAACCTGATAGAGGACATGTTTAGATTAATGATGATTACTAAAAAACAATAAAAAAATTCATTATAAATTATTATGATAATAGGGAAATTTTTTATTTAATATATTTTCCTTGATTATAGGAATTAATTCACTTTATAACAATATAAATATACATTTCTACTTATAACCTCCTTCTTTTATTTAGTTTAACTATCTATTCCTCATAACATATCATGGGTTAATTCATTTGTGAAGTAATACTTTATCCTATAAAATATCATTCAATGATCCACTTAAACAATTTCATAAATTGTTATGAAAATTCAAAAATATAATGATTCAAAAAAATTTAATGAAGTCCTTTAAATTTCCAAGATGAACGTATCATTAACCCTTAATCAACAAGTAGTACCTCTAAAATTAAAATTCCTAAAAAGTGAATAACATCATCATGTATCATCTTGAAATATCATTACAACTTTAATAACCATAAAAACCATATTAGAAACATTCATTCTTCCATATTCCTTTAGTAAGAAACATGTTATTGGATACATTCCTTAAATCCAAAAGTGTTGTAAATAGCATTGATTATAGTATAAACCACTTCATGACAAGTCAATAATCAGTTCCAAGGTATTCAATACTTCTCTAAATAAAAATGTCATCATCATTATCTCAACATCAGATATATATTAAGGGTTGTCTTTCCCTAAATCATTGATTTTTCTAAAAATTATTACTTTCCATTGAATCACCTTTCCTTTGTACCATTTATCATGTGACCTCAAATCCTTAATGAAAGAGCACAGTAGTACAATCATTATATATCTCAAAATTAATACAACTAGTACATTACTGATAAAAATATACAAATGGCATGATTCTTGATTAGGAATATTAATCATTATATTTATCTGTAGTAGCATAATTACTTTCTCATTATCCAAAATCATTATTTGGGGTTTATTCCTTTGACGATTGGGAAATTGGTTCAAATAGTGTCCCGTATCTTTGAAATTAAAGCATTTTACTTTGGAAACCATTTTCTT
Organism: Viscum album; assembly: GCA_963277665.1. Taxonomy (NCBI): domain Eukaryota; kingdom Viridiplantae; phylum Streptophyta; class Magnoliopsida; order Santalales; family Viscaceae; genus Viscum; species Viscum album. The sequence continues at coordinate 1,929,074,053 of OY728150.1, read as the reverse complement.
AACATTGAAATCATGAAATTTGTGTCCTTTTCTCCACACTTGTAGCAAACACTGATTCCCATTTAACATTTACCTGAGTGATTCATTCCACAGTTATCACATGTGGGAAAACAAGTATTTCCATTCTTCCCTTTATTACCATATCTCTCTACCATCCTCTTATTCTTATTCATCCCTCTAAATAAATGGGACTCATAGATGTCTTTAAATACCTTGTTAACAAATGATTTTATTTCATTATATAATGAGGATACATGGTAGATAATCTTCCATTGGAAATATTGCTTAAGACCATTAGAGATATGATCCTTCTTACTCTTCACGTCTCGTGTGTTGGTGATGTTATAATTCCTTCTTCTATGTTCCCTATCTAATCAATTCCATATTCTATATTTGCTCATAAAATTATGAAGACTTTATAACTCTAAACATGCCATAGAACATTTCATAAATTTATGCATCTTAAATCCTTTAACCATATACATTGGATACTTTGGGGACTTAAATCCCTCACAATGGCGGGTAAATAAAATGTGGATTATCCTAAGAATATTACTTGGTATTGTCAAACCAATAGTGCAGAAGGTCCCTTTGTTGTGTACCTGGATACTCTGGGTAGCTGCAAACTACTTGTTGGAGTTTTCACACCTTGGTACATTTATGCTAGAGCCACCTCTACATGACTATATACAGAAAGGAATGTATTTCCTAGAAAGATCATATTAATATATTACAAACCAAAATTAAAGGATTTTATAGTTTTATTATCATCAATGACCATCTTAGGTATTTGTTCCTGTAACACCCCAAGCTTCTACGGTATGTTTCCCTTTGAATAATGCGATAGCGTGTGTTGTACGCAACCTCGAGTTCTAACACACACCACAACTAATTAAACTAGCCGTTGTGAATAGTAATACCTAATTTTTGAAATTATATATATTTTATATTTGATAATGGACTTCATTTTTGGACTCGGAATATCGAATTTAGCCTAAGGTGAAATTTTGGTACTTTTCGGATAACTTTCATATTTTGATGAATAGTGAAAATTACTAAATTTTAATTAAAAACAACTTTTTTAATAAAAATAATTAATAGTGATAAATTATGAATTTTAGTAGTTTTAAAGTATATTTAGAATATATTTTTACCATTTAATATAATGTTGGTAATTGGACATAATTTTACAATTAAACCGAACATAAACAAGTGTCAATCTTTTGATAGTTATTATCTCTTAAAAACACGCTTTTTGTTTTGACAGCGGGAATTAATTTTAAATTAATTTCTGCCACTTCTGTGTTTTGAATTTAGGAAAATGGATTCCATATTTGGAATCAGGATGTTCAAATTGTGTAAATAGGTAACTTTTATTTTTAGACATTTTGAATAATTACTGCGGTAAATATTTTATTTACCATGGTTAAGGGTAAATCCGGTAAATAAGGGTTAAAAAAATAATATTATAATAATACTAAATTACCCTAAAACGTGTCTTAACCCTATTGGTTGATACATGGTCTACCATGGGCATCTTTGGGTCTATTTTGGGACCCCATGGATCCACTTGTAAGTGATAATGACACTTTATTTTAATTTAGTTAAAATGAATACAAAAATGACACAAGCATATAGCTTTTAGAAAAAAATTTTTTACATAGGGTTATATATGTTGGATTTTAGATTATAAATATTCATTAGAAAGATAAAAAGATTTCCTACATAATGATATTTTATTTATAATTTTTAGACATTTAATAATTTATTTTATTTATGACACAATGATGATGCAGTAATTACTATAATAGTGAAAAATTAAATAATTGATATTATAAATACCCAAATAATTATAATATGAAACTTTTAATGAATTAAACTAATTTTCTAGGATAATATGATATATTGGGATTGATTTAATTGACTTTGTTTGAAGTAATCAATCTGTTATGAGTTTCACGAAAATCAACTATTGAATAGTGTCAAAATTGACATAAAAGAGTTCTTAAAACAAATATTATATTATTAATTGATATTAAATTCCTAAAAATCTAAGGTTCGGCCAAGAGACTTATATTATGATAGGTTAATCATTAATGGACCACTTGGGGGTCTCTTGGATGTATATAGTAAGATTATTAACCATATTATATAAAAATACAAAGAGACATTGTAAAAGTGAAACTAATTAACTTAGAGTTAATACTTAAAGATAAGGTTAATATAAGTACCCAAACCTGTCTAAATTCTATTGGATGAGTTGTTTTCGACCTATACCCACCTCATCCTTTGAATAGTCAACTTTGGAGCCTTTAGAAACCGAATATGAATTTATTATAAATTAATATTTCTAGCTTTTCCAAAGGTGCCCCTCACCCCTCTTATAAAAGGGCACTCCTCCTTCTCATTTCTTCACACCTTCAAAGCCTTTTGGTTCGGCCAAACTCTGCCCAAATACTCTCCCAACATCCCTCACTACAACCTAGAGGCCTTAGTTTGATCATAAAGCAAACCTAAGGAGCCCTTTTGATCAAATCAAAAGGAAGAACCCGAAGAAGAGGTAATGATTTCACCACCCTTTTCTAAGTTCATTTCTTCTTCCACTTCTTCTTCCTTTGTTCTTACCATTCTGAAATAATAACTCCAGTATCTCACATATACTGTGATGTTATTATAAATATAGTACAATCATATTCAGTATTCTATCCACCCTTTGAATAACATGTCACCATACGTGCGTACGTACGGCTTACCGTCTCCACGTCGTGGTGTAATTGTTATTCAATATAATATTATTTGGATGGGTATAATAATGATGTGTAACTCATGTAAATAATAAATATAACATGTTAATGATTCTGTATATATGATATACCATCCATTTATATATTATTTTAATATCAAAAGAATGATATTGTCGCTCGTGCGTACGTACGGACTACCGTCTCCACGAACGCGATGAGATTCATTCTCCATCGTATCCATTCAAGTATAATTATCATTTGATGATTTAAAAATGATGTTTAAGGACTTTATATCATTCTGGATATGAATAAGATACAACAACCATGGCTTATGTAACAAAACATATAAAAGAAAATGAGTAAGTTAACTCCCGAAACGACGATAATTCTAAGATATTATTAACAAATCAATGTTAAAAGATCATATATGATATCATATTAATATATATGATTCTTGTATAATTTAATAACAACTATTTCACCATTATACATGAGGTTAACCTACCCCAACCAAGGAAAAGTACAAGGTAAGGGTTATTTCACAATCTCTTCATTATCTGAGGTTGTTTATATGTAATAATCTACTGGGATCTCTTTATCATCCACATCCATGTTTCTTAAAAATGTATTTCAAAACATTTTTACTATTTACTAGAATATGAGTTAAAGTCATTTATACCCTTTTTGACTTTTATAAGTGGTTTATAAAGGAATATTTCTGTCGTTTTCAAAACAAGGTCCCTTTTTAACCTTTTCGACAGAATTAAGGTAAGAATGTTTTTTTTAACTTATACGGCGGGTGCGGCTAATTTCCGCCATTATAAAATCTTCAAAACTTCCCTTACAAGCTTATAAGGATATTTTCAAAGTAAATGTTTTATTTTATAATTATGTGACTTTTAAATGATTTCAAAATGAATAATTTAAGAATTTCAGAAAGGTACTCTTTATCAAAATCAGAATTTTAAATGTTTTAAAGATTTATCTTTATAAATCTTTTTAATTAATGTCTTCAAAATGGTTTTTAAGGATTTATTTATATGGACATGAATGTTTTTAAAAATGTTAATTCCTTTCAAAAGTTTCAAAGTGGTATGGGACACTTTGATTCAAAAATCTCGTTTTAATTACTTCCTTTATAAATGTGTGACTTTTAAATGATTTCAAAAAAGGAGATATTTCTCTCAAATAGTTTTGATTTCATCTATGTCAACACCCTTTGATGGATTTAACGCTTATTTGAAGTTGATTTATTGTAATACAAAGCTTCTATATTGTATTAAAGGTTTTGTGATATGTTTGACTGTGGATGTGCTATTTTTATACCATTCATAGTTTATGGTGAAATTATTGACATTTCGTATGCTAGTTTTAATACGAATGTTTATGTTATGTTTAAACCTTTTCATATGGGAATGCATTGGACTTAGTAAGTGACGGGTGGAGCCCGCTATAGCTCCTCGATGCATCGGTAGGTCTCATGAGACAAACTAGTGTCTTGGCACAAGGCCTTGACAAAATCTTATTTGTAGTCTTGGCACGAGGCCTTGGCTATGTGGTTATGATAGTCTGGCATTATGCATTCCAACATTATGAAAGTGGTTATTTATTTTTGCATGTGATTATTCGATTAGTGGAATATCCATGTGAATAAGTAAATGGCATTATTTCATTTTATTTATGCCATACCATGTTGAAAGTTCATGTTTAAAAGGCTTTTGTTTTAGTTATACATTGCCTTAAATGTTTATTCTTATTGATGAAAGTATCCGCTATATTGTTATCCTTACTGGGCATTTGAGCTCACCCCTTTTCTATGTTTTATTTTTCCCAGGAAGTGAAGATGTAAGTTATGAATGACCTGCAGGGATATTATGAGGGGATTGTAGTGTGGACTGTGGAAACATTATGTTGTTGTAGTAGTTTTTGATTTTATGATGTAATGTAAAACTTATGAATATATCTAGTGTTTCCAAGGCTACTAAACCAATCGGTCTTTCGAGATTTGATCTTTCTTGTGATCATGCCAATGTTATGTAATAATGCACCGACTCTAGGAAACTAGGGTCGGGGAGTTACAGTTGGTATCAGAGGAAGTTTAGTACAAACCTTGGAAGCTAGATTTAGATAAACTCTGATTAGAGCACGTAGACCTAAGATGAACTTTGAGGATTAGTATAGAATAACTTCCTAGAAATTTTGGTATTGTAGAGATTTTGTGAGTTTTCCGAGCAATACATCCCTGTCTGGATACGAGCAGGTAGAGGCGGCTCTGGCACAGATGTACCTAGGGGTAAAACCCGAAAACACCGCTTTGAGCTAGACTCGAACGGGAACTGGTGCACGACAACGGGCCTTGCTGCACTCTTGGTTACGACACTCCCGGGGGATATGCTTAGGATAACTCTCACTTTCTTTACAAATCATTATGAAGGGTTTATGAGTATATACTTCCTCAAAGAAAACATATTTATGATTATGGATTATATCCATAGATAGTTCAATTTATGTTAAGTGTTTTATAAGTATGGGATTATGTATTTTGATTCATAAACTGATCTAGTTTATGACATTGTTTAGAAATGGCGCCTAGTGGAAGAAATGGAAACCGTATCAATGCACGCACTCCATGTAGGGATTTCCCTCCTGCTCAAGATAATTATAGTGGGGCTGGTGATGCAATTGGTGCTGATCAGCTAATCACCGTACTGGGACAACTTACTCAGGTTATGAATAATAACCTTACCCGTATGGAGCACCCTGATCCGCAGCGTGGAGGATCAATGTTAGATCGATTCATGAGAAAACAACCACCAACGTTCAATGGGAGTACAAATCCCTTAGTAGCTGAGCAATGGATATTTTCCCTAGAGAAAATATTTCAGGCTTTGGGGAGTAGTGAAAGGGAAAAAGTTACCATGGCAGTTTACCGCCTCACTGGAGATGCTGATCAATGGTGGTCATTGATTCAAAACATGAAGGAAGATGATGAAGTATCAAACATGGAATGGAGGGAGTTCAAAGATCTGTTTTTAGAAAAATACTTTCCTCGCGACCATCGAGCAGATATGGAAAGGCAATTTCTGAGTCTGAGACAAAAGGAGGATGATAATGTCACAAAGTATGAGGCTAACTTTACAAGGTTAGCGAGGTACGCTGGTGATTATATTCGCAACCCAAGAAGTAAGATTGATCGTTTCTTTGATGGGTTAAAACCATTTCTTCGTCGAGCATTAGTCTCACAATCCTTTTCATCGTACGAAGACATTGTCTCATGTGCTATCAAGACCGAAAAGGAATTCTCTAAGTCTTATGACTTTAAAGCAAAGTAAGAGAAGAAGAGACCTGCTGATCAATATGGGAATGGAAATAAGGGGAAGAAGGGAAAGGTTGAATATCCATCTTGTGGTAAGTGAGGGAAGAAACACCCCGGTGCTTGCCTGAAGGGAATGGGAGTCTGTTACAAGTGTGGTGAAAAAGGCCACCAAGCTCATGATTGCAAGGGGAAGAAGGAAGCTACCAATGTTCAGTGCTACAATTGCAGGGAGATGGGGCATTATGCAAATGCATGTCCTAAGCGTCAGGAGAACTTACCTCAGAAAAGGCCAAGGGATCAAGGCCAGGCTTATGCTATCACTACTGCTGAGGTAGAAACTCCGAAAGACGTGGTGGCAGGTAATTTAATGGTTTCCTCAAGTTTAGCAAATGCGTTATTTGATTCTGGATCATCGCATTGTTTCATATCTTCCCAGTTTGCTAAGAAAATTAGATATTTCCAATTTGATTTAATAAGGGAGTTGTCAGTTAAAACTCCTAAGGGAAGTATCGTTGCAACAAAGTTTTGTGAATCAGTCCCCATTAGAGCACATAAATTTTCTTTATCTGCTGATTTCATCGTCATACCTATGATTGAGTTTGATATAATCCTCGGTATGGACTGGCTTTCGGACTATGATGCGAAGATTTATTGTAAGAAGAAAGAGGTTACGATTCTCGATGATAATGATAAGGAACACCTTATTTTTAGAGCAGAATCGTCACCACCTAATTCTTATTTAGACCCACCCCCAGTAGCTCAACTTAATTCAATTATTGGGGAGGAAGAGAATGAAATAACTGTCGGTGAGGAAAGGAATGTTCAAATAGAGGATGTACCTGTTGTGAAAGAATTTGTAGATGTATTTCCGGAAGATTTACCTGGACATCCTCCAGAACGAGAAGCTGAGTTTTCTATTGATTTGATTCCTGGATCAAGGCCTATATCGAAGACCCCTTATAGAATGGCCACTGTAGAGTTAGTCGAACTAAAGAAACAACTAGAGGAATTGAGTAATAAGGGATTTATTCGCCCTAGTGTTTCTCCATGGGGAGCCCCTGTTCTTTTTGTTAAAAAGAAAGATGGATCTATGAGGTTATGTATTGACTACAGGGAGATCAATGCTATAACGATAAAGAACAAGTATCCCCTACCTCGTATTGATGATTTATTTGACCAACTGCATGGAGCTCAATACTTTTCAAAGATTGACCTTCGATCTGGATACCATCAGTTGTGTGTGAAGAAGGAAGACATTCCGAAAACAGCATTTCGAACCAGGTACGGGCATTACGAGTTTACTGTAATGCCGTTTGGATTGACCAATGCACCCTCTGTATTCATGGATCTGATGAATAGAGTTTTCAAGGAGTATCTCGATGAATTTGTGGTGGTATTTATTGATGATATCTTGGTATACTCCAAAACCTACGAAGATCATGAAAATCACTTGCGCATTATCTTGAAGACTCTGAGGAGGCATGAATTATATGGAAAGTTTAGCAAGTGTGAATTCTGGCTTCAGGAGATTTCTTTTCTTGGCCATATTGTCTCTAAAGATGGAATCTCTGTTGATCCTTCTAAGACCAAGGCAATCCAAGAATGGCCAGCACCTACGAGTATAACTGAGGTACGTAGTTTTATTGGCTTGGCAGGTTATTATCGACGTTTCGTCCAGAATTTTGCCCGATTGGCTAACCCATTAACGAAGCTCACACGTAAAGGGGTTAAATTTGTTTGGACAAAAGAGTGTGAAGAATGTTTCGAAGAACTGAAGAGAAGATTAGTCAATGCTCCTATATTGACTCTACCATCGGGGAATGATGGGTTCGTTATTTATAGTGATGCATCAAAGAAAGGACTTGGCTGTGTCCTTATGCAGAATGATAGAGTTATTGCCTATGCATCACGACAGTTGAAAATTCATGAACAAAACTATCCTACTCATGATCTTGAGTTAGCAGCTGTGATCTTTGCTTTGAAGATATGGAGGCACTACCTCTATGGTGAAAAATGTGAGATTTATACTGATCACAAGAGTTTGAAGTATATTTTCTCACAAAAAGAACTCAACATGAGGCAAAGGAGATGGCTTGAATTACTCAAGGATTATGATTGTACGATACAGTACCACCCGGGGAAGGCAAACAAGGTGGCAGATGCTTTGAGTAGAAAAGACCATGGAGTTTTGAACAATATGAGAATTGAAAGGGATCCAATTTTCATGGATCTAGTGAAAATGGACATGGGAATAACCAGGGAAGGTGAAACATCAATGCTTTTTCAAATGGTTGCCAAACCATCTTTACTAGAAAGGATTAAGAGTTCTCAGACCGATGATGACGAATTCCAAAAGAAGATTAAAGCTGTGAATGATGGGAGATTGAGAGACTTTGTGTATGAAGATGGAATTTTGAAATTCGGGAAGAGACTTTGTGTTCCCAATATACCTGATCTAAAAAGGGAATTGTTGGATGATGCTCATAGTTCCAATTTCTCTATACACCCTGGGAGCACCAAAATGTATAGAGATTTGATGGAACATTTTTGGTGGGACAAAATGAAGAGGGAGATTGCTGATTTTGTGTCAAGGTGTATGGTTTGTCAACAAGTGAAAGCTGGAAGGCAACATCCTGGAGGAGTCATGCAACCTCTTCCCATACCGGAGTAGAAATGGGACAATATTACGATGGACTTTGTCATGGGGCTACCAAAGACTCCTAGAAGGAACGATGCAATATGGGTTATTGTTGATCGTCTTACCAAGTCAGCACATTTTCTTGCTATAAGAGAAGATCTACCCCTGGAACGTCTAGCAAGACTATACATTAATGAAGTTGTGAGACTTCATGGAGTTCCCCTATCGATTGTTTCTGATCGTGATCCCCGTTTTACTTCAAGATTTTGGAAAAGTCTTCAGAAATCCCTGGATACTGAACTTCATTTGAGCACTGCTTACCACCCTCAGACAGACGGACAATCAGAACGGACTATTCAGACCTTAGAAGACATGTTGAGATCTTGCTCACTTGATTTTCAGGGTATGTGGGATCAATATTTACCTCCAGTAGAATTTTCCTATAACAATAGCTTCCATTTGAGTATTCAGATGGCACCATATGAAGAGTTATACGGAAAGAGATGTCGTACACCAACCTGTTGGGATGACGTTGGTGAAAGAAAACTTGTAGGCCCAGAACTGGTGGAGGAAACGGTGGAAAAGGTGAAGGTAATCCAAAATCACATCAAAGCAGCTCAAAGTGGGCAGAAGAGCTATGCCGATAATCGAAGGAAGGATTTGGAATTTCAAGTCCGTGATCATGTTTTCCTAAAGGTATCTCCGTGGAAGGGAGTCATACGTTTTGGTAAGAAAGGTAAATTGAGTCCCAGGTACATCGGACCTTTCGAAATTCTAGAACGAATTGGGGTTGTAGCATACCGATTGGCAATGCCGCCAAGTCTCTCCAAAGTTCACGATGTGTTCCACGTATCTCTGTTGAGGAAATACATGCCTGACCCAACGCATGTACTCACCTATGAGGAATTAGAACTGGAACCCGATCTTTCCTATTGTGAAGAGCCCGTCAGGATTCTTGATACGAGAGAACAAGTGCTGAGAAACCGGACGACGCGTCTGGTAAAAGTTTTGTGGAGGAATCATAAGATGGAAGAGGCAACGTGGGAACCCGAGGAACTTATGATGAAGAACCACCTGAGTCTTTTTATGCAGTAATACCCTAGAAATTGCGAGGATGCAATTATTTGAATGAGGGGAAAATGTAACACCCCAAGCTTCTACGGTATGTTTCCCTTTGAATAATGCGATAGCGTGTGTTGTACGCAACCTCGAGTTCTAACACACACCACAACTAATTAAACTAGCCGTTGTGAATAGTAATACCTAATTTTTGAAATTATATATATTTTATATTTGAAAATGGACTTCATTTTTGGACTCGGAATATCGAATTTAGCCTAAGGTGAAATTTTGGTACTTTTCGGATAACTTTCATATTTTGATGAATAGTGAAAATTACTAAATTTTAATTAAAAACAACTTTTTTAATCAAAATAATTAATAGTGATAAATTATGAATTTTAGTAGTTTTAAAGTATATTTAGAATATATTTTTACCATTTAATATAATTTTGGTAATTGGACATAATTTTACAATTAAACCGAACATAAACAAGTGTCAATCTTTTGATAGTTATTATCTCTTAAAAACACGCTTTTTGTTTTGACAGCGGGAATTAATTTTAAATTAATTTCTGCCACTTCTGTGTTTTGAATTTAGGAAAATGGATTCCATATTTGGAATCAGGATGTTCAAATTGTGTAAATAGGTAACTTTTATTTTTAGACATTTTGAATAATTACTGCGGTAAATATTTTATTTACCATGGTTAAGGGTAAATCCGGTAAATAAGGGTTAAAAAAATAATATTATAATAATACTAAATTACCCTAAAACGTGTCTTAACCCTATTGGTTGATACATGGTCGACCATGGGCATCTTTGGGTCTATTTTGGGACCCCATGGATCCACTTGTAAGTGATAATGACACTTTATTTTAATTTAGTTAAAATGAATACAAAAATGACACAAGCATATATCTTTTAGAACACAAATTTTTACATAGGGTTATATATGTTGGATTTTAGATTATAAATATTCATTAGAAAGCTAAAAAGATTTCCTACATAATGATATTTTATTTATAATTTTTAGACATTGAATAATTTATTTTATTTATGACACAATGATGATGCAGTAATTACTATAATAGTGAAAAATTAAAATAATTGATATTATAAATACCCAAATAATTATAATATGAAACTTTTAATGAATTAAACTAATTTTCTAGGATAATATGATATATTGGGATTGATTTAATTTACTTTGTTCGAAGTAATCAATCTTTTATGAGTTTCACGAAAATCAACTATTGAATAGTGTCAAAATTGACATAAAAGAGTTCTTAAAACAAATATTATATTATTAATTGATATTAAATTCCTAAAAATCTAAGGTTCGGCCAAGAGACTTATATTATGATAGGTTAATCATTAATGGACCACTTGGGGGTCTATTGGATGTATATAGTAAGTTTATTAACCATATTATATAAAAATACAAAGAGACATTGTAAAAGTGAAACTAATTAACTTAGAGTTAATACTTAAAGATAAGGTTAATATAAGTACCCAAACCTGTCTAAATTCTATTGGATGAGTTGTTTTCGACCTATACCCACCTCATCCTTTGAATAGTCAACTTTGGAGCCTTTAGAAACCGAATATGAATTTATTATAAATTAATATTTCTAGCTTTTCCAAAGGTGCCCCTCACCCCTCTTATAAAAGGGCACTCCTCCTTCTCATTTCTTCACACCTTCAAAGCCTTTTGGTTCGGCCAAACTCTGCCCAAATACTCTCCCAACATCCCTCACTACAACCTAGAGGCCTTAGTTTGATCATAAAGCCAACCTAAGGAGCCCTTTTGATCAAATCAAAAGGAAGAACCCGAAGAAGAGGTAATGATTTCACCACCCTTTTCTAAGTTCATTTCTTCTTCCACTTCTTCTTCCTTTGTTCTTACCATTCTGAAATAATAACTCCAGTATCTCACATATACTGTGATGTTATTATAAATATGGTACAATCATATTCAGTATTCTATCCACCCTTTGAATAACATGTCACCATACGTACGTACGTACGGCTTACCGTCTCCACGTCGTGGTGTAATTGTTATTCAATATAATATTATTTGGATGGGTATAATAATGATGTGTAACTCATGTAAATAATAAATATAACATGTTAATGATTCTGTATATATGATATACCATCCATTTATATATTATTTTAATATCAAAAGAATGATATTGTCGCTCGTGCGTACGTACGGACTACCGTCTCCACGAACGCGATGAGATTCATTCTCCATCGTATCCATTCAAGTATAATTATCATTTGATGATTTAAAAATGATGTTTAAGGACTGTATATCATTCTGGATATGAATAAGATACAACAACCATGGCTTATGTAACAAAACATATAAAATAAAATGAGTAAGTTAACTCCCGAAACGACGATAATTCTAAGATATTATTAACAAATCAATGTTAAAAGATCATATATGATATCATATTAATATATATGATTCTTGTATAATTTAATAACAACTATTTCACCATTATACAGGAGGTTAACCTACCCCAACCAAGGAAAAGTACAAGGTAAGGGTTATTTCACAATCTCTTAATTATCCGAGGTTGTTTATATGTAATAATCTACTGGGATCTCTTTATCATCCACATCCATGTTTCTTAAAAATGTATTTCAAAACATTTTTACTATTTACTAGAATATGAGTTAATGTCATTTATACCCTTTTTGACTTTTATAAGTGGTTTATAAAGGAATATTTCCGTCGTTTTCAAAACAAGGTCCCTTTTTAACCTTTTCGACAGAATTAAGGTAAGAATGTTTTTTTTAACTTATACGGCGGGTGCGGCTAATTTCCGCCATTATAAAATCTTCAAAACTTCCCTTACAAGCTTATAAGGATATTTTCAAAGTAAATGTTTTATTTTATAATTATGTGACTTTTAAATGATTTCAAAATGAATAATTTAAGAATTTCAGAAAGGTACTCTTTATCAAAATCAGAATTTTAAATGTTTTAAAGATTTATCTTTATAAATCTTTTTAATTAATGTCTTCAAAATGGTTTTTAAGGATTTATTTATATGGACATGAATGTTTTTAAAAATGTTAATTCCTTTCAAAAGTTTCAAAGTGGTATGGGACACTTTGATTCAAAAATCTCGTTTTAATTACTTCCTTTATAAATGTGTGACTTTTAAATGATTTCAAAAAAGGAGATATTTCTCTCAAATAGTTTTGATTTCATCTATGTCAACACCCTTTGATGGATTTAATGCTTATTTGAAGTTGATTTATTGTAATACAAAGCTTCTATATTGTATTGAAGGTTTTGTGATATGTTTGACTGTGGATGTGCTATTTTTATACCATTCATAGTTTATGGTGAAATTATTGACATTTCGTATGCTAGTTTTAATACGAATGTTTATGTTATGTTTAAACCTTTTCATATGGGAATGAATTGGACTTAGTAAGTGACGGGTGGAGCCCGCTATAGCTCCTCGATGCATCGGTAGGTCTCATGAGACAAACTAGTGTCTTGGCACAAGGCCTTGACAAAATCTTATTTGTAGTCTTGGCACGAGGCCTTGGCTATGTGGTTATGATAGTCTGGCATTATGCATTCCAACATTATGAAAGTGGTTATTTATTTTTTCATGTGATTATTCGATTAGTGGAATATCCATGTGAATAAGTAAATGGCATTATTTCATTTTATTTATGCCATACCATGTTGACAGTTCATGTTTAAAAGGCTTTTGTTTTAGTTATAAATTGCCTTAAATGTTTATTCTTATTGATCAAAGTATCCGCTATATTGTTATCCTTACTGGGCATTTGAGCTCACCCCTTTTCTATGTTTTATTTTTCCCAGGAAGTGAAGATGTAAGTTATGAATGACCTGCAGGGATATTATGAGGGGATTGTAGTGTGGACTGTGGAAACATTATGTTGTTGTAGTAGTTTTTGATTTTATGATGTAATGTAAAACTTATGAATATATCTAGTGTTTCCAAGGCTACTAAACCAATCGGTCTTTCGAGATTTGATCTTTCTTGTGATCATGCCAATGTTATGTAATAATGCACCGACTCTAGGAAACTAGGGTCGGGGCGTTACAGTTCCCTAACATATGTTTTCTAAATTGATTTCCCAAGGTTTCTACTAAACTTCCTCAGATACCAACTGTAACACCCCGACCCCTTTAGACCAGAGTTAGTGAATTACTAAATACACTAACCTGATTAAAAGGAATCAAATCCTGAAATACCAAGTAGTTTAGTAGTTTTGAATAAACTAGATACATATATTTAACTCATATTATATTGGGAATGGAAACAAAAAACAACACATATCAAAAACTAAAAGACTGGATCCATGAGAACTCAATAAATGGTCTCTTCTTAATAACCTATTGAAGTTCAAAAAATTAAAGGAGTGATATTAAATTTTATTAATGGTTACAAATAGTAGAAGAGTGAATTAATAATAACTGAATCATAAATAATTAGACATATTTAGTATGGCATGGTGAATAAATGAAAAACATGTGTCTTTAATAAACTGGGAATGAAACTATATCCATAGGTTTCTTCATTGTGAAAGCCTCAGGGATTGTAAGAACTGTGAATGAACAAAAAGAATTCTTTTTAATTGGACATAATTAATTTAGCAAATGATACCACAATTCCATTGAAATAGTTTATACTTATGGGTATAAAACCATTTTATTTTTAAAAAAAACACAAAGTGTTTGTCACCAACTAATTTGTCACATGTGACCAGTCAATGCATTGAGGGGATATAGTGGGACCCACCAACCACTACATGTCCAAAGAATTATTTATAAATAGAATTAATACATGTAAAATATTCTTTATCAATATCTGTATGTATTTGAGGATACAGATTCAGCAAAATATGTTGATATAAATAAATATACTTTTAAAAGATACCATTGAAAATTTCTTGAAGAAATAATCGTTAACATTCCAAAGTGTCTCATACCAACTTTAAGTATTCAAATCGTAATTCCATAGAATATCATGATATTAAGGAGCCACCCATTATGATATACCATGTGGCATTAGAAACACCACATGAATGAAATAAGTTGTGAACAAGGAATATATCTCAATTAGTTAAAGTGTGAGGAGAAAAATAAATTTTACATTGGAAAGAAGAGTTCTTTTGGTAAATCATTTATATTTTCCATAAATATGTTTTGAACATTTATATCCTAGAAACTATAAGGTAAGGACATTGAGATAACATTTGACGCATAAATGAAGTCCTACTGATGTGAAATAATGTAAAAGTGATTTTAAAAAATAATTAGAATTAAAACCTTTTAAAGTGGTTAAAAGATTTTTTTAAAGAGATTTTAATGAAAAAATTAATGTTTTATTTCATGAACCCATAAATGAACCAAAATTTAATTATCGTGTTAAAATGTGTGATTTAATAAATAAACATGTCTTGAAATAGATTATAGAGTGAACATCAAAATAGGTATGAATATTTGAAGTCCCTTTAATCAAGCTTGCATTTCCAAAGAATTAATGAAATATTATTTTAAAACATGTAACTTCCCACAAAATAAAAAAGGATTATGATGGGTACACATATATAGGATATTCACATAGAATTTGTGAGGATTACATAAGAATAAATAGGAATTTTATTGAGGTTAATAGAGAATAAGAGAAACCGGAATGAAAAGGGAGGTTCGATTAGAAAATTCTTACTAAATTGTAATAAATTGATCCCTATGCACAAAAATTTATAATCATAAAATGATACATTGAATGTATTTAAAATAAATAGATTCAGGGTATGAAATATAAATTGGAAGTATAAAAACACAATACACAAGTAATAGTATTGAATAAAGAATATCTTACAAAGATAGAAGTGGGATGAAGAAACCCTTACGAAGAACGTATCATTAGATTGAGAAAAAATCATTGACATAATTTTGTGTGATGAACATAAACCCACAAAATAAAAGTGGATATATATAATAAAATAATAATTGGTTATTCACACATATTCAAGAAAGATACAAAACCAATGACGTTGTTGTCTGACTCAATGAATGGAAATTGAGTTAAGATATCCCATACAATAAATCTGAATATGTTCCCATCTTGAAATTAAGTTCATAGAATTCTAATTTGTACTCATTAACAAGTTAATTCATAACATAATAGACATGTATTTAGTTTATCATAATTCCTTTTACTTTATTTATGTCCTTATTGATATGTTATAATATCAAATTTCATTGCTCAAGAGTGTTTGTATTCTTGATTTTCATAAACGGTTTACTTGTTCTTTTATAACGGAGTTCATGTGGAATGGATGTAAATCTTCCAGAATTGAAATTAAAAATTATTTATGAAAATAAATATGTTTTGATGATTATTTATATAACTAGGTTACGTGGAATGTTGATGAATTATTATGTAGAACTTTAATGATAATCGTTTCAGAAAATTTGTGGATTTTGATTACAAAGAACTAAATTTTTTTAATATAATACCATTACTAAAAAGGGATTAAAGATCCTTAAATAATGTATTTTACTTATATAATAATCTGGTTCAACCATAATAATAATGATTTCATGGCCATAATTGAAAATGTTAATAGAAATCAAAACGCCATCATCCTTGAATGTTGAAAATTGACACATATCATATGGTGTTCTTGCAACTAGTATAAAGATATGTAAAATGAAAATAAGATGATTACATATTACACTATAAATAAAAAAATACAGTACATTTAAGGTACTATATTTATCAAAAAAATTATATTTGGAGAGGTAATAAGTGGAAAGGAAAACATAAAAACATGAAAGAAAAGACAAAGAATTGAAAAGAGGAATTTACCTCTTGAACAAAAATTCCTGGGGGGCATCATTAAGGGAGAGTTATTTGTCTTTTTATATGAAAATGGATTTCTGGACGTGGTATAGGATGTTGGGGGAATATTTGGAAATATTTTGGAGAAGGAATAAGTCTTGAGAGAAGTGAAGAGAAGATGGAGTGTTTGGTGGTTTTATAATGGAGGGGGAGGGTATTTATCAATTTTATATTCATTAATTTTTTATTTCTCCACAATAAAAACAATATTGAGCCATCCTAGACCAATAGTAGTAATTTTATCATGTGAATCTGAATAAAGTTTTCTTACATCAGAAGAACATCATACATGACTATATAATTAGTGTATTTATCTATTTTTGTAAATTAAGGTATTTCACTATTTATCAAGAAGTTAAGTATTTCAAAAAAATTCCAACAATTCACCCAAACCATTTTTCGACATGTAGATTCCCAAAATTAAGTCCATTTTTCAAAAATAATTTTCTAAATGTGATTAAATTAATATTTAATAAAAGAAAAAATTTATTCTAAATATAGTTTTAAGACATTTATTTTCTTATTCCAAAACATAGGTTTATCGTACTCCAACTTCAACATTATGTATATACCATCATAGGTATGATTACTATTCATTAGAGTATATCACTATTCATAATGATATGTTAATATTCATAAGGGTAGGTTACTAATCACCAAAAATTATGTTTTTCTTATCGAACTCCAAATAACTTACTTATCACAACAGTGTATGTTAGATTATCAGAATTCACATCACCGAAGTGACAAACATATGATTACCTGGAAAGGATATAAAAAAGAGGTGTTCTTATAAACTCAGTGATACATGCATTCTATAATAAATCTATTTTTAAATTCTTGTGTTGTTACATTAACCGCTCCATACAAAATATTTTTCCTCGAAATTTGAAATTGAACTTTAAAAGTTAGTGGTTGATTCTTGAAAACTTCCGTATAGAAACCCACATTAGAAATAGCATAAACAATACATCCTTCTAAAAAATTTAATGGTGATGATGTGATCCCTCAGAAAAGTATGCTTTCAAATTAGGTGAAATTAGTTGGAAGAAAAAAAATAGACAATGATGAAAAAAATATAACAATAAAGTTATAATGGAACATGAAAGAAGACTTGTTCAGATGAATGTTGATTACTACAAAACCGAAAAAAATAATCATTATAAATGATTATGAATATAGGAAAACCATTTTTAAGAAGATTTTCCATGAGTCGAGGAATTATTCCACTCTATAAGAATATAAATATACATTATACTTATAAAAACATCCTTTTATGGTAGTTTGAATATATATACTTCATCACAAAACACGGCTTACACCATCTGTTGAAGTAAAAAAATAACCTCTAAGAGCTCATGCATTGATCAAATTAAATTGTATCATAAATAGTTATGAAAATTCCAAAATATAATTATTTAACACATTATAATGAAGACCTCAAAATTTCCAAGCTGAACTTATAAATAACCCTTTATCAACAAAAAGTATCTCTAAAATTCATATTCCAAACATGTGAATAACATCATCTTGTATCCTCTTGAAATATCTGAACGACATGAATTATAGTATACACCATATCAGAAAAATGAGTTCTTCCAATTTTCTTTAAGTAAGATAAATGTTATTGGTTATATTCGTTAAATTCAAAAGTATTTTAAACTTCATTGATGATAGCTTAAACCACTTCTTGACAAGTTAATAATAATTTACTAGGTATTCAATACTCATCCACACCAATAATTTCTTGAACATTATCTTAACATTCGATATATATTAAGGGTTTTCTTTCCCTAACTCATGTACTATTAAGATTCATTGATATTAAGGGTTGTTTTTTCTAAAAATATTAACTTTCCACTAAGTCACTTTTTTTATTTGTATTATTCATCATATGACCTAAAATAATAAATGAAAGAATAATACAGTACAATAATTATATGTCTCATAATTCATATAACTAGTACATTTCTAAACAAAAATACAAATGAATTGATTTCTAACTAGAAAAATTAATCATTCTACCTCATCTGTGGTAGCATCATAACTTTCTCATTATCCAAAATCATTATTTAGGGTATATTCCTTTGACGATTGGGACATTGGTTTGAAAAGTGTCTCATTTACTACCAATTAAAACATTTCACTTTGGAAACCATTATCTTACCCATGGAAAAATGATATTTGTGTCCTTTTTCTCAACACTTTTAAAAAACACTCATTCCCTTTAAGCATTTACAGAGTGATTCATCCAACAGTTGTCACTTTTGGGAAAACACTTCATTCCCTTTTTCCCTTTATCCTCATTTCTCTCTGCAATCCTCTTATTATTTTTCTTCTCACCAAATCTATAAGACTAATATATGTCTTTACATACCATGTTAACACATGATATTCTTTCATCAGATGATGAGTATACATGAGAGATAATATTTCATTGAAAATATGGCTTAAGACCATTAGATATATGATCCTTCTTACCCTTCACATCCCATATATTGTTGAATTTCTCATTTCATCAGTTAGGCTCCTTATCTAATCAATTCCATTCTATAAATTATCTCATAAAATTATGAACTCTCTATAACTACAAACAAGGTATAGCTCATAGCATAAATTTATGTATCGTAAATCCTATAACAATATACTTTTGTTACATTGGGGATGTAAATCCCTCACAATGGAGGGTAAATAAAATGTGAATTATCGTAAAAATATCCCCCGCTAGTGTCAAGCCAATAGTGCAGAAAGGCACATTTTTGTGTACCAGGATACACTGGGTAGTGCCAAACTCCTTGTTAGAGTTTTTTCTCCAAGGTTTATATGTGCCAAAGCCACCTCTAAAAGTTTGTATCAAGACATGGATGCATTTTCTAGAAAAATCCAATTAATATATTTCATTCCAAAATTCTTGTATTTTCTTGCTTGTTTATCTTCAAACCCCCTCTTAGGGAATTGTTCCTTAACTAGCATTTTCTGAATCTACTTCCAAAGGTTTCTACTAAACATCCTCTAATACTAATTGTAACACTCTGACCCCTCTAGACCAGTGTCAGTGCATTACTAATTACATTAGAATGATTTCAAGGAATAAAATCCCAAAGGACTGAGTATTTTATTAGTATTGAAGAAAATAGATACATATATTTAACTATTATTACTTTGGGAACGTTAACAAAAAGAAACACATGACAAAAACTAAAAGACTGTATCCATGAGAACTCAATAATTAGTCACCTCTTCATAACCTATTGAAGTTTAAAAAATGAAAGGAGTGAAATTAAATTATTACAAACGGTTCAGAATAGTAGAAGCATGAATCAATAATAACTGAATCATAAACAATTAGTCATATTTTGTATGGCATGGTGAATAAATGAAAAACATTTGTCTTTAATAAACTGGGAATGAAACTATATCTATAGGCTTTGTCATTGTGAAAACCTCATGGATTGTAAGAACTGTGAATGAACAAAAAGAATTATTTTTAATTGGATGTAATGAATTTATCACATGATACCACAATACCATTAAAATAGTTTTACTTATGGGTATAAAACAATTTTATTTTTTCGAAAAAAACACAAAGTGTTTGTTGCCAACTGATTTGTCTCATGTGACCAGTCAATGCATTGAGGGGATATAGTGGGCCCCACCCGCCACTTTATGTCTAAAGAATTATTTATAAATAGATTTAGTACATGTAAAATATTCTTTATTAAAATCATTATGTATTTGAGGATACGGATTCAACAAAACATGTGGATATAAAAAATATACTTTTAAAAGAGACCATTAAAAAATTCTTGAAGAAATAATATTTAACATTCCGAAGTGTCTCATACCACCTTTAAGCATTCAAATCATAATTCCTTAGAATATCATGATAATAAAGAGTCTATCATTATGATATACCATATGGCCTTATTAACACCACAAGAATGAAATATGTTGTGAACAAGGAATATATCTCAATTAGTTAAAGTGTGAGGAGAAAAATAAATTTTGCATTAGAAAGAAGAGTTCTTTTGGTAAATCATTTATATTTTCCATAAATATGTTTTCAACATTTATATCCTAGAAAGAATAAGGTAAGGAAATTTATATTAAATTTCATGCATAAATGAAGTCCTAATGACGTGAACTAATTTAAAATTTATTTTAAAAAATAATTAGAATTAAAACCTTTTAAGGTGGTTAAAAGAATTTGTTAATGAGATTTTAAAGAAAAAATTAAGCTTTTATTTCATAAACCCATAAATGAACCAAAATATAATTATCATGTTAAAATTTATGATATAAAAAATAAACTTTCCCTGAAATAGATTATATAGTGAACATAAAAATAGGTTAGAATATTTGAAGTCCCTTGAATAAAGCTTGCATTTCAAAAGAATTGTTGAAATATTATTTTAAAACATGTAACTTCACACAAAATAAAAAAAAGATTATGATTGGTACATGTATATAGGATATTCATAGAGAATTTATGAGGATTACATAAGAATGAATAGAAATTTTATTGAGGTTAATAGAGAATAATAGCAACAGGAAATAAAAGAAAGGTTCAATTAGAAAATTCTTACTAAATTGTAATCAATTTATCCATATGCACAAAAATTTATAATCAGAAAATGATACATTGACTATCTTGAAAATAAATAGATTCATGGTATGAAACATAAATTGAAAGTATACAAACACAATACACAAGTAATAGTATTGAATATAGAATATCTTACAAAGATAGAAATGGGATGAAGAAACCCTTACCAAGAACGTATCATTAGATTGAGGAAAAATCAATGACATAATTTTGTGTGACAAACATAAACCCACACAATAAAAGTAGATATACAGAATAAAATAATAATAGGTCATTCACACATATTCAAGAAATATATAAAACCAATGACATTGTTGTTTGACTCAATGAATGGAAATTGCGGTAAGATATCCCTTACTATAAATCTGAATATCTTCCCATCTTGAAATTAAGTTCTTAGAATATGAATTTGTACTCATTAAAAACATAATTCATAACTGAATAGACATGTATTTAGTTTATAATAATTCAGTTTACTTCCTTTATGTCCTTATTGATATGTTATAATATAGAATTTCGTCGCTCCAGAGTGTTTGTATTCTTTATTTTCATAAACGGTTTACTTGTACTTATGTAATGGAGTTTATGAGGAATGGATGTAAATATTCCAGAATTGAAATTACAAATTATTTATGAAAATCCAAATGTTTTATGATAATTTATATAACTAGGTTACATGGCATGATGTTGAATTATTATGTAGAACTTTAATGTTAACTGTTTCAGAAAATTTGTGGGTTTTGATTACAAAGAACTAATTTTTTTATAATATAATACCATTAATACAAAGGGATTAAAGATCATTAAATAGGGTATTTTACTTATATAATAATCTAGTTCAACCAAAATAATAATGATTTCATGACCATAATTGAAAATGTTAATAGAAATCGAAAGCCCATCATCCTTGAATGTTGAAAATTGACACATCTCGGATGGTGTTCTTGCTACTAGTATAAAAAAGGTAAAAGGAAAATAATATGATTAATTATTACACTATCATTACAACAATACAGTACATTTAAGGTACTATATTTATCAATACATTTATTTATGGAGACGTAATAAGAGAAAAATAAAACTTAAGAACTTGAAAGAAAAGACAAAGAATTGAAAAGAGGAATTTACCTCTTGAACCAAACTTCCTGGGGGTCATCATTAAGGGAGAGTTATTTGCCTTTTTATATGAAAATGGATTTATAGTCATGGTATAGGATGTTGGACTAATATTTGGAAATATTTTGGATAAGGAAAAAGTCTTGAGAGGAGTGAAGAGAAGAGGGAGTGATTGGTGGTTTTATAGTTGAGGGGGGAGGAGATTTCTCAATTTTATATTCATTAATTTGTTATTTCTCCACAATAAAATCAATATTGAGTCATCACAGACCAATATTAGTAATTTTATAATGTGAATCTGAATAAATTTTTCTTACATCAGAAGAACATCATACATGACTATATAATTAGTGTATTTAACAGATTTTGTAAACTAAGGTATTTCACTATTTATCAAGAAGTTAAGTATTTCAGAAAAATTCCAACAATTCACCCAAACCATTTTTTATGTGTAGAATCCCAAAATGAAGTCCATTTTTTAAAAATAATTTTCTAAATGTGATTAATTTAATATTTAATAAAAGTCAAAATTTATTTTAAAAGTAGATTTAAGACATTTATTTTCTTATTCCAAAGCATCGTTTTATCGTACTCCAACTTGAATATTATTTACACACCATCATTGGTTAGATTACTATTCATTAGCATATATCACTATTCATAATGGTATGTTAATATTCATAAGGGTATGTTACTATTCACCAAAAATTATGTTTTTATTATCGAACTCCAAATAAATTACTTATCACAACCGTGTATGTAAGATTTTCAAAATTCACATCAATGAAGTGACAAACATATGTTTACATGGAAAGGATATAAAAAGAGTTATTTTTAGAAACTCAGTGATATATGCATTCTATAATAAATATATTTTAAAATTCTTCTGTTGTTACATTATCCGCTCCTTAGAAAACATTTTTCCTCGAAATTTGAAATTGAACTTTAAAAGATAGTGGTCGATTCTTGAAAAATCCCTTATTGAAACCCACATTAGAAATAGCGTAAACAATACATCCTTATAATAAATTTAATGGAAATGTTGTGATCACTCCCAAAAGTACGGTTTCAAATTAGTTGAAATTACATGGAAGAAAAAAAATAGATAATGATGAAAAAACTCTAACAATGATGTTATGATGGAACATGATAGAAGAATTGTGCAGATGAATGTTGATTACTACAAAAATGAAAAAAAATTATTCATTATCAATGATTATGATAATAGGAAAACCTTTTTTAAGAATATTTTCCTTGAGTCGAGGAATTATTTCACTCTATAAGAATAATAATATACATTATACTTATAAACACATCCTTTTATTGTAGTTTTACTATATATACCTCACCACATAGCACGGGTTACACAATCTGTTGAAGTAAAAAAATAACCTCTAAGAACTCATACATTGATCAAATTAAACTATTTCATAAATGGTTAAGAAAATTCCAAAATATAATCATTTAACACATTATAATGAATTCCTCAAAATTTCCCTGATGAAATTATTAATTACCCATAATCAACAAAAATTATCTCTAAAATTCATATTCCAAACATGTGAATAACATCATCATGTATCCTCCTAAAATATCATAACAACTTGAAATACCATATACAGCTTATTAGAAAAATGAATTCTTCCAATTTTATTTAATTAAGATAAATGCTATTGGATATAATCCTTAAATTCAAAAGTATTTTAAACTGCATTGATGATAGCTTAAACCACTTCTCGACAAGTGAATAGTCATTTAAAAGGTATTCAATACTTATCCACACCAATAATTTCTTCAACATTATCTTAACATCCGATATATATTAAGGGTTTTATTTCCCTCACTCATGTACTATTAAACTTCATTGATATTAAGGGTTGTTTTTTCTAAAAATTTTAACTTTCCACGAAGTCACTTTTTTTATGTGTACTATTCATAATATGACCTAAAATAATAAATAAAAGATTAATACGGTACAATCATAATATATCTCATAATTCATATAACTAGTACTTTCCTAAACACAAATACAAATGACAAGATTTTTGACTAGGCATATTAATCATTCTACCTCATCTGTGGTAGCATCATAACTTTCTCATTATCCAAAATCATTATTTAGGGTATATTCCTTTGACGATTGGGACATTGGTTTTCAAAATGTCTCATCTACTAGAAATTAAGATAATTTACATTGGAAAACATTTTCTTACCCTTGAAAAAATGATCTTTGTGTTCTTTTTCTCCACACTTTTAGAAAACACTCATTTCCTTTAAGCATTTACAGAGTGATTTTTCCAATAGTTATCACATGTGGGAAAAC
Organism: Viscum album; assembly: GCA_963277665.1. NCBI lineage: Eukaryota > Viridiplantae > Streptophyta > Magnoliopsida > Santalales > Viscaceae > Viscum > Viscum album. The sequence continues at coordinate 1,929,049,333 of OY728150.1, read as the reverse complement.
ACTTCATTCCCTTCTTCCCTTTATCCTCATTTCTCTCTGAAATCCTCTTATTATTTTTCTTCTCTCCAAATCTATAAGACTATGATATGTCTTTACATACCATGTTAATCCATGATATTCTTTCATCATATGATGTGTATACATGGGAGATAATATTTCATTGAAATGATGGCTTAAGACCATTAGATATATGATCCTTCTAACCCTTAACATCCTATATATTGTTGAAATTCTCATTTCATTAGTTAGGCTCCATATATAGTCAATTTCAAACTATATATTAGCTCATAAAATTATGAACACTCTATAACTCCAAACAAGGTATAGCTCAAAGCATAAATTTATGTATTGTAAATCCTAAAACAATATAATTTGGTTACATTGGGGGCATAAATCCCTCACAATGGTGGGTAAATAAAATGTGAATTATCCTAAGAATATCCCCCGCTAGTCTCAATCCAATAGTGCAGAAAGTCACATTTTTTGTACCAGGATACCCTGGGTAGCCCTAAACTCCTTATTAGAGTTTTTCTCCAAGGTATATATGTTCCAGAGCCACCTCTACAAGTTTGTATCCATAAAGGGATGTATTTTCTAGAAAAGTCCAATTAATATATTTCATAGAAAAATTCTAGGATTTTTTTGCTTGTTTATCTTTAAAACCCCTCTTAGGGAATTGTTCCCTAACTAGCGGTTTCCTAATCTAGTTCCAAAGGTTTCTACTAAACTTCCTCTAATACTAATTGTAGTACTCTGACCCCTCTAGAACAGAGCAAGTACATTACTAATTACATTGAAATGATTTCAAGGAATGAAATCTTGAAGTACTTGGTATATTATTAGTCTTGAAGAAACTATATACATACATTTAACTATTATTACTTTGGGAAAGCTAACAAAAAGAATCACATGACAAAAACTAAAATACTACATCCATGAGAACTTAATAAATGTTCTTCTATTTATAACCTATTGAAGTTAAAAAAATGAAAGGAGTGATATAAAATTCTTATTAGAGGTTAAAAATAGTAGAAGCATGAATCAATAATAACTGAATCATAAACAATTAGACATATTTAGTATGGCATGGTGAATAAATGAAAAACATGTGTCTTTAATAAACTGGGAATGAATCTATATCTATAGGTTTTGTCATTGTGAAAACCTCATGGATTGTAAGAACTGTGAATGAACAAAGAGAATTAATTTTAATTGGACGTAATGAATTTAGCACATGATTCAACAATACCATTGAAATAGTTTATACTTATGGGTATAAAACCATTTGATTTTTTTTGAAAAAACATGATGTGTTTGTCGCCTACTGATTTGTCTCATGTGACCATTCAATGCATTGAGGGGATATAGTGGGCCCCACCCGCCAATTCATGTCCAAAGAATTATTTATAAATATATTTATTACATGTAAAATATTCTTTATTCATATCCATATTTATTTGAGGATATGGATTCAAAAAAATATTTTGATATAAATACATATACTTTTAAGAGAGACCATTGAATTGTTTTGAAGAAATAATCTTTAACATTCCAAAGTGTCCTATACAACCTTCAAGCATTAAAATAATAATTCCTCAAAATATCATGATAATAAGGAGTCTCTCATTATGGTATACCATGTGGCATTACAAACATCAGATGAATGGAATATGATGTGAACAAGGAATATATCTCAATTAGTATAAGTGTGAGGAGAAAAATAAATTTTACATTAGAAAGAAGAGTTCTTTTGTTAAATCATTTATATTTTCCATAAATATGTTTTGAACATTTATATAATAGAAACTTAAAGTTAAGGACATTGAGATTACAATTGATTCATAAATGAAGTCCTACTGATGTGAAATAATGTAAAAGTGATTTTAAAAAATAATTAGAATTAAAACCTTTTAAGGTGGTTAAAAGAATTTGTTAAAGAGATTTTAAAGAAAAAATGAATGTTTTATTTCATAAACCCATAAATGAATAAAAATATGATTATCATGTTAAAATTTATGATTTAAAAAATAAACATGTCTTGAAATAGATTATAGAGTGAACATCAAAATAGGTAAGAATATTTGAAGTCCCTTGAATCAAGATTGCATTTCAAAAGAATTGTTGGAATACTATTTTAAAATATGTGACTTCCCACAAAATAAAAAAGGATTATGATTGGTACACGTATATAGGATATTCGCAGAGAATTTATGAGGATTAAATAAGAATAAATAAGAATTTAATTGAGGTTATTGGAGAATAAGAGCAATCGGAATTAAAAGGGAGGTTCGACTAGAAAATTCGTACTGAATTGTAATCAATTTATCCCTATGCAGAAAAATTTATAATCATAAATTGATACATTGAATGTCATGAAAATAAATAGATTCATGGTATGAAGCATAAATTGGAAGTATACAAACACAATACACAAGTAATAGTATTGAATAAGGAATATCTTACAATGATTGAAGTGGAATGAAGAAACCCATACCAAGAACGTATCATTAGATTGAGGAAAAATCAATGACATAATTTTGTGTGACAAACATAAACCCACACAATAAAAATGAATATATAGAATAAAATAATAATAGTTCATTCACACATATTCAGAAAAGATAAAAAACCAATGACATTGTTGTTTAACTCAATGAATTGAAATTGAGTTAATATATCCCTTAAAATAAATTCGAATAAATTCCCATCTTGAAATTAAGTTCGTAGAGTATGAATTTGTACTCATTAAAAAATTAATCCATAACTGAATATCCATGTATTTAGTTTATCATAATTCATTTTTCTTCATTTATGTCCTTATTCATATGTTATAATATTGAATTTCGTCGCTCCAGAGTGTTTGTATTCTTGATTTTCATAAACGGTTTACTTGTTATTTTGTAATGGAGTTCATGTGGAATGGATGTAAATCTTCCATAATTGAAATTAAATATTATTTACGAAAATCCAAATGTTTCGATGATAATTTATATAACTAGGTTACATGGCATGATGATGAATTATTATGTAGAACTTTAATGATAACTGTTTCAGAAAATTTGTGGGTTTTGATTACAAAGAACTAATTTTTTATAATATAATACCATTACTACAAAGTGATTAAATATTCTTAAATATTGTATTTTACTTATATAATAATCTATTTCAACCATAATAATAATTATTTCATGACCATAATTGAAAATGTTAATAGAAATCGAAAGCCCATCATCCTTGAATGTTGAAAATTGACACATCTCGGATGGTGTTATTTCTACTAGTATAAAAAAAGGTAAAAGGAAAATAATATGATTACTTATTACACTATCATTACAACAATATAGTACATTTAAGGTACTATATGTAACAAAAAATTTATATAAGGAGGGGTAATAAGTGAAAAAGAAAACTTAAGAACTTGAAAGTAAAGACAATGAATTGAAAAGAGGAATTTTCCTCTTGAACCAAACTTCGTGGGGGCATCTTTAAGGGAGGGTTATTTGTGTTTTTATATGAAAATTGATTGCTGGACATGGTATAGGATGTTGGGAGAATATTTGGAAATATTTTGGAGAAGGCACAAGTCTTGAGAGGAGTGAAGAGAAGAGGGAGTGATTGTTGGTTATATAGTGGAGGGGGAGGAGAATTCTCAATTTTATATTCATTAATTTGTTATTTCTCCACAATAAAAACAGTATTGAGTCATTCCAGACCAATGATAGTAATTGTATCATGTGAATCTGAATAAATTTTTCTTACATCATAAGAACATCATACATGATTATATAATTGGTGTATTTACCTCATTTTGTAAATTAATGCATTTCACAATTTTTCAAGAAGTTAAGTATTTCAGAAAAATTCCAAAAATTCACCCAAATCATTTTTCGATGTGTAGAATCCCAAAATGAAGTCCATTTTTTAAAAATAATTTATTAAATGTGATTAATTTAATATTTATTAAAAGTCAAAATTTATTCTAAAAATAGTTTTAAGACATTTATTTTCTTATTCCAAAGAATAGGTTTATCGTACTCCAACTTGAATATTATTTACATACCATCATATGTAAGATTACTATTCATTAGTATATATCACAATTCATAATGGTATGTTAATATTCATAAGGGTAGGTTAATATTCACGCAAAATTATTTTTTTCTTATCGAACTCCAAATAACATACTTATCAAAACCCTCTATGTTAGATTTTCAAAATTCACATCACCGAAGTGACAAACATATGTTTACATGGAAAGGATATAAAAAGATATGTTTTTAGAAACTTAGTGATACATTCATTATATAAAATATCTATTTTTAAATTCTTGTGTTGTTACCTTATCCGCTGCTTACAAAACATTTTTCCTCGAATTTTGAAATTGAACTTTAAAATTTAGTGGTTGATTCTTGAAAACTCCCTTATAGAAACCCACATTAGAAATTGCGTAAACAATACATACTTATAAAATATTTAATGGATATGATGTGATAACTCCCAAAAGTACGCTTTCAAATTATGTGAAATTAGTTGGAAGGAAAAAAATTAGACAATGATGAAAAAATATAACAATGAAGTTATGATGGAACATGACAGAAGACTTGTTCAGATGAATATTGATTACTACAAAACTACAAAAAAATTATTCATTATCAATGAATATGATAATAAGAAAACCTTTTTTAAGAATATTTTCCATGATTTGAGGAATTATTCCACTCTATAAGAATATAAATATACATTATACTTATAAACACATCCTTTTAATGTAGTTTGACTATATAAACCTCATCACATAGCACGGGTTACACCATCTGATGAAGTAAAAAAATAACCTCTAAGAACTCATACATTGATCAAATTAAACTGTTTCATAAATGGTTATAGAAATTCCAAAATATAATTATTTAACACATTATAATGAAGTCCTCAAAAGTTCCAATATGAAATTATCAAAAACCCTAAATAAACAAAATTTTCTATAAAATTCATATTCCAAACATGTAAATAACATCATCATGTATACTCTTGAAATATTGTAACAACTTGAATTACAGTATACACTATATTAGAGAAATGAATTCTTCTAATTTTCTTTTCGTAAGATAAATGCTATTGTATATATTCCCTAAATTCAAAAGTATTTTAAACTTCATTGATGATAGCTTAAACCACTTCTCGACAAGTTAATAATCATTTACAAGATATTCAATACTTATCCACACCAATAATTTCTTCAACATTATCTTAACATCTGATATATATTAAGGGTTGTCTTTCCCTCACTCATGTACAATTAAACTTCATTGCTATTAAGGGTTGTTTTTTCTAAAAATTTTAAATTTCCATTGAGTCACTTTTTTTATTTGTACTATTCATCATATGACCTGAAATCATAAATGAATGACTAATAAAGTACAATCATTATTTATCTCATAATTAATATAACTAGTACATTTCTAAACAAAAATACAAATGACATGATTTCTGACTAGGAATATTAATCATTTTACCTCATCTGTGGTAGCATCATAACTTTCTCATTATCCAAAATCATTATTTGGGGTATATTCCTTTGACGATTGGGACATTGGTTTTCATATAGTCTCATCTACTAGAAATTAACACATTTTACATTGGAAACCAATTTCTTACCCTTGGAAATGATCTTTTTCTTCTTTTTATCCACACTTTACGAAAACACTCATTTCCACAAAGAATTTACAGAGTGATTCTTTCAATAGTTATCACATGTGGGAAAACACTTCATTCCCTTCTTCCCTTTATCCTTATTTCTCTCTGCAATACTCTTATTATTTTTCTTCTCTCCAAATCTATAAGACAAAGATATGTCTTTACATACCATGTTAACACATGATATTCTTTCATCATATGATGAGTATACATGGGAGATAATATTTCATTGAAAAGATGGCTTAAGACCATAAGATATATGATCCTTATTACCCTTCACATCCTATATATTCTTGAAGTTCACATTTCCTCAATTAGGCTCCACATCTTATCAATTCCATACTATATAATAGCTCATAAAATTATGAACTCTCTATAACTCCATACAAGGTATATCTCACAGTATAAATTTATGTATCGTAATTCATTGAAAAATATACATTGGTTACTTTGGGGACATAAATCCCTCACAATGGAGGGTAAATAAAATGTGATTTATCCTAAGAATATCCCCCGCTAGTGTGAAGCCAATAGTGCAGAAAGGCACATTTTTGTGTACCAAGATACCCTGGGTAGCCCCAAACTCCTTGTTAGAGTTTTTTCTCCAAGGTATATATGTGCCAGAGCCACCACTACAAGTTTGTATCCAAACAGGGATGTATTTTCTCGAAAAATCCAATTAATATATTTCATAGAAAAATTCTAGGATTTTATTCCTTGTTTATCTTCACAACCCCTCTTAGGGAATTGTTCCCTAACTAGAGTTTTTATAATCTAGTTCCAAAGTTTTCTACTAAACTTCCTCTAATACTAATTGTAATACTCCGACCCCTCTAGACCAGAGTCAAGGCATTGCTAATTACATTGGAATGATTTCAAGGAATCAAATCCCGAAGGACTGATTATTTTATTAGTCTTGATGAAACTAGATACATACATTTAACTATTATTACTTTGGGAAAGTTAACAAAAAGAAACACATGACAGAAACTAAAAGATTTCATCCATGAGAACTCAATAAATGGTCTCCTCTTCAAAACCTATTAATGTTAAAAAAATTAAAGGAGTGATATAAAATTCTTATTAATGTATAAAAATAGTAGAAGCATGAATCAATAATAACTGAATCATAAACAATTATACATATTTAGTATGGCATGGTGAATAAATGAAAAACATTTGTCTTTAATAAACTGGGAATGAAACTATATCCATAGGTTTTTTCATTGTGATAACCTCATGGATTGTAAGAATTGTGAATGAAGAAAGAGAATTATTTTTAATTGGATGTAATGAATTTATCACATGATACCACAATACCATTGAAATAGTTTATACATATGGGTTTAAAACCATTTGATTTTTTCGAAAAAACATGAAGTGTCTGTCGCCAACTGATTTGTCTCATGTGACCAGTCAATGCATTGAGGGGATATAGTGGGCCCCACCCACCACTTCATGTCCAAATAATTATTTATAAATAGATTTAGTATGTTTAAAACATTCTTTATTAATATCCTTATGTATTTGAGGATACAGATTTAACAAAATATGTTTATATAAATACATATACTTTTAAAAGAGACCACTGAAAAATTCTTGAAGAAATAATCTTTATCATTCCAAAGTGTCTCATACAAACATCAAGTATTAAAATCATAATTCCTTAGAATATCATGATAATAAGGAGTCTCTCATTATGATATACCATGTGGCATTACAAACACCACAAGAATAAAATAAGTTGTGAACAATGAATATATCTCAATTAGTTAAAGTGTGAGGAGAAAAATAAATTTAACATTGGAAAGAAGAGTTCTTTTAGTAAATCATTTATATTTTCCATAAATATGTTTTGAACATTTATATCCTAGAAACTATATGTTAAGGACATTGAGATTACATTTGAATCATAAATTAATTCCTACTGAAGTGAAATAATGTAATAGTGATTTTAAAAAATAATTAGAATTAAAACCTTTTAAGGTTGCTAAAAGAATTTGTTAAAGAGATTTTAAAGAAAAAATGAATGTTTTATTTCATAAACCCATAAATGAACCAAAATATAATTATCATGTTAAAATTTATGATTTATAAAATAAACATGTCTTGAAATAGATTATAGAGTGAACATCAAAATAGGTTTGAATATTTGAAGTCCCTTGAATCATGCTTGCATTCCAAAAGAATTTTTGGAATATTATTTTAAAACATGTAACTTCCAACAAAATAAAAAAGGATTATGATTGGTACACGTATATAGGATATTCACATAGAATTTATGAGTATTACATAAGAATAAATTGGAATTTTATTGAGGTTAATAAAGAATAAGAGCAACCGGAACAAAAAGGGAGGTTCGATTTGAAAATTCTTACTAAATTGTAATCAATTTATCCCTATGCACAAAAATTTATAATCATAAATTGATACATTGAATGTCATGAAAATAAAAAGATTCATGGTATTAACCATAAATTGGAAGTATACAAACAAAATACACGAGTAATAGTATTGAATATAGAATATCTTATATTGATAGAAGTTGGATGAAGAAACCCTTACCAAGAACGTATCATTAGATTGAGGAAAAATCAATGACATAATTTTGTGTGACGAACATAAACCCACACAATAAAAGTGGATATACAGAATAAAATAATAATAGGTTATTTATACATATTCAGAAAAGATACAAAACCAATGACATTGTTATTTAACTCAATGAATGGAAATTGCGTTAAGATATCCCTTACAATACATACGAATATGTTCCCATATTGAAATTAAGTTCATAGAATTTGAATTTGTACTCATTAAAAACTTAATTCATAACTGAATAGACATGTATTTAGTTTATCATAATTCAGTTTACTTCATTTATTTCTTTATTGATATGTTATAATAACAAATTTCGTCGCTCCAGAGTGTTTGTATTCTTGATATTCATAAACGATTTACTTGTTCTTATGTAATGGAGTTCATGTAGAATGGGTGTAAATCTTCCATAATTGAAATTAAATATTATTTATGAAAATACAAATGTTTTGATGATGATTTATATAACTAGGTTACATGGCATGATGATGAATTATTTTGTAGAACATTAATGATAACTGTTTTAGAAAATTTGTGGGTTTTGATTACAAAGAACTAATTTTATTGTAATATAATACCACTACTACAAATGAATTAAAGATTCTTAAATATGGTATGATACTTATATTATAATCTAGTTCAACCTTAATAATAATGATTTCCTGACCATAATTGAAAATGTTAATAGAAATCGAAAGCCCATCATCCTTGAATGTTGAAAATTGACACATCTCAGATGGTTTTCTGGATACTAATAAAAAAAGGTAAAAGGAAAATAAGATGATTAATTATTAAACAATCATTAAAAAAATACATCACATTTAAGGTACTATATTTATCAAAACATTTATATAAGAAGAGGTAATAAAAGAAAATGAAAACTTAAGAACTTGAATGGAAAGACAAAGAATTGAAAAGAGGAATTTACCTCTTGAACCAAACATCATGGGGGTATCTTTAATGGAGAGTTATTTATCTTTTTATATGAAAATGGATTTCTGGACATGGTATAGGATGTTGGTAGAATATTTGGAAATATTTTGGAGAAGGCACAAGTCTTGAGATGAGTGAAGAGAAGAGGGAGTTATTTGTGGTTTTGTAGTAGAGGGGGGAGGGGATTTCTCAATTTTATATTCATTAATTTTTTATTTCTCCACAATAAAAACAATATTGAGTCATCCCAGACCAATAATAGTAATTTTATCATGTGAATATGAATAAATTTTTCTTACATCAGAAGAAAATCATACATGACTATATAATTAGTGTATTTAGCTGATTTTTCAAATTGATGTATTTCCCTATTTATCAAGAAGTTAAGTATTTCAGAAAAATTCAAACAATTCACACAAACCATTTTGCGACGTGTAGAATCCCAAAATGAAGTCCATTTTTCAAAAATATTTTTCAAAATGTGATTAATTTAATATTTAATAAAAGTCAAAATTTATTCTAAAAATACTTTTAAGACAATTATTTTCTTATTTCAAAGAATAGGTTTATCGTACTCCAACTTGAATATTATTTATATACCATCATAGGTAATATTACTATTCATTATCATATATCACTTTTCATATTGGTATATTAATATTCATAATGGTAGGTTAATATTGACCGAAATTTATTTTTTTCTTATCAAACTCAAAATAACTTACTTATCACAACCGTGTATGTTATATTTTCAAAAATCACATCACTGAAGTGACAAACATTTGTTTACATGGAAAGGATATAAAAAAGCGGTGTTTTTAGAAACTCAGTGATACATGCATTCTATAATAAATCTATTTTTAAATTCTTTTGTTGTTACATTATCCACTCCTTAGAAAACATTTTTCCTCGAAATTTGAAATTGAACTTTAAAAGTTAGTGGTTGATTCTTGAAAATTCCCTTATAGAATCCCGGATTAGAAATAGCGTAAACAATACATCCTTCTAAAAAAATTAATGGAGATGATGTGATCACTCCCAAAAGTAATCTTTCAAATTAGGTGAAATTAGTTGGAAGAAAGAAAAAATAGAGAATGATGAAAAAATATAACAAGGAAGTTGTGATATAACATGACATAAGACTTGTTCAGATGAATGTTGATTACTACAAAACAACAAAAAAAATACTCATTATAAATTATTATGATAATTGGAAAACCTTTTTTATGAATATTTTCCTTGTGTTGAAGAATTTATCCACTCTATAAGAATATCAATATACATTATACTCATAAACACATCCTTTTATTGTAGTTTGACTATATATACCTCATCACATAGCACCGGTTACACCATCTGTTGAACTAAAAAAAATAACCTCTAAGAGCACATACATTGATCAAATTAAACCGTTTTGTAAATGGTTATGAAAATTCCTAAATATAATTATTTAACACATTATAATTAAGCTCTCAAAATTTCCAAGATAAACATATCAATAACCCTTAATCAACAAAAAGTATCTCTAAAATTCATATTCCAAACATTTGAATAAAATCATCATGTATCCTTTTGAAATATCATAACAACATGAATTACCATATACCCCATATTAGAAAAATGAATTCTTCCAATTTTCCTTAAGTAAGATAAATGTTATTAGATATATTCATTAAATTTAAAAGTATTTTAAACCTCATTAATGCTAGCTTAATCCACTTCACGACAAGTTAATAATCATTTACAAGGTATTCAATACATATCCACACCAATAATTTCTTCAACATTATCTTAACATCCGATATATATTAAGGGTTGTCTATCCCTCACTCATGTACCATTAAACTTCATTGTTATTAAGGGTTCTTTTCTCTAAAAATGATAAGTTTCACTAAGTCAATTTTTTTATTTGTTCTATTCATCATATGACCGAAAATCATAAATGAAAGAATAATACAGTACAAAAATTATATATCTCATAATTCATATAACTAGTACATTTCTAAACAAAAATACAAATGACATGATTTCTGACTTGGCATATTAATCATTCTACCTCATCTGTGGTAACATCATAACTTTCTCATTATCCAAAATCATTATTTGGGGTATATTCCTTTGATGATTGGGACATTGGTATGAATAGTGTCTCATCTAATAGAAATTAACACATTTTACATTGGAAACCATTTTCTTAACCTTGGAAAAATGATCTTTGTGTTCTTTTTCTCCACACTTTTAGAAAACACTCATTCCCTTTAAGCATTTACAGAGTGATTCTTTCAATAGTTATCACATGTGGGAAAACACTTCATTTCCTTCTTCCCCTTATCCTCATTTCTCTTTGCAATCCTCTTATTAATTTTCTTCTCTCCAAATCTATAAGACTACGATATGTCATTACATACCATGTTAACACATGGTATTCTTTCATCATATGATGAGTATACATGGGAGATAATATTTCATTGAAAAGATGGCTTCAGACCATTAGATATATGATCCTTCATACCCTTAGCATCCTATATATTGTTGAAGTTCTCATTTCATTAGTTAGGATCCATTTCTAATCAATTCCATACTATATATTAGCTCATAAAATAATGAACTCTCTATAACTACAAACAAGTTATAGCTCACAACATAAATTTTTGTATCGTAAATCCTAAAACAATATACTTTGGTTACTTTGGGGAAATAAATCCCTCACAATGGAGGGTAAATAAAATGTGAATTATCCTAAGAATATCCCCCGTTAGTGTCAAGCCAATAGTGCATAAAGGCACATTTTTGTATACCAGGATACCCTGGGTAGCCCCAAACTCCTTGTTAGAGTTTTTTCTCCAAGGTATAGATCTGACAGAGACACCTATACATGTTTGTATTCAAACAAGGATGTATTTTCAAGAAAAATCCAAATAATATATTTCATAGCAAAATTCTAGGATTTTATTGCTTGTTTATCTTCAAAACCCCTCTTAGGGAATTGTACCCTAAATAGTGTTTTCTTAATCTAGTTCCAAAGGCTTCTACTAAACTTCCTCTAATACTAATTGTTATACTCTGACCCCTCTAGACCATAGTCAGTGCATTACAAATTACATTGGAATGATTTCAAAGAATCAAATCCCGAAGGACTGAGTATTTTATTAGTCTTGAAGAAACTAGATACGTAAATTTAACTATTATTACTTTAGGAATGTTAAGAAAAAGAAACAAATGACAAAAACCAAAAGATTGCATCTATGAGAACTCAATAAATTTTCTCTTCTTTATAACCTATTGAAGATAAAAAAATGAAATGGTTGATATAAAATTCTTATTAAATGTTAAAAATAGTAGAAGCATGAATCAATAATAACTGAATCATAAACAATTAGACATATTTAGTATGGAATGTTGAATAAATGAAAAACATTTGTCTTCAATAAACTGGGAATGAAACTATATCCATAGGTTTTGTCATTCTGAAAACCTCATGGATTGTAAGAACTGTGAATGAACAAAGATAATTATTTTTAATTGGACGTAATGAATTTAGCACATGATACGACAATATGATTGAAATAGTTTATACTTATGGGTATAAAACCATTTTATTTTTTTGAAAAAACATGAAGTGTTTGTCACCAACTGATTTGTCTCCTGTGAACAGTCAATGCATTGAGGATAAATAGTGGGCCCCACCCGCCACTTCATGTCCAAAGAATTATTTATAAATAGATTTAGTACATGTAAAATATTCTTTATTAATATCTGTATGTATTTGAGGATACGGATTCAACAAAATATGTGGATATAAATACATATACTTTTAAAAGAGACCATTAAAAATTTATTAACGAAATAATCATTAACATTCCGAAGTGTCTCATACAACCTTTAAGCATTCAAATCGTAATTCCTTAGAATATAATGATAAAAGGAGTCTTTCATTATGATATACCATGTGGAATTACAAACACCACAAGAATGAAATATGTTGTGAACAAGGAATATATCTCAATTAGTTAATGTGTGAGGAGAAAAATAAATTTTACATTGGAAAGAAGAGTTCTTATTGTAAATCATTTATATTTTTCCATAAATATGTTTTGAACATTTATATCCTAGAAACTATAAGGTAAGAACATTGAGATTATATTTGATGCATAAAATGAAGTCCTGCTAAAGTGAAATAATGTAAAAGTTATTTTAAAAAATAATTATAATTAAAACCTTTTAAGGTGGTTTAAAGAATTTGTTAAAGAGATTTTAAAGAAAAAATGAATGTATTATTTCATAAACCCTTAATTGAACTAAAATATAATTATCATGTTAAAATTTATGATTTAAAAAATAACCATGTCTTGAAATAGATTATAGAGTGAACATCAAAATAGGTAATAATATATGATGTCCCTTGAATCAATCTTGCATTTCAAAAAAATTGTTGGAATATTATTTTAAAACATGTAACTTCCCACAAAATAAAAGAGGATTATTATTGGTTGAAGTATATAGGATATTCACATAGAATTTATTAGGATTACATAAGAATAAATAGGAATTTTATTGAGGATAATAGAGAATAAGAGCAAGTGGAATGAAAATGGAGGTTTGATTAGAAAATACTTACTAAATTGTAATCAATTGATCCCTATGAAGAAAAATTTATAATCATAAACTTATACATTGAATGTCATTAAAATAAATAGATTCATGGTCTGACCCATAAATTGGAAGTATATAAACACAATACTCAAGTAATAGTATTGAATACAGAATATCATACAATGATAGAAGTGGGATGAAGAAACCCTTACCAAGAATGTATCATTAGATTGAGGAAAAATGAATGAAATAATTTTGTGTGACGAATATAAACCCACAAAATAAAGGTGGATATAAAAAATAAAATAATAATAGGTCATTCACACATATTCATGAATGATACAAAACCAATGACACTGTTGTTTAACTTAATGAATAGAAATTGAGTTAAGATATCCCTTACTATAAATCTGAATATGTTCCCATATTGAAATTAAGTTCTTAGTATATGAATTTGTACTCATTAAAAACTTAATTCATAACTAAATAGACATGAATTCTGTTTATCATAATTTAGATTACTTCGTTTATGTCCTTATAGATATATTATAATATCAAATTTCGTCGCTCCGGAGTGTTTTTATTCTTGATTTTCATAAACGGTTTACTTGTTCTTATGTAATGGAGTTTGTGTGGACTGGATTGAAATCTTCTACAATTTAAATAACATATTATTTATGAAAATCCAAATGTTTTGATGATAATTTTTATAACTAGGTTACATGGAATGATGATGAATTATTATGTAGAACTTTAATGATAACTGTTTCAGAAAATTTGTGGGTTTCGATTACAAAGAACTAATTTTTTTATAATATAATACCATTATTACAAAGGGATTAAAGATTATTAAATAGGGTATTTTACTTATATAATAATCTAGTTCAACCATAATAATTACGATTTCATGACCATAATTGAAAATGTTAATAGAAATTGAAAGCCCATCATCCTTGAATGTTGAAAATTGACACATCTCGGATGGTGTTCTTGCTACTAGTATAAAAAAGGTAAAAGGAAAATAATATGATTAATTATTACACTATCATTACAACAATACAGTACATTTAAGGTACTATATTTATCAATACATTTAAATAAGTAGTGGTAATAAGAGAATAATAAAACGTAATAAATTGAAAGGAAAGACAAAGAATTGAAAAGAGGAATTTACCTCTTGAACCAAACTTCATGGGGGCATATTTAAGGGAGAGTTATTAGTATTTTTATATGAAAATGGATTTTTGGACATGGTATAGGATATTGGGAGAATATTTGGAAATATTTTGTATAAGGCAGAAGGCTTGAGAGGAGTGAAGAGAAGAGGGAGTGATTGGTGGTTTTATAGTGGAGGGGGTAGGGGATTTCTCAATTTTATATTCATTAATTTTTTATTTCTCCACAATAAAAACAATATTGAGTCATCCTGGACCAATAATAATGATTTTATCATGTAAATCCGAATAATTTTTTCTTACATTAGAAGAACATCATACATGACTATATAATTAGTGTATTTAGCAGATTTTGTAAATTAATGTATTTCACTATTTATCAAGATGTTATGTATTTCAGAAAAAATCCAACAATTAACCCAAACCATTTTTCGATGTGTAGAATCCCAAAATGAAGTAAATTTTTCAAAAATAATTTTCTAAATGTGATTAATTTAATATTTAATAAAAGTAAAAATTTATTCTAAAAAACATTTTAAGATATTTATTTTCTTATACCAAAGCATAGGTTTATCGTACTCCCACTTGAATATTATTTATATAACATCATAGGTAAGATTACTATTCATTAGTGTATATCACTATTCATAATGGTATTTGGTCAGGGGTTGGCTGAGCCAAAAGGCGTTGAATCTGTGAATTAGTGAGAAGGGTGAGTTCCCTTTTATAAGAGGGGTGAGGGGAACCTTTGGAAAAGCAAGAAATATTATTTTATAATAAATTCATATTCAGTTTCTAATGGCTCCAAAGTGGATTATTTAAATTTTAAGGTGGGGATAAGTCGAAAACGACTCAACGAATAGGTTTTAGACAGGTTTGGGTCACTATATTAACCTTATATTTTTGTTTTAACTCTTTGTTAATTAGTTTAACATTTACCGTGTCACATTGTATTTTTGTATTATATAGTTAATAAACATACTATATACATCCAAGTGACCCCCAAGTGGTCCATTAATGATAAACCTATCATTATATAAATATCTTGGACAATCCTTAGATTTTTATGAATTTAATATCAATTAATAATGTAATATTTCTTTTAAAAACTCTTTTATGTGAATTTTGACACTATTCAATAATTGATTTCTTGCTAATGTCTTAAAAACATTATTAATTCAAAATATAATCATTTAATCAATACTATAATTTCATATTATGCAATAAAATTTATCTATTTCATCAAAACTTTCAATTTATGTTAATTTTATCAATTATAATACCAATTATTTAATTATTTGATTAATAAGGAAAATAATGCATCATTATTGTTTCATAAATAATATTATTTATTAAATGCCTAAAAATTATAAATAAAATACAATTATATAGGAAATATTTTTATATTTATATGAATATTTATAGTTGAAATGACAACATATATAACCCTATGTAAAAATTGTTTTTCTAAAAGATATATGCTTATGTTATTTTTGTATTTATTTTAACTTAATTAATATAATGTGTCATTATCACTTACAAGTGGATCCTTGGGGTGCCAAAATCAACTCAATGATTCCCATGGTTTGAAATTTATCAACCAATAAGTTTAGGACACAATTTATGGTAATTTATTACTATTATAGTATTATTTTGTTTCCCTTATTTAATGGATTTACCCTTTAACCAAGGTAAATAAAATATTTACCGAAATAATTATTCAAAATGTCTCAAAATAAAAGTTAACTATTTAAAAAATTTGGACATCTTGCTTCCAAATATGGAATCAATTTTTAAAAATTCAAAACACAGAAGTGGCAGACATTAATTTAAAATTAATTCTTGTTGTTAAAACAAAAAGCTAGTTTTTTAGAGATAATAACTATCAAAAGATCGACACCTGTTTATGTCCGGTTTAATTTTGAAATTATGTCCAAAGACCAAAATTGGATTAAATGGTAAAATTATAATCCAATTATACTTTAAAATCACTCAAATTCGTAATTTATCACTATTAATTATTTTGATAAAAAAAATTTAATTAAAATTTAGTAATTTTAACTATTCATCAAAATATGAAAGTTATCAGAAAAGTAAAAAAATTTCATCATAAGCGAATTTCGAAATTCTGAATCCAAAAATGATGTCTCTTTTACCAAATTCAATACATAAAAGTTTCCTTTATTAAATTAATTTCCGCTTTCAAAACCAAAAGGCGTATTTTTAAGAAATAATAACTATCAAAAGTTTGACACTTGTTTATGTCAATTTCAAAGTGAAATTACTTAAAATAACCAGAATTGGATTAAATGGTAAAAATTTAATCTATTTATGCTTTCAAACCATTAAAATTTATAATTTAACAATATAAATTATTTTGATTAAAAAAGTTTTTTTTCAGTTAACATATATTATTTTTCACTATTCACCCAAATTTGAAAGTTATCAGAAAAACAGCAAAACATTATTGAAACTAAATTATTATGTCCTGATTCTAAAGAAGAAGTTCATTTTGTCAAATTGAATATATAAAAGTTTCAAATATTGGATTTAAAAATTCTTCCCCAGTAAAGGGTGGTAAAATTTCATTTTTTGAAAAATACTTCTTTTATCTGAAAAAAATTAATTTGTTCTTAAATTACATATTAGAAACTCATAATATAGATTCTAAACTTATAAAGATAATATAAAATATAAACTTCAGTTAATACTATTCATAACCTCTTTTGAACGGCTTTTTTGGTGAGTCGTGGTGCATTTGAACTCAGTGTGGTGTACAACACACGCTATTGTTTTATTCAAAGAGAAGCATACTGTGGAAGCTTGGGGTGTTACATTCTCCCCGCCTTCAATAAATTGCATCCTCACAATTTGAAATTATTTTTTGAAAATTAATGGTTGATAATCGAAAATATCTTTGTGGGGAAACCTACATCGGAAATTGGGTTAATAAAATTTAGTTTTAATGAGATGAAAGGGAAATTAAAGGGTCACCACCAAATCATGATCTAGATTAGGAGAAAATCGGTGTCAATTAGAGAAATATAATTGGAGTAAAAACATAAATATTTATTGCTAGTGATTGAGGTCATCAATCACAAACAAGTGTAAAATTGAGAGCCTTAAATTCATCAATCTATGATGATTTAAAATACCATCGGTTCAACAAAACATGTGGTATTAGGTTAATAAATTTTTTTGTTTTAAGATCTATTCATTAAAGTATAATATTTAATTTCATCATTGAATAATAGAAGAATAAAAATATATACTTGACAATTAGATTCCCATCCTCTAACTAATTTCTAGCATAAACTCTTCTTTCACTATAAAAGATAATAGATCTTAAAAATATCATTATATTTATCTAATTCATATAGGGTTAAAAAAATAAATGAATTTATAATTAATATACCATATTTTTTTAAAAAAAAGACTACATTTTTCAATCTAGGACATCACATGGGCCAGTGGTAGGTGATACACCCTTGTCGCCCTTCGGTTGCGGGTTCAAGTCTCACGGACATGCCGGACGCGCCGGGTTGCTTCCCGACCTCTGGGTTGTCCTTTTATGGCAATCCAAAAATAATGTCAAACTGTATTTATCCAAATTACTTCTATCCAAACTCATAGTCAAAAATTTATAAGGAAGGTAAACACAATAAATATCCTTTTTACCCCTTAATATCATGTGAATACCTTCATCATGTATTCTTTTAAAACACTGAAACATACTAAATTACCATAATACATTATTGATTACATTCATGCACCCTCATTACTTATAGAATACTGTATATACATCATCTATCCAAAAATGTTTTGAACTCCAACAATGATGGAATATACAAATCATTAATCAGTTTCAAGGCAGACATGAATATCCAATATAATTTACCAAATCAACCATATCTTATTCCAAAATCAGTACCTCAATATTAAGACCATATTAAGGTTTATCCTTCCTTCAACCATGTAGTTTCCAAAAAGATTAACTTTATATAGATTCACTTTTTGTAGTACCATAAAATATCAAATCTTCAATGAAATATTATTGTAGTACAATCTTTATTTATTTCCAATACTTCATTGATACAATACTTCAATGAAATAATTCCAAAATAACAACATAAGAACACTATTCCTTCTTCTTCATTTATTGTAGTATCATAACTTGATTATTATCTAATAGCATCATTTGTGGCATAGTCTAATGACTGGGACATTGGTTCTCATAGTGTCCAAACTCCTTTCAGATAAAGCATTGTACATTTGAAACCTTTTTCATACACTTGTAGTAATGTACTTGGTGTACTTTTTCTCCACACATATAAAATACTCCTATTCCCATCAAGTATTTTCCAAGGTGATTCTTTCTACAGTTATCATATATAGGAAAATCCTTCTTTACCTTCTTCCTTTTATTTGTCCTTCTCTCCACCATCCTTTCCTTCTCTGGCTTCCCTTCAAATCCATTGGACTCTGAGAATTCTTTACTTATCTTATCAACACATGATACTATTTCTTCATATGATGATAATATATGGGAGACTATTTCTCTTCTAAATTCTACCTTATGACCAAGAAAGATATGATCCTTCTTAGTTTTTACATCATGCGTATTGCTGGAGTTCTCATTCCTTTTATTGGGCGCCACTTCTAAACAATGTCATAAACTAGATCAGTTTATTAATAAAACTACATAATTCCATACTTGTAAAACACTTAACATAAATTAAACTATTTATTGATATAATCCATAATCATATAAATGTTTTCTTTGAGGAAGTATATACTCATAAACCCTTCATAATGTTTTGTAATGAAATTGAGAATTATCCTTAGAATATCCCCCGAGTGCGTCGTAACCAAGAGTGCAGCAAGGCCCGTTGTCGTGCACTAGTACCCATTGGAGTCTAGCTCAAATCGGGGTTTTCAGGTTTTAACCCTAGGTACATCTGTACCAGATCCGCCTCTACCTGCTCGTATCCAGATAGGGATGTATTTCTCGGAAAACTCAAAAAATATAAACAACACCAAAATTCTTGGATGTTCTTCTATACTAATCCTCATCGTCCATCTTAGGTCTATGTGCTCTAATCAGAGTTTATCTAAATCTAGCTTCCATGGTTTGTACTAATCATTATCCGATACCAACAGTAATTCCCCGACCCCGGTTGCCCAGAGTCGGTGCATTATTACATAACATTGACATGATCACAAGAATGATCAAGTCTTGAAAGACCATTTTTTTAATTGCCTTGGAATAACTAGATTCATTCATAATGTTTACATTGCATCATAAAGTGAAAACTACTACAACAACATCGTGTCTTCATATCCCCTTATATTATCCCTACAGTTCATTCATAAATTACTTTTTCACTTCATAGTAAAACTAAAACACTGAAAGGGGTGAGCTCAGATGCTTAGTAAGTATAACAATATAGCAAAAAAATTCATAAAAAAGCTTAAACTTTTACTAAAATTTATAACTAAAACAATAGCCTTTTAAACACGAACTTCAGCATAATATGGCATTGATAAAATGAAATAATGCCATTTAATGTTTCACATTTATATTATACTAGTCAAATAATCACATGATATATCAATAACAACTTTCATAATGATGGAATTCATAATGCCAGACTATCATAACCACGTAGCCAAGGCCTCATTCCAAGATTACAAATAAGATTTGGTCAAGGCCTCATGCCATGACACTAGTTTTTCTCATGAGACCTACCGATTCATTGAAGAGATATATCGGGATACATCCATCACTTATTATGAACAATTCATTCCTCATATGAATAGGTTTCAACATAACATAAACATTCATAATAAAACAAGCATAAAAATGTCAATACTTTCACCATAAACCATGAATGGTATAAAAATAACACATCCACAGTAAAACATATCACAAAACATTAAATACAATATAGATGTTTTTTGAATCATAATAAATCAACTTCAAATAAGCTTAAAATAAATAAAAATATGTTGACATATATGAAATCAAAACTATTTGAGAGAAATAATTTATTTTGAAATCATTGAAAAGTCACACATTTATAAAGGATGTAATTTAAAAGAGATTTTTCAATCAAAGTTTCCCATAACACATTGAAACTTTTGAAAATAAATATCATTTTAGAACATTCATTTCCATATAAATAAATCCTTAAAATCATTTTGAAAATATGGACATTAATTAAAAATATTTATAAAGATAAATTTTTACAACATTTACAATTTTGATCTTGATAAAGATTACCTTTCACGAATTCTTAAAATATTGATTTTAAAATAATTTAAAAGTCACATAATTATAAAATAAAACATTTACTTTGAAAATATTCTTATAATCTTATAAGTTAAGCTAGACGATTTTATAATAGCGGAAAATAACCGCACCCTCTGTATAAGTTAAAAAAAGACATTCTTACCTTAAATTTGTCAAAAAGGTTAAAAAGGACTTTGTTTGGAAAATGACAGAAAGATTCCTTTATAAACCTCATATAAAAAGTCAAACAACGGTATAAATGACTTTAACCCATATTCTGTAAAATAGCAAGAATGTTTTGAAATACATTTTTAAGAAACATAGATGTGTTTGATAGAGAGGTCCCAGTAGATAATTACATATAAACAACCTCAAATAATGAAGAGATTGTGAAATAACCTTTACCTTGTAATTTTCCTTGGTTCGAGGTAGACTAACCTCCTTTATAATTGTGGAATAATTGTTATTAAATTATACAAGAATCATATACATTAATATGATATCATATATGATCTTTTAACATTTCTTTGTTAATAATATCTTAGTATTATCGTCGTTTCGGGTGTTAACTTACTCGTATATGTTTTGTTACATAAGACATGTTTGGTATGGATAGGTTGTATATTAGTCATATCCAGAATGATATCATGTACATAAACATTATTTTTAACCATAGAATGATAATTATACTTGAATGGAAACGATGGAGAATGAATCTCATCGCGTTCGTGGAGACGGTAGTTCGTACGTACGCACAAGCGACAATATCATTCTTTTGATATTAAAATAATATATAATTGGATGGAAAATAATATATACAGAATCATTATCATGTTATATTTATTATTTACATGAATTAAACATCATTATTATACCCATCCAAATAATAATTTATTGTATAACAATTACACCACGACGTGGAGAAGGTAAGTCGTTCATACGCACGTATGGTGACATGTCATTCAAAGGATGGATAGAATACTGAATATGGTTTTAATATATTTATAATAACATAACAGTATATATACAATACTGTATTTACTGTTTTAATATGGTAATAACAAAGAATGAAGAATTTTAAGAAGAAAGGAACTAGAAAGAGGGTAGTGAAAACATTACCTCTTCATCTGTTTCTTTCTTTTGATTTGACCAAAAGGGCTACATAAAATGGCTTTCATATCAAAATAAGGCTTCTAGATTTATGTGAGGAAATTTTAGAGAGTATTTCGGTAGTTTTTGGCCGAGACAAAAGGCTTTTAATGTGTAAATTAGTGAGAAGGGGGAGTGCCCTTTTTTAAGAGGGGTGAGGGGCACCTTTAGTAAAGCTAAAAATATAATTTTATAATAAATTCATATTCGGTTTCTAATGTCTCCAAAGTGTATAATTTAAATTTTAAGGTGGGGATAGGTGAAAAACCACTCAGCCAAAAGGTTTTACACAGGTTTGGGTGACTATATTAACCTTATCGTTTTGTTTTAACTCTTAGTTAATTAGATTAACATTTACCATTTCGCTTTGTATTTTTATATTATATAGTTAATAAACATACTATATACATTCAAGAGACCCCCAATTGGTCCATTAATGAATCACCAATCATGATATATGTCTCTGGGATGAACATTATATTTTTAGTAATTTAATATCAATTAATAATAGACTATTTGTTTTAAAAACTCTTTTATGTGAATTTTGACACTATTCAATAATTCATTTTTTTAAAGTCTTAACAACTTTATTAATTCGAACCAAATTCATTTAATAAATAAAATAATGTCATATTATGAAATAAAATTCATGGATGTCATCAAAAATATCAAATTATATTAATTTTAACATTTATAATACCAATTAATTTTTTCTTTCATTAATAAGGAAAATACTGCATCATTATTGTGTCATAAATAATATTAATAATTAAATATATAAAAATTATAAATAAAATACCATTATGTATGAAATCTTTTTATCTTTCTAATTAATATTTATATTCTAAAATGAAACATATATAACCCTTATTTAAAAATTGTTTTTCTAAATGATATATACTTATGTTATTTTTGTAATTATTTTAACTTAATTAATATAAAGTGTCATTATCACTTACAAGTGGATCAATGGGGTCCAAAAATCGACCCAAAGATACCCATGGTCGTAAATGTATCATTCAATAATATTAGGACACGTTTTAGGTTAATTTATTATTATAATAATATTATTTGTTTACCCTTATTTACCGGATTTACCCTTTAACCAAGGTAAATAAAATATTTACCGAAGTAATTATTCAAAATGTCTAAAAAAAGTTACCTATTTACACAATTTGTACATCATGATTCCAAATATAGAATCCATTTTTCAAAATTCAAAACACAAAAGTGGAAGAAATTAATTTAAAATTAATTCATGTTGTTAAAACAAAAAGCGTGTTTTTAAGATATAATAACTGTCAAAAGATTGGCACTTGTTTATGTCCGGTTCAGTTGTGAAATTATGTCCAATGACCAAAATTGGATTAAATGGTAAAATTATAATCTAATTATACTTTAAAATCAATCAAATTCATAATTTATCACTCTTAATTATTTCGATTAAAAAATTTGTTTTTAATTAAAATTTAGTAATTTTCTCTATTAATCAAAATATGAATGTTTTCAGAGAAGTACCAAAATTTCATCTTAAGCTAATTTAGAAATTCCAAATCCAAAAATGGAGTCTATTTTAACAAATTAAAAACATAAAAGTTTCATTTATTAAATTAATTTTCGCTTTCAAAACCATAAGGTGTATTTAAAAGAAATAATAACTAACAAAAGTTTGACACTTGTTTATGGCAATTTCTAAGTGAAATTACTTAAAATAATCATCATTGGATTAAATTTTGAAACTTTAATCTATTTACACTTTCATACCATTAAAATTTATAATTTAAAAATATAAATTATTTTTATTAAAAATGTTGTTTTCAGTTAAAATATAGTATTTTTCACTATTCACCCTAATTTGAAAGTTATCAAAAAACACCAAAACATTATTGAAACTAAATTCATATGTCATGATTCTACAGAATATGTTCATTTTTTCAAATTGAATATATAAAAGTTTCAAATATTGGATTTAAAAAGGGTTCACCATTAAAAGGCGGTAAAATTGCATTTATTGAAAAATACTTCTTTAATCTGAAAAAAACGAATTTGTTCTTAAATTATGTCTTAGAAACTCATAATACAGATTATAAAATTATAAATATAATATAAAATTTAAAATTCAGTTAATACTATTCATAACCATTTTTGAACGGCTAGTTTGGTGAGTTGTGGTGCATTTGAACTCAGTGTTGCGTACAACACATGCTATTGTATTATTCAAAGAGAATCATACTGTGGAATCTTGGGGTCTTACATAGGGAGTAAATATAAATAATTTTTATAATTGGTTATGTGTATGAAAGGTTTTATAAATAATTTATTATGAAATTTATTTTTTTTCATACAAGAGATTACAGTGCATTCGACTATGTGGATAAATAATGAAATGATTATTTATCTCAAATTCCTCTTTTGAGACATGTATTGTGTTTAATAGAAAATTTCTTTTAAGTGATGTATATACAACCTAACTGAAATTTCATATCATAAAATTCCCTATATAAATTATATTTAATGTTCAAAATGAATATATATCTTCTTAAAGGTATTTCAATTGAATTTCACAAAGCCACCAGTTGGTGAATTTTATTGACATCCTTTATAGGATCATAATAATTTTATTTCTGTCTTATTATCCATAGTTAAATTTTTATCCTATTCAAATTTTATTATGATTTTAGTTTTTTAATCCATTCATGTGATGTGGATTTCGATAAATTCTTGTTTAAAAGGTAATTTATTTTTGTTACAAACATGAATTTTTTTTAGATTAATGTAGAATCTATTTGGAAAATTTTAATATATAAATTTGTATTACATTTATCTTCCATTGAAATAATTAAATTAAAATTATGTAATATATTTCTTGTGGGTTGTTTTTTTAATATTCCCTTTTGATTTTATTATATCAACAGGAATTTTTTCATCTTTCTGGTTATACATGAAACTTATTCACTATGTTTACATTATTTCCTATTGAAATTAGTTTTCTCTTAGTATTAAAAAATATTTTTTATAAAATTATTTAAAATATCAATTTTATTTCTTATTTTCAAGGAATGTTCTTTATAAAAAATTTAAAATATATTTTTTATCTCTGTAAATGTCTTTTGACATATATTATTCTTGATTAAGGATATTACACAAATAATACCTTCCATTTTATTTAATTAGATAGCGTATGAGTGTTGAATATAATCATAGAAATGATATATTAATGCCTTTTTATTTACTAGTCATTGAGTTTTTATAACCCAAATGTTTTTTTAATACATTCCCTATGTGAATAAAATATTTTTTATTTAATTTTATTTATGTGTGTTTATAAGGGTTCAATACATTGATCGATTTGGG
This sequence comes from Viscum album, assembly GCA_963277665.1. Lineage (NCBI taxonomy): Eukaryota > Viridiplantae > Streptophyta > Magnoliopsida > Santalales > Viscaceae > Viscum > Viscum album. Next base: position 1,929,023,545 of record OY728150.1, on the reverse strand, counting down.
AAATAATTATCTTAACCATATACCCATAATCAATATTTCATAAGTATAGTATTTTATATTATTTTGATCAAATTCTATTCTGCTAGAATGTTTTTTATTTTATTAGATTCCCTTTTATTTAAAATGATCTTATCCTGTTATTATTAATGGAGGAAAAATTTATTTTCACATATGTCTTTCCATTTTAAATTCACATGAAACACATTTTATTTCCTTCAGTTCATTATGATCAAATTAATGTGTGAAATATTATGGAACATGTATGTATTGATGATGATGAGAGGGGTCCAATATTTCTCTCTAATTAATAAGTTATGAGTTTTTATAACATGATATATGTATTCATGAGTACCTATTAGTTTCTCCATAGCATGGTTATTACTAGTGTGGATCATGAAATTTATGTTCCCTATATTACTAAATGCACCATATTTTAATGATGATTCACTATTATATTATTTTTCTTTTTGATTTGTCATATTATCATGGATAATTATTTAGAACTCACTATTTTTATTAACATATTATTTTATCAACAATTTATGCCAGGATTAATTAAATATGACTTATTAGGTATGCTTTTCTAATATATCATGAATATAAAAATATTCTAATCCTATTATCACTTATGATATTTTACTAGTATCACTTATGTATTCACCTAATAAGAATTTTATCCCAAACATTTCTTGTTTTTATATTCCCTAATGTTTTAATTAAATGTAATTCCTAAAATTTCTCTAAATTTGTATATAATGAGAATAATATAAGGGATGTTATCATGTTATGTTAGGGGTTATAATTTTTTTCTCCTTATGGAAATAAAGATTTCTATTTTTTGAAATTACATGTGTTTTGTTAGATAATTTTCCTCATATTTCTATAAAAATTAATTCTAAAAGGCCTTAGGAATATGATTTCATCAAATATTTTATTTATGTCATGTTATATTCAAATGATTTGGACTGGTATGTCACAGTTTGTTTTAGTGATGTTTTTTGGAAATCATTGGAGTTTATGATGATATTTCTTAGGGATCAATAATGGCTTATATATTTCATTAACTACTTATATGTTTAGGATGATTATAATTTAAAAGGGGTAGGAAAACTTTTAATTTAATTTATGAAATAGTTAAAGGATTATGATAATAGAATTTTAGTAAAATACATATGAATAAGTCTAATAAATATTTCTAATTTTAGGATAACATTATGAAAATTTTAAATTTTTCGGTTATTAGGATTCCCTAGAAAATAAATCCTTTATCTGTTACTAGAAAGTGGATGCAAGCTCTAATAGAGTTATACCTCGAGAGAATAACCCCAAAGAGGGAGTGTTGGATATTAAATTAACCATGACCTTATACATGAGAAATATGCATAACTACACACTAAGATAGACACTACATGGTGTATTATTTATCAAATCATATTCTATTTAGGAACATCTATTATGGTTTAATTTCCTAGTTACATTAAGGGATTGGGTTATGGCGCATGAGAGAGTTAGACTTAATGTATTCAAGGTTGGTCCAAAAGAGTTATAAGATGAACTATTTTTTAAATAGTATAAATTAATTTATTATATTATGAAATAAATATATCATTGGAGAATATACAGTATCATTTTAATTTGCCCTTAATATAAAATAAATATTCTAGGAATTATCATAAATTTTATATATTATTGTTTCCATAGTATTCAATCATAATAAATGAGTTCGAAAAATTATATATTAAGAAACCATTATATCATAAAAACTAATAGGGAAGAATACATAAATGGTTATGATTAATGGTACATTTTTGTAATGAAGGAAATTTTGTGATTCCTTATATTACCTTCAATAGTAAGGTTGAATTAGAAATAGAAAAAAACCATGATAATTATATCTATTTTCATTTCTATTTAGTATTTATCGGTGATATGATATTATATTCTAAAATATATCTAGATTATGGGATACATCTATGTATTTTTCTTTAGTATTCTTTCATTAATGTTTTGGAAACATATATAAATTGGTTCCAATAAACATAAAATTTTATTTTATGACAAATATATGTTTTTGGGAATAACTATTGTAGATAACGTGATTAAGGAATGATTAACTACTAGGATAAATATAGGTTAGTGGATTATGTAAAAAATTGTTAATTTATTTTCAAGATGTATGCTAAATGGTATTATTAGACATGGTATTAAAAAAAATCCCGATATTTTTAGGTATTTTGAACTCATTTTTTGGATCATATTGACCAGTGTGTGATTAAATTAATAAGTATTTTAATATAAACATTATTTTTGGAATAATATATGACTTATTTATGGTTTAATGTCTTTTATATTCTTATGGTATTGGGATGCGTATAATATAAGAACTCATTACTAGGGTATCAACAATCAATGTTGTTTTATGAAATATGAATATGTTGATCAAGATAAAAATATTATTGTAGATGTCAGATTGGAATTTATATCTATAAAAATAAATATTTTAATAACACCCTCTTATAATTTCAGCTATGGGTAAAATATAAAATTATGAAGATGACATTTAACTATTGCTTTTATAATGTAACAACCTTAAATTTTCACTCCTTCAAATTAATATTATCTTCAACATATTATTTCACACAAATTAGAAGACTAAAAAGAACCATGAAATATTAAAACAAATCAATAAAAATTGATTTTAAAAATAAAAATTTAATAATCAATAAAAATAATTATGTAATATTATTCTATTTGATAAATATTTTAAAAACGATTCTATTCAAAGAACAATTTAAATAAGGGCTATTTTATTTTCCCTAAATAAATTTAATTTAAAATATTTTAATTTTTGTCATCATTATAAATATATATTTATAAAATAAAATATCAATATTCAATTATTAGGAATATATATTAAATACGATTAAAAAACTTTGAAGATTAAACAGAATATTTTTTTTAATAAAAAAAATTTTCATAAAATATTATATTGTCATATAAAAGATAATTTATTAAATAATAAATTTAAATTTGAAAATGAAATATAATTTTTATATAAAATAATTCATCCATAACATGAAATGAATTCTTGGGGTTTTTAAAAAAAGAATAAATTTTATGTAAATAAAATAAAATAACATTTTTTATAAGTAAAATGACTTTAATAGAAATATTTATATGTTAGTATGAATATTAAATTTTCTTAATCTTTTTATAAGTAAAATTATTTATTTTATAAGAAAATTTATAATTTCAAAAAAAAATTCAATTTACATCCCCATTTACAAATTTTAGAAGAGAAGATATTTTTTTCAAAAAAAAAAATTTTTATTTCATTAAACATTTAACCTTCATTAAATTTATTTTATATCAATTTTACAAAAATTAATAAAAATGGATTTAAAATATGGAATCATTAGTTTCAAATCAAATATTAATTGCCATTTTATCTTGGACATAAATAACAAGTTACCCTTCGTAAAAACTAGTTTCGTCTCTAAAAGATAAAAGGGGAAAACAATATTTATATGATTAAAAGACACAAAACATGCATACAAGATGAGTGGTATTGTTTAATTGATTATATTTAAGACCTTAACTCTTTTTATCTACATTATTTTCCAATTTTGGAGCCACTTTCTTGATAAAGACTTCCAATTATTTAAAAAATTTAGAAATTTAAAAAAATGATATTCCTATCACTCGTAAAAGGGGCCCCTCACCACCCCATCATGGCCCACCTATAAATTAGTTTCATTCTATAAAAACTTAATATTTTTGTTACTCAATAATAATATTTTAGTTTTTTGATATTCTAGCCACAATTTATTACCCTATTCCATCATTTTTTAATAAATGTTCAAATAAAATCATAATATTATCAATGAGAGTAATTGTATTTACTTAAAATAATGTTTACATATTATTATTTTGAATTTATAATTTTGTAATTATTGTATATTTAAAAAATATATTGGTTATTTATTTAATTTTATATACATTTGGTAATAAAAATTGATCACATTTTCCATTTTCTAGCATGAAAAGTGAAATTGTATGATTAGCATTGTGCGGACTACCACCTCTACAAGGCAACAAGTTAAATTTTCCATATCCTCCTTAATATGCATGTCCTTTTGGGGATTATAATATATGTTTATCCTGTTAATGTATAGATTTATATTTTTAAATGATATTGCATATTACTCATTTTCTTGATCAATAGAAAATTAAATCATCATCAATGAATATGTGTGGACTGTAACACCCCAAGATTTCATAGTGTGTTATTTCTTCGAAATAATTCAATAACTTGCACTACACGCAACACTGAGTTCAATTGCACCATGACTTACAAAAAAAAAGCCATTAAAAGAGGTCATGAATAGTATTAACTAAATTTTAAACTTTATATAATCCTTATAATTTTAGAATCCATATTATGAGTTTCTTAGTCATAATGCAAGAACAGATTCATTTTCAGTATTGCACTTTTATCAACTTTTGATAGTGAAACCTTTTTAAATACAATATTTTAAACTTTTTGACTAAATGGAGACATCAAAAAAATTTAAAATGAAACATCCCAAGCTTCCACGGTACGCTTTCCTTTGAATAAAACAGTAGCGTGTGTTGTACGCAACTTCGAGTTCTAACACACTGTAACCAATCGAACTAGCTGTTATGAATAGTAATACCTACTTTTTGAAATTATATATATTTTATATTTTAAAATGGACTTCATTTTTGGATTCGGAATATCAAATTTAGCCTAAGGTGAAATTTTGGTACTTTTCTGATAACTTTCAAATTTTGATGAATAGTGAAAATTACTAAATTTTAATTAAAAACAACTTTTTTAATCAAAATAATTAATAGTGATAAATTATGAATTTGAGTGGTTTTAAAGTATATTTAGAATATATTTTTACTATTTAATATAATGTTGGTCATTGGACATAATTTTACAATTAAACCGAACATAAACAAGTGTCAATCTTTTGGTAGTTATTATCTCTTAAAAACACGTTTTTTGTTTTGACAGCGGGAATTAATTTTAAATTAATTTCTGCCACTTCTGTGTTTTGAATTTAGAAAAATGGATTCCATATTTGGAATCAGGATGTTCAAATTATGTAAATAGGTAACTTTTATTTTTAGACATTATGAATAATTACTGCGGTAAAAATTTTATTTACCATGGTTAAGGGTAAATCCGGTAAATAAGGGTTAAAAAATAATATTATAATAATAATAAATTACCCTAAAACGTGTCTTAACCCTATTGGTTGATACATGGTCGACCATGGGCATCTTTGGGTCTATTTTGGGACCCCATGGATCCACTTGTAAGCGATAATGACACATTATATTAATAAAGCTAAAATAAAAATAAAAATGGCATAAGCTTACATCTTTTAGAAGAACAATTTTTACATAGGGTTATACCTGTTGGATTTTCGATTATAAATATTCATTAGAAAGATAAAACGATTTCCTACATGATGATATTTTATTTATAATTTTTAGACATTAAATAATTTATTTTATTTATGACACAATGATGATGCAGTAATTACTAAAATAGTGAAAAATTAAAATAATTGATATTATAAATACCCAAATAAATATAATATGAAGCTTTTAATGAATTAAACTAATTTTCTAGGCTAATATGATATATTAGGATTGATTTAATGGACTTTTTTCGAAGTAATCAATCTGTTATGAGTTTTACAAAAATCAACTATTGAATAGTGTCAAAATTGACATAAAAGAGTTCTTAAAACAAATATTATATTATTAATTGATATTAAATTCCTAAAAATCTAAGGTTCGGCCAAGAGACTTATATTATGATATTTTAATCATTAATGGACCACTTGGGGGTCGCTTGTATGTATATGGTAAGTTTATTAACCATATTATATAAAAATACAAAGAGACATTGTAAAAGTGAAACTAATTAACTTAGAGTTAATACTTAAAGATAAGGTTAATATAAGTACCCAAACCTGTCTAAATTCTATTGGATGAGTTGTTTTCGACCTATCCCCACCTCATCCTTTTAATAGTCAACTTTGGAGCCTTTGGAAACCGAATATGAATTTATTATAAATTAATATTTCTAGCTTTTCCAAAAGTGCCCCTCACCCCTCTTATAAAAGGGCACTCCTCCTTCTCATTTCTTCACACCTCTCAAGCCACTTGTCTCGTCCAAACTTTGCCCAACTAAGCTCCCCACATCCCTCTCCTCCTCCTTGAAGCTTCCCCTTAGGAATAAATCATTTCAAGAAGTCCTTTGGTTCCAACCAAAGTGAATTACCTAAATTGAAGGTAACGATTTCTCTTAAATTATTTTCATTTATTTTGCTTCTTCAACCCACAAACTCTTTTTATTTCCCTTCTCTTGTAACAACACCAGTATCCTCAATATACTAGGATGTTTTTATAAGATGTATTCAAACTACACATACACACAACTCCATCTAATGGATGATGAACATAATGTTTCTTTGGATGGCAAACTAACGCCTCACGAAACGATGATTGTTCAAAAACATCTTACCGCCTCTCATGGTGGCCATTATGATGGAACTATAATTAAATATGATATTAATGATATATATTTTATATATAATCTTCTGTAATTCCATTTTATTTCATACCATTATTCGTTTCATGTTGTATATACATACGATAATTTCATTTGAGGAAGTGCGGACTACCGCCCCTTAAAATGATATGACTCGTTCATACCACACATGGAACGTATAAAGGATGGTGTTAATGAACTTAAGTAACATATATAAAATATTATATTATACTGGAATAGTAATATACCTATGTATCATTTGGATTCGATTCTTTTAAAATAAAAATTAAATGGAAGTAGCGTTCGTGCGTACGTACGGACTACCGTCTCCACGAACGCGATGAGATTCATTCTCCATCGTAACCATTAAAGTATAATTATCATTTGATGATTTAAAAATGATGTTTAAGGACTTTATATCATTCTGGATATGAATAATATACAACCTATCCTTTACAAACATGTCTTACGTAACAAAACATATGAAAGAAAACAAGTAAGTTAACACCCGAAACAACGATAATACTAAGATATTATTAACAAATCAATGTTAAAAGATCATATATGATATCATATTAATATATATGATTCTTGTATAATTTAATAACAATTATTTCACCATTATACAGGAGGTTAACCTACCCCAACCAAGGAAAAGTACAAGGTAAGGGTTTACTTCACAACCTCTTCATTATCCAAGGTTGTTTATACATAATTATCTACTGGGACCTCGTTATCATCCACATCCATGTTTCCTAAAAATGTATTTCAAAACATTTTTACTATTTAAAAGAATATGGGTTAAAGTCATTTATACCCTTGTTTGACTTTTTATAAGAGGTTTATAAAGAAATCTTTCCGTCGTTTTCAAAACAAGGTCCTTTTTAACCTTTTCGACAGAATTGAGGTAAGAATGTTTTTTTTAACTTATACGGCGGGTGCGGTTATTTTACGCCGTTATAAAATCTTCAAAGCTTTCCTTACAAGATTATAAGAATATTTTCAATGAAAATGTTTTATTTTATATGGATCTTAAATGATTTCAAAATAAAAGGAGATATTTCTTTAAAAAGAATTTTGATTTCATCTATGTCAACATCCTTTGATGGATTTTAAGATTATTTGAAGTTGATTTATTATGATACAAAACTTCTATATTGTATTGAAGGTTTTGTGATATGTTTGACTGTGGATGTGCTATTTTTATACCATTCATAGTTTATTGTGAAAGTATTGACATTTCGTATGCTAGTTTTAATACGAATGTTTATGTTATGTTTAAACCTTTTCATATGGGAATGCATTGGACTTAATAAGTGACGGGTGGAGCCCGCTATAGCTCCTCGATGCATCGGTAGGTCTCATTAGACAAACTAGTGTCTTGGCACAAGGCCTTGACAAAATCTTATTTGTAGTCTTGGCACGAGGCCTTGGCTATGTGGTTATGATAGTCTGGCATTATGCATTCCAACATTATGAAAGTGGTTATTGATATTGCATGTGATTATTCGATTAGTAGAATATCCATGTGAACAAGTAAATGGAATTATTTCATTTTACTTTTGCCATACTATGTTGAAGTTCAATTTTAAAAGGCTTTTGTTTTAGTAATTCATTGCCTTAAATGTTTATGCTTATTTTGAATGTTCCGCTATATTGTTATCCTTACTGGGCATTTGAGCTCACCCCTTTTCTATGTTTTATTTTTCCCAGGTAGTGAAGAAGTAAATTATGAATGACTTGCAGGGATATTATGAGGGGTTAATAGTGTGGATATGAATACTTTGTTGTTGTAGTAGTTTTTCATTTTATGATGTAATGTAAAACTTATGAATATATCTAGTGTTTCCAAGGCTACTAAACTAATCGGTCTTTCGGGATTTGATCTTCTTGTGATCATTCCAATGTTATGTAATTAATGCACCGACTCTGGGTAACTGGGGTCGGGGCGTTACAGTTGGTATCAGAGGAAGTTTAGTACAAACCTTGGAAGCTAGATTTAGATAAACTCTGATTAGAGCACGTAGACCTAAGATGAACTTTGAGGATTAGTATAGAAGAACTTCCTAGAATTTTGGTATTGTAGAGATTTTGTGAGTTTTCCGAGCAATACATCCCTGTCTGGATACGAGCAGGTAGAGGCGGCTCTGGCACAGATGTACCTAGGGGTAAAACCCGAAAACACCGCTTTGAGCTAGACTCGAACGGGAACTGGTGCACGACAACGGGCCTTGCTGCACTCTTGGTTACGACACTCCCAGGGGATATGCTTAGGATAACTCTCATTTTCTTTACAAATCATTCTGAAGGGTTTATGAGTATATACTTCCTCAAAGAAAACATTTTTATGATTATGGATTATCTCCATAAATAGTTCAATTTATGTTAAGTGTTTTATAAGTATGGGATTATGTATTTTGATTCATAAACTGATCTAGTGTATGCCATTGTTTAGAAATGGCGCCCAGTAGAAGGAATGAGAACTCCAGCAATGCACATGATCCAAAGAGAAAGAAGGATCATATGTTTCATGGTCTTAAGCCAGAATTTATAAGAGAAATAGTCTCCCATGTATTATCATTATATGAAGAAATAATATCATGTGTTGATAAGATAAGTAAAGATTTTACTGAGTCCTATGGATTTGAAGGGAAGCAAGAGAAGAAAAGGATGGAAGAGAGAAAGATGGATAAAGGGAAGAGGGAAAAGAAGAATTTTCCCATATGTGGTAACTGTGGAAAGAAACACCCTGGAACTTGCCTGAAAGGAATGGGAGTTTGTTATAAGTGTGGAGAAAAAGGGCACAAAGTACGTGACTGCAAGGGTAAGAAAATGGTTTCAAATGTACAATGCTTCATTTGCAAGGAGTTTGGACACTACGCGAACCTATGTCCCAGTCATCAAACTATGCTGCAAATGATGTTATTGGATAATAATCAAGTTATGATACTACCACAGATGAAGAGGAATGATTAGAGTTCTTATATTGATTATGTCAATTGAGTGTGTATCAACAATTTACTTGTTATAATAATTATGGAGTATGTAAGGATTGTACTGCAGTACTATTTCATTAAGGACTTGAGATTTTGTGGAACAAAGAAAAGTGACTCAATAGCAGGATAAATTTTTGGAAAATATATGGTTGAGAGAATGATAAACCATAATATAGTTCTGATACCGAGGTAGTGATTTTGGAATAATACATGATTGTTTTGGATAAATTATATTGGATATTCTTGACTACCTTGGAACTGATTAATGATTTGTATATTCCATCATTGTTTGGGTTTAAAACATTTTTGGATTAATGAAGTATATCCAGCATTCTATATGGAATAAGGGAGCATGAATGTAATCAATAAGGAATATGGTAATTCAGGATGTTTCAGTGTATTAAAAGAATACATGATGAAGGTATTCATATGCTATTACGGGGTAAAAAGAATCTACATTATGTTTACCTTCCTTATAAATGTTAGACTGTGAGTTTGGACAGAAGTATTTTTGATAGTTCTAGTTTTGATTATTTTGGATTTCCATAAAAGGACAACCCGGAGGTCGGGCGGCAACCCGTCGCGTCCGGCAAGGCTGCGAGACCTGAACCCGCAACCGAAGGGCGACAAGGGTGTATCACCTACCACTGGCCCATGAGATGTCCTGGATTAAATAATGTAGTTTTTATTAAAATATCATGTAGATGAATTATAAATTCGGTTATTTTGGAACCCTATACGAATAGTGTAAATAGAATTTTTTTTACATTCTATTATCTTTTAGAGTGAAAGATGAGTTTGTGGTAGAAATTTATTAATGGATAAAACTCTAATTATAAAGTAAGTATATCTCCTTGTGATCTTATCCAATCTCATAAATAAATTCCTCAACATTAATAAAAGGAACTTAGAACAAAAATGTTGTCCTAGATGGTACCTTAAATCATCACTAATTTATGGCTTTGGGATTTTTGGCCTTTTCATAGCCATGTTCTCTACCACTCTCCATCAGATAATTGATGGTTAGATTTCTCCTCCATATCCATATTTTCCTACATGGAACCCTAGTATGTGTTATGTTTGGTAATCTTCATACTTTCCACTCTTTGTTTAAAATAGAGGCCTCATTAATTCATTTTTCGATGTGGGATTTCAACTAAGATATTTTGAAACGTCAAAAATGTGTTATCCTAATACCCTATGTTTTGTTGAACCGATGGTATTTCAAATCATCATAGATTGATGAATTTAAAGACCTCAATTATACACTTGTTTGTGATTGATGACCTCAATCACTACCTATAAATATTTACGTTTTTCCTCCGATTATATGTCTCTAATTTCCACCAATGTTCTCCTAATCGAGATCATAATTTGGTGGTGACCCTTTGATTTCTCTTTTCCTCATATTAATACTAAATTTTAGTAACCCAATTTCCGATGTGGGTTTTCCCACAAATATATTTTCTACTTTCAACCTTTTATTTTTGAAGAACAATTTCAAATTGCGAGGACGCAATTTATTGAAGGAGGGGAGAATGTAACACCCCAAGATTTCATAGTGTGTTATTTCTTCGAAATAATTCAATAACTTGCACTACACGCAACACTGAGTTCAATTTCACCATGACTTACAAAAAAAAAGCCATTAAAAGAGGTCATGAATAGTATTAACTAAATTTTAAACTTTATATAATCCTTATAATTTTAGAATCCATATTATGAGTTTCTTAGTCATAATGCAAGAACAGATTCATTTTCAGTATTGCACTTTTATCAACTTTTGATAGTGAAACCTTTTTAAATACAATATTTTAAACTTTTTGACTAAATGGAGACATCAAAAAAATTTAAAATGAAACATCCCAAGCTTCCACGGTACGCTTTCCTTTGAATAAAACAGTAGCGTGTGTTGTACGCAACTTCGAGTTCTAACACACCGTAACCAATCGAACTAGCTGTTATGAATAGTAATACCTACTTTTTGAAATTATATATATTTTATATTTTAAAATGGACTTCATTTTTGGATTCGGAATATCAAATTTAGCCTAAGGTGAAATTTTGGTACTTTTCTGATAACTTTCATATTGTGATGAATAGTGAAAATTACTAAATTTTAATTAAAAACAACTTTTTTAATCAAAATAATTAATAGTGATAAATTATGAATTTGAGTGGTTTTAAAGTATATTTAGAATATATTTTTACTATTTAATATAATGTTGGTCATTGGACATAATTTTACAATTAAACCGAACATAAACAAGTGTCAATCTTTTGGTAGTTATTATCTCTTAAAAACACGCTTTTTGTTTTGACAGCGGGAATTAATTTTAAATTAATTTCTGCCACTTCTGTGTTTTGAATTTAGAAAAATGGATTCCATATTTGGAATCAGGATGTTCAAATTGTGTAAATAGGTAACTTTTATTTTTAGACATTTTGAATAATTACTGCGGTAAAAATTTTATTTACCATGGTTAAGGGTAAATCCGGTAAATAAGGGTTAAAAAATAATATTATAATAATAATAAATTACCCTAAAACGTGTCTTAACCCTATTGGTTGATACATGGTCGACCATGGGCATCTTTGGGTCTATTTTGGGACCCCATGGATCCACTTGTAAGCGATAATGACACATTATATTAATAAAGCTAAAATAAAAATAAAAATGGCATAAGCTTACATCTTTTAGAAGAACAATTTGTACATAGGGTTATACCTGTTGGATTTTCGATTATAAATATTCATTAGAAAGATAAAAAGATTTCCTACATGATGATATTTTATTTATAATTTTTAGACATTAAATAATTTATTTTATTTATGACACAATGATGATGCAGTAATTACTAAAATAGTGAAAAATTAAAATAATTGATATTATAAATACCCAAATAAATATAATATGAAACTTTTAATGAATTAAACTAATTTTCTAGGCTAATATGATATATTAGGATTGATTTAATGGACTTTGTTCGAAGTAATCAATCTGTTATGAGTTTTACAAAAATCAACTATTGAATAGTGTCAAAATTGACATAAAAGAGTTCTTAAAACAAATATTATATTATTAATTGATATTAAATTCCTAAAAATCTAACGTTCGGCCAAGAGACTTATATTATGATAGGTTAATCATTAATGGACCACTTGGGGGTCTCTTGTATGTATATGGTAAGTTTATTAACCATATTATATAAAAATACAAAGAGACATTGTAAAAGTGAAACTAATTAACTTAGAGTTAATACTTAAAGATAAGGTTAATATAAGTACCCAAACCTGTCTAAATTCTATTGGATGAGTTGTTTTCGACCTATCCCCACCTCATCCCTTTAATAGTCAACTTTGGAGCCTTTGGAAACCGAATATGAATTTATTATAAATTAATATTTCTAGCTTTTCCAAAAGTGCCCCTCACCCCTCTTATAAAAGGGCACTCCTCCTTCTCATTTCTTCACACCTCTCAAGCCACTTGGCTCGTCCAAACTCTGCCCAAATAAGCTCCCCACATCCCTCTCCTCCTCCTTGAAGCTTCCCCTTAGGAGGAAATCATTTCAAGAAGTCCTTTGGTTCCAACCAAAGTGAATTACCTAAATTAAAGGTAACGATTTCTCTTAAATTATTTTCATTTATTTTGCTTCTTCAACCCCCAAACTCTTTTTATTTCCCTTCTTTTGTAACAACACCAGTATCCTCAATATACTAGGATGTTGTTATAAGATGTATTCAAACTACACATACACACAACTCCATCTAATGGATGATGAACATAATGTTTCTGTGGATGGAAAACTAACGCCTCACGAAACGATGATTGTTCAAAAACATCTTACCGCCTCTCATGGTGGCCATTATAATGGAACTATAATTAAATATGATATTAATGATATATATTTTATATATAAGCTTCTGTAATTCCATTTTATTTCATACCATTATTCGTTTCATGTTGTATATACATACGATAATTTCATTTGAGGAAGTGCGGACTACCGCCCCTTAAAATGATATGACTCGTTCATACCACACATGGAACGTATAAAGGATGGTGTTAATGAACTTAAGTAACATATATAAAATATTATATTATACTGGAATAGTAATATACCTATGTATCATTTGGATTCGATTCTTTTAAAATAAAAATTAAATGGAAGTAGCGTTCGTGCGTACGTACGGACTACCGTCTCCACGAACGCGATGAGATTCATTCTCCATCGTAACCATTAAAGTATAATTATCATTTGATGATTTAAAAATGATGTTTAAGGACTTTATATCATTATGGATATGAATAATATACAACCTATCCTTTACAAACATGTCTTACGTAACAAAACATATGAAAGAAAACAAGTAAGTTAACACCCGAAACAACGATAATACTAAGATATTATTAACAAATCAATGTTAAAAGATCATATATGATATCATATTAATATATATGATTCTTGTATAATTTAATAACAATTATTTCACCATTATACAGGAGGTTAACCTACCCCAACCAAGGAAAAGTACAAGGTAAGGGTTTACTTCACAACCTCTTCATTATCCAAGGTTGTTTATACATAATTATCTACTGGGACCTCGTTATCATCCACATCCATGTTTCCTAAAAATGTATTTCAAAACATTTTTACTATTTAAAAGAATATGGGTTAAAGTCATTTATACCCTTGTTTGACTTTTTATAAGAGGTTTATAAAGGAATCTTTCCGTCGTTTTCAAAACAAGGTCCTTTTTAACCTTTTCGACAGAATTGAGGTAAGAATGTTTTTTTAACTTATACGGCGGGTGCGGTTATTTTACGCCGTTATAAAATCTTCAAAGCTTTCCTTACAAGCTTATAAGAATATTTTCAATGAAAATGTTTTATTTTATATGGATCTTAAATGATTTCAAAATAAAAGGAGATATTTCTTTAAAAAGAATTTTGATTTCATCTATGTCAACATCCTTTGATGGATTTTAAGATTATTTGAAGTTGATTTATTATGATACAAAACTTCTATATTGTATTGAAGGTTTTGTGATATGTTTGACTGTGGATGTGCTATTTTTATACCATTCATAGTTTATTGTGAAAGTATTGACATTTCGTATGCTAGTTTTAATACGAATGTTTATGTTATGTTTAAACCTTTTCATATGGGAATGCATTGGACTTAATAAGTGACGGGTGGAGCCCGCTATAGCTCCTCGATGCATCGGTAGGTCTCATGAGACAAACTAGTGTCTTGGCACAAGGCCTTGACAAAATCTTATTTGTAGTCTTGGCACGAGGCCTTGGCTATGTGGTTATGATAGTCTGGCATTATGCATTCCAACATTATGAAAGTGGTTATTGATATTGCATGTGATTATTCGATTAGTAGAATATCCATGTGAACAAGTAAATGGAATTATTTCATTTTACTTTTGCCATACTATGTTGAAGTTCAATTTTAAAAGGCTTTTGTTTTAGTAATTCATTGCCTTAAATGTTTATGCTTATTTTGAATGTTCCGCTATATTGTTATCCTTACTGGGCATTTGAGCTCACCCCTTTTCTATGTTTTATTTTTCCCAGGTAGTGAAGAAGTAAATTATGAATGACTTGCAGGGATATTATGAGGGGTTAATAGTGTGGATATGAATACTTTGTTGTTGTAGTAGTTTTTCATTTTATGATGTAATGTAAAACTTATGAATATATCTAGTGTTTCCAAGGCTACTAAACTAATCGGTCTTTCGGGATTTGATCTTCTTGTGATCATTCCAATGTTATGTAATTAATGCACCGACTCTGGGTAACTGGGGTCGGGGCGTTACATGGACTACCATCTCTATAAAATGATCCACAACCAATATTTTCTCATCATTGAATTAAAAAGTTGGTCATGAATTTTTTTAAAATGATTAAAAATATTGTTAAGAAATTTATATTTTTTTTAATAATAATTTAATAGTAATTTTTATGGTATAATCGGTAAAAAATTGTTATAAAATTAATCGCTTTAAATAAGTGAACTATGAGGGGAAAAATATTCGTACTATTAGATTTATTATATTCCCTAACATTTATCATGATTCCTTATAATTATAATATATATCAATAATGAAATATAATATCATATTTCTATTATTTAAATTATATTAAATCTTAATCACCTTATATTCTTCCATTAACTGTGGTATGCCCGTCGTTGTGATGATTTGACAACCTAGTTGAACAATGATATGAAATTCTATCATTGATGATTATAAAAAAAATTAATTATGTCAAATGATATTAATATATAATTCTTTTTGAACATAATGTAATAATATTTATGACACTAATGAACAAAAAACTCTACCTGGGTTAAATATATAAAAAAAGGCTCGTAGTCAATATCAACTTCCATGATTAAGACAAAATTAGTCGAAAAAAATTTATTCTTAATAAATCATTTTAAAATCATTCCAGATAAGAAAATTAATCAATTTTTAATAATAAAGTAATGAGTTATTAAAAAAACAACACAAATCTTATGAAACCATTACATAACTATAATTATTACCCACACATACTACAAAAAATTGGTAAAAATAACTAATAAAAATAAATTTTTAAAAAATTAATATAGTATATAAAAAAATTATTCATATTAATAAAATTATTAAATGAGTGTTTTAGATATTAATTTTGGTTGTAAGGGAGTATGGAGGGCATTCAACTATGTAGGGAAACACGATACGAGTTTTCATCTCAAATTCCTATCATTAATACATGTTTTGTACCATGAAGCTAATTTATTTTAAATTTTTATATGTTTTTTAATTAAAATTATGTTTCATGAAATACCCCCTATTCATGATATTTGAATTTTTATTTCAATATCTATCAATATTATGGGTTTCCATTTTAATTTCACTCAACCATTATGGTTTTTTTCAAACCACATTTTCAATTTGAAGCCTCTCAAATATGATTACCCTTCTAGAGATTTTTTTGGACTTAAATTAGATGTTAAAAAGATGTTTAATATACTATTTTTATCTAAGGATATATTTTTCTTCACTTCATCTTTTTTTGAACTACATGTTTTAGAATCATTTAAACTTATTTTATTTCCAATAACACTTTTTTATAAATGGAAATTGTTTATGATAAAATCCATAATTTCTCTATAATTGAAAATATCTATTCCAAAAAACTAAATGGGGCATTTTAAAAATTTATCCATATTAATATTATTTTTTTAATGTAATATAATTTCATGTTATCAGTATAGGGTATTTTGAAAAAAATATCATTTAACATTTTCATGTGAACATATTTTTCTATAATCTTTTTTTATGAATCATTCACTCTATGTTTCAAGATTTCTAATGGAAATTACTCTTTCTAGGATTGTTTAAAATTTAATTTAAAATGATTAAAAATAAAAATGGTATTTCTTATTTTCAGTGTGATTTTGTTTATAAAACACTAAAAATATTTTTCCAATGTCAACATACCTTGATTTATATTATTTTTATCCTAGATATTTTTAAATTGATATTTTCAATGTCATATCAAAATATGAATAATTAATATTATCTATTATCATAGTTATCTTCGATTGTAACCTTCACCATGCCCTATCATTAATTTTGTTTTAACTGGATTTTTCATCCAATTCCTTCCCTTCATGAATACCATATTTTTCATTTTTTTCGATTGAAGGGTGTTAACATAGATTTAATATATTGATTAATTTGTAAAATTATATTCTTAACTCTATAGTAGTTATATGAACAAAGTAAATATCGTATGATTTATTATCATAATTGATTGGTATTTACATAAAATGTAACTTAATTTCAGTAGTTATCTATTTATTCTCTATAGGTTCTTTCATGTTATAATTATTTAAGGAAATATGATTTTTTCCCTTGAGTTTTTTCATTTGAGAGGGATATGAAAACCGTTTTCTCTACATCTATTTTTATGATATGAAAAATTTAATATTTCATATAAAAGACATAAATATGGTTAATGAGGGGTGGTTTCCTGTATGTCTCTCTAATTTATGGGAACTGATATTGTGGGTACATAAAGTGATGTTCCATACACATATGTATATTTTAAATTAGAAATAGGTTTGATTGTTTTATACTTATACTCGTGATATATTTTGGTTCTCATGACTCATGTTCATTGAGTGAATAATCTGATTCATCCCCTATTTCATATTATAAATTATTTTATGATTTATTGCTTCATAAGTTTTTTTGTATTATTTTATTATTTATATTGATTATTCTTATAATCCTATCTTATGATCACTCATGTTATATGATATCTATCACTTATGAGTCCTCTTACTAAGCATCTAGGCTGACCACTTATATTTTTTTGGTAAGTGTAAATGACTCTATAGGTCATTCATATAAAATCGCAATGCAATATAATAAATATAATAGCTATATAAAACTCCCCCAAATGTTCTACTCACAACTAGAACATCTTAGTCATTATTACTTATGAAGATCACAACATCTTATCCAACACTCCTAAACAACCACTAAAAATTTAGAAATCCATACCCAACAACTATAATTATGAGAAATATCCAGAAATAATACGACAAATCACATTTAATCATCTCATTATTAAATTTTATAGTTAATATTTTAATATTCATTACATTAATTTAACCATATTTAATGTTAAAAAATTTATGAATTTTTTTTACATTCATTAACTTCATTATTATTTATTCACATTTATCCCAACCATCATATATTCAATTAAAATAGTCCTTTTTACATATATAATTTACCTATTTCATTTAATAACTATTATATCACCTCATCAAATCATTATCTCATTCGTATTTTAATTAATTATTCATTTTTTCATTTAATTTAAGTTGGAAACCATATTCTCGAGTAACTATGACATAAACCATGTAAACCTCTCACATAAATAAATCAATCTCATCACAAAAAATTCCAAAAACCAATAATATAGACAAAATTTACACCCACAATATCAATACACCCCTCTCACAACATCAACCTCTTTTCCTTATATCATCCATACTAATCTGTCTAGAATGATAAACATTGTTCCCCCATTTTTTTTCCAAAATGGATATATAACACTATTACCTAAATATATCCCCTAATAATCACTACCAATAAATACATTAAGAATAAATGGAGATATATTGTGGTTAGAAATAGAAATTTCAGGAGATAATCACCCAAAAGTAACCCTTTAATCACACATCCATACTCATTTTACACATTTAGCATAAACCCAAAAAAGCTATTTACAAATTCCAAGGACAATAATTCATTTTCTCATTTTCATTATTACCAAATTATAAATGGGGTAAGGTTTAAAAACAATAAAATTTAATAATAATGACAATATTAAACCACCACAAACTATCTACATTAACCATAATTCTTAATTCATTCAACTAATTATTCACAATAAAGATCCACATATATTATAGATATTCATTACACTATGCTAATTAAAAAATTTCATTTTTAAACACATTATATAATGTTATTAATTGATTATAAATTATTTATAATGTTTATCATGTCCCCAAGAATCAATCAAAAAACATTAATATATATGAAATAACAATATTTTATCATAAATAACATGTGAACCAATATTTTAAATTAAATTTATATAGATTGATTTATTATATTTTTATTTTTATTTTATACTATCCTCCCAATAAAAAACTATTATTAATCCAAACTAACAAATATTTATAATATTATATGTTCTGGATATTCTATACACAGTAGAGGATTAATGATCACTATACAAGAATAGAAAATAAAAAATAATCACCATCAAAATCACCTAATGTGGCCTCCAGAAGGCTATTATTGTGTGCACTAAATTGGGTATGTATATGGTTTCATTGTTGTTAGAATACATAAGATATCTTATCTATCCTTATCGGACCTGTGTTCGGTATTATGACCGCATTGGGAATAAGATTACGTGTAGAGTGCTCAACTAGGGAAACTACTACCTTTATTTTGGAGGTCAGAATACCCAAGACTATAAAGTGTTTCTGGATATTCCATTTCATTCTCTTTTGGATATAAATACACCCAAGGGTGTTATCTCATCCATCAATAAATTCCTTACAAGTATCATTTGGGATGCCTAATTTGAAGACAGGCTCCATTGGGCTTCATGGGGATGGATGGAGATACATATCCAACAGGGCAGGATCGGCATGATAAGCATGACAGATATTGTTCACTACATGCATGAAAATATTTCATGGGAGGTGGTAGAAGAACACATTATTTGGGGGATAATTATGGCCCAGAAAGGCAGATGGTTGGTGTACAAGGGTGGCCATGCTTCACCCATCTATTTAATGGTTCTCGATATCATCCCTATTAAGAAACATCACTATCAATGGATCCTTGGGGAGGGATATATTTCATTTTGGTATCCTAATTGGTCAATATCAACCATCCGTTTCTTGGGGTGCTATAGTCCAACCATCTTCTTTATGAAGGCCAGTTCTTCAAAAAAAATTCAATGAAATTATTAATGAGGGCCAAAACAAGGTCATTTATAACATTGCATGCACTTCAGATCTGTAATAATTTGTTTTCACTACATATCCATCACATAACATCTCTTAGAAATACATTCGCTGGATTTAACCTCTCTTTGAAAAATGTAATACATGGAATGGGGTTGTCTGGTGAAATAGGATTCCTAGTAAGTTAAATTTTCTCATATAGTGAATCCAAAATCATGAGGTTCCTACATAATATAATGTAAGAGGGAGGTGTGTATATATGACCTCTCACTGCCACTATTGAAATGAGTTCATATTGGAAGATACTGTGCACCTGTTTTCTAAAGTGAATGAGATATTGATGTTTAGATTTTCTTTGGCAGTTTTACTATCCATTGTTTACCTGATCTTCTTGGAGGTCATTATTGGATGGATGGTTCCATGGATCAGATGTCTCGGGTCGGAATGAGTTTCCCGTGGAGTGATTCTCAATGCTGGTTATTGGTGTTTGTTGACAGCCAAGAATATGGTTTTTTATGGGGTTACCTATACTACAAGGTCTGTTATTATTATGACTAGATAACTCATTATTGACATGGTTTGTGGGATGAAGAATTGGGATGACGCCAAATTTATAAGAGCTTTGTAGGCGGGTGAGGATAATGTTCAATGGCCTATTCATGTCCAAGGGGCCGCTGGGTGAGGAAGAATCCAGTAGTTACAGAATTAAAACTGAACTTTTATTTGTCTTTCATTGTATACTTATTGAGAGTAGGAAAGTTGGTCCGGGCCAACATAGGAAATAGAATGCTTGAATTTATAGTATAAATTGGGAGATGAAGATCCATCATGGAAGATGTCAATGCTCTTCTTTCATTTATAGTGTACATTGGGAGATGAAGATCCATCTTGGACGATGCCAATGCTATGCTTGTAGTGCTGAGGTTATGAGAGGATAAAGATTAATCCATTAACATGGTAGAGACTAACTCTATGATAATCTATGATTCAATTCATGGTAAAACCTAAAATCCATGGTTATTTGTGTAGATTATCCAGAGTTATATATCCATCCTCATCAATTACAACGTTTAGGTTCTTCATACATGGCATGAGATGAATAAGGTTGCTGATTATTTAGCCTCCATGGTGGTGGTCGATCAAGGATGCAACGTCATTTGCTTCCCACATGGCCTCCAACTAGAACCGTAGGAGGTCAATTTTCATTGAGTAGATCAGATTGGTCTTCATCACTTTTGGCCTCTCTAGGCTCTTTTTTTTTGTTCTTGACCATGGAGATGATTTTATAGATCTCCTTTTGACAATACATATATAGTAATTGATTGCGATAGAGACATACCACAGATGAAAATGAACTAATATCATAAATCCTACAAACAAAGGATTCCAAGTGAAACTCAATGATCTCAAAAGATATTCTTAAATAAACCTAATTGTATTGGGATGACATTATAATTTTATGTAATATAATGTAATTGAAAAACCGTATAATTTATAATAAATAATTAACCATACTGATATAATGGTAAACGCTACACTAAAATGGTGTTGAGTAAAATTATTCCTTGGAAATTATTCTTCAAATCCTATTATACCTCACTAAATTTTAATGATCAGACTATATATAATATTTATATCCTCAATGAGGGTCATGAAACAAAAAAGTTTGTTACACTAAAACACATGACCATATGAGAGTAATAAATCAAAAACTATTAGTTCCATCAAAACCCTATAAAAATTAAACATACCAATGGATAAAATAAAATCACTGTAGGTAAATGATTATAAAATATGTAAACCAATTAAAATTAAAAACCCAAGACTATATAATAGTAAGAGTAATTCCATTCCACATTATCCCTAAAATAAATTTAACCCAATAACATCCCCAAAATCTCAATATAACATTATATCACAATATGGAAAACTATACCATATTTTACATTAACAATAAGTACCTCAAGACTTACTACATTACAACCATAATGATCTTGGTATGAAAAGAAAACTCATGAAAAATAAAATACCACTAAAAAATACAATCCTAAGGTAAACAATTTAAAGTATTTGTACTTGTTAAAAACCCATAATCCATGAAAAAAACCCCATACAACTACATTTACACTCCTTAAACCAACTACTAATGGTTAAATAATATAGAGCCTAGCATAATTAACTATTCCATTTATGATATCAATGCGCAACTAAATCTTTCATCCACTAAACCCCCTTGTAAAAACCCTAATATCTAAAATATTCCATGTATTATTCTAGTATTGTTTATGTAATTAAATCTAATAGATTATTGGGCCTCCAGTAGTAGGACACTATCCTTATATTGGGGTCCATTAAAAACATTTTTTATTCTAATCACGTTGTATATAAAAATTCATTCCTAGTCTTTTACATATACAATTTCCTCTAAAAACACAATTTTATGACTCCAAATACATCAAAATATCCCTTTTTTCCTATCCCAATATTCAAATAATATTATTACAAATAATAATTATTGAATTCAAGGCTATCCAATTGTTATATTATATAAACTAGTAATAATATGGTTTATTATAGGTTCCCCACTATATATCTTCTCATCCCTGGGAAGCATCTGAAATCTAGTTCTTCTCTATGAATTCAATTCCAATACTCATTCATTGCCATGAATTGGATATTCTTCTATCATATATATATTATATCCTAAAAAGTAATTTATTCTGTAAAAAATAATCACTCTAATATATAACACTCATTGGTCACTACCTGTGTGGTGTATCATTTTAAAACCATAATTCAAAATATTAATTTTCACATTAAAATATCATATTAGTCCTCTAATACAATATATTACTCTAAAAATACCATGTCCCACCCAATAATGTTCCTACATCATCATATTATTGTAATTTTTTATCTTTAGTGTCATAAAAAATTACCATATATTCATCTTTTAAAACACATTTAATGGGAAATACACTAAATACGTCCTCAATTGTATATTGACAACACCATACTCTTACTATGATCAATAACATAGCATAAATCCTAGTCAAACATGGATCATTCATTAAATTATACACTCTCCTAGTCTCATGATATACTTTATATAAATAATTTGTATACATGAATCATCATATATGTTGTTTTCCTAGAAGTAGATTAGTTTTTTCACATGCTTACTCCATTTCAAAATATTATAATCATACTCAAATAGGTCTGGAAAATTACCCACATAATCCAAGAGTTTTAATTATCCACCAAAACATTATTGTAATAGAAGAAACTATCACCATAATTATTCACTCAAGAATTATCACAAGGGATTAATCAGTACAATTTTTATTAGATGTTTCTTAACATACTTATTAGACATGGTTTGTCTCTTTAGTTTTCCTAATTGGAATTTTCTCTTCTTCTCATTCATCATTATTAATATTTTTAGATATATTTTCTTAAAATATAAACAAGGAACATGGAAAAAAATTATTTGAAAACAATAGAAATAAAACAAATAATATTTACTAGGAAAGGGGAGAGACCCATTAGGACCATCACTAGATTCCTTAATTTCTTATTAATGTATATTTAAGTCTATTAACTGACAAAAATAATATTTATAATTAATTATCATTACCTACTTAAGATGTTTATTCTAATATTCCATATAGACCTTCTTAGAATACTATAAAAAATATTACATTATGGCAAATGATTAGCACAACATTAATGAGTAATAAATCCAATCTCTACCCAATCCCATCATACAATATTCATCACCTATGGTACTAATTTTCTCCATTAATGAAATGAGATATATAAGGGAAGGTAAAATAATTTGGTAGGAAATATAATGAGACCATGAGAATATAATTTGAAGGTGGAAAACCACCACAATGACTTATGACATGCCCTCTAAACCATCAAGAAAGAAAGAATAATATTTAGAACTGAATAATAGTATTCAATAAAACTATTTACCACCTCACACTTCAGAACCTTAGGTTAGATAAAAAAATCATATTTAAAAAAGAGGAATATTTGGAGAGGAAAAACCAAAGAGAAAAATAAATAAATATATTATAATAAATTTAAAAAAATAAAACAAAATAATATTTAATTTCCATAGCTGGGAATCATTATAAAGGATACACTAATTTCATTTTATAAACACTAGCTAATGGTCCCCTTGTACATGAATGGATCCATGTAAAATTAGTTGTTTTTTGATAATGATGCATGAGAATCTTCTTCTCTATTCTTCTATTTGTTTCTTCCACCCAATATTAATGCTATATATTTTACTCTTATTTTCATGTATAGTTGTCCTCTAAAGTCATAATTCATGAATAAAAAAATTTATGTAAAAGGAAATATTTTTTTCATTATGCTTGAGGTTAATATTTGAATTCCTTATTCACTAGCGATCTATTCTACAACCACCAATGATTTTGCAACGAGTTCTTAAGACTTTTTAAATAGTCCCAAAAAAATAGTGTAATTATTTTTGTGGTTCATATATAATAATCCATGTGTGGGGTTATGCGATTGATTAATTTATTTCTAACATGTAATAATTGTTATCTTAATGGATCATATTACAATATCAATGGGTGTCATTTAATTCCGGTCTTTATAAAACCTATAATTCCCTCATATTATTTATAAAAATCATATTCAAAAATATCAAAAAAAAATAACATTTTAGAATGTAAGAAAATCTGGCATCGTTATACACATGACTTATTAGGGGATTATATTGGTGTAAACATGGAGTTTTGATGATGTAAATGGGTGTAATTCAACCATTAGTGGGTCTTATTGAATCCTAAAACACGTAAAACTGAATACTTTCTTAAGAAATTAACACAAATCTATAAAATACTACGATCCAGTATATAATAGATTCCATCCATCCTCAAAACTTATATATAACCCCTAGATTATTTTAGACAAACCTAGAAACACATCAACCAAAAAAATAAAAATTAAATCCCATATGTATATATTTTTTTGAAATCATATAAAAATTATTATATAAATTAAAACCATATATTTTATCAATTAAATAATTAAATCAATATTATTTTAAAATCTATAATAAAAAAATTCTAATTACAAATTGATTATAAAAATGAGAGGGAATTAATAATAAAATTCAATAATAATAACAATTAGTGTCAATATGAGATTTATAATTCCTCCACAACAACCTTTTAAATTCAAATATAATTTATATATCCAAATTGAAGTCAATATAATAATTAATAGTGAGAAAATATCCAGTCATTTATTAAAATGAAAATCATGATGTGATTTTTATGAAATAAATTTCCCGTTTTTATATTAATATAATTATATTAATTTAAAATCAATTGTATTCACATAAACCAATCACATTATACATTTTCAAAAAACTCATTTCACTCTTCACTAAAGCGAAAATATTTCTACTGTTTTCTAATACATAGAAAAATAATGTTTAATTTATTGTTGTAAATTTATTAATCCTATAAAAATAATCTAGTTAAAAATAAAATCATCAATGGGTACATCTAATGTTATGTTTTACACATGAGGATTTATTGATAATACATTTAAATACAAATTATGATCAAATTCATGATCTTGTCATGAAATATTCCACAATTAATATCTTGTACAAGAATATACCAGTAGAAATCATTTCTATTTTGATTAAGGACACAATAAAAAAATGTAAATCATGTTGAATTAATCAATCCCATTATCTTTTTCCATTTTTTCCATTTTTTTTCTTATAATTTGATTCTATTTTATTTTTTATACATTTTTTATATAATTATTTTAATGTTTATTTATTTAAATATGAAATAAATATAAAAATAATATAATTAATGTGATTTATTACTGTTTAGGATGATCAAAATGAATACACCACCCTCGCATCCCCCATAAAAATAAAATGCCTCCCATATATGAACATGATATCACTCTCCCTCACTAAAATTTTAAATAATAATATGTAATATGTAGATTTAGGGTAGGTAATATATAATTGAATAGGTTTGTGTGTTTAATTTAATAATTAAATAAAAACAATTTAATGTACTGAAGTGGTTTTATGTAAGGTTATATTTATAGAAAATATTTTTTTTCTAATAATTAACTCAATAACATCATAATCATTTAAAAAGAACAAAAATAAATAAAAATTATTAATCAAAATTTCTAATTTCTAGAATATTGATTCAAAATATTAAGATACCTCACATGATGGAAAATAGATTTAGGTTTGTGTTTCTGGGTATGGAATTCCAAAATAATTTAAAGTCAGCCATTTTTTTAAAATCTTGGTCCTGTAAAAGTTTCTATAAAAAAATAATTGAAAATATAATTTCTCATAAATCATTGAAAAACTATTATAATAGACTCAAGTATGAAAAATTATTATTAATATTAATGTATTCTTGAATTTTTCCTAACACCTACAAAAATCCAATAAAAATTATAAACACTTAAAAACATGTTGGTAATAACAATTCCCCAAACATATCTATTACCACCAAATGAAATGTTTATGAAATATTATTATAGTATAGTAATAGAACGAAATGAGAATGATAGACAAGACCTCATATTTATTCCATAATGGGTATCTTTTCTCCCAATGATCTATGAATGAATTCATAAGATATATTCCTCATCTAATACCCAAAAATGAAAAAAATATCTATTTTAAAAAAAATGAAACCATTACTAAATGATGATTGTAAAAATAGTTTTTGGGAAATCCCCTAGTATTTTTAGTGTTTTCTCTATCTCTTGATAGATAGATATAGTTAGTGATCCATAGTTTAAAGGGGTGTCGTTTTCATGATTGGATGTAACAAATAAATTTCCATTAAATACCCATAAATGAATAATTCACATTGAAATACCCATAGAATAATTGATTCAACCTATTCCATTATTGAATAAACAAATAAAGGTTATATAGTGATGTTAATGAAAGGAATGTTTCACCTTGTTTTATTTTGCATCCTCTCCTGTATGATTTTATGATGTGTTTTAAAGATTTAGTTACATCACAATAGGGAATGATGATTTATTATCTAGTAACAATACTCTCCGTTAGTGGCCTCTTCTATATTCTAATAATAATCGAAGAAAAAAAAGGTTTGATCATACCATTATTAAAATCGTAAAAGGAGTTAATATAAATTTTATTTTTTGAAAAATCAATTGAAGATATTCCCAAGGATGTATCTACCTGATACATTTTCTCAATAATGAACTATTTATATCCAAGAAAATAATTTGGAAATTGTGGGAAAGAATATTTTTTGAATATCTCTTCCACCTAATTAATATTTTATTGAGTAAATAACATCTCAAATTCCTTATCTTCTTTCTATTATTATGGTAAATGTTTCTCTGTTCCCACTTCTAGGGTGGTGTTAATCTATTCTATCATCTTCTTCAAATTCATAATTCCAATTTGTATCATTTAAATTTTGCTTCAAAATCTTTTTAAGATATTATAATTAATTAGCTTGACGGTAGAGGAGATATTTTTTTAAAAAAAATTTTGATATTTTTTTTATTTGTATTTAACTCCAAATTGTTTTTTTGTACACCATAGGTTATTTTTTCTTCTATAGTCCTTGAATATGTTGAATTTATAGATAATGTGTTTACTGAATGTGTCTAATGACATTTTTTAAAAGGTAAAGGGGGCAGGCCCCCATTTATTGAAACAAAGAAACACATTTTTTATGGAAGAAAGAGGAACCCATTATAGAGACAGATGTAGAACATCTAAAAAATAGGGCAGATAGCCATACAAAGATCCAAAAGTCAAAAGGAAACAATGATCATAGCAGGATCAATCCAGATAGTCTCATTGCCCCCCTAATTGAAAATTAAATAGAGATGTCATTCAAGATATTGTGTCACCCCCTCTGCGATGAAATGTGTCCTGTTGGAAACACAGCCAAGGCAGAGCACTCCTCCAACTCACACTGAAATACGAGAGGAGGACTGGAATATAGGTGCCAACACACCTATCTCTCTTTCGATCCCCCCCCCTCCGACGGTTCAAATGAGAGTCTCACTACACTATCAACCTGATGCGTTGCAACATTCTCGAGAGAACACCGTGAAAAAATCAATCAAGGAACCCATCCATCCAATAGTGTAGACAGATGAATGATGGATGCCAAGACACCCATCCCTCCATCGAGGTCTCCCACTGGACGCAATCCACAAGCCAGAACATTCCAACCAAATGTAAAGAGGAAAGCATCAATATCACACCAAAATATCTCCTTCTTATTGTCAATAAGATCCAAAAAAAGCAGTAATGGAAAATAAAGATAGAAATATCAGTTCATAAACATTCCAAAGCTTCCAAGACAACACCCGCTCCCACCCCAAGCCACGAAGCCAAAATCAATCCTGGGCAGACCTCTATACAATCCAACAAAAGATCATCGAACGATCTTGGACGATAAACACCCAAAGATGCCGCTATCTGAGATTCCAAATCCATGAAAACCCAATGTGAAACACCCACAAAGAAGACGGTGACAAAGGGAACTCCATACTCAACCTCAGAATCTCAAATAAGCAACATAAAATCAAGGGGAATCCAGATCGAGATAGATCTAGAGATGGGGGAGTGCTGTAGAAGATCCACTGGCTGAAAGTGAAAAGAAGAACCATAGGCAGAGAAAAACCAGTTGTGAAAACCCTACCCCAAACTGAATCCAGGATATGGGAAGAAGAAAACGTCTACCATAAGAGGGGAGGTAAGAGAGGATGACCAACGTTCATGAAGGGAACCCAAGAGGGAAGGAAACAAAATGTCTGGTGAGAGCAGCACCAAGTGGTGAATGAGGAAACCCTAACGGGATATGAGAGGGTAACTAGGAATGTGCGGTTCCATCTCCAATGACATTTCTTTTTGGTCCAGATAGAATCCTTGATAATAGAAGAAAGCTTATCCACTCAAACGAATATGGAATATAATTTTTGATGAGTTATAAATAAATTGTCACATATTTATTCTTATGCAAGTTTATGAAAAAAATGAAAAAGAAGAATAAATAAAATAATAATTATATAAAATAAAATAATGGAAATAAAA
This sequence comes from Viscum album, assembly GCA_963277665.1. Lineage (NCBI taxonomy): Eukaryota > Viridiplantae > Streptophyta > Magnoliopsida > Santalales > Viscaceae > Viscum > Viscum album. The sequence continues at coordinate 1,928,994,259 of OY728150.1, read as the reverse complement.
TATATTATAATTGGAATAAATAAAAATGAATCAATGAAAACTCTTTTAAAAATAAGAAAATTTATACAAGTTATTTAATGAGGACTGTGAAAGTAATATTTTTGTCCCAAAGGGTGTATCATAGTTTCTACACACGTGTTTTCCCCGAAGGAGACCCACATAAAATTTTTTATTCATATAAACTTTTATAATATCTTCATATATTATTAACAATAAAATATTAAAGGGATTTTTTATAAGGATGAAAAACATGGGGTTGCGGGAATTAACAGGAATGTTGAGTGGACCCTATGTTTAGCCTTGGATGCTATCATTACAAATTTTATTGTTTTAAACCCATTCATCGACTAAATGATTTTAATTAGTTAATTTGAATTTCCTTATTATAGTGTGTGCACAAATATTATATTGATACTTTTTATTAAAATACGTATATCTCAACCATTACATAGATTGGTAAAAAAACATGGTTAATGTAACGACTTTAATATTTATTTTATTACAATTTAATATATTCTAATGAATATTTTGAGAGTTGGGATTATATTTGGAATGGAATACTAAATCCTTGATATCCTTATTATTAATATATTAAAAATATTATATTTATTATAATACATGTCACTATTTTTACAAAAACAATTGAATATATCTCAATCGGTGATTGATTTTTGAAATATATGAATGAAATTGAATCAATAATGTAGGTATTACACATTGCATGGAATCAAATTTATGGGAATTTGGTGTTCGGATAATATATGGTTATGAATGAATTGATAAATGAATACATTTACTCATTTCTAATTTTTTTACTAATTGGACCAAAAATAAATCGACACTAGATAAACCATGTTAGATAGGTTCCCATATGGTTAGTCATATAATAGAAGGAGGATTGAGATGATGGAGGTTTCACATTTAGAGATTGTGGGAGATTCCATTCGTGGGTGATCATGGGATCAAAGATCGGGTACCGTGAGGATCATCATCGATGAAGGAGATCTTATATATCATCAATAGTAGTGATGTAGAAACATTATTCCTGAGTGAATGATCTAAAATTGAGGTGTGAAATTTTTTTATATTTGTTTAATCCCTTTTTTGATTATCCCATATTGAACATGAATTATCCCTTCATGAAAATTGATTCATGGTTGGAGATTTAATCTACGGGTACTATTTTAACTTCCTAAAATTAATAATATATAACATTTTTTTATCCTTAAATATTATATCCATTCACGATTTTTACCCTCAATAATTTTAATCTTACCTGAATAATAGTTTAGGAGAATTATTTATGTTTGTGTTTTTTTTATTTTCTCACCATGTTCTTCCTGCATTTATCATCGATATTACCCCTAAAAAGTGGTCCAAAAAATACCATGAAATGGATCATTAAAAAACAACTTTTGTAAAACAGAAAAAAAATATTTGGTTTATTTTAGGTATTTTAATAAAAAATGAGTCACTATACAAGGTTATAGGATATCAGACACAAATTGTAGACCTTATTGTTTTTTCTTCATTCATGGTATTGGTGTTCAGTGATACATTTTTATATTGATTATCTACACAAAGATTAGGTGGAAAGAATTCGACCATTTGTAATGATGGTGGTCTGGTCAATGTGTTAATTATGGTGTTCTTGATATTCATATGGAACGAGAATTCATGATAAAAATATATGGTTAATCTAGTGTATAAAGGTTGTAATTCAACATTTTAGTGGGCAATGATGTTGGGCAGCTCTATTATCGGAGTTATAACATCATTTTCTAATAGATCCAAAGGTAGTAGTGGCATGTAGGCGAATAAGTTTTAATAGACTATAATATCTAAAAAATTCATTTTCAAATGGAAATTAGTCCATATGAACACATTTATTATAGTCCCTTATTTTTTGTGGAAGGGGTTACACATCACGTTAAATTTCAAAAACCATGTGATTTACTAACACATTATGGGTCCCTTAGCCATCTATCTTAGTAAATATAGGGATTAAACACCTAGGGGTCAAGGTTTCTCCAAATTGCATATATATAGGGGAATATTCCATATATATTGGATAGATCATATTCTTGAAAAAAATAGAACATTTTAAGTTCGTTCCCATCACCTATACATAGGTTGAAGTCAATCATAAATATTATACATCAGAATGCAATCAATCTTAGACTGAATATATGGGCATGAATATTGTACACATATATAACAATAGTACATAGTATAGAAAAGATAATGCACATTGAGGGCCATCTTGACTATTATACACTAGGTACGCTGTTTTAAAATCTATGTATCTAGAGAAAGACATGCCCATGGGAAATTACATTCATAGAGAGACATGTCGTATACCCCATAGTACACAATTTTTACACATTGTACTACATGTTGTACTTATTTGGGATAGCTGTTATGATATAATTTTATACATTAGTTTCATATATTTTGATGTTAAACAGGTTAATGGAGATATATCCATGTGTATAAGATCTTTATGATAAGGAATCCCATGTGTATGATAGGGATAATCAGTGTTAGTCACTATTGCATGGCCTATTGGATGTGGGCTTGGTATTTATTATTGGATAACCAGTATCATGGAAAATATAGGTGGAACATATCATAACACAATGGTATAAGAGAACAACATATTAGGACTTAATTTTATGTATTTTCAAGCTATGAGGGTTGGTTAGTGAAATAGGGAAACATGATTAAAGTGTTATCAGTTGGGATCTGATACCATGGAACAAAGGGTTAGTATGATAGATAATGAATCCATTCACTAGTACATTTATAACCAACTTTTTGACTCATTAAATTTACGAAATGGTTGTAGAAAATATGTTGGCCCATGCATCATATAAGAATTGGTTTTGGTTTCTATGACCTTCTTTAGTCAGTTCCTCAGATAAACAATTTAACATTGGTGAATTGATGTTATTTCAAGATTCCATCATGATGGTATATAAATAGTACTATATATAGGGGTTTCAATTATGATCTGATTAGTTACGAGGTTTTAATTTATGGTCCTATGTAGGAGTTGTTTTCTAAATATTGATTGTGACCGATATCTCCACCCTTATAGTAGAATGTTGGCCCACATACAATGGATGTGATGGATGATCCACTTTATGTTGAGAGATATTAAATTCTAGTGTTACTAATAGGTAACACACATGTATTAAGTACACTTTACACATTTCATAAATATTGATCACCAAGGTTTCATTATAAGATAGACCCCCTCCTTGAGAGGTGGAGTATTATTTCAAGCCTATGGTGCGAAATTTTTTCTTACATTGGACACATCATGATAGAGGTCTCCGTGGAGATACATATATATGATTGTGAAATGAATTCTTATATCCATATGCTAGGGATTATTAACATGGATTCGGGATTGAATGGAAGAGGGATGCTTCCGAAACTAAAATATGTTCTTCTGATTTGGTTCATAATAGTGTGGGTGAGTCAATGTTGTAAAATGTGTATGGTGTTGAGGCTTCATGGTTGAGTAAATTTTAATAGTGTTTTTTAGGGTTTCTTGATGTAATAAAATTTTTGGGAGGTCCTTAGTTCTAGACAATAGATAGATTGTAAAAAGTATAACCTCAAGAAGAAGGAGTTTCTTCTCACAACCCTTATGTTCTTTGGCTCTTGGAATAAATAATCAGTGGTCACACATTTATTGTAATAGTATAACCGTAATTAGGGAGGATATAGATCTTTTCATGAAATATTTATATGGTGTCATTGAAGACCAATGATATTTACCTTTGTATGGAATGGTTTCGTATAGTCTATGATCAGTTGATAGTTACTAGTGAGGGATGTCGTGTATCCAAGTTATGGGATATAATTTTCATTCATTGGTATAATGAAGTCCCCTGATGGGTAGAATAATTTTATGTACAAAATGATGTGTCTAAATCTTATCATCATGCTAGTATGGCTATTATGGTAGTGGATTTTTTGAACTTTTATTTACCTTCACTATTGTGTGTGAATGTAGATGTCTTTCTTGAAGATATTTATGAATTACATACCCATCAGAGGTTTTCAACATAGACAATTGACCGAGGATGTCTCAACATCTACAAAAGTATATCTAATGACCGCATATACATAGAGAGATAATGATGTGGTTTGAAGATATACAACAATTGGGATTTGTAAGACCTAGTGTGTTCTCCCAAGTAACCATGTATTATTTTCTAAGGAGGATGTGACATTGATTTTATGAATAGATTTAAAAATATAGAACCAAGTGACTATCAAGAAGGATTATCCACCGCATAAAATCTATGACTATAATAACTAGTGTTTAAGGGTGAAGTGGTTCTCAGAGTTGGAAAGTGGACCCAGTAAAGGTGAGGTAGTGCTAACAAGGTATCCACCCATCAGTGTTCCCATGGTGGTAGGTTCTTATAGTATAGATTTATATTCTATATTTTTGATGGTGGTGATAGATAAATTAACCCCTATGTAGTTGTCCTTAGTGGATGGGGATAGTAAAGTGTACCTCTAGTTGATAGTTTTCACCGCTATTGTTCTTCAGTGTGTTTAGGAGGCACAAAAATGGGATGTCGATTAAGATATTTGATGGTGCTTCACGCTTTCCGTTATAAGTACATATTTTGGAAGTTATGATGTACAGGGATCATTCGGGGCTAGTTTGGGTGGCCATGGATGTACTAGGGTTCTACTGAGTCCATCGCTTGATAGATCACCTATCAATGGGTGAAGGTTGGGGTACCTAGATTGATGTAATGGTGGAGTAATATCTTTTTTATTTTCATTATGGTGAGTAAGATAACTGAAATATTTAATGACTCATTCTTAGTGTCAAGGACTGAATCATAAAATAATCATAAATCCCAACCATTTGAGAGTAGTGTTTAGTGGAATATTAAGGATGTGTGTGCATACATGAGGTAATATGGGTTGATTTAATTCCCTTGATTATCATTTTAAACCATGGAGATATTGTCACATCATGACTATGAAAAGGATTCATGAATCCTTTAGGACTAAGTTTTTGTTATGCATGACTTTTCAATCCCCAAATAGAGGTTAGGTAAAGTTGAAATCTCACATTCCTAAGGAGATGCTTTGGGTTTTCATATTTGTTTTTACTATGGATATGTGGGTTTAAATACATACATTTGGAAATTTAGTGAACCACTATTCGATTCCATGTATGAGATACATTATAGGTCATCATTGTACTAGTTAGAGCTTAGGGAAGGGTGTATAGGGTTCTGTTGTTAGTGAGAGTGATGTTTGAAAAATATATATAGTCCATCAATGGATATATCAGTATTTCCTAGAGAAATCATTTTACTATATGGGGAAATGATTCTAGATTTTGGTGGTCATTATGGAGATCACATATTCTTGGATATTTCACTTCATCAAGGGTTATAGAGATTTTGAAGAGGTAGTGGGCTATCTATGAGTTGAAAAGGCATTTTCCCTATTAAAGTGTAGGATTATAGAGGTGTATTAAAAATTATCCCTACCACTAAAGTTATATAGATCATGAAATGTAGTCTATGTTTCATAAATAAATAGATATGTTAATTACCCATTTCTTGATGTCAACCTATGTGACCCAAAAATTGAGGGCAAAGTTCCTTTTTGAGGATCTAGTAGAGTATAAAAAATGGAAGCATACCCTCTGCGGGCATGTGTTTCCCTTATATGTGTGTTATTTTGTATCATAAAAACATCTATGAGATCTCATCATAGTGGGAAAACATGTATGAGATCATAATCATCACCTATATAAGTCTGTTTTCTCTTTTCAGGATGATAATCCATGAAGGTGGGGAGAATATTACAACTCTAAAATTTCCCTTTCACCCATTGAAATATATTAAAGAATAAATCATGATAGTGGTGCATAGATGCCACAAAATTCAAGGGTCCAAAACAATATTCAATTTTAATATATTAAAAATATTATATTAATTCAATCTCACATGCAAATTTTTTCGTAAATAATGTAATATGTCTTAAATGGTGTTTAAAATGGGAAATTTGACAATACAATTAAATATGAAGTATATGGTTTAAACTATGAATGATATTATATTAGTTTGAATTAATTATTTATATAAAATGTGATTATTGGTTGATTGATTGATAAATAAATAATTTATTTATTTACTATTTAATAAATTTTCCAAAATATAATCTCTTATTTTTAAACCCTATTATATTGGATCCCATAGTATTAAAATTATTACCCAAGAGAGAATAATAGCATGGAGAGATCATGTGTAATTATCAAGGGGAGAGTGCATTGGTAGACGATCACGAGATCTAGGATCATGTACTATGAGGATATAAATAAATAAAGAAGTTCTTATACCTTGAAAATGGAAGAGATTCAGAAATCTTATTTGGTATTTATAAATTCAAACATGAGGAGGGTAATTTTTTTAAGTTGAATTAATACCTATTTTGATTATCCCAGGTTTAATGTGAATCAATCCTTATATAAAATTTCATTTTTCATCGACAAATGATCTTGAGGTATTGCATTATATTTCTAGAATTAGGAAAGGATAATGTTTTCTGGATATTTTATTATTCTCTATCTTTGTTGTTTTCTCTGTCAATGAATTGAGGCCATCCCAAAAAATGGATGAGGATCATTCCCTATTTTTTCATTTACTAAATATAGGCAATGTTATTTGTGTATTCATCATCATTTTTCCCCTTCATCAGATGTACAAAAAATACATAGAAACTGATCATTGGTTAATTGATCATTATCTAAATGGATCATTTCAGTAGGTTTTTTCTATATTAGAATTACAATTGAGGTGTGATTTAGTATAGAAGGTTATCATACATAGATCAGAGGAATAATATATTGTTATTCATTCATGGGGTTTTTCAGTGATGTTATACATCAGATGATGATCCACACGTGGATTATATCTAGCCATATTTGTTGATTGTGTTTTTTATTATTTTATACAGTGGTTCCCCTTCTATAATGATATATTACCTCTTCAAGATAGATAAAATGGTTAATGTAGAAATATTAGTTGAAATATGACTTTTTATTGGCTGGTGTTATTTTTCAATATCCTTACAAAAGCTACGAATAGCATATTTTTTGGACATGAAAGCATAAGTGGCATGCTATATATGACACGTGATAAATTCATAATATCTAAGAAATTGTTTTTTATACACCACATAGTTCTGAGAAACACATTCCTTGTAGTATCCTATATGTAGAATCCAGATTTAAATGTTGTTTTATATATCACATGCTCTATGATTTAATCACTTGACGTCTTTCCCTTATCCAGAATCTTATATGAGTATAGAGATCATATACCCAAGTGGTCATGGGATATGAAACACTCTATAAATCAAAGACCACACCATTTACTTAGTAAAGTAAATGATATTCGGTATTCAACACATGCTACATGCCATCTTGACCATTGTACAGCTTGTCATATGGATTACACCATATGTAATTCTGAAAGTTCTTAGACAAGGTTAGCATATAGAGTAACAAGCATGGTACACATGCATGGTAAATGGAAAAAAGCTTGACCAAATGGTATATATTTAGTTCTAGATCGAACCCTACACATCAAAGGCCATATTGACACATAGTGTATCATTATGAAGAAATTTCATGAGAGATGATGAGATATATGATGTTATAGATGTAAAGAGACATATCATATACCAAATGGCACATGATGTGTAATCCTTAAAGGGAATATTGGAGTATATATTCTTCTCAATTAATCACATGTATGCGATTGCGTTGGCCCATTGATTTGTACCTATGTTGGCATGTTTCATTATTTTATCATTGTATAATTATTTTTCTGATTCCATAGTTATGGGGTTCTACGTGACATCTTTTTTATATCATTGGACAAGATCCCCTTGGTAGACTAGAGTAGAAATCCCTCCCTGAGGCATAGGGGTTGTATCATCATTCCAATCATACCTTCCATAGGTGGGTTTCAGGAATCATGTGACCAAAAAACACAAGTGTGATTCCCAATACGGTTGGTTATTCTAGTTAGGCTTAAGTATACTACATAGCTCCTTGATGTGAAACATTATCTCTGTATGATCGTCTATTGTCTTTGGACATGTTGTAGTCTCAAAAAGTGAGTATCTCAGATCATCCCAATCAATTTACTTAGTGATTCAACCTATAAATACCACATGATTATGTAATATTGAATATGTATCATTAGTGGTATTGAGACAATTTCAGTGAGTTGTACTGGAAGGATGTTTCTGTGGGACCACTTGTACTAACCATAACTAGAAGTGAGGATTTGAACTCACCTTGAAAATTCATGAAGTTCTATAATAATACCTTTTTATTATTATATAGAATTATATCACTTATTATGATTTAAATACCTTTGAATAATGATAAAGATACTCCACTTAATTTCAGTTGAATATTTTCTGGACCAAGATCAGGAGGATCTTAATTTTTCTAGGAAAAGAATAGACAGATTTAGGATTTTTTTGGGTATTATCCCCGATGTGGTTAGGAGGTCATGTTAATTTAATTTTTACATGTGTTTTTATTTGGACAATTTCAGTTTTTATGTATTACTTGTTTCACTATGATGTGGGATAGATGCTAGTAATTCATTTAGGGAATGAGTAATTTATCTTATTAAATTATATAAGTGTATGGAGATGTGGGAATGTGTGTAGTAATTTTTCACTATGGATTCCCATGTGTATTATATGTTTACTCAGTGCAGGTTTCCAACCCTCATACTATTGGAGGAATCTTAAACTACCATTATCATCTTGGCACTAGACAAGAGGGCCCCAATGGGTATGGTTGTGATAATAAAATCATGATATAATATTATACTCAGTCTTACCCTATATGGCCAATCTCCAAACATACACCATTTCCCCATATATAGGGATGACCTAACTGAAGGGAGGTAATGGGGATTTGGTAAGGAATATAATGAGGCTAGGGGAATTTTATAGAAAGCTACAAAACCACAACACCAAATTACAGTACACACACAACCCCATCAGAAATGTGATGATATATACTTTACAAATTATTAATTAATTCCTTGTATATATGTGTGTAAATAAGTCACATGTACCATAATATAAGAAAATAACACTATAATATTCCATTGACATAAAAACGTTGCCTTAGAAGTATAAATATAACGAATTAATTAAAAAATAGTATAATATGGAAACAAAAAAAGGAATAAAATGATTATAAATTATAATTTGGGTGACTTATAACCTCATTGAGCTATCATAGATTTAAACAACATAGAAAAATGAAATGAAATATTTGAAACATGACTATTTATTTGTGAATAAAATTTGATTATAAATAAGTGTAAATTGATTGAATAAATAATGATATAAGTAACGGGTATTTTAAGTATTAATAAATTTATATGACCTTTAGAAATATGATTATATATTAATATTAAATCAATCAATGAAATAGTAACATGTATGTTAGAATAGTAAAAATAAGAATTTCGGAGAATGTTCAAATTGAACATTTAAATAATTTTCTTTCAAAAAAAATATGTAAATAAAAGTATCAAAATATCCAAAAATAATTAATATATCAATGTACCATTGGACAGGAAAAACAATAAATTCTTTGAAAATGGTATTTTTCATTATTCACTAAAAAAATTAATAATAATATTAAATGTTTATGTTACAAAATAATGAATTTATTTTAAGAAAATGAATATGATTTTTTGTATTAGGATTTTTAAATTACGTGTTGTTTATTTTATCATTTTTTCATAAACACAAAAATATATATACTAATATTGAAATATTATAAAATATGGTATTTAACATTATATGATAAATAAATTATCAATTGTTTAATATATGATTTATAAAACAAATGTTTGGAAATTACATTAATAAATTATTACATTTAGTAACAATAATCAATATTATTATTTTTCTTAAGTGAAAATAAAAATTACCTCAATATTTTTTTAAAAACACCATTACCCACCTCTTATAAATGCCAAAACATAACACCCCATTTCTTCTCATAAATTAAGCTTATTACCCATATAGAGGTCTGAAAAATTTTCCCCTTTGTAATTATTATCCATGTTTTAAAGGATATGATGTTAAAAAAGTATTTTCTAATTTCTATATATTGTGAAAAGGCAGGGCTTCCAACATAAGTGGTAAAATATCCTACCATAACCCTTCTACGTTTCCTTCTTCTCCTCACCCCGCCAAATATATTCTAATAGTAGTGTATAATGAAATCAGTATAATGGGTATATTAAAAAATTATTTTATTAATAAAATATATTTTATCCAACTCCTTGTAAACTAATTCAAAAATGAAAACATCACCCATATTATAGTTTAACTGTAGCATACAAGGATGATGTATTTCAATTTTTATGTTTACCTCCATGGATGATTTCTAAATAAAATTGTTTTATAGTTATGCTATAAATGAATAAATTAAAATCTTACTAATATTTTGAATCTTAATTCTATAACATTAAATTGAAAATAATATCTTTTTAAAAAAACAAACATCCATTCATCATCGGTAAAACTAGTTATAGTTATATTTTTGAAAAATAACTATTATTTCTTTATTAATCATAATAATTATATTTTTTATGTATAAATATAAACATAAAAATAATATTATGTTGTTATTCATATTATTTAATAGATGGATAATGCTAATTTTAAATTTACCAACTTATTTTCATCATTTAGCCACTATGTATTTTCGAATATATTTTCTTTTAAATAAACATTGTATCGATAAGTTGTTTCATATAAAAAAACAAAAATAAAATGATCCATCACATTTTAGCTATATATTATTAATAAATTTTTATATTAATAAATCATCTATGAAGTTGAAATATTTTAATAAATTACAATTATTTACAAAATATGATTAAAAATAATTGATGTTTTAAGAGTGGTTTTCAATAAATGTTTTTTTAATTTCATAATTACATTTAAAAGATAAATTTATAAATTAACAATATTTACTCTTTTAAATTATATTAAAATTTTAAAATCATCATTTCAAAATTATATATGTTAGAATTTTTTAGATTTTTATAAAATGAATTCTTTTTTGTGAATAGTGAAAAAATACATATTTTTCTAATACCATCACTTTTATGAGATTTTCATAATATAAGAATGACATAAAAGTTTTAAAATAATTAATTATATAGAAAATATTTATTTATAATAAAATATAAATTAATTAAAAAATAAATATTGAAATTATTATACTTCTATTTATCATTTAGAATACAAAAATAATATTTTACTCTGAAAATTGTATTTATTTTCATATAATAAAAAATAGTATTCATAAATTTTATAAAATAAACATTAAAATTATATTTTATATTTAATATATTTTTTTTTAAATTTTTTAGAAATTTCAATTTTATTAATTGGCATAAAGGTATGATTAATAAAATTAATGTTAATGAAAAAGATAATAGTGAGGGGGATTTTTTGAATGAATTGTTTTATTTATTTTTTTACATTAAAAATGTATTTTTTCTATATAATTTATTTTATATGATATTTAGGAATATATAAATATATTTATCACTCATTCAAATTGTAGTTATTATCATAAAATACTAAGAACACATAATTTTGAAAAAATTTAAAACACAAATTTTTCTATATTTTAACATATTATTTATTTTATATTTATAAATTTAGTTAAATTATATTGATATTAAAATTCATTTTATAATTTCAAAATTTTATAATAGGGGATACCTTATATTTTTAATAAAATATAAATTACTTTCATAAAGACTAGTTACTATAGTGAAAACAGAAATAGGAAAATATAAAAATCTTATGGTAAAAGACGTAAAAAATGAAAAAAAACATATGGGAAAAATAAATTTTAAAGGATTTATCATCCCTATACCAATACAGTTATCGTTATTCACATATTTTAGAGTTATTTACGCTTGAATAGTGTCATTTTATCGTTGAAAAAGTCATGTGAATTTTCAAAAATATCACTTTATTCTCTTAGAAAAAGAAAAGATAGATTCCACCACAAGTATTCATCCCTTTAAAATTGTCTTATTAATTAAAAATATTTTATATTCTCTCTTAATATCTCTCGCCATTTTGTAGAATAATTTTCTTTCTAAAAATTCATGTCATGTATCCTTCATGTGTTTCAAAAGAGAGACCATCCAATGAGAAGGGTAATGTTCTGAACAGATCTATCATCACTATTTTCTTTATATAACTCCTAAAACATATTATATTCATACGTATATGATAAAATATTATTATTAATATTAATAAATTTAATTATAATAATTTAATATCAATTTTATACCTAGTTTTAAACTATTTGAAAAATAATAAATATTATTTGTGTAATATTTGGACTATCGCATATAAAAGTAATGTGATCCATTTTTCTTAAATTATGTACACATATAGATATATTTTTTTATTTAATTAAAATGTATTATATTTTAAATATTAAATATGATAAAAATATAAATCAATTCATTTCTTTATTATCATCGATGAAAAATGATAACAAACGCATGTGATTTTTTATATACTATCACATCCACAAGGAAATATTGTTCACTTTTCATATAGATTTATATATTTTAAACTATCATATATTTTGATTAAAACATTAAAAATATATAAATAATTGCATTATTATAAACTAGTAATGATATTATTCATAAAGAATCCCCTTATTATCTATACTAAGCCATATATTATAGTATGTTCTTTTTTGGTTCTATTTAACCACCAACATTAAAAATGATATAAATTTAAATAATTGGTTAATATAATAAATAAAAAATAATGTTTTTTTATGAATAAAATATCAATTAATTTTTTGTGCATTTTTTGGGGTTTTAGGATAATATTTAACTTAATATTTAGTTTTTCACCTCTTATTTCTTAATTATTAATAAAACTATATTTTTACCAACTTCTTCACAAATAATCCAAACCAAAATATATATGAAATGATATTATTAAAGTGTAAATATATAATAAAATATATTAAACTTATTATAATTATCTCTAAATTATGAATATAAAAACTATAAAAAATAATTGACACCACCAATATAAAACATGTACTGAACAAATAATATAATATAACTAAATTTTCTATTGAAAATGAAATATAAGTAACTAATTTAATTGAAATGAATGATTGAAAATTAATTTGACAAAAGTATTTAGGTATGAATTTGGTTAAAAAATATTTTTAATATAGTTATGTTTTTTATAATGTTGGTTAAAGAAATTTCAGCTATGTATGATTTATGGTAAGGGTTTTTTCATCTCAATTTTTCATCATTGATATATAATTTCTAATCAACACTTATTTTCTTTTTTGTATATATATTTTCTAGGAAATAATTTTTTTACTAATTTTCATTCAATTTAATAGATATATAAATTAATCTCACATTCTATTAGTCATGGCCATTTGATTTGAAATATGAAAATTTTTCAATGGTCTTCTATAACAGAAAATCCTTAGTTGAGTTATAAATATTCTTATTTAACTTCTTTCTTCAAATATAGGTTTCTTGCATCGTATGATTTTATTTCAAAGAGATTTATATTTCCAAATTATATTAAATAAATTTGTAATTCAATTATTTAACTTTGATGAATTTCTAATTCAAAAAATATATCATTTTTTTAGAATAATTCACATCCCCATTAATGAAATTTCCCCCTAAATGTTCATATTTTCCATTACCAAAAATGTTATTTATTATATTTACGAATACAATTATCTGTTATCTCATTTATCCTTTACATTTACCTTTTTCTCAATTCAAAATAGTCTTTTATGATTCTTTTTTATTATGTTGTATTTTATAAACTGTTTAAAAGTATTATAAATGGTTTACATTCCTGGATTAATTTTTTATAAATCACTCCCCATTTCCATGGAAAACTATTATATTTTTTATAGAGATTTATTAATTAATATTATTTTTAAAAAAAGTAAATGTCTTCAAAAAATTTCCAATACCTTGTTTATAATTAATTTTTATTGTTATTCGTAACTTTTTATTTTATGAGAATTATAAATAAAACTTTTGGATTTATTTCACCATTTTTGGGTTATTATATAAGAAGATTACATTATATATTGTTAAATTTATTTTCAAAATATTTTTACTCATTGTGATTTTAAAAATAAATTGAAATATTATAATATTTTTCAATAGTAAATGATTTATTTTATGAGAAATTTATTTATTTTAAAAGGGATTTTGAAGGATTGTTTTGGTATATGTATGTTGTGTAATATTATTTCTCAAAGAATTTTTTTGAAGGAAAATATATTTTATAAAAAATAATATTGAAAATGAATTAAACGTAGTTATTATTGAAAAACAATATAAATACAAATGTGTTTATTTTTAGAGAAAACCATTTTTTCATGAATTATATGAAGGGATATATTTTAATTTTTTTTAAGTGTTATATCTAATAAAAATAAATTGTGTTTTATATATATGTCAATATCATTTGACATTCCATGTATTAAGAATTAGATATGTTTTTAGTTTATCATCCAACTATCATTCTGATATTTATTATGAAATGTTATGTGAATATCTTTAGGAAACATTTCTCTATACCATGGGTAATTTATGTGATGTTTGAAATATGAATAATTGATTTTAGGAGGCACAAATATAAATATTTTTATTAATCTGTGGGGTATTATGTGTCCCTCCAATGTATCAGTCAATGATTAACATTTCATGATATACTTATGGACCATAGGATTATGAAATCTAGGACCCTATAAAAGTGAATATTTTTGAAACCAAAGTCAATTATGGATTATAGGTTTTTGAAGCCTATGTAAGCTATAGTAATTAGTTTTCTGATGTGTAAGTCCCTTATGGCTTGTTTGTTTAAAAAGCCTATATAACTTATAGACCATCATTTTTTGAATCCCCTATAACTTTTGGGCCATAGGTTTATGAAAAATATGTCACTTATGTACTTTTTGTTTCAGAAACCTATGTAACTAATGGGTTGTAGATTATTGATTCCAAAGACATCATGAAATAATTCCATGCTCTTAATGTCTTTATAGATTATATTATTATGTTAAATTACTATAAAAAATTTATTTTAATACAAATTATTATTATCTAGGGATTATTTTCATTAACCCTTGTTTCCTCACTCTTACTCAATGTTATATGATTTCATATTAGAAATTTTTCATCTTATTACCATGGATTATAGATAAGTATTTTTATTCTATATTTTCTTTAATATGATATATCTCCCCATCTCATGATTTCTCATATGATTATGATGTGGCCCTTCATGACCAATTGATAATTTTTTTCTTTTACTGATAATTTGAACTCCCCCATTCCTTATGATTCTATTCCATAAGTTATAATGATGATTGAAACTATATATAGTATATAAGGGTGTATAGTGTGTCTTGATTATGGAAAAATGTTCAAAAGTGTTCAAAAATTAGTTTCATATGTAGTTTATATTAAAATTAAAAAACCTTCTATTCTTGGGATTGTAATTTTTCTAAGACATTTAATGTTTGACTTATAGAAATGATGTAAAATATAGTTAAGTTCATTACACATTGTGTAAAACCCAATGTGAATTAGAAATGTTTTAAACAGAAAACAAGGATACATGGTCTCAAGATACTTGGTTCATATAACATATATGGTTAATTATTTTTTAGGATTAGTTTTATTTATTTTTGGATTATGAAGATAGATCATGAATTGAAATATATGTTTTGATTTAAGTATTGGTAAATGTATTGATTTTTTGGTAAATATTAAATTTTATGGTTACCTGTAAACAAAATCCAAAAATAGATATTGGTAAGTGTACGTCATTTTGGAAATGATTAGCCTAGGGGTGATTATCTGAAAAATAATTGGTTAAATATAAAATGGATATTCTCTTGGTGATTGCTGAGGGAGTCTAAGACATCACATATGGGTACACACCTATATGGAATATTCTTTTTCTTAATAAAACTACATATATATAGACAATTAAGGAATTATTATGATATGGATGTAGTATATACATTTTGAGATAAATCATTCAAATAAAACATAGATTAAACCATTAGTGGCCTAGGAATTTCATAAGTATATTCTAATATGACGATGATAAAAATTAAAGAACATTGTGGTTGAATTTTACTTGTAATTTTCAAAATATAGTTCTATTATGCTATTAATTGTTAATCACACATGTAAACACTTTTTTTTACTAATGGTCGAATCCAGAAGGAACAATGTTAATAATGGAATTCATGGTCAACGAGGTGATTCTTTTGATGTGGAATCTAATCTAATTAGTGATGAAGTATGGTATCTTGTAGTTATTCCAAACAAGATATAATGAATTATGATTAGAAATATGAACCTATTTGAATATCCATAAACACCAAATAAGATTAGGATAGATACTCCTTGAAGTTTAAGTGATGAAAATAATGAAGGCAAAAAGAATCAAATTCCTTCAAGTCAATAATTTGGGAAGAGGAACCCCAGAGAATACCCAAATAGAACTAAAATATTTTTTCTCAATGGTAAATAAATTTATAGAGAAATAAGGTCCAAATGAAATATAAATCAATTGGTTAGTATGATGAAGGAATAAAATATTTCATTTTTAGTCATACTGAATATATTAAGGTGGACCGCTAATTTTAAATTATATCATTTTTTATGAATATATTTTATATTCCCTTATAAATTTACATTAGTAAATGATATTTAGAATTTTAAGGAAATTGTTTTCTAAGTGGGGATAATTTAAGACTCCAATATTTATGAATTCATTTCCCATTATATAAACATTGAATCTATTGAATATTTCAAATGAAACATTAAAAAATGATATGTGATATTTTGTATTGATATTATTATGAAATAAATGTACATAAAAACTCTATAATATAAAATGTCTCTATTAAATTATAAATTTATAGAAAATATGATTAATAACACTTATTAAGTCAAAACAGAGTTTTTTAATTAAAGTAATTTATTTTTTTATATTTTATTTTAATTTAAATGATAAAATTATAAATATTGAATTGAAATTTTTTAAAATGAAATTACTTTTTAAATTAAGAATATCAAAAATAGTGGAGCATTAATTTTTCATATTTTCTATAAAATTTAAATGTATTTGAATTGTGAAAAAATATGATTTTTCTTATACATGCACATATATGGAATTTTCATAATAAAATAATGAGCTAAAATTATATGGGTTCTTTTTTTGGAAAATATATTTTTATAATCTAAAATAAATACATTAAAATTTATTTGTAGAATATATAATACCCTTATTTAGAATTTCATTAATTTATGTAATATTTTACACTAAAACATGTTTTTATTTTCTTATATTATCAATTTTTATATCATAATTTGTTGAAATTAAAAGAAAATGGATTTCATTTTTGGGATCTAGATGTTCAAATTATGAAATAAGTTTAATTTTATTTTTAGGATTATAATTATGATAACTGTGATTATAGTTAAGGGAAATGATAATGGTGAAAGGGTTAGTTTATGGAGTTGTTTAATTAAATTTGATTCAATTTTATATTATAGATTATTTTGATATATTTTATATATAAAATTTATTTTATATTTAAATTAATACAAAAAAATTATTCTAATTATTTTAACAGGTATTCAATTTTATATAAAATTTAGAACAATAGAGGATGAACCTAACATTTTCTAACAAAACGTTTTCAATATATAAGTTTTTAAATATAAAAGTTAGTTTAAACTTATTTAGATATTAATTAATAATAGATTAGACAAAAATTTAATATTTTGAAATCAAAATTTTTTAAGGGTGTTCACATTATATTTTAAATAAAATATAAATTTCTTGGGTGAAAATGGGTTACTAAGATAAAAAACAACAATGTTAAAATAAAAATAATCTTCAAGTGAAATACATGAAATATTTTTAATACATGTTTGAAAATTATTTCTTAGGATTTATTCCCATTTTCTAAACCTACCCTTATTTGTATGCATTTTCTACATTCACTGAACATTGAATAATGTCATTTAATCATTGTAAAATTAATATTTATTTACCAAATTAAATATGTTTTATTCACATATATAAAAATTTCAGTTCCACTACATTTTGATACTAATTTAACTTCCATAGATCAACAGAAACACCTAACTAGTCTTTTATATTATCAATACCCATGTGATACCATAAATTTATTTTCAAATAGACCATACTAAAAATAATTATATGGTTACCCAAGATAGAACATCCGAAGGGAGAAGTAATGTTCTCAACCGTGCTCCCTTAATTCAATTCTTATTGTACCACCTAAATCCTATTTTATCCATGAAATTATTATAAAATATTAATTAATAATATTTTTAAATTTTTGTATACTAATATAATATACATATTTAAATATCCTCCAAACCAAATGAAAAACAAAAATGTCACCTGTGTTACATGCACTTCAAAATTTTGTCCTTTTCCCAATAAAGGTATATTTATTATTAAAAGCACAATTTATGTTAGAAAAGAGTATTACCAACATATATGCCCTTTTTAATAAAATATATGTCAAAATTATATTTGTATATTTTTTTGTGACATGTAATATTATTCTTTTCTCACTATAATAATACCAAAATATAATATAAATTTTGGTTAAAAATTTTATTATTATCTTAATACAACTAACATATATATTTAAAATATTATTTTAATTTATAAAAAATACATATAATTAATATTTTTCTTTTAAATTGTGTTTTCAATTTTGGTATCCTAAAAAATCATATTTTTTATATATTTATTGACATATTTTCTATAAAATATTGTTATATTGTTATATAATAATTATAAAATTACAATATATGAAACAGAAAATAGAGACATTATTTGGGAAAATAAGATCAAATATAATTTAAGTACATGTTCAAACTTCATTAAAAGAGAATAAGCACTAATAAATATGTTACAAATATGTTCAAACACACATAGGTGTTATATAGAACTTAATGAAACTTCATTAATCCATTTTTCAGAAACATCGTAAATCACTTCCATGGACACCCCACCACATTACATAAGAATATATCAACTATAGAGGAACATAACATGAAAAAAATCATCATCACCCCATTGATTTCAGTGGACCACCCTTCTTTGTTTTAAGAAGTCCCTTTCCCAACTCCCTAATGCACCATTACGAGCAATGTTACATTCATTTTTCCATTCTTTAACTTCAAAACATCTACATTTGCATCACATAATTTGAAAAACCTATTTTTAGGGTATAAAGATTTAGGTTTCAAAATGAAGTTAGGTGGATGGTTTCCACCTATAAAATGGTCATGCACATTTTCTTCTCTCTCTCTAAATCCTCTAATTTGGACTCTATGCCAACATTGGGATAAAAGGTCACCGTCTTTATCTTCATGAAATTTTCATCCATGGTGGCATCTATCTTAAACTCTACCATCAACTACTCAAGACTATTTTTCTTTGTAATCTCCCTACCCTTGAACAAGTACATGCTCACCAGCCCCACCTTGTCTAGTTTATCTTACCAAATCTTCATGGATGTCTAGTTGATGAACATTGGGAGATAGATGGTGCCATAATTTCTACCACCCTCAACATTATGGATGATGGAAAATATGATGTTGTGGTCATCAAATGAGATAGTCTTGAATTACTTGGTGGTGGGGATGTAGTGCTAAAATAATTCAATCACGGAGTCGGGATCCATTGATATTTGAATTTAATGGAAAGTCTATCACTGAGTGTTTGATAAGTGAGATAGATAGTTTAATTTCTATTATGATCACACAAAAAAAAGAAATGTTTTTCATTTAAATACGTGATATAAAAATATAAACACATTATTCAGAAATATCATCCACTGATCCAAAAAAATAGGATTATCAAACAAATAGAAACAAAAATCATAATATAATAATACAAGAAACCACAAAAAGAAGAATATTGTCTATCTAGTGACTGAAAGAAGAATATATATTAAAAATTAACATAATAACTTCTATACCTCATCATATAAAAATAATGAGTGAGGAAAAGATTTAAAAATGACTTGAAGAACCATTGACTACAAAAAATATTCAATTAGCCACAAAAAAATATGATAAAAAATGACAAATATATAAATATATATATTTGTTATTTAAAAATGACAATATTATTACCTAAAATATGAAAAAAAATCATTGATAATGACCCGATATAAAATTAAGAATAAATATTTACTCAAAATTATATAATCAACCAAAACTACAGTAAATCATATAATCTAGTAAATATGCTTCCAATTTGTAATGACAATACTTTTCAATTAAAAATAAAAGCTAAATTATTATATAAAACCCCAATTAGTGAAATGAAAAACTTGTTGGTTAAGAATAGTATTACATAGACTTTCTTAATGGATATTTTGAAAATTGTATGAATATAATTAGGAACATATCAAGGATATATTGTTTTTATTTTCTTAAAATTCATTATTATTCATCATATGTGGGAGGATTTTACAAACACCTATTAAAACCCAATAATATAGAGGTAGATCAACACCACATAATCTTCTTACTATAATAAATATAGTATAATATATTAAATGAAATAAATTATAATATTTATAGTAATATTCTTATAAAAATTGAAAATATGTATATTTTTGAATATAATTAAATATTAAGAATATATATTTAATGAATATGTCAGAATATATGTATCTAATATATATATATAAATATTAACACATATTTATATTTTATATTTTCAATATATTCCAAATATATTTAAGTGTACATGTGTGTGTGTTTTCAACAAACAGAGAAAAACACAAGTTGTATAAGTGGAAAAAATACGGAGACACATAAAAAGTCATAATATTTTCCTATAAATGTTAACATATGTAACAAATATATTTCTTATAATAATAAATCAACCGAATAATGTGATATTAGAATTTTAAAACACATTTGTGTACCGTAACAAGATTAATATTAGATAATGTTATATACATTTTTAATTCTATGTTTTATCACATGATTGGGCATTAAAGAATCAATTGTAATTTTTTGGAAGTCCACCAAAATCAAGCATCAAAGGTTCAATTTTACATAGAATTATTTTTTGTTGATCTTCTCATTTGTCGGTAGATAAATAAACATGGCCTTCAACATAAGTGGATCATTATTACCGATAGAATGTTATGATTTTCAAACAAGTGAGGAGTATTTGCATCATTATTAAAAAATTCCACCATGATATTTCCTTGTTTTTTGGTTAAATATTAATTGTTAAACCAAACTAAAATTAAATATTTTAAAAAAGTATCGCTTATAATATTTTTATAAATATTAAATATATTGAATGAAAGAGAGCCTTTGACTATGATAAATTTTTGAATAATGTGATTAAAAATTTATAATTATATGTTAAGGAGATTGATAATGATTAAAAATAAAGAGTAATATATAAAAATTTTGGTATTAAATTATTGAAAACATTCCAAAACAATGTCATAAATAATTAAACAAGGGTATGTGACACTGTTTTGGAATTTTTCTCATGAATTTTATACCAAAATTTTTATATATTACTCTTTATTTTTAATCATTATCGATCTCCTTTATATATAATTATAAAATTTTTAATCACATTATTCAAATATTTATCATAGTAAATGGATCTCTATCATTCCATATATTTTTTATTTATAAAACTCTTATAAGCAAGCCTTTTTTAAATTATTTAATTTGAGTTTGGTTTAACAATAAATATTTAACCAATAAACAAGGAAATATCATGGTGGAATGTTCTAATAATGGTGAAAATACTCTTCACTTCTTTGAAAATAATAAAATTATAGGGGTAATAATGATCCACTTATGTTGAAAGACATGTTTATTTATCTACTGACAAATGAGAAGATAAAAAAACTATTTCCATGTAAAATTGAACCTTTGAAGCTTGATTTTGGTGGACTTCCAAAAAAATTACAATTGATTCTTTACTGCCCAGTCTTGTGATAAAACATAGAATAAAAAATTTATATCTGACTTTATATAATTTTAATCTTGTTATGGTATGAAAATGTGTTTTAAAATTCTAAGAGTACATTTTTCGGTTGATTTATTATTATAAGAAAGATATTTTTTACATATGTTAACATTTTATAGGAAAATATTAACTGTCTTTGTATTTTTTCCATTTATAAAACCTGTGTTTTTTTATGTTTATTGAAAACACACAAACATTTACACATAAATATATTTGGAATATATTGAAAATATAAATTATAAATATGTGTTAATATCAAAAAAAATTATATTGTCGTTTTTGCGTACATACAGACTACTATCTCCATGAACGCGATGAGATTCATTCCCCATCGTGTCCATTCAAGTATAATTATCATTTGATATTAAAAAATAATGTTTAAGGACTTTATATCATTTTGAATATGAATAATATACAACCTATCAATAACAAACACGTCTTATGTAACATAACATATACGAGTATGTTAACACCTGAAACGACGATAATACTAAGATATTATTAACAAAGCAATGTTAAAAGATCATATATGATATCATATTAATGTATATGATTCATGTATAATTTAATAATTATTATCTCACCATTATACAGGAGTTTAACCTACCCCCAACCAAGGAAAAGTACAAGGTAAGGGTTATTTCACAATCTATTCATTATCCGAGGTTGTTTATACGTAATTATCTACTAGGACCTCTTTATCATCCACATCTTGGTTTCATAAAAATCTATTTCAAAACATTCTTGCTATTTTACAGAATATGGGTTAAATTCATTTATACCTTTGTTTGACTTTTTATAAGAGGTTTATAAATTAATTTTCCATCGTTTTCCATACAAGGCCCTTTTTAACCTTTTTGAAAATTTTAAGGTAAGAATGTCTTTTTTTAACTTATACAGAGGGTGCAGTTATTTTAAACCATTATAAAATTGTCAAATCTTCCCTTACAATCTTATAAAAATATTTTCAATGTAAATGTTTTATTTTATAATTATGTGACTTCTAATTGATTTCAAAATAAATATTTTAAGAATACATGAAAGGAACTCTTTATCAAGATCAGAATTGTAAATGTTTTTAAGATTTATCTTTCAAAATAATTTTAATTAATGTCCATGTTTTCAAAATGATTGTAAGGATTTATTTATATGGACATGAATGTTTTTAAATGATATTTCTTTTCAAAAGTTTCAAAGTTGTATCAGACACTTTGATTAAAAAATCTCTATTAAATTACTTCCTTTATAAATGTGTGAATTTTAAATGATTTTAAAAAAAGATATTTCTCTCAAATAGTTTTTATTTCATCTATGTCAACATACATTAAATTATTTTAAGATTATTTGAAGTTGATTTATTATGATTAAAAAATTCCATATTGTATTGAATGTTTTGTGATATGTTTGACTGTGGATGTGTTATTTTTATACCATTCATGGTTATGGTGAATGTATTTACATTTAGTATGCTTGTTTTAATAAGAATGTTTATGTTATGTTGAAACCCATTCATATGATGAATTCATTGGACTTAATAAGTGACGGGTGGAGCCCACTAGAGCTCTTTAATATGTGTGTATTTAATGTGTAAGTGTGATATTAACTACATTATTAATACTATGAACCTCGAAATAAATTCAAATATTCTTTATGTTCTATAGAAAATTAAAATGATGCATGGGTGTATGTGAAGACTACCACCTCCATGAGAAAATGTGTCTTATTATTCATTTATATTTTTCTTCATGTAAAATATCATAAAATATTATTAAACACATAAAAATATCTAAATTATATTATTATACTTCTTTAATAATTAAAATATTTAAATTAATCACTTTTATTATCAATAACAACCCACATATTTTCAATTATAATTGTTTGGATCAGTTTAACCACGTACATAAATGTTGATAAATGACTATGGAGACATAACTAATGGAATTATTATAAATTAATGATAAAATAGTTTTTGTTATATTTTTTAATAAAATATGAATTAATATTTCACATATAATTATGGTATGACCTTTTATCCATTAAATATTACCAATATAAGATCACCACCAACATTTCTATCACAAGTCATAACAAAAATACATGTGAATTAAAATAAGTACATTATTAATGAATATATAAAATATATTTTAGTACCAATAATTATCTATGAAATATTAACTTTGAATCCAAAAAAAGATTCAATGCCTCCATTATAAAAATAGAACTAATGAAAAATTTGATTCTAACATATAATGATGATATAAAATATCTATCAAATATATTAGAAATAAATGATAAGAAATTTTTTTACAAAATTTTATGGTATGAAAATGGTTCTAAATAAGGTAAAGTGAGATTTATGGAACCAGTTTTGGTATCTAATTTTTTCTTTATTGATATATGATTTGTATTAATCAATCAATTCCCTTTGTGGTTTATATTTTTTCAATGGATGTAATTTAATAATAATTTTCATTCAATATAAGGGATTTAAAAATACAAATCAGATTTCTTCTTTATTTTTATTTTTATTCAAATGAAACCAATATTTTCTTGGTCAATTTTAAATACACTATCATCATTGAGTTATAATAATTCTTCTTTAACATCATTCATCTAGAGTTTTTTTTTCACCATAAGATTTTATTTCATTTTAATTTCCCTTCAACTTAAGCGATAATTGTCTTTTAATTTAATTATTTTACATTGATTATTTTATTCCATAGAAAGTATACTATTGTTGATAATAATTCTCATTCTATTTAATGATTATTTTCCCAACTTGTCCATATTTTCCAGTCCCACCAATGAACTAATTTATATTTTGGATAAAATATTTTATTATCACTATAAACTATATATTTCCTTGTTACTATTATAATAATTATTTTATATTATTCTTTTGTAAAAATAACTATTTCCATGCTTCAAATAGTTTTCAAAATTATATAACATCTTCGTTAATTTTAAAATAACACAAATTTTTTTTATTTTTAGTTGTAAAAATTGATTTTCAAAATATGTTCTTTATTTAAAAAATTATTTTAATGCCATGTGTTTTTTAAAATTAATTATTGTGTTATTATTTATTCTCAAATAAATTCATTAAAAATCATTTTTTATAAAATTTATTTTCTTGAATCGTTTTTGGTCTTAAAATGTATTATTTAAATTGTTTTATAAATACGAATGTGCTTCATTGTGGATAAAAAATTATAGTGAATATTTGAAGAAAATAAAAAAGTGATATATCATTTTTCTCAAATGTGATATAACAAATTATTTTAAAAGGATATTTTATATATATGTTAGAAACATTTATTGTCCCATGTCTTATGCTTTGGAGATGATTTTATCATAATAACCACATTCATTCTCTCTATTTATTATGAAATACTCTATGAATGTGTTTATTGAAACACTCCCTCTTCATTGGGCTAATTAAGTGTTTTTTTAATATTAATAATAATTTTCATGTTTCTCTCATATGTATATAAAATTAGTGGTTGGGGTTAAATATATCCTTCTATTTAATTAGTAATGTATATAAATCTCATGAGATACTTATAGATAGTCTATTTTGGGAAACAAAGTCACAAATGAACTATAAGACTATAAAACCTATGTAAAATATGGACTATACATTCTTAAAACGGTGTCAATTTATATACCATGTGTCATGAACCCCTCATTTCAAGGATACTATAATGAGGAGAGACATAGAGAGAGATATGATGACTCCTAAGTCCCACCTCTAGTAGGCCCCTTGTAGAAGACTAGAATCGCAGTTATAAAAATATTATAGTATTGGAGTAATTAACCTATATAAATAAAGTAGGATCTAGATATAAGATAAAAAACATCATACCACCCTATAAGATGATATAAAGGTATACCAAAAATCATCCCAAAATGATGTTTTGTTAGAAATTATATTTCTCACATTTCTAGTCATTTTGTTTTGGATATAACAACCACCTTCATAAAGCCTATTTACTATGATTTTATGTACAAAGTGTTTTAGAATGTTTTTTTTGAGAATATATTGTTTTACCACACATAAATTGTGATCTAATTAATAATGAGAGTAAACATATAATTCTTCATTTTGATTATCATAATGAGTATGAGTAAAATGAAAATAGGACCCACCTTTATCAAATATATTGTTAGACTTTTTGTCTTATCATTCATACTACTCTAGTATTAACAATCGTAATGATATTGGTACCAATAAAAATCAAACATACCCTAATATAGATTATCATAATGTCATATATAATAATGTCCATCAGACTAACTTCATTTTTTTAATTCAAAATTCTCGCTTTTAATTTGAGGAATACTTTTTACACTATTATGATGTCAATCAATACGACAATAAAAATTTAATTAAGATAGTGTGGTATGATATTTCAAGATATAGTTGTAAATTTTATTGTGAAAAAAAGAGAGAAAATATGACTATAGAGAAGGAAATAATATCGTTGGGAAGTTTCTTATCAATACTCAGTCAATCAAATAGTTTAAAGCTGTTGAGTACTGCAACAAATATCATTTTCAATTTCTCATAGTGTAATAGGTCTGAGTATTACATAGATTGATATTATTTTTCTTAGTCTATTTAATTATTTTACATTTGTTAGTTCAAAGGATTCCTTTTCAAGTTATATCCATATAAAAATTTTCAATATAATTGTATGTCTGATTGTTGTGACTATGATCATCGGATTTCAATTATAGGATGATAAAGAATTGGATCATCGTGATCAAGGGCTCATGAGGGTAGTGGGATAGAAAATAAAATCCATAATATTAAGTCATTTAACGGATAGAAAGATAAATATGATCTTTTTATTATTGTCTTTAATTGATGATTAGAGATAAACATTCTTGTATATATAAATCACAGGATTCCATTAGCCACAGTTTTTTGATACCTTTCACCTAATGATAAAATTAAATTCTATTTAATAAAAGATATAATTCATTCCTACATTAGGTTTATATTTAATAAAATGTTTCTTTATAAATAACTATATCTCAATATTTTTAAAAGAAACTGAAATATTTTATTCCTCTTTCTTTAATGATTGTTTTATATAAACTAAACTTATTATGATAAAAATTAATGTTTCATTTGATCTATAATAATTTATATTTTAATGACTATCTGATTTAATTGGATTGAATGTAATTCTGATTATATAAATATTATAAATTAAAATCATCCATGATTATGATACCTTATTAGTTAGAGTGATGATCATGTACAAATTAAACAATTTTACTTAAACATGTTTATAAATTTTTTTAATTCAATGTAATTTAAACAAAAATTTTAAAAATTATAATTCACCCCACCCCCTCTTGTAATAGATCCATGGGTGTATCTTTTTATGATTATAATATTAATATAACTAATATTTAAATACAAAAAATGTTATCTGATTTAGATTACACTACTAATATACTTGAGGAACATTTTTATAATGATTTCAATTTTGACTAATTTGGTTATAAACTCATTCTTTATACATATTTTCTTAAACTAACATGTATTCATGAAATAGAATATATAATTTTTTAAATATAACTAGAATTAATGTCTAATATATAAGAAATTTAAATCCAAACAATCCTCACATATTTGATGGTGCTGACTATGAGTAATTTAGGGTTATGAAGAATAAAATTATTATCAACAAACAATTTGATAACATTTTTATGTCAATTGGATATTAAAAAGTCATTATAAAGAAGTTACTACATTCTCAAATCAAGAAAAACAATAATATCTGTCGAATTACAAAAATAAAAATACTATTTTATTCCCCACGATAAGAAGTATTTGTAAGACCCCAACCCCAGAAGCCTGGAGATGATGCATTATTTTAATATATTGAAATGATTACAAGTAATCAAATCCCAATGGACTATTACTTTTTACAGTCTATGAAATCCTGATTACATACATCGAATGGTTAATATCCTTAGTAAGGATAAATATAGATAAATAAATAATGAATCTATGGGAATAAATTATCATGGAAATTTAAAAATCAGATCACACATTCCATTCAAATATCTAGAGAAGAATATATCAATATAGAAACGTCAGAAACAAAAAAAAAATCCATTAAATCAAAGAAATGAAATTAAAATGAAACCATATATATGTATATATATCGATGAATAATATCATGGATAAATAATAATCGAATTCTAAATAAAGTCAATGTTTAATTGTAAGATTTCATGTTTCCTATGAACATGAAGCCTTTACCATCAAGTGACAGTTTAAATATTCTGATTTAGACAACTCATTCATCTCATGAGACTACCAATTCATCACATGGATTTCATTAATAGGTCCCCAAACCGTATGGATTTCCCTAAATGGTTCACACCCTTGGTATTTCATGTCCAATGATTTTCTCATATTTAATAACTATATTTCATATAAAATATCCATATTGATTAATGTATATAGAATTATTATCATTTTATTATATAATAAAATAACATTCATGGTGAATAATGTATGCAAATTATATATTGTTTAGGAAATAATAATATAGATTGATCGAGAATAAAAATATTCAAAGATTTTTTTTTTGAATATTTATTAAAATAAATATATTGTTTCAATAGAAAGTTAACAATCATAAAAATAATTGATATTTAATTGATAATCATTAAGAACATTTTTAGGAAAATATACATTAAACATCCCAAACTGTTCCTAAAACTTGAAATGTTTAAATCAAAATTCCCATGAAGGAATTTTTTTCATACCATAAAAAATATCCATTATATAATTTATCAAATGGGGTAGAAAATACTATACATAAAATAAGTAAGTGGTGTATATTTAGTATTCCTCTTTTAATGAAATGTATGACAATAATCGATTACCTTAACCTTCCATACGTTGAGTGGTCTTTATAATATTGTAAGGGTTTAAAATATGTATTTATCCTAAAAAACAATAATAATTTTTATAATATTATATATTAACTTCTTACAATATTTTATTGACCTATTGTTAACCCACTTTTTTTACTTTAACTATTTTGGGGTGTTAATTGCCTAGTTTTCATAAGTATGTTTTGACATTTCACATGTTGTTAATTTTGATTAGATCATGATCTCATTATATTCATATTGTAAAACATGACTTAATTATTTTATATATTAAGTATATATGTATTTATAATATTCAATAATTATTAGAGATAAGAAATGAAATGCGCTATTAATGGAGCCAGAAGGACCTATATATTCATGAAATCTACTTTTATTTCAATATTGTATTTAAAAGAGACATAAATGATAAATCATTATATTATAATTTAATAATCATATCAATGAAATATAACCAATATATGATTTTTTAACATCATTATTATGTTCCATGTATAACAAGAATGAATCACATCATATTGAGGGGGTTGTTGTCCACATATCCACAAGCGATGTTATAGTATTTACATAAAATAGAATATATAGAGGTATGTGTTATAAAACAATTAAATAATAATAAATAAATTATAAATATCATATATATAAAAAATAAATATATTTTCCATCAACAATGGTGGAAAATGAAAAATGAACAATCATCATTTATTGAGGTGGTAGTTTACTATAAATTTAAATATTAGTTTGTTATCCATTAAGTGGAAATGTGTGAGAGTGTTGTTTAAACCATTAAAACATAAAAAATACAATTATATTTTGGATACTGATATATTTATATAATCATAGAATATGTATATGTGAGGGGTGGATAATCGATGTGAAACTGGAGTGCTTGAGAGTGGACGTTGCCACTTAATCGGGTAACATCATTTCATTTTTACAAAAAGGATTCATTGGATAGTGTTCTTCCCTACAATAGGATTCTAGGATATGGTTAGGGATTTCGGAAATCTATTCTCTTAGATCCTTTTTGATCCAAAGTGTCTAGACTAGTTTTAGTAATCGGTAGAGTGGTTACCTTTTTATAGTGGAGGGGGTGGCACTCTTGTAAACACAAAAATGAAATCATTAATTTGATGTATAATATATCTAAACTTTCTCAAAAATAGAAACATAATAAAAAAAATTTGAAACATTTTAGATTAAATAATCCACCGCAAAAAAATATCATCATTCTAAAAATTTAGTTCCTTAACTTCTATGACTGCCCAATTTTATCATTTTTCTTTTTGTTAGAGAATCTGGTATTCCAATAATTGTGATTGAAACATTAAGAATAAAGCAATGTGATTTTAATTTTGATATTTAGATACTCTAAATTATTAAAATGATATATAATTTATAAAATAAAAATTAAATTGTGTTTGGTAAATTAATTTTAATACAAGAGCATGTGATGCGCTAAAACACTGCCTAAAATCGGACTGTGTTAAAAATGATTTTACAATATATAGGTCAATATATTAATCAGAAAAGATATATTGGTCCTTTAATTAACCAAAAGTTAATATTTATTAACACTTTAAAATAAATTGGCAGAATATAGGTTTTATATTAATATTAAATCTTTTAATAAAATATAATTTATTGTGAAATAACGATAAAGTCAATTTTAATAGTATTTTATAAATATTAATTTTAAAATTTCAAAAGAAGATTAGAATTAAAATATATTTTGTTAAATTTTGTGTAACATGATATATTCATCTAAAAAATATTATAATTCAATCAATTCACTTAACTTTTGATGTTTATAGTAGCATTAATTTTATTTAGTTCTTATCTAAATAATCACTACGTTGGTGTCTCTTAGACATTTTATGTAAATAAATTACATTTTAAAATTATTGATAAATTATTATCATGAAATTAACCCATTTAACTTTATAAAGGGTATTTATAGTGGAAAATATGAAATATTTTACCTATTGAAATGTTTTATAAGTGTCAAAAGGTAAGGAAAGTTTCATTTTTGACTTTTTCATTACATAACATTTTTATAGGCTTCATATAAGGCCCCAGCCTTAAACCATACATAATCTTGAGTTATTACAAGATTACACATTGAGGATCTTTTCAGGTTTAGAGTTTTAGATAATTAGATCATGAAACTTGCATTATATCCCACATTTAAACAAATTGGTTACATAAAAGATTGTATTAATTTTTCCCATTAATGGAAACATATTTAAAATAAAACATGGATTATTACTTGACACTTCCTTGACACAATAATCACATCATGTACGTTTCCCTTCACCTATGAAAAACATTTCAAAAAAAACATGGGATGAGCTTAAAAAGCTCAGTAATGGTTATAAAAATATGGAAAAGAAACATGAGTTCATATATACATAAGAATGAAATCATACTTTACCCATAAAACATAGGCACTTTAACATACCTCATCAAGTCATGAATAAATCATAGAAATCATAAGACATAAAAGGTAACTTGGGGCATTCATAACATTCTTACGTTGGGAGTAACCCTCTTGGTTACGTTTGGAATACCCACCACAATATATTCCCTAAATCTCTTCAGAGAAAACCTTAACGTTTCATTCCTTCACGTTTCCCAATGCATTTGAGAGCTATATCTGGCTCACCCACCCATAGTTTATCATGGAACCACCCATCTTCATAATAATTCCCAAGAACCATAACATAATCATACCACATAATACATGCATAAAAGAAACATAACATTTCCATATTTCAATCACAATATATCAATAAAACACATTGATATAAAAACATTATGTAAACCATTTTCAATACCAAAATAAAAGAAAAGTAAAACATTGTATTTATTTTTCATTTTTTAAAACATTTATGGCTTGTAGAGGAATTCGAAACTCAAATAATGGTCACGGCGGCGGAGAAGTCGTTGTCGCCGCATACGTATGACAAAAAAATTCTCTTCTGTCGTTTTGTAAAACGCTTCATATAAAAAATATTCCTTTTGGATAAACGTAAAATTCAAAGGGGTTTATAAACTGTATAAAATATGGTTGTGTATAAAATAAAATATGCCTCAATGAAAGGAGATTGATACGAAGTCCCATACAAAGACGGTATCCTTGGTTTAAGGATAAATCAATTACATAATTTTGTGTGACAAAAAAATACACCAAATACAAGTGGATATTAAGTGTAAAAAAATCATTGGTTATTCATACATATTCATATAAAGACACATTCATGAGTACAAGTTTATCCCATAGAATCAAATTTGGGTTAAGAAGTTCCCTTGCAATAATTTGACAGCCTAATGACGTCACTACAAAATTCAAACAATGAGTTGGAGAGGTAAAAAGGGTATATCATCACATGGAAATAAAATTTAAATCAATAAGGATATATAAGAACATATCCCAACATAATATTATGTGAATTAAAAGACATAACAAAATAAGTCTTTTAAAAAGAAGAGGGTGAAAGGTTCCCTTACCGACATGGGTATCTTTAGAAACATACACCCCGTGAAAGAAGGACAATACAACATTGATGTAAATACTCATAAATGAAATTATATTACACAATGAGTAAAATAATGGGCAGTACATACACCACTCAAAGGAAATTGAGGCAAATGTAGCATAAATCTCACAGGAATAAAAGTGAGATGAAAAATCCCTTACGAAAACTTGGCAGCCTAACGGCGCCACTTAAAACATACAAAAATGGATTGATGATATCAAATAGGATCTCTCATCATATTAACATAAAGTTTACAGAAATATTAATATAAAATAACACCCCCCAAGATAACAAAGAGGAGTTTAAAATAGGTTACATAAAGGAGAGTACTTAAAAAGAATGAGAGAGGTTAGATCTCTTATGAAAATTCAGCAACCTAACAACACCACTCAAAACTTACAAAATGGATTGATGAGAGATAATAGGGTCTCTGATCATATAAACATAAAAATTATAGTAAGAGTAATATAAAAGAACATCCCAATAACAAGAAATATGTGCTTTAAAAGGAATGACATAAAAGAGTGTACATAAAAAGAAAGAGAGGAGTAGGATCCCTTACCTCGGGTCCGACTTGACTCGACCGTTCTTTAATCTCCTAAATAATAAACTTGAGTTAATTTCTACTTCCATAAGAACCTTTTTCAAGTTTATTATTCCTTTTATATCACTTATTACCATGTCATGAACACTATGTTATTATTTAAGCTAATAACGGTCGTTTTAATGATCATTGGTACTTGAGTGAAAATAAACTCATTATAATTACAAGTTGTTCATGTGGTAAAATATCCATTATATCCAGAATTGTATTCATGATTTAGATAACATATATATCATATATTTCCAGTATATTCATGCATTTATAATATTACATAACATTTAGAGTAAAGAAATGAAATGTTCCGTTCATGGAGACGGTAAGCCGTACGTACGCATGAACGCTACTTCCATTTCTATTTCATATTTAATGGAATTAAAACATAATGATACATAATAGTATCTTAATTCCAGTATGGTATCATATATAATATCATTAAATATATCCTTTATACATAACACATATGGTATTAACGAATCAAATAACTTTGAGGGGCGATAGTCCACACTTCTTTAAATGAAGATATCGTGTATACCCATAATGGAAGCCATAAAGGTATGCCATAAATGAATAATAAAGAAGCTTAAGAAAAACATAAACATATTATATATCATATATAAATATAGTGACATCTTAATGGCCACCATGAAAGGTGTTAAGAGAAGATTGAACAATCATCGTTTCGTGAGGCAGTAATTCTCCATCCACATAAACAGTATGTTCTTTAACCATTTGACAAAGGTGTGTGTAAGTGTAGCTCTAATACATAACATAACAACATCCTAGTATATTTTAGATACTTTTTTTTTTACAAAATAAATGAATAAAAAGAGTTTAGGGGGTGGAGAAGTAAAATAAAACTAAAGGACTCAAGTGAAGACATTACCTTAAAATCGGGTAACTCCCTTTGGTTTGAGCTCAAAGGCTTCCTTGAGAAGACTCCTGAACAAATTGAGGCTTCTAAGAGTTATATAGGGATTTGTAGAGACACAATGAGAAGGGTTTTGCTGAGCCAAAGGCTTTGGAAGTGTGGGTAAGGAGGTAGAGGTGGGGGCCTTTTATAAGAGGAGCGGATGGACACTCTTGGAAAGTAAAGAAATGTTTCATTATTTTAGAATGAGTTTCGGATTTTAATGGTCCCAAATTTATGTGTTTCAAGGAAAAGGTGATACAGGTTCTAAATCCACCCATCCAATTGGTTTTGGACATATGTAGGTCTTATATTATACATTATCTTTCCATTTTATTTAAATCGTTAAATAATGAGGTCATCGCGTCATCATCCTGATGTCATAATTATATTAATTTATTTAATGTATAAAAATTATAAAAAAAATACTGTGATGTAGTAAATCTTTTTATCTTTCCAATTAATTTTTATAGTCAAAAATAAGACTTGTATAACCCCATGTAAATATTGTTTTATTTAAACAACTCATGTTTGTGACATTTTAATTTTAACATTAAATAAAAAGGTATTTTTGTCATTTTCAAACCAAAGTGGCTCCATGGGGTCCCCATGTTGACCCATGGATTTTCATGGTCTTCCATGACTCATCCAATGAGGGTATGACATGTGTCTATGTCATTTCATATTATTAAATCATTATTTATACCTTAAACTACACTAATTACCTCTAATCGCGATTAAAAACATAATAAGTTACTATTAACCAAAAAATTATTTAATCCCATTGAATCACATTTTACTTCTTAATTACAACCATGTATGTCGGATTTTTGAAATTCAGAACAAAATGGTTGAAAATTTTCATTTAAATGGAAAATCATTTTTTAAGTACCACTTAGTGGTTTCACTTTTCATCAAAAATGGACGTTTTTCAGAAAATTACCAAAAATTAACCCTAAGCTATATTTGATATTCATAATTCAAAAATGTTGTCTATTTTTAAAAAAAATAAAAATATATAAGTTACATTTATTAATTTAATAATTAATTTCCGCTGTCAAAACAAATAGCATGTTTTTAAGAAACAATATGTATCAAAAGATTGACATTAGTTTAAGGCCAATTTCAAGGTGAAATTAATTCCAACGACCACTATTGGATTAAATGGTTAAAATATATTCTAATTTCACTTTAAAACCAATTCAAAATAAAATCTAATCATATAAATAAATTATATTAAAAAGTGGTTTTGAATTAAAATACAACATTTTTCACTATTCATTAAAAAATGAACTTTATCGGAAAGATACCAAAAATTTACACAAAGTAAATTTTGACGTCCCGATTCTAAATAAGAATTTCCTTTTGTCAAATATAACACATAAAATTGTCAAAAATTGGATTTAAAATAGGTTCTCCATCAAAAGGCAGTTAATCGACCTTTTAAAGAATATTAGAATGTTTACGCTTAAAACTGGATTCATTAGCATTTTAATCCTCTAACATTTATTGTAAAGAGTAAAAATATTTGAAAAAAATATATAATCATTTTTTAGTTAGTTATATTCATTACCTCCATTACAACGGCTAGGCTTTAACTACAATTTAAAATAATTTTATTTTATTATTAGAGTGCAACGTAAGATTTCTAAGAAACTCGTTGTTGTGTATTGGGTCCGCCATCGAGCATAGCATTTCTTTTAAAGTAATATTAATATTTTAATCACAAATATGGATAAATGTGAAAATGTGATACTCTTTATTTACATGGGGTTTTACATCCTTCCCCCCTTTTGGGAATTGCTTCCTCGTAAACTTAAAATTGGGCATGGAAACTTCATTAAAAATCCCACATCGGAACAAGAGTCAGTAAAACCATCACATTAAAATAAAGAAAGATAAGTACAAAGGTCACCCGAGTTAACCCATACTAGGTTTCCAAGTATGAAAATATGGACATGGAGGAAAATACAAAGGGTTATGTTCTGATGGAGAGTGATAGTAAACATGTCTAGGAGAAAGTTAACTATAATAAAATCACAAACTCGTGATGGGTTAAACGGTATTTCGATTCCCCAGTAGGAAAAGTCAACAGACAACATTTTTATTTTAAGTTATATTTCATTGGGGAATATATTTTTAATCTTAACTAAATCATAATGAAACATACTTACTTTTCATGTAGAATTTCAACTTCTACTAGATTCCTTATTCAAACTCATATTTTCTCCAAAAGACGAGTATTTAGGAAGACTTGTTCGCATTAAGAGTACTATAATCAATTTCTAGAGAATCACCTAATCCACAAAAGAGAACTATATACTTCGCATGTCTTTAGAATCTAACCAAAACCAAAACCAAAAAGGTTGGTACAAGATCAGATAATCCAGAAAAGGATAACCCTTTATAAAAAGAAAATCTATTCTTAATCTCTAAAATTTGTCCAACAAAACCCAATGTTCAACAAGGACCATTTAATAAACAAATTGTCCATAAAATTCTTCAAAGTAAACCAAACTAAGATTGAAACCCAAATATTTGAAGGATTTAGTCACATAGTCTTCCAAGTTAAATCGTAACATTTATCTCCAAATAACATCAGTTGCTCCTAAAGTCTCGTATTGAAAAGTAATTAACCTACTCACATATCCTTCATGATAGGTTAATCATTTTCATAAATAACCCAAATTCAACTTACTCTTAATTACTAAAGTCACTTAACTAAAATGAATATGTCATACTAACCAGGGACTTCACGTAGTCCAGTGGTAGGCAATAAATACCAGTTTCACTTTGGTTGTGGGTTCGATTCCGGCAGCTTTGTCCGTCACAATGGGTTGTCACACGGTCTTTGTGTTGTCCTTTTTCCAAACTATATAATTCTCAAATAATTCCCCAAAATGAGATAAAATCATCAAAAATAACCATAACATAATTTAACCTCAATTTTATCTCATTCCTTTCACTTCCATCATAACATATAGTAAACCATAATTACCTCAAAAGTAAGGATCATATAAACACAAATGGTTATTTATAACTATGTCCAAAAAAGAACAAATAACTATTCCTTGAATTAAATTTTCATGTATTAAACATCAGGGTTACACGTACTATTAAAAGTCTTCTAATGTAACCCCATCATCAAAAGAGTCTTAATACTCATAAGAATTTCACCATAACTCTTGAATCCCTTATATGTTGACTTCTTACTCATTCAAAATTCTTCATGATCCATTAACCATTCCATTCCAACTTATTCTGAAATACTTCTTTCCTATAAACAAAATCATGAATCACATCATAAGATTCCAAAATAGGAAAACAAAAGTTATGAAATAATCCATACCTTTGATTGGTCATTGTCAGTTTCTTAATTCTCAATCAGAAAGGTATTAGGTATTGGTAAATGAGTATTTTTATGATCATGGTGATCCCATTCACGAAAAATCTTCATAGGACATGTGTTTGCATAATGACCATTCACACCACATTTAAAACATTCAATTGATCCCTCAGAATGAAATATTTTCCCTTTCCTCGAGTCAACTGGATGCTTCCTTTTTCCATGGCAGGTTCTTGCTTTATTACCATAATTCCCACATCTATAGCATATTTTTGTCCCTTTGAAACATTTTCCTAGGTGTTTCTTTCCACATCATGGACACATTGGTTTTTGAACACACTTACCTTTATGATTTTTTCGTTTAGTTATGTAGGGATTTGTTTCCCGCATATATGATGCCCTAGAGAAATCACCAAGGTTTAGGTGGTCAATCATGAATCCAGATAGTTGGTTGAGGATAAACACAAGAGTTCTCATTGCAGCTCCCATATCATTCAGTTGCTCGCTCAAAAAACTGTCACAGTTTCCTTTACATCCACTGTTAATTTGGTGCCTACTAGATCCAGCCATTTACTAAAACCAAAAAGGTTAGTGTAAGTATATCAAAAAAACCATCATGTACTAATTAGAAGATAAACACTATGTTATACTTACTCATTCACTTTATCTAAAACTATGAATCTTTCTGAAATCCTAACCATTATGGTAATGTCACTTATGATTAAAGAATACCCTAACCTCTAAAGTTATCTAAACTGACCTTTGATACCAACTATAAGGACCCAGCCTTAAACCTTACTTAATCATGAGTTATTACTAGATTACACATTTAGGATATTTTCAGGATTATTATTTTAGAGAATTAGATCATGAAACTTGCATTACATTCCACATTTAAACAAAGTGGTTACATAAAAGACAGTATTCATTTTTCCCATAAACGTAAAAATATTTAAAATAAAACATGGATTCTTTCTTTACACTTCCTTGACACTATCATCACATCATGTACCTTTCCATTGACCTGTGAAAATCATTTCAAAAAAAACTTGGGATGAGCATAAAAAGCTCAGTAATGGTTATAAAAATATGGAAAAGAAACATGAGTTCATATATACATAAGAATGAAATCATTCTTTACCCATAAAACATAGGCACTTTAATAGACCTCATAAAATCATGAATAAATCATAGAAATCATAAGACATAAAAGGTAACTTGAGGCATTCATAACATTCTTATGTAGGGAGTAACCCTCTTGGTAACGTTTAGAATACCCACCACAATATATTCACTAAATCTCTTCGGAGAAACCATAAAGTTTTACTCCTTTGTGTTACCCAATGCATTGGAGAGCTATATCGGGCTCACCCGCCCTTAGTTTATCACGGAACCACCCATCTTCATAACAATGGCCAAGAACCATAACATAATCGTACCACATAATATATGCATAAAGGAAACATAACATTTCAATATTTCAATCACAAGATATCAATAAAACACATTGATATAAAAACATTATGAAAACCATTTTCAATACCAAAATAAAAGAAAAGTAAAACATGGTATTTATTTTTCATTTTTAAAAAATGGTATGGCTTGTAGAGGAAGTCGAAACTCAAATAATGGTCACGGCGGTGGAGAAGTCATTGTTGCCACATACGTATGACAAAAAAATTCCCTTTTGTCGTAATGTAAAATGCTTCGTATAAAAAATATTCCTTTTGGATAAATGTAAAATTCAAAGGGGTTTATACACCGTATAAAATAAGGTTGTGTATAAATTAAAATATGTCTCAATGAAAGGAGATTGAGACGAAGTCCCATACAAAGACGGTATCCTTGGTTTAAAGATAAATCAATTACATAATTATGTGTGAAAAAATAATACACCAAATATAAGTGGATATTAAGTGTAAAAAAACAGAGGTTACTCACACATATTCATAGAACGACACATTCAAGGAGTATAAGTTTATCCCAAAGAATCAAATTTGGGTTAAGAAGTTCCCTTGCAAAAATTTGACAGCCTAACGACGTCACTACAAAATTCAGAAAATGAGTTGATGAGAGATAAAAAGGGTATCTCATTACATTGAAATAAAATTTAAATAGATAAGGATATAGAAGAACATATCTCATTATAATAGTATGTGAATTAAAATACATAACAAAAGAAGTCTTTTAAAAAGAGGAGGGTGAAAGGTTCCCTTGCCGACATGGGTATCTTTCGAAACATACACCCCGTGAAAGAAGGACAATACAACATTGATGTAAATACTCATAAATCAAAGTATATTACACAATGAGTAATATAATGGGAAGTACATAAACCAATCAAAGGAAATTGTGGCAAATGTTGCATAAATCTCACGGGATTAAAAGTGAGATGAAAAATCCCTTACGAAAACTCAGCAGCCTAACGGCGCTACATAAAACATACAAAAATTGATTGATGATATCAAATAGGGTCTCTCATTATATTAACATAAATTTTAAATAAAGATAAGTATAAAATAACATCCCCCAACATAACATAGAGGAGCATAAAAGTGGTGACATAAAGGAGAGTACTTAAAAAGAAAGAGAGAGGTTAGATCTCTTACGAAAATTCTGTAGCCTAACAGCGCCACTCAAAACATCCAAAATAGATTGATAAGAGAGAATAGGGTCTCGCATAATATGAACATAAAAATTTACAGTTATATTAATATAAAATAACATCCCAATAACAAAAAAGACGAGCTTTAAAAGGAATGACATAAAAGAGTGTTCTTAAAAAGAAAGAGAGGAGTAGGATCCCTTACCTCGGGTCCGACATGACTCGATCATTATTAAATCTCTTGAATAATAAACTTGAGTTTATTTCTACTTCCTTAAGAACCTTTTTCAAGTTCCTTATTCATATTATATCACTTATTAACATGTCATGAACACTATGTTATTATTTAAGCTAATAACGGTCGTTTTAACGATCATTGGTACTTGAGTCGAAAATAAACTCTTTATAATTACAAGTTGTTCATGTGGTAAAGTATCCATTAAATCCAGAATTGTATTCAATATGTAGATATCATATATATCATATATATCTAGTATATTCATGCATTTCTAATATTACATAACATTTAGAGTTAAGAAATGAAATGCACCGTTCATGGAGACGGTAATCCGTACATACGCAAGAATGCTACTTCCATTTCTATTTAATATTTAATGGAATTAAAACATAATGATACATAATAGTATCTTAATTCCAGTATGGTATCATATATAATATCATTAAATATATCTTTTATACATACCAGATATGGTATTAACGAATCAAATCACTTTAAGTGGGCGGTAGTCCACACTTCCTAAAATGAAGATATCACATATACCCATAATGGAAGCCGTAAAGGTATGCCATAAATGAAAAATACAGAAGCTTAAGGAAAAAATAAAAATATTATATATCATATATAAATATAGTTACATATTAATGGCCACCATGAAAGATGTTAAGAGAATATTGAACAATCATCGTTTCGTGAGGTGTAATTCGCCATCCACAGAAACAGTATGTTCTTTAACCATTAGACGAAGGTGTGTTTAGCTGTAGCTCGAATTATTAATAATAAATCATCCTAGTATATTTAGGATACTATTTTTGTTACAAAATAAAGGAATAAAAATAGTTTAGGGGGGTGGAGAAGCAAAATAAAACAAAAGTACTCAAGTGAAAACATTACCTTAAAATAGGGTAACTCCCTTTGGTTTGAGCTCAAAGGCTTCCTTGGGAAGACTTATAACCAAATTGAGGCTTCTAAGAGTTATATAGGGATGTGGAGAGATAAAATGAGCAGGGGTTGGCCGAGACAAAGTATTTGTAAGTGTGGGTAAGGAGGAATAGGTGGGGGCCTTTTATAAGAGGAGAGGAGGGGCACTCTTGGAATGTAAAGAAATGTTACTTTATTTTAGAATGAGTTTCAGA
The DNA here is from genome assembly GCA_963277665.1 of Viscum album. Lineage (NCBI taxonomy): Eukaryota > Viridiplantae > Streptophyta > Magnoliopsida > Santalales > Viscaceae > Viscum > Viscum album. Next base: position 1,928,952,718 of record OY728150.1, on the reverse strand, counting down.
TTTTAATGGTCCCACATTCATGTGTTTCAAGGATAAGGTGATAAGGGTTTGAAATCCACCCATCCAATAGGTTTTTTACATGTGTAGGTCTTAGATTTTACATTATCTTTCCATTTTATTTAAATCGTTAAACAATGAGGTCATCGCTACATCATCATGATGTCATAAATAATTTAATTTATTTAATGTCTAAAATTTTTAAGAAAAATAAATTGATGTATTAAATCTTTTTATCCTTAAAATTTCTATTTGTAGTCAAAAATTTGACTTGTATAACCCCATGTTAATATTGTTTTATTTAAACAACTCATGTTTGTGACATTTTAATTTTAACATTAAATAAAAAGGTATTTATGTCATTTTCCAACCAATGTGGCTCCATGGGGTCCATAAGTTGACCCGTGGATTGTCTTGGTCTTCCATGACTCATCCAATGAGGGTAGGACATGTGTCTAGATCATTTCATATTATTAAAACATTATTTTTACGTTAAACTACAATAATTACCTCTAATCGCGATTAAAAACTTAATAAGTTACTATTCACCAAAAAATTATTTTAATCCCATTGAACCACATTTTACTTCTTAATGACAACCATGTATGTCAGATTTTTGAAATTAAAAACTCATAGGTGGAAAATTTTCATTTAAACGGAAAATCAGTTTTTATAAGTACCACTTTGTGGTTTCACTATTCATCAAAAATTGATGTTTTTCATAAAATTACCAAAAATTCACCCTAAGCTATATTTTATATTCCTAATTCAAAAATGATGTCTATTTTAAAAAAATTCAAAATATATAAGTTACATTAATTAATTTAATAATTAATTCCTGCTGTCAAAACAAAGTGTGTTTTTATGAAACAATATGTATCAAAAGATTGACACTAGTTTAAGTCCAATTACAAGGTGAAATTAATTCCAACGACCACTATTGGATTAAATGGTAAAAATGTATTCTAATTTCACTTTAAAACAAATTCAAAATAAAATCTAATCATATAAATAAATTAGATTAAAAAGTGGTTTTGAATTTAAATACAACATTTTTCACTATTCATTAAATAAATGAACTTTATCGGAAAGATACCAAAAATTTACACATTGTAAATTTTGATGTCCTGATTCTAAATAAGAATTTTCTTTTGTCAAATATAACACATAAAATTTTCAAAAAGTGCATTGAAAATAGGTTCTCCATCAAAAGGCAGTTAATCGGCCTTTTAAAGAATATTAGAATATTTACGCTTAAAATTGGATTCATTCACATTTTTAATCATCTAACATTTATTGTAAAGAGTAAAAATATTTGACAAACATATATTATCATTTTTTAGTTAGTTCTGTTCATTCCCACCATTACAATGGATAGGCGTTAACTACCATTTAAAATAATATTATTTTATTATTAGAGTGCAACGTAAGATTCTCAAGAAACTCGTTATTGCGTATTGGGTACGCCATCGATCATAGCGTCCCCTTTAATGTAATATTAATATTTTATTCACAAATATGGATAAATGTGAAAATCTCATACTCTTTATTTACATGGGGTGTTACAGAGCATCAATTTAACAATATCTGAAAACACCATAAAATAAAAAAATAATTGGGGATATGGTAGAATTATTTCAATCAAATTGCTCTTTTATAAGTGTTTAGGTCATTTTTCTCCTTAATGAAAACGTTTTGTCCCTTATTAAGATTTATCTTACCTTAATCACCATAATTAATTTTAATAACATTCAGATATCATTATGTTGAAAATTTATGTTGGTATTATTAGAATAAAAATATTTTATCTATTGTAACCATGTATGTAAAATTATCAATGTTAAAATCACATATATGGGATAATTAAGATTAATGCTAATCTCACACACGTGGCGAGAAAACTGGTTTTTTAAGAAGAAACCTTCAGAAGATCAATAGGTTTATATATATAATTTCAATAAAAAAATTATTTTAATGACATAAACATGATTAATATTGGAATAAAGTAAATATAATTAATTAATAAACTTTTTAATATTTAATTTAACATTTATAATTTTTTCAACGAAAATTCATTTTTTTACTAAAATGCTGTATTTTTTACACGTCATCAAAAAATTGAATCTTATCAAAAAAAATAAAAAAATAACACTAAGATAAATTCGAAATTATGAATTCTAGAAGAATTTTATTTTAATAAATAAATTTAAAATATTTTTAAAATTTCAATTGGAATAGGCATTCCATTAAAAGGCGGTAAAACCATGTCTTGCATGTAACACAAGGAAACTCAGTATGGTTTGTAGCAAAATCATAACATAGTGTCTCATGTGAAGAGGGAAAAACTAATATTTATACTCAAATTAAAATATTTTAATGTATTTGGGAGTTACATTCTCCCAAAAATTATTAAATTTTATCTAAGCTATTTAAACACGATCTAAAAATTCATGGAATTGATATTTGAAAATATTATTTTTGAAAACCCAACATCATTAATAGTAAAAATAACAACTCTTCTTAATAAAAGGGGAAATGAAATTAAAAATTCACTAAAAATTGGGCTATTGAATATAATTACATTAGTAAAAATATATATATGGAAGAGAAATTTGACTATCATGTTTTGATGGTGAGCCATAGAGAACATCTTAAGCCGAATGTTGTATTCCACAAAACCATAGAGCAAAAGTGTGAATAAAGGTCGTTAACATAGTAAAATATTTATTATAGTTGGAAAAAAAAATTAGATAATTTTCTGAATTTTTAGTAATTTTTTCACTCAATAGTAATATAAGTGAATATCCATTTCTATTTCTTAATCCCAATCTTATACTTTGGTTATGCCTACAACAATTTCTTATTCGTCTCTTAGTACATGATGCATTATATGGATAAGTTAAATATTTTCCACTAAAATATTATCCAATGGTTAACCATTTTATAAATAGTTAACTATTACTTAAGATAATGATCTAAAACTTTAGAATTAATGTAACAGAATCTTCAATCTGAAATTATCAACAACCATAAATCTTCTTGAAGTTTCTCTTTAATCATTGTATATCTAATATGTGAACACCTTCATCATGTATTCCCTTGAGATATTTTTTTAATATAAATTAATATTATAATTTATTTATATCATGAATTCTTCCTTATTATTATGTAAAACACTTTTTATTGGATATATTCCATGATTCCTAGAGAATTGCAAACTCAATCAATAATAGCATAAACCACTTCTTGAAAATTCATTAATAAGTTAAAATGTTGTCACCCCATGTCCAAATCAATCATTCCTTTATCATCATATCAACATTAAGAACATATTATCTATTGTGTTTCCATCAATCATGTGTTTTTTTTTGAAAATGTTAACTTTCTACAAAATAACTATTTGTTGTACCATTTAGCATATGATTACAATACATAATGAAAAAGTATTACAATACAATCCACATATATTCCATAATTATTATAACTAGTACATTAATGATAAAATATTCAAATGAAATAATTAATTAATTGTTATATGAATCATTTCCCATCATCATTGGATGTGTCATAACTTCATCGTTATCCAAGAGCATAATTTGGGGTTTAATATTATGATTCCTGAGACATTGATTTTCATAGTGGCTCATCTCCATGTGGTTGAATAATTGTACATTGGAAACATTTTTCATACCATTTCAATGAAAATAATGGTGTCCTTTATTTCCAGACTTTTAGAAAACTCCATTTCTGTTCAAAAATTCACCAAGGTGATTATTTTCATAGTTATCACATTCGTGAAAATCATTTTTCCCTTCTTCCATTTATCAAATTTTTTCTCTCCAATCCTATTCTTATATTTCTTACATTCAAAACTATAGTACATAGTGAATTATTTACCTATATCATTAGAATATGATAATATATCATCAAATGAATTTAATATTTGGGACACTAATTCCCTTGAAAATGACACCTTAAGACCATAAAATATAGGATCTTTATTAATCATTGGATCATATGAATTGGTGTAGTTCCCATTCCTTCATCTATGAGATATTTTTAAATAGTATAATATACTATATTAAATCCTAATATGATTAATAATAATTAATATTGCATAATAATCAATATAAATTCATCATAAGTCATCTAATTATAAACATTGGTTACTTTGGGGACATCTTCTCTTTTCAATCCTTCATAATGGTAGGAAAATAAAATTTTAATTATCCTTAGAATATCAACTAGGGGTTTCATAAAATCTATTTTTATTTAACATTTTTCTCTAATTTTATCCCAGAACACCTTGTCAGATTTATTAATCCATGATACATCTATGATAGAACAACGTCGACCTGTAGTATCCAGACAAAAATGTATTTATAGAAATACCCACATAATTTCTACATTACCAAATTTCTAGTATATTCTTATACACTAATCCTAGTAGTCTAATTAGGGTTATTATCTTTAATATAAGATTTCTCAATTGAGTTTCCAATGCTTATCATAAATATCATTTGATACCAACTATAACGCCCGAACCTAGATGCCCGGAGCTGATACAATATTTTATTACATTTTTTTGATAACAAGGAATGAAATCCCAAAGTACCATTCAGTTTAAGAGTCTTATAAATTCAGATTACATAAATTATACCAATAATACATTTATATGAGGAAATAAAAACACTATACATAATAAAAAGAAATAAACAACATCCTTTAATGCTTATTTAAATATTTCTTCTTTGTAATTTGTGGAAAAACCATATTAACGGTTAGCTAAAAATATTAGTAAGGGTAAGTTAAGAAAAATAAGTAATGAATAAATGGATGTAAATTACAATTTTATGGTCAAAAATTGATAACAAATTCCATTTAAATAGTTAGATAAGGGTATCAGAATAGAATGTTAAGAAAATGAAATCATATTCCCTTAAATCCGTGAACTAAAAATTAAATGAGTTCATAGATATTTCGATAAAAATCTAATGAAAAAATAAAAATAAAAGAAAAATAAAGAAAAATATTAATTATAAAATGAAATATTTCCTAGGAACACGTTACCTTTTCCATCTATATATAGTTTAACTATTCTCATTTGGGAAACTAAATCATCCCAGGAGAATACTGATGTCATGAGGAGCATACATTAACTGATCCCCAACCCATAGGGCATGCCTCAAATGGTCCCCAATTCTTTTATTTAATTTTTAATGCCTTCATCATATCTAATAAACAATATTTATTATCAAATTTGTTTTTTGAATAATGTATATAGATTTATCAAAATTTCCCCAAATAATCAAATAATTGTCAAAATGAACAATATATACAAAATGATATACGATTTAAGAAATAATAATATCCATTTTGTGAGAATATGGATACTCAAGATGATTTATAATGATAAAATTATTATAGTAAATTAATTATTCCAATATAATGATAATAATCAAAAAAGGAATCGAGATTTAAAAGATAATCATTAAGAACATTTTTGAGGAAAATAATTTTTAACATCTCAAAGATTCCCATACCACATAAAATATATAAATAAAAATTACCATGAACGAATGTTTTTAATACCATGAATTAAAATTATTCATGAAATACTGAATCAAAAGGGGAATTAGGTGCAGTAAAAAAAATATGTAAGTAGAGCATATGGTGTAAGCCCCATGGGAAAAAAGTAATACTAGAATCCAGATACATAACCTTCCATTGGTTTTGTGGTATTTATCCTCTTTTATACTGGATTAATATATGTTAATAGGATATACTATATCCATACTAATTTTTATAATATTATATATCAACTTCTTAAAATATTTCATTGCCCATTTGTTAACACTCTCATTATTTTAACAATTTCAGGTGTTAATTGCCTAGTTTAATTTTGTATGTTTTGGCTTTTAAATAAAGGTTCCTATTACATGGATAATGATTTCATGATATATAGAATGTAAAATCAATCTTAATTATCATAATTATTTATAAAATATGTATTTATAATAGTCCATAATATTTTGAGATAAGAAATGAAGTTCAAAGTTCATGAAGATGATAGGCCTTTCTTACTCATGAACTCTGGTTTCATTTCATTTTTGCATTTAAAATAATTAAAATAAAACTATATATATATATATTATAATTATAGAATCATATTTATTTTATATATTTCATACATCTTAGTTAATATCTTCATTATTATGTTCCTTGTTTATTGCAAATGAATCACAAAGCATTGAGTGGGTGGTAATCCACACTTCCACAAGAGATGTTATCCTATTAAAATAATAAATAATTTTTAAAGGTATGTGTTATAAAATAATTAAACAAGAATAAATATATTATAACTATCATATATATCATATATAAATACAGTTTCCATCATTATTTCCCCAAAGAGAGGTAGTAAATGAAAAATGAACAATCATCATTTTGTAAGGTGGTAGTTCGTAGTACAGATAAATAGTATCTTAATTATGAACTCAATGGAATTTTGAGTATGTGTATGTATAAATATTAACATAATAACATCCTATATTATATAGGATAAATGTTTTTGTTATATAATCAAGGAATAAGGAGTTCTGAGGTGTTGGATAATGGAAATTAAACTAGAGATCTTGATAGAAGACGCTTCCTTTTAATCGGGTAATTTATTTTAGTTTGTACCAAATGGAATACCCTATTGGATTTCATAACAAGGGTAGGAATTTATGTGATCTATTTTGGAATATATTGTTTGAGGAAAATTAGATTTAGTGGTGTGGTTAAGGGGTATATTTCTCTCCATTCATAAAAGAGGTGGAGTGGAACTATTTTAAATACAAAAAAGAATTCATTAATGGTAGGTATACCTTACATAAAGTTCCTAAAAAACTGAAAAAATAATGTATTAAAGGGTAATAATGGTTTATCTAACCCTCCAAAAAATTAAAAAAAATGTTCATTTTTTTAATTTTTTCATTATCTTCTTAGATTCCACAATATTATCATTTTGTTTTTTATGAATGATTCTAGTTTTCCAACAAAAGTAATATCACCACTAAGACTAAAATAAAGTGATATTTATTATAAAATATTAACTTAATTATTATAATGATATATTATTTTTAAAATAAAAATCCCATGTTTTTTTAAATAATCGTTAAATAAGCTCCTCTGATGTACTAAGAAACTACTTAAACTCAAAACATTTTAACAACATTTTTACAACATATGGGAGAAATTTTTTATTTAGAAATGATAAATTAGTCCATTAAAAGAGCATATTTAATATTTATTAAAACATAAAAATTACATGGATGAATATATAATTTTAATTTATTTTAAATCATTTAATAAAATAAGATTTATTTAAAAATAATGACAGTATATATATTGAAATTAATATTTTATTTTTAATTATAAAATATCCCAACAATACAAGAATTCTAATATATTAATATAACAATTGTGTGATAGTACGTATTCATCTAAAAATATATATAAATACAACAATTAAATTAATTCACTTATCTGTTACTATTTATAGTATCGTTTGTCGTGTTTAGTTAATAACTAAATAATAACTACGTTTTTGTTTCTTAAGAATTTTATGTAACTAAACCATCTCAAAATATTTTTGGTGAATTATTATGATAAATATAACCTATTTAAATTTTTAAAGGATATTTTTAACCAAAAATATTGGTTGGTATACATATCATAAAGTTTTATAAATGTTAAAGGTAAGGAATGTTCCCTTTTTGACTTTTTCTTAACATTATCTTTTATATAGTGAAATTCCATTTTATAATATCCCAATAACCCATATTGTTTGATAAATTTGGAAATGTGGTCGATATAATGACTACGAATGTCTTTTAGACAAGTGTTCAGTTAATTTTTGTCATTAGGATTAGGGTTTAGTCTATTACTAAGTTTAATCTTACCTTAATCATTTTAATTAATTTTAATCATTTTCACTAATACTTTTTGTCAAATTTATGTTGATATTATTGTGCACAAAATATTATATTTATTAATATTTATATAAATTAAAATAAAAGAAGTGTAAAATTATGTTTAATGCAAATCCCACACGTGTGGCGAGAAAAAAGGTTTTTTTAGTAGAAATGTTCAAAATTTCATATAAATTTTATAAATATTTTCAATATAAAAATAATTTAAATGAAATAAAATATATTAATATATAATAATATATACAATTTTAATTTAAAATCCTCTAAATATATAATTTAACATTTAATGTTATTTAAATAAAAATTATTTTTTACTAAAATGTACTATTTTAACTATACAACAACAAAATTAATCATACAATTGAAACACCAAAAATTCACCCTAAGATAATTTTGAATTGATGAATTAAAAATAGGATGTTTACATTTAAAAATAACATTTAAAAAACTTCCATAATTTAGTTTTAAAATAGTTGTGCCATTAAAATGTGGTAAAACCAGTCTTACATGTAACACACGATAACTCACTATAGTCTCTTGCATAATCATAACATGGGGTTGAGTATAAAGAGAGAATAATTAATATTTATAATAACATGAAAATATTTTATTTAATTTGGTTGTTACAGTTTTTACAGAAAAACATCTTATTGTATTGTTGCTAACATTATTTATAAAATGATTGATGTGACACAATTTCGAACTTCAAAGGTTGTAGAAACTAGAAGAGCAATGTTAAAATTCGTCTATCAAGCACTAGATATTGTAGTGGGTTAAATAGTAGAAACAATTGAAAATATATATCATAGGATTATTAATATTCTCTTTTCTATTGGTGAAAATGTTCATGATGTTGAAAAACATGTTGAGAATATAATGGATTTCATGCCCAATGATTTGGAATTGATGAGAACTGATTTTTAAGAGAAAAGGGAGCTAAAAAATTATTACCATTGATGATCTTATTAGAAACCTTTTATATAATGAGATAAAATTTAATAGAGAGTTTGAAAAATTGAAAGATAAAAATGGTGGAGTTGCTTTGGTTACTATTACCTTACCTGCTAATATCCAAGCTACTAAAAATGTTGTTAATTCTTCAAGAAATAAAAAATTTGTTATTCAATATAATTCATGTTATTTTGAACATTATCAAATTGAGAAGGCAAATCTGACTATAATTGTGAAAAATATTGTTGGAAAGATAGACTTCAATATCATTACAAGAATGGAAGTAACGATAGAAGTCACAATAACGATGTAGTACCCTGATATGAATATAAGAAAAATGAAAATATCAGACCAAATTGCTCAATGATGAGGATGAATAATAAAAAGGCTATAAATTCAGAATATAATGATTTGAAATATTAAAAATATAAGAAAAATAATAAACTAAATTCTATTGACCCAAAAAGTGCCAATGTAGGTGATTATAGTAAAAATCATATCAGAATTAGAGTTATCAATAGTGAAACCTTGGTATTTTTATGAGGTTCCACAATAAAGACATTATTTCATGGAAAATTTAAGAACTAAAGAAAAATGAACTAATATGTATTTATGTTCTAATTGCGCTGATTAGAAAAATTCCGCATCTTTTGATGAGTAATCTTCCCCATCCAAGGAAGAAATTTATTACCATTATATGATGATGATTCCTATTTTAAAAAATTGATAAAAAATAAAAAATGTGAAATTCATCAGAAACATGATAAGGATATTTATATAATTATTGTTTAGAAAAACCATTCATCATATCTTTATAAATATCTTGATAAGGATAATTATTAGAAGGATTTTATTTTTCAAGAATTATAAAAATTAATTTTTGAATAATTTATTTTACAAACTGATCTTGAAAAACTCATATCTGAAACTATTACAAAAGAGGATGATAAGTTAGATGTAAAACTATATTTCAAATTTTCATCTTTATGAAACAATTTTCAATCTTTTCTATTGGTAATGATAACTTCAATAAAATTTGAAACCAATTTTTTCTTCATGGAACTAGTTCTATAATAGTTTTTTGCTAAACAAATTTAGCCATTGTTTCATTCCAAAATGATCCCAACTTTTCACCAAGTTTCAATGTGGTGGCCATTGTAAAAAATAGTTAAATAATTAAAATACAGTCATTACGATTTGAAAAATCATATTTCAGTAAATAAATGTGGATTCTAAAAAAAATTTATCTAACACCAACAGACCCCATAATGTTTGGGTTCCAAAAGCCTAATATTTTTTAGGAATGAAAAGAATGTACCAATAATAAGAATACCAAGTACATATATAGTGGTTATTCTTTGCATATTAATGGTTAAAAATTCATTTTATTAAATATCATCAAGTTGAAAGGTAGAAAATTTAAATTTGGAGATAATGATCAATGTTATATTATTACTATACGTAACATTATTTATTTATAATGATTTAATTTCAATTGTTTTTTATTAAATATATTAATAAAAATCATATAATAATTTTTCAATTATATAATGAAGGTTCTCTTGTGAATGTTAGGAATGATATGTTTTTAGTAAATTATTCCAAGGTTGAGTCTATTCTTTCATTCCTTTGTCTTCAGAATGTTTACACACTCAACATGGAAGACATTAGAAGTCATGACTTACCAAACCTTAGTGAAGTGGAGACCAATCATGGTAATATGAGAGAACGTTAGGACACTATAACCTTAGAAATAAATACATGATAACTATGAAAAGAATCATTAGTGATCTACTAAATCCTAGGATTTATTCTTTAAATGTAAATAATTCTTATCAATATTTTAAGAAACATATGTAGAGTTCTCAATCTATATTTGATGACTCAACATTTTATTCTTTATAGTTAGTGCACATGGACTTATTTCTTCCTATATAAATTTGAGTTATTTGTGGGAAATACTATGTATATGTATTGGTTGATGATTAAAATATCTTTACATGAGGTTTTTTTATCGTAAATAAATTTTAATATTTTTATAAACATTTTTATATAAGGATAGAAACGATAAGAACCCTTTCTTGATTAATATTCATAGTGATCATTGTGGAGAATTTTTAAATTCTCCTTTTGAATTGTTTTTGTAATAAAGGTTTTGAACATAACCCTTCATTTCCTTGAACTTCCTAGTAAAATGGTTTCATTGATATAAGAAATAGAATTATTCAAGAAATAACAAGAAACATATTTAGTCAATACTCAATTGATAAATATTTTTGGGATGAATATGTCTGTAATGCATTATATACTATAAATCAAGTTTTAATCTGACCCTTTCTTAATAATAATTTTTATGAGTTCTGGAAAATCCTAGAACAAAAATTTTCATACTTTAGAGTATTTAGATGTAGAGTATTCATCTTTAATATGAATGGTAACTTGCATAAATATGCACCAGAATCCTATGAAGGCATATTTTAAGGATATTCGACTAATTATATAGAATATAGTTTATTTAAAAATAATCATGTACTATTGAACATACAGTTCCTGTTATGTTTGATGAAACTTGACCTTTTTAAAAAAACATTAAACAAAATCCTCATATGTGGGTTTTAAAACTAATTTTAAACCTTTTTTAGAGATTTCTTCACGTAAGGATATAACACAGTAAATAGTTTCTGAAGTTATTCCTTAGCGATATTTTTCATGTTATGATTATGTATAGAATTTTCAAAATCCAAAAATAGAGTTGTTTCGTATAAATCATACTAGTGAAAGTATCATTGGAAATTTTGATCAACAATATTGGACTAATAGTTACTTAAGGAATGACATAGATAATCTACCTTTCCATTCCCAATTTGAACATATGAATCTTAATGAAACTTTATCTTATGAGGATATTATTTATTCTATGTAATATGAGATAAATTAACTTTAAAGGGACAATGTATAGACCTTAGCTGAATGACCTAAAGAAACATATACAGTTGGATTAAACTAAGTTTTTGAAACAAATGTGATTAAAATTGAATAATTTTTTGGAAATAAATCTATCCTTTTTCCTAATATTTATAATAAATAAGAAGGAATAATCTATCAAGAAATATATGCACATGTATCTAGATTTGATGTTATTTTTACTCTTTTATGATTGTTAGAAATCATTAATTTCATGATATTTCAAATGAATGTTATGTGCTCTTTTTTGAACAGATATTTTCAGATAGAATTTTATGTTGAACAACCCCTAATTTTGAAAATAAAAAACATCATTAATAAATTTATAAACATACCAAATCCTAAAAAGGAATAAAAAAATACAATAATTATTGGTATGGTATGTAGAAAAGATTTTTCTATAATACAATTTTTTAAGGGAGTTGTGGATCCAACTCTTTTAATGAAATTTGTTAAATAAAAAATTGTGGATGTTGAAATATATGTTGAGGACATTATATTCATCTCAACTCAAAAATATTAAACAAATTCCTTTGTTGATATTATCAAATCTGAGTTTGATATTAGTAAGATGGTTGAGTTAACATTCTTCCCTGGTTTATAGATATCATAAATACCAGAATGAAAATATATATCACATCATAAGTATATTGAATATATTTAAAAAAAATTGTATTATATAATACTAAAAGTATTATTACAGCTATAGGTACCTCAAATACTCTATATTATGATGATTCTATAAAACTAGTTTGTTAAAATTCTTTTTGAAATAAGATATTAATTTTACTATACATAAATATTAGTCATCAAGGATTATTTTTTACTATATAATTATTTGAAAGATATAAAGATAATCCAAATAGTCTCATATAAAGGATAGAAAAAGATTTTTTCTTTATCTTATAAGAACTATGGACTTAGTACATTTCTATTATTCAGAAAATATTTTGGAATTAAAATATGCTTAGGATTCTGAATTTTGATGTTGTAAAATTGATAGAAAAAAACATCTAAAACATATCACTTCTTAGAATATTTATTAGTTTCTTGGTACATTAAAAAACAATGCTTAGTACCACTTTAAACTGATTAATCTTTTTATATATCATCTGAATGTTATTGTTTCTGAGTGTTGTGGATGCAACACACACTCACTAACTATGGGATGACTTTTTCCAAATCATAATTATTTAAGATAACAAAATTTTTATTGCCTTATATAAAAACCCAATACATTACTCATGTACAAAAAAATAATATATATGAAACACATTTCTTTCAGATAAAAATAATTGAAATATAATTATATATTGGTCAGAGTTCAAGAATAACCTTCTGATATTATTACAAGACCCCACACTTCTGATAGATTTGAATACATGAAATAGAATCTGAGAATGATCAAGGTCAAATGATCTTTCTTACCAACTTCTTTTTTACAAATTTTCTTATATTTAGATACTAAATATTATAGGGGGAGTATAAAAAAAATTTGTTTTCAAAAATTAATTTTATTCTAGAAATTATATTTTCTAATAATTCAATTTACTATTCATTTTTTGGGACATATAAATGTTATAAAATTTTTTGAAAAAAAAATTCTTTTTAATATGTTTTTGGATTTCAAAAATATTCTAATAAGTATTATATTTAAAACTATTAAAATATGTTTTTATAATGAAAATTCATAATTAATTTTCTCTAAAAACTATTTGATTTATAAGACTGTAAAAAAAATTGTATTCAATGTTTGATAATCAAAACTACTATAATTATTAAAAACATTAAAATCAATAAATTTATATTGTTGGATAATTTCACTCAAAAAACATTTTCTCTTATCATTTAAATTTTTTCACTATGTCATTGTGATTAGTTATTTTATTATTGTTATAACTCATAGTTTTATAAATTTTTTTAAAGGGTTTTTTAAAAATAATCCTTAATTGTATTCATCCACAATACAATAAATTCCTTTATAAATCTCCAAAGTTAAAAATTATGTCAGAGCTTTTGTTGGATGATTTTGAACCATTATATCATAATAGTTTTAATCTTAATTGATTGATATGTTATGTATGATCAAACAGAACCTGAGTACCTATATAAAGGAGGCCCCATGTCCCATATTGATTTCCACATCTGTTTTTGTTTAGAATGTGGAAAATGGTTATGTGATTATAATTGGAATACCATCAGAACAAAATTATTTTTTCTTTCACACAACTACTTGATGATCTTAGTGCTTTAAATAACTATAAATAAATATACTAATTTTTGGATCACTATAAAAATATTCAAAATTTCAACAATCTAACATTGAATAATCGCCTAATCTTCCCATATATGTAAGGCGTTCTGATCTAAAGGAAGGGAGATCATGATATTATCAATGTTTATGTTGTTAATTCTTTGATTATTTAATGAACATAATGAATTTGAATCTTATTAGAATCATCATTATTTCCATCAATGAAATGATGAATAGATCCATCAAGTCTAATATTATCATGTATTCAGCATTATTAAACAAGTGATTGGCTTAATGAATGAAGTTGTTCATGATTTTGATTAAATAAAATCTGAATAGAATGTAGATTTTTTATATTATTAATGGTTTAAATAAGATGATAAGATTGAGTTTTGGTGAAAAAATATATTTTTATTGAAACATATGGTACTGCTTCTTTGGATGTAAGACCTTCAATAAAAATTGAGATGGGTGAGCGGAAAAATAAAAGGAAATAATATTTTTCTCTACCTAAAAACGTAAAGAAGAAAAATAAATTACCACATGAATTATGAGATGAGTGGAAAAAGTAGAAAGATGATAGGGAACCTGGGATCTGATTGTTGGAATTTACCCAGCTAAAGCCCAGGCCTAGGGGATATATGTTGCTAATACCATGCAACAAGAATCCAAAAATAAGAAGAAAAATATTATGTTTTTTAGTTCTCAACTATATGATAATATGTTAAAGGATATTGAGAATGTTTTTAGGAATTTTTTTTACATTCATCCTATTCTGATCAAGAAAATATATATATTTGACTATCTTTTAATGAAATTTATTTTATTCATTTCAATTCTCCTTCAGAGTTTGATAAAGAAAAAATTAAAATATTTGATGAAGAATAGATTCCACCAATTTTTTAATAAAAACAATCAACATCAGTTCTAGGTGGAAAAGAATATTCAAGAATAGAGGAATGCCTCCAAGATGAGTTTAATAAATAAAATAAAGAATATTTTTTAGTTATTTATAAAATAGTTAATGAAAAATGGAAAGATAAAATTATAATGAATCTAGTGAATATTAATAAATTAAAGAGTTTGTTGAAGAATAAGAGGAAGGGGATGATAATAAAGAAGCTAATAGCGATATTGAAAATGGATATAATTAATATGTTATGGATGAAAATGAAGAACAAGATAGGGAGTTAAGGAGACTAATTTCATTAACCATTCATTTAAATCAAGGTAATCATCATCTTTGGAGTTACCTTTAAGAGATAATAAATAAGAAAAATCTCAATGTTCTAAAAAGAAAGAAACCACATCATTATCTATGAAGGAAAGGGATGAACATAATTCGAATAAAAAGGATGATATGTCTAACATTGATGATAAGGATAAATTACAATTATCTAATAGAAAGAACATATTTTTAAAAAATTCTATGAATGTTTGAAATGTGAAGGGGAAGGAAGATGAAATCATAACATGTAATGGAAAACTCACTAAAATCAAGCAAGATGGTTAAGACTTAGGTAACACCTTAACTACTGAAGGAGTTGATTACATTATTAAAACCACGAAGAGACTCAATGTAATAATTATTTATTTTCATTGACTTGAATCCCTAGTATAAATTAATCATGAAATCCTTGATCAAAACAAAGAATCATTAGTTTTGTTAACAGAAAGATTAATTTGAAATGATCCCAATTTCACCATTTTACAAGAAACTTTTCAATCTCAAAAAAGGTATGAAATAATGTTTTAAAGTTGTTTTTTCAGATCGAGGATGATAAAAATATGTTTGATGAAAATTTTAATGAGGTTATGTTTTTAATGACTGAGTATTCTTAATCATATAACTAGTTTTGCAAATATATTAGAGAAAGTTTAATTTTTGTGGAGAGTTTCATAGTTTTTAATGTTGATCAGACCTAAAAAATTAAAACATATAGTTAAAATTATAATACGTGAGGTTTTATGTTTCTAGAATCTAATATCATGTCGTGTGAATTGACTATTAAAAAGAAAGATAAAATGTACACTTTTGGGAAACATTATATTTTGGAAGAAAATATTCATACTCAAGAAGAAAGAATACCAATACAAAAGCAGTACTGATAAGAGTCTACAAAAATTAAAAACATTAAATAATCATTAATGAAGAAAGATTAAATTTTTCCTTTTTGAACTTTTTTTATAATTTTTTTTAAAATAAGCATTATGTTTCATTTGAATATAAATTAATTAATTTTTCCATCCAAATATGATTATGACTAAATATTTATTAATTTAGATTGGTTGAATTTTATTTCATATTTATTATGGATAAATATTCATTCTATCAAATTTTTTCATATTTTTTCCCACACTAATATTTTAGGTAGCTCATTTATTTTCCTCATTTTATTTTGAAAACAACAATGGGGGACAGATATTTTTTTATGGGAAAACATTTCTTCTAAATTTTACATATTCTTATATAGGGAGAAAGTATCTATAAAAGATGAGTTATCTCAAAGATAAATCATTATTATAAATTCTGAAAAATATTGTATAGAGTTAAAATTTTTATAAATGAGAGTTATAAGATTATGGCAGAAAAAGGGGGTGTTTTTTTCATTTGGGGGAATTAATTGTATTCAATATTATACTCTCCATTATATTCAATATGTTTATAATCATAGAAGGATTTAAGGAATAAATATCTATCTTTATATATGAAAATATTAAAATAATTTCTCTATATGTTAATAGTTATTTTTCCTTTATTTATTAGGGTCTGTGGTTTCCAAAAATGGTTAGATTGTTGACATAGAATTAATTTTTTTCACATTTCTGTTCCTTTTATTTTGGAAATCACAAACAACTTATTAAACCCTATTTACCAAATTTTTATTCCCAAAGTGTTTTATAGTGTTTTTTTCGAAAAAATATTCTTTTAATATATATAAATTTATTCCAAATGAATAATGAGAACAAACCTATAATGCTTCCTTATGATTATCATAATGCGAATGATTATGATAAATTTCAAACTCACCATTATCCGAAGTATTGATATAATTTTAGTATTTTTCTTTCAAAGTGAGAATTTATTTACAATCAAAATGATACTCATACCGATAAACATCAAACTTGAAAACTTTTAGATTATTGTAATGTCTTTTTTAAGAATATTTATCAAACTGAATTATATTAATGATCATATTTATCAGGCTTGTTCTGAATATAAGAAATGATTTTTTCACTGAAATAGTGTAAATATATATTCCATTGGACATTAAGTTATTCTAGATAGGTATTAGCTATCATGTTCTAGGTGTCCATGTAATGATAAAAAATTCAGAGAAGATATGATATTTGGGATGTAAATATGATCATTGGGAATATACCTATAAATAATAGGTTATTCAAATTGTTTGAAGCTTTTGATTATAATAGATAATTTCATTTTTCATATATCACTTTATAAGGACTGTGATGGTTTCATAGCATGAAATTCTTGTTCTTTGTCTAAATAATTTCTATAGAGTTTTATAGTTCGAAGGAAACCATGTCAAGTTGTATCCTTATGAAATTTTTCATTGTAATCAAGTTTCTGACTGTTGTGATTATGATCGAAGGATTCAAGGGATATGATGACATAGAATCTGATAATCTTGATTGAGGGATCATGTGAATAGTGAAATAGTGAATCTGACCTACCTGATCGATGTATTCTCTATGTAGGAAGACATATTTTATCTTCCTATAAGTGGATTTCATTTATGAAGAATGAAATTCTTTTTTGTAAGTATAAAAAAGGGAAACCTTTAGAAAAGGTTTTTGGATGCCTAAATCTTAATGATAAAAGGTGTCACATTTTAATAATAGTTGTATGTCATTCATACATTACATTACAATTAAATATCTTTCTTATTTATATGTATTTATATAGATTCATTTATAAAATAAATCGAAACATCATATAGATATTCCTCGACAGATTGTTTAAATGCTACTAAAATGATTATGATAAAATAAAATTATTTAATAGTATCTATAATAATTTAGATATTTTTTACAACATGATTTTATGATAATGATTCTAAACAATATTCTATAACTTTGATATATTTAAATCAATCATGATTATAATAATTTAATAATTGTTCTGAGATTTGTGTTTGAATCGATGAATTTTACTTAATGTATTTTGGGAATTTGTTTAGTTTAAACTATTTTAAACTATTGTTCCAAGAACAAAATTACCCACACCCTTGTAATAGATCCATATGATTATATTATTATGATTATTATATCAACATAACTAATATTGATATCCAAAAATGCAAAAATATTATAAAAAATTTAAAATATAAAAGTCCCCAAAAATAATGGATAATAAAAATATATGGATTTGACTCAATAGTTGCTCAAACCCAGATATTAATGTCGTTATCATCCACCCATGTTATCCTAGAATATTGATAAATATTTTATATACATTTGGTGATAATAATAGGAAAAATAAATAGGTACATGTTCTAGACCACAAGTTCATGTGTTAAAAAATAATTCGATCATTATAGCGAATAAAAAATAAGAACCAACAAGAACCTATTCACGTCATCTTACCAAACCCTACATCTTCAATGATCACTCAATAAATCATGCATCCAATATAATAATACATCATTGACATCATAAAAAATTAAGGTGCCTCACTACTGCTTACCCACTGATGTTCCACTATCAATCCCCAATGTTTAATTTCCTATGATCCTACCCCTTCCAAACATACCACATCACATCACATCACATTATTACAACAGACCCTATGGACATACATCACATCACATCACATAATAATTGTAGACACTTGCACCACACATCTCATTTCATCACTACCCACCCACTTCCACAAGGGTCACACATCCCATCACATCACATCCGACCCACAAACACCCAGGATAGACATCAAATCACATAACATCACACCTGTGGAAAATTTGGTCATATATCACTTCACATGACATCCCAACCATTAACACCTCGGACACACATCACCACTGGTTAATCTCTACCAATAACCTGTATTAGTGCTTCTAAAGTAAGATTATGGGAGAGAGGGTATTTATCCATCCATATCACCATCATCCTTGATGTTTGGAAATAAACCAGCAACTCAACACCAATGAGTGTTGTTAACGTTATCCAACTCAGGGGAAAATTAAATAACATAAACATACATGATATGATTAAATAGAATACAATATGTGACCTACAATTTGACATCATATTCAATATCCCACACCACATCAATTGTCACAATTAATTCCACCCCTATATGCAACACCATGAAACAACCTCACAAACCACATAACATTTCCCACTTCCAAAAAAAATATTTCTTCCATCTTTTTTATCCATTTAATTACACATTTAAATAATCATTCAATTATTAAATTCAGTTTCTTAATTATTATATGATTGTTTTTAGTCCATCTATTTTAGGTACCAGGCTATTTTTTATTTATCATTATAGTTTATCCCATGGATAATTGAGAAAAATTCTCAAGAACCCCATGCTAAAACTATCCCATCAATCACAACTTCCAAAGAACAAAAAATAAACCATCATCACTTTACCACATTACCCAATCTATATCGTCTTATCAGCCACCCCTCACATCCATCATGAAACGTTATCACCGTATACCATAATAAATCCACTATCCCATAACTACTACACCAAAATCACAATGCCACAACCACATCACACCAAATCACACACTATCCCTCATCACATCCATGATAAGAAACTACCACCTCACTCACCCACATACTACAAATTATATATGGTAACTACCACTACCTCACAACTGACCAAGGAACAAATTGCAACACAACGAGCACAATCATACACAGTAACATCACAAATAGAATTCCATAATTATTTAGGGGCATTATAATATATCTTCTTTATTTATCATGGGTATTTTCACAAACACAAAAAACCTTGAGAAAAAATTTTATTATCAAAAACTACATTCCTTATGATTTTATTTAGGAGTTGATCATACAAAAACCTCACATAGGCCATTATAGTTTAAAGAATAGAGTGAAAAAAGATCCCTAAAACTGTTATTTTTTGAATTGGAACCAAACATGAATAACAGCGTCAACAACATATACAAAAGAATTATGGAATGTCAGAACATTTCAATATCATAAATTTAATACCTTCCATTTATTTATCTCATTAAATAGATCCTTATTATTCCAGCATTTGTTATTAAAATCTTGAAGATCTCCCACATAGCATGTATACAGTTGAGAACGAGGATACCCTAACTCAAAGATTATTTTTGAACTTTTTTTGCACCGTATGGAAAAGAAAATTAATCCCCAAAACACAACCAAACCATGATACTGTGGATCAAACTTCATTGTACTAAAGGTTCATCAAAAATGAAACCCATAAACAATATAAACAAAAATCACAAAACTGTAGGGAATCATTGTAGTGGAATTGATGGAAATACCATAAATAGAGAGGACAACTCACCTCAGATCATAAATGGGCATCCTATATAACTCAACATTCATTTTATGGGATAATAGGGATTAAAGACCTCCTTGGAGTTCTTAGGTGTCAATAATAATGATAAATAGAGAGTTACATAATAATGAATTGAAATCATTCAAAGGAATTATAAAATAATATTTTTCTCTAATTTTAGGTCTTGTATTCAATTAAAGAAATAAATTCCATGTAGTCCCTATAATTTCATGTTGTGAAACCAATAATTCTGGTCAAACCCCAATTTATCGGGTTTGTACCTATGTTCTTGTTCTATTCATTTGAATTTATTACATTTTTTGAATTAAACTTTCAAAACATGAATCCATTTCAAGGAATCTCCTATTTTCATCATATAATTCACTAAACCTGGTTGATACCAAAGTTGTGAACATCCAATTAACATCGTGTAAATTATTCATGACAATAATATCATGGTGTAAATTTGATGAACCTCTAACCACCATGAAACTTCCTCAAGCCTCCTATAAAAGACCACCATCACCCAAAACTATAGAAGTAACAGACTGGGAAGGAACAAACTATTACATTAGAGACAACCCAATTTTTTATCAGCCTTAAGAATCAAAACCAAACCACGGAAAATAATTTTTTTTAAATAACAATCTCATAAGATACCTCTCAAAAATCATGTCACATATCAAATGCTTCCTCCAACAAAACACCCCTGGTGACAGTGACTAAATAACGCCTTATGCCACCAAATCACCACAAAAGCACATCAACATCCTTATAACCAAAACCAATTTCAAGAAAAAACAACACACAACGCCACAGAAGTCCCATTATTAAATAAATTCAATCCTCCCACTCATGATAATATAAAATCTATTTGGTACTAACTCGCCCACAAAATTTCAATCGCATCATATTATAATTTATATATATTAAAAAAAATACTTCTTAGATAATGTTTCAGAAACAATATCACACCATATTCCTCAAGGATGAAATCACATCTCAATACATAGTAATATAAAAATATCACATTATCCAAAAAATGAAAACAAAGAAAGATTCAAAATAATTCGAGTTACTGGTCATGCATCAGCATATCACTCCTTCCAAGTAATCTCGTCCATGACACCATGCCTTTACAACATGAAAATAATTAGAGTGTTCCATCGATGTAGAACATTATCTTAATGATCTTGTATCTCTACTAGTCGCTCAATGAATGTTGTTCCATACTTGATATCCAACTATCCCAAATCAATAACATGGGTGTCCTTGTGAAGATATCGATGATGACAAGACACTTGTAATACGTATTGGATCCTACACATATTTTGTGGAAATTCCAATCACTACTCTACCTCTCCAACATTCCAAAACCCCCTCACAGGTCCCAACAATCCTGGTATAGATCATGCTTCCCATACGAGGATTATGCTGCCCATGCAAAGGGAAAACGTTCAAGAACACATGTTCTCAAACATCAAACTCCATGGGACTCCACCTATAATCCAAAAAGGAATTACAATGGATAAATTCAACCCTCATACACTTAAGAACAGACTATATCTTATCATTCTTTATATACACCACATTAGGACCAAGAATTGATGACTCACCAAACACCATCCAGCACAATGGATAACAGCATTGTACCATCTGTAATAACTAAAAAAAATCCATTTTTGTGGATGAGTGATGGATATTGTTGAATGAAAACTACACCCATATAACATTTCATACACAAGATCAACCAATGTCCATGACAAATTCTGACAAGATAACCTTCAACATATTGATGGTCTTCTCTATATCCCATTCTATCAGAGAGGTTGGAGTTCTAATGCACAAATATATGCCAAATGATTTCTGAAATCTGAATGATTAATATAAAATATGATGGTAGTAACCAAAACATAAATCTTAACCATATAATTCTTTAATCACCTAGCCAAAACATCCATGACAATCAACTTAGTGATCTTTAGGAAGTGAGATGATTGTTTATGTCAGACTAATATCACCCAAACCACACTACAGTTCCCAACGATCAAGGAAATCCTATTATAATATCAATTGATATGTCCTCACATTTCCACTCGGGGACATATAAGGACTAAACCAGACCACCCCGAACATGGTTCTCCTCTTTCACGTTTTGAAAAACCATATATTTTTTCACGATCTCCATCATTGACCATTTCATACATGTAAAAAAACGTTTTCCCCTCTACAAATTATATATATTTTCTGTACAAGGATGTACTACATATGGTGAATTATTAATTTCATGGAGAACACCCTCACACATTGACCACGGAAAAAAATTCTCCAATGGAACAACACCTAATCAGGATTGTCCTCGAACCATCCCTCAAGAGAATTACTATTTCCAACACGATCACTCACCTCCTCTTTCAATGAGTCTCCCCTCTGTGATTCTTCAACCTAATACATAAATGATGAATATATGGACATTAAACGATTAGAAACTCATCCAATACTCTCTCTAACATCAATATGCATCTCTAAATGATATTATATTCATTTCCATACATCTAGAAAAGATCAAAGATAGGTTCTATTGGGTCACTCAACACAACACATCAGTAAAAACATTACACTTTAATGGGGTGTAATATTTCTCAGTATTTTAATTGGAAGAAATTCTATAGACCCTCATTGGAGTGGATACATATTCTATTGAGGGAAAGAAATCCTAAAGATTAGGTAGTCTATAAAAACCACAAAATTATATCAGATGAGGTAATGTATCTTTAATTTTTTCATAATAAAAACTACTACCCAATTTAGATAATTGGTGTCATAGATACACATGTATTGACAGAGCTTCCTAATACCATAGAACAGACCAATTTCTCCATTAGGTAAATTTACACTACATGAAACTGATCTATACATGAAAAATCTTTTTAATTTTTGGTCATTTTTTTAGAAGTGGTAGAATTCATGAATAATTTGGGACGATCCTCCAATAATGGATTACGAGAATAATGAAATTGTGAGATTTTTCCATATTCAAGGGTGTTTCTTAAGAAAAAACTACCACAACTATTTATGGGTCTACTGGAACACCATTCTTAGACACCACATGTCCCTTCAAACACACCTCTCACTTCTAGAACTCAAATTTGGACTACTTCTCAAAAATATTTTGGTGTCTAATGACCTTCAAAAAACACTATAATGATCATTATTATATTATTTTGACATTATTTTGACCAAGATATCATCGAGGAATATGATGAATAATTGGTCCAGAATATCATGGAACAAAGACTTCCTAATCCCCAAGAACATGGTTCGTGTGTCTGTAACACTGAACGAAATGAATAAAAACCAAGAGATTCCATACATTAATATAAAGAAAATATACTAAACATCATCATATTTCACACCCAAATTGTGAAATCAACACCAAAAATCAATCTTCATGAACCAACTAGCCCATATCAACATGTTGAATAGCTCATATATCCTCAAAAGTGAGTAAGTGTTATTTACTATTACCTGATTCAACATTTTTTGATTTATACACAACATCATACTACCATATAACATCTTAGAGAACATCATTGGAGCACCCCACAATGACACACTATGTCGTATTGAACCCCTCTAAGAAAAATCATCCCCCAGAAGTTTCTAACCATACAACTCTGTGGGAACCATCCAATATGAATCCATCAAAACTAGAGATGTGTCTGGATGAAACTCTATCTTTTGAACAAAGTATCATCAAGGTCTTAGTTTCATAACCTCCATTAAAAAAGTATCCAAGTACTCCCACACAACCCTAAAAACACCCCAACAGAATATTATGATTAAAACTCTACAAATTTGACAAAAGAGTCTCTAGTCTCCTACCACCTAATGGAAATCCTCTCTCACTAATGAAATCCACTCGCTATCATTCCTATAAAACTAGATACTCTTATTCATTAGAAGAAAGTGAATTTATGCATGAAATATAGCCAAGGGATAATATAAGATGTTTTTATTTGTAACAATAAAAAGACCCCCACTACCTTGGGATTCCCCATCATCTATCCACATCCCCAACAAGAATCATCCAAAAAAACATGACCTATAACTGGTGTAGACAACACCATGGTCACTAGAATCCTCTCCACATATTTTCAATACATATGGAACAAAGTAGGGGAAACAAAAATTTATGAGGATCCTATGTTAGAAAATTAATATATAAGGGTAGATGAAGTGAAAAACTAAAAAAATATAGTCGGTGAATTATTACGTATCCCCTCATATTATCCCTTCAAGTAATTCATAAAATACTTCTTCACATCCTGGGAAATATAAATCATAGAAAGGGGTGAGCTTAGATGCCCATTAAGGATAACAATATAACATAAACATTCATAAATATGCATAAACATTTAAGGTAAAGTATAACTAAAAAAAGACTTTTAAACATGAACACCAGAATAATATAGAAGAAATAAATTGAAATAATTTGATTTACTTTTTCACATGGACATTCTACTAGTCAAATAATCACATTCAATATCAATAACCACTTTCATATTGAGGAATTCACAATGCCAGACTATCATAACCACATAGTCAAGGCTTTGTGCCAAGACAACAAATAATATTTTTTCAAGGCCATGTTCCAAGACACTAGTTTGCCTCATGAGACATATCGATGCATCGAGGAGCTATAGAAATCTCCACCTGTCACTTATTAAGTCCAATGCATTCCTCATATGAACATATTTAATCATAACATAAACATTCATATTAAAACTAGCATATGAAATGTCTATACTTTCTCTATAAACCATGAATGTAATAAAAATAACACATCCACAGACAAACGTATCACAAAACCTTCAATACTATATAAAAGTTTTGTATCATAAAAAATCATCTTCAAATAAGCTTAAAATGCATCAAAGGATGTTGACATATATTAAATCAAAACTATTTGTGAGAAATATTTCTTTTTTTGAAATCATTTAAAAGACACATAATTATAAAATAAAACATTTACATTGAAAATATTCATATAAGCTTTTATGGGATACTTAGACAATTTTATAATGGCATAAAATAGCCGCACCCGCCGTATAGTTTTAAAAAATCATTCTTACATTAATTTTGTCTTAATGGTTAAAAAGGACCTTGTTTTGGAAACTGTGGAAATATTCCATTATAAAAATCTTATAAAAATTCAAACAAGGGTATAAATAAATTTAACCCATATTCAGTAAAATAGTATTAATGATTTGAAATACATTTTTAAGAAACATGGATGTGGATGATAAAGAGGTCCCAGTAGATAATTACAAATAAACGACCTTAGATAATGAATAGATTGTAGAATTAACCCTTACCTTGTAAATTTCCTTGGTTGAGGGTAGGTTAAACTCCTATATAATGTGAAAACAATTGTTATTAAATTATAAAATAATCATATACATTAATATGATATCATATATTATATGTAAAAATTTCATTCTTAACAATATCTTAGTATTATAGTCATTTTGGGTGTTAACTTACTTATTTTCTTTTATATGTTTTGATACATAAGCCATGTTTGATATGGATAGGTTGTATCATACTCATATCCAGAATGATATCAAGTCCTTAAAAATTATTTTTCATCATAAAATTATAATTATTCTTGAATGGATAGGATGAGGAATGAATGTTATCGCGTTCGTGGAGACTGTAGTCCGTACATACGCACGAGTGACAATATCATTATTTTGATATTAAAATCATATATAATATAATGGTATAACATATATAAAGAATAATTATAATTTTATATTTATTATTTACTTCAATTACACATCATTATCATACCCATCAAAATAATAATGTTTTGAATAACAATTACACCATGACGTGGAGATGGTAAGCCATACGTACGCACGTTTTGTGACATGTCATTCAAAGGATGGATATAATACTGAATATTGTTGTACCATATTTATAATAACATCATAGTATATATAAGATACTGGAGTTATTATTTTATAATTTGAATAACAATGAAAGAATAAGTTTAAGAAAAAAGGAACTTGAAAGAGGGTGGTGAAAACGTTACCTCTTCTTCGGGTTCTTCATTTTGATTTGATCAAAAGGGCTCCATAGGTTAGCTTTCTGATTAAACTAATGACTCTAGGTTAAATTTCGGGGTGTTGAAAGAATACTTGGGAAGTGGTAGGCTAATCAAAAAGGCATGAGAGGTGTGAGTAATTGGTTAGAAGTGATGTCCTTTTATAAGGGGGAGGAGGGGCTCTTTAGGGAAAACATAAAGTATTATTTTATAATAAATTCATATTCGATTTATAATGGCTCCAAATTAATTTATTTAAAGTATAAGGTGTGTATGGGTAGAAATACTTTCAACCAATAGGTTTTAGACAGGTATGGGTCACTATATTTACCATATTTTTATATTTAACTCTTAGTTAAATAGTTTGACATTTACCATGTCTTCATGTCTTTTAATATTATATGGTTAATAAACATACTATAACAAGACATTAAAACCCCAAGTGGTTAATTATTAATATATATAACCTTATCTATGTCATTTTTTCGGACATTATTTTTTTAGGAAATAATTATCTACTAATAATATAATATTTGTTTTAAAAACTCATTTATGTCAATTTTGACACTATTTGGTATTTTGTTTTTTCTAAATTTAGAACAAAATTATTACTTAAAAAATCATCTAACTAACCCTAATATGTTATATTAACATATAAAAATAGTGGAATTCATTAAGTGTCTCAAATCACATTTATTTTGATATTTATAATATCAATTATTTTAATATTTAATTAATTAGTTAATTACTTCTTCACCATTGTGTCATAAAAAAATTAAATTATATAATGTCTAAAAAATATAAATAAAATACCATTATGCAGTAATTATTTTTAGATTTCTAATGATTATTTATAATTGAATTTATATTATTTATAATGCTATATTAAAAATGTTTTAGTTATTTAACATTGATTTTATCTCTTTTAACTCTTTTTTGAATTAAATAATAAAAAATGACCTAGTCTAATCCAAGTGGACCAAAGAGGTTAATATTTGATTCCTAACATTTTTTGGGTCAATTTATACTTATCAAATAGAATTAGGACATGTTTTAGGGTAATGATAATATCATTTTTACCCTTAATTACCCTCTTTACTTTTAATCATGGTAAATAAAGGTAAAAATTTCTTAATCACTGAAAATTATTTCTATCTTATTGAACCAAATTTTACTCCTTGATATTAACCGTGTCTCTTGGATTTTTGAAATTCCACTCACAGAAGCAGTGAAATTACGTTTTATGTGAATTTTCAAATTCTCCTAGGAGATTGGTAAAAGATGGTGAACAGTTCAATAAAATTTTTATATATCTAAATTTTTTATAAACTAACTCCAATGAATTACATTGAACATAAGTAAGTATTATGTATCTATTTTGACCTAAAATAAATTTAAATAAAATAAATAATTATTAAATAAAAATTCTATTTTAAACTATAACTATGTGTTTTTCACTATTCATCAAAAATTGAAAGTTTTCAGAAAAATCCAAAACATCACCCTAAGCTAATTTCGATATTCTGAATCCAAAAATGAAGTCCAATTTGAAAGATAAAATTTATAAAATATCAAAAAGTGGATATTACTATTAATAACGGATATTTTGATTGGTTGTGGTGTGTGTTAGAACTCGAAGTTGCGTACAACACACACTACTGTATTATTCAATGAGAAGCGTACCGTGGAAGCCTGGGGTGTTAGATTCTCCCCTCATTTAAATAATTTCAACCTCCAAATTTCTAGGATATTACTTCACAAAAAGACTCGGTTGTTCTTAATTATAAGTTCCTTAGGTTCCCACGTTGATTCTTCTATCTTATAGTTTCCCTATATAACATTTACCAAATGAGTCGTTCGGTTTCTCAACACTTGTTCTCCGGTATCTAGAATCCTGATAGGCTGTTCACAATAAGACAGATCGGGATCCAGTTCTAATTCCCCATAGATGAGTACATGGGTTGGTCCAGGAATGTATTTCCTCAACTGTGATATGTGGAACACCTCGTGAACATTGGAGAGATTTGGCGGCATTTCAAAATGATAAGCCACATCCTCAATTCATTCTAGAATTTCGAAAGGTCCTATATACCTGGGACTCAATTTACCTTTATTTCCAAAACTTATAACTCCCTTCCATGGAGGTACCTTCAAGAAAACATGATCTCCTACCTATAGTTCCAAATCCTTCCATCTGTTATCAGCATATCTCGTCTGCCTACTATGAGCTGCATTGATGTGGTTTTGTATTACCTTCACCTTTTCAATCATTTCCTCCATCAGTTCTAGGCCTACAAGTTTTCTTTCACCAACATCCTCTCAACATGTTTTTGTGAAACATCTCTTTCTATATAACGCTTTATATGGTGCCATCTGAATATTTGAATGAAATCTATTGTTATAGTAATGTTCTACTATAGGTAAATATTGATCCCACATACCCTGAAAGTCAAGTGAGAAAGATCTCAACATGTCTTCTAAGGTTTGAATAGACAATTCTTATTGTCTATCTATTTGAGGGTGGTAGGAAGTTCTCAAACAATGTTTAGTATCCAAGGCCTTCTGAAGAATCATCCATAATCTTGAAGTCAAATGGGGATCATGATCAGAAACAATCGATAGGGGTACTCCATGAAGTCTCACAACATCATTAATATATATTCTTTCTAGACGTTCATGTGGTAGATCTTCTCTTATAGAAATAAAATGTGCTGACTTGATAAGACAATCAACAATTACACATATTGCATCGTTCCTTCTAGGAGTCTTTGGTAGCCCCATGACAAATCCCATTGTGATATTATCCCATTTCCATTCAGGTATGGGAAGAGGTTGAATGAATCCTCTAGGTTGTTCCCTTCCACAATTCACTTGTTGAAAACCCATAAATCATAACACAAAATCAGCAATCCTCATCCTCACGTTGTCGCACCAGAAATGGTCATTCAAATCTATATACATTTTTTTTCTCTCAGTGTCTATAGAAAAATTCGAACTATGAGCATCATCCTATAATTCTCTTTTTATATTAGGTATATCAGGAACACAAAGTCTCTTCACAAATTTTGAAATTCCATCTTCATACACAATGTCATTCAATCTCCCATCCTTCACAGCTTTAATATTATTTTGAAATTCTTCATCATAGGTATCAGACCTCTTTATCCTTTCTAGTAAAGATTTTTTTGGAAACCATTATAAAAATTATCATTGTTTCACCTTCCATGGTTATTCCTATATCCAAATTTACTAGATCCATGAAAATTGGATCCCTTTCAACTCTCATTTGATTCAAAATTCCATGATCCTTTCATATCAAAGCATCTTCCACTTTATTTTCCTTCCCTGGATGGTAGTTTATCGTGCAATCATAATCATTGAGTAGCTCAAGCTATCACCTTTGCCTCATGATGAGTTCTTTCTGTGTGAAAATATACTTCAAAATATTGTGATCAGTATATATCTCAAATTTTTCACCATAGAGATAATGTCGCCATATCTTCAAAGCAAATATTACAGTAGATAAATCAGTATCATGAGTAAGATAGTTTTGGTCATGAATTATTAGTTGTCATGATGCATAGGCAATAACCCTATCATTCTGTATAAGGACACAACCAAGTCCTTTCTTTGAATCATCACTATATATAACAAACCCATCATTCCCCGATGGTAGAGTCAATATAGGAGCATTGAAAAATATTCTCTTTAGTTTTTCAAAACATTCTTCATAATATTTTTTCCAAATAAATTTAACCCCTTTATGTGTGAGCATCGTTAATGGGTTATCCAATCGGGAAATGTTCTGGATAAAACACCAATAATAACCTACTAAACCAATAAAACTATGTTACTTGGTTATACTCATTGGTGCTGGCCATTCATGCATTGCACTTTTCTTAGAAGGGTCAATGGATATTCCATCCTTAGAGACAATATGGACATGAAACAAAATCTCCTCATTACAGAATTCACACATGCTAAAATTCCTATGTAATTCATCTCTTCTAAGAGTCTTCAAGATAATGCACAAGTGATTTTAATGATCTTCATAGCTTTTGGAGTATACGAAGATATCATTAATAACTACAACTACAAAATCATCAATATATTCCTTGAAAACTATGTTCATTAGATCCATGAATACAGAGGGTTCATTAGTCAATCCAAAAAGCATTACTGTAAACTCGTAATGCATTTACCTAGTTCGAAATGCTGTCTTCAGAATCTCTTCCTTCTTTACACCAATCTGATGGTATCTAGATCAAATTTCAATCTTTGAAAAGTATTTATCTACATGAATTTGGTCAAATAAATCATCAATGTGAGGTAGGGGATACTTGTTCTTTATTGTTATAGAATTGATTTCCATATGGTTGATACATAACCTCATAGATCCATCTTTATTCTTAAAAAAAATGACAGGGGCTCTCCATGGAAAAACACTAGGGTGAATAAATCCCTTATTACTCAATTCCTCTTATTGTTTCTTTTTTTCAAATAATTCCACAGTGTCCATTCTATAAGGGGTATTCGATATAGGCCTTGAACAAGGAATTAAATTAATGGAAAAATAAATTTCTCGTTCTAGAGGATGTCCAGGTAAATCTTCCTGAAACACATCTACATATTCCATCACAATAGGTAGATCCTCTATTAGAAAATTACTTTCCTCACCCACAGTTATTTCATTATCTTCCTCCCCAATAATTTAATTTAGTTGAGCTACTGGGGGTGGATCTAGATAAGAATTAGGTGGTGACGATTCTTCTCTAAAGATAAGGTGTTCTTTATCATCGTCATAAAAAATACTTACCTCCTACTTTTTACAATAAATTTTTGCATCATGGTCTGAAATCCAATCCATACCAAGGATTATATCAAATTAAATCATGGGTATGACGATGAGATCAGCAGATAAAGAACATTTATGTTCTCTAATGGGAACTGATTCATAAAACATTATTGTAATGATACTTCCCTTAAGAGTGTTAACAGACAACTCCCTTAGTAAATAAAATAGGAAATATCGAATTTTTGTAAAAAATTGTGAAGATATGAAATAATGTGATTATCCAGAATCAAATAAATAATTGTCTATACTTGAGTAAACCATTAAATTTCCTACCACCACGTCTTTCAGAGCTTCTACCTTAGCAGTAGTGATAGTATAAGCATGGCCTTGATCCCTTGTACTTTTCTAAGGTATATTCTCATAAAACATGAGACATTCATTTTTATAATGTCCCATCTCCCTATAGTTGTAGCATAGAACATCGGTGGCTTCGTTCTTTCCCTTGCAATCACGAGCATGGTGGCCTTTTTCACCAAATTTGTAACAAACTCCCATTCCTTTCAACCATGTACCGGGGTGTTCCTTCCCACATTTACTATAGGATGGAAATTCATATTTTCCCTTAAACCATTTTTTTCCATTCCCAGAGTGATCAACATATTTCTTCTTCTATTGCTTTTCATTAAAGTCATAAATATTATAGAAATCATTTTCTGTGTTGATAGCACATAATACAATATAATTATACGATGAGAAGGATTGTGAGACTAATGATCGATGGAGAAATGGTTTAAACCTATAAAATAAACAATCAATCATAAATCATGGGTTACGTATATAATTTGCTACATATCTTGCTATCCTTGTAATGTTAGCCTCATACTTTGCGACATTCTCATCCTCCTTTTGTCTCAGACTTAGAAATTGCCTTTCCACATCTACTCGATGGTCCTGAGTAAATTATTTTTCTAAAAAAATCTCTCTAAACTCCCTCCATTCCATATTTGAAACTTCATCATCCTACATTGTGTCTTGAATGAATGACCACCATTGGTCATCATCTCCATTGAGGTTGTAAACTGCCATGATAAATTTTTCCTTTTTACTACTCCCCAAGGCATGGAATATTTTCTCTAAGGAATTTATCCATTGCTCAACTACTAATGGATTTTTACTTTAATTGAATGTTTGTGGTTTTCGCTTTATGAAGAGATCTAACATGGATCCTCCACGATACTGATCAGGGTGCTCCATGTGGGTAAGGTTGTTATTCAAAAAATGAGTGAGTTGTCCCAATATGGTGATTAGCTAATCAGCACTAGTTGCATAACCATCTCCACAATAATTATCTTGAGCATGAGAGAAATTCATACATGGAGTGTGTGAATTGATACGGTTTCCATTTCATCCACTAGGCGCCATTTCTAAAAAATGGCACACGCTAGATTAGATTATGAATAACAATACATAATTCCAAAATTATAAAACACATACCATGAATTGAACAGTTTACGGATATAATCCATAATCATCAAAATGTTTTCATTGAGAAAGTATATACTCATAAACCCTTCATAATGGTTTTTAATGAAAATGAGAATTGTCATAAGAATATCCCCCTGGGAGTGTCGTAACCAAAAGTGCAGCAAGGCCCGTTGACGTACACCAGTTCCTGTTCAAGTTTAGCTCAAAGTGGTGTTTTCTGGTTTTACACCTAAGTACATCTGTATTCCCGCATTTTGACTTGTTTGGCTGTTTTCCAAGACATATGTTTCATGCATCATTTATATAGGTGCTCCAGCTGTTTATTTATTTAGTCTTATACTTTTTTTGTATGGTAATATTACTTCTTCTACTATTATAAATCTATTTTACTTACACTATATTACTTTTTAAATGAGGTCATAGTTTCCCCACTATCACACCCAAGGCCCTCGTTTCTAGTCAGCAGCCACTGCCATTTATGGAAATGCTCTTGGGGCAATATGACCAACCGGGTACAAGGATCCTCTAGGTGGCTTTTGAAACCAGAATGTTACATGGTTGAGACCTATATCTTCTCTAAAATGCATTAGGTTATGATTTATATCATTTGAGATATACATAACTATAATGGCAAGTAAATATGGTACATTAATATAGGGCTGGAATGAAAAGTAAATATGGTTCAATAATACATTGGATCAACGACATGTAAACCTACTTCAATAAGAAAATTTGTCAAATGTTATGGTCTTGGAAGGAATTAATTTACTATTATGTAAATCATATTATGTACTTATTTGTTTGACACAATTATATGTTTCATTTAAATTGTATTTTATAATTTTTAATGTTCCTTTATGATCTATGCCTTTTATACTACCATTATTTATTCCATGACTCACGATTTTGAAATTAAAAATTTATGTTCATGTATTCACATTCTTATGTTTATTTTTTGTTTTCTGTTCATCATTTATACCCTTACTGAGCATTTGATATAACCCTATTATGATTTATTTTCCACAGTATATAAAGAATTTTTATAGTTTGAAAAACTAAAGGGGAAGATATTTATGAAAGATGTTGATGATCATTCACCAGGTTAGAAGATTATGTTCCAAATTTCCAATAACGCTTACCTAATATGGTTTTGGGTGTTTTCTTGTGTCATGTATAAATTATTCTACAAAAGTAATGTAATTTTCATATATTTCATGTTTGGTTCATTAGATTTATTATCAGATTAAAGGTTTATTCAATCTTTTTAAACCAGGACGTGAAAACTTTAGTGAGGTCCCTAGAGATATTTCTAAGATATGTGTTGGGATTTTCCTAAGGTTATGTATAATTATAGATTACAATAATATAATTATGGTAATGATCATGAATAATATAGGATTAAACCTGATATTTTAGTGATTTTATGTACTCCCCCTTGATTATGTTTTTTCCATAGTATGATTTTTTCCTCTCAAACAATTCTTTTTGGGTTTTAGACAATTCTAGAAACCAGACAGAACCATGATAATGGTCAATGGTCTATTTAATGTAATTATTTTCCTCATAAAAACCAAATGTTAGGGGAGATGGAATGAAAAATATTTTTTCAGTAATTACTCAAACTATGAATCATTTTGGACATCATAATGACCAGAGAAGGGAACAACATTCTATTTATTCCTTCATGATGCAACGTACACCTTCATTCAGTGGGTCTTCTGGTCTAATGGTTTTTGAAAAATAGACATCGTTGTTTGGAACATGAAAAAATCAGTTCAGATGTTTATCATATAGATGGTGAATCAGGCCATTGTTGGGCTCTAATTAAGAATACAAAACAGAAAGATGAAATTGAATTCAGGGAATGGGACAAGCTCAAGAACATGTTTTTCAATAAGTAAATCCCTTTTATTCTTATAAAAAAGATGGAAAACGAGTTCCTTAAGCTTAAGAAAATGTATGATGATTTTTTTGGTACATACGAGGTGAATTTTACAAGACATTAAAGGTGTGCTCCTGGATTTATCAAACTAGATGAAATTAATGTTTATCAATTCCTTAATGGCATAAAACTAAATCTTAGAAGGTAATTATTTATAATAGAATTTAGTTTCTATGAAGAGATTGTGCTTTGTGCTATCATGGTATAACTGGAAGTTTATGTTACATATCCATCTCATGGTCTGGATAAGAAACATAATATTTAATTCAAGGGAAAATCACAAAAAAAGGTGGAATGAAGATGAATGTTTCTATATACTGAAAGTGTGTAAAGAAGCATAATAGATATTGTCACAAAGGGACTAGAAAAGTTTTCTATTGTGTAAAATGTTTTCATCTAGCAGTTGAGTGCTGAAGTAATGAGAAGACGGTTTTAAGTGATGTGAACAGAGAAAAGACTACATAGAAAGCACCACCAACACATCAATGAAACAATTTCAATAAAATAGGGAATTATTCTAACCAACCTCTAATATTAGAGTTACGGAGGATCTATGTCACCATCCACTTAAGGAAAAAGACCAAGGGTAGTCTCATGCGATCATTATTGGAGATG
Source organism: Viscum album (assembly GCA_963277665.1). Taxonomy (NCBI): domain Eukaryota; kingdom Viridiplantae; phylum Streptophyta; class Magnoliopsida; order Santalales; family Viscaceae; genus Viscum; species Viscum album. The sequence goes on along the minus strand of OY728150.1, from coordinate 1,928,917,092 downwards.
TTGAGTATGAAAAGAATGTGGTGGATTGAATAAGTGTTTATGTAATGGGATTCTAAAATAGTGTTGTGGAATCTCATTTATAGTATTATGGAATATTAGAATGTCAATTTATTAGCCCATTGTGGTTTTACATAATTATATAGTATCAGTAACCATGAAAAGTGATTGAGATATTTTTTGAAATAACATCATATGAGCATAATGAATGGATAAAAAGATAATGAGATATTTGATAATATTAATGAGATCATGACTGATATAAGGGAAAAGTCATATAGTGGGTTGCGTATATAAAATGTTTGGTATTTTTGGTCTGTGGAATGCGTCATTTTTAACATAATTCATGTTTTCTCTATGTTCTATGGAAATTCTTGTTATTATAATGTTTCAAGAGAATATATGATTAAGGTATTCACATGTCTGGAATGTGACAACCAAGATCTACCTTATGAGATATGTAAGATAAATTTTATATTGATTTAGTTCACATGTGACTAATTTTTTATAATTTTATTTTTTTTTGAAGTATTTTAATGTTGTCTCTTTATTTATAGTAAAATTTATATTCTGTTTGAAGTTTCTTAGATTCATGTATTATCTCACGATAGGTGTCCTTATGCATATTTGATTACTTATGCTAACCTTTTTTTGAGACAGATTGAATGACCTGTCATTCTATCGCATGATATTCTACACCTCTATAATGACAAATATAACTTCATTCATTAAATAAGAGATGAAATGGAAATTTTTCAAGACACGAACGATAGTGAGACAGCACCAAAATCAACTATGTATTTATTCTAATAAAATAATCATCTACATTAGGAAAAAAATCTTGAAAACAAAAAAATATTATCCTAGTACCTTCATATCCAATGAATCATATAGTTTCTTAAATCATCACAAATATATGGAATTTTGGTAGATAACATTCTCCAATCATTATTCTCTATCATAATCCATCAGAACTCGATTGCTAGATTTCTCTTCAAATTATATGTTTTCACTTCTCACCAAAATTATCTAATGATGAAACCCAATGATGTGTTACATTGGGTAAATATTATGTTTCAAACATTAATTTTTAAAATTAAGTTTTTGTATGCCATTTTATTATGTGGGTTTTCCTGATAAAAACATTCAATTAATAAACCATTTATAACCCTGACAAAATTTGAGGGTGGAATTAATTTTAACGGGGGTATAATGTAACACCTTGAAAATTTATGAGATAAATTCTTTTAATTTAAATTATATCTTGTTTTTTACACTACAACAATATTATATTGTGTTATATGCAACTCTGTATTGGCTTCAAGTATATGCAACACTATTTTTGGCTTGTGTTACACACAATTTTAGGTTCTTTTAATAGAATTCATTTCATGAATCATCGTGTATATATTATTAATAATGTATAAATGAACTAATTTTGGATTATGTTATATTAAATACCAATGGAATATTGAAATACATGAAACACTGACATGGCTTGTGTTATACGCAAGTGCAGACTTCCTCAATTGTTTGTGTTGTGCGTAATATGGAGTTTCACTAAACAACAATATATTATTAAAATATTATAATTTAATGGGATATAAACTAGACATTATGAATATTGTTAACCAAATTATGAATTATATATAACATTATCATTCATATTACATATTTTCTAGATAATTATATAAAAACAAATTTAGTTCTTTAAGATAAAATAAGTATTTTTTAGAAAAATGCATTTTTACCACCTTTTGATGAAGCACCCATTTTAAATCAATATTTTGACACTTTTATATGTTTAATTTTAAAAAATAATATTCTTTTTTGAATTGGTACATACAAAACTTATTATAAATGTTTTTTATTTTTCTGATGAAATTCAAATTTTAATGAATAGTGAAAAATACTGCATTTTAATTCAAAACTACCTTTTTATATAATTTGTTTATCTAGTTAGATAATATTTTCATTTGAATTTAATGTGTAATAGGATTATTATTTTATCATATAATCTCATTTTGTTCATTGGATGTAATTTTATATTTAAATTGGACACAAACATATGATAATCTTTTTATAAGAATTTACTTCATAAAAACCATGTTTTTGGTTTTGATGACGTGAATTAATCTTAAATTAATTTATTCAAATTATATTTTTTTAATTATGAAAATTTTATTTCATATTTGGAATCATTTTTTCTAAATTATGTTAATAGGTTACTTTTATTATATGATATTATGAATAGTATCTACGATAATTTTTATATACCACAGTTAAAGTTAAATCATGTAAGTTAGTGTAACTAATAATAAGATAAAGATAATATAAATGACCTAAACATGAAAAAATACCATTATATGAATATAATTATTCCCTTAACATTTTCGGATCAAAACATAGTCATTTAATGTCCACATTACAATGAAAATGACATAGATATTAATAAAACCAATGATTGTGACAAAATGTCAAACTCGCATTTCATATAAGTATAGCAATTTCTATATAGGGATAACCGGATGATATCTTCAAAAAAATCATCCTTGTAAATATAATTGAATTACCTATATCATCCCGATTTATTATTAATTATTTGGAAATAAATAATTACTTTAATGTCTTATTCTTTGATGTTGATTAAATTAGTTATTTATTGAGAAATGAATGAAATAATTTTAATTAAAATAATAATGACCATAAAAAGTTCCAAAAACATATCCAAATCTTATTAGTAGAATATATTGTGACCTTAATAATCAAAATTTCATGATAGTGTCCATTTTGAGCCTTATAGAATGGATTATAAACTTTAAATTATTATAATTAATGTAATTTTAATGTTTTCGCATTCATACTTTAATAAGTATAACATTTTTAATGTTTTATTTTATAGAAGATAAATTATAATATATATATTATAAGTAAAAATATTAAATTTACCTTCATCTTGGTATTTTATTATTAATTTTTTCTTAGAAAATAATTTTATTAAATAATTACACAAAATCATTGTTGGAATTATTTTATTAATGGAGATATCAAATTAATGTTATTAAAAATATTAAAATAAATATAACTTGGGATACTTAATATTTGAAATAAATTTCATAGATAAACTATTCCTAATATTAATATAATAAAATAATCTTTTAAAAGTTAACTTGTTATAATTTTATTTTTAGAAATCAATAAAATGAATTCTGTTAAAATGGACAGTATTGTTTGTTTATCATAATAGTGTTTTATTAAATTATTTATATATCAAAAACCATATTAAAAGATATAGAATAATTATGATATGGTAAAAATGTACTAAATTATTTATTTATGGTCAAATTTATTTCATATAAGTAAATATTATTCACTTTTAATATTGAAATATTTCTTACCCCAAATAAAATGTAATAGAATAACTAAGTGTTAAATTTAAAAGTTACGGTTTGAATGGAAATTGAAAATTGTATAAAATTTATTGGTTGGTGATAATAAAACCATATATCATCTCATATTTAAATTTGAGGAATTTTATTGGTTTTTTATTGGGGTTTGATTTTATTATAAATTATTATTTTTGAGGTTTCCAAAAGTGCCCCCTCACTTCAATTATAAAAGGGAACCTACTTCCTCATTTATCCACAACTCATTAAGCTTTAATTTTATTTAATCCCCTTTAAATTTCCCTTCTAAACATCCCATGATACATTATAGTTTTTCTGGTCTTCTTAAAAAACCAACTCTAGTTCTATTAAGTGGAGATCAAAAGAGAGCACATCAAATAAAAGGTAATCTCCTATACATATTCTTTCATATTTCATTCTACTTCTACTTCTACTTCTACTTAGTTAGTTGTTTCATTATAGAATAATTACACCAGTATAACATATATATTAGGATATTCTTATAATTATGAAAATCCATATTCAACGTTCTATCCTTCCTAATAAAATCAAAATCACCATGTGTTCGTACGTAGGCCTTATCGTCTCCACCTCATGGTGTAATCTGTTTTTCACCACCACCATACTAGTACGAGTATAAAAATATATTAAAAAAATTTATATTATTATTATTATAAAATGATATTGATTCTAAAAAATATTACATAAATAAAATCAACATCATTTAACAAATATGGGAATGATATCGCCACTGGTGCATATGTATGGTCTATCATCTCCATGATGCGATGTGATTCGTTCTACATGATAAATACTCAAGAATGATTATATAAATGTACTGAATGAATAAATATTGTTTTTATTAGATCAATATCATTTTGAATTTATATAAATATTAAATAATAAAGATAACCATAACTTATTCAACAAAACAGGCATATGATCATAAAGTTGTTAAAACCGAAAAAATGATTAAAAATGAATTATTTAAAACAGATAAAGAATAGTATGACAACATATGATGACCTTTATTCATGAATAAGTTAATAAAATTGTCTAAATCCTTATACATGAGGGTAATACATATAGAAAGCTTATTATACATAAGGTAAGGTATAATGTTACAGTCATATTCTTATTAGAGATTGTTTATACATAAGTATTTATTGTGGTATATTTATGATCCACATCCATGTTTCTTAATTATGTAATATTGATTCTATTAATCTACAATTGATTAAATTTAATTTTACCTTTTTTTTTAATTTTTATTAAAAATTAAAAAAAGTATTTAGTCATTATTTGATCAGAGGTACATTTTGACATTTCGAAAAAAGTACAAGGTGAATGTTTTTTGAACTTATATGACGTGAATTGATTATTACAACTTATTTACAAGAAACATAATTTTCTCGATTTCATGTTCATTTTATAACAAATTCTTTTCTTTAGAAATTTCACTGCATTTTGAAAAAATAGTTTTCTTGAAGAATAAAGGGTAATTTCCACAGGAATTAACATCAAGTGTTTTATCAAAAAAACATACATCTACGAAGACATTAGGTTATATTTATATCCATATTATTAATATGTTTTGATTTTTTAATGATGGGATTATCTTTAATATAAATTATGTTATGATGGGATGATTTTTAAGAAACCCATTTTATTTCTTGGGTAATTCTATGATGAGTGATTTATGTTTTGGGGAACATGTAAGTATGATTTCATTATGAGATTGGTGGGACCTATATCCATGTCAAATGAATTGGGTAAAGATTTATATCTCATGAGATAAACATGGCTATAATGAAAAGTAAATTTCGTAAATTAATACATGGAATGAATGGTAGGTAAATCAAGTTCATTAATAAATGGTTGGATGGCATTCACATCAGGTTCTGTAAAGGGCATTTACCACTATGATGGTCTTGGAATAATTTCCTTATCTACTATGATAATCATAATATGTTCTATTTTTTTCCCTAATTCTATGTTTTATGCCAGTGTTATTTTATCATGGTTATTTATCCTTTATTATTTATTCCCTACGTACTACTAATTTTTATTCCATGACTCATGATTTTGACATTCAAAATTTATGTTATTGTTTTCACATTCTTATGTTTTTGTTTGGTGTGATGTTCTTCATGAGAACCCTTATATAGAATTTTAGTCCTCATATTTTATATTTTCTTTTCCCTATGATATAAAGAATGATTTTACGTTGGGAAACTAAAGGGGTAGATATTTATGGTATATTTTGAAGATATTTTACTCAGTCATAAGATTATGTTTCATGTTTCCAAAGACACTAAACTAATATGGTCTTTGGGCCTCTATTTTTGTCCTGCATTAAGTATTCCTCAAATGAATTGTAATTTCCATGTATGTCAATAATTTTTAGTTATATTATTGTCCAATAATATGTTCTTTATCCTTTTATTTAGGGTGATATCACTTAACAACAGAGTAAGTTTCCTTCCAACATTACATCTATTTGGGAAAACAAGGATCCCAAAACCCTTTATTTTCATAATTTTTCATATACATTCATAATAACATAAAAACATATATAATATCAGTGGAGCATGTAAAAACACCCCATTACCATCAATTTTATACCTTTTAAATAATAATATCACTATGCCATCCCTTAATATTCCCAAATGGAATTCTTAACATAAAAATCTCAAACATAGCTCAAACATTGGTGAGAATGAGGTTCTCTTACCTAAAGAATGTTTTCGTATCCTTTTGATAATCATATGGTGATGAAAATAATACATGAAACCAAAAAAATCACCAGGATATCATAGATTAACCTACACTAGATTTATTGTTCATAAAAAATGCAACACATGTACACCCCATACCAAAACTACACCACGACGGAGGATCTATGAAGAATAATATTTGGAAACCCCACATAGAATATAGGATAACTCACTTTGGATTCCCAATGGTAAAACAACATAATACAAGGATGATACTAAGGGAGAATTAGAAAGTAATTCATCTTCATGGGGCCCATGGTTCTCCAAGAACAAGAGAGAGTGTGTGAGAGGTATAATCGAATGTAAATAAATCATCTCAAAAGATTAATATTTAATCTAAAACCTAAATGTTTCACATTGTGTATTCAACTAATAATGTGAATTCCTAATGGTCTCATAGATTACAATCTTTAAATCCTTTATAGGCTTGTAAACCCCACCAAATATCATGTATCATCCAAAATTTATATCACCTCAGCTCGAATTTTTTACATGTTGTGAATTCACCATTCATGAAATTAATCCATTTCAGGGACTCCCCCCATTCATGAATCAATTCCATGGAACCATAAAATTACAAAAGTAGTGAAACACCAATTCAAATTTTGTAAACCATACATACCACGAATATCTAACAACATCTCTATTACACCTCCGAACATTGGGAAAACTCGTCAATTATTCTCTAAAACACCTCCAACACCAAAAACTAGAAATGTAATAGAATTGGATGGTATGAACCATTAAGTTATAGTTTTTTGAAAGCTAAGACATCAAAGGACCATTGGTGTGTATATATTATTTCACTTCTAGACCATAGGTTTGTGATAACAAATTCACTTATTCTCTATAGGTGTTTCCAACTTATGTCAGTTATAGACTTGAGGTTTTTGAAACCTATGTCACTAATGGGTTGAATGTTTTTTATGCTCAAACCACTATGAAAGGATTCAATGTTCTTATAGTATTGTCATGGATTATATTAATGCTAAATTTAATTGACATTCCATATTTTTTTACAAATTATTATGTTTCATGGATCATGTTTATTATACCATTTAATATCACTCTTATTACTTGGTATATGTTTCGTCCTTCGATATTGCATTTCAATCAATCATGTATTATGGATAACTCTTATTATTTAATGTTCTTATTAATAATATATTTCTAATATTTTCATGTTTTTTATAATTTTATGATATAACAATTGAGGTAATATTTTTTAATTATTCTCTTACATATAATTTTTTACTCACCCCTATCTTATGATTCCATTCTGTTGGTTATCAAAACGACTATAACCAATGATGAGTATAGAATGGGTTCTATTTTGTTTATATTAAGAAGATATATTCACATGTATTTTAATATAATTTTATTTTTTATATTATCCTCAAATACCTAAACCTTTCACTATTGGGTTTGGGAGATTATTGTGATATATAACATTTAACTTCAAGAAATAGTATGAAATAATGATAGGATTTACTCACTTTATATCAAATAAATTTTTTTAAAAAGTTTTTTTATCACTATATCGTAGAGTGATGGTTTTTAGCATAATAATCATGAATGGTAATACCATAAAAATGAACAAATCATTATATTTTCATGTTTTTATTAATAAAACTATGAATAAAAAAATATTGTTACATTTAGATTCACTTAAAATTATATAACTTGAAAATATTCATATCATTAAGATTATATAATTATGAACTCCTTTATCATTAAAAATATGGTGTTGTATCCCTATAGTTATGAAAAAAATCCACAAGATAATAGAAATAGATGTATTATTTTAATAAATTAGTCATAAAGATATTAAAATTAAAATGAAAAAAAACAAAAAAGTTTAACAACATTTTTAGAAATATATTTAATAAATAAATTTTTATTGTTGATATGATATGCATGAATACTAATCGAATTTATAATTTTATATAAAGGGTTACTTTTAGTTTCCTTTTTTATTTTTTGTTCTTTTTTTCCTAGTCTCTATCTCTATATTTGTTCATTATCTATTTTTCCTTTATTTTATAGGGTTTTTATGTTTTTCAATTTCTATTCAAGATTTATTATTTAGTGAAAACACAATGAAAGAAAAATAAAATATTTTCCATTCCTCTTTTAGTAGTCATTATTTTAATGATTTAATCTGTCCTTCGTTTCAAAAATAAGTATCCTATAAATAAATAATATTTTAGTTCATTTATTCTTTAGAGTAAAATACTATTCCCATATCTTCTTTATGTTTCCATTACCATTTTCTTAAAAAATCATATTCTTAGGTGTTCATTTTCACACATACAGAATCACCCATTTTTATGATTTTCAATTACATGAGATCCAGCTTCATAGAAAATAATTCATTATTTTATAATAAATGTATTAAAATCATGAATCCATTATTTTATTTTTAAACTCTAATATGTATCATTATGGTTTTTATTTATACATTATTATGAAAAAAATATTATTCTCATTGGTTTTCTCATAATTATGATTTATATATGATTTCTCTCTATATGGAACAAATATTCATGTTCAAATTACTATGTGATGGGTCAGATAAATATTTTCAAACCCTAAATCATAATTAAATTATTTACATTTAATGATATACTTATTAATAAAATATATTGGATTATAATTTAACACAAATTTATGTGTGTAATTGATATAATTAATCTATTCCATAATGTGATTTGTGAGCCATATATTGTTAGTCTTGTATGCAATGTTATATGTTGGTTACATTTTATTAAAAACATATGAAAAGTTATGAATTTTTAGACGTGATCCTTAACCTATTATTATAATATAAATTTTAATTTTGTCTCCATATATCCATAATTGATGTTCTTATATTCTATTATTCAATGATTGACGTTTCCATTATGATAATGATACAAGTTATTCCCTTCGTTTCTCTATTTTTCTCTTGATTAAGGCTCCTTCCATATCACCCTTTCATCATCCTCTTTTTAGGATTTACACCACTTCCTTTTCTTTTACAAATGTCCCAAGGATATCCCATATAGTGATATAATTCCGATTAAATATTGGATCTTATATAAAGGAGGAAAGAAATGTGATGCTGTTATATTTTATGTTTTATATATCTAATCATCCAAATATACTGAACCTCTTGATTGTTAGTATAATTTAGGGATATTTTTGAAAATAATTGTTGTAACACCCCAACCACAGAACACCAGAGCCAGTGCCTTACTTTATAACATTGGAATGATTACAAGTAATCAAATCTTGAATGGATGATTTGTTTAGTAGTTTTGGAATCCAGGATTACATACATGATAACCGTATTAAATTTTGAAATATAAAAAATAAAACATCCTACATAATAAAATGTAATAAACAGTATCCTTGGAAGCATATACAAATATTTCTTCTTCATAGCCATGGAAAATAAAACAAATAGGGAGGATCTCAAATTCCTAGTAAGGGTTCCATATAGTGGAATCTATCATGAATTAACAATTAATAATAAATATTTTAATGTGAATAATTGAAAAAACATTCAATTTAAATAACCATATAAGGAATAATTAATATAGCAAGGTAAATTATTGGAAACAAATTCTATTTAATCAATAAACTGAGAAAAAAATTTAATCCATAGATAATGTCTAAGAAAATTTTTATAAATAATTATTATAAATAAATTATAAATAATGAAAATTTTTAATTATTTTATTACATGTTTTTTAGGGACATGGTACCATTACCATTATAATCTATCCTCAACACTGTTCAAAACGTTCTTGGTAAAAACATGTCTAATTTCATCAAATGATTTTCTATCATGAGACTACTGATACATCGAGGGTCTTGTATTATTTGATCCCAGACCTATATAGTGAATGTCCAAGGAATTCATTATATATTTAAAAATAAATTTAATTTGTTAAAAACATGCCTTATTGTCAAATATTCATCTTTAAAAAAAAGATATGGATTTATCAATATTTCCCCTAATTAGTCAGATAAGTGTTGAAGTGAACACTGCATGTAAAAAATAGTATATGTTTTGGGAAATTATAATATTAATTTCATGAGAATATTGATATTTAATATAAATGTAATGTAAAATAAAAATGATCATAAGTAAGATATTATTTAAATAGAATTTTGATTACAAAATAATGTGACACTACAACAAAATAGAACATTAATGGCAGAAGAAATGTCCCTTATCAATTCTAGAGAAGTGATTACTAATAGAGAGATATTAAAAACCAAAACATGAATCAATTATAAAAATCATTTATAATGTAACCCTTTTAAAAGAACTAATTAATGCACTGAAAAAGAGGCACACTACAATGTGTTGTAACATAGTATATCACTAGTGAAATGTGCTGTAAGAGCAGACTACAACACCAAAAACAACACTATAAATTAAATAAAAATCATTTAACAATAGATAATTTAAATGAAATCAGATTCGAAATGTAAATAATATATTTAGAAACATTATTATATAAAATTAAAATATTGTATTATATAATTAAATAAATAAAAATTGTTATATACTTTAAGAAATATCAATGTTCTATTGACTTTTGATCCTAAACCCAACTCATTATATTTATAAATAAATCACCCAAGGTTGAGTATATTTGTTCTTTCCTTTGTCTTGAGAATGTTTACACACACAACATGGAAGACATTAGAAGTCATGTCTTACCAAACCTTAGTGAAGTGGAGACCAATCATGGTAATATGAGAGAACATTAGGACACTATAACCTTAGAAATAAATACATGGTAACTAAGAAAATAATTATTAGTGATCTACTAAATCCTAGGATTTATTCTTAAAATGTAAATAATTCTTATCAATATTTTGAGAAACATATGTAGAGTTCTCAATCTATATTTGATGACTCAACTTTTTATTCTTTATAGTTAGTGCACATGGACTTATTTGTTCCTAAATAAATTAGAGTTATTTGTGGGAAATACTATGTATATGTATAGGTTGATGATTAAAATATCTTCACACGAGTTTATTTTATCGTAAATAAATTTGAATATTTTTTTAAACATTTTTATATAAGGATATAAATGATAAGAACCTTTTCATGATTAATATTCATAGTGATCATTGTGGAGAATTTTTAAATTCTCCATTTTAATTGTTTTTGTAATAAAGGTTTTGAACATAACCTTTAATTTCCTAGAATTTCCTAGTAAAATGGTTTCATTGATATAAGAAATAGAATTATTCAAGAAATAACAAGAAACATACTTAGTAACTACTCAATTGATAAATATTTTTGGGATGAATAGGTCTGTAATGCATTATATACTATAAATCAAGTTTTAATCTGACCCTTTCTTGATAATAATCTTTATGAGTTCTGGACAATCCTAGAACCACAATTTTCATACTTTAGAGTATTTAGATGTAGAGTATTCATCTTTATTATGAATGGTAACTTGCATAAATATGCACAAAAATCCTATGAAGGCATATTTTAAGGTTATTCAAATAATTATATAGAATATAGTTTATTTAAAAATAATCATGTACTATTGAACATAGAGTTCTTGTTATGTTTGATGAAACTAGACCTTTTAAAAAAACATTAAACAAAATCCCCATATGTGGGTTCTAAACCTAATTTTAAACCTTTTTTAGAGATTTCTTCTCGTAAGGATATAACATAGTAAATAGTTTCTGAAGTTATTCCTTAGGGATATTTTCCATTTTATGATTATGTATAGAATTTTCAAATTCCAAAAATAGAGTTGTTTCGTATAAATCATACTAGTGAAAGTATCATTGGAAGTTTTGATCAACAATATTGGACTAAAAGTTACTTAAGGAATGACATAGATAATCTACCTTTCCATTCCCAATTTGAACATATGAATCTTAATGAAACTTTATCTTATGAGGATATTATTTATTCTATCTAATATGAGATAAATTAACTTTAAAGGGACAATGTATGGACTTTAGCTGAATGACCTAAAGAAAATATACAGTTGGAGTAAACTGAGTTTTTGAAACAAATGTGATTAAAATTGAATAATTTTTTGGAAATAAATCTATTCTTTTTCCTAATATTTATAACAAATAAGAAGGAATAATCTATCAAGAAATATATGCACATGTATCTAGATTTGATGTTATTTGTACTCTATTATGATTGGTAGAAATCAATAATTTCATGATATTTCAAATGAATGTTTTGTGCTCTTTTTTGAAGAGATATTTTCAGATTTAATTTTATGTTTAACAACCCCTAATTTTGAAAATACAAAACATCATTAATAAATTTATAAACATAAAATATCCTAAAAAAGAATAAAAAAATACAATAATTATAGGTATGGTAGGTTGAAAAGATTTTTCTATAATACAATTTTTTAAGGGAGTTGTGGATCCAACTCTTTTAATGAAATTTGTTGAATAAAAAATTGTGGATGTTGAAATATATGTTGAGGACATTATATTCATCTCAACTCAAAAATATTAAAAAAATTCCTTTGTTCATATTATCAAATCTGAGTTTGATATTAGTAAGATGGTTGAGTAACATTCTTCCCTGGTTTTTAGATATCATAAATACCGGAATTAACATATATATCTCATCACAAGTATATTGAATATATTTAAAAAAATTGTATTATATAATACTAAAAGTATTATTACAGCTATAGGTACCTAAAATACTCTAGATTATGATGATTCTATAAAATTAGTTTGTTAAATTCTTTTATAAATAAGATATTAATTTTACTATACATAAATATTAGTCATCAAGGATTATTTTTTACTATATAATTTTTTGAAAGATATAAAGATAATACAAATAGTCTCATATAAAGGATAGAAAATGATTTTATCTTTATCTTATAAGAACTATGGACTTAGTACTTTTCTATTATTCAAAAAATATTTTGGAATTAAAATATGCTTAGGATTCTGAATTTTGATGTTGTAGAATTGATAGAAAAAACACATCTAAAACATATCACTTCATAGAATATTTATTAGTTTCTTGGTACATTAAAAAACAATGCTTAGTACCACATTAAAATGATTAATCTTTTTATATATCAGCTGAATGTTATTGTTTCTGAGTGTTGTGGACGCAACACACACTCACTAACTATGGGATGACTTTTTCCAAATCATAAATATTTTAGATAACAAAATTTTTATTGCCTTATATAAAAAACCCAATACATCACTCATGTACAAAAAAAATAATATATATGAAACACATTTGTTTCAGATAAAAATAATTGAAATATAATTATATATTGATCAGAGTTCAAGAATAACCTTCTGATATTATTACAAGACCCCACACATCTGATATATTTGAATACATGAAATAGAATCTGAGAATGATCAAGGTCAAATGATCTTTCTTACCAACTTCTTTTTTACCAATTTTCTTATATTAAGATACTAAATATTATAGGGGGAGTATAAATAAAATTTGTTTTCAAAAATTAATTTTATTCTAGAAAATATATTTTCTATAAATTCAATTTACTATTCATTTTTTGGGACATATAAATGTAATAAAATTTTCTGAAAAAAAAATTTCTTTTTAATATGTTTTTGGATTTCAAAAATATTCTAATAAGTATTATATTTAAAACTGTTAAAATATTTTTTATAATGAAAAATCATAATTAATTTTCTCTAAAAACTATTTGATTTATAAGACTGTAAAAAAAATTGTATTCAATGTTTGATAATCAAAACTACTGTAATTATTAAAAACATTAAAATCAATAAATTTATATTGTTGGATAATTTCACTCAAAAATCATTTTCTCCTATCATTTTAATTTTTCCACTATGTCATTGTGATTAATTATTTTATTATTGTTATAACTCATAGTTTTATAAAAATTTTTAAAGAGTTTTTTAAAAATAATCCTTAATTGTATTCATCCATAATACAATAAATTTCTTTATAAATCTCCAAAGTTAAAAATTATGTCAGAGCTTTTGTTGAATGATTTTGAACCATTATATAATAATAGTTTTAATCTTAATTGATTGATATGTTATGGATGATTAAAAGGAACCTGAGTACCTATATAAAGGAGGCCCCATGTCCCATATTCTTTTCCACATATGTTTGTGTTTAGAATGTGGAAAATGGTTATGTGATTATAATTGGAATACCATCAGAACAAAATTAATTTTCTTTCACACAACTACTTGATGATCTTAGTAACTTCAATAACTATAAATAAATATACTAATTTTTGTATCACTATAAAAATATTCAAAATTTCAAAAATCTAACATTGAATAATCGCATACTCTTCCCATATATGTAAGGGGTTCTGATCCAAAGGAAGGGAGATCATGATATTATCAATGTTTATTTTGTTAATTATTTGATTATTTAGTGAACATAATGAATATGAATCTTATTAGAATCATCATTATTTCCATCATGACATGATGAATAGATCCATCAAGTCTAATATTATCATGTATTTAGCCTTATTAAACAAGTGATTGGCTTAATGCATGAATTTGTTCATGATTTCGATTAAATAAAATCTGAATAGAATGTAGATTTTTTATATTAGTAATGGTTTAAATAAAATGATAAGATTGAGTTTTGATGAAAAAATATATGTTTATTGAAACATATGGTACTGCTGTTTTGTATGTAAGACCTTCAATAAAAATTGAGATGGGTGAGCGGAAAAATAAAAGGAAATAATATGTTTCTCTACCTAAAAATGTAAAGAAGAAAAATAAATTACCACATGAATTATGAGATGAGTGGAAAAAGTAGAAAGATGATAGGGAACCTGGGATCTGATTGTTGGAATTTACCCAGCTAAAGCCAAGGCCTAGGGGATATATGTTGCTGATACCATGTAATAAGAATCCAAAAATAAGAAGAAAAATATTATGTTATTTAGTTCTCAACTATATGAGAATATGTTGAAGGATATTGAGAATGTTTTTAGGAATTTTTTTTACATTCATTCTATTCTGATCAAGAAAATATATATGTTTGACTATCTTTTAATTAATTTTTTTTTTCATTTCCATGCTCCTTCAGAGCCTGATAAAGAAAAAATTAAAATAGTTGATAAAGAATAGATTCCCCAAATTTTTTAATAAAAACAATCAACATCAGTTCTAGCTGGAAAAGAATATTCAAGAATATAGGAATGCCTCCAAGATGAGTTTAATAAATAAAATTAAGAATATTTTTTAGTTATTTATAAAATAGTTCATGAAAAATGGAAATAGAAAATTATAATGAATCTAGTAAATATTAAGAAATTTAAGAGTTTGTTGAAGAATAAGAGGAAGGTGATGATAATAAGGAATCTAATAGTGATATTGAAAATGGATATAATTAATATGTTATAGATGAAAATGAAGAACAAGATAGGGAGTTAAGGAGACTAATTTCATTAACCATTCATTTAAATCAAGGGAATCATCATCTTTGGAGTTACCTTTAAGAGATAATCAATAAGAAAAATCTCAATGTTCTAAAAAGAAAGAAACCACATCATTATCTATGAAGGAAAGGGATGAACATAATTCGAATAAAAAGGATGATATGTCTAACGTCGATGATAAGGATAAATTACAATTATCTAATAGAAAGAAAATATTTTTAAGAAATTCTATGAATATTTGAAATGTGAAAGGGAAGGAAGCTGAAATCAGAACTTGTAATGGAAAACTCGCTAAAATCAAGCAAGATGGTTAAGACATAGTTAACACCTTAACTACTGAAGGAGTTTATTACATTATTAAAACCACGAAGAGACTCAAAGTAATAATTATTTATTTTCGTTAACTTGAATCCCTAGTATAAATTATTCATGAAATCCTTGATCAAAACAAAGATTCATTAGTTATGTTAACAGAAAGATTCATTTGAAATGATCCCAATTTCACCATTTTACAAGAAACATTTCAATCTAAAAAAGGTATGAAATAGTGTTTTAAAGTTGTTTTATCAGATTGATGATGATAAAAATATGTGTGATGATAATTTTAATGAGGTTATGTTTTTAAGGAATGAGTATTCTTAATCATATAACCAGTTTTGAAAATATATTAGAGAATGATTAATTTTTGTGGAGAGTTTCAAAGTATTTAATGTTGATCCGACATAAAAAATTAAAACATATAGTTAAAATTATAATACTTGTGGTTTTATGTTTCTAGAATCTAATATCATGTAGTGTGAATTGACTATTTGAAGAAAGATAAAAAGTACACTTATGGGAAACATTATATTTTGGAAGAAAATATTCCTACTCAAAAAGAAAGAATACCAATACAAAAGCAGGACTGATAAGAGTCTACGAAAATTAAAAACATTGAATAATCATTAATGAATAATGATTAAATTTTTCCTTTTTGAACTTTTTTTATAAATATTTTTAAGATAAGCATTATGTTTCATTTGAATATAAATTAATTAATTTTTCCATCCAAATATGATTATGACTAAATATTTATTAATTTAGATTGGTTGAATGTTATTTCATATTTATTATGGATAAATATTCATTCTATCAAATTTCTTCATATTTTTCCACACACTAGTATTTTAGGTAACTCATTTATTTTCCTCATTTTATTTTGAATACAACAATGGGGGACAAATATTTTTTTTTGGGAAAACATTTCTTCTAAATTTTTCATATTCATATATAGGGAGAAAGTATATATAAAAGTTGAGTTATCTCAAAGATAAATCATTATTATAAATGCTGAAAAATATTGTATAGAGTTGAAATTTTTATAAAGGAGAGTTATAGGATTATGGCAGAAAAAAATAGTTAGGGGGTGTTTTTTTCTTTTGGGGGAATTAATTGTATTCAATATTATACTCTCCATTATATTCAAGATGTTTATAATCATAGAAGGATTTAAGGAATAAATATCTATCTTTATATATGAAAATATTAAAATAATTTCTCTATATTTTAATAGTTGTTTTTCCATTATTTAGTAGGGTCTTTGGTTTCCAAAAATGGTTAGATTGTTGACATAGAATTACTTTTTTTCACATTTCTATTCCTTTTATTTTGGAAATCACAAACAACTTATTAAACCCTATTAACCAAATTTTTATTCCCAAAGTGTTTTATAGTGTTTTTTTCGAAAAAATATTCTTTTAATATATATAAAATTATTCCAAATGAATAATGAGAAAAAACCTATAATGTTTTCTTATGATTATCGTAATGTGAATGATTATGATAAATTTTTAACACACCATTATCTGAAGTATTGAAACAATTTTAGTAGTTTTCTTTCATACTGAGAATGTATTTACAATCAAAATGATACTCATACCGATAAACATCAAACTTGACAACTTTAAGATTATTGTAATGTCTTTTGTAAGAATATTTATCAAACTGAATTATATTAATAATCATATTTATCAGGCTTGTTCCGAATATAAAAATAATTTTTTCACTGAAATAGTGTAAATATATATTCCATTGGACATTAAGTTATTAAAGATAGGTATTAGCTATCATGTTCTAGGTGTCCATGTAATGATAAAAAATTCAGAGAAGGTATGATATTTGGGAAGTAAATATGATCATTGTGAATATACCTATAAATAATAGGTTATTCAAATTGTTTGATGCTTTTGATTATAATAGATAATTTCATTTTTCATATATCACTTTATAAGGACTACGATGGTTTCACAGCATAAAATTCTTGTTCTTTGTCTACATAATTTTTATAGAGTTTTATAGTTCTAAGGAAACCTTGTCAAGTTCTATCCTTATGAAAATTTTCATTGTAATCAAGTTTCTGACTATTGTGATTATGATCGAAGGATTCAAGGGATATGATGACATAAAATCTGATAATCTTGATTGAGGGATCATGTGAATAGTGAAATAGTGCATCTGACCTACCTGATCAATGTATTATCTGTGTAGGAAGACATATTTTATCTTCCTACTAGTGTATTTCATTTATGAAGATTGAAATTCTTTTTTGTAAGTATAAAAAATGGAAACCTTTAGAAAAGGTTTTTGGATGCCTAAATCTTAATGATAAAAGGTGTCAAATTTTAATAATAGTTGTATGTCATTCATACATTACATTACAATTAAATATCTTTCTTATTTATATGAAATTATATAGATTCATTTATAAAATAAATCGAAACATCATATAGATATTCCTCGACAGATTGTTTAAAATTTACGAAACAGATTATGATAAAATAAAATTATTTAATAGTATCTATAATAATTCAGATATTTTTTACAATATGATTTGATGATAATGATTCTAAACACAATTCTATAACTCTAATATATTTAAATCAATCATGATTATGATAATTTAATAATTGTTCTGAGATTTGTGTTTGAATCGATGAATTTTAATTAATGTGTTTTGGGAATTTGATTAGTTTAAACTATTTTAAACTATTGTTCCAAGAACTAAAATTACCCACACACTTGTAATAGATCCATATGATTATATTATTATGATTATTATATCAACATAACTAATATTGATATCCAAAAATGAAAAAATATTATAAAAAATGAAAAATATAAAAGTCCCCAAAAATAATGGATAATAAAAATATATAGATTTGACTCAATAGTTGCTCAAACCCAGATATTAATATCGTTATCATCCCCCCATATTCTCCTAGAATCATGATAAATATTTTATATACATTTGGTGATAATAATAGGAATAATAAATAGGTATATGTTCTAGACCACAAGTTCATGTGTTAAAAAATAATTCTATCATTATAGCGAATAAAAAAGAAGAACCAACAAGAACCTATTCAAGTCATCTTACCAAACCCTACATCTTCAATCCTCACTCAATAAATCATGCATCCAATATAATAATACATAATTGACATCATAAAAAATTAAGGTGCCTCACTACTGCTTACCCACTCATGTTCCACTATCAATCCCCAAGGTTTAATTTCCTATGATCCTACCCCTTCCAAACATACCACATCACATCACATCACATTATTCCCAAAGACCCTAGGGACATACATCACATCACATCACATAATAATTGTAGACAATTTCACCACACATCTCATTTATTCACTACCCACCCACATCCACAAGGGTCTCACATCCCATCACATCACATCCGACCCACAAACACCCAGGATAGACATAAAATCACATAACATCACACCTGTGGAAAATTTGGTCATATATCACATCACATGACATCCCAACCATTGACACCTTGGACACACATCACCACTGGTTAATCTCTAAAAATAACCTGTATTAGTGCTTCTAATGTATGATTATGGGAGAGAGGGTATTTATCCATCCATATCACCATCATCCTTGATGTTTGGAAATAAACCAGCAACTCAACACCACTGAGTGTTGTTAAGGTTATCCAACTCAGGGGAAAATTAAATAACATAAACATAAATGATATGATTAAATAGAATACAATACGTGACCTACAATTTGACATCATATTCAATATCCCACACCACATCAATTGTCACAATTAATTCCACCCCTATATGCAACACCATGCAACAACCTCACAAACCACATAACATTCCCCACTTCCAATTAAATATTTCTTCCAACTTTATTGTCCATTTAATTACACATTTAAATAATCATTCAATTATTAAATTCAGTTTCCTAATTATTTTATGATCTTTTTTAGTCCATCTATTTTAGGTACCAGGCTATTTTTTATTTATCATCATAGTTTATCCCATGGATAATTGAGAAAAAATCTCAATAACCCCATGCTAAAACTATCCCATCAATCACAACAACTACCAAAGAAAAAAAAATAAACCATCGTCACTTTACCACATTACCCAATCTATCTCGGCTTATCAACCACCCCTCACATCCATCACGAAACATTATCACCTTATACGTTAATAAATCCACTATGCCATAACTACTACACCAAAACCATAATGCCACAACCACATCACACCAAATCACACAATATCCCTCATCACATCCACGATAAGAAACTACCACATCACTCACCCAAATAATACAAATCATATATGGTAACTACCACTACCTCACAACCAAACAAGGCACAAATTGCGACACAACGAGCACAATCATACATAGTAACATCAAAAATAGAATTCCATAATTATTTAGGGGCATTATAATTCATCTTCTTTATTTATCATGGGTACTTTCAGAAACACAAAAAACCTTGAGAAAAAATTTTATTATCAAAAAATACATTCATTATGATTTTATTTAGTTGTTGATCATATAAAAACCTCACATGGGCCATTATAGTTTAACAAATATAGTGAAAAAAATCCCTAAAACTGTTATTTTTTGAATTGGAACCAAACATGAATAACAGCGTCAACAACATATACAAAAGAATAATGGAATGTCAGAACATTCCAATCTCATAAATTTAATACCTTCAATTTATTTATCACATTAAATAGATCCTTATTATTCCCCCATTTGTTATGAAAATCTTGAAGATCTCCCACATAGCATGTATACAGTTGAGAACGAGGATACCCTAACTCAAAGATTATTTTTGAACTTTTTTTGCACCGTATGGAAAAGAAAAAAAATCCCCAAAACACAACCACACCATGATACTGTGGATCAATCTTCATTGTACAAAAGGTTCATCAAAAATGAAACCCATAAAAAATATAAACAAAAATCACACAACTATAGGGAATCATTGAAGTGGAATTGATGGAAATACCATAAAAAGAGAGGACAACTCACCTCAGATAATAAATGGGCATCCTATATAACTCAACATTCAATTTATGGGATAATAGGGATTAAAGACCTCCTTGGTGTTCTTATGTATCAATAATAATGATAAATAGAGAGGTACATAAGAATGAAATGAAATCATTCAAAGGAATTATAAAATAATAATTTTTTCTCCAATTTTAGGTCTTGTATTCAATTAAGGAAATAAATTCCATGTAGTCCCTCTAATTTCATGTTGTGAAACCAATAATTCTGGTCAAACCCCAATTTATCAGGTTTTTACCTATGTTCTTGATCTATTCATTTGAATTTATTACATTTTGTGACATAGGTTTCAAAACTACATTTTTATATAATTTGATTATCTAGTTAGATTATATTTTCATTTGAATTTAATGTGTAATAGGATTATTATTTTATCATATAATCGCATTTTGTTCATTGGATGTAATTTTATATTTAAATTGGACTCAAACATATGATAATCTTTTTATATGTATTTACTTCATAAAAACCTTGTTTTTGGTTTTGATGACGTGAATTAATCTTAAATTAATTTATTCAAATTATATTTTTTTAATTATGAAAAATTTATTTCATATTTGGAATCATTTTTTCTAAATTATGTTAATAGGTTACTTTTATTATATGATATTATGAATAGTATCTACAATAATTTTTATATACCACAGTTAATGTTAAATCATGTAAGTTAGTGTAACTAATAATATGATAAAGATAATATAAATTCCCTACAACATGAAAAAATAACATTATATGAATATAATTATTCCCTTAACATTTTTGGATCAAAACATAGTCATTTAATGTCTACATTACAATGAAAATGACATAGATACTAAAAAAACCAATGATTGTGACAAAATGTGAAACTCGCATTTCATATAAGTATAACAATTTCAATATAGGGATAACCGGATGATATCTTCAAAAAAATCATCCTTGTAAATATAATTGAATTACCTATATCATGTCAATTTATTATTAATTTTTTGGAAATAAATAATTACTTTAATGTCTTATTCTTTGATGTTGTTTAAATTAGTTATTTATTGAGAAATGAATGAAATTATTTTAATTAAAATACTAATGATCATAAAAAGTTCCAAACACATGTCCAAATCTTATTAGTAGAATATATTGTGACCTTAATAACAAAAATTTCATGATAGTGTCCATTTTGAGCCTTATAGAATAGATTATAAACTTTAAATTATTTTAATTAATGTACCTTTAATGTTTTCACATTCATACTTTAATAAGTATAACATTTTTAATGTTTTATTTTATAGATGATAAATTATAATAAATATATTATAACAAAAAATATTAAATTTACCTTCATCTTGGTATTTTATTCTTAATTTTTTCTTAGAAAATAATTTTATTAAATAATTACACAGAATCATTGTTGGAATTATTTTATTAATGGAGATATCAAATTAATGTTATTAACAATATTAAAATAAATATATTTTGGGATAATTAATATTTGAAATAAATTTCATAGATAACCTATGCATAATATTAATATAATAAAATAATCTTTTAACGTTAACTTGTTATCATTATATTTTTAGAAATCAATAAAATGAATAGTGTTAAAATAGACACTATTGCTTGTTTATCATAATAGTGTTTTATTAAATTATTTATAAATCCCAAACAATATTAAAAGATATAGAATAATTATGATATGGTAAAAATGTACTAAATTATTTATTTATGGTCAAATTTATTTCATATAAGTAAATATTATTCACTTTTAATATTGAAATATTTCTTACCCCAAATAAAATGTAATAAAATAACTAAGTGTTAAATTTAAAAGATACGGTTTGAATGGAAATTGAAAATTGTATAAAATTTATTGGTTGTTGATAATAAAACCATATATCATCTCATATTTAAATTTTTGGCATTTAATTGGTTTTTTATTGGGGTTTGATTTTATTATAAATTAATATTTTTGAGGTTTCCAAAAGTGCCCCCTGACTTCAATTATAAAAGGGAACCTACTTCATCATTTATCCACAACTCATTAAGCTTTAATTTTCTTTCATCCCCTTTTAATTTCCCTTCCAAACATCCCCTGATACATTATAGCTTTTCTGGTCTTCTTAAAAAACCAACTCTAGTTCTATTAAGTGGAGATCAAAAGAGAGCACATCAAATAAAAGGTAATCTCCTATACAGATTCTTTCATATTTCATTCTACTTCTACTTCTACTTCTACTTAATTAGTTGCTTCATTATAGAATAATTACACCAGTATAACATATATATTAGGATATTCTTATAATTATGAAAATCCATATTCAACTTTCTATACTTCCTAATAAAATAAAAATCACCACGTTTGCGTACGTAGGCCTTATCGTCTCCACCTCATGGTGTAATCTGTTTTTCACCACCACCGTACTAGTACGAGTATAAAAATATATTTAAAAAATTTATATTATTATTATAAAATGATATTGATTCTAAAAAATATTACATCAATAAAATCAACATCATTTAACAAATATGGGAATGATATCGTCACTGGTGTATATGTACGGTCTATCATCTCCATGATGCGATGTGATTCGTTCTACATGATAAACACTCAAGAATGATTATATAAATTTACTTAATGAATAAATATTGTTTTTATTAGGTCAATATCATTTTATATTTATATTAATATTAAATAATAAAGATAACCATAACTTATTCAACAAAATAGGCATATGATCATAAAGTTGTTAAAACCAGAAAAATGACTAAAAATTAATTATTTAAAATAGATAAAGAATAGTATGACTACATATGATGACCTTTATTCATGAATAAGTTAATAACATTATCTAAATCCTTATACATGAGGGTAATACATATAGAATGCTTTTCATACATAAGGTAAGGTATAATGTTACAGTCTTATTCTTATTAGAGATTGTTTATACATAAGTATTTATTGTGGTATATTTATGATCCACATCCATGTTTCTTAATTATGTAATATTAATTCTATTAATCTACAATTGTTTAAATTTAATTTTACCTTTTGTGTAATTTTTATTAAAAAATACAAAAAAATTATTTAGTTGTTATTTGATTTGAGGTACTTTTTGACTTTTCGAAAAAAAAAGTACAAGGTGAATGTTTTTTGAACTTATACGACATGAATTGATTTTTACACCTTATGTACAAGAAAATTAATTTTCTCGATTTCATGTTTATTTTATAACAAATTCTTTTCTTTAAAATTTTCACTGCATTTTGAAAAAATAATTTTTTTGAAGAATAAAGGGTAATTTCCACAGGAATTAACATCAAGAGTTTTATCAAAAAAACATCCATCTATGAAGACATTAGGTTATATTTATATCAATATTATCAATATGTTTTAATTTTTTAATGATGGAATTATCTTTAATATAAATTATGTTATGATGGTATGATTTTTAAGAAACCGATTTTATTTCTTGGGTAATTCTATGATGAGTGATTTATGTTTTGGGGCACATGTAAGTATGATTTCATTATGAGATTGGTGGGACCTATATCCATGTCCAATGAATTGGGTAAAGATTTATATCTCATGAGATAAACTTGTCTAGAATGAAAAGAAAATTTAGTACATTAATACCCGACATGTATGGTAGGTAAATCAAGTTCATTAATAAATGGTTGGATGGCATTCACATCAGGTTCTGTAAAGGAAATTTCCCACTATGATGGTCTTGGAAGAATTTCCTTATCTACTATGATAAATATAATATGTTCTAATTTTTTCCCGAATTCTATGTTTTATGCCACTGTTATTTTATCATGGTTATTTATCCTTTATTATTTATGCCCTACGTACTACTAATTTTTATTCCATGACTCATGATTTTGACATTCAAAAGTTATTTTATTGTTTTCACATTCTTATGTTTTTGTTTAGTGTGATCTTCTTCATGATAACCCTTACAAAAATTTTAGTCCTCATATTTTATATTTTCTTTTCCCTATGATATAAAGAATGATTTTATGTTGGGAAACTAAAGGGGTAGATATTTACGGTATATTTTGAAGATATTTCACTCAGTCAAAAGATTATGTTTCATGTTTCCAAAGACACTAAACTAATATGGTCTTTGGGCCTCTATTTTTGTCTTGTATTAGGTATTACTTAAATGAATTGTAATTTCCATGTTTGTAAATCATTGTTAGTTATATTATTGTCCAATAATATATTCTTTATCCTTTTATTTAGGGTGATATCACCCAACAACAGGGTAAGTTTCCTTCCAACATTACATCTATTTGGGAAAACAAGGATCCCAAAACCCTTTATTTTCATTATTTATCATATATATTCATAATAACATTAAAACATATATAAAATCAATGGAGCATGTAAAAACACCCCATTACCATCAATTTTAGACCTTTTAAATAATAATATCACTATGCCATCCCTTAATATTCCCAAATGAAATTCTTAACATAAAAATCTCAAACATAGCTCAAACATTGGTGAGAATGAGGTTCTCTTACCTAAAGAATGTTTTCGTATCCTTTTGATCATCATATGGTGATGAAAATAATACATGAAACCACAAAATCACCAGGATATCATAGATTAACCTACACTAGATTTATTGTTCATAAAAAATGAAACACATATACACCCCAAACCAAAACTACACCATGACGGAGGATCTATGAAGAATAATATTTGGAAACCCCACATAGAATATAGGATAACTCACTTTGGATTCCCAATGGTAAACCAACATAATACAAGAATAATAGTAAGGGAGATTTAGAAAGGAATGTATCTTCATGGGGCTCATGGTTCTCCAAGAACAAGAGAGAGTGTGTGAGAGGTATAATCGAATGTAAATAAATCAGCTCAAAAGATTAAAATATAATATAAAACCTAAATGTTTCACATTGTGTATTCAAATAATAATGTGAATTACTAATGGTATCATAGATTAAAATCTTTAAATCCATTATAGGCTTGTAAACCCCACCAAATATTATGTATCATCCAAAATTTATATCACCTGAGCTCGAATTTTTTACATGTTGTGAATTCACCACTCATGAAATTAATCCATTTCAGGGACTCCCCCCATTCATGAATCAATTACATGGAACCAGAAAATTACAAAAGTAGTGAACCACCAAATCACATTGTGTAAACCATACATACGATGAATATCTAATAAAATCTCTATTACACCTCCAAACACTGGGAAAACTCATCAATGATTCTCTAAAACACCTCTAACACCAAAAACTAGAAATGTAATAGAATTGGATGGTATGAACCATTAAGTTATAGGTTTTTGAAACCTAAGACAACAAAGGTCCATTGGTGTGTATAGATTATTTCACTTCTAGACTGTAGGTTTGTGACACCAAATTCACTTATTCTCTATAGGTGTTTCCAACTTATGTCAATTATAGACTAGAGGTTTTTGAAACCTATGTCACTAATGGGTTGAAGGTTTTTTATGCTCAAAAAACTATGAAAGGATTCAATGTTCTTATAGTATTGTCATGGATTATATTAATTCTAAATTTAATTGACATTCCATATTTTTATACCAATGATTATGATTCATGGATCATGTTTATTATACCATTTAATATCACTCTTATTCCTTGGTATATGTTTCGTCCTTTGATATTGCATTTCAATCAATCATGGATTATGGATAACTCTTAATGTTTAATGATCTTATTAATAATATATTTCTCATATTTTCATGTTTTTTATAATTTTATGATATAACCCTGGAGGTAATA
The DNA here is from genome assembly GCA_963277665.1 of Viscum album. Classification (NCBI taxonomy): domain Eukaryota; kingdom Viridiplantae; phylum Streptophyta; class Magnoliopsida; order Santalales; family Viscaceae; genus Viscum; species Viscum album. The sequence continues at coordinate 1,928,890,311 of OY728150.1, read as the reverse complement.
TTTCTTAATTATTCTCTTACTTTTAATTTTTTACTCACCCCTATATTATGATTCCATTCCGTTGGTTATCAAAATGACTATAACCAATGATGAGTATAGAATGGGTTCTATTGTGGTTATATTAAGAAGATATATTCACATGTATTTTAATATAATTTTATTTTTTATATTATCCTCAAATACATAAATCTTTCACTATTGGGTTTGGGAGATTATTGTGATATATAACATTTAACTTCAAGAAATAGTATGAAATAATGATAGGTTTTACTCACTTTATATCAAATAAATTTTTTTAAAAAGTGTTTTTATCACTATATCCTAGAGTGATGGTTTTTATCATAATAATCATGAACGGTAATACCATAAAAATGAACACATCATTATATTTTCATGTTTTTATTAATAAAACTATGAATGAAAAAATATTGTTACATTTAGATTCACTTAAAATTATATAACTTCAAAATATTCATATCATTACACTTATATAATTATGAACTCTTTTATCATTACAAATATGGTGTTGTATCCCTATACTTATGAAAAAATCCACAAGATAATATAAATAGACGTAATATTTTAATAAATTAGTCATAAAGATATTAAAATTATAATGAAAAAAAACAAAAAAGTTTAACAACATTTTTAGAAATATATTAAATAAATAAATTTTTATTGTTGATATTATATGCATGAATACTTATCTAATTGATGAGGTTATATAAAGGGTTACTTTTAGTTTCCTTTTTTATTTTTTGTTATGTTTTCCTAATCTCTATCTCTATATTTATTCATTATCTATTTTTCCTTTGTTTTATCAGGTTTTTATGTTTTTCATGTTCTATTCAAGATTTATTATTTAGTGAAAACAAAATGAAAGAAAAATAAAATATTTTCCATTCCTCTTTTAGTAGTCATTATTTTAATGATTTAATCTGTCCTTCTTTTCAAAAATAAATATCCTATAAATAAATAATATTTTAGTTCATTTATTCTTTAGAGTAAAATACTCTTCCCATATCTTATTTATGTTTCCATTACCATTTTCTTAAAAAATAATATTCTTAGGTGTTCATTTTCACAAATACAGAATGACACATTTTTATGATTTTCAATAACATGAGATCCAGCTTCATAGAAAATAATTCATTATTTTATCATAAATGTATTAAAATCATGAATCCATTATTTTATTTTTAAACTCTAATATGTATCATTATGTTTTTGATTTATACATTATTATGAAACAAATATTATTCTCATTGGTTTTCTCATAATTATGATTTATATATGATTTCTCTCTATATGGAACAAATATTCATGTTCAAATTACTATGTGATGGGTCAGATTAATATTTTCAAACCCTAAATCATAAGTTAATTATTTACATGTCATGATATACTTATTAATAAAATATATTGGATTATAATTTTACACAAATTTATGTGTGTAATTGATATAATTAATCTATTCCATAATGTGATGTGTGAGACATATATTGTTAGTCATGTATGCAATTATATATATTGGTTACATTTTATTAAAAACATCCGAAAAGTTATGAATTTTTAGATGTGATCCTTAACCTATTATTATAATATAAATTTTAATTTTGTCTCCATATATCCATAATTGATGTTCTTATATTCTATTATTCAATGATTGACGTTTCCATTATGATAATGATACAAGTTATTCCCTTCATTTCTCTATTTTTATCTTGATTAAGGCTCTTCCATATCACCCTTTCATCATCCTCTTTTTAGGATTTACGCCACTTCCTTTTCTTTTACAAATGTCCCAAGGATATCCCATATAGTGATATAATTCCGATTAAATATTGGATCTTATATAAAGGAGGAAATAAATGTGATGTTGTCATATTTTATGTTTTATATATCTAATCATCCAAATATACTGAACCTCTTGATTGTTAGTATAATTTAGGGATATTTTTGAAAATAATTGTTGTAACACCCCAACCTCAGAACACCAAAGCCAGTGCCTTACTTTATAACATTGGAATGATTACAAGTAATCAAATCTTGAATGGATGAGTTGTTTAGTAGTTTTGGAATCCATGATTACATACATGATAACCATATTAAATTTTGAAATATATAAAATAGAACATCCTACATAATAAAATGTAATAAACCGTATCCTTGGAAGCATATACAAATATTTCTTCTGCATAGCCAAGGAAAATAAAAAAAAATAGGGAGGATCTCAAATTCTTAGTAAGGGTTCCATATAGTGGAATCTATCATGAATTAACAATTAATAATAAATATGTTAATCTGAATAATTGAAAAAACATCCAATTTAAATAACCATATAAGGATTAATTAATATAGCAACGTAAATTATTGGAAACAAATTCTATTTATTCAATAAACTGAGAAAAAAATTTAATCCATAGGTAATGTATAAGAAAAATGTCATAAATAATAATTATAAATAAATTATAAATAATGAAAAATTTTAATTATTTTATAACATGTTTTTTAGGGACATGGTACTGTTACCATTATAATCTATCCTCAACACTGTTCAAAATGTTCTGGGTAAAAACATGTCTAATTTCATCAAATGATTTTCTATCATGAGACTACCGATACATCGAGGGTATTGTATTATTTGATCCCAAACCTATATAGTGAATGTCCAAGGAATTAATTATATATTTAAAAATGAATTTAATTAGTTAAAAACATTCCTTCTTGTCAAATATTCATCTTTAAAAAAAGATATGGATTTATCAATATTTCCCCTAATTAGTCAGATAAGTGTTGAAGTGAACACTGTATGTAAAAAACAGTATATGGTTTGGGAAATTATAATATTAATTTCATGAGAATATTGATATTTAATATAAATGTAATTAAAAATAAAAATGATCATATGTAAGATATTATTTAAATAGAAAGTTGATTACAAAATAATGTGACACTACAACAAAATAGAACGTTAATGGAACAAGAAATGTCCCTTATCACTGCTAGAGAAGTGATGACTAATAGAGAGATATTAAAAACCAAAACATGAATCAATTATAAAAATCATTGATAATGTAACCCTTTTAAAAGAACCAATTAATGCACTGAAAAAGAGGCACACTACAGTGTGTTGTAACATTGTATATCACTAGTGCAATATGCTATAAGAGCAGACTACAACACCAAAAACAACACTATAAATTAAATAAAAATCAGTTAACAATAGATAATTTAAATGAAATCAGATTCGAAATGAAAATAATATATTTAGAAACATTATTATATAAAATTAAAACATTGTATTATATAATTAAATAACTAAAAAATTTTACATACATTAAAAAATATCAATGTTCTTTTGACTTTTGATCCTAACCTCAACTCATTATATTTATAAATAAATCACCCATTTTCAAGAAAAATAATGAACCTATATAATAATAATGTCTTGTTTTATTAATAATATAAAGAAATAAATTAACAAAAAACTGTTAAGTTTAAACAAAACATTTATTCATACGAGGAACATTGTGTATTAGATTGAGTTGTGGTTGATTATAAGACATCACACCATTAATTATTCATCATAAAGACTAATCATTGTAAAAATAAACTAAATAAGTATAAGAAAAAAATGATAAAGAAGTTAATTAAGTAGTAGTAGTTAGAATGATGAGAAAATATTCTATGCTCATTTGCTACTTTTTAGGGATGTGATGCACATTTTAAAATAAAATGGAACGTAAATATGGTAAATATAAAACATGACTCATTTTTTACACATCTGGGATCTTATTTACGTGAGTCTAATTCCTAAAAATCTTAAATTACTTTTGGTATGTTTTTTCATGTATCTATATAATCGAAATATTTATTATCAATTTTCATTATTCCACTTGTCTTTTTTACTAGAATTTTATTTTATACTAGAAACAAAAACATTGATTCATATCCATTATATCAAATTACATTTTGATGTGATACTGATTCATACTTGTCAAATATTATTTATTAATAATTTTACTAAATTATCAAGAGAATTCATGCATATTTTCTTTTTTTAGAGAGTGAAACCTTTTGAACTAAAATGACAATTCTAAACAGATTTGACACATATCAAGAACATAGTTGGTCATATTGTGCTTAAGATGATTCCTAAACATCAATAATGGTTTTTGGATCATTTAAATTAATTTATAAAAACAATCCTAATTGTTTTCTTAATTTTGCGTTTTCATATAGTATTTTTTACCAAAATTATTATCAATTTTAAATTAAAAATGCGCTTCAAGTAATATCGGTCACCAACTATGTCACATTGAAGTGATTTTGAATCCTAAATGACCCAAATGACTTATGTATTATTTTATTATTGTAACAAAAAATCATGGGTTTTTTTCTCTGTTTTGAGTATGTTGCTCGTCTTTTTAACTGGAATTTCATTTTAGATTGGAAGCACACACTTTGAGTCATATTAGTCACATCATGTGTCAGTTTAAAATAAGACAAATACCATTAAATGAAAAAGTACTTTTGAAATATTTTCATAATTTATTAAGAATATCCAAGGGTTTTTTCGGTTTTCATTGAGTGACACTTTTGAACAATAATATCATTTTTAAACTAATAATATATTCATCGAATCCTATGGAGAAAATTGTGTACCCGATTGAGGGGATGTTAATTCAAACATGACAAAAATTAATTTTGGATAATTTTCCAAAAGTATCAAAACAATCTGAAATTGTTTTCTCCTTTCTGATTATGTTAGTTGAATTTTTTACAAAAATTGATATAAATATTAAATACAAAGATGCACTTGTAGTCATACTAGTCACATTGTGTGTCCTATTGAGAGGAGGATCATTCCTGCACATCCCATGTGATATATGAGTCATTTTACAAATATAGAAAAATAATATCAATTTTTTTCTTTGTTTTGAGTACATCAATTATCTTTTTTTACAAATTGATATTTTAAAAAAGAAACATGGACGTTTAGTCGTATCAGTAACATATTAGGTCTGTTTGATTTGAGACTAATTCCCACATGTCAAAAAATGAATTATAAATTATTTTCATAAATTATAAATACAATAAAAATCCATTTTTTAGTAATAATTGACTGAAACTTTTTGAATTAAATTGTTAGTTTTATACTAATATTGGACACTATGAGTCATATCGAGAACATAAGGTATTGGATTCAGTTTCAGATGATTCCTACTTGTCAAAAATATCTTTTTTATAATTTCTATAAATTATCAAAACAAAATGACTATTTTTTCCTAGTTTTAAGAATGTCAATTTATTTTTTACTAAAATTAATGTTAATGTTATATAAAAATAAAAAAAATAGAGTCATACTGATTACACCGTGTGTTATATTGACTTGAAAATGATTCCCACACATCCAAAATGACATATGGATCTTATTTATAAAGTATCAAAACAATCCAAATGTTTTTGATCAGTTTTTAGAATGAATAATTTATTTTTTACTAAAATTTAATTTTAAATTTGAAACAAGCAAAATGAGTCATACTAGTCACATCGTGTATTAGTTTGATGTGGCATTGATTACAAAACAAAATTTTTTTCGAATCATTTGGTAAATTATTAGAAAAAATAGAGAGTTTTTTATTGTTTTTTAGTGAGTGAATCATTTTGAACTAAAATGACAATTTGAAGTAAATAATGGAAACATTGAGCATACCGAGAAACATCATTTATTAGATTGTGGTGAGTGTTGATATAAATGTTGTAAATTAATTATGGATTGTTTTAATAAATTAAGAAAACAATTCAAATGATTTTCATTCATTTTAAGTATTAAATTTTTATATTTTTAAAAAATTAAGGAAAATTATAAAAACAAATACACATCTGAAGTCATACCAATCACACCATGTTTCAAATTGAGGTTTGGTTTATTCATGAAATCCAAAATGAATTATGGATATTTTTATTAATATATAAAAATAACAAGAATATGATTTATTGGTATTATGTACACAACATTTTTTTTATTAAAATATTATTTTACGATGGAAACAAAAACTATGATTTATACTGGTCACATTGTGTAACAGCTTGACATGAGACTGATTCCTACTTGGGAAAATTACATATGAATATTTTTAATAAATTATCAATATAATTCGAGTAATTTTTCTATATTTTTATTGGTTAACACTTTTTTGTATTGAAATTTCAATTTAAAACTAATTACGGAAACTTTGGGGCGTATCGAGAACATTGTGTATCGAATTAAGGTGTGGATGATTCCTACACATCAAAGATTACATATCTATTATTTTACAATATTATGAAAATTCTAACATTGTTTTTTTCAGTTTTGAGTATGTTAGTTATCTTTTTTACTAAAATTATTCTCACATTGAAATATAAAGAATCACATGGAGTGTTACTAGTCACACAATGTGTCTGATTAAAGTGCATCTAATTCCTACAAATCCAAAAGTCTCAAAACACCCCATCATCTAATGTTACCACTATTTATATTCTATTATTTGTAAAACATCCTCTACTTCATATTCTGTTGATTTTATTAGTAAAAACGTTTTTTCATCTAACAACGTCGACGTAACAAGTAATTTTGGAAGTTCCATAAGGAATGGAAATAGAAATCATGGTAAGATTGGATGAAAGTAGCATGTTATATCTTTTTTGGCTTATAGAAAATATTTTAAAGAAAAATATATCTTTCCAAAATATTAGTTTAAAACTGAATTTGTATTAGATAAAAATAATATAAAAATTAAATTAAAAATAGTATACAAAATGATGAAAATTTAATAAAATAAGTACTATGAATTATTCTTTTCTAATAGTGGTATACATTCTTGACCCATATCCTTGTTTTTATTATCTTAGTTTTATTCTTAATGTCTAATCTCTTATGAGCATGAGTAGCTTCGAATAAACCACCCCCACAAAAAAATCCACCTGAATAAGAAAACCATTATTATATTATTATTACTAAAAATAATTAATATAAACATAAAATGAAAAAATATATTAATTTAAAAAAGAATATTATGAAAAAAATAAGTATTACATAATTGATTTAGAAGAGGAAACATCATTTATCATCCTATAAAGGGAGTGGGGGTCAATAAAGAAAGTGTTTAATTCCAATAATGTTTGTGAGGAATGTTTTTGAGGGATAAGTAGAATATGGGTGTTTTGGTGCTGAAATTCATGAAATATTGATATATATTTAATAAAATAAACAATCCCTGAATATTATAATTCCCAATGGATCTTTGAAAAAATATAATAAATTTTAGATAACAAATATATGGAAACTAACTTACAAATAATAGTTTAAATATGAAAAAATTAATTGAATAAGTATTATGAATTGAACTTTTCATGATGGTTGTATAGACTCATAACCCCTTTCCAAGTTATCATTATCTAATTTATACCCTTGAAGTCCAATATCTCATGCGCAAGGCTATCATGAACAAACCACGAGAAAATAAAAAATAAAATCCACCTATATAACAAAATAATTCTTATGTGAGTCATACTAGAAAAAAATTAATAATAAATATTAAACAATGAAATAATTCTATAGAAAATGATTATATAGTGAAAACATCAATATTTTCTATGTCATTAAGAAGAGGCAGTATTATTTCTCTTCATGAAAATTAATTAGAGGGAACATTAAAGAAATTCATAAATACCCACAATTTAAGGGTGAATATTTTTTAAGGGATATGAAGTATGTTGATGTTTTGGTGTAAAAATTCATGATATATAAATAGAAATATTTTGATATAAATAAACTCTAAAAAGAATTATGAAATGTAAATCAATGTTTTGTTATATAATTTTTCACTTAAAATAGAGAAAGTATATTTTATGATTAACTATAAATTTTTCCAAAGGTTTTCAATCATTATAGTATGTTCATACACAATATTGGTAGCATAGTCTTATACATAAAACATTTTTTGCACAACTAGTCAAACATTTAATTTAGATTTTGTTAATTCTGTAGGGAAAAGATAATACTATGGTGAAAAACATTGTATATAAATAAACACTTATACCATCTTATTAAACTCTATTTTTTTTATATCAATGTATTTTGAATTTGGATCCTCAATCCAAAATAAAAATCCTCTCTTCCTGGTCCCCTATAACTTATAATAAATTTTCTAATTTGGGTCCTGAATCAATAGATTGTGGTCTCACAATTAAAGGGTCTTCCCCGAATTAATATTCATCTATTTCGACATTTTTTGTCACTAGTAAGTAGATAAACAAATTATTTTTCTCTAGATATGAGGGATTAATATTTTTACTACCTATAAAACCATTATGATTATCTCAAATTTTACCTTTCCATATTACATTTTACCTTCCCAAATTTAAGTTCATCAACTATCACTACACTTATATTGTCAACCCATTTTGATTGGGAAATCCAAACCTGAAATTTTGTATAATTTAGCTTGTATATCTTTTCAATAACACTAAATTATAAAATATTTTCATTAATTATATTTCTCTACATGGAATCTGATATGTTCATTACTTCTTCTAAAATAGTAACACCACACTTTTTCATCATAATGAAGTCATCAGGTTCTTTTGTATAGAACATGTACCCATTGATTATAAAACGAGTGTAAGAAAAAACATTTTCATTTTGGATCATGGATAGCCAACATATTTATTCCGAAATTTGTTTCTGATTTTTAAAAAACTCATTATATATTTGATATTTGATCCAACCTATAAATTGTTGACAATGTTTATTTAACATCCATTCTTGATTCTATAACGGATTAAATTCACTAAGAATTTATTTTTGGTATTCAATATATGGATAAACATCTTTACTATTATATAAAATCTAAAGTTGTGATTCCTCCCACTCTTACAAGGTAAAATTATTATGAAAAGACAATCACCCATAAGGCATCAGTTGTGATGATACTTTGGGGGACCGATGTTGGAATCATCTATTGGGAAATCGATATAGGATTAAAATGATTAATCCAAAAATATCATTATGTAATACATCCTTTTGAATGAATTCGATTCTTGGCTTAACATTTCATAATATTCACATACCATCAATGGAGTACATCCATATAAAATTCAATAGACCACATAGTTGAACCTCTCTAACCAAGTGAAGCATCTGTAGAAACATTGTAACAAAGAATTATAGTTGGAATAACATCACTAATTCATATAATATGATAGAAATATACTTATTCAAAATGGAAAACTTCATCGGGTATATATATTTTCTAAATATGGATATGAAAATAAAGGGGATTCTGGTTAAGTAATGTCATAAATTTGTAGGAAAAAATAAATAATAAAATAAATGCATGAAAACCTATATAAAAATATGATAGTCATGTGTTTGTAGTCCTTGTAACATCAAATAGGTCATTTAAATGAAACTTTTTATATTTAATGAATACCCTTATGGGACTTTTACAGTATTAATGAAATAGAAAATTTTTAATTTTTCTTATCTAGAGAGAGTGTAAGTTGTTGGAGGAAGAATATTATATCCTTTACACTTCACGGGTTTTAACACTTCCTATATCCCATTGTCAATCATTTCCAACCAAAAAATGATGCCATATCTCTTTTTTTCAGAACATTTAGTAATGCCCCATTAACACTCTATTTTTTCATCATCATATAGAGTATAAGACTGACCTTCTCCCCTTATCCTATTATATGGTAGAGTTATTGGATGGTTAGGGCATTCATTTTCATAGTTCCACACCTCCCAGCATGTAAAAACACTGAATAATAGTTTTTTAATTATTCCCATTTTACTCTTTAATTTGTTGGCCAATTTCTCTATACTTATAACCGAATCTCATTACCATAATGAATTTCCCATGGTGATTTTCCCATAGTATAACAGGGTGGGAATTACTTTATTACCCTAATTTTCTTTAACATATTCCCTTTTTCATGTTGTTCAGAAGACCAATTCCACTATTTCAATCCTTTGAATAGGTAAGATCTTAAAAATTCCTTAAATTGTTTGATGGAACACAAAAATATTCATTCGTATATTGAAAATGTTTAAGAAACTAGTGTTATTCGAGGATTTGTATTAATAACTTAAATGAAAGGGTCAATATATAAATTTTTTTGGATATGTAATTTGTAGCATACCTGGAAAATATTATAAATGTTTCTTCATAATATATAACACATTATTATTCTTTTTTATTTAATCTATGGATTATTCCATATATCTGGATTTATTAAACATGGGGGAATTATTTTTTGAGGAATTTATCCTTAAAATTTCACTATTCCATGTGTTATATTAGTTCTAACTCACTAGTATTTTGTATTAAGGACCACCATTGATTACCATAAAATTTGAAAAAATACACTGCAAGTGCAACCTTTTGTTCTTAGATGAATCATAAGGAAATAAATATCTTTTCTAAAGAGTTAATCCATTTTTATTTACCATTCTATCAATATTAAAATTATTTTATGGTGTAATCTATAAAAAAGTGATACTATATCAGTTAATCTCACTATGGAATAGGTTCCTCCATCCAGGAAAGGTTATTTATCATTACATGATTATGGTGTCCTTATATATCCATAAAGTCTTTAGATTGGATGCCAGCAATATTTTGTTTCTTAATAGGGGAACTTATACATTGGCCATGGATATTTATAACCTCCTTTTTCTCAAATTAAATTTCTAATATGATGACATACACTATATTATATCATATCATATCATTTCAGTATTAAACATAATGAAAAATCTGGAAACTAGCGACATACTTAACATAAATTGAAAAAATTATATATAATATCATAATCAGAAGCATTGTTTCTTTGGGATGTTTTTATATACATATAGTAAAATTATATTTTAGGTTTATGTTCCATAATATATGTTTTACTAAATAAATTTTCATAGGATTCTTCTAAACAACATCTGATACCAACTATAATGCCCCAACACGAGAAGCCTATATCCTATGACCTACTTTGTTACATTTTCATGATTTTAAGGAATAATATCCCTAAGGATTAATCAGTTTATAAGTTTTGTAAAAATATATTTAATAAATTATACCCATATTAAATTGAAAAATATTAAATAAAACAATATACATAATAAAATTAAATGAAAAACAACCTTTAAATCTTATTCGAAGTTTAATTCTTCATTATATGGTGAAAAGGAGAAAAATAACGGTGATCTAAAAACATGAGTAAGTATTATGTGTAACATAATCTGTTATTAATTAAAAATTAATAATCAATATATAAATTTAAATTACTAAACTCACAATCTATTTAAATAACTGGATATGGATTACTCTATATGTCAAGGTAAATAACTGAATAGACATTCCATTTAGTCAATAAAATAATATTGAAAAAGAATCCATGGATAATATAAAAGAAAAAATTTCATGGATAATAATAATGAATGAATTATAAAAAATTAAATTATTAATTAATGGGATTAATGTTTCATAGACACATGAAACCTTTACCGTCCTGATTAATCCAGATGATATTTTAATACATATAGGGAAAATACCCATATGATTTTGCCCAACTGATTTCATCTCTTGAGACTATCGATGCATCTTTGGGTTCAAATTAGATAGTCCCTAACCCATGTAGTGTATATACAAATTATTCCTCATGAATCATATAATATATTTAATTAACTAACAATACCCCTTACCATTAAATATTTGTATAGAGTAAAGGATATTTATTTACCAATATTTTCTCAATTATTCAAATAACACTCAATGTGAACACTATATGTAAAAATGGAATATGGGTTAGGAAAAAATAATATACATTTTATAATAATATGGATATTCAATATAAATTTAATTTAAAATAAAAATCATCATAAGGAAGTGATTCTTTTAATTGAATGTTAAAAATCGAAAAACAAAGTTATAAGGAAAAGAAAACTTTTTCCACATGGTAATATTCACTTCCAGACAGATTGTATGGGATAGTTCAAGGTGAAAGTTAATATACCAATAAGTAATATTGAATAATTATTTTAATTGAAAAATTTCTAGTATATCCCTCCCATTAATGTTAATTGGTGGATAGTAAAAAATTCTAAATAAAACAGAAATGGAGACGAAATCTCGTACCTTACGCTCCCACTTAGTTGACCATCCTTAAAAACTATTAATGGTAGTTTTAGTAATTTTATAAACTTGTAAAATAACCATAATAATATTTATAATATCATATATTATATTTTTATAATATCTTTTTTCCTTTTTGTTAATAATATTTCATTATTATCATCATTTCGAGTGTTAATTGTCATGTTTTTCGAGTATGTATTCACTTCTTATTTTTTTCTTCTTACATTAATAATTATTTTATCATATCTATTATATAATCCAATATTTTATTATCATATTTATTCAATTTAGTTTTATTTAAAATATCTAACAGGGTAGTAATATATGAAATGAATTTCACTATTCTTGTAGACGGTACGTCGTATATACGCATTAATGTTATTTCCATTTATCTAACATATTTACAAAGTATTATATATATATATTTGTGTGTATATTATAATTAACTTATAATATTTATGTTATATATATAATATAGTTTTTAAAAAAACAACCTTAATACGTTCTATTTATTATGTGAAATAATCATATTACTTTGGGGAGACGATAATCCATAAACCCACAAATGATGTTATCATATACCCATAAAATGTAAAGCATAAAGAAATGGGATATATATGTTCTAAATAAGATTAAAAACATTATACTTATCATATATATCATATTAAATATATAAATCCATCATTATTCCCAATAATGAAATCTGGTAATGGGAGAACGAACAACATCATTTTGCGAGTCGATAGTGTTATGTACACACGAATAATGATTTAATATCACATTTATAGATTAGTATGTAGGTGTAGGTAGTACACATAACATAAAAATATCCAAGAATATTTGGATATAGAGTATTTTATATAAAAAATACATAATATGAATTTATGGGTTGGGTAAATAAATAAAACAAAAATACTTATGGAAGAGTGTTATCTCTTCTTCAGGTAACACTTTTTGGTTTATAAAAAAAATAATTACTTGGTATGTTTTATTCGCAAAGTGAATTTTATATAATTAGGATAGGTATGTTTATATATTATTTTTTCAGAGTTTTTTTAGACAGTGGTATTTAGAGGTGCAGAGAAGTGAAAGGGTGAGTGCCCTTTTATAGTGGAGGTGGATTGGATGTTTTATAAATTTATAATGTTAAACTCTACTCAGAGGTCTCCATTACATCATGTGCCTAAAATTCTCAATAAAAAGATAAATGGTAGTATATGGTATAAATATGGATATCCAAGAGGATTCATACATTTTTATAGGATATTGTTTCCTTTTTGTTTAAGGTTTAGTCACTTGTTAAGCTAATTTTCCACTTAAACAGTATAATTAATTTAAATTAATATCACTAATATTTTTTAAAAATTTTGAAATTAATAATAATTATATATTTTTTTTATTCAAAATATTGAATTATTTTTTTCAAATTAAAAGTACATAATTAGTAGAATTTAACATAAAATTAATCCCATAGACGGGATGAGACGACATGTTTTTTAATTAAAAAGTTCAAATGATTGAAAGGGATTTATATCCAACTTCCTTGTGAAATTGGATAAAGTTTCCAATATAGGATTAAGTTCATTATAAATAAAATAAATATACTATTAAACCATACTAAAATATAATTTAATGATATAAGTAAATTAGATTAACGAGCAATTCTTAATTAAAATTTAACATTTTTCACTATTTATCAAAAAAATTAAACTCCTTATAAATATACCAAAACATAAACCTAACATAATTTTTACCATTAAAATTTAAAAATTATGTTTCTTTCAAGTATAATTTATTAAATTTCATTAAATCAGTTTTAAAATACGTTCACCAACAAAAGACAGAAAAACTACCTAAAAATTTAATACTTTTTATGCATAAAAATGGGTTTTATATTATCTTAAGTCTATGAAATATATTTAATGAAATTAAAAACATTATATTTGATATATAATATTTATTTATTTAAATTTTAGTTATTCATATTCACAACTGCTAATTTAATATCTAGGAAAAAACTATTAAATTAAATAATAATATTAATAGTATTCGGTAAAATGAGGTTATGCATATAACACATACTATTAGTGAAATTTTTCATTTTGTGTAATTAATGATAACATAATGTTGCATGTATTTCAAGATATATTTTATAGTGAATTTAAATAATATAGTAAAAATATTTTAAAGTCTCTTAATGTTTTATTCCATTATATTCTTTGTGTTGTGTGTTATAGATGAAATTTAAAAAAATTAATTCAATTATAATTTTTGGGGTGTTAAAATGATATTATATTATTTTTAAAAGATGGGTTTCATTATATTTTATATGAAAATAAAGGTATTAATTTTGTTGAAGTTTATTTTAATGAAGGTAATACAAAATAAGTGACTAATATTAAAACATATAAAGACATAAGATAGAATATACATTCCATTAATCAAAATTTTTTTCTATGTTTGTTGTTTTACTTTTATATTCTTGAAGTTTGTTAAATCATATACCAAACTCTCATTTATTTTGATAAATTTATTTAAATAGGATTAATCAAGTGAAAACAACTATAATGAGAAATGTAATGATTTCTCAAATGATATTCCAAATATGATTGTAGGTGGATGTAAAAAACATATAATGGTATTTTCTCATCTAAATGAAGTAATAATTAATAACATGAAACATGTGGAGCCTCTAATATCTCCAAAAAGTATATAATATTTTTTTTATTCATTTACATGAAAAAACATCATATTTTTTCGGCTGTGTCCACCCCTTAATTACACAGTGTTTTTTTAATTCGATTAAGAATATATTTTTTCCATATAATTATTTGATAAATAAAAATTAATTTCTAAAATATCTTTCTAAGGGAGAAATATTGATCAGTGGTGGACACTGATAAAGAATATATACACCATGGTATACATCAATATGATAGAATATAAATAATTTATGAATTTTTTTTATAAATATTCATCTTGCACACCGCATACTATAATTTATTAGTTAATTTTTTCATTTATGGGAAGATGGTACAAATCAACTGGGTTATAAGCTAAAAATTTTATAAGTATTTCACTCTCATCTTATATAATTTTATGTTACCCCAAAAAGGAAGGTTACCAAATTCATTTGTGTCATAGGACCAAGTATTTTAAATTATTTTAAATTTATTTACTTGGATATCTATAATAAAATATTATTATGGTCCCTAAATGTAAAGATGTTGATTGTTAAATCCTAATGGCCTTGTAAGACATAAAATAAAACAATAATACTTGATCATAACACAAGTGGTCCAAATAATATTCATAATAGAGGGAAGAATATTTAATTATGTATATGTAAAAATAGTGGGAGGATGAACACAAGAAACTACCTAAAATGAATGAGGATTTTCATTAGGAATGGTAAATAATTTCATGAAACTTATGATTGTTGAACTGACATAAATAATACCTTAAATATTATGGATGAGAATAATATTACACAAAATATTCAACCCTTAGTCAACTATGTAAATTACATTCAATGTGTAAATAAAGAAACCCATTTCACAGAACTAATTTTCATGTAAGATAACTAATGATAAAAAATGTTAAACTCTAGGTAATAAATAATAGATTATTCTATCACTACACATTAGTTGCACTATGTAAAATAATTGCTAATAGGTACCCTTGTTATAAATGTGTATATAGTGAGTTTTATATTTTCTTTTATCTCTATTTATCTATTAATATCATGAAATTTTAGTATAAATATTAAAATACCGCATCAAGACACAGTGTTTGAGTGTTCAGTTAAAATACTTAGTGTAAAAGTCATAATACCCCAAGTATATAACTCATATCTAGTGAACATCATTTAAAATAATCATCCTATGAGTCTATTCATACTTCCAATGGTATAATCTAATTCTATATTGGGAATGTATTAGTTTTACATATATAGAGCTAGTATAAACTACCTTTTAATTGAAATAAAAATTTATATCCCAAACCAACCATTTTTTCAAAATAAGTTTCAAGGGGATGATGAATCCGAATTTAAAACTCATTCACAGACATGGATTTTATTAAAATATAAGGAATCCAAAATATCTCAACTGATTGACAAAAATAGTTTAATAATCTTTGAAGACAAACATATTTTGATGAAATAGGAAGATGACTTTTTTAAATGTTTTCAAGCTTCCCTCCTCATCTTGAGGTTAAGTCCTATTTCTGAATTATAGAGAGTTATCTTCCCATGTCAAATAATCCCAATAAAATGGCCCTTATTTTGACATGAATAGTTGATGAATCATGTATACGAGCTTTATACACAATATTAAATATCTATGGGGTTTTTGAAGGATATTTATTCTGAAAAATATGGTTATATACATCACTAAATTTATTATCATGATCCTAATAAATCATATAGAAAATATCATCTACTATGGTTTGATGAATTGTTTGAAAAACTACATGGGGAATAATATTTCTCAAAGAGGGACCATTAATTGAGATATCATGAATTTAATGTGAAAAATAAGAATACTTAAAATACATATTTTTATATAAGATATAGACACTAGGAGTACATAAGGATTCCATTCATACTACTAATACTCAATAAATCATCATAAATGAGACTTTTAAATAATATATACATTAACTTATTATATTAGCAGTAGTCTAAATGTATTATATACTCCAAGATCAAGGAATGATATGGGGAGAAATTTATCACTTCTATAAATACTTTTATAATGTTTAATTTTTATTCTATGTATAGAAAATATGACTTCTAGATGGTGTAAATTATTTTCTTATGGTATTTTATAACAAAATATGAGATATTACTCTTTCAATGATAATGGAAAAATCGTAATTGACCAAACCAATAACTCTATGAGAGATTCATTATCATGAAATATTTGATTAGTACGATTGTGGGTTTTTGATAAACATATCATGTTTTTTAAATTGAGTAATACATCTAACTATGAATGTAGTAATTATTTTCTAGATGGATAAGAGAAAAATTAGTTTTATGGTGGATATTAATTGGTCAATTACATCACATATACTCACACTAACCTCATATGGGGATGGATTTGTGAAATAAATTGATACATTAAGAAAGGTCTTAGGTTTTTTACCAATGTTAAATGATATGGATATTGTTCTATTTAAGGGATTTGAAGGTACATGAGTAAAATCACTAAACTCAAGATCTAGAGGTGGAATCTATAATTTTTTCCTTAGAGATCTGGTGGAATTATCTATATTTAGAAATTATTTCATATATACTAATAATCAAATTTTAATGTATAAATTCAAAAAAAACGTTTCTTATAATTTTCCAATGAACATGGGTTGAGATGCTCAATGATTATGATTTTTCAATCAATCAACATCCTAGATTGGTGAATAATAGGGAAGATGATCTAGGTAGAAAGTATCCTCAAAATATATCAACTATGTGGATTAAATGGGATAACATATCCCTATATATAATATGGATATGTATAATAATTATTAATCTATGACAAACATATTATATTAATCAAATTAATTATCAACCATTAATTCTTGAGAATATTAGTGACGATAAAACGAATAATGAAAAGAAATAAAAGGTTGTTTATGTAATAGGGAAATAGAAGATTATAGAGAGATAAATTGATAAGCATATATTTTTATATGTTAGGACATGATTATGTTTACCATCATATCATGAGATAAGGAATATTCTCTCAAATAATTCCTATAAATAAATATTATTTGTCCAACTAGAGATAAAAAAGATATAGGGTGACCATTGGAGGCACAAATGGTGACAAAACACAAAGAATCAGTTTTACGAATATACATTATAAGTATTTTTATATGAGATATTCAATATATAACAACAAAAGTACAAGATGGCGAGGTAAACATTTCCCATAATATCATGGAAATAAGATAAAATGACCTTGCATTTTGTCATGGTGCTTCTAAAGAAAACCAATAAAAACAATTTCATAAGAGTATTGGGGAATAATTTTATAAATGATATTTATTTCATTACTATTATATAATAATACTCACATGATTTACATTATAATATAAACATTAAAAAATTTATGATGATGTATGTAAGACCACTCTTGATTATATCTGATCACGGTCTATGTTTCACCTCCATGTTCTAAAAGAAACATTAATATTACTTGTATATAATGTTTAACATTAATATGTCCTATCACCCTAATAATGACATAGATTCATAAAATAGTATCCCAAACCTTTATTATTCATTGATAAATTTATATAAGAACTTGAAATGTTCTTATGAAGAAAATCTTCCTCCGGTAAAGGTCGTGTACATTTATAGTTTCCATTAGAGTATCCAAGTGGATCCTTATAAGTCCATCTATAAGAAAAAAATAAAAATCTAATGTGATCTGATAAACAAAGAAAGAAAAAGATATTGGGGTATCAAAAGGTTGAGTAAATATATGAGAAGGTTAAATTCATTTAGAAACACATCAAAGAAGCTCAATCTCAACAGAAGGTTTATGTGATAATTTGATGGTAATATATGATGTTTGAGGTTTGAGATAAAGGGTTCCTTTATATATCTCGATGGAATAGATTCATTATATTTAAGAAGAATTGAAGGATATGTCTTAGGTATAATGGTCCCTTTGAGATTATTTATCACATTAGAGTTATGGTGTATCAATTAGTACTCCAACAAAACAAATCAATAGTACTAGATGTGTCATATGTATAGCTCATAAGGAAGAACATTTGAGACCCCCAAAAATAATAAATCCATATGTGGTTCAATATGATAATAACATATCTTATGAGGAGTAACAATTGAATATCATCTATCATAGAGTCCAAGTTTTTCATAATAATAATACTCACATTTTAAATGTACTATAGAGAAACCATATGTCCAATGAAAAAACATGAGGCCTTGAGGTTGAAATGAAATAGAAGAACTCATATTTACTTTCATAATTTATTTTTATTTGAAACATTTAGGTTAAAATCTCTAATAGAGGAAGAGTATAATGGACTATGCTTTTAAATGTGAAATTTATTTCCAAATATATTTCTGTGGAAAAAATCACATGAATCCCATTACAAAATGGAACATTATTTTATTTCACTAATAGAAAAATATAATAAATAAATTATAAATATTCATTATAATATTTAAAATAATATATATGGAAAATAAACATTATTATGTAATATTGTTTTGTGAATTTGTTTACATTTTGGTCACCTAAAACTATAAAATATGTTAACAACATGACGAAATAGGAACAAACTGTGAGAATGTTATTTCAATTTAATAAATAAAACTTAGGTAAAATTTATTGAATTGATAATTTACTTATTAATTTGTATTTAAATATTGGGTAAGACTGTATGATCTAACGAAATATAATTTATTTTGGAAAATAAGATTGTCATTGGTATTGTAACCTTCAAATTAGAATAGTGAAATAACCATAAGGTAAATGATTAATTATCATTTTAAAAAATTATAACCATAAATAAAATAAGTAAATGTATGTTTCAATATAGAATGAAATAATTATGGAATCAATTTAGTATAGTTGATGAAAAATATTAACATTTTGTAAAATCATGTCATAATTTATTTAGTAATGCGTTAATTTTTACATTAATATTACATATTAAAATTTGATAAAATAATGATATAGTTTCAAAAAATGTTTCCCAATTTGGAAACCATAATATTTTTTTAATGGTATAATATTGGTATTATTTTTAAATGGTAAAATATAAAGGTTAATAATGAAATGTGATAAAATAAAATATTTTACATTATAAGATAATAACATGATTAATTACATAGAACTGTTGTGAGTTGTTAATGGTTTATCCTCACAAGCATAAATTAGTTTAATTAGTCAGAATAATAAATACTATTCATAGTTATGTCCAAAAATAATAACTAAATAAATAAAATCATAATTAAAAACCCTCTCATCTACTAATAAATATATCCCCCAACAACCCACTTCTACTCATTATTTATTCCTCACATCCAACCAAAAATATAAAAAATTATTTCTATCATGCATCCTTTCCCCATTCTAAATGTAATTGCCTTCATTAAAAACCATTCATTAAAAAAATATTATTATATCAAAGGAGGTCTTCTAAAGGAGGACATCCAAAAGAAGAGGATAAATATCTCAACCTAACACATTTTTGTTTTATTTTTATTAAATATATGTTAAATCTCCTCTAACCCTCATTACATAATTACATCATTACGAAAATTAGAAAAAAAATTATTATATTGATGTAATATCCAGTGTCCTACTCCCTCTCAAAAAATTATAAATCCAAAATAATGATAATATTTTGGTTGGTTCACCGACTCCATAGAATATGTATTTTATTTTTCACTATCATATTCATGGGAAGTTTTAATGTGATATTTTTGTATAATTATAAATTATTTATTTAAAAAATTAGTATGTCTAATAATCCTAATTTTTAAATTTATGATATTGAAAAATATCTAGAAATATTTTCAGATCCCGTAACTGAGAGGGTTCATGATTCAAAGGCTATATGTTCCTCATATTAATTTTATAAAAATATTAAATATTTCTTTTACACACTCACATTTTACATAAATAATTAGATAATTGTTAAACAGTATCCTCGATCAAAAATCGAAGACATCAATTTTATCTTGAATGTAGTAATTACTCTAAGCATGACATGAAGAAGGTTAACGTGGGGAGTTTAGATAAAACAGCCATTGGCGGCTACAATTAATAAAAATAAATCATTTTATTTATTTATTTATTAACTAAAACACCTAATTATATTTCTTTTATATGTATGACATTATGGAATTTATACAGGGTTAGATACATAATACTTGGACTATTGAGAGGAGGTTCCTACTCTATCAATTGTTGGGGAATTGAGATCAGACGACAATGTGCATCTAGGTCATGGTGAATCGAAATGCAGGGAACACTGCATATATATCTTCTTTATTAGTGAGAACATTTTTCATCGATTAATAATATAATAAGGGGTTAGGAATTTTCATTTTTTGACACATCCCCATATTATTAAATTTTTAAGCATGACCATTATTTTCTTTTTTTTAATTATTTGCACATTCATGTTCATGTGTAGCAAATTTCATTTAGTAATTCAAAATTTATCTGTTGTGTAATTTTTTTCACTTAATATTCTCTAATATAAATTCATTATCAAATATTGTTTAACAAAAGAAAGCCACCTTTTTTCTTGTGTATTTCTCCAAATCATTCATCATGTTCATCATCAATTGGTCTATGGGGTCTTAGTTCGACAATAATGTAAAAGATCTAGAATTATCGAACCCCAAAATTCATGAAATATTCACATTTCAAAAATTGATTAATGATCAGATGATGTAATGAGATGATTTTCGTGATTTTTTTTAATTCTTCGTTGTTCTGGTATCTATAGCAGAGTTAGTCGTGTTATTTAAGGCATGTAAGTAATATTTTGTAGTTAAACGAACTAATAGATATCTGATTTCCAGCCACCGAATGGTTAAAAATGAATAACGAATGATCTTTCCTTCAATTTCTTATAGCCTTGAGGAATGATACAATGTTTATTATGTAGATATGGACAAACAAGTAGTGGATATGAGATTCTATGAAAATATAGACTACACATTGTGTAGTTTAAAATAACAAAAAACATATTATTCTGAAATCTATAACACGAGGGGTTTGGAGAATGTTATAAGTATCACATTCCATGTGGTACCCCCACATGTTGATTTAATTGATGATGGAAACCAGTAATTTACATTGGGAGTACATAGTGCCTGGGAAAGTCTAGGAAAATAACTAAGGTACATGAACATGATTAAGAGCATGGAAAATCCCCCTGGTGGATAAGGAATGCCATGTAGTCCATTTACACATTGTGTAGAGATTCATGGGAAGATATCCATGTAATAATAGGGACATTGTTAGGAAGAATAGTGGGACCACATGTTTTGTGGGTTTCCATACATGTTATGTACCTATACATCTTATTGAAGAAACTTATATCTCTTATATCTTTTTTATTAGGACTCATATTTTTGTACCATGAATAGCCTATCTTGATTTTTTCTTCATATATAACATAATGGGTTCCTTCATAATGGCCTTTTGGATGAAATGTGAGGTGGTATATTCATTATTCTTCTTTAGGTGATGCTTGATAATCAAATGTTTGATCTGGATCACCAGACACATTAGATTGGTCCCCTCCTACAGGTCTTGGCGTGGGTCCACTAATTAACACTAGAGTGGCCCCCTCCTACGGTGAAGGGAATGGGTCCTCTATCAGTTAATATAGTGGAACCCTCATGATTGGAAGGTCATCAGTACTTTATCTAGTACTAGTGTGACACCCTCCTTCTTGGAAGTGAATGGGTCCTCTATCGATTACTAGAGTGGAACCCTCCTTCTAGGAAAGGATTTTGTCCTCTGTTGAACACTAGAGTGTCACCCATCTACTGTGTAGGGAAAATATCTTCTTAAGATTATTATACTGTAACCTTAATTCTAGAAAATTGTATATGTCCACTATCCAGCATTGAGTAGAACCCTACTTTGGATTAGAGCTTGGTTTCTAAGCCATCAGAGTGGATCCCTCCTACAAAGATTGGTCGTGGGTCCTCTATTTATCTAATTAGTGCCACCCTTATGTAGATTCAATGTATTGGTCCTATATCTTTTTATTTGTACCCCCTGTTATTCCATATAATGGGTTATCTACTTAGATATTGTGCCCCTCAAATTTGTATCATAGAGGCAAGATGTGGCTTGACTTGGTTGTTTCATTGAAAAGATGCATGATATGTGGGGCATCGTTGATAGACCCTTGTAATTATTGGATCCCGTTTCTTAGGCTAGGCTATGAGATAGAGATACCCCTTTACACATTCTTTTGGATTAATTTTCTAATCATATAAATAAAATTATCCATGTTGTTTGATTTTAAATCTCTCTTTATATTTGGTGAGTTTTCTATTCCATTTTTTTCTCATACTTCTCCCCCATTAATTTTCAGGCATCCTACTGGGTATATATATACTCACCCCTTGTGGTATTTCCCTTCATGCTTCATGTATTATACAGAAGATATTATGGTTATTGTTGACATAGGAGATCACGGGGATACCTCGGTGCATTAGACCACGTATAGTGGTGAATTCATGGATAACTAGAGTTGGTGACCCTCAACACATTTTATTTCCAGGTCATTTCAGGATGAAACATCATTCTAGGTGGGTGAGTACTGTACCCCATATTCCTTTTCATTTTACACATAAATAATCTTTTTACCCAATAGGTTTCACAAGAATGTATTTTTCTCAAGTTGTTACATGTTTTATTATTATTCCTCTACACGTTTTTATAGAGATATATTCGTGTGTGTGTGTGTGTGTCTAGGTTCTTGGGAAAATCCCACCGATATTAGTTATGTCATTCAACACATGTCTCCAAGCCTTTATAAAGACCGATGTATTTATAGAATTATAAATTTTCATATATATTAATACTTATGTACATGATTTTTATTTCATGTTAAAAAGGACTATTTTTCTGATAGCGTACTCAACATAGAATAACATGTTTTTTTTGAAATCGTACGTTGCTCACAACTATGAGTTATACAGAAAATAATATAGTATTATTATTATTTTAAATGGTAGTTAATTCCAAGCCTTTGTATTGATGGTATTGAACATAACTAACTAAACTATGTTTTTTAAATGTCTTTACATTTATTTAATAAATTATAGATCCTTAAAATAAGAACGAATTAAATTTTAAGAATGAAATACTCAAATATTTTCAAATGGTCAGTTTACTTCCTTTGAATAGAGAACCCTTTTTAAATCAAGTTTTTTTTTCACATTTATTTATTCTATTAGAAAAAATAAACTTCTTATATATAATTAGGACACACAAAATTACTTTGTATAAATATTTATAAGTTTTGTGATAAATTTCATTTTTTAATGAAATGTTAAAAATACCACATTTTAAGTAAAAACTTCCTTTTCATCTAATATATTTATATAGTTAGCATGTACTTTTAGTTTTTTTAATGTGTAACTGGAATATATTTTTATCATTTAATCTAATTATTATATTGGATGTATTATCACTTTGAAATTGGACAGAAACACATGACAATATTTTTGTAGATTTTAGTTTTTGAAAACACATTTTTTTGTTGGGACAATGGGAATAAATTTTAAATTAATATTTGGAACTTTTTTGTTTTGAATTTGGAAAAAATGGATTTAATATTTGGAATCACTATGTAAATATTTTTTAAATATGTACCTTTTTTTGGATATTATGAATAGTTGCTTTAGTAAATATTTTATTTAACATGGTTAAAGAGTAAATCTGGTAAACAATGGTAATTAATAATATTATTATAATATAAAACTACCATAAAACATATCTTAATCATATTTAATGAGATATTTTCGACCATGGGAATCCATGGGTTGATTTTTGGAACCAATGGATCCCCTTGGGAGTGATAATGACATTTTATAAGATTTAATTTAAAGTAATGATAAATATAACATTAACAAGTATATTTTATAAATAAAAAATTTAATATGAGGTTATATAATTGATATCTTCAACTATAAATATTCATTAGAAATTTAAAAATATTTTCACCATAATGATAATTTATTTATAATTTTTGACATTAAAAAAATGAATTTAATTATGACTCAATGATGATGCAATGATTGATTCATTAATAAAGGATTCTAATAAGTGACATTTCAAATGTTAAAATAAATGTAATTTGGTTGTTTTTATGTCATCCATTTTTTTTGATAATATTGACCTGTTTTATTTGTATTAATTTAGTTTCTTAGAAGGAATAATTTTTTTATGGATTTTTAAAATGTCATGATATGAATAGTGTCAAAATTGACATAATTCATATTTTAAAATATAAAATATTTTATTAAATATTACATAATTCTAAAATAAAACTAAAAATATTAAAAATGGTTATGATAAGTCCAAATTTTTTAATAATGTATCTTTTATTGTAAATTTTTCATGTTTTGGTGACTATTTTGATTCTCAAAGTGTTGAATGATTGATGAAACAATATGATTAAAAAGGGTTAAATAAAAAAGATAAGAGTTAAAAAATATCCACAATTTGAAAAATTATTATTGCATGATTTTATTTCAACTTATATTCCTCTTATATTCTAACTAACTTAATTTTTACACATTTTTAATGAAAATATAATTTAAATAAATTAATACTTCTAGACCTTTCTAATGTGACCATCCTCCTTTTTATCAATGGCCACCAACACTACCCATTTAATCAATCCCCTCAATACCCTTGTATCATCCAAATTATTCCCAATTGAGCTACAAAGCATATCTCTCATCCTCATAGTATCCTTACCTTGGGAATAAGGCAATTCAAGAAATCCTTTTGGATCAAATGAATGTGAGTTATATGTTTTAAGAGGTAGCATCTTCTTTAAGTTCCTTTCCATTATTTTATATCTTCACTCTTTATTCTATTATTATTCTTCAATTACATAACAAAAATAGTATACTCAACATAATAGGATATTTTTATGATACTTATTTGAATACACTTATAAACACTTCCATTTAATGGATACAAACATACTATTTTTTTACGACGAACTAATGCCTCACGAAATGATTATTATTCTATTTCCTCCTACCACCAATAATGGTTGCAATTATGATGGAATTATATTAGTATATATGATATATATAATATTAATATTTTCTCAATTATTGTTATTTTTATTTTAATTATACCTTTATTCTTTCCATAATATTTAAATACGATAATTTCATTTGAGGAAGTGCGGAATACTGCACCCTCAATGTGATATGACTCATTCATTCCATACATGGAACGTATAAAAGATGAAGTTAATGAAAATTTATAACATATAAAAATATGATATTATAAATTAATTATAATATACATATATATCATTTAGTTTTAATTCATTTAAATAAAAAAGAAATGAAAGTAGCATTCATGCATACGTATGGATTATCGTCTCCATGAACAGTGCATTTCATTTCATTTCTCAAAATGTTATTGTCTATTCTAAATAAATATATACCAGATCAAAATACATATATACTATATATATATATATTATTTAAATCTTGAATATTATTTTGGAGAAAATGAATTTTTTACCACATGGACAATTTGTAATTATAACAAGTTCATTTTTGACTCAAATACCGAACATCGACCAAGAGACCGATACGATCATGAATAAATATATTATTTTTATAGTAAGGAAATAAGTGATATAGAAAGAATAATAATCTTAAAAAAGGTTCTGAAGCATGTATAAATTAACTTAAGTTTATTAATCAGGAATATATTGAACAAACAAGACAAGTATGACTCAAGGTAGTGGAACTTCTTAACCTAATTTCTGTTCTCTGGGTTAAACTTATAATTTTTTATTATGCCTTTATATAATTATCTAAATAATAACATTTCATGTTCTATCTTGTTTTTATAATTGATTTATGTGAACATATAGTGAATACACATAATCGATCTATTTTATTTACAAAATGATATTTGTAAGGGACTTCATCTTAATCTCCTTTCATTGGAGAATATTTTTGATTATACATGACTATATTTTATACGGTGTATAGTTATAAATTTTTTATTCAATTAAATTTTTCAGAAAATTCATATTTTTCAATGAATATTTTTCTAAAAAACTAATCAAATGTTTCTTTTTAAGTATGTGGTGATAACCACCTATCGGCCACCGCAAGCGTCATTTGATATTTGGATTCGTTAACAATCAGTAATTATTTTAAAAGGAAAATATATACCATAAAAACTTTTTATGTATTTTTTTATTGAAAATGTTTTTGATAAAATATTTATTATATCAATATCATTAAATGATCTTTGTTTATTTATATGTGGAAATGTTATTTTTCCTTTATGCTTGTTTTATGTGCCATCATAAGGTTATTATTCTTGGGAATTTTTTATATATATAGGTGGGTACATGATAGACCATAGTTGGTTGAGCCCAACTTACCTCTTTAATTCATTGGTTAATGTGAAAGAGGTAAACATTAATGTTTCTAATAATAGATTTGGGAAGTATATTATGATGGGTCTTCCAAACGTAACTCCCTATGTAGATGTGAAAGATACAATGTAAGAATTTTTTGGATAACACATGTTACCTTTATAATTTATGATTTCGTTGTATTATTCCTAAATATTATGCTTTCATAAGGTATGTTAAGGAGATAATGTATTATGAGTGAAAATTATTATTTCATTTATTTGTATGTATAGATGGACTAATGTTTTCTTTCATTAATTTATAACGCTTACTAAGATTTTTATGTTCATCCCAGGTTTTTGAAATGTTTTTCATAGGGTATAAGGATGGATAAGAGAAATTTTGAATTCAAGAATATTAAGATCAAGAATATAATTCATGTTTTATTAAGGAATTTTATTATTGTGAAAAAAATTATATTGAGTAGAATTGTGTACATTATAATTTTTGAGATGTAATGTAATAGATAGGGATAAATTATCTATATCTCTAAATATAAAAATATAATTAATGTAGAATTATTAAAATAACTCAAGATTATGTAATGTATAAGACTAGAGCCTTATAGTTCGTATTAATGGTCGGTTTAGATATATTTAGTGGATAGGGTGTTATTTAACCACAATTGACATAACTATAATGGTTAGTGTATTAAAAAGATTCCTAGTTATTTTAGACAAATTTAATTATTTTAAGATAACATGAATTAGTATGTATTAGGGTTTACCCTCCGCATAATATAGAATATGATGATTTTACCAATATACTCACAATGAACTTTTTAGTTTAGAGTAAATGGCTGGATCTAGTAGGCAACAAAGTCAGAATAAGTGTCAAGGAAGCTGTGACAGTTTTTTGAATGAAAAATTGAATGAAATGGGATCTATAATGGGATCTATTGTGGTTATTATTAACCAACTATCTGGAGTCATTATTTACCACATGAACCTTAGTAATATTTCTATGGCATCAAATATGTGAGAAACAAATACCTATGTATGATTTGGTAATAATAATTAATGTATGTAAATTAAAAAAAATATGTGTCAATGATGTGGAATGAAACAACTAGGAAAACACTTCAAACGGATGGGAAGATGATATGGACATGGTAATGAAGTTCATAAAGAAATAACATTCAATCGAAAAAGGAAGCGTCCAGTTGACTCCAGGAAAGAGAAAGAAGTTCCTTCTAAGGGATCAATTTATTGTTTTAAATAGAGTGCATGGACATTATGAAAATAAATGTCCTATAAAGAAGGGTCAAGAATGGGATCAACAAGATCATACAAATCTATGTTTACCAATACCTAATTCAATTCCAATTGAAGACGAGGAGTCATAAAATAACCTGTGAATGATATGAATTATTTATTAGCTCATGTTTTTATATTATTTAAATATTATGAAACTAGGAATGATTTCGATTGTAGGAAAGAAGTATAAAATAATAAGATGTAAAAACATGGATAAAGGGTTATGAAAAATGTTTGATGATTAATATTTCGTCATTTTAGGAATTTTAGAGTAATGTTGTATTTATTGATGAGGATATGATTAAATGTATTAATTATGGGATTACATTGGAATACTTAGAGAATTTGTAACCCTTATGTTTTTTATATAAAACTGTTAATTGAGTAATAATTATATTTTTTGTGGATATATATATCACGAACCATTATGGTTTATATGATCGCTGGATTTGAGGCAATTATGGGTTATTATTTTTTTGGATGACAAATGTTAGGTATGAAATAACATTTAAGGATAAAATATGTTTCAAATATTTTTAAGAATTTTATCATATTTTGGTAATGTTATTAGAATTATGTGTTTTTTGGAAAAGACAAAAAGTAGAACGCATGACAACACATCACGTCGGACTAATTTTTGGGAATTGGACCCACAACCAAAGTGTGACTGGGAATTATCACCGACCACTAGACAATGAGATGTCATTGGTTAGTATGGCTAATTCATTCTAGTTAATGATTTTGCGGATCAAAAATATGATTATATTGGGAAATTATTTTTAATCCAATTGATATAATTTGTATAAGAATATTATTTGGTGATTAAGTTCTAAATGTTATTTTAGAATACGTTCTTTCTTTTGAGAACACTATATTCCTAATGATTATAGAATAGTATGGGATTTAATTTGAGGAGTAAAGGTAAAATTTTATTTTGGATGAATCTATGTTCTTATTATGGACTTATATAGATTTGGGTTATTTAGGGAAATTATTAACCAATCATAGAAAATATGTTATTTGGTTAATTACTTTTTTTTACGGGATTTTAAGAGTAGCTGATGTTATTTAGAGATAAATGTTATGTTTTTTTTGGAAGTCTATGTGATCAAATCCATCTGAATTTTGGGTTTAAAACATACTTTGGATTGTTTTAATAATTATAAGGAAAATTTTTTATCGAATGTTCTTCATTGAACTTTGGGTCTTGTTTGTTTAATTATGGTTATTAGGAGCATTATTTCTTTCTAAAAAGTATTATCCTTTTTGGGGATTATCTGATCTTGTATAAAATTTTGGTTATGGTTAATGTCTATAGATAGGGGAAATATAAAATTCATATTTTTTGGATTATGTGATTCTCTATTAGTTGATTTTAATTCATAAGTTGTGACAAATTCATCTTGAATACTCATCATTTGGATAAAAGAGGAGCTTGTGGTAGAAATTTATAAAAGGATGAAACTCTACTTGAAAAGTAACTCTATTTTCTTATGGTCTTAGTCAATATCAAAAATAAATTCCACAAATTTATTAAAAAGAATTTAAAACGAAATGTTTCTTGTTTTAATTTACTATTGGTGAATCAAGTACCATTTAACCCATCACATGTATACGGTTTTCAGGTAGTTAACTTTCTCATTATCATGTTTTCTATCACTCTCCGTCAGAACATGGTGGTTAGTTTATCTTCCATATCCATGTATTCCAACATGGAATCCAGTATGTGGTATCTTGGGTCACCTATGTACTTAACATTATTTCTTTAAAACTGATAGTTTTATTGATTTTTTTTTCTAATGTGTGATTTTCAATTATGTTTTCGAGCCCAATTTTAAAATTGCGAGGACACAATCTTGAAACGGGGAAGGATGTAACAAAACTGGTATTTATAGAACAAAAAATTTTCTTATCTATTAATATTAATGAATAAGATATTAATTTTTTTTAAATAGGTCACTTTTCCCTATAGAGTTCTAAACACGCAACAACAGGTTTCTTTGAAATCTTACATTGCACACAACTTTGTGTTATACTGAAAAATAATATAATATTTTTATTATTCCAAATGGTAGTAAATTCTTAGCCATTGTATTGTTTGGAATGAATATAATTAACTAAAATATTATTATTACATTTATTTATATTTACACCATAAATTTTAGAGGTGTAAAATAAATAAGAATCGAATTTATGCATTGAATACTCTAATATTTATAATTTGTTGTTTTAAAATATTTTGATGGTGAAACCTTTTTAAATTTATTTTTTTCACTTTTATATGTTCTATTTGACAGAATTATCATCTTCAAAAGAATTGGTACATCAAAAATTTACTTTGGATAAATTACTATAAATTTTCTAGTAAAGTTCATTTTTAATAAATACTGAAAAATACAACATTTTAAGTCAAAACTGCCTTTTCATCTAATTTATTTATATAGATAGATTTTACTATTAATTTTTTTTTAATTTTAATTGGATTATATTTTTATCATTTATTAAATGTTTGGTCATTAGAAGTAATTTCATTTTTAAATTGGACATAAACACATATCAATATTTTTATAGTTATTATTTCATAAAAGATCAATTTTTTGTTTTGAAAACGGGAATTAATTTTAGATGAATATTTAAAACTTTTTTTTTAATTATAAAAAAATGTATTCCAATTTTGAAATGAGTAGGTCAAAATTTTGTAAATATTTACCTATTATTATTGGACATTATTAATAGTAACTTGGGTAATTATTTTATTTACCATGGTTAAAGGGTAAATCTGCTAAATAAGGTTTAAAATTTACATTATAATAAAATTAAACTACCCTACACACATTTCCTAATCCTATTGGATGAGAAATTTCTGACCTTGGGAATCGTTGGGTCGATTATGGGACCCCATGGATTCACATAGGAGTGATAATGGAATTTAATAAGAATTAATTTAAAGTAAAGATAAATATAATATATTCCTAAATATTTTACTAAATCATTTTTATATGGAGTTTTTTTATTGTTCTCTTAGACTATAAATGGTCCATAAAAATATAAAAATATTTTATACATCATTATATTTTATTTATAATTTTTTTTCATTAAAAAAATAAATGTAATTTTGCCTTAATGATGATGTAATGATTGCATCATTAATAAAGGATTCAAATAATTGATATTTTAAATCTTAAAATAAATGTAAATTGTTGGTTTTTATGTCATACACGAATTATATGTATGATATTTATATGTTATCTTTTTATTAATGTATTTTTTTGAATGATTAATGTTTTTTTTATTTCTAAATTGTCATGATATAAATAGTGTCAAAATTGAATTAATTCATATATTAAAATATAAAATATTTTCTTAAATAAAATAAAATTAAAAAAAATATAATATTATTAAAAATGGTTATTATCAGTATAATAGTTTATTAATGACTCATTCATTGGAAATTTTTCATGTTTTGGTAAATATTTTAATTCTAAAATTGTTGAATGCTTGATAAAATGGTAAGAGTAAAAAAGGGTTAAATCAAAAAAATAATGATGAAAAGATAACCAAAACCTATAAAAATATTATTAGATGAAATTAATTAGACTTATTGTCATGTTATAATCTACATATATGAATTTGGACTCATTTCTAATTGAAATTTAGTTTATAATAAATTAGTACTTCAAGACATTCCTAAAGTGCCCATATTCCCTCTTATAAAAGGCCACCAGCTCTACCCATTTAATCACACCTCTCATGCTACGTTTTCGGTACAAATTATGCCTTATTAAGGTTAAAAAAATACCTATATTCCTTTTATAATAATTATTATGGAAAAAAGTCAATTCAAGAAAGCATTTTGGCTCAAATCAAAGGGATTTACACATTTTAAGAGGTGGTATCTTCTCTAAGTTTCTTTCCATTATTTTACATCTTCACTCCCTATTATATCCATATTCTTGGATTACATAACAACACCAGTATCATAAATAAACTAGGTTGTTTTTATGAGATTTATTTGAACTACACTTACACACACCTCCATCTAATGGATACAAACATATTTTTTCTGGGTATAACGAACTACTAGTTCTTGAAACGATGATTGTTCAATTTTCCCCTACCACCACTAATGGTGGCCATTATAATGACAATATTTTTATATATGATATATATAATATTTATAATGTCTCTATGATTCTGTTTTTTTAATCATACCTTTCATATCTCCATGTTGTGTAAATATGATAATTTAATTTGAGAAAGTGTGGACTACCGCCCCCTCAATTTGAAATGACACCTTCCTGTCATACATGGAACATATAAAAGATAGAGTTGGTGAATTTATGTAACATATATAAAATATTATATTATATTATTATTATAATATACCTTTGTATCATATAGTTTTCATTCAATTAAATATGAAAAATAATTTGAAGTAGCATTCATGCGTACGTATAGCTTACCGTCTCCATAAACGGTGCATTTCATTTCGTATATCCAAATGATATGGGCTAATAAATATATATATATATAAGGTATTAATACATATATAATAGATACATATGATATTTAAATCATTTATATGCTTCTTTATATAATGGAATTTTGACCACATGGATATATTGTAATTTTAACAAGTTCATTTTTGACTCCAACACTGAACATTGACAAAACGGACGATATGAAATTGAATAAATATATGATTTTTATAGAAATTTAATAAGTGATATAAAAGAAATAATTAACATAAATTTTTCTTGATGTATGTATAAATAAACCTAAGTTTATTATTACGGAAGTAAAAATGAGCGAGAGAAGAAAGAGTCAAGGTAAGGGTACTTCTTATCCCAATTTCCATTCTTTGGGTTAAACTTATACATCTTGATTATGTCATGATATATTAATTTGAGGAATAACTTTTGATATCATATCTTGTGTTTATACATTCTTTCTATTTATGTATAGTGAATACACCAAATTGATCTATTTAATTTACAAAATGATATTTGTAAGGGACTTCATCTCATCCTCCTTTCACTGAAGAATATTTTGGTTTATACACGACCTTATGTTATACATTTTATAATTATAACCCTTTTATTTAAATTGAATTAAAAAATTTCGAAATTAATATTTTTCTATGAAGCATTGTACTAAATGAAAAAAGGAC
Organism: Viscum album; assembly: GCA_963277665.1. NCBI lineage: Eukaryota > Viridiplantae > Streptophyta > Magnoliopsida > Santalales > Viscaceae > Viscum > Viscum album. Next base: position 1,928,856,487 of record OY728150.1, on the reverse strand, counting down.
TGTTTCATTTTATGTATGTGATGATAATGGCCTTTCTACCACTGTGATAATTATTTGATATTTGGATTCTTTAACAAGACATACTAACTATAAAATATAAATAAATACCGTATACCCTTTCTATTTATTTCTAAATTGAAAATGGTTCTGATAAAAGATTTATTAGGTTAATATCATGGAATGATTTATTTTGATTTCAATGTGGAAATGATGTCTTTCCTTTGTCCTTGTTTTATGTGATATGATTATGTTATGGGTTATGGTCATGTAAAGACCCAGAAATTTCAAGGAAAATTTTTTTCTTAATTTTCTTGGTAATTTTACAAGAACGCATTTTCTGACGGCGCCTGATTCCGAGGCCTGGTGTGCCCGGAATTAATTTCTGACGTTTGGCTCGGGTACGTTCAGTGAACGAGCGAGCGGGAATTTCTATCTTTTGAACCGTTGCCTGGAATCGAATTCCGAAGGCACCGATGAACTCGCAGCACCGATATTCTCTTAAGGAGACCTTTTCTGAGGTTGCGTTTATTGCGGGTTGAGAGTTAGTTTTTGGGTTTTTAAAATAAAGTTAAATAAAATGTGGAAACACATTTTATTTTTAACTTGTTGGTTAACTCCTCCCAAAGGGAATTAGTGGTGGGACCAACATACACTTAACCTCCCTTGAGAGGATTAAGTGTGGTGGGGCCCACACGAACCCTAACTCTACACCTCCTCTTTTTAAAACTCCCCTTTAACTCACTTTAATTAATGTGTGACACTTGGAATAATTAATTGAGGTAAGATGTTTTAAATTTCAAACCTTTGAAATTCTAAGAGGGAGGTTGTGTAATAAAATAAGCTTAAGCTTATGTTAACATTTTGGGGTTGGTTTCTTTTGCCACTTGAGAGGATTTCAGAAGCTCTCTCTTCCATCCTCAACTTTGACGAAGAACACGAAGAACACTCAAGAACTCCACTTCTCTCTTCTTCCTAGCCGGATTGTTTCCGAAGATCGACGACGCCTTCCGTGTCAACGAAAGGGAACGCCGCTTCCTCCTCAGACTTTCTTCGTCGGCTTACGAAGATTCACCAACGACGTACCTCTTCGGACGTACCTATACGTCAACGGAATCAACGAACGATTACCGCAATTCCCGACCTCCGCGACGCTCGTCTTCCGCGGTTTGTTGACGTACTCCGCACTTGAACCGAGGTAGGGGTTTGTTTCAATTGTTTATATTTGTTCGAGAATTTCGACTTGAAAATTCTTCGTGGTAATTTTTTTTAATGTTATGTGGAACTTTCTTCGAACTTGAATGTTTATATCTGTCGGGCCTTGATTTTCAAATCTTTTTATTTAATCTAAAAAGATTGTGAAAGTTTATTATTCGTTAAAGGCCGGTTGCTATCCTTATAACGTGAGGAGTTCGGACCGTACAAACCCGGTCGATCCTCCTCTTTTACTTCGTGTTGATTTTTTGTGGAATGGTTCGGAAGGGCGTGGTGCCGTCGCACCACGCGGGTTCATGCGGTTTAATGCGGAAGATACGCGCGGAGCCGTCGCGCCGCGCCGTGGAAAGATTTCAAGAACGCGACGTCGTCGCGTCGCGTCGAAGGTAGTCGAAGAGACCGCACCCGGAGTCGGGCCACGGCGGAGGGGTGCGGCGCCGTCGCACCGTGCCAATCGAACAAGGGCTGCGGCTTGAGCCGCGGCAGAGCTGGAAGGGGCGGCCGGAAAACCGGCTGCCGACGGTTAATGAAGAGTCGCGGCCGGCTCGGCCGCGGCGGAGCAGCCAGAGGCGGCCGGCCTCGCCGGCCGCCGGTTTGCTTAGGAGGCGGGACCCCGCGGGTCCCGCGTGTGAAAGGATAACGGTCGGACTAAGGCTGGCCGAGATCCACAAAACCCGGGGGGAGTTTACCCCCCCCCCCCCCCGCGTGCGGCGCCCAGGCCGCGCCCCCGCGCCGGGCCGCGCCGCCGCGCTGGCCGCACCGCCGGCCGGGTCGCGCCACCGGTCGGGTCGCGCCGCCGGCCGGGCCGGGTCCAGCCGGACCGGTTCGGGCCGACCCGGTTCGGGTCGGACCAGGGGGGTCGGGCAGGGTCGGTTCGGGCCCAGACCCCCCGGTTTCGGACGGGTTTCGGTTTTTTGCCCATATCTTGGGCTACAGGCCTCCAAACGATTCGCCGTCTGCGGCAACGTGATCCTTGGATCGAGACGGTCATTTCGCTATACTATACTCAAGGTACATCTTCCTTTTCGGGAGGCTACGTGGTTAAAACTCCATAGTTAAGCGTGCTTGGCCTAGAGTAGTGATCAGGATGGGTGACCTCCTGGGAAGTTTCCCAGGGTGGGTGTGAGACGGAAAAGCCAATAACTTCCAGACCAGGCGTCTGATTGACGCGCCGTCTATTGCGTTGCGTTCCTATTGACGATACAGAACTTTTGGAATCCACCGCCTGAGTTTTGGATGCAGATGGATAGTGGCCGGGTTGGATCGCAAAGAAATCCAACCGGGCCCCTGGAACGTAAAATCTGATATCTTTCTGACAGAACGTCCGTTTGACGAACCGTCAGCGGAGTTGGTGATCGTGTTGAGAAATGGTTCCTATGAGTTTACCCTATGATAGTTTGGGGTACAGTTGAGATACGGTCGGGTTTGGTTCGCTCGCGAAACCAACCGGGCCCCTGGGACGAAAAGGCTAATAACTCACAGACCGGGCGTCCGATTGACGCGCCGTCTGTTGCGTTGAGACCCCTATGACATGGAGGTCCTTTGAGATAATTCTTCGTGGGTCTTTGAGATACTTGGAGTATCGACCTGTAGCTCATGGAGCGGACCCTCCCAGTGACGAGCATGCGGAGTACAGAGACCGTGTAGCTGGCTGAGACCCGAAGACTGCTGATCGAACGACTCGGTGTGTTACAGAGGTGCGCTTGGTTGTAGCGGCACATGGGTGCGCTTGGTTGTAGCGGCAGACCCACGACAGAGGTGCGCTTGGTTGTAGCGGCACATGGGAGCGCTTGGTTGTAGCGGCAGACCCACGACAGAGGTGCGCTTGGTTGTAGTGGCACATGGGAGCGCTTGGTTGTAGCAGTTGGCCCGCAGTACTCGATGGGTGGAGTTCTTCAGCAGTCATAGGTTAGTGAGCAGTACCTCAGAGTCGTGACAAGACCACTGTACACTCCAGAGACAGAGCTCTTCAGCAGTTACGGTTTCGATAATGAAAATCCCGGTTGAGCTGAGACTTTTGACCTTGTGTTTACCTCATGATTGAGATGGGTCACTTGCTAACTTAGGTATATGTATGGGCATATACCCGGGTAGTGGTTATCCATTGATTTCACAATCCCTGTGTTTCCTCATGATTGAGATGGGTTACTTGATAACTTAGGTATATGTATGGGTATATACCTAAGTAGAGGTTATCTGTTGAGATCTTCTTTGTGGTTATCCTTGTTGGTTTAGTGAGACCTTGAATGTCTCGGGGTCCCTACTGAGTATCGTTATACTCACCCCTGCACGGGCTATGCCCGCACCTCGTTGTGTTGGTTGCAGACGACGGGCAGTGCTGACAGAGGCCGAGTGTTTGAGGACTGGACGGTACCTGGAGGTGGACTATACGACGAGATGGTACCTGGAGGAGGACCTCACGACCAGACGGTACCCAGAGGTGGACGTGACGACGAGGCGGTACCCAAAGGTGGACCACTGGGCGGACATACTCGGAGCGAACAGCGGGACCTGAGGAGCATAGGAGCTATCTGTACCCACCCTTCAGGTGGGATTTCCAGTGGACAGCTCGGTGTAGCAGCTTTACTTTTCAGTTGTTGTTTTCCCTTCGAGTTGTACTTTACAGTTGGGCTTGTATTTCCGGCCCCTTTTTACTTTCCTCACTTACTGTTGTACTCAGTTTTTACTTAGTGTTTACTTCTTCCGCTTGTACTCTGTGTGATTGTTTACTTTACAAAGGCAATGCCTTCCCTTTTTACCGGGATTTACGCCTTGGTGCTAGTCGCCAACCCCTGGCCTATGGAAGGCGGGCGTGGGGTAGTCACGGCTCGGGCCTCGAGGACGGGTCGTGACAAATTGGTATCAGAGGAGTTCGGTTCTACTGCAGAACTTATAACTCTGATGTTTCTTTCTGTGAAGCAATAGTGTTGAGAGTACCGAGTGTAGTTTTCAGTTCAGGGAGTCCAGTGTTGGTGCGGGCGGCCAACGTATCCATACACCAGGACCCTGACAACTGATTTCTGACTTTGTGCACGAAAACACTAATTGCGTGTGTGTTTTCAAAGGTTTTCCCTTAATGTAGCTCAAACCAGGTCATCTCACCAGGTATAAACGTTTGACTGTGTCACGATGTTTCTTTCAGAATGCCTTTTCACGGACGACAAGCTAGAGCCCCGAGAGTGGTACGTACTGACAGCCCGCTGAGCGACGAGGCCTCAATACATGGCCCTATCCCAGTTGAGGCACCAGCGGAGGCACCAGCGGTACTGCTACCCGTTGGGCCACCGATGCCACCAGCCCCAGTAGTAGGCGATACACGACGCTTGAGCGCGCTGCACGAGTTCCAGCGCCAGAGGCCACCCAGGTTCCGGGGAGAGACGGACCCGCAGGCGGCTGAGGTTTGGCTGGAGGCTGTGGTGAGAGTCTTCAGGCTAGTGGGGACGCCGGCAGACTTCATGGTGATCTTTGCTACCAGCCTCCTTCAGGCAGCAGCAGGCAGGTGGTGGAGCCACTTGTTCCAGTTTTGCGATGAGATGAACTTCGCATGGGAAGGCTTCGAGACCTTCTTCAGGGTGGAGTTTGTGCCAGTATCTCTACACCCCGAGCGTGTACAAGAGATTCTGCCTTTACCGCGTGCTTTTCGATCAGTATCCGAGTCATCTGTGGGCAGTAGACAGATGATGCAGAGGTCCAGGCGGACCGGACTAGCAGTTGGACGATCTCGGGTTTTAGGACCGGTGGTGCGGGGCAACCGAGGTGGGGTCAGAGCCAGGCGTGCCAGAAACGGACAATGTTACTCCTGTGGTGGAAAGTGTCACCTGGCACGTGACTATCCGACTCCTCGTACGATTTATCAGTGGGTGTTGGAGGAGCCACCGAGACAGAAGCAACGTCGAGTGCTTGAGTAACAGCCGAGCAGTGGACAAGGCAGCAGAGCTCTGAGAGCAGGTGGGAAGGAGAGGAACTAGTGGATACGTCCTTTGTACTTCTAGTTCCATGTTTCTTTGTATTCGTGTCTTTGTACTATGAGCTGCAATAATAAAAAGTCACTTATCATTGTTTGCTTTCCTGTCCTTTTGTTTGGTTGATACTGAGTGGTCCTGGTTAAACTGTTGACTTGACCCTCACTTTCGAGATTTCTACTGGAGGGGACCCAGTGACCTCACACTGATGATGAAAGTGTGACTCGACCCTTGGAGGTGAGAGTGACAGTTGGATCTCTTAGTAGATACGTCGAGGCCTTACGACGTCATCCATGGCATGAATGCATCATTCATGTCAGGATTGACTATATTAGGCAACGAATGTGGTTCATCCAGGGGATGAGACTGAGTTTCTCTTATCGGCAAAGAAGAAATCATAGTAGCTCTTGTGAGACTAAAGGAGGTCCAGGACATCCAAGAGAGGATGAAGACTGCACAGTGCAGTAAGAAACAGGAAACCGGTGCCAGTCATAGAGACTCGGGCGTGTTAAGAAGAGGAAGCTTAAAGGAGAGATGAGTCTACGAAGCAGTAGACGTGGAGGCAGAGCTAGGAGAGCAGTATGAGGTGGTGTACATCCTAACATAGTACAACCACCCGCCTTAGTTATCCCCGCCAAGCTCAGGGAGCTGGAGGGCGGTGGAAAAATGCGGCTGCATGCGGTCAAGGAGTGTGACCCAATGGCTCTAAAAATGATTCAAGGGATAGTATGTGTCAACTACTATCTGCTGAAGTAACAGACGTCGATATGAATCATTCCTCGCTTTCAAAAATCTTGTTACAGGCCTAGAGTTTCCGGTAAGTCGTGGACTTGACCCTCACGTCTGGAGATACCTTGGGAGGAGACTCGATAATCACACTTACGTCGATGGTGTGGTCAGACCCTCGAGGCCAGAGTTTCGGTTGGAATCTCTTGGTGGCAGCGTCGAGGCCTTACGACGTTAGTTTGAGTATGGAATGGGCAATAACTGTTTATACTGAAATTGACGGTTTTAGGCAAACGTCGGGATGAGTTTTCCTTGGTCGGCGGAAAAGGAAACCCCAGGTAGCGTAGGGTAACTCTTGCATAGGAGAGTGCGACCGATCACTCTTGAGTCGGTCAACCTTACCCTCGTGGCAGCAGCCTTTCGAGTTTCAGTTCTAACATAAAATGGAGACCTGTGGAGTTCGAGGATGACGATCACGTCCTTATACGGGTCTCACCTCGACGAGGTTTACGGAGATGTGGGCAAATAGGCAAGTTATCTCTGGGGTTCAGCGGACCTTATTAGGTCCCCAGCTAGGTAGGCGGGGTGGTTTACTGCTTGACCCATTCACCACAGTTGCACCAGGTGCACGACGACTTCCACGTATCTCAACTGAGGAGATACGTGCTCGACCCTTCACATACCATCAACCATGAGGAGCTGGACGATGGCGATGGGGTGTCTTTCACGGAGATTCCAGTGGGGATCAAGGATCGACAGGAGCATATCCTAGGAGGACGATCGATTCCTCGGGTGCACTTTCCTTGGCAGTACAAAACCACCAGGTGAACACATAGGAGCGGAAGGCTCAGATGCGTGCTCTGTACCGCTTTTGTGACACTAGTTTGTGTTGAAGCTTTACGGGGACATAAAGCCCTGAGGTGGGAATAATGTAAAGACCCGGAAATTTCAAGGAAAATTTTGTTCTTAATTTTCTTTGTAATTTTACAAGAACGCATTTTCTGACGGCGCCTGATTCTGAGGCCCGGTGTGCCCGGAATTAATTTCCGAAGTTTGGCTCGGGTACGTTCAGTGAACGAGCGAGCAGGAATTTCTATCTTTTGAACCGTTGCCTGGAATCGAATTTCGAAGGCACCGATGAACTCGCAGTGCCGATATTCGCTTAAGGAGACCTTTTCTGAGGTTGCATTTATTGCAGGTTGAGAGTTAGTTTTTGGGTTTTTAAAATAAAGTTAAATAAAATGTGGAAACACATTTTATTCTTAACTTGTTGGTTAACTCCTCCCAAAGGGAGTTAGGGGTGGGACCCACATACACTTAACCTCCCTTGAGATGATTAAGTGTGGTGGGGCCCACACGAACCCTAACTCTTCACCTCCTCTTTTTAAAACTCCCCTTTAACTCACTTTAATTAATGTTTGACACTTGGAATAATTAATTGAGGTGAGATGTTTTAAATTTCAAACCTTTGAAATTATAAGAGGGAGGTTGTGTAATAAAATAAGCTTAAGCTTATTTAAACATTTTGGGGTTGGTTTCTTTTGCCACTTGAGAGGATTTGAGAAGCTCTCTCTACCATCTTCAACTTTGACGAAGAACACGAAGAACACTCAAGAACGCCACTTCTCTCTTCTTCCTAGCCGGATTGTTTCCGAAGATCGACGACGCCTTCCGTGTCAACGAAAGGGAACGCCGCTTCCTACTCGGACTTTCTTCATCGGATTACGAAGATTCACCAATGACGTACCTCATCGGATGTACCTCTACGTCAACGGAATCAACGAACGATTACCGCAATGCCCGACCTCCGCGACGCTCGTCTTCCGCGGTTTGTTGATGTGCTCCGCACTTGAACCGAGGTAGGGGTTTGTTTCAATTGTTTATATTTGTTCGAGAATTTCGACTTGAAAATTTTTCGTGGTAATTTTTTTTTTAAAGTTATGTGGAACTTTCTTCGAACTTGATTGTTTATATTTGTCGGGCCTTGATTTTCAAATCTTTTTATTTAATCTAAAAAGATTGTGAAAGTTTATTATTCGTTAAAGGCCGATTGCTATCCTTATAACGTGAGGAGTTCGGACTGTACAAACCCGGCCGATCCTCCTCTTTTACTTCGTGTTGATTTTTTGTGGAATGGTTCGGAAGGGCGTGGTGCCGTCGCACAACGCGGGTTCATGCGGTTTAATGCGGAAGATACACGCGGAGCCGTCGCGCTGTGCCGTGGAAAGATTTCAAGAACGTGACGCCGTCGCGTCGCGTCGAAGGTAGTCGAAGAGACCGCGGCCGGAGTCGGGCCACGGCGGAGGGGCACGGCACCGTCGCGCCGTGCCAATCGAACAAGGGCCGCGGCTTGAGCCGCGGCAGAGCTGGAAGGGGCGGCCGGCCTCGCCGGCCGCCGGTTTGCTTAGGAGGCGGGACCCCGCGGGTCCCGCGTGTGAAAGGATAACGGTCGGCCTAAGGCCGGCCGAGATCCACAAAACCCGGGGGGAGTTTACCCCCCCGCGTGCGGCGCACGTGTGGCGCCCAGGCCGCGCCCCCGCGCCGGGCCGCGCCACCGCGCTGGCCGCACCGCCGGCCGGGTCGCGCCACCGGTCGGGTCGCGCCGCCGGCCGGGCCGGGTCCAGCCGGACCGGGTCGGGTCGACCCGGTTCGGGACGCACCGGTTCGGGTCGGACCAGGGGCGGTCGGGCCGGGTCGGTTCGGGCCCAGACCCCCCGGTTTCGGAAGGGTTTCGGTTTTTCGCCCATATCTTGGGCTACAGACCTCCAAATGACTCGTCGTCTGCGGAAACGTGATCCTTGGATCGAGACGGTCGTTTCGGTATAATATACTCAAGGTACATCTTCCTTTTCGGGAGGCTACGTGGTTAAAACTCCATTGTTAAGCGTTCTTGGCCTAGAGTAGTGATCATGATGGGTGACCTCCTGGAAAGTTTCCCAGGGTGGGTGTGAGACGGAAAAGCCAATAACTTCCAGACCATGCATCTGATTGACGCGCCGTCTGTTGCGTTGCGTTCCTATTGACGATACGGAACTTTTGGCATCCACTGCCTGAGTTTTGGATGCAGATGGATAGTGGCTGGGTTGGATCGCACCGAAATCCAACCGGGCCCCTGGAACGGAAAAGCTGATATCTTTCTGACAGAACGTCCGTTTGAAGAACCGTCAGCGGCGTTGGTGATCGCGTTGAGAAACGGTCCCTATGAGTTTACCCTATGAGATTTCGGGGTACAGTTGAGATACGGCCGGGTTTGGTTCACTCACGAAACCAACCGGGCCCCTGGGACGAAAAGGCTAATAACTCACAGACCGGGCGTCCGATTGACGCTCCGTCTGTTGCGTTGAGACCCCTATGACGTGGAGGTCCTTTGAGATAATTCTTCATGGGACTTTGAGATACTTGGAGTATCGACCTGTAGCTCATGGATCGGACCCTCCCAGTGACGAGCATGCGGAGTACGGAGACCGTGTAGCTGGCTGAGACCCGAAGACTGCTGATCGAACGACCCGGTGTGTTACAGAGGTCCGCTTGGTTGTAGCGGCACATGGGAGCTCTTGGTTGTAGCGGAAGACCCACGACAGAGGTTCGCTTGGTTGTAGCGGCACATGGGAGCGCTTGGTTGTAGCGGCAGACCCACGACAGAGGTGCGCTTGGTTGTAGCGGCACATGGGAGCGCTTGGTTATAGCAGCTAGCCCGCAGTACTCGATGGGTGGAGTTCTTCAGCAGTCTTAGGTTAGTGAGCAGTACCTCAGAGTCGTGACAGGACCACTGTACACTCCAGAGACGGAGCTCTTCAGCAGTTACGGTTTCGATAATGAAAATCCTGGTTGAGCTGAGACTTTTGACCTTGTGTTTACCTCATGATTGAGATGAGTCACTTGCTAACTTAGGTATATGTATGGGCATATACCCGGGTAGTGGTTATCCATTGATTTCACAATCCTTGTGTTTCCTCATGATTGAGATGGGTTACTTGATAACTTAGGTATATGTATGGGCATATACCTAAGTAGAGGTTATTTGTTGATATCTTCATTGTGGTTATCCTTGTTGGTTTAGTGAGACCTTGAAGGTCTCGGGGTCCCTACTGAGTATCGTTATACTCACCCCTGCACGGGCTATGCCCGCACCTCGTTGTGTTGGTTGCAGACAACGGGCAGTGCTGACAGAGGCCGAGTGTTCGAGGACTGGACGGTACCTGGAGGTGGACTATACGACGAGATGGTACCTGGAGGAGGACCTCATGACCAGACGGTACCCAGAGGTGGACATGACGACGAGGCGGTACCCGAAGGTGGACCACTGGGCGGACATACTCGGAGCGGACGGCGGGACCCGAGGAGTAGAGGAGCTATCTGTACCCACCCTTCAGGTGGGATTTCCAGTGGACAGCTCGGCGTAGCAGCTTTACTTTTTAGTTGCTGTTTTCCCTTCGAGTTGTACATTACAGTTGGGCTTGTATTTCCATCCCCTTTTTACTTTCCGCACTTACTGTTGTACTCAGTTTTTACTTAGTGTTTACTTATTCCGCTTGTACTCTGTGTGATTGTTTACTTTACAAAGGCAATGCCTTCCCTTTTTACCGGGATTTACGCCTTGGTGCTAGTCGCCAGCCCCTGGCCTATGGAAGGCGGGCTTGGGGTAGTCACGGCACGGGCCCCGAGGACGGGTCGTGATAGGTCATTATTTACGTATATGGGTGGTTCCGTGATAATCCAAGGGTGGGTGAGCCTGGGATAGCTCTATAATTCATTGGGTAACATGACAAAGAAAAATGTTAATGTTTTTCCTAATTGATTTATGGAATATACTCCGATGGGATTTCCAAATGTAACTCCCAATGTAGTTATAAATGCTATAATGTAATTATGTTTTTGATGACACAAGTTACGATTATAATTTATGTTTTTTTGGTGTTTATCTTAAATATTTTTATTTCATGATCTATGTTAAAGAGATTCTGTTTTATGAGTGAAAATTATGATTTCATTGGTTTGTACGTATTTATGTACAAATGAATGCTTTCCTTATTTTATAACCCTTATAGATATTTTAAATCCCATCACATGTTTTTTTAAAATTCATAGGTTATAAAAAAGGGTATGAGAGAGGAATAATTCAAGAAGATTTATATCAAGAAAATAATTCTTGTTTTATTTATGGAGTTTTATTATTGTGAATAAAATTGGATTGAGTATAAGTGTCTACCTTGTAAATTTTGAGATGTAATGTAATAGTTATTCCATAAATCTCTAAAACTCTATAAATGAAAAGATCCTATATGTATAATTCTTGAAATAACTCAATATAATGTAATGTTTAAGGCTGGGGCATTATAGAATTGTCCTGTTGAGGTGGAATTAGTGTTGTTAAGGCTCTATCCCTATTGGGAAGTGACATGACATATTGTCATCATAGGTTGTTCTTTCATTTGGATAGTTTTTCTATTTTCCCCTAGTAATGATTTGGTTGGGACTTTGGGAAAAAATGTTAAGGTGTCATGAGTGCAGATCTCAATCATAGGAACTTGGTGTTGGTGCATCAACTGACGTATCCATACATCACGACTCTACCTACAAGTTTGTCCACTCATCATATTGATACATTGGTTTTATAGAACATTGGTACTTTAATCACATAAGATTGAGTCATTTGAATTTCCTTCTATACTATGTTCCCCATGTATATACGCTAATATTACTATGATATGTGTTGATTATATTTTTAGGATTCTTCAATAATGACAATCATACACGTTATTGATTCTTGATCATGAAGAAGATTTGATGACAGATTAGGCCTCTGTTCAAAGGATATCCCACAGGTTCCTTCCTCTAGACATAAAAATGGTATAACCACCAATCATCAAACAACTAATCATACAATCTGAGCAGGATGAGGATGTGTACAGTCTTATCACACTCCATGAGTTCTAATCCTAGAGGTTTTTGTGGATCCATAGTGAGCCAGATACACAGATGATTAATGATTGGATAGATCTGATGATCTACATTTTCATTATTAAATAGACATCAACTAATTTTGTGGTTCCACTAAAAATCAGCCATTTCCACATTGTGGCTGTGAACTGGTGCATTCTAGTTACACAGATGCATGATGGTTCAACATTTTCATGGAACTACTTCTTACAGTTGTTTTTTGAGGACTACTACCCATCTTTCTTATGCTCAATTAAGATAATGGAGATAATATATATGCAGGATATAGGGATAATAATTGATGAGTATGTTGTGGAGTTAATAGAACTTATGTGTTCCCCCTCGACATGATGTGGTACGAATACGTTACGAGTGTATACATTTGAGAACGGTTTCGGTAGAGACATATATGCCAGTTTAGCACCTTTTTACTTTCTCAAAATTTTCATATTCTTGTATAGGGTGATTGAAATATAGATATTTCTATCATAGGGACACCAACTTACTAGAACTGGCATCAGGTGTTTAAGGAACAAGTCATCTACAATAACTATAAGGATCTATTCTATTGGATATTAGCACTGGATATCTTATTAGGATCAGACTCGGGCACATGTTCATGGATAGAAAAAAGGATTAGGGTAAGATGACGATTGTTTTATATATAAATATGACATGATAGGTCACATAGATTGTGATTTCTCAACAAGATGTGATAAAGAGTTCATGAAGATAATGGATAGAATATCATGTCAGAGGTTTCACTGGGATCATGGATCTCATATGTGGGGGTATGGTAGCAACTTAGGAGGTGGTGCTGGAATAGGATGAGGTGGATCTCTAAAATTATGGGTCTTGTGCGGTGGGTGACATTATGAGATCCTTACTCCACGCCACTACCACCAAGTGGGACACATCTGGCTTGGGGATCTGGCGGTTGTGACCACAAACAGATGGAGGATATTAAGATGTATGACCCTACATCACACAAAATGAAAATATATACATTATATGTTTATACTAATGTTAATTTAGAATTGGTTGGAATAGGTTTGAGTCATTACATAATCTATTTACTGAAGGTGTAAGATCTGGAGCTCCCAATGGAGGCTTTAGCCCAGTAGCTCTGTCTTGAGGTTCCAACATGGAACACCTCATATATATCTTGTATCTACCATCTGTAAAAGCTATATCGTACTTCATAATGCTTAACATGAGAAATTAGTTTCTTAATAATGGGGATCTATGATTTCATACTATTTATGGATCTGTTTTCCACTATCTGACCCCAAATATATTGTCATAGTAGATGAGTGTCGTGCCTTCACACTAATGGGAGGAGATTATCCTTTATGGGAGAGAGAGAGAGAGAGAGATCTCATAGTGGGATAAATGGGTTTTGTGAGTAGGTAGACTCATCTAATTACCCATTAGTTAGATAGTGTATCACTTGGAGAAACATTAAATTCATGAAAATATATTCCATCAATTGTGGATGATTTTATGGTTATCTTCCCATAAAAAAATCAACGACTAGATTTTATGAAGGTGAAGGAGATTTTACGCAGACTTACTTCTTGATACTGCATTAATATCTTCTTTTTCATGTCATATGTATAATACTAATCTTTGGGAGCTATTTTAATAGTTCGAGGACATTTTAAAAAATATTTTTATCAGACCCAGTGTTTCCACCTTGGTAAAATGAGTTTTTTTGTGTGAAAAAATGTGGATATGAGTTTATGAATTGGTTTGTATTATCATCCGCAGTACTAGGACACCATAAATCACAATTATCCCTTCTTGAAGATTTACAACCTCTTTAATCAGTTGTATATAGAAGGTTTTTTCTTGAAGAACTATCTTTGGCTGACTACCACTAGTTGAGTGTTTGTGAGGATGGTATTGCAAACTAGCATTCTAATGTCACTATAGACACTATTAGTTTCTAGTGATGCTTTGTTGTGTGGAAAATGACCCCATTATGCTTGTGGATTTGATGAACTACATTTTCCAACCATACATAGACTGTTTTTATATTTACGACATACGCAAATACACTACATTAGAGGAGTATCATGTAGAGGACTTGAGAATAGTTTGAGGTATGATTTTATTGAACAATCATTATGGGAAACTCCTGAAGTTATAGTTCTATATCTGAGGGGTCCAATTCCCATGGAATGTAAATGACCCAATAATGATCGATATAGTTCATTTTTGGGATCCACCCAAGAGCATGTCATAGGTGAAGGCTTTTCATGGCTTGGAAGGGTACGACCAATGGTTTTTGAAAGGAATATCTAGTATTGCAGGCCATTTGACCACCCTAATGAAAAAATTAAAATTTATTACATAATCTGATCTATTCCATATAGACTTTTGGGAGCTGAGGTAGATTTTGATAAGGGATCTTATTTTGAGATTATCGAAGCAGTTCTTAGTGTATATAGTCTATTGTGATTCCACTAGAGCTGGGCTTGGTTGTATGTTGGTGTAGAGAAATGCTACTATCATATATGGTTCAAGACCATTGAGTCCACATGAATATAACTATGCAACTCACGACCTTGATTTGGTTGCGATATTCTTAACTATGAGGATTTGGAGGCACTATCATTTGGGAGAGAATTTCTCTTACTCCCATCATCAACATCTCATGAATGTCTTAAAGAAATATATTTAAACCTAAGAGAGTGGTGTTGGATGTAGTTTCCATAATACTATGACATTGAGTAATTATATACTCTTGGTGAGGGTAACATGGAGTAATATTATATTATCAATAATTACTATGATCGTTTATTAATGGAGGGGTCTCATGAGTTGACATCGTCGAAGTTGACCCTAGTTGTGAAGGATTGAACAACATTTCTTTATTCTTATTGTCTTAAATCCTCCACTACTCCATCATGTTATATATTCAAAATTAAGTTACATATTTAATGTGGTATTACATGACTAGAAATCCTCAATAGATTCACCATATGGATTTTATGGAGGATAGAATGACATCATATCGTTCCAGGTATGGATGAGTGTCCCGGTCACAATGCATGATATGGTATATAGAGAGTTTCACACATCTACATTGGTCATACATCCCATTATATAGAATAAATACATAGATATTAAACAAATTTTTTGCTGGGATGGAAGGTTCCATAGTTTTTCTAAATTCATATTTTAGTTTTTCACTAGTCAGCAGGTGAAGGTTCACCACCAGGTTTCGGTATGATTGTTTCCACCCACTGAAATCATATAGTGGAAATGTTATAGAATATAAATAGTATTTATGAGAAGGATTTCATGGGATATGAGAGGTTATGATTCCATCTTTCTGATTATTGACTGACTGATGATGTAAGTGCACTTTATCACTATCAAAGAGTAGTGTTTGGTGGGGTTTTTGAGACAGTTTTACATATGGGAAATCATTCAATATCATGGGGTGACTTCAATGGTTTTTATAACTATAATGACCTATTCATTTCTTGGTTGATGAGATAAATATAGGATTTCTTCATGAACAATATAAGGATGAGTTCTTCCTTTCACCCCCATATAGATGGGCATACCAAGCAGACTATCTATGTGCGAGATTATATGATGAGGGCATACATATTAGTGTTTGGAAATATATTGGAGGATCAATTTCAATTAGTGGAGTTTGTGTATAATAATATATACCAATTCAGTATCATCATGAAACCTTTGGATGACCCATACCGGGGACCCTTCATATTAGCCTTATGTTAGATGGATTTGAGCAAGTCATGTGTTGTTTGTTCAGATATGGTAAAAGTGATGATAGAGAAGGTCTATCTCATCCTTAAGTAGGTGAGTACATACCAATTAATGAAAAAATATTTTACAAATTAACATCACATGTCATTGCAGTTCGTTCAAGGAGACCATGTTTGTTGAAGTGTCTCCCCATGATGAGGATTATATATTTTTTTCTTAGGAATTAATATATCTATGTGTTTAATCAAAAAATATTTGATATTTTAGTGGGTATGTGAATTTGTTTACCACCTCTATCTACCCCCATATTTGGAGTGGGTGAACCACATCTTCTATGAGTTAGATCTAAGGGGATATGTGCATTAACCTATGAACATTATTGACTAGGGAGATCTAAAAATCAAGGATGCATCCACATTCACATAGTACCTAATGGGGTAGATATATCAGTTGGATGGGACCTGGAATGAATAAACCATCCCCTACTTTATGCGTTTTGGTATCATAGGTTATTTAAGGGGAGATCATATGAGTAGAAGACCCAATTCTATGCTCACTATCCTGACCATTTTCTTTTTTTTAATATTTACTATGAAAATATTGATGGAAGGAATATTTTAGAGACCCAATTTTTCCCATGTATCAATTCAACATATATATTAGAATATATTTGAATCCATCTACTAAGACATAACCTAATTATAAGGCCCGATGTTCAACGAAATAATTTTATATAAAATTTAAATATATTTTCTATTACACACTCATTTTTTAAAAAATTAATTGGATTAATATTAAATGGTTTCTAGGATAAAAAATAAGAGATGATGCTTGAATCCAAAATGTGTGTTTAACCATTGGAATGTCATAAATTTAGTTGTGGTCTGTCAATTGGTTAAAACAACTATTGGAAGGTAAATTTAATTACAGTAAATAATTAAATTTACATTATTTAAATTAAGTAAACTAATTCTATTTCATCAAAAATAAATCCATTATGAAATATATCCAATGTTATCCTCATAACCATAGTATTATTGATATGAGGTTACTCTACTCTCTGTCATTAGGGAATCAATATCAAAGTACTATGAACTTCATAATCACGGTCAATTGAGACGTATCGAACACAACCAGACTTACTCCTTCATTGGATAGATCAATATCTATTGACAAAGGAACCAATATTGATGTAGGACTCATAATTTATGAATTATGATCCCATTTTATTTTAAAATTCATCATGTTCATTCTTTTCCTTTGATACACATCAATTATGAGACTTTTCATCAACTGTGGTTTCAATTTTCAATTTATTGTTCAAACTATATCCATTATTCCATTTTTCTAACACAATATTTCAAAAAAATTATTTATTTACGAAGAACGTTTAGCCGACAGCTGTTTCACCTTTTTTATTTTTCCTTTTCCCAAACCATTATTTGAATTCTTCAAATATTTTTTATAGGGTATTAGTTAGAAATTTTCATATGGAATAACGGAACTATAGACTCACAATGAATTCATATATGATGAACATATTGGTGATAAAAGGATGGGTTGGGGTGATTATTGGGTTACGTGTGATTTTTTCATAGATATTTGATCTAAAACAGATATTTCCATTTTATGGGAGATTTTTAAGGTATGTCTGAGAGTTGAATGAACTGACAAAGAACCAATTTTCATTCACCAAATGGCCAAAAACAATGAACGAAGTATATTTCCTTCCATTTTGGTTAACCTAGATGCACGATTTGATGTGATAGAGGCATATCTAGAGCACTGAATAGAGGATCTGGTAATTTATGAAAATCATGAATTCATGCCGTATAGTTCAGAAGAACACAAAATGATTTCTTCATAAATTAATGGAGGTTAGGTTTTTGGACGATTATAAGTATCACACACCATGTGGGATGCCTACATGTTATAGGACCCATTGATGGAGATATGGCATGTAACCCAGGTGTACATGGGAATGGGTATGGGAAGGAACATGATTATATTACATAGATATGGCCATGAGAATAGAAAGGACCTCAATTGGAAGGAAAAATTGTATATCATAGTACACATACATCACTAGACTACATAAATATGGATAAGATTATAGTTAGGCCTGAATGTGGTTGATCCATGACATGTAGCCCCAATACACATTTATCAGAGATAGATGGGCATAGAGACATGAATTAATATGAACATGTCTAGGAATCAAAGTAGGACCACACCCCATGTGGGTCCCCATATATTAAGTGCACCCCTATATCCTTTTGAGGAAACTTTTACCTCTTCTATCTCCTTTTTTGTACTTCGAATATAGACCATGAGTGGCCTTTAATGAGTGATTTTATACATATAACATGATGGTGACATTCATATTTTAATTTAGGATATGATGTGAGATGGTATGTGTGTGACTCTTACATAGGTGATGATTGGTGATGGTAGTGATTTTATAGGATCACCCAATACATTAGAATAACAACCTCATACTAGGGAGGACTTTAGTCCCCTTCCAATCACTAGACCAGAACCCACCTACTGGGTAGTTCATGGGTCCTCTACATATTACTATAATGATAACCTTCTATTGGGTAGGTCATGGGTCCTCTATATACCACTTGATTGGAACCATCCTGCTGGTCATGGCATGTGTCCTCTACCAATTACCTAAGATGCCCCCTCATACTTGTCAAGGCATGGGTCCTCTGTCTACCATTAAAGTGGAACCCTCTAGATGGCTAGATAAAGGGCTCCATATTTATTACTACAGTGAATCCATTTTTTAGGATATGAAATAGTTCCTCTATCGAACATTGAGTGTCACCCCGCCCCCAACGGATTTAGGGAATGGGTCCTTGACCCTCAGAGTGGCGCCCTTGTATCAGGAAAAGGCATGGGAACTCTAGTCATGTACATGGTAGTACCCTCCTACTATGTCAGGGTAAGGTTTTTCTATCTATTGAGTGGAAACCTCATGTTATACTAGGGTATAGTTTATCCACCTAGAGAATATGCCCCTCAATTGTTCATCACTATAGAAAGATGTTGAGTAACTTGAATAATTATTTTGGAAGAATGGTGATATGATGTGAATCATTAAATGACCCTTGGAATTATTAGATCTCTTTTCATCGGGAGGGTAGTTATATTATTATACCTTTATCACTTATTTGGGTTTATTTTTTCAAAACACATATATATATATGTCTTTGTGTGTGTGTTTTTGGGTTTTCTCACCCTCTTGCTATGGGTTGAGCAATCTATGAAAATGATGTCTCTTATTTCTCCCCCTTTAGCTTTCGTGGTTTCCTACTGGGTATGTATGTGAACTCCCTTGCATGGTATTTTCCAACATGTTCCATGTCTTATGTACACAAAAGATAGGTCAACAATTATTATAGGTGGTAATAAGGATATCTTTGTGCATTAGAGCACATACTGGGGTCTGGTATTGGAGACATAGAGTTGGGATCTCTCAGCACAATAATTTTTCCAATTTTTTTCATATTGTTATGTATGTTTGTTTTAATGTGTATTTTTTTCACTTATTCCTTCTCATTTTATGTATTCAAACTCTTGTATTCCCTATTGTTTTCAAAAACATGAATTATTCTTCATGTGTTGTATCTTTTATTATTATTCCATTTCTCTTTTTTCTAGAGATTGTTCTGTGATTGTGCATAGGAAGTTAGTAAAACCCATCCCATATATGATATAACTTTCAGTACTTATCGCAATCCCTTGGAATATAGAGACATGCAATGTGTTGTTACTTCTTGAGCCCCATTGTGTCAGTTTGTGATAGTAATATTCTAAAATACTGTTTTTAAAATAATAAAATAAATATAAAAGTTTTTTCTTTAAATTTTTTTTTATTCAATGTCATTATAATCAACTATAACAATTTTTTAAATAACTATCCCCAGATTCATTAATGTTTATAAGATCCCATTTTATTATTAAATTTAAACTAAACAATTATATTTAAATATTATCCATTTTTATTAATCAGTGAATAATATTTAAATTAAATATAAAATTTTTTTGTTCACTGTGGTTGTGAAACAACCAAAATGAACACCCCACTATACGGTAACACTTTTACTATTTTAATGATTAATAAATACACACACTTGTGTTACATCATGGACATGGTTTCATTAAATTGTGGCCCATGCCTGATTGGATTCATGGCCTCAAGAACATCTCCCCAATCAATAGAGGCTTAGAACTAACTGTGAGGGACTATAGGGGTCAGTGGAGAGACTATTCCCTCATTATTTGAGTGATGCCTATAGGAATAAAATTAAATACAAGTACCAGATAGAGTAAATCAAACTTTAAACAAATACATAGTAAGAATAGATAATAATATCAAAAGGAATCTCATATAAAATGAATATGTTACATATCATATTTATCTAAAATAAAAAACAAAATAGTTACATTGAAGAATAATACAATGCATATATCAAATGTAAAATATTCTATAAAGTATATCAACTAGCATCATGGGCCTCAGCTCAGTCATGTGCTCTCCTGATCCCAAGATGCAATCAAAAACCTATAGTTGGGAACTTTTCATTATCCATACATGAAATCATATAGTCTATTTGGGTACCCAAATGCGGCCTAAATAGGGAATGATACATAATCGTAGTAGGAAATAACCCAATGTCATTTTCAATTTAGTCGTTGAATATATAATTACAATAGTTTGCAGAACATAGAATAATAAGTAAAGGAATTACACAATGTAAACATCCAATAAATTATACATTCTCATTTCATAACTAATTCATTTAATCAAATTCATTAGGATGACGGGTTTATGAATTAACACTCATGCCTATTTCATTTATAATCAACTTCCATTAACCATTCATCTTAATATAATTAAATATTTTTGAATTCACATCTTGTAACCTGGCATCCCCAATAGAGATATGATAAACAAGTCTTAAACAAGACATCCATAAAATTCATGACAATGTCCAAATCTATGTTTTTTTGTATATGATGATGCATCACATATCCCATTTCATTCACTATTCATTTATGCACAAGAACGCATCCATGTGTTTACTAATTTGGAATTTAGGTATTTCTCTATGTATAATATAAACCAACACCCTACAAGCTCATCTATCGAAATCCTCAAGATCATAGGTATCGCTCTTGTTGTGGTATAACATCACTGCCACTCAAGCCAATCCCTGGCGGTCCAGGAAGTGACTCCAAGTATCAAACATGGAATAATGATAAAATTTCCTTTGAGTATATCCTTTGAAATACATATTAGATTCCAAGTAGCACTCGACTTATTATAGACTTCCCATTTGCATCCTCCATTGAAAACCCATATCAGAAGTCCACGTGTCACTCAAACATAAGAAATTTAAAATCCAATTGAGCATGCCCATGTAATAAATCATTGAGTCCATGTTTCACCAAATTCATTATCATGATCATTCAACAACATTTAATAAATTTCATTTAAACATGTATGGGATAAAAGTAATAACACTTCAACTCAATCTCACCTCAAAGGGTGCTAAGGTCATGGGATTAGCCTAGTAGTGGTACCTCTTAATTACTCATGTGGGAAATCCAATATAAGGGAAAATAAATCTTAAATAAGATATTTAATATTCATGAATAGTTTCATCCTCATATATCACTTATTATTACTCAAATAAATCAAAATTGATATCACAATTCAATTAATGGAATTAATTCATATTTGACATCCCAAGGTTAGGGTAAACAGAGAACACCCTTTTGAATCCAAATATTTATATGCCATCATAATGGCCATATAAATACACTAGAAACTCAAGGGGTGATTCCACTAATGGTAATTAACAAATTAATATATATTAATGGTGGTAATTAATCACATCGGACATGCTAAAAATTTCAATATAAACAATTAAATTCATTTCATGTAGACACTTGACAATTGGGAACACAACATAGTGGTGTATATAAACAATTCAAATTTTAATGAATCAACAAGACCACATACCATAATACTGTAGTGGATAAATCATCTAGTATCATTTCATGATTTTACATGGATCAGATGAAAATCAAAGAACAAACGGATAACCTATTAATAGAGAAGGTTAACTCAAATCAAAATAGTATAGCTGATATCAAACAAAATGAATAATGAAAAGAAATTAATCAAGATGTTACCAATGGAGATTCAATAGCATAGGTAGTTGATTAATCAATGTCCTAATGAAGATTTATTAATAAATCTTACTTTAGGGTTTGATGATGGATCCCAAAAGAAGAAGTTAATATGTGGTAGAAGAATGAAGATTTAGTATTAGAAATAGATTTAGTTAGGGTAAATTTTTTAAAATCGTAACGTCCCGACCCCAGTTACCCAGAGTCGGTGCATTATTTCATAACATTGGCATGATCAAAATAAAATCAAATATCAAAAGACCGATTTATTTAGTACCCTTGGAATAACTAGATACATTCATAAAGATTACATAACATCATAAAATGAAAACTACAACAATATAGTCTCCATAGTCCACACTCTTATCGCCTCATACTATCCCTTCAGGTCATTTATAAAATACTTCTTCACATCCTGGGAAAAATAAATCACAGAAAGGGGTGAGCTCAAATACCCAGTAAGGATAACAGTATAGCAGAAGCTTTCATAAATAAGAATAAACATTTAAGGAAATGTATAACTAAAACAAAATCTTTTTAAACTTGAACTTCAACATAATATGGAAGAAATAAAATGAAATAATTCCATTTATTTATTCACATGGATATTCTACTAATTGAATAATCACATGCAATATCAATAACCACTTTCATAATAATGGAATGCATAATGCCAGACTATCATAACCACATAGCTAAGGCCTCGTTCCAAGACTAAAAATAAGATTTTGTCAATACCTTGTGCCAAGACACTAGTTTGTCTCATGAGGCCTACTGATGCATCAAGGACCTCTAGAGGGCTCCACCTGTCACATATTAAGTCCAATTAATTCCCATATGAAAAGGTTTAAACATAACATAAACATTCATATGAAAACAAGCATAAGAAATGTAAATACTTCATCCATAAACCACGAATGGTATAATAAATAACACATCCATAGTCAAACATATCACAAAACATTCAACACAATATAGTAGTTTTTTATCCTAATAAATCAACTTCAAATAAGAGTAAAATCCATCAAAGGATGTTGACATAGATGAAATAAAAACTCTTTTTAGAGAAATATATATTTCTATTTTGAAATCATTTAAGAGTCATATATTTATAAAAGAAATTCTTTGAAAATATTATTATAAGCTTGTAAGGGAAGATTTGATGATTTTATAATTGTGGAAAATAGCTGCACCCGCCGTATATGTTAAAAAACATTCTTACCTTAATTCGGTCAAAAAAGTTAAAAATGACCTTGTTTGGAAAACAACGGAAAGATTCATTTATAAACCACTTATAAAAGTAAAAGAGGGTATAAATGACTTTAACCCCTATTATAGTAAATAGTAAAAAATGTTTTGAATTTTTTTTTAATAAACATGGATGTGGATGATAATGAAATCCCAGTAGATTATCACGTATAAACAACCTCGGATAATGATGAGATTGTGAAATAAACCTTTACCTTGTACTTTTCTTTGGTTGGGGTATGTTAAAATCATGTATAATGGTGAAATAATTGTTATTAAATTATACAATAATCATATACATTAATATGATATCATATATGATCTTTTAACATTTATTTGTTAATAATATCTTAGTATTATCATTGTTTTGTGTGTTAACTTACTCGTTTTCTTTTATATGTTTTGTTACAGAAGCTGTGTTTATCATGGATGGATTTTATATTAATCATATACAGAATTATATCAAGTCCTTAGATGCTATTATTAATCATTAAATGAGAATTATACTTTAATAGATACGATGGAGAATGAATCTCATCGCGTTCGTGGAGACGGGAGTCCGTACGTACACACGAGCGACAATATCATTCTTTTGATATTAAAATAATAATTGGATGGTATATCATTTATACAGAATCATTATCATGTTATATTAATTATTTACATGAATTACACATCATTATTATACCCATCCAAATAATAATTTATTGAATAATAATTACACCACGACGTGGAGACGACAAGCTGTACGTATGCACGTATGGTGACATGTCATTCAAAGGATGGATAGAATAATGAATATGGTTTTATGATATTTATAATAACATCACAGTATATAGTACATACTGGAGTTATTATTTTATAATGGTAATAACAAATAATGAATAAGTTGAAGAAGAAATGAATTTGAAAAAAAGGTGGTGAAAACATTACCTCTTCTTCAGGTTCTTCCTTTTTATTTGATCAAAATGGCTCCCTCTGTTGGCTTTCTGATCAAAATAATGCCTCTAGGTTCTATTTAGGGTTGTTGAGAGTGTATTTGGGATGGGTTTGGCCGAACCAAAAGCCTTTGAAGGTGTGAATCAATGAGAAGGGGAGT
Organism: Viscum album; assembly: GCA_963277665.1. Lineage (NCBI taxonomy): Eukaryota > Viridiplantae > Streptophyta > Magnoliopsida > Santalales > Viscaceae > Viscum > Viscum album. The sequence continues at coordinate 1,928,832,346 of OY728150.1, read as the reverse complement.
GCCCTTTTATAAGAGGGGTGAGGGGATCCTTTGGAAAAAGAAAGAAACATTATTTTATAATAAATTCATATTCGGTTTCTAATGGCTAAAAAGTGGATTATTTAAATTTTAAGGTGGGTATAGGTCGAAAAACACTCAACCAATAGGATCCAGACAGGTTTGGTTTACTATATTAACTTTATCTTTAAGTGTTAACTCTTAGTTAATTAGTTTCACTTTTACAATGTCTCTTTGTATTTTTATATTATATGGTTAATAAACTTATTATATATATCCAATCGACCTCCAAGTGGTCCATTAATGATACATCAATCATGATATAAGTCTCTTGGCCGAACCATAGTTTTTTAGGAATTTAATATCAATTAATAATATAATATTTGTTTTAAAAACTCTTTTATGTCAATTTTGAAACTATTCAATAATTGATTTTTGTAAAAATCATAACAGAATTATTACATCCAAAAAGTTAATTAATTAATTACTAACATGTCATATTATCCTAAAAAAATTATTTTTATTTATAAAAAATCTTTGATTACAATTATTTTGGTATTTATAATGTCAATTATTGTAATTTTTCATTAATTATGTAATTACTACATCACCATTGTGTCATAAAAAATTAAATTATATAATGTCTAAAAATTATAAATAAAATAAAATTATGTAGGAAATATTTTTATTTTTCTAATGAATATTTATTATCTAAATTCCAACATATTTAACCTTATGTAAAAATTATTTTTCTAAAAGATATATGCTTTTGTCATTTTTGTATTTATTTTAACTTAACTAATATAATGTGTCATTATCACTTACAAGTGGCTCCATGGGGCCCAAAAATAGACCCATAGATGTCCATGGTTGGACATGTATCCACCAATAAGGTTATGACACGTTTTGGGGTAATTTATTATAATTATAATATTATTTTTTAACCCTTATTTACATGATTTTCCCTTTATCCATAATAAATAAAATATTTACCGAAGTAACTATTCAAAATGTATAAAAATAAAAGTAACCTATTTACACAATTTGGACATCTTAATTACAAATATGGAATCCATTTTTACAAATTCAAAACACAGAAGTGGAAGAAATTAATTGAAAATTAATTACAGTTGTCAAAACAAAAAAGCGTGTTTTTACGATATAATAACTATCAAAAGATTGATACTTGTTTATGTACGGTTTAATTGTGAAATTATGTCCAATGACCAAAATTGTATTAAATGGTAAAAATATATTATAAGTATACTTTGAAACCACACAAATTCATTATTTATCACTATTAATTGTTTTGGTTAAAAAAGATTGTTTTTAATAAAATTTAGTAATTTTCACAATTCATCAAAATATTAGAAGTTATCTGAAAAGTACCAAAATTTCACCTTAGGCTAAATTCAATATTCCAAATCCAAAACTGAAGTCTATTTTGAGAGATAAAATTTCTAAAATTATAAAAGTAGTAATTACTATTCGTAATGGTTAGTTTGATTGGTTGTGGTGTGTGTTAGAACTCGATGTTGCGTACAACACACGCTATTGCATTATTCAAAGAGAAGCGTACCATAGAAGCTTGGGGTATTACATTCTCCCCTATTTCAAATAATATCATCCTCGAAATTTATAGAATACTACCGCATGAAAAGACTCAGGTGGTTCTTCATCATAAGTTCCTAGGTTTCCCATGTTGCCTCTTCCATCTTATGGTTTCTCCACAAAACTTTTATCAGACGTGTCGTCTGGATTCTCAGTACTTGTTCTCTCATATCAAGAATCCTGATGGGCTCTTCGCAATAAGACAGATTGGGTTCCAGTTCTAATTCTACATAGGTGAGTACATGCGTTGGGCCAGGAATGTATTTCCTCAACAGAGATACGTGGAACACATCGTGAACTTTGGAGAGACTTGGCGGCATTACCAATCGGTAAGCTACTACCCCAATTCGTTCTAGAATTTTGAATTGTCCGATTTACCTGGGACTAAATTTACCTTTCTTAAGAAAATGTATGACTCCCTTCCATGGAGATACCTTCAGGAAAACATGATCACCGACTTGAAATTCAAAATTCTTCCTTCGATTATCGGCATAACTCTTCTTCCTACTTTGAGCTACTTTGATATGGATTTGGATTACCTTAAAATTTTCCATCGTTTCCTCCAACAGTTCTGGGGCTACATGTTTTCATTCCCCAACGTCATCCCAACAGGTTGGTGTGCGACATCACTTTCCGTATAACGCTTCATATGGTGCCATATGAATACTCGAATAGAAGCCATTGTTATAGGAAAATTCAACCATAGGTAAATATTTATCCCACATACCCTAAAAGTCAAGTGAGCAGGATCATAACATGTCTTCTAAGGTTTGAATAGTTCATTATGATTATCCATCTGTTTGAGGGTCGTAGGCAGTGCTCAAATGATGTTCAGTATCCAAGGCTTTCTGAAGACTTTTCCAGAATCATGAAGTAAAACGGGGATCACGATCTGAAACAATCGATATGGGTATTCTATGAAGTCTCACAACTTCATTAATATATAGTCTTGGTAGTCTTTCAAGTGGTAAATCTTCCCTTATAGCAAGAAAATGTGTTGAATTAGTAAGACGATCTACAATGACCCATATTGCATCGTTCCTTCTTGGAGTCTTTGGTAGCCCCATGACAAAGTCCATCGTAATATTGTCCGAATTCCACTCCGGTATCGGAAGAAGTTGCAATACTCCACTAGGCTGTTTCCATCCAGCTTTCAGTTGTTGACAAACCATATATCATGATACAAAATCAGCAATCTCCCTCTTCATGTTGTCCCACCAAAAATGTTCCTTCAAATCTCTATACATTTTGGTCCTCCCAGGGTGTATAGAGAAATTGGAACTATGTGCATCATCCAGCAATTCCCTTTTTAGATCAGGTATATTAGGAACACAAAGTCTCTTCCCGAATTTCAAAATTCCCTCTTCATACACAATGTATCTCAATCTCCCATCATTCACAGCATTAATCATCTTTTTAAATTCTTCATCATCAGTCTAAGAAATCTTAATCCTTTCTAGTAAAGATGATTTGGAACCCATTTGAAAAAGCATTGATGTTTCACCTTCCCTAGTTATTCCCATGTCCTTCTTCACTAGATCCATGAAAATTGGATCCCTTTAAATTCTCATATTTTTCAAAACTCCATGATATTTTCTGCTCAAAGAATCTACCACCTTGTTTGCTTTCCCCAGGTGGTAGTGTATCATAGAATCATAATCCTTGATTAATTCACGCCATCTCCTTTGCCTCATGTTGAGTTGTTTTTGTGAGAAAATATACTTCAAACTCTTGTGATCCGTATAAATCTGACATTTTTCACCATAGAGGTAGTGCCTTCATATCTTTAAAGAAAATATCACATCTACTAACTCGAGATCATGAGTAGGATAGTTTTGTTCATGAATTTTCAACTGTTGTGATGCATATGCAATAACCCAATCATTCTACATAAGGACACAACCAAGTCCTTTCTTTGATGCATCACTATAAATAACGAACCCATCATTCCCTGATGGTAGATTCAATATAGGAGCATTGACTAATCTTCTCTTCGGTCCTCCGAAACATTATTCACACTCTTTTGTCCAAACAAATTTAACCCCTTTACATGTGAGCTTCGTTAATGGGTTAGCCAATAGGGCAAAATGCTGGACGAAATTTCGATAATAACCAGCCAAACCAATAAAACTATATACCTTAGTTATACTCGTCGGTGTAGGAAATTCTTGGATTGCTATGGTCTTTGAAGGATCAACAAAGATTCCATTTATAGAGACAATATGGCTAAGAAAAGAATTCTCTTGAAGCCAGAATTCACACACACTAAACTTCCCATATAAATCATGTCTTCTTGGAGTCTTCAGGATAATGCACAAGTGATTTTCATGATCTTTGTAGCTTTTAGAGTATACGAAGATATCATCAAAAAATACCACCCCAAATTCATCGAGATATTCCTTGAAAACTCTATTCATCAGATCCATGAAGACAGAGGGTTCATTAGTCAATCCAAAAGGCATTACTCTAAACTTGTAATGCTCGTACCTGGTTCAAAATACTGTCTTCGGAATGTATTCCTTCTTCACAAACAAATGATGGTATCCAGATAGAAGTTGAATCATTGAAAAGTATTGAGATCCATGATGTGGTCAAATAAATCATCAATACGAGGTAGGGGATACTTTTTCTTTATTGTTATAGCATTGATCTCACATTAGTAGATACATAACCTAATAGATCCATCTTTCTTTTTAACAAAAAGGACAGGGGATCCCCATGGATAAACACTAGGGAGAATAAATCACTTATTACTCAATTCCTCTAATTGTTTCTTTAGTTCAACTAATTCTATAGTGGCCATTATATAAGTGGTCTTTGATATAGGCCTTGATCCAGGAATAAAATCAATGGAAAACTCGACTTCTCGTTCTGGAGGATTTCCAAGTAAATCTTCTGGAAACACATCTACATATTCTTTCAAAACAGGAAAATCCTCTATTTTAACATTCCTTTCCTCACCCATAGTCATTTCATTCTATTCCACCCCAATAATTGAATTTAGTTGACCTACTGGGGGTAGATCTAGATAAGAATTAGGTGGTGACAATTCTGCTCTAATGATAAGGAGTTCCTTATCATCATCATCAAAAATCATAACCTCCTTCTTCTTAAAATAAATCTTCACATCATGGTCTGAAAGACAATCCATAATGAGGATTATATCAAACTAAATCATAGGTATGAAGATGAGATCAACAGATAAAGAACATTTATGTGCTCTAATGTGGACTGATTCACAAAACTTTTTTCTAATGATACTTCACTTAGGAGTTTTAACTGACAACTCCCTTGTTAAATCAAATTGGAAATATGTAATTTTTTTATCAAACTGGGAAGATATGAAACAATGTGATAATACAGAATCAAATAATTCATTTTCTAAACTTTAGGATGCCCTTAAATTACATGCCACTATGTATTTCGGAGCTTCTACCTCGGCAGTAGTGATAACATAATCTTGGCCTTGATCCCTTGGCCTTTTCTAAGTTAATTTCCCCTGATGCTTAAGATATTAATTTTCATAATGTCCCATCTCCCTACAATTGTATCCCTGGACATTGGTATCTTCCTTCTTCCCATTTAAATCACGAGCTTGGTGGCCTTTTTCACCACACTTGTAACCGACTCTCGTTCCTTTTAAGCAAGTACCAGTGTGTTTCTTCACACATTTACTATAGGTTGGATATTCGACTTTTCCCTTCTTCCCTTTATTTCCATTCCCAGATTGATCAGCAAATCTCTTCTTATCTTGCTCTTCTTTAAAGTCATAAGTCTTAGAGAATTCATTTTTTTTCTTCATAGCACATGAGACAGTGTCTTCGTACGATGGGATGGATTGTGAGACTAATTCTCGATGGAGAAATGGTTTTAACCCATCAAAGAAATTATCAATCTTACTTCATGGGTTACTTATATAATCTCCAGCATTCATTTCTGTCCTTGTAAAGTTATTCTCATACTTTGTGACATTCTCATCCTCCTTTTGTCTCAGACTCAAAAATTGCCTTTCCATATCTGCACGATGGTCACGAGGAAAGTATTTTTCTAAAAATAGATCTTTGAACGCCCTCCATTATATATTAGACAATTCATCATCTTCCTTCATGTTTTGAATCAATGACCACCATTGATCAGCATCTACAGTGAGACGACAAACTGCCATGATAACTTTTTCCCTTTCACTACTTCCCAAAGCCTGAAATATTTTCTCTAGGTTACTTATCCATTGCTCAACTACCAATGGATTTTTACTCCCATTGAATGTTGGTGGTTGTTGCCTCATGAAGTGATCTAACATTGATCCTCCACACTGTGGATCAGGGTGCTCCATACGGGTAAGGTTATTAATCATAACCTGAGTGAGTTGTCCTAGTATGGTGATTAGTTGATCAGCACCAGTTGCATCACCAGCTCCACTATAATTATCTTGAGCAGGAGGGAAATCCCTACATGCAGTGTGTGCAATGATATGGTTTCCATTTCTTCTACTATGTTCCATTTCTAAAAAATGGCACAAACTGGATCAGTTTATGAATCATAATACATAATTCCATACTTATAAAACACGTAACATAAACTGAACTATTTATGGATATAATCTATAATCATAAAAAAATTTCTTTGAGGAAGTATATACTCATAAACCCTTCATAATTATTTTTAAAGAAAATGAGAGTTATCCTAAGCATATCCCCCTGGTGTGTCGTAACCAAGAGTGCAGCAAGGCCCATTGTTGTGCACCAGTTCATGTTCAAGTCGAGCTCAAAGCGGTTTTTTGGGTTTCACCCCTAGGTACATAGGTGCCAGAGCCGCCTCTACCAACTCGTATCCAGACAAGGATGTACTTCTCATAAAACTCACAAAATCTCTACAATACCAAAATTTGAGGAAGTTCTTCTATACTAATCCTCAAAGTGAATCTTAAATCTATGTGCTCAAATCACAGTTTATCTAAATCTAGCATCCAAGGTTTGTACTAAACTTCCTCTAATACCAACTGTAATGCCCCGACCCTAGTTACCTAGAGTCAGTACATTATTTCATAACATTGGCATGATCATAATAAAGATCAAATCTCGAAAGATCGATTAGTTTAGTTGCCTTGGAATAACTAGATACATTCATAAAGTTTACATTACATCATAAAATGAAAAATACAACAATATAGTCTCCATAGTCCACACTCTTATCCCCTCATACTATCCTTGAAGGTCATTCATAAAATACTTCTTCACATCTTGGAAAAAATAAAACATAGAAAAGGGTGAGCTCAAATGCCCATTAAGGATAACAATATAGCAGAAACTTTCATAAATAAAAATAAACATTGAAGACAATGTATAACTAAAAGAAAATCCTTTTAAACATTAACTTCAACATAATATGGAATAAATAAAATGAGATAATTCAATTTACTTACTCACATGGATATTCTACTAATCGAATAATCACAAGAAATATCAATAACCACTTTTATAATGATGGAATGCATAATGCCAGACTATCATAACCACATAGCCAAGGCCTCGTGCCAAGACTACAAATAATATTTTGTCAAGGCCTTGTGACAAGACCCTAGTTTGTCTCATGAGACCTACTGATGCATCGAGGAGCTATAGCGGGCTCCACCTGTCACATATTAAGTCCAATGCATTCCCATATAAAAAGGTTTAAACATAACATAAACATTCACATTAAAACTAGCATATGAAATGTAAATACTTCATCCATAAACCACGAATGGTATAAAAAATAACACATCCACAGTCAAACGTATCAAAAAAAATTCAATACAATATAGAAGTTTTGTATCATAATATATCAACTTCAAATAAGCATAAAATCGATCAAAGGATGTTGGCATAGATGAAATCAAAACTCTTTTTAGAGAAATATCTCTTTTTATTTTGAAATCATTTAAGAGTCATATATGTATAAAATAAATCATTTTCTTCGAAAATATTCTTATAAGATTGTAATGGAAGCTTCAAGGATTTAATAACGGTGGAAAATAGCCACACCCACCGTATAAGTTAAAAAAACATTCTTACCTTATTAATTTTGAAATGGTTAAAAAGGACCCTGTTTGAAAAATGACAAAAATATTCCTTTATAAACCACTTATAAAATTCAACAAGTGTATAAATGACTTTGACCCATATTCTAGTAAATAGTAAAAAATGTTTTGAAATACATTTTTAAGAAATGTGGATGTGGATGATAAAGAAATCCCAATAGATTATCATGTATAAACAACCTTGGATAATGATGAGATTGCAAAATAGACCCTTACCTTGTACTTTTCCTTGGTTTGGGTAGTTTAAACACCTGTATAATGGTGAAATAATTGTTATTAAATTATACAAGAATCATATACATTAATATGATATCATATATGATCTTTTAACATTGATTTGTTAATAATATCTTAGTATTATCGTTGTTTTGGGTGTTAACTTAATCGTTTTCTTTTATATGATTTGTTACGTAAGCCGTGTTTGTCAGGGATAGGTTGTATCTTAATTATATTAATAATTATATCAAGTCCATAGATACTATTATTAATAATCAAATGAGAATTATACTTGAATGGATACGATGGAGAATGAATCTCATCGCGTTCGTGGAGACGGTAGTCCGTACGTACACACGAGCGACAATATTATTATTTTGATATTAAAATAATAATTGGATGGTATATCATATATAGTGAATCATTATCATGTTATATTTATTATTTAAATGAATTACCCATCATTATTATACCCATCTAAATAATAATTTATTGAATAACAATTACACCACGCTGTGGAGACGGTAAGCCGTACGTACGCACGTATTATGACATGTCAAACAAAGGATGGATAGAATATTGAATATGGTTTTATCATATTTATAATAACATCATAGTATATAGGAGATAATGGAGTTATTATTTTATAATGGAAATAACAAAGAAATAAGAAGTTGAAGAAGAAATGAATTTGAAAAAAAGGTGGTGAAAACATTACCTCTTATTCGGGTTCTTCCTTTTGATTTGATCAAAATGGATCCAAAAGTTGGCTTTATGATCAAACTAAGGCCTCTAGGTTGTATTGAGGGAAGATGAAAGAGTATTTGGGCAGGGTTTTTCCAAACAAAAAGGCTTTTAATGTGTTAATTAATGAGAAGGGGGAGTGCATTGTTTTAAGAGGGGTGAGGGGCACCTTTGGAAAAGCTAGAAACATTATTTTATAATAAATTCATATTAGATTTAAAATGGATAAAAAGAGGATTATTTAAAGGTTAATATGTGGATATGACTCAAACCACTCAACCAATATGATTTAGATAGGTTTGGGTTACTATATTAACCTTATCTTTAAGTATTAACTCTTAGTTAATTAGTTTAACTTTTACAATGTCTCTTTGTATTTTTATATTATATTCTTAATAAACATACTATATACATCCAATCTACCCCCAAGTGGTCCATTAATGATACAGATATCATGATATAAGTCTTTTGGACGAACCTTAGATTTTTAGATATTTAATATCAATTAATAATATAATATTTGTTTTAAAAACTCTTTTATGTCAATTTTGACACTATTCAATAATTGATTTTTTTAAATCATAACCGAATGATTACTTAGAAAAAAGTTAATTAAATCAGTTATAACATGTCATATTATCCTATAAAATTTTTTTTATTTATAAAAAGTCTCAAATTACATTTATTTTTGTATTTATAATATCAATTATTGAAATTTTTCATTAATTAAGTAATTACTGCATCACCATTGTGTCATAAATAAATTAAATTATATGAAGTATCTAAATTATAAATAAAATAACATTATGTAGGAAGTCCATTTTTCTTTCTCATGAGTATTTATAGTTGAAAATACAACATATATAACCCTATGAAAAAATTGTTTTCCTTAAAGATATATGCTTATGTCATTTTTGTATTTATTTTAACTTAATTAATATAAAGTGTCATGATCAATTACAAGTGGCTCCATGGGGTCCAAAAATCGACCCATGGATGTAAATGGTCGGACATGTATCCACCAATAAGGTTATGACACGTTTTTGGGTAATTTATTATTATTATAATATTATTTTTTAACCCTTATTTATAGGATTTACCCTTTAACCATAGTAAATAAAATATTTACCGAAGTAATTATTCAAAATGTCTAAAAATAAAAGTTACCTATTTACAAAATTTAGACATCCTGATTCCAAATATGGAATTCATTTTTCCAAATTCAAAACACAGAAGTGGCATAAATTAATTGAATATTAATTCACATTTTCAAAACAAAAAGCGTGTTTTTAAGATATAATAACTATCAAAAGATTGAAACTTGTTTATGTGCGGTTTAATTTTGAAATTATGTGCAATGACCAATATTTTATTAAATGGTAAAACTATATTCTAAATATACTTTAAAACCACTAAAATTCATAATTTATCAATATTATTTATTTTGGTTAAAAAAGTTGTTTTTAATTAAAATTTAGTAATTTTCACTATTCATGAAAATATTAAGTTATCAGAAAAGTACCAAAATATCACCTTAGGCTAAATTTGATAATCCGAATCCAAAATTAAAGTCCATTTTGAGAGATAAAATTTCTAAAATTTTAAAAAGTAGGTATTACTATTCATAATGGCTAGTTTGATTGGTTGTGGTGTGTGTTAGAACTCGATGTTGCGTACAACACATGCTATTGCATTATTCAAACAGAAGCATATCGTAGAAGCTTGGGTTGTTACAAAAATTACCAAAAATATAATTTTTCAAGGTTTGGATTCATGGTTTATAAACCATACATCTGTCATGCATTATTTTCTATAGGGGGGCACCCCGCGTGATTTGTTTGCACGGTTTGACAAACAATGTGAAAATTATAAAAAAAATCATCTGAGAAATTTGAATACATGTCCACACATCGTTTCACCCAAAATTACATTATTTTCATTAAATTTGTGGATTTTATGGCCAAAAAGTCTAGTTTCACATAGTTTTATCTAACCATGTTTTTTCCCATTATAGTTTTCACTGACCATGCTCCATGCTTATTTCACCCAAAAACCAGGGTTTCAGGCTCCGATCTAGCCTCAGACACCCCATATTCCTCCATGACCTAAATTGGAATTTATAGTAGGCGATATTTATAAATAAAAACTGAAAATTTTAAATAAAATAATGGAACCAAACCTCAATGAAGAATCATGTTCTTAAAAACATCCCCGCTTAAACTAAATCGTCCCCAAATTTCCTTATTTATTGTGGAAAAGAATTTTTTAGAATAACTCTGACCACATTGATCATTCATTGGCCTCTAAATCCCAATTATTATTCTATACACGATCGGTCTTCCATTTATCCCATAATAGAGGAATGGTCCATCCCAATAGAACCTTCGTGATTAGATCCACAATATGTATAGGATGCTCCTCAAAGGATGCCTCTACCTATAACTGAAACTCCATGGGATGAAAGGTACAAGATAGGTCTAAATATTGGTGGGGTGATTGAGATACCTGGAATATATCAAGCATGAACCAGTACCTCTACGGTAACTATAACCGATAGCCTAAAAACCCGACTCTCTCTAGAATCATGAATAGTCTGACGTATCATGGTGAAATCATACCCTATCTCATAATCCTTCTGTATCCCATCATAAATGATATAGGTAAAAATACCCAATATCTGAACTTTTACTATATGGTTCATCTATTACAATCAACATATGATTTTTATTAATACATATCAGTATCTATATACTTCCAAATAAACTAAACAAGCTACGTGGTCTCCTAAACAAGATGACATCCCAGCATATCTACCTTTCATGCATCTTACCATCACAGGGTTGATTATTATTCCCTATTGTAAAAAGAATCCTAAGGTTCTATACGTAAATTATCCTAAAATATTTTGTTTTAGGTGAATTCCACTAGGGGTATATACCTCTCCAAATATCCCCCAAAATACAATACGAATGCACACATCATGTCCCCAAGAAATTGAATCATGCGCTGCAATTGTCTATCATTTTGGTGGAGGTATGTTATACCCAGAACCACCTTTCTACCCAACACCATATGTATCCCATTCTAGAACCATGATGTAAACTGGATATCCCTATTTGAAAAAATAGTTGATGGGACCCCATGAAGCTATACTATCTCACATATGTAAACCCCCCAATCTCTTTAACATTGAAGGTCTCTTTGATATGGAGGAAATCTTCATCCTATGTGATATTGTATAAAAGATCCCAAATAGAATCATTACATCCAGGTGACCTTGTAAAACATATCAGGAATTCCTTCATTATTTCCACCCTCCTCTGATGCCTTAGATTCACAACACGCTGTGTAAATATGTATATGGGATTTTTTAGACAGTGAATAACAGAAAATGATCTCCAATTATATAATGTCTTAAAAAAGGCAACATGTGAAAATCTTTAACAAACCTAGGTTCATGTTTTTTGTAATTCATGTCTTGTGACCTCAACTATTGAAACTCGTATGCCATGAATTTATCCCCCTCTATAAGGACTTATCCTAGAAATATTATTGAGGAATCATAGTACATAGTGTAACACCTTTCTAACTCCAGAAAAATAGTACCAGTAGTAAATTCAACCCCCCTTTCAATTACTGAAAGGTTGTTTCAAATGAATATAGATCTACAATCTTCACATCCTTCTTACTAAAGCCCATAATAATTACTTCAAAGCATTATAATTCATTTATTAAACACCAGTATTAACCATATTTCCCCAAAAAACATAATACCTAAAATAAATTCAAGTGTTTCTCCTAGGAAACTACATCTATCGCCTTCTCTGGGTGAATTGATAGCCCTTTTTCTATTATAATTTTCCCCCTGAAGTGTATTTGATCTATCCAAGAGTAAAACATTGTGATATTCTCATATATTTCTTCTCTATTAGTGTATTCAACACAATCTAAATATTTCTGGCATGTTTGTGTTGATTATAAGAATTATTTGATACATCATCCAAGAAAAACTTGACAAATGAATCCAGCTAAGGATGAAAGACTTGATTAATTAGTTCTATAAAGTCTGTTGATGTGTTTTTGATACAAAATTAAATAACCAAATACTCATAGAGACTATAACTACTATCAACGGATATACAATGAAGTTCTGATGGTCTAAAATGCACCTAAAAATAACTACATCTCAAATATATCTTTGAGAAAACAAATGCTCATCAGTGATATTCAAATAGATCATCTATATACAATATAGGATACATGTTCATAATCGTTAGTTGGAAAAAATTGTCATCCTCTCACAATATAAGTGTACAATACTCCATTTTTTCAAAAGGACCATTGAACCCCACATAGACGTACTAGGTCAGATAAAATCTTATCTCTCTGAATCCTCTACCTTCCTCTAGATCTCTTTAATCTCAGTAGTAGATAAATTGTAAAAGGGAATAGATATCAATGAATCTCCTAGAACTAGATTGATTGATAAATGAACCTCTATCACTTGAGTAAATCATGAAATGTTGTATAGGAAAAAGTCCATGAAGTGATCAAACAATGTATGTAAATATACCAGATGTATTCCATGATCATCCATATATAAACTCGTAATCTATGTTTTCATCCAACCTAGCCCATGGTGCTCTAGTATAGATCAGATTTCATTGTAATCCCATTCAATGATGTTAATGAACTCTCTTCCTTATGGTGAGGTGAAGGTCACCCTTTGATGATAGAAATCAATGGAATAATTTGGGTGAAAAATAGTCTATCATGAGAATGATGTAAAAATATGTCATCATGAGGGAAAAGATGCCCAATAATAAGTGAAACCCACATATATTAAGTGGAATATCCCTACACATACATACACCCTCTGTTATAATCACTAACGGAGTTTCAACTATCATAAAACCATCATTGGTCTAAACATTTATCCCAAGATCTCTACAATGTGAATTGATATAACACTATGAAAATACCCTATCTCAGAAAGTAAAAAACTATATTATAAGCTACTAGAAAAGTGCCTATATCAATAGGTGGTCTAGGATTATGCCCCTCAAGTGTATGTTACACTTCATGCATCTGGTCTAATTCATGGACCTATGATACTAAATGAAAACCTTGATCATCTCTTCTCTCTGTTGATGTAAAAGTAGGTTCTGGCTACCATGACAATGACCACCAACTTGACCTGATCTTCCAGAGTACACCAGCTCCCTACAGGACGACAATCAACTATCCATAATCCTAAATGTGGAGTTTATGTAGACCCACTATCACTAGATTCCTGAGGAAATATTCTACAAAAATATTTTTGATGGCCCATATTGCCTATGGATTGATACTCAATTGGGTCCCTCGTACACTTTGGTCATGTATTTCATGGAACTTCACAATGGTATAACCTAACATGGTTACCTGAGTAATGCTTTGGATACAAATATAACATTTGGAATCTACACATGATACTTCTTACTACCAATCGACACAGTAACAGATTGAGATGTAAAACTCCCCGATCTCTCACCCCTAGACTCTCTAAAGATAAACTCTCTAATAACAACTTACTTCATAATTATAGAAATGATAGGTAGGTAGATTAAATTCACATATGATCCAATGTCATACATGATACCATCCTCTAATCATCTAGATTAAGATAACTCTTTAGTTAGTATAATAGGTTTGAAGTGTTGGAGCTAAGTAAAAGAGGAAGAATAATCCATAACTAACAATGCGACCAAATCCTAGTGCAAAAACTCTAATAATCTATCATCCCTCAATGTATCAAGATTGAATTTATCATATAATATTTTTTAATAATCCCCCCATCCCATATCCCATTTAAAATACATATTATAAATGACTTCCCACCATCTATTTTCATAATCAAAGTTTGTATGCATTGGTAGATTAACCCACCTTTGCGGAGGCATCTCTAGATGCTCATAGATAGATAAAATGGCCAATAGCCATGACTCGATAACCTCTAGTCTTCCATCCCCAGAAAACATGGCAGGATGATGCTATTGGAACTCACATGTGAAATTTTCAATGTTGGGGTCGGTTGTAGTTCTCCTTCAATGGTCTACAAGAAATTCATAATGCCTTCACAAACATGTTCCTAATAACCCATGTACAATAAAATTCCTGGTGTCATAGCTTGAACTACTAGAGGATCCCCTAGTATCCCTTGTCCCACCACCTATAGAGTGTGGTGAACACCACTCACCTAACATATGACTGGAGTTCATTGTGGTTCCATACCTCTACATTGCCAAACATAGACCTCAGTTCTAGATAAACATCAAATTTCACCTCTAAACATCACAGGTACTGAAATTAGATATTTATAAGCCTCATTATATAAGAACACATACCTATACCTACTCTTAGATTCAGGTATAAGAAATATAGAACTCATAAAAAACAAATAGATTCTTCCTAATACCCACTATTAAGGTATGTTATGGGTTATGTGTTCTAATATAAAAATTTTCTAGTTTTCATTTTATTTACACTTGGATTCATATATTATTTTTCATTTGAATTCAGAAACATTACACATTTATACCAAATTCACTTATATATTTTGAACAAAATATTTCACCAAATTATGAACCATGAGTTCCCATACACACCAGGAATCAATGTTTTGTGTGCACCTAATTTACACCATAACACACTCTATAAATTCTATCACAACAACATGTATAAAAATAATGACACATATCACTATTGCATGAAACAAGTAATTCATCCTAAATTTAATGTTATAATGCATTGAATGTGATTACTTTTGAGTGTCATGAATGATTCATGAGATGAAATACCCTCATATCACAATGTTTCAACACAATAGAACACATAATCATATTTTTAATAATTTCACAAATCAAGTACATCACCCAACCGTGGAATCAAATCAAATGTAATAGTGAAAATCTCAAAAAAAATCGACATAATTTGGATTTTTCTTATATATGGGTTATCTATGCCCATTCACAGCTCATAACAAATTAATCTCCCATTATATCACTTTATATTATCCCTAAATAATAAGACGAACTCGAAAACAATTTCCATATAATACCACTTTGTAACATCTTGGAATCGAATTCCACTCAATAATACCTTGCGCCTGGTTGGTTTCATGGCCTCATGCATATATCCCCAAATCTTAAATGCTACCAACTAGAAGCGAGGGCCTAGGTGTGTCTTTTATAAGACTACTACCTCATTACCGGAGTGAATCATAATGGAATCACAATAACATAAAAGTTATAGAATCAACAAATCATATAAATAATGATACAAAACATGAATAGATAAAACCATAAAAAAGAACCTCATTTATAATGATGATTATACATTCCATATATCTCTACAAAATAGAAAACATAGGTTCACAAAATTTCAATACAATGCTTGAATAAAATTTACAAAAAGGCCAAAACTTTCTCAGATATCATCACGGGCCTCAGCTCAATCATGTACTTCCCTACTCTTAAATAGCCATCAACAACCTATAGTAGGGCACTATCCCATATCTATACCAAAAATCATATAGATTTATTGGGTACACAAATATGGACCAAATAAGATCTGATATATAATCCTATTATGAAACCACCATAGATATAGATTTATTAAGTTGGTGAATATATAATGAAAATAGAGTACAAGAAGTGATATAATATGTAAAGGACATACACAAATTAAACATCATATAATTGCTAGGATCTCAATTAAAAACTAGATTATGTAATCAACTTTAATTATATGGTATCTCTTTGAAATAATAGTCATGAATGTGACATTTATAATCAATATCATTTAACAATTAAAAATCATTCAATTAATAAAACTCAAGACCTAGCACATAGCCTGGTGTTGCATATAGTGATATTCTACAGGATTCCTAAATAGGTCACCCATAACGTGTAAGACAAATATAGAATCCAATATTGTTAGTAGGCTTATAAGGCACATCTAATGTCTTATTTCAACCAGTTCTAATTTATGAAACTGTGATATTCCATGGAATTCATAATTTTCAATCTTGGTATTGATCTAAGTATAATAAAAACCAACACCCTACAAGCACATTCAAGGAAATCTTCAAGAACCCATGTATCTTTCCAGGCATTGTATAACATCGCTGCCACTCAAGTCCTTCAATGTAAGTCCACTAAGGGATCCTAAGTATCACCCATGTAATAATTATCAAATTCCGTTTGAGTCTATCATTTGAAGTATATATGGAATTCGATGTATCACTCGACATAAAATTGTAACCCTAATGAGTATATCCTAGGAAAAATATATATAGAGTCCAAGTGTAATGGTCATAAGAAAGGTGAAATCTATTTGAGTCTATCTGTGGCCTTTTTAATTTAATTCATGAGTCACCCAAGTAAGAATCATGAGTATTAAATAATATTTAATCAATTTAATTTAAATATTTATATGTCAAAACTAGGAAAACATCAATTAAATATCAACTCAAAAGGTGACTCAAGTCATATGATAAGCTTAAAAGTGTTACCTATTAATTAATCCCATGGGAAATTAAATATAAGGGCCACTAAAGCTACAAAAATATATATAAAGGACAAGTCCAAGGGTATGGTCATCCATCCCATAATATTATTCAAATCAATTAAAATTGATATCACAATTCAATTTATGGATAGAATTCACATTTGAAATCTGATGGATAGGGGAAAGGGAACACCCAATAGAATCTAATGATTCATATTCCGAGATAATGGCAAAATAAATACACAAAACACCCATGTGGTGGTTCCACTCATGGTTCTTAACAATTTAACATATATTAATGGGCCTCATTAATCACATAGGTCATGCATAAATATTATTATTACATAATTAAAAGAATTTCAATGTGTCACTAGAGAACATAGTGTGTGGAATAATGAAATATATAAACACATAAAATTTTAATAAAAAGTATGATAAAATCTACCATTTGTCCGTAGTGGATTTAAATACCAAACCAAACAAGGAATTGCATAAAAGGAATAGAAATATTATCACTGTAGATTTAATGGGATAGATAGTACATGAATTAGAGTTTTCAAATATATTTAGTATCAAATCATAGATTAGTCCTCAATTATGGATCCCAAAATATTAATATTTCATGTGTGGGGAGAATGAATATTTATTTAGATAAATAAAATTTTTTAGAAAATTTTTTCTATATTAACCCAAAACTTAGGGTCTCGTTGTTTGGCTGCACTATTTGAAAATTGTGGGATAACTATGCTTGATTATCTATATAAAAGGTCCCTATCATGGGTTTTTATAGGAATTGACTAACCATGTGAAAGCCATGAAAAAAATACTCTTTCAAAATTCCAGACATGGCCACATGGTTGTGCTCCACAAATCAATCAATTTTCTCTAACTGTGTGGCATATAGCTCCCCACTTTCCATCCTTGCAAGGTTTTACCTAATTGTGTGGCCTACACTACATGGTTTGTATTGACCATGTTCCAAGATTATTTCACCCCAAAACATGGGTTATGATCCCCAAACCAGTACTGATCCCCCTGATTCCCCCAATACACAAATGGGCATATATAATATGCCTAATTTAAAAATTTAACTTATAAATTTAAGAGAGCATAAAATATATACACCTAAAAGAAGAATAGGGTCCTTACAGAACTATTGTTTGGAACCATGTTAACACATCAAAATAGAAAAAATCTATATGATTATATAAAACTACATTTTTTGGTATCTTTTGATAATAAATTTTACCTTTACCAACCTGATGATGTGACAAAAGATATGTGAAACAAAACATCCCTGATATGACGGATATATACATAATTTTTTAATAATATAATATTAATAATCATATAAATGAGTAATAATTAATGAATTATACTTGGATAATTTATTTTAATAAATTAATTAATAAGTTAATCATAATTATTCAAGTGGTTAGGCATTCATACAAATCAATTTGAAGACTCAATGTAAGATGTTTCTTTACTCACCTACTTTATTTTGGGTTGTTCTCTCTCCCTCCATTAATCTCTATTTAAATTTAGCTTTCTCATATATTATTATTATATGTTCAATATATATATTTTTAATGCAACTATATATATTCTATTTTTCCTTTCCTTTTTGATTATATCAATATTTTTCAAGTCCCCATCCTAATATTTTGTTCAAATAAAACCTCATTTCAAGGAAAGTATCTATTTATTATTCCTTTTTATTGTGTTGATATTTTAACTTATATTATCAACCATGATTTTAAAAATAATAATTAAAAATATTGTGGAAAATTTATGTGTTTTTGGAAAATACAATGGTGTTATCTTTTTAATGGTTCTTTACCCTTTTCATAAAACATGATCTACGGGGTTTATTTTCACACATATTTCTTCATCCCCGTATTATGATTTTTATTCACATGATATATACCATCAAATAATATGATTATTTACTTATATATTGACTGAAAAAGTTAATTGGTCTATTTATTTATTGGTATTATTTATGATATATTCATTTTATTTTTTGATACATGATTTGGAAACTAATTTTCTAATTATTAATTTTCCACATGATTTGGTCTTATGTATGATTAACTTCTATATGGAATAATAATTCATGTGAATATTAAATTTTAATGGGATATAATAGAATTATATGTCCCCATAATTCTTTATAAAATTATTTATATCTCTCTAGATCATTAGGCTCCTCCATAGAGGAACACACCCTCATGAGCTCAATGGTACTCTCAAATTTTTAATCTAACTTACCATTTAGAAGTTGAGGATTTTATAATAAAATTATTGTCACTTAATTATTTTATTTATGGCCAAAAACAAAATTCCACTAGTGGATGGGGCCAGCCAACGATAGTATCTACCAAAATAAATAATACCCTCACAATTTTAGTGGTGGTCTCGGATTTTGAATCGGAGCCACCGTTCGTGAGTAATAAGAATTTGAAAAATAAAACAATATTATTTACTTATTTTATTTACAGTTATGCCATTTTTCGGTTTTCTCATCGAAGGCCGACACAGACTAAACATAAGTCACACATGGGTAAACTGTCCATTCTAAACATAATGCTGCCATCAGATTTCTGAGATGGGCCCAGTTCAAGAGTTATTCCACTTTTTTAGGAAAACAACTCACATGCACTATTTAAATCATAACATTTTTTCAACAGATCATTCCCATAAATCTGGAACTAGGAATCACATGCCATCAGATTTCACACTCTTGATAAGATTTTATATAATAAAAAAATTTTACCGAATTTATGAGACTTTACATTATCTTTATAAAATTTATAATCATTAAAATAAAAAAGGATAAAAATATGTAGTATAATTTACCTTATTATCATCCTCAATTGAGGTCATTAAACATTTCTCACTATGATCACTTGATTTGGGTCTGGAGATGGAGTCATCACTAGCACACTAATTAAGATCATTGAAGACTTTTCCTCTTTTCATATTAATTTAATCTTTTCTTTAAATTTGGTGACATGAGTTTGATGTTTCCCTTTTCCATGTAGTCATAGAACGTTAGGTCCTATTCTCCACATTGATTCCCATTTTTTGGAAAAACAAAAGATTTATTTTTTACACATGAATTTTTTCAACATATTGGATAAGTAATAATAATGTACATCACTACTGGAGGAGTCATCTGTTATTTCCATTAAGTAAATAGTCATATCTGCTATAACTTCTGTGTATTCCTTTACTTTCTTTTCATCATGTTACATTATGGTAATCTCTTTTTTACTAAATTAACAAATGATTTCTTCTCTAGGTTTGTTCCTAATATCCATTATATTATCAATTTGTCATTATCATGGGTGGCTATGAAATTTGAAATACCCAATTTACCTTCTTTAGATGCATTTTTATATGAAGAAAATCAATAATATATTTATATATCATTTAAAATATCTGTAAACTGAGTAAAAATTTTAAAAATTGATTAATTAGTATGCATACTAAAACATTTAAAGTATTTATGATAAATGTCTAGCCTAGTTTCCTTGATATCATTAGTTCCCCCATGTAAAGCTTTAAGAAGTATAAAAATTTTATTTTCATATTTTCTTATTGAATTATTGTTAAATTCATTTAGTTATATCTCATAATGATGGAATATCATTGATATTGTATAATGTTTTGAGGATGTAATGTAATCTATAGTCTATTTGTCCTCTGATTTCGTGATCAGTGGATAACTATGCATAAAATATTTTCAAATGTAAAAACTAATCATTCTATGAAATATAGACATGTGAGTTCTTATTTACTATAATTTTAGCTATAAAATAAAGGATATTAACCTATTTAGTGTCCTTAAATATAACCTTCGGTGACAAAATAAATTAAGAGACAAATAAAATATAAAGATGAAGAAATAAAAGTAATGTGTTAATGAAAAATATATATGAATTCAATTAAAAAGGGATTTTTAATTATGATTAAATTAAAAATTGATAAAGAAATTAAAATTGAAATTAGATATTATAAACGAGTTACCATTACTGAAAATTATTGTCTATGTCTCCTCCCATCATGAGGTTTAAGATTATTTTATTAATCCACTAGAATTAAGGGTATTTAATATACCCAAAAATAAAAAAATAATCTCTTTTTAATAGTTTAATAAATAAAAATAATCCAACACTTTATTTTAAATGAGGAATTAAATAAACCCAAAATGCACATCACATTAGTGGCAGTGATTACCCAAGATCAAGAAGAAGAAAGTATTTTTTATCACAAACCCTCTATAACACACTCATATACCCTTGATGATGATTTAAATAGAAAAAATAGAAAATGATAGTCCTAAGGATGAGGGAGAAACTGATTACAATAGGGGAATCTCATGTAATATATCTTGTGAAGGAAAATGTGTAACAAAATTGTCACCAATGTTGTATAAGTCATTGTGGGGGTGTATTTATAAAATCTGAATGTCCCACGGTGGGTTTTATGGTGTTAATAAAATAAAATAGTTTTCGTGGGTTAAGGTTGTGAAAAGGGAGCCACATAATATGGCTACTTTTACTTTCTAAAAACATTCAAATGGTCATATTCATGATTCCACTGATGAGTCGAGGGCATATTCAACCTTCGCCAGCTAGTGAGTATCAGATGCTATATAGTGGTTCTACTCTAGCTCACTAGTAGGATTATTAATTGAGGGTCCATAAAAAATCTATATTATTCTTAAACCTATTTATTGAGAGGTCAACTTTCTACGATGATAGATTAACTAAAAGAACAGAAATGACATAAAATAAATTTATTACAATCATATATAGGGTTTTAGCATTAAAAAATCTATCAGTGTGAGATGTATAAGAAAATGATGAATTAATATAATATAACCCATAAGATATAAAATAAAAATTTGTTCACCTATTAAATACTAAAGAAATGTTTGTGATATTAATTTCCATGATGGTCAACATGAGTTGTTGGGTTTTTATTATACTGCTAATGTGAATTCAAATATTTGGGAAATGTGGATTTTGGAACAAAATTAGCTATGTTTTATGGATTTATATTTTTAGATGTAATATTTATTCAAAAAATATTAATTACTTTTAAAAAAATATATTCATCTAATAAAAATTTATATTATTGGTTTATATAGAAGAAAATATTGCAAAAAATATACCTTTGGGAGAAATTATAGAATAATACAAAATTAATCATAATATATTTTCATTGATTTTTAAATCAATAATTGTTTTCAAGGAAGAAAATAAATATATATTGGAGAAATAAATCTCGTAAACGTACAAGTTAAAAAAGTTAATAAAAAGAACACAAATTATTATATAATGTTTATGCATGATTCTAATGTATTTTATATACTTATATTAGTTTTTATGAAATATATCCTGTAAAAATAATATTCGAACGGGGATTGGTATAAAACAATTGTTAACATAGAGAGGCTATAAGAGGAATTATAAATGAAATATAGGTATTTGGTTTCAGAGGTATTATCTGTGTATAATATTATTGACGGGGGTTAGTTCACAGTCATGTGATCAATATAACTTGGTATATAAATGATATGAAAATTTTAGAGTCACCACTCTGGATAGATCTTGTAATATACTCAATCCTATAATTATCACTAGTCAAAATGCATTAATTCATTGTGGTTACAACATCTATAATTTTAATAATACAATACCTAATTTTTTCAATAAGTATTTTTTTTATTTACTAAGACAAGTTAAGTTCATTATCATGTTAAAATATGTTAGTGTAGAGTAATAAGAAAATGTTTTTTAGCTGGATGAAAAATAGGAATGGTCTTGGGATGTCTAGAAATATTTCTACAACATTAAACCTGAAAAGTGGGGTGGTAAATTAGGGTAAAATTTTCAATTTTTCAAACAAAATAAATTTTAATTTTAATTCTTTAAATACAAAAATGTTTTTCAGAATCACCATGAAGAGTCCAAATTATTAATCTGAGTATAAAAAATAAATAAAATATATTTTATTTATGTGTATATGATACCTATTAAACATTACACTATTGGTCATACATACACATGTTCAGAAATATGGAAACATTTCCTGAATATAGCATCATTTTGTTCATATGAATAATTCAACAAAAAATTCACTATAGAAAAATAAAACTTTAGGGGTAACATATTCTCCATGAATAAATAATTATTAATTTATGGGATTTGTATTTCATGTCATATTCATTAATAATACATATGATATATATTCTATTAGAAAATAAAATTTGTTTTACAAAGGAATTATATGATTGATATAGAAGTTTTATTTTTTAATGATATATATATAAAAGAAAAACATTCTGAAATAAGTGAGGGAGTAAGGAAATTTCGATGCTATCAACGTTACAAACAGTATATGCACATTAATTAAAATTTTTTTAATTATAAATATATTAAAAATTTATTGTACCATTAGGTAGAAATTAAATATGATTTTACAATTCACTTTTAAACATTTTTTAAAAAAACTTTTATCTAGAAATCCATGAAGTTTTGTTCCTTGGAACACAACTTTTATTACAATAATATATTTTAAAATATTTAATTCTTCAGAAAAAATTTAGTGTTAGTGTTAATCTTGTGAAAGATTATATTGAATTTAATATTATTTATTTATGAGAATTTATTTTACTCCAAAGTGGAAGTCACAATCTATATGCATTTAACAAGATATGAATTTGGGAAATACATTGGTAATGTGAGTTCATAAAAAGAAATTTATATGTATTATCATTACCTATTATCAGAAATATATTTTATATACCCTAATATTATTCAAAAATCTATCAATATTATCCATTTTATCAAAAAAATGTTTAATAATATAAAATATTATGAATTAATGTCTTTCGGATATAGTGTTAATTATTTAAATAAAATGATTGAGAATTTTAATTATGCCCTTTTTCTAATATTTTTTTTTAAATATGTAATATCACTAAAGAATTCACTCGGAATGTTAATTCATTGTAAGTCTAAAAGTTTATGTAGCATGTGCGTATATATTGAGTTTGAAAATGTTTAATTTATATGTGACGTCAAAAAATAATAATAATATAAACCAATTTATGATATTTATATATTAATATATAGTAAGATCAAATTATATATATATTTCTATATATTCTCAAAGTAATAATGAGTTTGAAAATGTATCATGCTATATAAATTAATTTTCACCTTATTATTCTTTCGCATGTGAATTATTTATAACATGATATTATATTGATAAATAGTATTATTAATACAAATTCTTATATTATCATTATTCAATGATCATCAAGGAATGGAGTGGGTTATTATAGTAGGATTGGTGAAATAGAATTTTTATTTAAAATTATTTAAAATAAAATAAAAGTTTTAATTGATATGTTATTTAAAATATTTTTTGTAGATATCCAAAATTTTTTTACTTAGGGATTAACATGGTGCTACAAATGATTCAAAATAAGGCTAAATGTGAACAATGTCAATGATATTTTAGTGAAAAAGAATGATATAATGTTCAATTCCCTAAATCCTATAAATTTTGGTGTATGATTTGGGGATGACTTGTGGTATGAAATAAATGTATTTTAAGAAAATCATATGACTTATTTTAAGTCATATTGTATTCCTTATAATAAGGTATATCATATTCTTTAAATTAATTTGTATCTTAAGAGATGATTTGAGCCAATAATATATATGTCATATTGTTTAATATAGAAAAATTATAGAGTATTATTTTCATGGAAGTATTTATGTTAAATAAAAATGATCCCTCTTTGGTTAATATCTATATAATCATATAAAAGATCATTTTAAACATAATCGGGTATTTTTAAGGGTTTTTCAGTACTCCATTTTTAAATTTAAGCATCAAGAATTCTAGGTATTATATCACTAATCTAAAACATTGTGTGTTAGTGAAGTCATAGCAAGTGAAGGGTTTTTGAAATTATTAGGCCTCTACTCAATACATAGACCATACAATGGAGGTTTTATAGAGAGGACTTAATCGAAGTAAATTTTTGTAAATAATCTATGGTAGTCTATATACTTGAACTCTTTTTAGCCAAGACTCACTTTCCTACTCCCACTCCTTTAGAAAAAAAATTATTAGAAAACCATGTAATTGAGAGAAATAAATTAAGAATAATTTAATTTTCTATAAAACTATAGGATATATTTAGAGGATGGATTTATTATGTTTCTTTTTAGGGTTACTTGAAAAATATCTATAATGATGATGGTTTTAACTACAATAGTAATGATTTTAATTTATATTCTATTTCTTTAACCACACTAATAGTATAATCATATTTTTTCTTCTTTTTACTGAATATATATTTATAATACATATAAAACTCGTAAATATATTAGATAAGTATATATATAATATTATTCATAGAACTATATGTGGTATATGAATTTGGATAAGTATAGAGACCCAATCACCATTATCTTTAAAGATTTATCTTTGTATCATTTGTTTATTACACACATGCGAAAAAAATAACAGATAATCACAAAACATTAATTTTCATGACAATCATTGGTTAAGGATAAATTAATTATTAAAAAATGGTTTGTTGATCATTAAATTCATATTTCATAGAGTATGCATCAATGAATGGCCATATATAAATTTCATTTAAATATAAAAACAATATATATTTTTATATTTTTATCATATAAATGAGAATGAAGACACATATACTAATCCATATAAACTATATACAATCCTCTAACATCATAGTGTATATACAATTCAGATGAAATTTCTTTTTCAAAATAGTGGTATTTTTAATAAACTTGTTACATAAACTTGTAACACATGATAAATTATTATATATGCCTGCTATAATTTTTTTTCAGACCTCCCACAAAAATATCTAATTATATGGTATCTTAATGGTTATTTTATGCTTTTACAATAGATTAATAATAACAGTTAAAAATAAAAAATTTAACCTAGAACAATTCTTTCACCACTTCTGTTGTTGTGATTTATTATAAATTTATTATATAGACTATAACTATATATAACTATTTGACCTAATTGTTTTCTTTTATAGGAAAAATAATCCCTAAAATGATATAATTTAGAATTGAAGTAACACCATGAAAATAAATCTTTCTCTAATTATATATAATTAATCCTATTAATAATTATCAACTGAATCCCACAACTATTTGAAATATATTTTATCCATTTTATGAATTATATTATGAACCACTTCAAAATAATCATATTTAGTGTTTAAATATATAATTTTAAGTAAATAAATATAAAAATGTAATAAATAATACAATAATATCATGATTTAGATAATAAATGTCAAAAATGGTCAGTGAAACCAAGGATCGAAAGGTTTACTGTCTTGGAGATTAGGTACATAAAAAACATAATATATAATCTTGTCTCTATACATAAACTCCTATAGACTTCCTTATAGACATTTCAAAAGTTATATTTATCTTTATAACTTAAAAAAGGAAAATATAAGAAATGTGTCTACTTAAATGCTCAGTATGGGAAATATTACCAATATGTCATCAATGAATTGATAATATGACTATAAAAAACCAAAACATGGAGATATTTAATTTTAAAAAACATGAAAACATAATTTTCAATACATAATTAAGGATATAAATTTATTATAAAAATAAAAACAAATATCATTGAAATATATAATGGAAACATTATATAATAGACATGTTCTATGAATCGTAATCATAGGCATATAGAAATATTGAATGTCTTTTAATATTAGTATAAACATGATTTAGGATACCAAAATATTCCTAGATAATTTTATAAAAAATGCTTATTGAATCATGTTCAAACAATAACTTGTAGAAGAAGATTTTTTAATATCATTCAAAAAAAAATGTTTCAAATAAGCCTCATATATATCATTCAAATAATAACTTTTCAATGAAGTTCCCAACATCTCATTTACTATTAAACTTGTGAAATAATATTCTAGTATCTTATTCTCATTAAAAATGAAAAAAATATTCCTATATAATATTAATGAAAAATTTTATCATATAATATGATAATAATCCTTATCTAAAGAATTAGAGAGTTTTGTTGGACCCCATAAGTCATCATCCATATATATGTGTGCTCATGAAAAAAACCATTAATAATGTCATAATGAACCCCTGGAAGGGGAAACTGGTTTCCCAATATTTTTATTTGGTACCACTAAATGTGTCCTCAATAACATTAACACCTAGATATTTTAAAATAATAATTTAATGTTTGATAGAATATATGACATGAAACATTGAGCATTAACGAAAAATGAAATATTATTATTTAAACATGGTCATTATATTGTAGCCATTAAATTAGCATTTATGAATATGAGTACACTTATTATGAAATGTGTTCATTTTATTTATACTAAATTAAAATTAATTTTTTAATTAATATGATAATACCATGAAAAGTTTAGGGAATTAATTAATTCATTAAAAATACATTTTCATTATAAATTATTTTTATCGTATTCTGTGATGGGAAATTATAATTATTTTATATACATTTTATGAATTTTATTTTAAAAAATTTGAAATCATCTTCTCCAAATTGACTTATTTTGAGCTTTTGGGACCTTTAAGAAAATATTTATTTTTCAATCAACAGTGTGAAATACCAATTTTTCAAATACTCATTTTTATTTTCATTAAATAAAGTAATTTAAAAGTCGCATTATATTATGGAATTTTTTATTAAAATAAAATAATAACCCTTTAAAAAATATTTATCTAAATAATATCATTTTATTTAATATTTTACTTTATTTTGGTATAAGTTAATTTTTATGCTCTAAAACATATTTTTTCCTAAAACTGTTTTTAAGTGCCTGATGTTTTCACATTTTAATTTTTTAAAATAATAAATAATAAAGAATAATTTAAATTAAATTTATTTAATATATATATATATATATATATTAATTTAATTCTACAAAATTATTCTGACTATTCATAATGCTTTTGTAAGATCATCTTATGCTAGAAAAACGTATTTCCTGAAAACACGTTTTTCCTCTCTTTTTATTCCCATAATTTTAAATTAAATTATTCCACATAAATGAATTTAATTTTATAAAATTAATTATATATTTTTAATCAAAAAAATAATTATTATTTTATTTGATCAAATTAATTTTACTCATAATGAAGAGTAAAAACAATAATATTTTTATCACATTGAAAGGGTAAATTTCGATAAACAAGGTTAGAACATAGTGTCAAAGTCTCAATTTCTCATATTAATAATTATTTTGGAATATAAATTTTACCCTTATCAAATTGGGGTCTTAATTTATTTATTTAATGTAAATTATTGCATGATAATTATATATATAATATATAAAGACAATAAAAATACAAAATGTTGACCTCTAGCTTTTAAATATATTTTATGTGTTACCATGAAGAAAAAATATATTTCTAAATTAATAAAAATAGATATTTTGAGAATAATGAAATTATATACATGATATAAATTTATATATATTTATTAGTAATTATATAGTTACCTTAAATTCTTATGAAACACCGAAACTTTATTTATTCTATTAATAAAATATAAATTTAAGGCATTTAAAAATATTTAAAGTAATATAATAAGAAATAATTATTTATTTCTATATATATATATAATGTTACCTTTGTTTAAATTATTATATTATAAATATATTTTTTGCTAGTTTTTCTCAAAGTCAAATAAAATTAATAGTTCCCAAAATAACATTAATGATATTTTAAAATAAATAGTATTAAATTTAATGATTTAAAATAAAAAAAATATTATGTTTGGAAACATTATTATGATATGGTCCAAAATATCATCTATATTCCCTTTATTATAAAATTTTACTTTTATTTGAAATACTTTGACCCCAAAATATTAATAACATTTTGATGAGGGTAATATTCAAAAATGTTTAACTGAGATTATAAAAATATAGGTTGGTAAAACCCTAAATTAAACATATAAAAATTATATTTAATAATATTATTTAGAATCATAATAATCCTTTATTATAAATATATATTTGTTTCAGAATTTTAATATGAAAATTAATTTATATTTATCTAATACTATTGTATATTTCGAAAGTTCCTTTCCCATTACTTATAAAAGGGAAACTCATCTCCCCTTCAATCACACATATAATGCCTTTTGAATCATAAAATACAATCCAAATTGTTTAATATGACACCTCATCACATAATAGATCTATTTTCATTATAAATCTTATATGGGAAGTCATTAGTTGTAATCACAAATAGGTTGTCTAGAGAAGACCTATCGTTCTAAACTATGTATTATTGTTTTATTTCTTTATCCACCTCCTTATACTATTATTCATCCTCTACAAAATTATAAAAGTAATCATATAAAATATACTCATATATTATAATTATAATTTATTAACGTACATCCATCTCATCTTCCTTAAAAATCAAAAATGAAATTGTCTTTCTTCTGTATAGTGGGATACCTCCTCATGAACTGATGTAATTTTTATACATCACCACCTATCACGGAATTAAATAATGATATATTTAGTGAATTAATATGACATTTATGACATAATTAAACTTATTTAATGATATTATCACATATATCATCTTACCATCCAATCTATTAGAAAATGATAAAGTTTTTAATGCATACATGTGGACAACCACAGCCATGAAGTGATGTGATTTATTTTTCAATTTCTTTTTATATCGATGGAAAGAACGATGGATTTTATGAATATGTATTTTTTATATGATATAATAATCATTCTTAATGATTAATTATTATTTAAATTAATTTTTATCCATTCAAAAAATGAAAATAGTGTTCATGTGTACATACTGCCTATCGCCTCCGTGAACAGTATAATTCACTTTTATATGTATAACTTTTATATATAAATATAAATATTTATATAAAGAATTTGTGTTACATATATATATCGTGATTAAAATTTTAAATGTGATGTAACCATGATCAAATTACATGTTCCAAAACTACAAAACCAAAATATAAATGAAAAATGTTGCAGTCCTCACTCGGAATAGTAAACAAGTGATAAGATGTCATAAGTAAATCATACATGGTATGATAAACGTGAAAACTGTTCTTTATTACCTATATAAAAACCCTAATGTATTTAAAATTGAGTCTTGATCCTATAAAATAAAATTCAATACGTGATGTAAGTGATTTTTATCTCACTTTGATTTTTGTGGGATACATGTCATATTCGGTTTTACTTAAATTATGTGGTGTTTAAAATTTCCATGAATGAATTGTGTAAATAATATAATGAAAATTATTTTTATTATTATATCTATCTAAGGATATATCTTTAATGATATTTTAATTAAAATGTTACCATACTACTAAGGGATTTATTTTTCAATATTATTTTCAATCTGGACTATTTATGAATGAATTTCCATTGAAGAAATTATATTATACTTATCTGGTGAAAAATTTTAATTTTCTATTTCTTATTTTTATTTTTTTAGAATAATGTTTTTCCTTTCATTTTTTCCATATTTAATAAGTCGATGGAATGAAATAATTTTTTAGTACAACTAACTATGTGTTATTATTCAGTCTGGATTCTTTCTCTTCAATGTCCATGTTTTCTACAAATGTTTTCAATAATTTTTTAATAATTGTATTTTATTGTTTAAGTTCATTTTCATAATTTTTTAAAAATTATAATATAGTTTTAAAAACTACTATTATATTTTTCCAAGTGTTTCATATTTTACATGTTTACAAAAATGTGAATGAAATGATTTATTTTCAGAAATTTGATATAGATGAAAATTTATGCTATTATGACTAGTCAATAATTTTTATTTCACATTAAATTTTTTTATAGTTATTTTCATTAAAATTTATTGCCATAACATTTTATCAATTTTTATATTTAAGGAATTTATTAAAAAATGGACATGTTAATCTTCTTAATAACGTTTTAATGATATTTTGATGGAATTTCTATTCATCAACAATAGAAACCATTATTGTTGCATTTTTTAAACTAGGGATATGATCATATGGTTCCATCCTTATTATTTATTTATAATTTATATGATTATGATAATGATAGGATTGTGAAACCCATTATATTTCATGGGTTATGATACCATGGATTGGTGAAATTTTTATGATGCTTTTTTTCCTTACCGGGTTTATGATAAGATGATATAATTAATGTTTAATGATTTAATATAACACATATATATTATTTCAATTTTGTATTGGGTGGTCCCAAAATTATATATCCCACCAATTTTTGGGAAATTCCTTAATTATCTTATTATAATTATGGGAAACAAATCTATGTTATTAATCTCCTTTGGGGTAAATGTGGTGATGTGTGGTCAATTATGGTATGGGAAACTTGTAGTAATTACCAATTCACATTTATTTGATGATCTGGATAGTTAAAAATAACATATAAATTTTTTCCTGTACTTATGATGGTTCCAATATTTTATGAAATAACTTGCGATTCCTGATTAATTTATGATTATTTCTCACACCTGTTATACATGTCTTTTGAAGTGGTAAAGTTTTATGTCCTTTATCAAGTTAATGGATCATAATATATTATGAATGAAGGTATTATATTTTATTCATTATCTAATAACGTTATTAATAACCTATGT
Organism: Viscum album; assembly: GCA_963277665.1. Lineage (NCBI taxonomy): Eukaryota > Viridiplantae > Streptophyta > Magnoliopsida > Santalales > Viscaceae > Viscum > Viscum album. The sequence continues at coordinate 1,928,800,396 of OY728150.1, read as the reverse complement.
TTTTATATGATCTATGATTGATATCTCTCATTCTTAAACTTACTATGAATCTAATCTCACCCTTTATAAGGTTTCTTTATCACTAGTTATAACGAAATATCTATCTATGCTATGTATATAAAGGGTGCTAAATGGGAAATTATTTTTTGAATATGCTGAACCTATTTAATAAAGTAATAATATTTTTTATCTAGTCACCGAAGTCACTAAACCATTATGGTCCCCATTCTTGAATTTCCTAAATTTATTTAATAATCAACTAAATATATTTAATATTTAATTATGAATATCTTGGTTTATTATAGTTGGTATTAGAGTGGTTTTATTTGAATATTTGTTTATTAGGGTGAGATATGTTTTGAGAAGGCCATTGGATAATTCTAAGAATAGGATAACGTCCTAATATTTTTTTACGGAATGTATAATGTTGTTTTTCCCATTAATACATCCCTTTCTAGGTGATACAATTGGATAATATTTGGGTACATATGCATCTTATGGATGCAACTATGAAAAGGGTTTTTCAAATATATATTTTCCATCATTATAAAGCATGGTGGGTGTTCCCTTACTTTGCAACAAGTTTTTCACTATCAAGGGATAATATCTGGTTAGTATAAATTTTCATTATAAAAATTATGAGGGATTTAATAAATTTTGTTTTTGGATGACCTAGGATAAACAACATTTTTCATATATTGAAAAAAGGTGCCACTGTTTAGAAATCATATAAATTATTTTTTATGATTATGTAGTTTCTCACTATGAATTTTTCTTTCACACTATAATTCTAATTTTAGACAATGAATATGACCATGAGGAATTATTTTAATGATGAATTTTATGGAAAATAGATTTATTTTCCTCATGAAAAATTAAATGAAATTATTTATATAAGGTGAAAAATTATGATCATGCTTAATTAGTTATCATATCATACCATAAACAGTAACAACTTCAGTAACATTTCTTACACACCTAATAAGAGAAAAAGGAGCTATTTGTATGTAGTAGCCCCATCCCCTGCCGCTCGGAGATGGTGCATGATACTATTAAACTGTAATATATACATGGTATCACATCTTAAAGAACCAAATTGTTTTTATTCTTTGTAAACTTTATACGTACTTGAGTCTTGAATTATAATTGAATACATAAATTAAATCACAATTTTATCTTCATACATAACTTAATTCCATCTAGAGTATCCCCATATATTAGTCATTGAAAACTTCATGTATTATTATGGAATGAAAAAAATAAGGTTGATATCAGATGATTAGTATTTGATACGTATAGTAGAAGAAATCATGAGTATATAAGACTAATCAATGTGGAAATAATATAATTATTCAAACATTCAATATAATCGATAAACTAAAAAGAATGTGAATCCATATGTAATATCAATATGAAGATATCATAGATAATATTTAATATGGAAATTTAAATAAATGAAAACATGTTCCATTTAATCAATGACAAGAATATGATCATTAGATAAGGAATAATCAATACAAAAAGGTAAATAACTGAATACACATGACATTTAATCACTTAACTAGTAATGAAATACCTCTTGAGGTAATGTCACAATGAAAATATGTTGGAAAATATTAAATAAGTACTAACTTAATGAAATTATTAAATACTGGGTTTCATGTATCTGGTATATAATACCATTTCCATCAAGACCTTTCATAAGACGATTTGTACTATAGGTAGAAACCCGTTTAAGGGTAGCTTAGCATTATGGTCTCATGATTCCCACTAATTATTTGAGTATCTATAAAATTCCAAGACCCGCACATAATTATATGTCAAAGGAATTCATGATATATATAATAAATAATTTAATTAATGAATCAACATTCCTTATTGTAAAATACATTTATTGATTAATGGATGTAGATTTATCAATATGTCATATGCCAATAAAAAAACAATCAATATAATATAAAATATGTATAAATTATATATGGTTTAATTAGTAGTCATATACATTGAAAATGATATGGATAATTATGTGAAATTTAATGTATGATGGTTATCAGAAAATAAATATTCTGAGTTGAAGTTAATGACTACAAAAATGAATCAAAGAAGTAAATGCCAAAATAATTCATAGCTAAAAAAATAATAAACCATACATAGTAAGTATAAGAATCTAATGAATATAACATATAACCATTGAATTAATATTTAAGGGTTGCATTCATTGGTGAAAAATACCATAAAATATATTTAAAAATATTTTTGAGGAAAATATTATTTCTATTTTGAAAAATATTTTGAAAATCCTTTTCATTGAAAATCACTTTTAATAAATATATATAGATTTAAAATGGTTGAGAAATAAATTTATAATTTTTTTAAAAAAGTTTAAAACATTATTTAATGTATTTAGAATACATGGTTTTGGATGAAAACATAATTATGATCAAAGAGAGAAATGATATTGAGTTTTGGTAAAAAAATTATATAAATAATTTTATTTAACAAAGAGTGTAAATATGGTACTATTATTTGAAAATATAAAAAATAATATTAGGAGAATATAATTAAATGGGTTTTTTATAAAATGGAAAAATAATTTCCTTCAACTGAAATTTAAGAATAAAAAATCTAGATTAAATTAATATTTTGAAATAAACACTTCAAACAATCAAAATATTAAACTGATAATTAGTCAATGAATAAATTATTTGTATCAAATTTAAATACATGTAAAATATGTGAAAATAAAAAATTATACATTAAAAATTCAATACACACATAATCTTAAAATATAAAATACAATAAAAAAATATAACCCAATGAAATGAAATTGTGTTATAAAATTATTTACTACATGGTAAATTGTAATTTGAATACCCTTAGATGAAATAATTACAATTAAATAAATATCATTAATTAAAAACTATTCATGGTATGACATGTATAATGGATTTTATATAAAAAACATTAAATTAAATAGGTGAATAATAATACAACATGCCTCAATTAAATGAAATTGCGACAAAATCCCTTAAATTATGCTTCATTTTGGTTGAATGCTATTTAAAATCCTACATAATGTTTTTAATAATGTTACTATCTGATATAATAAACTTAAAAATCTGTATAATATCATATATGATTCTCTTATAATGTCTTATCACATGTTTTTTTATACTCATTCAATATTTTCATTGTTTTGGTTGTTAATTGTCTTATTTTATCATGTGTGTCTCATCATGAATGATATAGTTCATTTAAATATAATATAATTCCATCATCTAAAGAGTAATAATAAAAAAAATAATACTAATATTAATTATTTAATTATACTTATATGTCTTCTATTTGGTGTGGTGATGAAAAGATAGTCACATCTCTTTAAAAAGGCGGTAGTCTACATGTATTGGAATGATGTTATCACATTTATGAGAGTGAAAAATAAATACAGAGAATGTGTATATTATTTTTATATAATAATAAATAAGTAATGGATATAAAAAATATTTCATTTATATAACATATAATCAATAAAATTATTCCTTATCACCATCTATTCTTAGTGTTAGCGATAGACGAATCACATCGTTTCACTAGGTGGTAGTCTACAATACACATGGTAGACAACATTTTATCCCTTATAAAATGGAAGGTATATATATATATATATGTGTATTATATAATTACTACAAATGTATAAATATTTTATTAATATTATATATATACTTTAGATCCATTATTATACCCAACTGTGAAATGTGGTAATGGAAGAATGAATGACATCAATTCGTGATATTGTAATACATCGTACACTGGGACAATGAATTCACAGCCTATTTAATTGATGTTTGTGAATTTTTACATCATAAATTTGACATAACAACATATAATTATATGGAATACACATGGTTTATTATATCACCATTGTTCTTATTTAATTTAAGGAGGACGATATGGAAATAAAATGATAATGCTTATTGAAGAACATTACATCCCCTTCAACTATCTTGATTTGGTTTTCAACTAAATACTTAAAAGGATGGATTTGTAACCAAAATAAGGCATCTATTAATTGTTATGGAATTTCGTAAGTGTTTTTTAGGGATTTTCCTAACTAAAGTTGTTTTGATTTTTGAGGAAAGGGGGTGACTGAGTGCCCTATTATAGTTTAAGAGTTCAATTTGTGTAAATGCTCAAATGTATACACTATTGGGAGGTCTGACATACCTCATGCTTCCAAAAAATTTAATAATTTGGGAGGTTATTTTTTATTTTTCAAATAATAAACTCCAATATATAAAAATAAAGAAAATTAGCATTTTATTCCTTAGTTAACATGTTTACTCATTTTTACCTACATTGTTTTAACCATCGTAACTTTTATTTGTTTATTTACCTGGGTACTTTTTCCTTTAATACTAAAATAAAAATGTTTTTTATTTTATAATTAATAACTCGTAATTATATTTATATGAAAAAATTATTTAATAAAATCATTTGTGCATGTAAAATTAATTTTAATAAAACTATTATAACATGTAAATAATTTTTTACCATAATTACGGTAATTAATATTCCCAGTTTTCACTAATAATTTTGGTAGAATATTAAGTTCACGTTATTATATAATATAAATTGTTATAATTTATAATATAGACTCTATTTATCATATTCAACTTAGATATGTAAAAAAAATTTGTATAAAAATAATGCCACAGACACGGTGAGATATCATGTTTTTAAAGTTAAAATGTTATTATGTTTACAATTTTTTTGTATCCAAATTCAATATTAAAAAGGTTAAAATGAAATTAATTATATAAAATGTTATAAAATGTATCTAATGTTACATTAAAATAAATTAAAAATGTAATTTTACAGTATAAATTTTTTAAACCAAAATGCAGTTTTCAATTAAAAATCGGTGTTTTTAACTACTGTTAAAAAAGTGAAACTTTTCTAAAAAATAATAAAAAATATCCCTGATGTAATTTTGTTAATCAACATTGAAAAATTATATCAATTATTTCAAATAAATTTTTCAAATGTGCAAGAAATTAATTTTAAAATATCCTTGGTATGTGTATCAAAATTTTCTTTTAAAATTTCAATTTCTTAGAAAATAATTTTTTTTATATTAAGGATTCGTATTTTATTACAAAAATTAGATAACTAATAAATGTTATTTGTAACAAAACTAATTTATAAACTAATAATTCTTTATTATAATTATTTCTTATAGTATAATACTCAAATAAACACATAAAAACACAATAAATACATTAAAATGAATAATTAATGAAATAAGGGGATTTATTAGAAATTCATGAACTTATACCAATAGAATGGTAACATGCCCTTTAGAATAATAAAATGACCCTTATGAACACTAAACTAGCCAATAGATTTGTAATCTCACCCATGAAAGTATAAATAAAATTTATGTATATTGCATATGAAAATATTATATAATTATATCATACTAAAAGTAAATGTTTATTTTAGAAATTATTATTTAAGTACAGATATTTTTACGAAACAAAAATATTTTCTTTCCAATTTATAATTAATATAATTATTTTACAAAAATTATTTTCAAAAAAATTATACATAAATAAATAATTTTTTTGACTTATGATTATAATATAATTTTATGAGACCTTATTTAATTTTTCAAATTGTTATAAAATAATTAATAATTAAAAAATTGGTATTTTTTAGAAAATATTTATTTTATAAAGAAATTAAATTTCTCATATTTGAAGCTTTTTTTTCATAAAATTGATTTCTTTTTTTAATTATGCATGCTTAAAAAATTTTAACGTGATCTTTTGGATTTTTTAATAAAATGGTTGATTTTTTGGGAATAGTGAAATAACGTAATTGATGGTATAACATTAATAAATTAATTTTTGAGTCATTTTTTATTCATGGATGACGTGGGTTGTCATTGGTTCAACATAAAAAGAATTATTTACTTTATTTTCTTCATATTAATCCACAATATTCATATTCTTTTTCTAAAAAAATAAACTAATGAATAAAATAATGAGAAAACACACATCTCTTCCCCTATACATACCACACCTCACCACCCCTTATCCACAAAACATTCATGCTTCTATACATCTCCAAATTCTAATAAATACTATTCCCAAGTGTCTCCCCAAAATATAGGATCCATTATTCTTAATAAAATACCAAACTTATATTCCTTATGGTGGTTCTCAAGGTTAAAAATTCAAGAGGTAAAAACCACTTTTCTTTTCTTTTAATTCCATTAAAATTTATTTTCTTTTCTTATTTTCTCTTCACCTCTATTTATCCATGTGGAATGGTATACGTAGTATCTCATGTATAATTTAATGATGTTATGTTAATTGAATAATCCTTTATAATTTGTTGTCCCTCTCCTTTTTTGCATGAAATTAAAACGTCATCTTTGGTGTGTTAATTTATCGGATTCACGGAAGGATGGTTTTAACTTTACATTAACTCATTAATGAATGGACATAAAACCATGATTTTTTCAAACAATATTATAATATTTTTTTAAATCCTATATATTTTTTTAGAACCTTGATATTTACATAATATTAATTACAAAACAAATCTAGTTTATGATGATCAAAAAACCACAAAAATAATCTAATGGAGTTTCACGAACATCTTATCTAATGATTCATACCCACCACCAATAACTAAATTACTCATATAAACACTTAATATTATTTATTTTAATTAATAACATATAACTATAATTCTATAACACTATTCTCATATTAAATTATTTCTCTGACATGTGAAAAGTAAATTGATCATGAAACCCAGGGAAATAAGAACATTCGAATAATAAAATTGTATATTATAATATATATAAAAAGACCATGAATGAACTTAATAAAATTATTATAAATAAAATAAATTTATTAAATTTTCTATATTAATTAATTATTTTATTTTATTTGATTATTCTAAACATTATGTGCAAGTGAAGAACCATTTCGAACATAAGGGAAAGGATTCTTTTTGAACCTCCATTTTTACATTGGATTACGATTTGTTTCTCTTTACCCTGATGAAAATATTATTTATTTTTTATAATAATTCTAAATTCTATTTATATGTTCCAAACTCAAGTATCCTGATCATTAAATACATATTTGATGGGGAAATGCATGTTTTATAATGTTCTCTTCTCAATTCTTCACAATAAGTAAGATCAATTAAAGGGAACTTCTTGATTTCTTAAAAATTTCATCTATATCCCATAATATATTTTAATCCACCATTATGATTCTAAAATAAATAAATTTAACAGAAAAAAACTATTTATTCATTTATAAATATATACAAGCAATTATTCCTTCATCACTTTAATACTCCTTAATATTTTCTCTTAAACCACACTAAAAATATATATTCATTAAGCTTCTAAAACACACTTTTTATATGTTTTGACTTATGTTTTACATACTTTATCTTTATACATGACATTTTATTACATATAAATTCCTATGTAAGATTTAAATCTAGTCTTTCAGGGACATCATTATGATATTCTCTTTCGATATTCCTTCTAACATGATTATGACACATAATTCTTTCCATGGGTAACCCTTATGTACATTTTGGATTCCTTATATATGATTATTTATGTGGAAAACATATTCAAGAACATGTTATGATAGCTACACTAAGATATCCCACCAATTTATTGGTTAATTTTTAGTCTCATGGGACTTTATGTGCAACGATCATAGTGGTTATCCTTGACTAATTCTCAATGTGAGATGGCTTATATGGTTACCCTTGACCCATGCTCCTCTAGGTGTAATGAACCTTCAATCGTGATTATGTCATGTTTCAGGTTTCTTATACATTGATATGATTCTACTATAATATCATCCCATACTCTATGTTTTATTCTAACATATGTTTATTCCTTTTAATGTTATCATGTTATTTCTTTAACCCATATGCTATGATTTATTCTTATGTGTTTTCTATTAATGGTATTTTTCGATCATGCCGTTTTTCTTGTATTCCAAATGTTTTCTTATTCAGATATAAGGGATCAAAATATTTTAGGATCCGATTATTGAGGTTAAATAAATGATTTTTTCATTTTGATTTTATGTTTCTAGTCTTATGTACCTAATCCTTCAAATACAATAGACATTAGGATCCTTGGTTTTTATTTAATGGTTAATTTTGATTTAAATCTTGTAATAATTTGTGTATAATGCTAGGGCTATTATTGGTTTTATTTGATCATTGTCTAGTAATTTTCTAGATTATGAATGCATCCCTTTATTATGACCCATATGGATAAGTTTATCATTATGGAAAACATAGACTAAAATTTAGGGATTCATATGTTTGGATATGATTTTTCTTTTTCATGTTCATCCCTTTATGTTCAAATTTTTGTTTTATTATTCCTATTAGATATGTATTAATGACCCCAAAAATATACATTCTTTTCTTAGTTAATGGGTAGAAATAGAAGAACTTGTGTCAATAATCTATTTGATAGGAATAGTGAATATTTCCATAAGGATATGAATAATTCTATGGGAATGGGTCCTCATAAAAAAATGACAGTAAATTCTAAACTGGCTCATGTTATGAAGAATAACATTAATCACATGGAACACACTTCTTCTCTGAATAAAAGACCATGTTGTGGTCGAATACTTTACATGTAAAAGGTATCAAATGTTTATTGGATATTTATATCCAATACTCTAAAAACAATGAATTAAATTAATTTAGAAAATATTTCATATCATCAAATACTCAGATGAATTGAAATTTGTGTTCGTAGTATATCATTTTGATGGGGAAGCTGATTAGTGGTGGAAACCTATCAAGAATATAAAGTAAAATAATGAAATTTATTCCTTGTAATGGTTATATACCAATAAAATAATTATCAATAAAAAGTTTCTATAATATCATACTTTCGGGGTGGAAATATAGTCGTGTAGAATAAAGTAGAAACAAGATGAGTCTATAATGGAATGGGAATAAAACATCAAAATACTTTCACGATATGACACTACCATTGACATGAACACCTAAAAAAAGGTAAATATCTTATTTTTTAGACTAAATCAATGTATTGAAAGATATTTGGTTATTTTTAACAATGATATCTATAAGTAGTTTTCTTTATGTTCCCTTAAGTTTGAAATAGAGATCAAATACTCTCAGTGGTCTAATAGGACATGAGATAAAAAAGTGGAAAATTGAGTTTAAAATGGTTGGATCAACAAATAAATAACATTATTTAAAGAAAGAACAATATTCCATATGTCAAAATTATCAGAAGAAGAATCCATGGTGTAATCAAAAGGGAACCAATAAATGGTAAAAATGTGGATGATTGGGGGATATGGATAATAACTATTGAATTTATATGAAGAATCCCACTAATTCAGAAGAATAATGCATGGTTCAAATAAAAAAATTCCTATAGTTGAGTTTTTTACATATAATGAACATTAAAATTATTTTACCTATTTCCCTAAGCCAAGGGTTGTTGGAGGTAATCAACAACAATAACCCCCAATACATCAAGGAAGTGAATTTTCTATTACTACTTTTTACATGGAACCCGAAAACGATGTGGTGATAGGTATTTAGTTTATTCATTCGATATTAGTGAAAAAACAATTTGATCACAGTTTTATGAATTGCTCCATATCATTAATTTTTAGTAGAACTATGCAAAAACAACATCAAAATATGAAGGTTAAGTTATTGGCGAGAACAAAAAAAAGTGAACTTATTGCATCCAGTGTGTATTAATCCACCTAGATTAATGTTTGTGAAATAAACCCCCTAGAAAATCATGTCTTAAATCATTTAGTAGAGTTTTGCATTATATTGAGAATATGTTGGATATCTTTTTACCAAGCTAACATCTATTATCAGAAAAGCTAGATCACTCTCCACAACCTGAAGTATCATCTAATTATATAAAATTGTAAGGTTGAGGGTGAATCTCCTTAAAAATAAATATATATCATTTTTAAATATTATTTCATTATGAGTAATAATATTTATCCCAAATTATTGATACAAATGATAGAATCATTATGGAAGACATGCCCATTATGAGAGACAACACAAATGTGTTGCATAAAGAGTTATCCAGTCTTCCTTCTGATCAAAAGGATGAGTTCTCAATAGAACATATTCATCGATCTGTACCTATATCAAAGAACAATTATATAATAGACAATGTTGAGATGTAAGAAAAACAGAAGTAGCTACAAGAGAATCTAGACAATAGTTGTATATGCCCGGGTGACTCATCATAGGGTGTAGCAGTCCTATTTGTTATGAATAATGGTGGATAAATGTTTTTATGTGTTTATGATCAAAACCTCAAAAAATCATGATATAATATAGGTATCCCCTATTATATATAGAAGACTTCTTCAATAAATAGTGTGGGGAAAAGTATTTCTCTATGGTGGACCATCGGTCAAGATTTCACCAATTAACGATGTGGAAGTAATAAATTCCCAACACTACCTTTTGTATAAGGTATGGACACTATGAGTTCACAGTGATTCCCTTTAAAATAACTAATACATCATCAATTTTAATGGATTTAATTAATATATTATTTAGATATTAACATGGACAATGTGTGGTAGCAATTATTGATGATATTTAGATATACTCCAAGAGTAAAGAGAAACATGAATAGTATTTGAATACATTGTTGAAGAATTTCAAAATTGAGAAATATTATTATAATTATACTAAATGTGAGTTCTAGATAGAGAATGTATCATTATTATAGAATGTAATCAATAGTAAAGAAATATATGTGGATCCTTCCAAGACAAAGTAAATCTACGATTAACCCAGAAAAACATTTATTATGGATATCTCCAGTTTCCTAGGTTTAGAAGAGTATTACTAGAAATTTGTGAAAGACATACCAGGATTTTTAAACCCACTAACCAAGATATTTTGGAAGGGATACAAGTTTTTCAGGTCCAGTGAATGTGAATAATGCTTAAAATAGTTATAAAGTGTCATATCACTGCACTAGTCATCACATTACCAACAAGTGGGGAACTCTTTGTGGTGTAAAAAGATGATTCAAATAAGGGATTAGGATATGTACTAATAAAAACTTCTGATGTAATATCATGCACCTCAAGGAAGATGAAAATTATTGATCAAAACTATCCCATGAAAGATCTATGATCTTTGAATTGTAAATATTGATTAATTATCTCTATATTGAGAACTATGATATATTTACATATCATAATAGACAAAAATATATATTCACATAGAATAGGTTAATATGTTTTAGTGAAGGTGGATAGTGTCCATCAAGTATTACGAAATCTAAATCCACTACCTTCCCAGAAAATATAATAATGTGGAGGATGATCTAAGTAGAATGGATCTTTCATCCTTATAAATGATGATAATTGAGACGTATCCAATCTATATATATTTAGAAAGGATGGACATGTGAATCATTAAAGAAGGAACATCACCAATCCTTTCCCAATTGATTTCTCAACCATCCCTCATGTATAAAATAAAGGATACTTAAAGAAATGATGATGAAATTCAGAAAATTGTGGAAATATTGGAAATAGAAAGTCCTCACAGTTCAAAATAGATGAGGAAGGGGTCGTGATATTTTGGTCACAATTATTTGTGCCATTTGATCTGTAGATAAGTAAAGAGCTTCTAAATAATGCACATAGCTCAACCTTCTCTATCCACCAAGGTATAAAAATGATGTATAAAGATCTATGAGAAAAATATAGGTGGTACTATACGAATAATGACATATCGGAGTATACATCCATGTTATTTTTATATAAGTAAGGGATGGGTAAAAGAAAACATATAAGGGGATGATGCAACCATTAGCCGTAACAATATGGTAGTGGAAATACATCACCATGGACTCTATCACTAGACATTTGAAGTCATCTAGAGTGAATAATTCAATATGGATTATTGTGCATCATCTCACAAATCCACCGCACTTTTTCACAAATATAGAGAACTCCTCCCTAGATCAAATTAAACGGATATACATTAGATAAGAGGTAAGGATTCATTGACATCCATTTTGACTGTATTTGATTGAGATCAGAGATTCCCCTCCATGTTCTGTATAAGTATCCAAATGCTCTAAAAACAATGATTATTTTTAGTATGTCATATCATCCTCCAACTTATGGTCGATCTGATCAGAAAAATCAGACACTAGAATACATGTTGAGAGAATATTATATAGTCTTAAAAGTAATATGGGACTAACATCATCCTCTGTATGAGTTCTCTTACAAATATATTTCTTACTCTCCCCTCCAAATAGATCCAGTTGATGTTCATTATGTGAAATGATGTAGAACACTGACATGGTTATATGCAGTCGGTGAACATAATATTCTAAGAGTTGAAATTTTCAAAAAATTGTTGAAAAGGTAAAACTCATTCATTAGCATATTCAGGGAGAAAAATGTTAGTAAAAGATTTATTAATATGATCTTTTATGAGACCTTAGGTTTATGGTTGGAGATATGGTATCCCACTACATATCTATATAGAGTAGGATCATGATATTTTGGAAGAATGAAATGCTATGTTCCTGGTACATCAGCCTCTACAAGATTCTTGATCAGGTTAGACCTAGGGAATATCGACTTGAACTACTATGAACAATGTATCATTTATATAATGTATTCCATATATCTATTTTTAGGAAGTACATACTTGATCCCTCACATGTACTAAATTTATAGGTGTTATAGTTGTATAATTATCTCTCTTAGAAGGAGCCTCTAGTAAAGATCATGTAATGTATAGATAAATTTATATAAAATAAGACGACACTCCTGGTTAGAGTACTATGGCATAACCATAGTAAAAAGTTACAAAATGGGATTCATTGGAAGTAATGAATGAGAATTACTCTAACCTGATTAGTTTGTAAAATAAAATTTTGAGGGAGAAATTTCATAACAAATGAAGAATGTAATGACCAAAAATTTTATCAATGACAAATCAAATCTTTTAATTATTTATTATTATATAAAACTCAAAAATTCACATAGATAACGCAATAAAAACATTATAAATTAACAATGATTGAAATAATAGGTTTTTAAAGATATTAAAGAACTTATTCAAATGGAATAGTAATATGTCCTTAGAAATAGTAATATGTCCCCTATGAATACTGCAACAAACAATAGAATGGTATCCTCCCCCATGAAAGTATAAAAAATTTAACTACCTTATAAATGATAATATGATACAATTATATCATGTTATAGGGAAATATATGTTTATAAATTATTATTTATGTTCTGATTATTTTATAAAATAAAAATGTTTATTTTCAATTTTAAAATTAATAAAATGATTTTAAATAATTAATTTCATAAAATTTATTCATATATTAATATTTTTTCCTTTATTATTATAAGATAATTTTATAAAACTTTGACTAATTTTTCATATTTTTCTAAATCAGTTATAATTTTAAAATTGGTATTTTTTGAGTGATTTGTTATGTTAAATTAAGAAAAAAAAAATTCATTTTTAGAGATTTATTTTCATAAAATAGATTCCATTTTTTAATTATATAGTCCAAAAAATGGTTTGGGTGATTTTTATGTATTTTTTATAACTTAGTTATATTTTTTGGTGAATAATAAAAAACGCTAATTCACGGTATCAGGTAACTAAATGAATTTTTGGGTCATGGTTGAGTCATGTATGAGGTATGTGGTCATATTTTAGAACTCACATTTATTATTTACTATATTTAGTCGCAATAATCCTCCCAATTCATAGTCCTTATTCAAAATAATAAACTAAATAAATAAATAAGGGGAAAACACCCCCTCTACTCCCCTAAAAATACCACCCCTCACCACCCCTTATCTTTATACCTTTACAACTTTGATATTTTACCAATTTCTACCCAATACTCAACCCAAGTCTCTAACCCATTTCTATGATCCCTTTTTATAAATAAAAGGAAAAACTCAAGTTCATCAATGAGGTTATCAATGAGGATAAATTCAAGTAGTAAAACCCACTTTCCTTTTCTTTTAATTTCTTTCTAATTTCATTTCTTTTTTATTCTCTATGAATTTACCCTTATCCACAATTCATGGTAACTAAATTATATCTCATAGACTGGAATTTTAATATGTTAATGGAATAAAACATTATCATTTCATTCCCCACTCATTTTTCACTTAAATTGAAAACATCATTTATGATGTGTTGATTTATCGCATTCAAGGACAACGAGTTTTCAATTTCTATTAACTCCTTAATGACTGTTAAAAAACATATTTATCATTAAAAATTATTATGATATATTTATTATATCATATTTAATTATATAAATACTTGATATATATATATATATTATTAATTAATAAAAAACTAGTTTGTGATGATTGAAAAAACACAAATATTATCTTAACAACATTCACTAAAATCTTATCAAATTATTAATATTCACCCATTATAACATAATCAATTATATTAGAATTTAATATAATTTATTTTCTTTAATAAAATATAATTTAAATTATATAAAAACGTTCTCATTTTCCATTATTTATTGTATATATATACACGTAAACTGATAATGAAACCCAAGGAAATGATCCCTCCTAAATGATGAAATTGTATCTTAAAACTTATCAAAAACGACATGAATGAACTAAAAAAAATAGAATAAATCCAAAATATTTAAAAAGTGTAATTAATTAATTAACTAATTAGTTTTATTTTATTATTAATAATATTATGTACTTGTTTATAACCATTTCGGACATAAGATAAGGGATTCTTTCCAAGCCTCCTTTTTTTCCTTTGGATTAAAATTTATCACTTTTTACCAAAATGTAACTCTTCTTAATTATTATATAGTTATTATAAATTCTATGTATATGTTTCAAAATTATTTATCTAGATTTTTACATCCTTCTTTTTTGGAGAAATACTTGTTTTTATAAGGTTCTCTTCTCAATTTTTCTGATAAGCAAGCCCGATTAAAGAGAACTTCCCTATTTCATTCCCATTTTCACATGCACTCCATAATCTATTTTATTCCTCCATTATTTTTCTAAAATAACTCATTTTACCATGAAAAACAATATTATGTCATTTTTAGTTTTATACAAACAATTAATCTATTTCATCTTTAAATAATCTTTTATATTTTCCCTTAAACCACACTAAAATGTTTTATTTCTAACTATTCTTAGAAACACAATTTATATTTTATCACTTAATTTTGACATAAATTATCATGATATATTACTATTTTACAATATTAATGTCCATGTATTATTAAAATCCATTCTTTCGTGGACATCATTAATATATTCCCTATGATATTCCGTCTGATATGATTGTGATACCCAATTATTTTCATAGGTAACCCTCATGTTTATGTTTTATTACTTATGTATGATTCTTTAGGTGGTAGAAATAATCATGAAAATATTATGATTAGTGCACCTAAATATTTCTCTAATCCATTGGGTAATTTTTATTCTCATGAGATGTCATGTGCAATGGTCTTGGTTGGTCACCTTGACTCGGGCTCCATGTGCAATGGTCTTGGTAGTTATCCTTGACTCATACCCCTCCATATTCAATAATCTAGGAATCATGATTTTGTTATGTTATATATTTCATCCAAATTACAATGATTCCATGACTATATGATCTCACATTCTATATTTTATGCTTCCATATTTTTTCATTTTTATGTTATCAGGTTATTCTCTCTAACCCATTGGATAAGATTTATTCTTATTTTTATTCCCTTATTAGGATTTTTAACTCATACTTTTGTATATGTATTCTATATGTTATCCAATTAATATGTAAAGGATAAAAGGATTTTATGGGATCTGTTTAGATTTAAAAATAAATGATGTTTTAATTTTGGTTTTGTGTTTTTAGATTTGAGTACCTAATCCTCCAAAGATATTAGACTTCATGATCCTTCATTTGTATTTAATGGTTTATTTTTCTAAAAAAATAATAATATGCATAAAACTATAGGTACATTATATGTAAAAAATATATAATTTTATAATTTATTTGATCCTGTTTATTCCCAAAAAAATTTACAAATTGGTTATAAATATTATATTAAATGATAATATTTATATTATATTTTTGATTGGTAAATTATTATCTTGCATGTAACGCAAGTAATCAATGAAAATCATTCTTTCATGTAATAAAAACTAACCACTTTGTTCAAAGTAATTAATGCTATTTAATATATTTAATTTATTTAAAATTAAATCTATTCTATTTTATTGGGGTGTTATATCCCCTCATAGGTTTAGTGTTACATTTCGTACACATTACCAAACATAGATTCATATTTTTGGAATTAGGGGTTGCTACATTCTCCCTCATTAAATATATTTCATCCTCATATTTTAAAAATGATCTTGATAATAAATGTCTGGACATATGGAAATACCATTTTCTTAAAAACCCGCATCTTAAAAGAATTTAAAAATATATCATCTTAATAAGAAACAAAGGGAAGTACAAAGGATTAACAGAATAAAACATATCTATGATTTTATGTAGGATAACATTAGTTGAACATAAAGATACAGAAATAGAGGAAAATAATAAATATTAATAGAGAGTTATTTAGGTAATTTACAACAAGAAATTTAATGATTAATAGTATGTTAAGGTGATTAAAACCAAAAATTTGTGATGATTTAAGAGACCTTTAAATTCATCGTATATGAATATAATAGGATAAAATTTTTGTTTCAAGACTCTTTTCCTAAATTTGATGAATTATTATATTGAACAAAAAGATAAAGAAATATATTTACATTATATAATTATATTTTATAAGAATAATTCCATTATTTGGTTATTTTTTACCAATTACCAATTCATCCCTTATTTCATGAAATAAATGTCAAAAAATGCATTTTTTATGCCTAAAACACTAAAATTCATTTTTAATGGATCGTAATGTCCATAAATGAGTACAAATATTTTATTTCTCTCTCTAAATACTTTCCAACTCCAATATGGTTGGAAAAGATTACCCAATATAAAACATTAATCTCTAAAACTCGTAAGTAACACCACTGGTTCTTTGTTAATATATATTTTTTAAATTGCTTATTGAAAAACAATAGAAAATTAACAGAGAAATATTGTAGGCTAGAGGTAGGAATGAAACCCTTTTCATCCTTTCGTCAGGGTTCAATACCCACCACCATTTTGTTTGTGTTGTGTTGTCACCGAAAATGTGGTTTTTCCCTTTATATAAAACCATATTAATATAATTCTAAATAAATTACCAAAAAGAAATATGATATAAATAATTCAAATAAAATTAATCACTGAATATGTTTTTTACTAAGGATTTCAATATAGCTTATTGTTTCTTATCAAACTATTATTAAAATTTCATTGGTGACCATATGAAACGTAATGAATATAGATACTTATATTTATAAAATGTAAATTCAATAATCCATAAATAAAATTTTCTCAAAAACATAAACATGATATAAAATTCTTTCAAAATATCCTTAATCTTGGTAGAATCTCTTCATATAAGATTTAGAAAAAGGGGTTTAATACATTGATCTTATGATTAATATCAAACTCATTAACCCAAGATGGTGTAAATAACTCTTAATTTATTGAAAGTATATATGATTTTAACAAAATAAAAATGTGTTTAATGATTTTTATAACCAAAATACAATTGATAAAATACATCTACAATTTAATTCATTAATCCAAGTTCAAAAATGCTTTGTCCATTTCATTTCCATATAGGTCCTTCTTTATTTTATATATTAACCTTTTTTATTCATTTCATTATATATTAAAATACTTCATAGTTGTTTGTAATTAAAATTGGAATTATCCAAATAATATCTACATGGGAGTGTCAACCCATGTGTGTAGTAAGGCCCATTATCATGCATCAGTTAATGATAAAGCCACTCCCAGTGTTCCCTTTTCAGAATTATTATCCTAAGTTACATCTTTTTTAGAACCACTCTCACTTTAAGTATCTATATAGTGATTTATTTCTAGGAAAAACTGCATAACCAATTCCTTAACAACACTTTAGTGTGTTCATCTATACTTATTTAATCATATTAATATGTTCTATAATATATTTTTTTCATATGTACTGTTTAAATGGATACTAGTAAACATTCATTGATAAAAAATATTGAAACCACAATCCCTGTATCCTAGAACTAGTTCTTGCATCCATTAATTTGGCATTGATACAAGGTATCATAAACCAGGGGACTGAATATTTTAGTAGACTTGGTAAACTAAATACAAACATCAGACATTAATTAAAATTGAAAACCCAAATTACATCATAATTGTTTCTTTCAAGAATAATTTTTTCCATCAAGTGAGTCCATGGATATTAGTCATATTAATTACAATGGAAATATTCATGAATAGATAAGAATAATAAATTTGGAAAGGTAATAAATGAACACAAATTCTTTATAATGCTTAAATTAAGTATTTTCATCCTAAAATAATTTCAATGTGAAAATATAATTCATAATAATCAATATAGAAAGATAAATAATTTAAAACACAAGACATTTAATCAATAACATTAATATCATAGTTGGATAATACATAATCACCAGGAAATAGTAAATAAATGAAAACACATTACTTTTAATCAATGAACTAATGATGAAAACTATATATAGATAATGTAATAGGGAAAATATCTTAGCAAATAATTATTGAATATTGGATGAAGTTTATTCCTAATTATTGGATTTCATGAATCTGGAACATAATTCTACTATTTTCAATTGCCTTCACAATACATTTTAATCTAAAATTAAAAACATGTTTATTACAAACATAACATTTTTGTATCATGGGGACAACAAATTCATAGAGGGGATATATAATTTCAGTACACACCCATCACTACATATTTAAATAATTCCACATTTAATGAATAATATATATAATTAATGAATCAAAATACCCAAACATCAAATATCCAAATTGAGAAAAGGATATATATATCATTATTTCCCCAATCAATAATGTAATATAAAATATAAAAACCATATATATAAATTATATATTGTTTAATAAATAGACATACCTATAATAAATGATATGTATAATTACGGTAAATTAAATTTCTAATGTTCATAAAAAACTAAATATTCCATGTGAGAGTAAATGACGCTGAATATGAATAAAGTGAATCACAATATTATCCTTTTTCAGAGAAATCATAAATCATACATAGGATAAACAAGGATGGTATCAATAAAACATATACCAATTATAATAAACATAAAGGATTGTTGTTATTGATGAATAAAAATACAATAATACGATCTTTAAAGAAATTAATGAGGATAATATCCTAATAATTTTTAATAACATTATGAATTTTTTTTTATTTTATAATAACTTATAAAAAATAATGTAAGGATTTAAAATTTGGAAAATTATTTTTATAAATCATTTTTAATTGGATAAATAAATTTGAAATTTTTTACAGAAAAATTATTTTTGGAAGAAAACATATTTCTGACCAGAGAGAAATGAAGTTGTATTTTCTTAAAATCATTTTTAAAAATATATTATGTTCCAAAGAGTAGAAAAATTGTACTATTAATTAAAAATTAAATGAAAAAACAAAGGATATGAAAATAAAAATGGTTTATTAGAAGATAACCAAATAGTTTCCTTCCAATAAAATTAATGAATAATAAATCTTAATAAAAATGAAATAGTTAAATAAACCATTTTAAATACTCAGAATATTGAAATGAGTATTAGGTAATGAATTGATGTTATGTGTCAAAAATAAATCATAATAAAAAATTTAAATAAAACCAAAGATATTAAAATTTCATTTCTTAAGTAATAATCGAATATCAAGTTAACTGAGGATTAATATAACCTAAATAAAAAAAATGAGTTATAAAATTCTCTACCGCTTGGTAGCATTTTATTGAGAATCCCTTAGATTAAATCATTCCAATTAAAACATAAAATACCATGAATAATTAATTATTCCTGATTTTACAAGTCAAATTTTCTTTATATACACCATATAAAAGAAATTAGGAGAATAACATTACCATACGTCAAAATTAAATAAAATTGGCATGAAAATCCATTACCATATGCTTCCTTTTGGTTTAAAGCTCTTTCAAATACATTATAATAGTTTTAATCATGTTATTAACTTATTAAATGATCATATTAATAATTTTAATATCGTATAGTATCTTTTTATAAAATCATTTCAATCATTCTTTAATACCCATTGATTATTATTATTATTTTGTGTGTTTATTACCATGTTTTATTATGTGTATCTCATCATGAATCATCATGTAATTTTGAATATATTATATTTATATCATCTGAATTATTATTATTATTATTATTACATAAAAATCATATTACATAGAAAATTATACTTATATATAATCCATTTTTGTGGTGATGAATATAGAGTCACCTTGCTTTGTGAAGGCTATAGTCCACACATAAAAAAATGATGTTATCACCTTTACATTAGTGAAATGAAAATAAATAAAATGAT
Organism: Viscum album; assembly: GCA_963277665.1. Classification (NCBI taxonomy): domain Eukaryota; kingdom Viridiplantae; phylum Streptophyta; class Magnoliopsida; order Santalales; family Viscaceae; genus Viscum; species Viscum album. The sequence continues at coordinate 1,928,779,731 of OY728150.1, read as the reverse complement.
GTATATTATTTTAAATAATGATTAATATTTCATTAATATCATCATTATTTCTTTTATATCACATATAATAATTTACATAATTATTTAATTCATTCCATAAAGGTGTTAGGGGGAGATGAATCACATCGCATTGTGTGGTGGTTATTTTCCATACACACAAACAAGGTTAATGTATATCATTTGGAATGTAAAGTAAAAATATATATATATGATATAATTACTCTATATTCATATCATAAATACCTCGTATACCTTATCATGCCTAGTCTTGAAAGGTGGTAGTAGAAAACAAAATTATATCAATTCATAATGTGGTAGTCTAGTGTTAATAAGAATGATGATTTCAAAACCAATTTGATGATATTGTGGGGGTTTTAGGTTGTTACATTAACATAAAATAATATTATTATATTTATTACACTTATTTTATTATATTATCATGTTTTTAAAATAATTTAATGAGGTGTAGAACGAATTAAAATAAAGACGCTTGTTAAATAACATTACATTACTTTCAGTATCCTACATAGGTTTTCACTAAAGCCATAAAATGTTGGATTTATACCAAAAATAAGGCTTCTATTATGAAATTACAAAATATGGAAGGTGATTTTGGTAGTAATTTTCAGAAAAGAAGTTGTTTGAAAGTGTAAATAATTGGGCAGAGTGAGTGTCATTTAATAGTTAAGGAGGAGTGGAACTCTGGAAAGTACTAAAACAATATTTATAATTTGGAGTCATTCCTTACATAATGTGGATAAAAATAATTATTTATTTTGGAAAGATTTTATATTGTTAATAAATACAACCACCACACATAAATACATATATATGTTTTCTACTATTCTATAGAATTTAAGTTTAAAAAATTTTACCCTTTTTGTTTTTACATCTAAAACTTTTATCTCTTTACCAATGTAATTTATTTATTAATAATAAAATTAAAATTAAATTTATTGTATAATTTTTACCTAGTAATTCTAAATTTTAAATTATAATTATTAAATAAATATATATCTGTGTGTAAATTTAATTTTAATAAAACATTAGTAATGCACATTGCCTTGATTTAAACTTATTCATGGTTAAAATAATTAACTATTATCAATATTCATTATGGTTGAAGAATAAGATAAAATTATTAGACAACATAAATAATTAGGATTCAAACGATTGAATCAATTTATTAAAATTAAAATAATAGAAGTGAAATAATTTAATTTAAATTTAACCACACAGAATCGACAAGAAAACTAGTTTCTAATGTTGAAATATTCAAAGGTTTATAAATTTTTTTATCTAACATCAATATGAATAATGTTAGAAGTTATTAAATAAAAAAACCGATAAAAATTTGACTTATTTTTCATTAAAAAATTAAAAATATAACATAATATTATAAATTATTTAAATTAAAATGCTATTTTAAATTAAAATTCATTATTTTTCATAGTTCATCAAAAGATGAAACTTCTAAAAATACCCCCAAAAATCCAACTTAAGATAATTTTTACATTATAGTATCAAAAATTATGCTTACTACTTCATAAATATTTTTAAAAATTAATTTTAAATTATGTGCCTAGATCATGAATTGATAGTATTTTAGAAAAATACAGTTTCCAAAAAAATAGTTCATTTTATTTTAATGATTATGATTTTATTACTAATATATTGATAAAAAATAAATGTGTTTAAACTCTATATTATCATATGTTTTGAAATCCTATTTATACCAATTAATTTTACATATAGGTTATAAGAATTATATTAAATAATAATATTAATATTTTAGTGTTGTTTGGAAAAACTCAGCCTTGTGTGTAAGGAAATCTATCGAGGAAACTAACTGTCGCATGTAAAAAAACTAAAATATGTTTTATGTATAATTAAATCTATTTCATATGTTTTACTTATTAACAAATAAATATATTTTAAATTATTAGGGTGTTTCATATCCTACTACTCTTGATGTTGTGTGTTATAAACACTATTAAATATAGTATCCTTATATTAGAATTATGGGGTTTTACAATGATGACAATTGAGGGATGAAGAAGGGAAAATGTATATTTCATGTATTTTGGAAGAAGTAATTAATTTAATGTCTCAAACTAATGAAAATATTTTTTATATATGCAAAATTAGGGGATAGGGAATATAATTTTCAAAGATAAAAAAGACATTAATGAAGGGATAAAATTTTCATCCTAAGGTATCATTCGTAGTTCAATGTCTTGTGTGTGTGTAATGTGGGAAATAGAAAAGTAAATTACCCAAAAAATTGTTAAATATTAACAAAATGAAATAAATATTCTATTTCAGTCTTTAATGTTAAATTATTAAAGTTTTTATATATTGCGATTTTCCAATTATGTTGTAAAAGTTCTATATCAATGATATTCTACCTATAAGAATTATGAGACATGTATGTAATTTTCCATAGTAAATTTTCATTATGTATTAAAAAAAATATTTTGAATGTAACCTATAAGGTTATAATGTTTAGTAGGGACATAGAGATAATTGACATTTATGACGTAAACATATTATTGGTGACCTTGAAATTGATATGTTATTTGATAACACATTTATTTCCATCTTCAATTATGAAGATTAATTTATTTATATATTTATGTAATATATTCAAAAAACGATGATTTCATTATAGTAATAAGGATTATGATATAGTTTGGAAGAATACATGTTTTCATGTGAGGGTATCCTAAGAGTTATGGATACCATCATGAAAAAAAATATTTAATATTAGTCATGTGTTCAAAATGTTAAATACCCCTTTCCTATTTTCTGGGGATGGAATGTTTTGGGGATTAATCAAATTTGGGGATACGTTTCATTGGGTTTAGGTATCTATAACTCTTAGTTTAATATTATGATTAAAAAGGAAATATTAATTAATAAAAATACAACTAAATGTTTTAGTTGTAAGATGAAAGGTATAATATCACTATAGAGGTTGATTCATCCATTAATATTTATGTTTTTTTATTATTTGGTGTATATGGTTATTTATTAAACCATCCAAGTGGAACGATTGTTGTTATTATAGAAATATAAGTTTTAAATGAGAATATTTATACACTTTTGATGATTAATTTATAAAATCCTAGCCTTAAACATTACATATTCAAATGAAATTAGACTAAAATTCCAATTCATTACAAAAATAATAATTTTAGTTTATAGTTTCATATAATTATACCATAACACATACATTAAAAATCTATATATTAAAAAGTGGATAATTCTGATTAGTATCCATTTTTTATATAATAAATAACTTTTAAAGTGAACGTGGTTTATTTTAATGAAAATATTTCATGACTTTCAACTTAACATAATATTTTCCTTTTCCCATTCATAATTCCTATGATTTTTTTTGAAAACAGAGGATGAGTAAAAAATAGCTGAACGGGACCAAAAAACTAAAAATCAATTTTATAGTGAAAACATGAAATTCAATTTTAAATAATATAAATTTTATACCTTGAATGGGAACCAATTTTCATTTAAAAATATCATTTATATTACCTTTCAAAAAAATTTCAATTTCCCTAAATACTCATTAGATATAATTGAAAACTCATGTAGTTTCCATGGTACGTCATATTCATAGAACCCTTAAAGAACTCTTATAAATTGTAATAACCATATATTTGATATCTAATACAATTCTCTAGAGAACATAACCATTACCCAATGATTTAGAGAGATATAATGGGGTGGAACCATCATATATTGAGATATTATAGTTCTTATCCCATCGTAACATGAGACACAATGGGGCTCAACCATTCATATATTATGTTATAGTGGGGTTCCAATCAATATGTAATATTTATCAAGATCACATGTTGTTGTAAAAAATCATATGGACCCTATTAAGAAAAAATTAATTTAATCATTAATAATTTAATCATAAACCCTTGAAAAACTCTTTTAAACCTATATCTAAAACTCTTTTTGATATAAATAACTTTTAAAACACAATTTTCAATTCTAAAATTCCCCAAAAAATGGAATGAAATATTTTAATTAAATAAAACTAGAAATAATTTAATAGAATAAAAATTTTAAATAATTGTTACGTTGTTGGATAAATTTTTTTCGTCATATATTTTAAAATATATCATTCTTTTTTGATATTGTAAATAAATCCATACATGCTGTAAAAACATTCCCTTTTATAAACACTTGAAAAACTTAATATGGGATAGAAAATTTACATTATAATTATTTTATTTAAATAAAACATTATTCATGAAATAATTTTAACCACATGGACATGTAAGAGAAATTGCTTGAAAATGAATCTCCAAAACATTAAAAATGATTTTTAAGTTAAAGAGTCTCTTATCATCAATTTTTCTTACATTGCCTCTTAATTAACTTCTTAAATAATAAAAATGTGGTAATAATTTAATTTCATATGAAAATACTTCAAGTTTATTTATTCTTTTTTTCATTTTATATTATCATGTTATATTCAATTTCATAATCGATTTTGTTCATATTAAATGTTTTGTCAATATATGGCTCATATATCCAAAATGACATCAGAAGGTTGAAATGATGAATGAATTCATTATTCAATAACATATCAAATCATAATCCTGAAATATTTACAATACTTATAAATTATTTATACTTTTAATTTAAATCTTGTAAGATTTATCTGAAAAATAAACTAGCTTACAATCATAGAGATGGTATGCGGTACCTACAGATGGGTAACATTACCATTTTTTGATAATCGTTATGAAAATATTATATGTATTATTTTATAACATTATGATGGTAATATTATCATAAATACCTTATTATTTCATCAAATGTACTTATATATATCATCCATGTGACGTACAGATGAAAAAATTTACATAGCATCATAGATATTATAGTCCACACGTACGCAAGAACAAAGATATCATTTTTTGGTGAGTGTGAATGTAAAAAATGAGATGATATATTTTATTTTTATTATGAAACATATTTCCTTAATATCATATATGAACTTTAAATCTGTTTTTAAAACAATCTGTTGTAGACGATTATGATCAAGGAATTATGTCATCTTGCGTGACGGTAGTCCACCGTATGCACGAATAATGGGTTTTTACCATTTAATTGATTGGGAAATAGATATAGGTTATTAAATTTACATAATAACATTTCATTATATGGTATATAATTATTTTATTTTTTAATAATGGAGTAATAATATTTTATTGAGTTTAAATAATAAAGAAAACCAAAATTCTCAGCTAAGAATAGTGTGTCTTCAACCAACCACTTTAGTATTATACATAAAACCATCCTAGATATGATTTTTCATAAAAAACCTCTATAACATGGGTTAGTAATTAGATAATGAAACTTAGCAGGTTTTTTCTAAACCAAATTCCTTCAAAGGTGTTAATAGAATTGGGGAGGGGTGACCATTTATAATTATGTTAGAGGATACACTTAAAATTTTTTATAAGAAAAAGTTATACACATTTTACACATGCCACGAGTCTCAAAAATAAAAAATTATTGACATTTATATGATATACATTCAACAAATGGAGATAAAATATAATTTATAAAACTATTTAAGTCATTTTAAGCCTATTTTAGTTTACCCCCAAGGATAACTTATTTAATCATTAACAATGTTAAAATATTTTTAATATTTTAAATTTTCCTTATAACAAAATATTAAGTTGGCCATATTAAAAATATATATTATTATGATTTCTAATATGAAATCCATTTTAACAAATTAAAATTATATAATATATAAATTAAAATATTAAATCAAAATATATAATAGAATAGTTAATTTATAATTATTTAATTTTTTATTTATAATTTACATAATATTTTCAAAATGAATAAAACTGTATAATTAAAGAATAATAATAAACATGAAAATGATTTATTCTGTAATTAAATGGGTTGTTAAATTCTTTCCCCTTTTGAAGATCTGTAGTTAAAATTTTATTCAATTATTTAAAATGTGAGAATTACTTTCCATTATAGAATTTTCGGATTCACATATTGCATCTTCAAACATGTGGTTTTCCATTAATCTTTAATTGGATAAATTACATTATTCTATAAAACCTAATCATTATGTTCATGAATATGAATATGTTTTTCGTCATATGAAATATTTTATTCTAACTAAACTACTTTAGGTTTCAAAACATTAAATGAATACATCACATTTTTTCTTAACATTGAATCTTGAAATATATTTTCTACCAAGGATAAACATAAATTAAATGCCACTTGGTATGAAAATGTTCCAAAATTCTCCCAGTTTTTATATTGGATAATAATATATACACTAAAATTCAACGTTTACAAATAAACTTAACATATTTCTATGGAGATTATTTGAAAATTAATTGTACACATACCATGAAAGAAATAAATTTTCTCTATGTAAATGGCATTTCTGGCTATCTTATTGTGAGTCTTCCTCAAATGTTACTGAATCAATTGATATTTATTAGTTATTTCCTATACAAAATGTGATCCCATATACTTACATTCTCCAACATTATCCAAAAATTATTTCAAACACAACTTTGCATATAAATACTCAAATGATATCTTTTGAATAATGGAATGATAACGATTATTATAAAAAACTCAACCAAATATTGATGTTGATCTGATTATCCTAGGTAATCCATCTCAAAAGGAAAAATCATATGTTTTATGGTCTAAGTCTCATTTAAAGACTATAGATCATATTTATGATGAATGTTATAATGAAATTTAATTCAGAAGCAAATGAATGTTTATGTCTGTTCCAAAAACACGATGTTATACTGGGATCATAGTCGAATACAATAGAGAGGGGATATCCATGTAACATGACTATATTATTGATATATATTCAAGAAAAATGATATAAATACTGAATATCTAAAATGGGATGGATATGTGTAGATTTAGTTATTCAATCAAATAGATCCTAAATTGCATTATAACCTCATGATGTACTAGAAAATCCCACAAAAAAATGCATGGATATATTTTAAAATTTCCACTATAGAACTGGAAAAGGTTGAATCATTACCTTCTATAATTATCTCTTTTTTTAACCTCAGGAAAACTAAAACATTTCATATTGATGTCATAAATATCTATTTTCAATCCATCCCACTAGTTATACTCTTTAATGTCTATGTACATCGTTGTATATCAAGGATGAATAGAATATTGGAAATTTTGAGATTCACTCAAAAATTCTCTCTTCAAATAGGAATCAAAAGGCACACAAAAAATATTTCTAAATCTCATTAAACCATTCTTTTTCAATATTAAATCTAGTAAACTAACACTTCTTAAAAAATATACCTATTACTATAAAACATGAACTTATGTTTAATCTTGACAAATTATTTCAAACAAGATTTTTGCACTAAAACCTGAAAAAAAGAGGAGGTTCGTGTATAAAAAATCCGTGAGCCAACACTTTTAAAATCCTTACCCAAAAGGTTTTGTTCCAAAAATAACAATTTCATTGTTGAATTATATTTTCACTCAAAAAATTAAATAAATTGTTCGATTTTCCAGGATGGTAATAAATCATTCAATTATATTCCTGGATTAGTTTCAACAATTTTCAATGTCATTTATTCAAATATTTTTGAGTGAGTATATACATCATACATTTGTAATTAGTATATATTATGACATTTAATTCATAAAATCATACCTCCAAGTTTTTCAACCGAAAATACAAGTATCTAATTCTAGATCCTATATAAGATAATTTTACACATGAGGATTAAGTTGATCTGAAGAATAAGCCACTCTCTCTTCATTCTATAAATGGAAACAATCATATAATGAAACATTATAAACGAAAAATTCATAATTTCTGGTAATAAATTAAATAACTCTATCATTCACAAGCCTTACATTTATTTCCTGATAAAAATCATCATATTCTCTTATATAGATGAATTTAACTCCATTTTTGAGTTAACATAGTTAGTGTGATAGATAAATGATAACATTTTTTTGTTCTCCATAAGTAGTAACCCACTAATTCAAAAAAACTATGAATCTCTATAATATTTTTCCTTTCCTTTACTTAATAAATTTATTTTTCTTAGGTAAATGGTATTCTCATCTATAGAAAAAATATGTTCATGGAAATAAATATTTACTACTGAAATTGAAAAATACTAATCTTTCACTATAGTTTATTTTATGTAAATGTATAAAATATAATCCATTAAACCATTTGACATTAAAATTTATTTAATTATAATTAAATTCATTCCCTTAAATGGATTATGAAGCTCTGAACATCGGGATTGAATTAAAATAATATATTAAATATTATAAAACAATAACACCTATAACACTGTCATTAAGTTGGGAGTTAATAATACTTAAAACTAAATTATTAAAAATATGTATTTTACAAAAATTCAATATTTATCTATTTATAAATAAAAATAAGAATCATTTGGAAGTAAAACAAATATTTTCTAGAAAATTTCCTTTTTCATTGAAAACTATTTCATCATTTCGTGTGTAGTAATGATAAAATTAATTATAAAACCTTTTAGAAAATATATTTTCAAATTTTTTTTTAAAAAGGATAAATCTTCATATCAAAATATCATGGTATATATTTTGATATTTTATTAAAAAACATTCATCTCCTGATTAATATTGAAAACAATTAGTATTTTATATGAATTGAAATTTCATTTAAGACATTTCAAAACATCTAAATTTGTTTAATATTTCTTTAAATGAAAAATTATCCCAATTATATATCATTTAATCTTATTTAAGATTTTTTAATTAATTTCATATTGAATTATAATATTTAAAATTATTAATTTTTGAACATTTTCTCTTGGGATAACTTTTTTCTTACCATAAATTGGGGTTATTTATAAATTAAAATATTTCAATTATAAAAATATAATTTTAAAAAATGGACTCATATTTTTAATTAGAATAATTTATATTATATAGTATGTTAAAAAAATACCATAATTAAAAGTAAAAACATTTAAAATTCTTTCTGTTATTATAGATAAAATGGGTTTACTGGGGGTTAAACTACAAATATAAGGGTTAAAAATGAACTAACACATTTCAATCATCAATTTCTCACCTCATATAGACATCATAAAATCTAGGATCAATAATAAAATATTTTGGATCATCATGGAATGTGGAAGATTTGGTTACACATTTTTTCATTCAAAATTTTTAAGTGTTCCACCCACTTAACATATAAAACGACGCCCCATCTCCTCTCATATTTTCACATTAAAATCTCATTGTTTTGGAAAATAATTTTCCAAATCCCATAGATAATTTACTCCTAGGATCATATAATCCTTTTTTATCCATAATTTCAACCAAGGAAAGATTTTTGATGTAACAAAAACATGTTCCTTAAAGAATATGTAACGTTCTTTAACGAGCATTTTTTCTACTTCCACCTATATAAATTAATTTAAAACATGATTAAATAATAAAAATAGTATTTTTGATATACTATTATGATATTATTTTGTTTTAATTACCTATATTAATATCGACTTACATCAAATTGGCTACAAATTAATCATTTATGTGTACGATGGACTACCACATCTCGAACAGATGTCATTTATTTTCAATCACCATATTTCCAAGATGTATTTAATTAATAATTTAAAATATGAATATTATATTTATTTTAATTTTATAATTATTGAATTTTAATATCACATGTACCTTTTACGTTCCATTCTATTTAAAATTAGATAACATCACTCAGGTTTACTGTGAACTTCTACCACATGAAGAGATGTGATTTGTTTTTCACTTAATATTTACATGGTTTCAAATAAAGATAAAATAAAAGAATATATGGGACATATATAAGATGATGTTTATTTGATAAATTTAATGCATCACATACTTCTGTACCATTCAACTCATTAAGGTAATGATATTGTTTCTTGTTCATTCCTTATGACATACTGTCTCTATGAAGCGATGTCATTCATTTTCCATGTCCATCCATCAAGAATAATTATAAAAAAATTATAATCATTGAATATGATATTTAAAAAATGTATATAATTTTTTAGATGATCTTAATACATGATATGAGGAAGGAAAAAACATTCAAGATGAAACATGTATGATAAAACAAGGCAATTAACACCTGAAACAATGAAAATATTGAAATATTATAAATAAATCAATGGTAAAATATTATAAGAGGATCATATATGATATTTTAAATTTCAATATGGTTATTTTTTAAATTAATTAAATGAAAAAACCTTTTATACTATAGGTAAAATCATGTTTTACAAAAAGGATGTGTTAGGTAAGGGAGGTCATCTTAATTTCTCTTCATTGAGGCATATTGTAATGTAGTAAACCTAATAAAAATTATATAGTGTAGATAATACCACCATTAATAGGTAATATCATGAATAATTATTTATTTAGCTTATTTTATATCTCAATTTAAATTATTTTATCAAGTCATATTTGAAGTGAGAATCACTATGTGGTTAAACTTTTACTACAATATCATTTATTTAGTGATTGTTAACTTAATATTGAAACAATCAATTTATTGTGTTCCTTTTTTTTAAGATTCATTTCCATCTAATATATATATATGATATTATGATGTATATGAATATTTGATAAACATTTCATAATTTTCAAATATATTTTACTTTTAAATCATTTTAATTAACTTGTAAAATATTAATAAATCCCTATATATTACATAATATTAATATTTGATGATAAAGAATATTATTCATGAATTAAATATATTATTTGATATATTATTAATGATTTGGAAATGTCGTTATAGGTGGGGACAACAATTATATATCCTATAATATCGATAATAATTTTCATTAGACAATTTATTTTTCCAAATTAAACTGGTTTCAACCAATAGTTTTAAACCATCTTGTGAAAGGTCCAAACAGTAGAGGTATCATGTTCCTGAGAACATGTCATCCAATTATTAGTAATTTCCATCGTTTAGAATTCATTTATTATTATTATCCATGATATTTTCACTATGATTTTATTAATAGATGAGTTTCTTTTCATTTTATTGATCAAATGGAATATGTGTTTAGTTATTTACCATTCCATATTGATTATTCCTTATCCAATTAGGATAGTAAAGTAATTTTTTAGATGAAATATATGATGAGTTATTTACATTACATATTAATTATTATTTATAGATTAAAGATATTTTAAATTATATATAAACCTTAATAAGTATTTGAGATATCCCTTATTTTGTTCCCCTTCCCCAAGATTTGAAGAATAATTATTAGAATAATTTCAAGGATTATAATTAGTTTCCATTAATATGTTTTTTATTTTCTTTTCCAAAATTAAAATGGGTATCATGTATGTTTTCTATTTTCCAAAAACACAAAACTAATAGGTACATTATGATTTGGCCACTTTTATCTATACAAATGTTATAATGTTTTCATCACCTCCGGGTTACTGGGGTTGGGGTGATTATAGTTGGTACCAAATAAGGATCAGTGGAAACCATTGGAACTATATTATAGAAACCATATATTATTAGACATGGAACTATGATAGACATTGAAGATAGGTATGAAAAATAATCCTAATGTTTTGTTAAGGAAACCATTATTTGTTTCCTAAAAATGCATCATTTTCAATATACTATAAGTAGACAGGGTTCTGGAACAGAGGTACCTAGTGATAATACCTCCAAAAAAGTTACATTAGTTTCGAACAGATCATCACCTAATCCATGTCAGTGGGCCACACTGCACACCTTGTTTGACCCTCCTATGGCATATTATTATTATTATTCAAATTTTCTTTATAACCTATTATGTTGAATTTGAAAATATAAATATCAACAAAGAAGCCATGTTTGTGATTCAAAGATTATAAATACATATATTTTAATTTATGTAATGTGTTACACAGTATTTATAATTTTTAATTATGATTTAAAATTCCTAATTTTATTAGATAATTTAATATATTCCATTGTTTAGAAACGGAACCTAGATAGAAGAAGAGTATCAATACTCATGGAAAATTTATATATTTCCCTAGTGAGGAAATGAATATATCTACTATTGGAACTAAAAAAATTATGGCTATATTAGTGTAGATTAATATGGTTATAAAAAATAAACTTTCACAGATAGAGAAATCCCCTATCATTTAGTGGGACATCTAATCCAATGGTATATGCGAAATTGATTAATTCTATGGTGAAGATATTAATTTCATTATTATTCAATTAAAATAAAAAACTTAGACTGGATTTTTATTATCTCAACGTAAATTCATATCAATAATCGTCATGGATCTAAAACACTAAGATGAAATAAGAAATATTCCTCAAGTAATGGAAATCATTTACAGAATATTTGGAAAAAAAATAATTTCTCTCATGATCATTAAACAAGAATGAAGTAAATGTTATTCATTCTGAAAAAAAATAAAACAGGAAGTGTTTTAATGTATGAGTCTACCTTTTCAATATTAACCAGGTATGCTACAGATTATATACCCAACATAGAGTTCATGATTGGCTATTTCTTTGAAGGGGGTAATAAATGTCTTTGAAGGTAATTGGTCTCTTATAATATCGGAAAAAATAATGAAATTTATTATGTTCCATAAAAGTAGAGGTGTAATTTTCTATATCATATATTTCTAGTGGAAGTGGAAAAAATAAGAGGTCAAAATAAAACCATGAAAAGGGGAATGTGTTGAAGAAGAATAATAGAAATAAAAAATTTCCAACTTGTATAAGATGATAAAAGTATCATCCTAAAAAAAATTTATGGGAATGTTAGTTTGTTATATATGAATATATAAGGGTCATCAAGATTATGAATAAAAGGGGAAGAAACAAATAAATGATTTATATCACTTCATTCGTAAAGAAATGGGGAATTATTCACACTACTTTCTCAAGCATCAAGGGAATCTACTTTATAAAAGGCTAAGGGAAGAATTACAATCTTACACGATCACAAAAACAAAGGTAGAAGTTATAATGATGTGGTAAAAATTAAATTAATAATATATTTAAATTTATATAATGGTTTATTTGATTATATTTCATTATACTCTTTTATATATACCTATTTTTCATGAAAATTATTCATTTCCTTATTAATTGATGAAGGTAAAAATCAGTAAAAACCACTGGCATAAGTCTCACTTCAACAAATATGTTTCATGTATTACATATTATGACCTATAAATATGATTTATTTTCTAGCCTTATTATCATACATATCATTGACTTCAATATAATTCTTGGCATGGAATTGTTTTCAAAATATAATGTAAAATTTTTATTAAAATAAAAATTAAATTGCAGTTTTTATTAAAATATATAATTTATTATCCATGTATGAGATACAACGACATTTATCAATATCTACATCCACCACATTAGCTCAACTAAATGATATTCTAGGGTAGAATTGGATACAAACTCGAGCGATGTAAAAGGTAATTATAAAATTAATAATGTGCATACTATATAGTAATACATTATTTTATTTAGTGAGTAATTTCTTAGAAATCCCCTAGAGCGTGATGTTAATATTCTCATTGATTCAATCCTTGATTTGTGAATAATATAAAATACCCCAAATATAATTTTTGAAATAGAATTAGTGGAGTTGAATAAATAACTATATAAATAGGGTAAAAAATGATTTATTTTCCATAGGGTTTCACAATGGGAATAGCATGTTCTCTTCTATAAGAATAAATATGTATCCATGGGGTTTTCCGTAGATAATAGTGAAATTATTTCAATTATGATAAAGAATTAGTATCATTTTCCATATATTGATTACATATTCGATCGACTTCACAGAGCCTATTATTTTTTGAAGATTGAACTTCATTTTGGGAATCATGAATTTTTAGTAAATGAGGATGAAATATGGAACATATCATTTTAAATGAGTTAGAGACAATAAAAGTTTACATCGATTCCATTTTGATGAGAAAATTCACCATCTCTTTTTATGGATCTAATGAGTAGATTATTCAAGGAAAATCTTGATGATTTTCTGTCTTGTTCATTGATGATCTCTCAGTGTACTATAAATGTTATAAAGACTATGATAAAAAAAATGTAGATCATTATTGAGACTATTATAAGGAAAGATTTGTGTGGGAAATCTACTAAGGTTGATTTATGGATTAAAAATGTTTCGATTCATGGCTATATTTTCTCTAATGATAGAATATCATTTGATCTTCCGATGTCAATTTTAGTCAAATAATGGGATATACAAATAAAAAAATTATGGTACATAGTTTTATTGGTTGGTATGGTTACAATTATAAATTCATTCATCATTTTGAATTATTTTATAACTTATTAACCAAGAATACAGGTAAAGGGGTGATGTTCATTTGGACAACGTATTGTGTGGAATGTTTTGATAAATTGAAACAGATATTGGTCAATGTTCTGATTTTTTATGTTACCATGTTGAAATGATTGGATTATTTTAAATAAGGGTGCATTTAAGAAAGTATGAGGTTGTTTCCTTTTCATTAATGATTAATTTATTACTTATGAATCAAGGAAATTGATACTCATGAACTGAACTATCTAACCTATGATCATGAGTTGGAAGTTGTACTTTTTACATCAATGATATGGATATATAAACGCTATGGTAAAATATATGACATATAGGAAAACCATAAAATTATGAAAGATAGCTTTTCAGATGAAGGCCAAAATCCGGGGAAAATTTAATGTCTTTATCTACTCAATAGTTATGATTTCTCAACACAACCACCCAGAAAAGTAAAATAAGGTATCATGTTCATTGAGTATTAAATAACATGAATTTATAACCCAACTGAGGATTGAGAGGGATCCTATGTTCTTGGTTCTAGTAAATATAGATATAGAAACTATTAATAATGAAGAGAAATCACTAACTTTTAAGATTATTAAGAAACTATATTAATTATAAAAGATGACATGTTATCAATTTTATGACGAGAACTTTCAGAAGAAAATTAAAGCATTGAATGATGGGAAATTGGAAAAAAAATTATGAATATGGAGTCCTAAAATTTGGAAGGAGGTTATGGTTTCAATATATATCTGAGATAAAAATTATTGTATTGAATGGTTCACATAGATCAAATATTTCTAGACACCATGGTAGCAAAATTATGTAAAGGGATTTGAGGGGAAAATTTCTAGAAGAACATGAAGAGGGAAATTGTTCAGAATGTGTCTAGATGTATTGTTTATAAATAAGTCAATATTGTGAGACATCAACCTAGATCATTCATAAAACCGATTACTATATCTTTTGTTGAAATTCATGAAATTAATATGGACTTTTAAGTGGACGACTGAAGACTCCTAGGAATAATCAAGCAATATGTGAAATTGTTGATCGCCTTAAAAATGATAATTGAAAAACGACCCAAAACTTATCCAACACAAATTTTATTGAAATAAGAAAAAATTATATCATATAGGTTTGATTATAAATCCTTTTTTAATCCTTTTTTTCTTTTGAAAAATGTGGATATAACTTTTTTAAAAATAATTTATAGTGTTCGACACACCTCTCTTAGAAAAATCTACCACTCATTCTCTCTTATTAACACATTTAAAAAATTGGATTGGAAAATACATTAAAAAATAAAATATGTAATAATCTATTCTCATTCTAGAGGAATTATTTTGGTCATAAGTCCAACCTATAAAGGACTCTGGTGCAAACCTAAAGAAGGTCCCTAAAGAAGAGGATATGTTCTTTAATAAGCATTTTTATTATTTCTTATTTCACAACATTAAATTTTTGTTAAACCATTATTTTAAAATAATTCCATTATATTAAATATAATGATATTTTATTTTCTAGATTTCATAAACTATATAAATTCCATATTCAATCAAATGGGTTACAAAATCATCATTAGTTTGTGTGGTGGGCTGCTGCCTCGTGAACAGATGTCATTCGTTTTCCATCGCCACAATTCATGGATGGATGTAATGATGGATTTAACATATGTATATGATATTTATGATATTATTGTACATATTTAATATGAATATCACATATACCTTTTCATGGTCCATTCTATTTAAAAATGGATATCGTCGCTCAGGTGTACGACATACTACCACCCCAGGAAGTGATGTCAATGGTTTATCACTTACATGTTACATATAATATTATAAAAATAGAATTAATATTTTTATTATATAAATATAAATATATTATGATATTAATTATATTAAGTTAATATATAATCTAATTATTTACCCATTGAGTAGTTAATGTACTGATATCTTTTGTCAGGTGTACGTACACCCTACCATCTCCATGAAGTGATAAGATTCATTTTTCATATAAACTATCAAAAATCATTCTAAAAATGTATATAATGATTAAATATTAAATTCAGACAATTTATATAATTCTCCAAATGATTTGAATGTATAATATGTGCAGTAAATGAACCATTTTTTATAAACCACTCCTGAGAAACAAGAAATTAACACTTAAAACAATGAGAATAAATAAATATTATAAAAATGAGTGGTAAAATTCTATAAGATAATCATATATGATATTATAAATATTAAAATGTTTATGGTAAAAATTAATAACATTCTTAAAACTATTATATGAACGTTAAATCATGTTAAACCAAATGTTAGTGCGGTGTAAGAAACATCATATCAATTTCATTTCATTGAGGCATATTTAAATGCAATACACCGAAATAATTTTATATGGTCTATATACTTCCAATTAGAAAATTAATTACATGATTCCTTAAAAATTAATTTTATATTAAGATTTAATTTTCATTACATCATCCAATGGGATTTGACATGAAAATTACTGAGTGGTAAAAGTAATACTATAATCTCACTATCTTTGGTGATTGTTAAATTTATCTTAAAATAATAACTTTCTTGTCATATTTTTTAACTAGAAATAAATTTTATATTTAATATACATATTATTTACTGATAAATATGACAAGTTTCTAAACAATATAAAATTTTAATATTTGGTGTTAAATTTTAATTACATTTTGTTAACTGGGAATATATAGGTAAATATGTATCCTTTAATAAATATAGATACTGAATTATAAGGAATAATATTAATTAAATAAAAAAATTATTATAAATATGAGTAATGATTTGGAAATATATTTTTCTGTACAACTTATAATTATATAAAACCTCAGTTCATCGATTGGTATCACAAGACAAATCGATTGGCCAAATTAATTGGGTCTCTACCTATATTTCTAAACAATATTCTAAAATGTCTTGATTGTGGATGTATAATTCTCTTAATAACAAGACATCCAATGATTAAAATTTTCTATCATTAATATTTCTATAATTATTATTGTTATCCATGATATTTCTGTGATGACATTACCTATAAATTGATTTCATTTTTTGTTTATTGTTAAAATATAATGTGTGTTTAATTATTTGTCTTTCCATATTGATTTTTTCATATAAAATTATTATAAAATTGTTATTTATTAGATGGAATATTTTTTTAGTAATATACCTTTTCAAATTGATAATTCATTATAAATTCAAAAAATATTTCATTATACATAACCCTTATTGAGCATTTCATCTCACCCTTATATTTCATCCCTTACCCTATATATAATGATTATTTCTTGGAATGAGTCAAAGGATTCCAAATTTTCTCTATTACTACGCTTTTTATATAATTTTTTAAATGTAAAATGGGTATTAGTTATGTTTATAATTTACCAAAACGAAAAAAACTATACGATCCTTCTGGACTTGAAAAATTATATCTATACTAATTTAAAAAGGGGGAATTGGCTCTAGGTTACTAGGTATTTAATTATTAAACAATCCATAAGTTTCATTAATGTTCCTCATGAAATTTAGAATATAAAAAAATATATTCTATAAAAATAACATCAAATTAATCCCTAAAATAATTGGAAACTACATTCCTAAGGTCCATAAATATAATGGGTGCATTGTCTTAAAAGTGATATCAGAGCATAGTTTCATGGAGTTAAACATTTTCTAATTTTTCATGGAAAAATAAGTGCTTATCTGGGGATTCGACCATTTTGATTTAAAAAACAACCAGATATGGAAGAATTTGATGATATCTCATCATAGATCCCTTAGGATTGATGTTCTTTTTCCCACTCCTTTGTACATTCCACATACTGATGCAACATGACAATCTATGACTAAAACTGAAAGGAAAATTCTTTATGCCGATTCCAATACATTGAATTCCCTTACTGCAACTCCATATGATCAAATATACCAATAGGTGATGAGATTCAAATTATCCATGTCTATGTGGGAAAAGGTAAAAAATATATATTAAGGTAAAAATGAAGTGAAGGTGGTGGAACTCCCTATTTTTTATTATAGGTTCAATGATATTAAAAAGCATCCTTATGAAAATACAGATACATTTTTTTAATAGAATTAAATAAGTTATTGGAGTAATTTGAGGACTTTTTAAAGCAATAAAAGTTATTTAAAGTGTGAAAAAAGTATTGATAAGTATTCCACCATTGTAAAATCCAAAAGTTTCATCCCTTATGAAAGGGATAACTCTATATTGTCTCTTGATGATCTTCAAAAAGTCTATTGGATTATGAAATGATATTCAAACCAAAATATGCGAAAACTCAAGTAAGCAAAGAAATAAAATTCAAATCCTTGTAAAAGCATAAGGATTTTAAATATATTTTAGATGAGGATAATGTGGAAGAAAAAATACTTCTATTTTTTGAATATCAATTCCAAGGAAAAAAGGGATATTTCAAGGAAATCTTTCCTAACCATGTTGACAATGTGGATGATTTGGGCACATTACCTCTCAATGCTCATGGATGATAAAATAATAACAAAGTAAAACATGAACCATGGAAAAGATTTAAAAAAGTTTCACCAAAAGGTAGAATTCAAATCTGGAAATAAATTATGGGGAAATAGTTTCATTTTTAAAGAATAAAAAAAGAGTAATTAATTTTTCAAGGATGAAGAACTAGATTATAAATCTAAAACACTAGAATTCATGATGAATTAAATGAAAATGAATAAACATTAAAAGATAAATTTAATCATCAGATTGGTGATTTTGTATATCAAGGTGGAACCTGAGTGGAAAATTGATAATCTTGAATATCAAATAAAAAAGGAACATATATATGAGAATTGTTCTAAATGAGCCATCAGAGTATGTTGATCAGCATGGAACAAAAATTGATCGACTAAATTTAAAATCAAAAGACCATTAAAAATTTATTTAAAACATAGATGAAATATTGCAATTTAATATAAGGATTAAAGATATGGTAAATTCCATCAATGGACATACATCCATATAGGAGGAGAAGGATAAGTTTGTTTAAGGACTGAAATAAGATGTTGTAACTCTAAAGAGTAAACAATAAACTGAATCAAATAAAAGGAAAATAAAGAAAAAATTAATGTTTTGATGATATTTGTATAAAAAGTTGTTTGAAAAAGATAAATATGGTTCTTTTAGAGCTGAGAAGGCTCAAATTGATTTGATATCCACATGGTTGTGAAAAGATAAAATTGGTTATGATGATGAAAAATCAAATGATGGAAACAAGATCATCCAAAATCAAGGGAAACAAAAAGTGGGACATATCATAGAGGAACCTAATGTCCTAATAAAAAAATATTAAAATGAAATAGAAAATATTGATGAAAGTTATCCTCAAGTATCCCAATATGATCTCCATTGAAATTATTTTTCAAAAAGAAGGGGACATGAGGTGGTGTGGAAGTGGGATGAAATTTCCCCTTATAAAATGTCAATTTGGTGGCAATCTAGACTAGATCATGCCATACTGTGAATCAGAAATGTAACACCCCAAGATTCCATGGTATGCTTCTCTTTGAATAATACAATAGCGTGTTTTGTACGCAACTTTGAGATTCTAAAATGCTGCGGCCAATCAATGTAGTCGTTATGAATAGTGACACCAAATTTTTGAAAATTTATACATTTTATCTTTCAAAATGTACTTCATTTTTTTATTCAGAATATCGAAATTATCCTAGGAAAAAAATTTGGTACTTTTTGGATAACTTTTATATTTTGATGAATAGTATAAATTACTAAATTTTAATTAAAAACAACATTTTTATTCAAAATAATTAATAGTGATTAATTATGAATTTGAGTGGTTTTAATGTATATTTAGAATATATTTTTACCATTTCATACAATGTTGTTCAATGGACATAAATTCACAATTAAACCGGATATAAACTAGTGTTAATCTTTTGTTAGTTATTATCTTTTAAAAACACACTTTTTGTATTAACTATTATACAGGAGGTTAACATACCATCGACTAAGGAAAAGTACAAGGTAAGGGTTATTTCTCAATTTCTTCATTATTTGAGGTTATTTATACGTAATTATCTACTGGTACCTCTTTGTCATCCACATCCATGTTTTATAAAAATGTACTTCAAAATATTCATGTTATTTTACAGAATATGGGTTAACGTTATTTATACCGTTTTTTGACTTTTTACAAGAGTTTTATAAAGAAATATTTCCATTTTTTTCCAAAAATGTCGTTTTTAACCTTTTCAACAGAATTAAGGTAATAATGCGTGCTTAACTTATACGGTGGGTGTGACTATTTTCCGCGGTTATAAAATCTTAGAAGCTTCCCTTACAAGCTTATAAGGATATTTTCAAATTAAATGTTTTATTTTATAATTATGTGTCTTTTAAATGATTTCAAAAAAATAGATATTTCTCTCAAATAGTTTTGATTTCATCACTGTCAACATCCATTGATGTATTTTAAGCCTAATTGAAGTTGATTTATTATGATACAAAACTTACATATTTTATTGAGGGTTTTCCGATATGTTTGACTGTGGATGTGTGGTTTTTAATAACATTCATGGTTCATGGGGAAAGTATTGACATTTCATATGCTAGTTTTAATACGAATTTTTATGTTATGTTGAATCCTGTTCATATGAGGAATACATTGGTCTTAATAAGTGACGGGTAGAGCCCTTTATAGCTCCTCGATGTATCGGTAGGTCTCATGAGACAAACTAGTGTCTTGGCATGAGGCCTTGACAAAATTGTATTTGTAGTCTTGGCACGATGTCTTGGATACGTGGTTATGATAGTCTAGCATTATGGATTCCATCATTATGAAAGTTCTTATTGATATTTCATGTGATTATTTGACTAGTAGAATATCCATGTGAATAAGTAAATGGAATTAAATCATTTTATCTTTTCCATATTTTGCTGAAGTTTAAGTTTAAAAGGATTTTTTTAGCTATACATTAGCTTAAATATTTGTGATTGTTTAGGAATGTTTCTGCTATATTGTTATCCTTACTGAGAATCTGAGATCACCCCTTTCAATGTTTTATTTTTCCTAGGATGTGAAGAAGTAATTTATGAATGACCTATAGGGATAGTATGAGGGGATATGAAGACAAGATGTTTTGTACTAGTTTTAACTTTATTATGTTATGTAAACTTTATGAATGTATCTCATTATTCCAAGGATACTAAATTAATAGGTCTTTTGAGACATGATATTCCATGTGATCATTCCAATGTTATGTAATAATTCACCGACTCTAGGAATCTTGGGTCGGGGCATTATAGGAAAAAAGATTTCTGAATGGGGAAGTTCTTTAAAGTCAAAAAAATCAATGTGACTATATCCTTCATAATATAGATTAACATTTTCAACAATTATTGTTTTAATTATTCAAAATATGGCAATAAAATATTCATTTTAAGTAGAGAAAAGGATGGAATATTTCATACAAAACTCAGAGACAATTCAATACCACCCAACAAAGAAAAGTCACACCTAATAATTGGTATTTTCTTCTATAATAATAATTTTATTATGATCAACCTATTCACATTGAAAATATATTAGAGAATCCATATTCCCCCCCCCCCATATCAAGTATGTCCTGGAAGGAAATGAATTGTGTAAAGAAATATAACCTCGTAAAAAACAATCTCAAAGCTATAATGAAATGTAGCACTATGATTCTTGATAATATTTTCTCATACTATATAATGGGAAATACATATTTATTTCATAATTTTATGAATGGGGTTGATTTAATAGTGATTTTTAGAAATGTTGGTGATTTAAAGATCATTGGTGGTTTATGTATAGAACAGAAATTGATGAGACTAGAAAAACTATGGTTCTCTATGTAGACGTTTTCTACCACAAACTCGTTAGTGTGATTCAACTCTGTGACATGGAACTGATAGTGGGGAAGGTGGCATTATTTCTCAGTTCTTGCAAAATTCTTGCATCCAAAATTTGTAGAAGAGAGAAAGATGTTTTGTGTAATGATGTTCTCCACTATTTTGATGGTGAGTGTGAATGTTTCAAGCTATAAATGTTTCCGGATCGTCTCATTAAAATATGAAAATGTAAAGAATCATGTGAAATATTTTCTTTTGTACATGAAATAATTTTTGTTCAATAAGATTTTTTGTGAGCAAATAAAAATGCACATCAGAATATTACACCCCAAATTTCACATAATAAAAGGTGTTCTATGCATGATCTAATTTGTTATCCTTTTAGGTTTTGAATATCTAGTTTTATTTATCCAAACTTTCACGTGTATTCATTAAGGACTATGGTTCAAGATGAGTCTACTCTTAGTCAGGGACAAAGAATTGATGGAAAATCTACTGAAGCGTCCACTAAGTCATAAAACTGAGTAAAAATTCACCAAAATTAGTGAGCTATGGGGAGTTGATAAATGTTTTTTGAGGGATGTGGTGTTATATTTTTAGTATCTTCTAATGGTAATTTGTTGGACATAGGCTGACAGTGTCATAACTTTTGTATTCCATGACAAGTGTAAATGAGTTGATTTTGGTATAACTGACACGATGTTGGTGTATGATCCATGGACCATCACTTAGTTGTGAACCAACTAAAATTAATGTGTTCTATCCTTTCATGTGATTATTTTTTTTCTAAATGTTTCCTTCAAATAGTTTTAACTTGTTCCATCCAATGTGGGAACAAAATCCCAGTCATTATAATAAAAAGCTGACACCCTAATTCATCTCTCCCCTCTATGTGTGTTCTAGGGTCCTATATTTATTTCATCAAATCTCATCATGTATACCTTCCATTCATAACACCTCATATCCTTTATATGGTTTTTATTTAAATCCAATCTGGGAAGACTTTTGGTATATTCCTAAATTTGTTTTCTAAAGAGGAGATATAGTTCTTAACCATGAATTATTGTTTTATTTCTTCTTTGGCCTATTTATAATATTATTACACCATGATAATATGATATAATAATTGTTTCACATATAATAAAACTTTATTATGTTAATTTAATAACCTACATTCATCTCCTCTTTAATCGAGATAGGAAAAAACAAGTGTGTGTGCATGGAGGACTACGACCATGCGAATGAATGTAATTCATTTTTCATCACCACCATTTACTTATATATATAATAATGAATATAATATATATATATATATATTTGATATTTATGAAATTATTATACTTAATTAATTATAACATCACATATACCATCTTATCTTTCAATTTGTTGGAAAAAAAATAATATCACTCTTCTGTATATGTGGACGGCCACCTCCAAAATGCAATTTGATTTATTTTTTTGTTTCTGTTTTCAAAGGATGGTAGTAAGGATATATTTACATAACAAATAATATTAATATGATATAATATTTATTATTTAAATTTCAGTTAATATTTATCTTTCTTTTAATCCATTCATCAGAAAATTATATTGTTGTATATTCGTGTGTATGACCAAACATCTCCATGAATGGTGTTACCCACATTTCAATATATAAAATCAATAAATAACTATAAAAATCTAAGTAATTAATATAAATTATATTTAAATTATGATTAAATTTTTTTTATGATTTATCCATGATCAAATTATAAAGATCAAAACTACTAAAGCAACACATACATGAAAAAAAAATCATTTTTCACCTAGAATATGTATCTTATTAAACAATTGATAATAAACATGGGATAAAGTTTCATAATTAAATAATAAATGTTATTATAGTTTTTATAATGGTTCTTTAATACATGTATAATAATCCTATATTTATTATTCAATAGGATCGATCATTTATGAAGAAAATTGAGACTTATGGTAACAGAATTTCATCTCACTTTTATTCATGTGGGAAACATTCCATATTCACCACATATTTACTTTATATGGTGTATATAATATCCATTAATTAATTTTGTTATTATTATCATAAAAGTTTCATATAATTTCCTCCCTTTCATTATAAATTAATTTTAAATATATTAAATTGGTAAAGGATTTATGTTTCAAATATATTTTAAATCGGGATTGTTTATGTTTTATTTTTCATTGATTTAATTATATGAACCCTTTCTAAAAAAATTCTTTTAATTTTTATTCACTAATAATTTTTTCCATAGAATAAACTTTTTTCGTTAATTTTCCTAAATTTAAGTACTCAAAATACTAAAAGTGTGTTATTAAGGAAATTTGAATATATTTTATTATTTTGTAGGAAATCATTCTCTTCCATTTCATTGTTTTTTAAAAATGTATTCAATAATGTTTTCTCTTTTCTAAAATTAGTATTTAATTTAAATTTTACCATTTCATTTCCCTTTTATAAATGGTTTAAATGTAATACTTTCTTTATTTTTGAAAGAGCTACTTTTTATGTTTCTTCATTAATGCTAAAGAAAAATTTTTTGTTGACTTATACATCTTGAAAGGGATTTCATATTGTTATGAACATTGTATGATTTGAATACTCAAATATATGTTTCTATAATTTATTTCCAATAACTTGTAATCTATAAATTTTTTTCAAAATATTTTAGATTTAAAATAATTTTTTTCTAAAAAGAAATGTGTTGTTGATCTATAATGTTTTTAATTATCTTTTGATTATATTTATATTCATTAATAACAAATAAAACAATGGTGTTAAGTTTGTTTTTTTGTGGATATAATCCACTTGTACCATCCTTATTCTTTCCATGGATTTATTATTATTATTATGTTGATATTTTTTTGAAACCCATTTATTTCCCTTGGGTAACACTATGATGGATTGACTAAATGTTTATGAACCCCATTTTCTTTTCATAAGTTATGATATGATGATATGATGAATTTTTAAGGGAATTATGTCACACATATGTATAGTTTTAATTATATTTAGGGGGGTAAATAAATATATATCCATCCAATGCATTGGGTAATTTATAATATATCATGAGATAATTATTGAAAATATATCAATTGTACTTATCCACAACAGGATGTATGGGTGAGCCTTGATCCTTTATGATATGTAAAATAGGTTGGAATATATTACCCACAATGATTTGATGGTATTATTATATAACCACTACATATGAAATTGTATCCATATATATGACAATGATACATTTTTATGACATTAATTTATGGTTCATGATTCAGTTATGGTGATTTCTCACTCTTATGATTCTTGTTTTTTAAAATGATAATGTTTTAGGCCAATAATAATGTATAAAATACATGATATATTGCGTAGGAACATTTTATGTTATATTAAGGGTCTCTTACCCTTATTATTATATTTTTATTTTGAAATTATCATGTATTGATATCTCCCTTGATTACCCATACGAAGCATTTTAGGTTTCAATTTCTTATGTTTCATTTCCCTAGGTAATTATAAAAGGTCTTAGTTGGGTATATCAATTTAGTTTACTAAATTAAAACATATTTGTGGGAGATGTTAATGGTAATTAATGAAACAATAATATTTTGAATCATGTTTTTAAAAACAGTATACTATTATATTCCATTGGTTTATATTTGAAAAATGTATTGAGTATTCAACTAAAAAGAAGTAATATTTATATATGAAAAGGATGGGTCATTATAATAATGTAATAGGTTGATAAAAAACTCAACCACACAAATAGTTCAAAAATAATATTTAGAGGGTGTTTCCTGAAAAAAAATTCAAATACCATAATCAATTATAGAAAAAAGAAATTAGCGGTGAAATTATATAATATTTTTTAGAAATTGTTTTTCTATTTTGTTTAAAAGGAAAATTTATAGTCACCTTGAATACAATTTTTTTATAATTTTAAGAGAAAATATATAAATTTAAAAATTAATCTACATTAATATATCTTTGAAAAAAATATTTTTTATAGAAAAATTAATGTGGATAGGAAGCTAAAGCATTTTATTTTGAAATCATGGAAGTCCTTTTGATTATTTTGAAATAGATATTTCAAAAACCCAAATCACATAATAGATTCTAAAACTTCCAATTTTAAATGAGGTAAAGATAAATTGGAGTTAAAGAAATATATATAGTGAATAATATGATGACTGGGGCTTTGAATCATTAATTTTATAAATACCCTATAAATATTATCACTTTTGATATTTCTTGATTTTTATAATGAAGTTGAAAAACAATCCTTTCATCTTGAATAATATTTAAACAAGAAATATTAATGGAGAAGTACCATGAAATTGAATATAAAACACTATTAATAATGAATAAATTCATGATATAATATATAATATAGGTTTTATACCACCCACTATGGTAAAAATAGTTTAATAATATAAAAAATGTCTCAATTAAGAGAAGTTTAGATGAAAATCCATTGCCATGTTCTCCAGCATAATAAAATTTATTTTATGGTCATGTGCATAAAAAATAAACGTATTGATCACCTATTTTAAAATTTTATTCATATCCAATAACTTTTTTAAATTTCATTTATTTGGATACCATTAAATTATAATACTGTTGGGTAACCATAAGATGAATATAGAATATCAAGGAATGGTTTTTGAAATGTGATGAGTATTCAAAATTATTATGTAATGGTTTTAATTAGTTATAAATTTAATATATATCTATTATGAAATCAAATAGATATAAAATTTTGGTAGTTATCATATCTAATCACATTCACTTGGAAATAAAAATTCTTATAAGAAATGAAGTTCTTGAATTTATTATATGAAGGAGAGAATCAATGACTGATTTCAATTTCATGATGACTATAAAAAAGGATTATATAAATAAATTAGTGTGATAGAAAAATAGTATCTTTTACATATGGAATAATTAAGACAATAAATAATTAATTATTAATATGTATAATCATAAATAAAAGGATTATAAGAAATTACTTGAATTGAAAATAGGATAAAGAGAATAAATGAGTCATTTCAGTAGTGTGAAGGCTATAAAATAGGATTATGGAATTGTATTAATGAGTGGTAAATATTTCTAATCAATAATAGGGAATAATTTAAACCATAAAATATTCAATTTGATCACATGTAATCAAAAAAATATGTCAATAAAAAGTTATTACGAAATTTTACTTACCGAAAAAGGATATGGTAGAGAATATTTACCATGCTAAGAATCTTATTAGAGCATGGGATGACTCCTTATATCCAATTAACATTTTTTAGGGATATATATAGTGATATGGAAGAAAATTTAATAATAAATACCTTTCTGAGGGATTAAAGAATTGGTGGGAGTGAGCTCCCTTTATAGGTGAAGATGAGGGACTTTTTCATAGAAACTAATGTTTGAATGGGGTAATAATAGCATTCCATAGGTATAATATGTATTATGAGTTTTAGGTGGAGTAATGGTGGGTGAGAAATGTGGGTATGACTTCAATTCATGAAAATACATTTAATAATGTTTAAGTGTCCCTTTAGAATTTAAAATTTTGAGATACTTCATTTACCCGTTGTACCTGTATTAATCTTGATTAAATCTTTACCATGGTAGTTGTTTTATTAACAAAAAAACAATAATATGACAATTATTACCAAATATTGATGTTTCGAATAAAAATTTGGAAAACTATTACATTAATTCCACTTATTAGTATTTAAAATTTCAATTTTAAATTAAAACATATAGTGTGTTTTAAAACAGTTTTTGATGAAAAAAATTAATTTTAATTATTAATCTTTCTTAGTCATATTTTATATTAATTTTAAAAAATATAAGTATTAAATAATTATTATATGTTTCAAAAAAAGTTAGATTCATAATTTAATATAATTCTTATAAATTTAGGAAAATGAACAATATATATAGTAGTATTATTTATTGAAAAATAACAATTTTACCTATGTAATTATATTTTACCTAAGGTAAATTATTCATTATTCATAAAAATAAAGTGTTACCAAATTATAAATTTATATAATCAAATATTAATTCGTTATATTTTAATATTCATCTGTTTCAATGTCCATCAACATTGATTTTAGTAAAATTTAATATTTGAACCTCATTTCACATCATTGTGTTATTCATGTTTAATATGTACAAATTTGAGAATAATTAATCATTTTATTGTGGAAAAAATTATTTTAATTATTTTAATTTTATAAATAAATATTTTATTTATCACATAATTTATAAGATTTCTTCATTGTGAATCAAGGGTATATTTATAAATAAAATTGAGATTTTTTGAAAATGGATGCAAAAAAATTATGAACAATATAGAATGTGACTTAGGTATTTCAAATAAAAGAGGAAACCACAATTAAATCCAAATAAATAATAAATTTTAACTTTAGATATATTAAATTATGTTTAAATTTTTATTATGCTATGACGATAGATATTTCTGTGGTTTTCATGGATATCTAATTTGAAAAAGTTGACGTTTAAATTATGGGAATGATTTGAAGTTCTATAATGTCATTCCACATATTTAATCATAATATCAAAAGATAATACCTATTTAGTATGAAATTATAAATTAATTAGAGGATATCTGGTTTCCAATATTTCACTTATATGAACTTCTAAAATTTATCTTTCTGCAAATACATTTATTCATTTAAAAATGGAGGAAAAGTCTTGATCTAATTTTTATAGTCATCATTGAAAAGTCCACATTCGCTTTTTTTATCACACACATTTTGAATATCGTAATTATTAGGTATTATATTAAGTAATGGTGTTTGTAAATAATTCTCAAATATTTCATATTTAAGATGGTGGTGGTAAAAGAATTAGGGATAAGAAGTTTTACTCCTTTAATTGTAATTTTAAGCAGTCATTTTTGTAAGAGAATGTTTTTTCTCTCATATAAGATCATTCGATTAAATTAGTTTCTTAATAAAAATCCTTATTCTTCTTATATTCTATTTTTAATTAAATTTTGATATCATTTCTTCAAGTTTTTTTCACAAAATAATCTGTGAAATTCATCACATAACTATGTAGTGTTAATTATTTCATTGTTTTAACCTCTTCTATCCCAATTGTTTATGTCTACATCTATCTTCTATTGAATTATTTGTATATATATTTGTATCACCCTTTTATAAGTTGATCCTTGGGATTTTTACTGAAGGTTGATTTTTATTTCATGTTATTTATTATTGAAATTAGTACATTAGTTTCTGATTTGGATTCGATGATTTATTCTCTTATACATATTTTCTAACTTTAATGATTTCACATTTTGAGTTCTAGTATTATAAAATTTCATGGATTTATCATTAATTTGATCTTTTATGTGCATTTTTTATTATCCTTGTTATTGCATAGGGATTAAATTGGTGATTCACACTGGGGAATTATCAAAAATGTTTGATACATCCTTAATTAGTCATATGAAAATTTTTAAGGAAAAAATATATACAATCTAGCCCTTGTGATAACCAAGGATTAACTCATATTATATATTTGTTTCCATTAAAATACATAGTTGTTTTATTCTTCATTTGAATCCACTATCTTGGGTATTTTAGTATTTTATTATCTCAATTAAAATCGACCCCATTGTTGGCCACATCATTTGAAATCGTCCTAGTTAATTAGTGTGTCTCAAAGTTACTTTATTTGTACCATTATATTCAACCATTAAATTTTTAATAATTATTTCTTATACCTGTAGGTTAAGTTTATGTGTAATAAAATTTTTTCATCATTTTTAGGGATATAAGTAAGTTATCATTGAAACTCAAATCTTATTCTCACCAAAAAACATTGTTGTCACCCCGAATTTCACTCTTATAAAAGGCCATTTTTTGAACAAATAAAAACATATAGAACATCTCCCTACATTTAGTAACCCAAAATAGGTGTGATGTAAAATGACCACTCTAGTATCTATGGGTGGGATAATCAAAAACCAAATTAGACACTATGTTTGAAATCATACACAACAAAAACAATTCCAACATATAACTAGTGTAATTTCCAACAGGGCTGATTCATATATCCTCCTATGAAATTACAACAATATAATTATCCTCCGGGAATATACTGTTTGGCACAAAACATTGTCTAGCATGATCCGGAAACATTATTTGTGAAATTGTGTCAACAAATAGATTCAATTACATCGGAGGTTTCATAATTGATATTAGAACTAAAAATTATTTAAATGGCTGTAGAACCCATTCTCACTCATGTTATCCCATTCAATTCATTGATAAAATAATATTGTTTTAGAAAACCCTCTTATATGAAAATCAATGAGGTGAAAATTTATAAGAGTGTGAAAAATAATGAAAAACCAAAGGTAATGATACC
The DNA here is from genome assembly GCA_963277665.1 of Viscum album. Lineage (NCBI taxonomy): Eukaryota > Viridiplantae > Streptophyta > Magnoliopsida > Santalales > Viscaceae > Viscum > Viscum album. The sequence goes on along the minus strand of OY728150.1, from coordinate 1,928,748,954 downwards.
CAAACCATTATAGGATTCATAATTACAGGAAATTTTGATGAACCCACTTTATAATATGAGAAATTAAAGCGGGATAATGAGTTTAATTGGTTAATATATTTTAAAAGTCAGCTCGAGGAACATGAGGGGACAATTAAAAAGTGTTTATATCAAGAGAAAATTTATTTTATTTTATCTTTAAAAAAGAGTGTAGTTTATCATAGTTGATTTATTTTCTTTAATATAGATCAATATATGATTTTTACTAAAAACCAATCACCAAACCATTGGAAGAAATAAAAAATTTAGAGTTGATATCCATTCATGAAAATGATAATTCCCACTTTTTAGTTGAATAGTTTGTTGAAAATGAACCAATTAAATTGAGGAGTGTTGAAAATAAAACATAGATCGATTCAATATCTCATCATGTGTCTAAAATTATTAACCATATTGGGATCAAATTCATGGTCTATAAATTATAAATCAATTATTCATTCATATGGGATAATCAAAAACATTTTGTCACAATTTCATCCTCTCTTGGTGATAGTAAAGTGAAATTTCTTCTTGATATCTTATATAAGATTTAGAAATAAATTTAATTTACCCTTTTGATATTAAGGGAAATTCCCCCATTTATTGGGACTTATATGATTGTTCATCTATTTGATTCAAAACCATCCTATAATATTCATTGGATAATAAATGACAATATAAGTAACGTGGAGAAAATTTTAATAATTAAAATTTGAAAATCAGGTATTGGGTTGGTTGGGGATTCATGTTTTTCTAAAGACATTAATCTATGAAAATTCCAAGAGTCAACTAGGCTTCTAAAATTATTTTATTTTATTTTATTTTATTTTATTTGTTTTTTTATTGTAGTCCACTTTTGTTTTCCAATGTGATCTATATTCATTTATGTGTGTGATAATTATAGTATTTTCAAATGCAAGCAATGCTTTATAATGTTTAAAACCATCCTTCAATCATCCACAAGGAGTATACATGTGACATGAAGCTAAAGTTACAAATTTCAAAGTAATGATTCATCATAATCAAACAAGGTTATTGTCATACATAATTTCATTTAAAATATCCTTCTCCCCATATTTCTTCCCAATCATGACCAAACTCTTCACTTCTCATTCAACACTAATGAAAGTGTCAATCTATATTGGCATCTGTGGAAGTCCCAAAATTTACAAAAAAAAAAGACAAGGTCTTATAAAACATCATTTCATTTCCTTTCATGTGGTAATAATGTTTTTGAATCATGAAAAATTAACATCAAATAATTTTTCAAACATGATTATGATTTTAATGAAAATTTATGTTCATTATAATATTTTTTTGAAATATCAATTGGTCAATGTGATTTCCTAGTATTAAAACATTCATTATTTTTTTCAATGTTAAACAATACACATTCAATAAATTTGGAGTTAAATATTCAGTTATTGGTTCCATTTCATCATAGAATATGGATTTTTTACACTTTTATTATAATTTGAGTATCCAAAAAAATTAAAAAATTGTGTATAGAATTTTTATTCTAAATGTGTGGAATATGGAACTTGATGATCATAGGTCCATAGTTTTCTTTCATAGAATTAGTATCTAAACCTCTATTGTGAATCATTTAATTGAAGAAACGAATTACTTTAGGCACTTGGGGAACGTGACTCCATATGTTTATAGACATAAGTTGGTCTTTTCATCCCTATCATGGATAAAAAAACATAAAAAACATAAAAAATGAAAAGGAAAACGAAAAAATTGGGTACAAATCTTATGAAATAATGTTATTCCCAACTGTTCTTTCATCTATTCCCTTGAAAAAAAATTGGGATCATCCCTTTTTCGATTCATGACACATAATTATGCTTAATTGAAATAAGATGTAATTTGGAAATGAATTTGAGAAAAATAAATTGATCAGTCTTGGTATATTCTTATGAACATAGATTCTGTGCAATTATTTTGATATTTTTCATGATTGTCTTTTGGAAGGATTTCATTTGTTGAGAAATGTATGTTTAAATATTTATGAAAATGGGAATTAAATTTTCATATATTTGTGATATTTTTTTCAAGGGGACAAGAAAATATCATGTTTGGGTGTGATTAAACACTAAAAGTGTTTAATTATGAGTTTTTTATATTTAAATATTCAATTATTTCAATGTCTACAAATTTTGTTTTTATTTCATTTTATTATTTAAATCTCTTTTAACATCATCAAGAAATTCATATTTATTTTGTATCCATTTGGACGCAATTAATCATCAAAATGTAGAATAAATTAATTTAACGATTATAATTTTATATTTCATGATTTTTTAACACTTTGTGTAAAACATTATTTATTATAGGGTTAATGTAATATTTATAATGGAAGATGAACATTTTTGGATTTGAATACAGAAATTTCAGAAAAAATAAAAATGGGATATATGCCCATTAAAATAAAAGTGGATCCTAAAATAAAATCTTAATGATGCCAAAATTTTATCGATATATAGATCAAATTATTTTGAATATTTAGTTAAATTTTGACTACATATTATTCTGAGGTTTTCGTGGTTATCATAATGGTCAAATTTTATGGTCAAATTATGTTCCATATTTTAAGGCCTATAAAGTAATCCCATAAATTTAATCATAACATACAATTGGAATATCCAATTTGAATTAAATTACTAAATTATTGATATGAAATTTGAAAAAAAATATTTATCTTAAAAGATTTTGCCAAATTCATCCATATTCAATGTATTATATTAACGTTAAGAAGGGGGGGAATCTTGATCCGATTATTATGGTCAATATTGAAAATTCCACATTCCATTTTTTTCTCACCCACATTTGACTAAACTAATTTATAGGGATTATATTGAATCATGTGGGATCTAAAAAATTATAAAATAATATATTTAAGGTGTTTTTGCTTAATGATTTATGGGTAAATTTTTTATTTTTTAAAATCTAATATTAAGTGTTCATATGGTAATTGCATGTTGGTTATTTATCATGAACATCATTTCAATCACATTAATTTCTTAATAAAAATTTTTTTTCTTCTCATGTTATTTTATTAAAATGTTGATACCATTCCTTAAAGTTTTTAATTTAGTCCCAAATTAATGTTGAAATTCATCACAAAACGGTTGAGTGTTTGTTATTTCATTATTTTCCATTCTTATATCATGCTTCTTTAAATCTACTTTTGTCTTATATTGAAATAATTGAATAGATGGAGGGAGAAAACTATAATGGGTTGACGATAGTGTGTTTAGTGGGTGTATATTGAATTTTACATCATTTTCTTTAATAATTAAATTAGTTCATTGTTATTAGATTTTGATTTGATGAATTATTATTTTCATTGTCTTCCCTAACATCAACGTTTACAAATTTTGATTGCGATAATAATCCAATTACATAGAGTTTTCTTTAATTTTATCCTATAAATTAATTTGTGATTACCCTTGGAAGTTTTTTGGGATTACATTGGTGAATTATGTAGGGGAATTATCTCATTTTTTGGATAAATTTTGAATTGTTAGTCTGAAATATTTTAAGCAAACAAATATATCCCCTCTAGATCTAATTACAACCAAGGATCAACTCATATTCTTTAAATAATTATATTAAAATATTTATGTTTTTAATTCTTATATTAAATGAAATATTTTATATATTTTACAATTTTATTATCCGATTTCCAATCAACCAATATTTTTCTAATTCATATCCAATCCTCCAATCAATTTTAGGTTTATCTAGGTAACTTATTAGGTCCATGTGGATTGAACCCCTATATATACTATAGTAGATGCCTCTACTAGTAGGGTAAAATTTGGAACAACTAGTACATATTAGATAATTTAGACACACTAATTATAAATTTTAAATCAGTTTATTTTTATTCCAATTTTTAAAGAGATAAAAATTAATTACAAACTACTAACGTATAACATATTAAAATTAATTTTTCAATAAATATTTATTATGTTATAAAATATAATGAATATTTTTGAAACTAAAACATTATATATTTATTTATATAATGTTACTTCTAAGTTATATATACAGTCAATAAAAAGGTTTCATAATTGATAGTTTATTCTTATTTACATGTGATGTTATAAAGGCAATGGTATTTTTAAAAATATTATTTTTCAATTTGCATATAAAAATTGATTAAATTTAAAAAATAAAAAAATATTATTAATATATTATTAATCATAATGAAAAATATATTTTCATTTTTTTAAAATTAAAATTCTTAAATTTTCTGATTCCATATTTAATTTAAATGTGTAAATATAGTGGAAAGCGATTCAGATTGGAAAGTATCTATTTAAAATGTTAAAAATTATTTATAATTATTTAGTATCGATTCTTAATTAATTTATTGTTAATATATTATTCATATTATCAATATATTTTGTTATTATTTAATCATAATATATATATTTTCTTGAAATAGAAAAAAAAATTAGATAAAATGTATTTTTAAAAATGAAATTATTTTCATAGTTGTTTTAAGAATTTAAATTTGATGAATAGTATTAAAAGTATACAATTTTTTATTATAAACATATTTCATATTTTGGTTACTCATATTCATGCTGGATAATTAAACACCTTTGTTTTAATAGTCATGTTTAATATTTATATTTAACCTATATATATCTCTATTTCTCTTTTAGTACGATGTTCTGTTTAGAGAATGATATTAAACAATGAATTTATTTAAGGAAGATAAATTATAAAATATGGGGGAATTATATTCTCCACCCCTGCCCGCACAAAATAAATTTCATTCTTGAAATTGTAATTATCACTTAATAATAACATTACATAAGGGTATCTAAATAAAATCACGATATAAGAATATATATTCTATGAGATGAAAAAAATGTTTCCTTAGGGATACAATTTGACACAATTTTCCCACAAAATAGTAATATATTCACATTATAAATCATTTATACTAAATATATCGATATAGCTATATATTTGGAGTTTCTATAAGCATACCCTTCATAGCCTAATATTGAATATCATGTATCCATCTAAATTTAAAAACAAAAAGGATTTTGATAATATCCATTCAAAACAGAGTAATTGATCATAGTGTTATAAAATCTCAATCTTAATTTTTATTCTCATATAAAAATATTAATTAAAATTTAGATAATTTCATTTCCAATATGACACACTTGGTTCATATTATAAACATATATTAAAAAATCATGGTTAATTTCATTTGATTTATCTTATACTTTTCAACTTAATATATCATTTTTACTAAGAAATAAATCTTCTATATTGGTTATTAAAGATAATGTGGTCAACAAAATAATATCACTTGTGAGTTTTCTTGATAGGTGTGTGATTAGGATTAATTTTTATACACCGGTTTACAGTTGAGTTAATACCCAGCAAGGCTGATTTTGGGGTATTACCCCTATGTAAATTTATTTCATAACCTGCGTCCACTTTCTAGTATCAAAACATAGATATATTTTCTAAGAAAACATACTAATAAAATTTTACTTCTAATTTAATTTATCTACCTATACTTATACTCAAATTTATTTTTTTCCAATAATGTTCTTTAATATTGACACCAAAGTTATTGTAACCAATTTTCAAAAATAATTGAATAACAATCTGATAAAAATAGAAAAAAAAACTAAGCTATATATAACATCAATTTGAAAATACTCCCATGAAATCAGAAATACATCCCAAAAATAGTCACACATCCCATGTAATTAGAGGTTAAATTAATTATGTATTGTTTATGTTTCAATATTAATCAATATTATTTTCTCTATAATCAAACTATTATATAAACCATTATAGATATTCATTATGTTATACACATCATTATAACATAGGGATATATAAATATAAGGAAATGGTGGGATTAATTTATCATTAATGTAAAACATTTCAAAACTTTTAAAAATTAGATATTATAATATAATGATAAAATTATACCATAGAGAAAAGATATATAAAAATTAGAGTTTCCCATAGATCATCAAGTAAGGACATGTAATCTCAAAATAAACAAAGAATATACCATGGAAAAGAGAGAAGAAACACGATATAAAAAACATGTAATACTTAGTACAATCACAGTCATATAAAAATATAGAAATTTACTTGGTCACATTATAAAAAAATAATTGTAGAAACATAATCATATAAAACTTTTTGAACAAAGATTCATGCATCAAATTCACACAAAAACTTGTGAAAAACTCATCTCAAACCTCATTAATAAAAAAATTTAAAAGAAATTTTCCTAAAATAAATTAATAAAAAATGAAGCAATCTTTATAAATAACATTGACATAATAACATGTGAACAAAGCTTCATGAATCTCATTTACACAAAAATTTGTGAACAAAGTTTCCTACATCTTATTCACACACCATTTATTAACCTAATGTGATACAAAACCTAAAAAAATGGATTTTGGGGATATATAATACCACATACACCAAAATCCATATATATGTGTGACTATTCTAATGAATCATTAATTGAAACATAAATAACCCATGCAATGATAAATGGGTTTCCCATCATTTTTACATTGTATCAACAAAATTATCATCAAGCGTGTAAATGGTTGATAGCAAAAACTCAATCACCTCAAAAATATATTACATAAGAAAAAATATTGTGTTATTCATAATAAATAAATTACAAATATGTTATTCATTTAGATATTTAAAGGAAAATTATGGTCAAACAAAAAAATATTTCTTATGATGCTCCTTTATCTTTGTTATTAGATAAGTAGTTAATTCCACCATGATAATACATTTTTTAAAGGTGATGGAAACCCATTTTGAAAAAATATACATTTAGAAATGAATGGTCATTAATATTAATTGAAAATGAAGTAATGTTTATAAAAATGGAAATGGATAGAAAGATGAAACAATTGATTTTTAAAGGATGGAATACATTTATATCTTTTTGAAAAACCTTTGCTGAAAACCCATATCGCTTAGAATATTTCAAAACATATAATTTAAAATGAGGTAAATAGAAATAAATGATTAAAAATATATATTTAAATAAAATTAAACTTATATATTCTTTATAATTAATGTGTATATATGTTCCCTATTTGAATTATCAACTTTTCGTGATCTCTTTTTTTATAATAAAGTTGAAAAAAAATCCTTAAGGATTGAGTAACATTTAAATAAAAAGTCTTGATGTATAAATAACATGAAATTAAACTTTATGTAACCCAAAGAAATAATTAATTCATGATTTAATATATCATATATGATGTATACCCACCACTTGGATAAAAATATACACATAAAACAAATAGTTTTACAGTGAAGGGAATATAAGATTAAAATTCCTTACCTTCTTTCACCTCTAAGTAAAATTCACTCTGTGATAATGTGTGAAAAGTGTATATCTATTAAAAATGTATAAAAATTTCTCATATACATAATAATTAATAAAATTTATTTACATAGATATAGTAAAATGATAATAGATTTGTTTGTTCGAAAAATGAAGAGGGAAATCAAGGAACAATTTACATAACATTATGAGTATTAAAATTTATTTTAGAATGGATTTAGTGGGTGAGAAAAGAACACACTCATTTATAAAATATAAATTGGAATTTAAGTAAATTATTATGAAAATTTGGAATCATAATTATATGGAAATAAAAAATACTTACAACAAATCAAGTGTGTGAATTTAAAAGTGGAGGGAGAGAATCATGGAGATATTTTGGAACCATGAAAAAAAGGATTATTGAAATTGATTGATAAAATATAAAGATATTATATCATGAAAAGGGAATAATTTCAATACTAAAATATTCATTATGATCATTTTTATTCATAATAAAATGGATTATAAACAATTAAGTTCTTGAATTGAAATGATGAAGAAGAAAATCAAGGAGTGAATTTGACAACATATCAGCTATACAAAAGATTATGGAGATGGATTAATGAGAGAGGATAATAGTATATCATAAGTATTTCATCATTTAGATAGTAATGGATTGATTATAAAAACATGTAATCAAAATAATATTCGAATAAAAATTCATTATAAAAAATCTACTTGAATAAAAAAGAGGTGGTGGAGAACCCTTACCCTATTAAGTAGCCTTTTAAAGATTGGGAGGACTCATTAAAACATTATTAACTACTTGAGATGGACATATAGAGTGATATGGAATATAAATTACTATTAAAGACCTTTTGTTTAGTGTATAAATAGAGTATGGGGGGAGTAATCTCCCTTTATATGTGAAAATAAGGTCTTTTTCATTGAAACAACTGATAGTTAATGGGTACGAATGGAATCACATGGGTGTAGGTTGGGTTAGGTGAGTTTGGTTAGTTAGGTTTGAAAATAGTGGGTCAGACATATGGGTATAACTTTCATACTTAAAGAACATTATTAATAGTGTATGTGACATTTTGAATATTAAAAATTTGAGATTTTTCATTTACCCATTTTACATTTACTAACCATGAGTAAAAATTAATCATGGTAGTTATATTATCACTAAAAATATAAGTTGAACCTTATTACAAAATTTTGACATCATAATCCCAAATTTGGTCTCCTTCTAATATAATTGAATTTTATATATTACAAAACAAAATTTCAAACTAGAAATCATATTTTTTGAAATAATTGGTTCGTAGAAAACGGAGTTTCAATCATTAAGTATTCTTAATATTATTAAAAATTTATTACCAATTTGAAAAGTTTAGATAATAGTTTTTATGTATAAAAAAACGTATTACTGTCTTAATTTAATATATATTTGTTAATTTTATGAAAAATTGACAACAATTTAAAGGTTTTATTCTTTTAAAAATAACCTTTTTTCCACAGTAACTAATTTTTACAAAATGTAACCGAATCAGCATATCTAAAAATAATGTGGTACTAAATAGATAATTTTATATCACTAATAAATATTTTAGCTCGCTAATAAATAATTTTAAATCTATATCATTTCATTAATTTTATGAAAAGTTTAAAATATTATTTTAATTTATTATCGTATAATATATTAAAAACAATTTTTGGGAAAATATTACTTATATTTTAAAATATCAATATTAGATTTTAATTTATACATGATGTTTTAAAAAATAAAATCTTACTTATAAGATGTATATATGGTCAAAAAGATGTAAAATTATTTTGATCTTGTGAATATATCCAAGTGATGTTAAAAATACTATGGTATTTTAAAAAATGATATTTTTCCACTATTCAACAAAAAATAGATTATTTTTTAAAAATAGAAACAATCCATATTAATGTTATATTATTAGAGGTAATCAAAAAAATTTGTTAAAATTTTAAAACAAAATTTCAAAAATTCTATAATTCGTTATTTAATTAAAATCGCATGATATAATAGAAAATAGTATATATTAGAACACTGTTTTTTAAAAGGTTAACAATTTTTTATTCTTATTTCTAATATATAATTAATTAACTAATTGGTAATATATTATTCAATTTATAAATATTTTTTATTATTATTTAATCATAATATACTTTGATTTTTTAAATAAAATAAAAATTTTAGAAACATGTATTTTTAATTGTAAAATTATTATATCAATTGTTTTGGTTATACTAATTATATCTCATTAGTATTAAAATTTGTAACATCCCATATTTTTACAGCAAGTCTAATTCCTCAAGATGTTTTATTTTTTATGTTTAGTGTTTGGACCAACTTATTTCAATAATATCTGAAACTAATTCTGGGAGTTTCATTGATACAAGGCACTGCTTTTAGATGAATTTTGATGCTCAAATACCACGTTGAGGTTTCGAGTGAATTTTGGTTTTATCAAAGGATGAAACCCCATATTTATATATGGTTTAGACTAGGAAGCACATTTTGAAAACCATTGTAGCCTACCAGAAGAAATTGTGTAGCATGTCTATTCTACTGTACACATCTTGTCAAACCATGAGGATATGGGTGCACAGTCATGCGAGGACCTCTTTAGTTCTTATAGTGGATTTCTATATAGTGTATGCATAGTTTTTCGAACTAGATGTTGGTCCCATGTGGTGTTTTGAACCTAGATATTGGGATTCATATGGTTGGTGCATGGTTATCCAAATTGTGTGGTTAGACAATGCGTTCCTTTTAAAATTAGGAAATTATGAAACTACACCTCCCCATTATTACATTACATACAACTATTTTCTTCTCTGCCCACACGCAGAGTAGAGGGAGCCCTCTTATTTATTACTCCCTTAGTATTTTATCCAATATCCTTATCTGATATTTTTTAATCACATTTGGTCTTGTTGGAACTACATTAGTAAGGCCTTACTTCATCTTGATTATCTTCCTCATTTCTCTCGTTATGTGGTGCATTAAATATGTACATTCCATTTTACCCGAATTTCAAGGTTTTCTTCTAAAAAATATATTTTTAACAAATAGGATCCAATTAGTGGCCATATCAATAAAGCCTACATCTATGACTATATGGTAGGTGGTACCCAGATTTCTTCTTGTTTTTGTGGTGTTTTGGCTAGTTCTTTCTCTATTTCTCCATTAGGCTGTCCAGGAGACACCCTAATAATTTAATTCTTATCTTCCAGTTTTTTAATTTCCCTATTATATGTCTATAGACATGATCTACCATGTCTAAAAATGGTATAAGCTATGTGAGAGGCTTCATACCCATTTGGAATATTAGGTCTAGTTTCTTATTTAAATAATATTTTTTATATATATTTCTTACGATGGTTCCATTGTGTCATGATAGTTTTATCCAACAGATTGAGATTTTTTTGATCATCTGGATAAGGTGACGTGGTTCTTAAGGTTACGATAGGCCCAAATTATATGATAAATAATGACCAAAGGATGGTAAATGTGGTCATTAAGATGATGTGATGATGTTATCAGGTTATAAGCATAACCCATGTGGGATTGGTTGGTGATAACCATCATGATGAGTAGAACGGTCATAGGGGAATGTGGTGCAAGGATGATATCACTTAGGAACTTGTATGGGTGATTTCCACTTATAGTCATTGGGATAAGCATTTTTAGAGTCGTTTTCATGTTTATAGAACTTAGATGATGAGAAGGTGTTGACCACTCTTGTGGGTAAAGGCCTATGTTAGATAAAACATATGGTAGGAGTGAATATCAGAGCTATTGGAGTTACTCTTCCTATAATAACAAAGCGATGGTGAAAATTATTTGGTTGACTAAGATGATATCATCCACTACGGGTTAAGATACCCTATGTTATTTGGGGTTGTTGGGCCAGGACATTGAGAGGACAAACTTAGTCATTCATTAGGAAGTCAATTTTTCTGAATATGGTGAATATTTTAAATGACATATATCTATTTGCCTTAGATGTGGCACTTCAAGATGATGATGATTTTTGAGCTCAGGGTTGAGGGACCATGTACTAGTTTGGTCATTCCATTTAGACATCAGATTATAATTATTGGGGGCCTGACGTGTAGTTTCTATTTTTAAAGGAGGTGTTTGAGGGGTCTCGATTTTATTACATGTTAGGGGATTCCTTGGGTTTTATAGTAAGGATCATCACCACTACAATTATATATATACCAATGTGTAGATTTATTACATATATCTAACTGGTGGCATGTGGATACTTGTGATGGGAAAAGAAGATGGATTCATCCTTATAGCAACTGAGCATTATAAAAGAATATTACTTATATTATATTAATGTGTTGTATTATTTATTTATATGCACATTAGTTTTCTATAGATGTAAGATAATAACACATTGGTGGTGTTATATTAAGACTCATTCACTCACCCTACATAGGCCCTTCGAGACACATGTATATTTTTTCTCTGGTGATCAAGTAAGGGTTAGGGATTAGGAGATGGACCATAGTGATCATGTCATACTACATAGCGTGGGAGGGATGACAAGGACATTGGATGTTCCTACATCATTTAAAGATGACATTTGTGTATTTCATTGTTGTATCGTCATGATTATATGTGTATGTTGTTAGTCAACCATGGGTGACCCTTTCTTCTCATTTCATTTTATGGCAAGGTATCATATGGAAATATTTGTTTTATTAACTATAACGGAGTTTTATTCTACAAATGGTATGTTTTTATTTATTAATTATTATTGATGTATTCGGTTATTGATTATACTATAACTTGTCATCGTGTTCCTCAATGGTGGGTTACTGGAATTTTTTTTCATAGTCCTTCTTCCACATTTGTATTTATCCATATACTGTTATTACTATCATCATACAAGGCTAGTTTCTCTCCACTATCACCTCTTCACGCCCTTTCTATTATCCAGAAGCATTTTTCACATAAGGAAGTGTGCCTTATGCCTAGTGTCTCTTTGACCAAGAGAACCATTTTTAAGTGGCTCTCATGTAATTCCACTATAAATGGAATCATAAATTTTAATGAATTTAAATTATTAGTAGTATTCAAATGTCTACTAATTATATCAATTATTCTTTCTTTATATGATCTTATTATTGGGTTTATGATAGGCCAATGACTAAGATGTCATTGGAACTAGGTTGAAATCTAGTTTTTGGTGCTTGTAGTCCCATGAACGGTGGATAGACCAAGTTTCTAGGGGTTCAAAATTGATATTCTACATTTTTCATTAACATTTTATTTGATTTCCAGCTCAAGTGGAAGACTTGGGTGTAATGGACATTATTATTTGGCTTTTAGACCTTGGCCTAGTATGAAAATGGAGGTGTGATTATGTTCTATAATAGGATGTTAGGCATAGATGGTGTGCTTTTTTGTTTTTATATTCATTGGGATCCTAAATTATACTAAGAGGTGTTGGGTTATTTAATGTGCCTACAAAAGAATATAAAAAGTGTTTTCCTACATAGCCTCTCTTTAGTGTTGTTATACTCATCCATCCTAAGAATGTGGTTAGAATGAGATATATATGTAATAATAAGTGACTATATACATGTGATATGTACATATATATGAGTTTTCCTAGATATTATTGGAGTAGGAAGAGATAATGATAAGGTCTATGTTGTTTTAAGTGTCAATAAGGCATATAAATAGTCTTTTCATATATATCATATCTTCTGGAATTTTAATCAGCTAACAAGGATTCTATGTGATTAAAAACACTTTTATTAGAAGGTTAGGGCCATGAGTATAGATTTATATGTGATACATGGATCTAATATGGGAGGTTGAGTGGTCGTGAAGCCGGATGTCGGGTGATGTGGTTGCGATGGGGGAGTGTAATGGAGGTTTGAGTGTGCCTCTTGATGTAGAATTCATTATCTACATTATATATATATATTACTATGGATGTATATCCATGGTATAGGTATTTAGTTGGATTCCATCTAGACGGGATCTGGTGGAGTGTCAGGTGGGTTGTGATATGATTTCGCTTGAGCATGCACAAGATTAGGCCCCTGAGGGTTGGGATGCTGCCCTGGAGGTTCGAACTGATCTTGAGCAATAGTTATAGGCACAGATATGGGCTCTTCTATTGGGGTGGAACATTACATGGAAGCTTTTAGGCCCTGTCTCACTGAATATCTTTGGGCGGTCTTGGTTCATGTAATCCAGAGGATTGACTAAGAAACTTAGGGAGAATAGCCATCAATTGAATACTAGACTTGAGAGTTCCAGTCACAGCACCCATTGCTATTTTAGGGTGAGGCAGGACCACTAGTGGGAGTTAACTAGATAGTATTAGTACAGACCAACTCTGATATGGTTGAGTAACCTCTATGAAAGAAGGTGAATCTAGGTACATATATGATCATAGGGCTATAAAATATTGGGTGGGATGTATATGTACTGAATGGAAGACACGAGAGACTAGTCTAGATGGATTTAGAGGCTACGTTCTTTGAGAACTTATTCGCTAAAATGATAATGTAATAGATAGTTTTGGTTTTCCAAATCTTATAATAGGGAGACATATCCTTCTTGGACTATGATGCTATGTTCATAGACATGTCTAGTTTTTCACCTATTATGGTAGGTGATAGCACCACTATAGTAGGGAACTTCAGAGATGGTTTATGGAATTTCATTAGGGTGTAGCTAAACATATTCAAGTTGGACTAATTCTAAGAGGCTTTGAATCATGCACTGATAGTTGAGGGATTTTTTACAGACCGTTCATATTACAGCCAGGTGATGACATCTATTTATATTATCAGCAATGCTTCAGATACCATGGAGTGGGGTTGAGAGTAATATCAATAGGGTAGTTTGATATCATAGGTTTTTTCATGAAGTATGTATCCTATTGATTTCATTTAAAATGTTTGTTTATGTATTACTGTGAACACCCTATAAGGTTATTTGGGTATGAAGGGTGTATGTGGATTTTTCATAGTTCGGAACCTAACTTTTTAGAGAAATCATGTGGGCCGCAATGTTACATGTAACTGTGTGAACCAATATGCATGGTTAGATAAACAATGAATGGTTGGATTGCGGGTTATAGGATCCCACGTAGTTTGTTATGCTATGCGATTTAGGGTGCACTGTGATGGTAAAATATGGTTATGCTTTTTGCAGTGGTCTGAAAAATGGTTTAAAAACATTTAGTCAAACCATGTATACAGAACATGTGATTTTACCTTTCCTACAATAGTGGGTGAATGGGTTGTGTATGCTTATGAGAACCATGCAGCCAAATCCTACAACCAAGGGTTTTTTGTTAAATTATAATTTTTCCTTAAAATTGATAAAACATAATTCTTTTTTCCTTCTTCTTTTGCAATGTATATCACCATTATTGGAAGAGATATTTGAAAAAAATACTATATATTTTCCTATCTCTTTTTCTGATCTTGAAATTATGTATTGATCCACTTGTTGAACCCAAATATATGAGTAATCAATTCTTTTTTTGTTTCCTCATTCTTATTAGTATTCAATGTTCTATTTTGGTGCAATATAATTATATTTTTTTCAAGGTTCTTTATGTAACATCCCAGATAAATGAAGAATAAGACATATTTAATAATTATTAATATTTTTGAATTAAATATTAATTTTACATTAAATGGGTTTCTATGTTCGATAGCATACCTGATACGCAACAATGAGTTTCTTTGGAATCCTACGTTGCACACTAATAATATAATATTATTATTTTAAATGGTAGTTAACTCCTAGTCGTTGTATTGGCGTGAATGAACAAAACTAACTACAATATGATAATACGTGTTTTTTAAATGTATTTACATTTATCCAATAAAATTTAGAGGCTAAAAATGTGAATGAATCTAATTTTAATCATAATTTACATTAAAAGGCTGATTTGCCGCCTTTTAATGGCGAACCCTTTTTAAATCTAGTTTTGGTCACCTTGATACATTTTATATGACCAAATAAAATCCTTCTTTAGAATAGGGACATCAAAATTTACATTGTGTAAATTTTTGGTATTTTTACGATAAAGATCATTTTTTAATGAATAGTGAAAAATATTGTATTTTAATTCAAAAGTGCCTTTTAATCTAATTTATTTATATGGGTAAATTATACATTAAATTAATTTTAATGTTAAATTAAAATATATTTTTACCATTTTAATCCAATGTAGGTCATTGGAAGTAATTTCACTTTGAAATTGGACATAAACAAGTATCAATCTTTTGATTGTTATTGTTTCTTACAAACACGCTATTTGTTTTGATAGTGGGAATTAATTTTAAAATCAATTAATGCCACTTCTATGTTTTTAATTTGGAAAAATAGACATCAATTTTTAATTCATAATATCAAATAATTATTTGGATGAATTTTTGGTACTTTTCTAAAAAACATTAATTTTTGATGAATAGTGACACCACTTAGTCGTAGCTAAAAAACTAACTTTTTCATTTAAATGAAATTTTAAAACTTCTGTGAAATTAATTTTTAATATCAAACATACATGTTTGTTATCAAGAAGTAAAATGTTTTTCATTAACATGAAATTATTTTTTTGGTGAATAATAACTTTTGACTTTTATTTACGGTAGTTAAAGGTAAATATGGTAATTCAAGGTTAAAAGAATATTATAATTATTAAAAATTAACATAACACTTGTCCTAACCATATTTTTTGATTCATTAATGACCATTGGGATATTTAGGTCTATTTTGGGACCCCTTTGATCCACTTGGAAGTGATAATGACAATTTAGATAAATAAATTTATAGTAAAGGCCAAAATGACATAAACAAAAATCCATTAGTAATTAATTTGTATATGGTGTTATATAAGTCATATTTTTTACTATAAATATTATTTTTAAAGATAAAACGATTTCCTATGTCATGGTATTTGTTTTATAATTTTTAGACATCAAATAAATTAAATTATTCAGGACACAATAATGATGCAGTATTTACCTCATTAATAAATGATTTAAATAAATAAGATTATAATGATCAAAATATTATCCAAAACATGTCAAATTTGGATTGGATGATTTTATTTATACCATGATTCATCTTATCTTAGAATATAATTATTTTTTACCAATATAAACCGAATATCATTATATAATAAAATAATAGTTTCACACTTTCCTAAAGAGCCCATCCGCCCCCTTATAAAAAGAGACCACTTCTAACCAATTACCCACACCTATAAAGACATTTGGATAGTCCAACCTTGGCCCAATTAAGCTATAAACATCCATATCCTCCTCCTAGAAGCCTTAACTTAGGCATTAGGCATTTCAAGAAGTCCTTGGTTCAAACCAAAGATAATTACCCAAATTAAAGGTAATGATTTCTCTTAAATTGTTTACTTTTATTTTACTTCTCCAATCACTAAAATATTTTTATTTCATTTCTTTTGTAACGACACCAGTATCCTAAAAATACTATTATGTTGTTATGATAAGGATTATAACTACAATTACACACACCTCCATCTAATGGATGACGAACAAAATGTTTCTGTGGATGGAAAACTAAGGCCTCACGAAACGATGATTATTCAATTACATCTTACCGCCTCTAATGTTGGCCATTATGATGGAACTATATTTATATATGATATATATTATGTTTATTATTTCCTTATTCTTCTGTACTTCCCATTTATATCATTCCTTTATGGATTCCATAGTGCGTAAAATACGATAATCTCATTTGAGGAAGTGCAGACTACCACCGCCTCAAAGTGATTTGATTCGTTAATGCCTTATGTGGGATGTATACAGGATGTAGTTAATGATATGATATATGATATTATACAGGAATTATAATATAACTATGTATCATTATGTTTTATTTCCATTAAAATAAGAAATAGAAATGAAAGTAGCGTTCATGCGTACGTACGACTTACTGTCTCTATGAACGGTGCATTTCATTTCATACCTCTAAATGTTATGTAGTATTATAAAAACATGTATATACTGGATATATATGATATATATGATATCCAAATCATTAATAGCATTCTTTATATATGAACTATTTACCACCAGGACAAATTGTAAATATAAGGTGTTCATTTTGATTCAAGTACCAAATATTGACAAAATGAATGTTATTTACTTAAATGATTACATAATGTTTCTAACATGGTAATAAGTCATATAAAAGGAATAAATACCTTTAAAAATTTTCATAAGAAATTATAAATTAACTTTAGTTTATTATTCCGGATATTAATGAATGATCAAGTCATGTCGGACACAAGGTAATGGATTCGACCTCTCTCTTTCTTTTCAAGTACTCTCTTTTATGTCATTTAATTTATGCTCAATGTTAGTTGGATGTTATTTTTTATTCAACATAATGTAATTTTTATTTTTCATATAATGAGATACACTCTCTTAATCTCATAAAATAATTTTTAGAATTTTTATGTGGTGTCGTTAGGCTGACGAATTTTTGTAAGGGATTTTCTTATCTCACTTTTAATTCCATGAGATTTCCACTGTTCACCACATATTCATTGCATGAGGTGTATTTTGTACTTAAATTTATTATATATTATCATGATTCTCGTTATATTCATGGTATTATGTGATTAACTTGGTGCTTATTAACTTTTGTTCATATGACTCAGTTGATTACAACGTGGTAAAGGGTTTCGTATCACTCTTTATTCCTGTGAGATTCATGCTATATTTGCCACTATTTCCTTTTGTGTGGTGTATGTACTACCCATTATTGTACTTTTTTGTAATATAATTTTTTTTATTTGTATTTAAATATTCATTGAATGGTCCTTCTTTCATGTGGCGTATTTGTTTTAGTTACCAAATTGGTAAGGGAACCTTTCACCCTCATATTTTAAAAGACATCTTTTGTTATGTCTTTTAATTTACATCATATTATGTTGGGATATGTTATATAATATACTTATTGGTTTAAACTATATGTCCATGTGATGAGACACCATTTTTATCTCATCAAATCATTTTATTAATTTTAAAGTGATTTTGTTAGGCTGTCAAATTTTTATAGGGGAACTTCTTAACCCAATTTCAATTCTTTAGGTTCAACTTGTAATTCTTGAACATGTCGTCCTATGAATATGTTTGAATAAACTATAATTATTTTACACTTAATATCCATTTAAATTGGGTGTATTTATATTTTTCACACATAATTATGTCATTGATATATCCTTAATTTAAGGATACCATCTTTATAAGGGATTTCATCTCAATTTAAATTTTCATTGAGACTTCACTGTTGTTATGCACAAATTCACTCTTATGTGGTGTATATACTGTCATTTGGAATAATATATCATGAATACCTTTATTCTCGTGATATTATAATGTTTTGATTTAATTTTATTCCTTAATTATTTGTATTCAAGTGTCTCTCCTTTTTATTAAAAAACTCTTTAACTAAAAGATCGTTTAAAATGTTTTAAAGATTTATTCATCAAAATATTTCTCATTAATGTCCATGATTTAAAAATGGGTTTTAGGATTTATTTATATGGACATTAATTTTTTCAAATGATAATTCTTTTAACAGCTTCAATGTGGTATGGGACTCACTGATTCAAAAATCAATTTTTAAATGGTTTTGAAAATGATTTGATAAAAAATTGTTAACATTAATATCTTGATTTTTTATTCTAGAATGTGGAAATTTTATCTTTCATTTATACATGTGTTATATGTTATGATTATGTTATCGTTATTGGGCATTGTTTTCATATACGGGTGGTTTCATGATAAACCTAGGGCTGGTGAGCCTGAGATAGCTCTCCAATGCATTGGGTAACGCGATGGAGGTAAACATGAATGTTTCTACTAAAATATTTAGGGAATATACTGTGATGGGTATTACAATGTAACTACATATATTTCTGTGATAGCTAAAATGTATGTATGATATGGATTACAGATGTTACCTTTATAATTAATGATTTCAATGTGTCTTTTATAAGTCTTATGATTTCATAAGTTAAGTAAAAGAGTTCATGTTTTGTATGTATTTATGAACAAATGTTTTGATTCATTGTTTTATAACCCTTACTGAGCTTTTTATCCTCATCCCATGTTTTTAAATGTTTTCACAGGACTTAAAGATGAATAAGGTCAAGGATGGGATCAAGGAGAAGTCATGCAGTCTAAAACATGGAACTAGACATGACTCTTTTTTAACAGTTTTTATTTTACCAATAAAAAGGAAATTGTGTAGATATGTCTACCTTGTAATCTTTTGATATGTTATAGTTATGTCATAATTATCTAAAAATATAAACCTGAAAAGATCTTTAATGTGAATTATTCATGTAATTCAATATTATGTAATGTTTAAGGACATGTCCATATAGTTGGTATCAATGGTCTGTTTAGACAAATTTAGGGATTAGGAATTTTTGTTAGACATATGGTTAGTCCCTATCTATTATTTCAGTTAAATCCTTGTTTTATAACTTTTCAGATCAAGGAAAGTCAGTTACAAATGGAAGGAGGATGATCTAAAATGACATTCATATCTCTTCCTGATGACATTCTTGCAATAATTATTGCAAAGTCGTGTTTGGATGATTGTGAGACTTTTTCTTGCATACAAATCACTTGCAAGCAGTTTTTTGAGATATCAAACACCTCCATTGTTCCTCATTATTATCGTGGGTCTTGGGTTTTATATAGAAAAATCATATTTTCACAATATTCTCATATTTTCAAGAATGATAAATATTATCAAGTAATTTTCAAATATTTTAACCTATCACAACATTTTGAAGCATATTATGATTTAAAAAAGGTACTAAAGAAAGAGACACTTGCGCAACCTATTTATATTTGATTTTAAAATATAGTCTCTCAGCACATACTTATGGTATTTTAAAACAACCATTAATTGAAAGATTCAACTCAAATTCGGTTCAACTGTTTTACAGATATCATGTTTTATCAGATTTTTTCAAATTATATGTCATACATGATTATTTTCCAAATCTATTTTTCTGTGAACACCCATATGACCCATGTTGTACAAGGTGTATTTGTATGGAGGAAGAAAATGATTTTGAAGGATCTTTAAATCATTGTTTCAATGCATGGACCTTTTACCTACGTGAACAAGATGTTTATGAAACCAAATGGACACCATGATCAAGGTATGATGTTCTTCATTTTGGGGATTATTTTATTTTATCATATTGTGGTGAAATAAGACATCAAGAATTAAGATGATGAGATCATAATGAATTTGGATGAAGATGAGAGGAATAAGGAAACCTTTGAGGATAAAACATGTAAGGGTTATTTTTGAGTTTTATAAAAAGGACAACCAATAGGATGGGTGACAACCTAAAGGATGGGTGAAAACCCATCGATTCCAACATGGCTACATGAATAGAACCCACAACTGAACGACGACAAGGGTGCATCGCCTACCACTAGACTACTTGAATTCCATGGTTAATATGAATTATTATTTTAGTAAAATGTTTTTATTGAACAAGAATAATTTGATATGTGTAAATTATGTTTTATCAAATGGATATACTTATAATTGAAAAATGATTTACTGATTATGTGAAAAAAGGTTGTTATGAAAGACGTTCTCTCTCTTGAGGAAACACTATATGCTTATGGAAGATACAATACTATGGGATTTCAATTGTGGAATAATGGTTTATATTTTAGTTTGGAAGAATATATGTTTTTATTATGGACACATTATGATTTTATTTATTTATGAAAATGAGTAACCTATCATGGAAAATATGTGATTAGGTTAATTACTTTTCAATATGAGACTTTATAAGAAACTGATGTTACTTGGAGATAAATGTCAAGATGTATCTCAAAAGTCTATATAATTAAATCCTTATGAGATTTGGGTAAAAATCAATGTTTGGATTACTTTTGAATAATTTTAGGGACAATTTTTTATTTAATAGTCTTTGTTGAACTTTGGGTTTTGTTAAGACAAATTTTGGAGATTAAGTGTAGTTTCTTTTTATGTAAAAGTTTATCCTTTTGGGGATTATCTAATCATGTACTAAATGTTTTGGTTTTATTTAATATCTAAAGACAAGGGAAATATATAGTTCATCTTTTTTGGATTATTTGATTCTCTCGAAGTTGATTATAGCACTTTTAATGTAAATAAGTTGTCCTGAATACTCATTATATAAAGGAAATATGAGTTTGTATTACAAATATAGTGAAGGATAAAAGTATAAAAGAAAATTAATTGTGTTTCCAAATGTTTTTATTTATGTTAAAAAATAATTTCCTCAATTAAATGTAACTTAAAACAAAAGACCTTTTCTATTAAATTTTCCTACTGGGAAATCAAAGACTATTTAAAACATTACATGTTTGTGACTTTCTAGTGGTTAACTTTCTCCTAAACACATTATCTATCACTCTTCGTCAAAAATTAATGGTTTGTTTTCTCCTCCATAAACATGTTTTCATGGAATTATAGTATATTTTGTCTTGAATAACCTTTTTACTTCTCTTCGTTTATTTTAAAGTGATGGTTTTGTTGACTCTTTTTCCAATGTGGGGATTTTAATGATTTTTCCAAGCCCAGTTTTAAAATTGTGAGGACACAATTCACAAAAGGGGGAAAGGATGTAAAATCCTAGATAAATGAATAATAAGACATATTTCATATTTATTAATATTTTTTAATTAAATATTAATTTTACTTTAAAGGGGATTCTATGTTCGACAGCGTACCCGATACACAACAATGGGTTTCTTTGGATTCTTACGTTGCACACTAATAATATAATATTATTATTTTAAATGGTAGTTAAATCCTAGTCGTTGTATTGGATGTAATAATAAATATTAACTAAAATATGATTATACATGTTTTTTAAATGTATTTACATTTATCCAATAAAAGTTAGAGGCTTAAAATGTTAATAAATCTAATTTTAAGCGAGATTTACATTAAAAGGCCGATTTACCGCCTTTTAATGGCGAACAATTTTTAAATATTGATTTGGTCACTTTAATAATTTCTAGATTAACAAATAAAATTCTTCTTTAGAATGGGGACATCAATATTTACTTTGTGTAAATTTTTGGAATTTTGTCGATAAAGTTTATTTTTTAATGAATAGTGAAAAATATTTTATTTTAATTCAAAAGTGCCTTTTAATATAATTTATTTATATGGTTATATTCCACTTTTAAAAGGTTTTATATAGAAATTATAATTAATTTTCACCATTTAATCCATTTTTTTTCATTGTAAGTAATTTCACTTTGAAATTGGACACAAACAACTATCAATCTTTTAATAGTTATTGGTTCTTAAAAACAGGCTATTTATTTTGATAGCCGGTATTAATTTTAAAATTAAATAATGAAACTTATATGTTTTGAATTTTTCAAAATATACATCAATTTTTAATTCGTAATATCAAATAATTATTTGGCTGAATTTTTCGTATTTTTCTGAAAAACCTCAATTTTTGATGAATAGTGACACCACTTAGTGGTAGTTAAAAAAATGACTTTTTCATTTAAATGAAAATTTACCACTTCTGTGAATTTAATTTAGAAAATCCAACATACATGGTTGTTATCAATAAGTAAAATTTGGTTCATTAATATGAAAATAATTTTTAGTGAATTGTAACTTTTGACTTTTATTTGCCACGATTAAAGGTAAATAAGGTAATTCAATGTTAAAAGAATATTATAATAATTAAAAATTAGCATAACACTTTTCCTAACCTTATTTGTTGAGTCATTAAAGACCATGGGAATATTTAGGTCTATTTTTGGACCCCTTTGTTCCACTTGGAAATGATAATGACAATTTAGATTAATTCATTTAAGGTAAAGGCCAAAATGACATAAACAAAAATATTTTAGTAATTAATTTTTATATGGTGTTATATAAGTCCTATTTTCGAAGATAAATATTATTTAGAAAGATAAATATATTAATTATATCATGGTATTTTTTTTAAAATTTTAAACATCAAATAAATCAAATTATTTATGACATAATAATGATGATGTATTTACCACATTAATAAATGATTTAAATAAATAAGATTATAATGATTAAAATATTATAGAAAAATGTCAAATTCTAATTGGATGATTTTATTTAGACCATTAATAATCTTATATTTGAATATAATGATTTTTGGACCATTATAAACCGAATATAATTATATAATAATATAATAGTTTCACACTTTCCTAAATAGCCCCTCCTCCCCCTTATAAAAGGAGGCCACTTCTAACCAATTCCTCAAACCTCTCAAGCCATGTGGCTCGTCCAACCTCTACCCAATTAAGCACTCAACATCCCTATCCTCCTCTTAGAATCCTTAACTTAGGCACAAGACATTTCAAGAAGTCCTTTGGTTCAAACCAAATAGAGTCACCCAAATTAAAGGTAACAGTTTCTCTTAAATTGTTTACTTTTAATTTACATCTCCAACCCCTAAACTCTTTTTATTTCCTTTATTTTGTGACAACAAGAGAATAATTAATATACTAGTATGTTTCTATGATAAGTATTAGAACTAAACATACACACACCTCCATATAATGGATGAAAAACATAATCTTTCTTTGGATGACAAACTAAGGCCTCATGAAACGATGATTGTTCAATTACATCTTACCGCATCTCATGGTGGCCATTATTATGGAACTATATTTATATATGATATATATTATGTTTATCATTTCCTTATGTTTCTATACTTCCAATTTATATCATGACATTATGGTTTCCATAGTGGGTAAATACAATAATCTCATTTGAGGAAGTACAGACTACCGCCCCCTCAAAGTGATTTGATTCGTTAATGCCTTATGTGGGATGTGTAATGGATGGAGTTAATGACATTATATATGATATAATACTATAATTATAATATATCAATGTATCATTAGGTTTTATTTCCATTAAACTAAGAAATAGAAATGAAAGTAGTGTTCATGCGTACGTACGGTTTACCGTCTCCATGAATGGTGCATTTTATTTCATACCTCTAATTGTTATGTAATATTATAAAAACATTTATATACTGGATATATATGATATATATGATATAAAAATCATTAATATAATTATTTATATAATGAAATATTGACCACATGGACAAATTGTAAATATAAGGTGTTCATTTTGACTCAAGTACCAAATATCGACAAAATAAAGGTTATTAACATAAATGATTACATAATGTTTATAACATGGTAATAACTGATATAAAATGAATAATAAACTTGATAAATTTTCGTTATAAATTATAAATTAACTTTAGTTTATTATTCAGGATATTAAATATTGATCGAGTCAAGTCGAACACGAGGTAAGGGATCCGACCTCTCTCTTGCTTTTCAAGTAATCTCTTTTATGTCATTTCATTTATGCTCCATGTTATTATATTGGAGGATGTTATTTTATATTCCCCATACTGTAATTTTTATTTTCATATTATGAGATACCCTCTCTTACTCTCAACAAATAATTTTATGATTTTTTAAGTGGCACTGTTTGGCTACGGAATTTTTGTAAGGGATTTTCTTATCTCACTTTTAATTCAATGAGATTTCCATTGTTCGCCACTTATTCATTGCATGTGGAGTATTGTGTACTGCCATTTAATATATATTATCATGATTCTCATTATATTAATGGTATTCTGTGATTCATTTGGTGGTTATTAACTTTTGGTCATATGACTCTGTTGATTACAACATGGTAATGGGTTTCGTCTCACTTTTTATTCCTATGAGATTCATGCTATATTTGACAATATTTCCTTTTGTTTGGTGTATATACATCCCCTGATTGTACACTTTGTGTAATATACTTTTCTTTATGAGTATTTACATCTTCATTTAATTATCCTTCTTTTATGTGGCGTATTTTTGTTAGTTACCAAATTGGTAAGGAAACCTTTCACCCTTCCCTTTTTAAAAGACTTCTTTTGTTATGTCTTTTAATTTACATCTTATCATGTTTGGATTTGTTATTCAATATCCTTATTGATGTAAAATATATTTCTAAATTATGAGATACCATTTTTATCTCATAAAATCATTTTATTAATTTTAATGTGACACCATTAGGCTGTCGAATTTTTACAAGGGAACTTCTTAACCCAATTTCAATTCTTTGGGTTA
Organism: Viscum album; assembly: GCA_963277665.1. NCBI lineage: Eukaryota > Viridiplantae > Streptophyta > Magnoliopsida > Santalales > Viscaceae > Viscum > Viscum album. The sequence continues at coordinate 1,928,723,297 of OY728150.1, read as the reverse complement.
AACTTGTACTTATTGAACATGTCGTCCTATAAATATGTGTGAATAAACTCTCATTTTTTTACACATAATATCCATTTATATTGGGTGTATTTATATTTCTCACACATAATTATGTTATTTATTTATCCTTAATTTAAGGATACCATCTTTATAGTGGATTTCATCTCAATTTACATTTCCATTAAGACTTCATTGTTGTTATACACCAATTCACTATTATGTGGTGTATATACTATAATTTGTAATAATATATCATTAATAACTTTATTCTTATGGAATTATAATTTATTGATGAAATTTTATTCCTCAATTATTTGTATTCAAGCATCTCTCTTTTTTGTTAAAAAAACACCTTAACCAAAACATCGTTTTAAATGTTTTAAATATTTATTCTTCTAAATATTTCTCAATAATGTCCATGTCTTCAAAATGGGTTTTAGGATTTCTTTATATGTACATTAATGTTTTCAAATGATAATTCTTCTAAAATATTCAAAGTGGTATGGGACAGTTTGATTCAAAAATCAATTTTTAAATGGTTTTGAAAATGATTTGATAAAACATTGTTTATTTAAATATATAGATTTGATATTTTGGAATTTGTAAATGTTATCTTTCCTTTATACATGTGTTATATGTTATGATTATGTTATGGTTATTGGGTATTTTTTTCGTATATGGGTGGTTCTGTGATAAACCTAGGGCAGGTGAGCCCGAGATAGCTCTCTAATGCATTGGGTAACGTGACAGAGGTAAACATGAATGTTTATCCTATGAGATTTAGGGAATATATTGTGATGGGTATTCCAAAGAAACTCTATATGTATCTATAATAGTTATAATGTAAGTATGATATGGATGACACAAGTTTCCATTTTCATTAATGATTTCTATATGTATTTCATAAATCTTATGATTTCAGGAGCTAAGTAAAAGAGTTCATGTTTTGTATGTATTTATGAACAAATGTTTTAATTATTTGGTTTAAAACCCTTAATGAGCTTTTTATGCTTGTCCCATGTTTTGAAATGTTTTCCCAGGACATAAAGATTGATAAGGTCAAGGATGGGTTCAAGGAAAAGTCATGCTTTCTAAAACATGGAACTAGACCTGACTCTTTTTTAACAGTTTTAAATTTATGAAAAAAATGGAAACTGTGTAGATATGTCTACCTTGTATTATTTTTAGATGTAATAGTTATATCCTAATTCTATAAAACTATAAACTTGAAAAGATCGTCAGTGTGAATTATTTATTTAATTCAATATTATATAATGTTTACGTTTTGGTCCTTATACTTTATCTCTTCATCATTTTTATTCTGATTTAAGTTATATCAGATGTCAATACTGGATGATAAATTCACTATGTACCTAAGGTATATGGTCTATAATATTTCTATTTGGTATTATTTATATTAATATATTTTTCCTTGTACTACCTATTAGACTATCTTGAGTAGCCTCATAATAAAAATATTAATATAATTAAATGAAATAGAATGTGTTACAGTTTCCCTTTACTTACTTGAGTATATTTATAGGTTTTTCCCAAACTAAGGCCACCCAATGGGTGTTCCCATTTCTATTTCTTATATTTAAACCTTCTATTGTTTGTGTTTTGAGATTTCCTAGTTTTACTAAGCTTATAACTAAACAAACTGAATTAAACTATTTGATTTAGAGATGTACTTCCTCCTACATCTTGTGATATTTGAGGTTGAATTGTTTACATTTTTAATTTTAGTTGGTTATATAGGAGGTTATATTAATGATATTATATTCTTATGAATTGAATGATAGAAGAGGTTGTGGATTTAATGGAAGTAGACTCCATGGTTGCAAAACCGTGGATCCAGATTCCATTATAAGAGATAGATGTATATAATACGGGTCTTGAATGTTGAAGTGGGAGCCTTGGATGAGATTTATCTTTGGGTTTTGATTTTGTGTTATTATTATGTAATTTCTACCCTTTCAATCAGGTTGTTATTATGCTCATCATTTATAGTATTATTATGCATGCTCCAAAATCCAAAACTCAAAACCTCGTGAGGTCCCATCGAGTTGCTACTGGGAATCCAAAAGGATACCCTGGTCTTCTAATCCTTGGTTCCGGACCTTCATGGTTTGACACTTGATTATATGAAAACAATTAGTAAAATATAATATACATGATTATATGGCTTGGTCATGGATGTTTCAACTCTTCTGGTCATACGAAAAAGTCATGGTTGACATCATATATATGGATACATGGTGAGGTTGTATTAGTTGTTTCTTTTTTTTGTAGATACCTTGTTATAGTAGCTTGACCATGTTTTGTAGAGAGACTAGTCGAGTTATACAGTATCACTTATTTTATATTATACTTTTCATGGTCACCTTACTTTTACTGCTGCTTACCTATTAGTTTCATTAACTATAATTTATATTTTTATATTTCACATTCAAGAATTTTTATTGGAAATTGGATGGTTCCCTATTGGATTGTATCTCAGACCCAATTCAGGCTATCATTGGGTACCCAGATAGACTCTATGAATGTAGGTAGGGAAAGAATCAATTTCCCACTGTACGATTCAAGATTTTGTGACTCGCTTAAGATAAGGGGAGCACGAGACCATGTTGAGTCTCATGATGTTATATGTGGATAATAACTTAATTTTATTTTCGAATATAGACCCATTTATTATATTGTATGGTTGTATAAATATATTTGCATTCATTTTAGAGACATTTTTCATCATCAATTATATATGAGATTAATTTTTTTATTGCTATCTATTCATATATTTTATCTATTATCTTACTATTTTACTACATCTTCTTTATGAATGTGATTTCTGTTCCACATTGTTGAGCTCTGGTAATGAGGGAATAATCACCCAAAAAACACCATAGGCCCTCTCTACTAGTCGGAAGCCTCTGAAATTTGGGGAGATGCACTTGAGGTTATGTGGAAAACTTTGTTCCGGACACTGTTGAGTGGAATCTGGGTTCCAGATAGTACAAATTGGTATCCAAAAAAATTTTATTTTAAAGTTTACTTTACTATTTTGAGATAATATAATGTTATAGGAAGGTATTTTAATTTTTTATTGATATGTGATTTCTTTTATCAAACACACATAAAATTGAAATACAAATTTCCTCAAATGGAAATTGATATTTCTTGATTTGACTGTTATAATGGATTTGATTCCAACATTGTGTGATGAACATGAATTGTGATTTCATTATTGATAAGATTGAGGATTTTGTTTTGTTTTAACCTAATGGGATATGGGAAATCCATCTCTTGCATAATTTTATGGTCTCAAGAGTACTCACATGCCAAGAATTATACCAAGTAACATAGGATCCATTGCCCGTTCCCGGATGTTGTGACATGTGTTGTAAGATATATATCTAATGTTTTGAGAGAATTTTTTATAGGTAAATAAGAATAATAGTTTGTAATCAGAGTACCTTCTATAACATGAACATTGTCTTCTTGATTATGTTACTACAGACGCCTTGTGAGGAAAATTGTGGCACATTGAGTCATCAAACATGAGTTTCGTGGATTGGTATGTGATAGGGCTTATATTAGGTGGATTCTATATTTTGGTTCTTGGAGAGTATGGGAATTATGTATCGAGAATTGGTGAAACATTTTGTTTGACCATTGAAAATCAAATGGGAAATGAATATGAAATTCAAATGGAATAATGAAATGGAAAATAAAGAACCCAACCTAGACCAAAAATTTTAGTGGGAAACACATAGTGCCTCTTGTGTATTTTAGAGACTATTTCATTCTAATTAGTCCTGCATTTAGGAGTAGGTTGTCTAGTATGACGTTTTAATAGGGTTTTTTTTACCTTTCCTATGGTTTGGAGTTTTTCACATTGAGCATCATTCTTTTATGAGGCATGTGTTTTTGTAATGTAGTGTCATGAGACCATAACGACCTCCGGTCTTATAATGGGAGGGTTGAAATGACCATGCTCTAGAGGTTGTGGTCCATGGGATACCAGTGCATCCTCCTTTATTTCTAGTTGTGGAACTAGATGTTTTTCTATTCATAGGTGTCGAGGCACTTTTTTTGAGAGGTCTTATTACATCTTGAAGTCCTTTCAAGGAAAACTACATGCTTATTTTTCTATGGATGAGATGACTTATTTGTTCCAATTGTAGAATCCTCTGTTTTTTTGGGGGGTATGAAGGTCCAATGTATGTAGTGTTTTTTCATAATACTACACTATTGATATTTGGTCATATGGAGGCACCTCCAAAGATGAGATTGATTTTTGTGAATTATATGCTTCATGGAGATGCAAAGTGATCATGGGATGCTAAGAACTAGTATGATAAGATCTGAGATATGGTTTGGGATGACTTCTAAACTAGTTAATATGAGTAATTTTACCCCAAGAATCTATGGGGAGGGTAGGATAGGGAGTCCATGCATCTGTAAGATAGTTTTATGACGGTTATGGAGTAGTCAGGATGCATTAAAGTGTTTCATGAATTTTCCCTGACATACCTTGATGATGGGTTATCAAGGGGGATATTCTTTAATGAAGGTCTTCAACATTCCATTGGATCTCATGAAAATGTGTTCAGATTGACCAATGTTACATAAATTTTGTATCATGTGCTAATTATCATGTATAACTTGAGGGAACCTAGTATTAAAGAGTACATAAGTGGAGTCCCTAACCCAAGTAGTTTGATTTCTAGTAGAAAGAGGAAACATTTTGATGCTTCCCGTGAGTTTTATACTATCTAGGTTACCAGTGTTGGTAGTGAAATTTTATTTCATTTGTGTGGAAGACCATGTCATATAAAAAATAAATGTGATCACCACCCAATAGATTGCTAGTTTTGTGGCAGGATGGAACATGTGAAATATCATTGCAAGACCTTTCCACTAGTAGGGAGTGGTAGGGTGATCATTTATTCTAGGTTCAGGAGCCGGATTCTAAGCTCCACATTAGGTAGGGAGATGAAGAAGTATAGGTCGATCAACCAGAGGTAGTGGTGGTCATGGTTGTGGCAGCCGGACACCAGTTATACTAAGACATCATAGTTATCCTACTATGGGTATTTTGGTTGTGTCACAAGGTATCATTTTAAGATAAATATATTCTTTAAAACATGCACTAGAGGATCATAGAACTAGACCACCTACGACGAGAGTTATGATCATAATTTTTTGAACTCTTGTATTTTCCCTAATTGACACAGTTGCATTATATAGTTTTATATTTATACTTGTTATGGAGAGCCTTGGGTTCTATATACTATTTTATAGGGGATTTATGATGATTTACACTACATTTAGGATTATAAAAGAGGATCTATGTTAGTGCATGAAGTTACTATTTAAGGTTGGTAGGTGTCACTTTGACTGGATACTTTTTTTCTTCACGAAAACTGGGTTTTACATTATACTCGGGATGGACTGGATAGTGTCTTACTGAGCCTATGTTGACTGCAGTCGTTGGATGGTGACTTTCTCATCACCATAGGGAATAGTTTATACTCACAATAATGAATAAGATTTCTAGGAAATGTTACATGGATCATTTCATCATGGGATGGGTGGGATGATAGCCCAGATCACTAGTTAAAATCTAGATGATTTTGGAGTGCATCATGTGGACTTCCCTCAAGTGGTTGATCATTTCAGGGATGTCTTCCTTGGTGATATTAATGGTTTAAATTATTAGAGAGTGGCTTAATTATCCATTGATATAGTGCTATAAGACGTACAATTTTCAATTCCTCCATATAGGATATATGTGATGGAGTTGCAAGAACTCAAGAGGTAGCTAGAGAATTTGGTTGGAAAAGGGTATATTAGACCCAAGACCTTATTGGTGAGTTCTCTAGTCATTTTAAAAAATGTATGAATGTAACCTTAGGATATGCATAAAATACCAAATATTTCACCAGATAATTTTTAAGAATTAATATTAATTTCCATGGATATATGACCTTTTTTATAAGCTTCAAGGAGATTTGGTGTTCTCAAAATTTTAATTGATGTTTCTTTTTTACTAGGTACATGTTAAACCTACAAAGATAACTCGTATATATTTTCACAGAAGCTATAGTCTATATGAGTATTTATTAATTTTTTTGGTCTCACTAATGTGCCATTCATTTTCATGGAACTATTGAACCTAGTTTTCATTCCTTATCTAGACTCATTTTTGGTTGTTTTCATTGATGATATCAATGTGTATTCTCACAATTTACTCAACCATGCTAAAAACTTTGAGATTATTTTGGATACACTAAGAGAGAAAAAATTACATTCTAAGATCAGAAAGTTCCACTTCTGGATGGATAAGATTCACATCATAGGACATATTATTTCCAAGACAGGAGTATCAGAAGACCCAGAGAAGATGAGAGTAATTGTTCCCTAAAAACATCCCAATAACATCTTTTATATATAGTTTTTTTTATGGACATCTAGATATTATAAGAATTTCATATAGGATGTCTCATCCATAGAGGAATTTTATATGGTATTAACTAAGAAGGTGGGAGGTTTTTATAGAGAGAGACATGCCAGACATCCTTTTATGAGCTAAAATGGAGATTTACATCAGCACCAATCCTTCTTCTGTCAGAGTAGGGTAGGAGCTACACTAGGTATTGTTAAGCAATAGGTATCAGTCTTGTAGTAGTGCTAATGAAGGGGGATTGTGTCATGTTGTAATGGTCTTGGTATTTGAGTCCATACGAGAGGAAGTACTCGGTGCACTGTCTTGAGTTATATGTATTGTTCATGATGTCACTATTGGAGGCATTACTTACTAGGAGATCATTTTGTGGTGTACACACACACAAAAATCCTAAAGTGTATTTTTAAAATAACATGACCTGGACATGAGGCAATTAATCAGGTTTGATTAATTATAGTCTTTAGACTATTATATAGACTATCTACTTGGAAAGGGTAGTGTAGTTATTGATTCATTAAGTAGGAGGATTTAGATATAGGATTTTTAGAAGTCTAGTAGTGAGTGGTAGCATATGGACTTTTTCGATGAGATTCACTTTGATTTGTAGGACTATCAGGGTTAGGCTTTTCTCTCATCCTTAGTTGTGACCTCTACACTAATGGATAGAGTGAGGACGAGGTAGCTATTGGATTCAATGGGCATAGTTCTACAGTAGAGTGTTACAAGTGGGGACCCTCCTCCTAGTTGGACCAGAATAGAGGATGAGATCCGATGTATCCATGGTTACATTTGGTTTCTATTAGATATATGTGAGGAGTTGATTTAGGTATTTTAGGTCTCAATTTGTTTATTGCATCCTGGTGTCACCAAGATATATCATGACTAATACCGTATATAATAGTGGTTGAGTATATAGTGATATATATATATTTTCAATATTAGAAGGTCCACCTATTAGTAAAAGAAGGTGGAACATGAGTAACTAGTCAAACTCATAGATTATATACCCATTCTTGAGTAGAAATGGGATAATTTCATGATGGATTTTTTGAATAGTTCTCCATTGTCACTGTCTGTTAGTGATGCTTTGTGGGTTTTTGTTGAGGGGCTCATGAAGGTGTCTCATTTCCTTCTTATCAAGGAACCCTTCAATGTTAATGATCTTTGGAGTTTTTATTTCCATGAGATATTTATACTTCAAAGGCCCTCATGAACAATCATCTAAAATTGGGATGTCGGGTTTAAATCTCATTTCTAGAAGAGTTTATAGTGGGAGGTGGGTACATAGAATCTTCTGACCACAACATACCACACTCAAACTAAGTGTTGATCAGAGCATATGATACAACTTCTTGAGGTCATATTTTATGCATACAAATTATAATTTGGGTGCTCTTGGGAGAGGCGTATACCCGAGTTGAATTCACGTACAAAAACATTTATCAAGAAACAATATATATGAATCCTCTTGAGGATTTGTACGGAAGGTCATACAGATCAACCCTGATCATGTTAGAGGAAAGTGAGGTTGCTTTATTGGGACAACATCTTGTTCGAGTGACTAATGAGCATGTACAGTTGATCAAGAACAAAATGGTTACTGCACAGTCTTGATAGAAAGCTAGAGTTGATTTTTGTAGATTCCCTTCAGAGTTCATGTTTTGGGATGGGATTATTTTACGTGTTTCATCAAGGCTGGGACATGGATGGATCGGGATATAGGATATAATTTCACTTTGATTTTTCAGGTCATTCTCAATTCTTGATAGAGTCAGAGCAATATCCTATTGGTTGCAGTTGTCTCATAGGTATCGACCAATACGTTATGTCTTCCACATATCTCACTATGTCATTGTCAATCGGACATATCAAATACAATTCAGACCAAGTAGGATTAGTTAAATGAGTATTTTCTTTTAAAGAGAATCTAATTCATATTTTTGAAAGGGGCACAAAGGTTTTATGAATTCATTCATTTCCTCTAATATGAATTCTATGGAATCATAGACATTTATAAGATGAGGTTATGGAGAGGGGGGACATCGTCCATTCTTAGTGTCTGGAGTTGTTCTCAAATGAATGTTGACCTCCTTTGAGAGGATAATCTGAGGATAAATTTCTTTAAGGGGAATATTGTGAGAACCCTGGAATTCAAATGAGGTACGGATCGTTTTTTTTTTGTTTAAATACTCTTTTAAATCATAATGTGAATACTCTTTGAAGTTATGGGGTATTGTGGGTGTTTGGTTCTTGGTCTGAGCTCAAAGCCCCACTTTTTTAAGAATTCAGGTAGGTCAGATGGTTAATATTTCCCAAGCGGCACAAGATGTATGGTTTGATGATATCGTGCATGGATGAACAATATGATGGAGGATCATGTATGGTTTTAAAGAAATGTAGTTTTAGGGGCACATCCATGAAAAAATATTAGATTTGTTTATAGTGTTCTAAGACAAGATTTGCACATTCTTAGTCAAACCGTGCATGCATACCTTGTGATGTTTCTCTTCCTACAGTATAGGGATGATGATTGACACATGGTATGGACAAACATACTAAAAACCCATGTCATCCATGGTTTTTATTGAAATTACTAATTTTAACATAAAATTTTAAAACATAATTCTATTTCATTTTTCTTCTTTGTTGGAAAACACCTTCATCGAGAGATATTTTTATCCAAATTCTAGAACATGAACTCATTTCATTATACAATATTAGAATTGATTATCGGTCACCTCATTGGACAAAATTTTTTGAGAAAATGATTATTTTTGTGTCGTTCCTCATTCTTCTAGGTATCAGGTATCTATTTAGGTGCCAGTTGTAATTTCTTATATCTATGTTATTTTCATGTTATTTATTTTTCTTCTGATCTCAATTGAATTAGAAGTTGATATTGGATTTTTACTCTACTATGGACCTATAGTTGGTGGTATATAATTCTCTCATTTGGTTTGGTGCTTTATTATGCATGTTTTTATTATTCAACCAATCGTACATTCCAGTGTGGCCCTGAAAAAGAATTGATTAATTAAGTTAAAAGAAATGGAACCTATTGGGGATGCACTTTTGTTATTTGTGTTTATATGAAAGTTATTTCCCCAACTAAGGCCACCCATGGATTTTTACCTTTTACTTTTCTTATTGGTAAACCACCCAAGGTGTGAGTTTTTATATTTCGTTGTAATAGGAATCTTGTAATGATGTTTATTGAATTAAATTTCATAATTAGGAAATGTAATTCCACTTTTTCCTTATGATGGGTGACGCTGAAATATTATATTGTTGAAGATTTATTTTATATTTGGGTAGTTATACTCACCGAATTGGACTCTTATGAATTAAGAAAGGGAGTGATATTTGGGATGAATGGTAGTGGATTCTGTGCTTAAAAAACTTTGGATCTTGATTCCATTAGATGCCAAATATTTTTCTCTTATGGGTCATGAAGGTGGTGGTGGACACATTGGATGAAATTTCTCTATAGGTCATGATTATTTGGATTAATTGGGCCTTGATACCGCTTGGTTTTGGTTTATCTTGGGATCATAGTGGACATGGTTGGTATAAAATCTCATTAGACCCCAACTCGAGTCTATCGAGTTTCCATCGAGATTCTCCTTGGACTTGATAAAGATGACTTGGTATTCTGTACATTGGATTTTTCCTCTCATGGTATGACACATGATTATAGACCATGGCCATTTAAAATGTGATGTTATTGTTTATAAGACTCATTAATGGATGTTTTGGCACTTCAGGTTATAAGGAAATTTCATGGTTGACATGATATGTATGAATCTATTGTGAGGCTATGTTTGTTGTTTTTTTTTGGGGCCTTGTTATAGGAGTTTGACAATGTCTGGTAGGGACCCCTGTTGGGATATATAGTATCAATTTTGTTATATTTTACATACCAAGGTAAAATTACTTTTATTATTCCTTACATATTATATCTATTGTAGTCTATTCTAACTTTTCATATTGCAAAGCTATAGATTTTTATAGACCATTGGGTGGTTAACTACTAGGATTGTATCTCAAAATATATCCATTCTTCCATTGGGAACCTATATTGATTTTCTAATGGGAGATGGGGACTGGGGAAAACACCCAAAGTTTGATTTTTGATTTTCCACCGTGCGTAAGAGAAGGCGATATTTGGATAGAGTAGAGGTTTGGGATTCTATCAAGAGTCAAAACATATTAGATATTTGTGGTATTTTTAAAAATGTATTGTATTAAATGTTAGTATACCTATTTTGGATAATTTTTATAGACATGTATCATCATCATTTATATGATATTCTTTATGGTATTGTTATCTATTCTTATTGTTAATATATTGTCTGATTGTTATACTGCATCGACTATTTGACAGTGATATCTATTTTTTGTGTTACACTCTGATAATGAGGCTATATTATCCCCACGGACACACCCTATCCCCTCACTACTAGTTAGAACACTCTATAGTTCAAGAATATAAACATGATTTCATATGGCCAACTAGGTTTAGGCCACTATTGATTGGCATCCTGGTTCGGAATGTTAAAGGAATCTATGGCCAGATTTTAGTAAGCCAGCAAAGAGTGGGGCATCGATGGTGTTATTATAGTTTAGATGGCTAAGAAATTTGTGAACATAGATGTTTAGGTTACAAAAGTTTTTTCGAGCATGTGGGTAGGTTTTGAATCTTCATATGTTCTACAGGAATCATTCTCAGATTGATAAAATCCATGGATCCGGGAAAATTCAAGGATATGAGGTCAGAATGGGGGTAGTATTAGGAGATGGTTGTTAAGAATCAGCTACACATAGAGGACATAGTTGAGATACTAGGACCAAATAGTTGCATTAGTGGATGATTGTTGGGGAAGCTCCATACGAAGGATAGGTCTTAGGTAGCGAGGATTTTAGGAATTGTGCACGATGTGAAGTTGCGAGTTGGAGAATTGGTAGGTTATACAACATTGGTTATGGTTACACCCTAGTTAAGACAAATGTATTTTATTATTTTGGATTGCTCCATTTTGTATTTTTGTCTTTTTTAAGAGCATGAGTTGAATATGATGTAAATTATGGAAAAATAAAATGTTGGTTAGTAGGTCAGCCTAGGCTCGAATGTGTGGTATATATATATATTTATATATATATATATGATATATGTTGAATTATAAATTAAATTGTGCATCGATGGTTGTGTGGATTTTATGAGTTGAATAAGCATCTGGGAATCGATACAATTTGGGTATTAAGTGAGGTGTGATACACCAGAATTGATGTTTGGAATATGGTAAGATGAGGGGACTCAAGGATGCCATGAACAACATGGAAAAAAGGGAGGGAATCTACTATGATTAAGTACTTGATTAGTGTCACATTTGACATTGGTGTGATTTTATCACTAGATGAGGTTTCACATTGATAATGTGTCGTGAGAGGACATTCAAGTCTGTGGATGGATACTGGACTGTATGTGTATTTGATTTTTGGGTACTTATGTGACTCGGTCGGTACCTCATAACGTGGAGACTACATTGAGGGTATTTTACCTTTTCATTTTTTACCCATGTATACTAGATTGACAGTAAGTGAGATGTGTGTATTCTGTACCATATATAGGTAATGATTTATGTCTTAGTGATGTTCTATCTTAAGGTATGTATACTATAATGTCTCAGGTTTTTTGAGCACCCTAAATTCCACAAATTGTTTTAATTTTTGGAGTTTAGTGGTTATAAAAACTTATTTCTTGATTATCAAAAAAAATTATGATATTTTCTCTAAACAAACTCTTTTTTCGATGAGTTTTCATGGTTGGTAATTACCCTAGGGTTTTGAATTTGTTTTTGGTGTGTGTAATTTGAGAAATAAAAATTTTTAGTATATATTGACTTTGGTGAACTAGTTATACAAACCATGTGGCCACCCATAAGAAACCGCACACCCTACCAGTTTCACTTGACAACATTTTCAAATCATAAGGGTAGGGGAGCACTGTCATGAGAGCACCTATATAATTTTCGCATAGGTCTTCCACTATATCTTTACACAGTCTAGTAAACTGTGTGCCTAGCCCATATGACGTGTGGTTCCTAGATATTAGGTTATGAAATGATGGTCAATAATTAGGTGAATGGTTCTTCCAAATTGTTGGGTCATTTAAAATTTTGGTTTTATGAAACTAACACATCCCTCTAATTCTTTCTTTACTCATATCTTATTCTCCACCCACACACATTGAAAAGGGATCAATCCCTTTTATTCCTCCATTATGATTTTATCTATTCTTCTCATCAAAGATCCTTTTTAATCATTTTCAATCTTTTTAGAATAATATTAATAAGTCAAAAAACCTTTTTTCTTATTTTTATTCTTCGTCTCACCATACGGTGTGATAAATATGTGCGAGCCTTTTTTCCCTATTTTCTTGGTGTTTCTCTAAAATGATAATTTCTTCTTATTTTTCTTAATTTATAGGCAGGTATCTAGTGACCATATGACTATGACTATGAGTTATGTGGTTCAATGATTTCTATTTGATTTTTTATTGTTTTGGGTGATAAATTCATGATCGTTGTGCTAGGTTTTATGAGAGAGACCTTAATAATTTAATTCTTGTATTTTAATTATTAAATTGAATAGGTTGTATGTCTATGGTAATTCTACTCTTTATCTCTAAATGGTAAAATTTACATGCTAGGATTTGGACAACATGGAAAATTTTGTTCATGATGGTTGTTAAAATTAAATTGAATTATATGTATTTCTTTTGATGGATCAATGGGAATGTGGTAGGTTAGGCCTGAGGTTTTATATGGTTTTGACCATCTTGATAAGGTATTTTTGTTTTTTAGGTTGGCTAAGATTTTTATTCGATGAGTTATGTTGATCAAATGTTGTGAAACTTGGTCATCAAGATGAGGTGACGTTGTTGTTAGGCTATAAGCATGCCCCACTTCAGATTAGATGCTGATGAAAATTGAGATGAGATACATAGTCATAAGGAAATGATGTGTCGGGGTGATGTGGCTTAGGTACTTATTTTATTGATTTCATCTCACATTGATGTTAATATGCAGGACTGGAATAATGTTCACATTGACATGACTCAAATTATGAAGTGGTGTTTACCACTAATGTGGGAAAAGCCCTCCATTAGATGTGGTTTAGGATAGTGTTAACCATAAGGGAGGTTGGTGGTACTTTTAATTGAAATAAATGGGTATGGTGAGGAGTCATCAGTTGAAATTGATGAGACCATCAGTCAGAGGCTGAGGCTCACTATATTATTTAAGGCCATTTGGTCAAGACATTGGGAGGATAGAAATTGTCTTTCATGAGGAATTTGGATATTAAGTTGAAAGTTATTATTTTGGTGGATAGATATCAACGTGCATTATTTTTTGGGATTTAATCCAATTGGGATTAATGATATGAGGTATGAGGGATTAGGTACAAGTTTTGGTGTGTTGTTTGGGTTTCAGAATACTCAAAATATGGTCATGAGGTGCATGTTGTAGTTTTTTAAGTGGTTCCTCAGGGCTCTCCAACTTATTACTCATCAAAAGATGACTTGGGATTTATGATAAGGATCCTAAACCTTTACGTTATATATATATATACGTTTATTCATATTACATATATATAATTGTGGGCACATGGATACTTGTGATGGATGAAGTATGTAATTTTTTCCTTATGTATGTTCAGAAAAAGGACAAATATTATTTTTATTCTATGAATATATTGCTTTATATATTTATATGCACCTACATTTTCACATATGTAATATAGGAATGTGTTGTAGGTGGATTCAAAATATTTATTCTCACACCCTATACGTACCCTTTAAGATGTAGAAAAATTTTATGATATTGTTTCCATGAAAGGGTTCAGGCTTAGGAGTTGGACCTTAGTGATCATGTTGTACTGCTTAGAATGGGATCAATATAAAATAACCTTAGAGTTTCCCACATCATTGGAGTTCAATATTTTGTATTAATTTTTATCTTAGCATGTTTATATGTGTTTTTTTGTTTTCCCATGGGTGAACCTCCCTATTTAATTCTTTGTATGGCCCAATATGATATATCATGGTTTTTTTACTTACTAAAATAGTTTTCTATTCCAAAAATTGAACCATTGTATAGATTCATTAATTGGTTCAGCCTATTTTTTCTTCTATTATCACATATTATTGTGTTCCTCTATGGAAGTTACCTGGTCTAATTATTTATATTATTTCATCCACTATTATATTTATGTATATAATGTTATTATTATCTCCATCTAAGGGTATAATATTTTCATTATCCCCTTTTTATGCCTTCACTTATATTCAGTATACATTCACAAACGAGGAGGTATCCTAAGGAGGAGTGGCTCTCTGATTCGGTGCATGATTTTTAATTCTCTCATAAGTTAGGGAACTACAAAAGTATACTTTATTTCCAATATAAAAAAATTCATATTTTGGTTAATTCTATTAATTCTTGTAAATTAATAGGATATTTTGTGATGATCATACTTAATTTTACATTTAACCTTCATGTATTGATGTTTTCATTTTTGTTTGATGTTGTGAGTGATGAAATAAATCAGAACCTGTATTTATTTCATAATAATATATGATGGAATATTAGGTCATTACAAGAGATCCGTTAACATTATACTAATATGTATATTTTTCTAGTAAAACTAGTCATTACCTAATATATATTTTTACATAATAATATTACCTTAAAATTACAATTTACCACTACATATGGGTGTATTTTTTATATCTAAATTTTTTTTATGAGAAATATATCATCCATACATTATATTATAAATAATATTTTACTAATATTATCTTGATAGTGTATACAACCTTTTATATAACCTTATTTTCATTATTATTTGAAATATATTGGGAAAAATAAACACACTCTATATATTAGAATAATTTCCAATTTCATATTTTTGAACTCCAATGCATTCAGATCTCTTCTAATGTATCCTTTATCTTGATTCAATAATTAATTAATATAATCTGGTGTTCCATAAATACTTTTTATGGATAATTTAAATAATATCACATTAAAAACTTAAAAGTATATAAATTATTAACATTAAATATTTATGAAAAAATACATTGCAATACTAATGTCATGTTTATTTTTTACATCCTAAAATCATTATAAATTTAAAACTAGGGAATTCCCAATACATATCTCATATATAGTCTTTAGTTACTTTTTGTGGAACATAGTTTAGTTTGAATTTATATTTTATAGAGATTTTCTATAATGAAAAAAATATATATTTAATTTATGTGTGAAAAAATTACATCATACCATATGAGTATTTGAACTATTTAATTAGTAATCTCTATATTAATTTTATCAATGTGTTTTATTCCAATTTATATATTGGTTTAATATTTCACGTGAACACCTTGATACATACCAAAGAATCAAACATGTAGTAATTTTATTTTTACACACAATGAAATTAAAATATTTTCTAATAAGATTAAATTTAATTTTATAGCTAGCCATCGTTATACGGATCACTAATTTGGCGTGAGTTAAACATAATACTGAGTTCCTTTGAAGTTATATAAGACACCATAGTCCATGTATACTAGTGCATATAACATTTCAAGAAATAATGGTACATTTATTTTAATATTATATATTTTAATAAAAAATACATTCATCCAATATATTTTCTAGACATATGATAAGAACATATTTTGTTTTAAATATAAAAATATCTATTTTTCTAAAGGCAGTCTTTCCTTTTATTAATAGGGAACGTATTTAAAAAAAATAACCCTTTTATAAATTTTATTTTTCTAAATAAAGTTTATTTTTGAGTGTGTAGTGTCTAAATTATGTTAGGGTGAATAGTTATTAATTTTCTAATAATTTTTATTTTCTTGATGAATAATGGAAAATACAACATTTTAGTTCAAAATAGCTTTTTCGTTTAAATAATTATTTATGGTAATTTATATGTTAATTTGGTTTTATTATCAAAATAGATAAGTAGGACATATAATAATGTAATTTATTTTATTAGAATCATTTTTATATTGAATTTATATATAAAAACATAATGAACGTTTGAATATTTTAATATTAAAACACTCTTTTCTTACAACGTCTGTGGGGATAGCTTTAAATTTAATTATTATTCTTATGTGAATTTAATTTTGAAAATGGATATTAATCCTTTGAATTAGTTTAATATTTATATTTTAATAATATAAAATTATTTTCTGACCAAAAATATTAGATAAATTAATTAAAATTAATTTCATCGATTATGGTAAAAATTGCTTTACTTAGTGGTTAAACCTTAATCTTAATGAGAAAATGACCTATAAAATTATCCAAAAAACATTGGATTCCCATATTTCTAAAATATTACCTTTGGGATCTAATTTTATGAATTATTGGGATACTATTCCATTTATTTTATCTATATAATAAGTTTTGTAAGAAAAAAAGACAAAAAAGGAACACTCATTACCATTATCATTTATAAAGCATTGAGATATAGAAATAACCAACATTAGTAAGATTATACACCTTACATTGAAATTTAATGGAAATTTTATCATCCTATTAATTTAAATTTAATTTCTCAAGATGAATTAAGTGGATAAAATTCTTAAGGAATGTCAATGCAGTAATTATTTAGTTAATAATTAACCCAAAAATGATAAAAAAAATACTTACAGTTAATTAAATTTATTGAATTATTGTATTTAGTTATTTTAGGTAAATATATAATTTTACAAATTAATTATCTTATTAGATACAAATTCCAACACTATATTTATGTTTTTAAATTTAAAATAATTTTATAATTTCAAATTGATATTAATGTTATTTTATAATAATTGATTTTTATTTTAAGATTTAAAATATACCAAAAAAACTTAACCACGGACAAATTATTCGTAAATATTAATAAGTATAAAATATTTTATATTAAAATATCCTTTTATCTTTTTATAATGAACATATTGAAGCTTATATATTTAAAAAATTGTTAGCATAGTTCGGGTTAAAGCGTGTTTTTTCGCATTTCATAGGCTTGTTTTAAAATTAATTTCCAATACCCACGGGATTATTATTTTCAAAATTAGATATTATATTTATAATTAATTTTTTTTATATTTTATAATAAATATAACTTTAATTTAAACTTAATGATTAAATTACATAGGTTAGAAAACTAGTTACCATAATAAAAACCAAAATGGTAAAATAGGGAAACTTATAAGTTTGTGAAAAACATTATTAAAATGAACATATTTTTGTGTGTTTTTGGTTTTTATCTACCATAAATATAATTTATTCCATTATTTGTCCATTTTTGAAGCACATGATATAAGGGAGTCCTCCAAATAGTGTTCACATTTTTTTATTTACAAGAATGGCACTCCTCATCCACTATAAAATTACACTCATACTTCTCCTTCATCACACCACTCAATACACATTATCTCTTGAAAAATATACCAAAATAATATCCCAAACTCTATCCCCTGATCCTATAATCCTTAATAGTAACATAAATTAAACCAAGTATGATTTTTTTTATAAACAAAATAGAGTTACTTGGAAAAGAGGTAACATTCTTGAATGATCATCTTATGATTCATTTACTTATCCACCCTTTCGATTCATTTTTAATCATGATTATATAACAACCTATGTACATTAAATTCAATAATATATATTTATTCTAATATTTTGTCCTGAAATTTTCCCACACATCTATCAAATGGGATGGGCAATCATTATTTGTGTGTACGAAGGACTTCCACCTCACGAACAGATGTCAGGTATTCTTCAATTTACTACCATTAAAGGTTGGAAATAATGATGTATTTATAGATTATATGTTGTATATAAATTATTTATTATTTATTTATGATTATAGAATGATATTATAACCCATTCCTTCATGTTTTTTATTTAGTTAGTATACGATAACATCATCTATGGACGAGTGCACTACCGCTTCCTCAAAGTGATGTGATTCGTTCAAGATATGTATGAAATGTATTAAGGTGTGATTTTAATAAAAACATAAGACATATAATATATAAATACGATATTTTAATGATGATATACATATATATATATATATATTACTTTTTAATTATTACATAGAAATGGAAGTAGCATTCATGCATACGTACGACCTACCTTCTCCATGAACGGCGCATTTTATTTTCTATCTCCATGTATTATAAATTAATATAAATACATATAAAATAAATATATATGATTATTATGTCAAATTTAAAATTATTTATTTTGTTAAATCAAGTTATATGGAGCATTAACAACAAATAACATGTCAAAATTTTCTCAAAAACTCTATAATTAACACATCAAATAGTGACAATAATGAATAAATACTGACAAACAAGTAACAAGATATCATAAAAGGATCATGTATGAGAATAAAAATATTAAAATGGTTTTTTTATAATTAAAAACCATTATTAAAATAGTTATACAAGAGGTTAAATATCATTCATAAAAAACTTGTTCATAGTAAGGGTTTATCATCTCACTTTTTACATCTGTGAGATAAATGTCATATTCACCACTTACATATTTTTTGTGGGGTGTATACTTCCCCTTTTGATATATTTTATTATTAATTATCTTATCTAAATTTTTTTTAATGTTTCACTTTTAATTATCTCATTCAATGTATTTTAATTTGAAAATTACATTGTGGTAATAGTTATTTTTAAATCTCACTATCTTTTGTGATTGTTTACTTTACCTTGAAACAATAAAATTACTGAAATAATTTTTCATTAGAAATTATATTTATATTAAATATCAATTATATTTTATTAAGTATATTGTTACATAAAAAACCATATTCAATTATTAGACATGTTTTTTACTTCGATTGTTATTTGACTAACTAGGTAATTATTAAAAACTATGAATTATTTATTCAATACAGATATTTAATGATAAGAACATTATTTATTAATTAAATAATTTATTCAATAAACAATGAAGGATTTGGAATAGTATGATATGGGAGGGACCAATTAAATATATCTCCTCATTTCGTTGATATGTTCTCATTAGAACAATCAGTTGGCCAAATCAGAGTAGTTTAGACTACCTTGAGAATAGATCTTAATGGTAAAGGTATCATGTTCCAGGAAAACATGACATCCTATAATTAAGGATCAAATTTATTGATAATTAAGTTATTATTATTGTCCATTTCATATGTTTTTTGACATTATCTATGTATTCATTTCATTCTATGTTTATTAACTTAATAGAAAGTGTTTTAGTTATCTACCATATCATAATGATTATGACTTATCTAGATATTTATTTGGAATGTGTGCTTATTTATTTACCTTTCCATAATGACTATTCATATTTATTCATTATTTCTTCCATCATAATTACCCATACTGAGCATTTGAGCTCACCCTTATTTTTTCCCATTCTCAATTATATGATGAACAAACCTCTAAATTTGCTTTCAGGGTTACATTTCATTTCATTTTATTATGTATCTTGTTTTAAGATTTATTTTCCAAATCAATATTGGTATCTTGTATATAATATAGAATTACAAAACTACAAAACTGATAATTCCTTCATGATTTGTTACCTTGTAATCATGAAAATGTAACCAACTCTAGAATTCTCAGGTCAGGGCATTATAGTTTGTATCAAATGATATTTATTAGAAACCTTGGAAACTAGATTTATGATAAAATATATTAACATAACAAAAACCCATGATATTATTTGAGGATAAGTATATAGTAACATCCAAAAGAATCTATGAATAATATTATGTTATTATATATATGTAAATATTTCACTTTATGTTACATATTTCACTAGTTTAGGAATTATAAATGAAAATATCTTATTGAGTCCATGTATTTATTTACAAATTGAACCTATGAAAATTAATGTGAACCTCACCATTTCAAATTGCCTAAATTATAATAATGGTCATTCTATTTATGGTATTAATCCAATATTTCTAGGGAAAATAGTCTCCCAAGAATTCTCATCATATTATGAAATATTATCATGTCTATATAGATAGAGATAAAATTATCTATGTATAATGGATTTTGTGGCAAGTACAAGAACAAGAAGAAATTTGGGGTAATATATGAATAAATAGAAGACAAAAAACAAGTATTGTACAACATGTAATAATTATTCAAATTATATCCCTACATATTTCTTTAAAGGAATGGTAGTTTACTACATGTGCAGAGAGAAATTCCACTGTGCTTTTTATTTGAAGGATAAGAGAAATATTTCAAATGTACAATGCATAAAATATAAAGATATTGGACCCAACACAAATCAATGTCTCATGAGTAAAATTAATTTACCCCAAAATAGTCTAATATATCATTGTGACATCTCATCCCTCCATATATTCTTGAAAAGGTGTAAGGACATTACGTTATTTTAAGCGACATCCCCAAGCCACCAAAGGCTATCAATAAATTCCTAGGGATTTAATAAATTTGGTAGATGATTTTCTATTTTATAAATAAATGATCACAACAAAACCTTCCATAAAAAACACAACCTGATATATGATAATAATGTAAATCAACTCAATGTAATACCATTGATATGGATTTCTATGTACAAAAAAGTACCGTAGAGGAAGAATACTGACATTAATGTAAAAAAAAGAGAAATACTATACCATAAAACCCCAAGGAATCAAAATACATAGCTACAAAGATCCAAACATTCTCCATGCTCCAACTTTGCAAAATAAATCAAGTATAATGGAGCACCACTAAATAAATGTGACACTTCTTATTTAATCGTGTCTCAATAAAAAACATCTAAAAAAGAACCAAAGTTCCATGGTTGGGGTGAGTAATGAAACTCAAAAGGGGCTTCCAAATCAAATTTTCTATTCACACCAGTAGGCTAAATTATTTTATTATATTTACATAAAACATTCTCTATAAAACAATTTTTTAAAACAATTTATATTATTTTATCAAAAAACCAAAACTATTTCTAATAAAAATATTTTTTCAAACCAAAATGTTTCTACATGGAATGAAACCAAACCTTATTTCCAAAATATTTCACAATACATTTGACATACCAATTCCAATCCACACATATAGAAATGAATTTTTAGGGGACTGGTTCATACTAATATTTAGTCTCTCATCGATCTACCAAGTCTACACAAGATAACAAATATCACATGTTCTATTATACTATTTTCACTTACCACCAAGTCGTATTTCCACCAGTCCCAATATGAAACATGGACACACACCGCAATTTATTGCAAAAAATCATTCCAATACAATCATTCCATCACTATTTCAATAAATAAATATTTTAATTCAAAAAAGTTCCTCAAAAACGTTTTCCATGAGTCAAACCAAACATCTTTTTTAAAATCATCTTATTAAAATTTCAAAGTGCTAAATTTTATTATATCATTATTACTCATATCATTATAGTTGTGTAGGTTTTAATATGAATTATAACATCTAAGGTGTTTTAGTTATAAAATTACCAAGTGGTAAAAGTTATTTTGAAATCACACATTCAATTGGGATTGTTAACCTTCTCGTGAAACAATCACTTTATTGTAATCATTTTTCATTGGAAGTTAAATTTATATTAAATACTGAAAATATTGTATTATTTATATGATAATATATCATACCATATTCCATTTTTACATATAGAAGTTACCTTTATGGATATATGATTAACTAGGCAATTATTGATAAATCTGTATTATATATTCAATATGGATATTTGAGGATATGGTGCATTATTTATTAATTAAATAGATTATTTGATATGTGAGGAATTCTATGAACTAGTATAACATAGGTGGTACATGTTATAAATAGACCCTCAATGCATCAGTTGGTTCTCATGAGATGAATCAATTAGCCAAATTTGAGTAGCTTAAACATTATTAAGAATATATCATGATGGTTAAGGTATCATGTGACTAGGAAACATGATGCCTTTTAATTAATCATTTTTTTTGAGATTTCAGTTATTATTATTCTCTATTGGTTTTTTATTTAATATTATCTATGGATTCATTTCATTCTCTATTAAATGATTAAATGGAATTTGTTTCAGTAATCTCTCCTTCCATATTTAGTGTTCCTTATCCATATATTTATATTTTATGTATGACTAGTTATTTAACATTACATTTTGATTATAATCATTTATTCATTAATTATTCCATTTTACGTACTCTTATTGAGAATTTAAATTCACCCATATTTTATTTACATTCCCCAGGATATGAAGAAGAAATATTTGAATGAGATTTCAAGGATGCTGTTAATTTTCTTTTATCATGAATGAAGTTTCATTTTTTTTCCAATAATATGGGTATTTTGGATGTAAATTGGTTTTCAAAAATGGCTAAATTGATCAGTCTGTTAGGATTTGATTCCATAAAATCATTCCAAGGTTATTAATTAAGGCATTGACTTTGGTCTTTTAGGGTTAGGAATTTAAAACTTTCAAGTGTTATTTTTGGATCACATACATTAGAATGTATTGATCAAAATAGATCACTACCTCTTTTCCATTCCATAAAAAGTTGATTTTTCCCTTTATTCTAATAATCAATAAATTCATGTATCAATGATTTAATAT
This sequence comes from Viscum album, assembly GCA_963277665.1. Taxonomy (NCBI): domain Eukaryota; kingdom Viridiplantae; phylum Streptophyta; class Magnoliopsida; order Santalales; family Viscaceae; genus Viscum; species Viscum album. The sequence continues at coordinate 1,928,700,122 of OY728150.1, read as the reverse complement.
AAAATAATTCCAACAATCCATCTAATTTAATTGTTATATATAATAATTTTTTATGTTAACTAGATAAAAATTATAAATGTATGATTTTTATTCTAAATAATCTAAACATATTAATTCTTATTGTCCTGGGATAGAGTATCTATGTCCAAAATTCACAAATAATTAAGGATATCTTTAATTGCATAAAACACATCATCCATATACAATTACTAAATTTTGTGATTGAAAAAAATAACTTAATAGAAATCATGAGATAAAATTATATATGTATGAATAGAATAGAACATATTTAGAATTCTATAATTGATTCACTCAATAGAAGTATATAACATTTCCTCAACATTGATGGCCTTACTTTATTGTGAACATATATATACACATTATCATTTATAAAATATATTTTTATTTATAATCCCATTTAGATAAACAGAAATGTGGAATGGACTGTCAGTTTCTAATACCCCTGATCTAGAATATTAAAATTTTATTTCTACACAATCCAATTATTTAGTCTCATTAAAATTATTATTATAATGAAGAACACTTGTCTTATTATAATAATAATATATATAAATATTCCAAAAACACTAATAATTTTAAAGGATAGATATATATGTTAAATACAGTTTTTTAATTATATAACAAAAATTATCATCAAATTAGTATCATATCTTAAAAGTATTCAAGAATTAATTATATTCAATATAATTTCCCTAAAATGATATAACCAAATACATAATACATAGTTTTATCTTATTTATATATTTCACATATTTTTAAGTAAATCTTAATATTTATCTCATTGAATATTGATTTAGGTAGACCATCAAGTCAATTATATCAGACATAACTCCACGGTTGTTTGGGAAAAACGTTTCTTAATTAATTTAATGAGTTATCACAAATTCATTGAATTGAAAAGTTAATTTTTAAGTTTATATATCCATGATTAGTCCATGGTTCACATGTAATAATTTTAATATATTTTTTTGATATATTTTATAAATTAAAACCTCCATATTAAATGTTTTGATAAATTGATACACTTGTATTATATATTTTTTTCTTTTAATAAATTTCATATATTTTTTTAATAAAAAACTCTTACTGAAATGGTTATACTATTTTAATATGGTAGTTAAAGTACCCATCATTCTCAAGGGATTGTAATCAATAAAATTTTAATTATTAAACTCTATGGATTTTAGTAAGATCATGTTATTTGTAATCAATAAAGAGGAATCTGAAACCTATATAAAGATGAAGAAATGGATATATGGTAATGGTAGTTCACACATTGAAAATGAGTTTACAACGTGGTGATTGGTTATAGATTCCTCAAAGACCAAGCATTGGTTGGATAAAAGCCTCATATAAGAATTTAAAATATATTGCATGTCAAGGAAAATTCCGACAATTGAGTATAATATGATAAAAATACCAGAGTAAGATATTTAATGTAATTTGTTAAATATTTAGTTATATTTACCTTATTCTTATGAATTGGTGTTGTGAATTTAAGGACTATTTTATTATCCTCTTATAAAAAATATATTAAAAATACAACATCATGTTCGAGAAGGATAATTGATGGACTAGGAAATTCATAATAAAACATTGAAAATATGATTATGACAATGTATTAGGTGTGTTAGGCTTATTGTAGAATCCTAAAATTTACCCATAGGTGTTGTATATAATCTTTATGAAAAATGAATGTACTTTTTTTTCCATAGTTGGTAACATGGTTATATCACTTCATAAGATATAGGGAGTGTGAAGAGGATGATTTATCTATATCATATTATATACTACGATTGGATCACAACACTATCAGTGATATTATATCATAATATGTTTAACACGATATCATTAGACATGGGAAAAGGCATGTTTAAGGTGTAATAAAGAAGTCACATGTGATTATGGCTACAAAATCCATGAATGAATTGAATAGTATAATGAGTTTATATTTCTCTAATATATAAATATAAAATTGTCAAATGTGTTTTATGAAGTTTATTTAGTACGAATCAATGAGTAAATATCATTATATACATTATTGTGCTATATTTTAGGTGAATTTATAAATATTTTATTTCAATATTTTTCAAATGGATATAAAAAACACACTGAAGTAATATTAAATAACTGTTTCATTAAATTTGATTGAAATAAATAATAATTCTAAATGCTAATTGACTATAGCTTCTATAAATTTAGATGAGGGATTGGATTAATGTAGATAATTTTAAAATAAAATTGATACTTATGGGAGGAGTTATAGAGATGGAATGAAGGGTATAACATACATTGATTATATTCTTTAGTGTTATGTAGTCAAGTATCTTTTAATGGTCTTTAATACCTCCCATTGAAAGCACATTAGATATAGAATTGGCACTATTCCATGGATCAACCAACCCAAATCAAAGTTGTTTGATGATAGGAACTCATCCAATCACCAATGTTCTAAAGGAGGATAATGGGAATCTCATGGTGTCTCTAAACCCACACTTCATGTGGCGACAATTGTATAATTTTATTTCTATTATTCAAATTGAACATGTTTAATTTTTATTTTCCCCATCCAATAAAGAAATGATATTCCCGCCCCTTGTTTTCTCTCCCATTCCCCAACATATTTCTACTATTTAATTATAAATCATTACCTAATTAAAAATTTATCTAAAGAAACATACAATGGGAAATGAGTCTAAGGTAAGACCATATGTTGAAATGTATGCTGTTTTCGTGTGGGTTTTCAATATAAAATTCATATTTCTTTATTCTTTCAAACTATATAATTCTCATCTAATTTCGGTGGATTTATGATCTCCTAGTAAATGTGTCACAATATAGTGGAACATAATTAATATACATAAATACTACATTGATCTCAGGGTTTAATTTCTATATTACATAAATAGTCACACAATCCATGGACTTAATGGTTTAGTGTCTTAGAGATTTTCTGTATACAAATAGTATTTTTGAGAACATATGAAAATTTTTAAATAAAAATTCTTCCCAAGACCCTCTTCTATAATTTCATAGACATACTAATATTCATAATCTTGGGAAATAAAACTTAAGATTTCATGAGCTCAAATTCTCAGTACGGAAAAGATAAAAACTAGTCATAATGGTTATATCATAAATAGGAGGTGAAATTGAGTTAAACATAAATAAAAAAATTAAAAAAATGAGATCAAAAGTGAAAATCAAAAAATATTATTTAGCATTAAGGATTATAGAAAAGGAACATAATACTAATGAATGGTCATCAAAACATGTATTAGAAAGACACTTACAATATGAAATAAATATATATGACAGTATTATATCCAAATAATGTATCGACCCCTTCCCTAGTAGACATAAGTCGGTTAAAACTTTATTACATTGGCATAAAATATAGGAAATAACATCCTGAAGCACCAAATATTTTAGAAATTTTGGTAAACTAGAAACCTAAATGTGTCTTTCAAGACAGTTGAAAACACTTATTACTACATAATTTTTTTAGAACAACAATATTCCTTCTGGTGTATCCTTGCATGTAAATAATAGTATACTTCATTGATTCCTGGAGAATGGAATAAAAATAAGGTTGAGCTCAAATTCATAGTAAGGGTTATGTATGGTGCATGTTATCATGAATCAATAAGTATAATCAATATGGAAAGGTAAATAAATGAATATACATGTCATTTAATCAATTAACTGAGAAGGAAGTGCATCTATAGATAATATAAATACCAAAAATCTCATGGATAATAATCAATATGAAAATTTAAATAACTTATGACACATTATATTAAATCAATAACATTTCTATCAAAATTAGATAAGTCATAATCTATATGGAAATGTGAATAACGGAAAGTACAAACTATTTGAAAATTAAAATACGAATGAAATGAATCCAAAGATAATATAATTTTGAAAATATCAAGGATAATATTAACTAAAATATTACGAAAGGAAAATCAAAATTTTTAGATTCAATGATCTCATGTTTCATTATAACACTACCATCAATACCTTTCACAAGACAGTTTAAACTACACGTAAAAAATTGTTTAATTATAGCTTAATTATTTATCACGAGATACCTATGATGCATCAAGGGGATATATATATATATAATTGTAGGGACCACCTATCTCTATAAGTCCAAATCCTTCCTCTTATATTGAATAATTAATTAAAATCATAAACAATATTCCCTATCATCAAATATCTGTATTGAATAAAAAATATATATTTATCAATATTTACGAAGAACAAAAAATGACTTTCAATGTATAAAACCTATGTATAAATGATATATGGTTTATGAAATTAACATATCCAAGAAAATTAATATGTATTCTATGGGTAAATTTAATGTTCAATGATCAAAAAATGTGAATATTTGAAGGGAAAGATAATAACTACAAAAATAATTTAAAAAAGAGAAGGATAAAAATTTAATTTGTAAAAATGATCATAAAAAATCTAGAAGAATAATGAGGATGGTATAAATAAAACATATAAAGTTAGGATTGATATTCAATGTTTGTTTTCATTGATTAATATATATTCTATAAAAATATATTTGAAAACATTCTTGTGGAAAATATCCTATTCGTTATAAAAATCAGTTTTAGAATAATTAAATTTTTTAAACCCATTTTATTTAAAAATAAATTTTACAAAATAATAATTTTGAAAATATAAATAAAACAAATTAAGTAAAAATAAACCTCTAAACATGAAAATAAGGCTTCAAACAAATTATTTTCATGTCGTCAGGTAATTTTATACATGCAATTTAAAAATTCCATTTGTATTAAAAAAATGATTGAAAGTTCCTTGCTAGGGAAAAGAAAAGAAGATTACATTGGAAAATAAATTTACAAACAAAAAATGGGTTGAATTTTCTAATAAATCATTTTTAAAAGGTTAAAAACATTTTTATAGATCATTTTTTTGGAAGAAAATCGATTTCCAAATGAGAAAATTGAACTCAAATTTTCTTAAAAACATTTTGTAAATTATTTTAAGTTATAAAGAGTCGTGAAATGGAACTATTACTATGAAAATATCATGAAAACCTATAGGAGAATAAAATTAAATTATATTATTAGAAAATGATAAAATAATTTCGTTTAACTGAATTTCATGAATAATAATTTCTAATTAGAATGTGATTTTAAAAAAATCCTTATAATGATCGTAATGTTGAGGTGAAAATTAGTCAATCAATGAATTTTGTGTATCAATGCTAAATAAAAATAATAAAAGTGTAAATAAAAAATAATTTCATCAAAATTAATTATACATGTAATCATATAATTTCAATGATAATAAGGTTGTAATATAACACAATTAAATTAAAATTAGTAATAAAATTATTTACCAATTGGTAAATTTTAATTTAAACACCCTTAGATATAATAATTCATTTTAAAACATAAAATACCATTAATAATGAATTATTTATATAATTAAATTATAAAGGTGTATTATATACATTTTATAAAATAAATTATGTGCATAACATTACAATATGTATCATTGAAATGAAATTGTGTTGAAATCCCTTACCTCACATTTTCTTTTTGTTAAACATGATTTAACCTCCTCCATTGTGATTTTAAACATGTTATAAACATATTAAGGAAGAATAATATTATTTATAATTTAATATACGATTCATTTATGAAATATTATCCCTCATTCATTAATAATATTTCATTATTTATATTGTTTTGGGTGTTAACTTCCTTGTTTTCTCATGCATGTTTTATCATGAATGGTTTGGTTCTTGCACTTGTTTTAAAGTTATATCATATCCATTATAATAATAATTACATAATTATAACATTATTCCCATTAATATACTAATATATTTTATCTATTTGGTGTTTTGATGAATGTGAGTCACATCGTTTCATTAAGACAATATTCAACAAGTACACAAAAAATGTAATCATCTATACATTACTATAAATTATTGAAATAAAATGATATATACTATCTATATCAAATGATATATATTTCATTAATATACTAATTATTTCAGGTATATAACATATCAACATTAAAATTATAATTATGTCCTTCCACTTAAAGTGTTATTGAAGATGAAATAGATAGCTTCGTGAGGTGGTAGTCAACCGGACACACGACGATGTTATTATGTCCCATAAAGTGTGTATTTTAAATAAGTAATATGAGATATAATGACAACATATGGGTAATTATTTTATAAATATAATATTTATAGTTTTTATCCATCATTTATATCCAACTATAAGAGATAGTAATTGAAACAAAAATAATGACATCGGTTCCTGAGATAGTAGTCCACCACACACATGGATAATTATTTCATAACCAATTTGATAGAATCATAGAAGGTTTCAGGTCATTATGTCATTATAAAAACATCATATTATACAGTATATAATTATTTTAAAATATCATAATGGTTTAATAAAAAATGATGTTTGTGGAGAAAGAAATAAAATAAAAGTGTTCATTAAAGAACATTACCTCTTATTCAGTCATCCTCCTTACGATTGCACTAAATCCTTTTAATAATCTCATTATTACCAAAATAATTACTCTATAATAAGGTTATGTAATTTGTTTAGTAATATTTTATGGGTTTTTTTTTTGAAAAAGAGTTATTTATGATGTGAAAAGGAGAGGAAAGTTGGTGTCCTTTTATAAGTGGGGATAAGACATAATTAGTATTTTCGAAAAGAATATAGTGATACCATGTTTTTCATGTCACAGGGGTCAAAAATAAAACTATTCTGGAACCTTAAATATTTAATTATTGAAATATTTCAATAAAAAAAATTTATACAAGAAAATAGGTTAATTTTACCCCAATCATTTTAGTTTATCCCCCCATTAACACATTTTTACCAAAACTTCAGTAATTAATTTTTAACATTTTTACTATTCATTTTGCTAAAAAATTATGTCGAACATTTTATAAATTATAAATTATCATGATTCAAAATTTTCAATATATTTTTCCAAATTAATTTTATATTATTTGAATTTTTTAATTTAATGTTATTCATGTAGACACTATGGGAAAATAAGTTTTTATATAAACAAATATCAGATCAATTATAATGATTTTATATAAAAAATCAATATTAAAATTGTTAAAATAAAAAAATGGATAAATTTAAATATAATTACAATAATTTTACAATAAATTAAAATTTTAAATATAATTTGAACAAATAAATTATTTAAACAAAAATGTAGTTTTCAATAAAAATTAATTATTTTTCAGTATTCTTCAAATAATGAAACATAACTAAAAAATACTAAAAATAGCCCTCAGATAATTTTGGTATTCTAAATTTAAAAAATTAATTATTTTTTCATATAAATTTTTTGAAATTTTTTAAAATTAATTTTATTTATTGTGTGCGATGAATGACTAATCAATATTTTCGAGGAAAAAAATATTTTTTTTCAGGAAATAATTATTTTTATTTTAAATGGTTAAAATTATATCTATTTTCAATGTATACCCATATTATATATTTTATAAATGATTAAACAAAATAATTTTCATAATTTATTTTTTAATATTCATAAATAGAAATTTATCATCTAGGTGATAACTGTCATATTAAAAAATAATATTAATAGTATATTGTTGTTCGGTAAAACTCATTGTTGTTTGTAATGAATGATATCAAAAAAATTTGTTTTTTTATGTAACATAATCTTAAATTAGTGTTGATTTATTGAATATATTGAATAGAATAAATTTTTTATAATATATATAAAAATATCATAAGGTCTCAAAGTCTTATATTTTCTTCAAATCATGGTGTTTTATGTCACACATGCAATCAAATACAATATTCTAACTTTCGATTTTTGGGTTGTTACATTCTACCCAACATAAATATATATAATCTTCTCAATTAGACATGATCTTTAAAATAAAGGGTATGATATATGAAAATTGTTTTATTAAGTAACTGCATCATAATAGGGTTAATAAAATATCCTCTTAATAATATTGAAATAGATGAAAAAATGTCATAAGAAATAATCACATATATAGGATTACAAGTAAGATAAAATTGGTGTAAATTGAAGATATAGACATGGAAGAAATGCATAAATAATTATATATAGTGATATAGGTCTAAGTTCAAATTAAATTAAGTGATCATTGGAACAATAAGGACCTAAAACCCTTAAATCAATACTGATTTAGATGACTATAATAACCCACAATTTACATACATTTATATTACATCTATGTTAAAGAAAATTCATTACAAAATATAAAAAATCCATTAAATTCTGGTATAGCTATAGTGTCTTTAGAAATATGGAAATATAAAAAACTAATTCATAAAAAAATTTCATTGTCTCCCACTTATTTCATAATAACTAGACCCCTTTTTAACATATCTTACATAATACCCTTAATCAGGACCTATGGAAGGGAAACATGTGAAAGGGTTAGATCAAAACCTTAGTAAGGGTAAATAAGGGATACATAAAGTATATCATAATTATAATACATAAAAACATAACATTTGATAATCTTATCCTATATATGAATGGACGTGAAATCATTTCAGGGGATAAATCATGACAGTTCACAAAAATAAATGAACGTAATCCAAAAATACATAATATAAGACCAGAAGTTGTGTGGAATACACATAAACAATGAAACTAATTTCATATTATTTAGGCCTCACTTCAAATACAATCATAGCAGATAAATTCCATTACTGAACCGAGTTCACTAATCCTTTTAGCCATGTATTACAGAACTGAGTTTATTTCCCATTCCATCCATGTTTATATCATGTTATATAAATCATTCCCCAACGCATTTTAGGGATATATATGGAATCATTCATACATGTTCCACACACACATAAATCATTCATCACAGTATAACCTAAAGAATAAACTGGTTTTCTCAAAAATTATACCACTATAATCCATAATAAATAAATATTTTTCGAAAAGATAATCCCATAATAAACACAATTAAATAATTTTAACAATGATAATGTTATATTTTAAACATAACCCTATTAAATAATTCCATCATAAATGGAAAACAATTTTAATATAACACTTGAAATTAATTCTTGAGGACAATATCCATTCTTCTTCAAAAACATTTTCTTTTCTCAAAATGCTTCCCAATTTTAAAATAATATACTTTATTTTAAAATAAAAATGATATATTTTATAGGATTATTCTGGAAAATAAGGGGTTATGAAGATGTAAAAAATTTGTTCATGTTGTATTAAATAAAAATCATTCTCCTCAAACTTTTACCAGAAAATTCATAAAGTTCCACATAACGAATAACGAAAAAATATTAAATTAATACTATTTAAAAAAATTTAAAATAATATATATAATATTAAATATTTAGGCAATATTCACATGGATGATAAATATACCCTTGTAAATAATTACTATATAAACAATCTTGGATAATAATGAGATAGAAAAATAATCCCTTACTTATGGTTTAATATCCCTTACTTAAGGTTTTATATCCTATTTTTAACAACATTTTATTATTACTTGTTATAGGGGCATTAACAACATTATTTTCTTATACATGTTTGTCCAAATAAGTTCTGGTTGTCCTTCGTATGCCATATTTAATTAATTAATTAATTATATTAACATAATATATTCTATATTTATTCATTCTTTACATTTTTATAATTATTATTTAATAAATACCACATATAATGAATCTCATCGCATTTTGGAGACGGAAGGTCGTATGTAAGCATGAGTGACAATATCATTCCCATAATTGTTTAATGGTATTGAAGTGAATGGTGTATAATATTTCAGAATAAAAATCATTTTATAATAATCGTATTTATTTATTATTTTCATCATTATACCTATCTAGGCAAGGTGGTGGTGAAAAATATATTACACCATGGCATGGAGACAATAAGACATATGTACGCACACTTGGTGATTGGTTTTTTCATAGAATGGATAAAAAGTGGAATATTATTATTCTATAACCATAATAAAATCATATTATATAATTTATACTAGATTTATTACATTATAATGAAACAAATCAGGAATATTAAGTAGAAAAAGATATATGTTTGAATGAATTGGTAGAGGAAATTAACTATTCCTTGAAGTGCTTCCTCTAAATCTACAATTTGTGCACTAGAGTTGGTCTTTTAAGAAGAACAGAACCTATATAATGTTACTAAGGAAGTTTATAAGAGAAAATATTATGGAATTGTGGATTTAAGGCTCAGTTTTAATTAAATAGGTAATATAGAAGGTTCCCTTTTATACTTGAGGTGAGGGGAATTTTTGGGATCTCAAAAAAAATATTAATTTATAATGAAATGAAGCCCCATCCAAAAAAATCCAAAATTTAGAAATTTAACATATAACATGATATAGAGTTGTAATCTGATCATCTAATAGAAATTAGTCATATTTCTATATCAATTTAAACCTTATCATTTTAATTAAAACTTAGTTGTTTTATTTAATTATTAATAAGGGTAACAAATATTTCAATATTAAAATGGTGAAATATTTACTTATTTGATGTCTATTAGACCATAAATAAATACCTTATAACATTTTAAACCATATAATAATTAATATATATATTTTAAAAATTATTATTTATAAAAAATTTAATAAAATGTTATTTTGATAAACAATCAATTTCGTCAATTTTGACACTATTTAATTCATTGATTTTTAAAAATATTATGATAACAAGTTAACTTCAAACCATCTATTTTATTATATTTATATGTGGTAAAGGTAATCATTAAAATTAAATAGATATATTAATTAGAAAAAATTATATGTATTTGAATGTTTCTAATAAAATTTATTTTTTATCTCTATTAATTAAATAATTACTACATAAAATTTGTGTAATTATTTAATATACATATTTTTTGAATATAAGTTAAAAATAAAATCCTATGAAGGTGAAAAATACATTGTTATTCATAATTATTTTTTTCTAATTTATCTTTGGTAAAATCCAACATTTAAAATCTTATACTTATTATATTATGAATGTAACAACACTGACATCACAATAAATAAAATAATATAAGTGTCACAGTATCCTTAATAAGTCTCTAAAAGGTAAATATTTCTACCCTTATATTGTTTTGGTCGTGATATTCTCAAAAAAAATATTTCTCAATTTTTTGGGTCTTCTAATTATTATTATCATTTTAATAAACATTGTATTTTTATTTCTCTTTAATGAATTAAATTTTTCATCATGAAAGAAAAATTCATTAAGGTAATTAACTTTTTCCTAAAAATTACAAATAAAATACCTAGATAAAGATAAATAATTATATTTAAAATTATAATTTATAGTCAAATTTATCTTTTGTATAACCTTATAAAAATTTTATATTTTTTAAAATTTGAGTAAGGCATATTTAGTTTTCCTTCAAATAAAATAAATTAAAAGTCCTAATATCATTCATGTGGCTTCAAAATAAGACCATTTCAACCAAATGATGATTTATATTGAAACACACTAATAAAATTATATTAATATTAGTGTTAGGATAATTTTATAATAGTCTTCTTACACTTCATTTCCGGATTTACCCTTTTACCATATTAATAAAAAATAAGTTATTACTCATAATGCACAAAAATAAAATAAATATATTTACATAATTTAGACATACTAATTCCAATTATGCAATACATATATCAAAATTAAAAACACTCAATTTAGAATATTTATGATAAATTTAATCTGGTTGTCAGGAATAAAGAACGAGTTTCAAATGATAAAACATTTCAGATGATTGAAAAGTTTTTACAAATTAATTCAAAATAAAATTAATGATAATGACATAAATTATATTTAAAGGTGAAAATTTAATCTATTTAAACTATAAAACCATTCAATATTATAATTTAACCATATAAATTTTATCAATGTAAATGTATTTTTAAAATAAAATTTATTGTACTATAACTATTCATCAAAATTAGAAAGTTATCTAAAACATATTAAAAATTCATCGAAAGAAATTTTTTTTACCCTTCATCTAAATAAATTTTTTTGTCGCCATATAAAAATTATTAATGTGTTAAAATATCAATTTAAAAGGGGTTCTCCATTAAATGGTAGAAAATGACCCTTTTGAAAAATAGAGGTTTTTATACAATAAATTGGGTTTCTTCATACCCCATTGAAAAAAAAATATTGGAAGAATATAAAAAATCATTTATTAAGCGTGTAAAATATTAATTTTATTTTTTTAATTTACTAATAATAATTCACTCAAATTATTAATAAAAAAATAAAAATATATAGTTGATTTATAATTGGTAGCATATGTCTTCACCATAAATTTTTATAAGTTAGCTATTTTTATTCCCATTAACCTGAAGGCTATGATAAAAACGGAATTTCATACTAAGGGTTTCATTCAGTTTGTTTAAACTCATGATTTCATTGAATTAAATATATTAAAGAATTAAACTTATTTTAAGAAAACATTTCATAAAAACATCTGGGTGTTACATTCGACCCCATTAAACTTGGTTTTTCCTTAGAAATCAATCTATTATATAAAAAACAGATGAGGGTATATCATCCTCATAATATACCCAAGTTTACACATAGCTTCCTCAAATTATTGGTTCCACCATAAAACATTATTCAATAGAGTGTTCTTGTTTTGCAAAACTTTTTCACTACGATCTAGAATCTCTATAAGTTGATCTTCATAAGAAAGATCATGCTCTAGTGGTACAACTTCTGAATTTAGTACATCTGATGTATTAGTTATTTAGTTTCACCGGAGAGATATATGGAACACATTGTGAACATTAGTGATATTTTGTGGATCCTCCAATCAGTATTCTATGTTCCAAACATGATTTATAATTTCAAATGGACTGATATACCTGGGGATTAACTTTCACTTCTTTAAAAATCTCATTGTTCTCTTATAATGAAAAATAGGTAGAAACACATTTTCACCCACTTCAAACTCTAGATATTTTCTAAGGTTTTTGAAAAAAAAATTGACGACTCTGAGATGCTCTTATATGTTGTTAAATATATCTGTCCTTTTCTTCCATTTCATCAATAATATCATGCCCAAATTTCTTTCTTTCCCCAACTTCATCCCAGAAATATGGAGTTTTTTACATAATACCATATAGGGCTTCATAAGGATCCATAAAAATATTGGATTGTAAGCTATTAATGAAAGAAAATTTCACCAAAGGTTGGTGCTAATACCAATAACCTTTAAAATCTATAGATAAATCTCTTAACATGTATTCTAAAATTTGAATTTTTGACTAAGACTTACCATCTTTCTAATGATCATAAGTTGTTATAAAGCATAACTCTATATCTAGAGCCTGATTAAGACTTCTCCATAACAATTTGTTTAACCTCGTATCCCGATTAGATATATTGGAAAGTGGTACTCCATGAAATCTTCGCACTTCCCTTACATATATCCTCGAAAGATGATCAAGAAAGAAACAATATCTAATAAAATTTAATTGTGTTGAATTTGTAAGGTGATGATCTATAACCAATTTAGTATTATGGTCATGGATGTTTTGAGATGTCCAAAAACAAATTCCTTAGTGATGATTTAAAATGTATATTCTGGTATGGGTAATGATTGTAAAATCCCCATAGTTTTATGTCTCTCAACATTAACTTACTCACAAACCAAGAACTGAGAGACATATTTGGAAACATCCCTTTTAATTTTATCCCACCAGAAATAATATTTTATTTCCCTTTATATATTTCTTCTTCTATTGTTAATAGATAATGAATAATTATGACCAACATCCAATATAACCTTCTTTAATTATGGTACGGGGTAAATAAAAACTACATTCATGAATATTATTATTCCACCAGAATCAATATTGAATTCAAGAACATTTATCACCTTCTTTTGTATATATAAATATTTATTCTGTGCGTTGGTAATCATCACTTGTATATATGGTTGACCATTCACTTGAGAAAGATAATGTTTTTGTCCTTCCTGTAAAATTTCAAGATCTATCCTTTGCAAATCCGTAGAAGCTGGTTCTTTTTTTATCTGCATCATGGATAGGATAGAATCACCCTTTCGACTCTGGGAATCATCCACCTTGTTAACATTCCATGGGTATTAATGTATTGATAAGTTTTAATATTTCATAAACTCCAAAAATATTCTTTGGCGCATTTTTGACTACTTATATAAGAAAATATAATTTAATATTTTATGATCAGTATGAATATCACACCTTTCACCATAAAGATAATTCCTCTTTATCATTAATGAAAATATTACCCCATCTAACTCCAAATCATAAGTTGGGAAATTTTTCTCATGTATTTTCTATTTTCACAAGGCATAATATTTCAACATATAAATTTTCATGAGAACACATATTATCCCCATTTTAGATGCATCATTAAATATCACAAACCTTTCTCCACTACAAGGTCGTGTGAGCATAGGTGTACAGGACAACCACCTTTTGAGATGTTTGAAATTATCTTCAAATTTCTCTATCCATATTAAATTTACTCGTATTCAAGTGAACTTGGTGAGTGGTTTATATAATCATGAAAAATATTTCACAAAACACAGATAATATCAATCCAAACAAAAAAAACATTCATATCTCAATTACAATTTTTGTTCTCGACCAACATTCAATAACTAATATTTTTTCTAGATCTAAAGATATCACCTATTTTGACAATATGTGACACAAAAATGAAACATTATGAAGAAAAAATTCACACTTAATAAATTTTTCATTATAATTATTTAGGGACTATAGCACAATTCTCAAGTGATATAAATATGCTTCCTTACTCCTAAAATAGACAATATTATTGTCTATAAAGACTATCATAAAATGATTAAGATATTATCTAATATCTCTATTCCATAGATCAATTATGATAATGAGAGAATTAGTAATAACAAAATTCATCATTATAAATTCAAAGCATTTGTACATTATACAGAATGTTTTCTTTGGTATATCATCTTTCATGACCCATAATTGATGATATCATGAACGAAGATCAATCATGGAAAAGTATTTATACCCATATAGTTGTTCAACTATGTCATAAATACGGGGAGGAGTATATTTTTTCTAGAGAGTGATCTTTTTATGTTCTTGATAATCAATGTGGATTTACATTTATCTATCTTTCTTCTTAACAAATAGATTTGGTGCATCCCAATGTGACACTCAAGGTAAATTGAATCCCATGTCAATATTCTCATAGAGTTTCTTCTTTAATTCATGAAGCTCATTTGTGTCTGTTCTATATGGTTTTTTTGATAAAATAATAGCACCCAGTATGAGTTCTATTAAAAACTCAACATCACTATTTGGTAGAAGACCTAGTAATTCTTCTGGAAACACATCATTAAACTCCCATGAAACGTGTGTATTCTTAATTGTGAGTTTCTCTTCAATAATTTTATAAACATAAAATTAATTTTTAGGGATCAATACTCATAATATGGTATAAATTTATATTATATGGTTATATTCATCCTTGTATTGATAAATGGTAAAAGATTTATCTGGAATATGACATGTGACTTATATTCCTTTGAAATTAATATGAGCTCCATATAGAGAAATCCAATTCATTATAAGAATCAAATCAAATTTCAATATAATAAGAATCACAAGATTTATAGTAATAACATTCCCAACAAACATCAACCGAAGAAGAATTATAACCTTTTGATGTGCCCTTTGTTTCATTAGGAGTTTTCACAAAGATGTCAACATATACATGTTGTGGTAATATGGAGATACCCTTATAAGTTATTTATAAATAAAATATTTCTTAGATTAATAATAAAATAAAACATTTTCTACTTTAGAGTGGATGTAATGTTTACCTTTCACCACTTCATTATCATACTTGATATCACCAATTTTGATTGATGTGACCTATATTTTTTTTACACCTATGTGTTTTCTAAATTCAATTATCAAAAATAAACCATATATTATGTCATTGATTTTCATAATTCCCCATTTCCTTCCACTTGTAACAATGATGGTTAAGTGGTTTATTTTATCTAGACTTTTAACTATTCACATCATTAAACATCTTTTTTCTATCACTTCATATTTCAACTACCTGATGACATTTTATCAAAACATAAAACATTTACAAGTCCCTTTAATACAATTTCATCCATGTTTCTTACTAAACTTTCAAAATAAGGGATAAATCATCTTCTTCTTACTGTGGTCTTTATATTTCCCCATGAATTCCAATTTTCCCTTCTTATAATACCCATAGGGCTAATGGCTTACCCAAATATCCATCTAAAACTTGAGATCACATCGAACGATTTCTTCCTAGGTTTTTAATTTCCATGTGACTAATTACCTTATAGGACATGGTTTTAAGCCTCTAAAGAATTGATCAATTTTACTCTCAGGTTGAATAATATTTCCAAAAGTGTTACTTGCGAGCCTTGTAAAATACTATTCGTATTTACCAATAGTTTTATAGTACTTTTTCTTATGTTCAAGGAATGCCTTCTCCATCATTGTTTAAGGAATATGAGAAATGTGCATATTGAAATATAATATATTGAACTAATCCCATTACAGGGATTCAATTTCACTTTTTTCCTCATATTCTTCATATGGTTCAACCATTGATCAACTCTACCATTTAAATGATAGATAATTGAGATGTTTTTATCATGTTCTGAACATTGGTGAACTAAAAAAATCGTTTTAGACGTACTGACCTATTTTTTATCCACTAGTAAATCTTAAGACTCACTAAAAAAGGTTGGATTCTACCTCAAGAAGGACTCAAAAAAATGTAGTTCCTTATTTTTCTCACTTGGAAGTCCTACATGATTCATAGCTTGAAACAATATTGTGAGAATAGCTACTAGATTTTTCTTTCTATCTCCCTTAACATTTGGTTTCTCGGGAGGAAAATCACTGCCTTTCCCATTACATTCAACATTTATGTGGTCCCTTTGGGTTTCAGCCATTATCTAAAACCAAGATGAATAGTGTCAGAAGAAAGAAGGTTAGTGGGAAAACCACATAATCAGGAAAAAAATTCAATTTATGATACTTTTATTGTATTTTTTAGGCTATTCATGAACACTTCTAAAACACTAGGATTGTAACCTACACTTCAACATATTCTTGGGGTTCTTACTAAAGATTTTTCATCCTTGTTTACAACGGTTAATTATACATTTCCTCTAATACCAACTATAATGACCAATACATTTAATTAAATGTCATTATAATTAATATATAGAATATTTACTGAAAATATAATAAATCCATGATAGAACCACATTGGTATTTTGCCTTTAAAAACTTGGAAACATAAACAACTGATTCATAAGACATCTTCATTGTATCCCACTTATTATTTTATAACTATACCCATGAAGACATATCATACATAGTAACATTATTCATGACCTAGATAAAATAAAAACATGAAAGGGTGAGATAATATGCTCAGTATGGGTAAAAAATATATATATTAATCATTTCATAATCATAATACATAAGAACGTAACATTTGAAAATATTATCCTGCATAGAAAAGACCGTGATATCATTCCATGGAATAAATCATGAATGTTAATAAGAATCAATGACCACAAACTAAAAAGTCATAACATAAGACATGAAGTTTTTTGGAATTAACATAATCATAGAAATTCTCTTCACATTAGTCAAGTCTCATCTCTAAGACCATCATAGTGGAAAAATTTTATCATTGAACTGTGTTCGCTCATTGTTCCAACCCTAAATTATTGAATTGATATCATTTCCCATTCCATCCATTTCAATCTCGTGAGATATTACTATTTTCCTACATCATTATAGGGAGATAAATGTACCACCCATCTTATAATTAAATCATTCCTATGTGTTCCACAAAAACATAAATCATTCATCATATCATAACTTAATGAATAAAGTGGGTTTCTTAAACATCCTTCAACCATAATCTATAATAAACAAATGGATTTAATAAATATAATTCCATCATAAACACAAAAAAATTAATTGGAATAATAATAGTATATTACTAAAATCATAACCATGTAATATAATTCCATATTACATAGAAAATAAAATTTAAGTAATAGTAGAAATTAATTCTTGAGGTAAAATATCCTTTCTCCTTGAATAATATCTTCTTTTCTCAAAATGCAATGAAATTTCAAAAGTAATTATTTTTTTGAAACTAAAACTAAAATCATGAAGAATAATATTCATGTAAATAAAGGTTCATTATTACATAAAAATATACTCATGTCGTATATGTAAAAAACATTCTCCTTGTACTTTTGTTCATAAATTCACAAATTACCTCATACAAAAAAACTACAAAAGATTCCTTTCATAATGTTTAATAAAAATTATCTAATGGGTAAAATTTACTTAAAAATTTTCTAGAATAATATAAATAATGATACGTATTTAGTAATCTGGTATGTGGATGACAAATATACCCCAGTAAATACTTATGTATAAAAATTTCGGATGATAATGAGATTGCCAAATTATCCCTTACCTTAGGTCTGATATAATTTTTATGTATCCAAACCTCCTGTGTAATGATTTAAATATTTTAACTGACTTATTATATAATCAAATTAATTTTTATGATAAAATTAATGATCATATTATAATCTTTTGGTTAATAACATTTCATTATTACTTGTTATTCGAGTATTAATTCCATCATTTTCTTATGCATGTTTTTTTGAATAAATTTTGGTTCTCTTTCTTAGGTCATAATTATGAAATTAAAATATGATATTAATATGATATATAACATATTTAATCATTTTTTATATTTATAAAGTCATTATTTAATGAATATCATGTATAATGAATAATATCACATCATAGAGATTGTAGTCTGTACATACACACGAGCGACGATATCATTCCCATAACTGTTGAATTGTATTGAATTGAATGATATATAATATTTAAGAATAAATATAAAATTATAATAATAATATGTAGTTATTATCTCTATCATTATACACTACCACGTAAGGTGGTGGTGAAAACAGATTACACTGTGACGTCGAGATGGTATGTTGAATGTACGAACACGTGGTGATTTTGTTTTTCATACAATGGATAAAATGTGGAATATTGAAATCCCATAATCATAATAAAATGAAATTATATAATTGATAATTAATTTATAACATTATAATGAAAAAACACATGAAGAGAAAGTATAAGAAGAATGAATTTGGAAGAATAGGTAGAGGAAATTACCTATTCTTCAATGTGCTTCCTCTAAATCATTTCTTAAGGCACCTTATTTTGTCTTTCAAGAAGCTGAGAACCTATATAATGTTACAAGAGAAGTTTATCAGGGAACTTTTCAGGTAAATGTCAAACATAAAGGGTCAAATTGATGTTCAGAAGTGAGGGAAGTGGTTCCCTTTTATAATTGAGAAGAGGGGCACTTTGGGGATCTCAAAGATGTTGATTTATAATAAAATAAAAACCCATCCAAAAACCATGAAAATGTCACAATTTATAAGATTATATGAGATAGGGTTGTAATCTCATCAAAAAATATATTTTAGACAATTTTTTCTATCAATAAAAAACTTATCATTTTTATTAACACTTAGTTTTTCTATTTATTTTTTAACATGGGTAACAAATATTTTAAATTTAAAAGTGTATAATATTTACTTATTTGAAGTCCATTATACCATAAATAAATAAATTAAAACATTTTAGACTATAGAATAATTATTCTATGTTTTTTTATAAATTTTTTGTTATTTGCAAATAATTTAATAGACATTATATGGTTAAATAATCAACATTGTCAATTTTGACACTATTCAAATCAATGTTTTTTTTAAATATTAACCTAACAATTTAACATAGAACCAACCATTTTATTATATTCGTATGGGGTACATTTAATCTAGATAACTCATTAGACATATCAATTATACAAAATAATATTTATTTTAATATTTTAAATAATATTTATTGGTTATCTATATTAATAAAAAAAATTACAACATCAATTTTGTGTAACTATTTAATACACTTATTTCATTGAATAAAAATTAAAAATAAAAAACTATGATGATGATAAATATATTTTATTTTAGAATAATATTTTTATTTTATTTTTTCTTCTGGAAAAACAACAATTTAAAATATTATATTTATTATATTATGAATGTGACAACTTTAACATCACTTTAAATAAAATAATATAAGTTTCATAATATCTTCTATTGGGATCTAAATAATCACTAACTCGACCCATGGATGGTTATGGTTGCATTATACTCTAACGATAACAGTTTTTTAGGTTTTTGGGTCTTTTTATGGTTATTATCATTTTATTAAAAATAGCCTTATTGATTTCTCACCAATTAATACATTTTTTCATTATTAAAGTATAAGTCTTTAAAGTAATTATTTATTTCTGAGAAATTATAAATAAATTACCATGAAAAATAAAAACATTTTATATTTTTTATGAACATTTGTAATCAAATTTATATTTTATATAACCTTATATAAAAATGACATTTATTAAAATTTATGTAACACAAAAATAGTTTTTCTATAAATGAAATTAATTCAATGTCCTAATTTTGTACAACTGGCTTATAAAGAAAACCATTTTTACAAAAGGATAATTTAGTTCAAAAAACTCATCCAATAATATTATGGCAATTGTTAGTGTAATTTTATAATATTATTCTTACCCTTAATTACTCGATTTACCCTTTTATATTATTAATAAAGATTACTGAAGCTACTACTCAAAATTCCAAAAAATAAAATAATGATATTTTGAATATTTGGACCAACTGATTCAAAATATAGAATCCATTTATCTAAATTCCAAATGTATAAGTTGCAGTAATTAATTTAAAATTAATATTATTGTTAGAAAGAGAGAATGGGTTGGAAACGTTAAATCATAACAAAAGATAGAAATGTTTTTACATTTGAATTCAATGTAAAATTATTTCTAATGACATATATTATACTGAATAATAAAAATATATTATATTTATACTTTAAAACCACTCAATATTAAAATTTAACTAAAATAGTTTTTTCAATGAAATAAGATGTTTTCAATTAAAATTTAGTGTGTTTTCACTATTCATCAAAAATTTAATGTTATTAGAAAAATATTAAAAATTCATCCAAAGTAAATATTTATATCCTTCTTTAAAAGAACAAGTTTATGTTTTCATATAAGTATTATTAATGTGGGAAACTATTAATTTAAAATATGTTCACCATTAAAAGGTTTGAGATTACCCATTTTAAAAATATAGGTTTTTTACATCAAAAATGGTTTATTCATAACCTTTGAAAAAACCATCTATTGGATGACTATAAAAAATATTTTATTAATTATATAAAAAATATATTTCATTTATTTCATGTAAAAAAAATAATTCCCATAACTAAATAATAAATAAAAATAAAAATATATAATTGATTTATATTTTTTATAAATAATTGGTAGTGAATAACATCACCATACATTTTCATAAGTTAGTTATATTTATTCCCAAGAACCTAATGGATAAGTTAAAATATCTATTTTATACAAAGTGAATCTCATTGTTAATTTAAACATGTGGCTGTGTGCATTGTAATATATTGATGAATTAAAATAATTCAAAGAATATATTTCATAAAACTATCAAGGTGTTATAAAGACCATCTAATTTATTATATATAGATGTAATCGAAAAAGACAATTCTTTTTAGATATTTTCCCTAAAGTTGAATATTTCTTTAAATTCAAAATAATATAAAGTAATGTACTTACTTGACATATTTCAATTTAATAATCATGATTTCAACCTTTGATTATGCTTCAATAAATTTTGTATTCGTTTATTACTACAACAAATGAATACACAAAAATGATTTTAAGCCTAAAATACCAGAATTCACATTTCCTGAATCATAATATTCATAAAATAATGGAATGCCTTTCTTTAGATCTATAAATATTTTCCAAAACCAATACTGTTAGAAAATGTCATCCAATATAATAAATTAATCTATAAACCACAAATGTAACACCATTGGTTCATCGTTAATTTGAATTTTTAAAATCATGTAACTAAAAATAAAATCATATTAACTATTATATTGTATAGGCCAGTGGTAGTAACTAGACCATTAGCTTTATTTGGTCATGGGTTCAAACCTCGTCACCCTTTCAGATGTGAATGGTAGTTAGCCAGCAGTTAGGTTACGATTATTCTAAAACTATACTGATATAATTCTTATAACCCTTTCAAAAAGAATATATTGTACATCCTTAAATAATTTTGATCATTAAATTATATTTTTACTATTGTTTTCAATAATTTTTTAAAAGTATAATATTCTTATTTGAATATTGTTATAATTTATTTAGTGATCATATTAACCCTAAAGGAATTATGTACTATTGATATTATGTATATAAAATATAAATTCATTATTCCCCAAAAAATTTTCTACCAAAACAAATGATTTCCAAAAATTCCTCCCAAAATAAAAATAATAATGGTAGGCTCCAATCACATAATACTTAAAAATATTTGTTTATGACATTTAACATATGATCAATAATAAAATCATAACCCATGATAGTATCCATTACTATTAAAATGTGCTTATATAATTTAACATAATACTTAGATTATTCGTTGTTCTTATAACAAAATAACATTGATAAAAATACTTGTAAAAACATAATTTTTTAATCCCAATACATAAAGACACCAGTCATTTTATATAAACATATGTCCTTACTTGGACTATAAGTTAACTTAGATTATTATTTTTCATCATCAATTAAAATCCATCATAATGGTATGTAAATATAATGTGAATTATCATAATAATACCCCCAAATATTTTCAAACTAGGTGTGAAGTACGTCTTGTATTCATGCACAAGGTGATAATTTGGTCAAGCCCAATTTTCCCATTTCAAATCTATTACCACTAGGTTCCAGTAATCCATAACAATGTCTATATTTAGTATCAATAAAGGGATGAAGTTCTAGGAGAAATCACATAATATATTCCTTAATAAAACTTTAGAATGTTCTTATATACTTATACTCAAAGTCTATCATATGGGTATGTTCCCTAAACATTGTTTTCCATAATCTAGTACCCAAGGTTTCAATTAAAATTACTTTAATATTAATTATAGAAACCCTAGACCTAGTATCCTTAAGCCAGTTTCTATATTATTAGATTGGCATAAGATACAAGGAATCAAATAGCAAATGAATGAATAGTTTATTAGACATAGTAAACTAGAAACTTAGTTATTTCTTACATTACATTTGAATACAAAAATATTAACATATTTTTTTGAGGATAGTATTATTACTCCTAATATATCCTTTCATCTCAATGGTAGTACACTTCATGTATACATAAGGAAAGGACATAAAATATGGGGCAGAAAAAATTTTAAGAAGGGTTAAGTACAATAGGATAAATCATGAATAATAATCACAGTCAAAATGGAAAGGTAAATAACTGAACACACATTCAATGTAATCAATAAAATGAGAAGTAAGTACATCAAGTGTTAATATTAGTAATAAATCTCATGGATAATAATACATATTTTTAGGTAAATAACTGAGCAATGATTCTATTTAATCAATAACATTGATATCATAATTAGATAAGCAATAATCAGTATGGGAAGGTAAATAATTGAAAATAGATGTTATTTAATCAAAAAAAGGGAATTAAATGAATCCAGATGTAATATCATTATGATAATATCATAAATAATTTAAAATAAAATATTAAAAAAATACATTCTTTATTATTAGATTACATGATCATGGTAATCAAGATAACTCTATCATCAATACCTTTCACAAGATGGATTAAACTAATGGTAAATCCCATTTTAATGTTTTCTTACTTATTTGTCTCATTAAACATGATGATGCATTGAGGAGCTACATAATAATGGGCCCCACACATCACTTCAATTCCAAATAATTATATTGAATAATCAATTTAATTCCTATATAACTTTGTTTATCATAAAATATATATATTGAGTGAAAAATAACAATTTATCAATATTTACCTAGACAAATAGATGAATTTTGCGGTAGAACAGCATATGAAGAAATGATATATGGTTTATTATATTAATATAACCGTGTAAAATAATATGGATATTATGGGGAATTCAATGTCTGATGATGAAAAAAAAGTTAATATTTCAAAGGAAGGATAACAATTACAAAAATTAATTAACAAAGTTCATGTCATTACTTTCCATGGTCAAAATGATCATAAAACATCCACAAGAATAATGAAGATGGTTTAAATATAATACATACCCATTGGAGTAATTTAAATGTTATTTTCTCATTTATTAATAGAAAATATATAAAATATCATTAAAATATTCTCGAGTAAAATATAATTTTCATTTTTAAAAGAATTTTTTAAAACATAAAACATTTTAAAACCACTTCTAATTTAAAATAAATTTTTAAAACTATGATTCCTTTGAATATTAAGAAATAAATTTCTTTAAAAAACAATTTAAACTTAAAAACGAAGCTTCAATGAAATGAAAGTAACTTTTTCATGTAATTTCATACATGTTGGTAAACATTAACAATAAAAATAATTTTCACTATAAATTGGTTAGAAAGTTACTTCTTCAGAAAAGTACAAGAATATTCACTTAGAAATATAAAAAAAGAATAATGGTTGAAAATTTATATAATAAATATTTTTTAAATTTTTAAATACAGTTTTAAAACACTTTTAGAAAACATGGGTTTGGAAGAAAACATATTTCCAACCCAAGAGAAATGATGTTTCATTTTCTTAAAAAAAATTATCAATTATTTTCTGTACCAAAGAGTAAAATCGGTTATATTAAATGATAAATATCATAATTAAATAAGGGAGAGTAAAATTAAATGGTTTTATCATAAAATCATAAATTAATTACCTTCAATTGAAACTCCAGAATAATCAATCTGGATTAGAATGATATTGTGAAATAAATCCTTATAATGTTCGTAACAGTGAAATTACAATTAATCAATGAAACAATTATGTTTATCGATTATAAATAAAAATAAAACAACAATAAATAAACCATAATAAGATCAAATTTAATTATACATATATTATTATAATATCAATAAAAAATGATTTAATATTAATAAATTAAATAAAATTGAGTTAAGAAATTCTTTACCACTTAGAACCTTTTAATTCAATTACCCTTAGTTGAAATAGTTAAAATAAAATACTAAAATATCATGAATAATTTATTACTTTTCTAAATATTATTATATGTACCTAATAACATAAATTAGGTTAATAAAATTATAATATTCCTCATTGAAATGTAATTGAGATGAAATCCATTACCTCAAATTTTATTTTGGTTGAACGTGATTTATCCTAATGTATAATAGTTTTAAATAAGATATAAACTTATTTAAGAACAATAATCATTTTTATAACATCATATATTATTTTATTATGACATATTATTACCCATTCATTAATAGTCTTTCTTTATTTTCATGGTTTCAAGTGATAATTTCATTATTTTATTCTGCTTGTTTCAGTAGGAATGATCCTGTTTTTGAGCATATTATATAGTTATATCATATAAATAATAAAAATCAAAACATAGTTTTCATTTTATTTATTTAAATTTGATTTTATATATCATCCATTTCATGTGGTGATGAAAGAGAGTCACATTTCTTAATGAAGGTTGTAGCCCACATGTACATGAATGAAATTATCATTTTTGAATGCGTGAAAAAAATGAAGGAAAATGACATATATTCTATTTAGATAATGAAAAATTTGTCATTAATAAAATAATTATTATATTTATATCATATATCATGATTAAATATATACTTATCACCTTTCATTTTATGTAATATTGAAAGACAAATCACATCACTTGGCGAGTGGGTAGTATGTCATACACACAAACGATGTTATCATGTCTTCAACCGACCTGAATCTAATAAATGAATATATAATATAATTACTAATAATGTATAATTTTTTCATAAATAAAATATATATATACTTTATCATTATAATAATACACAACTTTGATCAGTGGTTCTGAAAAAAGGAACAACATCAGTTTGTGAAGAAATGGACTACTATACACAAGAATGATGATTTCATAAACCATTTGATGAAAGTGTAGATGGTTGTATTTTATAATAATATTATAACAAAATATAGTTATATTCAATATATTAACTGTATTATATAAAAAAACTTAAATAATAATTTAAGGAAGTTGAGAAAAAAATTAAAATTCTCGTTGAAGAATGTCATCCATTCTTCCGGTATCCTCCTTAGGTTTGCACTAAATCATTTAAAGAATGGATTATTTCTGAAAAATGATTATAAGAAGAGGGTAGGGAAGTAATTTTTTGGATTATGGTAGGTATTAGTTGATCCAAAAGGTATTGAAGTTGTGAAGAGGATATGAGAGGGGTGGCCTTTTGTAAGTGGGGGAGAGGACACACTTCGTATTTTTGAAAGTAATTGATTGATGCCACATTATTAAAGTTTATAAAGGGTAAATAATGGTAAATTATATTAACATAAAGGTTTAATAGTCTACATATTGATAGAAAATATATTTTATACAATTTTTAATTCATTTTACACCTATTTTTTAGTTTAACCCCTCGTAAACCCATTTTTTATCTTATCCACAATAATTATTTTTTAAAATTTTCACCATTTATTTAGGTCAAAAATATAGTTGAACATAATATAAATTATATATTATGATTTTTAAAAATATTAAATCAATTTTCCCCAATAAAATTCAACTAATTTATAAATTTTAATTTAAATTTAAACTCACATTCATGAAAAGAAAGCATGTTTTCAAAAAGAAAAAATCTAAAAGTTTATAAAATTTTTATATCTGAATTAAATGTGAAAATGATTAAAATAACATGAATTGGTTAAATAGATATATAATTGAACTAATTATACTAAAAACTAAATTAAAAAATAATATAATCATAATAATAATATAAGAAAAAAGGTAGTTGTCAATTAAAATTCAACATTTTTCACTATTCATCAAAAAGTGAAACTTTATAGAAAATTACAAAAAATTCACCCAAATATAATTTTGGTATTCCAATATTAAAAAATAATTTTTTTGAATAAATATTCCAAATTACCGAGAATTTATTTTATGTTATGTGATCAAAGTGCGACTAATTCATCCTTTAGAAAAAAAAATGATTTTTTTAGAACATAATTATTATTACTTTAATGTGTTATAATTTTATCTATAATAAATTTTTATCCATTTATTTTATTCTATAAATTTTTAACCATTTACCTTTCATAATATAGTTGGTATTATTCATATAGTCCAATTTATTGGCTAAGTGATAACTGCCATATTAACTAATAATATTAGTTGTATATTGTGGTTTAGTAAAACATAGTAATTCATGTAACGTATACAATGAAATAATCTCATTTTTGCATGTAATAAAATATAAACTAAGTTTTTCATATAATTCAATCGACTAAAGATACTAAAATTATTATAAAAAATTAAATATATAGTAATGGCATAAGTTGTTTAATTTTCTTTCTAATCATGGTGTTTCATGTCATATATGATATCAAATGAAATATTCTTATTTTAGTGTCTAATATTATTACAAATAACATTTAATATCATAAAAACCTGTAATATTTTTGAAATAAGGAATATTATAGAGAATTGGTGGCACAATCATATGCATAATAATTTTTTTTGAATATATACAAGTATGTCTACCATTTAATTTTGAGGAAAAAATCCATGAATGTACACCCTTTCAGTTTGTGAGTAAATCTATGTATATCTATGAATAATTATTTCATTAGTTATAAAACTATAACCAATTTATTATATGGTGATATATGACCCCACCCAAATTCATCCATATACTAGAGCACTACCTAGAATCAAATCATATATCTTATAATAAATACACCATTTGAAGAAAATGTGTATCATAACTTGTATGAATGGTATTACATTAAAACCCTATATAATTTGATAAAAGCAACATCATAACCTAAAAATAACATATATAGGGTGATTTCGGAATAATTAATTTATTGCAAAATAATACTTCAAAAATGAAATATATCATAAATTTTATTTTTTAGAAATTATATTTTTTAATATAATATTAAAAGGTGTGATTTCTTATGACACATAACAAAAACTTCTTTTAAATTAAGATGAAATTTTTTTTATTAAATTAAATTAAATATGCCTCAAAAATAAGTAAATCCTATGTCTAAGTCTGATAAATAAGTGAAGAAAATAAGATCATTGGAAGGAAAAAATTGCATTTTAAATATTTGAAAATGACCTTATTGAAAAGATCATATCATAAAAAGTATATCAAAAAATTTTAGTAAAATAAAGGTGAATATAAGGGTAATGAGAGTCAAAAAATTTATTTTCCACATCTAAAAATGTAACATTTGTAATAAGTACAAACATGGATATGGAATAAAAGTCCATTCAAAGAGATGAGAATTATTCCCAATAAAATTTTATTTCCAAAAACCAATGGATACATTAAGGAAGAATAATTTGATTCAAGATGTGCTTTACCCAAATAAATATATTATAAATACAAATTAACATTATAATAGTTCATATATGATCATACATGGAAATATTTTAGACAAAGGGATGAAATTAATAATTAAGGAAAGTATTTGAGTCTTGGGATCCCCATTCCTTTACTCACTATTAGTTGAATATTCTATAACCATGTGTATCATGAAAATAACTTCCTTAATAACCTATTTTATAACCATAATCAATTATTTAACCATTCATAGTATTTATTTATAAATACTTAATACAATTATACTAGTTATTCATCATCAATTTTCAAAATGAGGGGTCAAAAATCATTCTAATTTTTTACTTGTTTTGTAATTGTAGTGCGTTTATTAAATATTATACCAATGTAAATCATTAAAACATCATACTATGTCTAGGAAAATTATTTTTAAAATTATTTATAATCCCTTAATTTCATTTAATTGTTTTGGTAAAATGTTTTCATGATGAAAATGAAGATTAACTCGATTAGGTGAGTTTAATGAAAAAATATTAAATATAAATAATGTCATTAGATGATGATATTATATATCTATAATAAATTTTAAATATCAAATAAATTATTATTTCATGTTTTCCATAATATAAAATTATTTAATCATTCTTGGTTTAAATATTACAACATATCTCATGTTGGTGGTAAAAATGATCTAAATCGGGGTGTGTAATAATGATTAAATGAGTATGAGAAAAATATTATAATATATTAATATATATTATATAGAAAATTTAACATTTAGAAATTATAATTTATATTAATTAAACTAATTTTTATATCCCTTTTTGATGTTTGTTTATAGAAATTGAAATTTATTATAGGTGGTGGTCGTAGTCAGCACGTGTGCATGATTAACATTCATATTTCATAATGAATGGGAATATTGATCGTAAAAAAAATTATTATCTCCAAATATTATTTTTGACATAGAAATATTATTTATTTATTAAAAATATCATTGAAACTATAATTGAAATATGGTGATGGAAAAAAAAATTCATCACATCAGGGATATTATAGTCCACATGTTCACATGATCGGTGTTATTTTATTTTATTAGTGTATTGAGAGGATTAAATATATATTATATAATAAATATGATGAAATTTAAGTATAATATTATAGTTATTTAATTATATTAATGATATCAGAAATTATTTTTTGGGTTATAATATAATATAAAACTATGATACTCTAATACACATGTTGGAAGATTGAGTTTTCTCTTGGAGAAATCCTTTGAAATGAAGGCCTTATGAAAAACTAATATTACGAGAAGCTTATGTTAGAGGGAGTGGGTTTTATGATGAAAAACAATTTATATTTTAAAGGATTTATTATAAAGTTATGTTTATCTTGAAAGGGTTAAAGTGGTATCATTTTATAAGATAAGAAAAGGGAACTTTTAGAAACCCGTGTCATTATTTAATAATAACATTAAACTATTCAAGAGCCACTCACACACAAGGGGGATATGGGGAGTTTTGGGACATGATAAGGTAAACATTCCACTTATCATCGCATTTTTTGAGAAGTAAATAGTGATTTAAGACATTTTATTATTTATACATTAAGAAAAATTATTTTTTACCTTCAAAATTATGTTATAACCATTATCAATAACATTAATGAAAAAATTATTATTGGATCCTTTTAAGTAATTTGAAACATATGATTTCAAATTTGAAAATAATTTCATCACGTTAAATTTATAATTGTGTGAAATGTTAATTTTAAAATAAATACACTTAATCACATAAAAGTTGTATTTAGAAATACAATTATTATATGTTTTAAACTCATATATAAGAAATAATTATCTTTGATACTTATTTTTATAACACTCTGACCTAGATCTCACATTGAATGGTACCTCGAGCTATGTTATTATGTGACCTCAGGCTCTCCTCCCCGTATTAGAGATGTTGTCTAATAGTGAGATTCTAATGATAAATAGGGTGAGACTATACCCTCTTTAACAGAGTAATTCCAATTAAATAATATGAAACCTAAAGTAAATAGTATAAATAATAGACAATTATCGCACATCCATTCCCAAAATCATGGTACATGCCCACTTCTGAATAGTATATATGCCATGTCATCTGTATATTGGTAACATAAGGAAATATCCAAAATTATGAAAAGCTTAGGAATCATAAAATTGGTTCTTGAGGGTAATTCTAGTTCTCTCGTGCATATACATACATGTATACCCAATTAACAACATATCATCAGTCCCTTGACCTTTTCCTAACCTATAACCATGAAATATTCTTCTATACCCACCAGTAGCTTGAGCAGGGTATGAGTAAAACACATTAGGCGGCCACCAACGTTGTATTCAAGATATTCATTCTAAATAGTGTATGAAAAATTTTGGTAAACAAAATGTTATATAAATTAATAACCATATTTTATTAGTTAACAAGTTTTTATTAAACTAATTTCATCATTTGTTCCATGTGTTACCCAAAATCTTCAACCATGATTCTTCCCATATTAGTCAACCGACCACAATACATGGAGAAACATGTTCCCTATGTTTTATAGTTGTAAATTTCACGAAATAATGCATTTATCAACTTTCCCCATATCCTCAATCTAGGAATTCACATCATATGCATTCTTAAGGGTCATAAAGCCTTAGTCTGACAACCTAACCCATTTACAACCAATGTGGGACCTATATAATAATTTATGTCTAACCCATAGGAGTTTAACCTCAGTCAAAAATCCCATTAAAGGGGTATAGCCTTATTCTTACACCACAACCATGCCATTAAATCACATAAGCAGGCTTTTTAACATTTAAAGCATTTATAATTTTCCACAATCATTTCATAACTCATTTAACTCAACTGTCACACACATGACTTTATTTTAAATTCATTATTCATTTAATTTCCATTCCTGATTTGTTTTGGGGGTTTACCACTCATTTTGGTGAAAATGGTGGTTTTTGAAAATTTGGGCCAAATCGTGAGCCCAAATCCAGATTTAAAAACAAATTTTGATTCTTCTATAACTCCTTAAATTTTTACTATTTTATAATCATTCCACTTCCCAATTGGCATTACCTAATATATTAAAATCACCATATACCTTTTAACCACATATAAATCCCAAATCATGATGGATTTGGGTTTTTAATTAAGGTAATGGGCCAACCCATAAGCCCATTTTCTGCTTTAAATTTGTTTTTTAAAATTTCAATATCTCATTAGTTTTTTACTTTGTTTCGGTGATTCTACCTCTCACGAGAATCCTAATACCTAAGGATCACCCCCAATATCTATTTCTATGCTTTGGAGCTCATTTGTGTCCTGCATTTGGGCGAAACTTCTATGGATTTCTCAAATCGTCCAGATTTGAAGAGGTAAATCATTTCTTTCATAACTCCTTCAATTTCTACTCTTTTGCCCCAATTTCAGTCCCCACATTACCTCATCATCACCATTAGAGCCTCAATATCAGGTTTGGTTGCTTGGAGATTTAAATTGTGGTGTATTTGGTTCGTTTGATTCAAGATGTTTCAAGTAAGTGTTTCTTTCCTTGATTTCTTCCCCTTCCATAGGGTTTCGTTCACCATTTCATGAAGTTCCTCATGTCCAAAAGTTGAGTTTCGAAAATATGGTTTGATTTTGTGTCCTTTTGGTCAAATATTTTGGTCTAGGGATGGATTTATATTCCTTGTGGTGCCGGGTTGGTGCGGTTGATGTTTCGCACCATGTTTTGAGGGTTTCATCATAAAAGGTAGGTGATTCCAAGTGTAAACATTTCTAGATGAGTTATTTTTCTTGAATTACATATTATTAATGTTCCAAATATGTTGTGTGTTGTGCGTGAACTTTTTATGTTGGATTTAGTAAAGCATTTGTTTTTATAGTTTCATTCTAGCTTAGAATTTGGTGTTTTCATTTGCAACCCTTTGGGTATTGTTTGGGATTGTTTTATAACATATGAATTTTGTTTAATAAATCTTGTTAGGGATGAAAATTCTTATTTTGTGGGGTATTGGTGTTCCAATAGGTCTTAAAGATGTTTTTTAAGGGTTTAAGGTGTAAAACATTATTGTACTTCTTGAAAGTGATTTTGAAAACGTGTGGATTTCATGTGGATCTTTTGTAATATTGGTTGAGGTGTTTGTATAACACATGGGAGTTGTTTAATAAATGTTTTTGGGGATTCCAATTCTGTTTTGAATTTGTATTGGTGTGATTTTGGCCTTGAAATATGGTTTTGAAATGGGTTTTATTTGAAAAGCTTTGGTGCGCTTTTTAGAATTGTTTTATGAAAGTTTTGAGTGGTTTAATGATTTATGCAAGAGGTGAAACCATATTGGAAAACTGTTTTGGATTGTTTATACTTTAAAATGAACCATTTATAATGTGAATAGTTCTGTTATGTTATGTTTATCATATTTTTAGGGACTTCATAAAATTGTTAAAGGATGTGTCGGATTATGTATGTTATGAAGAAAAGTGTTGTGGGCTATTTTGGTGTGAGTTTGATTTCAAAATTAATTTGAATGAAAAGTTAAATTTGTGACTTGTGTTATGTGCATGGGGCTGTTTGGATAATGTGTGATGTGGAAGTGATATTTTCATGTGAAAAGTATATTTCTTGTCTTGTTGAACTTGTTTGAGAACAAAGGGAAAACCCGGGTATCTAGGTGGGTGGATGTGTACTAGTATGCTAGTGAATCTGTGGGGTTTGGCCTCAGTTTCACTTAGCAGGATTGATTCTTACAACTCTAACTAAAATCTGATGATTATGATTGGGGACCACTAGGTTATGGGTATGTTGCCTACTAGTGTCTCGTGCACGAGAATGGATAATTTTTGTGGTTACTCTCACCGAGATATGAGGTACCTGGGACCCACTACTAGCTAGTGCCTAGGGGTTATTTCCTGTTGCTTGTTCTCATTAGATCCTTTATACTTACCGTCGGCATACGGTATATTTGGCTGGAAAATTCATTAACTTTTGAATTTATTTTAAGAGTGTTGATTCTTTAAATTTGCCCACTTGAAAACTGTTTTTTTTAAGTTGCATCTTTTAGAAATTGTAACTAGAAATTACATGTTTTTGAAAACTTGCATGCTTTTCGTCTTTGAATGTTTATCACAGGGAATCTTTTAGTGGTGGTATCCTATTAGCAATTGGATCACTCCATACTTACACCATTGGGTGTAAGTAGACTTGGTTATTTTTGTTATCGCAGGTTTGGGTATAACATTTGTCCCAACAGTTCAGATTTTCACCGGTCATTCATGATGTGGTGTTGTGGAGATGGATTGAGGGAAATGCCTCTTGCCATGTTGAGGTTCTTGGGATGTTCATTTTTTTGTTCCTTTGTTATAGTCTTGTTGAGTTGTTTTAGAATATGTAATTCAGTTCTGATTTTCTGTAAAACATTGTTTGCTTTGAAAAATCCATATTTGTTTCATTGGATTCTTTTATTGTTTTATGTTTACAAACTCGGGTAAATCGTTCCCAATTTTAATTTAATGATACCCGGACACTTGTACCAGCCTGTGGGGATCGGGAACGCCCTTCGGGCATTGTCACAGGACGTGTTTGATGCTATTTTTGATGGCGATCGATTTGGTTCGTGACAAAATGGTATCAGAGGAGGTTCGCTCTCTTTGGTCATGTTATTTAGGGAAGAGTGAGGATAATATGGAGATCATATTCTAGGGACTTGGTATTCTAGTTATGTGTAGTGTGCCAGATCACCACACCTCCTGGAAGGATTCAAGTTTCCTAGGGAAGTTGGGACCTTTCAGAGTCCTTTGGTTTTCTTGGTTTAACACTGATTAGGGGAAATGAAAAGAGAGTTTGGTTAATGGTCTCAGTAAGCTCGTAGGGCCTGGCAAGCCATGTGGAGCTGGGGATATTCCCTAGAACACTCTCTATGACAGTGAAGTGATTGGAATATGGCTGCCAACCATATGTCCAAGTCACCCACTGAAACTAGTTTCCTCTCGCATTGTCTTGTGTTCTTTAGTTTTGAAATATTGGATCTTTGGTTTTAAATTGACTTGGTTTTAGGAAGTGTATAGTTTTTGTGAAATTATTTTCAAATATATATGGAATGTTTTGATTTATGAAATGGTGGAACTGAATTTTCAAAAATTTTTTGAAATGGAAAATAGTATGCTTACACCTCTTTTGAAAGATGTAACCATATTGAAGTTGGTTTTCAAAGGTGTTTCCAATATAGTTTTATAAACAATCAAAGGGTGTTTTAATGGAATGAGATGTTTCGAAATTGATGTATATGAATTGAAAGTGATTATTCATTTGAATGATTGGTTTTTTTGGTAGTGGTTTTGAGAAAAAGAAAGTATTAGTTGACCGTTTTGGTTTTGAAAAGTGGAATGAATCTTTGTTTTAACCTTTGGTATTTCCGTGACTGACCACAAGGATGGGGTTATATGGGATGATGGATGGTTGATGTCATGACTGGATGAGTGTCGAGATGTATATGAGGAGGGTTCCCGGTGTGGCACAAAAACATGCATGTGTGAGGCCCATGGGGTACCATTGGTGGATACGTTTACTGCTAAACAATTTGTTTTCAATGAATTGGTTTTAAATAAAATCATGATGTCTTGATGAATTGTTTGGGATGGTGTATATTGTGTGTTTTTGGAAAATGTTGATGTTGTGGAATGTTTTGATTCCAAGAACCCCTCCTGTTCGAACTGTATTTTGGGTTTGTGTCTAGTCGGTAAGATGGGTAAAAGGATAGGTTAGTAGTCTCTTATGAGATATGTCTCCTGACACCTTTATGGTGGTTCCATTAATGTGTTTGGATCTATTTTTTGGCATGTTTCTACCAATGGAATAGCTTGGTTGGGTCCTTGGGTTCCCCCGTTGGATAGGGTACGCCCCCATTAAGGGTTAGGGCACACCTGAAGTGCATCCTAGATTGTTTCACCGTTGGAAAATCCTCCAGTTGATCAATGTAAGGAATCTTTTCTTGAGCTTTGTAGAATGAGTCTTCACCATTTACATTCTTGGTTTTTTTTTCGGATCCTCTTGTTGCGGAAGAGTGCTCGTAGATGGTTTAAAGAGACCTTAGTTTCTTAAGCTACCCGATGCTTCGAAGGTGGAAGTTGTCTAGGGTTGTCAATATGGATAGTGTCTAAGAGGGTCTCTGAGTCCTTCATAGTCTCTTCGGAGAAGGGGTTTATGTTAAACCACCTGTGTGGGAAATCTGGCCACGAGAGGCTGTTATGGACACTTTATGGAATTCTATCATGTTTGGGGATGTTGTATAAGGCCCCCTCCTTGTATTATTTCAATCATTCGCTTTGGTCATGTTCGTTAACGCGTTGTGATGTTGTGTGGTCGTTTGATTTTAAAGGTGAAATTGTACAATATTTTGTGATTCTATTTTTTAGTAGTGTTTCTCCTTTTAGAAGATCTTGACATCCTCTCTTTTAGAGGAAGGTGTTTATATGTGTCCTTTATTTCTGTTATTTCTCACCTGAAGAAACAAGGTGTGATGTGAGTGCATCCTCTAAACCCTTATTTTAGTGAAATCCCATGTAAGGGGAAAGTGAGTTCTAGGGTGTGTTTTGTCTTGGTGAACCCATCTAGGATTGCATTTAGTTTTTTGTAGAATTAGAAGAAGAAATTATATTCGGGGGTTTCCAAATCCTAACTGCGAGGCTGAAGATGCTTCAATCATTCCAGCTCCAGCCATAGGTCCCGGAGAGAAGCTGGCACATAGTCAGAGGAAATCCCAGTGTTGTTTTTAACCTTGTACAAAGAAATATTCTTATTATGAAAGATGGTAATAGTTTAAACATTTTGTTTTGTCATTTTGCTTCATTTGTTCATGTTCGGTGGAAAGAGGTGGCGGGCCTTATCCCCATGTTATCTCCCAATGACTTTATTTTCCCCTTTGGTACCTTTGGGTTTGGGGGAAAGGTTTTAGATATTTCTAGACATGTTGAGTGAACATTTATTAGTAACCATTCCCTAGAAAACCATTTCGGTATAAGGATCCTCATGGTTAGCGCACAGTTTCCCAAACTGTGTGGGCTAACCGTGTTGTCATCCCAACTCTTTAAGTTTTTGGCTTTTTCTATGTCGGCCCATATTGGTCGGTTAAGATGGATGGTTCATATGGTGGGGAGACCAACTATGAGTCTCATGTATATTAATTTAAAAATTCCTAATGGTATTCTACCCCTTGTACTGGGGAGTTTTTTCGGGGCTCCCCTATTAGTGTCTTGATTCTTTCTCGGAAAAAAAAATTAAGTTGTCTCTTATGGTTGGGGAGCCCATTTGTGTATCCTTGTACCAGTAACTCACTTTTGTACTTGGTCTTGGATTGGATGTGGGTAGTCTATTTTGGAGCTATATAACCACATACATCTTCCTTGGGTAAATGTTGGGATTGCAGAGTTCCTAGTGGTTTAGTTATATCAAGGTAAATGTAACCTTGTTCGATGTTCTTGTTTGTTTTGGTAAATTGCTTGAGCCTTGTTCAGATAGTTTTTGAGGAGTTCTATTTTAGGATAAATCCTGAATGTTCCTGATAATTTCAGTAATGAGTTTTATGTTTTGGATGTGAAGTATTCCTTACTTAATTGATCACTGGAGGTGTTTTGGCCTTTCGGGGCGAAGCTTAGCAAAGGAGTCCATTTCTGCATTTCGGTTGAGTTTGGTTTTTGCTTTGTCGGTGTTGTGGCTTTCCGAGGGCGGAATGTTTTATGGTGGGGAGAATTTCTACACCCAAGACTTTTTTTTAAATTCATTATTCATTTAATTTCCATTCCTGATTTGTTTTGGGGGTTTACCACACATTTTGGTGAAAATGGTGGGTTTTGAAAATTTGGGCCAAACCGTGAGCCCAAATCCAGATTTAAAAACAAATTTTGATTCTTCTATAAATCCTTCAATATTTAATATTTTATACTCATTCCACTTCCCAATTGGCATAAACTAATATATTAAAATCACCATATCCCTTTTAACCACATAGAAATCCTAAATCATGATGGATTTGGGTTTTTAATTAAGGTAATGGGTCTGCCCGTAAGCCCATTTCCTGCTTTAAATTATGTTTTTAAAATTTCAATATCTCATTCGTTTTTTAATTTTTTCAGTGATTCCACCTCTCACTCGAAGCCTAAAACCTAAGGATCACCCCCAATATATATTTCGCCGCTTTTAAGCTCTTTTTTGTCCCTAATTTGGGCGAAACCTCTCTGGATTTCCCAAATCGTCCAGATTTGAAGAGGTAAATCATTTCTTTCATAACTCCTTCAATTTCTGCTCTTTTGCCCCAATTTCAGTCCCCACATTACCGAATCATCACCATTATAGAATACATATCAGTTTTTTTTCTTGGAGATTCAAATTGTGCTGTATTTGGTTCGTTAGATTCAAGATGTTTCAAGTAAGTGTTTATTTCTTTGATTTCTTCCCCTTCCTTGGGGTTTCTTTCACCATTTCATGAAGTTCCTCATGTCAAGAAGTTGAGTTTCGAAACTATAGTTTGATTTTTTGTCCTTTTGGTCAAATATTTGGGTCTAGGGCTGGATTTATATTCCTTGTGGTGCCAGGTTGGTGCGGTTGATGTTTCACACCATGTTTTGAGGGTTTCGTCATAAAAGGTAGTTGATTCCATGTGTAAACATTTCTAGATGTGTTAGTTTGCTTGAATTACTTATTATTAATGTTCCTAATATGCTGTGTGTGCTGCGTGAACTTTTTATGTTGGATTTAGTAAAGCATTTGTTTTTATAGTTTCATTCTAGCTTACAATTTGGTGTTTTCATTTGCAACCCTTTGGGTATTGTTTGGGATTGTTTTATAACATATGAATTGTGTTTAATAAATCTTATTATGGATGAAAATTATGATTTGGTGGGGTATTGGTGTGCCACTACGTCTTAAAGATGTTTTTAAGGGTTTAAGGTGTAAAACTTCATTGTACTTCTAGAAAGTGATTTTGAAAACGTGTGCGTTTCATGTGGATCTTTTGTACTATTGGTTGAGGTGTTTGTATAACACATGGGAATTGTTT
Source organism: Viscum album (assembly GCA_963277665.1). NCBI lineage: Eukaryota > Viridiplantae > Streptophyta > Magnoliopsida > Santalales > Viscaceae > Viscum > Viscum album. The sequence goes on along the minus strand of OY728150.1, from coordinate 1,928,661,239 downwards.
AATAAATGTTTTTGGGGATTCCAATTCTATTTTGAATTTTTATTGGTGTGATTTTGGCCTTGAAATATGGTTTTGAAATGGGTTTTATTTGAAAAGCTTTGGTGGACTATTTAGAATTGTTTTATGAAAGTTTTGAGTGGTTTAATGATTTATGTAAGAGGTGAAACCATATTAGAAAACTGTTTTGGATTGTTTATACTTTCAAATGAACCATTTTAAATGTTAATAGTTCTGTTATGTGATGTTTATCATATTTTTAGGGACTTCATAAAATTGTTAAAGGATGTGTTGGATTGTGGATGTTATGAAGAAAAGTGTTGTGGGCTATTTTGGTGTGAGATTGATTTCAAAATGAATTTGAATGAAAAGTTAAATTTGTGACTTGTGTGATGTGAATGGTGCTGTTTGGATAATGTGTGATGTGGAAGTGATATTTTCATTTGAAATGTATATTTCTTGGCTTGTTGAACTTGTTTGAGCACAAAGGGAAAACCCGGGTATCTAGGTGGGTGGACGTGTACTAGTATGCTAGTGAATCCATGGGGTTTGGCCTCAGTTTCACTTAGCAGGATTTATGATTACAACTCTAACTAAACTATGATGATTATGATTGGGGACCACTAGGTTATGGGTATGTTCCCTACTAGTGGCTCGTGCATGAGAACAGATACTTTTTGTGGTCACTCTCACTGAGATACGAGGTACCTGGGACCCACAGCTAGCTAGTGCCTAGGAGTTATTTCCAATTTCTTGTGCTCATGAGATCCTTTATACATATCGTCGACATACGATATATTTGGCTGGAAAATTCAGTAGCTTTTGAATTTATTTTAAATGTGTTGATTCTTTAAATTAGCCCACTTGAAAACTGTTTTTTTAAGTTGCATCTTTTAGAAATTGTAACTAGAAATTACATGTTTTTGAAAAAATGCATGCTTTTTGTCTTTGAATGTTTATCACAGGGAATTTCTTAGTGGTGGTATCCTACTAGGAATTGGCTCACACCCTACTTACACCCTTGGGTGTAATTAGACTTGGTTATTTTTATTGTCGCAGGTTTGGGTATAACATTTGTCCCAACTGTTCGGATTTTCACAGGTCATTCATGATGTGGTGTTGTGGAGATAGATTGAGGGAAATGCCTCTTGCCATGTTGAGGTTCTTGGGATGTTCATTATTTTTCCTTTGTTATAGTCTTGTTGAGTTGTTTTAGAATATGTAATTCAGTTATGATTTTCTGTAAAACATTGTTTTCTTTGAAAAATCCAGATTTTTTTCATTGCATTCTTTTGTTGTTTTATGTTTACAAACTCGGGTAAATCGTTCCCAATTTTCATTTTATGATACCTGGGCACTTGTGCCAGCCCGTGGGGATCGGGAACGCCCTTCGGGCCTTGTCATGGGCCGTGTTTGGTGCTATTTTTGGTGGCGATCGATTCGGTTCGTGACATCAACCATGTTAGGCCAAACACCCCTTATCCCAATTATCATCCTAACACAACTATAATCTATTATATTCCATAAACCCTTAAATTTATCATTTGGAAGATCAATATTATGTTCAAGGAAGATGCACAGCTCATGGGTGTCCAAATAACCAGTCAACTCATTCTCAAAGGATATCATAGTGACCATGAGTGGTTAAATTCATCATTTAATTTTCCCAACTTCATGTTCCTACCAATGAAATAATATGTACAACAAGAGTTATCAACTACACAAACACATACACTTACAATAGGGAATCAAGAGCACGATATATCACTTATAGTCTCCATAACTGATGTTTTTATATGAACACCCTCTTAACCTTCTCCTTTGATTCAAACTCATATAAACTTCATACCCCAAACATAGAATATTTGGGTCAAACAATAGTTTTGGTATTTTAATGGATAATAACAACTACACATATAATATTCTATAAAACTAAGAAAACAAGGGTGTTAGAATCAACTGGATCTTCAATTTGAATCTAACTACCCTCGAAATAAGAAAGCTTCCAAGGAGATTCATACCTTGGAATCTTGGGAGGAATGGGTTCATCTCCATGATGTTTTAGGAGAGAATGGGGAATAAATTTTGGTTATAACCCTTAAATATCAAGGTGGGAATGAAAAATTACCCCTCTATAATGAGGCTCATAGTATTGTCACGAACGTGTCTAGAACATGCACTAACCTTGCGAAACCCTATATCCTTGAGGTTCATGTAGTGCACAGTCTCTTAAGATCCCAATGTGTTAGAAAAACCATGTAGTCTCTATGTGAAATGGATCTTCCCAATATTTCAAGTATGAAGGCTCCCCCTTTTGTGGTATCCAAATGTACATCCCCCCTATAGGATACACAGTTAATTCACACTGTTACTTCTAATTGTGCGATAATTGTGTGCCTTTCCCAGCATAGCCTATATTCTTTCATTCTCATGTCTCGAAACTACAAACACCTTCGAGTATCATCATATACCTAAGAACCATTCTATTAAAAAGAAAAATAGGATCTTAACGAAATCATAAAGAAGAATATTCCATTTTCTAAGCCTAAGATCTTCTAACCCACATGTCTTATAATTACTCATCATCGACCCGCACTCCCAAGAATCATCAAGAAACCATGAAAAAAATGTCGGACCACTAGGAAGGCGTATATATCTCCCTATCCCAATTGTCCTCTTAAATGTTTAAATGATTCCTCAGCACTCAAACCAACATCATTGTCTTACCACGTAATACTTTCTCACTAAGATGCATAATATAAAGTAGATTATACTCAAATAATTCATTAGTCTCATGCCCAAAATCACCAACATCAATCAAAAGATAAGGGTAGGGGTGATACTTCTAATGATATGAAACATTACAAATATTGTTATTTCCACTATACTACTATGGAAGATCCAACTAGTATGCCACTAGTATTATATTCTCCAAAATCTCAAATGGTCCCATAAATATGGGTGCCAACTGGCACTATTTTCAAATATAATGATGAGCTAACTTTGGTGACTCCTGAAGAAACACATTATCACCCTATGAAAACACTTGAGTTCAATAACGTTAATCTAAATATGAATTTTTTATAATCTGATCCATATCTATTAATTTCTGAATCAACTGAACCTATTCCTCTATCTCCTGCAGGAGACTCATACCCAATACATTGATTCTATGGCCTCTATACAACATAATGGATATCTACATAGACTTCCATAGAACACCTCATATGATTCCATATGGATGTTCCCCTAGAAAATATTCTTTTAGTTCAAATAAAAAACCACCAAGTGATTTTCCCTAGATACATAAATGTTTATCAAACATTCACCCTACATGTCTACTACAACATGAATAGTACATTTTGACAACTTGGCTTTCTGTGAGAGAAATTATCTACTCACAATCACTATGGTACTAAGGACCTTCTATAAACCTTTATAGAATCATTAATTATACCATGTATTACAATTTTAAACAACACTCTAAGGTACCCCAATAAGTCATAATATCTACTGAACATAAACTTCACCCCATTGGTCTATGATAAGAGTTTCTCAAATCAGTAGGAAATAAGATTCCATGGTCAACCAATCAAAAAGTTACCATATCATTTCACTCATCAATGTTTTCCTCAGAAGAAATATGATAAAATACGTAGTCAAATCAACTCACTTCAATTCCATAATGGGAAATGGATATAAGAAACCACCTAGTCGTTGATGTGAATCCTTCAACTATCAACAGGTTTTTCATATTATCATTATATTGGAAAACTATTTATTTATTCTTATCCACCAATAATGTATTTGTTGGTAACAATACATTTTTTTTAAACCAATATGCTCCTATTGTTTTTTGGGATGAAACATATGCATTAGATCTTCTTACATGAAAGTAGGCACATAAAAATGACCACAAATATAAGCAATCTCGTATTCATTGAATGTCCATTAGAAAGGTGAATTCTGACCTTCATGGATTTACCTCAATACCAAACACTCTGGATCCTCCTAATTCGTCTTCTTGAATTGTCATATAGGTGTGGATTCAACTGAAATGTATGAAAGGATCATATATTCCTATCACTCCAGAACCTCTATGTGTATCTCATCAAACAAGGCCATCATCTTCCACTAAAAAATAGACCCTTGGACTAACAGAGTCTATATATTTTAACTTGAATCATATAAAACTTTATTCCCTCTCCCTATTGTATAAGACAACCAAAATTGTAATATTCGATATACTCGACCCATTATTGTTGTTGACAGATCAAATACCATTTTGAAAATATGTATTTCATAATTTTCTGGTTGGTAAACATAATAAAACGTTCAACCAATAGGTAATGCCTCTAACACATAAAATCATAAGCCACCAAGGATAAATTGGCATCTTCCATTGCATAATTTCGATCATGTGTACCAAAGTATCATTACCAATTGCCACAACTCGATCTCCCTACATCACCAATTCCCTAAGTCCAACATCAGATGCATCACAAAACTAGGTATACTTCTTACCTGACTCAGGTAGGACCAAAATCTAGGCAGTGGTCATGCACTTATTAATCACCTAAAATTTATCCCAACATGATCAAGACCACTCAAATATAATACCATTTTTGTTAATACAGAAATTGGGGTGGAAAATTCCTTGATAAACCTTTGATAATGGCCTGAAAACCCCAGAAAACTTTTTATTTTGTAAAAACTTCTCAGGATACACCCATTATAAAACTTCATGCACCTTACCTAGTTCTGTTGACACACATTCCTCAAAGATTATGAGGCCTATGAAATGTACCTTATCAATCTATAATTGACACTAGGATAGATTGGAATATATTTATAGCTCTCATAGTGTACACAAGAAGATTCCATTCTGATTGGAATTATCATCTTGAGACTAGGAGTACACCAAGATGTCATCCAAAAAACAACCACAAACTGATCCAAGTACACCTAGAAGATTCGGTCCATTATGATAATAAACAGAGTAAGATGATTTTTAAACCAGAAAATAATTACAATGAACTCGTAAAAACCATCCCAACTCTTGAAATAATTTCATGGCATTTCATAAGGTCTCACCCACAGTAGATTATATCCTAACCTAATATCGATTTTATAGAACACTGATTCACCTTTCATCAAGTAAAAAAGATCTTGATACATGATATGGGGTATCAGTTCTTAACTATCATCTAATTAAACTTCTGTTAAAATATACACAATAATAATTAAATGTCATCCTTCTCAACAAAAAAAACTAGAGTTACCCAAGGTGATGAAATTGGAAAATAAACACTTTATTCTATAATTCGTCAAACTAAGTATTAAGCTCTTGAAGTTCCACTAGTTACATTATATATAGACTAATTGATACTATCTTATATCTAGTTAGTAAATTAATCATGATCTTAATATCTCTATATATTTCATAGGTGGTAGCCCTGATAAGTTCTAGAGAAACACTTCATGGGACCAATACACCATAGGAGGAAAGAATCCCTACTATACTCCCCCATCGTCAAGTACATGATATGCCTCTTGGGTTGTAATATCACCAAACTACTAAAGAATTTGTCCTTCATAAACTTCATAGATATCCCACTCCCCATGTTGAACATAATTTTCTCCTCAAGGGACGTGAACATTACATTTCAATGGTAATAGTGTATATGGTCTTTATAAAACACAAACAAATTCATCCTCAATATCAAATCAAAAAATGACATCTCTATAATAAAATAGTCTCAAATAAAGAGGCACCCACCAACATTTATGTAACACTATTTTCATTTTTGGATATTCTCTACTCATACTTCCAACAGGGTATCGATCGACATATTCCCCCACATATATTTATTCTCCAGAGCAAACAAAATCACAAACTAAGAAGATATAAAATAATGTGATTCCACTGTATCAAATAAATTTCTAGCATGTTTGGAGGATATAAGAATCATACCTCAAAAAGATGATATTCTAGCCTCACCACTTCTAGGTGTAGTTTGAACTGCATAAAATTGGCATAACCCTCTACAATATGCTCTAGTTTTTCTTCCATATCATTCACTACCTTGCTGATACAAATTCTCATGTTTTGAACTCTCATGCTATCCAACACGACTTGTATGGCCAATAGAATGTAACTATAGTTCCCTTCTTATTATAGGTTAGTAACAAATTTCCTAAACTCTACATATGTATTCATCCTCCATTATTCCCTACCTATCAAGGGTTCCTACAAAACCTATATACATTCCCCATCCTACCAGCTGCTCGGAACTCAACTAGTGATCAGTGAAATTGATCGTGGATGTATACCAGTCAACCAAATGGATAACAAAACACCAAATCAACACCCTAAGATAAAAATCAATTTATTTAACTTATATTTCTACTAATAACTTGGAGGAAACCCTCAAAACGACACTTCATACTATAATAAACAATACCATTTCAATTTCAAACTAAAACAATATCTCAACAGACAAATCATCTTTTATGTTCTATTGTACAATTAGATTCTGATCCAATAACTCATTAAACCTATTTAAAAGCAATATATTTACCTATGACTTGATTTTATGTATACTTCTATCTTGAAAAATTCTCATAGTATTCCCTTATATATTTCTCATATATTAGGGTCTCACAATATAAGTGCATTAGAAAATATTCCCAAAAAACATTCCACTACATACAATATATTTTCTCATTATGAACAACGATATCCCTCCAGCACTTTCACGGCCCTCACAATATATATGTCCAAAACTGGACTCTCTTCTCATGACTAGTATCTAAGTGATCCAAAATCATCTATATAGACTATATCAATAACTCTTTTACATTAGGTCCACCTTCCCTAGATAATATCATAGGGTACTTCAATTGAAACTATTTAGTCATATAAAAAATACTCAACACCGCCCTCCTGGGGTCCCATTCCATCATCTGTACAAAAATAGAAAATTTATCTCTTAATTGTTCCTCCATACTTTTACCCATATCCAATGGGGTTTTCCCCACAAACATTGTGTCATTGTTAGAAATACCCACATGTATCCTAATTAGTAGGAATTATTATAGTGTAATATCCCTACAATTCCAAACACACTGCTCAAAACATATAACTTAATGTTTCCATAACTAACAAAAAATGAAGGATCACCACAACACATAATCAAACCATTATAAATAAACTATCTCAATAGACATTATCTCACCTCTATCACAGCACTCCACCACCCCTATAACGTGTTATGGGTAGTATAGTGCAACCAAATGTTTAGATTTCAAAATTTGTATTAAATTCTATACTAAACCATTTGCATTTTTTCCGTTAATTTATTAAAAAGTTACCACTTTATCATTATGACCTATTTGAAACTATTCAAAAACATTTGAAAAATATTTATATTTTTATAAAATTTCTATTAGGATCCTTTTTTCATTAAAAGAAAAATAGAGTCAAAATGCACTTCTATTTATTCAATACTCGATCATACCCTTCTTTCATGTGTGTTCATAACATGATTCATGTTACAGATATCCCTATGTTCCTAAATGAATCATGTATATTCAGACTGCATGCCATTTTTTCTTTTGAAAAAAATATCTTAAAACCTTAATATCACACATGAATTAAAGAACCCAAGGTAAAATAACATTAAAATATAATAATGAAAATCAAGAACTGTAATCCCACCATGGGTACTTGGGTTTTCCCCCATAAATGGGTTAGATACTCTCATTCAGGATCTTGTTTCCATGGTCTATCAAATCCTAATATCTTACCACCCATTCTAAAATAAAATAAATAATATAATATATCCTAGCTAGTATACCACTAGGTAACGGCCTTACCTAGATGGAACATTGAATGATGCCCCGAGATAGTTTGTTACATGTCCTCAAGAATCCCTACACATATACAATATTCATCCAACCATTAGTGAGAATACAATGAGACATGTGCAGAGACTATAACAACCTTATCATATTGAGACACAAAAAATGAAATGACAAATAAAGGAAATAGTCAAAGAAATAAACATACAACACACATTGATTCTCTAAAACTGGGTACATACTCATAACTAAATAGTACATATTCAATTTCCTGTCGACAATTCCAATATCAGGAAGAATCCAAAATAACGTTGTGATAAATAATCACCAAAAAGTTCTCTATCACTAAGAATTATTCCGTCATTCATTCTCATTTTCGTACCCCAAATCAACTATCTAGTATAGGGGCTATAACATTGTCTAGACCTGTAACCCTGAAATTTGCTTGAATACCTAATAGTGGCCCAAGCGGGGTGTGAGTATAACTCTATAGGCCATCACTAACATTGAATAAAAAATTTCCAGTCTAACCAGTGCATGTATATGTATAGTAAAGAGAATGATTAAAAAAATAATAACTATGTTCTAATAGTTAAAAAGTTATACATTAACAATCTTTATCATTATTCCCATGTTTTACCCATATTCATAAACCATTTTTTGGACCATGTTGGTCGACTAACCAAAACAAGTTGAATGATGTTTTCTACATCACATGGAAATTCATTTCACAAAAAAAAACATATATGGTATAGCCCTAGAGCCTCAATTTAGTAATTCACATCATGAGCATTCATTAAGGGAATATAAACTCGGTTTGAAACCCTAACCCATGCACAACCTACATGGTCCCTAGAGCATCATTCTATTGTGACTCATGCAGGAATATCCTCAGTCAAACATCCCCCTATAGGGGTTAAAGCCTTATTCGTACACCACAACCATAAAATTAAATCAAATTAGAATTCTTTATTAACTAATTCACCAATTCAATATATTCCACAATCATTTCAAAACTCATCTACATCAATCATCTTAGTCTGAATGCCCCCTTATCCAATTTAACAAAAAATAAAAAATTTCATATTTTCCATTATGTAAACCCTTCAATTTATCACTTACCAACTCAATAATATGTTCATGTAAGTATCACACCACATGGGTGTCCTTATTCATAGTCTATCAATCCTTAACAAATATCGTGGGGTTATGAGAGGATAAACTCATTATTAAATTAACAAAATTATCGTTTTCATCCAAGATGGAAACACAACACAACCACATACACATACAAGAGGGAATACAAAATATGAGATATAATTTGTAGACCACCTATAAAAATATCGCAAAGGAATTCTTGCATAACCTTGGCATTTGTTTCAACCTCAAATAACCTTAAAACTCCCAACATAAAATATTCTTGAAAAATAATGTTATGGATATTTGAATATATGGGAATAGAAACCCAATGATTTTCCTAGAGGAATAAGTAAATTAGAGTTTTATACCCACCCAGGACTTATTTTCACACACAACCACACTCCAAACATCAAATATTGGAATGATAATCATTTCTTGAATGATTGGGAGCAAGATGACCAATAGAGAAATTTTTTAGGAGATAATGGGGATAAAAATCGAGTTAGAATACTTAAATCTTGATGGGGGATGGGAAATTAAACCTCTTTAATGAGGTGCATTGTTTTCCACATGAGTGACCAAAACATAAAGCAACCTAGTTCCACCCTCTATCCAAGAGGGGAATGGGTGATGCAATCTCCCAAGATATAACACAGTTAGAAAAATTATGTGGTGGCCATGAGAAATGGCTCTATCCATGTTCGAATGGTTTTTAGGATCCACCTTCCATAGTTTTTCAACTATTAACCATCCCCTAAAAGATGCATAGTTAATGCGCACAATTACTGTTAACTATGCACCATCCAAGCACCATTCCCATCATAGCCTCTTTTATTCATTTTTTATGTCCTTTACCCACAAAACACCCCTATGTATCCTCGAATACCTGAGAACCATTCCACTAACTAGAAAAAAGGTAGCCTAAATAAAACTTAAATAAGAAGATATATATTTATAATTCCAAGATATTATAAATTTAATGAAATAAATTGATTCAATATAACAAATATAAAATCTAGTATGCTTTCAATTAAATCCAAAACCTAATTTTAATATTGAAATACTTAATTAGAATAAATTAACAAAAATATATTTTTATGTAACATTTTAATTTACAATTTTAAATATCAGAAATAGAATTATAAGTTCCTAGAATTTTTAAAATGAATAATTTTAACCCTTATATACATATTTTTTTACACTAAAGGTTTTTTTAGTCTTCTAGGATAGGCTTGTATAATAGGGAAAACACATTTTCCATTGAAAATAAACCTTTTCATTAAAAACTCCATAAAGTTTTTCTAAGTGAATTATTATTTTTGGAACTAAAAAATTTATTTTATTTTCTAAAATATGGATTCCAAAAAAATTTAAATTTCACTTTTGAAATAATATTCACACTATAATGAAATTTTCTTTTATTGATAATAACCTTTATCAATATTAACTCGTATTAGTTATTTACTTTAAAAGTATTCAATGGATTACCAAATATTCTTTATTTTTTATTAATTATTAATTTTATATTAATATGTTGTTGTTTTTTAATTAGGATTAGTTTGTAACACATGTTATCTAACATAACATCAATTTTATAAGGACTATAATTTTGGGTCATTTAATTCTACCATGTCAAAAGAATTTTTTCATAAAAAATTTTTTAATCAAAGGAAAATAGGGGAGGGGATTTTTTAATTTTCATATCCTTAGGTTCACACATACCTTCCTTGATATTATGATTACTCTATCTAAAATTATCTAGATGATTATTATTTTTTCAACACCATATCACTTTGATGCAAAATTTTGATTGGTTTCTCCTCATATGAGATTTCATGTTCCAGTTGCATGGCTTTTGAATTTAGTACATGGGATAGCTCTGATATGTGTTCATCCCAAAATTCAATACATGGAATAAATAATATAGTTATTATATATAATGAGGTACTGATAAGGGATAAGATAATTCCCAAAATGATCAAGTATATAGAAGGGACTGAGGTACCTAGATCTCATCTTCCCTTTCTTTAAAAATCTCATTACCCTCTTCCGTAAAGATGTCTAAAGGAATACCCTATCTCTAACTTCATATTATAGATATCATCAATGATATTTTTTATAGCTCATATATTGATTTTTTTTTCTACTTTCATAGTTCATTGAATGGTTTTAACCTTCTCCATCATTTCATGGATAAGGATAGAACATATCATCATCACCACTCTAACTTCATCCCATATAATTAGAGCCCATATATCTTACCCTATAGTGCCTCATATGGTGCCATATTAATTCTAAAATTAAAAATTTTATTTTATGAGACATCTAAAATGGTATAGTGTTGATCCCAATATCTTTTTAATTCCATTCAAAAAGATCTCAGAATATCCTCCAAAGCTTGGATAATCCTATAAGATTGATCATCTTTCTTAGGGTGAAAAGAATTGATAAATCTCAAATCTCACTATCTCTTCATATAATTATCAATATTCTCTTGAATATAGACATAATACTCAAATATTGATCAAATAAAATAAAACATGTCACCCCATATGGTCTTATTAATTATCATATCCATATCAAAGATATTTTTTCAATAGATAGAACTTCTTTGATAGTGATAAAATGCACTAACTATATAAGGTTATCAACTATAAAATAAATAATATTTATTCCCATAGATATATTTTAGTGTAAAACAAAAAAATTGATGGCAATTTTTTCTAATTTTTAAAATTAAAAGTGTAATGGTTTCACCATACCCTTATACTTTTTTTATTTAACCTTAAAGTGTTGTCATACTAAGCATGAAGATGTGTATTCTGTGATTTCCTTCTTCATGTTATCCTACCATGCATTTTTTTCTTGATATATATATATATATATATATATATATTTATGATAAATAAGATTCATCCAGATGTTCATTCTTTAGTTCTATTCTTATGGTACACATATCGGGGTTCAAAAATTTTTTACCTTATCTTTACTAAGGATACTCTCCAAAATACTCAATACCTTTTTTTAGTTATCCATAATCATTCTATCATTTTTTATCATATAATTAATGGATGTTTATGATATAATTTAGAAAAGATAGGATTTTACTCCTTACCTTAAGATTTAATGTTTCATCCATTTTAAATCTATATGTATTGAATCTTGTTCAACCCTTTTTGTTGATATGATAAAAATAACCTTCCTAATTAGGGAATCATACACCTTTTTCCATTCCCAAGGTGGTACTATATTGAGATTTAAAAATCCTTGATATGTTATAACAATATCCTTTGGTTCATGTTGAGATATTTTTTTAATATATACTTTGTGCTCATATATTCAGTATAAATATCACACTTATCAACATAGAGATGATGCCTCCAAATTTTCAACAAAAAGAATATTAATTCAATCTATAGATCATGAGTTGGGATATTTCACTCATGATTCATTACTTTTAATAATGTATAAGAAATTAACTTCTCATTATACACAATAACACATCCTAATCCATTCAAGTAAGTTTCACTATATATCACTCATGCCTATCAATTTTAGGGTAGTGAAAACATAGGTGTAGTGACCAATAACTACTTAATCTTCCTGAAACATTCCTCATATTCAATTTTCTAGAGGAAATTCACTTCCTTATAGATTAACATGGTTATTGGATTCGATAGATGTGAAAAGTTCCTCATAAAATTATGGTATTATCAAGCTAATCCAAGAGAACATAGGATATAGTCACATATGTTGGTATCATCCATTTTTCAGTTAAATTTCTCTATGATATTTTCCTACATATACCCTTTATGGTGATAACATGACCTAATATAGATAGTATATGGAATGAAAATTCAATTAATATGAACTTGATGTACAATTTATCTTTTTTCTAGGTCCTTTGGAAAATACCCAAATTCTATTAATATTCTTCATTTCTCTTATAATATATGAGAACGTAATTAATAAGGACTACCAAGAATTCCTAAATTTAACCTCTAAAGACTTTATTAATCAAATACAGAATATTTAATGGATAATTTAAAATCCAAAATAAAATAAATATAACTTCCTAGTGTCTATACCATGTGTATAAATAAGCCTTGGGTATATATTCTCTCTTAACCCTCAACTAATGATATGTGGATCAAAGTTCATTCATTGAGAGAAAATTATCTCATCTGGTTCATAAAATATGTCATCAATATTGGGAAGAAGAAACTTGTTTTTTATCAGGATTTTATCGAACTCATAGTAATAAATTCGAATACACATTAATCCAAATGTTTTTTACTCTGATGAATAGTTTACCCCATGGTTAATCACTAGGGTGAAAAAAACCTTATTAATATTCTCTTATAATTTATTCTTGAATAACTATATTTCAATGCATTACATCTTTTTGGGAAACATTGAGGGAGGAAAAAATCCAAGGATGATTAAAATATAGAATTCATTCATACGTTCCATGAGAGGTCTATGATTATAGGAGAAGTTTCCCACAAATTATAATTATCTTCTTTTTAAAATACTCCTTAAATTTCAATATAGGATTTCCATAACTATTTTACAATGATATTTTCCTTAAAAATAATAGTTTAAAATTTAACCAAATCCTTCATAATGGTCTTTACATAAAATTTTGAATCTCCTAGCTATATCCCTTGAGAGGTTCTAATCAGGTGTGCAGCCTTAGAACCACTCGTCAAGGTTTATGGTAATTATTTATTTAGTTCTCAACAAACCCCTTTAAGTGTGATTATCCCTAGGTACATATATTCCTTAACTATATCTACATGGAAATATCTCGACCTGGATGTATTTCTAGGAAAACCACATAATATTTTATTTAATGAAACATGAAGGTTTTTTCCAATTCATAGAATCGTTTATAGAATTTGAAATTTTGTTCCCCAAACTAATCCAAAAAGTAACTAAAACATTTATATGTTAAAAAATATTGGATAAAAAGATAAATTTACCTATGTAATATATTAAATTCATGGTTTAACTACTACATTCAACAAATAGTCTCCTAATTCAATGACCAAAAGTATTAGTTTCATGTAGAATTGCTAAATATTATCTTATTTTATATTATTTATGAATATTTATCTATAACCATTCAGCTCTAGACCCACTTATGGACATATCATATGAAAGAATCATCAACATAACTTGGGTAAATGTAAACTGAGAAGGGGTGAGATTGAATGCTCCATATGGTAAACATATCAATGTGTCATAATTGTTAGCTATTAAATATGATGAAAAACGAATTTAATGTAAAAACATTAGATAAAGAGATCATGATATCATAATTTATAATCAAAAAACACAATTTCACATTAAGGATCTTTACATTGAAAGATGAGACTAAAGAAAGTCCATAAAAACATGGATTGGGAACATATAACTACCATGAAATCAAGGCATAAGAAATTAGAATATCTTTATAACATAAATTTTCATAAAAAAATTCATATTTTGAAATGAAGGTACATTTTATAGATCATGTGTCATAAACATAAACATAGACAACCATTGTGAAAAGAACCAACTATGTCCACCCCTTAATTTTGAGAACAATCAAATAATGTCCATCCTTAATTGTTTTGATAAAATTAATATAGTTCCACACATAATTATCTATTGAGATAGAAAACCATACCCCATACATTGGAGTGTGATATATAAAACATCCATGATCATCCATTTATATGAGATCCAATTAAAATAAAATCATTGATTTTATCCTAAATGTCCCATATGAAGAAAAATGGGTTCCACAACTTTTCAAAATGAAATCAAATAAAAAACATAATCATTTGATAAAAGAAAAATGATCAACCCAAATGAGATTATATTGGGTGATTTATAAACCCCTACTTGGAAAATAATACTATTAAATTGAAAGAGAAATCACAAAAGTTATTTTCTTAAAGAAATGTTTCTTAATATCATCTTAAAAATAATAGATTTCAGTGTCACATTACAAAATCCATTTTATTTTAAAATAAATATTATATATATTAAAATTTATCTTTGAATAAAAATTCAAATATTCATAAATTGAAAATAAATAAATCATAAGTCAAATTATTATGTCTAATGACATAATATATAATCAATAAACAAATTTGTTTTCCATATTTGAGAATTCCGTTATTGAAAAGCCCACATCATTAATATGTACTTGGAACTATTGTTTTAAAATAAAGGGACATATAAATGTAATTAGAGATAAAAAAATTATACTTGTGAGGTTAGATCATTGGAAGGATATAAAAACATGGATATGGATGGAAAATCCTTTAAAAATGAGAATTATTATCAATAAATTTTCATTTCTAGAAAAAGTAAATTCACAAAGGAATAATTATTTTTTTTGAAATTGGAATTACCTAGTAAATAACTTGTAAATGAAACAAATCATTATCATAGGTTAGATATGATCATACATGAAAATATTTCAGACAAATAGAACTGATTATGACCCAATGAAAGGATTTATGTCGCGAAAACCCATTACATTTACTATTTATTAGTCTAATGTGATTTGACCTCCTATTTAAAATAATAATTGTCTTAATAACCTATTTCATAAAATAATTCCTTTAAAATTTTATTTTAATTTTTTTATAAATATTCTATACCTATATATTAGTTCTTTATCATATATTTTCAAAATCAAGTTTCAGACATCTAGAGAGTTTTATAAAACATCTATATTTTCAGTGTTTTTAATAATTATTAACCCAATGTTCAACATTAATATATCATACTAGGTATTGGAATAGTTGTTTTCAAAAAAATTATTCATTTATACTTTCATTTATTATGTTATTTGGTGAAATTTTGTGATGAAGAAAACAAATAAAAGATCGTTTTGGTGATTTTTATGAATAAATGGTGATATATTAAAAATCATTATTTAATGATATTATGACTCTAGATTAATTAATATATGATAAATTAATTACATTTACATTTTTTAATATAAAATAACATTTTTTATTCATACATGACATAAAAAATTAATATATCACTCAAATTGGTAGTAAAAATGGCCTAAACAAAAGTGTTCTATAATGATTGAATAATTAAGATAATGTTTTTTAATAATATTAATATAAATTTAAAAAATTATTTAAAATTTTATAAGAATAGTAAATATTAATTAAAATCGTTATTAAAACCATCAAATATGGAAATATAGGAAATACAAAAATTTTGGTTCATGGAGGCAGTAGTTCGCTCTTACACAAAGTTAACGATATAATTTCTAAATGAATATGTGGAATGATTATTTTTGAAAAATGATCATTTCATAATTTTATTTTTGAAATATAATATAGTTTTATTCTTAAAATTCCTCTTTATTTTCATCCTTCAATATGATTATGGAAAAATACTTTAGGACATCACGGATGTGGTAGTCCACATGTTTTCACAATCCTTATATTTTTTTCTTAGTTGATGGAAGTGATCAAATATTTGTTTTGAAAATATTTTAATGAAATTTAAGTAAAAGAATGATACATATTTAATTATATTAACAAATAAATAAATTATTTTACGGATGATTAGAATAAAATTAAAGAATTAGTTACTATGATTCTCGTCATGGAAGCTTGAGTTTTCTAATTGAAAACTCTTTAGAAGTGAAGGACTTAAGAAAACATAATGTGTATAGAAGATTATATTGTTGGGAGAGGGATCTAGCGTAACAACCTGGTTCTTCCATTCATGTATGGATCTTTTATTTTTAATTTTCGTTTAATAAAACTAGATAAAATGAGGTTAAGAGCAGAATGAAGGCCTCTAACACAATGTGATTAAGGGTTTCACACCATGTAATCTCAGTACACACTATTTACGACAAGTTGGAAAGACTCTTAAGGATGAGTAAATAAATTCAGATAAAGGAGGAAAAAATGAAATATACATGGCGTGTATATTTAGTTTACATACCGTATATGTTTTAAAATTTTTAAAATGGACAGTAGCCTTGTTTCTTCATTTCCAGAAAGAGAGCTCATTGGGTTCGCTCAAATAGTAGTGTTGGAGCTTGTTTTGGCTCCCAAATCATCATCTGAACTCCAGTTCGATCATTGTTCGATGCGTTGGAACCCAATCGGTAAGATATAGATTCCTCTTATTTTATTCTTAATAATTTAGTATCTTAACATATTTATCAAATGTTTATTAATTTTATCAATTTGTATATATACTGAATTATAGGTCTAATTAGAGTCCAATGCTGGATGAGGATAGTTGTTCGACTATGAGTTAGGTGGTCTCATGCCTTTAGATAATTTTCAATATTTTTATCTATGTAATAGTGCCACACACTAATTTTTGGGGTGTTTCTGGATTTATAATTCTCCATTAATGTTTTATATTGAGGTTTTTGTAATTGAATGTGTATTTTTAAGAACGTTTAGGGTTGTTTTCCTTGAATTTAGGCCACCCCATGGGTGCATTTCCCATATATGACCATTTTTGGTCATTTGGCATAGGATGCCAATTAGGAATGCCTTACTTACCATATTTTGGTTGTTCAAAAATGATTTAGATTAATAATAAATATCCTTTTTGTTAAAATGCATACAATTGTTATAAAGTATTGAATATAAGATTTTCCCCTTGACCAATGTTTCTTCTATGTGTGTTTAAGCATGTTTGGAATGTTCTTCCCTAATTTTGAAATTTCACATTTTAGATTGTTTATCATAATATCTTATAATGTTTATATTACATAATTGGCTTGTTATGTAAATTTTTCATAAGTGAGTTGTTATTTTTTGAACCAGGTAATAGTGTAATTAACATGTGTTTCTTGTTATATGAATTCCCCACGTGATATTATTATTGTTAATACCCTATAATAGTATAAATTAAATGTGTTCCTTGATGTGTGTTTTTTTCATGTGAGTAATTTAAAGGCCAAGACTTATGAGGTTTCATAGTATGTTATGTTCAAGACGTGCGTGAGCCATGGGTGTAGCGGTGGGGCTCATAGATGCATTAATTATTTTTCCGAGTGCAAGATTGATCATTATGGGATGCCATAGATGGATACAATTGGATTTGTTTACATGTAATGTTTGATACCTAGGGCTTCCTTATATGATCATCAGTAATAGTACTAGTGGACATGGATTATACCACACATAGAGTGATACTAGGATTACCGAGAGGTTTTTCAGGATGGGCTTGTTGGATGTTTGTAGTTTTCCACCTAGAGTGATACCGGAAACCTCAGAGGGTCGTCGGGATAGGTTTGTAAGTTGAAAATATAATTTCACCTGGATTGATACTTGAGTTACAACTTAAAAATGTCATGGAAATGGTCACTCTATAAATTTAATATTTAAATGAAATGTCTTATCACACGTCTGTCGAGCCAAAGCACAAGCTTGGATTCAATATTCAGTTACAAATTTTGATATCCTTATGATATATAAGTTGTTCATTATTTTACATGGGGGTTACCAATCTTAGGGATGATCCCAAGACTTTTATAATTCAATGTGATTGAATTAATTAATCAAATTTAAATGGAAGTAAATGGAAACCAGTTATTGTAGAATTATTTTCCTTTGAATACTTCCTAGATGACTGCTTTCACTTTTGAACACTACCTGTTATATAAATTCAATGATAGATTGATACAGATCATGGGTTGTTTCCTAATGGGACTTATTCTGACACCATGTTTGGGTCATGTTTTGGGGCCTGAATTGGTTATCTTGTTATTGGTGTCGATAAGGGTAAGAACCTTTCTACGGGTACATGATTTTCTGTTAGGGTAAGGAAAGAATGGGACCGAACTGAGGCTTTTGATGCTCTTGAGTGTCTTTTGTTCCTTTTAAAATTGTATTACTTGTTTTTCATATTACCACAGTGTAAACTATTTTTCTATATTCTGATAACATGAAACATGATTCATCATACATTGAATGATGTGGAATCCAGTTATTTATATTATATTTCTTCCTTTGTTAACTTCTGTTGCCTAGTATTACTGCTTTCGCTCTTTTATTTTCATTGTTTCCATAGGGTTACACTCTGTAAATGAGGGAATTCTTTCCCCGCTATTACACCTAGGCCCTCACTTCTATTTGGAAACCAATGTAATTTTTGAAAATGCACATGAGGTCTGGTGGCCAACCAGGTACGAGGCACTTTTGAGTGGAAACTTGATCCCAGACATTAAAAAGTGGTATGAGATGAGTATTTTCTTGTTTATATCTATCTAGAGACATTAGACATGGGTACTAAGGAACTGTAGTTTGGAAACAAATTGTGTCCGGGAGTAGCTACCTCACGTACAAGGAAAAACAAAATTACATCGACTTGAAGTGTTATTTCTGGGTTTTAAGCTATTAATGTTTATTAAATTTCTTCATTGGGTGACACACTTGTTATATAATATTATTATTGATATTATTATGGTTTTTTTCAACTATATGAGATTAGGGTATTCTTTATCATGCATCATATAGGCATTTGTTAGAAATCACATTCCATGCATTCGTTTCATGACATTAGGAGGGAATTACTGATTTAATACTATTGTGATAGAGGTCATTCTAGATATTTGTGATGTTTTGTTATATAACCAAATAGATATATGTTTTTTTCTGATATATTTATTGATACATGTTATTGTACAAATTGGATGGATATCAATATTTGATCCCTGAGGTGTATGGGTCCAGTTGGATTAGAATTTTGTGGATCATTTTTTGTCCATAAAATGTATATGACGTGTTATTTGTGGATGAAAAACTCTAGTTCATGAGTATAGACCCCATGGATTGGAATCTATTATACCATTGTCTTACATTAGAAAACATGAGTTATGGGGATGTTTCAAAGGTTTACTTCCTGGAAACCCATACAACACTGTGTGTCATGCTATGAACACAAACCATGTGTTATTCCATTCAGAAAGGAATCTTTTCTTAACTATGCATTTTGCACTATGGATACATGTTATGTAGAATATGAACATGTATCCAACTGTTTGATTTGAAACATAGAATAGAACTTTTCCTGGAAATTGCACTTCATGTACTTTAGGTACACACCATGTAGTGTTACCCATGTAAGACCCCATGTGGTTTTGGCCATATAAAAGTGCATGTAAAATATGTGAGACTAGAGTACACAATGTGTTCCATCCTAACATACAGTGTACCATGGGTGGTTACCCTCCCAGTTCAGTGGAAGTACACAACCATGAATGAGCTTGAGGTTACATGTTGTGTATGATTTCTACAGACAGTATACTTATCTTTTGGAATCCTTTGAGGGTTTTATTCTCATGTTTAGTTCTTGCACATCTGAACTAAGAACCTTTATTATGAACTTGAACTGAGGTGTGTTCTTGACCATGCAGTGTCATGGCTCACCGAATACCTCTAGATGTACACCATGAGAGTGGATATGATCATACCCTGAAGGTGGTAGGCCATGAGATACTAGGGTATCTTCCAGTCATGCTAGATGGGGAACTAGGTATTATACCAAAATAGGTCTTGATGCACAGTTCAATGAAGGATTTATGTGTTTCATTTAATCCTTTCAGGGAGCACCACATCCTTTCACATCTATGGTAGAGCTGACACAAGCACTACAAGAGAAACTATATTTAGAGGCAGTTATTTTGTGTGTTTAGCGGCATTTTAAACCGCCGCTACATGGTTTGGAATTGGTTTCTGTAAACTGCCACTTAATATGGAGTTTTCAATCTATTAGCGGCAGTTATTTCCATTTCTTGGAGGTTTAAGGAAAGATTTGTAGCTGCCTCTTTTCGCGGCAGTTTTACTGAGTTTAGCGGTGGTTTTTCCAAGACCATGACATCAGTTTATTCGTAGTGGTTATAACTGTCACGAATATACTCAAATCCAACAGTCATAAAACTGCTGATGAATTCACGAGAACTACTGCAGAATGAGAAGCTATGATGTGACTATGTAGAGGCGGTTAAAACTTCCTCAAAACATAATTTTTTTTACATTTTTCGGTGGTTTTCATCATTTAGCGGCGGTTTAAACCACCACCAATGTACATTTCACGGTGGTTTGAACTGCAGCTAAAAGGTGACCATAAAAAAAATTTGCTTCCACTACACCACTGCCCTGAAAGACAAATCAAACAAGAAATACCATCTTGTACATACTAATAAAAAACAAGAATCATCAACCTAGGAATTTGGTATAGAATAAATTGAAAAAAATAAGTGAATGTTGAAATGCTATATAACAATGATCCATATTGTACATACCAACATACAACATGAAAATTGTCCTACGAAATCAATATAGAATAAATTGAAAAAAAAATATGATAGAATCAACTATCAAACATTGTTCCATTATTTGAATATGCTCCAAACATTCATCTATCTGATCTTTCTTGATCCCCCATAATATATATCACTTGAAAATGATACATTAGATCTACATGTGTGTCGGTGTTCCCATATAGGGAGTGATCATAAAACACAGTTATATTTACCATGTGTGGGCCTCCTACATGGTTTAATACCCCAAATATACCATCACCACACACATCAACTATACCAGGTCTCTTATAGAAGCTCGTGTGTCAGCCTCACTCAATACCTTATTGTACACTTTTATGTAACGCAACTAATCTTCTATTAACTTATTTCTCAAATAAATCATGATACACAAAAATATTATGTTCTATTTGATCATAATTTAAAATAATTATTGAGATAAATTATAGTAGTCACCTTCTAAACCTGGTAGGACGACTCTAAAATTCATTACACATGTCATTTCAAAAAAAAATTAATCTACGATGAATCATGTCACAATACCATAAAATAAAATCATTCAATTATATTGTATTTTATTCCTCTTAACTAGTATACAATATATTCCCCTCTCAGGTTCAATCCGATCATCAAGAAACATGCTATTATTCTTATGATATAAGAATAATATGAATTAATTTTACAAAATACCATAGTTAAAGACTCTATTATTTGATTCTTTATATAGTCCTTATTTTTAGATACTCCTCCTAGTATCACAATATCATATCCACCGTCATGTTGTATGCCCCAGCCTCTTAAGTATTCATCCATTATCATCATACCAACATATATGATATTGAAAACAATATATGGGCCCTCTAATAGATGTAATCCACAACCATACCTTTACCAAATTATTCATTGAAGACCAATATTAAACTGAAATGCAAACTCATGATAAATTCAAGCACTATCTATTTCTAGGTACCTTTAACAAAGTGTTCCCCTTCACAAAAAGTTAAGATTCTTGAAATATTTCTACTTAAATTGAATGTAAATGGAATGATGTATCCCACTAATCATTAATAAACTATGTGTGTTATGATTATATTTATATAGATTCATATGATGCTCATCGCATGGGCCTGATCCTAACAATGTAAACACTTACGACCTCTTTGTATGGCGAAAAATGAATAATTTCTTAACTATGTGGACTTAAACAGATGAATCATAAACATGTATTATATGTATGATTAACTTAAAAAATCATATATTTTCATATCTACACAGATTTATAGAGATCATAGGAATAGGGGTAACGAGTTAAACACTAGTATTTTGATATTATTCATTAAAAAATCATAAATCTATAATTGAATCCAATAATTCAAATGATTCCACCCATAGAATATTTGATGATACCAAAATCTCACACCTTTTTCCATTACCTATTTTTAAGAATCTATAGTATGCATCACTAGTGAATGCCATTCATTGTAATTTAGTTCTAAAAGGACATCCATACCAAATATTCATATACATGGAAGCCTATTGCAGGTTCTCATCAAAAAATATATAAAGTAATGTGAATCCATTGACATAGAATGGGATTTATAAACTAGGAACTCTTACATTTGATGATGTATTGATGGGATTCTTCATTGTGTTTCTTTTTCAAAACCTTCATCACATCCTTCAATTAAAATTGAATCACCAAATGCACTAATTATGTTCAAGACCAAAAACAAACTGATAGTACCCATAAGGAACATAATGGTGAGGCATGAAAACAATTATTATGTCATACATAGGACTCAATTTCTATGAATATATGTTCCCCATACCCTGTCATACATTGTCTCTTACCCTTGTAAAATGAGTTCATGATGGTTCACACCTTATTTCAGAAATATAATCGAAATGGATCTATCCTGACATTATATGGCAGTCATGGTAATCTATAGGGAATAATTCCCCACAGGTTGTCCAACTAAAACTATTCTATATCAAAACCATTGGTCCATAATTTCACATCCAACCTTTTTGTATCCTTCAAATAGATCATGAGAACACGTTCTTCCTTTATCATATTGATTTGGTTAAATATGTCCACCATAAAGTAGAAATCACCATTGAACTTCATTATGAGTATCATATTCACTATAGACATCTTTATTAACATGTGACCTTGAGTACACAAGAATATATATAGTGTGTTTTTCCCTATTGTCTATACTCATGCATCTAAAATTTTATCCCACTAGGGATATCCAACCATTGACACTCAATAGTATATTTATACCCCTACTAGTTTAAACACCCTGGAGGGCCATTAGAATATCTAGATAATATACTAGGGATGGATACAATGCCCTAATATCGAAAATCATCAGAATCTATCCTAAGTGGCCTTTGTGACTATAAAATTACAATGGAAAACATAACCTACATGGGTGGGGGAATATTTTATCATTTTTTCCTCATGGTCATCTCCAGTATCATTCATCCTATGGGGTCAGACCCAAATTAATGATATCCCTCTTACAATGTAAATATGTGTTTCCTATTGGTCGTAAAACATTAGTATATTTCTCCAATGTCAACCCAATTGATGTTGGTTAACATGATTCTATTGAGTATGAAACATGTGTGGATGAATCCACTACCCCCTCAACACTATAAAATATTAAAACCATCTCAACATAAGAGAATATTACTTAGTTCAAATTCAAAATATTATAACATGTGAAAATCAATATTAAATTTCTATAGGGAAGGAACCCATTATGTATGTTGATTTGGTTGATGTTGTCATACCTCATTTATCTAATATTCTATAATAATAGTAGATTAATCAATCAATAAAGGTCGATCTGAGATGTCCATCTCGATTAGGATCAAATAAATTGATGCAATTTACCACAACATTAATGTTTTATCTATAGTTACCTTCATGGGGTATATATATCAATCAATATAAGGAAATTATCCCAATAGTATTTTAGGATTTAGTATCTTTGGTTTCGGTGGATTCCTTCACTTCTCATATGGATTCCATTGAGTTTTTATTTGAATGATTACAACCTTATTGGAATTTATATCTTGAGTGTGTGGATACCAATCTTTTACCACCAATATTTGGAACCTCCATCTTATAGATATTCTATATAATGGAGGATCTACATAAGTATATTTGGTGTTTTTAATCCCAATGTGTCACAATGTTTGGTTCCCCAGAACAAAGACATGATTCACTATAAGAGAAACACCATTTAGTGGTGGTCAATTGCCACTCACAAGGTCCACGTAGTAAGACAAATTACAAGTGTCTCACCAAAGTGTCCACAACACTATCCCCTTGATCACTATGAAATGACCCAATTTGATCAACACATCAGCAATGGGTTTAACTCCTAGTCATCCAAAATCTCGACTACCAATTCAAACACAGGCCTAAATGGAATGATGTATACCACACTAGAGAAATCAAGACATAAAAAGAAACATCAAATATCAATAATACACATAAAAGGAAACATGATAAATCAAGGAATGTTTTGGACATGAAAATTTTTAGTGGAAACTATGTGCAAAAAATGTTACATATACAAACCAATTGTTCCCATATTTGTTCAACACATGAAAAATACAAATAATCACGGTCTGATGATGCATCATCACCCTCGCCACCTTCATCACCAATTTCTGTTGTCACCTTTAGAACATTATATTGAAAATTAAATATGGTTGCATATTTTTATTAAAACATAAAACCAATGAATGTTAGAAAACTAAATGATTTTTATTTTTTGTTATTTAGTTGCATACCACCAGTTGATTCACTACCATCGAGGGCATATCTGCACATAAGTTAATGTATTTCAATCAAATCTTTCTGGAAAGCAGATATCTGATCCCCCTACTTGTGAACTGTGTTTCGTAGTGAAATAATATCTTTCTGAGCATCTCTGTGTATGGGCTGACTAAATCCAGGAGTAGATGAATCTTTCATCCCTAGTGTCCTACAAAAAACCTCAGATGGTATGGGTCCCAAACCCATCCCGCGCACTCTACAAGGATTCTCCTTCCCAAGGACTTTTGCAACCAGGTCATCCCAAGAGACTGAGTAGGACTGCGCAGGATTGGAATCCCATAGTTCTTTAATTTTTACCTATAAATCAAATATAAATATATATTAAAATAGTAAAAAATGATAATAAGTTATTATAATAAAAAATTGACTTCATACCCCAACATCTTTAACAGCCTCATTAATAGAACTTCCATCTGATTTCTTGTGAACATCCAACCATAGTTTAGTTCAAGATTCTTTGTTCTCTAAACTATGTGACTGCATTAAGAAAAGATAAATCAACAATTAAATATAATAAACAGATAATACTATCTTATAAATGTTTAAACTAATTAAAATATTACCAATGTCATTCAGCTTCTAGAAAATATTTTTGAGCCCGTAGTGTGAGGGATGAATTGATTGTCCCAGTTTGATGCATTCTGTCTTGAGAGATCATGGAAAAAATAAAATGAAATTTAATAGTATTTTATTCAATTTCATGTTCTCTATATATAAATTTATAAATGTAAAATTAGGATAATATAATAATATATATTTCAATTCCATCCTCTTCTCATCAAGATGTCTGTCAACAAAAACCTTCCACTGTTCTTTTGGTACCCCATTGGGTAGCTTCTCATATATTTGTTACACAGTCAATGAGGTATTGTTGACATCACACCACAATCTCAATTTGAAATCTTTCCATTTCTTACATAGATTTTTCAACATCCACTTCTGTGCTATCACATCAGCAACTGTAAAGTGGAAGAACATCTGTATACAGAAACTGATTTTGAACATATTAGTAACATGGAATTCAATTAAACCATAATGTAATAAATTTACCTTTATTTGAGAATCAAAAACATAATTTCGCCATATTGGAGGAATATTTCTCTAATCATCATATGAAATAGGAAGGGAAATGGGCCATGTTGCCAGCTGGCCTAGAATCTAGCCAAGTAACCCTACAACGTCATCCGTCTGGACCCCATAAGAATCAAATGGCACGAATATCTTTTTTCCGGTCATATTCCAAACATCTGAACTTTTTATTATTTTTTTACACAGTTTCATTTTTGTCATCTTCAATGAGAAAACAATTTGTATAAACAAAATTCAATAAATTTATTTAATTAAAATTTGTACCTATGATAGTGACACTCCAGTATGCCCGTGATGAACTGGAAGGGTCGTTTCATTGCCCCACTACTGAGGCTTCTGAAGGGGGATTCTACGACTCAGCCTCTAATGGGACATCCAAATATGGTGTGAGAGACGGTTCATGGGGAGATGGTGTCGGGGTGTAGGTAGCTGGTGCCTCAGATTTTGTAGGGAGGGAGCCATATGGATCGTCATCTGTTGCAAAACTAGATGAAATTGTGTACTGCTTCCTCCTTGGCATTCATGTCATTTAGTCAAATAAAATTAAGATAAGAATATATATTTCAAAAAAATTATGCAGAAAAAAATTAAAAATTATAATAGATTCCCATTACTAACAGACAAAATATCTATAACAATGATAATGAATGACTTCAAAAATAAAACAAGTGGTTGCTAAATAAATTAATAATTGTACATACAATCATTTCCCCCTTCAATGATGTCTGTTTACTGCTCCATTTCTTCATACACTTCACTCATCCTTGCTAGAATAATATTTTCAATATCGTCATGGAAAAATAATTTTACTTCCTGTTGTTGATTAAATTTAATTTCAGTGGTCAAATTTTCCACTTCATCACCCATGTCATACAAATCTCTTTGTATTACGTCAGAAACTACACTCCACCCTTCATCGACAAAATCATTCACATAATATAGATTTTTGCTTCTGAGGCTAAGATATATGGATCATGTAGTTCATGATCACCAATATCCATCAAGTGATATAATTTCACTAATGTAAATTGCAAGGAATCTCTTTTAACACCTCTGATAATATCGACCCATTTTCATTTGAATAAAACAATAGGAAAATGTTTGTGGTAGTTTAATTCAATAATATCATGCATCATTCCATATTATTCCACTTTAGAAAATGTAAAAATACCACTATTATATGTTTTAAAACCCACTTCTCGATCGACTATATGAAATCTAAATCCATTAACATTATAAGCGTCGAACTTTCTAACTTGTTTTAGAGTACCTCTAGTAAGAAATATAAAATATTCCGACACCTCTACTCGAGTATCAGTATTCCTGCTCTGAAAAAAATAAATATACTTTATTAGATTTACAAAATGTATGTGTCAAAATAATATTCATACTTATTACAATAATTATGAACTTACACTTCGTGAAAACCATTATTCAATCTCTTTATTAACACCATTCATTATATATTTCTCATTTCATGTTCAGACTCTCATTCATCTCTTGGTTTGTATCCTCAACTCTTCAATAAATGGATGTATATTTTCAATATTCAGCATCACATATCTATGTGCCAGTAATAATTACAATTCAATCATTGTCTCATTTGAGGTCCTCCCAACTGATAGACCAATAGTAGGAAATATTTTGGATTTCTGAGGTATTTGATATTGAGTCGATGTGTCATCAACATATCCAACTCGATTAAATCTTGTCTCGATATCATACAAGTATTGAGAACTAAAGGTAAGACACTCCTCATCCAAATAGCCTTCAGCAATAGAGCCTTCTGGTTGAGCTTTATTTCTCATGTACGATTTCAAATGCCCATGATATCTGAGAAATAAAATAAACGTAATTATGAATTTAATTAAGTACCAAAAATTGTTTATATAATTGAAAAAATATGAATAAAGTACCTCTCAATTGGATACATCCATCAATAACGAACGGGGCCTCCTAATTTAGATTCATCAACCAAATACACAGTTAAATACATCATTAAAATAAAAAATGACAGAGGAAAGATCATCTCCATTGCAGAAAGGGTTAATAAAAATCACTCATGGAGGTTGTCAAACTGAAATGGATATAGAGATTTCTCACATATTTGTCTGAAAAATGTGCAGAATTGGAGTACAACAACAGTAATTTTTTAAGGTAATATTTTACGCAATTCTAATGGTAGTAATTGTTGTAACAAAACATGTGAATCTTAATTTTTCAATCCATGTAACTTACGATTATTTAAGTCAACACACCTCGAGATTTTACTTGAATACCTATCAGATAACTTAACATTCTTTAAAATTCTAAAAAATGTATCTTGATCACTATTTTTCATTGCAAAAATTGTCAAAGGATACTTTTCCTTCTCATATAGCCAGAGATCATGTTTTATGTTCATTTCTTGTAAGTC
Organism: Viscum album; assembly: GCA_963277665.1. Lineage (NCBI taxonomy): Eukaryota > Viridiplantae > Streptophyta > Magnoliopsida > Santalales > Viscaceae > Viscum > Viscum album. The sequence goes on along the minus strand of OY728150.1, from coordinate 1,928,632,556 downwards.
TTTACGAGCATTGAGAAGATCCTTAAATTTTCCATGCTCATTAAGCAATGTGAAAATCAAATTTTCACAGAAATTCTTCTCAATATGCATCCTATCAAGATTATTATTCAACAAATTAAATTCCCAATACGGAAGTTTAAATAATATACTTTTTTTCTTCCATTGTTGCATTCCGATTTTGCTTGATCATGCACTTCAGACCCTTTTTTTGCAAACATTCAAAATTATGAACCTTCCCAAATTTTGTTTCAATATATTAAAGCTGTGTCAATATTTAAGAACCATTTAATAACTTTGAAGGTGGTCTGCGATCAATGGAACCATTAAATATTGATCTGTTCAGATAAAATCTATGAGATGCATCGAGAAATATTCGATGAAACAAGAAGCACCATTTTCTACTCTGAGGTAGCTGTTTGGGCTCAAAATCAAAGTTAAAAACGGGACAAGCCAAACACGTGTAAGTGTTCCAACCAGATAAATTCCCAAGCCCAAGAAAGTCACTAATGGTCAACATTAAAGTAGTATGTATTTTGAACATTGTTTTAGAAGAAGCATAAAATGTATCAAAACTGTTGCTCTATAACTGTTGAAATTCCTCAATCAAAGGCTGCAAGTTTACATCAATATCATTTCCAGGAACTTGATTTCCAAGAATAATCATTGAAACAATAAAATATTATTTTTGCATACACATACACAGAAGCATATTATAAGGGATCAAAAGAATTGTCCAAATGATATAACTGATACTCAAAGTCCCAAATGGGTTGAATCCATCGACAACAAATCCTAATCGAATATTCCTATGATCAGTTGAGAAATCTAGATGTAATGAGTCAAATTTCTACCACGATTGGGAATCTCATGGATGTATCATTAACCAATCATTGATATTATCTACAGAATGACACTTCATGTATTTAGTGATTTTCAATGACATGAATAATATTTGCAATCGAGGCTTCAAAAAAAAGTAATGAAAATCATTTTTAGGTGTGTTTCTTTTCTTATTCTCCATGAAATTATATTCATTCAAACTTCCAACATCACCCTTTGCCTACCATCTAGAAGAATAACATTTATTAAAACTATGTCTACATGAATACTCACCCCAATAAAGCATAGAATCATTGGTACACACATGTATTTTTGTATAATTCAGAAAAATCTTGTTAACAACTTTTTTATATCATAAAAAGATTCTGGGATTTTTGCTTCAGGAAATGCATCACGAATCAATTCCAAAATCATAGACATTTCCATATTTGTAATTCCACATAGACATTTGATATGGTACAAATTCAGCAGAAATGAAAGCTTTGAATATTTCAAACACCAACTATACAACTCTTGATCTACATCTTCAACTAAATCATGAAACACATTTTCCTCAGTGAAGTTTTATCTTACATTTGGCTCCACAAAACCAAGAGTAGGATCCAATTATATGTGACAATATTATTCTGCATGTGTTACAGTCTCAAAAACATCACTTGTCACTTTGCAATTTGCAGCACCCTCTTTTGGTTGTTATGATATGTTTTGATGCTGATAGTGGTGTCTTGTAGTGCCAAATGCTTCATTTATGAGGTTTTTCATTTCATTTTCCATTGTCGATGAACTTGGGACGTCATTCTGTGGATTAACATCAGTGCTCAATCTATCTGTAATGTTCAATTATCCATGCCAAATCCAACACTAATATTGACCAGGGAATTGCTTCAGTATTAAAGGTTCAAAAACTTCATCTCTCTTCAACAATGTTCTAAATTTACATAAAAAACATGGAAATTTTATTCTCCCTTCAACGGATCGATTAGAAATTGAAAAATCTAAAAACTCATTCATTCCCTTAACATACAGAGGTGTGTTCCTCGGTAATGTGACCCAGATTTTATCCATGTATATCACAATGTGCCTATATAATAATAAAAAAATTAAAACACATAGTTACTACTAAATAGGGAAAGAGATTCATATATATGATAGTATAAGATTATAGAAACATAATATAATAAAGATGAGCCCTTGAGTTAGATATGAACCCTCTAGTGTTTGGGATAGCGGAAGTTTCTTTGGTAATGAGAAACATTATGCTAACAACATGGTAGAGACTTTACCATGATAACCAATGCACATTGGTAATTTGGAATAACCCCGACCTAAGATCTCTATATAGTCTTCATATAAAACTCTAATATCGAATAAATATATTATAAATAATGTTTAGGTAAAACCATATGATGCTTGAAAAATCAACACGTTGTTAATTTTTAGTGACAAGAACCACGTGAGGGATGGTAGTCTTGAGGAATGATAAGTGGTGGTGTTCATGGAAATGCATGATGAAATAACTTGGGAGATTAGGTTTTGAGTTTCTACAAACCTTGTGTGGATTGAATTCCTATACCACTCTTTGGTGTATTGACATAGAAAGGAGTGGTGGTGTGACTTGAGGGTGATTTGGATCATATATGTGTTAGTGCTCTTGAATATAGAATTGTGGTTAAATGGGACAATCGAGGATCTAACCATGGAATGATTAGGTTAAATTCCACATTTCCTGAGTTATAATTATTTTTCTAGTTTTTTCCATTAAAGATGATTTCATTTCACCTTTGGGTGAGAGACATCCTATTTTTTCATTATTATAATTATTCTAATTTATGATTTCATTATATTCTTATACCAATGATATTAAGGCATGGATAATTTCTACGTGCATCATTATAAGAACTTATAATTCACATTCCATGCATATTTTTGTGCCATATATGTGTATTTTTCATTTATTTCATTTCTTGATGTGAATGTGATTGAAGATTGAGCCTTGTTTTTATATTTTTCCTCAGATTATCTTTGTATGTGATTATGTAATTTTATATTTCAATTCATGAGGTGAAAGGGCCCTCATGGGATGGAATGCCTAATTTATCAAGTATACCAATTAGAGCGAAATTAAATCGATCTTAAATTCAGTGATAAGGTGTATGGTACTTGATTTATTTCCAATATAATTCCATTTTAAATGAACCTTGATATATGAATATAATGAAATGAAAACTATAGAAGTGAAACTCATTCAAAAAATGAAACTGTTTTAAGAAAATGATGAGTTAGGGTATTGTTGACCATTTATCTTTTGAAGCACCATTAATTTAAAATAAATAACTTACCACTACCTAGCCTTATAAGAGAGTAGTTCGGGTAGTATACCATCTATAGTGATACCTTTCATTCCATTCGTCTCCTACAATTTCTATCTATCTTCTTAAATCATGTTTTAAGGCATGTGATTGGAATTTTTAGACACATTCTTCCATTAATTCCTTATGTCATGCACCTAGAAGATGGTGAAGAAACTTTTTTAGACATGATGGGTCCTAATCCACATGTCTTATCACTAGGAGTTTCATTTGAGGTACCACATATTGTACCTAGTTTGAATATTGAGTCCTAGATATATGATGGTTTCATACATCTGATAAAGTCCATGTAAGGTTCTCCCTATCTAGAACCTATGATGGATGATCTAACCCATGAGTACCAGAAGCAACATCCTCCTACCTTCTCGGGGGATGGTATTCAAAAGGCTATTTAGTCATTTCTAGATACCACATTTTCTATCTTTGATAATATGGGTATGCCTCCAAAGTGGTGGATCAATCATGATATTTACATGTTGTGTGATTTGGACAAGTTTTATTGGGATGTACTTACCCAGACTAGTCACCATTAGGGTATGGCATGGGATGATTTCTAGATAGCCTTCTATGATTATTTCGTTCCACATATTTTAGGGACTAACCGAGCAAGATATTTAATGTATCATGATCAGGGTTATATGTCAGTCATAGAGTATTCAGTGTGTTTCACTATGTTGCAGTTATTTTCACCACTTAAAATCAGTGATGATCCATCATGTTCTAGATGCTTCAAGGATGGAATTTAATATTCCATATTAACTCTATTGATTGCCTTTTTCCAATATAAATTTTTTAAAATAGACAATGTAACGTTGATCACTCAGCGCAACCTAAGGGGTGGTGATAGTACCAAACATAGAGAATCACTATCACAGGAGGCCAGTTATTAATCTGCTCATAGAAAGAGATCTCTGAAGGTCTCTCATCTTTCTACTAGCCACCAGAGGACCCATACATCTAGATCTATGGGTTTCTATCATAGTGGATGATAGGGGAACCTGATGGTTTTGTGTGATAAAGAGAGTCTGAAGTGTCAGTCGTGTGGTCGTATGGGGAACCTTTGTATATTAAGTCATAAAATTCCATCAACTTCTAGTGGAAGAGGATCATCGCAAACTCTACCTTCAAGGGTGAGTTCTTTTCTACCACGTTATGTGGAAGTTTATATTAGCACTATCCAGACTAGTTGAGGAGTAGTTCGTCGTCGTGGTAGCCATACCCTAACCACCACCACTTCTAGTAATGTTATCCTGATTATGGTAGTCCATCAGATGCAGAGGGACATAGATCAAGTCAGTTCCATGTTCTATAGTCTATACTTGAGGGTTAGGCTATATGATTGACTATATTATGAGGTAAAATTATAGTATTCTCCACTAAATTATCTTCATTATTTGACATAGGTGCTTCACACTCTTCCATCTCTTTTCTATCGTGTAAGGTCTCAGACATAAAATATAGTATTTCAAGGGGTGTAGTGATCATATGTATCTCATTTATAGTACTTTAAGAGGTCATATTCTAATACAAGGACTATACCCATGACGTAGAAAAATACCCATTCTTGTGTGAACTCTTTATTTTCGATATGAATAGCTTCTATTCCATTATTTTTATTTATTGGTCGGTTCTGCATCGCGCCACTGTATTCTTATATCACTGAAGGGTGGAGTTTACATCACCAAAGGGTAGTTTGTATCTACATAATCATGAGTGGGATGTCCAAGTTAGTTGATCTAGACCAAAGCATCATGGGTTGGGTGGAGTAACCTCCGAGATTTCCAATCTTTCATTGAGGATCATGGTTTTCCTCATGCTAAATTACATCTGGTAGTAGATCATTTCAGGGATGTTTTTCCTAATTATTTTTCTGTATTACCTCATGAGATATAGGTATAGTTTTTAATTGACCCTATTACAAGAGTAGCTTCAGTTTCCATTCCTCCATATAGGATAGAACCAACTGAGCACCAGGAGTTCAAGCGATAGTTGGAGTATTTATAGGACAAAGGATTTTTGAATCCTACTACTTCCTCTTGGGTTTCTATCATGATATTGGAAAATAATGCAGATGGGACCATTTGATTATGCATGGATTAAAAATATTCAAACTAGATTACAGTCAAGAATTGTTATCCCATACCTCGAATAGATTATCTCTTTGATCAACTCTAGGGAGCTATGTGTTCTCTAGGATCAACATGAGATCGGGATATAATCAGGAGTGTGTCAGAGCATGAGAAATGACTCATATAGATTTTTGTAATAGGTATGGTCTATATGAGTACCTCATTATGCCCTTCAGTCATACGAACATGCTCATCATTTTCATATCTCTGATGAATAGGTGTTTTCAAACATACATGGATTCTTTGGTTGTGGTGTTTATAGATGACATCTTGGTGCATTATAATACCTATAGAAACAATTATAAGCACCCGAATATCATTTTTAGTACACATAGAAAGCATTAGTTTTATGAAAATCATGCTAATTTCCACTTATATGTCAACAAACATTAGTTCGTGGGTCTTATTATTTCAGAAACAAGTGTTTTTGTTGACAAGGAGTATCTGAGTGTTGTGGTTTACTAGGATAATCCCATGAATGTGTTTCATATATGAATTTTATTAGGGATACCATGATATTACAATAATTTCATAGAGGACTTTACATAAATTTTTGAACCTATTACTGGTCTTATAATGAAGGGTTCCATGTTCTTGTGGTCATAAGTGTGGGTGAAATCCTTTTAAGAGTTGAAATGAAGACTTTTATCAACACCTATTAGGATCATAATAGATCCAAGAAGAGGGTACATAGAGCACTATAATGAATCAAGTATTAGATAAGTTACAATTTGGATTAAATAGGATAGATTCCTTGAATACATATATCAGTAGTTGAGGTCCCATGAGAGAAATTACATGATTCATGACCTTGAGAGAGCAGAATTTGTCCATGCCTTATAGTTTTGGAGACACTATCTAATGGGTGAGAGCTCTGTGATGTTAAAAATCACAAGAGCCTCAAATATATCATTACTCGGCAATAATAAAACCATGGCTAGAGGATATGGGTTGAATATATTCAATACTTTATTGTTTTGGCTTTCCTATATGCCTCTAAAAGGCTATTCGGCACCGAATGCACTGAGTTAGAAAACTCATGAACATGTCATACAGAAAACTAGAGATGAATGAAAATTGATAAATATATTTTCTTAGTTTTATCTAGAGTTTCATGAAAATTATTATAGTTCTTATCTATCATCTATAACAGTTACCTCTTCCCTTTTTGAGATGGTGAAGATCAAGAAATTTTTTAATCCATAAGGCTAGGTTCTCCATGAGAGTATTTTATGAGACGATCTACCTTTGTATTAGTCTTTGTACAGAGAGAACTTCCTAAGTATACATGCTCATTTATGGGTGTATACTGATATGAGAGAGGATTTTATGTGAGAATTACACAATTTTAATTAGGTAGTTTATCTGGGTATCTTCAAGATGTATTCTGATATGCAACACATGTATCGGTGGCATTGGATGAAATGTCAGATAGTAGGATTTTTCTATAGGTGTTCCACTAGTTAACAGGTGAAGGTAGAGAACCAATGATCTTCTAGCTTATCAAAGTCTCATCATGTCCCAAAATGGAAATGGGAATATGTTTTTATGAGTTTCGTAGTCATCTTATTGAGGTCACCTAGATGTAGCGATGTTGTATGGGTATTCGCTGATAGATTGGTGACGGTAGCGCACTTCTTTCCTATCTAGGAGACATTCTTAGTTTATGAGTTGGGGAGATTGTATGTATGTGAGACCATTTAAATAAATATATTCCCTTATACTCTCATTTCATATTGGGATTCTCATTTAACATTACAGTTTTGTTAGAGGTTATAGAGAGCTATGGGTACATAGTTGCCTCTGAGTATATCATTTCACCCTCATACAGATGGTCAGTAAAAATGGAAAATAAAATATTTAGAGGACATATTTAGTTCATGTTTCCTTAATTTTTTAAATTCTTAAGAGAATCATATCCCTCTCATTATGTTCTCCTAAAATAATACCATTCAGAATATGATCAAAATAGCTCCTCTTGAGGCCTTTTACGGTAGGTTTTTTTGTTCACCCTTGTGCTGGTGAGACGTAGGTTAGGTATCCCTACTACATCCTCATCTCGTGCATGAGAAAAGGAGAATTTTTATCTTATTAGAATAATATTTATACTACTCAGTATAGACCAAAAACTTTTGTTGATCGACATTGATGAAGTCTAGAGTTTGAGGTTGGGGATGATGTTTTCCTACGGGTATCGCCCAGGAAAGGTAATAGACATATACGGAGGTAAGGGAAGTTGTCACTTCATTGTTTAGGGATATTTTAAATTGTGCAGAGACTCGATCTAGTAGACTATCGATTGTTACTACATTAGAGGAACCATTCCATTAACGATGTTTTCCATGTTTCACAACTTTGTTGGTATAATGCCACCAATATCATACATTTGATACCAAAGAAGTATTGTTTCATGACGATTCTTCTATTAAGGATTATCCTATATACATCATTGACCAGAGAACAAAGTCTCTTTGAGGGTGGTCTATTCCTTTAATGTGGGTGGTATGCCAGCACCACCGTGTATAGGATGAGACTTCAGAGAGGAAGGTTGACATACGTTCCCAATACTCAGAGTTGTTCTTAGATAGTGTTTCTCCACAATTTTATGGTGAAATCAGGGATGATTTTTTTAAAGAGAGGATGATTGTAAGAACCCAATTTTTTACTTAGGTACGGATCCTTTTAGTTTTTTGTCGAATTCATTATTTTATACCTAATACGGATTCATAAAATATTCACAAATTTTTTGAGGGGTGTATGAAGATAATTAGGATATCAGAACCCTTGATGGTAAGAAAAATATATTGGCCTCACATTTAGTAGAAATCATGTCAACTAGGCCTCACGTTCTCTCTTAACTGTTCGGTGATGGAAAGTGGGGTGGAATAAGGTACATGGTTTTCCAAAATCATGTTTTAGGGGACGCATGACAATACAAAAATATTTAGACATGTTGTAGAGGTGTTTTCCATAGTTGACACAAGGTTTCTCTAACCATGTGGCCTAATGGTTTGTAATTACCCTTCCAATAGTAGAAGGAATGAAATTATAGCACAATTTTTTCAATCGTGCGACCATACAATTTGATCCTTGTTTTGGGTGATTTTATGAAATTTTACTTAAATGAAATGTTTAAACAAACCTATTCCTCCCATTTTTCACTCTAATGGACTTCACCTCTATATTCTTCATTTTTTAGCTCCTAATGCCTCTTTTGTATCTTTTGATCATGATAATCTGTTTAGAGTCCAATTAAAGCACCATTCATATCATTTGGCCTATTCCTGTTAGATTTTAATTTTGTTTAATAGATCTTTATTTTTTAAAAATTATATTTAAGTGAAGGCTCATATACCTTATTTTTTATGCATTGGTCTGTTCTTCTGATATATTCAAATTCATGACAAAATATATGGTGATATAGAATGGGGAGAGTTGTACAAGTATGAGTTATGTTTTCTATGACTCATCCCTCCAGATTCATAATTTTCCAAATTGTCATTTTTGTGGGAAAATTTAATCAGGAATCATATGTTATATTTATCTTCCTAACTTATAGTCACTAAAACCATGTTACAAGTCTCTTAATAAATATTATATCTCTCATCAGAGGATTCAACCTAAATAACAACCACCAAATGTAGAGAGCTTTCAGTAATCAAGATTATACTGCTTTTACATGTTTGTCTGCTCCATTGTTCAGGTTTGTGGCTTGATAGTACTAATGGTATTCCCCTTTAATTTGATTAATTGGGAGTTTATAAATGGTTTTTACCATGTATTATTATTAGCTTACCCACCTAAGGTAAGTTATTTAATTTTATAAATTGATCATAAATGAAATTTTCAAGTATATAATGTATATTACTTGACTTAATTGGATGTTTAAATGGTTATTGGAAAGTAATGTATTGACATATATTGGCCTAGTTTATATTAAATTAATTACACATGGTTTCTTATAATTATCCCACATATTCATTTTTATGAAAGTTGAATCTGAGAACCGGGTAATTGAGTATTAAATGAATGAAATGGTTGCATTCTTAGTTAGCCTTATCACACTAATGAATGGAAAGGCATGAAACAAATGAACTCACTAAATAGAATTACTATTACATATCCGTATTAATTAAATGAATCAATTATAAGGTTCCTTGTATATGGAGCATAACATTTTTATAGGAGTTGTTAGAATAGAGATTTTCTTGGATTGATAAGGGAATTCCTTGATCACTCATGGACGCCATTCAGATTCATGGATGCTAGATTCCATGGTTGATTCCTTCCATGGAACCTGATCCTTATCAATCAGTATATGTCTGATATGAAATTGTTGGATCTATACTTTATTATTAAATAATTTTTTAGATACACTCCTTGTATCCATCATGAATTATATGGACATGATGCACCTTGGATGAATAGTTGAGCATATTCGCTACTTTCCATGTTTTACCTTGGATGAATTCCTTGTACTCTATTAGAATCATTATTGGTGAATTCCTTAGATGACCTTCCTTGGATTACACTATTACACCTTCATCTAGGCAACCGTTTTCACCTAAGTTGGATTGAACCCTTAAGTAAATGTTTCTTTGGTGATCACCTAGGAACCTCATCATTATCAGTATCATTTCAGGATGCCTTGTCATGCCTTGGATCATTCACTATTATCATTTCAGGATGTTATTCTTGGTTATACCTCATGTGACTTACATATATAAACTGGAAGATAATTAATTAAAAATTAGTTACATGCTTATATGCTCACTGAGGGATGAATATATACTTGGCTATTTATGTTACTATAATAATTTTATTTTATATATTCATTCTTTCCCACCATTTTGGTTTATATTATATGGACCATATTTTATAGAAATCATTGGTGTTGTCCTACTAAGGTTTATCTCACACTCTATATGATACATCGTTGGCACCCATGAAGATAACTTGTATGCAGGTGTTAATAAAGGGAAGTATACATATTTTGACACTTGGTTACATTATTGTTATGCTGTAGATGGTAGCTGATGACTGAAATGGAACCTGGGATGCTAGGGATATTTTTTGGGGTTTTTGGCTACTTTTTTTATAGCATGTATTACCTATTCCTTTACGTCCATGATTTCCATCTTATTATATAAATGAAGTATCATCATCATATTTTGTACATGATTACCAATTTTTTAGTTATTAAATATTCTATTCTTCTTTTGGTGTTCCATATATTTACATATACTCCTTCCGTTATTTAGAAGTTGTGTTCTTATATTTATCCATTATACATCACTCTAGTAATGACGGAATATTCTATCCACAGACTCACCCTAGGCCCTCAATAGATATAAATAGAACTAGTAACAAAATAGAATAACCACTATATTTTTATAAGCTAACACAAGTATAGGGAAAGTGTATATTAAAAGGTCTATAGGAAAATGTATTCTAATTTTACTTATTCCAATCAATTTCTTTTAAAAAAATATATGTTTTTGAATTTGTGGTTCATTATATTTTTCTTGGACTTATGTGGAAGGAGTTGTGTATATATGCACCAAACTAGGGAAGTATGATTACAAGAAATGATCAAGATTATATATGATTTCGAAAATATTTTTGTACAATTCTTATAAAAATTAATATTTGAAAAAAATTGAATTTTTTTTGGTTTTATAAAATTATAACAATAAAATAATATATATTTTTTATAATAATTTATTTAGTGTTAATTAATTATATAGACTAATGGTGATTTTTTTATTCTTATCACTTTGATATAAAGAAATTTTCAAATTTATTGATATTGTGACGAGGTTTTTGAGACTCCATAAATGTTACAACCTCTATCATTTATAATTGAGCCCCATATCTTGACTTATTGTGTTGATGAGGCTTCAAAGAAGGATTTCATATCTTTTAAATATGTGGTTTAAGGGAATTCAAAAACACCTAATATTATATATTATTCATACCATTTATTTTTATATATATGTTCTTTAGTAGAACCCTATTAGGAAATATAAATTATGTGTTTGTATTTTTAGTTTAGGATTGTATTTTTTGGATCCCTCACAAGAATATTTTTTAAATTGGTCATTTGGAAGAATTTCATGAAGATGGTTAGATTCATAAATGATTAGATCATTAATTGTGGTGATATTAGTTTTTTATTCATTCTGATAAGTAAATTTATTAATATAGATACTAGTGGAGAGACATGTGGTCTATTAAAGAGATATATATTTATGTGTCATAATGTTATCTACTACTGATTAGAGAGAATAGATCTCTGGTGACACATATATAAGTTATTTTTTTATCATTCATGGTTATATATTTTATTCATATGTCTTGATGAATATTATGAGAAATTTGGGAACACCGTTATATATTTATTCCAAAATAAATTCTTTTTCGTATAAATTAGTTTCTATGATTTTATCAAATTAGGAAATTCAAATCAATAGTCAATTTTTTGTGAATTAAGGTGTTATTTCATCTTTCATACCTATTTTTTGTTTTAAATGTCCAATTTTTTATTTAATATATAAATATTAGTTATCATAAATGTTTTTTCGTAAAAAATTTACTCACATATTTCTATGTATGGGTTATAAATTGAATGTCTCGATATCTCAATTTCATGAATCGAGATCTTAGAAATGTGGATGTGTCCTTTTTTGATATTTTTATTTCAAGTGATCATGGACATGGTGTTTATTTTTTTGATGAGTTGTGGACTACTGATGATTTTAATTCTATTGTAATTGTAATGGTAATATAAATATTTTTTTTTGTAGTTATTTTGTATACTATTGAAACCAATGGGGTGGATTCAATAATTGAAGTAGTTAATATTTTTCATCCCAACCTAATCCTGAATTATGTATGGTTGGGGGAGGGGAATTATCAAAAAAATATTACTTGAGTGTTTTCTACAAAATAAAGTAAGATTAATGTGGGGGTGGTGGATATTTTCAGATGCTCTTATAATTTTAATTCTTAGATAGATAAGTTCTATGTTTACATGGAGTAAAATCCCTCATCAGAATTGAAAAAAAATTATTATTCCTAAATTTAATTTTTCCAGTTAAGATGATACTAAAAATACTTCTTTGGTTTTATTATAGCATTCTTCTACCAATGATGATTTAGTAAATCTAGAAATTATGTCCCTGGTAATTCTTATGCCTAGTTCTCTAGAGTATTATGTTCAATTATATTGGATCATATATAGATTAGTTTTCTTTATCATATAATGGTGGGAAAATTTATAGTTGTTCCTCATCACTTTTCCCCTATTAGGGAATGGTTGATTGAAAAAAAAAATATTAGAGGGAAAAAATAAAGAATCCCATACTAGATATAGATGGATTATCATTTTCCAAAAAGGCCTACAAATTCGATGGATTATATTACTATTAATGTAATGGGGATCACAAGGGTATTTCCTCATTAATATTTTAAAATTGATATATATATTGGGATAACATTATTATAGGTATATGTGAATGACTCTTGTACTAAAATGATTGAATTTTCTAAAAAAATCATATTCCAAAAAATATAATAAAAGTGTTTTAACTAATATACATATTAAAAGATATAAAATACAGAAAAAATTTATTCAACGTACTGGTACGTTTTTATCTATATTTTGAATATTTTTCATTTTATTTCTTACATTCAATGAATTTTGTTTTGGGTGTGTGGATTGTTTATCGGTTTGTATTTTTTTGAATACTTTTTACTTCTAAATATTACTGGAATAAAATATTTATTTTATTTCTAAACAGATATGGAATACTAATATATCTATAGTGGCTTATTAAATGCAATGTATGTCTGGGTTATGAATAGGTATTAGTATGTTATTCCTTATTGGATTAAAAATTCATTAGTGGGTTTCATAGGAATGTAGGATTTCATAATTATGTAGTAGTTTGAAAGAAATAATTTTTTTATGAATGTGCTTGTGTCTAAAAGATATCACAAGTTCGATTCATAGCATTTCCTTTTCGGAATATGTGCCTATGGATTGTAATTTTTGACTCTTTATAGTATAATTTTTGTTTCATATTAAGGTTATGAAAGAGTGTGTATATATTATATAGTTGGGAGCTATTAGGAATATGGTTTGGTTGGTTCCCATTTTCTATTGAAGTGAGTGAGTTATAATCATTTAGTATACATGGAAAAAAAGATATTAAGACTATAGATAATTGTAGGAAATCATGAAAAATATTTATCCTTAAGAATTGTCAATATATAAAGGTGTATTATGTATAATTCTTAAAAAGTCTAGAAAAATAATAATTCATTTAAGTGTTTTTTTGTTAATTTGAAAATATGTAATAAAGGAATATTTTATTATTATATACTTGGATTTTAAAATCCATTTTTATAATTATGGTATATTGATTATTATGAATTGATTATCTGGGTGATGATCTTATTATTATAGGTCGATTTTCAATTATCATGAATTGAGGAATATTAAAATTTAATGATATATCTATCTTTTAGACATGGTAACCATATGGATATATCAGATAAAATGAATATATTGTGACTCTTCAGCTATTTAGAAAAGGGTAATAAAAAAGGGAAGTAATGGTGACTTGAGTCGATTGTAAATTCTTGGTATAGTCTTATACAACATTTGTGGGTATCTTGGGGTGATATGATGTTGTGATATAGATTAAAAATAATCAACTCATATTGTTAAGTATAATTAATAAAAGGTAAAATCATCTATATATGGAAGTGTCTTTTTTTATGTTTTATTATTTTAATGGTAGGAAAAAATAGAAATAAAATGTATGGGTGATGGAATATCATGTGTGGAATTACACATCCTCCTCAATGAGAGATTCCACCCAAGGAAATAAAACCATGAAATGTTATATAAATTAAAGTAACTCTAGTTGCATGATCATTTTATTGTGGATTATACTTCATAATTTAGAATGTAGTTTCACATTATACTGCCCTCATAGGGAACTTAATTAATGATGGTTTTTTATTTTTTGAATCGATTTAATGATTCATAATAGGTATATATGGTACCATTATATAAAAAAAAGAAGTACCCAAGTAAACTTTTTATATGAATATATAGATTATTTTAAAACTCTATATTGAAAAAAATGGGAAATTTTTAAAAAGATACAAAATTAGGCTACTAAATTCTAGGGGCTAGAGATACTATTTTTCAAAGGTGTAGTTTTGCACTACTCTTACCTTAAATGAAGTGAGATATGGAGATCATAAAATTTAGAAGGATTGGGCATGTGATCTTTCAATGTTTAGATTAATTAAATAAATACCTCACCGATGGTGGTATAGAAAACTGGTAGTGGTTTTAGAGAGATTTTTATTGGAATGTGTGATACAAGAAATGATAAATTTAGATATCTATAGTAGTAACCCAAGTTTCTTATTTTTATTTATTTTTTAATCATTTTAGTTTTTTTGGAAATAAAATCATTATTTATTATTATTTATTTATTTTCATTAATGATTGGATGTTGATATATTCATATATATTGATTTATAAATGTTACTAGTATTGGTATAGTATACTCATTATTATAGAAAATGTTTGTTTGGGGAACCACATATTCTTTAAAATTATCAGTAAGGCTAATAGGATAGATCATAAAGATATATCATGTATAGATCATAAGTAATAGTATATAATCTACGCATAAAAATTGGTATTTTTTGTTTAATAATATGACAAAATATACAATGTTATAGAGGAGATAATATTATCGATTGTTTTTTGTTATCTCTTATAAGTTTAAAAGATATAATGAAATTTGGTGGTAGCATTCATAAAAACTATACTTGAGTTATATATGAAATAAGTTTTTTGTGTCGCATTGGAAAATAATATGATAAGTAAGGTTACTTATAAATATTAGATTTGATGATTAATTTGTGACATTCTAGATCATTTATTGCATAGAACCACTGATTTGATGTAGAAATTTGGTAAAAGGTTTGTGTATGATATTTATTTGAGTAATTTAATAAATTATGGTAGAGTTTAATTATTTTTGGATTTTACATAGGGTACTATGTGTTACTCTATATTTTGGAATTCGATAATGATACTCATGAGATTCTCATGTATACATCAGGGTAGAAATCAGTCTATTATAATATTACTATATCATCCATCGATTCAAAAAAAAATTATATGATTCCATTTTATCTCTTAGGTTAGTAATTCATGATTAAGAAGAATAATTGACATTTAACTATAGGAATAATTATTTTAGAGTAAGATGGTGTAGTTATGTTCTAACCAACACATTGTGTGCGTTATCAGATGTACCAAAATTGAGTTAGTGTTGGATGAATTATTCAAAAAATGATGATTGTGTAATTTAAGCACAAATCTAGAGGCTTTGGAAAAAACATTTCAGCTAATGTAATGGATAGAACCTTTCTAGTCCTTTAGATTGTGAGAAAATGGTGTTTCAGGTGTTATTGGAGTTCATGGTCCCTAAATTCCTATTGTTTCCCAAATTTCTAGTTTTTCTAAAGAGATGCATACAAAGCTATTGTCAATTTTTTTTTCAATGGTGATACATTACAATATTAATACATTCCAAAAGTTTTCAAAATTTCTAGTTTTCCAATGGTGAGACATTCTAATGATGATACATTCCTTCACTTTGCAAAATTTCTCAATTTTTTGTGTTTTCCAATGGTGTTGCTCACTGGGGGTTACTCACGTGCAAGTGGTGACTTCCCGAGTAGTGACTCCCTCAATAGTGACTTGCATACTATTGACTCGTTGAATAGTTAATCGCTGAGTGGTGACTCATAGTATGGTGATCCATGAGTGGTGCCTCACCGAACGGTGACTCGTCCAATGTTTACTAAATGAAAAATGACTCCTTGAATGATAACTCGTCAAATGGCGACTCGTGAGTGGTGCCTCATCAAACGATTACTCTCCGAATGGTGATTCGTGGATGTTGACTCATCGAATGATGAATTTAAAATGGGGCTGCACCAAATGTTGACTCATGAGTGGTTCCTCATTAAGAGGTGATTCATCAATAGGTGATTCGTGTACACTATTTCCAACTTCCTCTTATTTCACCCTTTTAGGATTTTCTTTGACATAAAACCATCCTAAATCATTATTCGAAATGATTTCAAGATGATTCAAAGCCCATAAATCCTATCATAATTTTTCTAAGGATCTGAGGTCATTAATTGGTCAAAACACATTATCTTGACGAGATCCTCCTTTAATGAAAAATAAAAAAATATCTAAACTAGGATCTCTATTTAGATCTTTCTGAAGATTAGATATCTTTTACCCTTTATCTATTTTTTCTTGTTTCCTATTTCTATGGGATTCCCATAGATTTTCATCCTATAGGTGTTATGTAAATTTCTCAAGTAGTTGGTTTGATTTTTCTTAGTGGTTTTCCTACTACATGTGTGCCCCTTTTTGGGTGAAATCATGATGTGTCGATCATATTTTCTTCTAATTAGGTTTTCCTTCACCTTGGTTAATTGTGCATTAGGAAGGGTGGGTATACAAATGTTAATCTTTAGAGGATAGTTGAAGTCATATTAATAATGATAATTGAACCATTTTAAGATCAATATACATGGTCTACATCATGTGAATCATGATCTTGACTTGTAATTTATTTTTATATGATATTGTGATTTTTATGGGCTAATTTCCCACTGAAAATCATAGTCGTTAAGGGTACTTGTTTGTGCACAGTACGGTTTGTTGACTGCATGTGGTTTTTTTCTATTTTAATGGATGATTATGAGAACTGTTAACCAGATACATTTGGCTATTAAATAGATTCCCAAGGATCAAACTGTGTTTCAATGATAACCCTGAAAACAAATGTGTGTAATTAAAGAAGTAACACCATGTTAAATCTGAATATATTTTTCATTGTTTTTGGAAGTGATGTGGTTATAGGAATGTTTTGGAACAAAGGGTTGGTTTTGTGTACATGTTAATCCATGTGTGGTGTGTTTGAGCAGTAGGGCTACGAAACTGGTCGCAGTTAAACATGTTGCTGGAGGTGGTTGTGAGTTGGGTGTTGTCATGGATAGAAGGATTGATTAGGGGGGATGATTTTGAAGGAAGCTAGTAGTTGTTGGTATGTGTGAATAACCATTGATATCATGCAAAAATATTCACACTGTACTTAGATATCAATATAAGTTATAGCATGATTTGGTGTTAAACACGGAGAATGTGGTACGATGTGTCGCTAATGCGAAGTGCGTTAATTTGCCATTGTTTTTCACCACCTGAATGAATTTTCATGTGCTTATTACTTTGTGTTATGTGTAGTAGTTTCCCAAAAAGTTATTTAATGGTTCAATGGATCATTTAATAAAATATGAGAATTATTATACTAATAGGTTGGGAATATGGAATACGTTCTATGTCTTGGTCTGTAGTGTTGTTCATTTTGAGGCAGCATAAAAGGTAATAGTGTTATGAGAGAGTGTTTTTAAGGGGACCCATAGGTTGGGATTGATTTTTTGGTATTATATATGTATATACTTGCAGGTAAAACGTGATTTCTCTATGAACCCCACCCTAGTTGACCACTAGGTACTAAAACCCCCCATTGTCATCGAGAAGGTGTCCTTCCCAACACTTGGTGAGGAGTAAAGATGGATGGGTACCCGCTCTATCCCGATATCTCTTTGAGGCGAGGTTAGTATTGAATATGATGTGATGTTTAGAGGTTCATTATTTTCTTTAAATGATTTTTATGATGGTCCAGGTGTCTTCGAGAGAGATGTGATAGTTCAGGTGTTGTCGGGCGAAGTGTTATTTTCTTTCCCATGTGTCTTCAGGATGATATGTGATGTGTTTCTTAGGTGTATTTGGGATGAGGTGTGATGTGATGTGATGTGATGTGATGTGATTTTTTTTGAGGCCTAGGTGTGTGTGGTAGGGATGTTTTGTGAGCCCCAGGTGTGTCCAGGGGGTTTCTGATGTGGTTTTGGCCGAGGTGTATGCTGGTGGGATGTGTTGTGATATGTGAAAGAGATGGTAGCATCATGATGTTAGACATTTGGAAAGGGAATCATAACCAGTATAAAAGTGGTTTTGGGTACCCTATAATTGACGTTATTTATATTATATTACTTAACTGAAGTTATTCATAGAGTGTCTCTTGTTGAGGTTTTAATGATTAGTATACATCCTTATGTGTTTTTTAGTTTTGCTATTTTCTCATGGGTGCATTTGTATGCCTCTTTCACATGTGCTCGAGAGACTTTGGTTTTCCTACTATGTATACTTATATTCTAACCCTACATATATAAAACTATTTTGAAGTTTCCATAAGGATTATGTGTATGGTGTTGGAATTTACTTGATCAGATCTCAATTGTTGTTGGGTCGCTACTTAACTTTAGTTTTGGTATTTTACGTTGGAGTCTTTTTTTGTATAAATTATATTTTACACATGCATGATGGATGATTTTTATAATTATTTTAATGTTATGTCTCAGAGTTCCATTGTGAATGATCCATCTTATCTCCCAATATTATTTTCCTTATAAGTGTAATGCCTCTCATAACATGAGATTATACACCCTTAGTGCTAGTTGCCAACTTGGGCCTGTTGAGGGCTGGACATGTAACACCTGAGACTTTTATGAGATATATTTTGTTTTTATGTTATATGAATCATAAAAGGAATCTTTCCCTACAGACATCACTTTTTTGGCTTTCTTTACACAAAATCGTGACCTTCCTTGATAGATTGTGTCGTACGCAATACCGAGTTTCACTAAACAACGATATGCTATTAAAATATTATTAAAACTAGTCATTATGAATAGTAATAACCACTTTTTGAAATTTTGTAAATTTTTGTTTTTCAAAATTGAATTCATTTTTGGATCCGGAATGTCGAAATTAGCCTAGGGTGAAATTTTGGTATTTTTCTGAAAACTTTCAATTTTTGATGAATAGTGAAACCACTAAGTGGTAGTTAAAAAAACTGAATTTTTCATAAAACATAATTTTACCACTTCTGTGAGTGGAATTTCAAAAATCCGAGAGACACAGTTGATGTCAGTAAGTATAATTTGGTTCAATGAGATGAAAATAATTTTTGGTGAATAGTAACTTTTTACTTTTTTTTCCACGGTTAAAAGTAAATAGGGTGATTAAGGGTAAAAATGATATTATTATTACCCTAACACATGTCCTAATTCAATTGGATAAGTTTAATTTTACCAAAAACAACCTTAGGAATAAAATATGACCATTTAGGCCCACTTGGATTAGATTAGGACATTTATTACTAATTTATTTAAAGAAGGGTAGAAATAGGTAAAATCAAAGTTTAATAAGAAAATCATTTTTAATATAGGGTTATACATAAGATAAAATTGACTAATAATATTAATTAGAAAGATAAAAATATTTCCTACATAATAATATGTTATTTGTAATTTTTAGACTTTAAATATGTTAATTTATTTATGACGCAATGATGATGCAGTAATTATCTTATTATTAAAGTATTGACATAATTGATTTTATAAAAACCCAAATAAATGTAATTTGAGACTTTTTATGAATTCCACTAATTTTATAGGTTTATATGACATGTTATTATTGATTTAATTAACATTTTTTTAACTAATCATTCTGTTATGATTTTAACAAAAAATCAATTACTAAACAGTGTCAAAATTGACATAAAATAGTTTTTAAAACAAATATTATAAATTGTTATTTTCGTCATAAAAATATAAGGGTCATCCATGATACTAATATCATGATATTTTTATCATTAATGGACCACTTGGGGGTATCTTAGATGTATATGGTAAGTTTATTAACTATATAATATAAAAATACAAAGTGACATGGTAAGTGTCAATCCAATTAACAAAGAGTTAAAACTAATAGATAAGGTTAATATAATGACCTAAACTTGTCTAAATTATATTGGATGAGAATATTTCGACCCATACTCACCCTATCTTTAAAATAAATCAATTTGGAGCTATTTAAAACATAATTTGGCTTTATAATAAAATAATATTTTTAGTTTTTCAATAGGAGCCCCTCTCCTCCCTTATAAAAGGGCACTTCCTCCCCCTCTTTCTCACACCACATTGAGCATTCATTCTCGGCCAAACCCTACCACTTTCTCATCTCCACTTCCCTAGAGAGATCCTAGAGGTCCTTGTCTTCTTTAAAGACTAATTTTAGTGCCCAAAAAGGAGGTCTCAAAGAGGCGCTTCAAAGAAGAGGTAATGTCTGTTACCAATTCATTCAACTTTATTTCTTCTTCCACATCTTCTTGTTTAGTTGTTTCATTATGAAGTAATAACATCAGTATCACTCATATACTGATATTTCATTATAATTATGAAACAACCCTATATCACCATCTATCCATCCTATGGAAAATGAAATCACCGCGCGTGCGTACGTACGGAATACCGTCTCCACGCCATGGTGTAATCTATTTTCCACCACCACCTTACTTGGATGGGTATAATAGTGTAAATAATGACTGTATATGACTATTGTAAAGTGATATTGATTCTGAAATAGTATACATACACTCCAATACAATTCCACGGTCATGGGAACGATATCTTTACTCGTGCGTACGTACGGAATACCGTCTCCACGATGTGATGCGACTCGTTCAACATGATATTCATTGCATAATGATTATATAAATGAATTGAATGAATTAATATGATATATATTACACTAATACCATTCTGTAAATGAGGTTTCTATAACCTGAAGAGAATAATAAGAATTTATTCGACAAAACACGCATAAGAACAAAAATTATTAAACACCCGAATAACAAGTTGTAATGAAATATTACTAATAATAAGCTAAGAATATGACCATAAATGATATCATAAAACTATGTATGATCCTGGAATAAGTCAATAACATTATTTAAATCATTATACAGGAGGTTTGGACCCTTATGAAGCAAATCGGACCTAAGGTAAGGGAAAATATCACAATCTCATTTTTATCCGAGATTGTTTATACTTTGGTATTTACTGGGGTGTATTTTATCATCCACATCCATGTTTCCTTAATTTTTAATATTTATATCCTTTTACAATATTTTATAACCAATTTTACCCTTCGGTGAGTTTTCTGTAAAAGATATGAAAGGAATCTTTTGTCGTTTTGCATACGAGGTAATTTTTGACTTTTCCAACAAAAGTACGAGAAGAATGTTTTTTTAACTTATACGACATGAATGGATTTTTAAAACATTATTTACAATAATATTCCATTACAATTTTTCAAGATTATTTTTAATCGACTTCTTTTCGTTTATAATTGTACGACATGTAAAGAAATGAAAAGTGTTTTTGAAGTAGAAAGGATATTTTCCTCAAGAATGGACTTCAAGTGTTTTATCAAAATTGTTTTCCATCTAAGATGATAAAGGGTTCTGTTTCTATCCCTATTATTACATTGATTTGATTATGTTGTGATGGAATTATTTTTATAAAGCCCTTTATCTTATATGATTTGTTTTATGATGTCACGATGTTTAAGATTCCCATTTTTTTACATGGGCTATTCTATGATGTATGGTTTATGATTTAGTGGCATACATAAGAATGGTATCATTATGAGATGGGTAGGACCTATATCTCCCTCCAATGTATTGGGTAAATATTTTATATCTCATGAGATAGACATGGCTGGAACGGCAGGTTACACCGGTTCAGTGAAACAGGATTGAAACGAGGAGTGAACTCGGTTCAGAAATGGACTTTGTCCACTAAGATAGTCTTGGCAATGAGTCTTGACTAATAAGAAATAATTCTCTATGATTATGTGTGTATGCCAAAAAGTTTCATGTTTTATGTTATGATTATTGTGATTACATTTCACTACTATGATTTACCCCATGTTATGAAATTATAATCTCTTTTGTAGGTTAATATTTCCAAAAGTAATGTTCTTATGTATATGATGTGATTGATATATCTTTTGTTTACCCTTACTGAGCATTTGAGCTCACCCTTTTGTATGTTTTATTTCCCCAGGTCAGGAATAAGGTTATTAAGTAGGATATGCAAAAAGGGACTCTATATATGAGGAAATAAATGGGAGGAAAAGTAGATTCTTTATGAACCGGTTTTTCATGTTTCCTAGTTTTTAAAGACTCTATACCTATATGGTCCTTTATTGGTTTTTTTATATGTTGTAATAAGTGTGCTTCAATTCTGATGTAATAAAAATTTATGTAAAGTATGGTTCGTTATATTTGGTATCAGAGGAAAGGTATAGTCAACCTTTGGAAACTAGGATGTGAAAGAGTTTGTAAGAACCCTAAGGATAAGTCTAAGAATAGAACACAATATTAGTGTTTTAGAAATGGCCATGAATAACCTAGGATAAGACCTTAAGTGTGAAATTTTATTATTGATTGTGTGGTTTTCCTATTGTAATTAGTGTTTCTCACACTATTCTTCTTGGTTTTAGTCAATGGCTGGAACCTGAAAGAACCGTGTTAATGCGGAATGCGACGAGCAATGCAATGATTGTCCCCCTGAGCAACCAAACATTAAGGGAGCTGGAATACAAAATCATATAGCCATGCTCACACAACTTTCTCAAGCTATGAATCATGCAGTACTTCCAAACGAGCAAAGGAAGGAGCAACATTATGTTGAATCCTTCATGAGGCAGCGTCCACCTTCATTCAGCGGGTCTACTGATCCATTAGTTGCTGAACAATGGATTAGTACTACTGAAAAGATATTTTCAGTTCTTCAATGTTCTGAACATGATAAATTCATCTTAACAGTGTATCGTTTGGAAGGTGATGCTGATCAATGGAGGAATCTTATTAACAATACGAGGCAAAGGGATGAAATTGAGTCCATGGAATGGGACGAGTTCAATAACTAATTTTTCCTTAAGTACTTCCCTCATATTCTCTGAACAAAGATAGAGAATGAGTTTCTTGAACTGAAGCAAAGGGATGATGAATATGTTGGTACCTATGAAGAAAATTTTACAAGACTTGCAAGGTACGCTTCTGGTATTATTATCCAACCTGAGAGTAAGAACGATCGATTCTTTAGTGGCTTAAAACCAAGTCTTCGAATGGGCGTTAGCCATAAGTGACTTCAATAGCTACGAGGAAATTGTTCAATGTGCTCTCAAAGTCGAGATGGAGATTGGAGTAACCCATCAGTCATATGGTTTTGATAAGAAGAGGAAAATGGAATTCAAAGGAAAATATAAAGATCACATTGAAAAGATGATGAGTTTTCCCTTATGGTCAAAGTGTGGAAAGAAACATGGAGGGAGTTGTCTTAAAAGGACAAGTAAATGTTTCAAATGTGGAAAGGAAGGTCATCGGGCATTTTAATGCTGCAATGATTGGAAGAAGATGTCTAATAATGAAAATAAAGGAAGGGATACACAGAATTAACCTACTACACTACAATGTTTCAAGTGCAAGGAGATGGGTCATTATGCCAATCAATGCCCAGATCCAAGGGTTGATGATGATGGTCGACCTCAATAAACTCTTAAGGCCAAAGACAAAGGAAAGTCACATGAAATTTCTATCAGTGATGTGTAGTACGTTAACGTTGTGGTGAACGGTACACATACCATCCAGTCTAAAGTAGAGAATGTCTTATTTGATTCTGGATCCACCCACTCTTTTATTTCTGAAGAATTTTCTAATGGTATTGTCGCATTACATCAACAATTAGATGTTGAGTTAGCTGTGACAACCCCTAATGGCACAACAGTCACATCAAAAGTTTATAATTCTTCTCCGATTGAAGTTTGTGGGAAAGTGATTCCTACAAATCTTTTGATCCTTCCTATAGTGGAATTTGATGTGATTCTTGGCAAGGATTGGCTTTCTCTACATGGATCTCATATCAATTACAAAAGAAGGGAAGTCAAATTTCATATTCCAGAACAATCTATGATTTTCTATCAATGCAAGGATGAACATAACCTTCTAGTGGAAATTTCTTCCATCTTATGGGTCTTGATTCCACTAAATGAAGGTTATTTATCTCAAATGGTTGGTGAGAAACTCACGATTAAGAATATTCCCATTGTACGGGAGTTTGATGATGTCTTTACGGAGGAATTACCGGGCCTTCCACGAAATCGTGAAGTTGAGTTTTCAATAGAACTCGTACCGGGTGCTTTGCCTATTTCAAAGACACCTTATAGAATGGCCCCAATTGAGTTGCTAGAATTGAAGAATCAACTCCAAGAAAATCTTGATAAGGGATTCATACGCCCTAGTGCGTCACCTTGGGGAGCACATGTTCTGTTTGTTAAGAAGAAAGATGGATCAATGAGACTCTGCATTGATTATCGAGAACTTAACAAGATCACTATCAAGAACAAATATCCTCTCTCACACATTGATGACTTATTTGACCAACTATGCGGAGCTCAATACTATTCCAAGATTGATCTTCGTTTAGGGTATCATCAATTGAGGTTCAAAAGAGAGGATATACCAAAGACGACTTTCCATACAAGGTATGGACACTATGAATTTATAGTGATGCCATTTGGTCTTACTAATGCCCCTTCTATCTTCATGGATCTGATTAATAGAGTCATTAGAGACTATCTTGATCAGTTTGTGGTAGTCTTTATAGAGGATATTCTGGTATATTCAAAGAGAATGGAAGAACATGAAGAGCACTTGAGAATTATAGTGAAGACCCTAATAAAGGAGAAGCTTTATGGAAAATTTACCAAGTGTGAATTTTGGCTTCAAAAAGTTGCATTTTTTGGTTACATAATCTCAAAATAGGGGATATCTGTGGATCCAGCAAAAACAAAGGTAATCAAAAGATGGTCGAGACCAACAACAGTGACTGAGATCCTATGTTTTCTTGGTTTGGCTGGATAATATCGATATTTTGTGAATGATTTTTCACGATTATCTAATCCAGTCACCAAGTTGACTCGGAATGGAGTTATGTCTGTCTGGATGGAGGAATGTGAAGAGAATTTCAAGGAGTTGAAAAGAAGGTTATCCAGTGCACCTGTGCTCACACTACCTTGTAGTGGAGAAAGGTTTGTGATCTATAGTGATACATCCAATAAGGGATTGGGGTGTGTTCTTATGCAAAATGATATGATGATAGCTTATGCCTCACAACAATTGAAAATACATGAGCAAAATTACCCAACTCATGATTTGGAGTTAGCTGTGGTAATATTTGCATTAATGATTTGGAGGCATTATCTTTATGGAGAAAGGTGTGACATTTATACTGATTATAAAAGTTTAAACTATATTTTCACACAAAAGGAGCTGAATATGCGCCAAAGAAGATGGTTGGAGCTGATTAAGGATTACGACTGCTCAATCCATTACCACCCTGGGAAAGAAAACAGGGTGGCAGATGCATTAAGTCGACAAGACCATGCTAGTTTATCCATGATCAAGATCACAAAATATCCAATATTTATGGATTTACAAAGGATGGATCATAGAATTATAATGGAAGGGGAAAATCATATCTATCTAAAATGAATTTTCAACCATCTATACATGTGAATATTAAAGAGGCACAAAAAGAAGATGTTGAGTTAAAAAAGAAGGTCAGAAATGTTCTTGAATTCAACCTTGATTGTGATGGGATAATAATGTTCAGGAATCGGGTTTGTGTTCCTCCCATCCCCGAATTAAAGAATGAGCTGCTGGATGGGGCTGATAGTTCTTCATTCTCTATTCATCTGGGAAGCACGAAGATGTATAGGGACCTAAAAGAGTACTTCTGGTGGGATGACATGAAAAGAGATGTTGCTGAATATGTCTCTCGATGCTTGGTTTTTCAGCAAGTTAAATCTGAGAGACAGAAGTCTAAGGGGATGTTACAACCATTACCCATACCTGAATGGAAATGGGAAAACCTCACTATATACTTTGTCATGGGACTTCCTAAAATATCCAAAGGCAATAATGCTATCTGGGTCATAGTTGATCGTCTTACAAAGTCTTCACACTTCATTGCTATTAGAGAGGATTTATCTCTGGATCAGTTTGCCAGGATATATGTGAAGGAAGTGGTAAGATTGCATGGAGTACCACTTTCCATTATATCTGATCGGGATCCAAGGCTTACCTCAATGTTTTGGCGAAGTCTTCAGCATAATCTAGATACAAAGTTGAGTTTCAGCACTTCTTATCATCCTCAGACAGACGGTCAGTCTGAGAGAACAATTCAAACTCTAGAAGATATGTTGAGAGCTTACTCTATGGATTTCAAAGGTGGTTGGGATCAACGCCTACCTTTGGTGGAATTTTCTTATAATAATAGCTTTCACTCCAGTATTCAGATGTCTCCTTATGAAGCTCTCTATGGAAAGAAATGCAGGACTCCAACTTGGTGGGATAAAGTTAGGGAAATAAAGCTATTAGGACTTGATCTCGTTGAGAAATGGAAGAAAAGGTCCGATCTATTCAACAACACATAAGAGCAGCTCAGAGTCGAAAGAAAAGTTATGCCAACAACCGAAGAAAAGACCTAGAGTTTGAAGTGGGTGATAAAGTGTTCTTATGAATATCTCCCTGGAAGAGGGTCATGAGATTTGGAAAGAAGGGGAAGATGAGCCCTAGATATATTAGTCCTTTCGAAATACTGGATCGTGTTGGGAAGGTAGCTTACCGATTTGCACTTCCACCGAATCTCTCTCAAGTTCACGATGTGTTCCATGTATTTCTCCTGAGAAAGTACATACCTGATCCTTCACATTTACTCATCTCATAAGTTGTACTGCTAGAGCAAGATCTTTCTTATAAAGAACAGCCGATAGAGATTATGGATCATAGCGAAAAAGTCCTATGAAACAAGACAACTCGATTGGTGAAAGTTTTATAGAGGAACCACCAATTAGAAGAAGATACATGGGAGCTTGAGGATATGATGAGAGGGAATTATCCTCGTCTGTTTGTTACAATGTGACGAATTTCGAGGGTGAAATTCATTTTAAGGGGGGTAGAATGTAACACCCGAGACTTTTATGAGAAATATTTTGTTTTTATGTTATATAAATCATCAAAGGAGTCTTTCACTACACACATCACTTTCTTGGCTTACTTTACACAAAATCGCGACCTTCCTCGATAACTTGCGTCATACACAATACCGAGTTTCAATAAACAACGATATGCTATTAAAATATTATTAAAAATAGCCGTTATGAATAGTAATAACCACTTTTTGAAATTTTGTAAATTTTATTTTTCAAAATTGACTTCATTTTTTGATTTGGAATATCGAAATTAGCCTAGGGTGAAATTTTGGTATTTTTCTGAAAACTTTCAATTTTTGATGAATAGTGAAACCACAAAGTGGTAGTTAAAAAACTGAATTTTTCATAAAACTTAATTTTACCACTTCTGTGAGTGGAATTTTAAAAATCTGAGAGACACGGTTTATGTCAGTAAGTAAAATTTGGTTCAATGAGATGAAAATAATTTTTGGTGAATAGTAACTTTTTACTTTTTTACCTCGGTTACAAGTAAATAGGGTGATTAAGGGTAAAAATGATATTATTATTACCCTAACACATGTACTAATTCTATTGGATAGGGTTAATTCGACCAAAAACAACCTTAGGAATAAAATATGACCATTTAGGCCCACTTGGATTAGATTAGGACATTTATTATTAATTTATTTAAAGAAGGGTTAAAATAGTTAAAATCAAAGTTTAATAAGATAATAATTTTTAATATAGGGTTATAAATAAGATAAAATCGACTATAAATAATAATTATAAAGATAAAAAGATTTCCTACATAATGATATTTTATTTGTAAATTTTACACTTTAAATAAGTTAATTTATTTATGACGCAAATATGATGCAGTAATTATCTTATTAATAAAATATTGACATATTTTGATGTTATAAATACCAAAAAAACGCAATTTTAGACTTTTTATGAATTACAGTAATTTTCTAGGTTAATATGACATTTATTATTGATTTAATTAACATTGTTTGAACTAATCATTCTGTTATGATTTTAACAAAAATCAATTACTAAATAGTGTCAAAATTGACAATAAAATTGTTTTTAAAACAAATATTATAAATTGTTATTTTATACCAAAAAATCTAAGGTTCGGCCAAGATACTTATATCATGATAGTTGTATCATTAATGGACCACTTATGGGTTTCTTGGATGTATATGGTAAGTTTATTAACTATATAATACAAAAATACAAACTGACATGGTAAATGTCAATCTAATTAAATAAGAGTTAAAACTAATAGATAAGGCTAATATAATGACCTAAACATGTCTAAATTCTGTTGGATGAGAGTATTTTGACCCATACCTACCTTATGTTTGAAATAAATCAATTTGTAGCTATTTCAATCCGAATTTGGCTTTATAATAAAATAATATTTTTAGCTTTTCCAAAGGAGCCCCTCTCCTCCCTTATAAAAGGGCACCTCCTCCCCCTCTTCCTCACACCACATTGATCCTTAAATATCGGCAAACCCCTGCCACTTTCTCCTCTCCACTTCCCTAGAGACATCCTAGAGGTCCTGGTCTTATTCAAAGACCAATTTTAGTGCCCAAAAAGGAGGTCTCAAAGAGGCGCTTCAAAGACGTGGTAATGTCCGTTACCGATTCTTTCAACTTTATTTTTTCTTACACATTTTCTTCTTTAGTTGTTTCATTATAAATTAATAACATCAGTATCACTCATATACTGATATATTATTATAAGTATGAAACAACCCTATTTCACCATCTATCCATCCTACGGAAAATGAAATCACCGCGCGTGCGTACGTACGGAATACCGTCTCCACGCCGTGGTGTTATCTATTTTCCACCACCACCATACATGGATGGGTATAATGGTGTAAATAATTAATATATATGACTATTTTAAAGTGATATTGATTGTAAAATAGTATACAAACACCCCAATACAATTCCATGATCATGGGAAAGATATCTTCGCTCGTGTGTACGTACGGAATACCGTCTCCACGATGTGATGCGACTCGTTCTAGATAATATTCATTGCATAATGATTATATAAATGAATTAAATGAATTAATATGATATATATTACACTAATACCATTCTGGAAATTAGGTATCTATAACCTAAAGAGAAGAATAAGAATTTATTCGACAAAACACACATAAGAACAAAAAGTAATAAACACCTGAATAACAAGTAGTAATGAAATATTACTAATAAGAAGCTAAGAATATGACCATATATGATATCATAAAACTAAGTATGATTCAGGAATAAGTCAATAACATTATTTAAATCATAATACAGGAGGTTCGGACACTTACGAAGAAAATCGGACCTAAGGTAAGGGAAAATATCACAATCTCATTTTTATCCGATATTGTTTATACTTTGGTATTTAATGGGGTTTATTTTCTCATCCACATACATGTTTCCTAAATTTTTAATATTTATATCCTTCTAAAAATGTTTATATCCAATTTTACCCTTTAGTGTGTTTTTTGTAAAGATATGAAAGGAATCTTTTGTCGTTTTGCGTATGAGAAAAATTTTGACTTTTCCGACAAAAGTACGAGAAGAATGTTTTTTTAACATATACGGAATGAATGGATTTTTAAAACATTATTTACAAGAAGCTTCCTTTACATGTTTTCAAGTTAATTTTTAATCAACTTCTTTTTGTTTAGAATTGTATGACATGTTAAGAGATGAAAAATGTTTTTAAAGTAGAAAGAATATTTTCCTCAAGAATGGAGTTCAAGTGTTTTATCAAAATTATTTTCCATCTAAGATAATAAAGGGTTCTATTTATATCCCAATTATTACATTGATTTGATTATGTTGTGATGGAATTATTTTTATGAATTCTTTTATCTTATATGAATTGTTTTATGATATCATGATGTTTAAGATTCCCATTTTTGTTACATGGGTTATGCTATGATGTATGGTTAATGATTTTGTGGCACATATAAGAATGGTATCATTATGAGATGGGTGGGACCTATATCTCCCTCCAATTCATTGGGTAAAGATTTTATATCTCATGAGATAGACATGGCTGGAACGGCAGGTTAAACCAGTTCAGTGAAACATGACTGAAACGAGGAGTGAACTCGGTTCAGAAATGGACTTTATCCACTGAGATAGTCTTGGAAATGAGTCTTGACTAATAAGAAATGATTTTCTATGATTATGTGTGTATTCCACAACCTTTAATGTTTTATGTTATGATTATTTTGATTACCTTTCACCACTATGATTTACCCCATGTTATTAAATTATAATATCTTTTTCAGGTTATGATTTCCAAAAGTTATGTTCTTATGCATATGATGTGATTGATATTTCTTTAGTTTACCCTTACTGAGAATTTGAGCTCACCCTTTTGTATGTTTTATTTCCCCAGGTCTGGAATAAGGTTATTAAGTAGGATATGCCAAAAGGGACTCTAGATATGATGAAATAAATGGGAGGCAATGTAGATGCTTTATGAACCAGTTGTATATGTTTCCCAGTTTCTAAAGACTCTATACCTATATGGTCCTTTCCTGGTTTTGTTATATGTTGTAATAAGTGTGCTTCAATTCTGATGTAATAACAATATATGTAAATTATGGGTCGTTATAGGACTCCGGGGGGTCTTTATCTCCCTTTCTTCATCACTATCCTGGAGGTGTATCATTGGAGGGAGGGGGTCATGATAGAGTGGTATCAAAGGGTATTTATGAAATTTTGGGTGGATTTTGGAGTTAATCACATTAAGGATTTCATGGGATGGTATGGTAATAGCTCTATTTGACCTTGGTGAGTGATATAGGCTAGGGAGATAAGAAAAGACAGGGGATTTTAGGTCCCCTGTGATCAATTGTATATACTCTAAGCGTATCAATCGATCAGGTAATATGACCAGCTTGTAGGGTAAAGACCTAGGAAAGGTACATAATTAATGATGGCTTGTCTTATTTTTTTAATGGGTTTGTTTTAGGGTGTTTCAATTAGGTAAAATGAGTAAAATAAATTAAAATAAATCATAGTTAAATTCCATACTAATTAGTATTATGAAATAATTATTTTCATTTTAGTTATGGATTCTAGTAATCATCCCCTTGGTGATCACATAGTGGAGGTTTAGTAGGATGATCTGGTTGATAACTGTAGGGTTGATCTATGTGAGGAGGAGGATTAGTGCCAGAATAAGTTTTGATCTTTCTAGTGGTGGGATTTGATAATGTACAGGGGTAGTGTTTCGGATGTCGATATGGAGATATGGTTGGAGGATCTTGAGATCACCATCAATTTGATCCACGCCCAAATGGGTTACTGGGTCCCTTTGTATGTCAGTCATATAAGGGTAGATGTGTGTCAGTGGTGGACGTTGTATCTAGGGTGGAAAAATGTGGTAGACGTTTTGTGGGTTGACTTCCAAAAGGAGTTCTGGGCAGAATTCCTTTCATTGACCATAATTCTAAGAATAGGAAGTATCTACTCTCCCTTTATCAAGGGAGTATATAAGAGTTAGCTCTTGGGATCATGTTCAAGGATATTCTTTTTTTCCCAGATCTCTTTCCAAATGAGTAGTCTCATGTGAGACATCTACATGAGGGGCTTCTCCCTTCTATCCCATATGATGTTAATAAATTTATATTAGCAACTAATCTAAAGGTATAATAGAAGGTGGATGTGATCAACAAGATTCACTCATGAGGAGGCCTATAGTGAGAGGGTGAAAATTAGAGTTCTTTGAGAGTTAGGGTTGTTAGTGTTAGGTCTTAGGTTCTAGGACCTTCAATGTTTCGAATAGTCGGGATTTGGCCTTGGAAATATCTTTACCAGCATCCTGGTGCCGATGGGTTTCATGCTTTTCCTGGGAGATTCATGCAAGTTTATTTTGGTTGTATGTTTCATGGTCATCACTAGATCAAGTGCCCAGTGGTTCATGGAGCTCAGTTTAGTGGTGGTGGATAGGTTCATCACCATCCCTAGAAGTAGTTTCTAGTATGACCATTTTAGTATCAAGGTAAGTAGGGTTTTTCTTCACTGAGGTTTGGTGGAGTAGGTAGAGGCCAACCTTAGGATACTCCCTGAGTTCAGGGAAGCAACCAAAGCACGTCTATGGAGCTTATCATCATCAGAGAGGTAGATTATCTAGTCGTGGTCAATTTCATGTAGCCTAGGCAGTAGTTTCAGCAGGTCTAAAGATCATCAGAGGTACAATCAGTTTGTTTTGAACCTTTTCATTAACTTTTTTTGATTCAATACCTTCTCACTCCTTTGTTACACATGGTTTATCCCATACCCTGGTACTAGAAGTACAAAGGCTTCACATTCCCTTGGTGTTCATTACTCCAGTAAGAGGCTAGACCAACTTTTTTAATGTGTGTTAAGAGAGTATACTGATGATGGGACTGTATCAATCCATTGGGTATCTTTTCTTACTAAAAATGCATCCATATGATGTCATCCTAGAAATTGACTGGTTGAGTTCAATACATTCTGTTATCGACTGCTTCTAGAGGAGAGTTTTATTTTTAGAAGTGGATGGAAAACATGTGGTTTTGTTATCAAGTACGGTTTTCAAGTGGGTAGTCGACGTGTGGAACCCATTGTTTCCTTGTTGGATGAGCTGTCAATATAATCCTTTTATGCTAATATGGTAGAGGTTCTGAGGTTCATTTGGGAGGTCTTGGATATTTTCTCCACGGAGGTTGTGAAGCTAACCTCTCCACGTGAGGTTGAGTTTGAGTTATACATGAGCCAAGTGATTCTCGGATTTTGATGTCTCTTTATTGGATGGCACCTTCTGAGTTCTAGGAGTTTGGGATTCAGATAGATGATATAATAAAGAAGTGTTTTATCTGGCCGAGTATGTCACCATGTAGTGCTTGAGTGTTGTTCACAAAGAAAGAATATTGATTATGAGGTTGTACATAGACTACATGAGGTTGAATCCAGTGATAGTCAAGAACCATTTCCCTCTTCCAAGGATAAATGTTCTTTTAGATCAGCTAAGTGGTATAGTTTTTTTATAACTAATCATCAGTCTTGATATCACCAACTGGTGATAAAGGGTGGTAATATCACAAATATTTCCTTTAGATACAATTATGGTAACTCATAGTTTGTAGTCATGTCATTCAGCGTTACAAATACACTATACATGTTTGTGGGACTTATAAACTCCATCTTCCCTGAGTTTCTAGACCTGTTTATAATCAACTTTATCAATGATATCTTAATATACTCGAATTCATGGGAGGATCATTTTGAGCATCTCATAAATGTCTTGTATTTTCTTTCAGGACACCAAATCTACAAAACATTTTCCGAGGGAATGTTTTGAACATGAGAGGTACATATCCTCGGTCATGTGGTGTCTCAAAAGGGTGTTTCAATAGTCTCGTTGAAGGTCAAAGTAGTTGTTTCATGGTAAGAACCTAAGAACATAACATCGGTTCACAATTTCCTTGGTCTTTCTGGCTACTATCATAAGTTATTTCCCAATTTCTATCAATTTATATACAGTTTGACTTCTTTTATTGGGCATGATAATGATTTTTTGTGGAGTGATTAGTGTCAAGAATCATTTCTTTACATGAAGGTATTTTTATTCAGTAACCTTGTAATATAGTTATGATATTGAGGGGTTATGTATGAGGGGTTTTGTGATGTTTCCTATATAGGTTTGTGATTTGTGCTGATGAAGTAGATAGTGGTGATCTCTTATGATTTTAAGAAGTTATACCCCCAAAAGAATAACTATTCCACCAATGATATGGATTTAATATTGGATGTGTTCGCACTGAAGTAGTGGAAGAATTACCTCATTGGGGGAACACATTGTGGTCTTTACAGATCACAAGATCCTGAGGTATATCCTATTCTAGTGTGATTTGATTCTACATTAGTGGAGGTGGATATACTTTCTTTACAGAAATTATTTTGAGATCTCTTATAACTCATGAATATTAAGTGTCATGGTAGATTATTTGAGTAGAAAATATCGGAATGATGTTGTTCGAGAATACACAGATTCTTGGAGGCAGATGGGGGATTTTGTGTCCATGTACATATATTCAAGAGTTGATAGTTGTAAAGGCTATATTTTTTAGATGATAGTGTAGTCTTCTCTGATGCAGCGGGTCGAAGAGTCTCAATGGGGAGACTTAGAGTCAATGGTGTTTCATGATCATGGTGGTCATGGCGATGCTCTAGAGGGATAGTCGGACGATGGATGAAAGTGGATGTTATTATGTGGAAGGTTTTTTGTTCCACTGGTAATATGCAGGGTGTTTCAACTTGAGTTTCATAACTCACCTATAGTGGTAAACCCAAAAATTTATAAGATGTACCAATGGTTGAAGATTCTTTTTTGGTGGGAACCATGTCTAATATGTACCAAGGTTTTTCTAGGATGAAATGTTAATGACCGAGCACCATGTCCCTATTGGATTTTTGTAGTCTTTGGATTCCCCCAGTGTAAGTGGGATGAAATCATGATGAATTTTGTCATAGGTTTACCTAGATCTCAATTATGTTATGATATTATCTTGGTGATATTGGATTATTTAAAGAAATTATCCCACATCCTAGCGATCACGGATTTGGGTGTAGTCGATTCCTTGGCAAAGAGGTACATGGATGATGTGGTGCAATTTCAAAAAGTTATGATGTCCATTATCTCATATCAGGATATGCGATTTACCTCACGAAGCTTAAGGGGATTGCAGCTTGCTTTTAGCACCTGGTTATGCCTCATCACAACTTTCCACCCTCTGATTAAAGGGAAGACTAAGTGAACTATCTATAATTTGGATGATATATTGATGGTGTGCATATTGGATGTTGGTGGATCTTGGGTACGGAAACCTCCATTGGTGAAGATTGCTTATTATAATAGTTATCACTCATCCATTGGCAAATCCCCATTTTTGGCATTGTACAAAAGACTATGTCATTCTCTATTATTTTGGGAAGTTGTTGGGGAGAATAATGTTATTGGTCTTGATGTGGTTTCGAACATGACCGAGAAGGTTCTGCATGTTCATGAATGGATGAAATCAACACAAGATGAGAAAAAATGTATTTTAATTATAGGAGTATTCCCCTAGAGTTCAAGGTTGGGGACCATGTGTTTATGATGTTTTCCCATCAATGTGGGAATCAGAGTTTTGGAATAATTATTATTCATTATATTAGGTATAATTGACCATTTTATTTGTTGGGATGAGTTGGTGAGGAGGCATTCCAGTTTTCATTTCACCATGGTTATAGGGTTCAAAGATTTATTTTGAAACTCTCAGATTCACTAGTATATCCATGATGATTACCATGTCATCTACTGGGCAGAGATGGATATTTAGTTTGTCACAACATTTTTGGAGTGGCTGGTAGAGATCCCAGATCGCCAAGAGAAGGTGCTTCATGGGAAAACCATTCCATTGGTTTGTGTGTTGTGGAGGTAGGGTGTCTTAGAGGAGAATACTTGGGAGCAAAATATTCAGATGTGTGCCTAGTACTGAGGGTTGTTTTGAGTTTCTCCATGCCTTTTTTCTTTTTAAGGTTATTTTTAAATCATTTGGTT
Organism: Viscum album; assembly: GCA_963277665.1. Lineage (NCBI taxonomy): Eukaryota > Viridiplantae > Streptophyta > Magnoliopsida > Santalales > Viscaceae > Viscum > Viscum album. The sequence goes on along the minus strand of OY728150.1, from coordinate 1,928,596,569 downwards.
TTATGAGATGAGCTATTTTCTGTTGGGTTTTGATATATGTGGTCTGATGTTTGATAAATCCTTGACATATTAAAAGAGGAGGAAATAATTCCTAATCAAGATTCATTGACTATGATGCGATTAAACGCATACAGGTGAGTCAGGGCCACAAAGAGTAGATAGTGTCTTGACATGGAAGATAGGATTCCTTGATTCTTGTGTTTGGGATGGAACGGTTTTTGTTCTTGTGTAGTGTGTTTTAAAGACATTCAGATTGTCACATCAGCACTTATGTTGAAAAAATCTGGATTTTCCGATGTTGGAGGAGGAGTTCTTGGGTGCGGGTTTTTCCACTCCACCTTTTGAACAACACTTAGTAGTTTATCTTTTAACGCTGGTGTGTTGAGTAGTGTTTTGAGAGTAACGAGATTCTTGAGAGGTATCTCAAGGGATGGTCATTCAAACTCTTTCCCTCATTCCCTTTTGGGTAGGTTTCTAATTCTCGAGGTAGAGAATAGTTTGAGATGTATCTGATGTAATTTCTGGGACCTCTTTGGTCCATTACATTGTGATAATCTAGTCTTTGAGGTGTTCTAGGAGGTCATGGTAACTAAATTCCAATAGTTTTCCTAATTTCTAGTTTTCCAATAGAGATAATTCCCAACATTTTATCAAATATATTGTTTTTCAATGGTGTGACATTCCAATAGTTTTCCAAATTTCCATTTTTTAGATGGTGAGACATATAAATATTTTCCAAATTTCCAGTTTTCAAAAGGTGGGACATTACAATGGTGATACATTCTGAAACTTTTCGACATTTCCATGTTTTCCAAGTTTTCCAATGGTGTCTCACCCTGGGGGTGACTCATTTGAAGTCACTCATTGTTGTTTACTCATTGGAAGATTCTATCTGGTAGTCTCTCACTAGCGGTTACTCACTAGCAGTGACTCGTGAGTGGAGCCTCACCAAACGGTGACCCCCCGAACAGTGACTCACCAAATGGTGGCTCACTGAATAGCAACTCACCAAACGGTGACTCGCTGAAAGTTGCCTCACAAGTGGTGTCCTGCTGAATGGTGAATCTCCAAATTGGGACATTCATAATGGTGACTCAAGAACAAAGAATCACTGAATATTGAAACACAAGTGGTGCCTTTCCTAATGGTGACTCATCAGTGGTGCCTCATCTAGTGGTGAGTCACACAAGAATGTCTTTTTTGCAGAATTTTCAGCTTCCTCTAGTTTCTCCCTTTTTATGTTTTCATTGACATAAAACCCACCTAAAGCCTGTTTTGAAAGGATTTAAGGCTAATTCAAATCCCATAAATCCAATCATAATTTTCTTAAGGGGATTATATAATTTAATTGATCAAAACGTTTTATCTTGACCAGATCTATCATTAATGGAAAATTAAAATGTATCTAAACCAGTGCCTCCATTTATATCTTTCTAAAGATGATATATCATTTCATTTTTGTCCATTCATTCTTCTTTCTTCTATCTATGATACACCCATATTTATTCAACCACATAAGATTCATGTAATTTTCTACAGTAGTTGGTTCAAATTTTGTTGCATGTTTTTCTACTCCATGTGCACCATTGTCTTAGTGCAATAAAGAAGTGCCAATCATATTTTCTCCCGTGTAGGTTTTAATTCATCATTATTAATTTTTCATCATGTGCGGTGGGTATAGACCTATTATTCTTATCAATATAGTTGAATTCATATTAATAAACATAATTGAACTGGCATAAGGTCCACATATAGGGGATGTGAAAAGTAATGCATGATCTTGAATTTATTTATTTATAAATGATATTGTGAATTGTATGGGATAATTTCCAACTAAAAAATGGTTGTTAGGGGTCCTTATGAACACATAGTATTGTTTTTGAATTTCTTGTTGTTTTTTTCTCAATTGACTTGAGGATTATGAGAATTGTTAACCACAAACATTCATCTAATAAATGGATGCCTCATGATCAAACAATTTATTTGATAACACATCAAATAACAAGTGTAATTAAAGAAGGAACACCATGTTAACTATGAATATGGTTTTCTTTGGTTTTTGTGGTGATGTGGTTATGAGCATGGTTGTTTACAGTGGGTTTGTATTTATGACAAGGTAATCTAGGTGTGGTGTCTTTTTTAGCAGAGCCAGGAAACGGGTTGTGGATAAACATATTTCTGGATTTGGTTTTGAGTAGGGGGTTGACAAGGTTTAAAAGATGGATTGGGAGGATGACTTTGAAGGATTATGGTAATGGTTGGAAGGGGTGCTACTCAATTGAAAAAATATATAAATCTTCACCCTATAACTAGGTATTGATATATGTTATATCATAATATGGTGTTAAACATGGAGTTCATGGTATTATGTTTCCTTAATGTGAAATTCATTAATTTACCATAGTTTTTTTACCACCTAAATGAATTTTAAAGTGTTTTCTATTGTGTGTTATGTTTTTAGTGTCCCAGGTAGTGATGTAATGGTTAAATGTACCATTTAATATAGTATCAAAATTATTAAATAAATTAGTTGATAATGTAGAATGGGTTCTATGGATTGATGTGTATTTTTATACATTTTGAGGAAGCATCAAACGTAACGGTGTTGTGAGAGATTGTGTTTTCATGGGACTCATATATTGAGCTTGTTTATTTGGTATTATATATGTATATACTTCAAGGTTTCCTTTTTATTTCAATATGTATCCCCACACCAATTGAGTATTATGTTCTGAACACCCCCATCGTCATGGGGGAGGGTGTCTTTCCCAACACATGGTGAGGAGTGCAGATGGATGGATACCCACTCTTTTCCACCCTCTATCCTAGGAGAGTGAGTTATGGTATAGTTTTTGATAGTCAACGGTATATTATTTAGCTTATATGGTGGTTGTGATGGCCTAGGTTCCTTCGGTTGAGATGTGATAGCCCAGATGTTTGTGGGAGAGGTGGTTTATGCTTTCCATGGTGTCTTTAGGATGATATGTGATGTGATTCCTAGGTGTAATTTGGGTGATATACAATGTGATGTTATGTGATGTGATGTGATTTATTTTGAGGCCCATGTGTGTGTAGGTGGGATGTGTTTTCATGCCCAGGTGTGGGTGGGTGGGTTTTGAAGAGGTTTTATGCATATGTAGGTGTGTTCAAGATGTGTTATGATATGTTGAAGGGATGGGAGTGCTAGGACATTTGACATGGGGAAACCGTGGAATAATCAGTGGTAAACTAGTGTGGGGTAACCTATTATTGATGTGCTCCCTATTATATTACATGACATGAATTATTTGGTGAGTGTGCCTTGGTGAGGTTGGGATGATTAGTATACCTTCTTAGGTGATGTTTGATTATGTTGTTTTCTCACGGGTTCAATAGTATGCCTTTTTCAAATGTGCATGAGAGACTTTGGTTTTCTTATTGATTATATTTGTATACTCGCCTAACATAAAAATAAATGTGTTCAGGTTTATATGTAGATTACATGGAGTGTGTTGGTATTTACTATCTCGGATCTCTATAGGTGTTGGGTCAATACTTAGAATTAATTTTGTTGTTTTAATTCAGAGACTTTTTTTATCAGTTATATTTTACAGATTCATGTGGGATGTTTTTTGGATTTATTTTTAAGTTTTGTATCAGAATTTCATTGTGGATGATCCATATTATCTCATGAACATGTTTTGCTAAAAAGGGTAATGCCTCTCATACTATGAGATTGTACACCATTGGTTCTAGTCGCCAACCCGAGTCCTACTAAAGGTGGGTATTGGGGGTCATTATCTCCCTTTATTCATCACTAGCACATGAGGGGTATCTTTGGAGGGAGGGGGTCGTGAAAGCCATATTGGATATAGTGGAGACTTAGTATTATCTAGCACAAAACCTAGGAATGATTTGTTTACCTTGAATAATTGTTTCTAAAGTCATTTATTATAGAATAGTGAATATCCTTCATGTGGATGACAATTCATATAGTTTAAATTTTAAAATAACTTTTTTCCTTGATTCATTAACATTAGGAATTGATTCAAAGTCTAGTATAATTTGATCTAGTGGGAATTTAATTCAAAGGATTAGATCTATATGGAGGACTATAAAACATATTTGAATATTAAATACCTTATTAAATAGGTGGAAATTTATAAAAAATATCTAGATCTTATATTTAGTAGAATGTAGTTACATACAACATATTGGGTCACATAATATCCCACAAAAAGCATCATATTATACCAGTAAATTATTAGCAATAACATATTTATACTACATAGGCCAGTATTTTATTAGTGGTGGTCCATCGGAAAATAATTTAGGACCATAAGAAATATTATGGTGATGGTGATCCCCCTATTAAAGTGTTATCATTATGATCATTTTTATGAATAATTTTACAAACATTGGACCTATTACTTATAAATTTCCCCCATTAAACTTTGATGGGGACTCCACTGTACTATTTTCCCCTTTCCTTACCATGGTTATCCCTCTCTTGACTTTATATATTTCATTATATTGATGATACATATTTGATATTGAACTGTGAATTATAAGGATCAATTATAATAAAATTGTTCACTCATTGTCCCATTTATCTGTTTTTGTGTTCTATTGATAATATCCAATTTGATAATTTTACATATTCTTTATTTATTGTAAATTAAGGATTAATTGAATAAAAATTGATGATATGAATCCAATAAACACGAGGTAGGTGGTCCCTCACATTATGTGTAATTAATTATTTGATTTTTTATTGATGTGGTACATGGTATTAATAATTCAGGATAGGGAAACATAAATAGTGATCAATAAGGTTCAAAATAGTGACTTTAAAGAGGTAAAGGCCATTAGTATATAATGAATATTTTTTACTTGTTTGGATGGTTTTATGATCACATAGTCACCACATTGCATTGTTACACCTATGGTAATTCTGCTTATTGAATCCAAAATTAGTCTCTAAGTATGAGGTAAAAATGAGAAGTTATAGAGGATATCTCATGGAAATGGTATAATGAAAAAGTATGTTTATCCCTTTTGACAGATAGTTCATTTCTATTGTTTCCTTGTGGTTTAATTTAGAAAGGATGTGAATATGGTATAATGACCTTTAGATATCCCTTAGTTGAAATGTGATAGATTTGTGACTGAAATTGAATCAAGAAATATTTATGATGTTTAGAGTATCCCAATGTGGGTTTCTCATTGATTATTATTATGGGCTGAGATTTAAGGATGGTTTTTCCTTATGTGCATCATTATAATGTACGTGAATGAATGAGTTTCAAAGAACATAGAATATTCATTTGAGAAAGAATTGGTGGGTTTTTTCTTGAGTGAAATTGGGGAAAGAGTAGTGTTACTTGTTGGCACTATGGGCAGTATCCTACTTTAGGTATTGTGCATGTTTAGTGAATATTAATGGATTCACCAAGGGTGATTCATGTATTTATGATATAAGTAACGGATTAAGGTGGATTTAATCAAAATAGTGGTTATTATTTTTTGTTAGTAATGAATTTTTTGTATCTTGGATAACTCATAAGAGAGAAAGAAACATGGTCTACCATATATAGGATGACATAGTTTATTTGTCCATTTTTTTTAACTTAAAATCCTGATTAGGTCATGATGGGAAATAGCTTGTTGCATAAGTTATCATTGAAATTTTATTGTGTATATTTTGGAATTTACATAGTATAATTTATATCGAGCATTGTGAGTTAGCGTAAATAAGCAACTAGATTTGGATAATAGCTGCTATATTAGAATGGTTTTTCTGATTCCATGAATTTTATTTTTGTTATATATTATACTACAAATGATGAATTTTTTTTATAAATGTGTAGTGAAAATAATTACACAGAGTCAATATTATATTATACGGTATATATTGGGTGTTCTGTTGGACCACTTTGGGGTTCTTTCTTATGGTTTATTCTCAGATGCTAGGGGCTTGAAAGTAAGTCTCACAACACTTTTTGTGTGATTCATTCCCAACATAGTCTATTATTCTAGGGACATAATGGCCAATCTAATAGTACTTATTGTTTGGGTTACTATGGAATCATGTTTGAGGTTCATAGTCTCTACTGTATGCTATTATTATGGTATTATTATTTCGAACTAGTTTAAGTATGCATAGTAATGTGTTATCAGGGCCTAGTAAGAACTCAATGGATTCACTTATCTATTATATATTGATTATAAATTTTTTTCTTGCATTACAGATCATGATATCAATTAATATATTATGGAATATCTTTCTAGTGATATTATTGGTTCCCTACCAGGTTTTATACTCACACATGAGATGCGCCCCTTAGTGGACATAAAGATCTTATGTAAATAATACAGGTTGGGGGTATAGTATATATAAAATAATTCTAGCTATATTAACTTAATTGGGTTCTAGAGATGGTGGTAATGTGAAGCTTGAAAATTTTATAAGGATTCCACACAATTTTATATCTTATTATTTGATTTATACCTATTATATTAGAATCCCATCATAAACCCCTATTCCAAATGTCTCCTTTTCATGTTATGTAATGGGTCCATTTTTTTGTTACATATTACTATACTTTAATCTATTATCCTTATCCTTACTTTATAAAACTCCATTTACACACTCTAAGAGTATATTTATGGAATATTATTATTATGATATCAGTGGTATTATTTCCCAAACATTGATCATAAAACCCTATCACTAACTAAGGGATGTTTTTTATGTGTTAGAGTTTGTTAAAGGATGTTCCATGTTCCCAAAATACTGAATATTTATAAATAATACATAAATGGAAATAGAGTATATAGTATTTGACAAAGGGAATAACCAATAATGTAGGATATGTGAATATTTATAAAAAATATGAGGAGATATTAGAGAATCATGTTGTGATGGTTTCCACATAAAAGAGGTGTAAGGTTGAGATAATGTTATATTCTCATATTAGATAGTTCATATAAGATACATTCACTAAATATTCAATGCATTCATAAACTAGGGAATAAGAGATATCTCGATTAGAGATAGAGAATGATGTGAGAAGGATAATTCATTATTATATGAAGAAGTTATACCAGAATAATGATCTTTTTAGTTCACACTCAATAAAACCATGTGAAGGATGGATAATACAAAGAATGATAATGGATAATTGAAGATATGTCATATCATTGAGAAATTCAAGGCAACCAATCCTTACTATGGTGTGTTAATTGATATATCTTTCACCATTATATAGTCTAAATTACCAAGATTGTATGTGAAATATATATTGACACAATATGAACAAATATATTTATTTAATTATTTTTCATGAATAATAATTCCAACTTAATCTTTGTTACAAAAACCATATTACTAAATGTTTGGTGTCTTTTAATATTATCCTCATAAACAAATTATTTTACAACAGTCATCAATATTTTTTCATAACCTCTTAATTTTCAACCCCCATATAAACATATCATTTGTAATACAAATCATCAAATTGTAGGGAAAACATAATAAACGATTTATATCATATTCTTAGTAATGGAAGCATAATAGATAACCAATAATGATCATAGTTTATTGAAAGATAAATAAATATGAATAAGAACATAATCAATATCCATGAACATAACATTAGGAAAAAATTATCAAGATAAAACATGGATCATAATAAAAGATTAATAATAATATTGGAACAATTTAAAAACACAATAAATGGAACACACATGAGAATAATAATCATAATATAGTGGATTAGGATTCATATTTTTTTTACCTTATTGGATCATGTTTCATTCACCAATTTCCTTTGATGGATAAGGCATCAATCACATATTTCCATTGGTGGATCATTCTTTACAATCCAATTTCTTATAGAGCATTAGGAATAATAATCCAATTTCCCTTAAATGATCTAACTTCACATAATTATTTCCCATGGTGGATCAAGTCATCACAACTGGTTTCCCATTATTTCATGATATATAAAGCTTTTACCCATACATTGATAATTTGTTTCCACATTTCCATGATATGATAATCATGTTATATGATGCCTTTATGTTCATGTTTCTCTTATAATCTATTTATATGCCTATTGACTAACTTGTATTGTATTTTTCATGTTATTTATTGTTTACACACATAATGGTATTTATTTCTCACCATTTTATTATGTATTTCCTCATTTTATCCTGGTAAATTCTAATTACAAAGGAATGTTGTGGTAATGTAAATAATTTTTCAAAAAAGATGTGAAGTTCATGTTTTAAGTTGTTATGTAATGTTACAAATCCCCAAAGGCATTAGAAATATCAATCTTCTTATGTTGTATCAATTAAAATTTGATTTAACAAATCATTTTTAAATATTAATGATAGATTAGGGTTGTTATAAGAATCCTTTAAAAAGGGTTTTTAAATGCGATGTAAAATACTTAAAAAAATATTAATTTTGAAAAATAAATTTAAAAATAGATCCTTGAAATTACATAAAGTTTATTAAAATAAATTTTGACTAGAAGATAACTTGCATGATTCTTAATGGAAGGAAACCCTTTATTAATTTTAGGAATACCTTTTTTGAAAAAAAATTAAAAAGAGTAAAAAAATATCTTTTGGAAAGTAATAATGTAAATATAATGGCCACATGAGATAGAAAATAACTGTGTATCCAAATATAGAGTATAGTATTTGAGGGAGGATAAAATAAGGACATGGAATAAAAATAATATTTAAATAGAATGGGAATTATCTCTAACAATTTCATACTTTTATAATGACTAAATTAATAAAAGAATAAAATTGGAATCACATGTATCATTTTCCCCAAAGAGGAAGAGAATATACCATGAAATAAAATCATAGGATGGAAGTAACAAAACATGAAATAAGAAGTTCAAGAATAGTCTTTATAACTCCATAAATGGATATGATTTAATGAAAAACATTATAACCTTGGTAACCTTTTGATCAAAAATTATATGTTTTATAGTAATAAATATATATCAAGGAATTATATTTCACACAAAGAACCTGCTACCTTAATTATTATCTTCCAATAAAATTCATGAATCTATAATATATAAAAAATAACAATATCAATCACCTATTTTCATAAAAAAAATCATATTTATAACCTCATATTGACATAATATATACTTGTTATATCCATGTAAATTAGTTATATATTATCTAGTTTTATTATCAGGTGTGAGAAATCCTTATTATTTTATCTAGTTTCAAAATAGCATTTACAGTAGTCATTTTTCTCATAAAATTCATCACAATGAAATAATTTAAGGTACTATAATTTTTTATATATAATTAATTATAATGATATAATTTCATTATATTTTATTTTTTGTTACAATCCTTGAAGATAAAATTGTTGATAGACATGTTTAGGTAATTTTTAACAAACATATGATGGTATATTAATTAATGATTTTAATATTAGGGTTAAAATTACAAATAAAAAAATTAATACAAACTTATTTATTTCATATATCCTAATTAACTAATTTCTCATATTTATCTATGAGATTATTTTATATCATTTTTCATGTAAATAGTTAGGTCGACCCGAACATTAACACACCGTAAATAATAGATAATTATGATTTTAATAGTAGTCTATTTTGGAATAATTTCATTATAAAAGAAATATAATTATATAATTTATGATAATTTATGATAATTTAAGGTTTTTAATCATATTTTATAATATTTTGACAAATTATAATTAATCTATATGTAAAACGAGATGCATTAATTTGTGAATGTGGTTGTCCGTATAACACACAATTAAAATTTTAATTCCTTAAACAATGAGAAGAAAGAGTATGGATTATCATATTATTATTAATAATTATTATTACAATAAATATTTCATATTTATTATTAAATTTTACTCTTATAATCTATGAAGATAATCAGTGGTGAAAAATGGAATTCCTCCCTTCGAAGAGACGGTAGTCCACACAATGCCTGAATGTCGGTTATGTTTTTTTTCAATAAAAAAGGAAAACGAGGTTTATAGTTATTCCAATATTATAATAAAATTCACTATAAAAAATTCTGATGTCATTATATAGGAATTGTAAAATTATATTTTGAGAAAGTGAGAGAGAATAGAAAAGGGTCTAGCGGAAAAAAGAGTACACACATTGAAATCGTTTTATTTTACTTAGAGGATTACTCGAGAATAAAGGTATAAGGACTATTTATTATAAACATAGGATCAAATAAAATATTCATAAGTATATTTTATGTAAAAAATATATATTTTCAGGAGTAAATTTAATTTTTTTAGTGGACTTAACGGGATGGTGATAGTCCCCTTTTATAAGGGGATAGAACGACACTTTTTTGTAAATAATCAAATTAATATAATGAAAGGAAATGTTTCAAATGTCAATAGAACAAAAAAATTTATAAAAACGTATAGGGGTTGATATAAGGTATATAATACTTAAACTATTCATTTTAAAACATTTTCCAAAGTACCTAACTCTTCAAATTTTCACCTTTATCATTTTTTATTTAATCATGGTAACCCTATTTTACCTATGTAATTTACATTTAATGACTCAAAATGAAATGTCAAATATTATATAATTCATATATATATATGTTGGAAATATGAACTCTATTTTATCAAATTAAACTTATATGTGTAATAAGAATTAATTATTACATTAGCGCATGTAACGTTAAGAAACCCATTTTTAGAAAAAGTGTATTTTTATCTTAAAATTTATATGTAGGATAAAATTATTAATGTATTTTATCTCTGTGATATAAATTTGTTTATTATAAAACAAATAAAATTTACATGTTTTTCATATCAATCCAAAATCCAATTTTATCAACAATTTTTTTTAATTAAACGGAAAGAATAAGAATTTATTATTTTATTGGAAAATATTTTCTAAGATGTTTAACATAGGTTTTCTAAATTCATAATAGTATTTAAATTTTAAAATATTTAAACATTGATATATTTTTTATCCAAATTTTTTTTGGTAATAATTTATTTTACACAAAATTTATTATATAGTAATAAATGAAACATTTTCAGTAAAATTTATATTTTCACAATTCAACAAAAAAACAATTATTTACAAAATTTCTCAAAAAAATAACCTAAGGATTAAATTAATTTGTAAAATTAAAATTATAAATTTTTAAAATTTATCATTTAAATTATTGTTAAAAATATAATTTAAAAGTTCTTTTACTGGAAAATGTCTTTTCAAAACAATTTTTTTAATATTTTCAATCAAATTTTAATTTAATGAATGTAAATATATTAGTTTATATATTTTTATAAAATATACAATCATAAAAATCTTATAAATGTAATAAATTTAATTTATTAAAAATATAAAAAGTTATTTGAAAAATAAAAAACCTATATTAAATCATAATAATTATTCATCTTCAAAATAATTATTTGATTACTATCTTTTTATTTAGTAGAGATATTTTTCAAATTATATTTCTTAAAAAATCATTTAATATTTCACAGATTGTTTGGTTTTTTCATATGTGTCGACCAATATTACGAACATAGTATAAATTTAAAAATATATACTCCAAAATCATAAGGCGTTACATCCCCCCCCCTTTAAAATAAATAAAATCCTCATAATTTTAATTATCACCTATGGATGAAAAAATAATGGGTGTCTAATAGATATACCAAACTCACAATATTATTTATATAGATATATCAACCTCATAATATTAGGAAAACAAATATTGTTTCAAAAAATAGGCTTATCACCAATATTTAGATTTTCTCCAATAATTTGTGCTATGGCATTACTGATATTTGGAATTAAGACTCAAATTATATAATTTCAATTTAAATGGGGTTCAAAATCATTATTTTAGTGATAGAATACAATTGTTTGATATTATATTTTGATTATTATACATAATAATTGTTCCTTTATGTATAGTGAGAAAATACTTCACATTAAAATCATTTAATATATTGTATGATTTTCACAAGGCAAGTCCCATAAAATTAAACTTTGGACACACTAAAAGAAGTTTTTTTCATTGAAAATAAAAATCATGGGTTAGTGATTTGATATTCATAAAAAACATTCATGCAGTAAAGTAGTGGGTTTAATAAGAATCTTGTATGACATTCATAGTTCTTTATTTTATTATCAATTCACCTTACTCCACTATATTTTTATGACCTAATATACTAGTTGTTATTTTATAGGAAATACATTATTCCATTAGCTTGATTGGAAATTTAAAATAATTATTCCCACAAATTATTAGATTGGGTACCCTGTTGGTATAATTCCTATGATCCTTGTAGTTTTTTTGTATAAGTATTTGTTTAACACATAGAGGTGGGTGAGTTAGTGTAGGAGATTTTTCACTCCAATTTTTTAAAATAAAATAACTTATTCCCCTAAAAATGCAATTAATATATTAAATTTTTAGGTGATCCACATGTATTACAGTTTGTTATGTGTGTTTTGGGGGATTGGAGTGGTCGTAGACACATTTTGGGGGTTCGCGATAAGCTGGACCATATAGATAATATATGATCATGGGGTTTTCAATGAGGTATGGAGGCATTGATTTATGTATTAAATACCTTCATATTAACATTATGTATTTTCCCTATGGTTTAAGGATGGGTTTAGGAGTTTTTTAGGCTTTCTCGAGCATAGATCCCAAGTTTTCAGAGGAAATTGGAGTGTCATGTGGTAAGCACATGGTTAGTACTAATCATTCCCATCTAATTTTATTTACCTATAAGGGTGAAGCATGAGTTTTATAAACTAAAAAAAGGAGTATTTATTCATTCAAGGCTAAAATAGAGTGCGTACATGTGTTTTTTATGGTTTTTAGAATAGTGTAATATAATGTATGCATGGTGTGTCATTAGGAAAGTGCGGTGTGCATGGATAGAATGAAGTTCAACCAAATGATTAGCCAAACTGTGTGAATTTTAAATTTTGAGTGAAAAGAATATTTTTCCATTCATATTTTACTACCCCTCATTTTTCTATTCTCTCGCTCATACATTAGATCTCCCCTATGTAGGATCTTATACCATTGACCTTTGATTTGAAGTTGTTTACTCATCTGGCCTCTGATTGTAACGTAAGTTTTTTGGATGGATATCCACTGATAATCTCACCATACAGTTATCACCTTTCTTCATTTATCTTTTAATCGATGGAATTGTTATTGTAAAAGTTAATGTGCCCTATTTTCAGGGTATTCATTAGTTTTTATATTTTCTTCGGATTTAGAAAGAACCAAGGGAAAATAATGGATGAGTGTTCTACCACAAGCATAGGGTAGGTGGTGTATACCTTTTCCCTATGTTTTTTTCTTTTTTACTATCAGTATTGTTCTACATGGTAGAACATCCCATCATTACATTGAAATTAAATTCTAATCCCTAATTTAATTATTTCACCTAAATTGGGATTCCCAAATAGAATATTGATATGGTAAAATGTTTTCATCCTCAAACCTAGCCACCCATGAGTTGTGTTATATGTTCGTCCCTGTGTTAACCTCGCCCATTTTGGTGTATGATATCACCACATTACTATAGGATCTTATTTAAACCTAAATGAGTATATTTTAGAGGATCTTGCATCATGTTCCATTTTATTAAAGGGTATTAATTTGTTAAATGGTTTAAAAAGAAAATGAAGAATGAGATGAATATTATCTTCGATTGCGCCTATTCATATTGACAATTTTTATTGTGTATGGACACTAACAATTACCATTTAATTTTAATATTATTTTCTTAATATCGGACATCTCAGCATGGAACTGACTTCTTAGAATGTATGGAACCAATATAGTTAGTATATGGAACTTACTTGGGGATCAATGTATGGAACTTATGACCCCTAGGTATGCTTATGCATGGTTTGTAACTTACTTGGGAATCAAGGTTTGGAACATGAAACTCCAAGATATGAAAATATATGGTATTGAACCAATGAGGAGGTTTGAGGTATTGAAACTAAAACATATGTATGCATTAATATATCTGGATATAGGATTCCCTAGTAATATGACTTGGAACCTTTCACCTATTGGTATTTTATTATTTCAAACATACCATTCGATGATATCCTTGGTCTCGATGAGGTCACCTAGGTTATCACCTTTGGACCTGGCCCATATAGGTTTAATACATTATTCATTTGTAGCATATTCTAAGCTAGTTCCTACCTTATTTTGGAACATCATATATATATATATTAATGCTCATCTATTATAGGATACTCTTATTATAACTTCTTTATATGAACATTTCATATTTTTTATCTAATTTACACCATACATATTATATCTGCACACAGTTATATTTTATATGCACCATTTTGATTTGTTACATAAACCATTAGTGGTGGACTACAGAGTATATATCAGACTAAGTTTGGTCTACTAAATAGTAACCATATAGAGTTCATGATTTGAGGTTGGGACAAGGGAATGTGTCTAGTTTTCAATCCTTAATTTCTTGTTTTAGGGATTCTTGGGAGTGTTAGATCGAGTTACGGCTCATTATGCTCTTTAGAGATTGTTTTTTGGTCTTTTTTTATTTTGATACATGTATTTTACTAAATTTTTGATGAAATGTATTTTATGACCTTTATTATAGATCCATTTCATACTAGTCATATTTTATATGATGTTACTCTTATCTTTGAAGGTTATTATATTCATCTAGATGTTTAACATTAATTATTCTAGATTTACTTTATTATTTTCCCACTATTACCCATATATTACACCATTATGATACTTTGATTGTGTGGGTGTAGTCTTCCCACTATACCACCGTGGACCATTTCTTCTAGTCGAAAACTTTTGGCATATGGGATGGTGTTATTGAAGCCTTTTGTCCAACCAGGGTTGTTACTTTTGAGTGAAATGGGTATAGGATGGTAGAAATTGGTATTTGAGGTTTCATTTCTGTTCCATTCTATTTTGGGATAATAGAATGTATGCTAGGCCATGCCAGAATTTAGGAATGATACTGTTCTTGGTATTATCTTACCCATGTTCTTAGAAAATCCAACTTACTAAGGAGGATAGCTATTGTTTTTGGATTCCACTTATTATATATGACTTCATTCCACTGTTTGGTGACACTCATTATATGTGGTGTTATTTTTGTTAAGATATTAGTTTACATTTTATCCTTGGACAAGTATAGTATGGAAGCAATAATTATACATCATTTTAGTCACCAAAAGTGATAAATATGTTATGCATTAGTCCATACCATGTATGTTTCATTTCATGACTGCTTGATACTTATTGTATGTGCCTTGAGTTATATATATGCTATCAGACTGACATTTTTTCAAAAACTGGGATTGAATAATTGGTTATTAAAGTGTATTCATCAAACTAAATGGTCTTTTCACATATATATTTATTATGTCACAATAAAAAACCAAATATCACATTTTTGAGTTACGTAACTAAGGTAACCTAGACCAAAATTTTTGTTTATTTTGAATACATGAATGTGATTTATAATTTAAAGAGTCCATGTACCTCTATAAATTGGGACTGATAAATCATTTAGTCAAATCTCCATATACTACCCGTTACATTCTACTATTGAATGTAATGTTTTGGAAATATTTAAATGAACTACTAGTTGTAATTTTCAAAGAATTTACTTATATGAATTTGAAATGGTACTTATTTTCTAGTATATAATATTAATGAAGAAATTATTTAATCATAAATTTTAATATGATCTCTATTAAAGGGGGTTTCCAAATAAATTTTAATGGTTTATTTCCTCTACAAAATAAAATTCATAGTCCATATACTGCGACCCTTATAATGAAACATTTAGTTTCACCCAGACCGTATCATAGTAGTGGGAGATAGGTAGTGTCTATTGTGTTATTTTTTATTATTTCTATCACCGAAAATTGGATTTATGAGAATTAATAGTGGGTTTATTTTAATATTGAACAGTTTTTTACCTATTATATTATTATTCCCATTGATTATGGCACTATAAAATCTTATCTAAGGTGTGCACATGTAATTTTAAGAGATATGCCAACATTATGTCCTTGAGTTGTGCGCTATGAGTGTGGTGATGACCATTCCATGGTGGTGGTTTCCCCTAAGCCACTAGTATTACCTCCAGTAGTGCCACCAATTGAACCTCATACTATTCTTAGTATGGGAAATGAAGCCCAGTTTCAAGGGGAATTTTTTAAGGTTATAAAAACTATAAAGGGGAATCTATGACCCATCTCTTCTTTGGAAGAGTTGATGTGAGTGTTTTATAAGTAACATCCAACAAATGTTTTAGGGGATAGTATCCCCTAGACTACAGATTCATGTCTTTAGCCTGTGTTATCAATCCTTGATAACATGGAGATACCTTATTATTGAGGATTCAAGCTCATGACATATATGATTCTATGATCTTGAAAAAATTGGAGGGATATTCTGAACTAGTAATATCATCACCGGTGAATAATTTAAATGGATTTCCAATCTAGCTTATATAAAAAAATTTACTTGAAACCTCAAGGGATGGTCGGGCTATATGGTTCATGAACCTAGAGTAGGGTTCTATGAATTTTATGGAATACTCACCTCATTTTACAAATCCTTAGTTCTTTTGTAACACCCTAGGCGTCCACGGTATGTTTCCCTTTGAATAATGAAGTAGCTTACCTTGTATGAAACTTGGAGTTTTAGCACACCACGACCAATTAAACTAGCCTTTATGAATAGTAAAACCCACTTTTTGAAATTTTATAAATTATATTTTTCAAAATGGACTTCATTTTTGGATTTGGAATATCGAAATTAACTACGGGTGAATTTTCGGTATTTTTCTAAAAACATTAAATTTCATATGAATAGTAAAAAACTATACGTTATTGTTTAAAACTGACTTTTTATTTAATTAATTAGTTATTTTATTTTAATTTATTTTAGGTCAAACCAGATACCAAATAATTATATATTCTCAATTTAATTCATTGGGTTCATTTTATAATAACTTTAGATATATAAAATTTTATTGAACTTTTTACCATATATTACCCACCTTCTAGGAGAATTTGAAAATTTGCATAAAATTTAATTATATCATGTCTGTGAGTTGAATTTAAAAAATATGAGAGACATGGTTAATATTATTATGTAAAATTTGGTTCATTAAGATTAAAATAATTTTTTTGAATAGTAATTTTTGACTTTTATTTACCACGATTAAAAGTAAATAGGGTAATTTAATGTAAAAATGATATTATAATTATCCTAAAACGTGTCCTAATTCTATTGGATAAGAGTAATTCGGCCAAACACAACCTTAGGAATAAAATAGGATCCTTTTAGTCCACTTGGATCAGATTTGGACATTTATTAATATTTTATTTAAAGAATAGTTAAAATTATTAAATTCAAATCTTAATCACTAAACCATTATTAATATGGGGTTACACACAATATAAATTCGACTATAAATAATTCATGGAAATATAAAAATATTTCCTACATAATCGTATTTTGCTTATAATTTTTAAACATTAAATAATTTATTTTATTTATGACATAGTGATGATGCAATAATTACCTTATTAATGAAATATTAAAATAATTGATATTATAAATATCCAAATAAATATAAATTGAGCCTTTTGATGAATTGAACTAATTTTCTTTGATAATATTACATGTTAGAGTTGATTAAATAATTTTGTAAGTGATAAATATTTTATGGCTTTCAATAATATCTAATATTAAATAGTGTCAAAATTGACATAATTGAGTTTTTAAAACAAATACTATATTATTAATTAATATAATATTACTATAAATCTAATGATTATTCAAAGAACATAGATAAGGTTATATATATTAATAATGAACCACTTGGGATTCTCTTGGAATTTTTTAGTATGTTTATTAACCACATAATATAAAAATACAGAGAGACATGTTAAATGTCATATTATTTAACTAAGAGTTAAATAAAAAAGATAAGTCCAATATGGTGACCTAAAACTATAAAAAACCTATTGGATGAGAATTTTTTCAACCCAAAAACATCTTATCCATGAAATAAATCATTTTGAAGCCATTATAAATCGAAAATTATTTTATTATAAAATAATTTTTCAAGCTTTACCTAAAGTGACTCTCACCTCTTTTATAAAAGGGTACACCGTCTTCTCTTAATATCACACCTCCAAAGCCATTTGGCTTGGCCAACCCCTACCCAAATACCTTCCCAACATACCTCAATTCTTCTTAGAGTACTTATATTGATTAGAAATACAACCTAAGGATCCATTTTGATCAACTCAAAAGGAAACACTCGAAGAAGAGGTAATAATTTTACCACCCTCTTTCATGTTCTCTTCTTCTTCCACTTCCACTTTCTTTGTTTTTTACAAACATAAATAATATATCCAGTAATATCGATATAATAGGATGTTATTATAAGTACGGTACAACCGTATTCATTATTCTATCCATACTTTAAATGACAATGTCAACATACGTGCGTACGTATGACTTACTATCTCCACGTCGTGGTGCAGTTTGTTATTCAAACACATCATTTTTGGGATGGGTATAATAATGAGGATAACTAATTTAAATAATAAATATAACATGTTTATTATTCTTTACATATGATATATCTTCTAATAACATACTATTTCACCATAAATATAATGATATTCTCTCTCATATGTACGTACGGATTACCGTCTCCACGAACTCGATGAGACTCCTTCCCCATCGTAATAATTCAAGAATAATTTTTATTTTATGATTAAGAATAATGTTTAAAAACTTAATGTCATTCTATATATGAATGAAATACTTCCTATTCATAAAATACATGTCTTAATTAACCAAAAATATAAATAAAAATGAATTAGTTAGGACCTGAATCGATGATACTACAAAAATATTATTAACAAATCAATATTGGAAGATCATATATGATATCATATTAAAGTATATGATTCTTGTATAATATAATAACAATTATTTTACTATTATACAGGATTTTAAAGTACCCTCAACCAAGGAAATGTACAAGGTATTGGTTAATTGTACAATCTCTTTACTTATCCTAGGTTGTTACGACGTAAGTATCTACTGAGACCACATTATCATCAACATCCTTGTTTTCATAAAAATGTAATTCAAAACATTTTTACTATTTACCAGACTATGGGTTAAAATCATTTATACCCTTATTTTACAATATGTTTTCAAAGTAATCTTTACGTCATTTTCCAAACAAGGTACTTTATGACCTTTTAAAATAAAAAATATGGTAATAATGTCTTTTATTTAACTTATACGGCGGGTGAAGCTATTTTTTCCATTATAACATCATTGTAGCTTCCCATACAAGCATATAATAATATTTTCAAAATAAATTTTTTCTTTTATAATTATGTGACTTTTAAATGGTTTCAAAATATAAAGAGGTGTTTAATACAAATAGTTTTCATTTCAACTATGTCAACATCTTTTGATGGATTTCAAAATTATTTGAAGTTAATTTATTATGATACTAATCTTCCATATTGTATTGAAGGTTTTGTGATATTTTTTAATGTGGATGTGTTATTTTTCTACCATTCGTGGTTTATGGATAAACTATTGACATTTTTTATGCTTGTTTTAATAAAAATGTTTATGATATGTTTAAACCTTTTCTTATGAGGAATGCATTGGACATACTAAGTAATGGGTGGGTCATGCTATAGCTCCTCAATGCATTGGTAGGACTCCGGAGAGAAACTACTGTCTTGGCACAAGGCCTTCAAAAAATCTTATTTGTAGTCTTGGTCCGAGGCCTTGACAATGTGGCTATGAGGTCTAGCATTATGAATTCCATCATTATGAAATTGGATATTGATATTGCATTTGATTATTTGACTAGTTGAATATCCACATGAATAAGTTAAGGGCATTATTTGATTTATATTTTCCCTATTATGCTGATGTTTTTGTTTAAAAGGCTTATGTTTTAGTCTTATACATTGCCTTAAATGTTTATGTTTATTTATTAAAATTTTTGTTATATTGGTATCCTTACTAATCATATGAGCTCAACCCTTTCTATGTTTTATTTTTTCCATGATGTGAAGAATTATTTTATGGTTGACCTATAGGGATAGGCTAAGGATATAAGTCTGTTCAAAGGGAATAAAATTTTTTTGATATTTTTATTTCATGATGTAATGTAAATATTATAAATGTATCAAGTACTTACAAGGCTACTAAACTGATCGGTATTTTGGGATTTTATCCCTTGTGATCATTCTAATGTTATGTAATAATGCACTGAATCTGGTTAACTGGGGTTGGAGAATTATGTTTGGAATCATAGGAAGTTTAGTACAATCCTTGGAAGCTAGATTTAGAATAACTTTTATTAGAGAACATTTCCCTAAGATAGACATTTAGGATTAGTGTAGAAGAACATCCAAAACATTTGGTAATATAGATATTATTAGATTTTTCCATGAAATAAATCCATGTCTGTATATGAGTAGGTCGAGGCAGATCTTGTACAGATGTTCCTAGGAGTGAAAACTCTGACAAGGAGTTTAGAGCTTGGCCCAGGGTATCCTGGTACATGACAATGGGTCTTGTTCCACTCTTGGTTACGACACTCCCAGGGAATATGCTTAGAATAATTCACATTTTCTTTACTAACCATTATGAAGGATTTATGAGTATATACCTCCTCAAAGAAAACATTTTTATGATTATCGATTATATCCATAAACTGTTCAATTTATGTAAATTGTTTTAGAAGTTTGGAATTATGTATTGTGATTTATAAACAAATCTAGTGTATTCTATTTTATAGAAATGGGGCCTAGGGGAATGAATGGAAATCATAGCAATGAACATAATCCATGTTTGTATTTCCCTGCTACTCAAGATAATTATAGTGTAGATGGTGATGCAATTGGTGCTAATCAGCTTATCACCATACTAGGAAAACTCACTCAAGTTAGGAATAATAACCTTACTTGCATGGAGCACCCTGATCCACAACATGGAGGGTCAATTTTAGACCGCTTTATGAGGAAACAACCCCCAACATTCAGTGGGAGTATATATCTATTGGTAACTAAGCAATGTATTAATTCCTTAGAAAAAACATTTCATGCTTTAGGGAGTAGTGAAAGGGATGAAGTTTTCATGGCAATTCATCACCTCACGGGAGATGCAAATCAATGGTGGTCATTAATCTAAAACACAATGGAAGATGAATTATTAAGTATCAAACATGGAATGTAGGGATTTTAAAGATCATTTCATATAAAACTACTTTCCTCATGACCCTTGAGTAGATATGGAAAGACAATTTCTGAGTCTAAGAAAAAAGGAGGACGAGAATGTTGCAAAGTATGAGGCTAACTTTACAAGGTTAGGAAGGCACACATCAGATTATATACGTAACCCAAGGAGTAAGATTGATCAATTATTTTATGGTTTAAAACCACTCCTCCTTTGAGCATTAATCTGAAAATCATTCTCATTGTATGAAGATATTTTCTTATGTTCTATTAAGAGAGAAAAGAGATTCTCTAAGTCTTGCAGATTTAATGCAAAGAAAGAGAAGAATATATCCACTGAACACTCGGGAGATGGAAATAAGGGGAAGAAGAAAGAAGTGGAATATCCATCCTGCATTAAATATGAGAAAAAACACCTTGATACTTTCCTGAAGGGAATGGAAGTCTATTACAAGTGTGGTGAAACGGCCACCAAGCTCGTGATTGCTAGGGAAAGAAAGAGGCTGTTAATGTTGAATGCTACAATTTTAAAGAAATGGGTAATTATGAAAATGAGTTTCCTAAGAGTCAGAGAAACATACATTAAAAAGGACAGGGGATCAAGGCCAGGCTTATGCAATCACTACTACTGAGTTTAAAGATCCAAAAGATGTGGTGGGAGGCAATTTAAGTGTTTCCTCAAGTTTATCCAATGCTTTATTTGATTCTAGATCATCACATTATTTCATATCTTCCCAGTTTCATATGAAAAGTAAATATTTCCAATTTGATTTAATAAGGGAGTAGTCAGTCAAAACTACTAAGGGATATATCATATCAACATTTTTATGTTAATCGGTTCCCATTATGGTATATAAATGTTCTTTATCTGCTAATATCATCATCATACCCATGATTGAATTTGATATAGTCCTCAGAATGGATTGGCTTTCAGACCATGATGCAATAATTTATTGTAAGAAGAAATAGGTTACAATTTTTGATGATGATAATGAGTTCCTTACCTTTAGGGAAGAAATGTCACCACCTGATTCTTATCTAGATCAACCACCAATAGTTTTAACAAATTCAATTATTGGGGAGGAAGAGAATGAAATTACCATGGTCGAGGAAAATAATGTTCTAATAGAGGAAGTTCCTATTGTGCAAGAAAATGTTGATGTGTTTCCAGAATATTTTCCAAGAAATTCTCTGAAATGAGAAATTGATTTCTGCATTGATTTAATTCTTGTTTCAAGGACCATATCTATGTCCCCTTATAAAATGTCCACTATGGAATTAGTGGAAGTAAAGAAAAAACTACAATAAATTAGTAATAAAGAATTTATTCACACTAGTGTTTCTCCATGGGGATCCCCTATTCTTTTTGTTAAGAAGAAATATGGATCTATGAGGTTGTGCATTTACTACATGGAGATCAATTATATAAAAATAATGAACAAGTTTCACTTACCTCGCATTGATGACTTATTTGACAAACATCATGGAGCTAAATATTATTAAAATATTTACCTTTGATCTGGATATCATCAGGTGTGTGTAAAGAAGAAAGACATTCCATAGACAACATTTGAAATCAGGTACGGGCATTACGAGTTTAAAGTAATGCATTTTAGACAAACTAATGCACCCTCTATTTTCATAGATCTAATAAATATGGATATGGTAATAACCATTGAAGATGAAACATCTATACTTTATTAAACGGTTTCCAAACCATCTTCACTAGAAAATATAAAGGGTTCTCATACTGATGATGAGGTGTTTCAAAAGAAGATTAAAGCTATGAATGATGGGAGATTGGGTGACATTATATATGAACATTGAATTTTGATATTTTGGAAGAGACTTTGTTTTCCTAACATACCTGATCTAAAAATGGAATTTTTTAATGATTCTTAAAGCTCCAATTTCTCTATACACCCGGAGAGCACCAAGATGTATAGAGATTTGAAGAAACATTTTTTTGTGGGAAAAAATGACAAGGGAGGTTTCTTATTTTGTGTCAAGATGTATGGTTGTTCAACAAGTGAAAGCGGGAAGGTTACCACCTACAGGAATCATCCAACCTCTTCCCATACCTGAGTAGAAATGGGATAATATTACGATGGACATTATCACGGGGCTACCAAAGACTCCTAGATGGAATGATGCAATATGGTTCATTGTTGATCGTCTTCCCAAGTCATCACATTTTCACTCTATAAGAGAAAATTTACCCCTTGAACAATTGGAAAAAAGATATTAATGAAGTTTTAAGACTCCATGGTGTACCCCTATCAATTGTTTCTTGTCGTGATCCCCGTTTTACATCAGGATTCGAGAAAAGTCTTCCAAAGTCCATGGATACTAAACTTTGTTTGAGCACTTCCTACCACCCTAAAACTGATGGAAAATCAAAATGGACTGTTCAAACCATAGAAGACATGTTGAGATCTTTCTCACTTGACTTTCTTGGTATGTCGGATTAGTATTTAACTATGGTAGAGTATTCTATTAACAACAGCTTCCATTCAGGTATTCAAATGGAACCATATTCAGCATTATATAGAAAGAGATGTCACACATGAACATGTTGGGAATATGTTAGCTAAAGAGAACTCATAGGCCCAGATCTTTTTGAGGAAACAATGGAAAAGTTGAGGATTATCCAAACCCACATCAAAGCAGCTCAAATTAGGAAAAAGATCTATACCAATAATCGGAGGAAGGATTTAACATTTCATGTAGAAGATCATGTTTTCTTGAAGGTATATAAATGGAAGGGTGTTATACTATTTGGTAAGAAGGGTAAATTGAGTCCTAGGTACATCGGACCATTCTAAATTCTAGAACAATTTGGAGTTGTGTCATATTGTTTGGTAATGCCTCCAAGTCTCTTTAAAGTTCATGATGTGTTCCATGTATCACTGTTGAGAAAATACATGCATGACCCAATACATATACTCACCTATGAGTAAATAGAACTTGATCTTGATCTATCTTATTGCGAAGATCCTATTGGAATTCTTGATACCATAAAACAAGTTTTCAGAAACTGGATGAATCGTCTAGCAAAAGTTCTATAGAGAAATCATATGATGGAAGAGGAAACATGGGAACATGAGGAACATATGATGAAGAACCATTCGAATCATTCTATGAAATAATATTCTAGAAATTTCCAGGAAAAAATTAATTGAAGAAGGGGAGAATGTAACACCCCAATCTTCCATGATACGTTTGCTTTTGAATAATGCAGTAGCTTGTGGTGTACCCAACTCGGAGTTTTAACACACCACGACCAATCAAACTCATCATCAGGAATATTAATACCCACTTTTTTAAATATTATTAATTTTATTTTTCAAAATCAACTTCATTTATGGATTATTAATATCAAAACTATCTTAGGGTGAATTTTTTGTATTTTTCTAAAACATTCAATTTTTGATGAATAGTGAAAGAACACAAAGTTATTGTTTAAAACCGACATCTTATTTAAATATTTATTTATTTTAATTTAATTTATTTTAGGTAATAATATATACATAATACCTATATACGTTCAATTTAATTCATTAGAGTCATTTTATAATATGTTTGGATATATAAAATTTTATTTAACTTTTTATTGCCTTTTACCCACCTTTTAGGAGCATTTAAAAATTTTCATAAAACATAAATCTACCGCATTAGTGAGTTCAATTTCAGAACTTATAGAGAAATGGTTAATATTAGTAAGTAAAATGTTGTTCAATAATATGAAAATAATTTTTTGTGAATAGTTACTTTTGACTTTTATTTACCACGGTTAAAAGTTAAGAGGGTAATTAAAAGGAAAAATGATATTACAAGTACCCTAACTCATATATTAATTCTATTTGATAATTTTAATTATACCAATAACAGCCTTAGGAATAATATATGATCCTTTTGGTACACTTGTATTAGATTAGGACATTTATTATTATTTTATTTATAGAAGTGTTAAAAGTATTAAATTCAAATATTAATAAGTAATCAATTTTTAATATAAGTTTACCCACAATATAAACTCAACTATAAATATTCATTAGAAATATAGAAATCTTTACTAAATAATGGTATTTTATTTATAATTTTTAGACATTAAATAATTTAATTTATTTATGACATAATGATACTACATTAATTACCTTATTAATGAGATACTAAAATTATTGATATTATATATATCAAAATAAATGTAAATTGAGACATATGAGGAATTAAACTAATTTTATAATTTAATATTACATTTTAGGGTTGATTAAATAAATTTTATTTTAAGTGATAAAGTTTTCATTTCTTCAAAAAATTCAAATACTAAATATTGTCAAAATTGACATAATTGAGTTTTCCAAAGAAATACTATAATATTAATTGATATAATATTCATAAAAATATAAGGTTCAGAAAAAGTACATAAATAATGGTATATATATTAACATTTAACCACTTGGGGTTCTCTTGGCTTGTTATAGTTATTTTATTTACCATGTAATATAAAAATAGAAAGAGACCTGGTAAATGTCAAATTGTTTAACTAGAGTTAAATATAAAAGATTTGGTTAATATGGTGACCTTAATCTATATAAAACCTATTTTTTGATGTTTTTTCAACCCTTAAACACCTTATCGTAGAAATAAATTTTTTTTTGAGACATTATAAACCGAAAACTATTTTATTATAAAATAATATTTCATACTTTTCCTGAAGTGACCCTCACCTCTCATATAAAAG
The DNA here is from genome assembly GCA_963277665.1 of Viscum album. NCBI lineage: Eukaryota > Viridiplantae > Streptophyta > Magnoliopsida > Santalales > Viscaceae > Viscum > Viscum album. The sequence continues at coordinate 1,928,570,481 of OY728150.1, read as the reverse complement.
GTCACTTCACCTTCTCTTAATTTCACACTTCCAAAGCCATTTAGATTGGACAAAACCTACCCAAATACCTTCCCAACTTCCCTAACTTCAACTGAGAGGCCTTACATTGATCATAAATCCATCCTATGTAGGAATTTTGATCAACTCAAAAGGAAACACCCGAAGAAGAGGTAATAGTTTCACCACCCTCTTTAAAATTCTTTTCTTCTTGAACTTCCTCTTTATTTGTTGTTTTTACACAAAAATAATAAATTCACTACCTTATACATACTATGATTTTATTATAAATATGGTACAACCATATTTGTTATTTTATCCATCCTATAAATGATAAAGTCACCATACGTGCGTATGTACGGCTTACCGTCTCCACGTCATGGTGTGGTTTGTTATTCAAACACTTCATTGTTGGGATGGGTATAATAATGAATATAAATGATGTAAATAATAAATATAACATGTTAATAATTCTTTATATATGATATACCATCCAATTACATTCGATTTGACCATAAATATAATGATATAGTCACTCATGCGTACGTACGGATTGTCGTCTCAATGAACGCGATGAGACTCATTCCCCATCGTAATTATTCATGAATAATGTTCATATTATAATTAGAAATAATGTCTAATAAATTAATTTCATTCTATATATGAATCAAATACATCCTCTTCATAACAAACATGGCTTACATAACCAAGCATATAAAGGAAAACGAATCAGTTAACACCCGTAATGATGATATTACTAAAATATTATTAACAAAGCAATATTAGAAGATAATATATGATATCATATTTTTGAATATGATTCCTCTATAATTTAATAACAATAATTTCACTGTTATACATGAGGTTAATTTACCCTATACCAAGAAAATGAACAAGTTAAGGGTTAATTATACAATCTCTTTACTTATATGAGGATATCAATACGAAAGTACCTAGTGGGACCTCTTTATCATCCATATCCTTGTTTTCTTACAAATGTGATTCAAAATAGTTTAACTATTTACTAAACTATATGGTAATGTAATTTATACCATTATTTGACAATATATGTTTTGAAAGGAATATTTCTGTCATTTTCTAAACAAGGTTCTTTATGACCATTTTGACCAAATTAAGGTAAGAATGTCTTTTTTTAACTTATACGGTGGGTGAAGCTATTTTCTGCCGTTATAACATCATTGAAGCTTCCCATATAGAATTATAAGAATATTTTCAAAATAAATATTTTATTTTATAATTATGTGACTATTAAATGGTATCAAAATAGAAAGATGTATTTCTTTCAAATAGTTTACATTTCATCTATTTCAACTTCCCTTGATGATGTTTAAACTTGTTTGAAGTTGATTTTTTTATAAACATGGTGCTTGGCTAGAAAACCAAGACACTATAGATATAAAAGAAAACAGTTAAAAAAGTCTAAAATATGGAAGCATATTACAATCTCTATTAGAGAGGGAAGTAAGTCACCAGGAAGTTCATCAAGCCAGGTGATGACATGATTGACTCCCATGTTTTCAAGACCATAAACAACCATGATAGATTCACGATATATATGAAGGATGATGTAGTTGATGTCGTGAAGAGAACAGATGTAGTCCATCCAGCGAGTGGTGATCATCCACACAAGATGTATCACACCATTCCAAACAGCTTGCACAATAGTGGTCGAATCACACTCAATCCAGAGGTTGTTCTAGAAATGTTGTTTGGAAAAAGAGATGGAATTAATCATACCCATCATTTCAGCATCTAGAGAGGGAGAAATGACACAACTACCATAGAAGAAACCAATGATCTGGCCCGTGTGATTCCTGAAGATGGTGCCACAACTCGCAGGACCAGGATTTCCTTTGTAAGTGCCATCCACATTAACCATAATTCATCCTAGAAGAGGGGAACGACAGAAGACTTCAAAAGTGCGACATGGTTGGAAAAAGATTCATGTGATATGTAAATGTCAAAGAATGATAAAGTCATGAACCATGTTGTTGCAGTGACCCATTTGGATCGAAGCAGCTTTGCGAATATCAATGAGAATCAATGTTTTTCCTACATTAAGACCGGATGAGCATTTATTATGAATAATAGCATTTCTATCATAACGGATCATGTGGTGATGTTTAGAGACAGCAGCAAGAAAAATGTTTTTAATTTTTAGAGAACTATTAATATCTACACATCTCTTTAATTGAGTTTTGACATATTCATGAATCCACTATCTAAAATCGAAAATTTCAAAAATATAATTCCAAAGAGCAGAAGAAGTATCACAAGAATGAAATAGATTATTAGTATCTTCTTTGTGCTGGTTGCAGAGGCTGCATTTAAAATAAAGTTTAAAACCAGACAACTGAAGATGGTCATCAGTGGGAAGTCTGTTATGAGTAAGTGACCAAAAAATAGTAAATCTTGAGGGTTTAATATAGGGTTTGTTAAAAAGTTTTAACCACCCAAAATCACTATCAGAGCTGCCAAAAAATGGTTGTAAAAGTTATTAGAGTCAAACATACCATTGTGAGTAGGTTCCCAAACTAAGAAATTGTCTGTGTTTGAGAAGGGATAGGTGTCAATGAAATTCATAATGTTATCAGTAAGAGGATCATTTTGAGAGTTAAGAACATATCTAATAGAGAGGTTGGTGTTCCCAGGGATTTGGTCAAGGGAAACCCTGGAAATTAAAGGACCTCCAGCCCAGTTATCTAACCAGATATTCGGGGAGGAGTTTTTAGAGACCATCCACCTAGAGTTACTCATCATGGATGAAAAGTAATTCTTTATGGATGACCAGATAGAGGAGGAAAGAAAATTAGAATTTTTATTCATATGTTTCTGAACAAATATATTTTGGAGGAAGTTTATAGACTCTGAGTTATTATAGAATAAAGTCTATGTGATCCTAGTTTGCAGAGCCTCATTAAAACGTCTGATATTTTTTATGTCAATACCTCCTTTATCAATTGGATGACAAAAAGTAGACCAGGGGATGGTGACAATTTTTCCATTCCATGGTGCTACCAGTCCAAACAAATTTTTTGATTAAGGTGTTCATTTTTTTTAATAATAATAGCAGCCCACGTGTAAACCATCATAGAATAAACCATTTTAGAGCAATGATAGATTTGACTAGGCATATTCTACCCGCTATAGAGTGAGATTTACCTTTGCAAGAGGAAATTTGGTTTGTAACTTGATTAGTAATATCAAGGAAATGATAGGATTTGGGTCTTCCCCAAAATATGGGGACACCTAGGTACTTAAAAAGTTGAGAACCTATTTTATTCCTAAGTCATTTATAATGTTGCATTTCTTATTATAGGGAAAATTTTCCAAAGTAAATATTAGATTTTTTTTCAGGTAATCATTTGACCATAGATTTCTTCATAGTGCGCAAGGTCATTTTTGAGGGTGAGAATATTTATATTATCACCTTGAAGAAATATAATGATATCGTTATCATATAATAGGTGAGTAGGAGCATTTAGATTTTGCGAAACATGGATGGGTTTGAGTTTTTTTGATCAACTGGACATGTGAGGAGTCATCTAAGACAGTCCTCTGCAATGGATAAAAGGATGGCAGAAAGAGGGTCCCCCTGCCTGATACCTTTTGTTCCTTTTAAATAACCTCTGGGAGAACTGTTAATAAGAATGGAGATGGAGGTCGAATTGAATAATGTACAGATATTACTGATAAAAGCTTCACTAAAACCAAAATACTGAATCACTTTAAAAATAAAACTCCAGTCCATGGTATCGAAAGATTTTTTAATGTCAAGTTTAATGGAAATATTACCACCTCCTTTGCTTTTGTTTAATGTGGTAAAGCACTCCGAATAAAGACAGATGAAATTTTGGATGGATCTACATTTGATAATCCCAAATGTATTCTAGGAGACAAATATGTCAGTGAAAGGAGGGAGTCTGCTTGCATTGATTTTCGTGATGATTTTATAGAGGGTGTTAATGAGGGAAATGGGCCTAAAATAATGGATCTCAGAAGCATTGTCAACCTTTGGAATTAGAAATAGAAATTGGGTGTTTTTACCATGAGGGAGAGCACCATTGGAGAATAAGGATTTAAAAATCTTGTAAATATCAAATTTAATAATATCCCGATAGGGTTGAAGGAAACCATTACTAAAACCGTTAGGGCGAGGAGAACTATTAGGGTTTAAACTGAAGACAATGTCTTTAATTTCATGATCAAGAGGAGTGATAGAAATAAATTTGTTATCTTCATCGCTAACCACCATCGTAATTATCTCAGGTAAGAGGTTTTTGTTTCTATTAGGGATATTAAAGACATATTCAAAATTAGACACAGAATGGTTAGAAATATCATTTTCATTGTCTAAAAAGTTTTCACCATCATTTAATCAGGCAAGAGGTCTACAACAATTTTGATCTCTTTGAAGGTAATTATAGAACATAGTGTTTATCTCTTTATCGGATAACCATATTACTTTAAAATCTTGTTTTCTCATCCTTTACTTAAAAGTGAGAAAAGAATTGAGCATTATCGAATTGTTGATTTCATGGTTCGAATCAGTGCTAAAGTCAAAATTTGTGTTATGGTTTTGAAGCTTGTTCAACTCGTTCTCAAGTAATAGAATATACATGTTTATTTTTTTGACATGAGTGCTACACCATGCTTTGAGCATCTGTTTAAGAGATTTCAATTTGGAAGGGAAAGAAAAGGTATCATTGTAATGAGTCATGGAGAGCCAAAAGTACATTATTATTTCAGTTCATTCTATGTTGGAGAACCACAAATTATTAAATATAAAAGGAAGAGTACATTTAATAGTGTTAGAGGAGACATAGACCAAAATAGGATGATGATCAGAGTAAAGCTTATGTAGGGTGTTGGTGGAAATGGTGTCCCATTTATCCAGGGAAGGAACCTTTTTAAAGGTTCTATGTAGTTTGGAGGCTCTATGTAGTTTGGAGGCAACCACTCTATTGTATTTTTTTTCTATACGATGTGTATTTGGCACCCGTAATATTTATTTCAATAAGGTTTTTTTCTTTGATAGGGCTTTTTAATTCTCTCGTGGAGATCGGAGCATGTGAAGGACCAATTTTCTCACTTGAATTGAGAATAGCATTGAAGTATCCAATTATAAACCAATGAGCCTAAGTAATTTTGTTTAAATTTGTGAGGTCATCCCAAAGAAGTCTTCTATCTTGATATTTGTTCCTTGCATAAACAAAGGAGAAAATAATATTAGTACTCAGAAGGAAAAAATAAAAAGTGAGGACGTGATCTGATATGTGAAATATATTGACATTTTGAATGGATGAGTGTGAGAAGGCCCAAATTGAATCAATCGTAGAATAATTTTTAGTAGCACCAATGAAGTTATAACCATACTAACACAAGTGGTGGAACTTGGGAGAGAAACTAATTTTTGGTTCAGTAATAGCAAACAAAATGTGTGAGTGAGTGATAATCATATATTTTAGAATAAAGATTTTTTGAAGTTGATATATTATGATACAAATCATCTATATTGTATTGAAGGTTTAGTGATATGTTTGACTATGGATGTGTTATTTTTGTACCATTCATGTTTTTTGGATAAAGTATTGACATTTTGTATACTAGTTTTAATATGAATGTTTATGTTATGTTTAAACATTTTCATATGAGGAATGCATTGGACTTAGTAAGTGGCGGTTGGAGCCCTCTATTTCACATCAATGCATCGGTATGTCTCATGAGACAAACTAGTGTATTGGAACAAGGCCTTGAAAAAATAATATTTTTAGTCTTTCCACGAGGCCTTGATTATGTGGTTATGAAGTCCGACATTATTCATTCCATAAATATAAAATTGGCTATTGATATTTCATGTGTTTATTAGACTAGTAGAATATCCATGTGAATAAGTTAATGGAATTATTTGACTTATATTTTCCATATTATGCTGATGTTTATGTTTAAAAGGCTTATGTTTTAGTCTTATACATTTCATTAAATGTTTATGCATATTTATCAAATTTTACTCTATATTTTTATCCATACTCGGTATCTGATATCACCCATTTCTATATTTTATTTTTACTAGTATGTGAATAAGTATTGTCTGATTGGCCTGTAGGTATAGGCTAGGGATATACGTGTGCTCAATGGGTACAAAATGTTGTTGATGGTTTTATTTCATGATGTAATGTAAAACTTATTAATGTATCTAGTACTTCTGTCATGACCCGGCCCTCCCCAGGCTCAAGATGCAACTACCACAAGCCCGCCTCCATAGGCCAGGGGCTAGCGACCAGTGCTGAAGGCACAACACTCGGAGAGGCCTTTTCCTAAGTACTTGTACACACACACGCAGCACACTCAAAGAAAAAGTGTAGAGTAAAAGGAAAACTGCTATATATATATAGACCACAGATGTGCATCGACCTCTAAACAGTACAAAGTACAAGCTGTAGGTAAACTGAAAATAAAACAGGAAAAACGCATGCCCAACCAAAGAGTGCCACAACCCGACAACAGGTAAAACAATAGAAGAAAAACCGCTGGAAGGGTCTCCCACCTGCAACCCGACTCTGACCCCCGAATGTGGTCCATACTCCTAGATCCTAAGCTCCTCTGACATCACAACTAGCATGTCCGTCGTCTGTAAGGGTAAACCAAGTGCAGGAAATGCCCAAGTAGGGGTGAGTATAAAAATACTCAGTAGGATACCTCGAAGGCTCGAGGGAGCGACAAAAGAAGGTACTGAAGGGTGAGAAGTAGATCGAACAGGGAATAGTAAAGGAGTACAACCAAATGTTCAAAAACGAGTACAGTAGAGATTCCATCTAAACCCAACAAGAGAAAAGAGGTAGACTCGTCAAAACCCAAGGAGCTGGAAACGGTGAGAAGATGAACTTCTCGTCATTTCCTCTCTACCTATAGTAGGAGAGTAGACTCGTCCAACCACGAGAAGCTAGACACGGAAAGCATGTGGCATACCCCACGCGTCTTCACCTCTCCAGGAAGGAGATTAACTAAGACCAAGAAGTGGGTACTAGAACAAGGTATATACATAACCATTTGCTCAAACAAGAAGCCCAAACAGGATTGTAAGGGGATCTACATCCCGTAGCTCTACCCAAGAAAGTGAGTTGCCAACAGTCCCAGGTGTAAACACCATTGATGCCTATAATCCCGCACGTCTGCCCCAAACTATAGGTCAAGGGGCTCAAATCACCGCACCTCGACACTATCCACTTTGGGCGGCACTGACTCGCCCGCACGATTTTAGGTCGCGTCACAAGGATGCATCTCGGTGGGGGAAAAGTGTCCCTCATACTTGAGTGTTCTGGGGGAACTTCAAACCACACCTCATCACTTCCTCGTAGTCGAGAGGCCTCCTCAAAGTCGACAGGCGACCCCCTGCCCAGCCCCGCTGAAGGGTCCTCAGAAGTCGACGGGTTCCCACTATAGGGGGACCCAGAAAGAGTCGACGGGTGCCACACTGACCAGTCCCGTAAGAAGTCAATCCACTGGAGGGTGACCCGGATAAATTCGGAGATAGGACCACTGGAGGTAACCCGGTTTCGGGGACCACTGCCCAGCCCAGTGGAGGTAAGCCCAGCATCGGGGACCACTACCCAGCCCAGCTGGAGGTAAGCCCAGAATCGGGGTCCACTACCCAACCCTGTTTGAGGTAAACTTGGAAATGCTCTGGTCATCCTGCTGGATGGTACTGCTCAGGTAACACTATTGTACTGGCGATCCCTGCTAGATAGTAACCCACTAGCAAGCCCTGCTCGAAACAACCTCAGCCCTGTTGAAAACAACCTCATCCCTAATGGAAACAACCTCCTGGGTAAGGGATCAGTGCCTATGTAATGTTTTGGTCACACCGAATCCACAAGAACTCTACCAGGGAACCCACAGCAACGGGAGAAACCCCCCAGGAACCTCAAGGTGATCACACTCCAATCCGCTGAGTCACTGTCGAAGAAGACTGAGACAACTCATCCTAGAATGTGGGGGAAAACACCCACAATGTACGAACACCCATAGTCGTAAATTGTGTCGTAGTTTGGTGGAAGGGGCGCGGTACTGAAACCCCTCACAACTGAAAAAACAGAGGAACCAAACCATCTCTGTCAGCCAAACGAGAATGAAACCAAGGGGGAAACTACTCAACACTGTTGGGCAAACAAACGAGCACCGAGCTAGGGGATAACACCACCCTGCTGGTCAAAGTACGTAAAACAGCACACGACACGGACATGGGGCCCACACAACATGTGGCCCCAAGTCAACCCCAACCAAGTGAACAAACATCTTAGGTACCAACATCCACATGTACCTCCCAATGCTCTCATATACTCCCAGAGTATACCATGTCCCAGCCCAAAGGTTATCGTGCACACAACACCCAACGTCAACGTGAAGGCCTAACATAACAAATCCAACCTGCCACCACTACGGTTGAGGCACATCCAACCACATATCTTTAAACACCAATCTCACTCTCCCAAGAGTGAATGCGATCACACGCCAAGGGTCTGCTATAAACACGGTGGAAGAACCCCCTCCGGGCACCTTCACATTCTACATTTAATAAGATCATGTAAGAGGTTCCGCACAACAAAACGGATTGCACCGTTGTAATCCTTGCAGAAAAACACACAAGGTCAACTACTTACTCGCCTCAAACAGATATCCGAAGAAAAAGTCACCCACACCACCTCACGCCCGACAGCATCTCTTGATCCCGAGCCTCGGCCCCGAAAATAGTCGAGCACATCGCACCATTGCGATCCCCTCTGGAAAACATGTCAAAAGGACTGCTCACATGAGCACACAAAATATCTAGAGTAAAAGATTCATTCCGGCACACCGCACACGAGTAATGATTTGTGGGACCCGCACCCCGGTCTCATAACACAATGAACGGATCGCACTGTTGTGATCCTCTCAACAAAATACACAAGATGGACTATTCACTTGTCCAAAATGATCACCCGGTGATAGAGATGGAAAATCACAGACAATGCCCAAACGGCCCTCATGGGGCCCGCACCATCATGTGGAATTAAAGAGGGCAGACTGCGCCTACACGATGCTCTCAGAAAAACACCCAAAAACGACTGCTCGCACGCCTCAAACAGACATCCAATGAAAAAGTTACAAAATGTTGCACGAATCTCGAAAGACGGGCCGTGGGTCCCATGCCTCAACTTCGGCCTCAATGCCTCAAACCACACTAGAAAGCTCTGCCTTGTTGCCAGGGTTCCAACGCCACTGACAACGCTCAAAACGGACGTCGGATGCGTTCACGCTGTCCAAAACAAAACCCCCTGAAGAAAACGACAAACCACTTAAAGACATGTCGTCCCTCCGAAGCCCCTCGTTTCGGGAATTAAAAATTCCCAAAATCATCTCAAAATATTCTCCGTAATTTAAGGAGCGCGTCGCTACAGATGGCGCCCAAATCCGACACCCGGTCTATGATTTATAAATAATAAATCATTTCCCCTAATAATAATAATAATAATATTATTATTATTATTATTATTTTAAACGTAAATTATATTTTTATTTATTTTCTTTTATTTTTTTATTTTTATTTTTAAAACATTCCACTGACCATCCAGCGGCCAGTCGCCCCCCCCCCCCTTTTCCATGCGGAGACCCGCCATTGGCGGGTCGGCGTCACCCACGGGGTCGCCGCACGATCCCTGTTCGCACGCCGTCGACCGGACAGCCGACCGACTTCTCCCGCTCGCTGCACCTCCATGGAACTCAACCGGCCAAGACCGCTCCACCACTCATGCCGAAAACCGCAGAATTCCCTTGTCCACCTGGCCGCCTCCGCTGGCCTCCTGCACCGCACGCCCTCAGAAGCCCGCAGACACCTCTACCGGCCTCACCCGCTTGCCCTCGTGCCTCGCTCGCCCGGACACCTGCGACTACCGAGGAGTTCGCTGACCGGCTGCACCCAAGCCAGCCACCTCCACCAAGATCCCAGCCACGCCACTGCACCCGCACGCCATACCACCACGGTACCTCACCGGAATTCCCCAAAAATTGCCGGAAACACTCAAAAACTTCGCAACTTCAGCGATCGATTGCAGACAACTCAAAATGCGGATTTTGAAAACATAAAGTGTTAAGGGAAGCTCAAGATATGAAATAAGTAATTATGGGCTTTGCGTGAAGTTTAAACATAATTTCAATATGACAAAATATTTGCGAAAGGGGTGCGGCAAATCAAAAACGAAACACGATCCTACCTCGTGGGACTAAGTCGGTCGCTTCACGACAATCCACTGGCCGGATTCCCAACCGCCTTAGGGAGAGGAGAGGAGATGGAGAAATCTACTTTGATTGCTCCCTTCCACTAGAGGGTGAAAAAGGGGCGGAGGGTGAGTAATTTACTTAAATAGAAAAAAAAATTAAATTAAATTAATTAATTTCAAAACACCCCAAATTAACCCGTAACCAAAACTCCCGATGGGGTTGAGGTTAAGCCTCCCCTAAGGTAAACACCACCTCCCAAGCACAAATGTGGTATTATAATTTTAATCTGAGGCCCCATTCAAATGTTATTAAACTCAATGCCCGAGGCTTCCAAATTACAAAAATGCAATCGGGGCCATTTTTCACAAACGGCCCGCGCCCGCGAAACATACACACCTCCTAAGGTAAACATAATGCTCCGAACTCAAAAATACCCTCTGTTTTCCAATCTGAGCCACCGTTTAAGAGGTACTTGAGTTTATCCATTAAACGAATTAATTAATTTATTAATTTATCCGTTTAACGTTCCAAAAGCAGGAGAGGGGTCCAAACGTCCCGCAACGACATGTTTTATGTCGTTGAGAGGGTAAAACCCCCATTCCATACCCATCCGTACACTCGGATCTCTTATCCAGATCATTTTTTAGGAGTTATCCCATTTATTTGGCTTTTTTAGTGTGAACGCACTAAAAGTTTAATTCTGGCCACACCGGGGCATAGAATCTTACTCTGTCTAAAGGCGCTGCTCTGGAATAACATCAAGAATATTCCAAAGTCTTTTGTAGAAAAAACTGGGTTCCTACATTATTCCCTCCTTCAAACTTTTCATCCCCGAAAAGAAAAACTGGGGAATAACTCAGGGTACTAAACCCACCCCTGGCTCTCCCGTACCCAAAAAAACTCTTGGACAGCTCTGCGCCACTGCACACAGACCAATGGATTGATCTGTTCACGCGAGTTCATCCCTTACCGACGTCGGGCATTGGAGCATGCACACCTCTTTTCAGGTAAACCACATGGAAGACATCTTGTACCCACTTCATTCTTTGGGGTTAGGGCAAGGCGGTAGGGAACCTCACCATCCCCTTGAACAATCTCAAATGGACCGAAGGCTCTCGGGGGTATCTCACCTCCCTGACCGAACCTCCACGTCGCATGCTATGACTGGAATCACCACCCGCACCTCGAACAAGGCCCGGTGATTCCCTCCTTCAGAATATCCATATGGTGAAACACCCATGGATATTTGGTCACACAAGGTTTCACAGTCTATGTCCCATGACCAAGACTATATTACACACTCGGGGAGCAAAGAAGTCAACACCATTGACTAAAGAAAACGGTCCTACGCCTTTTATCTTAACAACACAGGGTTACACCAGCGCCCCGCACCACCCTGGTAACAACCCAAGCAAAGAGCAGATAGAAAAGAATCTCACACAGAGAGTCTAACAATTCTACTGCAAAAAGAAGAAGAGCTACCAGGCGTACCTCTTATCACCCCATACTCTATAGGATCATAGACATCCAAAGCTCGCGACTGTCCGTGGTCCCAACTGTCAGCTCCTGGAGCCTGACGTGGACTGCCTAGCGGTGATGCGAAGGCCTCTTAAGGTCGTCCCCCAAAACCAGCTCCTCCCGCTCCTCTGCTAGCACCACCTCTCTGTCCGTTACTCCGATCAAGACGCTTCCACTGTCGTGGCGGTGCACCTGCTGCCTGCCCGAAGCTATGCGCATGCCTGGTCTGGCAGTCTCGTGCCAGGTGACCTCGCCCATCGCAATCATAGCACCAACTCTCTTCGGGCCTCACTAGTGACCTTTGTCACCACTGAGGTATACAAACACACCCCTGAGCCTGGTTTTCAGAAATCCATCTCCGTCGAGGTTCTTCTTGCCAACACCCGCTAGCTGCGGTAGACGTCTCGGCTCCGACGTGCATGCTGCCACCACCAACTCTAGAACGTGACAAGAATATCTCTGTCACCAGCGCCTTCTCTAGCACCCCGGCATATGTGGAAACTCCCAATGGTACTATGAAAACACAAATCTCTTGGAAGAGACCCTGATCAAACTTCCGCACTCGGATGTCATCATCATAAACCAAGTCCGGATAAAGCATGCATGGTTTGCGAAACTAGCCGCCTACTCAGCAACTGTCATCCCTCCCTGCTGAAACTGTAGGAGCTTGTGAATTCGAAAGCAGCACAAGTAGGAGGGGAAAAACACCACACGGAACAACAACTGAAAGTCACCCCAAGAAAGCGACGACTCGTCAAGAAACTGAGTCACCAGACTCCCCCAATGCCAATATGCTCCATGAAAAAGGTTGGCTGCCAAAGCCACTCTTTGATTAGCCGGTATCTGCACAAGCCTGAAAAGGAAAACCACTGCCTCTAGCCAAACCTCTACTGCCTGAGGGTCTAGCTCCCCACTGAACCTTAGTAGTCTCTGCCGCTGGAACTCGCGGAGCACACTCAACTTACCCTTAGGCTCAGCCTTCTCTGCTGAAGCTGTTTACTGATCAACAGGTGGGGGTGCTGCTACCGGCCAACCCAGAGAAAGGGTCTCGCATGATGGGTCTAGGACTGTGGCCTCATAACTCATAGGGTCGTCGTCCCGAACCAAAGTTGTTATCCTGGCTGGCTGTCTTCGCAGATACATCCTGAAAATTATCAAGGAGTGCCGCGATTAGATGAGAATATACGTATATACCAACAACAAAAATGTTGGGGAGCTGACTCAAGAAGGATAGCCAAAGACTCAATAGTATGTGATGCACAAACCATATTTTCCCTGCAACAAGTTTATCTGCATGCTGAGTTGACAAGCGGGATATCAAGGTCCTGGTGAATGGATACGTCGGCCGCTGCACCATCCCTAGACTCACTGGCCTGAGAGCCACTCTCGGGACACGTTAACACTGTTTCCCAAATTTGAAACCAATTCCTCTTTTAGGGACGTCCTCACAACATTCCAAGGAACAAACCACCTCTGATACCACTTTGTCATAACCCGACCCTACCCGGGCTCGAGCCGCAACTACCCCAAGACCGCCTCCAAAGGCCAGGGGATGGCGACAAGCGCCGAAGGCACAACACTCGGAGAGGCCTTTGCCTAAGTACCTGTAAACACACACGCAGCAGACTCAAAGAAAAAGTGCAGAGTAAAAGAAAGATCAAGCATAGTAAAAGGACAGCAACTATATATATATAAACCAAATATGTGAATCGACCTCTAAACAGTACAAAGTACAAGTTGAAGGTAAACTGAAAATAAAAGGGGAAAAACACGCGTCCAACCAAAAAGTGATACAACACGGAAATAGGTAAAACAACAGAAGAAAAACCACTGGAAGGGTCCCCCACTTGGAACCCGACTCCGAGCACTACATGCAGTCCAAGATCCCGACTCCTAAGATCCTCTAACATCATGACCAACATGTCTGTCATCTGCAAGGGCACACCAAGTGCGGGCAAAGCCCAAGCAGGGGTGAGTATAAAAATACTCAGTAGGATACCCTGAAGGCTTGAGGGAGAAACAAAGGAGGTACTGAAGGGTGAGGAGTATATCAAATAAGTAATATTAAAGTAGTACAACCAAAAGTGCAGTTATGAGTACAATAGAGAGTCCAACTCAACCCAACAAGAGAAAAAAGGTAGACTCATCCAAACACAAGGAGCTGGAAATGGTGAGAAGACGAACTTCTCGTCGAGTCTCTGCTACCTATAGCAAGAGAGTAGACTCGTCCAGCCATGAGATGCTAGACACAAAAAGCACGTGGCATACCCTGTGTGTCTTCACCTCTCCTGGAGGGAGAGTAACCAGGCCCAAGAAGTGGGTACTGGAAAAAAGTATATACATAACCATATGCTCAAACAAGAAGCCCGAACAAGATCGTAAGGGGATGTTCATCCTGTAGCTTAGATGAAGAATGTTAGTCGCCAACAGTCCCAGGTGTAAACACCCACTACTACAAAATGAAGCAATAGCCACGGACCTATAGCCACGGTTTTATAATTCCATGGCTATAGCATGGTTATACCAACATATGAAAATTCATTCGTTGATATATGTGCGATTTGGCCAATATTCTCTCGGGCTCCTCCTACGGAACCCTCCCCAACTCACTCCCCTCCCCCGACGCACTCCCCTCCTCGGACGACCGTGCCTCCCCCTTCCCCGGTCGACAACGCCTTCCCTGATGCCGATAGACTCCCCTCCCTCGACGCACTCCCCTCCTCCCGACGACCTCTCCTCCCCGGACGACCGCGCCTCCCCCACGGAACCCCCTACTCCGGACGACCCCGACGAACTCCCCTTATCCCCCGACGGACTCCCCTCCTCCCCCAACGGACTCCCCTCCTCCCGACGGACTCCCCTCCTCCGGACGACCGTAACTCCCCTGCTCCCGACGGAATCTCCTCCTCCGATGAACTCTCCTCCTCCTGACGGCCTCCTTCGGACGACCTCATTGCCAGTATCTTTATCATTCCATTTTTATCATTTCTTGTATCTTTATCTTTAACAATAGTTTTTCAGAATCCATATCAGTGGTAATTAGATCCTTCTCAAGAATATTTCCACTCTTTTATGTAAGATATTTCTGCAGCTCGGGTCGATCCTCATGGATAAGGATACTAAATCATACCATTTATGAATCTGAGGCATCCAGAAATTATATAGAGTATGTCAACATTTTATAATTGTGTTACATGGATTTTGGTTTGACTTCCATCCCTTAAATATCGTATGAGGCATCGTGGTTTTGTATAGCGTAATACTGTATATTAACATCAAGAACTAGGAATGTTAGTGTATGATATACCTTCATCTTCCAATTATTTTCTACCATATATATCTGTTTTTGAGGGAATACTAGATTTCTAGTTGTTCAAGAAAAATTAATGGGGCTTATTCCCAAAAAGGAGGAAAATATGAGAATATCATGGTGATATAACCATATGTAACATATGATTTTACAATTAATCTATGGTTGTTCCTAGAGATAGATGGTCTATCCATCATTTCACATCCGATAAGGATAAGAATCAAGCCTTATATAGTTTTTTATGGTAGAGCTGTTAGATTTATTCAACACCAGAGATGGTGAAAACCATGTGAATAATGGGTCCATGCATATAGTTTAGGTTCACAATGGCTTGATCTAGTCTTCTTGTTTGAGTTCATGGAGCGTAGTGAAAATGAAAAATAGTTTATATTCTGGATGATTTGAGTATACATAGGATCTTTAAGGATGATAATGCAGTGAAAAATACTTAAAACCCATGTGAACGGATATCAGGATGTCATATAACAAATGAAGTGAACCTGAAGACGGTTGATCAATGTTCAATGTCATACCTCTTGGATGACAGAAAACAATTTACATTCATGATTCATGGGATATTGAAACAGGTATATTTTGAAAAAAAAAATCAATTCATGAATGAGGTTGAATTTGATTTGATTTGAGGGAAGGATATCCCACGCACCACACAAATACTTCAGAAAAAAATTCCATATCGTATAATGTTATATTGATCAGACCAAGATTAATGTAGATGATATTTTAAATTCATGATGCTTGGAATATGTATAATTTGGTTTCACAGTAATATATGTGTCACAAAAGTGGTAAAACCTACTGTAAATGGACCCAAATAGTCTTATATACCATGTTCACACCTTGAGATGGACTACACACAAGTTAAAGTCATAATGTTGTGTGTGTAAATGGTACTAAGGTGATGTAGGGTTGAAATATATTTATCTAGACCTATAAATGAGAGTTATAGGAATTACAACGTATCCCATGAAAATGGTAGTCAATCCACACATGGTTCAAAATTATTTAATAGTAGGATTTCAATTCCAAAATTGGGGAAATTCCTCTCTCATGAGGAAATCCCAAATTTATGACATGGGTAATGCTAGAGTTTAGCATCGTGTTATATGGATGATGTTTTAGTTTGTCTCATATCATATGATTCATATTGATTCCAAGTGGGATGATTTTTTAGACAATATCATACATATATTAGAGGCACCATGGTTATAAAAATTGTAATCCCTTTCATATCATCCCATAGTCATCATATGATTCATCTTAATTTTATATCGAGTAAGATTATTATTTAATTTTGTGTGCCTAGGATGTCAATATCTATAGTTTAAAGTCATTATACTCAAACAATATTGGTAGAAAATAGTTATTTTCATAATTAATGGAATATGACTACTTGTTTAGGTTCAGAGATTTTAGATTAAGGATATTTTTATGGTCTTGTTGCTTTGACAAGTTATGAATATTTTAAGGTCATACTAGCTCGACCATGGGGTTTCTGGTAGTTTAGGGTCATAAATATTGGAACATTTTTGAATATTTTATATTCATAATTCTTGGAACCATGAAAATATTTTTAGGTTTTCTTTCTTGGACCATGGGTATCCTCATGTGAAGTACTACTTCAGAAACATCACATTGGTGGGAGGTGTGATATGATATCTATATATGGTGATCAAATAGTATACCCCGTTGGAATAGACCTTATGAATGAGGTAAGGTCATTCCCACTTGGGCACCAACTTCGGTTTATTTATTTGGGTATCATCCTTGTTCTGAGATCCAGTACCATGTCACTGTATTGTATGGAGTAGAGGAAACCATATTTTTGAATTATATTTTCATCTAGTTTTGGTTTCTCTCTAGATTGGGAAATGCTTGGAAGTTGTTCTCTATGAGGCATTCCAAATCATCCAATTTATCTTCTTTCATTCATTCTAGACTATTATTGTTGTATAAATCTATTTATATCTATGGTATCTAATCCTCGATGGGAATGACTTACTTGGTTTCACATACTAGGGATATGAGGTCACTGGGGTGGAATTAAGAGTCATCATCCAATAGTTATAGAGGAAATTCAAGAGATTATCAGGACAACTCTTATTTTTTATAACGCAGTGTTTTCTATAGGATAATAGATTGTTTCTTATTTCATTCTTCAATCTACACATTTTCCTATGAATTCTAGTAAGTAGTAACGTTGGTCCAGATTTTGTACTTTGTGTAAAATTTCATTAAATCCTAATCCTAAAAGTTAGTGCCTTATTATTTGAGAATGGAATGAAGAAATCCAAATTGATATATGGTGTGTTAGATCAAAAAACATGATCAAAAACATATATTTAACATCATTGACGATAAATACTTCTTCCCACTTGGAGAAGAATACCATTTCAGTTAGAATAAACTATAACAGGATATATTTTTCTAGTGGGTATGGCCCTATGATATGAGACCCCATAGTGAAAAAGGAAAATATTACATGGTGGTGTGGAGGATCTATAATGGTTGATGGAAAATAATTGAATGTCTCTAACACCCATGAAAACTCTGAGAAAAAATGGTGTAGTTATGGAGCATGGAGGGCTAAATGTATCCCAATAATAGTATCTGTTGAGAGTGCTTCAGTCCCACATGATGGGTGAATTTGGACCCAACATTGACCTCCAAAATAACCTGAGGTATCCCATATATTTGGTTGTAATATATGATAATTTCATTTAACCCAGATCTTTTGAGGGTGGCATTAATTTATTCATACTCTGGAGTGTAAACGGCAAGGCATACCGGTGGATTCAATTATGCTCAGCTCAGTCATGATTGAGAGTACCATGCTAGGGATACTCGATATAGGTAGGGATCTAATAGTGTATTTCCTCTTCTATGGGGTGACTTTAGGGTCATAGAATATAATCACTAAAGGAATGTTGGTTTAGGTTCTTATTATCATCATCTCAAATGGAATGGGGACAATGACCCTTTGATATGCCACATGGATGATCAAATCATCATTTTCTGGATCATATAAGAATGTGGATAAACTTTTCAAGTGTTCAGCTCAACTATTCTATAACATGATAATTTTATTCACCTCCATCCTAGAAGGGAATTGTACCATTAGTTGGTGGGTATGATCAAGTAGGGACATGAGCTCTTTCATCATAACAATGCGGTCACCATTAATATATTTGAGGGTTAACATTGATTATCCCTTCATATCCATTTGGGGGAAATAAATATCATCTAACAACTGATGACCAATAATGAGAGCCTAATAATTTTCCTCATCATCAGTGAAACCTTATATAAATAGGAAAAAGTATTATTAGACGTCTTGTGTTGGTGTGATAAAGACAACCACATCGCCTACTCAATTAAGATTGGAATTATTAAGCATTATTTTAGTCGATCATTAAAAATCACAATCAAAATATGTTTTCTAATACTCTTTTACATGATCCACTAAGAGGGTAGCCTCATTTGCGAAATCAACATTTAGGGGTAGCTCTTCAGGGGTGGATGTGTGTCCATGAAGACTTCTATTGCCTAGAATTTGACAACCATATATGGGATGAACCTAATTTTGAAATACAAGAGGATCACCTCCCAAAACAAAAATTTCTCAAGATCCTTGAGATGGTCCAAATATGGTAGGATTTTTCCACCAAATAATCCTAGTAGCATTCCACAAATTTCATGATAATGGGCTTGAAGATGTGGTGCATGGATAGTTGATAAGTATATTATGCCTTATTCTATCCCATGATAATCAATTAAAAGTAGGGATTCCCATATTGAACCATAATTATGGGAGACTCTACATCCTTAGGGGCCATCCATGTCTGATTATACCTGGAGTATCCATCCATAAAAGATAGGGCCTAGAACCCTGTTATAGAATTGATTAATAGCTTTTTCATTGGAAGGGAAAAACAATACTTTAGATAATGGTGGTTGAGTTATAAAAAGTCAATATTGATGATTACTTAATATCTTTTGAAACAATACATATAATGTTAAGTCATTTTCTAGATTATTTATCTAATTTATATTTATCTGCCTCCGGATGGATAGATACTGGATGTACAAAATTGATCGGATCACTGATGAATTTTAGAAGGAGTTACAATATTCATTGGACTTTGCATTCACTAATGATTCAGATGGCGGGTTGATTCGATGCTCGTGTTTTGATTATGTTGGAAGACCTTGGTTAACTCATGAGGAAGTGAGTTTCCATATCACTAAAATTGGTTTCCAAAAAAATTATCATATTTGGTACCACAATGGAGAAAAATCTCATGTTTTCAATGCCATCGATTCAGCGGAAAAGATTGGTATGAAAAATTTGATTTCTGGTCGGTTTCCTTTTGTTTCAGAAGATATCTCCTCATGTAGACCAGTGCAAGAGGAAATGAATACTGGAACACAGTTCTCATCTATTAATCTGGATGATGACGTTTAGAGTGTTAGAAAGTTGATGGAATATGCAAATACCCCAGTATATCAAGCTTGTGAAAAAATGAGCAAACATGAGTTTTTAATGCGATTATATCATGGGAAAACAATGTATGGATTTAGTAATACTGCGGTCAACTATCTCCTTACATTTATTAAGGATTTACTTCCTGAGGATGCATGTATTCCAAAAAATGATTACATGGCATCAAAGTTGGTTGAAAAATTTGGATTTTCATCTCGTAAGATTCATTCTTGTCTCAATGGCTGTTGTTTGTTCTGGAAGGAGAATGCAGACTTGAGTCTGTGAAAACAGTGTGGCACATCAAGGTGGAAGACTAATAAAGACGGATCTCAATCTCGCATACCAAAGAAAGTGATGTGGCACTTCCCTTTAATTCCCAGGATTCAAAAAAAATTTATATAAGATCAAATGGCAAAGAATATGAGATGGCATGAAGATGAAAGAAATAAGGATAATGATGAAATAGTGAATCCTGCAGATGGGTTGGATTGGAATAAATTTGATAGGTTACATTCTGATTTTGCAGCCGACCCATGAAATGTTAGATTGGGATTATCCTATGATGGTTTCAACCCATTTCGCCAAATGCATACTGCACACAGTACCTGGCCTGTTTTCATTCACATTTATAACTTTCCTTCATGGATGTGTATGAAGAAGCCGTGCACTATCCTGATTATATTGATATCTGGACCCAGTGATCCTGGAAATGATATTGATATATACTTGTAGCCATTAATAGAGGAGTTAAATGAGCTTTCGATTTTTGGTGCACAAGCATATGATGCATTCAGAAAGGAGTACTTTATGTTTTGTGCAGATTTATTATGGACGATAAATGATTTTTCTGCCTATGTAATGATTTCTGGTTGGAGTACTAATGTGAAATTATACTATCCTATTTGTATGAAAAATTCACATTTCTGAAGATTAAAGTTTCGACGAACTTTCATCTTCATAGGGCATCAACGTTTTTTACCAATGGATCATCCATATAGGAAAAATCTGAGACAGTTTGATAATGCCATCGAGACAGATGAGACACCACAACGAATGTCAGGGACAAATATTGTTAAAGAACTTCATGATTTGAATTATTTTTTTGGAAAAAGTCAATCAAATATCAGAAAGCGAAAGCATGCTAATTCGAATTCCAACATCAATTGGAGAAAGAAAATCATATTCTTTGAGTTTCCGTAATGGTCATCCAATATTTTACGCCATTGTTTGGATGTAATGAATATCGATAAAAACATTTGTAAGATGTTACTTGCTACTATTTTGAATGTCAAAGGCACAACAAAAGACGATTTGCGGTGTCGTTGTGATTTGATGGATTGGGGTATAAGAGAAAGACATCAACCTGATTTAATTGGTCAAAATAAGAGGAAAGTACATGTTGCCTGTTATTCGATGACAAATGTGGAGAAAAAACAATTTCTTCAAGTCTTGGAATGTTAGAAGGTTCCGGGTGGTTATTCAAGTAATATTTCGAAAATGGTGAATACACAAGATGTGAAACTCAAATCTCTTAAAACCCATGACTACCATGTATTGTTACATGAGTTGATTCCCATTTCCATTCTTCATTTACTTTCACATAATGTTAGAGTTGCGGTGATTAAGTTATGTCAATTTTATCGAGATCTTTGTGCCAAAAGATTAAGCAGAAGTGTTGTTCAGAAATTACAGAGAGATGCACTGATTATTCTTTGCGACTTGGAGAAAATTTTCCCACCATATTTTTTCACAATTATGTTACATTTGACTGTGCATCTTCCCACGGAAGTTCTCTTTGGTGGTCCTGTTTCGAGTCGGTGGATGTATCCTACCAAAAGAATGATGTTTACATTGAAATATTATGTGAGAAATAAATGTCATCCTAAAGGCTCTATTGTGAAATTCTATATAGCACAAGAATGCATGGATTTCTGTTCATCGTACCTAGCTAACGTCACTACGAGGTCTAATAGACTAATTGAGAAACTGAAGATGAGAAATATGATCCCATTGAGCCTGCATCTCCTTTAATTCCCCAAACAGGGGGGATATCTAGAGCGTAATCGTTGTGTAATTTAAGTAGGGAAGAGTGGGAAATGGCACATCGCACAGTATTATTCAACTGTGGTGTGCTTGATGATTATATGAAGTAAGTAAACTAATAAATATGTATTTTTTTCATTGTGTGATTTCTTTATATCTAGTGACATTTTAATGCTTTCATATCTATAGAGAACATTTTGAAATTATAAAAAAGAGACATCGCTATCTATCTATTAAGAGGAAGGAACTGTTGCACAACAAATAATTTGCTGCTTGGTTAAAGTCAAAGGTAATAGATTTCATTTTATTCTTCTCATAACATAATCACATGTCTCAGTTTAGTATTCTATGTTGGTATCTTTTAGGTTTTAACTCTACCAATGATTGAAGTATCCGATGAAATAAAAGCATTGTCCTTTGGTAAATGATGTGGTGTGTGATTGTAAGTCAATGGTTGTAAATGGATATAAATTTTTTATAAATAGTTGTGCAAAAAAATGGCAACACAGCATGACGGTGTCACGATAAGTTCCACAACAGATTGTTATGCGAGTGCATTGGACAGGAATCCTCGATCAGAAAATATATCATATAACGGTGTTGTTGAAAGAATCATTTTATTAGATTACTATGCACATGGTCGTGTCTTAATGATGAAATGAAAGTGGTTTGATTCAATGACACGACAAGGAATGCATATTGATAACTATGGATTTAGAGTGATTGATATGAACCGCCAGCTTCTATCGATGAACCTTATATTCTTGCATCACAAGCTAAACAGGTGTTTTATGTAAGTGACCCGTTACAACCACAATTTGGTGTTATTGTTGATGTTATTCCTAGACATATTTTTTACGAAGGTATGGATGAGAATGATGTTGTGGATGAACCTGTTGGTATTTATTCGAATGTTTCATTTGAAGATACGGATGATGCAATTGTTAGAACAGATTGTGAACCAGAAATTGTCACAGAACCCACATAGCATTGACACATTTGTAAGTATTTACCTGATATTATCGCAATATTGTATGTGTTTTTTTAACTTTCATACATTATATCAAAATAACTAGTATATTTTTATACCATTGTCAAATATAAAACTATTAATAGCCTCAACAATTGTTGTTTAACCACTTCTCTAGTAAATCTTGAACATAGAAAAGTCTTGATATTTTATCAATATAAATATAAAACATGAAAATGTATCTCATTGTTTTATGATAAAAGTGTATTATTTATCATTTTTCATTATTTATATTTATTTGAGAATATTTTCTTAATTTTCTAGGTCAAAATGTCTGATTATGATGATACTAGGAGTAGAAGAATACTGAGAAACGAACAACGTAGGTATCCTCCTGGAAACAATGTAAGTACAAATTATGTTTTAATATTATGGTCTTTCATATTATTTATCTTGTTATCGTTAGTTTTATTTTATCATCTTTGTTATTTTAGACTGCATCGTTGAGGAGACGCTTGGATTATGCCACTGAGGATGATATTGTGGCGGAGGGTACTGATTCTACAGGTCAGCCTACTACTACGCCGCTTGAGACACCAGGAGGCCATCCTCCCATTATGCCACCTCCATATTATCCATACCCACCTTTTCCGTATCCCTTTTTTCCCGCACCCACATCTGATGGTAGTTCTCAGACTCCCATCCCTTAGTTTCCATTCCCACCATCCACTGTACAGGGTACTGTGCCCCCATATATCCCACTGCCATATCCATATCCATATCCCATGCATCCGATTACATTTCTTTTTTGATCAATATCAATAATATTTACCATATATTATTGGGAATGGGAATGACTACAAACCTGTATAGTTAGCATCAACCAAACCACAAATAATTTAAGTAGTATATACATTTGTACCACAAAATAATGATTTGGAATGCATCATATTCTTTTACAGTGTGATTTACATTGAATCTTTTTAGGTTTAAATGGTTTGTAATGAATAATATTCTTTTTATTAACAAAATCCAAACATTCATAGAGATTTTAGTTATTAAGATAATGATATTGGATCCTACAACACATGAACTAGTCCTGGTTATCCCCCAAAAATCTGAGTGTATGTATTCAAGTGGGCTGACAGCACTGAAATAAGATCTATTTAATGATGATCTAAGTATCTTGTTTGGGAGGGAAACATATATAAGAGTCTCTAAAATAGATTACATCTTAATGGTTATCACAATTATTATCTTAGTACCATTGAATTAGTTGGCATCGTAGTAGTGGAGGCTATAATGGTGGAAGGGGCTTCAATTGGAGTATAGGTAAACTCTACATTATCATGTGTTAATGCCTCTTAAATCAAGAGGTAATCTATGTGCCTTATAATGGGATCAATGAATGGAAAATCCATGTGTAGATTATAAATCTACCACTTACCCTTCATTTGGTAATCTAAGTCTATTAGGGAGGTCCAGGTGGTGTCCAGGGGTAGGGGGACTAGCAGGGGACTGGCAGGGTCCTTGGCAGGGTGCAGGGGGGGACTGGCAGGGGGCAGGGGGACTAGCAGAGCCTCTTTATCTTACTATAGCCTTTTCTTTTTGTAATTACTGAATCCAACATTTTTAATTCATGATTTATTACTTATTTCTCTCATTTATATCTCTTTTTAATTTGAATACATTTAATTCATTTCTACTTGTTATTGAAATATTTCCATTCAGGGGCCGGGGTGTCCGGCAGGGGGAGTGGTGTCCTGCAGGGGGGAGGGCTGTCCAGGAGGGGGGGCTGTCCAGTAGGGGGAGGGGTGTTCAGGCAGGGGGGGAAATGTGTCCAGGCAGGGGGAGGGGCATCCCTATTAGTATATGTCATGTGTAACTATAGGGTGAGGTCTATAATGATTCTCCTAGACATGTTCTAGTTGTGTAAAAAAATTTGGGAACTCTCTATTTTCTATTTCTTGATTCATGTATGTTGGTTGTTGGTACCCCATGTTGATAGGATGTTCCATCTTAATTCTAGTATGACCTCCCTTCGTGAGGATAATTTAAAGTTCATTTTGAATTGCACACAATTTTTTAGAGTGATTTGCGCATAGCCAAGTCTAAACCATGTACCCCCTTGGTGAAACAATGTAGGATCCTTGGGCCAGTGCAGGGGGGCTGGGGAGGGGGACAGGTGCAGGTGGGATGGGGTAGCAGGGGGCTGGGGGCGGGTGCAGTTGGGGGCTGGGTTGGGGATGGTGCAGGTGGGCTGCGGGGGGGGGGGGGGGGTGCGGGACTGGTGCTGGTGGGTAGGGGGTGGCGGGGGGGCTGGTGCAGCTCGGGGTTGGGTTGGGTGCTGGTGCAGGTGGACTGTGGGGGGGGGGGGGTGGAGGTGGGCTGGGGGTGGCAGGGGGGCTGGGGGTAGCAGGTGGCTGTGCGGGCTGGTGCAGGGGCTGGGGAGGGTGGGGAGACTGGTGCAGCTGGGCTAGGGGTGGACTAGTACAGCTAGGGGCTGGGGGCTGGGGTTGGGGGCTGGTGCAAGTGGGCTACGAGGGGGGGCTGGTGCAGGTGGGCTGGGGGGTGGCAGGGGGCTGGTGCAGCTGGGCTGGGGGTAGTAGGGGGCTGGGGGGGGGGGGCTGGTGCAGCTAGGGGTTGGGGTTGGGGGCTGGTGCAGGTGGGCTGCAGGGGGGGGACTGGTGCAGCTGAGATGGGGGTTGCAGGTGGCTGGGGGGCTGGTGCAGGGGGGGTGGGGAGGGTGGGGGGACTGGCACAACAAGAGAGAAAATTAAAATTCTGAATGTGAGGAATTTCTGTGACAGTCAATGCTTTGGACAGGCACATTCAGGTTCACAAGACCAATCTTCTTGGAATTTCTGAACCTAAAGCTTCTTTTTCATTAGGCTTTGATGGAATTAATAAATTTGGTTTTAATTTGGTTGCTGCTAGTGGTTCCACTAGTTAGGGGGCTCTTTTATGGGTTTTTTTCATTATTCATTCAGAAAGGTTGAAGTTATTTCCATTGATGAGAAGATTATCTCAAGAATGTATGTGATTCAATTTCCAGCGTTTCTCTTCCTAAATTTGATTCAGATAACCATCCAATTCTGGTTAGTTTCAATAGTAAAGAGCAAAAAATTCCTCTTCCTTTTTGATTCAATAATTCTTGTTCTTTTCAGACTGAATGTGACAATCTTATTAAAAGTTTCTGGTTCAGCAATAATTGTAGCTGGGGTGAATCGGCATTCTCTTACAAGTTGAGGTTACTAAAGTCCGAACTGAGAATTTGGAGCAAGGCCAATTAGAGTGGTTTGGATAAAGAGATCTGCACTCTCGAGTCGACGCTGCAACATATTCAAGATGAAGCTACTAATTCTGATTTTAGTCCGGAGATTTCAATAGAATTGGTTGTTATATCCAGGCTGAACTCTCTTATTATAAAGAGGGAAGGTGTTCAAAAGGAAACTTTCAGAATCAAATGGATACAGGATGGGTGTCCAGTGGGGTGTCCAGGGGGTGTCCAGTGGGGGTGTCCAGTGGGGTGTCCAGGGGGTGTCCAGGGGGGTGTCCAGTGGGGTGTCCAGGGGGTTTCCAGGGGGTGTCCAGGGGGTGTCCAGGGGGATGGGGGGGTATTTTTTTATGTATGTGCACACCCTGTAGCCAAAGTTTAAAACTGTGGCTATTGGTGTATTGCGACGGTTTTTAACTGTGGCTATAGACCTAACTCCACGGTTTCCAACCGTGGCTATAAAGCCTGTCCGGCCTCTAATATAGCCACGGTTGAAACCGTGGCATTAAGACTACAGCCCCGGTTTGAACTGTGGCTGTAGGTCTGGGCCTATAGCCATCTCAAACTTAGCCCTGGTTCCTCAAAATGTGGCTATTACCTACAGCCACGGTTTGTGGGCCTATAGCCACAGTTTAGAACTGTGGCTATATCCTGAATTTCCAGTAGTGACCATCGATGCCCAGCATCCCGCACGACTTCCCTAAACTAGAAGTCAAGGCGCTCAAATCACTGCACCTCAACACTATCTGCTTTGGGAGGCACTGACTCACACACACGGTTTTAGGTCGCTTCACAAGGACGTGTCTCGGTGGGGGAAAAGCATCCCTTGTACTTGAGAGTTCTGGGGGAACGTCAAACCACACCTCGTCACTGCCCCGCAGTCGAGAGGTCTCCTCAAAGTCGACAGGCGCCCCCCTACCCAGCCCCACAGGAGGGTCCTTGGAAGTCGATGGGTTCCCACTATAGGGAGACCCGACAAGAGTTGACAAGTTCCACACTTCCCCATCCCATAATAGGGTAACCCACTGGAGGGTGACCCGGCTAAAGTCGGCGACGAGACCACTGCCCAGCATAGCTAGAGGTAACCCAGCATCGGGGAACACTGCCCAGCCCATTTGGAGATAAGCACGGCATCGGGGACCACTACCCAGTCCCGCTAGAGGTAAACCCAAAACTACTCTGGTCATCCATGCTGGATGGTACTGGTCGATGAACACTGCTGTACTGGCCATCCCTGCTGGATGGTAACCCATTGGTGAGCCCAGCTCGAAATAACCTCAGCCCTGCTGGAAACAACCTCAGCCCTGCTGGAAACAACCTCAGCCCTACTGGAAACAACCTCATGGGTAGAGGATCGATGCCCCTATAATGTGTTGGTCACACCGAATCAACAATAACTCTACTGGGGAACACAAAGTAATGGGAGAAACTCCCCAGGCCCCTCAAGGTGATCACGCTTCAATCTGCTGAGTCACTGTCGAAGCGGACTGAGAAAACTCTTCCATGAATGTGGTGGAAAACACCCACACTGTATGAATACTCTTAGTCATAAACGATGTCGCAGTCCAGTGGAAGGTGCACGGTACTGAAACCCCTCACAGCTGAAGAAACAGAGGAACCAAACCATCTCTTTCGGCCAAACGAGAACAAAACCAAGGGGGAAACCAATCAACCCTGCTGGTAAAACAAACGAGCACCGAGCAAGGGGAAAATTCTACCCTTCTAGTCAAAGTACGTAAATCAGAACACGGCACACACATGGGGCCCACACGACATGTGGCCCCAAGTCAACCACAACCATGCTCACAAAAATCTTAGGTACCAACATCCACATGTATCTCCCAACATTTTCATATACTCCTAGAGTATACCACGTCCCAGCCAAAAGGCTATCATGCACATGGCACCCAACGTCAACATGAAGGGGTAACATAACAACTCCAACCTACCACCTCTATGGATATGTCACATCCAACCACATCTCATTAAACACCAACCTCATTCTCCAAAGAGTGAACCTGATCACACGCCTAGGTTCCGCTACAAACACAGTGGAAGAACCCCCTCGGGGAACCATCCCATTCCACATTTAATAAGATTGTGTAAGAGGCTCCGCACAAACAAACAGATAGCACCATTATAATCCGTGAATAATAACCCGCGAGGTTGACAACTTACTCGCCTCAAACGGATATCCGACGAAAAATTCACCCACACCTCCTCACGCCCGAATGGTGTCTCGTGATCCTGAGCCTCGACCCTGAAAACAGTCGGGTGCATCGCACCATTGTGATCCCATCGGGAAAACACGTCAAAAGGACTTCTCACTAGAGCACAACAGATATCCGGAGAAAAAGATGCATTCCGGTGCATCGCACACAAGCGATGCTTTGTGGGACCCGCATTCCGGTCCAGTAACACAATGAATGGATCGCACCATTGCGATCCTCTCGAAAATGTACACAAGATTTACTATTCACTTTTCCAAAACGTCTGCCCAGTGATTGTGATGGAAAATCACCGTCAACACCCAAACGACCCTTGTGGGTCCTGCACTATCGTGCGGAATTAAAGCAGGCAGATTGCGCCAACACGATTCTCTCAGAAAAACACCCAAAAAGACTGCTCACACGCCCCAAACGGACATCCGATGAAGAAGTTACAAAACATTGCACGTAGATCGAAAGACGGGTCATGGGTCCCACGCCTCAACTTCGGCCTCAATGCCTGAAACCACCCTGGAAAGCTCCGCCTTGGTGGCAGGGTTACAACGCCACTAGCAGTTCTCAAGTCGGACGTCTGATGCATCCGCGCCGTCCAAAATAAGACCCCCCCCCCGCCCCGAAGAAAACGACAAACTACTTAAAGACGCGTCGTACCTCTGAGGCCCCTCGTTTCGGGAATAAAAAATTCCCGACACCATCTAAAAATAATCTCTGTAATTTAAGGATCATGTCACTGCAGACAGCGCCCAAATCTGACACCCGGTCTTTGATTTATAAATAATAAATCATTTTCCCTAATAATAATAATAATAATAATAATAGTATTATTATTTTAAACATAAATTATATTTTTCGTTTTTTTATTTTATATTTTTTTAATTTTTTTAAACTTTTCACCGACTGTCCAGCGGCCGGTCGCCACCCCCCCCCCCTCCATGCGGAGACCCGCCATTGGCGGCTCCATGTCACCCACGGGGTCGCCGCATGACCCCTGTTTGCATGCCCCCGGCTGGACAGTCGGCCGGCTTCTCCCGCTCACCGTGCCTCCATGGCACTCTACTGGCCGAGGCCGCTCCGCGAGTCGCACCAACAACCGCCGACCGCCCTCGTCCGCCCGGCCGCCTCTGCTGGCCTCCTGCGTCGCACGCCCTCAGAAGCCTGCAGACTCCTCCGTCGGCCTCGCCCGCTCACCCTCGTGCCTCGCTCACATGTACACCCGTGTCTACCGAGGAGTCCGCTGACCGCCTGCACCCGAGCCGGCTACCTCCGCCTAGATCCCAGCCGTGCCACCACACCCGCACACCGGACCACTGCGGTACCTCGCCGGAACACCCCAAAAATCGGCGAAAACACTCAAAAACTTCCCAAGTTTGGCGACCAATTGCAGACAACTCCAAACTCGGATTTTGAAATCGTAAAGTGTTACGGAGAGCTCAAGATATGAACTAAACAATTATGGGATTATCTATAAGTTTAAACATCATTTAAATAAGACAAAAGTTGTGCTAAAGGGGTGCGGGAAATCAAAAATGAAACACTATCCTACCTCATGGGGTTAAGCCAGTCGCTTCGCGACGATCCACCGACCGGATTCGCAACCGCCTTGGGGATAGGAGAGGAGATGGAGAACTCTCCTTTGATTGTAGCCTTCCGCCAGAGGGTGAAAAGGGGAGGTGGGTGAGGGGTTTAATTAAATAGAAGAAAAATAATTTAAATTAATTAATTTCAAAACAACCCAAATTAACCCATAACCAAAACTACCGATGGGGTCGAGGACAAGCCTCCCCTAGGGTAAACACCACTTCTTGAGAACAACAGTAGTCTTAGAATTTTAATTCGAGGCCCCTTTAAAAAATTATTAAACTCAACGCCTGAGGCTGCCAAATTATGAAAACGCCCCTGAGGCCATTTTTCCCAAATGGACCGCACCCGTGAAACTTACACCCTCCTATGGTAAACGGCATGCTCCATACTCAACGGTGTACTCAGTTTTCCAATCTGATCCACCATTGAAGAGTTACTTGATTTTAACCATTAAATGAATAAATTAATTAATTAATTTATCCGTTTAATGTTCCGAAAGTGGGAGAGGGTTCCAAACGTCCTGCGCCGACATGTTTTATGTCGTTCCTAGGGTAAACACCCCATTCCGGACCCATCCGTACACTCGGATCTCTGATATGGATCATCGTTTAGGAGGTATTCCATTTATTTTGTGTTTCTAGTGTGGACGCATTGAAAGTTTAATTCCAGCCACACCGGGACACAAAATCGCACGCCGTCTAAAGGCGCTACTCTGGAATAACATCAAGAATATTACAAAGTCTTTCACAGCAAAAACTGGGTTCTTACAACTTTCTAGGATACTAAACTGTGCGATCTTTATGGATTGAACTCTTGTGATCATGCCAATGTTATGTAATAATGCACCGACTCTAGGTAACTAGGGTTGGGGCATTACATCTTTGCACCTATCTATTCTGTTTATGAGCCATGAAAGTGATACATTTTGAAGTTGGAATCAGGAATCCTATTTGATCTTAGGTAAACCATTACTAGTTTAATATTATGTCTGATATAGTAAACCCTGATCTTATTACATAACATAACCTCAAGGAAAATTAAATCATGGATCATAGTGAATCAACTTCTCAACCCACTAGTGTGGCATCTGGTGTCAAGAAGAGACACTTAGAGACCTCTCATGAGGGAACTACTAGTCAAGGTGAACGTTAAGGATATTTTGTAGTCAAACATATATTTGGGAAGAAATTTAAGGTGGAACCTTAGTGTGAGGGTCCCCATTTATGTGCCTATTTTGTGGTAGGATGGGACATTTATAGTGGTTTTGAAAAATTCTCCCCCATTGTCTAGTGAGAGAGGATCAGCCGGTACTCTAGGTCCAAAATCAAGATTTGTACCACCACATTGGTAGGGATCTGCATTGATACTGCATAATTATGATGATGAGGTTGTCATGGGTGAGGATTCAAGACAGAAGTTGCACATAATTAGTAGATAAGTCCTACACAAGGTAGCCATGTCATATTTGAGGGCCACAAAATGATCAATGTTTAGGCAGTGTAGTATGTGAGGGGGGAGAAGAATCCTATAACATCTACTGTTGAAGGTAATATTTTAGTATCATCTACCATGGTATCTATTTTGTGTGGTACATGGGATTCAAACTATTTTATCTTAATATATAACATAGAAATCCTCGCACTCGAATTTGATTATTTCTATTGGGTGATGAACCTTGCCACTTTATTGGGTATCTGAGTAGAGAGTGTTCCCTAGTTTAGAAAGAAGGATATTATTTTTTATAGATCCCATTCCTCCTTGAGATGTCTATTTTTGATATTATTCTCAAGATGTATTTTTTAATTCCATTTCATTCCAATTTATTCGTCTATCCCCAGAGGGTATCATTTACATAAATAGAGGGTGGAATTTATATCAACCATGGTGAATAGAATTTTTATGTAAGTGGATATGGACCCAAGAATCATTGGTTTGGTAGAGTGAAAACCAAGATTGAAAACCTAGATATTAATGACTATGGAATGAATCATTTTTAATTCCCTCATGTAGTGAATCATATCAGGGGTGAATTCTCGATTGGCATTTTTGGTTTAACTCCTTAGAGATAGGTTGAGTTCTCTATTTATATGGTTCCAAGATCAGCACCAATGTCCATAACACCTTTTAGGATGTCCAATACTGAGTTGCAGGATATCGAGAGATAGCTAGAGGGATTATAAGCTAAGGGTTTTACATGGGCTAGTATGTCTTCAAAGGGATCACTAGTCCTTTTCTCCATGATGGCATTCAGAACAACTAAGCATTGTGTGGATACCCATGATTTTAATCAGATTAATGTGATTATCTAGTATTATTTTATTCATATTGATAACAAATTTTATCAGCTCTAATGGTATCGGGTTTTCTCAAAGATAGATTTTAGATAAGGCTCTCACCAGGTACATGTTATACCATCATACATACCTCATATATCATTCTGTATTAGGTATAGTGTTCAAGAAAATCATGTTATGTCATTTTGTATCATGAACACGATGTCTATTTTCTTGGCTCTAATGAATCATGTTTTTTCACATGTTTTTTGGATTCATTAACGATATTCTTTGTGAATTAAATCATGGTGTTTTCTATTACTTGACCTGATAATTCCCAACATCTTGAGATCATTGTAAATATACAAAGAGAGAACTAGATGTATGATAATCTCACTAAATGCCACTTTTGGATTCATAAGGTTCACATAATGGGTAATATTATCATAGAGTCTAGAGTATTAGTTGACCCTGATAACGTGATATTTTTAGTTACTAATGAGATGCATGGGAATATTTTTAAATTATGTATTTTCATGGTTAAAGAAATTTATTATATATTCATAATATAGAAAATTTCACACCTACATTCACCTCTTACATGTTTTTCTATGAAGGGTGTGAATTTTATGTTGTTAAAATCCTATAAGATATCTATTTAGAAGTTAAAAGGGAGTGACAAATTTTCACCAATCTTGATTATTCAAGAGTCAAGAGGTGGCCATGCAGACTGTTGTGATGCATCAGGTATTGGTATAGGATAATTTCTAATGTAGTAAGATTGATTAATCATGTGAAGGTCATGTTAGTTAAGACCACATGAGTGGAATTACATGACACATGATATCTAATTAGAATTTGTAGTACATAACTTTCATTGTTGAATGCATTACATGACGTGATATATTTTTTTGGGTCTTTACAGAGCTCAAAATCATTAGTGATATTTTAATAAATCATGACATGAACCAGAAATGGAGAAGGTTGGTTGAATACCTAGAGTACACTATTTTTTATAATCCATATATTATGGAAAATGTAATTATGTAGTGGATGCTCTAAGATGGATGAATCAGACACATTCTATTCATGAGGTCAATAGTGAGTAGTATCTTATGGCCCTATTTTCTGAGAAGCAATTCGTGGTTATGGTCTATCATGTATATTTTGAACCTACATCATTATCAAACACCCCTCACTTGTGCATAATGGGAAGATGGTGAGGTTATCAGATCCTTGGGTCCTATTCTTAATGCAGTGTATTTCAGGTGATGAACCACCACCGAGTGGGATCATTGATGAAGATGAAATATTATGTATCCATGGCTGAATCAAGGTTCCTATAGAAATTTGAGAGGAATTTATTCAAGATTCTCATGGTTCTACATGAGAGGTACAACCTGGTAATACATTTATGTATCCTTATCCATGTCACTGGTATTGGTTTCTGGGTATGAAATAGAAGATAAATGGTTTTGTTACTCAATGTTCCACATGTCATCATGTGAAGAGAAACACTAGAAACGATCATAGATTTTAAATATGTTTCTATTCCTTTATGTAAATGGGCTAATTACACTATTGATTTTGTGACTAGATTACTCAGATCCCCATGAAGAAGTGATGTAGTATAGGTGATTATTGATATACTCACAAATGACTTGCACTTCTTACGTATCAAAGACTAAATCTCATTGAGTTAGATTAAGATACAGAATTTTTGTGATATTATACACTAACACAGGATCCCTCAAACTATTATTTTTATATTGATACACATTTAACATCATGGTTTTGGAATGGGTTGCAAAATCTTTGGTTACACGGGTTATTATTAAGAAAAAATTTCACCCACAGACTAATGATCTTTCATAACAGACAATATAGATATGGGAGGACATGCTTCGAGTTTGTGTCTTTCATTTTGGAATTTCCTGGGAGAAACATATACCCACAGCTGATTTATCTTAAAATAATAGTTTTTAGCTAATTATATAGATGTGTCCTTATAATTATTTAAACAATAAGTTCAACCATTCACCATTTTTCTATTTATAGGTCAGTGAGGTAGTGCTATATAGACCTCATCATGTTCATGAGACTTCATAGTAGGTTCAAATGATTTATAAGTGAATAGATATAGATCATTATAGAAAAAATTAATATGTTAACCATAATTTATGGATTATAGAGTTTGAGGTTGTGGATTGTCTATTTTATTCATGTGTCGATTAGACTGGGGAATCAATGATTTGGGTGAAAAGGTAGGTGGACACCTTATTTTATTAGACCTTTCAGGTTTTTGAGAGGGTTAAAACTATTGGTTATTAGATTTCACTTCTTGGGAGATATTGGGAAATGAACACCATTTTTCAGGATTCTAAGTTACACTATTAATATTCAATCCCATCTCATGTGTTCCAGCATAATGAAGTGTAAATAGATGATGATGCAACTCTTTGAGGAGTACCCGACTAGTATTGTGGATTGGAGCATGAATAATTCCTAAGATAGGTCAGTTCCCCTAGTATGGTTATTATGGTAGCATAGACACATATAGGGTGATACTTGGGAGAGAGAGGCATACATATCTATTTAGTGTCCAGAGTTATTCATAGGAGATTTTATACCACCCTTATAAGGGAAACAAGGGGATGAGTTGCTTTAAAGGTGGACATTACTAGATCCTATACTTTTTTATGAGGAATGGTCCCTTTTATTATTGGAATAAAACCCTTTATTTTATCTAGAGAAATTCTCCATATTGTTTAAGAAATGGTTCAGGAGCATCCAGGCCTTGTTTGAAGCTAGTATCCCGGATTATCAAAGGAAACCAGAGAGGTGCACTATTAGAACAATGTGAGTAAAAACCGTTCCCCTCAAATAATACATCCCTATAATGGTAAAACATTTAATGTTTAAACCATCTAGATGGGTGTTTTTTCAGGTTAGGATGATACAAAGGGTGTGCATAGCCTACAAATTGTTTTTTAAACATGCACTACAAGTCATGCAGGGTGTGTCACCTTGATAGGGGGGTACACACGCTTGGTGAATGTTTTGTAAAACCATGCATC
This sequence comes from Viscum album, assembly GCA_963277665.1. Lineage (NCBI taxonomy): Eukaryota > Viridiplantae > Streptophyta > Magnoliopsida > Santalales > Viscaceae > Viscum > Viscum album. The sequence goes on along the minus strand of OY728150.1, from coordinate 1,928,535,428 downwards.
CAAATTGTGAAATATTTATATTTTGGGTAAAAATATAACTTTTAACCTCCATATATTTAACTCACCCCTCCATTTATTCTCTACCACACACAGTATCTCTCCCCTTCATTAATGCTCGTCCAATGGCCTAACCCATGATTTAAAACCATTTCTCAATCTATCAACTATCACAACAGATAGCCTCTTGTAAGCTCTCCATTCTATTATATCCTTTCTTGGTTTATCTTCCCATTAATGGAATTATTTTTGTCTAAGATAACATTCCATATCTTTATGATATTTGTCTATTCTTCTATTTTATTAAAATTTACACTAAATCAAGGGCCAATTTTGGATGGGTGTTCTACAACATCCATAAGGTAGGTGGTCTATACCTTTTATCTAAGGTTTATTTTTCAATCTGATTATATTAATTGTTTATCACACCAAAACTTTGGATTGTTCCTTTTTAATTAAATGATTAGCCAAAAATTAATTATTTCACCTAAATCAGGACGCCCCTATAGAAACACTATATGGTTGCATGTTTTCATCCTCATCTTAATCAATCCATTAGGTGTGTTCTTTGATATTACCTATATTAAATTCACCCCTTTGTGTGTGTGAGCTCTTTACGAAATTGTGGGAGCCTATTTAAAACTAAATGAGTTCATTAGAGATCATCTTACATATTTTTTAGGTTGTTGAGTACTATTAAAATGATTAAATTATTTAAAATTAAAATATGGAAGGATATGGATATTCTATTGGATTTTTCATCTTTATATTGATATTGTTTTGGGTATGGATACTAACATAGAACTTTCTATTTTTATATTATTTTCTTGATGTGGTAAATATAATTATAGAACTGACTTCTTATGAGGTATGGCACCTATAACATTATGGTATGGCACCGTATAGGGGACCAAGGTGTGGAACCTATGACCCCTTGGTATGTTAACTCATCATTTGAAAATGACTAGGGAACTGAGGTATGGAACCTATGAACCTTATATATTATTACTTATGCTATGGTGTCGGTGAGAGAAACTAAGGTATGGAACCTACAACTTCTTTATACAATCATATATTTGGAAATAGGTTTTCCTAGAAATAATCCTTATAATCTAGCCCATGAAGGTATATTATTAATCTAAGATTAACATTTGATGAGATCCTTGGTCACTATTAGTTATCTCTTTTTATCTCCTTCAGACCTATCCCATATTGGTTTGATACTTTATTCATATGTGGAATATGTTGAGGAGCTCACTACCTTATTCTATACCAATATATATATATTTATGCTCATATGTTATGGTATACTCTTATTATATCTTGTGAATATGGACTTTTAATACCTGCTATTCCTTTTATATCATACCTATTATTTCTAAAAAAGTTTATAGTTCATATGTAGTGGCAAGATTTGTTATAGACACATTTGGTGGTGCCATACTCACCATATATGACACAATATTTGAGCTTCCAATTGGTTACCAGAAAGAATTCATTATTTTAGGTAGGGAAAATAAAAGGTATCCAGTTTTCGATGCTTGATTGCTTGTTGCATGGAATCATAGTTCCATGGGACTCAGTTATGGCTCGTGATGTTATCTATAGATAGTATTTTTTGGACTTTTATTCTTTTCTACATGTATTTTAATATATTTCTTCTACCATGTATTGCATGTATGTTTGTGTATTTCCATCTCATTTTATTCATTTATTAAATGATGTTTCCCTTGTTATTAATTAATATTATTATCATCTGGATGTTTTAATTTTTTTTCTTTTTTTGATTTATTATATTTATATTGTTACCCATTTCTAAATCATTGTGTTACTCTAATTATGTGGCTATTGTCTCCCCACTATTCCACCTTAGGCCATTACTACTATTCTATAGCCATAGGAATATGGGGAGGCACACTTGAGGCCTTGAGTCCAACTAGGTTCAATTACTTATTAGTTAATTTGGTCCCAGACCTTATAGAAAAACTATAAGAGTTCGATAAAAAATCTATTAAAAATCCATCGGATAAGAGATGGCCCCAAAATCCTTTTTTAAATAGAAGTTATCCAAGAAATTTCACCAAGTTTACACCCTTAATATCCCACTTAGGTATTATCTTCCTCACTCACATAGTAGGCATCCCCAATTTATTTTCACTCTCCTCAATGAGGGTTGGATTTATCTCCTTCATCCATTGACTGAATAGTCTTCCATTTAAAGATTATCGAATCTATATGTAAGGTTTAGACTCCTCTTTAACCGATTGTTCATCTTTCTTGATGTTAAATAGTCACTCATGGTTTCAGTCTAATACCTCCTATTTTTATAGATTTTTTATTCTAATTAATTTCCATTTATTTTAGTTGAACCAAGGGCCAATACTGAACATGTCCAATATTATAAGGATAAGGAAGGGGTAACATCAAATTAAATCATATTTTTTTATCAGTTTCAAAGTGCATCCATTTTATGGTCACACCATTTTTCTAGGAGATGGCCTCAAAAATTAATTACCTGATTATATTATTCCATTAACAGAGTAAAATTTTAATTTAAATTTATTATAGACCCATTGTGTAGGGAGTATCTAATGGGATTCTCTACTTACCTATAACATTAAATATTCAAAATGAAATATTAAAGCATCTAATAATTGAAATGTAATAATATGTAATAACTTATTTAATAATTATGAAATGGGATAGACTTATTTGAAGGAGTTAAAGGAAACCAGATTTTATTTTTATGATTATGAAATGGGATATAACAACTTTATAAAACAATATATTGAGATTTAATCTTGTCTTATGTATTGACTGAAATCATGTAATTCAATGTTTTTTAATTTACATGGGGATTACATGGAAAGTAGAGAATGAATTAAATGATTGAGTGTAATGAGATTATTATTATCTTATTAGTGATTTTATAGGAATTCCTATGATAAATATCATGGATTTATTATGGAAATTGGTTGGTGTGAAATACCATGAGTGATCCTTAGATTCTAGTAGGTGACTCAAGTTAATGACAGGTTGTTAGGATACCATTGGATTCATTGTGTCTCATTGTTATGGACTACATTGAGCAAGACATTATATTCCACTTAGATTAATTATAATGAATTCCATGGGCTGGATCCACTTGGATTTATGTAATTATTATATTGATCAAAGTCCATTGATTAACTCCATGGAATCTCACTGCATTCCATTTTTTATGATAACATTTTAAATCTGTGTATTTTTCAGGATCTCTTTAGGTGGAATTACTTAGGTTTGTATTTTAGAATCCAATTAAATAGTTTTTAAGAATGTCTAGGATAGTTCCCTATGTTTGTACTAGTAGAATAATTCATTGGAATTCCAAAGGACACTCCCCATAGATTACTGTTGGTATTTATTAAGAGGAAATTCTTAGTTGAGCCATGTGGATTCCCTCAGATTATTATAACTATGGTTTCCTTTTTAGTATACTTTGGAAAAAAAATTCTATGATGTATACCATGTTTATAGACTCACTAGCACTATCCAAAGTAGGTATATACTGATTTTGGGGGTCAATGTGAACCCTAGTCATTTGTGTTTATTTTGCTACATTTTATTTAAATTGTTAAATTATTAAATATAAAATTTTTATATTTGTAAATATTATAAATTTTTATATATAATTCCATTTCATCCATTTTGTTAAAGACTGGTTATTTTAGATACATCAATGGTTTTAGCATATTATGTTTTACTCACACCCTAATCATGTTGTTTTCTAACTTGGATACCTACGAACCCATCACTTCTGCACTGTATTCTCTAGTATTATAAATTTTATGATCTTATGATTTCTTATCTATTAAGGTAGAGCACGGTAGTTTGGAAATTGGCCAATAAATAGGACTGATTACTATATTTTACCTTGTGTTTTCATTTTTCCTTTTGGGGACCTTTTATATATTGTTTATTTTAGATGCATTATTTTCATGACATGTATTTTGAAGATCATTATTATAATTTTGGTAATTTTATTATTTATCATCACTTTATTGGAATTAATATAACAAATTTACTTATCTGTAAGAGGTATATGATTTCATTTATTTTTTCTATTGATATACTATGATATATTGGTGTAGTCTTTTCAGTGTACCACCATATACATGCACTACTAGTTTGAAGCCTCTAGAATATGAGGAGGCATGCCTATGGTACAATAGAGACCCTCGGTATGAGAACCAGTTAATGGTATTGGGTGGTTGGGTTGAAAAATAGTATTAGAACATTTTTATTATATATTAATATTTGGGCATGGTAAATAATAGATAGATTGTTTTCGTCAAATGGTATGAATATGTTTCTTGGGAATGTCTAACCCATGTATGAGGGAATACCATTTTTTTATGTATTGGAATTTTGGTTCATGTTTTTTATTATTTATCTGATTTCTCCTCGAGCGATGCAATTGATTTATGAGTTGATGGTTTACAGGGTTTTATCACTTGGGTTGTATAGCATGAGGTTGTGTGTTCCTGAATAATGTCAAGCATTTAATATTAACAGGACATTTTCTTGATTTCCTATGATTTCTTTTATGATTACCTAGACTCGGTCATAGGTTGGTTATTTGATGTATTCGCATCCATTTATACATTTTTTTCTAGTATATGTATATGTTGTAATATTACTTAAACAATACCTAAAATAAATAAAATATATTTCTTATAACTAGTTTTCTTTGTTATTGTGAGGAATAATCTAAATAGAATTCAAATTATATCTTAGATATAATTTTTATCTATAACATGAAATTTAAAAATTATTTAACTAACCATAAACTATGAATTTTTTTTTGTTAAATTAAATGGTTAAAATTAAACAATGATATCACTCACCATGGTTATTGAGTGGTGTTAAATATTCGAAATTATAATTATTATATATAACTTATTTTGATATATAACATTTCTTGGAATTTAATTAAATATAACCCTATGTTTTGGAAATTCTAGTTTAAGAAAAATGGAAAATCATATTATTATAATTCCTACATATATGATAATGACTATATATGAAGCTGATATCTAACATATGCATGGATGGTTGAGGGTGTTTGAGAGAACTAAAGTTATGAACATCATCTGTGGTGAGACATATAGAAAATTTGGATTTTAGGTCTGTTGTAACATTGTTTTTTGGTGTGACCTTGAGTTTTGTGACACATCGTTAATATTTATTTCGATTTTGGGTTATTCCAAACTAGAGAGTGGATAGGGTTGTCCAGTCTTGAGCTCATGTGATAGACTTAGAGTGGGTGTGTTGTTTTGAGGGATTCCTTGATATATTAATTGGTGGATCGTGATATGGGTGAGCTGATCATTGAGACATAGTAGCCGAATGTTTTACATTTACTTTTTTGAGACATATGTGATATTTGAGGTTATCCAAAAATAGGGGTAATCCATGGATTTTGGAAACCTAAGAAAATTATAGGATAGTTTATTTTTATGGGGAGGATTAATCAAGGGATGTGCTAGAAATTATGTATAGTCAGGTTTATGCCTTGGTGGTTGTAGGTGTTGATGCCCAGCCATGATTTTACAAGTTGTCTTTAGATTTAGAAGGGAAAGATCAGTTTGATATATGACCCTATTTTCTGGGGAGATCATAAATGGTTGGAAATAAATTGGGTAGAGAATGGGTGAGTGCTTCTATATTTTTGTAAATTCCCAAGTTTTCTAATGATATTGTGGAGGATATAGCAATAGTGTGGTCCCTTATGCTTATTCAAAAAAGGAAATTTCCATGTTATATACTTTTGAATTGATGGGTTGACATATAGTGTATAAGGACCCAACATTAAACATTACATAATATTGAAATAAATCAAGAATTCACATTGAGGATCATTTCATGTTTAGATTTCTAGATAATTAGGACATAACAATTACATTACATCTCAAAAAAATTACAAAGTAGACACATTTACTCAGTTCCAATTTTTTTATAAAAATAAAAACTCGTAAAAAAAGAAACATATCTAGTTCCATGTTTTTGAAAGCATGAATTTTCCTTGATCCCATCATTAACCCTATTCATCTTTATATCCTGTTAATTACATTTCAAAACATGGGATGAGCATAAAAAGCTCAGTAAGGGTTATAAGAAAAGGAAATAAATAATTAGTGCATCAATAAAAACAAATCAATGAATTCATACTTTTCAATAATAAACATAATCTCTTTAACATAGCTCATAAAATCATAAGATTTGTGAATAACACATAGAAAATAAAAATAATAATGGAAACTTATGGCTTAAATATAATAACTATATTGTAGCTTTCACAGCTACATATGGTGTTATGTTTGGAATAGCCATCACAGCATACTCCCAATATCTCTTAGAAGAAACATTAAAGTTTACCACCGTCAAGTTACCCAATCTATTGGAGAGCTATCTTGGGCTCACCCACCATAGGCTTATCACAGAACCAACCATATATGTAAACAATGCCCAAGAATCATAACATAATCATATCACATAAAATAATAATAATGTAAAGATAACATTTACCCATTACAATCACAAGATATACATTCAATATATTGACAAAATCAATGCTTTATCAAACCATTCTCAAACCATTTAAAACATTTAATAATGATATTTTTGAATCAAAGTGTCCCATGCAATTTTGAATATTTTAAAATAAATTTAAACATTTAAATAATAATGTCAAAATAAATAAATCCTTAAAATCATTTCTAAAACATGGACATCAAAGGGAAGGATTTAGATGATCAAATATTTAAAACATTTTAAATGATGTTTAGTTAAAGAGTTTGTTATCACATAGAAAATACATGAATAAAAATTTAAATAATTACATTATACAAAACTTTTAATATCATGAGAATAAATATATTCATGGTATAATATGTCAAAGGGCAGTATATACATGATATAAAAGTTAATTAGTGTATAACAACAAATATGACTTAATGGAATGTTATTTGAGACAAAGTCCCATGGAAAGATCATATCCTTAGAATAAAGAAAAATTAATGACATAATTATGTGTGAAATATAATAATACACCCAATATAAGTGGATATTAAGTGATAAACAATCATTGTACATTCGCACAGATTCATAGGATGACAAATTCAAGAAGTAAAAGTTTAACCAAAAGAATTGAAATTGGGTTAAGAAGTTCTCTTCCATAATTTTGATAGCCTGACGACATCACATAGAAATTCATAAAATGTGTTGATGAGAGAGAAAAGGACCTCCCATCACATGCACATAACATGTACTGAAATAATGATATATAATAACATACCCTAACAAAATAAAATGGAAATTAAAAGACATTATGTAAAATAAGTCTTTGTCTAAAAGAGTGCAGTGGAAGGTTCCCTTACCGATTTGGTAACTTATGAAACATACACCACATAAAAGATGGGTCATACAATGAAGTTTTAAATACCCATAAAATAATTTATATTACACAAATAATACAATCATGTGAAGTACATACACCATACAAAATGAAATAGTGGGGAAAATAGCATTAATCTCACGAGAATAAAAAGTGATATGATAACCCCTAACCTCATGTCCAACAATACTCGTTCATTCTATAATATCGTGAATTATAAACTAAAGATAATTTATACTTTCTTCATAAATTTTTTTGGGTTTATTATTTTTATATCACTATTACCATGTTATAAAAATTATATAATCATTCATGTTAATAACTGTTGATTTCTCAATATTTGGTACTTGAGTCAAAAATGAACTACTTATAATTACATGTTTTCCATGTGTTCAAAATTACTTTATCTCCAGAATTATATTCATGATTTAGATATCATATATATCATAAATATCCATTATATATACATATTTATAACAGTACATAACATTTGGAGACAAGAAATGAAATTCACTATTTATGGAGATGGTAAGTCATACATACGCATGAACGCTACTTTCATTTCTATTTAATATTTTAATGGAATGAAAACATAATTATAAATAGGTATATTATAATTACAGTATAATATCATATAAAATTTCATTTACTCTATCCTTTATACATCCCAAATATGGAATGAATGAGTCATGTCACTTTGCGAGGGCGGTAGTCCGCACTTCCTCAAATGAAATTATCATATTTATCCATTATGAAAAACATAAAGGTATGATATAAATTAAAAATACAAAAGAAAATAGGTAACATGAACATAATATATATCATATATAAATATAGTTCCATCATAATGGACACCTTGATAGGTGGTTATTAATATTTTAACAATCATCACTTCGTGAGGTAGTAGTCCATCGTCCACAGAAACAGTATGTTCGTATCCATTAGATGTAGGTGTATCGAAATGTAGTTTTTATTAATTCTCATAAAAACAACCTAGTATATTTAGGATAATTGTTTATTTACAAAATAAATGAATAAATAGGGTTTAGGGAGTTAGGGAAGTAAAATAATAAAAATGAACTTAAGAGAAGACGTATCCTTTAAATCGGGTATCTCCCTTTGGTTTGAACCAAATGTTTTACTTCAATTTCCTTCTACCTAGGGTAGGGCTTTTAGGAGGAATAGAAGGATGTAGGGAGATTAATTGGGTATAGTTTGGATTTCCCAAGGGTACTGAGAGATGTGAGTAATGTTTTAGAGGTGATGAATGTTTATAAGGGGGGGAGGTCTCTTTAGAAATTTTGGAATATATTTTTTACAATAAACTTATCCTTAGTTTCAAAAGGTCCAAAACTAGTAAAATTATAATATAGGATGAATAAGTTTCTAAATAAAATCATCCAATTAGAATTGGATGGGTTTTCAAATTTTTTGTTAATTTTTATAATCTCATTTATTTAAATCATTCATTAATAAGGTAACAACAACATCATTATTGTTTCATAAATAATGTAATTTATTTGATGTATAAATATTATTAATAAAATACCATTATAGAGGAAATCATTTTATATTTAAAATTAATATTTTTAGGTAAAGATATATCTTATATAACCCAATGTAAAAAATTTATTTCTAAAAGTTATATGTTTATGTCATTTTTGTCTTTACATTAAATTAATGAATCTAATGTGTCATTGTCACTCCCAAGTGGCTCCAAGGGGTCCGAAAATCAATCCAATGATGCCAATTTTCCGAAATGTATCATCCATTGGTATTTTTTTCAATTTTTAGGGTAATTTAATATTATTATTATTATATTTATTTACCCTTATTAATCAGATTTACCTTTTTACCATGGTAAATAAAAAATTTACTGAAGTATATATTCATAATGTCTAAAAATAAAAGTTAACAATTTAAAAAAAAATTACATACTAATTCCAAATATAGAATCAATTTTTCTAAATTAAAAACATATAATTATAAGAAGTTAATTTAAAATTAATATCCATTGTCAAAACAAAAAATATGTTTTTAAAAAATAATAACTGTCAAAAGATTGACACTTGTTTATGTCCAATTTCAAAGTGAAATTACTTACAATTACCAAAATTGGATTAAATGATAAAAATATAATCTTATTAAACATTAAAACCAATTACAAAGATAATATATCAACATAAATAAATTATATTAAAAGGCTGTTTTGAATTAAAATGCATCATTTTTCACTATTCATTAAAAAAATGAACATTATGAGAAAAATACCAAAATTTCAACAAATGTAAATTTTAATGTCCCGGTTCTAAAAAAGAATATTATTTTGTTAAATATAAAATATAAAAGTTACAAAAACTATATTTAAAAATGGTTCTCCATCAAAAGGTGATAAATCAACCTTTTAAAGAATATTTGAGTATTTATACTTAAAATTGGATTCATTCACATTTTAAGCCTCTAACATTCATTGGATAAATGTAAAAACATTTAAAAAACATATGAAATCATATTTTAGTTAGATATGTTCATTCCCACCAATACAATAGTTATGCATTAACTACCATTTTAAATGATAATATTATTATTTTATTTTTCAGTATAACTCAATGTTGTGTGCTACAAAAGATTTCAAAGAAACCCATTGTTGTTTGCTTAGTATGTTATCAGACATATCATCCCCCTTTTAATTTATAAATTATATTTAATTCACAAATATTAATAAATAGGAAAATTTCATATTATTTATTTACCTAGGATTTTATATCATTTCCCCCTTTTGGGAATTGCTTCCTCGCAATTCTAAAATTGGGATTAGAAACTTCATTAAAAGTCCTAATTAAGAAAAGAGTCAATAATAATATCACTTTAATAGAAATAAAGAGAAGTACAAAGATCACCTAAGACAATACATACTATAATTCCATGGAAACATGGATATAGAGGCGAAACTAAATGTCATCACTTGATGGAGAGTGATAGAAAACATGATCAAGAAAAGTTAACAATAAGAAAACCACAAAATTTTGATGGGGTAAATGGCCTTTTATCCCCTAGTAGGAAAGGTTAATGGAAATTTTTTTTATTTTATGTTACTTTTCATAATGTGGAGGAATTCATTTATGAGCTTAACTAAAAATAGAAGGAAACATCCCAACTTTTCATGTTGACTTTCATCCTTTACTAAATTCCTACCAAAAAGACATCTTTTCTCTAAACAATGAGTATTAATTATGACATGGTCACACCTAAAATTCTAGAATCAACTTTTATATAATCACATAATCCATAAAAGAAGAACTATATATTTCCCCTGTCTTTAGACATTAACCAAAACCAATAATGTTAATACAATATTAGATAACCCCCAAAAAGGATAATATTTTATAAAAAAGAAATATTAATCTTAATCTCAAAAATTTAACATAAAATACCCAAAGTTCAACTAAGACCATTTAATAAAAAAATTTCCTTAAAATTTTTCAAAAGTAACCCTAACTAAGATTGAAAACCAAAATTAAGAAGGATTTAATCACATAGTCTTCCACAGTAAATCTTAACATTTATCTTCAAATAACATCGGCTACTCTTAAAGTATCATACTGAAAATTAATTGACCAAATCACATAATCTCTATGATAGTTAAATCATTTTCATTAATAACCCAAATAGTTATATGTTCACAATTAAAACATAGATTCTTACACAATAAAATTTCAACCATTACTCCATAAATGAGATCATATAGTGTTCAATTTTTCTAAATCATATAGTGTTCTCAAAAGAGAGAACATCTTCCAAAATAACCTTTATCACTTAATCACAAAATTATATTCCTATATTAAGGATATCCATTTGATAAAACATAAGTTCCCAAAATCAACTTATTCTTGATCCATAAAATCATTTATAAAAAAGAATAAGTTAAAAAACCAAGGGAATTCACATAGGCAATTGGTAGTCTATAAATATCAATCACACATTGTTTGTGGGTTCGATTCCCAATACTTTTTTCGATGCAATAGGTTGTCACACATTATGCATGTTGTCCTTTTGTTAAAACACAAAAAACCCTAACATGTTTTAACCTCAATGGTTTTCTTATACCTTTAATTTTCATCCCAACACATAAGACCTCCACATCTTAATTCAAGAAGACTTATATATATTGTCAATTTCTTATTTTACCTCCATATGATAAAATAAAACTATTCCTAATAGAAAGAACAACATACCTTCATCGTGGTTTCTATATGGTTTCATCATTATCTTTTTCACGTAGGTAGAAGGTCCATGAATTGTAACAATGATTTAGAGATCCTTCAAAACCATTTTTTTCCATCAACAAAATACACCTTGTAGAATATAGGTCATATGGGTGTTCGTAGAAAAATAGTTTTAGAAAATAATCATGTATGGAATATAATTTCAAAAAATATAATAAAACATGCTTTTTATAAAACAGTCAGAGAGAGTTTAAGTTGAAACATTCAATGAATGGTTCTTTTAAAATACCATAAGTTTTTTCTCAAAGACTATATTATAAAAGAAATTATTAATAGGTTACACAATGGTCTCCTTTTTTAGTTCCTTTTTTTAAATCATAATATGCTTCAAAATCTTCTAATGACATAAAATATTGGAAAATACCTTGATAATATTTACCATTCATGAAAATATGAGAATAATGTGAAAATAGGATTTGATTAAATATAACCCATGATGCACGATGATATCGAGGTATAGTGGAAGTGTTTCATATCTCATACAACTTCTTTCAAGTGAGTTTTATTCTAGAAAACATTTCACAATCATCTGAACATGACTTTTCAATAATTATTGCAAGCATGTCATCATGAAGATATAAGAATATTGTTTGAGATCCTATGCCTTTTATTTGTAACAAACGTTCTAGGATCTGAAAAGGTTATAAAACAAGGATTTAACTGAAATAATATACATAGAGACTAACCATGTGTTTAATGAAAACTCTTAATCCCTAAAGTTTTCTAAACTAAACTTTCATACCAACTATAAGGACCTAGCCTTTAGAATTACTTATTCATGATTTAAATCAAGAATTCACATTTAGGATCTTTTTGGATTTATTGTTTTAAAGAATTAGGCCACAAAAATTACATTACATCTCAAAAAATACAAAGTAGACACTTCTACTCAGTTTCGATTTTTTCATAAAATAAACTCTTAAAAAAAGGAACATGTCTAGTTACACATTTTAGACATCGTGACTTTTCTGTTATCTCATGATTGACCCTATTCATATTTTATTCTAGATAAAAACAGTTCAAAACTTGGGATGAGCATAAAAAAGCTCAATAAGGGTTATAAAACAAGGAATGAAATCATTAGATCATCGACACAAATAAATAAATTAAATAATAATTTTCAATCATACACATAATTTCTTTAATATACCTCATAATATCATAAGATTTATGAATAACACATAGAAATCATAAATCATACAGGTAACTTATGACATACATAAAATTCCTACATCGTAGCTTTCACAGCTACATATAGTGTTTTTTTGGAATACCCATCACAGTATATTTAAAGACCCAAAAATTTTAAGGAAAATTTTTTTTTCATGATTTTTTTGGAATTTTTATAAGAACTCAGTTTCTGAGGGAACCTGATTCCGAGGCCCGGTGTGCCCGGAATCATTTTCCAAAGTTTAGCTTGAGTACGTTCAGTGAACGAACAAGCGGGTTTTCCTAACTTTTGAACCGGTGCTTGGAATCGAAATCCGAGGACACTGATGGAATCACAGTGCCGGTAATTTCTTAGAAACACCATTTCTAGAGTTTTGTTTTCTTGGGTGTGGTTTTTAAATTTTGGGGTTAATTAAAGTAATAAAATAAAAGTGGTGCAACCAATTTTATTTTATTTTTGTTTAACCTAAGCTAAGTGGATGAAGTGTGACCCATAATATCCTACCCACTAGGTAGGATAATTGTGATGTGGGACACACACGAGCCCCACTATTTCATTCTTCTTAAACCCCCTCCTAAATAAGGTAACACACTCGCACCCCCATTAATTGGAAGTCAACCCTTGCGTTTATCTGTTTATGAAACACCTCTAATAATTGGGCGGTTTATACATTGCAATTAATTCAATTAATTGTTTGATTAGTTTTTTAATTTCAAAATGCTTGGCTTGAGAAATAAAATAAGACAAACTCTTATTTTATTAGATTTGTTGGGTTGTGAGAGGATTGGGGAGAATTTGCCCATGTTCGTGAATTTCTTCTTCCTCGACGAAGAATGCGAAGAACGCGAAGAATTCTGACCTCCGACGACAGACGACAGTGAGAGACGACTTCCTCGGAGATCGACGATCTGACACTCACCCTTTCATTCCTTCTTCTTGCGTCAAAGGATGGGAGACACCATTCCTCCTATGATGATCTCTGTCAAGTGTGCAGAACCTTTTTTCTTCGACTTCCCTTCCGCGACGAACCTTCGTTCAACTATGCTCGAGGTAAGGAATTATTTTAATTGTTTGTTCGTGATTACTTCTGTCGCCATTAATCATTTCAAATTGAGCCACCTGATATCGCAATAATGGGAGGATGTGGGACCGCACAAACACGGCTGACCCTCCTCCCCCTTGTTTGTTTGATTTTGTTACAGCACGTGGAAGGCGGTGCGGTGCCATTTCACTGCGCGAAAACTATGAGTTCGGCTTAAGAAATGCAGTGCCGTCGGGTAGCACCATGGAAGTCGAACAAGTCACGGTGCTGTCGTGCCACGCCGGAAAACCTGGAGGAGACCGCAGCTAGAGCGGGGCCACGGCGGAGGGGCACGGTGCCACCGCGCCATGCCGGACAGACCAATGTCGCGGCCTTTGGCCGTGATGGAGTAGGAAGCGGTGGTCGGCTTCCAGGTGCCGACATCGGAGTTGGGGGACGACACCGCCCCGGTCCCGTGGCGGCAGCAGCTGGCCAGTCAGGGGGAAGTGTCGGGGGTCGTAACCCCCAGCTGGCCAGTAGGAGCGGCCCCCATCATGGGGGCCGCGATTTCACACAGGGGGGAAGCGCGCCCCCCGCCCCCAAACCGCTCAGCCATTTCGGCCGAGCCACTTGGCCGCCAAGGGCAGGCCGAGCCACACCCAAGCGGCCCGGACCTGGACCCGCTTCGGTTCGACCTGGTTCAAGCCGACCCAGGGGGGTCTCGGGCCAGGTCAATCCTTGCCCGAAACCCCCACTTCCGGACCTCTTTAGGTATTTTTCCCATAACATGGGCTGAAAACCTCCGATCGATGCACCGTCATATGTGATGTGATCCTTGGATCACTACAGTAATTTCGGTATATTACACTCAAGGTTTCGGAGAACTTTGGGTTCGTCCGGGTTGGTTCGTACACGAAACCAATCGGGCCCTCGAAGCGAAAACGTTTATAACATGAGCTCTGGAAATTCGATTGACGTGTCGTCGACTTTTTTGGGTCACTATTGATGAGACGGAACTTTTGGCATACATCGCCTGAGTTTTGGATGCAGTTGGATTGTGGTCGGGTTGGATTGTACCCAAAATCCAACCAGGCCCCTAGAACGGAAAAGATGATAACTTTTAGACCAGACATCCGTTTGAAGAACCGTCAGCGGCGTTAGTGATCACATTAAGAAATTGTCCCTATGAGAATACTCTATTAGAGTTTTGGGTATAGCTAAAATACAGACTGGTTGGTTTGCACACGAAACTAACCGGGCCCCTGGGACGAAAAGGCTAGTAACACACAGACAGGGCATTTGACTGTTGTGATGTCTATTGCATTGAGACCCCTATGACGAGGTGGATCTTTGAGATACTTCTTCGTGGGACTTTTTGATACTTGGAGTATCGACCAGTAGCTCGTGGAGTGGACCCTCCTAGTGACGATCTAGCAGAGTGCATGGAACTAGTAGCTGGCTGAAACTTGACGACTGATGATCTATCGTCTCGGTGTGTTTTGGAAATCCCAGTGGGGAGCACTTGGTTGTAGAGGTAGACCCACGCTGGAGGAGCGCTTGGTTTTAGCGGAAGACCTGTGGTACTCAACAGAAGGATTACCTCTGGAGGCTATGAGGGGGAGTGCTTGGTTGTAGTGGCAGACCCACGACGGAGGAGCGCTTGGTTGTAGCGGCAGACCCATGGCAGAGGAGCGCTTTGTTGTAGACGCAGACCTACGGTACTCAACAGAAGGAGTACCTCTGGAGCCTATGAGGGAGAGCGCTTAGTTGTAGTGGCAGAACCATGGTGGGAAGCACTTGGTTGTAGCAGTAGGCCCACAGTACTCGACTGGTGGAGTACTGCAGCAAACCAAGATTAGTGGGTTGCGCTTGGTTGTAGCGGCATACCCACTGTACTCGATAGAGGAAGAGATCTCCAGCACTCGTGGTTTCGACTTCATGATTAAATCCCGGTTTGAGCTGAGTCTATAATCTTATTGTTTTATCATGATTGATATGGATCACTTGATAACTTAGGTATATTTATGGGCATATGCCTGGGTAGTGGTTATCCGTTGATTTCATAATCTTTATGTTTCCTCAAGATTTAGATGGGTTACTTGATAACTTGGGTATATGTATGGGAATATACCTAAGTATAGGTTATCTGTTGAGATCTTCCTTCTGGTCATCCTTGTTGGATTCAGTGAGACCTTGATGGTCTCGGGGTCCCTACTGAGTATCGTTATACTCAACCCTGCACGGGCTATGCCCGCACCTCATTGTGTTGGTTGCAGACAACGGGCAGCACAGACAGGGGCTGAGTGTTCAAGGACTAGACGGTATCCATAGGTGGACTCCACGACGAGACAGTATTCAGTGGTGGACTTCACAATGAGGTGACACTCAGAGGAGGTTGACAGGCGAGAGCGTTGTGGAGGCTGTTCGTACCTACCCTTCAGGTAGGATCCGTGGTGGACGATCCAGGAGCTGCGCTATCTGCACCTACCCTTTAGGTAGGATCCTTGGTGGACGATCTAGGAGTTGTGCTATCTATACCCACCCTTCAGGTAGGTTCCTTGGTGGAAGATCTAGGAGCTGCTTGTCACCTTCTGCCTATTTTTTCTTTTTCCTTGTACTTTATAGTTGGGTTAGTATTTCCGGCTCCTTTACTTTCATCATAGTTTGTTTCAGTTTTACTTAGTGTTTTACTTCTTCTTTTACAATGTGGTGTTTTTTTCTTTTATAAAGGAAATTTCTTCCCAGTTATTGGGATTTACTCCTTTGGTGCTAGTCGCCAGCCCCTGGCCTATGGAAGGCGGGCTTTGGGTAGTCACGGCACAGACCCCGAGGACGGGTCCAGACAAATTGGTATTAGAGGGAGGTTCGTTTCTACTGAAGAACTCAGGACTCTGATCCTTCTTCTATGTGAAGAAATAGTGTTAAGGGTATTGAGTGTGGTTATCAGTCCAGAGAGTCCAGTGTTGTTGCAGCGGCCGACGTATCCGTAGACCAGGACCCTGAATTCTGATTTCTGACTCAATACACGAAAACATTGATTGCATGTGTGTTCTAAAAGTTTTCTTTGTGATTACTTTGTGTCAGATCACCAGGTATACTGTATTAACCATGTCTCACCTATTTCATTTCGGGATGGCCCCACGACGGCAGCCAGCTAGGGTTCCAAGCGTTGTGCGGGACGACAGCCCACCGAGCGACGAGGCTTTGGTACAGGGCCCCTTGACAGTAGAGGCACCAGCAGTACCTCTACCCACTGAGCCACCGATGCTACCAGGTCCATCCACTGACGGTGCATGCCGCCTTAGTGCACTGCACGAGTTTCAGCGTTAGTGACTGCCCAGGTTCCGTGGGGAGACGGACCCTCAGGCAGCTGAGGATTGGCTGGAGGCAGTTGTTCGAGTTTTCCATCTGGTATGGACACCATCTGACCTTATGGTGGTCCTTTCAGCGAGCCTCCTACACGTGGTAGTAGGCAGATGGTGGAGCTTGATTCTCCAGTTTCACGACGAGGCATCTCTCCTTTGGATGGACTTTGAGATCCTTTTTTGATGAGAGTTCATCTTAGCCACCCTCCATGTGGTGCGTATCCAGGAGCTACTACAGCTGCGGTAGGGTAGCATGATAGTAGCCCAGTACGCGGCGAGTTTTACTGATCTCTCGCACTATTCCACAGACATGGTATGAGACCCATACTTCGGGGCCTGAACCTTTGAGCAGGGGCTCAGGCGAGAGATCAGAGCTTTAGTTGTTTCTCACAGCATTCCGACACAGACAGGGGTATTAGAGCAATCCCTGTTAGTGGAGAGTTTTCTTGCTGAGCAGTCTCCAGCAGCAGGACCCACCACTAGCCGGCATGCAACAGATTCTTATACAGTGGGAATTAGAAAGATTAAGCAGAGTTCCAAGAGGACTAGACCTACAGGTGGTCGACCACATGACACAGGATCGTTTGTGCGAGTTACCAGGGGTGGAAAATGATTTACCATGAGCGGACAATGTTACTAATGTGGCGGGGTTGGGCACCTGGCTCGTGACTATCTGACCCACCATAAAGATGACCAGTATATGAATGAAGGACCTCCCAGGCAGAGGCAGAGGTTTGATCGAGGCAGACCGTATGGAGCAGGAGACCGTGGCAGGGGAGCTGGCTGTGTAGCTGGAGGTGTACAATGCTTCGAAGTGTTGCCACCACCACCACTAGAAGTTCCACCCGGACCGCAGGGAACATGTGGACATGGGAGAGCTCAGCTTCAGGAAACTGAGTCCTACGATCATGGAGCTCTAGGAGCAGATGGATAGGAGTGGGACTGGCTCCAAACCTGGAGACTTTGTTCATGTTGCTTCTAGCTTTGTTGATGTTTGTTTGTAGATGCGTTGTGTCTTTGTACTTTGAGCTGCAGTAATAAAATACACCTTTCTTGTGGCGTTTACCTTCCTCTCCTCTCATTATGTTGTTACTAATAGGTTCTGTTTTAAAAACCGGTGACTTGATCCTCACTTTGAGATACCTACTGGAGGAGACCTAGTTACCACACACTGATGCCGACAGTGTGACTCAACCCTTGGAGGCGAGAGTAACGGTTGGATCTCTTGGTAGCAGCGTCGAGGCCTTACGACGTCATTCTTGGTATGGATTAGTATCATCCATGTCGGGATTGACTGTATTAGGCGAAAAACGTGGTTCATCTAGGGGATGTGACCAGATTTCTCTTATTAGAAGAGAAGAAATCTCAGCAGCTCTTGTAGGACCAGAAAGGTCCAAGTCATCCAAGAGCGGATGAGGAAAGATAAGAGCCGGCAAAATTTCTTGTGCTGACAAGAGGGGAAGACCACTAGAGTTCGAGAAAGGCGACCATGTTTCCCTACGGATATCACCTCGACGTGAGTTTACAAAGATGTGGTTGAGGCAACAAGTTATCTCCGAGGTTCAACGGACCTTTCTAGGTGATCAGCAGGGTAGGCGATGTGGTTTACCGCTTGACCCACCCACCTCAGTTGCACTAGGTGCACGACGACTTCCATGTATCTCAACTGAGGAGATACGAGCTCGACCCTTCGCTTTTCATCGACCATGAGGAGTTGGACATGGTCAATGGGGTGACCCTCACGGAGGTTCCAGTGGGGATCAAGGAACTACAGAAGTGGATCCTACAAGGACATTCGATTCCTCGGGTATGCTTTCACTGGCAGTGTGGGAACCTCCAGGTGAGCACATGGGATCAGAAGGCTCAGATGTGTGCCCAGTACCACTTTTGTATCCCTAGTTTGTGTGAAAGCTTTACGGGGATGTAAATCCTTGAGGTGGGAGTAATGTAAAGACCCTAAAATATCAAGGAATTTTTTTTTCTTTATTTTCTTTTGAATTTTTACAAGAACACAGTTTCTGATGGCACCTGATTCAGAGGCTTGTTGTGCCCGAAATCATTTTCCAATGTTTATCTCGGGTACGTTCAGTGAACGAACGAGCTGGTTTTCTTAACTTTTGAACCGGTGCTCAGAATCGAAATCTGAGGACACCGATGGAATCACAACTCCGGTAATTACATAGAAACACCATTTCCAGAGTTGTGTTTGCTCGAGTGTGGTTTTTAAATTTTGGGGTTAAGTAAAAAAATAAAATAAAAGTGGTGCAACCAATTTTATTTTATTTTTGTATAACCTAATCTAAGTGGATGAAGTTGGACCCACAATATTCTACACACTTGGCAGGTTAATTGTGAGGTGGGACCCACACGATACTCACCGTTTCTTTCTTCCTAAGCCCCCTCCTAAAATAAGGTAACGCACCCGCACCCCCATTAATTGGAAGTCAACCCTTGCATTTATCGGTTTATGAAACACCTCTATTAATTGGGAGGTTTAAACGTTGCAATTAATTTAATTAATTGTATGATTCGTTTTTGAATTTCAAAATTCTTGGTATGAGAAATAAAATAAGACAAACTCTTATTTTATCTGATTTTTTGGGTTTTGAGAGGATTGGAGAGAATTTTCTCAAGTTCTTGAAGTTCCTCTTCCTCGACGAAGAACACGAAGAACGCGAAGAACACTGACCTCCGACGACGGACGACGGTGAGAGACGCCGTCCTCAGAGATCGATGATCCGATGCTTACCCTTTAATTTCTACTTCCCACTTCAAAGGAAGGGACTCACCGTTCCTCCTCGGACGATCTCTATCAAGTGTGCGGAAGCTTCTTTCTGCTACATCCCTTCAGCGACGAACCTTTGTTCAACTACGCTCGATGTAAGGAATTATTTTAATTGTTTTTTCGTGATTAATTCTGTCGCCATTCTTCATTTCAAATTGAGCCGCCTGATATCGCAATAATGGGAGGAGGTTAGACCGCACCAACACGGCCAAAACATTCCCCCCTTGTTTGTTTGATTTTGTTGCGGCACAGGAAGGAGGCGCGGTGCTATTGTACCCCGCGGAAACTATGAGTTCGGGTGACGAAGCGCGGCGCCGTCGCGCCGTTGAAGTCGAACAAGTCTTGGTGTCGTCGTGCTACGCCAAAGAACCTGGAGGAGACCGCGGCCGGAATGGGGCCATGGCGGAGGGGCGCGGCACCATCGCGCTGCGGCGGAGCAGGAATCGGCGGCTGGGTTCTAGCCGCCGGCGTCGGAGCAGGGGGACGGGACCGCCCTGGTCCTGTGGCGGCAGTAGCCGGCCGATCGGTTAGGGGGAAGCACCAGGGGTCATAACCCTCGGCTGGCCAGTAGGAGCGGCCCCCCTCATGGGCGTCGCGGTTTCACACACGGGGGCAGCGCGCCGCCCACCCCCAAACTGCTTGGCCGTTTTAGCTGAGCCACCTGGCCGCTAGTCGCGCCAGCGCACCGGGCCGGGCCAGGCTGTTCCCATGCGGGCCGGACCCGGACCTGGTTTGGGTTGACCCTGTTCGGGCCGACCCAGGGCGTCTGGGGCCGGGTCGGTCCGGGCCCAAAACCCCCACTTCTAGAACGCTTTAGGTCTTTTTCCCATAACATGGGCTACGGACCTCCGATCGACACACCGTCAGCTATGATGTGATCCTTGGATAAGGACCGTCGTTTTTATATAATACACTCCATGTTTCGGAGACCTTTCGGTTTGGCCGGGTTGGTTCATACACGAAACAAGTCGGGCCCTCAGAGCGGAAATGCTTATAACTTGAGCTCCGGAAGTCTGATTGATGTGCCGTCAACTTTGTTGGATCACTCTTGATGAGATAGAACTTTTGGCATACATCACCAAAAGATTTGGATGCAGTTGGATAGTGTCCAGGTTGGATTGTACCCGAAATCCAACATGGCCCCAGGAACAAAAAAGATGATAACTTTCAGACCAGACGTCCGTTTGACGAACCATCAGCAGCGTTGGTGATCACGTTGAGAAACAGTCCCTATGAGCATACCCTATGAGAGTTTGGGGTACAGCCGAGATACGGCCGGGTTGGTTCGCACACAAAACCAACCGGGCCCCTGGGACGAAAAGGCAAGTAACTCCTAGACCGGGCGTCCGACTGACACACCGTCTATTGCGTTGAGACCCCTATGACGATGCAGAACTTTGAGATACTTCTTCGTGGGACTTTGTGATAATTGGAGTATCAACCAGTAGCTTGTGGAGCAGACCCTCCCAGTGACGAGCTAGCAGAGTGCAGAGACCTAGTAGCTGGCTGAGACTTGATGACTGCCGATCTATCGTCTCGGTGTGTTTCGGATAGCCCAGTGGGTAGCGCTTGGTTGTAGCGGCAGAACCATGGAGGAGGAGTGCATGGTTGTAGCGGCAGACCCGTGATACCCAAAAAAAGGAGTACCTTTGGAGGCTATGAGGGGGAGCGCTTGGTTGTAGTGGCAGACCCACAGTGGAGGAGCGCGTGGTTTTAGCGGAAGACCCGCAATTCTCAACAGAAGGAGTACCTCTGGAGGCTACGAGGGGAGCAATTGGTTGTAGCAGCAGACCCACGGTGGAGGAGCGCTTGGTTGTAGCGGTAGACCCACGGTACTCAACAGAAGGAGTACCTCTAGAGCTTATGAGGGGGAGAACTTAGTTGTAGCGGTAGACCAATGTTGGGAAGCACTTGGCTGTAGCAGTAGGCCCACATTACTCGACTGGTGGAGTACTACAATAGACCAAGATTAGTACGGTGCACTTGGTTGTAGTGGCAGACCCACTGTACTCAACAGAGGAGGAGTTCTCCAGCAGCCGTGGTTTCGACTTAATGATTAAATCATGGTTTGAGCTGAGTCTATAATATTTTTGTTTCCTCATGATTGAGATGGGTCACTTGATAACTTAGGCATATGTATGGGCATATTCCTGGGTAGTGGTTATCCGTTGATTTCATAATATTTTTGTTTCCTCATGATTGATATGGGTTACTTGATAACTTGGGTATATATATGGGCATATACCTAAGTAGAGGTTATCTGTTGAGATCTTCCTTGTGGTTATCCTTTTTGTATTTAGTGAGACCTTGAGGGTCTCGGGGTCTCTACTGAGTATCGTTATACTCACCCCTGTACGGGCTATGCCCACACCTCGTTGTGTTGGTTATAGATGACGGGAAGCGTAGACAGGGGCTGAGTGTTTTAGGACTGGACGGTACCCGGAGGTGGACCACATGACGAGACGGTATCTAGTGGTGGACTTAACAATGAGATGACACTCGGATGAGGTTGACGGGTGAGAGCGTTGTGGAGGCTATCTGTACCTACCCTTCTGGTAGGATTCATGGTGGACGATCCAGGAGTTGCGCTATCTGTACCTACCCTTCAGGTAGGATCCTTAGTGGACAATCCAGGAGTTGTGTTATCTGTACCTAACCTTCATGTAGGATCCTTGGTGGATGATCCAGGAGCTGCTTGTCACCTTCCACCTGTTTTATCTTTTTCCTTGTACTTTACAGTTGGGCTTGTATTTCCGGCCCCTTTACTTTCAGCACAGCTTGTTTCAGTTTTACTTAGTGTTTTACATCTGCTTGTACTATATGGTGTTTTGTTTACTTTTATAAAGGAAATTCCTTCCTAGTTATCGGGATTTTCGCCTTTGGTGCTAGTCATCAGCCCCTGGCCTATGGAAGGTGGGCTTGGGGTAGTCACAACATGGGCTCCGAGGACGGGTCATGACAGTATATTCCCAAAATCTCTTATGAGAAACATTAATGTTTACCTCTATCACATTACCGAATGCATTTGAGAGCTATCTCAGTCTCACCTAGACTAGGTTTATCACGGAACCACCCATATACATAAACAGTTCCTATGAATCATAACATAATCATAACATATAAAACAATCATAAATAAAATATAACATTTCCAAATTGCAATAAAAATATATCATTTCAATATATTGACATAATTGTTTCTTTATTAAACCATTTTCAAAACCATTTAAAACATTTAATAAATATATTTCTCAATCAAATTTTCTGATGCCACTTTGAAAATTTTGAAAAAAAATTACACTTGAAAACAATCATGTTCGTATAAAAAATCCATGAATTCATTTCTAATATATAGACACGAAAGAGAAGTATTTAGAAGATTAAATATCTAAAACATTTAAAATGGTGTTATAGTTAAAGAGTCTATTACCGCTTTAAAAATACATGAATAAAATTAATTGAAGAATTACATTAAAAAACTTTTTATATCATGAGAATAAATAGATTCAAGATATAATATGTCAAACGGAAAAATATACACTATATAAAAGTGAATTGGTGTATAACAATAAATAAGTCTCAATGGAATGTAAATTGAGACAAAGTCCATTTTTATGATCATATCCTTAGATTAATGACAAATCAATGACATAATTATGTGTGAAAAATATGAAGAAACCCAATATAAGTGGATATTATATGTAAAACAATCATATTTCATTCACACATATTCATATAATGACATATTCAATAAATAGAATTTTATCCCAATGAATTTAAATTGTGTTAAGAAGTTCTCATATAGAAATTCGACAACCTAATGGAATCACATTAAAATTCAAAAAAATGAGTTGATAAGATTGAAAACGGTCTCTAATCAAATGGAAATAATATTTATAACAATAAGGATATATAAGAACATATCCCAATAAAATAAAATGTAAATTAACAGTCATTACATAAAATATGTCTTTGACTAAAATAGTGTAGTGAATGGTTCCCTTACCAATTTGGTATCTTATGAAACATACACAACATTAAGATAGGGTCATACAATGAAGATGTAAATAACCATAAATTAAATTATTTTACACAAATAATACAATTATGGGGAGTACATATAAAACCCAAAATAAAATAGATGCAAATACATCATGAATCTCACAAGAATAAAAAGTGAGATTAAAACCCCATACCTCGTGTCCAACTTGACTAGTTTTTTATTTAATCTAATGAATAATAAATTTAATTTAATTTCTAATTTATTCATAAATTTTTTCAGGTTTATTATTATTTTTATATCACTTATTACCATGCTATAAACATTATATAATCATTTAAGTTAATAAAGGTTGTTTTGTCGATATTTGGTACTTTAGTCAAAAATGAACTTCTTATAATTACTAGTTTACCATATGGTAAAAAGTACATTATCTCCAGAGTGATATTCATGATTTGGATATCATATATGTAATATATATATCCATTATATATATATATATGTATTTATAATAGTCCAAAACATTTGGAGATAATAAATGAAATGCACCGTTCATAGAGACGGTATGTCGTACGTACACATGAACACTACTTTCATTTATACTTCCTATTTTAATGGAGTGAAAACATAATGATAGATAGTCATATTATAATTACCTTATAATATCATATGTAATTTCATTAACTCCAACCTTTATACATCCCACGTATGAAATGAACGACTCATATCACTTTGAGGGGGCGGTAGTCCGCACTTCCTCAAATGAAATTATCATATTTACCCATTATAGAAACCATAAAGGTATGATATGAATGAAAAATAAAGAAGCATATAGAAAACATAAAAATAATATATATCATATATAAATAAATTTCCATCATAATGGACTCCATTAGTGGCCGTTAGAGATATTTGAACAATCCTCATTTCGTGAGGCAGTAGTTCACCGTCCACAAAAACTGTATGTTCACATCCATTATATGGAGGTGTCTGGAATTTTAGTTATATTAATTATCAAAAAAACAACCAAGTATATTTAGGATACATTTTTTTATAAAAAAATTAATAAACGGAGTTTAGGGGGTTGGAGAAGTAAAATAATAGAAAATAACATAAGATAAGAGATTACCTTTAAATAGAGTATCTCCATTTGTTTTGAACTGAGTGATTTACATGAATCACCTTCTATAAAGTGTAATTATTCTATGTGAAATAGTCGGATATAGTAAGATTAATTGGGTAGAGTTTGGACGATCTTAGGGGCTTGGTAGGTGTGAGTAATTGGTTAGAAGTGATGGATTTTTATAAGGGGGAGGAGGGGCTCTTTAGAAAAGTTTGGAAGTATTTTTTTATTATAAACTTATTTTCTATTATAAAAGGTCCAACACTCATTAAATTATAAGATAATATGACTATTTTTAGTGATAAAATCATACAATAATAATTTTACTAGTTTTGGATATTTTGTTTATTTTTATAATCTCATTTATTTAAATAATTCATTAATAAGGTAATAACTGCACCATCATTGTGTCATAAATAATTTAATTTATATGATGTATAAAAATTATAAATAAAATACCATGAGGTATGAAATATGATTATATTTCCACATAATATTTATAGTAAAAAAGATAAGTTATATAACCCCATGTAAAAATTTATTTACTAAAAGACATATGTTTATGTCATTTCTGTCTATACATTAAATTAATTAATATAACGTTCCATTATCACTCCAAAGTGGCACAATGGGGTCCCAAAATCAACCCAGGGATTCCCATGGTCGGACATGTGTCTACCAATAGAATTGGGACACATGGTAGGGTAATTTAATATTATTATAATATTATTTTTCTACCATTATTTATTAGATTTACATTTTAACCATGGTAAATAAAATATTTACTAAAGTAAATATTTATCATGTATAAAAATAAAAGTTACATATTTACACAATTTTGACCTAATTATCCCAAATATGGATTCTATTTTTCCAATTTAAAAACACATAAGTTGAAATAATTAATTTAAAATTAATTCTTGTTGTCAAAAAAAGTCTGTTCTTAAGAAATAATAACTGTCAAGATATGGACACTTGTTTATATCCAATTTAAAAGTAAAATTACTTACAATGACCAAAATTGGATTAAATGGTAAAAATATAATCTAATTAAACTTTAAAGCTAATTTAAATGATAATATAACCATATAAATAAATTATATTAGAAGGCACTTTTGAATTATAATGTAGTATTTTTCACTATTCCTAAAAAATGAACATTATCCGAAAAATACCAAAATTTCATCCAAATTAAATTTTGATGTCCCAATTATAAATAATAATAATTTTATTTTCAAATAGAATATATTAAAGTTAAAAAACTAGATTTAAAAATTTATCTTCTTCAAAAGGTGGTAAATCGACCTTTAAAAAATATTAGCGTATTTATGATTTAAATTGTATTCAATCACATTTTAATCCTCTAACATTCATTGGATATATGTAAAAACATTTAACAAACATGTGAAATCATGTTTTAGATAGTTATATTCATTCCCATCAATACAAAAGCTATATGTTAAGTACTATTTAAAATAATATTATTATTATTTTATTGTTTTGTATAACTCAATGTTGTGTGCAATATAAGACTTCAATGAAGTCCATTATTGTGTGTTGAGTACGCTATCAGACATAGCATCCTATTTTAAAAGAATTAATATTTAATTTAAAAATATTAAAAAATATGAAAATTCTGTGTTCTTTATTTACATGGGATGTTATATCCTTCCCCCTTTTGGGAATTATGTCCTCACAATTTTAAAATTGGGCTAAAACCCTTCATTAAAAGTCCCAAATCCGGAAAGTTTCAACAAAAATATCACTTTGAAAGTAAGAAGAAGATGTACATTGATCACCCAAGATAACCCATACTAGGATTAGATGAAAACATGGATATGGGGGAGAAACTGTGTGTCAAGTTCTGATGGAGAGTGATAGAAAACATGACCCTGGGAAATTTATCTACTAGAAATCCAAAAACTTGTGGATGGTTAAATAATCATTGAATCCCCAGTAGGAAAAGTTAGTAGACAATATTTTTCTTATTTTAATTTCCATAAAGTTGATAAATTTATTTATGAGATTAATTAAAACATAAGGAAACATAATAACTTTTCATGTAGACTTTCATCCTTTACTAAATTCCTACCACAAACTCTTCTTTTCTCCAAAAGATGAGTATTCATGACGACATGGTCACACATGATAAACTGGAAACATATTCTATAGAATCAAATAATCCAAAAAATATGAACTATATTTTTTCCCTATCTTTAGGCATTAAACAAAAACAAAAAGGTTATTACAAGATTATATAATCCCCAAAAAGGATAATCTTTTATAAAAATAAAAACTACTCCTAATCTTAAAAATTGAACAACCAATACCCAAAATTCAATTAAGGCCATTAAATAAATAATTTTCCTTAAAATTGTTCATTATAACCCAAACTATGATTGAAACCCAAAACTCATAAGTATATAATAAACTAGTCTTCCATAGTAAATCTTAACATTTATTTCCAAATAACATTGGATACTCTTAAAGTCTCATACTGAGAAGTAATTAACCTAATAACATATTCTCTATGATAGGTTAATAATTTCAATAAATAACACAAAATTTTGTATGTCCACAATAAAAATATATATTACTCTAAAATAAAATTCCAACCATTACTCCACAAATGAGATCCCATAGTGTTCTATTTTTCTTAAGCATATAGTGTTCCCAAAAGATACAATGTCTTCCAAAATAACTGTTATCACTTAATCACCAAATCAATTTTCTATATTAAGGATTTATATTTTATAAAAACATTAGTTCCTAAAATCAAATTATTCTGGATCTGTAAAATTATTTAACCAAAAAGAAGAATTAATACTGACTAGGGTCTTCACATAGGCCAGTGGTAGAAGATAAATCACAATCTCAATTTGGTTGTAGTTATGATTCCCATAGCTTTGTCTGACATGACACATTGTAACATGTCCTTCATGTTTTCCTCTTTATAAACCACAAAAATAACCCTAACATGTTTTAACCTCAATGATTTTTTTATACCATTCATTTCAATCCCAACACATTAAGAACTAAAAATATTAATTCGTTAAACCATATATATATTTCTCTTTTTTATTTCACATTCATATGATAAAATAAAACTATTCCTAAGAGAAATAACATCATACCTTTATCATGGTTTCCATCTAGTTCAATCGTCATCTTGTTCACGTTGGTATATGGTCTATGCATTGAAATAATTATTTATATACCCCTCAAAATCATTTCCTTCTTTAATCCAAATACACATTGTACAACTAGGGTCATATGGGTGTTCATAGAAAAATAGATTTGAAAAATAATCATATATGACCTATAATTTTAAAACATCTAATAAAACATGATTTTTATAAAACATTCGCACAGATTTTGAGTTGAAAAATTCAATCAATGGTCCTTTTAAAATACCACAAGTATGTGCTGAGAGCCTATATTGTAAAGGAGAATATAAATCAGTTGGGCAAGGGTTTCCTTCTTTAGCATCTTTTTCAAATTCATAATATTCTTCAAAATATTGTGATAGGGAAAATATTTGGAAATTCCATGAAAATATTTACTTTTCTTGAAAATAAGAGAATACTATGAAAATATGATTTTATTAAATGCAACCCATGATCCACAATGATATCAAGGTATCATGGAGGTGTTTTAAATATTAAAAAACTACATGCAAGTGAGTTGTATGCTATAAAAAGTTTCACAATCATCTGAACATGACTTTGTAACAATTATTTCTAGAATGTCATAAGGAAGATATAGGAATGTTGTTTGAGATCCACCACCTTCCATTTGTAACAGACATTACATGATCATAAAACGGTATAAAACAAGGATTTAACTAAAATAATAGACATAGGGACTAACCATGTCTTTAACAAAAACAATTAATCCCTACATTTTCTTAAACCGGCCTCTGATACAAAATATAAGGAACTATACATAAACATTACTTAATCGTGAGTTAAATCAAGAATTCACATTGGGGATCTTTTTAGGTTTACATTTTTAGAAAATTAGGCCATAAAAATTACATTACATCACAAAAAAATTACAAAGTAGATACTTCTACTCAGTTTTCATTTTTTCCTAAAATAAAAACTCCTAAAAAAAGAAACATGTATAGTTCCATGTTTTAGACAACATGACTTTTCATTGATCCCATCCTTTATCATATTCATCATTATGTCCTGTAAAAAACATTTCAAAACATGGGATGAGCATAAAAATAATAACAAGGGTTATAAGACAACGAATGAAAACATTAGTTTATCAATGAAAACAAATCAATAAAATAATACTTGTCAATAATAAACATAATCTCCTTAACATACCTCATAAAAACATAATATTTGTAAATAACACATAGAAAACAGAAATCATTATTGTAACTTAAGGAATTCATAACATACTTACATTGCAGGATTCACAGCTACATAGGGAGTTACATTTTGAATACCCATCAAATTATATTCCCTAAATCATTTTGGAGAAACATTAACGTTTACGTCCATCATGTTACCCAATGCATTGGAGAGGTATCTCGGTCTCACAGACCCTAGGATTATCACAGAGCCACCAGTATATATAAACAATTCCTAAGAATCAAAACACAATCTTAACACATAAAACAATCAATAAGTAAAGATAACACATCCTCATTGCAATCACAAGATATCATTTCATGATATTGAAATAATCAATGCTTTATCAGACTATTTTCAAAAACCATTGATAACAATTAATAAAGATATTTTTGAATCAAAGTGTCCCATTCCACTTTAAATATTTTGAAATAAATTTACAATTTAAAATAATCATTTCTATATAAATAAATCCGTAAAATCATTTTTAAAATAAGGAAATGAGAGAGAGGGATTTATAGGATTAAATATTTAAAACATTTAAAATTATTTTAGTAAAAGATTATGTTACCAAATAGAAAATACTTGAATAAAAATAATTAAACAATTACATTAAACAAAAAATTAAATATCATGAGAATAATGATATTATGGATATAATATGTCAAAGGGAAGTATATACACTATATAAAATTGAATTGGGGTATAACAACTAATAAGTATTAATGGATTGTAAATTGAGACAAAGTCCATTACAAAGATCATATCCTTAGATTAAAGACAAATCAATGAATAAATATGTGTAAAAATAAGAATATACAAAATATAAGTGAATATTAAGTGTAAACCAATTATATTTCAGTCACACATATTGATAGCATGACATATTCAATAAGTATAACTTTATCCCAAAGAATTGAAATTGTGTTAGGAAGGTCTCTTATAGAAATTTGAAAGCCTAACGACATCACTTTATGATTCATAAAATTAGTTAATGATACTGAACAGGGTCTCGCATAAAATGGACATAAAACTTATAGCAATAAATATATATAAGAACATATCCCAATAAAATAAAATGGAAATTATAAGACCTGTCATAAATTATGTCTTCGACTAAAAGATTACCGTGAAAGGTTCCCTTACCAATTTGGTAACTTATAAAACATACTCCATATAAAAGAAGGGTCATAAAAGGAAGATTGAATACACCCAAATTAAGGTATATTACAAAAATAATACAATCATGGGTAGTACATACATTAGAAGAAATGAAATAGTGGCAAATATAGAATGAATCTTACGGGAATAAAAAGTGAGATGAAAACCCCTTAACTCATGTCCGACTTGACACGTTGATTATTTAACCTCTTGAATAATAACCTAAAGATAAGTTATACTTGATTTTGAAGATTTTTCATGTTTATTGTTCCTTTTATATCACTTATTATTACATTATAAACTTTATATAATCATTGAAATTAATATTGGTTGTTTCGTCGATATTTGGTACTTTAGTCAAAAGTGAACTTCTTATAATTACAAGTAGTCCTTGTGGTAAAATTTTCATTATCAACAAAATGATATTCATGATTTAGATATCACATATATCATATATATACACTATATATATATATATGTATTTATCACTGTTCATAACATTTGGAGATAAGAAATGAAATGCACAGTTAATGGAGATGGTAAGACGTATGTACACATGAACGCTACATTCATTTCTATTTAATATTTTAATGGAATAAAAACATAATTATACATAGGTATATTATAATTCTAGTATAATATCATATATAATTTCATAAACTCTATCCTTTGTACATCTCTAGTATGGAATGAATGATTCATATCACTTTGAGGGTGAGGAAGTCTACACTTTCTTCAAATGAAATTGTCGTATTTACCCATTATGGAAACTATAATGTTATGATATAAATTAAAAATACAAAATCATAGAGAAAAAAATAATAATATATATCATATATAAATATATTTCCATCAAAATGTCCACCATGAGAGGAGGTTGTAGATATTTGAAAAATCAACATTCCGTGAGGCAGTAGATCGCCATCCATAGAAACAGTATATTTGTATCCATTATATGGAGATGTCTTAAATTGTAGATTGAATAATTCTCATAAAAACAACCTAGTATATTTAGGATACTTTGTTTGTTATAAAATAAAGTAATAAAAAGATTTTAGGGGTTAGAGAAGTAAAATAATAGAAAAGAACTTAACAGAAGACGTTACCTTTAAATAGGGTATCTCCCTTTGGTTTGTACCACTAGGTTTACATGAATTTCCTTATACATAAATTAAAGATTCTTGGAGGAATATAGGTATATAGAAATGTTAATTGGGTATAGTTTAGATTATCCAAGTTTCTTTTGAGATGTGAGAAACAGGTTAGAGGTTATGGCTTTTTATATGGAGAGGAGGGGCTCTTTTGGAATGTTTGAATGTAATTTTTTATTATAAATTTATTCTCAGTTTCAAAAGATCCAAAACTCATTAAATTTGACAATAGGATGAATATTTTTATAAATAAAATCATCTAATAATAATTGGACTAGTGTTGGATATTTTTGATGATTTTTATAAACTCATTTATTTAAATCATTAAATAAAAAGATAATAACTGCATCATCATTGTTTCATAAATAATTTTATTATTTTGATTTTTAAAACTTATAAAAAAATACCATGATTTAGTAAATATTTTTGGCCTAAAAATTAATATTTATAGTTGAAGAGATAACTTATAAAACCCATGAAAAATTTAATTTACTAGATGATATATGTTTATGTCATTTTTTTCATTTGTATAAATTAATTACTATAAAGTGTCATTATCACACTCAAGTGGCTCCATGGGGTCTCTAAATCGACCTCAGGATGTACATGCTCGGACATGTATCAACAAATTGGATTAGTACACATGTTAGTGTAATTTAATGTTATTAAAATAATATTTTTTTACCCTTATTTATCAGATTTACCTTTTAACCATAGTAAAAAATATATTTACTGATGTTAATATTCATAATGACTAAAAATAAAAGTTACCTATTTAAAAACATTTAACCTCCTGATTACAAATATGGAATCCATTTTTCCAAATTCAAAAAACATAAGTGGAATATATTAATTAAAAATTAATTCCCATTGTCAGAACAAAAAGCGTGTTCCTAAGAAATAATAACTGTCAAATGAGTGACACTTGTTTATATCCAATTTCAAATTGAAATTACTTTAAATGACCAAAATTATATTAAATGGTAAAAATATAAAATAATAACACTTTTAAACCACTTAAAAAGATAATCTAACCATATAAATAAATTAAATTAAAAGGCTGTTTTGAATTAAAATGCAGTATTTTCGATATTCATAAAAATGAACATTATCGGAAAAATACCAAAATTTCATCCAAAATAATTATTTATTTCCCAATTATATAGAAAATTATTTTTATTCAAATAGGATATATAATTGTGAAAATAACTATATTTAAAAAGGGTTCTTCGTCAAAAGGCGGTAAATCATCCTTTTAAAAAATATTAGAGTATTTGTGCTTAAAATTGGATTCACTCACAATTTAAGCCTCTAAAATTCATTGGATAAATGTAAGAACATTTAGAAAACATGTGAAATCATATTTTAGTTATTTCAGTTCATTCCCTCCAATATAACGTTTATTCGTTAACTACTATTTAAAATATTAATAATATTATATTATTTTTTGACATAACTCAATATTGTGTGCAACATAAGATTTCAAAAAACCCGTTTTTTCGTGTTGAGTACACTATCAAAAATATAATACAATTTTATCTTAAAATTAATATTTAATTCACAAATATTAATAAATATGAAAATTTTCTATTATTTATTTACCTGGGATGTTACATAGTGAACATGGATAAGTGGTATATTAGGCATGTGAGCATAACATAGATGGATCTCAGATCAAGTAGGTTGATCAAGGAGGTGTAGTGTATTGATTATTTGATTTACACATTCTATATTTCCTATTTAGTATCCTAATTTGTTGACTACTATTTTATAAGGTCAAATTGGGTACTTTTGTTACCTTAAACAATTTATTGGTTTTTTTCTGACCAACTTGGTAGTTGAGATGGTATAGCCTAAGATTGACTCACTAGTTATAATCATAATGTAATAAATATTTTTTGTTTACTTTTGATGACATGTGAGATATTTTGATGGATTATTTTTAAAAAATATTCAGAGAAGGTATATTGAGATTGGATGTCACATGACTTGGGATGTGAGATCCTAGAAATGGATGGAAGTGTGTGGTGGGTAATTTGATGCATTTAGTATATGGATAAGTATTTTTAGGTTTCATGTTTTCAGTTCCCAAAGACATGTCTAGATTATGGACCTTATGAGAGGTATATATTCTTTGATAGTGGGGTATATGACTCCTTATCTTTCTCGAACTACATGAATAATGGATTTGGTTTTATAACGGGATTAGTGAACAATTGTCCCTATTTTGATGTTTGAAATAGTGTGTGGTAACTTGTTTTATCATGATTATTAAATAGGTGTAGAACCATGAGGTTTTGGGGTAAAACGACTAGAGAAAGAGTGTATATATGATAAGTGCAGGTGTATTTATCATGGGACGTAATTATATGGGGTGTGATTGATGCATGGAATATGATTTCAATAAGAAATGATAATTTGGTCATTGTATTAGGTGTTATTAAGAGATTTTTTATGGTCAAATAAAATGATATATTGGTTGAGGTAATTTTGAAATAATATTTAGAACTGTTGAGTGAAAACTATGGGCCTTGTGGAAAACATGATATGAATAATTATAAGGGAAAGGGTCTTTAGTTAGAACCATTGAGACTTGGTGTACAGTGATGGTTAATCACTAGTATAAGAAAGTGGTTAATTAAGGAATTTCAATGTTAATTATGTCTCACATGGAAGTTTATCTAAGTCATATTCCATGTAGAATGATAAGGGCATTGAAATTTTTATTTTTGGTTGGTAGTGGTTCTCAAGAAATATTGTTCTCATTGATCAGTAATAAGGAAGTCCTCATGTGTGGAGTCAACCTTGGTATTGGGACCTATGATTATCACACATAGTAGTTTCCAAAAAAATCATATGTGGTGTGTTGAGAATATCAACTTAGTAATGATTGATGTTTTGTTGACACTTTTGTACAACATTCAAGGATGCACACTAAATTAAAAGGTAACCATATGTGTGTATCTGTTGGTTAGAGGTTCATGGAGCTAGTATGAATGGTTTTTGACAAAATTCGGATTTGGGTAACAATCAAAGGATATGATCAAGTGTGATCATAGAGAAGAAGGTTTGTAATGATACAAGGATGGTGACATTGGTTCTTAGAAAAAACATACCTACCAAATAGAATTAAAAATTAAGGCCTTTTGTTATAAAGGGTCATGGGAGTGAAACCGTGACTTCTATAAAGTCATCAAGTGAGTGTGGACTATTTTAAACCCCAGGAACCAGCCACTGAGGTCTGCCGTAGCAGTTTATAAATTCATGAATTCCACTAGAAGTAGTTTTTAATATGGAGTTTATTGAATTGATCAATGTAATTGTGCATAAAGAGATGGTGTTTTTCTTAATGAAGATATTTTTGATTGGTTTTGTTGCATAAATTCCTAGTGAGATCATAGTGGTTAAGGGTTTCTAGAAGCAATTATCTTACAGGAGAACTCTAAGAGTTTTCTATTGATCTTGTTAATTTGTGAGGACTTTTCATTATAGGAAAATGTTATATAAGGATCTATATCACTAACCTAATGGGCCCAAAATGAGTGGTTTTTCTTTTATGATCATTCCACCAAGGATTGAACACCATCATATTTGGATGATATAAAAGATTATTCCAATAGGTAGTGTTGTTTAAAGGTAGTAGAAGGATTTGGGATGGGGAACAATGACACATTGAGGTACAGCTCGGGGATGAATTATTATATTGTAGGGAGATTTTAAAAAACTTACCCATCATAAAGATATATGTTTTTAAAAAAATTATAAACTTAACGTTGTACCCTTTTTTGGGTATGATTTGGGGGTTTATAGTGGTCATGGAGGCATTCATATGGTTTATGAGAATCCAGGGCCTTCATGAAACTAGAAGTAGTTCCACTCGCTACTTGTTATATAACCATTTTCTAGTTAGTATAGAGCCATAAAATATCTAAGGGAATATCTAGAATCCTCGCAGTTCTTCTAGACATACAACCTAACTAGTGGGGGAAGCGGCTAACTGATGGCCCCTAGATACTTTTTTAAATGGTTTAGTGAGATAAATTCACCAAGA
This sequence comes from Viscum album, assembly GCA_963277665.1. Lineage (NCBI taxonomy): Eukaryota > Viridiplantae > Streptophyta > Magnoliopsida > Santalales > Viscaceae > Viscum > Viscum album. The sequence goes on along the minus strand of OY728150.1, from coordinate 1,928,499,516 downwards.
TAACCCCTTATTACCCCACATGAATTTCTGATTCCTCACTCACACATCACAAGTCCCCCACATATTTTTCATCTCCTCTATGAAGGTTTCATTAATCTTACTCATCCACGAATGGAATCTTATTACTTAAAAAGAATTGGAAATATTGTGGTATGATTACAACTCCACCTTTTTTCTTTCATTTTCCTTATCACATCTAAAAAATCACTTACTCTTTATGTATAATACATCCAGATTTAGATAATTTGTATCTGTGTTGTTTTCTACCATTTTAGACTGAATTAAGTTCCAATATCAAATGTGTGGATTCCAATAAGGATAAGTTAGCGGGTCAATTAAATTAACCCATTGTCTTTATTTGTTTTAAAGGGATTCTATTATGAAGTATCTCTACTTTTCTGGGTAATTGATTCCAAAATTAATTATATACTTTAGTTATGAATTTTACTCAATTAAAAGATTCTTTAAATGCATTATAGAGCCATTATGTATGGGTATTCCAATAAAAATATTGATATGTAATAGAAATTAAATAGGACTAATAAAATATTATGGATTATAATTATAGAAATGTTAGAATATATAATTCCGTGTTTAATTATTATGAAATGGGTGATCCTTGTCTAAAAGGTTATAAAAGAAATTATACATTAGATAAATTATTGTGAAATATAATTTCAAAACCATCGATAACCTCAGATTGAGATTTATGCTTTTCTTGGGTAATGAAAGAAATTTAATAATTGGGAATTTAAAAATTAAAAATGTTATTACATTTAAATTAAAGAATGAATTAAATTATTTAGTAGCATGGGTTTTTTGGTATTAGTGAGTTTCTATGAATTCTATGGATATATTACATGGAACAGATTTCACCATTATTTCATATTCATTTTTTCCTTTACACGACTATGTTAAACAAATTTTGTATTGTAAATTTAAATTATTTTAACAAATTAAACTTCTTTATTGATTCAATAATTTAATATTTATCACAGTTAAAATGGTAAATTTGACTTGATTTGATATTTTCATTGTAGGTGGTAGTGATTTGTAGGATCCACAATGATGTTCAAGAAATGCAGCTTAGACAGTACCTAAATCCAAGAATCCCAGTGGCCTCAGCCACACATTACTACTAATACAGACATCCACATAGGATAAACTATTTTAATGTGATCCAAATTTTAGTGGTATACAACTTCAATTAATGGAACCAAGCCTAATTAGTCCACTAAGTGGCCCAACCGAACAAATATGTCCAATAAAATGAATATAAAAATAGTCAAAACATTGCCTCTGTATTTTGAAAATATATCATATTTTATACATTATCTTTCCCCCATATTTATCATGGATATATAAAGGAGGTTGGAGAAGATTTTTTTTATAAAAAATATATAAGATTTTATAGTGGCCTAAAACCATGGGAAAACTAGTTTCTCTAAATCAGGGTGACCAAAAACCACCTCCCATTGTGACCATAAATGGACACCTTGGGAACCACATTTAGGAATTCATGTAAGATGAAATTTGTGTAATTTTGGAGTCCAAAAAGAGTTCTATACTAAATTATAGAAGATATTGAATAAATGGTAAGTGTTACTTCATCATCATTGTCTTTCTCTCCTCCACTGGAGTTCTAAAAGCCTTGTGATCACCTAGGGAGGAATGTGATGTAATATCGAGATTCATGATTGTAATATTTGAATGATATTTTTAATTCATGGTTTTTATGTTCTTTTTACTCATATTAAATTATTATTTTATTTATGTACTTTTTCATACTTGACTCGAATGATCATTTATTGAGTTACCCTTTCCTGTGATGTTTCATACACAGTTACCCATTTATTTTTCCCTTTTTTAATTGTGGTGTTTGTGTGGATCATATTAGTAAATTGAACTATAGTAAACACTTTCATGTATAATTAAACTTATTTCATGGTATAAAAAATAAATAAAATACAAACCTAGAACCCATATCGAGTTCTTCATCTGTTTCCTTGGTGATATTCGTTTATGAAGTAGAACACAAATCACAGAATCATCTACGGTAACTGGTGAATCATTTTGTATTCTTGAGTGAACCCTAGGTGCTATCCTAGTGTAATATCATTAATAAACCAGTAATAGGTGTTAAATCTAGGGATTAAAATATCATAATCTTGTCTCTTGAAGCGTTGAAGGATGAGAATCATGAGATTTCCCTTGGTTGATCACAGTTAATCAATTCTGTTAATTTCTTCTTTGTTTTATCGCATTCATTTTTCTACTAGATAATTATCAACCACCAAATTTTAGAAAATCCTATTCCAATTTAATTTTTTTAATAAAAAATCATGTTTTTTAATTAATGATCTAATTCTTTATCGAGATATGACATAAGGTTCTTGTTATAATATAGATATTATACTAAAACCAAAAAAACTAATTTGACATGTTCAACAATGTCATCAAATATTGGTGTCATTTTCCGAGTTCCAAGATCTTTTTTCCTTTCATTCTATTATATTATTTCCATATTTTATTTTTTTATTTATTACTCCTTTCAATATCCCCTTCCCTTTTTGTGGTTTTTGTTATTGTTTTTTTTTCTTTCTTCTTCTCTCTTTCTCTCTCTTCCTCTCTCTCTAATTAGGTAATATAACAATATATTTTACTTTATCATTGAATGATTCTTAATTTCTTTATTTTATCTATATTCTATTATAAAAATGAAAAAAAATAATTCAAAAAAATTCCCAACTTATTTTCCTGAACCGATCAAAAAATTGCTTGAATTTGACCCAAAAATTAAAAATAAGAATCACACACAAATCTGGTAATTTAGAGTAGTAAAATAAATTAAAAATAATAAACCCCTTTTGGAACCTCAAGTGGTCCAAACCCAATCAAAAATATAACTAAATTAAACCCCCAAAATTATGGCTTCAAATAATCAAACCATTAAAGAACTGATCACCCTGGGTGTGGAGTTCCAACCTATGTACACCTAATATTTTGAAGAAGCATCCAACTATGAGATGAGATCAGTCCTAATCCACCAACTTCCTAAATTTCATGGTCTTCCTAGTGATGACCCTCACAAAAATCTCAAAGAGTTTCACATAGTACGCTCCATCTTGAAACCTCAAAATGTGTCTGGGGATCTCATTATAATTAGGGACTTCTTTTTCTCCATAAATGGTGTAGACAAAGACTAGCTATACAATCTTCCTACCTAAATTGGGGGTTGAAAAGATCGGAAATGAATATTTCTATATATTTTCTACCCTGCCTCTTAAATTTCATCAATTATAAATGAAATCTTTGTAATTATGAAATCATAAAGGGAAAAACTTCATGAATATTTGGAAATATTCAAAGGACTTTACTCAGGATTACCCCCACCACCAAATTTGTGAACAATTTATAATTCAGTACTTTTATGAGGGAATTATCCCCATGGATCATGGAATGATAGATTCTTTAACTGGTTGTTCTATAGATGATAAAACCCTTTCCACCACTTGTGACGTAATAGCCAACATGGGTAAAAATGAACAACAATTTAGTACATGAGTAGTTGCACCCACTTGAGGAATTTATGAGGTAACTCATTCATCCATAGAAATAAATGTAGATAATAAAATTCCTAAGATTCATACCATTGTAAGTAAATTACCTCAATAAAAAGGTAATTCACATTCTCCTCATATTCTATTACATTGTGTTATTTGTTCTGATGACACTCATTTTTATGACTAGTTCTCCGAACATCGGGATTCATATGATGCATTCATAGTAGTATTCCCTAGACTTCCATTCTAATTAGAACATCCCATAAATCATGAACCATTCATGAAAAATCTAATCCCAAGGTGTCAAGGACAACCATAATTCTGAAAAGGAGGAAACTCAAGCTACGCCAAGAAAAATTGGTATAAAAAATGCCAAGGTTTGAAACCTTTTTATCAAATAAAATCTCCAAATAATCATCCTCCTCCTATGTCTGAACCTTGAATCGATGATATGGTAAAGCAAATGGAAACCAAGAACCTCCAGTTCATACTTACCACACAATTTTCTATTCAAGACCTGCAAAATCAAATGGGAGAATAATAAAACACCATCGGTTAGATAACAATGCATGGTTATAGAAATCTAGTATCCTAGCCTATATATAATCCATAATAAAAAGGTAATATTTTTTCAATCACAACTTGTATTGGTAATGAAGCTTCTTCTTCCACTAATTTTATACAATAGGTAATCCCCCCATTTGAAAAATCTCTTTCTCTACACATAAATGATTCTGATGAACATAAACTGAACAACAAGGGTAAATAATTTATTATTGAAGATTCCCCTAAACAGTTCATTCCTCTTTCTTTCACCTAAGGGATCTCTAAACCTCATAAATATTTTGATAATGATATTGATAAAGAAATAATGGAAAAATTTAGAAAGGTTCAAGTTAACACTCATTTTTTAGATGTTATTAAATAAATCAATCACTATACCAAATTTCTTGAAGAACATTTCTCCCATAGACAGTGACTAAAGGGGAATGATAGATTCAGCCTGGGAAGAAATGTCTTGACATTGATACAAACACCAATTCCACCCAAATGAATGGATCTAGGTACTTTACTGATACCTTGTACAATAGGTGATACCTTATTTTTAAATGCAATTATATACATCATTTCTTCAATTAATGTATTGCCTTACTATGTGTATACTTTTTTTAAGTTTGGAGAGCTTTAGCTGACGAGAATTGTTGTTCATCTTTCCAAACAAATAAAAAAACACCCATCAAAAGTGATTGAGGATGTCCTAGTAATATTTAATAATCTCATGTTCCCAATATAATTCAACATTATTAAGATGAAGACACCCAAACCCATGGACATTCTCCTCACATAATTATTAGGACATTCCTTATAACATAAAATATGATCATTAATGTCCACAATGGTACACTTTCTATGTAGTTTGGTGGAGAAAAGTAGTGCTTTAATATCCTTGATTCCATGAAACACCACTTTGAAGGGAAATCAACTATTCCTGTCTATTCTTTGGAAGTTCTCTTAAATGATACACACACACACAAAATTCCATCCTCGCCCCATACTCTGATTCATTTCCATCATCTTCATCCTTGTATGATTTATGTTTTGATTCATGTTTTGAGAGTTGTGTAGGTTAAAAAATGTAAATATTTTTCTATAAATAAATATTTCTTTGATTCATAGTTACACATGACCCTTTGATGATTCTGAAAATTTCAATTCCATTGATTATCCTCTTAGGGAGAATAAACACAAGAAGATAGATAGTTTAATGGACCTCACTCCCCCTAAATCCACCCCCTAAATCCAAAAACCACAAGTGGTAGAATTAAAACCACATCTATGTAATTTAAAATATGATTATATTGAGTCTATTGACCAATTTCCCATCATTATGGAAAATAATCTCTCTCAATAGTATAAATCAAAACTGATCTCACTTTTGAGAGAGTGTAAAAATAAAATTGGATGGACATTTACTGATATTATCAAGATTATCCCATTTAATTTTATAAACCATATAATTTTATATGATTAAGATAATCCATTAGAGAATGAAAAATGTTGTTTGAATCCTAACATACTAGAAGTTGTAAAACTATAAGATAGTAAAATACATACTTCTCGAATCATCTATCCCATATCTGAAAATTAATAGGTTAGACTAGTGAAATTGTGCCTAAATTACTAGAATAATTATATTGTTAAATGAAATTAATGAATTGGTTCTAAAACATGTGAAAAATAGTTATTCAGTCTTTATTGACTACTGTCGATGGAATCTAGCCATGAAAAAAGACTACTTTCTTATAACTTTCATTGATCAAATGTTTGAAAGAATGGATAGTAATTCCCATTATTATTTCCTTTATGGATAATCAGGTTTTTTATGAATCCATATATTCCCTAATGATCAATGAAAGAAAACATTTACCTATCCATTAGGCACATTTCTATTTCGAATGGTTCATTTGGGTATATTTAATGCTCATAGTATTTTTCAGCGATGTATTTTGAGTATTTTTTCTGTACGTTCATAGTTATATGGAAGAATTTATGGATGACTTTACAATTCATGGAACTTCCTTCGATGAAAATTCGGAACACCTATGTTCTATCATCCTTCATTGCATTGAAATAGATCTTTAATTAAATTATGAAAAATTTAATTTCATGGAGGAGTGGGGGATAGTTATTGTAAATTTTATTTCAAGTGACGGGATAAATAAAAAATTTAATTCTTTTCATTACTTCCATATAATAAATGTGTCTTTTAGGTGTGATATTCCTTGGTCCATGCTGGTTTTTTACCACCGATTCATGAAATAAATTAGTAATATTGTACTTCCCATATACTAGTTATTACAAAAAGACATTGAGTTTTTATTTGATAAAATAAATTCAATCCAATAAAAGGAGTCTCACATTACTACCAATCATCCAACCTCCATGGTGGGATCACCCAATTAAATTTCTGTGTGAAAACTCTAACATTCAAGTTAGGGTAATTTTATCATAAAGGATTGAGAAGGCTCTATATGTCATTGAAAATGCCTCACGTACCCTATAACCTTCCAAAGTGAAATACAAAACTACTAAAAAAGAACATCTTTCAATTTTTTTCCTTGTAAAAATTTCTTTCATATCGTATTGGGTTAGAAATCATATCCTTATCTTATCTTGTTACCCATATATTTATACTTAATAAGTCCTAAGACAAACCCCACCTCAGATAGTGGATAATCCTCCACCAAGAGTTCGAACATTATATTCTTGATAAGATAGGAGTGAAAATGTGGTAAATGACCACATTTTTGGGATTTCCCAACCATTATACCAATAAGTTGAATAATCCCACTCTATTGGAGAATTATTTCTTTATGTGAACCTTTGTGATGTTTTGGAATTTAACCCTTGGTATGTAGACATTGTGAATTTTCAACCAACTTCTAGGGACCACACATATTATAGCACTTCACATTCCCAAAGACATAATTGTGGATAATGATGGTATATTTGGGATGACCCATATTTGTGGAGAAATTTTAGTGACCATGTTGTTTGTCGGTGTGTCCCTAAACATGATTTCACCTCAGTTTGGACCTTCTACCACACATTGTCTCATAAGGGCCACATTGGTACTCAACATATAGATCAAGAGTTCCTTGACTAGGGAATTTATTGGCCAGCATTGCATAGATATTCCCATTTTTTTTAAATTCATGAACTTAGTGTCAATTTCGGGGTAATATCACTAAGAAGAATGAAATGGACAAATATCCCATGTTATTTTGTGAAATATTTTATACATGGGGATTTTCCACTATGGGGTCTTTAAAAAATTCATTTGGATTTGGGAACATCATAATATTTGTTGAATATATCTCTAAATGGGTGGAGAAAAGGAAACAAGTAATGATGAATCTCAAGTGGTATTTTATTTTTGTAAGGGCCAAACTTTTTTGTTGGTTTGGTTTTCCACGATTCATCATGAGTGATGAGGGTTCACAATTTTAAAATCACAAAATGAAAAACATGATTCCTAAGTATGGGGTGTTTCATAAAGTATCTATTGTATATCACAACCATAATAATAGACAAGAAGAAATCTAAAATTTGTAAGTTAAGTTAATCCAACATAAAATGGTATAACCCAAAAGAAAAGATTATAGTTTGTTCTTGGATGAGGCACATTTGGCATACCGAACAACTTTCAAACCTCTGATCAGAATTTCACCCTAAAGGATTGTGTTTGGAACATCTTTTTACCTCCTAATAGAGGTATAACACCATGAATATTGGGTTGTTCAACAATGTAATATGAATCGTTTAGATGCAAGTGAGCATAGGAAACAACATATCCAAGAGTTTGAAGAAATTCAGTGTGATGCATATGATAACTGCCAAATATATAAAAAGAAGACAATGTCCATCATGGATGGGATGATTCATTAGTGGATGTTTCATATTTGTGAAAAGGTACTCATGTATAATTCCTGGAAAAAGCTCCATCGAAGTAGACTTCATTCCTAATGGATTTTTCCTTATATAGTTTCCGACATTTACCCATTCAGTGCTATATATGTTTTTCATGAGAATAGTCGAAAAAGGTTTTCTATCATTGGGAATAGGCTTACAAACTACTATGGGGATTTTATAAAGCATCTCATGGAGGAAATACTATTGACAGATTCCATATATGACACCACATAGTAGGTTTTCTCTTCTTCCTACCTTTATTTACTTGTCTATTTATTTAAAATACTTATGTTGAGGATAAAATATTTTTTATCTATGGGAGAGAGTGACATGTCATAGTTAGGATTAAAAAAATAATTTTTGATTTATTTTTATTTATTTTTGTTTTTATATAAATATTTATCATTAAAAGAATATATAAATCAATTTTCATGATTGAGTTTATTTTGTGGAAAATTAACCTTTTTTAGAAAAATGTTTTCAAATATTTTTTATATGGAATATTTTTATAGAATTTTTATTTTCAAATCATTATAAGGTGTTTAATTGATTTTTGGAACCCATGACTCATTAACAATGACCAATATTTTATTCCCTTACCTGAGAGACATTCAAGGCCATTTACTGTATATTATTATTTTTAATTGTTTTCTAGAGAGTATTAAGTCATGTTGAAAAACTATAACTTTCCTTGATTCTGTTATAATCCATATGATTTAAGTGTACTAAATTCATGATAGAGTCCATTATTCATTAAAATTACCTTTGAACATTTAACCTCTACTTTTTGCTACCTTTACATTTTAACATTCTTAAGACTTATAGGCCATGAAATTCTAATTATGTATCCAACGTACAAGCTAATTTATCCCTAAATACCCATCTCATGTGTACATTCTTGTTTAAAATTCAGAAAGTATGGGGGAGATGGTGTTTCCACAAGATTTATCAGGAAAAAAATAATTGTTATAGGTTTATAGAAAGGCTACCTACATTTTCCATTGGCAGTGGGCTCACAATCTATATTGTATCATTATTTTTCACATCTTTCCCACTTTATCTCTAATAGAAAGTGTAAAAAATTTAATTCTATAAATTGAAAAAGAAGAACAAAATAAAAAATGGATAAAAGAGGAAGTGTACTCATTACCATTCACTTATCAACAGTAACCCACACAAATAGATAATGGGGATAGAGATTTGTATGTGATAAAAAATGTGAGGGTTAGAGTGTGTATATTAATTACCAACACTAACTGAATTTTTACATTTTTTTACTTGAGATATTAAACATTCCACTTCTGCCTCATATTTTTATTCATTAAATCCTACCAACCCTTGAACCTTTGAATAACTTGATGGAGTTCCACTTGAGTAGCACACTCGTTTCTGCTGGAAGAGATCATAGAATCATGTAAGGAATATAATGAGATCACATTAACACTGATAAAATATCTTAACTCCAATTTCATGCATTTGTTGAGTGAATATGGAAAATTTATAAGTGAGGTACTTTGCAACATGTTTCATGTATTAAAAAATTCAGTTGAACAAATTTGAATGTGATAGAATAGAAATGATAAAAAAAATTATTTCATAAATGATTCATGATAAATTAAATTTCAAAATATTCTTAGAATATTTACCACCATTGATTTAAGAAGGGGAATTAGTTATGATATACAACTTTTCCTTTGAGTGAAAATGTGTTGGTGTGGGAGTGTGATCGCACCGCGATTTCCTATTCATTTTTATCCTTACACAATTATGTTAAACTGATTTTGTATTATAAATTGAAATTATTACAAAAAAATTAACATCATGATTGATTCAATAATTTAATATTTATCCCCATTAATAATTGATATTTCACATGGTTTGATATTTTAATAGTGTGTGGAGGTGATTTGGAGAATCCATAATGAAGTTAAAGAAATACGGACAAAACTGCGCTTGAATCCAAGAACACTAATGGACTCAACCGTACACTACTACTAATACATGCATCCATTTGGGATGAAATTTTATTAGTTGTTCCCAAATTAAGTGAAATATATATTTCAGGAAAAAACCTAAGCTCAATTCATACATTATGAGGCCCAACCAAACCTATCCATCCAATAAAATGAATCTTTAGAGAGTCAAATTTTTTCCTCTATATTTTGAAATTAAATCTTATTATATATATTATCCTACCTACAAATAAGACTTCAATATATAAAGGATCTCATCCAGCATGTTTATAGTTTTCTGAAAAGTGATATAGTATTGTTTAGTCATTGAAAACCATGGTCCAATTGATCCCAAAATCCACATTCAAAATTTAAAATCTAAATTCAAACATTGGAAACCACCAAAGTGCAGGAAAGATAAAAGCCCAAGAAACCCACCATCGAGGAGAAACCTCACAGTCATAATCACCACACCATCCTATCATCCCATAATCATCACCGCTATCACATCATCACATCACCAAAGACATCATCATCATCGGATCACCATTGCCGGTCTCTTCTCCAATGACCACCACTAGAACACTATCATATTCATCTCGCATAGCTTCCCATATCATGACAGATATAAACTCATATCCACCACTACCATCATAGTCTTCAATAAAATCCTCCCAATAATTTTGAAACCCCTCAAAAACATCGTTTTTCTATACCTCATTACCATAGCACATACCATCTACAAAAGGATTCAACCGAACGAAGAACATTTCTCCTGGAACAATGAAAACCCTTCAAAGAGAACCTTCCAAATCACACATGATAGCCACCTCTCCAGACCTACCATGAAAAGAGAGGTGATATCAAAAGATGAAGCAGAGTAGGAGAGGCATGGAGACACCATAGATAATCAAGATATCCACCATCATCTCCCAAAAAACTGAAATCCCATTATCACATAAACCCATTCTGGGCCACATGGAACAAGGTCCAAGTGGTTTCTCAAAATTAGGATTCCCAAAACCACCTCCCATTTTTTCTATAAAAGAACACCTTTGGAACCATTTTTAAGACATAGACTAGTAGGAAAGGTTCCTCCCTATTTTAGTCCCAATTTATTCATATTCCCAATCCAATATATTCTTTAGCCCTTTGTGTGTTTCACTTCTTCATAATTTTCTTTATCTCCTCCCTTGGAGTTCCAAATTCATTTTGATCACCCAGGGCAGGACGTGATGTAATCTTGAGCATCATGGTTGTAATATTTGAATGATATTTTTAATTATAGTTGTTTAGGTTGTTTTTATTCGTATTATGTTATTAATTTACTGAGTTATGTACAAGTATGTCATACTTGAATCACATGACCCTTTTTTGAGGTACCCTTTCATGTGATGTTTCACACACCATTCAACATTTCTTCTTCCCTCTTTTAATTATGGTGTTTTTTGTTCATATTGGTGAATTGAACTCTAATAAAAACTATCAAGGAAATTAAAATGTATGTAATGGTATCACAAATAAATAACATAAAAACCTATGTAGGACTTTGAGTTCTTCTTCTATTACCTTGGTCAGTTTCAGTTATGAAGTCGAACAAAAATCCACCAATCATCAGCAGTTACTGGTAAATCATTTTGTTTTTTCCACTGAACCCAATGAGGTATCCTAGTGTAAACTCAGTAATAAACTATTTATAGGTGTTGTAAACAAGGTATTAAAATATCATAATCCTTTCTCTTGAAGAGATGATGTTTTAGAATCCTGATATTTCTCAAGTTTTATCACACTGAATCAATTATGTTAATTTTCGATTTATTTTACCACTTTCATTTTTCTATTATCATCTTAAATTATTAATCCCCATGTTTTCGAAAATCCTATTACCCTTTAATTTTAATAATAAAAACCTTATTTTTGAATTAATGATATAAGGCTCTATCGAGATATGACCTAAGGTTCCTATTATTCTATAGAAATTCTAGTAAAAACTAAACAACTAATTTTTTACGCATGACAACATGATCAGTATTCTATGTGGACATTGGTTGTTTTAGAATTTTATGAGAGATCCATAGATCCTGGTACATGACATAGATCAAAATTGGGGTGTGAGGACACCTTTGGAACCATTATGGGTCGATGTTATGGAATTTATTATTCAATCCATTAGAATCTAGTTAGATTCATTATCATAAATTAGGTGGGGTGGATCCCCCGGGGTTCTAGAAATTTCAATATTTATAAAATTTGATGGATTAGTGTCATTTATTCACATGGGGTAACGTTTTTGAGTGTTGCTGGATGAGATCTTGTAAGTTGATTTGATCTTATTATGTGGAATTCCTAAAGAGTGGTCTAAGGATCCTTATCAGGCCATGCTTCTAAATGTCATCGATGGTTACCTAACTTTGGGATCATAGACTAGATAAGTGGAATACTAAATATCACCCCTGTAGATTTTCATTTGGATTTATATAGACAGAATTATTGGTTTATCCACATGGATTCACTAGTATTATTATGATTATGCTTTACTTGGTAGTATACCAAGGAACTGGTTGATCTATGATGTATTTCATGAGCATAGAATCACAAGTGCCGACCTAATAAAGTATACACCGATGTCTGGTGTCACCATAGATCCCAAGAAATTATGGTTTTTTACTGATTTTTATTAAAATTTTTAAATTATTAAATATAAATTTTTAACATTGGTAATTTGTGTAATTTTTTATTTTTAACACTTATTCTGAAACTTTATAATAGAATTATTATTTTAGAGACATTGTTGTCGATCGCCTACTGAGTTATTCTCACACCCTACCTAGGTCAACATGAAACATGGGTACCCAAGAAAGTATCAAAATTGCATTATTGGAATAAGAATGTGAAACTATCTGATCATGTAATTTCTTGGTTGAAAGGATAGAGCAAGGTAGTTTGGGATTGAGCTGTGACTTAGGATGAATTATAATATTTTTCCTAGTTTTTAATTTTTTTCCTTTTGGGGCCTATTTTATATGTTTTTTTATAACCTTATTTAAATGTATAATGAAAACTATTTTTATGGGCTATTTGATTAATTGACACTTTCTTGGATTTCATTTTACAAATCTACTTATCTAAATGATGTGTGTGATTTCATTAATTTACACTATTGTTATTCTATGGTATTCACGTATAGTCTACCCACCAACCAAACTTATACCAGTGCTAATAGTTGACATCCTCTAGAATAATGGGAGGGGTTATTAGGGTATAGTAGTGACTACTGATTTGGGGACCAATTAGTGGCTCGAGGTGGTGAGGGGTTACATTTTTTTCTTTATCGCTTAAAAAACTAAGATCTTGATTCTCTCATTCTCTGACATTTCTTTAATCTATTGTTTCAAAAAAATGTGGGTTCTATATTTACAAGGTCCAAATTTCAATAAAAAACCCTATAACGTGGTTAAACCACGAAATTATGCTTAATCACACATTCCTCTTTAATTTTATACTTACTATTTTGAGCTTTCAATAATATCTTATTGAACCTAAATTTTAGTACCATACAATCAAAAAGAGATATAGAAAATAATCTTTAGCCCTATGACTATTCATAACCTAGTCCAACTAATTCTATTTGCTGAATAAATATATATCTTTTCTAAACAGACCTCAACTAATTCATGTTATTTGAAACATCAAGAAAGTCCTGCACAATATGTGACTTCTTTTGATTGTTTATATTTTTCTTTTTATTCCCACCTTTCTTCTTCTATTATTGGTGTCACAATAGAATTTAATCTGCTATTCTCTTTCCTATCTTGTATATACAATAGTGAAATCGATTTTCTTACTGATGTCCTTATTTTCTTACACTAATTTCAAGACCCTTATTTCATAGAAAAAATAAAATTGTATAGATCCATCTTCCACTTGTGAACTTTATGGACATATTGTTAACTCTTTTTATTCCTTGATTTCTAAAAATATATATTCAAAAACAATCTTCTCTTGTTCTATCTTATTCCCACTTTCTTCATTAGTGTATAATAAATTGCACAAGATCTGATTTTTTATTTGACGCAAAATATGTTAATATGGATGAAAATCATAGAGACAGGTCAGTCTATTCATCTCTAATTCTAGTAAATATTCTCTTTAGTTTATGTATCATATCTTCAACATTTTTTATCTTTAATAAACTAATATATATATATATATATATATATATATAACTATAGTGTTGTTTACTTCCTTCTCCTATCTCTTATTCATTTATATATTTATAAAATCATATAAATAAATTATATGGATTACCAAGTCTTATAGTAATTCAGATACTACTAGATCATCAGAAAATTCCATAAACCCGATCCACAACTCTCAACCTTTTATTCTTCTAATATTAAAAAGAATATATTTTAATTTTCTAGAAATGAAATAATGTGTAGTAACTATCATCGTTATTCTTATCCTAATCATTCCATTATAATTTCACCAATTTAATATGGATATAAATATATGCATAAATTTATGAAATCACTTCAGTGAGGGAACATTTATGTGTCGGCCAAGATAATATCACAAATCCTTCCTCCATTTTAATCATTATTGAAATATTATAAACTAAGTATGATATTTTTCATTTAATAACTGATCTACTTGATATCATCATAATTAAATAATTGTTGGGACTAGGGATTCTTCACTACTCCATGTGGATAGTAAATATTCACAATATTCTCCTACAAAATAAGTTGAAAAACTATACCATTTAAATTTCATCATAAAACTCTTACCTGTTTTATTTTATCTTCATGTTAATGAATGAAATTATGAGTGAGTATCCCATTCATGGAATGCACTACTTTTTTTTCTCGTTGATAAGTAACTTTGTTGGATTCTACTACCTTCCTTAATCTTTTTTGACTATTATTAAATCAATTAACAATGCATGAAAGAATCATCATTATGATCACACCCATGTAATGTTTTAGTGAAATACCAAAAGAATACTAGCACATGATTTTATAGAAACACATTCCACTACGTATCGATGATCATCAGAACAAGTATTTGGATTGTGAACACACCCTAATAGAAGTTTAATTAGTTACCACATTGAATGAAAAAAACTCGACATTATCACAAGAGGATGCGTTAGTATCAAATTCTCGATACATAGACTAATATAACATAGAGGTTAATCAGGTTCTATTATCTTCTTTATGTTGTAGCCTTCTATATCATATGGTCAATCATTAGATTTACAGTCAATAAAATCTCAGATTGTGGTCAATCATCCCTTCATGTGTTCAAACTTCTCCAAATTGTAGTCTATCATACCTTCATACGGTTTCTATATCCTTCATGTGGTTGATCTATTTTCAATATATGATTACTTTAAAAAACATACAGTCTATCCAATCTCATTGTGTGGTTTTTTGGTCAGTTCATGAGATTACACTATTACATCGTATAGTCACTCAACACATCATGTAGTCATTTGAAATTAAAAAGTGTGTTTGAATAATCCTAATAAATGGTTTCTTTAAATTTTTTTAATAAATAATTATAAAATAGCTGTCAAATGTAGAAGGTAATCATGTGGAATAAACAGAAAACCAAAAACGATTCAATTAGGCATCCTTTGTTCATTTTTTGTTTTTAAAATCATTGTAATAGAAACCATATATTGAAGGCCCGCATAACAAAATAATTCAGTTTCATTCCCCTTAATAATACTACTCAAATCATTAGATAGGAGATTGTTAATATGTGGGTCTACTCTGGGAACCCTATCCTCTTCCAACATAACAACCCAAACAATAGTGCTCCGTCAATTATTTGTGCACCCAGTGCACACTCCTTATTATCATTGTTGGAACTCTTCCTTCCCTATGATCCTTAGACACCTTGATATATCCTATCTAGGCTAGATGTTTCATGGTTGATCATTCTCCCATAGATGTTTCTACAATGAATTAGGTTCACTAGTTCATGGCTAGCCAATATTTTACTAAAAACATATAAATATTTAGTAAATTATACATAAAATTTGAATTCCATTTAAAATATCCATATGAAATATTTATTCATTGAACTCATAAAATCATTAAATAATCACTTAACTTAATAAAAAAATGTCTTCATATATTTTGAATTCAAGAACACCATAATTCTTCCAGGATGTTTCATATATCACTTGGGGAATTCTTTTCAATATGTTTGGATAATAAATAAGCAATACATTATCATCACCATCTCCATTTTACATTAAAGATATTTTTTATTAATTAAAATATTGAAATTAATTAACTATCATTCCTTGAAAAAATACAAGTCACACATATTGGGTTCAATGATCCCCCCTTGTATTTTTTTAAAATACATTCTAAATGATGTGTCAATAAATTTCATTCCTTTTATCCCCCTTTATTATCAATAAATCATTTTAATTTGTCTCCCCTAATTGAAAATAAATTTCAATATCTTAGTAAAATTTGTATCAATTCATACAAATAAATTTTCCATCAACTATTCCACTATAAGTATACTTGATTCATTCTCGATGGAGAAATCAAAATGGGTTGATCTAGACCATAAAGTTTCCCCTTATAAAATAGAATAATACCAAATGAAACAGGAAATCAAAATTTTTACTTCAAGATCTATCGAAGTATATAATATGATGATGATACCAATTATGAAACAAAATTATTATAGAATAAATCAACCTGGAACTCTTTTATTAACTTCATCAAATAGGTTAGAATAATTCAACTACAAATAACATGATCTAAAACACCATTGGAACATCCATTAAAACATTCTCTATTATATCATATATTTATATATTATTATCTCCATAAATATTATAAATTTATTTCTATAAACAATTATGACAGTGTAAATAATAGATACCATTTCAATGACATATTATTCATGTATTTTATAAACTAATAATATTTTTATGAGATAATAATTATGGAGGATTCGTCAAAACATTCCTCACATATCCCTATAAACGTGAAATTCCATAGGATCTTCATAATTATGAATTTATTCAATATATATTCAATAGGATATCCATGTAAATAAAACACCAAAATAGATAATCTAATACTGGTAATTAATATTTGAAAACGTCCACATATTTACAAAGGGTGGTCATATTTAACACAAATAATTTGTAATTCTAAGGGAATTGTTGGTAGAAAATATCTATATGAACCATTACAACTTTTTTGGGTTGGTTGTGTTTGTTGAAAAAGAAAATTTTAATCATGATTTGTCATGTTCTAGAGATATTTTTGAAAACCAATGTTGAAAAAGAACCATGAAAAAGGAATGGAAAATCTGGAGGTAGTATAAAAAAGTTGTATACTGGGTGGCGTTGTATTCTAGTGTTTGCTTAATTTTTTGGCCTCAAAATCTGGAAAATGGAGAAATATTAATTTGGAAAAGGAAGTTTTGTGAAATATTGAAGATGGTTTAGAATGTTTAATGCAAGGAATGTTTTAGGATTAGAACATATAAATTTGGAAAATTCATGATGTGCTCAAAATACATGTAATATGTGTGATAGATTATGTTGCGCGAAAGAGTTTTGTGTGTGCAATGAGATGTCAAATTGGATTTTACACGCTGGGAGGGGATTTTGTGTGACACATCAAATCTTCCGCACAAGGGTCGATGATGCCTATAAATAATATGTGACCCCCTAATTTGAAGAATCTCAACACATTGAGGAGATAAAATCTCTGAACCATGTATTAATTGGGTGAAAAGGGAGTTTCATGAAGTAATTGGAGTTGCACACAAGATAAGAAAGCCGCGTGTAAGATTAAAGTTGTGCGCAAGAGGTGTTTCGCAAAAAAAGTTGAAATTTTTCCAAAAGGAACTAAATTTGTATGAAAGACATCCAAAAGGTTTATGTGATAGATTGGAGTTTCTCAGTGTAAATGTGGTAAAGTGATATTTATTACTGGATGAAAGTGGAACATCAAGAGAGCATCTATTTACAGTTAAGGATGCATGTTTTCATAAAAAAGGGGAACTAAAATTCTATAAAGAATGTGTAAATTCCTTCTGATAGAATATAGTATAGGAGGAGGAAGATTGTGATCCTTTTAACTGATTGTAATCCAAATAAATAGACATTGGGATTGACCCTTTGGAATGCAGTTATAATACCCTAAACCTTTTAAATTAATTGATCTTGTGTATCGATGGGATCTATCCTGAACCATAATTATTGGCACCGAGCCATAGTGAATTTGGTACAATTGTCACATGTCCATTGTATGATCCTTGTATGTAGCCCAGTGAGGGTGAACCATGTAAAAATTATTGTATCCTTGTACTTTATTTTCGGTATTACATTCGAAGAATCATAATCAGATAAATAAGAAAACAATAAT
Source organism: Viscum album (assembly GCA_963277665.1). NCBI lineage: Eukaryota > Viridiplantae > Streptophyta > Magnoliopsida > Santalales > Viscaceae > Viscum > Viscum album. The sequence goes on along the minus strand of OY728150.1, from coordinate 1,928,481,114 downwards.
ATCATAATAAACACATATGTGTGAACATAGTGAACATTATAATAAAGAGGTAAAGATCTTGTTGGTGGGAAGAATTTAGAAAAAAATATCCATACCTAGATTCACCCCCCCTCTTAGGGTATCTATGCCACTTTTTTACATAATAGGAATAATGTCATTCTCCATTCTTCTTCGGTGTGATCAATAATGTTCAGAGGATTTTCTCAACCTCGTTACTCCATTCCTCAGCACTGTATATTTTTTTAACACTTATATTTTTATTTTAGGTAGCACTAATCTCTTCACTTATTCAACTCCTTTAGTGCATTTGTTTCATCATACTTCATGTTGTGTTCATTTTTGATTCTTTGTAAGTCCCCATTTTGTTTTATAAAAATACTCAAAACAAAATTCTTCTTGGTGTCTGACTTTCTTGTATATCTTGTATTAAAATTCATCAATGTAACTGTTTCATTCATGTAAAACCTCTCATGAAATTATGAATCTTTATTTGAAATCTCATATTTTCATTTTTCCCAATCCCCTACTTGTGATTCTTCCAATTTCTTTTATTTCTCTTAATACACAAGATAAATTACTAGAAAATGACAAGAACAATGGAAAATTGTATAGATTCTCTTCCTAGAAACTTCTGAGTGTTCATATCCAGATAATATATTTTATATGTGAAACTTATCTTATTATTCATGAACTTCTTATAGGAGGACCAAACCACTAGTCTTTCTACAGATTTAATTGTAAGTATTCTTATTTGAATCATTCTCTAACTTCTTCTCATGGATTGAACATCACTATTCGCTTTATCTTCTGATCTTTTATTCCTATTTGATATATGATGATATGATCATGTGCCACTCCTATGAACACTATATGTGAAAACACACACAAATTGTTTTTCTAAAGTAGGAATAAATACTTTTCTTAAATTAGGTATACAGATGAACATTACTAATAATTTAAAATCTGGTTGAAGTATATAGATTTTATTGAATCTATAGATGTTTATTCTTCATATCTAGTTTTCTTAATCGTGACATGGGCTTGCATTGTGATTTATCATTTAGAGGATTACACGAAAAATCTAATGAATGATTCTCAAACCCTTTTCATTTTCAATAATGACTCACAAAAATATTAAATTAATTTTTTCTTTAGATATTTGCAAGTAAAATATTTTTATATCTTTCTTTTCACTAGTTGGGATATTTTTGGTGAACCATCTTAAACACTCATTCAATCCATGATGGACATGGTGGTTTAATTCACCTCATTTTTTATTTTCTAGTATATATTTTTCGAAACCGGCAATATTCATGAAAACAAGTTTAGGTAAATCTTTATAATTTTATATGAATGTTACCTCCTTAATTGATTCTACTTTAGAGGGATCATCAATTTACTTCTTGATATTTTTATAAAATAATAGATATATTCTGACTAAATAATCATTCACATAATTTCATTTGATAGCACATACATGGTTCTTTCATTGTGTAGAATCGATATGTTTGATTTCTAAATTTTTTAATTTGATTTCTCATTCGTGATATTTTATATTGAGGTCATTCTTATAAAGGTCAATGAATATCACTATATCATCAAAATACACCCTCGAACTTTTACTTATTCTTTATGAATTTCTATGGTTTCTTGTAACAGTAACTCATGTTCTTTAATCTTATTATATTTCAGATCTCATTAAAAATCCTTTACATAGATATTGTTTTTAAATGTTTCTTAAAATTCATAAATCTCATCTTAAATATTATTCTTAACACCATATTTCTCTTTAAATTTATTGATCCATATACTTTTAAATATTGAGAAAATTATTTCAAACTCCACATTACTTGTCTCATATAATCCAATATTATTGTATATATTTATTCATTATATAACCTTTATTCCAAAACCATCCCGATGTATTTTTTTCACCTTCATGTTGGGCCATATCTTCAAAAATGATTTCAAAAACAGAGCAAACATAAAATACTATTTCTTTAGGAATGAAATATAGAATATATTTTCAGCCACTAACTAATATTTCTTTATAATGATTTTATAGATTATCAATAAAAATTATTATAGGTTATTCATCTTGACAAGTGTTTTTGAATTAATTTTAACATACCACAGGATTATCTAAATCCTTTCAGGTGGATGGCTTTTCCATCTCATTGGTGGTAATCTATGCCACATGTTCTTCTATTTCCAAAGAAGTTATTCCTTCTTCTATAAATTGGCTTAGGGATACTTATTATAAGAACATGAGATATTTATTAATAATCTCCCTTTTCAATTTATTTTTTCTACTAATTATAGTATTTGTAGAGATTGAATTTTAATATATAGTAAAAGAATCATCACCAAAACTGAACTTCATTACCAATGTAGTAAAGAGACAAAAATTAGAACACTATTGGAAAATTAGGTTATATTCACCAACCAAAGATGTGGTTATATGGTTCAAAACCATTTCTATAAACTTCATCCACCATTTTGGGTGTCTATAGAACCTAATTCCATGGCTGTAGAAAATAAATATAGCCACGGTTTTAAGAGGCTATTTTCATGGTTTCAACCATAGAAATAGACCCTATAGCAATGGTTTTGAAAGTCGTGGATATAGCTGACATGGTTATCCACCATGTATTAGTTTGTATACATGTTTTAAATCATGAATATAGAATATATACATGGTTTAAATTGTGGATATAGGATATAGATAGGGTTTAAATCATGTCTATATGGTGTATTTCTATAGGGGAAAACCCGGGTTATAGCCCTTGTAGACCATGCCTATATTTTAAATATATGTATATCCCAGTTGGAATCAAACACCTTAATGGCATTACCATGGACCAGATGACTTAATAGTAGACATGAGATAACTTTTGGTATATATATATTGATATATATATTGTTACGAACCATGGATATAAAATACAAATCCATTGATATATCTCTTCCTGCTATTTCCCAAAAAAAATTCCTACACTAAGGCAGGAAATCTTTATCCATGGTTCTTTAAAACTGTGGCTATAGTCATTTATGAAATACCATATTGCCATAATTTATGAAAAATGTGGATATAAGTGTAATATATATGCACGGTTTAGACCAAGACATGGTTATTTCCTTCATAAAAATGATTATAACAATAGTTTTGAAAAACAATGGATATATCCCAATTTTCTAGTAGTGTAAAAAGTAGAACAATTTTAAAATAGAGAATCTATTAGAGGTGAACCTAGATCTGATATAAATTTTTAGGCCATTTATGGATATGATCAACACTCAGATAAGGGTGAATTAGAGTTGGTTGGATTCTTAATACCATTTAATCTTTTTATCCCTGTAAATATTAGAACTATTAGTGTATGTATTCTCCCATTATCTTACCATTCCTTCATCTATTATAATTTTGTGATAGTGGATATAATATTTACATGGTTTTATTTTCAATAAGAATGTATAGTCTTTAGTAAATCCATGAAATAATCCTTAATCAAACAGACCATTATAATGAGGTACCAATTATAGTGTAAAATCCATAAAAAATGCAAAAAATGAAATGTAGTACCATTCAATAATGAGATTGGATAGAAAATTATAATAATTCCTTATAATAGTGATATCCAAGTCCAACTGCAACTTTTTTTCTATCTTTCAACTTCCTCTGTAGATAGTCTTCAACTTCTTCAAGTCCTTCAAAAAATCAATAAATTCATCCAAAATATATTTATCTTTTTCATTTATATTTTGATAAAAAAAAATCTGTTCCTCCATCTTTTTCTATGGTTTCTTTTCCAATGGTATGAAAAAATTGTATCTTCTTCTTTTACAATATGAACTGTAGTGCACATAATTTTTTTCATCTATACTTCTTATTTCTCTCCAAATTCTCTTTCATGTTTATGAAGAATATTATTTCTATATAAAAATATATTTTTCATATATTTATTCTTCCTGAGAACTTCTTGGAAAACTCATACAATGATTCTTCTTCTTCATCATGTGAAAACAAACATGCACAACACTCTCTTCACTTATTCTGTATTATTCCCTCTCTGTTTTTCAATTTAGTGTAGATTTCATTGGATATTCATATTCTATCCAACTCAAAGCATGTTTGTGAGGATAAAAATCATTGAGTCATCCCACTATATTCTTATCAAATGAAATCCTTTATTATATTCAATTTATATTCATTTCTTGAACCTTTTTCGTATGCAACAGCCTGTAGTATATATTTAAATAATAACTACATTGATTGTTAATTATTTTACCTCTCTATTCCTCAGTTATGAATTTAAACAATCACATAAATACATAATTTGAATTAATAATTATTATTGTAATTTATATCTCCTTGTACAATTAGAAACCTCCATAAACCATATCCACATCTCTCTTCCTTATCTTAATCCCAATTAACATATATTTATATTATCAAAAACTATAATAATTTCTAATATATATTTTTGTTATTATTCTCCTCATCTTTACATGATAATTTTATGAATTTAATAAAGTAGTAGCTATTTTCGTAAATACATTAAACCTCCTAAGTCGTGGAACCTTTGTTTTTGGAGTACGATAATCCCAAAAATACATCTTAATTTTTTTACCTAATTGAAAAAAATAAACAGGGTGTCATATGTTTTATTTAAGGATTTAATCACTTAAAATCATCACACCTAAATACCTTGAGGTCTCCAATATTCTTCAATTATCCATTTGGTTAATAAATTACCACAATATACACCATTATTTTAAGCTTCATAACTCCTCTATAATAATTAAAGCATAAAACTCATAATTTCTATAGTTTCCCTTATTTTTCATTCGTTATCTTAGGCATGATTACTAAATATATGGAATTCGCCACCTATTTATTCTTAGTTATAAGTAAACGCACTGGGTGCCACTTACGTCTTTTATCCCATTCAGTTTTTATGCATGAATGATTACATGAAGGAAACACTATTTTGACCACACCCATGTAACTATACAACCTGATCTTCATATCTTATTATCTCAAGATTATATAGATTCACATGTAATCACTTATGAATGATCTTCAATAAAATATATCTAGATTTTGAACTCACATAGATAGAAGGTGTCTTCGCTTTCACGTAGAATCAATAACACTTAACATTATCACATGAGAATATGGAATTCTCATCATGGATTGAATGAATGATGGATAGAACAACATACCCTGAATGTTATTCATGGTCAATTATATTATTTATGTGGTGGTTTGTGATATTGTGTGGTCAGTACCTACTTTGTGTGGTCAATCATTATATATACTATCTATCCAATCTCAATGTTTGGTTTCTCATGCCTTCTTGTTGTCAAATTATTACAATGTTTGGTAACTCATCCATTAATGTGTACATTAAATCCATTAGGAATCATGTATTCCCAATATAATTCTACTCCACGTAATGTAAATTTGACCCAATATCATTATTCAGTCACTCAGTCCCTTCATATGATCATATTATTTCAACATGTTTTCACTTGACCCTTCATACATTAATTAATAATTTTTATTTATGGTAAACTAATAAATCGTGGAAGGTAGGTTCAACTATTTTCATGTAGAATGATTAAAAAATAGTTTATGGTTGAATATAATAATAATAAATGATTGGAAAACTCAGAATTTTTTAATCTGACGGCCTCACAACATTCCATATTTTTTAATGTGTGGTGACAGTAACCACATCCCATATTATCACATCAAAATATCATTCAATATAACACTTTTTAATAATTGAAATTTCACCTTTAGAAGGCCAATTATTAGTATTTGATTACATTATAGGAACAATATACTTTTTTTACTATGTTTCTCAATACAGTGGAACTCCACCACTTATTTTCTCTCCAATTCTATGATCCTACATATCTGTGAAGACATTCTCACTTAACTATACTGCCCAACCATCTCAATACAGCCTATATTGGATATCTTTTGTATTGTTGATCCTATTCCCACAAATATAATTGATCTATATTTTCATTATTGGTTTAGGGTTAGATGATATTTTCCAACACTCATAAAAAGAGTCTATAAATTCATCATATAATACCAAGTCCATCTCAAATAATCTCATGAAATATTTTAACATTGAACTCTAAAAAATTTTAAATAATTATTTACCTTAAAAAATAAATTTTTCCAAATATTTCAATGGTATGAACACCATAATTCTTACAATATGTTTCATACATCACTTGAGGACTCATTTTCTAAATGATGATATCATGAATAAGAAATATATTATCGTCACTGTCCTAATTTATCATCCAATATACATCTTCTTCATTAACATATTCACATTCGTTAACAACCATTACATGAAAAAAAATAAAACTCACACATAGTGGGCTCATCATAATTGAAGCGTAGGAGTCTCAATGGAATATTAATTGGAATATTAACTTCCACTATTGTACTGATCGGCCCCTTAATCCTCAATCAACATGCCTGATCATGATGGCTAGAACATATATATTTAAATAACCTTTCATTCCTTTTTAATCAATTTCCTCCTTTATTAATCCCAATATTTTGGAAAGTATCTAATTGAATTCTCTTCCATATATGTGATATTTCAATAAATATTTCATTAAAATACATCTATGTTATTTTTATCTAGAATAAAGTGTGTGTCATACTTTCACTTCGACCATAATCTCATATAAAACAACTTATTCATAGCTAATAATTCCTCTTCAATCTAATCCCTTTTGAAGACATGGTTTTAGGCCACTAAAGAATTATTCAATATTACATTTAGTGTCAATAATTAAATTATAATCATACCTTATGAGTCTCATGATGTTAACATCATAAGTGATAATGGATTATCCCCTTTTTGTTTCATCTCTTTCTATTTTCACTCTATTTTCATCTGATGAGTTTAGGTAAAATATTTTGTCAAAACTATTTTCTTAAACACCACTCGTTCCATAGATTTGACTTTATATTATACCATTGTATTCTAAATGACTTTCCAACATTGATCAACCTCACTATCCAAATGATATACAACTAAAACAATTTTCTCATGTTCTGAACACTACAGAATTTAGAATATATTTTCCTTCAGATTGACCCACTACTCACCAAATAGTGGATAAGAATACCTACAAACATAGTATGGATGAAACCTCATAAATGAATTGATTGAGATATTTTCCTTAGTGTATTAAGGATATCAACACGGTTTCTATTGTATCTCACACCTTGATATTGTTAGATGATATTTTCCAAGAGTTTTTTCATCCTAACCCCAATCTCCTCAGGTTTTCAGTTGGGAAAATTTACACATTATCCATTCCACAAATTGTAAACTCAGTTATTTTAGGTTCCCACTATTACACTAACTAAAGGATAATTTGAATTGAGTATACTTATGTTAATGAATGTATATATATGTAAACTATAATCATAAAATAATGTTTTCATAAAAGTGGTTAATGTGTTATCCTTGGGATCTCTAGGTTTCATTCTAAATTATCCATGGTATGTTTTCTAACTAAACTAGTTATATATTGAAATCCATAATTATAGTTCATATAGAGGATATGAATCTACCAATGTTTTTCCCCCATGTGAGTCAAACTGGGTGTGAAATTATTCCTCATTTTTTTCAACGGTTGATGATTGATTTCATTCTCAATATTCCAATTTTAGGGTCACCACCCCTAAGTACATCTATACCAGAGCCTACATTCACTTTGAGTATCAATACTAGTATTTTATTTATAGGAAAATAACAAAAATCATACTTCCCCAAAATTAAACGATGTTATCATATACAATGACTTATCCCTTATATTTATCATGAGGGTTTTTTTCTAATGTTATTTAAATTAATACAAAAAAATGACAAAACCATCCATTGATACAAACTATGGTGACCCAAGAAAAATAAAAAAAAATTATTTATTTATTTTAATTGAGTAATAAATGTATCACACAAATAGTCTTACAAAATAGAGAACCATAGGATTAGTGTCTTGGAATAATAGGTGCATAAACAACTCATTTTACCATACTCATCAATATTTCATCATAACCAGTCAAATATAAACCCCCTTTTTAACATTTCACATTTAATTCCCATATTCATATCCTAGGTAATTAAAACATAATAAATAGGTGAAATTAGATTATTGTTAAAGGAAACCTAATAAATAACCAATAATAATCATAAGTGAAGAAAATGTAAGTATATATGTATAGGAGAATAATCAATACCCATGAATATGACATTAAGAAAAACATGCCCATTTAAAACATGGATCATAATATATGTGAAATAATAACATAAGTTAATTTTAAAAAAGATATGGAATTAATACAAGTATAAGAATTATAAAATTATAGATCAGGCATCAAAACTAGTTTCCCATAGTAGATCAAGCTTCACTCAGATGTTTCCATTGTTTAAAAAGGATTTACTAACCAGTTTAACTTAGTGAATTGAGCTTCAATCACCTATTTCACATGGTGGATCGGACTCGCTTACTTATTTACCCTGGTGGATAAAGATTTACTCATATGTTTCTCATGATGGATCAAGCCATTTTAAATTGTTTCCTATTATCTTAAGAGATATAAAGTATAACCCATTTCATTAGAGGACTACATAGGTCCCAACTGTCAGTTAATGAAAAAACACTTGTATATATTTTCTATAAGATATTAATCATTCATCATATCATTAAAACAAAAGGGAGATAAATTGGTTTCATTTTTCACTTCCTAAACAATACATGGAAATAAAAATGGGTTTCACAAAATTTTTAGATGGTATCACCAAAATTGACCTCAAGAATGTAATGAGTTGATACTTAAAACACATAACAATAAAAGAGTATTCTATAGAACATTTATAATGTGTTTTATTAAAAATAACACTCTAGGATAGAACAAATTTAGATATAAGGAGAAAAATTGATGTTAATTTGTAAAATAAATTTTATATACTAATTTAATCATAAAAGTAAAAGTTGTTGTTATGGTCACTTTGAAAACACGTTTTTTGAAAGGTAAAGTGGGATTTTTGAAAGAATAATTATTTCAAAAATGTGTTTATTCGGTTTAAACATAAAAAATGAATAATATTTTTAAAAAAAATTAGTGAAGACATCTTGAAAGATTTTACATTCAAAATAGAATCATCAATAAAGAAGACTTCATAAAGTTACTAACGTTTAAAAATGGGAAGTGAATCATCTGGAAAAAAATTATTTTAGAAAATAAAATAAATAACTGGTTTTTGAAATTAAATAAGGGATACCAAAATAAATATTGATTGGAATATAAAACATTTTATTTTTTAAGGATGGAAACCCATTTGTTGATGTTTTGACATACCTTTATTTTAAACTAACATTACAAAAAGAGTAAAAAAATTTCCTTTCAAAAATTGGTCATGAAAATATAAGTCACATGATATAAAAATAATTAGGTTACTAAATATAAAAGAGATCATTCTAAGGAATAAAAAATATGGATTTCGATGAAAATCATCATTAGAGATAATGAGAATTAAACTCAACAATGTTGTAGTTTTATGAGGATGAAACTCACCACAGTGTAATATTTTAATAAAAAGATTCACTTTATCAAGATAGGAATATAGATTTACATTAAATAAAATGAAATTGTTGAATTATCCTAACCCAGATGAAAATTGTTTAGAAGAATCATTATAACTTAATAAATGGAGTTCAGTTAATAAATACCATTAAAGATTCATATCCTTTGAATAAAAAGATATTTAAATATATTACATGATATGGATATTAAGACCACATTCATTACATGAATATTTTAAAATAAATTCACTAATAATTAATCACACCATATCAAAAATTTCATGGTGAATAATAAAAAATATATCTCGATAAATTTAATCAAAAACAAATAACCACATAACTTAATTACTGACTTCCAATAATGTATATGAATCTAAGGTATAATAAATTAGCTAAATAACCTATGTTATGAACTTATTTGTATCTACAACCCTTTATAAAAAAATTAAAATTATTCTATAAATTTATATTAGTTAATTATAATCTATATTAAATATTGGGTGTAAGTAATCTTGATTGTTTTTACTATTTTTGTAATATCATTGTCGGTAATACTTATTTTCCCAAAATTAATCATTATTATATAATTCAACGTAATATAATTGATTATTTATAATTATCTATAAATATATAATTTCATTAAATGGTAGTTTTATTTATGATGCTTGATTATAAAATTGACGACAAGCATGTTTCAGTGATTTTTAACAAATCAATTTAGGTATCTTAATTAAGGAGTTTAAAATTAATGTTACCAATTTAGAATAAATATTTAATTATTTATATAATATATCATCATTAATTAATTTCTCATATTCAACCATGATATTATTTTATTTCATTGGTCATGTATGTTCTTAGGTCAAACCAAACATGAACATATCATAATTAATGGATGGTTATGATTAATAAATTGGTCTATTTTGAAATAATATCATTATTAAATTAGAATAAATATATTATATCGATGATTCCAAGGTGGTGAATTATATTTTTCTATTTTTTAATAAAAATTAAAAAAAACTGAATGAAAAATTAGATATGTTAATTTGTAGGGGAATTGGTCTACACCACCCACAGTTAACATTTTCTTTTATCAAAGAATGAGAGGGGAAGAATTTATATTATAATTTTTCTCTTCATAATCAAAATTATATTACATATATCATATTTATTATTAATATTTAACCATTTAATCTATAAATATAGGTGGTGGTGAAAATTGGATTTCATTACTTCTTTGTGGTGGTATTCCGCACAACAAAATAATGGCAGTTTAGGGCTTTATAATAGAAATGAGAAAATGTGTTTAATGGTTACTAACGTATAATAATAAAATTAATAATAATATTAATAATTTTATCAAAATACACTAATTATAAATATTGAAAGGAAAATAAGTTATGAAAATAATATCACTCATGTTGATTTCATTGATTCTACCATGGATGATTACTAAAAAATGGTTACATGAATAACATATATTGGTACCATAGTATCAAATAAAAGAAATATTATTCTAGTTTATAGAAAATTTTTTTAATTTAATGTATAAAAATAATTTTTTTGAGTAGTCTTGAAGGGGTGGTGAGAGGTTCCTTTTATAAGTGCAAGAATGGTATTTTTGTAAATATTTCAAGTTAATAAAAAGAGAGTGCATGTTTTACATGTTAATAAGACTAAAAAATTAAATAATGGAGTAGGTAATGTTATTATTTTATTCTTAACTCTACCATATATTTAAAAAAATAAACATTTTTTAAATTTCATTACTCTTATAATGTTCACAATTTCAATTTTGGTTTTACCATTGTAACTAATCTTTACCTGAGTAATTTACATTTAATTCCACAAAAAAATCCTTTTTTCATAATTTTTAAATAATTATTCCACAAATGAATATAATTTTATCATCTAAAATTTTTTATTATAATAAAAATTTATTTTTACATTAGTGCATATACCATGTAAGAACTTGTTTTTAAAAGAAAACAAAATATTTTTAAGCATAAATTTTTTGTGTAGTATAAATTTATCAATGTATTTTATTTAAAGGATAACATTTGTCTATTATGAAATAAATAAAATTTTTTTGTATTTCAAATCTTGACATGCACAAATTTTTTAAAAGATATTTAACTAAAAGGAACCACTGAAAACATTTTCTATTATTAGAATAAATTACGTAAGTTGTTAAAAATACATTTTAAAAATTTATAATTGTATTAAAAAACGTAAATATTTACTCCTAAGTACATCCTTTATCATGAAAAATGTTTTATATGTTTTTATGTCATACTTAATTCTTTATATATTAATAAATTCTATGTTTTTAGTATCAACAGAATTTTTCAATTACTGGAAAAAAAATTTATGATTAATTTTTTTATTGTTTCATAAAAATATATAATTTTAATAATGAAAATATATTATTACATATATTTTAATATCAAATGTTATTATAATAATATTTGAAAATTAAAAAATTTAATTTATTTACACTTTAAAATTGTTATTTGAGAAAGAAAAAAACCCTTTTTAATATTAATTCGTAATATATCTATAAGAAATTTTAGTTTATAAACAAATTTTTATTTAATATAAGATTTATAAATATTTCAATTACTTAATAATGATCATATAATTGTTCCCGAATCATTTTAGTTCATTGTTTCATGTGAAACAAGCTATAAAACATTATATTAATTAAAAAAAATATTCCAAAAACTCTAGGCAATACCAAAATGTGTACATATATAAGTTTTAGTGCACTAAACATAGATAATGAATAGTTAATTGGTGGTTATTATGCCTAGGTGAGAGTAGGTCACTATTCAGATAGGGGTGGATTAGTTTTTACCTAAATATCTACTCCCAAACATAATTTCACTTCACTGGTTAGTGTAATTATATATTTAATTAAATGATTTAATATGGAGAAATAGTGTGTTGAATAACAAACAAGGAACATTTATTTTCACAAGGTCCATTAACTCTTTGAATAATGTTTATATTCCTTGGGGAATAAGAGTTTAAATATAACTTTGCAAATTATTATCTGATTATAAAAAATTAAAAGGAATTAAGCGGAAAGATAGTCTTGATCTACATGAATTATTCTTCAAATGGGATTCTAGATATCTCAATGATTAATCAAACCCTTTTATTTTAAACACTAATTGTATTTATATACTGTACATATATCATGATCTACTTATATATGCCATTTCATGATGGTCAAATCCAAAAGATATGGATTTTAAATCTATAAAATTCACTCAATAATTGAAACATGAATGGATTAATTGTGGAAAGGTAATTAAATCATCTCATATATATAGAAAAAATATCATGGTGTGACAAAAATAATATTGTTATGAGATGTTTGTCTTCTAAAATAGACACATTCCAAAATTTCATTGATGTACTCTTTAAAGCAAGAATTCACATATTTCAATGTGATTCCTAGAATATATTTTGATATCATTCAAATAATATATATAATCCAAAAATAAATTATTATAAACCATCATAATAGTTCATTATAAACCTAAAAAAACATTATAAAATAACATTAATTGTGTAATTCAAGTTGGATTGAGAATAATTATTCACATAAAAGAAAAATGCTTCTTATTTTCCAATCCATTGTAGAATTAAACATGCTCTTCAAGTAATGATTTTATTTTCCTAAATAAATTTTGATTAAATTACATTTTATTCAGCTCAAATTGTCCTTCAATTCATCCATGGTTATTTTTTTAATAAATATCACACAAAAAACGAATTAATTCTCATGAAGTAAATGGATTAAAAATTATGTCAAGGTATTCTCCAAATATGGAAGTTATATAAATACCACATATTTGGATAGAATCATTTCTTTTAGAATTCACGAAATCTTAATATAAATATCATTTCTGTATTGAAAACATTTTAATTTGAATCATATTAGATATCCCCCATTCTAAATTCTTATTGTTATGGTTCTTTATCTAAAAGACTCATCAACATCCCCCAATCATGACGGGATCTTTGGGGGTACACTTAATTAACATCAATCTATGGAGTGTAATGACTTAGGAGGTATCCCTATCAAATAATTTAATACCATTTTTATGATATTTCTTATAATTAAAATATAATTAGTAATATTTTCTTTTATAGTGTAGTTGTAATTGAAATTTACAACACTAATTATATTATTCCACTTTAAGTATAAAAATTAAAATTAATTAATATTTTATTTAATATCTATTTGTTTAAAGTGTGTTATGAATACATGAGGTCAGTTTTGTGTGGTTAATTAGTTAATAATCATAGAATATGTAAAATAAAAATAATATTTCAATATCTAAATATCTATTTATATGTTCTTTTTTAAGCATGGATAAAAATTTAAAACTCTTTAAAACCACTATTCACCCCTCCCCCCAATAGTTAAATAGTATAAGACTATTCTCATATTAAATGATAACATAATGAAGGCTAGATATATTTTCCATAACTATATTGTTTCTATTTTATTGATATTTTTAATTTTAATTTAATATGGAAATGTTCATTTGAGTCCCTATGTTTAATTGAATAGAGTTTTACATGTGGAAAATCAAAATTCATTCTCAAATGTATACATGGGAAAACAATATTATCACAATTATATTAAGTGATTTTTATATTTTCTATGAATGGAAAATATATATCTTGATAGAGAAGATTAACTTCAACCTTTATTATCCTATAAAGATAATGCATTCAAAAAATTAATATAATTTTCTTCTTCAATTGATATATAATAGAATCTTTGGGAGTTATAAAAAGTCTATATCCCATTAAAAGAACCATTCTATGAAATATTATATATTTAAGTGGTGAATTTTTATGAAGATAAACCACTAGAATATGTAGTGGATATATAAATATAAACAATATTTATGCACAAAAAAACTAATACTAGTAAAGTGATGGACCATATTTGATAAGATGATCATGAATTTTATATTACTGTAAAAGACATTTAAAATTATATATCTATTTCTGATAAACTATAAAAATCATGGATATTCTAGATCTTTATGTTTGTTACCCATATATTATTGCAATTCATTAGAAAAATAAAACATGAATTGTATATTATAATCCATTCAATATGATTTTGTTAGCTATGTTAAGCAGAAAAGGGAGAAAATACCCCATCACCCCATGAAATTTATTAAAAATCTAGGGCATTAGGTTGAAATTTTAGTAGAACATACAAATTTTCCTACTTATATATATATATCAAGAAGGTAATATATGATGAACCCATATACTGAAAAAGGATCAAATAAAGGTGGGTAAATCCTTGCTACAGAAAAAATTATTTTCACAAAATCTAATTGTTCATGTTTTAAGTTGGTTCTTAAAATATTATATCAACCAACTATCTCATTGGAAATTTAATTAAATAAATAAAATTATAGAAACCATTATATATTTTCAGTGTCCAATACTCATTTTAAGTATTTAATCCTTGGAAAAAATTGTTGGTATTCCACATATCATGGTTTTGGAGTTTTCCTCAACCACAAAAAACGTTTAAGTGGATAGACATAGAACCTTTATAAAAAAAATCTCAATCAATCAATACACGAATCCCAAAAAAATTAATAATATAATAATGAAAATCATTATTAATAAGATTGAAAATAAGTTTATAAATCATAAAGAATGATCTTTTTTTATTATACATGTTTTTTCGATGAATCAATGATTTACGAACACATTATCTCCTCAAAAGTCAATATATTTTCTTCTCAAGCATATCTCATTAATGTTTTGGAGAATATTACTTAACTCATTCCATCATGATATATAAGGAATTAATTGTTATATAGATTCACTGAACTATGGAATTTCCTTCGTTTCTATAACATCATGACCTTAAACTAACCCGTATTTTACAAAATAGTTTTAAAATAAAGTTATCTTAATAAAATATATCTACATTTCCAATGATTTCATCCATTCTAAATTGATAGAATAACCATTTTTATTTCCTCAAGAATTCAATTTTATCATTTCGTATCAACTTAAATATTATTTAATAAATGTAATACAAAAAATTTCATTTATCATGTTTTAATCGTTTCCATTTCATGATCAAAAACTTCACTGTGATATAGTTTGTATGACCTATCCATTTTACAGTGCTAGCATTCAAAACACTTTCCTAATAATGTGGTAAAGCATGTGGTTTCTACTCTTATAACCACTTCTGATGAGGTATCATAAAAATACTTCATTCACCATGTCTATATCAATATCATGGTTCTTCCATTAATCAATTTTAGATAGTAAGTCATAAAAATACTTTTCAATCATGGAATTGTTCATTATATGATATGTTATATATTTTTATTATAGATAATCACTTCTCCAACATTATTCACTATCCCATAATCACTACCTCATTAATCTGTTTGAGTCAGAACTTCTACTTATTACTTTTCCATTCCTTTTGTTTTTGAAATATAAAACACTTTCATGAAAACATTTTTACTAAATTTTTATATACTAAGTGTTTATAATGTTATTTTAGAATAAATTACATTTTACCATATGTAGAATGATTTTTAATGTAATTCATATATAAACTTTACATTCTCCATTATGATTATCATAATGAACATGTCTCTAGTTAATCGGACTCACCTCTATTAGATATAGATGTTAGAATTTCGGTCATGTAAAACATACTAATAAAGTCATAACAGTCTAAATGATACTGGTATAGATAACATCAGACTAATACTCATAAGTATTATCTTAAATAAATTAGTAATTAATTCCACTATACTGAATGAAATTTATAATCTTATTCATAATACTTATTTCTAATGTAAGGAATATCATTAACACTATGATGATGTTAATCGGTATGACACTCGCCTTTTAGTTGTTCCATATTTTTATGAGATGTAAATGGATATGTGCCTAAATTTATTGCTAAAAACTCAGTAATATGGCCATTTAGAGGATTACAATATGATCATTGTGATCTCACCTATAAATACCAATTCATTTGAACAGTTTGGATCAGGTTTATTACATTAGATCTCAAATTTTGTGAAGATTATTTAACATGGAATGCTTGTTTTAAGTTCCTTTTATTTATTTAAGGATTCTTTATACAGATACCATGACATGTTGTCTCCTTGATAACATTTTTAAGTGTACTAGTGTCTGATCATTGTAATTATCAAGGGATTTGAGGGAAAAAAGATAAATATTTTAATCAAGTGGATTGAGGGCTACAATGAATAGGTAGACAGATTAAAGTAGATCATTGTATCATAGGATTCTAAGGGCATGAATAGAGATCCAACCTAATAATCATGTTGAGGAATTTCTAGTTATGGAAATACAGACTTGACTCTAAGTCTAAAAAATATGATACCTTTATTTTGGTTTATAGAATACATTAATCTTAAAGTTAAAATAGGTTTATCTTCTAATAGCGTGAAATTCATTCCTTCTTTTTTAGGCTATTGTGTTACTTGTTGCTTATAAGTTTTTATATTCCAAAGATCATTAAATAGAATTTGAGTAATAATATACATCTTTAAATTCTATTTGGTATATGTATTAATCTAACTACGATAATACTAACTTATTGAATTAATCATATAAATGGTGATTAAAATTCATGTACTCTAATAAATTGGATCCATAGTGATTATGATTTTTACTCTAATATAATCAGACACGATATGATTCTAATCCTGTGAATTTGATAAGCAGAATGTTCTTGAGTATGATAATCATACATTAAAAGGATTTTGTTTTTTTAGTAAAATTCATTTAAAATAACTTTTTCACATAAAATTCCCCCACCCTATTGTGATTATTTTTATTATAAGAAAATTCTTATGATCCTAAAATTAGTATTATACGTATACTTATCCAATAATTGGTATTAGATAAGGCTATAGCTTACTGAGTTTTTACTTTCTTTAATATTGCATGTCTGGAAAGGTTTTGATATAATCATTTTTTACACTGAATTGTATTTGTGGAAAAAATTTCTTTTATTTTAAATATTGAACGAATGAATGATGTCTCAATTTAAAATCTCAATACAAAAAGACTATCTACTATTTATGGTGTTGACAATGAATACCAGAGAGATAGAATGAAGAACATTATTTTCAAAATAAGAGTTGACAATTTTTTATGCTTACTAGAGATTATAAGATTCTAGATAAGGAAGTAACTAGTTTTACCCATCAATAGAAACAAGAATATCATTAAAATGAAAAAGTTACGAATACTTCATTATGTTCTATGACAAGAATTATTTACATTCAAATTTCTTCTTCGAATATGGAAATAGTATCTAGAAAAATCTCGAGTTTACACATTTTTTTATCAGAAATTGTTGACACTCTGAGATAAATTCTTAGAGCTGACCATCAAGAATTTCAATTCTTATTTGGATAATATATTGAAATGAAGCATCGTATATTCATGAATATTATAAAAATTTTACAAGATATTGGCAAAAAATATCTTGATGATGTGATCCTTGATGAATTTATAATTAATATCATGCCAAATGAGTGGGAATCTAATAGAACTATAGTATATGTGACAAGAAAGATAAAAGATCTTATCTTGTATGGTCTTATTGGTACCCTTATGCAGTAAAAGGGTATGATTAAGAGAGATGTTTAGAAATAGGAACACAAAATGGTAGTGTTTCCTTTTCTTCAACATCTACTTTATCTATTAAAGTTTAGTCGGGGGAGAATGTTTTAAATTCTTCAAGAAAGAAGAAATTAGTTGTTCAATATGATTTAATTACTCTTAAATATTTTAAAAATGGGCTCTCAAACATGACTTGAAGAATAAGAATTTATAAAGTAATGATAAATATAATTCTAAAGATAATGTAAATAAACTATTGAATGATGATGATACATGGTGTTTTAGTAGAGGTGTTTATTCTATTAATTCTTTAGATAATGGATGTTTTGGTCAAAGGAACATAGAACTTTATCCTAATGTAACTAAAGTAAATTAATGTTTCCTCACTAATATATAAGTAGTTGAAAACCTTAACAATATTATTTAAGTTATAATTATCCCGATGAGAACGATTCTATATCTTCTTATAAAAATGTTCCTTAGTATAAGATAATTTTCTTACTTCTTATGATGAAGTTTCAATTTTTTCAAAATTACGTGAGATTAAAAATATTAAAATTTACAAAAAACACGATAATTCTAATGAAAATCAAACTAAGGATGATTCATAAATAAATATTTCAACTAATAATATATCATATCATTCAAATTATCTTAATGAGACTATTTTTTATAAAGAAGCTATTTTTGAATGTAGTTTCTAAGAAAAATGTTTCAGAAACTAAACTTAATTATAAAACTAATAATAATGAGGATAAATATTTAGTTTGAAAACAAAAATATGAGATATATATATCCTGAGAGTACTTTTATCAAATTTTATCACTAGGAAATAATGTTTTGATAAAATGTATAGGAAAATCATTCCTCGTGGTAGTGGTTCTGAAATGGGTCAAACATACAAAAAACATAAACTAGTAACAATTCATTTATTCCTAAAAATGAACCATTTGTACTAATTGTAAAAGAAGTGTTGAATGGAAAAATAATTGTTCCTTAAACAAAGTCCAAAACCTAGTTTTTTAGAAATACTATTTTTCTAAACAAATGTTGATTTTACAAGTATTTTTTTCTATGATAACCAGACCCATGAGGGTTTGGGTACCAAAAATATATTCTTATTACTTTCAAGAAAAGAAGGAAAATACTAAAAAAAATATATATGGTTCATGGATAGATGGTGTTCTAGAAACATTACTATAAATAATGACTTATTCTAGATTATTATCAAAAAGAAGGTTTGTAACGTAACATTTAGTGATAATTCTCAGGGAAATATTGTCAAAATATGTAACATAATTCTTCTTTGAAAATATCTAATTTCAAAGGTTTAATTTTTAAAAGGTATTATGATGAAATATATAATCATAATTCAATTATGTGATGATAGTTACCCTATTAACTTTAAAAATGATAAATTTTTAGTACATAGTTCCAAGGATTAATTTATTTTTCATCCAATCAGTGTGAGAATGTATACATACATAACATAGAAGACCTTAGGATCCAATAATTTCCTTGAATTAGTGAATTGGAAGATCAATATTGGTCATGGAACCTATGTTTATAAAATTGTAATATTACAAACATATTTATTTTGACAATAAATAGGCTTGTTAAGTCTCTACCCAAACATAGTTTTTATTCTTCAAAAGTCTATGTCCCTTATCAATACGGTATAAGAAATAAGAAAAGTTTTAAATATATTGGTGATGTCTCAACTTACGATGCATTAAAATTAGTGAACATGGACTTATATGGTCCTACGCAAACTGGAAGTATTGGTGAAAAATACTTTGTATATATGTTAGTTGATGATTACACTAGATACACATGTGTTTATTTTCTCACAATGAAATCCAAAGCCCTGTTTAATTTTAACGCATTGTATACAATATCAAAAATTAAAAAAAAACTATCCCTTAATAATTATTCATAGTGATCTTTGTGGATAATTTGTAAACTATGACTTCAAAACATTTTTTTATAAGAAAGGTATTGAATAAAACTTTTCAGCACCTATAACACCTCATCAAAATGTTCATTTAAAAGAATAAATATAATTCTTTAAGAAATAACTATAACTTCATAGACTAAACACTCAATTGTAATAAAATTTACGATGCAGTGGTTAGTACAACCTTATATACTATAAATAAAATTTTAATTATACATTTGCTTAACAAAACTCCTTTTGAGTTATGGATAGGTAGAAAAACAAACATTTCTTACTTCAATGTTTTTTCAAAGTATTCATATTGAATATGAAAGATAACATACATAAATTTTCACCCAAATACTATGAAGGTGTATTATTATATCATTCCAATACTTCTAAGGGTTATAGTGTTTTTAATAAAAATTATTATATTGTTGGGGAAAACAATTATTGTCATGTTTGAGGAAATCGATCCTTCTTTTTAAACTACTCAACCAACATCATCAAAAAGGATTTCTAAAAATTATTTTCAACCATTATTAGAAAATTATTCTCATAAGGATATAACTCAAAAAAATATCAGATTTTATTCATCAAGAAGATTTTATACCTATTTTTTTTTAATATACTTTTAATAACCTACGATGTAAGTGGCCTCTTAGTAATCAACCTATTTAGAGTATTAGTGGTGATGTAGATCAACCAATTAGGAATAGAAGTTCTTTAAGGAAATAAATTCAATATTTTCATTTTTTAACCAAATTTGATCCTAAGAATCCTGATTAAGATTTAGGTGATAAGGATTGGATTAAGGAAATGAAATATAAGCTCATTGAAAATGATAGGAACAAATTATAGACATTGGTTGAACGACATTTAAAAACTTCAATAATTGGATTAAAGTGGATTTTCAAAATAAATGTGATGAGAATTGAATAATTGATAGAAATAAATATAGACTTTTTGATAAGGGTTATAATC
Organism: Viscum album; assembly: GCA_963277665.1. Lineage (NCBI taxonomy): Eukaryota > Viridiplantae > Streptophyta > Magnoliopsida > Santalales > Viscaceae > Viscum > Viscum album. The sequence goes on along the minus strand of OY728150.1, from coordinate 1,928,459,873 downwards.
AACACGATTGTATAGATTATGAATTAACCCATAAACTCATAGAAAGACATGATGTTATTCGAATACTACTAGGCTTTGCAACATTATTTAATTTCACAAAATTTCATATGGATGTATAGAGTTATTTTATTGATGGATATGTTCAGAAAGACTTTTATTTTAAAATTACTCAAAATTTTGAAGATAAAAAACATCTTGAATATGTTTTTAAAATTTTAAAATCTTTATATAAACTTAAACAATACCCTAGATATTACTGTGATTGGTTAACAAGATTTTTTTGCAAAATTTTTTTTTAAGGGTGCTTCAGATCCAACACTTTTTATAAAATAAGTTAATAAAAAATTTATGATTATACAAATTCGTTTTTATGGAATTATATTTGGAGCAATTCAACAATCTCTAACAAATTTCTTTGTGTATCTCATGAAATCTATGTTTGCAGTAGTACAAAAAACGTCGTTTACGTTAGTTTTTTATCTTTTTAATGTCGGTTTTGAGGCGACGTTATTGCGAGCGATTTAAAAAATATGATTTTTTATTTCTTTTATTTAATAACAGACATAATAAATGAGTTTTTATGGATTTTATTTCCAGTTTTTAAAAAACCAATGTGAAAGACCTTCTGTAAATTCCGTAAAAACCATTTTTTCATCGGTTTAAAAAAACCGAAGTGAAAAGTCATTTTTGACGTTGGTTATTTAAAAACCAACATGAAAATGACTTTTAATGTTGGTTTTTAAGTAACTAACCTAAAAACTATTTTTCATCTTGGAGATAATTTTGTTATCTTTGATTTGATAGGTTGTACAGCACAAACGGAGTTCCGGTTCAAAAGTTATGACCATCAGAAGATTGATATATTTTTTCAAGGAATGATCGAATGAGCAAGCCATAGCTTCATATTATATGAAATTTTAGAATCCGTAGGAGGATTTGTAGTTTTAACATGACATAAAGAAATATAAATCATTATAATAATATAATAATCCTTAAATCGTATATCAATTAAGAAAACTACCCAAAAAAATATAAATCCTGAAAAAATAATTACGAATACCTTGACGAGATCGGGGAAAGTTGAAATAATGGATTCACTTGGAAGATAAAACATGTTCTATTGGTAGAAAGATGATGGTTGGAAGAAATTATTGTTAAATGGTATATCAATTAATAAAACAAATAATAAAAACCATAAATCATGGATAAACAATTAAAAATACCTTAATGTGATTGCGAAAAGAAGAAATAATAGATTCACGTTGAATATCAAATGAGTCTAGTTGGAGGAATGATGATGGTTGAAAGAAAAGATCAATAAATTTGGATATGTGTATAAGGAAAACATATAATTGAGATGATAAATGAAAATGCGGTATTAAAAATTTTAAATGACAATTAGATATGTTGATATCGCGATGTAAAAAAATTGAAATTTCACATTGGTGGGATATGAAAATTATCTTTCACGTCGGTTTTCTGAAAACCTTCATGAAAATATATTAAACTTTTCACTTATTTTTCATTTCGGTTATTTATTAACCAACGTGAAAAATGAAATTTTTATCTCTTTTCACATTGGTTATTTAATAACCAACGTGAAAAATCAATTTTCATGGATTTTTCACATCAGTTATTTATTAACCGACATTAAAATGTATTTTTAACATTAATTGTCAAATAACTAACGTGAAAAATGTTAACAAACATGTAGTTAATTTCCCAATATTTGATTTGATAGGTCACATAGCTCAAATGGAGTTACATATTAAAATTTATGGCCTTCGAAAATTCACCTTACTTAAGACTTCGTTTAGAGATGATCAACTTCTGATGCTTATAACATTTGATCCGTAACTCCATTTGACCTTTGTGACCTATCAAATTCATTCTTTAAATATAAACCACATGTTTTTAAACATTCATTACATCCTTTATTAAATAATCGACGTGAAAATTCAAATTGTATCTCTTTTTCAAATTAGTAACTAAATAATCGACGTGAAAAACAATTTTTAAGGATTTTTCACATCGGTTATTTAATAACCAACTTTAAAAGGTATTTTTCACGTCATTTATTAAATAGTCGAGATGGAAAATGTTTACCGACATATATTTCATTTCCCAAGCTTCGATTTGATAGGTCACAGAGCCGAAACGGAGTTACAGATTAAAAGTTATGGCATTCAGAATTTGGCATTCCCTAAGACTTTGTTTAGAGATGATCAACTTATGATGCCCATAACTTTTGATCCGTAAATCCGTTTAATCTCGGTGACCTATAAAATCAAAGCTTGAAAAATTGACTACATTTTTTTAAACGGTTTTCACATCAGTTATTTAATAACCGATGTGAAGAAGTCATAAAAAATAAATTGTCTCGTTGGTTATTTAGAACCGACATGACAGTTTCGGGAAAATAGATTTTTCACATTGGTTCATATATAACCAATATGAAAAATCAAATAAAATGTATTTTCACATCTGTTATATAATAACTGACATGATGAATCAATTTTCAGATATTTTTAGAATGGTTCTAAAAACAAGACGTGAAAAATGGTGACGTTAAAAATAGTTTTTTTACAAGTCTTGAAATGATTATGATGTGTGAGTTAACATATTTTATTCATTTTATACATTTCACAAAAAATATAAGGAACTTTTGAATCAAAAAATAAACATATAAAATATATTCTAATTAAAAGTTGATATTAAAATGATAGAAATATTTGTACCCCTATTGGTACATCAAATACTATAGATCTTGATAATGCTGGGCAACCAGTTGCTCAAAATATTTTTTGAGGTATAATAGGAAGTCTACATTACATAATTTCTAGTCATCCACATATAATGGTTGATGTATTATTATATGTGTGATATCAATAAAATATAGTGGTATCCCGGATAAAATATTTAATATTAATTTTTCATTTTCTTAAGGAAACGTGTATTTAGGATTTTTCTATTATTATAAAAATGTTTTTTAATGAAAAAGTTTTTCAGATACTGAATTTAGCATTCATAGATTTGATATGAAAAGTAAATTTGGAAATTTTCATTTCTTAGTAGATTCATTAGATTATTGTTCATGTAAGAAAGAACAAGCAATATCACTTTTCACTACTAATGTTGAATGTGTGGCAGTTAGAAGTTGGTGTGCTCAAGTGTTGTGGATTCAACACACACTCACTGATTATGGAATGAGTTTTACTAGAACTCCAATAAATTTTGATTAAAAATCAATATTTTAATTAAAAATTCTTCACAAAAATCATGTTCTAAAAACATATATATAAGACACCATTTCCATTAATATCATGCACTTTAGTTATATATAATTATATAATTCATCAGAAAGAGACATCAACGTGATTATATTTTTACAAAACCTCTTCCTTCTAATAGATTTGTATACATTAATCATAATATAGTAATGATCAATGTAAATTAATCATTCATATCTAGTTATTTTTCACTAATATAATTACATTAAGATTCTCTTTCTCATATGGAGAGTATATATGTTTTAGTTTTTTCAAAACTATTAGTTTTACATAAAACAATTAGTTTTTTAAACATTTATGTTTTCATAAAAATTTTATCATAATTATTTTTGATAGACTCATATTTATTTATAAAGTTTTAGAGTCATACACCTAAAAAAATATCTATCATTGAAAATATTATAAAATATTCATACTCAATTTTGGTTACTATTTTTTTAGATTCAAAAAATATAGTAATAATTTTTTCTAATAAAACTATTAGAATTGTTTTTATTAAGTGAAAGAATAAAAATTATTTCTTTAAAAACTATTATAATTAGGTATTATATCAAGAACATTTTTACTTAGTGATTTATTATAAATAATATTATAATCACATTAGATTATAAAAACTAAGAAGAACAGGTTATTTGTACCAATAAAACTCTTCACTCCAAAAGGTATATCTCTATTTTTTATTTTTTTTACAACATTTCATTATGTTAGTTATTTTATAGTTATTTTTTATATATTTATTTTTTTAATCTAAATTTTAAAAAAACCCAAAACATATTCATTCTCAATCCTATATTTTTTTTTAAAAAACATCAAGAGTTCAAAATTTTCATTAAATATTACTTTAGATTAATGAAACCCATAATTTCAGAATCAGTTCATTATCAATAGTTGAATCCATTATGGAAGTTCAGCCATCACACATGATATGTATATAAATAGGGAACCCCCAATTCCTACATTGGTTGTTCTGGGATTTTTCTCTTAATTTTCTAACCCATTCAATTTGTTCGGTCCAATAAATTTATTTTCAATTTGATTCACCATATTCATTTTTTGAATAAGATAGAGACAAAGGAGTACATTTATAAGTGGTATTCATTCAAGAAAATATTTATAGAATTATTATTTTATTTTATTAATGATTCAAAGATAAAAAATATTGTAAATGTTCAAGGATGGGAGAGTATGTACATAGAAAAACTAGATAATGACTTGGATTTATTTTATCCTGATTTTTTTTCATGAATTCAATGATTCTGTTATGTTTTTTAATGAAGATGGAAAAGAAAAAATTTAATTTAAAAATTTATGTAAATATATATAATATTTCTAATAAAAAAATTTGGGTTTGGTTGTAATACATTTTGAAATAGGAACATATTTTCCATCACATAATTTTCTTAACAATCGTGTTAAATTTGATAGAAAAAATTTGAGGATTCATTCATTTAAGAATAAAAAAAGATTAGAAATTTTTCCCTAATTAAAATTTATAATCAATTTTTTTCTTTATGGATTCAAGGATTTCATATTTTGATAAAATGGTATCGTGATCCCATAAAGGTTTAAATATTTTTCATATTGGGATTTTTGGTAATCATGAGGAATATTGAATTAGTGATGTTTTTCCTTATTATAATTGAAAACAAAAAAAATTGGAACAATAATATATAATATCATTATGTTTCTTACATTAATATTAAATATTTTAGTTAAATGTATGAAAGTATTCAATTTCTACAACATACCGTATACAATGGGAGAAATGATTTCATTTATAAGTTATGAAATGATTAATATGATGATACTATTTTTTAAAAACAAGTCTAAAATGTTTTTTGAGAAACTAAGTGGTTCTGCATCGAAGGAAAACCAATCAAAGAAACCAGATAAGGATGATAAGAAAAATAATACGTAGGTTGATACCTCCCCAAAGAAACAAAATTATAATAATAAAGTACGAAATAAAGTATTTAATGAATGGATGAAAAAGGTAATATCAAAAGAAACCAAGTGATTCAAAATTTGGAATTGATCCAACTAAGTAAAATTCCATATTTATTCATACCCTCAAAAACCTATAATAATAATCCTAGAATATGAAGAAAAAGAAAAAGTTGACCAAAGTAGTTCTTGGTGAAAATTTATTGAAACAAGTTGAAAGGGATTTATAAAATGGTGTGCCTCCGATACCACAAATTAATTAGATCAATCTGCAAGGTTGGTTAATTTTTTAATAAATTGTCATAGTTCAAGATGAATCTTTATCTATAGTTGAAAAAGGAAAATAAATGGTTGGTCTATAAGAATAGATGCTAGTAATTCCATAAAACGTATCAGAACCATAAGTTTTTATAAAGGGAGATTATAGATCTCAAAGGAAATTAAAATAAGTACCTGAGAAGAAAGTTAATAAATAAGTTAAAGGTAAATTTTGAGGTTAGAAATAATAAAAATAAAGATATAAATAAGAATAATAAGAAGGAGAATGAGAGGAGGTTCTAGAATAAAGTGTAGAAGAGTTAAATAATCAAGGAGAGGAGGGAGAATATGAAAATAAAGATGCTAATGATAAAGAAGAAAAAAAATCCAATAATTATTCATCAAAATCATAATCAAAATCATCCTAAAACATACCATCAATAACTGACAAAAAAATTGATGCTGGTAGTCAGAAATAAGAATCATCATCTAAAGATATATTTTAATCAAAAATTATGAAGGATGAATAAGATCAAATTTTCAAAAAAAAAGCTGATGAGAAAGTCGAGACTAATAAGGATATAGGCTTCCTTAAGTCATCTAATGATAATGAAGTGAGTGAAAATAAATTTTCTAATAAATTTGACTAATATTTTAAATATATTGATAAAAATAAGGTCAAGTAAGAAAATAATGTAATAATTAAAATAAAACCAACTAAGGTATATCAATATCAATCACACACTGCTAGAACCACAACTATTGATGTTGTAGAATATATTATTCATGTGTTGAAGATAATATAAGGGAAAAATTTATTATATCTCTAGAAATTAAGTAATAGGTCATCTTGTTTAATAAATTCATGATTAGAAATTGGAAACAATAAAATATTTAACATAGAATGTGATTATGAAGAAGCTATGTTCAAGGTTTTACAAGAAACTTCTCAAAAAGAATAAAAAGTCATGAGACCAAATTCTCATAATGTTTCATCATGTTATTAAATATATTTAGAGGCACTATTATTAGTTTTATGTTATAATGTAACATTTGTAGAATCATAAAACTCCATCAATGAGTTATACATGCATATGTCTAAAAGGGTACTATATTTGGAGAAGTTTAAAGATGTGACTAATGAAATAAATAAGGAATTTAATGCTTTAAGGAAGAAGTCTTGAGACATGGATATTGAGATAAAGAGACTCGGATCCATTGATTCTAATATATTCTTTTTCATGGATAAAAATAAAATGTTAACAAAGGAATTTAAGAAGCTAAGACCATTAGAATATAATATAGAGATGTTGGAGAAAGATCAACATCATTTCTAGAAATTCAAAGCCGTTGTAAAGACTCTAATGAGGTAATATTTTCACTTTTTCTCACTGATCTCACACTGTATTTGTTATTTAAAAAATTTGAATGTCTATTATGAATACATTTATTTCACAACCAAATATAAATTATTTAGATGTTTACTAATTATGATTATTTTAATGTTATTTAATATTTCTTCATTCATGATTATGTTAATTCAATGTATTTTTTGGTGTTTTTTACTTTCCCTAACATTTTAGAAACCTCGTAATGATTCACTATTCATTATTAAAATAAAAAAGGGGTAGAATTTTATATAAATGGGGATAAAATATTAAATGGGGGAGAAGTTATTATAAAAAGTAAATTATAATATTAAGGTTGAGAATAAGAACATTAGGGGAAGAATCATTCTTCACAAAAGATATTTTATAGTACTCCATCATATTCAGAAGAGTTATAAACCCAAGGGGAGTTAATGTTTTAATGATTAACTCTGAATATGATGTACTTAAATGAAAATGGACTGTATGTTTTTTAGTATTGTGTTTTGAATTATGTTTTGGGGTTTTTTCTTTCCAAAAATTTGAAGATTGTTGAGTTAAAATTTATACTTCTTAGGTTTCCATTCCATTAATTTTAGAAATTATAAACACTTTATTAAAATAATGTTTAATAAATCTTTATGTCTTAAGTGTTTTAAAAAAATTCAATAGAAATAATTACCTTTTATTATAAATATATTTAAATTTAATGTATTACAGATTTAAAATTTACATTTCCTCATTATGATTATCATAATTAGTATGTGTATGATTAATCAAACTCACCTTTATTCGAATCATAAGTTAGACATTCTTTCATGTCTATATTACTAAAAAATTATTAAAAATTAGAAAGATATTAGTACTAACAACATTGGAATAATTCTCATAGGGATTATCATAACGAAAATAGTAAGGAAGTACATCAGACTAATTGATGTTTATTATCATATTAAAAAGACTTACTTCAATTTTAAGGAATATCTTTAACACTATGATGGTGTTAATCAATAAAATGTTGGGATTCTAGTTATGCCAAATCGTTATGACATGTCAAGTGTTAGGTTTCCAAATTCATCATGACAAACATAACAATATGACCTTTGAGAGATCATAATTTGACTATTGGGAGCTTGCTTATAAATACCATGTAATTTTAAGAGTTTGTAGATATCTGATTACATTATCTCCTGAATTTTTTAAAGATTACTTATCATGAATTTATTATTATTAGTCCTTTGTGATTTATTCAAGAGTGTCGTTCTATTGAATCCTTGTCAAGTTGTCTCTTTAAGAAAATTTATAATTGTAACTACATCTGATCATCATAATGATTAAGGGATTATGATTATAGGAAGATATAGAATCCAATCCATCGGATTGAGGGATAATAGGAATAGGTAGACATATTAAATCCAGTCATCATATCGACATCATCCGTTGATAGGAATACATAGCCAATATGATCATCATGTTGAAGAATTTTCTGATAAGGAATGATAGACATGAATGAAAGTATAAAAAAATGGATACCATTAGTCTGTGATATAGAATACCTTACTCATAGGGATAAAATAGGTTTATATTTTGAAATCTTGAAATTCACTCTTTCTTTTGTATGTGACTTTTTTACTTATTATTTACAAGATTTTATATTCCACTATACATTTTATATGAAGTGAGTAATCATATTATTTTTCTATTCTTTTTGTTTTATCTGTATTAATATAATTAGGATAATAATAAAATATTTATTTAATGATATTAATTGTGACTATGAATCTTATACCCTGAGAAATTGGATTCATAATAATTATGATTTTCACTCTGATATAATTGGGCGCACTATGATTCTAATTATGTGACATTGATAATTATACTGAGTCTTAGTTTGATAATCAGACTTTAAGAGAATTTAGGTCTGTTTAGTTTAATTTTCATAAACTGTGATTTTTAAATACAATACCCCCTCTTTTAAGTATTTCCATTATACCAGAATTATTATGATTCTATAATCATTATTATAGATATACGAATCCAACAATTTAATCATATATTTAACTGAAACATGGTATTGTGGATTATGTCATGTTTTGACCTACTTTTTAATTATTAATTAATTTCACTTATTATACCTCTCCAATCACCTAGAAAAAATTTTATGTGCAGGTTAAAAATACTCACAACATGATTAAATATCATAACTAGTGAATTTCACCTAATAGAGTTAGTACATGGTATGATATAATGGAGATTACATAATCACCATACTACTTGATTGAGTATTGTTTTCATGTAAAATGTATCTCCTAGTAGAAATGAAAATACTATTATTCGAATGATTTATATTAATATGTGCTAATATATCCTCAATATAAAAATTGTTTCATTAAAATACTTTTGAAATCTTAAATATATTATAAATTATTTTTTAGAAATATGAAAATATCTAAAAAAATGAAAACATCCTAATGTTCTATATAATGGATCAAAATTAATAGATTTATCGACACTACTTGACATGTATATTCATATACTCTTCATTATCTGCCTTTAATTTTTTCTTCACTATACTAATTCTATCCCTTTTATTTTTAAGGTTTTATACAATTTTATTTTCTCAATTATACCTCTTATGAACAAGGAAAAATTTTCCTCCTTTGAAAAAAATACAATAGATTGTATGTGTTAAAAACATAGAATATAAATTTATATTCCAAAAAACAATATTCCAATTTTGGAGATTTATATTGACTGATAAATAGTTCTATGTGTAGTTATATTTTAATATATATGACTTTTATTTAAAAAAAATTATAATACATATTATTTCATATACTAGAATATTTTTTCACATTTTTTTCAACAACAAAATTATTAATATTAAAAATAAAATCTTCATGTTAAAGATTTATTTTAACCCCAACCATTTTTCAAGTATGTTTTTAACATGAAATTCCATCATGAATATTTATAATATCATATATATATTTTACTAATTATCTTTTATTTTTAACATCCTCAATGAAAAAAACATAAAATCAATAAATAATCATTCTTGTATTCTTGTTATAACACCTATTTCTTCTTCCCTTAGGTATATACTGAAGACAAATTCCCTCATTAACTCATTCATTAAATTTTTCAAAATATATTCATTTGACATGATTAAATGTGAGATATAAAAATTTATGAAATTTTTTATATTTGGATTCTTACAATACCATAACTAATTAGAAATAATATCAAATTTTGGTAATAAAAGACAACTATTTTAAAAATTCACCAATATTGATGTGGATTTTCTTAGAAATAACTTATATGTGTCAATTGTTTAAACATTATTCCTACCATTTCTACTATACATTGATTATTTATCTTGATAACGCTATTTTTGGGCATATATGTGGAGATGTATTGCTTTATTTTTTCTATTGTTTTCAATATATGCTTCAAAATCCTTGTTTATGTACTTATTTTCAATATTGGATTGAAATTTTTTACCCACTTTAATCTCTATTGATATTCTAAAAATTTTGAACATCGATAAACCCTTTTTTATTTTAATAAACATAAAAATTTTTATTAAAGAAAATTTATAAAAAGTAATATTATATTAATGAATTTTTATTAATTTATTTTTCATAGACCTGCACACATTATAATGAAACATTTAATATGGACTCCCTATGTATACCTCTACCAACTTATATATTTTATTTAAGGCCTTTCAATTATTAAATATTTAAACAATATGAGTCTTTTTCTATTGAATTTAATGATATTCTAAATAGTATCATTTAGAATAATCATTCCCATATTTTTTTCAACCTAGATATCTATGTCAACAAATACATAAATCATATTCTTCTTTTATACAGAAAATTTAATAATTATTCACATCCATTATTTGAAATAAGTTTTCACTTATTAATTTTAATTTGATTAATATAATTCTATCATCCAATTATCTAATGATATTTACATTTTTTATGTATATGAATTCAACAATATTATCATAGTATAATGGAACATGTTAGAAAATGTGAAAAATATTTCATGTTTCTCTTTCACTATATCTAGAAGGAGGAAGTCCAAAACATGGGTTTTAGAACATAAATATGGCTTGTAATAGTGAAATTATAGTACTGGTAGGCTTGTTAACATGTTGGGATCTATAATAATGAGTACATGTGGTCATGTTTGGATGATGGCATGTTGAAGTTAATGTTGCCTATGATTTACAAAAAAGTCACATAAGTATAACATTCACATTAACAAATCATTTAACTTTGAGGCAAAAGAACCTAAATTATATTATAAGTATCCAACACCAATGGTGGTTTCCCAAAAAAATTAAAAGTCAATAGAACTAGTTGAACTAATAGACCACACAAAAAGGTTGGTCAAACCACTATTATATCTATTTTTTTACAATAAATTACATAAAATAGAACATTTTTATGTAAAGTGGATTAATATTGGTTTTTTTTGGAATTTTTTATTTTAAGATTTTATTTTCAGATAAATTAAAGGAATAATTAATTTTCTCTCATGGATACAAGAGGTAATATTATACCTAGTCAAAAAACTCTTTTTCCCATTATTTTTGTTTTTTTTTGGATTAAACAATTGTTTTTAGGAGTTGATTTTTTTTCTTGAGTTTGTGAGAATGTATATCTGGTGTGGGAACATAGGCAAGGTTTGAATTAATTTTTTAGAACATAATGTTAATGGTATTATTCCTTTTTCATAAGATATATAGCATTGTTTTATTGTTTAATCATTCGATGGTTTTTCTTTTGGTGACTGTGTGTTTCAAATCAAAACATGTGGTATTAATGATTTTTAGTAAGTAATAATTCCCACACTAAATGGAATTATATTTAGGTAATGTTCTTTTCTCAACCTTTTTTTAATGGAAGTTAACTATTTTAGAAGGAATTTCATCAGAATAATGATATTTCTATATAGATAAATTTCATGAGAAAAATATTAGCTTCTAGAAGATGTCTATAGAGTAATATAAATTTTAAAAATAAATTGAGTTTTTATTAAAGGGATTCAAGTTAGAAATAATGTAAAAAATCATAATTTTAAGAAATTGATCAAAAGGAACTTGGATTGATATGAATATCATTGGTATGGAATTTTTCATAAAACATTGGGGAGGTGAGTTCCATAGTATGGAAAATGAATGCTTCAGTAGAAATGTATCAAAATCCAATAGTAATGGAAAAAATCATGATACATAGGTAATTATTTATAATTATTTTTTAATGAAGGCTAGTGATAGATCATGTTAATGACTCTAATATAATTTTATGACTACTCATATTAATTAATGTGGCATTCATATAATATATGTTGGATATTTTGGAGTTATCATCACTTCAAGAATAATGGGATGTGATGGGGACTACCATATGTAATTTTTATGTGAGGAAAAATTTATTTTTTTAAATATTAAATTTATTATTCTAAATTAAAAGATTATATTGATATAAACCTATGTAATATCTAGAATAGAACTCAATGTGAATTTTAAAGGTAATTACACTTAAAGAAATGTTTAAGTGAATAAAAATATAGATCAAAGGAAAGAATTTGACTTGAATTAGATGGGATTATGCTCATATGTTGGAAATGTGTGAGAATGGAAAACCAAAAGAAACATTAAAGGGATCCCATTTTGAATTATTAAAGGGGTATTCATATATTCCATGTAACTCCAAAACCATTGCTGAGGTTGAGAATATTTTATAGTTGAGTGTTAAAATATCCTTAGAATCATGGATTATTCATCATGGGAATTCATTACATTCAATGTATGATAGACAGTTTATTGTTATCTATGTATCTATAATTATTTTCATGGTATATATAATTGATGATGAATATGTAAATATTAGGGATAAGGTGATCTAGAAATTATAATGTTAAACAAAATATTCCTCAAGTTACAAGGAGCTTGTTATATACCATATTTACATAAGAATATTATTTCTATTTTCCAACCAGATGAATAAATATTCAAAACTAGCATCACTAATAAATTATGTAATGTAACTTAGGGTTACATGGTCATGTACTAGGTTTTTAAAGGTGATGGGTTGTATTTGAATGGATGGTCATATGGAGAAATAATTACAAGAATTACAACTTCTGAAAGTCTAATGTAATGGAAATGTTGTTTTGTGAACTTTAGTGAGAAGAAAACATGAATCTAAGATACACAGGTTATAATGAATCATGGACATAATAATTTTATATCATGTGGGATTTTATTCTAGAATATTATATAACTTTTTCATTTAACATAAACATAAGGAAACCAAAGTCTCATAAGTAACATCCAATACATAAAAATGTTTGGGAGCCTTCACTATCCCATTCTCATAATGTGTCAATGTGAATTTATATATTTATATATGATTCAACAAGAAAATAATTTTTTTCTTCCACTACAAAAAATTCATGTAGTTTAATGTTATTTTCAATGGAGGGTCATGGTGGAAAAGGAGATCAGAAATAATCTTAAGTGATTAAGGTATAATAACCCTATGTAATATAGAAGCATGGGTTCTTGATATTTTTCAAAAGGAAATGAGTTAAATTTGAGAAGATTTTTTCCCACAAAATAATAAATAAATGTTTTAATAAATCCTATGAATCAGAAACAAACATGTATGGATTAGAGAATGAGTATATATTCCATAATGTTTATAGTTATTTGGGTAGAAGTAGTTAATTATATATCATACCTTGTGAATATAATTCATTCCACAACATTGAACTTGGAAATTACTCTAGAAAACTAATACAATTTACATTCTTCATTTTTATATAAGTCTCTTATATGTCCATATTGATAGCTTAGATTAAGACAATTTGAAAGAAAACTGTCGAGCATGTTACTTTTTCATGTATGGGTATGAATTTTTTTTATTATGAATTAGGGACAGTGAATCTCAAAATATCATTTGATGTTGAAATGTTCTCTATAATAAGTAGGTTAAGTGGAAATATCATATAATTTTGGGATATAGATTTTGGAACAAATAATAAACTCACCACATTAAGGTTTATTTGAATTTATGTTCTAGAAAGTTAGAATATTAAATATGATTATAGAGGATAGAAGATCTGGAGGTATATTTATTTAGTCCAGAGAATGTACCATACATATCAATAACTATTAAATATTGGGTAATATCTCTATAATTTGATGTTATAGGTGTTTTAGTTCACAAAAGGGAACTTTATATTCTGTTGTGAATGACTACCAAAATTAGATGACTAATTTAGAGGTTCTGAAAAAAGTGTTACTTTCTCCTTGTGAATGTAAGAGTGCTTAAGATCTGTGAAAAAGTTTATACTCTTGGGGATTAATGAATGTATGATTTATCCATGATACATGAAATGGATTCATTGTATGTATTCAAAACCTATGAGCTAACATAACCACCAAATTGGAAGAATGAATTATAAAACAAATGGGTCTTCTAGATGAAATGATAAGATGAAAATAGAAATAGTTACAATGCCATGTTGGTGGTCAAAGGGTTTCTATAGAGTTAAGGTCTATATTTATTAGATAATTTATTACATGGTGCCAAAAACCATCGAGATATTATTAAGTCTAATTTCTTGTAAAATTCTATATCTGGAACACATGGATGTGAAGATAACATTCTTTCTATGTTATTTATAGGTGGAAATATATATGAATAAAACAATGTGTTTCATGGAAAAATATCTTTAAAGAATATTTTAAGCTAAATATAAGTAATTATAATTGGAGCAATTATAAAGTAAATGGAAATTGGAATTTTATTCTTTTATGGATGAGAAGGTGGTGTTTTGGAGTAACATGAGTCAATTTTTATACCCAAATGTGTTCAAGAATAGTGGGTAATCAACCTTCTCTTGTATATGGGTGATATTCTCATTAAAATTCCATTCATAAAAAGGATTAAAGACGTGAATGTTGGGTTATACATAAGGTTTTAAATTAAAATACTGAGAAGTCCAAGAATATTTTGCAGATTTGGATTGACAGAGACAGGAAGACCAAGACCCTAGATTTGGATAATGACTATATTTGGGTGCTCATTGAAATGTTAAGAGTAAATCAATATGAGATTATTATAAGTACATGGATAAATTTCTATTTATGTCATTGGTTGGTAATTTTATGTATTTCATGGTTTGTGTAAGGAAATTCCATTTATAGTCAGATTTCTCAGTTGTTTTATGGTTAATCTAGGAAAGTAACACAATGAATCCCCATATTGGATTTTTTTCATATCTAAAATTTTAGAAATATGTATCTTATCTGCAAATGGATGGTTCATTACAATTATATGTTAATGAAAACTTTGGTGTTTATATAGATTCACATAAATCTACCAATGGTTTGGTTATTACCTCCATAGGGTCTTCTGTGAGTTATACTTCTATGTTTTTTCTTCTAATTACATTATCCTTAAAAGATGCATAGTATATGGTAGTCATAGAATTAGGTAAATAATTTGAATAGAAAACTAATTTCATAGTGGATATCACAAGAAGTAGTTAATGTTAGTTTTTATAGAGTCACAGAGAAGTCCATTGGGCTAAGAATCCATTATTTAACTCACATATAAAAAATATTGAGATGAAATATCACTCGATCTGGATAATATGGTATGATGGGGCTCTAGAGTTATGGAATTTTTATAGGATTTATAATTTGACTAAAATTATTTCTATGTTACTTGTTTGAGAAATTTTAGAACTTCATTATTCCTTAGTGAGACTTGGGTGACCAAAAGGTAGATTGATAGTGCAACTATTACTATGGAATATGGAATGGTTTGAAATTATCCTATGCATTAGAGGATTATTTTTTCCTTTAAAATGTACTTCAAGTGAAATATTGTTAAAAATTTTCATTAGACTTTCTGTTTTTGCATCTCTATATTCAGAAAGAATAAATTTGGATCTTTAGTTTTATAACATTAAAAATGATTGTGATAGTGGAAGTCTAGCAGATGTAGTTCCATCCAAAATAAAATTTTCACGAAATATGTGTACATATGGGAATCTCTTAGTGATGGAATGTGAAGTTTATAGCCCCAAATGATTCATTATAAATTTTTATAAGAATGATTTTCATATTCATAAGAATTTAGAAATTGAGGTTGAGAAACTATTGTAATATCAATGGTGTACAGGGCCTATAATGGGTCCCACAAAAAAATATTAATATTTTCGAATCAGTTTAATGTATGGGCCCCACTCTGGTATTGTGGGACCACTTATACAGGTGTTTTTTACTCTAAATATTGTAAGGGGATAAAATGTAATTAATGTGATCTAATATTGGTTGTATATAGCAATTTTGATTTAAATATTGTATCCTCTATGTATAATAAAGAATTAGTGGTATTCTTTCATGGATGTAGAATGAAATCATGAACAATTTAACAAATATATTATTTAATTTCATTATTATTAATTTTCTTGTTTGTTTGTTTTTGTGAGTTTTTTCCAAATTGTGTGAGGGTGTCTATCCTCTCTAGTAAATTTGGTTATGTTAGACCTCAATTTTTTTACTTATGGTCATATAATTCTTATAATCTAGGAAGTTTGCGAGATATTTTCATGTATGAATATTCATATATTTTTTCTTCACTTGAACAATTTTTCTAAATCATTTCATAATAATTGATCATATAAAGAATAGAAATTGAAGCTACAAGAATAGAAAATAGGTTTAAAGATTCCGAGACTAAAAGAATCACATAACTAAGATATATAAAAACTTATATGTTAAATCACACCTAATTAACCACATAATATTTTCACCCTCATACACTCGAGAAATAAACACTCAGTAGAATATATAAAAGAAGAAACAAAAAAAATATAGATTGAAAAAGGATATTTTGAAATGGTTCAAACTATATTTCTACATCCACATAAAAATTTATCAGCATTATTCGTTGAACTTTTTATTTCTTCTTTTATATTTATTTTTCATATTTTATACCTTGTGTGTGTGGGTCTTCATCCTATGTGGTGACATAGGTGCGGTTTGATAACAATGATCTTGTATAACATGGTAATGATATTTTTTCAGTTGAGGAATTCCTATCATTTTTTAATGCATAAATATACTAATATTAGTGATTAAAAAACCTAACAAGTGGTATCCCATCACAATATTCAATTAATAATTATATACTCTATACTAGTATCTTCTGGAAAAACTCTTTTATCTATGCTTTTCCAATTTAGTGGGAGTTAAAAAATTTGGATGTTATGGTATTTAGAAGTTGTCATGACACATCAAATTGATTATGATTTTAACAATGATTTATTGTATAGGACAGACCCTAGGTCATCTCTTAAAATGTTTTTATGGTTTTAGTGTGAATTTTTTATAAAATTTACTAAAAGAGGGGGGTGGTTTTGAAAATAGTTTTAAAATAGAATGACATAATTTAAATAGTTTAAAATTTTACAAATAACATGATTGTGAATATTAAATGATGATTATGTGATCATTTCTAAGTTACTACACCACATTAAATATTTTTTATTCTTAACTGATTATTAGGTTTTGGTGTAATCCTTTGATTAATGGTTAACTAAGATCTTGGGTACCCACAACCACTAAAATGATGCAAATATGACTAAACCTTGAAACAAAAATCATATAGTCAATTTACAGACCCTTAGAATGAATTATGTTTTTTCAAGTAACACAAAAATCTCAAATGTTTGGAAAAGAAGAGGCATATTATATTGTCTATTCAGAACAACACAAGTCATACACTAAAAATTTCACACTGATCGGTAATTAAATAAAAAGTTTTTTTAATTAAATGAATCAAAAGAAGTTATGATAAATATAAAAGAACAATTTCAAACCACAATATACACTAAAAAAGTTTGAGAATATGTACTGGAACTCCCTCTTCTGGTATGTATCATCCTCAAAATGATCACCCACCATTTATCCAGCCATCGAGAGGAGGAAGCTCGATTAGAGCTCATTATTCATTATTGATCCCCATATGAGGATAGGGGAATCCATAAATATTATAATGATGATGAGACTCCTCTTTTAATCCAAAATGTTAGATCATTTCTACTATTTTTAACATAGACATGAGGTTCCCGTGGTGCCTTTTTATAGACAAAATGAGAAGTTTCTTTGGAACCTAGTTCTAGTCATACCACTTGTATCCCAATTTTTAATGGTAAATGGAATTATAACTACTTGGAAAAAACTGGAAATAGATTTCCCCACATCATTAATATCTCCACTAAATGGTTTTCACCATTTGGAGTCCTATAGCTCGAGATATAGATGAAACATAGAACCCCACTTTTGGCATCATGTAGATTTGGTGACTTGGATAGATAAATATTGATGGGCCACCAGATGGCTTAATTGGGATTGGGTTCCTTCATTAAAGTTGTATCCAACTAAATTTTGGATCATCCAAAAAAAATCTCATACCAATTGGATGCACATAATAGTAGTAGTGTGTGGTTTATTCAACTGATGTGCTTGAATTCCTAGACAATTTCGCCCATTTTAACCAACATTGTCTCGGGTCATCCATATCACCTCCACCTTTAATGAAAACATACAAGAAAGTAAAATTACCATTTTTAATAGTAATTAAAACAAAATAATTGAATCAAATATAATGTTAAATTTGTTTTTAAATTTTTAATTTGTGATACAATATCAGTTTTACATAGTGGTATAAAGGTAAAAAAGATTAGTGAATCGCGGTCTCATCTGTAAAGAACCATAAAATTAAAGGGAAATTGTATTTCTTAATTTTCATTAGAATTTTACTAGAACTCTGTTTCTAATGGAGCCTAATTCCGAGGCAAGGTGTCCTCAGAATCAATTTCCTAAGTTAGGATCGGGTACGTTCAGTGAACGAAGGAGTGGGTTTTTCAAACATTTGAACCGGTGCTCGGAATTGAAATCCGAGGTTACCGATGAACTTGTAGTGCCGGTAATTGCTTAGGAACACCTTTTCTAGAGTGTGTTCGCTCGAGTGTGGTAATAAAATTTTGGGTTAAGTAAAAGAATAAAATAAAATGGTGCAACCAATTTAATTTTATTTAAACTATTTTAACCTAAGATAAGTGGTTGGAGTGGGACCCACTATATCCTACTCCACTAGGTAGGATATTTTTGATGTGGGGTCCACACGAGCCCCACCTATTCTACTTCCTCAAACCCCCTCTTTTAATTAGGTAACGCACCCACACCCCCGATTAATTGAAAAGTCAACTCATTAATTGATTAACTTATTCAAAGTAATTAATTCTTAGATTCATTTGAATTTCAAATGAAATGTTGGATTGTGGGTTAATTAAATAAGATAAAGTCTTATTTCGTGGGAGGTTAGTTCGTTGTGAGAGGGGATTTGGAGAGGAAATATCTAAGATCCGAAGAACGTTCTTCCTCCTTAAAGAACGCGGAGAATACACTGTCGCCGCGAAGAACACCGAGCCTTCGACGAAGAACTCTGTCACCACAAAGGGGAGTTTGTCATACCATCTTCTTCCCTCTCCAGAGCCAGTGAGAGACGCTATCCTCGGAGATCGACAACGTGACGCTGATGATTCTCTTTTCCGCGATGTTTGACTTCCGCGACTCAACGACGTGCGACGTCATTTTCGAGGTGGGGAATTAATTTGTGAATGTTAATGAACCCGAGATTATTTCCTTCTAAAACAAAGAATGTGGATAAACTAAATATTAAGTTGATTCGCGAAAGAATATGTTTGCGGGATGGAAATTCTTGATTGCGGGAAAACATTAGGGGTTTTTTCATTACATTCAGAGTTTAATTGGACGTTCTTTGATATTAACATCCAACTGTTATCAAAATAACAGATGAGGTCGGACCACACAAACATAGCTGAACCTCCTCCCCTTTTTATTTTTGATGGTTATCTTCATGGCTTGAAATGGAAGCGACGTGGTGTCGTCGCACTGTGCGAAAACAAGGAAAAATGTGGCGATGAAGAGCGGCGTCGCCGCGCCGCTCCTTTGAGGTCAAACAAAACTACAGCCGGAGTTGGGGCTGCGGAGGCAATTCGAAGACTCCGCTAGTTGATCGTTGTGTGTGGATTGACGGGCGACGACAAATGGGGCCGCAAAGTCATTTTTAAGCCTCCATAGTGAAGGATGGGTCCCGGGAGGACCGTTGGCGAAGAAGGCGAGCAAAACGGACCACCGGAGCGCATCCGGTGGTCTGCGGAAGGTGGCAGCGTGCCGCTGGAATGGAACCGCCGCGGTTGAGCCGCCGCAGCGGGCCAAACTGGAACGGCTTAGCCATTCTGAAGGCTAAGCGGCGTGACTTAAAGTCACACAGGTTTCGTCAACGGTGGGGGTTGTAACCCCCCTACACCCGCTGGCCACGTGGGCGCAGTGCCTGCAAGGCAGGCCAACCGGTGGCCGGGCTGGGCCGCACCCAGGCCGCGCCAGCCTGGCTGGACCCGGACCCGGACCCGGTTCGGGCCGACCCATGGGGTCTCGGGCCGGGTCGGACCAGGCCCGAACCCCCTATTTTTGGGCAGTTTTCGTTCAAATGCCCATAACATGGGCTACGAACCTCCGATCGATCCACCGTCAGTTGAAATGAGATCTTTGGATCGAGACGATCATTTCGGTATATTACACTCAAGGTTTCGGAGACATTTGGGTATGACCGAGTTGGTTCGAACACGAAAACAACCGGGCCCTCAGAGCGGAAACGCTTATAACATGAGTTCCGGACGTCCGATAGATGTGTCATCAACTTTGTTGGATTCCTCTTGATGAGACGGAACTTTTGGAATACATATCCTGAGTTTTGGACGTAGTTGGATAGTGGCCGAGTTGGATTGAACCTGTAATCCAACCAGGCCCCTGGAACGGAAAAGCTGATAACTTTCAGACCGAATGTTCGTTGATGAACCATCAGATGTGTTGATGATCACGTTGAAAAACGGTCCCTATGAGTATAACCTATTAGAGTTTGGGGTACAGTTGAGATAAGGCCCGGTAGGTTCGCACACAAAACCAACCGGGTCCGTGGGACAAAAAGGCTAATAACTCACAGACTGGGCGCCCGATTGACGTGCCGTCTGTTGTGTTGAGACCACTATGACGAGGCAGTCCATTGATATACTTATTCATTGGACATTGTGATACTTGGAGTATTGACCAGTAGCTCATGGAGCGGACCCTGTCGTAGATGAGAATACAGAGTACGGAGACCGTGTAGCCGGCTCAGACCTGACGACTGCTTGACCGACTCAACTTGGAGTGAGTCGACTAGCCCAGTGGATAGAGCACTGCTTTGTTTGGGTGCAGACCCATGGAGGATAGAGCACTATAGTGTTTTGGTGAAGACCCACGGTACTAGACTGGAGAGTACCTCTGTAGGCTATTAGGGGGGATGCAGTACTGTGTTGGGGTAGGAGACATCGGCGGGAAGCACTTTTGTGTTTGGGTGCTGACCCGCGGTACTCGACAGGAGGAGTACCTCGATAGTCTTAGGTTAGTGATTAGTACCTCAGAGTCTTGATAGGATCACTGTACTCGATAGAGAGAGGGCACTACAGTAGTTACAGTTTCATTAATGAAAATCCTAGTCTGAGCTGAGTCTTTTACCTTTGTGTTTACCTCATGATTGAGATGGGTCACTTGATAACATAGGTATATGTATTGGCATATACCTAGGTAGTGGTTATCCGTTGATTTCATAACCTTTGTGTTTACTCATGATTGAGATGGGTTACTTGATAACTTAGGTATAAGTATGGGCTCATACTTAAGTAAGGGCTATCTGTTGAGATCCTTCTTTGTGGTTATTATTGTTGGATTTAGTGAGACCTTGAGGTTCTCGGGGTACCTACTAAGTATCGTATACTCACCCCTGCACGGGCTATGCCCGCACATCGTTGTGTTTGTTGCAAACGACGGCCAGTGCTGACAGAGGCCGAGTGCTCGAGGACTGGACAGAACCTGGTGGTGGACCTCAAGACGAGTCAGTATCCGGAGGTGGGCTTCACGGCGAGACGATACTCGGAGGAGGTTGACGGGCGAGAGTGTTGTGTATGCTATCTGTACCTACCCTTCAGATAGGATCTATGGTGGATGAACCAGGAGCTGCACTATCTGTACCTACCCTTCAGGTAGGATCCGAGGTGGACGACCCAGGAGCTGCTTTTGTTCTTCCACCTATTTTTCTTTTCTGTTGTACTTCATTTCAGTTGTAGTTGTACTTTCAATTGGGTTTGTATTATGCCCCATTTACATTTCCGCACTTTCTTTTATATTTATTGTTTTACTTCCTCTTGTACTCTGTGGTGTTTTGTTTTCTTTTATAAAGGAAATGTCTTCCCCGTTATCGGGATTTATGCCTTTGGTGCTAGTCGCCATCCCCTGGCCTATGGAAGGCGGGCTTGGGGTAGTCACGGCACGGGCCCCGAGTACGGGTCGTGAAAAATTGGCATCAAAGGAGTCGGTTATACCACAGAACTTGTAACTATGATATTTTCTTTCTATGAAGGAATAGTGTTAAGGGTACTAAGTGTGGTTTTTAGTTCAGGGAGTCTAGTGTTGGTGCGGGCGGCCGACGTTTCCATACACCAGGACCCTGACAACTGATTTCCGACTTTGTGCGTGAAAACACTGTTTGTGTGTGTGTTTCCAAAGGTTTTTGATTAAAACATCTCAAACTAGGTCATCTCACCAGGTATAAATCGTTTAACCGTGTCACATATGTTTCTTTCGGGATGCCTTTCCATGGACGATTAGCTAGAGCCCTGATAGAAGTACGTACTGACAGCCTGCAGAGAGATGAGGCATCGGTACAGGGCCCTCTTTCAGTTGAGGCACCAACGGAGGCACCAGTGGTACAACCATACACTGGGCCACCGATGCCACCAGTCCCAGCAGTAGGCAATGCACGCCGCTTGAGCGCGCTGCATGTGTTCTAGTGCCAGAGGCCACCTAGGTTCCGGGGAGAGATGGACCCACAGGAGGCTGAGGATTGGCTGGAGGCTGTGGTGGGAGTTTTCAGGCTAGTAGGGATGCCAGCAGACTTCATGGTGATCTTTTCTACCAGCCTCCTTCAGGTAGCAGCTGAGAGATGGTGGAGCCACTTTTTTCAATTTTGCGATAAGATGACCTTCAAATGGGGAGACTTCAAGACCTTCTTCAGGGTGGAGTTTAAACCAGTGGCTCTACACCCCGAGCGTGTTCAGGAGTTTCTGCCTTTGATGTAGGATTTTCGATCAGTAGACGAGTCATCAGTGGGCAGTAGATAGATGCTGTGGAGGTCCAAGAGGACCAGAGCCAACCGTACAAGGAGCAGGAAGTGTTATTAATGTGGCCGGAAGGGTTACCTGGCACGTGACTATCCGACTCCCCGCACAGTTGATCCGCAGGCATTGGAGGATCCACCGAGGTAGAAGTATTGGAGGGTGTTTGAGCAACAGCTGAGTAGTGGACAAGGCATTAGAGCTCCAGGAGCAGGTGGACAGGAGTGGTACTAGTGGATTCCTTTTGTCCTTGGTACTTCTAGTTCCATGTTGCTGTTTTATTTGTGTCTTTGTACTATGAGCTGCAATAATAAAAGACACTTATCCTAGTGACAATTTCTTTCTTGTCCTTTTGTTTAGTTGATACTGAGAGGTTCCTAATTAAACTATTGACTGTACCCTCACTTTCGAGATTTCTACTAGAGGAGACCTAGTGACCCCACACTGATGCCGACAGTGTGACTTGACCCTTGGAGGTGAGAGTGACAGTTGGATCTCTTGGTAGTAACGTCGAGGACTTACGACGTCAACCATGGAATGAATGCATCATTCATGTCAGGATTGACTGTATTAGGAAATGGGTGTGGTTCATCCAGGGGATGAGACTGAGTTTCTCGTTTATGCAAAGGAGAAATATTAGCAGCTCTTACAGATCGTAGGTAAAGAAGGTGCAGATCATCCAGGAGCGGATGAAGACTGCACAGTGTAGTAAGAATAAGAATACCGGCACCAATCATAGAGACTTGGGCTTGTTAAATGTTTCAAGAAGATGAAGCTTTAAGGAGAGATGAGTCTGCGAAGAAGCAGACGTGGAGGAAGATCTTGGAGAGTAGCATGAGGTGGTGTACATTTTAACATGCTACAACCACCCGCCTTAGTTTTCCCCGCCAGGCTCAGGGAGCTGGAGGGTGGAGGTAGAGTGCGACTGCATGCGGTCAAGGTGTGTGACCCAATGGCTCTAAAAATGATTCAAGGGACAGTCTGTGTCCACTACTATCTACGTTAGTAATAGACGTTGATATTAATCATTCATTCATTCCACAAATCTTGTCTCAAACCTTGAGTTTTTGGTAAGTCGTAGACTTGATCATCACGTCTGGAGATACCTTGGGAGGAGACTCGATAATCACACTTTCACCAACAGTCTCGAGGTGAGAGTTTCGGTTGGGATATCTTGGTGGTAGCATCGAGGCCTTACAAAGTTGGTTTCGGTATGGATTGGATTTACAATTCATGCTCATATTGACTGTTTTAGGAAAGAAGGTTGTGGTATAACTACAACTTCGGGATGGGTTTTCCTTGGTCGTAGAAAAGGAAACCCCAAGCAGCACTAGATAAACTCATGCACAGGAGGGTGCGGTCGATCACTCTTGATTCAGTCAACCATACCATCGTGGCAGCAGGAGTTTTGAGTTTCAGTTCTTAACAGGAATTGGAGACCTCTAGAATTCGAGGATGGTGACCACGTTTTCTTACGAGTCTCACCTCGACGAGGACTATAGTGTTTTGGCTGAGGTGGAAAGTAGACTCTGAGGTTCAGCGGACCTTTTCAAGTCCTCAGTAGGGTAGGAGAGGTGGCTTACCACTTGACCCATCCACCTCAGTTGCACCAAGTGCACGACGACTTCCACGTATCTCAGTTGAGGAGATACGTGCTTGACCCGGTGCATATCATCGACCATGGGGAGATGGACATTGGCGATGGGTTGAATTTTGTGGGGTTCCAGTAGGAGTTGAGGATCGACAAGAGTTGTCCTACGAGGATGGTCGATTCCTCTTGTGCGCTTTCATTGTCATCATGGGAACCTCTATGTGAGCACATGAGATCGGAAGGCTCAGATGCGTGCTTAGTACCACTTTTGTATCCATAGTTTCTGTTATAGCTTTACGAGGACATAAATCCCTGAGGTGGGAGTAATTTATAGACCCATAAAATTCAAGGGAAAATTTTTTTCTTAATTTTAATTGAAATTTTACAAGAACGCTGTTTCTAACGGCGCCTGATTCTGAGGCCCAGTGTGCCCGGATTCAATTTCCGAAGTTCGGCTCGGGTACGTTCAGTGAACAAATAAGTGGGTTTTTCTAACTTTTGAACCAGTTCTCGGAATTGAAATATGAGGGTACCAATGAACTCGCAGCACTGGTAATTGCTTAGGAACACCTTTTCTGGAGTGCGTTTTCTCGGGTGTGGTAATTGAAATTTTGGGTTAAGTAAAAGAATAAAATAAAATGGTGCAACCAATTTTATTTTATTTAAAGTAGTTTAACCAAAGATATGTGGTTGGAGTGGGATCCACTATATCCTACTCTACTAGGTAGTATATTTGTGGGGTGGGACCCTCATGATCCTCACCTATTCAACTTCCTCAAACCCCCTCTTTTAATTAGGTAATGCACCCGCACCCCCCATTAATTAAAAAGTCAACACATTAATTGATTAACTTATTCAAAGTAATTAATTCGTAGATTCATTTGAATTTCAAATGAAACGTTGGCTTGTAGGTTAATTAAATAAGACAAAGTCTTATTTCATGGGATGTTAGTTCGTTGTGTGAGGGGTTTTGGAGAGGAAATCTCTAAGTTCCGAAGAATGTTCTTCCTCCTTGAAGAATGTGAACAACGCACTATCGCCACGAAGAACACTGAGCCTTCGATGAAGAACTATGTCACTGCAAAGGGGAGTTCTCCGTACCATCTTCTTCCCTCTCCGCATCAGGGGAAAGATGCCATCCTTAGAGATTGACGACGCGATGCCGACGATTCTCTTTTCCACGGCGTTCGACTTCTGCGACTCGATGACGTGCGATGTCATTTTCGAGGGATGGAATTAATTTGTGAATGTTAATGAACCCATGATTATTTCCTTCTAAAACAAAGAACGCGGATCAACTAAATATTAAGTTGATTCACGAAAGAATATGTTTGCGGGTTGGAAATTCTTGATTGCGGGAAAACTATAGGGGTTTTGTCTTTAATTTCATATTTTAATTGGACGTTCATCAATATTAATGGCCAACTGTTATCAAATTAACTGTGGAGGTCCGATCGCACAAACACGGCCAAACCTCCTCCCCTTTTTATTTGTTATGGTTATCTTTGTGGCTTGAAATGGAAGTGACGTGGGCCCGTTGCCCGCACGGAAACAAGGAAAAATGCGGCGAAGAAGTGTGATGTCGTCGCGCCGTGCCGTTGAGGCCGAACGAAACTACGGATTAATTCGGGGTTGCGGAGTCGATTCGAAGACTTCGCTGGTTGATCATTGTGCGCGGATTGACGGGTGACAACAAACAGGGCCGCAAAGTCATTTTGAAGCCTCCGTAGTGACGGTCGGGTCCCGGGAGGACCGTTGGCGAAGGCGTCGAGAAAAACAGACCATCAGAGCACGTATTCTGGTCCAAGGAAGGCGGTGGCGGTGGTGGAATGCCGCCGGAACTGCTAAGCCCTTCCGGAGGCTGAGCGGCGCGGCTTAAAGTCGCGTCGGTTTCGTCAACCGCAGGGGGTTCTAACCACCCCCCCCCCCCCCCCCCCGCCTGCACCTGCTAGCCACACGGGCGCCGAGCTAGCGTGGCAGGTTAACCAGCCACTGGGCTGGGCCAGGCCGCGCTAGCCGATATGGACTCGGACCCGGTTCTGGCCGACCCAGGGGGTCTCGGGCCGGGTCGAACCGGGCCCGAACGCCCTATTTTTGGAATGTTTTCATTCAAATGCCTATAACGTGGGCCACAGACCTCCGATCGACGCACCGTCTGTTACGATGCGATTCTTGGTTCGAGAAGTTAGTTTTGGTATATTACACTCAAGGTTTTGGAGAACATTGGGTACGGCCGAGTTGGTTCGAACACGAAACCAACCGGGCCATCGGAGCGGAAATGCTTATAACATGAGCTCCGAACGTCCGATAGATGTGTCGTCGAATTTGTTGGATTCATCTTGATGAGATGGAACTTTTGGCATAATTCACCCGAGTTTTGGATGTAGTTGGATAGTGGATGGGTTGGATTGAACCCGTAATCCAACCGGGTCCCTGGAACGGAAAAGCTGATAACTTTCAGACGGGACGTCCGTTTGACGAACCGTCAGCGGAGTTGGTGATCAAGTTGAGAAACGGTCCCTATGAGTATACCCTATAAGTGTTCGGGGTACAGTTGAGATACAGCCGGGTTGGTTCACACACGAAACCAACCGGGCCCCTGGGATGAAAAGTCTAATAACTCATAGACCGGGCGCCCGATTGACGCGTCGTCTGTTGTGTAGAGTCCCCTATGACGAGGCGGTCCTTTGAGATACTTATTCATGGGACTTTGTGATACATTGATTATCGACCAGTAGCTCATGGAGCAAACCCTCCTAGATATGAGCGTACGGAGTACGGAGACCATGTAGCCGGTTGAGACCTGACGACTGCTTGACCGACTCGACTTGGAGTGAGTCGACTAGCCCAGTAGATGGAGTACTACATTGTTCGGGTGCAGACCCATGGAGGAAGGAGCACTACTGTTTTTGGGTGTAGACCCACGGTACTCGACTATAGAGTACCTCTACAGGCTATTAGGAGGGATGCACTATTGTGTTTGGATGGCAGACCCCGGCAATAAACACTACTGTGTTTGGGTGGCAAACCCGTGGTACTCTATAGGAGTAGTACCTCATCAGTCTTAGGTTAGTGAGCAGTACCTCAGAGTTGTGATAGGATCACTATACGCAACAGATATGGGACTCTTCAGCAGTTATGGTTTCGTTAATGAAAATTCCGGTTTGAGCTAAGTCTTTGACCTTTGTGTTTACCTCATGATTGAGATGGGTCACTTGATAAATTAGGTATATGTATGGGCATATACCTAGGTAGTGGTTATCCATTGATTTCATAAAATTTGTGTTTCCTCATGATTGAGATGGGTTACTTGATATCTTAGGTATAAACATGGGCTTATACCTAAGTAAGGGTTATCTGTTGAGATCGTTCTTTTTGTTATTATTGTTGGATTTAGTGAGACCTTGAAAGTCTCGAGGCCCTTACTGAGTATCATATACACTCCCTTGCACGGGTTATGCCCGCACCTCATTATGTTGGTTGCGGACGACGGGCAGCGCTGACGGAGGTCGAGTGCTCGAGGACTGGACGGAACCCGGAGGTGGACCTCACGAAGAGTCAGAATCCAGAGGTGGACTTCACGGCAAGACGATACTCAGAGGAGGTTGACGGGCAAGAGAATTGTGGATTCTATCTGTACATACACTTCAGTTAGGATCTATGGTGGACGATCCAGGAGCTGCACTATCTGTACCTACCCTTCAGGTAGGATCCGAGGTGGACGACCCAGGAGCTACTTCTATTCTTCCAACTGTTTGTCTTTTCTGTTGTACTTCCTTTTATTTGTAGATGTACTTTCTGTTGGGTTTGTATTCTGGCCCATTTAATTTTCAGCACTTTCTTTTTTTACTTAGTGTTTTACTTCCGCTTGTACTCTGTGGTGTTTTGTTTACTTTTATAAAGGCAATGCCTTCCCAATTATCGGGATTTACGCCATTGGTGCTAGTCGCCAGCCCCTGGCTATGGAAGGCAGGCTTGGGGTAGTCACGACACGGGCCCCGAGGATGGGTTGTGACATGATCACACCCTCACACTTTAAAATTTACACTCCATGGAAAATTCAATTTTCCAAAAATTATTCATGTATATATTCTGAACATCACAAATATTTAAAATTCATTGAAAATTTAAAATGTGATAGGAATGTTATCAAATAAAAAATCACACCAATGCGTTATTCTCAGTGCTCACACAAAAATATGTCCAAGAATGTATCATCAAAACTTTCAAGGAGTTGAATGATACCGATTTGAGAAAGTAGTTTCAAAGATAAACATGTTACTAATTCTCTTAATCTGTGTGTAAAAACCATTCCATGAAATTATTTCCACTTAATACCTTGTGAATATAAGATATTTTAAAAACTATACTTAAATTATTATGTCCACCAAACCATCCCTACATCCTTTGTAATCAAATTTCGAGACCCACTCAGTTAAGCATTCCTAGAATTAAAACCTTAAACTCTTGAACTAGACATCCACATATGTTGTACATTTCATAACTCCCCTCATTTATTATTTTTTTAAGTAGAAATCGGAATATGTCTCACACTCATCATTCAACCCTTGTTCGATCTCTGAACGGTGATAATTGTAATAGTTATAACAAGGTCAAAGGTTAGAGAAGAGTTGTTTTTTGACCATTACAAGACACAAATCTAATTTTTTATTTTTTAGGGACTAAAATAGTCAGATAATAGGTACATACATTTAGGTAAATTTGGTACAGTAATGAAAGAGATCAGATAATGAACGAACGTATGGAAAAAAATCATTTCTGAATGTATAGAAAAATTATTCTAAATTATTTTTAATTTATATTAAGTGATAAAAAATTACACTCCGTGAAAGATTTCAATGATTTTTGGAGATATTAAGTGAAAAAATTTTATAATAATTAACTCACAAATATGGTACCATTATTCTCAAATGTTTCAAATTGATACAACCATTCATATCATCAATAAAAAAACAAATTTTCACAAAAAATTAAAAACTCATTCCAAATTAAATCTAAAACACACATTCCATCATCAAAAAAAAGTTTTTTAATTTTTTTTAAAAAAATATGAAAAAGGAATATTTCTCTTTCATGTTCAATAATATTTATGATTAACTAGGATTCATCTTCCATGATAATGTGGACATAGAAAATTAATTCATGCACAAAAAGTAGGAGGAAAATGGGGGAAATGACAATACAATTCTGAAAGAAAAAATGAAAATAAAAAAAGATGCTGAAAATTCCTAACCTAGAAATGTACCCATCTTCAAAAAACTAGAGTGTGTAGTGTCCTCAATATAGTAAAATAGAGTGTGGGAAAGATGCATAAAACTCTATGAGTGTCATTGGTAGGTTGCCTCTTGAAATTAGAGGTCCTCCATCAGGGACTATAGAATAGGTTTTTGAAATTTCTTTAGCTAATTCCCATTGATAGTGAATACTTTTTTTGCGACCTAGTTTTTAAACAAAATAACACCAAATGGATAAAAATTAGCAACAATATATGAAACAAAACAATGGGAACAAATTTTACCTGGATGAAACTTCATACATGCATTGAAAATGAGGACCTTTTTCCCAATGTGGAATTAACAATGAAGGATGAGATGGTAATGGGGAAACTTGGTTTCCTCATTATAAATCATAACATTTTCATATTATTCTTTCCTTGTTTCCTCTAACTCCTAAATCTACAACTTCCTTTGATCACCTGCACCATAATGATTAGAATTTCATTGTTTAATGGCCCAGTATGCTCAGTTATCTATCTCAATAGGGATCTAACAAATCTTTCCAAAAACTATTCGATATAGTGACATTCCAATGGGAGTTTTAAAGGTAGTATGATAATCCCATAATGAATCTTTTAGTCTATGAAACATTTTTTTATTGATCTGTTTTTTCAAGAATTTTTTTACCTTCTTTTTTGACAGCTCAGATTGACCATTAGTTTGTGGGTGATCAGTAGTAGACACTCGATGCCCAACACCAAATCAACACAAAAGATATTTCAATGTTCAGTTGCATAAATGAGAACCCAAGTCATTGATTATGATCTTAGGTAATCCAAACCTACAGAAGAATTGGGTTCTCAAAAGTTACATAACTCTCTCGGAATCAATTGTTTATGGGGATCTTAACTCGACCCATTCTGAATCATTATTAAATTCAATAAAAATGTACAAGTTTCGAAAATAATTTGGAAATGGTCCTATAAATTTAGTGCATCAAACATAAAACATTTCATGAAATATCAAGGGTTGCTAAGGAATTTCATTTATTTTGGAGACATTTCCCATTGTTTAACAGTGATTAAAATATTTAAAGAAATCACAGGCTTTGAGAAATATTGTTGTCCAAAAGAGACCCGAATCAGGGACCTTGGGAGAAATCCATTGGGGACCAAAGTAGCTCCCATAAGAAATAATGTGGAAAAAACTAAGGACAGACTGAAACTCACTTTCAGAAATACAACCTTAAAGAGATTGATTATTACATGTCCTCCAAAGGTAAGGGTCATCCCAAATATACCAAAGGGACTCATTTTTTAGAAGTTTGACTTGGTTTTTTCATTAAATCAGTAGGAATGAACAATTCTATTAAATATTTTACAATTTCGTCATACCAAGGAATACAATCTTACAATTGATACAATTTCTCATCTAGAAACATATCATTTATTAGAATATAGGGGATAAGTCAATGGTTGAGGATGGAAGGTCTTACTAATTTTGACATCCACCATATTCACATATACTTTTTCATCACTAATTTCTAGATTGAATTCATAATGTAGGATCATCTAGAGAATGAGATGTAGTTTGGATTTTAGTTTCTTAAGGATATGTCAGAGGGTTGTATGGGTTGAGAACACAATGACATTGGACCCTTAAAGGTATGACCAAAATTTATCCAAGTCAAACTTAATGAAAAATGAATTATATTTTAGGTGTGGTGTCTTTTTATTATGCATGGTCCAAAATATGTGAGGTATATGCAATAACATGTAGATCTTGATTAACCATTTATGATAAGACTACCCCAACTGCATAGTTAAAGGCATCAAACATGAGCGCAATTGGTAAATCCCAAAGATGTGGTTGGATTACCAAGGGCGATGTGAGACTCCATTTCAATTTATTAAAATATTACTCTAATTATTTTTCAAAAATAAATTCTTTTTATTTTTCGATCATTTGGAAGAGGGGGAGTGTAATCTTACTAAATTCATGAATAAAACCATGATAAAATCTATCATTTCCTAGGAAAGAAAAGGCATCCTACACATTTATTTGGGAATGGTAGGGAAGAAATGAAATCAAATTTTGATGTATCTACATGGATACCATCCACTAAAATGAAATTCTATAGTACTATACCTTGTCACACAATGAAATTGCATTTATCATAATTTAGTATGAGATTATTCCAAATGCATTGAGTTTGGAGTGAACCAATACTAATAAATTAATCATAAAATAAGATCTATATACAGTGAAATCATCCAAAAATAATTCCACCCAATTCTCTTAGTAAAATGAAAAAATACTAACCTTTCATTGTTATAATGTACTTAGAACATTGCACAGACCAAATAGTATCCTTCTATATAAAAATATGAAAAGGGGAAGTGAATGTTATCTTTTCATAATACATAGAGTCAATATGGAATTGAGAATATATATAATACCCATTAAAGAAATGGTAGTGGGACATCCCTTTTAACCTATCTAGATTTTGGTTAAAGAATGGAAATGGGAAAAGGTCCTTCCTAGTGTGTAGGTTTAATCACTGATAGTCTATGTTGATAAAAAATTATTCTACACCTGAGTTAGACCCAATTTCTTGTTATCATTTTA
Source organism: Viscum album (assembly GCA_963277665.1). Lineage (NCBI taxonomy): Eukaryota > Viridiplantae > Streptophyta > Magnoliopsida > Santalales > Viscaceae > Viscum > Viscum album. Next base: position 1,928,427,220 of record OY728150.1, on the reverse strand, counting down.
AATTACTGTAAGACCCATTTTTTAGGAACAAAGTGGAATGGACTGACCCACTGGCTATCAGATTTGGGGTAAATTATTCCAATAGATAATAATTTAAGAACATCTATGTAAATTGGGTTTAGTAATCGTTGTTCCTATCTCACTATTTTTTCCTCATCATTTAACAATATATGATGAGTATAAATTGATGGAATAAGTCCATGAATTTTAGCAACTGTCCATCCCAAATATGTTTTATAATCCCTTAAAAGTTCAAGCAGTCAATATTCATACTTTTGATGGAGTGAACTTGCAATGATTATAGGTATCTTGTTTCCATTCTTGAGATAGAATGATTTTAATTCTTGAGGCAATTGTTTTAGTTCTAATTCAGGTGTATTTTAGATTGATGGGATTGAATGTGACAGAGTTAGGTTAATGATCTCATCTAACTTCTCAATTGTAACATCCTCAGATGAGGAATAAGATTTTACAGGCTTAGTTTTGTCATTGATGGTCATGAGATCCATAGTGTTCAAGAAATTATAAATTAACAAAAATGAATGAAATTTTTATAGACCGGTACAATATTCAATTCATGATTTATTACCTAGCATTTCAATAAATGATGAAAACTCATAAAATGAATTTGTTTAAGGATGATTATATTTTTCAGGGGAGGGGAGTACATCTATAGAGTTAACAGAGAGAGTGGAATGTTCTTTTAAGTGGTGGTTCATGGCATCAAGGATGTTGAAGTGGATAATGTCACCACTAAAATCCATAGATAATTTACCATTATGGACATTAATTATGATTTTGAAGGTTTTCAAGAAATTTGTCCCAAATATAATTGGGGCATGTTTATTCATCATATCATCTTCTATTTATAGCACAAAAAAATCAACAATAAAATTTAATTTTTTCACCCTCACAAAAACATCATCTCACACACTGTAGGGGTGTGCAATACACTGGTTTTCCTATTAAAAAACAATTATTGTAGGATTCAATTCCCCAAACTATGATAAATAGTAAATTGTGTGAGTCAATACATTAATAGAGGCACCTAAATCAAGAATAACATTAGAAAGATAATACTCCATATGGTGCACAGAAGTGAGAATGTTCCCAAATCATTACATTTGTTAGGAAGTGTTGGATCTATCAATGCTAAGACATTCCTCCCCAATATCACCTTCTCATAACCTTTATGTTTCCCTTAGTGGTACATGTATCCTTCAAAAACATGGAATATCAAGAAATTTTCTCTATGGCATCGATCAAGGGAATGTTAACATGCACTTTTTTAAAAGTTTCAAATATTTATTAATTGAGTTTTGTTTCCTTTTTTCATGTTGGGGCGTCCCTTTAGGGTAGTGGAATATGAATGTTTGGGCTAGGTGACTCATCAACAGACACACTCTTCCCTTTGGAATGGATTATCTCAAGAAAAATCTTCTCAACATTTGTACTAATTTCAATAGTTGGGATGGTGTTTTCTTTATGATGGTGTGACTCTAAAGGAGGTGCCAATAAGACTTAAAATTATGTTCAACTATTGAGGGTGATGGAACTAACATTTACATGATACCTATGGTTGACTGTTGTTTGAGATGGGTTTTTACTATACCCTTGACTTTATATTTCCTCCACCTAGTTGTCTAGTTTCCTCAATTTGGTATTTAGGTCTTGTATGGATGCTTGGGTGGTTTTTTGGAATTGTTGAATTTTGGAAAAAATTTGTTTCATCATGTATTCTAGGCTAAAATCATGACTTGTAGGGGTTGTTATGAAGCCCTTTAGGGTGGTTGGTAATATTTGGGTGGTAATGGATGACTACTCTACACCAGTTGGTTACATTGTTGTTTAGGTTCGTTTGAATACCACACCCCTTGATTATATGATTGGTCCTCTTTCTAACCAGGTTGGGATGCATACTATGGATCTCACCTAATGAGTTGGTTATAGGGAGTCCTAGAAATATCACCTCACAAATCTCACAAGTTTCTCTCAGTTGAGGGAAATGGTCTGAATAATGGTTTTCTGCAAATCATATACCACAATGGATGGGAGGAAGAGATTGGGATTTCTCTTGTTAAAGAGAACATTATTGAACAAGAGTACTTAAATCTTCAAATTTCATTTCCACCTTCTTCTTTAACTCATTACTTTTTACCTCATGGACACCTAGAATTGGTTCACTGGACTGTGAACCAAATTGTTGTTTATTTTTCACCAGGTTATTATTAAGGGTTCTTATAGTAATTTGGGAATTATTATCATGCACACCACCTACAGTATCATCAATCATAATTTGTTAAATATGAATTAAAAAATCTTAAAAATATTAAATTAAAATTTGATCACTTATTTCATGGTGTAAGAAACATGACAATATATTTTTAAATCCTTCCTATTAATCATGAAGTGTTTCCCCTATAGATTTTCATACCCCACAAATTTATTTCCTAATTTTTTTATTATGAGAGGCTGAGAAATATTTTTTCAAAAAAAATGTGTTTCATGTTTTCCCAATCTCTAATAGGTGAATTAACATTGTAAAAACAATCTTCTGTTGTATCTTCTAATGAAAAAGGGAAATACCAAAAGTTTACTTGTTCTTCATCTATATTTTCATGTTTCAATTTTGAACACAGAGTGAAAAATTATATTAAGTGATTATGTGGATCTTCTCCCACATGTCCGTGGAATCTTGCTAATAAATTAATTAAACCATATTTAAGTTCAAAATTGGGTGCCTCACCTTGAAATTAAATGTAAGTGGTTCGGATATCAACATCATGCAAGGTATTTTAATTTAGTGTTCTTGTATTTTCATCCATTTTATACAAGTTTATTTCAGTTTTATCATGGGTTTCATAAGAATAAAAAGAAGAAGAATCAAGAATATTGTCGATATTTTTTGTGTCCTCCTTCAAAGGGTTCTCTTGTGTGTCTCGTTGTCTATGACGTATTTCCACTTCTGTTCGGGTTCGAATGGTGGTAAGTATCCTCAAGTAGAAAATTTCATGCACATAACCTTCAAAAAAAATATAAAATAAATAGATATGTAAAGTTATAAGATAAAACAAAAAAAAATATTCCCAAAATATAAAAAAATATTGTTAGAAACAAACACAAAAAACTAAAGTGATCCCTGGAAATGGAGAAAAAATAAGAATGTGTTGTCATGAAACATCAAACTATGTTTTTCTAAAGAATATTTAGAGTATATGGAAGACCCTAGGTTATCTTTCGAGGAGAATTGGAGGTTTTTAGTGTGAATTGTTAATAAAATTTACTAAAAAGGGGGTGTGTTTGAAAATAAATTAAAATAAAATGGATTTATTTAAAGAGATTAAAATTTTACAAAAAATTATATTTGGAAGAATAAAATATGATTATGTGATCATTTCAAAGTTACTACACCAATTAAAAAGTTACTTATTCTTAATTGATTATTATATTTTGGTGTAATCCTTTGATTGAGGGTTAACATAGATCTTGGTTACCCACAACCCCTAAAACAATGAAAAAATGACTAAACCACGACATATATAACATATAGTCAAGTTCTAGCCCCATATCATTAAATTTGGTTTTTTAAGAAACACTGAAATCTCAATTTTTTGGGAAAGAAGAGGAGTCTTATGCTGACTAATTGGAACAAAAGATGTTGCATAGTTTAAATTACACATCGATCGGTTATGAAATAAAAAGTTTTTAAATTAAATGAAATAAAAAATCTAAGATACATATAAAAGAATAAATAAAAAAAAAATATATACAAAACTAGTAGTGAATTATGTGTTGTAACTCCCTATACAAGTGTGTAGCTTCCTCACAATGATCACCCACCATTTAGCCCGCCATCAAGAGGAGGAGAAAGCTCTGGAAGAACTCTTTCTTCATTATTGATCACCATATGAGAATAGCGACCTCTGGAGATTCTAGTATTAAAAGGAGACTACTATAGAATTATAAAATGGTATACCATCTCTTCTGGTTCGAACATGCAATTGAGGTTCCCATAGTGCTTTTTTATATCCAAAATGGGAAGTGGTTTTGGCCTCCCATTTTTTTCATACCAATTGTATCTCAGTTTTTTATTAGTAAATGGTATTATATCGACTAGTGAAAAACTAGAAACATATTTAACAACCTATTTTCTACTGCTAATGACTTTTTGGAGCACTTTTGTGGCCTAAAACTCTAGATATGGATGAATCACAGCACACCGCTTTTGACTTCATGCAGATTTGGTAGCTTGACCTAATCAGTTCATATGAGCCACCAGATGGAAGAATTAGGCTTGGGTTCCTCTATAAAAGTTGTATCCAACATAATTTTGGATCATAAAACAAAATTTAATCAAATTTTTTTTGTCATACTATTATAATTGTGATGTTTATCCCACGTTTTTCTTGGATTCCTAGGCAATTTGGCCTATTTTCTTCAACTTTTTCTTATGTCCTCTAAATCACCTACACCATCAATGAAACTGTATTATATAGTGAAATAACCATTTTTAAATATGATTAAAAAAATAATTGAGTCAAATAAGATTTTAAATTTATTTATTAAATTTAAAATTTTTGATACAAAATCAGTTTAACAAAGTGGTATATGGGTAAAAATGAATAGTGAATCACGGTACGATCAAGTATTAGAAGAAGGAAAGGACTGAATAGATATATTTTATGGGATATAATTTAGATTTTAAAGGATTCATATAGAGTAATATATATTTAAAAATTACCTTCATGTTCCATTAAAAGTATTTAAAATATAATCAATGGATAAGACAAAATGGGAAATATTATCAGGAGGAACTTGGACTGATTTGTATATCACTAGCATTGAATGATTCATATAACATCTGGGAAGTAAAGAAAACGTTCAATATAATGGATGATTTATTATACATGTATGATATTCCAACATCAATAGAAAAGTTCTCTATGATGTGTAAGTTATTCAGTATGATAATTTTGGAAGGAAGATAAATGTCTTATCAAGTTCTTGACATCAAAATGATTAGGGGTCATCTATAATAAGTTAAATTTGTGTTCATTGATGATATGTGGGTTTTAATTTTATTTTCATTTAACCTATAATCATTATAACGCCCCGACCCCAGTTACCCAGATTCAGTGCATTATTATATAACATTGGCATGATCACAAAAGATCAATTCTTGAAAGACAGATTAGTTTAGTAGCCTTGTAATAACTAGATACCTTCATAAATTCTTACATTACATAATAAAGTAAAAAAAACCACAACAACATCTTCTCTTCATATCCCCTCATATTATCCCCATAGCCCATTCATAAATTACTTCTTCACATCCTGGGAAAAATAAAACATTGAAACGGGTCCGTTCATATGCTTAGTAAGGATAAAAATATAGCGAAAACATTCATAATTAAGAATAAACATTTAAGGCAATGTATAACTAAAACAAAATCCTTTTAAACTTTAACTTCAGCATAATATGGCAAAGATAAAATGAAATAATTCCATTTACTTATTCACATGGATATTCTACTATTCAAATATTCCCATGTAATATCAATAACCACTTTTATAATGATGGAATGTGTAAGGCCAAACTATCATAACCAAATAGCCAAGGCGTCGTTCCAAGACTACAAAAAATATTTTTTCAAAGCCTTGTTCCAAGACACTAGTTTGTCTCATGAGACCTACTAATGCATCAAAGAGCTATAGTGGCCTCCACCTGTCACTTACTAAGTCCAATGCATCCCTCATACGAATAGGTTTAAACATAACATAAACATTAGTATTAAAACTATCATACGAAATGTCAATAATTTCTCCATAAACCATGAATGGTATAAAAATAACACATCCAATTTCAAACATATCACAAAACATTCAATACAATATCGATGTTTCGTATCATAATAAATCAACTTCAAATAAGCATAAAATCCATCAAAGGATAATGACATAGATGAAATCAAAACTATTTGAGAGAAATATATCTTTTTGAAATCATTGAAAAGTCACACATTTATAAATGATGTAATTTAAAATAGATTTTTGAATCGAAGTGTCCCATACAACTTTAAAACTTTTGGAAAGAATTATCATTTCAAAACATTCATGCTTATATAAATAAATCCTTAAAATCATTTTCAAAACATGGACATTAATTAAAAATATTTAGAAAGATAAATCATTAGAAAATTTAAAAGAAACATAATTGTAAAATAAAACATTTAATTTAAAAATATTCTTATAAGCTTGTAAGGTAAGCATGAAAGATTTTAAAATGGTGGAAAATTGCCGCACCTGTCATATAAGTTAAAAAAGGCATTATTACCATAATTTTTCAAAAAGGTTAAAATGGTCCTTGTTTGGAAAATGACGTAATGATTCCTTTATAAACTTCTTATAAAAAGTAAAACAAGGGTATAAATGGCTATAACCAATATTATGTAAAATTGTAAGAATGTTTTGAAATGTATTTTTAAGAATCATGGATGTGGATGATAAAGAGGTCCCGGTAGATAATTACGTATAAACAGCCTCAGATAATGAAGAGATTGTGAAATAAACCCTTACCTTGTACTTTTCCTTAGTAGATGGTTTGTTAACCTACTGTATAATAGTTAAAATATTGTTACTAAATTATACACGAACCATATACATAATTATGATATCATATATGATCTTATAATAATGATTTGTTAATAATATTTTAGTATTGTCATCATTTTGGGTGTTAAATTACTCATTTTATTTTAAATGTTTTGTTACATAAGCTATGTTTTTCATGGATATGTAGTATCATATTTATATCCAAAATGATATAAAGTCCTTAAATATTATTTTTAATCATCAAATGATAACTTGACTTGAGTGGATACGATGGGGAATGAATCTCATCACGTTCGTGGAGACGGTAGTCCGTACGTATTCATGAGCGACCATATAACTCTTTTGATTTTAAAATAATTTATAATTGGATAGTATACCATATACATAGAATCATTATCATGTTATATTTATTATTTACATGAATGACACATCATTATTATACTAATCCAAATAATAATTTTTTGAATAACAATTACACCACGACGTGGAGATGGTAAGCCATACGTACGCATGTATGGTGACATGTCATTAAAAGGATAGATAGAATACTGAATATGGTTGTACCATATTTATAATAATATCACAGTATATAGAAGATACTAGAGTTATTATTTTAGAATGGAAATAACAAAGAAATAAGGTGTTGAAGAAGAAAGGAACTTGAATGAGGGTGGTGAAAACATTACATCTTCTTCGGGTTCTTCCTTTATTTGATCAATAGGGATCCTTAGGTTGGCTTTATGATCAAAATAATGCCTCTAGGACAAATTGAGGGAAGTTTAGAGAATATTTGGGAAGGTTTTGGCCGATCCAAAAGGCTTTTATGGTGTGAATTTGAGAGAAGGGGGAGTGCCCTTTTATAAGAGGGGTGAGGGGCACCTTTAGAAAAGCTAGATATATTATTTTATAATAAATTCATTTTCAGTTTATAATGGCTCCAAAGAGTATTATTCAAAGTCTAAGGTGTGTATGGGTCTAAATCCTTTCAACCAATCATTTTAGACTCTTTTGGGTAATTATATTAACTTTATCTTTTAGTTTTAACTCTTAGTTAATTATATTGACATTTACAATGTCACTTTTTATTTTTAAATTATATAGTTAATAAACATACTATATACATCTAAGTGATCCCAAGTGGTCAATTAATAATACACCTATCATGATATAAATCATTTGTTCAAACCTAATATTTTTATGAATACAATATAAATTAATAATATAATATATGTTTTAAAAACTCTTTTATGTCAATTTTCACAAAATTGGGTATTTTTTTTTTGAAAATTTTGTAACAGAAATATTACATAGAAAATAATTTATATAACTAATCCTAGTATGTCATATTAACCATTAAATTTAGTTTAATTCATAAAAAGTTTCAAATTACATTTGTTTTATATTTATAATATCAATTATTTTAATATTTCATTAATTTGGTCATTACTGTATCACCATTGTGTCATAAATAAATTAAATTATTTAATATCTAAAAATTATAAATAAAATACCATTATGTAGGAAAGATTTTTATCTTTATAATGAATATTTATAATCTAATTTATCTTATGTATAACCCTATATTAAAATTTTTTTTGTTATTAAACATTGATTTTAACTCTTTTAACTCTTCTTTGAATTAAATAATAATAAATCTCCTAATCTAATCCAAGTGGACATAAATGATAAATTTTATTCCTAAGGTTGTTTTTTTGTCGAGATATACTTGTCCAATAGAATTAGGACACGTGTTAGTTTAATATTAATATCATTTTTACCCTTAATTACCCTATTTACTTTTAACTGTGGTAAATAAAAGTAAAACGTTACTGTTCACCAAAAATTATTTTTACCTTATTGAACCATATATTACTCCTTTATATTAACTGTGTGTCTCAGATTTTTGAAATTATACTCACATAAGCGGTATAATTATGTTTTATATGAATTTCCAAATTCTCCAAGGAGGTGGATAAAAGACGGTGAAAAGTTCAATAAAATTTTTATATATCTAAAATTATTCTAAACTAACTCCAATGACTTACATTGAACTTATATAGGTATTATGTATCTATATTGTCATTAATTATATTTAAATAGCATAAATAAATATTTAAATAAAAATTCGGTATTAAACTATAACTTAGTGTTTTTTCGCTATTCATCAAAAATTGAACGTTTTTAGAAAAATACCAAAATTTCATCCTTAGATAATTTCGATATTCCAAATACAAAAATGAGGTCCATTTTGAGAGATAAAATTCATAAAAATTCAAAAATTTGGTATGACTATTCATAACGTCTACTTTGATTAATCGTGGTGTGTAAGAATCTCGAAGTTGTGTACAATGCAAGCTATTGCATTATTCAAAGGGAAACGTACCATGGAAGATTGGGGTGTTACATTCTCCCCTCCTTCAATAAATTTTGTCCTCTCAATTTGAAATTGTTCTTCAAAAATAAAATTTTTAAAATAGAAAATATCATTGTGGGAAAACGCACATCAGAAATTGGGTTAATAAAATTTATTCTTAATAAGAGGAAAAGAGAAATGAAAGGGTCACCACCAAATTATGATCTTGATTAGGAGAACATTAGTGGAAATTAAATTCATATAACTGGAGGGAAAACATAAATATTTATAGGTAGTTATTGAGTTCATCAATTACAAACAAGTGTAAAATTTAGGGCCTTAAATTCATCAATCTATGATGATTTAAAATACCATCGGTTCAAAAAAACATATTATAATAGGATAAAAAAATTTTGTTTTAAGATCCCTTCACTAAAGTATAGGAATTAATTTCTTCATTGAATAAGATAATAAGAAAAATATATTTATTTGACATGTAGAGTCCCATCCTTTAACTAAGTTCTACCACAAACTCATCTTTCACTCTAAAAGATAATAGAACTTAAAAATAATATTCTATTTATCCTATTCATATAGGGATAAAAAAATGAATTTATAATTCATCTAGAATAACAATTAAAAAACTACATTACTCAATCCAGGACATCATGTGGGTTATTGGTAGTTGATACACCCTTTCCACCCTTCAGTTGTGGGTTCAAGTCTCACGGACTTTCCAGACGCGGCGGATTGCCACCAGACCTCCGGGTTTTCCTTTTTATTGAAATCCAAAAATAATATCAAACTAGACTTATCCAAAATACATCTGTCCAAACTCACAGCCCAAAATTTATAAGGTTGGTAAACATAATGAAGATCCTTTTTTCCACGTAATAGAATGTGAACACCTTCATTATTTATTCTGTTAAAAAACTGCATCATCCTGAAATACCATAAAACCTTATTGATTAAATTCATAATACCTTATTACTTATAGAATACTGGATATACTCTTTCTATCGAAAAAAGTTGTAAACTCCAACAATAATGGACTATACAAATCATTAATCTGTTTCAAGGTAGTCAAGAATATCCAATATAATTTATCCATATCGATCATGTACTATTCCAAAATCACTACCTCGGTATCAGAACAATATTATGGTTTATCTTTCTCTCAACCATATATTTTCCAAAAATTTGACCTTCTATTGAGACACTTTTCTTTGGTCCACACAATCTCAAGTCCTTAATGAAATAGTACGGCAGTAAAATTATTATATACTCCATAATTATTATAACAAATACATTATTGATACAACACTCAAATGACATAATCAACATAAGAATTCTAATCATTCCTCCTTATTCGGGGTAGTATCATAACTTAATTATTATCCACTAGAATCATTTGGGGCATACTCTGATGATTTGGAAATTAGTTTGCGTAGTCTCCCGACTCCTTTTAGATAAAGCATTGTACATTTGAATCCTTTTTCTTACCCTTGTAGTTACGTATATGGTGTCCTTTTTCTCTAAACTTATAACAAACTCTCATTCCCTTCAAGTATGTTCCAGGGTGTTTCTTCCCATAGTTATCACATATGGAAAAATTCTTCTTTACCTTCTTCGCTTTTTTTGTCCTTCTCTCTACCATCCTTTCCTCCTCCAGCTTCCCTTCAAAGCCATTGGACTCCAAGAATTATTTACTTATCTTATCAACACATGATACTATTTCTTCCTATGATGATAATACGTGGGAGACTATTTCCCTTCTAAATTCTGGCTTAAGACCATGAAATATATGATCCTTCTTACTCTTTGGATTATTCGTATTTCTGGAGTTCTCATTCATACTAATGGGCTCCATTTCTAAATAATAGAATACACTAGATTAGTTTATGAATATAAATACCTAATCCCAAACTTGGAAAACACTTAAGATAAATTTAACAGTTTATGGATATAATCCATAATCATACAAATGTCTTATTTGAGGAACTATATACTCATAAATCCTTCATAATGGATTGTAAATAAAATGAGAATTATCCTAAGCATATCCCCCGGGAGTGTCGTAACCAAGAGTGCAGCAAGGCCTGTTGTCAGGCACCAGTTCCTGTTCGAGTCAAGCTCAAAGCGATGTTTTTATGATTTACCCCTAGGTACATCTGTACTAGAGCTGCCTCTACCTGCTAATTTCTAAACAGGGATGTATTTCTCGGTAAACTCACAAAATATCTACAATACCAAAATTCTATGAAGTTCTTCTATACTAATCCTCAAAGTATATCTTAGAGATATGTGCTCTAATCAGAGTTTATCTAAATCTAGTTTGAAAGGTTACTTCTATACTTCCTCTGAAACCAACTATAATGCCCTGACCCCAGTTACCCAGAGTCGATGCATTATTACATAACATTGGCTTGATCACAAAAGATCATGTCTCGAAAGACCGATTAGTTTAGTAGCCTTGAAATAACTAGATACATTCATAAAGTATTACATTACATCATAAAGTAATAGAAACTAAAAAAAATCTTCCCTTCATATCCCCTCATACTATCCCTACAGGTCATTCATAAATTACTTCTTCACATCCTGGGAAAAATAAAACATTGAAAGGGGTGAGATCAGATGCTCAGTAAGGATAACAATATATCATAACCTTTTGTAAATAATCATAAACATTTAAGGAAATGTATAACTAAAACAGAAGCCTTTTAAACATGAACTTCAGCATAATATGGCAAAGATAAAATGAAATAATACGATTTACTTATTCACATTGATATTCTACTAGTCGAATAATAACATGAAATATTAATAACCACTTTCATAATGATGGAATGCATAATTCCAGACTATCATAACCACATAGCCAAGGCCTCGTTCCATGACTACAAATAATATTTTGTCAAGGCCTTGTGCCAAGACAGTAGTTTGTCTCATGAGACCTACCAATGCATCGATGATCTATAGCGGGATCTACCCATCACTTACTAAGTCCAATGCATTTCTCATATGAATAGGATTAAACATAACATAAACATTCATATTCAAACAAGCATATGAAATGTCAATACATTCTCCATAAACCATGAATTATATAAAAATAACACATCCAGAGTCAAACATATCACAAAACCTTCAATACAATATAAAAGTTTCGTATCATAATAAATCAACTTCAAATAAGGTTAAAATCCATCAAAGGATGTTGACATAGATGAAATCAAAACTATTTGAGAGAAATATATCTTTTTTAAAATCATTGAAAAGTCACACATTTATAAATGAAGTAATTTATAAGAGATTTTTGAATCAAATTTTCCCATACCACCTTGATACTTTTTAAAATAATTATCATTTCAAAACATTCATGTCCATATAAATAAATCCTCAAAATCATTTTGAAAACATAGACATTAATTAAAAATATTTAGAATGATAAATCTTTAGAACATGTAAAAGTAACATAATTGTAAAAGAAAACATTTAATTTAAAAATATTCTTATAAGATTTTGAGGGAATATTCAAAGATTTTAAAACTTTGTAAAATAGTCGCACCCTCCATATAAGTTAAAAAAATTACATTCTTACTATAATTTATCAAAAAGGTTAAAAAGGTCCTTTTTTGGAAAATGACGTAAAGATTCCTTTATAAAATTCTTATAAAAAGTAAAATAAGGGTATAAATGACTTTAACCCATATTCTGTAAAATAGTAAGAATGTTTTGAAACACATTTTTAAGAAACATGGATGTGGGTGATAAAGAGGTCCAAGTAGATAATTACGTATAAACAACCTAAGATAATAAAGAGATTGTGAAATAAACCCTTACTTTGTACTTTTCCTTAGTCGATGGTATGTTAACCTTCTGTATAATAGTTAAATCATATTAATTTAATTATAAAAGAAACATATACATAATTATGATATCATATATGATCTTCTAATAATGCTTTGTTAATAGTATTTTAGTATTATCGTTGTTTCATGTGTTAACTTACTCATTTTCTTTTATATGTTTTGTTACATAAGTCATGTTTTTTATGGATAGGTTTTATCTTATTCATATATAGAATGATATAAAGTCTTTAATAATTATTTTTAATCATCAAATGATAAGTATACTTTAATGGATACGATGTGGAATGAATCTCATCACGTTCGTGGAGACGGTAGTCCGTACGTACGCACGAGCGCCAATATAACTCTTTTGATATTAAAATAATATATAATTGGATATTATATCATATATAGAGAATAATTATCATGGTATATTTATTATTTAAATGAATTACACATCATTATTATATCCATCCAAATAATAATGTTTTGAATAACAATTACACCACGATGTGGAGACGGTAAGCCGTACGTACACACGTATGGTGACATGTCATTCAAAGGATGGATAGAATACTGAATATGGTTATACCATATTTATAATAACATCAGTATATAGAATATACTGTAGCTATTACTTTTTAGTGGAAATAACAATGAAATAATAAGTTGAAGAAGAAAGGATCTTCAAAGAGGGCGGTGAAAACATTATCTCTTCTTCGGGTTCTTCCTTTTGATTTGATCAAAATGGCTCCTTAATTTGGATTTATGATCAAACTAAGGCCTATAGGTCTATGTGAGGATATTGAGAGAATATTTGGGCAGGATTTTGCCAAGACAAAATGCTTTGATGGTGTGAAATTGAGAGAAGGGGATTGCCCTTTTATAAGAGGGGTGAGGGGCACCTTTGGAAAAGCTAGATATATTATTTGATAATAAATTCATATTCAGTTTATAATGACTCCAAAGTGGATTATTCAAAGTATACGGTGGTTATGGGTTGAAATACATTCAACTTTTAGATTTTAGATAGGTTTGGGTCCTTATATTAACCTTATCTTTTAGTTTTAACTCTTAGTTAATTAGATTGGCATTTACCATATCACTTTGTATTTTTATATTATATAGTTAATAAATATACTATATAATTCCAAGAGACACCCAAGTGGTCCTTTAATAATACACCTATCATGATATAAGTCCTTTTTCCGATCATTAGTATTTTAGGAATATAATATAAATCAAAAATATAATATTTATTTTAAAAACTCTTTTATGTCAATTTTGACACTATTGGGTATTTTGTTTTTGATAATTTCATAACAGCATTATTACTTATAAAAAATTATATAACCAATCATAATATGTCATAGTAACCTAAAAATTTATTTTAATTCATAAAAATTCTCAAATTACATTTATTTTTATATTTATAATATCAGTTATTTTAATATTTCATTAATTAGGTAATTACTTCATCACCATTATATCATAAATAAATTAACATATTTAATGTCTAAAAATTATAAATAAAATACAATTATGTAGTAAATCGTTTTATCTTTCTAATTAATATTTATAATCGAACTTATCTTATGTATAACCATATATTAAAAATGTTTTAGTTATTAAACATTGATTTTAACTCTTTTAACTCTTCATTGAATTAAAAAATAATAAATGTCCTAATCTAATCCAAGTGGACCTAAATGATAATATTTTCTTCCAAAGGTTGTTTTTGGTCGAGATACATTTTTTCAATAGAATTAGAACATGTGTTAGGGTAATAGTAATATCATTTTTACCCTTAATTTCTCTATTTACTTTTAACCGTGGTAAATAAAAGTAAAAAGTTACTATTCTCCAAAAATTATTTTTATCTTGTTGAAACAAATTTTACTCCTCTATATTAGCTGTGTCTCTTGGATTTTCGAAATTCTACTCACATAAGCGTTAAAATTATGTTTTATGTGAATTTCCAAATTCTCCTAGAGGTGGGTAAAAGACGGTGAGAAGTTCAATAAAATTTTTATATATCTAAAAATTATTCTAAACTAACTCCAATGAATTAAATTGAACTTATATATGTATTGTGTATATATTTTTACCTTAATTAAATTTAAAAAGAATAAATAATTATTTAAATAAAAATTCAGTTTTAAACTATAACTCAGCGTTTTTTCACTATTCATCAAAAAATTGAATGTTTTTAGAAAAATACCAAAATTTCACCCTAGGCTAATTTTGATATTCCGAATCCAAAAATGAGGTTAATTTTGAGTGATAAACTTTATAAAATTTCAAAAAGTGGGTATTACTATTCATAATGTTTACTTTGATTGGTCGCGGTGTGTTAGAATCTCGAAGTTGCGTAAAATGCAAGCTATTGCATTATTAAAAGGGAAACGTACCATGTAAGATTGGAATGTTACAATCATGGGACATCTTTATGACTGTCATAATTAAATATTTTGGAAATACATACCTAGTGTTTGAGAATTTATGAGATCTTATTTTGAATGAATTTCTCCATCAAAAGGAAGTCCATGAACCTACCATAACTATAATAAAAAACAAGGTATAAGAAGATACATTCCATGTAATTGTAAAATTAAAAAGAAATTTGGGTCAAGATAAATACTTTTTTTGTAAATTGGAATATTTCTAGACAATATGTAATTATTTCAGGATGAATGGGAACCTAAAGATAAATATGGTAGTGAATTTATGATAAATTCTGGAAGGGATCATCTGGATGTTCATGTTCATCCAACACCATAGATGATGGTAAGAACATTTTAAAATTGATTTTAAATATTCCATTGGTATCACAAATCATTTATTTTAGGGCACAATTAAATTCATTAGTTGAGAGGTAATTCATGGTTAAATATTTATCCATAAGGATTGGGAAATCCTATCTAACATTTGATGATCACATTTAGAACATGGGGAAGAGAAATGTTAAAATCTAAATTTTCAATAAAATCTTCCTATAGTTAAATGGAGTTCTAAAAATGTTAGTTATATTGAATAATCAAATTTTTTTGTTGAATTATAAAAATAAATAATTTTAATAATCATTTTAAATATAATATGTTATGTTACTCGAGGCTACAAGGTTTTGGGTATTGCTATTAAAGATTGGGTAGTTTATATAATTGAAAGTTTTTGATGTTGAAAAATTTTAAGAACAAAAAATTATAAATGTATGTAGCTGTTAGAAAACCATATTAGGAATACGAGTGACAAGAATATTCTATTCATAGAATATAATGATATACTCTATCTCAATCACAAGTATTTCAAAACTTATGAAAATAGAAAAAGGTGTTTTAATAGAAATGAACGGAAACCTAATTCTTATATGTCAAATCATGTACACGTGGATGTTTGGGGGTGTAATAACACAGGAAGTTATGACATATTTCTCTCTAAATAAATTTTATTTCTCTGATAGTTTTATTTACAAAAAACACTTAGTTTAAAATAACTATGTTATACTATTGATGTATCGACCCAGATCATTATAGCCTAATGTTGATTCTTGTAACTATTACATTGGAGTAAGATACAAGAATCACATCCTAAAGTATTTATTAGTTTATTATCCTTTGTAAACTCGATAAATACAATATTCGTACATTACAATAGAATACAGAAGTTACAACATAATTTTTTATTCTTTTAAGAAAAAATTTATTCCAACTATAATATCTCTACATAAAAGTCATAGTAATCTTCATAGAATCCTATTGAAAATAAAACATAAGAAAGGGGTGATGAAATATTATCAGTATGGGTAACAGCACGATAGAATTTATAAATAAATAAGTAATAATAGAAATGGAATGGTAAATAATTGAAACACATTTCAGTAAATTAATAACATGATCATAATATGGTAGGAATAAAATTTGATTAAACAATTCCATATAAATAATCCCTTGAGAATGAAACTTAATCATAGATATTCTAATTAATTGAATAATCACATGGAATATCAATAAATAAATTCATAATCAATTAATGCATAATGATGGATATCTAAAACTTACTATCAATGATTCCTTCTAAGACATCTTATATTGTCAATAATTCAGGCTCAGAATATAATATTGTTTAGGATTTATGGGAGAATATAATACAGTCAATGCTTCATTCCAATAATCTAATAAATGGTTGTGGCCTTGACCAAACCCATATCGATTTTCTCTCACAAAACCCATTGAAACATTGAAGATATATCTATACCGGAACCCACCCATCACTATATAAATCCAATTCATTCATAATATGAAATAAATTAAATATAATTAACATAAAAATTAATATTAAAACAGTAATATGAAATGTAAATACATTCCCCCAACAATAAACATTATCATAGACCATCCAGAGTAAAGTGAATGATATCAAACTAATACTTCCCTATTCAAACTGATCATAAAAAATCCAAATAAATAATAACAATGATATCGTTACAAAATATACTAATTATAGTAAGGGTAAATAGTTTCTGTCATTATGGAATATAAATACCCTAAAAATATCATTAAAAAATTCTATAAGAAATATCTTTTCTATTTTGAAAAAAAAATCATTAAAAGTTTATTTAAAAAAAAAATCTTTAAAAATGTTCTTGTCAACATTCAAATAAAGCATAAAATAAATGATTGTCATTCAGGTAGGTAATTCTATACATGTGATCAATAAAATTGATTTTTTACGGTAAAATGGTTAGTAAAGCACCTTCCTCGAAAAGTGAAAAGAATATTCTAATGAAAAAAATTAGTAAAAACAAAAATAGAAAATTTTAATTTTAATAAATAATTTTAAAAATAATAAAAGAAATAAAAATTAAATGTTTTTATAAATCATGGTTCTATATAAAAATAGATTTATCCTCGAAGAGAGAAATCATGTTGGAATTTATTAAAACACTTTCTCAAATATTTTAAGTACTGAAGAGTATAAAAATGGTTCTATTATTTAATAATATCATGAATAACCCTGGGACAAGAAAATATATTTATTTTAAGATCTAAAAGTCAAATAATTTCCCCAATTTATATGTAATCATAAACCATCTTGAATAACTATGAGGTTATGAATTAAACTCTTACCACTTTCAAAAAATTCCTATTAAAATCCCCATGAAAGAAATAACTTATAATGGCACATTAAATATTCTGATGGTTAATGAATTCATTATATATCATACTAAAGGGTAATTATATACACAAAAATAAATAAATAAATGGTGAATATGGCATATGTCTCATAGAGGTAAAAGTGATCTGAGAAATTCGAATCTTCCACTTTGCTTTTGGTCGTACTTAATTTTACCTCCTCTTCTTTAGGTATCTTATTTTGGTATGAACCAATTTTCCTTACATGGTGGGATTTAGACAAAAATTAAGGCTTCTAGTATGAGGGGAGGGGATATTTTAATTGAATTACGTAGGGGTGGGATTAACCAAATGTCTTGGAAGATGTGAATAAGTGGGGGTGTCACTATCCTTTTATAGTGGAGGAGTGTTATTCTTGTAAATATATAAAAATAAAGACTATTTGGAGGAATAACTTAAGTAATATACCTCTAATAATGAAATATATTATGTAAAATAATGGATATGGTATAAATATGGCCATCCAAATGTTTTTGGAAAAGTTTTAGATTATTTCCTCACCTTAACTTTTAATATTACCCAATAAGTAAACTAATTTTTACCATAATTGTTGTGATTAACATTAAATATTTTCAATAATTACAATGGAAAACAATTAATCTATCCTTATTAAATATTATAAATTATTATTATTCCACATATAGAATCCAATTTTCTATATTTAACTCATAATAGTTCCAAAATTAATTTTAAAAATTATCCCACATGCATAATAATGAAGTAGGTTTTTAATGTAAAAATGATCAAAAGTTTGTAATATTTTAATATAAGTATTAAATATAAAATTTATTAAAATTAAGAAAAATTTAGTAATAAAATTATACTTGATCTATTGTTACATTAAAACTAATTTAAAATATAATTTGACATTACTAACAATTTAGATGAACATAAAATTTTCAATTAATATTAAGTATTTTTCAATATTAATTAAAAAAAATGAAACATATAATAAAAATATAAAACAAAATTACCCAGAGATAATTTCTAAATACTTATTTCAAAAATAAAATTTATAAATGTGTCATAATTTAGTTCTAAAATAATCTCTCCCTTAAAAGGTGGCAAAAGTTTCTCCTAAAAACAGTTTTTAGCATAAAATTGGATTTGTTCTTAACTTATCCCAATAAAATATAATATATGAAAATAAAAAAATTGAATATATAATATATATATTTCCTCAATATGTTCCAATAATAGAAATTATTTTAATTTATTATTATTAAACACCTTTGGGTCCATAAAAATAGTTTTTTATAAAAACATTTATTTTATATTCAATTAAATTTTATATTGATTTCTAATTAATTGGTAGATAATGATTTCAACCCCATACTTTCATATTTTAGTTAATTCAATAGATAAATATCAATTTAATAGAGGGTATAGAATTTTCATTTTAAATATTAATATTAACAAAAATAGGTAAAACTCAATCTTGAGTATAGCTGAGGCTATTAAAGAAACTTATTTCTACACCTAACACAAGATAAACTCAATGTTGTGTTAATTATAAGATAAACACAGTGTTTTTTGTATCAAAATTTTAATAATTTTATTCTTTGAGATTTTTGGGGTGTTACAATCTCCCCACCATTAATAAATTGTGTCTTATAAATTTTAAATTTACCTTGGACATCATGGGTTTGATATTTTGAAATAAAACTATTGAAAATACTACATCATAAAATGGCTAATAAAACATCTATTTAATAAAATAAAAAAGATAAGTTCCATTTTCATATATAATAATACATAAACAGGTTTCTTATTAATAGAACATTGGTGGAATGTGATGATATGGACACTGAAGAAAAGAATAATTATATATTAAGACTGATTGAGTACATTGATCACAGGAAAGTCAATGATCAATAGAAAGTTAAGGGTCAAAAACAATAAATTTATTATGAGTGAAATTTCCATCAGTTCATCAAAAAATATAGTACTACGAAAAAAACAATTGAGATCCTTTTACAAAAGTTGAAGTATTATTTTAAAATCTAAGAATATAAGGAAATACACATACTTGATGAATTTCTGTTTGATAAGTGAAATTTAATACTTTGGTTGTTCTTCAATAAATTTTTTATTCTTCACTTACTCCATTAATAATAAGGTCTATAAAAGTGTATCAAATATTTCTATTTGTCTATAACTACTTTCCAAAACCAATATGGTTAGAAAAAATTAACCAATATAATAAATTATTCTTTACAAATTTATTGAAAATTTAAAATAAACAATTATCAGAATAGTTAACCATATTACGCTTGAAAAAACATAAAATCCACAACTTTAGAAATAAGGTTAATAAATTTCCTAAATGAACTTATTTATAATCAGTTCTATGTTAGTTATTATTATCCAATTTACTTTATCCAGGTCAATTATCTCTTTATCCCACAATAATTATCTCAAATGTAGGGACATATTAAGTTTTATCATTCTCTCAATCAATATTTTTACAAGAGCTTTAACTTCTACTCAATAATATTTCTTAGTCATATGTATCATTCAACAAGCGTTTTCAAATCCATAATAAAAATTATTATTATACAATCCAAATACATTTCAATATTCTTACATATATAATATTATTGATTAATATACCTTTATAACAAAAATATTGAGTCCAAATGAATGAACATTAATCATTCCACTTCATCAGTAGTAACAATAAAAACTTTACTTTGATTCTTTAGATTATTATGAGGTATATTCCCTTGTCTCTTGGAGAATTCATTTGAATAGTTCCCTATATCATTATATTTAACGAATTGAAAATTGGAAAATTCTTTCATTCCCTTTAAATATATATAATGGTGGCCTTTTATCCACACATTACACAAACTCCTTTTTCTTTTTAATCAAGTATCTATGTGTGTCCTTCCACAAGTCTCACATGTTGTAAAATATTTTTCCCATATTCCCTTTATTCACATTTTTATCTATTCTAATCTAATTCAATGAAATCCCTTCAAATGTATAGGACATAGATAATTATTTATCTATCTTAATATCTAGTGATACAATATACTCATATGATGAGAATGTCTAGGAAACTAGGGACCTTCAAGGAATTGGCTTAATACCATAAATTAAATTTTAAATCTTTCTATTTAGATTATGTATATATTCCACAACATGCCTTTATAACCATGTAAATTTGACTTCATGTATAGAAAATGTTTCAACTTCTCTCTATCTTAGACTCAAGAACAAACATTTGATATCTATTCATTGATCATGAAGAAAATATTTTTCTAGGAATATTACCTCGAAATCATTTCCCTCCATATTATTTATTTCTTCCACATACTTTTTTGAATCAATTACCATCATTAATCTGAATCTCCTAATATATGATAAAAAATGACAACATTCATTCTTTATATACTTTCCATAGCATGAAATATCATATCTAAGAAACTTATCCATTACTAAGCTAAATTGGATTTATTTTCCCATTTAATAATGGAGTTTTCTTATGAATGAAGTGGTGTAAAATTGTTAAACTATGTGGTGGATCAGTTGGTTACTCCATATAGGAAATTTTATTACTCCTAACATGAGCCACCTTCCCTATATGGTTATAATTTCATCAGTTATAGCTACAGGTCTAGTTTCAACTTAATTGTCTTTTAGTAGAGGTTAATCCCTATATGGAGTACGTGCATTTATGTGGTTATTATCCCTTTCATTGGGAACCGTTTCTAAATAATTATGTACACTAGAATAGATCATAACATTATGAAACATAATGTATAATCCAAAAAATATTGAAACCATTAACAATGATAATCTCATAGTCATAAACATGGATTCTTTTGAAATATATTTATTTTAAACTCCCTCCCAATTTTTTTAAGGATAATGTAAATTTTCCAAAGAATATCACTTTTGAGTTTCCTACCATGTTATTAGTAAGAATTTTGTTTTGGGTACCAGGTAATGCTCGAGTCACGATCGATACACTTCTTCCAAAGTTATTACACTAGGTGACTCTTTTATAGAACCATATCCAACTTACTTATCCATATAGAGATGTATTTCAAGGAAAACCCTAATAATATTTCTATTATCAAAATCATAGGATGCTCTTATATACTTATATTCTAATTTAATCTTAAGGTTATGTTCGCTAATCAATTTTTTTCATAAACCTAGTTCCCAATGATTCAACTAAACTTAATATAATACCAATTGTAGTGATGTGGACCCCAGTAGGCCAAATCCCATGCCTATTACCATTACATTGGAATATGATATAAGGAATAACATCCTGAAGGGATTAATAGTTTATTAATCTTGTTAAAACAGATAAATAAATAATTCTTACATTAAATTCGAATAAATAATTGACCAATTTTTTTTATTTCAATAAAAATATTATTTCATCTCTCAAATACTGTATATAATAGCCATATAATACATCATACAGTCCAGGGAAAATAAAACATAAGAAAGGAGGGATCATGGATTCTCAGTAAGGGTAACAGTATAGAATAATTTATGAATAAATTAGGAATAATCAAAATGCAAAGGTAAATAATTGAAACACATAACATTAAATTTATAACTTGAGCACAATATGTTTGGAGTAAAAGGTGGTCAAATAATTCCATATAAATACTCACATGATAATGAAACTTGATCAAGTATATTTTAAATAGTTAAATAATCACATGGATTATCAATAACTAAATTCATAATTGTGGAATTCATAAAGATGGATATCTAAAAAATATCATCAAGGATTCATTCCAAGATATCTAATACAGTCAAGGATTCATAAAAAAATCTAATATTATCATGGCTTCAAACCAATAATCTAGTATTATCAATGATTCATGCCAAGTGTCGAATAAGTGTGTCATACATTGGCCAAAACCATATTTATTTTATGCCATAAAACCTACCGATGGATCGAGGGGATATCTATAATGGGACCCACCCATCACATACAAAAGCAAATGAATTCCCCATTTAAAAAGGGTCAATCAAATTAAACATAAGCATCATATTAAAACTATCATAAAAAATGTAAATACTTTCCCCAATTAATAAACATAATCATAGACCATCTAGAGTAAATTGAATGGTATAAAAATAAAACATCCACGGTCAAACTGATTCTTAAAAATCAAAATAAATTGTAAGGAAAATATCATGACAACATATACCCATTGGAGAAAGAGTTAGGGGTTGTTTTCATTGATGAATATAAATAAATAAAATAGCTTGAAAATGTTTTTGAGTAAAATTTCTTTTTAATTTTGACAAACATCTTGAAAATCATTTTCTTATAAAACCAATTTTAAAAACATTTTGTTAAATAATATCTTCTTAAACTTATGATGGAATCTTCAAATAAATGATGTTTATTTCGGCAAGTAATTTCATACATTTTATAAATAAAATTCTTTTTTCATGGTAAAAATGATAGAAAAGTTCCTTGTTCAGAAAGTGGAAAGGATGTTTCTTTTGAAAATATTTAGTACAAAGAAAAAACTCATAGAATTTTATTTTAATAAATAAATTTGAAAAGGATAAATAAAAAATTAAAAAAAAATTAGGAAGAATGGTGTTCTAAGATAGTATA
The DNA here is from genome assembly GCA_963277665.1 of Viscum album. Lineage (NCBI taxonomy): Eukaryota > Viridiplantae > Streptophyta > Magnoliopsida > Santalales > Viscaceae > Viscum > Viscum album. The sequence continues at coordinate 1,928,403,604 of OY728150.1, read as the reverse complement.
TTTCTTGAAGAAGAGATAAATGAAATTGGAATTTATTAAAAAAACTCCATTATTTTAAGTACCATATAGTGGAGAAATTGTGTTATTACATTAAAATATCATGAATAATCATAGAATAAGAAAATATATTATTTTAAATATGTAAATATAATAACATTTCCCAAAGTAATATGTAAATATAACCCATCTCGAATAACAATGAGGATGTAAATTAAACACTTAACAGTTTGGTAGATTTTTTAATGAATAACCCATGAAATAAATAACATAAAATGAAACATTTAACCTCGTGATGAAAAATTATTTCATGATATATCATAAAAAATGGAAGTATATACAAAACACCAAAGAACTAAGTGGTGAATATCACTTATGGCTCATAGAAGTAAAAGTTAGATGAGAACCCCTTACATCACACTTTCCTTTTGGTTGTACTTTTTTTAACCTCCACTTATTTGGGTATCCCCTTTGGATTTTTATCAGAGGCCTTACTTGGTTCAATTTTATCCAAAAATAACTCTTTTAGGATGAGGGGATGGAATTTCAAAAGTGAAATGGGTAGGGTGGGGTGACCAAAATGGTTTTAGAGGTTTGAATTATAGAGGGGAGTGAGTGATATTTTATTATAGAGGAGAAGTGGAATTATTGTAAATACCAAAAATTGTGCACTATTGGTAGGTCTCACATACTTAATGTGCCTCCAATAATCAACCATATTCTAAAAAATATGGTATATGCTGAACAAATTCCCACCCAATGGGTTTTGGACATGTTTGGTTCATTACAACACATTATCTATTAATATTAACAATTGAGTAAACTCATTTTACGTTAATCGTTGTGATTCACATTTACTATTTTAAAAAATTATATAGGTTAAAAATTAATTTGAACTTATTATAAATTATAAATTATGATTATTTCAAATATGTAATACTTATTTCCAAATTCAACTCACAGAAGTGGCATAATTTAATTTAAAATTTGAACCGTATATATTATGAAAAAGTGGGTCTTTTAAGTAAAAATTATCATATGATTTTCTATTTTTTATATCAGAATTCGGAAAAATTAATAAATGTGTCAAAATTTAGATTTAAAACTATGCCTCCATTAAAATGTTGCAAAACTATCTATAGAAAAATATATCTTTTTTGAAATAAAATTTTGTTCTTATAATATTTCAATTACATGTATTATAAGAATTTCAAAAAATTATTTAATATAAAATATATATAAATTTTATTAATATATTCCACTAATAGAAATTATATTAATTTTCAAGGATAAAAACCATTTAAGTTTCTAATATAAGTTATTTTAGAAAAAATTAATTTATATTCAATTTGTTTTTATATTCATTTATAATGAAGTTTTTACCAATAAATTTAACTATATAATTTTATAAATTAGGTAATCCTACTCAAAACCTCAAATTTAATGTCTAGGAGATAATAATCATTTTGATTAAAAATATTAATATTATTCAATAAAAAATGATCACACGTTTAACAAAATATATAAAAGAAATCTCTTTTTGTTTGTAGCATAAAATAGACTAATTATTTCATTAATATAACAATAAATTAAATGTTTTGGGTTATATACATTATAAAATGTTATTCTTTTTTAATTTTCAGTGTATTATAATTGAATTATTATTATTTAATGCAATGGTTATCACAAGTTCATTATATTTGAGGTTATGAATGGAACTAAAACCTATGATAAATTACTATTTAAAATTTTTTAAAATGGATTCCATGGTTATAATTTTGATATAAATGAAAATAAATCAATCTAATATTAAAAAATAGATGCTTTTTATAAAAAATTTCTTATATTCATGTATTGATTTTTTGTTATAATAAACTAAATTAATCTGTATTTATGAATTATTTTAATTAAATTTGTATATAATATTGTCATTAAAATATTTTATCCTTCATAAAATGGTTTTATATTTAAAAAGAATAAGAATAAATTCAGTTCTGTGCTTAAAATGCATTTATCTAAGAACAGTTTTTCTATTTTTTGTGTACAAATTTTTAAATAAATTTATGAGACTTATATAAATTAAATATTATGATATTAAATACATATTTTGAATCATTTTAATTAATATAATTTAATAATTTCAAGAAAAAATTTATTTGAATAAATAGTTGAAATAGTATAATTTTTTTCATAATTATGGTTAAAACGGGTTTACAAGTCGTTACATAAGTGATTTGGGTAAAAATGAACCTGATCATGTATAAATATAATTTTTGAAAATATTTTTATGTTGTATAATCTTGAGATATAATTCACGTCCATTTGGTGCCACTTTCATAAGAATGTGAACTTATTTGTTAAAAACTATTAAGTAATTCAGTGTCTGTCCCTCCCATCACATTTAAAAGGGAACCTATTATCATTCCATATTCACAATATTACCTATATATATATAATGAAAAAAAACCTTACATAATCCTTCATATATTCCTTACCACAATTATTGATATCTTTTTATTATCCTAAGACCATTATATGATTGATTAAGGTGCAAGCCAAAGGTGGTCCCTCAAAAACAGGAAATCATATTACTCAAATATTTCAACACTTATTTCATATTCTACATATTCTAAATCTATTGTATACATACTAAATCAATGAATATAGTGAAATAAATATATTTTAATGTTACTATTATTATGGTACAACCATTTTCCACCTCTATTTCATCAAAAAAGAAATTAAAGTGTTTCTCTTGCGTACATGTAGACTACCAACTCCACATAGTGGTATGATTCATTTTCCATCACCTTCTTTCTTAAATTTTAAATATGATAATTATGAAATAATTATGCTTATATAACTAATATATCGTATAAAACTTCATTCAGTATCATCCTTAGAAAAATAATAATTTTTTTCATGAGTACGTGTGGACTACCACCTCCATGAAGAGATGTGATTCATTTTTTGACTAAATAGCCCGACGGCTGAAATTTTTATTGATTTTGGATAAACCCCCTTTTAATGGTAAAGGGGAAAACCAAGACTTTAGACAAATTGACACATTATAAATATAAAAATAAAAAGGTTTGAAACCCATCAAATTAATACGAAAAATTACTTCTTTCCAGCATCAATGTTAATGAGGCACGCCTCCACCAGAGTATGGATGCTCAGCAAGATGTCTCATGCAAAAATGCACGGGCCTGGTACCGATGGGAGCGCCATACCCTCTCAAACATCCATGTCTGAAAATTCATGCACGGCAAAGATGACCAGCTCTATCCTCGTCTAAAGTAACTCCTTTTAAGCTGTCTGAGTTACCCATAGAAAAGAAATCACGAGACCATGGCACCACCATCACAGATAATCTTTGTTAAATCCCACTGCACTCCTCGAGACTCCCTACACCACCGCCACAGAGGCCCGGAAGGCATTCCAAGAGACACAAATTTAATCCATCATCACCTAAAACTGGATGGCCCAACAATGTTCCAAGGGAGCACCATCGATGGGGGGATCTGGGTCATCCTGAAATAGAAATGCCACTTTGGGCATGGATCATCTTCATTCAGATCACTGAAGAACCCTCTCCAACTTCTAAAGAAGGCCAGTCACGGTGGTGAGAAAATCATAGTGAAGATGTAGTGATGAACAAACGATATAAAATCACCAAACCAAAAAAATACCAGATTCATAGCCAGTTCAATGAAAATCAATCAATCTAGAAGAATTAGACACAGTAGAAAAAACACGCAGCAGAAACTCACAGTAGTAAAAACACAAACTCACAGCAGCACAAACTCACATCAGTAGAAACATAATTCCAGCACAAACTCAAAAACTCACAGTAGAAGAAATACAGAGCCTACCCCTCTGAGTAAGGGCATATTGAAGTTATGCCCCATTGGAAACTATCCGGAACCACTCACGATGAAGCCATGTTATAGTGGATGCACCAAGAATTAACAACTTTGGTGCACAATGAACCGAACCAAGATAACCGCGCTAGAACTCACCAATGAAATGCCACTGAGCCATACATAGAGTAGCACGGCCGAACACCATTGAGACGATGAGTCATCAAACGACGCCGTCTTCATAAGGGAAAATGCCAAGAAGCATGCCAGAACACCACCAACAGACGACACCATGAGATAGTGTCGGAGAAAGCTCGGATCCCAGATTCCTCCCATAAGAAGACATGCCTTCACCAATCCGAGACCAAAAAGAAAAGAGCTGATATGAAACAAGATGAGGTGTTATAAGTAAATATTATATGGTATAAAATACATGACTATTGTTCTATAATATATTAAAAATAAATTTATATTTATTATATATGAGGTTTTACCATATATGAAGCAAGATTATACATGAGGTAAGGTATTTATGTTACAACATAATTTCATTTCAAAATTGTTTATATTAAATATCCTTTGAGTGAAATTATACAATACTTATCCTTTAAAACTAATTAATTTTCTTCCTTGTATTTATTCCTATAATATTTATGTTTTATTCATTTTTCTCTATTTATTACTAAAAATGACCAAGATATTTTTTTAAGAAAAATCAACCATATTTTCTCTTTGGTTGATGAACATTATCTCACATGACTATATGTTTTAAAATATTTTCAGCAATGATCCTTTATATAATACTATAATTTTTTAATTTAATTTAAATCTATATTTTAATTTCTTTTCAAAGGTATATGTTTTTTATAATCTTTTTTGAACTTATTGTTTTTTAAATTTTATAAAATAAACGTGAAATGAATTATTCTTTTAATATTTAATACACAACCAGATTTTCCAATATCATGACTATTCTTTTCATTAAATATTTCTTTACAAGTATCTATGTTTTCTTTCCAGGAAAATATTGCGCTCAATATTATGGGGCTTTTCCTCTAAAATGTTTTTAAAGGAATGGATATTTTCTCAGGATTTAAAAAAAATATTTGATTGATCTTTTAAATTTTTTTTCTATTTAAAAATTCTTAATGTATTATTATCCTTCATTGGGGAATGATATTATGATACTATAATATTTCATTCTTTGGATGTGTAATAGCCCGAAATTATATATCTTTTAAAACTGATGTTATGGTAAAAAATTTGTGATACACAATACACATAATGTAAAATAAAAATATATATTACAATATCACTATTAGTGAACCTATAATAAACAAAAATATGGTAAACAATTACAACATATTACTTTTAGTTGGTAAGAAATTAATATGGTTTAATATTGAAAAGGGGTTTTTCCAATAAAAAATATTTTATTAATATTATATATTTTCTTTAAAAAGATAAATTGAAAAAATATAAAATAAATATTTGATAAAATAAAAATCAGTTATGAATTCCTCACATAAAATCTTTCTTATTCTAATTTTTTAAGTTTTTTTCTCAAAATCTTGATTTTTAGTAAAAAAATCAATTTCTGATAAAATTATACATTTTATGATTTTATCGTTATGTAATCGTATTCTAGTAGTCTGGAAAACAATTTCAGTAATAAAATATTTATCTAAGTAATAAAATTATTTACTTTAAAATAATCTTTTATCTTTTTAATCTAATTTCCAATATTTTTATAACTAAATAAAAATGTAACTTTAATTAAAATGGTTTTTGGTGTTTTCTTCTAATTAATTTTTTCAATGAAAAAATTTGGATTTCGCATACTTTTAAAGCTACATATCTTTTATTTTTTTATAATGAAAAAAATTATTTCATATAAATAAGTATCAATAATAATATTATGTTGTACATAAACCTTTTAACATAATAACTAGCTTTTGCATTAAAACATGATTTCACGCGTTATATTTGTTTACTATAAAATTATATTTTAAATCTGATAAAAATTATATTGTGTAAAAAAAATTAAAAATTTTAACTCACAAGGTTAAAATTATTTAAAACTTCCTATATTTTTCCATTAATATGAGTTTCTAAGGTTAACAATCAATTACCATGGTAAAAGTAAATTAATGAAAAATTAAACAAATTTAAAATAAAACACCTAAAAACAGTCTGTGTTGCCTACAAAATATTTTAATTAGGAGAATATAAACCCACAAAAATTATAATACCATTGTTCATTTTGGATTAATTTACATTTTTATAGTAAAATTACCATATTGAAAATATAAGGGCAACTTCTAAAATGGCCATTCTCTTCACTTATAATGAGGTAACATTTCCACCACTTAAGGACTTAGTGATCATTAAAATTTCTTGTTGGATATATGAAAATTTCCTACTACATGAATATTATCCCTATATATAATCTTCTAGTCACCCTTATTTAGAAAAATTTCTTTATTTAAATGGATAATTACAAGAAAAAATTCAAGTCCCTGACATGAGTATCCAGATCTTCATAATGATTCCTTCAAAAAACTTAATATAATAACCATATTAATATAATTAAATCACTATAATTATTATTCTTAAATTATATTATATTAATTTTGAATCAATTAGTCAATAATTCCCATCCACTAAGAAATCAAAACAACATCAATCATTTATTGTGCGAACTACATTCATCATAAAAAGACATTATTCATTTTTAATAAAAACCTATGATGTATATTATCAAGTAAGGATTTTATTGATCAATATGTTTTATTTGTTACAAATACAATTATGAAATGTTAATTTTTCATACACCATCATTTCATCAATTAATTGAGAGATGGTATCATTCATCATGCATATGGAGGACTACCGCCTCCTTGAAAAATGAATATAATTTTTCTTCAACATACATATTTGAAGGTTCCACGAGTGGATTTATTGAGGATGTATAAAAATTATTACATGTTCAAGATTCAAAATATTTCATATTTTAATTATCTAAATATATTTCATAACTCATGAAATCATTATACTACTTTACCATTTGGATCGGTTTTACCACCTATAATGTTGATGGTAGAATAGTTATATAATAAAATATTATATGATCTCATAAAATGGAAAATAATGTAATTATGATATATATATAATTTTTTAATTCTTCAATAAAAAATTATTAATATTTTATTTATGTATTAATATATAAACTTTCTAATGATAAACACATCAAAAACTAGATCAACATGATTTCTATTTTCAAAATTCATATTCATGTATTTCACCAAATAAAAATATGAAATAAAAATTAATATTAAAAAAATTACTATTATATTTTTAAATATATTTTAATTATTAAATTGAAACTACATAGAGATAATTGATCCCTTCTACCTCTAGTTTGTATGAAACAAGCAACTGAATGTTCTAGCACTCGATGATAAAAAAACTACAATCAATTAATATATTTGTAATATATGGATATAAAATAATAATAAAATAGATATTATGTTTATATTACGTTTTTATGATAATCTTTGAATATATAAATTTTCAATATATAATATTTTAGATCATGGTTGTGCAAATAAGAATACAATGGAAGAGTTTCATATTAAAATTTCCTTCTTTGGGATAGATTTTTTGTTAGGATCCTAAATCCATTTAAATGGTGTTTATAAAACCAATTTGATATATATTATCATGTATTATATTTTCTTTCATGGTATTTTAACTCCAAATTCATTCCCTATCTCTTTTAAGGATATTCTATTTGAATTTTTCTTATGTCGTAAGGGATTTCCAACTCCTCATTTTGATTCAAGTAGATATTTTTTAAAATCCATCTTTATTTCCATATGATTACACTCCCATGTGTTCATAACAAATCTTATATTATATAAATAATGAGATAATTAAGTTATATTACGCTAATATATCTTTAAACCTAATTCATAATCCCTTTTTTATAGTCATCATGCTACTGAAATCACTCTTTGACTCCAGCACTTCCCGTGTAAAAATACATTATTTCCATGTGATTATGAATCCAAATATTCATAATAAATACTTGACTACATTAATGATCCAATAATTATAATACACTAAGTGTCCCTATCTTTAATCGATGTTTATAATCGTTTTTTACATCTATCATTCTATTTAAATCACTCCTTGATTTTCTCTATAACAACTTCATGTTGTAACAGATTCTCTTATCTCTAATATTTTACTTTGGTAATGATAACTCTACATAAATTTTGAACTTTAAAGATTTAATTATTTTAAAATAATATAATATTATGTTTTATTTCAACATTATTATCTAGTTAAACCAGGTTTAACATAATCTTTTATTTATTGATGAATACTATTATTTCCTAAAAATGAAATTTTCTTAATAATAATTCCCATCAATTTTAATAAACTCTTTTAGACATATCCATCTTTTTACATCCCAAAAATACACATATTTCACTAGCGAAAACTACAATTCTTTTTATCTCCAATGATCCTTATATTTACATTTATTCATTTAAAAAAAAATTATCCCTTGAATGATGTGTGTTTTTTGAATAATGGCATTTCAAAATGTTCAAAAGGTTTTTCATCACATCAAAATCAAATGTTTTGTCTCCGTTACACATTTTTTATAACCTTTATGTCTTTTTAATGATATTTTATTTTTAACTCATTAAAATATGTTTTTCAAAATTCCACCCTTTCTATTCAAATATTTATTTTTGAATGTAATCTCTACTTAAATGTTTTAAATGGTCATGTGAAAAGGTTTATATTTTAAATTCTATTAACCCTATTGTTTTTATCTCTAATGAAGTACTGTTTTTATCACCCTATATATTTAATAGATGAATAATTTTGAACCATTATATTTTTAAAATTAATTGAATGTTTGTTATGTTCATTTTATGTGATGTTTTTGATAGGATTAGTAAACCCATTATTATTTCATATGTAATTTATGATATGAAGAATTTTTAATTTTATGCGTCACATATATTTATATTTTATTGATGTGTGGGTACCTATATCAACATAAAATTTATTTTTTAAGGTTTAATATCACATGATATGATGAAATTTGATGTGAATTTAATGTGGGAAGCTATTTTCACAATTTTTTTGGATAATATAAAGTAGTATTTTCACAAGTTTTTCATGTGAATGAGAAATAATAAGCTTTTTTACACTTTGTTTGTGAATGAGATGAATAAATATTTTTTAAAAAGTTTTTTTGTGAATGGGTTGTGTTAATCTATGTAAAAAATATTTTTTTGTATTTCTTTTCATAATTCATTATTATACTTTGATTCAATGACATCTTGTATTAGGATATGCATATGATTGTACTCATTAACTCGTGTTTAATGTATCAAAATTACATTTTATTTTTTTATGGTATATATTATCTCATTTGAGATTTAATGTTATTTTGTCAAGACATATGAAAAAAATTATAGTTCCTTGTTCTTTTTAATAGTAAATTTATTCCCTGTCTCTTTTTCCTCATACGAATATCCTCTAACTCTGGATAACATATTGATACATCTCTCCTTACTAAGAGATCAAGATTATCCCTTTATTATGTTTCATTTCCCAATGTTATAAAGATTATTATTACCTAATAAATGTATAAAATTGGGTCCAGTGTGGTTAGAATGTGTAGAAATGTTCACAAACATAGTAAAATGGTTTTCTAATATAGATGAACTTCAAAGACTTTAACACTTTAGTTCATGGGATATAAAGTTGTTTTATGAGTTTTTATGATTATTATAATGTATTTTTATAAAATAATCATAGTTTCATCACACTTTTTATCAAATCTAGTGTTTATGGAAAGTGTTTTTAGCACTACATCTGGATGTGCATGTTTGAGGATTTACAGATGCTATCATACTAATGTTTAGTTATTTTCTTAGATTGGTTAAATTATTTTTTGAGAATAGGATAACATAACATTAGTGAAAACAATTTAGATGATTTAGTGTGTAGTATGATATCCTAAAATATTAGTAATGTTTGGATAGTATGGTTAAACAAGCAATTACCTTGATTTTCAGAAACTATAAGTGGATACAGTCTGTGACATAGATGTACCTGGTGGTAATAACCCTAAAATGATTTTATTGGGTATTAACTCAATATTCTTAAGGGGATTGATAAAGAGACCAAACCTTATTGTTGTTTTAATACTCCCAAAGGATACGATTTAGTCAATAATATTATTTTTAATTGACTATTTTGAATGATTTGAGCATGATTCTAACTAATTAGGTTAGAGAACCCTAATAAAAATGGCCATGGATACCAAGTATTGAATAAATAGAGACATATATCGAAATCAAAGTAGAATATGTTAAATAAAAATGTTTTATTGGAGAATTTATCCTCATTTTCGTTTATATTCATATTTTGGATAGTATAATAACTTATTTTGTTTTATAATGTGGTTGAAATAGGATCAAGATAATGAATCTGAGAGATATGTGTATCTAGAAAACAATATTGAATTATAATCATATCATTGGGAATTCTTAAATGGTTTAGAGTCTGAATATATTATTATTTTTATATAAATGATTAATTTTATATTTTTAAATAAGGTAGTGAGATTGATATCTTAGTAGAAATTAATTTTTGATACTCTTATCTATTTTCATTAGTGAGTAACAATTATATATATAATATTTAGGTATATTCTAAAACTAATTAGGATTCTCTGAAAAAACTAAGGATTTTTATTTACTATTTTTTATTTAAAATTCTCGAAACATATATTAAATTATAATAACAACATTGAAAAGTGATTTTATGAAAAGGTTATGTTTTGGGGGATAACTATTGAAGAACACATAATTAAGGTATAGATAAATCTTTGGTTTCATATAATATTTTTATTGAGATAATAAAGGTTTTATTGATTTTAAAACAATAAGTTAGATAATATTGGTGACCTTGTGATTGATAAATAATTCATAATATTTTTGTAGAAGATCATTTCATTATTAGATTGTGGAATATATTGACTGGTCTATGATATTATAAAATTTGATAGTCAAAGATAGTTTTAGTTTATAGAAGGATATATGATTTTTCTGGCTTAATATATTAGACATTCAAATTTTTTTCAAAAATTATATTATATAGATTATATGACAAGGGTAAATATATACTTGGGTATAGGATTATATGAATGGATAATATTTCTTGAATATAGGTAAGTAACTTGATATAGCATAATAGACTAAGGTAGTTGTAAAATTAGAGGATATAACTTGAATTACGAATCTTATGATAATATATTCACCTACTTTCATTAATGAGAAATAATTAAAATTTTGTTGACACAATTTAATTAATAGTGGGATAATGTGACAATTAAAAATTAAAGACTTTGTAAAATTGATGTCATGTTCTATAATTTTTATTAGACACTACACAAAGTGTAAAAAACACAACATATTAGAAGAACTATTAGTAATCCTTTAACAAACACTAATTGGGTAAACCATTAAACAATATTACCTTCAATAGTTATGTAATTATTATTTGTTAATATTGAAAAAGGGATATTTTTAATGTAATTTTCATTATATCATATATATTATTTTAAAATATAAATTTAAAAATTTTACTATAAAATAGTTCTCATTTTTTAATTCCACAGATAAAAAATTTCATAGTATAATTTTTTGTGTTTTCTCTAAACAAAATGATTTTTTATAAAAAATAAATTTTTTTCTTAAAATTATAATTTTTATGATTTTATAATTAAGTAAAAATATTCTAGATGTTTAAAAAAAATAAGTAATAAAATATTTATTTAAGGAATAAAATTAAGCATCGAAAAATATTCTCTGATCTTATAAATCCTATGTCAAACATTTTCAGAACTAAATAAAAATGTTACTTTAATAAAAAAATCAATCATTTCTTCTAATTAAGTGTTTTGATGCTGAAATTTGGTTTTTAATTTATTTTAAATCTGTATAAATTTTATTTATTTTATTATAAACCAATTTATTTTATATAATAAGTATATATTAAAAAATTATATTTTTAGTTACCCCATTTATTGGTATGTAACCCTTACTTTGTGCTTTTTATGTAAGGGTGAAGTTTTGGAGAATATTATTTAATTTTTGGAGTAAAAGGAGAAGTGCATGGGATGTACACGATTTGTATAAACCGTACGGAAATCTTATAAGAAATGAAATGGAATGTTCTGGTGGGGAACTTTTCATGATGTATCTTCAGAATGGTGTTCACGTGGTTAGGGAGGCCATGCGAGGAGGTCATGAAAGTATTTCTATAATGCAGTAGCTAATTCACGGTTAGTACACGGTTTGTCAAACCGTGCATAGTGTAAAAGTAAGATCCTATTTTTAGGATCTTACTAATTTTTTCTATTACATTATTTTTTTACTCCTAAATGTACAAAATTTGATATTTCTCTCCATTAATGTTTGGTAAACTACTCCCCAAACATTTTGGAACTGATCTAGAGAACTCCCTTTTCATTTTAATCCTGATTCTCATGATAAGTGATGTTCATGGCCATTCTCATCTAGTTTCTTAGAACTACATAGATCTACTTCCCGTATAATATTTCATTTTCAATTAAATTCCTATTATGGGAAGATATATGTTTACGAAATAAAAATATGACGATATATGGGTTCATTGAAGGTAGAATAAGAGATCTAAGGCCGCTTTGGGGTGTTTCAACTTGGTTGTATGAGCATTCTTCGCCTGATGTTCATTTATGCTAAAAACATCAAGGTATGTGGCTTCACCATCATCTCCTCTTGAGATAATTTATTTTATTAGTTTCAAATTGATTAAATTCAAGGAAATTTATTGTGAAATCTTGTTTTAACACATGGAATAAATTCTATTGGGTAATCATTTCTCATTTTTTTGAAATATTGAAATCTTGTGGAATTTTTGTGAAAACTACTTTAGGTTCTTGAATTTATAATGGTGATATTAAATTTTGGATTTTTGGGAAATTCTCAATATTTTGTTTGAAAGGGGTTTTTAAAAAAAAGTTGTTTTATTGAAATGTTTTGGCCTTGGGATGGTTTTGATGAAATATTGTTTTCAATAAAAAGGTGATTTTATTGAAAAGGGTTGGTTGGCATGATCCTTAGGCATATTAATTTTCGTTTTCATATTTGATTTATGGGGCATGGTTGAAAAATGAACTTATGAAAAATACCAAAATTCAAATAACACATGAGATATAATTACCTTATGGTGACTTGGTTGATTGACAATAAACCACCCATGATTATGGAACATTAATAGCATAGCATGCATGGTTGGTTGTGTAGATGTGTGGAATGGATTGGGTATTCCAGTGGAATATTTAGAAATGGTTGTAATTATTTTTTTAGTTATTGTTTAGTAAATATAAGTTTCTGAAAATATTGTTTCAATTTCACTTGTATATTTTTTGTTATAAATGGTTTTGGAAACTAGTTTATATTTATTTGTAAACTATTTTGAGAAATTGTTTTACATGAACTATTTTTTGTAAATGTTTCTAACTCTTTTATCCTAGTTTTGTGAGTGGGGAAGCCATTGGGGAAAACATAATTAGTTTTATTCTCACCCCATCTTTATCACATTAGTTTTTTTAAATATGCTATCTTATTGGACATGGTCAATGGTAAAGTATCATATGTTTTTAACACCACCACATGATAATTAGGATATTTTGTGATTGTGGAGCTTTAATCTTATGGGTCATGGAGTCTTGTGGTATTCATAGAGTATCTAGTTATTATTCTTTTATTTATATTTATATTTTTCGTCTTCCCCTATGGTACACTTTGATGTGGTTTTGAGACTAATGAAGTTGTTGATTCTTCTTTCATTTGTTCATGCATCATATAGTGAGCTATTTTGTTATAGTTTTTGAGTTAATGGTTTTATTCATAAAGTGAAAATCATCCCCCAATGGTATTTTACACTCTTCACCATTTATTACAATCCTTTTCAGTCTTGGGGTTTTTCTTAAACGAAAGTAATGACTCGTTTCACTCTCAGGACAATGAGAATTAGATGGTTATTACAAATTGTAACATCCCAAGCAAGTAATTAATAGTATATATTTTTATCTATGTCTATTAATGATTTATATAGTTTTTTTGAGGCTTAAAATAATAATAAATCCAATCTTATGCATGGAATACACTAATATTCTTAAAAGATTGTTTTACTACCTTTTGATGGAAAAAAACTTTTTAAATAAAACTTTTGACAATTTTATAATCTCTATTTATCAAAGTATACATATTATTTATTATTGGGACATTGAAATTTACATTGGATAAATTTTTGGTATTTTTCTGACAATGTTCATTTTTTTAATGAATAGTGAAAAATAATGCATTTTACATCAAAATTGGTTTTTCATTTAATTTCATTATATGGTTATATTATCTTATTAATTGGTCTTAAAGTGTAATATGAATATATTTTTATCATTTAATCCAATGGTGGTCATTAGGATTAATTTCACTTTGTAATTGGGCATAAACTAATTCCAAACTTTTCAAAGATATTGTTTCAAAAAAACCCGCTATTTGTTTTGACAACGGGAATTATTTTTAAATCAGTTATGGAAATTTATGTTTTTGGAATTTGGTAAAATGGATTAATATTTGGAATCAGAAGGTCCAAATTATGTAATCAAGACTCTTTTGCTTTTGGAAATTATGAATAGTAACGATGGTAATTATCTTTAATTATCTTGATTAATGAGTAATCGGGTAGTTAAGGATAATAAAATAATATCATAATAATAAAAAATGACACTAACATGTGTCCTAATTATAATGGTTATCTCATGGCTGACCACGGGATACCTTGTGCCAAACTTGGGGACCCCATGGAATCACTTTTGTGGGAAAGTGACTTGTTATCTTTTTATTTTTTTTAAAGAAATTAAATATAACAAGAATGTATCACCTGATTAAAACATTTTTAATTTTGTCTAAATAGATGATATTTTGGACTATAAATATTCATTGGAAATCTAAAAATATTTTCTATATCATAGTATTTTTTTCATAATTTTTTAGACATTAAAGAAATTAAATTATTAATGACATCATGATGATGTAGCGATTACCTCATTATTTAACGATTTAAATAAAATGGAATGATAATGTAAAATATATGACCTACACATGTCAAAAACCTATTGTATGGGTGGTTTTATAACCCCTATCACATTTTCCTCAAAATAAATCAATGTGGGACCTTTAAAATTTGAAACCCATTTGAGAATAAAGTAACATTTCTTTACTTTCCAAGAGTGCCCCTCCTCTCCTCTTATAAAAGGCCCCCAAATCTACCTCCTTACCCACACTTCCAAAGGATTTGGCTCGGCCAAACCCTGAACATTTTGTCTCTCCACATCCCTTTCTAACTCTTTGAAGCCTCCCTTTGGGCAGAAGTCTTCCCATGGAAGCCTTTGAGCTCAAACCAAAGGGAGTTACCCGATTTTAAGTTAGTGTCTTCACTTGAGTCCTTTTGTTTTATTTTTCTTCTCCAACCCCCCTAAACTCTTTTTATTCATTTCTATTGTAACAAATCCAGTATCTTCAATATACGAGGATGTTGTTATAAGAAGTATTCTAGCTACACTTACACACACCTACATCTAATGGTTAAAGAAAATAATGTTTCTGTGGATGGTGAATTTATGCCTCACGAAACGACGGTTGTTCAACACTCATATATCACCTTCAATGGTGGCCATTAAGATGTCACTATATTTATATATTATATATAATAATTTTAGGTTTTACTTAAGATTCTGTATTTTTTCATTTATGTAATATCTTTATGGTTACCATTATGAGTAAACGCGATATCTTCATTTTAGGAATGTGGACTACTGCCCCCTCAAAGTGATTTGATTCATTAATTCCATATGTGGGATGTATAAAGGATGTAATTAGTGTTATTATATATGATATTATACTGGAATTATAATATACCTTTATATCATTATGATTCCAGTCTATAAAATACGAAATAGAAATGAAAGTACCATTCATGTGTACGTACGGCTTACCGACTCCATGAACGGTGAATTTCATTTCTTACCACTAAATGATTATGTAATATTATAAATTCATTTATATACTGGATATATATGATATATATGATATATAAATCATGATTATAACTCTGGATATAATGGATACCTGAACAGCTTGTAATTATAAAGAGCATATTTTGACTCAAGTACCAATGATCGTTAAAACGACCATTATTAACTAAAATAATTATATAGTGTTCATGACATGGTAATAAGTGACATAAAAGGAATAATGAACTTGAACAAGGTTCTTAAGCAAGTAGAAATTAACTCAAGTTTATTATTCAAGAGGTTAAAGAATGATCGAGTCAATTCGGACCCGAGTTATGGGACTTCGTCTCAATCTCCATTCATTGAGGCATATTTTGTTTTATACACAAATTTATTTTATACGGTGTATAAACCCCTTTGCCTCTTACGTATATCCCAAAGGAATATTTTTTATACAAAGCATTTTTACTAAACGACAAAAGGGAATGTGTTTGTCGTACGTATGCGGCGACAATGACTTCTCTGCCGCCGTGACTATTATTTGAATTTTGGCTTCCTCTACAAGCCATACATTTTTTTTAAAAGAAAAAAAAATACCATTTTTTATTTTTCTTTTAATTTGGTATTGGAAATGGTTTTCATAATGTTTTTATATATCAATGTGTTGTATTGATATCTTTTGATTGAAAAGTAGAAATGTTATGTTTCCTTTATGCATGTTTTATGTCCTAATATTATGTTATGGTTCTTGGGCATTATTATGAAGACGGGTGGTTCCATGATAAACTAACGGTGGGTGAACCTGATATAGCTCTCCAATTCATTGGGTGACGCGAAGGAGTGAAACGGTAAGGTTTCTCCAAAGAGATTTAGGGAATATACTATGATTGGTATTCCAAACATAACCAAGAGGGTTACTCCCTACGTAAGAATGTTATGAATGCCTCAAGTTACCTTTATGTCTTATGATTTCTATGATGTATTCATGATTTTATGAGGTAAGTTAAAGTGCTTATGTTTGATGAGTAAAGTATGATTTCATTGATTCTTATGTATACATGTACTCATGTTTCGTTTCCATATTTTTATATCCCTTACTGGGATTTTTATGCTCATCCCATGTTTTTTGAAATGTTTTTCACAGGTTAATGTAAAGGTACATGATATGATGATAGTGTCAAGGAAGTGTCAAGAAAGAATCCATGTTTTATTATAAATATGATTCCGTTGATGGGAAAAATTAATACTATCTTTATGTAACCACTTTGTTTAAATGGGAAATGTAATGCAAGTTTTATGATCTAATTCTCTAAAACACTAAACCTGAAAATATCCTCAATGTGTAATCTTGTAATAACTCAAGATTAAGTAAGGTTTAAGGCTGGGGCCTTATAGTTGGTATTAGAGGTCGGTTTAGATAACTTTAGGAGTTAGAATTCTTTTATATGATTATCCAAATAATATTTTTTTATGGTCAAATTTAAATGATATATCATTTTAGGATTACCATGTTGCTGCATCTACTACATGTTTGTTCAGAATGGTTTTCCGTAGAGGAAACAGGGAAGCAGTGCTAGGAAGGCATGCAAAAGGAAATAACCTTCCGAATCAGCATCCTGAGATGGTCGGAATTGGAACTGAATAGTTTGTTGCAGTAATGGCGCAGTTGACTCAAGTGATAAATGGCGGTGGCATCCATGCATGAGATCAGCCAGATCAACTACAGAGGAACATGTCAGTGGTTGAACATTTCATGAGTCAACATCCCTCATCATTCTGAGGGTCATCTGACCCTATGCTAGCTGAAGGGTGGATTAAAGCACTGGAGAAGATTTTTTATGTCAATGGGTGTTCTGACAATCAAAAGGTTAGTCTTGTTATTTACCGTTTGGAGGGTGAAACAGATCAGTGGTGGTCGATGGTTAAAAATATTAGGGGCGTTGATGAGATTGATGCTCTTGACTAGGATGAATTCAAAGGTATGTTTCTTGAGAAGTATTTTCCTAAGGCCATTCGACTTAGGATGGAAAAACAATTCTTGGAATTGAAGCAAGATGAAGACTTAGTGGCTGCCTATGAAGAGAGGTATCACTCGATTGGCAAGGTATGATCCAAATTTAATCCGAGACCTTGATAGTAAAATCAATGGTTTTTACTCAGGATTAAAGTCAAAATATATAAGGGTATTGGATTCTCGTGAGTTTAAAAGTTATGAAAATCTTGTTCTATGTACTGAGAAGGTGGAAATGGAGTTTGCCGATGATCAAGTGTTCTATAACAACCAGCAGAAGAAGAGACCGAGGTGGCAGGAGAAAGGGAAGAATTCTTCAAAAAGGTCTGATGGTAAGAAAACTAAGATTCCAATTTGTGATAAATGTGGGAAAATGCATGCTGGGGAATGTCTTCTAAATTCTGGAAAGTGCTACTGATGTGGTAAGATGGGACATAAAGCTCGTGATTGGACTGAAAAAGATCAAGGTGAAGGTAAGACCAAATTTGATTTATAGTTAGTGAAATGTTTTAAGTGCAATGAGATGGGTCACTATGCAAACGAGTGTCCGAAAAAGAGCTTGAGTGATGGGAAGCAGTTAGACTACAAGCAGAAAGGGGTGGTGAAATCCTTTGCAACTACTTCAGCAGATGTCATGCCATCAAATGAAGTTGTATCAAGTACTTTGTTTGTTTTTTCAGATTATGCCAGTGTGTTGTTTGATTCGGGGTCTACACATTCCTTTATCTCTGAAAGCTTTTCTAGTAAAATGGGAATACCATCTCAAGAGATGACTCATGAACTTGTTGTAAAAACACCTGGGGGAAATGTTGAGGCAAAAAGAATTTATAAGAACCTTCCTATCCTAATCTGTGGAAAGAACCTACTTGCAAACCTTATTGTTTTACCTCTAGTAGAGTTTGATGTTATCATGGGTATGGATTGGCTCTCTATTTACCATTCTAAGATTGACTGTAGAGCTAAAGAAGTTACATTTCAGAAAGACATTCAGTTTGTGTACAAGAATTAACCCTTACTGTTGATAACATATCAAGAGGCAGAGAAACTTGTAAAAGATGGAAATGAATGTTACCTTGCACACATTGTTGAAAACAAGGGAACTATTCAGATTAATGATGTGCAAGTGGTAAATGAGTATCCTGATGTTTTTCCTGATGAGTTTCCTGGAATAATACCAGATCGAGAAGTTGAATTTACTATTGACTTAGTTCCTGAGGCTAAGCCAATTTCAAACCCCCTTATCGAATGGCTCAAATTGAACTTTTAGAGTTGAAGGAGCAATTGCAAGATTTATTAGAGAAAGGTTTCATTAGACCTAGCACATCACCATGGGTTGATCTTGTTTTATTTGTTAAAAAGAAATATGGTTCTATGAGAATTTTCATTGACTATAGAGCCTTGAATAACATCACTATTAAGAAAAACATCCTTTGCCTCATATCGATGATTTGTTTGATCAGCTCCTGGGAGCTCAGTATTTTTCAAAGATTGACCTGAGAACAGGTACCATCAGTTGAAGGTAAAGGAAGTAGATATTCAGAAGACCGCATTCCGTACAAGATATTACCATTATGAATTTGAAGTAATGCCTTTTGGGCTAACCGATGCACCTGCTGTATTCATGGAATTAATTAATAGAGTTTTCCATGAGTTCCTGGATATGTTTTTGGTGGTTTTCATTGATGATATTTTGGTGTTTTCTAAATGTAAAGAAGAGAATGAAAGACATTTAAGGGTTATTTTGAAAACCTTAAAAGAAAAGAAATTGTATGGTAAATTCAGTAGGTGTGAGTTTTGGTTCCAACAAATTTCTTTCCTTGGTCATATTGTTTCTAAAGATGGGATAACTATTGATCCTACAAAAATAAAGGTTGTTGAAGAATGACCAAGACCCAAAAATGTAACTGAGATTCATAGCTTCCTTGGTTTGGCAGGCTATTATTGAAGGTTTGTTAGAAATTTTTCATGATTATCTAGTCCAATGACGAAGCTAACTCGGAACAGTGTTAAGTTTATCTGGACAAAAGAATGTGATGATTGTTTTCAGGAATTGAAAAGAAGATTGGTGAATGATCCAATTTTGGAACTACCTTCCCGGAATGGTGAGTTTGTTATATACAGTGATGCTTCATTGAGAGAACTTGGTTGCGTGCTAATGCAGAATGATCAGGTAATTGCTTATGCTTCACGACAGTTGAAAACTCATGAGGTAAATTACCCTACACATGATTTGGAATTAGCTGCTGTTGTTTTCGCTTTAAAAATTTGGAGGCATCATTTTATGGAGTAATGTGTGAAATATATACCGATCAAAAAAGTTTAAAGTATATATTCACTCAGAAATAATTGAACATGAGACAGAGGATATGGCTAGAATTAATCAAGGATTATGATTGTACAATTCATTACCATGTGGGAAAATCAAATATAGTGGCTGATGATTTGAGTTGAAAAAGTAATGCTTCATTAACCATGGTACGTTTGGAACGATATCCTTTGGTTTTTGATTTGATGAACTTTGGCATAGAAGTTGTTGGCACAGGAAGTTCTTCTGTTTTGTTTCAGCTATCAGTGAGATCATCTCTATCAGACAGAATCAAGCAAGCACAGAAGCAAGACAGTGAGTTGCAGAAAAAGGTAGAGATGGTTCAGAAGGGTAAGTTGCCTGAATTAAACATTGATAATGATGGTGTTTTGAGATTTGGGAAGAGATTGTGTGTGACTTGTGATTCATAGTTGAAGAGAGAGTTGTTATGTTAAGCTCATAGTTCTCCGTTTTCAGTTCATCCTGGAAGTACTAAGATGTATAGAGATCTTCGGGAGTATTACTAGTGGGAAGGAATGAAAATAGATATTGCTGATTTTACTGTGAAGTGTTTGACTTGTCAAAAGGTTAAAGAAGAGCGACAGTTACCAAAAGGGATGCTTCAGCCTTTACCAGTGCCAGAGTGGAAATGAAAGAATATATCCATGGACTTTGTTATGGAATTACCGAAGACACCCCGAGGTAATAATGCAATCTGGGTTATTGTTGATCGCTTGACTAAATCTTCTCATTTCCTTGCAATACAAGATACTTTTTCCCTAGATCAAATTTCACGTTTGTATCTTAAAGAGAAAGTCAGGTTACATGGAGTTCGTCTATCAATTGTATCTGACCATGATCCCAGGTTCACTTCTAACTTTTGGAAAGGCCTTGAGAAGACGTTGGGTACTGAATTAAACTTTAGTACATATTTTCATCCTCAATCAGATGGCCAGTCAGAACGAACAATTCAGACTTTGGAGGATATGCTACGTGCTTGTTCGATGGATTATCAGGGAAGTTTGGACCAACATCTTTCTTTGGTTTAGTTTTCTTATAATAACAGTTTCCATTACAGTATACATATGGAACCATTTGAGGCGTTATTTTGAAGTGATGTCGAACTCCAGCTTTCTAGAATGTAGTGGGTGAAAGGATGTTGATGGGACCGAAATTGGTAGAAGAGTTGGCAGAAAACGTTCAGCTGATACAGAAACACATGAGAACAGCTCAGAGCAGGCAGATGAGTTATGCGGACAATAGGAGGAAGGATCTCTCTTTTGAGGTAGGTGATCATGTTTTTCTCAAAGTATCACCATGGAAAAGTGTGATGCGATTTGGTAAGAACGGAAAGCTAAGTCCAAGGTTCATTGGATCATTTGAAATTATGGAGAGAGTTGGATCAGTTGCTTACCGAGTGGATTTACCTCCAATTTTATCTTAGGTACACAATGTTTTTAATGTTTCGATGTTGAGAAAGTATATGCTAGATCCATCTCATGTTTTGAGTCCAGAGGTAGTTCAGCTAGAAGATAACCTATCTTATGAGGAACAACTGATCCAGATTCTTGATGATAGGGAGAAAGTGTTATGGAATAAGGTGATTCATCAGGTAATGGTTTTGTGGAAAAACCACATTATTGAAGAGGCAACATGGGAATCTGAAAATGCAATGAGGGATAAGTACCCCCACTTATTCGATAAGTAAATAAATTGCAGGGACGGAATTTTCTAAATGGGGGAAGGATGTAACATCCCAAGTAATTAATGAATAGTAGATATTTTTATATATGTCTATTAATGATTTAGATAGTGTTTTAGAGGCTTAAAATAAGAATAAATCCAATCTTATGCATGGAATACACTATAATTCTTAAAAGATTGTTTTACTACCTTTTGATGGAAACCCCTTTTTAAATCAAAATTTTGACAATTTTATAATCTCTATTTGTCAAAATAAACATATTATTTATGATTTGGACATTTAAATTTACATTGGATAAATTTATGGTATTTTTCTGACAATGTTCATTTTTTTAATGAATAGTGAAAAATACTGCATTTTACATCAAAACTGCTTTTTCATTTAATTTAATTATATGGTTATATTATCTTTTTTATTGGTATTAAAATGTAATATGAATATATTTTTACCATTTAATCCAATGGTGGTCATTAGGATTTATTTGACTTTGTTATTGGTCATAAACTAATGCCAAACTTTTCATTGATATTGTTTCAAAAAAACCCGCTATTTGTTTTGACAACGGGAATTATTTTTAAATCAATTATTGCAATTTATGTGTTTGGAATTTGGTAAAATGGATTAAATATTTGGAATCATAAGGTCCAAATTATGTAATCAATACTCTTTTGTTTTTGGACATTATGAATAGTAACAACGGTAATTATCTTTAATTATCTTGATTAATGAGAAATCGGGTAGTTAAGGATAATAAAATAATATCATTATAATAAAAAATGATACCAACATGTGTCCTAATGCTACTGGTTGTCTCATTTCCGACCATGGGATACCTTGTGGCAAACTTGGGGACCCCATGGAATCACTTTTGTGGGAAAGTGACTTGTTATCTTTTTATTTTGTTTAATGAAAGTAAATATAACAAGAATGTATCACCTGATTAAAACATTTTTAATTTTGTCTACATAGATGATATTCTAGACTATAAATATTCATTGGAAAGATAAAACTATTTCCTATATCATAGTATTTTTTTCATAATTTTTTAGACATTAAATATATTAAATTATTTATGACATCATGATGATGTAGCGATTACCTCGTTATTTAACGATTTACATAAAATGGAATGATAATGTAAATTATATGACCTACACAAGTCCAAAACCTATTGTATGGGTCGATTTCGAACCCTTATCACCTTATCCTAAAAATACATTAATGTGGGACCTTTAAAATCCGAAACCCATTTTAAAATAAAGTAACATTTCTTTACTTTCTAAGAGTGCCTCTCCTCTCCTCTTATAAAAGGCCCCCACCTCTACCTCCTTACCCACACTTCCAAAGCCTTTGGCTCGGCCAAAACCTGACCATTTTGTCTCTCCACATCCCTCTAAAACTCCTTGAAGCCTCAATTTGGGCATATCTCTTCCCAAGGAAGCCTTTGGGCTCAAACCAAAGGGTGTTACCTGATTTTAAGGTAGTGTCTTCACTTGAGTCCTTTTGTTTTATTTTGATTATCCAACCCCCCTAAACTCTTTTTATTCATTTATTTTGTAACAAATCCAGTATCTTCAATATACTAGGATGTTTTTATAAGAATTATTCGAACTACACTTACACACACCTACATCTAATGGTTAAAGAACATACTGTTTCCGTGGATGGCGAATTTTTGCCTCACGAAATGATGATTCTTCAACACTCATATATCACCTTCAAAGGTGGACATTAATATTTCACTATATTTATATATTATATATAATATGTTTATGTTTTACTTAAGATTCTGTATTTTTTTATTTATGGAATATCTTTATGGTAACCATTATGAGTAAACGCGATATCTTCATTTTAGGAAGTGCGGACTACCGCCCCCTCAATATGATTTGATTCGTTAATTCCATATATGGGACGTATAAAGGATTTAATTAATGTTATTATATATGATATTATACTGGAATTATAATATACCTTTATATCATTATGATTTCATTCTATAAAATACTAAATCGAAATGAAAGTAGCGTCCATGCGTACGTACGTCTTACCGTCTCCATGAACGGTGCATTTCATTTCTTACCTCTAAGTGATTATTTAATATTATAAATTCATGTATATACTAGATATATATGATATATATGATATATACATCATGATTATAACTCTGGATATAATGTATACATGAACAACTTGTAATTATAAAGAGCATATTTTGACTCAAGTACCAATGATCGTTAAAACGACCGTTATTACCTAAAATAATTATATAGTGTTCATGACATGGTAATAAGTGATATAAAAGGAATAATGAACTTGAAGAAGGTTATTAAGCAAGTAGAAATTAACTCTTGTTTATTATTCAGGAGGTTAAAGAACGATCGAGTCAATTCGGACTCGAGGTATGGGACTTTGTCTCAATCTCCATTCATTGAGGCATATTTTGTTTTATACACAACTTTCTTTTATATGGTGTATAAACCCCTTTGACTTTTAAGTTTATCCCAAAGGAATATTTTTTATACGAAGCATTTTTACTTAACGACAAATGGGAATGTTTTTTTCATACGTATGCGGTGAAAACGACTTCTCCGCCGCTGTGACTATTATTTAGTTTCGGCTTCCTCTACAAGCCATACATTTTTTTAATGAAAAATAAATACCATGTTTTACTTTTCGTTTATTTTGGGATTGGAAATGGTTTTCATAATGTTTTTATATATCAATATGTTGTATTGATATCTTGTGATTGAAAAGTGGAAATGTTATGTTTCCTTTATGCATGTTTTATGTGATGCGATTAAGTTATGGTTCTTGGGCATTATTATAAAGATGGGTGGTTCCATGATAAACTAAGGGTGGGTGAGCCCGATATAGCTCCCCAATGGATTGGGTAACGTGAAGGAGTGAAACGTTAAGGTTTCTCCGAAGAGATTTAGGGAACATACTGTGATGGGTATTCCAAACATAACCAAGAGGGTTACTCCATACGTAAGAATGTTATTAATGCCTCAAGTTACATTTATGTCTTATGATTTCTATGATTGATTCATTATTTGATGAGGTATGTTAAAGTGCTTATGTTTTATGAGTAATGTATGATATCATTGATTCTTATGTATACATGTACTCATGTTTTGTTTCCATATTTTTATATCCCTTACTGAGCTTTTTATGCTCATCCCAAGTTTTTTGAAATGTTTTTTCACAGGTCAAGGGAAAGGTACATGATATGAGGATAGTGTCAAGGAAGTGTCAAGAAAGAATCCATGTTTTATTATAAATATGTTTCCGTTGATGGGAAAAATGAATATTATCGTTATGTAACCACTTTGTTTAAATATGTAATGTAATGCAAGTTTTATGTTCTAATTCTCTAAAACTCTAAACTTGAAAAGATCCTCAATGTGTAATCTTGTAATAACTAAAGATTAAGTAAGGTTTAAGGCTGGGGAATTATAAAAATGGTATCATCTTGTTCAGTACTTGACTAAAAAGTATCCTTCAGTTTTCTTGATCCAGGAGTTCAAATTAGATCATGTATAGTCCTTAGGTTGTGATATTATAATGTAGTAGTATTGTTGGGACTTTAAATGTACAACATAAAAGTGCATAGCTGACTTATTTAT
The DNA here is from genome assembly GCA_963277665.1 of Viscum album. Lineage (NCBI taxonomy): Eukaryota > Viridiplantae > Streptophyta > Magnoliopsida > Santalales > Viscaceae > Viscum > Viscum album. The sequence continues at coordinate 1,928,377,940 of OY728150.1, read as the reverse complement.
ATTGAAAAAAAGGTTACTCGAGGGTTGGGTACATAACTATTTGGAGACACTTCTAAGATATGGAAATATCATTATTGTGGGTTTATCCAATGAGATGATAATGTCATGCATTAGATAAATTAACATTCACAAGGATTTCATAAATCATTTGGACTATTGATTAATGTTTTTTAAAAGTGTTGATTTTTTGAAGAGAGTGAAGTTTTATTTCAAAGCAATGATTTTGAAAGAGGATATAGTTATAGAATTTTGAAAATGGTTTGATTTTCAAAAGAAATGATTTAATTTTAAGAAAATGTTTGAATGTGAAAAAGGATATTTTGGGAAAACAATTTTGTGAAGTTTTATGTTATAAAATTTGAAATACTGAGCCATTAATTTATATAGAATGTGACTTACATGTTTTTTTGTTTGTGTAAAAAATGGCACTCGGTAGGCATCATAGGAACCAATCGGAAGAATATTTAGAAAATGTGGTTTCACCTGAGCCATAGTTGAACCAAGAACTGGGTCAGAGAATCATTAAATCATTTCAAGTGGTGGAGAAAGGGAACTGAAAGGATGAACTATGTAACGTAGATCATTTCATCCAGTTCATTAAGCAGAATCCACTGATCTTCTGAGGTGATTGTGCACCGGAAAAGGTAGAGGTGTGGCTAAATCGAATGAATCATATTGTCAAATTCATCATCACACAATTAGATCCCGAAGTGAATATGTCAACATACATTCTTGAGGATCGTTCATACCAGTGGTGGGAACTAGTACTGCATACTAAAATGGATAAAGGCCTTACTTGGGAGGACATTGAGAAATTTTTTAAAAAACAATTCTTTCCTCACACGTCCAAGATCCATAGAACGACATAATTTTTTATCCTGACACAGGAAAACATCTATGTCACATAATATGGGGATAAATTCAATAATTTAGTAAAATTTCCACTAAAAGTTGTGGAAAATTCATCCCTTAAGGAATGTATCTTCGTATCAAAGCTAAGGTTGGAAATTCAATTCAAGATTGAGGTTCTCTATATTAATGTCTATGTAGAGATGGTGAATTGAGTGGTTGTGGCTGAGCAAGACATATCTGGATCTATAGGAAGATTAAGTATGATATTCTATACTTAAAATGGTTGAAACTCTAATTTTGGGAGAAATCGAAAGAGAGACACTAATTTCCAAGGTGAGATCGGGAATTAGAATCAGTCAGTTGGATCTGTAAATCTTCTTCCATGGCCAATGATCCAAGAGGGATGCTTCAAATGTGGTTCCTTTAACCACATAAAGTGGTACTATACAACAATACCATAATTAAAACAATATGGGATAACTTGTGTTATTTTTTTGTCATGATTAGAGGTCAGATTATTGAGACACTTCCCACATATCGCAAGCATCATATGCTTCGAAAGGACGAGGCCAGTAGAAACAGTCTCATCAACAGAGAAAATCTATCCTGGGTAATTCTATAAATACCATGAATAATCAGTAAGGGAAATATTGTCAAGGAAACAAGGATAACATTGCAGCGATGAAGCAATTTTATGGAGTGGAGAAGAAGATTGTTGATGATTAGGCTAGACTATCTATAGTGAGTGGTACAATTATTTTGAAATCTACCTTTATAAAAGAATTGTTTGATATCAGTGCATCACATCCCTTCATTACTTCTCATGGTGTTGACCTGTTATGTTTAAAACATGAAATGATTCACTTTGTGATAAAACTGTACACTCCCCACAGTGAAAGAGAATGTCAAGAATTTGTGTCTACAAAATATGTTATTGATGGAGCAGAGCCAAAATGGAATTTCACGATGTTTTAGATGGATGGATATGATGTAATATTGGGTATGGATTGGTTGAAAATGTTCAATGCTCACATTGATTTCTTGTAGAAGAACAATTAGCTTCAAATCTAAGGACAATATCAAGGATCTCTTCAGATTAGAGAATGTTGTAAAGACCGGTTTAATGCGATTGTTGGAACTAGCGGTGGGAATGATCTCTTAATATAATTATTTACTAATAAATCTATGGAAGTGATTCAGTATGTTAGTTTCCCAATGGTGGTCAAAAAATTTCCAGATGTCTTTTCTGAGAACATATTTGTGTTACCACAAATAAAGGAAGTGTAGTTTATGATTGATATCTTTCTGGGGACTAGTACTATTACCATTCCACATTATAGAATGAAACCAACATTGTGTATGGAATTGAAAGTGTATTTGGAGGAGCTATAAATAAAGGGTTTCAATCGGACAAGTATATCTATGTGGGCACCACTGGTCTTTTTCATGAATAAAACATATGGAACTCTTATTCTGTTCTTTTATTATCATAAGCATAACTTAGTTACGATAATGAATTAGTATCAATTTCCACACATTTATGATCTATTTGATTAATTGAGGTGATATCAATGGTTCTCTAAAATTGAATTTTGATTAGGATATCATCAATTTAGATTTTAGAAGGATGGCATTTCGAGGACCACTTCTAGAACAATATATGGCCACTAAAAATATATTGTCATGCATGTCGGTCTGAAAAATGTAATAGAACCCATCATGGAATTGATGAATAAGATATTTTAGCGATATCTGGACACTTTTTTTGTGGTGTTTGTAGATTCCATTTTGGTGTATTCGAAGAAAAAGGTTGAGCATGAAGAACACTTGGAGACAGTGTTATAAATCTTCAGAGATCATTTTTTGTTTTCCAAACTATAAAATTTTGATTTTTTCATATAGGATGTATTCTTTATTGTCCATGTGATTTCCAAAAAATGTGTTTTGATGGATCGTGAAATGATTGATGTTGTGATCTCATGTGAATCACCAAAGAATGCATTTGAGATATGAAGTTTTCTTTATCTATCTAGTTATTGATGTGGATTTATTGATGAATTCTCTTAGCAATCCTCATCTATGATAGATTTGACAAAGAATAATGATCCATTCGAATAGAAAAAGTAATTCTAGAAGCCTTTCCAGGATATAAAAGTTCATCTTACTTTGGCACCTATATTTATTTTTATAGAATGAGGACATTGATATGTATTGTACTGTAATGCTTCAGGATTAGGGTAGGGTCATCTTCTTATTCAAGGATACTATGTTGTGTCTTATGGTTCAAGTAAGTTGATATTGCATGGGAAGAATTTCCTAAAACATGATTTGGAGCTAGTTGTAGTCGTTCATTCTTTGAAAACCTGGCATCATTATCTCTTTGGTGAGAAATTTACTGTGTCTACAGATCATAAAATATTGAATCACATTTTATAACAGTGCTATTTAAATTTGAGGCAAACAATATAGATGGTGTATCTCTAGATGTTTTAAATTAACATGATGTATACAATGGGAAAAAAAATTGAGGTAGATGTATAGAGTAGAAAGTCATATGCTCAGTTAGGGAAAGAAGATTTAGATGATTAGAAGTTGTTTTTGGTCCCAGTTGATATGTATGTGGAATGTAAATCCCAAGGTGATGTTGTAGTTTTCTTTTCAGATATGCTTGTTCCAAATTTAGTAAACATGGTCAAAGAAGCAAAAAAATTGATGAATAAATCTTGGATATATGTTCAAAACACTATATTAGGGAAACCATTTTGGGCTAGAAACTTAATGAGTGTTTAGTTTTGTGTTTCGAAGATTGGATTTTTGTACCTATAGCTTGTCGAAAAAAATCTCCTTCATTATTACCACCATTTGATATGGTTTTTACATATAGGCACACAAAAGATGTATAATGTGTTGAATGTGATTTTTTTGTGTAGCAGAATTAAAAGGAATGTGTTCGAGTTTCTCTCGCAGTGCTTAACTTGTCAACAGGTTAAAGTAAAGCATCAGAGAGTAGTAGGTATATTATGGCTTTTATTGATTACAATTTTGAAATGTGAGTAGATAGCTACGGATTTTGTTACAAGTCTCTCAATAATGGTCTGGAAACATGATTCCTTGTGGGTAATAGTGGATCATCTTACCATGTCGGCCAATTTCATCCCTATTTTTGAAACTCATATGGTGTAGGATCTATCCAAAATGAATATCCAAGAAATTGTTAAGAGTCATGACATACTAGTATCAGTACTATCAAATAGATATCTAAGGTTCAAATTTCATTTTTGGAAATCCTTCTAAAAATCCTTAGGCACTATTTTGAATATGAGCACAGCGTATCATCCTTAAATGGCTAGGAAATCTGAACGGATGATATATATGTTGGAATATATGTTGTAGGCTTATGTGATGGATTTCAGTGGCTCATGGGATGAGAAATTACCCTTAGTGAGGTTCTCATATAATATAAGCTATCATGCCTTGATACATATGGCTCCATTTAAAGCGTTGTATGGGCGTCCTTATCATTATCCACTATGCTTTGTGGAAACTGAAGAAACTTCACTAGTTAGGAAAAGCCTTGTCCAAGAAGCAATAGAGAAGATTCATCTAGTCAGAAAAAGTGTGGAGAAAGCTCAAAGTTTCTATAAATCTTATGCAGATCATCATTTACGAGCATTGTCTTTTACAGTTAGTGATCATGTGTTCTTAAGGATATCTCCAAGGATTGTACATCATCATTATGGGATTTATGGAAAGTTGTATCCTTGATAAACAGGACCTTTTGAGATACTGGACTTGGTTATAGAGGTTTCATATCAGTTGGCATTACCACCATGGTTAATTTCGGTGCATAATGTGTTCTATATATCCCAGTTTAAAAAGTATCACCATGATCCTGACTATGTGATCTAATGGGATCACGTTGACCTAGATCAGGATGCTTCATTGGTACATATTTCGGTGAGGATTATGGATTGGAAAGAGAAAGAATTTCATGGATAAATATTCGATCTATTGTTGGTTTTATGAAAAAATGGTGAGATTTAGTAAGATATATGGGAATGTGATTTGGAAATGAAAGAGGAATGGCCAGAACTCTTTTATGGATTTTATGGTTTTCTAATCTCTTAGGATGGAAGACCGATGGTGGGGAGAATTTATTACCCCTAGTTTCGGGTATATAATACTTACCTGTTAATTTTTATATAATGGTGAAGGTTGGGAGAGTTGGGAGAATTTTTTATGTTTTAGGGGGAAATGAGAAGGGCACGAGCTGTACACTATTTGTATAAACAGTGCGGAAATATTACTAGAAAATGTGCATCTTATTCTGGTTGATCACTATTGAGGTAGTTGCTTTGGCATGGTGTCTGCATGATTAGGGATTCTATTTGAGGAGTTCATGAAAATATTTCTATAAGGTAGTATTTAATTCACAGTTATCACATGGTTTTTCAAACCATGCAATCTAACCGTATGTTTGGAAAAAATAATATCATATTTTTTAGGGTCTTACTCATTTTTCTTCTAATTGCTCATTTTTACTCTTAAATGGTCCAAATTCAATATTCCTCTCAATTTAAGGGTGTTTAACCTCTCCCAAGTGTTTTGGAACTAATCTGGTGCCCTCCCTTGGTGTTCTGCAGCCAGATTCTCATGGTAAGTGAGGTTCTTTGTCGTTCATGTCTCGTTTCATAGATCTGCATAGATCTACTTCTCTTATAATATTTATTTTCATATATATGCCTATTATGGTTATATCTATGATTTATGATGATAAATATTATGATTTTTGGAAACATGGATGGTAAGAGAATAGATCTAAGTCTGTTTTGGGGAGTCTCAACCCGGTTGTGTGAGCAATCTTCGTTCATTGCCGGTTTTCGCCAAAGCCTTCAATGTAGGTGGATTAAATATCATCTACACTTTAAATAATTGATTATATTTGTTTCTAATTGATTAAATTGAATAAAATTTATTGTAAAATCTTGGTTAAATGCAAGGAATAAATCCTCTTTAGTTATTATTTTTCATTTTTGTGGAATTCTGAAATCTTGATGAATTTTTTTGAAATTTTTTTTAGCTTCTTGAATTTAAAATAATTATTTTGGATTTTGGATTTTCTGGGATTTCTAAATGATATTTGGTAACGGTGTTTTTTAATAAAATGTTTTTTTATTGATATGGATTAGCTTTGGTATTATTTTGATGGAAAACAATTCTCAATAAAAAGTTGATTTTATTGAAAATCCTTCTTTACATGGTCCTTGAGAAAATTGGTGTGTTTGTTCATATTGAATAACTCAGTCTTGGTTGAAATTTGACCTTGTTCTCAGTTCCAAAAGTCAACTACCACATGGGATATAGTTACATTGTGAAGAATTGGTAGATCGACGAGAAACTGATCATGAGTATGGAATGGTCATCGCGTACATGCATGGTTCATTGTGTGGATGTGTGGAATGGATTGGGTATGCCAATGGAATATTGAGAAAAAAATTAAAGCTTTTTTTATTTATTTTTATTGAAATATAACTTGTTGTAAGATTTGTTTCAAATTAACTTTTATTCTTTTGGTTTTGAATAGTTTTGGAAAATTATTTATATTTAGTTATAAACTATTTTGAGAAAAAAAAATTGTACAAACTGTTGTATGTAAATGTTGCTGACTTTTCTATCCTAGTGGAATTAATAAAGAACTCATTCCGGAAAAACTATTGAGTTTTATACTCAATCATGATTTTTCACTTTTTTGGATTTGTAGATACTATCTTTCATGACATGTGAACAGATAATTATCACATATTTTAGCACCACCTCGTGATACATGAGTTGTTTGGTGATTGTGAAGCTTAAAGCTTATAGAGCATGGATTCTTATGGTCTTCTTGGAGTCTTTAGTTTTTCTTCCATTATTTACATTGATTGTTTCTTATCATTCATTATAATACACTTTTATGTATATTTGAGATAAAAAAAGTGGATAAGTTTTATTTCATTTGTCCAGGCCTCATAGAGTGACCTGTTTGGTTATGTTTTTTGAGCTAACAGATTTATTCTGAAAGGGTAAATCATCCCTCACTTGTTTTTTCAACCACTAAGCATTTATTTCTAGATTTCTTATTCATTGGGATGTTACTTAAGGCAAATTAATTAGTCATTCTACTTTGAGACCAATGATAATTAGCTGGTTATTACAATATTGTACATAAATCTTAAAACATAATAACGTAATTTTCAAAAAAACGTTTTATGTGTTATATTTGATTAATTTCAAGTTAACATTTTAAAAACATAAAATTTTTATATGGTAAAATGGTTTAAAAAATCTAGATAAAAATTTTAAAAAATTAAAATTATATTTCTTAATATTATTCATCAATATAAATTTATATGGTGAAAAAATAATTACCATGGTAAACGTAAATTAGGGTAAAATATAAATAGTTAAAATAAAAATCCTAAAAATATAATTGGTTGTAAATAAATTGTGTTCATGAGGATAATATCAACACAATCACACTTATCTAACACTTCTACCTATTTAGGATTCATTGATCCCAAAATAGTAATGTTATAAGATATAAAATATAATGGTTGCTTCCAAAACTACCCTTATTATCACTTATAACACAATAAGACTTCGAGAACTTCCAGACTCACCTATACGTATAATTTATTTTAAAAATATGATTATTTTACCATAATATATCCCTCCCACACTTACATAAACTTATTTTCACATTTATTTAGCATAGGAAATTAATATTGAAAGGATAATTCCTAATGAAAATTCAAATCCTCAACATGAGTACCCACATCTTCTTAGTGTTTCCATTTTAATTTTTACTGTCGTAAAATTGTCTAAACTTATGAATATAAAGAATTAACTATAATTAAATAGTAACATTTCAATATATCAATTATAAAAATTATTCAATCTTTTTCACACACGATGAAAATAGAATAACATCGACTGTGTATACATGTGGACTATTGCCACCAAGAAGAGATGTTGTTCATTTTCCAAAACCACTAACAAAAGATTGTATCATGGGAGGATCTAATGGATAAATTTTATTTGTATTTAATAAATAAACTTATTAAATGATCATTTTCATACACCATTATTATTTTTAACCATTTATAAAAGGGATCGTCAATTGTTAATATAAAGAACAACCGCCTCCACTAATAACAAATTTTACTTTTCATCACTACCCATCTTAGATGGTTCTAAGAATAAATTTATTAAAGAGTATGATATTTATAAATTTTTTAAGCTTATGAATATATCATATTATCATTATCTAAATAAATTCCCTTACACATGAAAAATTTATAATAACATAGCGTTTAGGTTGGTTTTACCCCCTATATAAATTATCTTATAATGATAATGTCTTAAACGATGATTGGATGCCATAAAATGGTAATATAATGTAATAATGATATATTTAAATAGTTTTAATAATTTTTTAAATGTTTTTTTAATATTTAAAATATTTATTAATATATCACCTTTAAATTGTAAAACACATCAAAAAAAAGTTCATTGTTATTTCCATTTTAAAAATTCCTATTAATGTCTTTCTCCTAATAAAAATAAAAAATAATTAACAATTTAAAAAAAATATATTTTTAATGGAATGTGAATTATGAACTTTAATCCACTTAGTGAGGATCGATCCTGTCTTAATGAAATCTGTATTAAACAATAAACTAAAAGTTCTAACGCTTGATAAAGAAAACAATATATAATCAGTTAATATATTTGTAATTTATTATTATAAAATAATTATAAAAATGGCATTATGTTTATATAAATATTTTAATGTAATTTATTATGTTAATTATGTTTATTGTAAATTATGTTAAACCATGTTCGACTTAGAGGGGATACAAGGTAAGGGTTTGGTCTTAAAATTTCTTTACTTTAGACACATTTATTAATGCATATAATTTAACTAAAAATGTTTTATACTGACTATTGGATATGTAATATCATGAATTACCTTTATTCATGTTATTTTAACTCTATATTGAATCCCTCACTCTTCCAATGGGGTTCTATTAGAATGTTTATTAATTCATAGGGGTTTTCCCCCTTATTTTGATACATCTATTTATTCTTGATAAGCCTTATTGATTTTGATATTATCATACTTATATGTGCTTATAACTAATGATTTAAAAAATTAAATTACTCCATAATTATTATATATAAACCTTAACTATCATTAAATTGATTCCATAATCCCTTTTTGTAGTCCTCATGCTATCAGAATCACTCTTTAATTTGAGAACTTTCTTTGTTAAAATAATTTCAATGTCCATGTGATTATGATTCAAAATGTTTATAATCAACCTTTTTATATACTAATTATTCAAATATTGATTATATACTATCTTTATCTATCATTAATCTATTTCAATAATCCTTTTATATATCCTTCATGGTGAAAAAATCACTCCTAGATTTTTCACGTAATATTTTCATGTTGTAAGGGATTTTCCGGACTCAAATATTTTTCTTTGATCATAATCACTCCAACTTGATTATGGTATTTCAATATATAGTTATTATACCCTATTATTATTTTATGATTTATTTCCAAAATTTTTTATATATAAATATTTCTTCACACAATGTGTTCTTCCTTGATAAACCTATTGTTTAAAAAAATTGTAATTTTATTGATAATATTTCTCATCACTTATAGTTTATTTTTTCACCATATCCAATTTTTACTTCCCATAAATGTTCCAATTTAACTAGTGGAACTCAAATTATTTTATCTCTAATTATCCTTATATTTTAATTTTTTTACATTAAAAAGAGGATTCCTTATCCATTTACAGTTGTGTGTTTTCAATAAATACATTATAAAATATTCAAGATATCTTCCATATATTCAAAATAAAAAGACTTATCTTACAATGAAAATTTTTATAATAACCCGTAGGTCTTTTCAAGTATATTTTATTTTAAAATATTTATAACAATATTTTCAAAAAATTTCTTTTCCTTTAATTATTTTAAGTAATCTTTATTTTTATATTTTAAAAGGATTTACAAAAACATTTATATTTTCACTTATATTTACCCTAAAAGGATTATCTTACATGAATGATGTTTTCATAACCCTATATATGTTATTATGATATGATTCCCTTTATAAAATGATATTTTTAATATGCGATGGTTTTATTAAGTTTATAATATGTGATGTTTTTGAAAGGTTTAATTCACCATTTCTTTTTCCATGTGTTCTTTAAGATATCATGAATATTTATTTTAAGGTTTAAAATATATTCATATATTATTTATTGGAGAGATCCAATTTCACCCTCCAAACCATGTTTAATGTTTCATATTTCATGATACAATGAAATATTTTTTGAATGAGATCCGGGAATTGTTTTTCCTAATTTTTTTGATTCAATGGGATGTGGGTTGAATTTTTCACAAGTTATTTGTATGAAATAGATTTGGCTGTCTTTTTTCACAAGTATTTTTTTTGTTAGGATGTGGGGATCTTTGTTTATAGGTTTACTATCTGAATGATTTCTGAGAATATTTTTTCCAAAAAAAAATTGTTTTAATGTGATGTGGGAAACATATTTCAAATGATTTTATATGATTATGTTTGTGTAATAATTATTTATTATACTATGATTCAATGACATTATGTATTTTAATATGATTATTATTGTGACATCCTGGACCTAAATTCCACTAAGAGTTCCTTGAGCCCAATGGGCCACAATGCCTCAAGTGCAACTCCCTGAAAGCTAGAGGTTGTCGACTAGCAATAAGGGACTAAGGTGTGTATGTGGGGAGAATATTCCCTTGATACTAGAGTGTATCCCAATGGATGAATATTATAACTGAATACAAGTGTCAAAATTAATTTAATAAATAGATAGCACAATTGGGGAAAACTGAAGTAATAAATTACTGATCAACTGATTATGACATAAAAAAATGATAATAATATGTCATGTATCTTTAAAGCTAGAAAACATAGATAAAAAGCAACAGATCTTACATGTTATACAAAAGTAGAAAAAAGAGACCAAAAATTTCCAAGCATCATGACATACTGCTCAAACATCTTCTACTAGATCCATCCTAGGTAATCTAGAAAGCAAGTGTCTATATTGAAACTCTTCCCATTGTCAACACTTGTTTATATATAGTCTTCTTAGGGACTAGTGATTCCTGGATAGGGTATGAGATAAATATCAGTAAGCCACCACCAATGGTGTCTATAACATATTGTCCAATTAATTTAAACTGAAAAATATTCAAATAATTCTAATATAAAAGTAATTTAGTTTTGTAATGTAAATACCCAAGTGCCTACTTTTTCCCTTGGCTATGTATGAACATGTTACCTGTTTACCAATTAATTAGTTATAGTTTATATAATTAATTCATGTGAGGCATATTCATCACTAAAATCACCACATTATAGTAATATTAGGGATTACTAGATGTAATAAGGAAACCATGATGATACTAATATTGAAAAGGATCCATGGTAATAACCAAGGAAACCAATATAGATATTAATAATACAATGGATTCTAGTTAATAACCAAGGAATCCAAGTCATCAAGAGTTCTAAACTCAGTAGTAAATATAGACATGATATAGGGGTAAGAGTATAATATAAGGATCATCATCCAAGTAATTTCACAATAGTGATGATCTAACTGAGTACAAGGAATATGGACAAGTTTAAGTGAGATAATATATCGCTATTACCGATGATGTAACCAAGGAACCTCATCTCTGTAGAATCCACATTGTATCAAAGGAGTGTATCAAATTCATACTGTAATAGTAAAGGATTGATCCTATGATTTCATACTAGGAATCCACTGATATAAGAGGATCGCGTTCCAAAGGGGTTCTCGACCAAGGAAACCAGAATCCTGGAATCAGAATGGTGTCCATGGGTGCTCAAGGAATTCCCCTAGGAATCCAAAAGATAACATGAGTCTGACCACTCCAATAAATATTTCATGGTCCATATATTATTATGTACCTTAATATTTATTTATTTATATAATTAATCTTCTTAATATTTATACAATTTATTATGTCAATGTTCAATCCATTTCCTTTCATTAATTAGATAAGGACAAAGGGGCTTGATACCATTATTTAATTCATATATGTCTTATTCATTTATTATAATTCACTATGATACCTTCCATTAATCATGGAAAGGGGTGTTATAGACTGGAAACCAAACTATTTTTTTACAATTCATTAGGCCAAGTCATATATATATGATATACTTTCCAATTACATTTGATATTGGTTAATAAATTTGATGCACTTACCATAAGTTGTTCAAGTTGAAACTAATAGGGTAATAGAAATTATATAATTCACAATTAAATATTCATTTAAATAGGGATCTTTACAATTGGAAAGGTCAAGTTAAGGTACATCTGAATGGTGGCACAAACACACACGTCAATCATTAAGGCTCAATTATTTATAACACCCTAATTGGGGTGGTTGGTGTCGTGTATGTAACAACCAATGAAGAATAACATATATAGAATGGTTCTTAGAACATAGTTTTAATGAGTAAAAATAAGGAATATAAATTAATTAGTTGATTCCCAATGAAATTGGTGCGACTACATGATAATTTATGATACGATGAAACTTGAGTGATTAGTTATAGATCCCCAACCTCATACTCATACGAATCTCCTCATCTTGTATTATCCTATAATTAGGACTATATTAGAAGATATATTAATAATGGGTCAATATGCTAAATATATAATATATGGTTCAGTATCTAAAAAGCATTGTTGATAGGAAGAAGAATTATGAAAGATTGAAATTGAATTTAGAACATACTGATGTGGATCCAATGAGATAAATGTTTCTTACAACAAACTCAAGAGAGATTTTTCATCTCAAATCTCATAATTGACATGAATATGGATCAAAAAGGGATGAGGAAGGGTTGTTGTCCATTGGATAATAATACCAAAGTAGGTTTTGATTTAAAACGTAACGTATGTCTAAACTGATAATTTCCCCCAAATATTGTCTTTACAAGGTTTGGATGCATAGTATGAGAATACCATGCACAATGCATTAATGGGAAGCTACAGAGAGGGGAATACTACGTAGTTATCATCAATGGTTTGAATAACTATGTGAAAACTATGCAAAACTTCACTTTCAAAATTGTAGACATTCTTTCAAATATGTGTGTCTCATATCACTCTGTTTGAAAAAATCCTAAACCCTGCTCCATCCCACTGTCTAACCTCACACAGTTAAAACTAAATATGCATCCATCCTTTAATGGATTCCTCTAACCATTTGACATGAAAAGAACCTCCAACGTTTGGGGTTCCAAGCTTGAAAAAAGATCGAGACACCCATGAAACCATTACTAACCCATATGGAATCCAAATTAGATCCATATAATAAAATTCGACTAAAATTTAAAGGATTGATACCTGATTGAAAATATGGGTTCATACAGTCTTCCCATTAACGGAACTCATCCCCAAGGTTACCTTCCATGGTTATTGAAATATTATATGAGAAACAACCAAACCATTGGACATGTACATTATACTCCTTCTCCCAAGTGTAATCATTTACATGACTGTGCCTCCACGACACCCATACATGGGGGGTAAACAATCCTCAAAGATCCTCTATGCTCTATTTGATGATGAATATATGATACTCTTAAAATGAATCATCGATATCTAACTGAACTTCCTCAAGATCAAAAGTGTGATATGGGTCGGCATGATAATGGTGGAGCTGTAAAACTTGGAGAACATCTGCATGTCATGGTACCTCTGAGGTAGTAGCAACAAATACTCTACCTACCTGACTCTCTCCAAAATCTCAAATAGCCCAATAAAATGTTTATGGATTCCCTTGCTTCTATATAATTCAATTACCTATCTTGGGTGATACCCATAAGAAAACATGATCCCATACCTTGAAGTCTAGAGGTTGTAAATAGAGATCAATATAAGATTTACGCATAGACTGGGAAGTAGAAATACACTTTCTGATTAGATTAATCTACATTGAATTCTCTAGAATGATACAATGACCCAGTAGTGCCACCTCTCCCACCTCAAGCTAGCACATGGGTGAACGACATGGCCTACCATACATGGCCTCAAATGGAGCCATCTGAATCATCTCTTAGAAGTTATTATTATAGGTAAACTCTACAAGTGGGATATGCATGTACAATAAAATTTTAAATTAAATTATTTAGGAATAGATCATGTCCTCAGGTACATGTATCATCCATTATAACTATCCATCTATCTGAGGATGAAAACTTGTGGTCAGAAACACCTTTGTTCCAATATACTTCATTAACCCTTAGTAGAACTGTGACTTAAAGCAAGAATAAATATCAAAAACGATACTATGAGGGACCCTATATAGTAAAATGATCTCATGGACATAAAATATTCTCATCCCATTAACTAAGTAAGTATCCTAGATAATAATTAAGTGATCTACATTCTCCGGTTGGTCATTGACTACCCATATAGCATCGGTACCTATAGGGGACCAAGTAAATCCAAATAAAAATTACATGGAAAACTATTATCACTTACATTAAAGTATTGGAGGAGGCCGTAACAATCTTAAATTCCTCTTGTACTCTTCCTTCTCCTACAGATAAAAGTAAACCCTATTTAAAAATCATGTTTTCTAGCATTTCATCTCAGGACACCATTACTGTGTCACAATTCTCAATACATCATGGATATGCATGGAATAAATTCCCACTAAGAAGCATGGGAATCACACATCAGTTCCTCTATCATATCTATAGAAACCCTGAGATATTAATCTATATAAAGGATTTCATCTCTATCCACTGAATAATCTAGAGGCAACTCTTCTCCTGGAATACTCTCATGGAGAACCTATCCCTCATGATCTGAATATTACATGATCATCACCTTTTAAAGGAGGGAAGAGGTAACTTTCAAGGTTGATATATAAGAATGCTCATGAATATATCTAAACATCATATGATTCTTATAAAATAGACACATCAATTTCCATTCATCATTGGTTTCCTACATGGCTTGTACTTGAGTTTTACGACTCAATAAATCAGCTATTGCATTTCCCTTTCCAGGCACATAGGAAAGCTCAAAATTGAACGACTAAATATATTTGACCCATATTCTCTATATGAGATTCAATTAATTCTATGTAATGATATATTCTTACATATTTTGGTTCATATACAACATAATGTGATCACCCAAAAGATAATTTCTCTAACATCATAAGGCTTGAACAACTGATTATTGAATAAGGTCATGTATTAGGTAGTTTCTATCATGAGTCTTAAACATATGAGATTCATAAAAAACAATGATATCCTCATACATTATCAATTCTCATAATTTGATTCCAGATGCATCAAAATATATTGTTTAACCTTTTTCATATTCCGGTGGAATTAGAATAGGTTTTCAGAATAGCCTACTTTTTAGTTCCTTAAAATATTTCTTGCATGCTTCTGACCACAAGAACAAAACACACTTATTTTTAAGATCACAAAGAGGTGAAGTGAGGGGTGATATGTCTTTTATAAAATGTTTTTAATATCCCTCCATCCCCAAAACACCATTTATATCTAACATGTTCATGGGTATCTCTCAAGAAACCACAAAAATAACTTTCTCTAGGCCAAAATATACTCCTGATTTAGAGATAATATAACCTAATAATTGAACTTTTTCATTTTAGAAGTATAATATAGAAATATTTTCAAAAATATTATTCTCTCTCAGTGTACATATAATGATATAAAAGTTCTTATCATGGTCACTTAGAGCAAGAAAATACATAAAGATTTCAACCAAAAATACTATGAAAAATGAATCTAGATAGGGATGAAAACCCTTATTCATTATACCCATGAAAATAGAACGTACATTCCTATGTCTGAATGGTATAACAAGGTACTCATATCGACCATACCTGCTACTTAATGTTTTACAAGCTATGTCTGATGGTCGGAATCACACCTGATGATATCCCAATCTATGTTCAATCTTATATATGACCCTAGATCCATCGATCTGGTCAAAGAGATCATCTATTTGAGGCAATATATACTATTTTTTGACCACAATATGGTTCAATCGTCTATAATGTAGGCATAGATTAAGGGTCTCATCCTCCTTCTTGGACAAAATCATGGGAAAGAACTAATAGGAAGTACTAGGCTGTCTAAAACCATTGGCCTCTAAATTCCCTATCTGCCACTTGAGCTCCTAGAGCTTAGTAAATTCTATCCTGGATGGAGGAATAGACAATGGATCTTCTACTAGAATAATCTCGATCATAAAATATATCACTTTATTAAAAGGTAACATAGATAAATCAACTTAAAAAACATCCATAAATCAATCTAATACTATAGAAAAATTTTCCTCATTTAAATCCAGATCTTATATAAAGAGATTAGCAATTTGGGTGGTCACTACACATATCCCATTATGCTCTAGTCCATCTCTTCCAACCTAAACATCCCACTCACACTTTTGTAGATAATGGATTCCCTCTAGTGATGTGAATATTCCCTACGGTGATAGTAGTCATAAAATGTGTGATATAGAACCAACCAATCCACCTCAAGAAGGAAATTGAATCCATTGATCTTGAGAACAAAAAGTTCCCATAAGAAAGGGTAACTTCCTACCTCAAGGGGATATTCCCAACATTGGTGTACTCCCTTTGACCGTACTCCCAACGATTTATCTAGGGTCACCACACCATAGTAATAATATATTTATAGCCTAATAATTTCCATGATAGACAAAGAGATGAAAGAGTGTGGAGAACCAGTATCAAATAAAGAAGATACAATGGATGAGTCTACAAGAATAGTACCTTGTACTATAAATAGTCGTATAGCCTAATACTCAAGTATTATCTATAATGGATTTAGTTAAATTAATCCATGGACATGTGAAATAGTGGGTATACCATGATCAAATTCTCTCTGTTGGTGATGATATTGATCAGGTGTCTATCTCCCATGGTCACAAATTTCTTCTCATCCAGTCTTATGTTGCTACTCTTACTCCCCACCTAATACAGCATTAAAGAACCTTCCCTTGTAGTTATAGCTAGCTTGAAACCTCTTCCACCGTAAGATGATGGAACATTCTGAAAAAAATCTTATATTATTCCCCTACAGTTGTAATCCTAACACTCTAGACATTCTCTATCACACTGAGGATTTAGTTTCCCTTGTCATCCATATTAATGACACACTATAGAGATACTATCACATGTACTTTACACACCCCTACATTCATGAGAAACATCAAGATATCACTTTCTACTCCTGGAAGAACTATTATCCTACTAATACAATGGTCCTCCATGCCTAGTATTGTCATCATCCCTTAAGTGGCACTCAATTTTAAGATCTTGATTTACTATTTCAGACATTGTAGGTAGGCCAAAAAAATTCACCTAAGTATAGATAGAAAACTGAAGCCCATCCTGGAATGATCTAGCAAGAAACATCTCATCACTGGCTAGAATCATTGTAAAGTGATGTAACTCAGTGTAACGCACCGAATACTTCATAATTGATATATAACCCTGGTTGAGATGAAAGAAATCTATGGATCTATCATCTCTCAATGTTTTCGTAAATAAATTATCATAGAAAGTAGACTAGAAATATACTCATTCCATGTCCTCATGTTGACCATCCTGGGTAACTACATCCAATCAATTCCTGGACAAATCACGTAGCATGTTTATATAAATTTTGACCATCAACTCTGTAGATATCCCTAGATTCTCAAATATAGACAAGGTGGCCTCTATCTAAGACTCAACAACACTTTTACAACTATCCCCTAAGAAGTTGAGAGGATGTTGATGCTGGGAACCCGATGTCCAATAATCCACTGTAGGTTCAGGCTGTGGATCACCATTCATGGATTGTATTAGACATTGGAAACTATCACGAACATGGGCGTCAATACCCATATCAGGAACAATAGGTGGTTCCTCATGTGTAACTCATAGTGGTAAGACTATAATATCAGGTCCCACCATGTATAGAGCATGGTCATTGCCACCCTCCTCGTGCACGACAGGAGGAAATTGTGGAGAAATTGGTCTAAAAATTCCAAGAACATGACTCAGACCAATATAGAAGTAAACATATAAGAATACTAGAAGAAGATAATCATAATAATGACTCACTAACCATGTCATTCTACCCCAAATCCCACTTATATTTCTGTGTATTGGAAATTTATCATGCATAAGTTTTAGTGGTTACTGTAGATGAAGGGTCAACCATTCCTTTCCTCATCATTTACTGAAAACCATTTCATTAATTCCATATTTAATTACTAGTTTTACTCCTTTACCTTTCAAAAAAATGAAAAGGATAGATAAGACATTCAATAATTAAATTTTAGTATCCAATTTTCACTTTTACACTCTATATTTCCATATAACATATATTAACTTTCATTTAAAATTGATCTCCATTACTAGTGATTTAGGTCCCATACTCATTATCTATGAAAATAACACCCATTTGATTTTAATATAATGGGTAGACTTGGTAAATTACCAATTCCAACCCACAGGGGGCCATACACCTCATGAATTGAAACTAGAAATAACTCGATCACATCCATGGAAAAGAACATGCATAATATAACTACGACAACATCATTAGACAATCATAGTCATATCAAGAATTTCAAGTAGTGAAATGTACCTCTATAGCATGGAAATATGCATTGAATGTGAATTCAAGGTGCTTATAATGATGCAAGTAACAATTATACTTTCCCTCATATCATCGGGCCAATATTGAAATAAAATCCTCAATCAAAATAATAATTAATAGCATCACATAACATGTGATTCACTCAATGATGAAATGATATCAACAATAATAGGAAAAATCATAACAATAATTATAATTTAGAAAACAAATCCATTACACCTGAACATGGTTTTTTGATGCCCAAGTATGAATTATGACCAAGTTCCCAGTGTTTCAAATGTCTAATCTATTATCTCCAAATAGTTAATAAAGTAAACAATACCTATGATACCACATTGTGACATCTCGGACCTATATTCCAATAAGGTTCCACCAAGCCATGTTGGCTACATGGCCTCAAGCACATCCCTCGAAACACTAGAGGCTACTAACTAGCTTGGAGGGCCTAGGGTCTGTATTTGGGGAGACTATTCCCTCATCACTTGAGTGTATCATGGAGAATTAATATAATAATAGAAGATAAGTAGCATAAGAAATGTAATAAAATTATTTCACAATAGAATCAGACTGAATTGATAAATAATAGAGCAACTAATAAATATATAAAAAATTGATGACAATATGTCATGTATCTAGAAATATGGAAAACATAGATATAAATTATCTAATCATACGTGCTATAAAAAAGTACAAAAAAGGGATCAAAAATTGTCCAGGAATCCCAAACTCATGATCGGTCATCTGCTTCCAACTCTATCCAAAAAAATCAAGCAGTCAAGTGTCTGAAGTAAAATGTTTCCCTAAATCAACACATGTATACATATAGTCATCCTGGGTACTAATGGCGCTCGGAAATGGTGTGAGATAAATCATAGTAGGACACTACCAATGGTGTCTATGACATCCTTTTTAAAATATAAAATGAAATAGTATATAAGTAAGCATATTTAAAAGTAAATCAGTATAGTAATGTAAATACCCACATACCAGCTTCATCCGTCCGCTGGTGTCTCAACATTTAACTAGTACATTAGTTAATTAGTTATTGTTTATATAATTAATTTATGTGAGGTATATCCAACACTAACATCACCACATGATAGTAATAGTAAGGGTCCCAATATGTAATAAGGAAACCATGATGATAATAATAGTGAAAAGGTTCCAACGTAATAACCAAGGCAACCTATATTAATATTATTAATAAAAGTGATCCAAGGTAATGAACAAGGAATCCAAAACATAAAGGGAATCTAACTCAATAGTAACTACAACCTAGTCATAATGGTAAGAGTTTAATATAAGTTTCATCATCTATAGAATTCTACAATAATGATGATATAACCAAGTCCAAGTAATACATCAACATTAAAACTGGATAAGCTGTAGCTAGGTCCAAGGATGTAAACAAGGCACCTCATGTACATAGAATCCATGCTGGTTCCAAGGAGTGTATCCAAGGAATCTTGGAATAGTAATGGATCGATCGTATAGTGTCATACTTGTAATCCACTTATAATCAAGGATGAAGTTCCAAGGGGGGTCTCAACCAAAGCAACCAGGATCCTTTAATCGGAATGGCCTGCCTGAGTGCTCAATGCATTCCCTTGGTAATCCAAAAGATAACTGAAGTATGAACACTATAATAAATGTTTAGAGGTCTATATATGAGAAGGAACCTTAAAATTGATTCATTTATTTAATTAAGTCATGTGATGTTCATACCATTTATTAAGTCAAGGTTCAAGCCATTTCCTTTCATTAGTGTGACAAGGCCAAAGGGGAATGAAACAATTATTAAATTCATATAATTCATATTAATTTATTATGGTTCACTCGAATACCTTCCATTAAACATGGAAAGGGGTTCTAAAAACCTGAAAATACACCATTCTATTACAATTCATTAGGACAAGTCTTATATATACAATAAATGTGCCATCCACATTTAAGATTTGTTAATCAATTTGAAGAACTTACCTTTGGTGGGTGAAGTGAAAAGAAACATGTCGCTATCAATTTAAAAATTAACAATTAAATATTCATTTAAAAAGGAAGGCTTACCATTATGAAGGAGAAATGAAGATATACCCAAACAGTGGTGTTGAGACACATGTCAAGCATTAAAATTCAGTTATGGATGACAGCCTACTTGGGGTTGTCAGCATTGTGGATGTAACCACAAAAGATGAATAACATATATGGAATGGGTCTTAGACATGTTTCTAATGACTAAAATAAAGGAATATTAATTTAACATTTGATGTCCAATGAAATTGGTGTGACCACACAATAATTTATAAAATAACAAAACCTGAGGGATGTGTTATAAACCACCCACCTCATACTCATATGACACTCCTCATCTAGTATCAGACTCTAATTTGGCTTGGATTTGAAACGATATAAATAATGGATAAAAGACCTAAAAATAGGTCATATGAACCTGCATCTAAATAGCATCATTGATTGAAATAATAATGAAAACATATGAAAAAAATAGAAAATGTATCGATGCAGATCCAAATATTCAGATGGCTCTTTGATCAGACTCTGAATGGATGCTCGATATGAAATACTATAATAGAATTGAAGAGGGCTAAAAAAATGGAGCAGGAAGTGTTTTTTCTATTTTAGAAGAAAACCAAATAAGGTTTCGAATTTAAACCTAACATAAGGGAAACCCCATTATTTCCCCAAAATTTGGCATTTTCCCGGTTTGTCTACATAGTTTGGCCAAACCGTACCCAAACCATTCACAGGTAGCTACAGAGAGAGGAATACCGCATAGTTATTCCCATGTTTTGACTAACCATTCCCAAACTATGAAAAAATCCACTATCAAAAGTGTAGACATTCTTTCACAGCTTTTGGCCCAAATCACACAATTTTGGAAAGTTGTGTTCCTTACTTTATCCCATTTTCCAGTCTCACATGCTTAAAACTAAATGTGCAACCTGCATCACATGATTTCCACTAACCATGAGATAGTCCAAATATCTCCACTATTTTTGGTTCTAAGCTTCAAAAAATCTCCAGAAACCCATGATTCCTTCCCTAACACATAAGGCATAAACATTAGGTCCACAAAACAAAATAGGCAAAATTTTAAAAGATCCATAAATGATTGAAAAATTATGTTCTTATAATGATTACGCTCATTGACTCCTGTTTAATTTCTCATGATTTGGAACACTATTTCCATGGTACATGTTTTTTCATTTCTGATTATCACTCCTTCTATCATGATGTATGGATAAATATAGTTTTTCTATTTCTTTTTAATAATAAATTTATCCCATGCTCATTTTTATCCTATGTTAACAATATAACACATGATAACATATTGATAATTATTCCCTTACTAGTAATTCAATATCACCCCTTTCATATGTTTTATTTACCCATGTTATAAATATGATTATATCCTCAAAGATGTCTAAAAGTGGATCTTGTATGGTTATAATGTGTAGAAATTTTTACTAGAATGGTAATGTTTTCATTCATTTTATGAGTTTCAATAATTATCCTATGGTAATGTTATAAAATTAAAATACTATTTTCTCAATTTTTATCAAAGATTGTGTTTAAATAGATAGTGTTTTTAGGACCATATGTTGGAGTTCTAGGTTGGTTCTTTATAAGATGTCTTATAATGATGATGATTTAAGAATTATTTTATGAAACCTATTTCTTTCTCATAGGTTAAGTTATCTATGATGAAATGATATAATGTTTATGTAACCCAATTCCTTTCCATTGGTTATGATATTGTGAATTAAGTTGTATTTTTATGATCTTATGCCACACATATATACGATTTTCTTTATGTGATGAGTGGGTATATTAAATACATCCAATGCATTAGGTAATACAATATAGATTTATCTTGATATGATAATGATAAGTGTGGAAATTATTGAAAATATCTAAGTACACATTTTGATGTGTGAGTGTGAATTCTATTAGTTATTCTCACAAGAATATTTGTCGAAATTATTGTGAATATATATGTTCATATTTTGATGTTTTGGTATGATTTATTCCATCTATTCTCACAAAAACATTTTATAGACATGATTGTAAATATAAATGTTCACAATATTATGATTTTATATTCTTATGATGCCCCATGCCTATGTTAAGACTCTTGAATGATTATTACTTCTTTGAATCCTTTATTAATCATTTTTTAAATGAATTGATCTTAGAGTTTGTGATATAAATATTTTTATAAATTAGTCACTTAAATTAAGAACATCAACTTGATTATTATACCATACCTATATGAATATCATATACTCTATTATCATTGATATATCTCATGTTTACCTTTACTAGGAATCTGAGCTCACCCTTTCGTATGTTTTCCTTACCAAGGTTTTGATGGATGTTTTTAAGTTTGATATGTTGATAAGGGTACTAAAATGAAGAAAATTGTTTCATATGTTGAATATATTTCATGAAATATGTTGATTGTGTATCTAGTCCCCTAATACAATAAACCTTTACAGTCATTGGGAATATATATTTGTCATATGTATTGAATATTTATCCAAAATAATGTAATATTTATGTATGTTATTCTTGGGTCACCTATGTGGGTATTCACATGAATATTCTAATTGTAGGACAATGTAGTTTCCTAAATACATTGATTACTAAACAAGAATATTGGTTTACTTGCCTAATCCAAAATTTGAGGTGTTGATAGTGTATTTTCAATAATAAGGTTATGGTTGAAAAAGAGATCAAATGTAATATTAAGTTATTAAGGTATTACAATAGTTGATAGTATGATATTAAGAAATTATTCGTGTTTTATCATTAGAAAATAATCTTATTCGACAATATTATTACCAGAACACCAGAATACAATGATGTAGTAAATAGGGTGAATTAGACATTTACTAAGAAATATATGAGCCTGAGACTAAATTATGTAATATATTATGATATTTGGGTTAAATTATTCAAGATTTTATCTTACCTTGGGAGAATAATCCCTTATTCACTATTAAACAAGGACATTGAAAACAACAGTGGTCCAAAAAACAAAAATAATTTATGCATCAAAATTGTTTTCAAATACTTTTTATATCCATGTTTATGTCAAGGTTCATGAAAAACAAATATAATATTCTAAATAATGTATCATTATCAGGAATAGTTATTACATTATTGGGTTTTTTGGGATAATGACTCACAAAGGTTAATTAGAAGTCAGAATGTCCAACTCAAAAAAAAAGTATAGGTTGAAATATTATAACTTAGTTATAAATGGATCTTGGAAAAAGAGTAAACTTACCATATATATTTTTATATAAAATAATGTTCTAAAATTTCATATATTGAATAAAATTATGGTAGAATGGAAAGAATAACAAAATTAGTCAATATAGAGGACGTATAAGAAATATTAGGAGTTTTTTAATCTCAAGGAATAGATTAAGATCGAGAAATTATAAAAATAGATGGTTTGGATTGAATATAACAATAAGTTGAGTTATGAAGGTATACTAGAATGTGACGACTAGTTCATAGGTGAAATAAAATATTTCCACTAATTGGATCTTATAGATTTATGAGTCCTCAAGAATAAAAAATTAGTGGTGAGACTTTGTAATTCAATAAAGGGGTAGCTAGACAAGAAATATTAATTGGATTCCTTGCATGGAAACAGATGTTGGGTGATAAAAAATTTCCATAGGGGAATAAATCTCAACAGAATAAATATGTCTTCTAGTTGAAATAATAATCTTCAAGAAAAAAAATTAGAAGGATTGGTCAGTTTTCAATGGGTTTTAAAAAATGTAAAAGTGTATCTCTTAAAAAAAATCATCGATTATAAAATATACAACAAGATAAATATTTTTATGTTTGGTTTATTTTAAAAGTGTGTATCTGAAATAGGTGGATGAGAAAACATCATTCCTCTATAGTGATTTTTGGGATGAAATCTATAAGAATCAAACATATGGTTCGATGATGTAGTGGGATAAATAATTTACATGTAATATGAGTAGGTAACTTAATGGATATAAGTAGAAAATAGGATCAATGATTTAATAAAAGTTATTTAAGGATGGTTATTTATTCATCATTCAAATATATATGGATTATATCTTCATATAGGGTCTGGGTGTAAAATGGATTTAATAAACATATTCATTTTAATATTAAAATATTATTACCTCAATTTCACTTTCTTAAATATAATATGTATCATATTTCTTAAAGTGATTATTTTAGCTTTTATTTTACAATAATTTAATTTCCTTTTGTTTTAGAGACACGATTTCTTTTGTTAACATTTTCCATATTGTTTTTTTACTTGAATGATATTTTATAATGATAATAATATTATTAATCATCATTATTCATGATAAAATTTGTTAAAAATATCATATATTAGTAAAATTAAAATAGTTAAAGAATAAATTTCCCATATACATTATTTTTCCTTTTAAAAAACCATTTGAGAGAAGCGACATCAAATATTTATAATTTGTTGCATTATTTTTATAGTCAAAATAATTATTTTGAGCCTAATGTTTCTTATCAATTATAATTACATTAATAGAATTAAATTATATATCCTTCTTTGATTTACAATTTTTCTTTCTATATGGAACTCTTATATTGTAATAAAAATCAAAATTTTATACCTTTTACAAAAAGAGAAATTATCTATATTTGTATCCTCTATGGATAAGATCTTTATATAAAAAATTTTTGGGAAGAAATCCCATCAATTTATTCACAAAAATTAGGCCTTCAATGTCTTATCTATAGCCAAAAAATATGCTAACACAAATAATTCCAAGTATAAAAAATGTTTGATGGATCTATCGTTTACCACTAAAGTATATTTAAATTATGAATGATATAAATACAAGTTTAATTATTTATTTTTTTATCTTTTTTATAATTAATATAATGTCTATCCTATATAGATTTATTATATTTCCAACCCATAAATTTAGTCACCTAATAATAAAAAATATGTGATAGAAATGTCTTGTGATATATTTCATCAACTATAATACTCATAAAATACATCAATTAATAAGTTGTATTTTATTTTGTTTGAGTAATCAATTAAAATAAATATATATAAAACCACATCCAATAGAATTAAAATAAGGAATCATATAATCCTTACCAAAATAAAATTCATTTTAAACAAATATAATAATGCTTTTATTATTGGTCTATTTCATATTTACATTGATGTATAATACATTTTGATAAAATATGAAGGGATACTCTATACTATTATATAAATACATGATTGTAAACCTAGATTGAATACTAATTAATGTTCCTAGATATGTAGTGAGAATAATTGAGAGGTGGTGACTGGGTGCTCAAAAAAAATCATCATAAAAAAATTATATTTCATCAATTTTCAATTAATACATAGAAAACGTTTTTCAACATAATGATATAATTTTAATAACATTTAATAATAAATGGTTACATTAGCATGAGTATTTGAACATAGTGGTTATTATCTAAGGTTTTTTATATGCATAATAGAGTGTATTCCACCATTAAGAGGGGGTGAGCTAGTGGTCCCCATAAACATTGACTCTAAAACAATGTAATTGCCATCCTTAATTAGTGTAAATAGGTATTGATTGTGATAATGTAATGATGATATAGTGGTTTATAAAAAATAAACACAGACACAAGAGTTTTTCCAAGATTCACTCCCACTTATTATTAGGTCTTTAATCCTTGGTGTGTAGTAGTTGTGATTTCACTAACCATGTTAACATTTATTACTAAAATAACATGGAATGGATTAAGTTTATTTTCTTAAACTCTAATTATATGATTATAAAATATTTTCAACATGATAAATGATATTCATTTCACATTCATATAGTTCTTCAATATTTTGGACTTGGTGGGAACCCATTTTCTTCTCCTAAATAGCCTACCAAATTTTTCTTGATGTTCTATTTGATTCTATCAGAGTCTCTTATTTTCATCACACACACAAATATCCAAGTGATTCATTATGAATTCCTATCATAGGGAGTGGGAAAAAATTCATTATTTCATATGTATAGTCTAGTGGTTAGACCATGGGTTATCTGTGAAGGAGGAGAGCATAAAAACATGGTTTTCACTTTTTATTGGATTTTCAAAAAAATAGTTTCAATTAATTTTTAGAATGTGAGAGAAAGAAGAAATTTGATTTAATAGGTTTTAAAAATATTGAGAAATATAGTGACAAGATGAGTTTTTGATGGTCCTAGTTTTCTACTATCATGTTTTCAAATATTTTCCCATGTTTGTTCAAATATCTTATAAGAGAGAGATTCATCAACCGAGCCATCTATCCCCCTTAAAAATATGGTTATGATGAGTGTATTCCTATTATAAACCTCAACTTAGTATACCATCCAACCTATGTGCATGAAATTGTGGTGTATTATCTTGATTAATTATAAAAAACCCTAACCAGAAATTATTTCTAACTAATAAAAAAATATTTCCAACTTATAATTTTACATTTGTGCTGATAAACATTGAGCAGTCACCACCAAACCATAATTTATTCCACTATACATATAAAATAATTGGGTTGGTGGAGAAATGGATCATTGACCCAGACAATTAAAATTGAGAGAATAAAAACCAAAAAAAACTTATTTGGAATTTATATCTGAAATTAATAATTGAAACCATTTGAAGAAATAACAAATAATTTTATATAATTGACTTAATAAAACACCAGAAAAGAATAGTGTTCCAATGTCATCCTTTCTCAATCACTAACAAAAACTGAACCTCCATTGATGAGGAAGTCAAGGTGATTTAGGATAAAGGGTAAATTGCAACAAATATAAAAAAGAAAAATAAAGAATATAAATAAATCTATATCATTTTTTCATCTATAGCTCCCCTTGAAGATCAATCATCTTCAATCCACCCCTTAAATCTTATTTATAGGATTTCTAAATTTATATACTACCATAAATTCATAAATTAATTTTTTTATAGATATAATTTTCATCAACGCATGTTTACTGGTTATATGCCTTTATTATGTCACTCCTGCCAATTTTTTAGTTTCTCAGCCATTTTTACATCATGTAACTGTTACACAGAATTTAAAGTGCATGAATAGATTTTTGAATTCAGAAGGGGTTAATTTTATGAATAGTGTTTTCATGATGCGATGTGTGGGGGCTGTAATATTCTTAAGGCATGCTTCATGTCTTCTATTCGTTTTACATTCACCTAATGAATAACATTTACACAACTTTTAATGTTATTTATCAAGCCTTTTTCACCCAATTATGCCCGGTTTTTATTTTTGAGCACTAGATTTAGTCCTTGACACTAGTGCATATGCAATCTATCTTCAAATGTTTTTTGTCGCACTATACCTATTCACAGCATGGAAAAAAGTGGTTTTTCCTTACTATATTCATCTCTTTTTTCTTCAATTTGGATCAAACTTTGTATCTTACCATAAACATAGAATAAATTAAATTTTTAATTTTTTAATCAATTAATTTTAAAAAAAAATCCATCATATATTCAAAAAACCATGCATAAAATTGTTCTATTAGTTCGCCATATATATAATATTTAAAATTTATTTTGGCATGAATATTTTGACTAAAGTGTTACATCCCAAACTAGCCTACCACGGAGAAGGTGGCCAGACTGGTGGGTCACATGGACTCAATCATGCCTCTCAATATTCCAGAGGCTTTCGACTAGTAAAAAGGGTCTAAGGAGGGGATAGTGGGGAGACTATTCCCACATACCAGAGTTGCACAATGATATACTAAATAATAATAATAGGCAACATCAGAAATTATAACAAAATAATGACAGAGTAGCTGAATAATAATATAAAACTATATATAAAGGATGGACAATGCCAATATAAAATAGATGCATGCATATCCTGTTGATGAAACATAATCTAAAAGAATAGAAATATATTGGTAAATATAATAAATTACATATATAAATAAGAGAAATAAAATCCCCAAGGGGGAAATCCCTGGGGATTCTGAGCTCTACCTCAATCCTATGCTCCTAACTCTTAGGTACTAACAAACAATGCAAGCAATCATCCATGGTAATGTAAAAATAATGTTTTCTTGGGTACCCCTAGTTCAATGGTGTCCTAAGAAGGGTTTGAGATATAAATCCTAGTAGGTTACCACCCATGGTGTCTAAAAAATCAAGCCTATGAATAATATGTAAAGAATTGTGTAGTTAATATTAATAATAAATAAAACTGAGTAAATAAATAACAAAAAACTTACTCTGGGTTTTAAAGGACACCTAGATGCTCCACCCTCTCCAGCTCATTGCTGGAATAATTGTTTTAATAGTAACTATATGTATATAGTAATAATATATACATAGTGTTGTTCTATATTATATCCACCTATAATAACGAAGTATTTGAGGATGTAAGTGGCCATATACCTTGTGTTGAGTCTAAATGTGTTTCAACTTTCCCATTCATCTTTTTGTTTTGGAAAAAAATTCCATGTTGTTTTAGATCAAAATCATATGTTGCTGTTTTACATCATAATCATATACTGTTGTTTTACATCATAATAATATGTTGTTGTTTTACATCATAATCATATGATGTTTTTTTCCATCGTAACCACATATGTTGTCTCTTATTGTAATCAAATATGTTTTTTAGTCACATAAATTGTTTTACAATCGAAAACACATAGGATGTTCTCGCAACCATATGCGTAAAAATCATTATATGCATCATATTCATATTATGCATCGTAACCGTGCATTGTATCAATGGTATAAATTGTAATTATGTTACGCATCATAATCACATTATGCATCGAACCATAATGTGCATAATAATAATAATATGCATCGTATTTATGTTATCTATTGTAACCATGTGTCATATCCATGATATACATCATAATTACATTACTCATCGTAATCACATTATGCATTATAACTATGATTTGTTTCAGAACTATGTTATGTATCATATCCATGATATTCATTGTAACCAAGTTATATATTGTAATCATGTAATTCATTATACTCATGTATTACTCTAAAACTGCATATATGTTCTTCATTATAATTAATCTTACCCATTCTTTCAAACTCTTGTACTTACTATATTCTAACCAAAAAAAACGACATGAATTTACCTATATAAAAATAAAAATGATGTCATGTATTCTATTTTGTTTTGACAGTTATAATGCTAAGTGTCCAAGTCCCTCTGAATTTTCTGGAGAAATATGATCATTGGAGGAAATGTGGCTGCTAGAACTTGAGGACTATAAATAAGAGGTCATTCAAACTAGAGATACCAACTTATTTATCTTCCAAGATATAGAGAGATATAGTGTGAAATCTCTCTTACTGCATGCGAAAATCCTTGAAGATACAAGAAAGGAATGGCTTATTCCTAGATCTTTTATTTCAATAATTTCATTGTATTTATTCATGCAAACAATCATTGTGATAACAATATAGGGCTTATGGGGATAGAAAGAAAGATGTTCTGATCATTGTATCAAGTAATTTCAAGTATATTAAAGATAGAGGTTCTGATTACCTTTATAATCGAGGGCCTCCGTGGATAGGAATATAGATGTTCCAATCATCAAATCGAGGGATTACCCGGGTGGTGGTAAGATAAACCTTTTATCCTCTGTGAAATGATACCTTACTCTTTGGGATAAAATAATTATAATACCTTTTATTTTTTTGTTGCCTTTTATAATAGAAATGGAATCATTTTTTCCTCTATCTACTCATATTATTTTCTATTGTAATTTTTCTAATTAGGATACATTCATTACCTTTTTCATTAAAATATTCTATACGTTGTATGTTATAATATTTTACATTTGTTATACTTTGATAATTATATTCAATTCAAATAAAATTGTTTTTTATTACTTGAGGTATCATATAATATCACATCCATCAGATCTAGGACCAATTAAATCATTTTTATTGTGTGTTAATTATATTCTATTAAGATATCATAAGCTAAGATTCTTCTTGAGAGTTTATATAAAATGTTTTTTAACCTACAATTCATCCCCCTCCCTCTTGTATTGTGACATATCATATACATTTACATCTATATTACGATCTAAAAATTAGTATCCGATCAGGTTTCCACTGATTTTTTACTTTCTTTGTTTCCTTCTGTAAGATAGTTATATTTTTTTAACCCTTTGTTTATATTTACTTACTACACAAACATGTGGAGTGAAAAAGTTTTGATTTATAAGATGAAAGAATGGATATTGGATCAATTGATAATCTAAACCCAAGTCGACCACCCATTTTTAAGGGAATTATTATGAGTAATAAAGAGATTGAATGAATACTTTTTTTTATTAATAATGGAGTATATAATTTTATTATGCTCATTAGTGATTATAAAATTCGAAACATGGTAGTGATAACCTTCACCAACAAAGGGAAACTAGAATTTAAAATAAATTACAAGGTATGAAATACTTTGTTATGTTATATGACTAGGAATATATATAGTAAGATATCACCATGAAAATTAGCCAACATTATCTGAAATAAATTGGAAGTCATAGATTTTTGTACACCTAATGCTATAGAAATAAGAAGATCCATGCTCCGAGATGAATATCATTGTTTTGTTTTCCCTTATGGAGAATCGATTTGCAATATTCCACAAAGATCTATGAAAATCATCTAGAGTCTTTAATATATGGGAAAAAAGGTTCTTGATGATGAAGTTCCTATGGAAAAGATAATTGATATAATTCCCAATGAGTGGGAATCAAAAACGACACCTATTGATGAGAACATGAAAGTTACTCAAATCACACTTGATGAACTATTTGGTACTCTCTTATAGCAGGAGATAAGAATTAAAAAGAGATGTTGATTTTATAGAAATCATAATGGAAATGGGTGTGTAGATTTTAGTACTACATCTAAATCCAAGACACCATATTGGGTAACCAGATCCATAACTAAGAAAGCTGTTGTTATATCAAAATCCAGTGAAAGTGATCATTCATAGAATGAATTATCAAATCTTTCTCAAATAATGAACAAGATTCTAATAAAGAAATATTTTCAATGAATATTCAAAAATAAACATATAAAGGACAAGAAATACTCAGAAGTAATGTGTATTAAATGTAAAAGAGTAGTTCATATTAGACCATATTGTCCTTTAATTAAAAGGAAAGTCAAAAAGGATAAATTTTTTAAAGAAACAAGAAAATGTATTACGAATCTAAGACTAAGAATGTCTTGAAAGGAAATGATACTTGGAGTGAAATTGGTGGTGATTATTCATAGAAATATTTTAAATATAAATCTTCAGGTTAGATGAATATTGGACTTATATCTATACCACATATATAAAATCATTGTCTTGTGGTTAAGTGACATGATGAAGAATCTCTTACAAATTTATATTTAAATTACATTTATCCTAATGAGAAATTTTTTTACTCTTCAAATAAAGAATATTCCTCAGTAGAGAATAATCTAACATATTTTGAAGAAGTATCTAGATTTTACAAACCACTTGAGAATGAAAATTTCAATCTCAAGAAAAACATTGATGAGGAAAATTATTGAATAACTATACTTAAAAAATAAGTATCAGATCTTTAAAAATATCATGATAAAAAAACTCTTGATTTCTTAAATATTTTAAAAAACCTTATAGAAGTAAATTTTTATAAGGATAAACTTTATATAGACATTAAAAAACTTCTTTTAGAGAAAAATTATTTTGAAATAAAAAAAATTCAAAACAATTTATTGTGAGAATTAATTTTTTTTCACTATACTAATGTTTAAAATTGTTTCTCTAAAGAAACATTTATCAGACATTACTTTTGGTAAAGAAAACGTTAAAAAATTGTATTCTCAAATTCATCCTCTAAGAAATAATTATATAATAGATTATTCTTATACATAACCAATTTTTATACATAACTATTTAATTCCTAAATCTTCCCCATTTTTTTCTAATTGTCAGAGTGGTGGAAATTGGGAAATAAATTGTTCCCTTAATAAAACCAAATATTTAGGATTTCATAAATCTCAGTCTTCAAAACAAATGTGGATTCCTAAAGTTATTTTAACTAACATATACATATCCAAACAAGTTTGTATTCTGAAAATCTAACTGTTTTATTTTTTTAGGAAAAAAAAGTGTACCAACAATAAGAATATTTTGTACATGGATAGTGGATGTTCTCGACATATGACTGTAAATAAATATTTATATAAAAAATCATTGAAATTAATGGTGTAAGAGTGACCCTCATAGATATTTATCAATGAAATATCATTGCAATAGGTAATATAGTTATTTTAGGAAAAGATTTTATTTCAAATGTTTTTTAAAGGTCTTAAGAACAACCTTATAAAAATAAGACAATTATGCGATGAAGGTTACCTTATGAATTTTAGGAATGATAAATGTTTAGTTCACAATTCCAAGGATAAATTCATTCCCTCTTCCCATAGACTTGATAATGTATACACACTAAACCTTGAACTCATTAAGATCTAAGACTTACCTTTAATGAGTTCAATGGAAGACCAATCATGGTTCTGGCATGGAAGGCTAGGAAACTGTAACATTAGGAAACATTGTAAAATCTCAAAGAAAAGATTTTTAAGGGTCTATTGGATCTCAAAATTTATTCTTCAAAAGTATGTGATCCTTCTCAATATAGAAAACAATATAAAACCATATTTAAATCAATTAATTAGGATTCAACTACTAAATAATTACAGTTAGTGAATTTGGATGTTTTTTGTCCTACAAAAACAGGAAGTATTGGAGGAAAATACTATTTATTTGTTTTAGTTGATGAATACACGAGAGTAACATGGGTATATATTCTAGGAATAAAATTTGACTCCATTTTATAATTTCAAAACATTTATAATCCATGTTGATAATGAGGACAACCTACCATTGATAACTATTCGAATTGATCATGATATAGAATTTAAAAATTCGGATTTTGAAACCTTTTGTAGTAAGAAAGGTATTACTCACAACTTGTATGCTATAGGAAACCCTTAGAAGAATGGTGTTGTTGAAAGAAGAAATTGTATTATTTAGGAAATGAAAATAACCATGTTGAGTGAATACTCAATTGCTTAGAATTTATGGGCTGAAGCTGTAAGTACTGTATGTTATAATATAAATCGAGTTTTAACTAGACCTTTTCTTAATAAAACAACTTATGAATTATAGACTGGCCGAAAAACTAAAGTTAATTACCTTAGATAATTTAGATGAAATGTATTAATATTGAATACTAAAGATAACCTACATAAATTTTCACCCAAATCCCATAAAGGAATCTTTCTATGTTATTCCACTAATTATAACGCTTATGGATTTTTTACCAAACAATCATGTACTGTTAAAGAAACAGGGCCTGTAAAATTTGTTTAAACTGATACTTTTGTTTTTAAAAAAAAACCCTACAAACGTCAATAGATGTGTTTTCACAAACTGATTGTCATTATTTTATTGTAAACACTTTTGAAAATGGAAATACTCAGGAAAATGTTTCTAAAAAATTTACCCCAGAAGACCTTCAATTGTATGTTAATTAATAGGTTTTACAGAACCCAAATCAATTGTTTCATAGTAATCATCCAATTGATAATATCATTGGTGATGTAATTCAAACCATAAATAATAGAACTTACTTGAGAAATTAAATAGAACTTCATGATTTTCTATCCCAATTTGAACCTAAAACTTATAACAAGTATTTAGGTGGTGAGGATTGTATTAAAGAAATACAAGATGAACTAAATTAATTTGAAAGGAATGTAGTCTGGACCATAGTTCAAAGTCCTAATAAATCAACTGTAATTGGAGTAAAATGGGTATTTGGAAACAAATGTGATGAAATGGAGTCATTATAAGAAATAAATCAATACTTTTTTCTAAAGGCTATAATCAACAAGAGGGAATAGACAATGAAATAACCTATTCTACAGTATCTAGACATGAATAAATTCGTATTCTATTAGCTCTTTCAGCATTCATTAATTTAAAACTTTTTCAAATGGATGTAAGATGTGATTTCCTTAGTGGATATGTACAAGAAGAAGTCATTTCTGAACAACCTCTAAGATTTATAGAGTCAAAAATTCTTGATCAGGTTTTTACAGTTACCAAAGCTTCATACAGCCTTAAACAAGCCCTATGAGATTGGTATGATAGAATTATAGGATTTATTTTAAAAAACAACTATGCTAAAGGAAAAAAAATATACAACTCTTTTTATAAAAATGGAAACCAAAAAAATTTTTATTGTTCAACTCTATGTTGATGAAATTATATTTGGATCAACTCAGCAATCCCAACATGATTATTTTGTAAATCTCATGAAATTTGAGTTTGAAATGAGTATTTTGGGTGAGTTAACATTAATTTTAGGTTTTCAAATCTCTCAAAAACTAGGATTAACTTATATATCCCAATATAATTATATCAATGATTTACTATAAAAGTATGGATATGAGAACACTACAAGTATAAGCACTCCAATCGGTACTTCAAATTCTCTTGATATTGATGAAGCTGGGAAACTAGTAGATCAAACATATTTTAGTGGTATGATAGGATGTTTTCTATATTTAGAAGCTTGTCTTCTAGAATTAATTTTTTCAGTATTCTTATGTGCAAGATATCAATATAATCTAAAGGAATTGCATTTCAATGTAGTGAAAATAATTTTTTGCTACTTAAAGGGAACCATGGATTTTGGACTATTTTATTCTTTTAGAAATTATTCGGTTTTTAAAAGTTATTCAGATATTGATATTGGTGGATATAGAATGGATCAAAAAAGAACATCCATAACATGTCATTTCCAAGGAGATTAATTACTTTCTTGTTTAAGAAAAAAACATAATTTAGTATCACTTTCTACTACTGAAGCTGAATATGTAGTAGATGGAAGTAGTTGTGCTCAAGTGTTATGGATGCAACACAGACACATTGACTATAGCATGAGTTTTTCCAAAACTCCAATACTATTTGATAATAATAGTTCCATTTCTCTTGGTAAAAACCTTCACATAACCCTCATGAAAAACCCATAGATATTAGGAATCACTTTCTTAGATATCACACCCAAAATGGTGATATTATTTTACAATTCATTGGAACACAAGAACAACTTGTTGACATTTTTACAAAACCATTATCTTCTGATATACATTGAACAAAATATTGGAATGATCACTGTAAAGTAAAAATTCACATCTACTTCTTCTTTGAACCATATTCTAACATTAAGTTACTCTTTTTCATTGGGTGGTTTATGTTTAATTAGTTCTAGATTTTATTGGTTTTACATTTTATCGGTTTTACATTTTATCAAATTTATATTTTATCAATTTTACATTTTATCGATTTTAAATTTTAGTAGTTTTACATTTTATCATTTATATATTTTATCAATTCTAAATTTTATTGGTTTTATATTTTATCATTTCCAGGATTATCAGTTTCATGGTTATCAGTTTCATATTTTGGTTTATTGGTATTAAAATATTTTAATGACATTATAATATATTTTTTGTATTAAAATATGTTTCTTGTTTTATAATTATTACAGTTTCATAAGATTTTTGGTATTAAAATTTTGTTGATATTATTATCAAAAGAAAAAAATACAGAAACCAATTTATCTATACTGATACTATGACAAGTACAACTTTTAAAAACTTTTTTTCCATTTTATTTCAAATTGCCAGTATTTAAATTCTATCTTTTTACTCCTAATCAGATTCATTATAAAAAAGTTTTTTTATACCTCAAGAGTTTAAGTTCATTCTAAACCATTTGATCATTTAGATATAATCTTGACCGTCAAAATTCTTTTTAAAAAGAATCCCTTCTACCCATCCCATATCGAAATTCTTCAAAATTTCTCCAAATTTCGGATGCTATATAAATACCCATCATGGTTAATAATCATAGTTTACCTCAATTTTCATAAAAATAGATGACCTCATCCTTCATAACCAAGAAAAACCTCAATGTTTGAGATTGTATTTTCTTGTATTTCATGTATGAGTCAACTTCTTCATCTCCAAAGAAAATGTCTCCAAAATATTTCTCTTCTAAGACCTTTTAAGGGTAAATGTTAGTCTCTCAAGATTTTTATGAGACTTTTTATTCTTTGTTGTAATGGATAATAAATTTCCAAAGGAGGGAATCACTCTATTTTTAAATACTAGAGTCATATCAATACTTTTTTGTTTTATGAAGAAGTGTTGCAATTCTATAAAACAAAAAAGATAGATAATCATCTCAATATATCATTTATTATGTGTGATAAGAAATAAAAAATCTCAATAAAACAACCAGTCTCATTTCTAGGAGTTCCATCTGAGAGATATGCCCTTTGTCCTTATGACAAATTACCGAAACATGAAGGGAATTTTGAAAAAATGAAAGTATAGGAATATATTTTTTAGATTCATTGTGATAAGTGTAAGGTTAATCATCTATCAGCTGACAATATTCTAATTACCATTTGGATGCATGGATTCCTAGTACAGAAAAGGGTGATAAGGAATATATGAAATTTTATGATGTTTATGTTCTTGACTACCTAGTGAATATGATGAAGTTCAACCTTATGGATTTCATTTTATTGATAATCAATAAACATAAATCGTGTGGCATAAAGTCTCACCAGTTCATGTTTTCCACCATTATGATCATGTTTTTTAAAGATTCTCTAAGTTTTTGAAATGTCTCAATCAAGTCGGATCCAAAAGCTTTAAAAAATCCTCTCATTCGTGAGGATACGATAAGGGATCTCAATTTATGATTCAATCCTGAATCTAAAAACATTTAAGAAAGATCTAGAAGCTAATAAAGAAAGATAAATAACAAAAGGGTGTGAAGAAACATCAAATATAGTCATGTCAACATTATGAAAAAGAAAGGTAAATAAGGCTACAACCACCAAGAAATAAAATAAACAAAAAATAGTATCGGATGTGGTTGTGGAAGAGTGGGCAATGAATAAAGAGGAAAGGAAAGAATGTGATACTCAATTCGGTTTGGATCCAGATGAATCCCTAGTAGAAAATATAAGATCAGAAAAAACCTATAAAGAAGAAGAAGATAAGAAGAGAATGAAGAAGGGAAAGTCCCAATATATTGATATTGATAGTATTATTAAGAAAGCTAAGGAAGAAAGAAATGGAATTTTCTTAAGGGAACCAAATATTCAAACTCATTTCGATCCAATAGAGAATGGGAAACAGAAATAGGTATCTGAACATTCATCTACTCAAATTATCAATCAAGAAACTAAAGAAGAAGAACAACGTAAAGAAGAACAAGGAAAATAAGAAGAAAAAGTAGATGATAATGAAACTACAAACCAAAGAAATCATTCAGAAGAATCATCATAATTTATATCATTTAAGTTTCTCTTTCCTGATCCCCACAGATCTAAAGGTGTTTCTCAAAATAATACTTCAAATAAATTCATTCAAATATCAGATAAAGAATAATAATAATAATTTTGATAAGAATCGGAATCAATCCTTTGAATTTATCAGCACTTAAACTCATTTTAGAGATCTTCTACAACACAATGAAGATACAGATTCATAAAGGATGATCAAAGTGAAGGGAATTCAATACATAAACCAATCCTTGAATAGATTAGAAAATATTATCCCCTTCTATCCATTAATTGAAGCCATGCTATAAACCATTATATACAGTCGTGATAAAATAAAAAATTCTGTCACGATTCGGATGGATAAGTTTTTTAATCTTGAAACTGATTTTAATATATTCAAAGAATGTTCTTTTGAGCATAGTACGGCATGAAAAAATGTTTTTAAATGTTCAAACAAAATTGATGATAATATAATGTTTCATGGGGATAATCTTTATGAATTGGTGAAGTTGGTAAATGTTCTCAATTCTATCTACAAAAAGATGGTCACTGATTTGAATGAAAAAGTATAAGCCTTTCAAAGACCGAGTACCTTAAAAGTACTATCCTCTAACGAGATTGAAAATATAAAGGAAAAATTTGGAAATTGATGTAATGATATTTTTTGGCTTTCAAATAGAGGTTTAATCTTAGAGAAGTCCTATAGAGTTCGAATAGATAATTAAAAATACAATGAAGTAAGGCTCAAAGCATAGAAAGTATTCAATCAGCATCATGGAGAAAGGCTTCAGAAACATGAAAGGATTATTGAAGAACATGATGTGAAGCTGAAGGCTCAGCAATAAGATCTTTAAAAATTGATGTAGGATAGAAAAGAGTTCAAGAAGATGAACCTATTTGTGTTCAACTTCATGGAAAAATAAAAGAAGAAAGAATGATTTTTTTGAACTATTTTTGTGATAAAAACATATTTCATTTCAAGTAATTACTATTTTTATACCCAGTTTCTCTAAGCCCTTATAGAAATAGAATATTTTCCCTTATTAATTTTTAAAATCACAAAGGGGAAGAATAATTTAGAAAAGAAGAAACGGCTTTTATAAAAATGAAAAAGGGTGAATATATTTTTAAGGGGGAGAACTCACAAGTAAAAGTAAAGAGAATATGATCCCTATAGATAATATTTAACCTAATGTGGAATTAGTCGTATTCACTATTACTTTCTAAATTGTAACTAAACTCAGGGTAAGATATGTCATTATTGTTTGTTTTTATTTGTGATTTCCAAAAAGGGGTATATTGTTGAATCTAAATGTGTTTTGACTTTCCCATTCATATTTTTTTTTGGACGTCACAAATTTCATATAGTTTTACATTGTAATAATAAGCTATTGTTTTACATCGTAATCATATGTTTTTTATATCATAATCAAATACTGTTGTTTTACATCGTAATCATATATCGTTTTTTTCCATTGTAACCACATATGTTGTTTATTATCATAATCACGTCTACTGTTTTAGTCACATAAATTTTTTTACAATCATAACCACATATGATGTTTTTTGTAACCATATGCATTGTAATCATGATATGCATCATATTCATGTTATGAATTGTAACTATGTACTGTCTCCATGTTATAAATCATAATTATGTTAATCATTGTAAACATGTTAGTCATTGTAACCATGATATGATTCATAATCATAATATGTGTCGTATTCATGTTATGTATCATAACCATGCATTGTATCCATGATATACACTGTAATTACATTACATATCATAATCATGTTATGCATCATAACTATTCTTTGTTTCATAACTATGATATGTATCGTTTCCCTGATGTGCATCATAACAAAGTTATATATCATACTGAAGTAATGAATTGTACGCATTACTTACTCCAATACAACATACATGTTCTTCATTATAATTCATCTTACTCATTATTTTATACTCTTTTACTTACTATCATCTAACCAAAATGATTTTATTATGTTATTTATATTCCAATCAAAATGATGTCATGTATTGTGTTTTTTTATGACTGCTATAATGCAAGGTGTCCAAGTCCCCCTAAATTTTCTAGAGAAATATGATTGTTAGAGGAAATATGACTGTTGAAACCTGATGCCTATAAAGAGTAGGTCATTCAAACCAGAAAAAACAACTTTTGTAACATAAAAGTTTTAGAGAGAGACAATATGATATCTCTCTTACTTTGTGAGAAAATCCTTGAAGATACAAAACATGAATGCCTTTTTTCTAGTTCTTGTATTCCAATATGTACTTTGTATTACTTTGTGTGACCAACCATTGTGATAATGATCAAGGGATTCCGAGGATAGGAACATGGTTTTTTTGATTGTTATATCAAGGTATTACAAGTATGTAAAAGATATTGGTAACATTTACATTCTTAATCAAGGATTCCATGGATTGAAAGATAGATGTTTCGATCATCTTATAGAGGGTTTACCCGGGTGGTGGTAGTACAGACCTTTTATCCTAAGTGAAAGGATATCCTACTCTTTGTGATAAAAGAATTTTAATACCTTTTATTTTTTCACTGCCTTTTTTAATAAAAAGGGAATCATTTTTTCCTCTTTTTATTTATATTATTTTCAATTGTTGTTGTTTTAATTATGATACTTTCATTCCATATTGTATTAAGACATTCTATACATTGTATTGTAGATTCATTTATATTTGTTTAAGTCTGATCATTTTATTCAATTTAGATATTTTTTGATTAGTTGAGGTATCATATCATATCATATCCATCGGATCTAGGACCAGTTAAATCATTTGTATTATTTTGTGAATTATATTCATTTAAGATCTCTCAAACTAAGATTCATATTAAGAGTTTAAATAAAATGTTTTTAACATACAATTCACCCCCCGCCCCCCTTCTTGTATTGAACAATCTCATATACATTTACATCTATATTAAAATCCAACACCTAGAATACTAGGTGCTCACCGGGATGTTTGTAACTCATTCATCCACAACCAGTCCAAAAGATCTTATAATCTCAATCAATAGGGTACATTCCCTACATCCCAATAGAGTGTGATACGTCATTCATGACACTATTAATAGTGATTGAGCCATAATTTCAACACTATAAACAAAGAGTTTCGTTCCTCATACCAACATCCTATATAGTATCAATGGTGTGTGTCTCCATGACTCAACACCTAATGTAAGTGAGCATATTATCCTCTATGCTCAACGGATCCCTTACCATAGCCCATCATCCCATTTAAGGTGTAATCATATTAAAATAACAACAACTAGTGTCGTGAGGCATTACCTCTCATGTTATACATTTACCAAGCCAATTAAAAATAAGGGTGTTCTATTTATTACAATTTTAATTATGCAGGTACTTAATCACTCCATAAATAGTGTGTATTTTCCACCCTTTACATTTCATTTCAATTAAACCATTTAATTACATCCATTCATTCAAACCATCCTGAATCATTCCTTTCAATATAAAAAATCCATAATATCTAGAAAAATTAATAAAATAAAGGAAGGAAATCTTTCAGGTCAAGCCATTCCATTTATATCAAAAAACTCATTTTAAAAAACTTTTATCATGAATTACCCAATTTAAACTAACACATTCAAATGAATCTAAAAAAGAATGGTAATTAACTTACCAAGGATGAAGGTGGTACTTAGAAGGTACCAAGGCCTAATTAGGAAATTCCCACATGGTAAATCTTATTCATTAAGTAAGCCAATATCTAAAAATGGGTTTGTTCTACTAGTCAATAATAATGAAAGGGGAAACTCAACTTAAGAACATTATTACGGGCAATATCCAAAACATTCAAAGTGAAATTCCAAAACAAAAGAATATGGAAAATCTAAGACAAATATTCCAATCTTATTTTGAGTAACTAATCATCACTTTGTAATTTTGAATATAGAACACCTCGTTCGAGGAGTTTTATTATAAAAACATTATATTTTTTATTAAAAACTCATTTAAGATAATTATGTATCAAATATAATCATCACAACTCAATTATCTTTAAATAATAATTTTTGAAACTATCAAACAAATCCAATCAATTGCATAAGGTTAAACATGGCACATAAAAAGGTTCCAACACCACTTAGAAATTTACCAAT
Organism: Viscum album; assembly: GCA_963277665.1. Lineage (NCBI taxonomy): Eukaryota > Viridiplantae > Streptophyta > Magnoliopsida > Santalales > Viscaceae > Viscum > Viscum album. Next base: position 1,928,335,626 of record OY728150.1, on the reverse strand, counting down.
TGGAGAAATTACTTTATATCCTAAGAAGAATTCTTATAAATAATTATGGGATTTTAAAATTTTAATTCTCAAAGGGAAATATATGCTGACACACCCAAGGGGTGTCCTTAATTGAGGATCGTATCATGAATTCATATAAAAATGATAAAAGGGAGTATAAAAAGGTATATATGACAACTAATAAGGAATAAATTGATTTTCTAAAGATTCATGGAAATGATCAGCATGCAACATAAAAAAATATTCATAAATATTTTGATAATTAGGGGAATATACATACACCACCAACCTCGTGATTCATACATTCCACTCATCCAATATCAAGGTCTGATTTTTTTCAGTATAGAAGAAATCTAAAAATGGACATCTACCATGAAAATATGGGAAATTATCTTTCACCTAGATAAATCATTCAAGAGGAAACTAAATAGATAAATTCTCAAAAGGAATTAATGTCTTAGTTATAGGAATCTATAAGGACCAACGGTACTTGAATCAGATGACAGGTGAAGGAGATATCATGAAGCATATGGTAGGCTTGGAGGAGACTCAAAATTAAATGGAGAAGAGGATCCCACTAGAAAAGTGGGAGAAATAAAGAAGGGTTTTAGTTTTTAAGTAATTAATGGAAATTTTTAAATTTCACCCTCAAAACTATGTTTTATAATTTGGTCGCACTGTTTGGCTCAACCTTGCACCAACTATGCAGCACCCAATGCCTAGGAAACCCACCTCAAACGGTTTCCCCATACAATTTGAATAATTGTGCTCCAGCATGTGATAAATAGTGATATAATATGTCCTAAGTGGTACTAATCATGAATGATAGGGACACAGTTTGGGTAAACCATGTGTAGTCTATGTGAGGCACTTCGGAACCACTGATACGTGCCACATACTTTGTTGCTTGGGGTGTATGGTTTTAAATAAACCATGCGCCTCTTTTAGTCATCTTCTATTTTGATTTTTTAGATTTTGATGCTCTCAAAACTCAACACGACACCCTAGGAACCTTTTGGTCCTTTAACCATGTTTTCAAACAACACATTGAAGTGTTCAACTATTGAAATTATGTTCCAAATCGTAGTTCAAAGAACGGACTATCCAAATAATTCCAAAATTTAAATTCACTTGGAATTTTAAATTGGCTCAAAAACATGGATCATTAAAACCTCCCCACCATAGAACTTCTTTTCCCAGAGAAAACATCTGAAAAAATTAAAACATCACCCGATATATGAGGGTTATGAAGTATCATTCAAATGGTCACATTGAATTTCCAAACACCCATCACATGTTCATTTATTATTGATTGTACAACATTTAATCTATAAAAAACCCCAATAAAATGCGTGTTTTCTAAATAAAAAAACAAAAATGGAGCTTACCTGAACTCCTTTAACTAGAAATATTATCACATAATCATCTCATTAAACTTGTACCTAGAGGTGCTACCCACCTTAGGCTTTAACATTAGAAGTGAAAAATTATGAATAATGGAATGCTCCACCATCGAAATTTCAAACAAATAATACATATAAGAGTTTTAATGACACTCCTATCATGATTAATTTAATAGGGTGAACCTAAACACATCCAAGGCTATAACTAAAATCGTAACACAATGAAATAGTAAAATCTGGTTTGGCCAAACTGAACTAGATTCTCTAGATTTCAAAAAAGATACTACCAACCATTAAACCACACTCAATTTTACCCAGTGACATGATTTAAATAGTACCTCACCAAACACACCATTCAAATAAAGAGGGTAAAAAGTCAAGACACCTCTAGCTGACCTATATCAAGATGCTCATCTTAGACAGCTGGTGTATTACAACCTATACTGCAATGCCTTCTTCCAAGGTATCATTAATTTACCATGAGCGCATTAACCAAATCCCATACCTGACTTCTTGTGAACTTCTTAGGTCAAAAAACCCCCCGAACCATTTTATATTTCATTCCTTAGAATTAACAAGGGTTTAACCCAAATCCAATACACTATAATCTTTACTATTTAAACATCACTTCCAAGACCGACAATAATTCTTGTCTAACTTTGGATTCAATTAAATGGAGTCCAAGGAACTAACCCAAGGAATTCCATACTCCATGTTTACAAAGGGTTGTTGGTACGCGACCAATACATCCCCGTTAGGTCATTGATTGTGCCTAGAGTGGAATCTATCTTGTGTTCATTTCAAAGAAGATTATATGGGTTCCAAGAGTCTATGTATAGCATTCCTATAAGGGAACCTAGGTATCACTCAAGACTAACCGCACCTCAAATAAAAACATGCAACCAGTATAAAAATATGAAAGAGATCACTTCTCGAGCCAAAAAAACATTAAAACTATTGTATGGTGTGACCAAGATACTCTCTTAGTGCACCAAGGAAGACATAAAGATAAGGGACATTCCTTTCAATAAGAAAAAATTACATTAAGAGGGAACCAAGGAAACCAAAAGAAGACTAGTCGAAACACTATTTTTTAACTTCTTAAAAGAAGTTCAGATTCACCAACAAACACATCATCACAAACTAATCACGAGCCTTCACCACCTAAGGCATTTCATGATTTGTTCAAAATTACCCACCAATGTCTATCCAGAACCAACGATGTTCCAAATTTTTCATACACAGTCAACCATATCTTCATTCTGCTATCAACCAAAAACTAACATGTAATGACTAATATTGACAGGATGATTCCCACCTTAGGATTGTTCTAGTCATCCAAAGAAGGGTTATACTCGCCACTCATAATCATGATAGATCATATTTACCTTAGACACACAAGTGAATCTCCCCCAATACATTCACACATATGTCATAGTAATTTCCATGAGGTCCTTAATTAACCTTATTGATGTATAAAAACACTCAATCCACCTAAAAGTTATCACAAGCATTAGAATGAACATAATTCCTTTAAATCCTAGGTCACTCTACTTCTGGGATGACCTGAGAATGTACCCAAAGTCATAAGGCTCATAAATTTCAACAAACTCAACTCATTTGTAACATCTTTTAGAAACTCAAGAGGTACAATTTATATCAATAAATACTACCAATATGTTACAGAAGTAAAATAGCATATCCTAGTTACTAACCATAGGCTTTTCATCCCTATTAGTTCAATTATTTGATGGTCCACATAAAAATTGGGTCAAATTCATTCTATAAAATATGACTATAAAACAAATTGATGACCTATCAAGTTGCCCAAGGAAAAATAAATTGTGTCACAAGAACTACTAAGAAGATGACAATTCCTGAGTCATGTCTGGCCTCTTGAAACCGAAAATCACCCTAGTCCCATTACCATATCAAGGGTCAAGGATACAATAACCACTTATCTGAACAACGATGTCATTTATAAGATAAGAGTCCTTCTAGTGACCATGGAACACAAATGTGAACATATTTCAAAAAGCACACACTATTAATCCAAACATTTAAGATCTAAGGGTGCTTACTTCCTTGGGATAATCTCTAAGGAAAGCATATGTGTCTTACCTATAACTAGGTCACACTAAATAGACTATCAATAGTCTTAATATCCCCTAGTTTAATCTATTTCTAAAAGGATAAAGGGTAAAGGAAACACTCACATTTCCATTCCATGGTAACCCAAAAGAAAATAGAAAATACCTATACTTGAGGGTTTAAACAAATGAAACCCACTAGGTTTCCATTTTCAAGTGTTTATGTTGATTCATATTCATACTTTTATTCATTTAAATGATTTAAAACTGAGCACCAAGTAAACATTATAAAACAAAACCACTTGGTACTTTAGTTTAACTAACGCCCCTAAGGGAAAATAGGTATATCTTATCAAGATTACTTTTTTAAACATTAACATTTATTTACATCCCTTAATAAATTAGGAAATTATCAACAAAAATCAGTTTTAATATATAACAGATAAGGAAACTTATGAGGGTCCCATTTAACCAACTTTGATACTTTAGAAATCAACCTAGTGGCAGTTGTCAGATTATTAAAGTCTTAAACACCCATAGCAGATTATATCATAAGAAACATGACCCAAGTGAATTAATTGAGTCTATTTGTGCATTTTAAAAGTAAATTATATGATCAAAATGAATTTATTATAGGGCCACAAGACTTCAATAGAGGAAATAAATTCATTTTAGATCAAAATTAAACAACTATTACATTTAAACCAATTTAATAATATAACACATGGTCATGAATAATAGTTTAGCATATGGGTGGCCATTTACCAATCTATAATGTGATCAAGCACATTATACTTCAGAATTTTTCTCTTGTTAACTGAAATCATTTAATTTCATGATTCATACTTTTTCATCCATTACATTTTAAAAATACTCCGTAGATATTTATATAATGTTCCAAATATGGGTTGAGTATATGGGCTACCTTTTCCCAATTACAAGTTTCTCATACTCCTTACAACATAAAACTTGTTCACATTTAATTGCAACCAATAAATACATCCAATGAAACTATTTATATATCAAAACAAGAATATCATGTTATCACAAGGAGTCACACAGAAAAACATGTGAGATAAACAGGCAGCATGGCATTTAGTCATGTAATAATATTATATAAAAAGTCATGTTAATGAAAAAATGCATGGCATAACACTCATGAAACATAATCAAAATCAGTAGGTAAGCTAAAAATGCAACTACGTGGCATAGAATGGGCATAGAATTTGAAATTCTATGTTCCTATAAAGATTCTTGAAATGCATCATCCTTATCATATCAAAAAAGTGAAAAATACCATAAATCCCATAAATAAAAACATAGTGGAAATGTACACCAATCACTAGAGGAGAAATCATAATCAACTATAATAGAAAAGAGAAAGAACATAAATCTTATCCCTATCCACATAAAATTTTCCTTATGCGTGTGTTGATCACTCCTAGAAATGACTATTTACCAAGAAGCACAACATTAATAGTCTCATATCTTAAATCCCAAAACAGTAAGACAAAGGAAAAACTACATTTGAAACCACTTTGTAACATCCTAACACAGGTCACTACTAAGACGGTGGCTAGACTGGTGGGGCATATGGCCTCAAGCATGCCTCCTCGTATGTCAGAGGCTTCCGACTAGTGACAAGGGTTGAAGAAGGTGATAGTGGGGAGAATGTACCCTCATAACAGAGTAAAAAAATGGTATAATAGAAAATAATAACCTGAACCAACGGAAGTAGTAATAAAATAATGATTGATCATCTGAAGAATAATATAAAACTATATATGAAGGATAAAAAACACCTATATAAAACATATTCTTGCATTTCTTGATGATGATAAAAAATCTAAAACAATAGTCATATAGTAGGAAATAGTATACATTACAGTAAGAAATAATGAAAAGAAGTAAAATCCCTAAGGGAGATTTCCATAATCCTCCTAAGCTCCAACTCAGTCATGTGCTCCTAACTCCCTGGTACTAACAAATATCACAAGAAATCATCCATGGTCTTGTGAACATAAAGTCTACTTGGGTACAATAGTCCAATGGTGGACCGAGTAGGGTGTGAGATATAAATCCTAGTAGGATACCACCCATGGTGTCTAAAACTGAATCCAGGTTATGAATAATAAGAAAAATAGTGTGCAGGTAATATGAATAATAAACAAAACTGAGTAAAAAAACAACAACCCATCTGATTAGGTTTGTAAAGGACACCTAGAGACTCTGCCTTCATTATCTCATGGTCAAAATAAGTGTCTGAATAGTAACTATATGTTTATGGTAAAAATATTTACATAGTATAGTTCTATATTACATCCATCTATTTTACCCAAGTACATTCAGATGTATGTGGCCATATACCTAAAATACTAGGTACTGGATGGACCATCCATAACTTAATCATCCATAACATGTCCAAACGAGCTTATAAGCTCAAGTAATAATGTAAATGACCTACATAATAGTATATTGTGAGACATCACACATAACACTTAGGGTGGTGAGTAATCCATCATGTCAACACTCTAATTAGAGAGTGTGGTGCCTTATCCCAACTTTCTATAAATTATCAGTGGTGATAGATTCCATGACTCAACACCAGATGTAAGGGAGTGGGATTTCCCACTATTCTCAATAGATCCACTCCCATCACTACGCATCTTATTTAAGGCGTAATAATATAAAAATAATAATAATGAGATCCATGAGGCATTACCTATCATTCACTACATTTACAATTCTCATTATAAACAAGGGTGTTCCATTTATAACAATTTGAATTAAGCATATACTTAAGTATGAAATAAATGAAATTTCCTTTCCACCCTTTACATTTCATTTCAATTAATCCATTTAATTCATTCAAGGAATGAAAACCATCCTAAAACATTCCATTCAATATAAACAATATATAACATTTAAAACATTTAAAACAATCAAGGAAATAAATCCATCATGTAAAACCATTCCATTTTCATCAAAAAACACTTCTTTAAGAAACAAACATCATGAATAAACTAATTTAAACTGACACATTCCATTGAATTTAAAAAATCATGGAAATTAATTTAACAAGGGTAAAGGTGATACTTATAAGGGACAAAGGTCTAATTAGAAAATACCCACAATGAAAATCCCATTCATTAAGAAATTGAATCCCTAAAAGGGTGCTCAGTCAATTAGTCATGTATAATGGAATGGAGAACTCCACTTATGAAAATTATTAAGGTTCATATCCTTAACATTCCAATTGAAAATCAATAACAAAACCAAGGGAAAAAAACAAGGAAAATATACCAAGAATGTTTTGAGTAAGTAATCGTCACTTTTTAATTTTGAAGAAAGTGCACCCATTCCAGGTGGTTTATTATAAAAACATAACATGGTTTATTGAACAATTCATTTAACCAATTAAGCATAAAATATAAGAATCACAACTCAATTCAATTTAATGAATAATTTTTGTATCTTTCAAACAAATCCAATCAATTACAAAAGGTTCAACATCACACATATAAGGTTCCAGAACAACACAGAATATTATCTACATGGGTTTATTCATTTTGTATCCTAAGTCAAATTATCATAAGGAATTGTGTGGTTTTAATCATTTAATTCTCAATGTAAAATATAAGCTTACACACCAATGGGGTATCTGTAATGGTGTCTAGAATCCATAATTCATGTAAAAATGATAAAAGGTAGTATAATAAGGTGTGTATGATAATTAATAAGGAAGAACTCAATTTTATGGTGATGCATGGAAAAGTATGGCACACAACACAGTGGAACTATTCATAAATCAATGAATAATTAGGGATAACCAATATAACACATACCTTGTTCATAGTATGCTCCACTTGTCCAATATCAAGATCTGATTCGGTTCTTCCTGGAAAAAATCTATGAAACAGACATCCACCTTGAAAATAGGGAAAATGAGCTTGTGCCTTGATAAATTTTTCAATATAAAACTAAATAGATAATTGATCAAAGAGAATTAATTTATTACTAAGTGGAATCTATAGGGACCGACGGTTCTTGAATCAAAAGACATATGGAGGAGATATCATGAAGCCAAGGTTAGTCTTGTAAGAGACCCATGGAACCATGGATAGGAAGAGAAAACTAAAAAAGTGGGAGAAAGAAATACAGTTTTTATTTTTTAAGGAATTATAGATAATTTTGAAATTTCACCCACAAAACTGGTTCGCATGGTTTGGTCAAACTGTACACCAACCATGTAGCACCCACTACCTAGAGTATCCCACCTCACACAATTTCACCTCATAGTTGGAATAACCATCAACCAATTGTGTGATGAATAGTATTAGGGTACTATATAATTATCACTAACCATGAATTATGAGTGCACGTTTTGGTTAAACTGTGCACAACCCATGTGTGCCACTTCTTATCCAAAAATATTGGCCAGACGGTTTTTCGCTGGGGGAACACAGTTTCAGACAAATCATGCACCTCTACCATGCCTCTTTTATTTCAATGTTTTATAGTTCAAAACTCCTGAAATCTAATATATCCCCCCAATAAACATTTAAATCCTTTAACCACCTCTAAAAACAACACATTAAAGTATTCCAACTCTAGGAATTACATTCCAAATCTCAGTTTACTGAATGGATCATCCATTAAACACCAAAATTCAAATTCCCTTGGAATTTCATATTTGATAAAAGAAATCTGGGACATTATAGTAGTGCTTCCCTTATATCCAAATGATATGAAACAATAAATCCTAAATATATGAGACTAAATTTTAATTTTTTTACTATCTTTGTAATATGATATGTAGATTTTGGTATAGCATGAATCGAATATTTAGAACTACTATATCCTTTAAACGGTGTCACCTAGGATTTACTGGATTGTTTTCTCCTACTATGTTGTACTTTTATTCACACCACCACACCTTTTAGTTTTAACTATTATTTCACATCTTGTGACTGCTTATCTCTAAAACTTGCGCAGCCCTCAATTATCCCATGCTACTATTCTCTTAAAAATAAAATCCAAATAAATTACTCAAATTAAACCTTATATTTCAACCATTATAGTTGTGATGTAGTTCTTAGTGAATATAAATAATTAATATCTTATCTTTTATTAACTATAATGTATAACATTATCATATAATATTAACTCACTCTTCTATCATCACTATAATGGTGTGACTGAAATAGTCATGATGTGATTCTTTATTGTGTAATAATAACTCAAGACAATTCATTCTCACATAATTTTAATGAAACCATGTTATGGTGTGATCAACAATATTAACACTATGTTTTTCTCTTTATAAATATAATATCATTACATTTATTCGTATTTATCCCTAATCAACTCAAAAGAGCTCCCAAAACATCCATGAGCATGTAGAAAATAAATTCATCTTTAAAACATTACAAATTAAAGAATGAATTGTGTTAAGAAACAGTTTTTAGCATCCCCCAAATACAAAGGTCATCTAAAAATTCCACCATATGATAGAATAATGATTATGAGAGGACAAAATCCCTTGGTTCATGATCAATTACAAATTTCTAATGTCTCAATTTATAGAAAATTCACTCCCCTTTTTAAATTCAATTCATCATGTATCTATAATATCTAATATGTCAATTGGATCTTCATTTTTAAAATATTTTACATTTTTTCAATTAGAAAAATGATTTGTTATATTGATAACCTTATAAACTTTACAAAAATACATTCTAAACATTAATAATTGAATATTCTATGTTCTATCATGAAAATAATAAATACACATTGAAGAATATTTTAAATATATTTATATCTCAAATAGAATGATCATTGTTTCATTGACAAGTGATTTAGATCAACTAATAAAGATTGGAATGATTATCTCCTCTAAGTTACTTTCTACAATTCTCATGAATATCTCTCAAAATTTTAGACAAAACTTCTTTACTTCTCACCCATAACATCATTAGGGAAAAAACATTCATATTACATCGCTTAAACAATTTCATGAGGAAATTTAGTCATCCTAGATATTATAAACATGGATTGAAATAAATTTATTTCTTGAAAATATATAGTTCATTTTAAAATATTTTAGGCATTCTAAAATGGCCCCAAATGAATTTTTTATTTCATTATGGTATAAAAATTACCTCAACATATCATCATTAATTTTCCTTAAAGAGATGATATATAAAAACACCTTTGATACAATTTTAATATAAAAACATTAATCAACCATGCACTAAATCATAACATTTTTTGTTAAGAAAATTCATTTTTTATATTAATCATTCAAAAAACCTTCCTTGAAAATATTTTGACCAAATAAATTTATACCATTCTCACTTTTTTTAATAGGGAATCATGAAAAGTCTTCTTTTTCTATATTTACTTCCACACTATTTTTCAATTCATCAATATATTTTAAAAAATTTCTCATACAAATTCCACTTCTACCATGACATGACATAAATTATCTTATGGTACTATTTATTACAATAGCATCACTAATATTAACCATTATGGAATGGTCACTTCCTCACTCATTTTCACATGTATTTTACCTTGATTTGGTTCCTATCATCATAGGAACTATTCATTCTAGTCACTTTTCAAGAATGTCCAATCAATCTCAAACAATTTTAAAAAAAATCAAAATCATTCTGAAAATAAGGATACAATGTATAAAGATCAAAAATCATGAATTATCATCTTAGGAAGAAATTATATTTTTTTTCTTATATATATTATCTAAAAACAATACTACCAGATAATGTAATGGTTGTGAGATATCATAATCTATTCCTTTTAAGAATAATTCAAATATTGTAATAGTTCATCTAAATATGGACCAATGTCTCTTTGATATCCTCATGGATTTCTTCATCCCCATCCCACAAAATCGTCATATATATGTATATATATGTATGTATATATTATTTTGATGGTGAATTTTGAATTTTATATGGATATTAAAAGTGTGAGTGAAGTAATAATTTTTCAAATTTATTACCTTATAATAAATAAGTACACATAGTGAAACACGTATATAATAGTACATAAGAAATGTAGGGGTTGACACAAGGTTTATTGTGATATATTTTTCTTTTATCACTGTATCATTAATTTATATGCAAATATGATTTCTAGAATTATTTTTACAAAAAAATCATGGGAAATTTTGTTCCTATAGAGTGTATGATAAATGAGAATTCAATAAAAATATGGATTTGGTGTATATTGTGGAAGATAATTTTAAATGTGCATCATGGAGTTACTGTAAAAAACCTCTAATTTATTATATTTGGCCATTGATTATGTATAATATGATTGTTATTAAGGGAATTTTTTCGATTTTCAGTGTACTCTATATAATATATGATTAATGAATATATATAAAAATGTTTTTGAAAATATTATAATGAACCATTTGAGACCATTGGATTTTATTTTTAAAGTATGAGAGATACATTCCAGTGGAAAAAGAAATTAAAATGGAGATTTTGATACCTCTAATATTTTAGTGTTATTATAATTGCTTTCAACTAGATAAAATAAGTATCAATCTACACAAATATAAAATAGTGGAAGGATATTAATGATAATCCGTACATTAAATATGACTAACCCTCTATTAGTATAGTTAGAGAATCCTTAATGATCATGGGTTGGTTGGAAGATAATCTCATACTAGAGTTGAAGATTTATTATGTATCAGTAAAAAAATATAGGATGAAATTATAAAGGATATAATTTAATCATCCCCTAAAATAAATATTTCATATCAATTGGATTGATATACTTCGATGTTCAATCTAAACTTATATTTTTATTTAACTGATCTAACTAACTCAAACATATAATAATATTTTTGAAATATTTACACTCCCAATACAAGATACACATTCTAGAATATAAATATTAATTTTTATAGTATATATATTTTAACTAAACAATGGTATTAGAGACATAATGACATATAAACATATTTAAGTACAAATATATTGGTAAATAAAGGTGATTACATATCATGAACGAATATTTTATACAAATATATAGAAATATGGATGCTATTTGATGTAATGAATGAATAATAATGGATGCAACGCTATCAAAAATACGAATGTAAAGAATCAATTATCAACATATATTATTTTAAAAAATCTATGAAAATAGAAGTTAAATAAATTCATAGTTTCTTTCCATATAGTGTTTTGAAAGAATTGTGATAGTTTCAACATATCATAAAAACATTAAAGACGTACTATATTATTAACACATAATTAATTATTGAAAAAAAATCACAGAATGGAATATATTAAGATCAATATGATAGAAAAACAAAATATAATTATGTAAGAATAATCGTAGATATTCTACAATAGTAAAATTTTCAAAATATTTAAGTATAATAAAAAATTTGATGAATTAATTTTAAATATCAATAGTGAAATATTATAAATATTTTTGGAAAAGTAGATCTCCTGAGGAAATACGTTTTCATCAATTATTTAATTAATTTAAATGAATAGAAAATACTAAGTGAAAAAAATAAATTTATCCAACTCAACATCATTTCTAATGGACATATTTACTGATATTGAGAGTTGAAAGATTCACTAAATATTATGAGAATAAAAATTTCAATTTTGACCAACTAATTTTTTTACTAGATCCTATATCATCTTTAATAACTATAATTATAATGTTTAGGTTTCGTAATGTAATATAACATACCAATATTCATATTTTCATTGAATATATAGAGGAAATTTTGGAAATAATTTTGAAAATAAATGATTGTAATAAAATGATTCTGTGAGTTAGAGAATTCTAATATCTTATTTCTCAATTCCTTTTTTAAAAAAATTTATTATATAATTCAAATAGAAAATTATATATCTTTATAGGATATTTCGTATACTAAAAGGTGTTATTTATTTTTTAATTTACCAGTTAATTATCTAAACATTATTTTTAAATAAATAAATCATATAGATTTAGACTTGTATATCCATTTTATTGGAAGTGGGAATTACTTGTATTGAAATTTTTTATATCAATTATGGGGATAAGATCCACTAAACAATTTGGGTAAACATTAATGAATATTTAGAGATGATGACTTTCTTTAATATGTATGAGTACGTATTATTTATGCTGACCCTCTTTAACATAATTTATATTCTATTATTATTATATATTATATTATTCTGTTTTGTACAAATACACATTATTTTTTTTACATTTTATATTCATTTCATGATTCCAAATTTACGTTATGTGATTTTGAGAACTGGATCATTATTAATTTCAATTATTGATATTCAATATTCTATACATTATATACTAGAATTTATTTTCCTCTAAATATCTATGAATTACTCTAATGATCATTATATAGATATTTTATTTGTTTATATAATTGGTTGGAAACATTATTCATATTAAGAAAGTGATATTTCAAAGTATTTTCTAACTCATTTGTTTTAAATATTTTATCACCTACCATTTTGTATTTTAATACATTATTATTTGTACTGTTAATATTTATATTCATTTATTAATTCCTTTTAATGACAAGATTCTATAGAGTGGATTTTATGTTAAATTCTTATCCTCGATTAACCCCCTCCCTTGAGGTTTTCTTTATTAGATTATATTTCACATACACTCATTATGAAGGAATTTGGTATCAAAAAGAAGTATTTATCCATATTACAACTCAATAAATCCCCAAATAAAGTAATAATGGTATCATCATATCATAATGAAAATTAATATCCTCCATTTTTTGATACTGTTTATTATTTTTACTGGCATTATTGAATATAGTCATAAATTTTATTTATTATTTTATCTAGTTAGATCATACTTATTAATCCTTATTGTTAACTAATAAAATAATTTACACTATTTAATCCTAAGGAAATTTAAATGATTGATTTAAATGTTTATGTTTAACTTTTCATAATATTACATATCATTAATAATGTTGTTAAGTAAGTTTTATCATACAACAGTTCTTATTAAATTTACAATGCTCTATATTTGACATATGAATCATACAAAAAAGATCATTCCTCAAGAATCAGGATTCTTTCAATAAACTTTTTAGTTAGAATTATTATATATTATGGTATGATATATATATATATAGTATTTAATTATAATATACAATCTTTAAAAAATAAATTTTTATATACTCTGGTGGAGATTCATCATCAACATAATCACTAAAAAAGAAGATGATCTATAAATTGTGATAGTGTAACTAATGAAAATTTCTTCATGAAATCTTAATAGAAATATATATTTTAAATAAGTAAAGGAAATTTTTAAAATTGTTTCTTAAGAAAATTCTAAAAAATGGGAGAAAATATACATCCCAACTAAATATATCTATATAGAATATCCAACCTAAAAGAGAATTCAACATCATATTATCCCTCCAAATATGAAGAATAAGGCTCATAATTTAATTTTTCATGGATCAACAAGTGTATAAATGAATTTAAATTGAATCATAAGAATCTAAAGGATATAAATATAATGCTTTGACACAAGTTAGATTCATTTTATTATCAAACGAGTAAGGTATCTATTTATAAAAACATGGTTTTTTAAATTAAGTTTCCTACCATATAAGTAGTAACATATAAAAAACCACATTTTATAATGAAGATATATACTTATTAATTAGTATCAGCCATTTAAAACATTTCCCTTTATGCAAAAATAAATATAAATTCATTATGTTTCGGATGGAAAGTTTAAATAAGTGTTATAAAAATTTAAATTGGGTTGAAAAAAATATAAAAAACATCTTTTGATTCCAGAACTATGAAAATTACATATGGGAATGGTTATTAGGAATAATATGGTAGGAATTTCTATCAAAATTACTTAATTATATTCATAAAAAATTGTTCTTAAGAATTTTCAAAATTTTAGACATACTAAACTAATTTTTTCGACAAAATGTTCACAATATTTTATCACGTTCTAAGCCTTATTTTCTATATACTTATGGAGATTTTAGAAGAATATTGAATAGAATGAATCAAAGAATGTATGTACACTAAAGAATCTATACGTATAATACTCTATAACTAAATCTATATGAGTACCAAATTATAAAATTATTAACGTATATTATAAAGAAAATAAAGTTAAAACATATGTGAAAGTAACTACCAGCAAAATAAATTATTAATACTTCATCAAGTATTATTGATTTATACTAGTAAATAAGAAATAACATCTTACCAAAATATACCCTGAGTATATATATATTTTTACTAAATTTATATGAAAATGAGTGGGAGAAATTATTATTTATATTCTCCATTGATGTTGAAGAAATGTATAATAAATTTTATATAATGGGATCATGTGTTAAAAACTAGAACATTCTGAGATGTTTTCTTCATAACTAATAATTAATATACATAGGTATGATTAAAATATAAAAATTACTTGAAAATGATATTATGATTTACATTTATAAATAATTTTTTGTTAATTTATTCTCTCATTAAATTAATTTGTATTTCCATTAAAAATAATATTTTGAAGTGATATTTCAAATTCATGGCTAAATATAGTGATGGTTGAAATAAATTCATAGTTATATTGTAAGGTAACATTTTTATACATATATATATTATCTAGAATTTTTTGGTATTCCTATATTGAAAATTATACTAAGTGATTGATATTTATTCAAGATTGTTCCTTTTACTTTGTCACTCTATAACACTTTCAAGCTTTATCAACCAAGAAATATCTCTATCAATTTCCCTATCCCTAAAGGATATTAATGTTTGTCCCATTTTTCTATACATTATCCATATTAATTATAAACCACTTACACCTCTTTCGAAATTTTTTATGAAATGGGGGAATGTGATGTTTGATTATCACAAGAAAATCATAAAAAAAAAAGAATATTCATTCTCATATATAATGTATTTTGAGAAAGAAATTTATATAAAAATTAATCTTTATTTATAGCCATGCTAAAATATGATAAAAATAACCAACTCTTGGTATGTGAATTCTCTATAAATATATTCTACTATAACATCCCCACCCCAAACCATATTCTTAGTAATTACAGAGATTCCACTAAACATTAGTGATGTCCCCCATAGAAAAAAAGTCAAAAATAAATTCCATGTTCTTAAAAAAATTGTGGAATGATTTTACATTACATACATAAAACAATAACAAATATAAAACCAAAATAAGATATAAAAAATTCATGATATAAAAACAAATAAAAACCCAATGATAGAATCAATCATTAATATGATAAACAATAGGAAAAAAACAATAGAAATTCTATAATACCCCAATACATAAAAGTATCTAAGGCACTAATGTGGAACCACAATAACTCCACCTCATGACCATCTCCAAGACACAACTACCAAAGGACACAATTCAAACCCAGTGATTCTCTTCTAGAAAAGAATCAATTATTCCACTAATTTGTATCATGGTAAATAAAATATTTATATACACTTAGGTCTATATGAAGGGGTAAGTATAATACTCAGTATAGAATCACATAGACATCCCACACACACCACTAGAATAAAAAAAATTATCTCAAAATAATCATATATATAGCCAAACTAAATGAGGATAATAAGGAAGTATTGATAAATATACAGTTGCAGAAAAAGGTAACGCAGATGATGACAATAAAGTCTCACTAAACATCCCATACACATGAGGGGTACCAATCCATTTCAACCCTTGTCGGCACATGGGAGTGGGATTGCATGAGCCCAAAATTAGCACCACAACTATGTATAACCCAATTTTACCTTTACATATTATTTTATAAACACATGAGACACAAAACAATTTAATTTCTCATATTATAAATCATTTATCTTGAAATTAAATATCCACTTTGTGTTTTACTGAAAATTATATTTTCTATAGAAAATAGATAATATATAATAAAAGAGCTAGGAGGTTAAACTAAAGAAATTTTATCAACAATCATAAGTATGGATTTTCCAAAATTAAATCATTAATTATATATATATAAGTAAAGTTATATAGAATCCATGTTCCTATAATGAAATCATACAATAGGGAAAATGGGAAGAGGTTTTTTTATATGTGTGAATCATGCAGAAAAATCATTAATATTTAACATATCCTAAGATGAATCAAGAATAGGAATAATTATTGTTATTTATTGGGAAAATAAGTTTAAAATATTATTTAATATTCCCAAAAACCTCACTCCAATTCTTCTCTGTAATATATCCTCCCCCTATGTTTGGTAGAAAAATCCATTATTTTAATACCCATGATGGATGGTACCATTCTCTACATCTGGCATGGTGTGGCCATCCAAGACATTTGGGTATTTTCTCATATTACCAACATCAAGTAGCACCAAGATTTGGAATACGTTATGGTGAATTCTCCCTAGCCATTTTTTAGGGTTATAATGTGAGACTAAAAACATATTTCTATTATACCCATCCACTAGACATTTTGGCCTATCTGTTTTACACATTTGATCATGAAATCCACCATGCCCACCAAAAAGGGAGGTTATTGTGTGTGAGTCTGTCCACATATCTTAGAAAACTCTCACACTCATAAAAAAATAGGATAAGGATCACATCTTTCACTATGGTTGGTCCCATAGCGTGATAAATCCCAGAAATCCAAAACTCGACATCCTTCTACAAAAATTCCTCAAAAAGTACATTAACCCAAATCAACCCATTTTATATTGTAACAAATTAAATAATAATAACATACCTCATATTGAGGATTCTATATTCTTCACCCCCCCCCCCATTAATCTTTCCAACCTCATAAATCTAGAAGATGTCGACATTTTCGAAAAGAATTGGTCATTTGTCTCGAATATCCTTCTCCCTTATCAGAGTCTCTTCTTATATATGACCATTTTTACATAATATATTCATAATACATATTCATAAACCACGCAAGAACATGTCCTTCTTATCCAAAATATGAGTTGGGGTGTGCACAAATGTTCCATGAGATAATATATTAACATGGTCCCAAAAATGACATGGGCTGGGTCAAGTTTATACTTATTCCAATATTATATATGGAAACAATTATGAATAGATATTAATATGAGTGAAATATCTAAATAATAAGAAACCACTTTGAAAAGTACCAAAAATTCAAATAGTATAACATATCTAGGGGAAAACTTATCTTTCCTTCCCAGAAAATGTTTCCCTGGCCTTGGAGAAACTCATGAGAATACAAGATGAGTCACTTGAAAGGGAAAGGGTAAATGATGACGATATTCATAAAATTTCTATTAGATTTGGGTTATTTTTATACTCTTATGAATCCTAATTATCTTCTCATTAGTCTCATACAAAAGGACTGGTTCAATAAATAAATTTTCCTAAGTATCAACCAAGAAAATTGGAGAGTGACATGTATGGTTATACAATGACTCATATGGGGCATTTTGTATCATGAAATAATAACTATTCTTTCATCTAAATAAAAATTTTCTTCCCATAAACCACTAAATTCCATCACACATACACTGATAATATCCTCTAATGTTTAAATAATATTCTTTGGATTTCCACCTATTTGGAGATGATCTTTCATGCTCATAGTCAACTTGGTTGCACTCACTTATTGTAAGGATTTCCAAAACTGTGATTTGATTCTATTTCCATCATCAGATATAATAGAAACATTTACCCCATACAATTTCACCACGTATTAAAGATAATATTTGATAAAAACAACTATATTAGCCTCTTAAGTTGGAATTAAGTGTGTTGAATTTATGATTTGTTCAATAATCAACTAAAAGGAATTATCTTTTTTATTTTTTTCTCATTATTCTAGGGAAAAATTCTATTCCAATATACTACCACTTCCATACATCTCTAGAAATTACTGTAACATTTCATCTAACCTCTAATATTCAACCATGGCATGTTGATAGGTAAGATATTGTATAACGTACTTGACCACCTTCTACTCCACACCCAACCACCGAAGGTGTTTCTTATTTCTATATATACTTTTTGAGGACCTGGGAGGATAGTCCACTTGGAATGATAATAATTTGAATGTAGTGGGTTCTTAAAATATAAAGTAACTATGATATGATCCTGAAAGTAAAAAATATAATTTTCATCTTCTTTACATCTATTAATGTTCACACCACCATTGAGGTTCATTCTTATCATAATTAAATCAGTTTTTGATTATCGGTCCACCTTGATTTTTGTTAACTAGGTTTTGAATTAATGTAAAAAAATAAATATGCAACATTACTCAATTCATCACCTTCTAAGTGAAAATTAGTAATAACTACTGATATTTTTCATTGATAATGTGTTTATCTAACTACTATATCATACAAATTATTTCATAAATCATAAGCTATAGAATTTTTATTCCCCAGTGTTAAACCAAGTACAATTTAAATACATAAAGATATTCTATCTAGCTTCATCATCTTTGGATCATGTCCCTGTCTGAGAATATTTTTTTCTAGATGTTTTAATCTATAAACATGGAAAAAATTTCACTATCGAGATTATGGTACCATTTTTTTAATTCTTAGAACCCTGTATATATATATATATATATTTAAAGGTCATGTTTTGAATAGTTCTTATCATGAATCCTTATATTTCATGAGAATAAATATATGAAATGATTTATCTAAAAGATAAATAATCTTATCCTAGATCTAATCACAGTAGGAAAGATAACATAGCCCTCACTTTGTTACGGTAAGATAATAATCGATGTTGATGTGATCTAATTATTCAGTTATTTTAAAAAATTGACCATATTATGTTTGGAATAAAGGAATACTCTTTCTTTGTAATTTAATCAAAACAAAATAGATATGTAAGATGTAATGGAAAAAAGTGAAGGCAGTACCTGATAATCCTTAAAAACATCATATCTTGTAGAAATTTTTAGGTAGTTTCCATGATATTACAGCCTTAATTTTTTTAGGATCGACTAATATGAATTTTTTAGAAAATAAATAAATAAGAAATTGATATTATTATATCAAAAAATTACATTTTAAAAAATTCGTATAATGAAAATGGTCTTGAAATGTACGCAATATAATATCTACGTGTTTTTCATTGTCATCCTACTTTTGAGAATACACTAATATATCATCATTGAATACCAAAATGATGATCCTATGTATCTATGAAATATTAAACTAATACACTCCATGAATAATTTTGGTGCATTAGTGATAGAAAATATAATGAACAAGTAATATTTATAGTCATAATGAATTCTAAAATATATCTTAGGGATATATTTTTTCTTGACATAGAGTTGGTGGTACCACTACTGGTGACAAATTTGGAGAATGACTTGTATATTTTTATCAGACCAAACATACAATTAATTATATGAAGATGATATTAATTATTTATCTTAACATGAATCGCCTTATGATAATAAATGAATATTAAGATTGTGTCATTTTCCTTCTTAACAAATATAATTATATAAACCCAAAAAGAATTAATTAGTATTATGAAACCCTTTGTTTTTAAATCATGAAGTTGGACATTTATCTAATGAAATTATATTAGTGTCATTATATATTATGGATGGTAAATATGATTCATTCTTATGAGTAATTTGATATAAAATCATCTTCCCTTATACTTAGTAGACCAAAGAAGTTATCTATAAAATATAGTTTTGGAATCATTATACTATGATAGGATAAAATCTATGTTCAGTTACATCAATAGACACTAAGTTGATTTCTATCTATTGATACGATATTCATCCAATAACTATTATTAAATTTTCTACCCTTCTTAATTAACATCCCATTCCCATTTTAAAATCAAAAAATACATTGGGATATATAGATATTACATTTAATTTATAGCAGTGAATGTGATCTGTGACTGCTATAATCCAATATATTCCCAGGATTTGGATCAATATGTCTACTTCTAAGATAGAAAATACCACAAAAATGTGACCTGTTTAATGGTGATGGAATATGTTGAACATTTAGAAACCTTACATGCACATTTCCATAGAGGTTTCTTGATTCTCATAATGTAAGGCATTATATCCAAAGACAAGACCAATTATTCTTCCACCTAATATGAAATATAATATTGGCAAGAACGTGTGTCATGAAAAAATACATAATTGTAGAGTCTATGATAATATTACCTCAAACCATTTTGGTTAGTTCATTATTGGTTTGAATCAATGAATAAACTCCAAAAAAAAATTCATTCCACTCCCCATGAATATTTCATGCCCCCTTACTAAGGTGGTTCCTACTAAGGTGTTAGGGAATTTTTTAAATCTCCTTGATTCCCACTATAATACATGAGATAACTGTTCTAGAGATAGTATCTTGTTTTATCTTAAAATTCCTAAAACATAGCAAAATGATCACCATAAGTTGAATTTGGTATATACGTAAAATAGAACTAGTGAAACCCATTCCAACAACATTAATGAAATTATAGAGGAAATTTCATGCATTCCCTATTTATATTATACATCAAAATACAATGGAAACAACTTGGATGATTAATGTGACATGGGTAAAAAGAAATTTATCTAATGAATTTATTCTCTAGTGTTCCAAAACCCTAGAAGTAAATCTCCCTTCTATGTTTATTCTTAGAACAAGAGATCCCACCAATGTTAGGGAGGAAAGAAGAATTCCCTAAGCTGTTGTTTCCTATAATATATTTTCCACAACAATATCAATGATCACCATATACATGTATTTATTGATGTATAACATAACCACTCTAGAATTAATGATCAATATTAGGCCTTCTTCTAACATTTATTCTATGAAAAATTCACTAGTTTTGACTTATAGATAATGAAATGTGCATAAATTTAGATCTTTATTCTATAACTGAGAGTTACTTACTTTGTTCCGAATAAATTTATTTTTTGAAACACTTGGAAGGAATGTGAGTATTACAATTTTAAAAAAAATCCTCAAATTCATCCCACATGAGGCCTTAGTTGAATTTTTTTAACAGCTAAGTCCTAAAATTCCAATGTTAGGTTCTAAATCATATATATAATGATATTCACATTGTGTATAACTATTGAAACTACAAAATAAAAAATTATATTAACCCTCAAAATCCATGATTCTTATTTCTTATGTCCAAAGTCACCCCAAAAGATCAGTGTTTTTTTCTTTTGAAATTATACTAATAAATCCACATAAGACGGTTCCTCATGTTGACATCTTTTTTCAAAAAACAAGAATTATTTCATAGTGATCCTAATAAGATATTGATTAACTTATTGTTTTGGGGGATCTATATTATACTCAGTATCCTTTTTATGGTTTCAAAGATTAATAACCCTTGGTATTTCCAATTTTTTTAGAAAAATTATTATCCTACACTAAAAAAATACTTTGATGAAATATAATTTTCCTTAAATTCAAAAAAAACGAATTATTAAATATAAAATAAGAATTATTCCATGTGGGAAGACATATACTAATTCCGGATATATAACTCAAATCAGTTAAACCCATGATAATGATGTGAAAAATAACCTAAATTTTCTTCATGACACTATTCATACCAAAAATACACTAGTAACATAACGTTCTATAAAAATAGGTTAGGTATTTCTTTGTATATTTACATTTCAGATCCCAAAAAATCCAATATCCATGCCTACCATCCCAACATATGGTCTTCATCAAAACAATACCATTTGTAACATTATATCCTTGACCCATTTTCTTGGGTAGGACTGATATTCTACTATCCATAAGTGAAATATCTTAGAAAACAAATTATGGAAAAAAAATCTATTCAGTTACAAAATCATAGGGGTGATTTTCCATCACCAAATGTAATAGATGGTCACACCATGATATAACAAAAATGTTTCATGACATAAAAACAAACCAAAATACAAATGATAGAATCAAAATAGAATCAGAGTTACAATAAGGAAGTTGAAAATATCCTGTCTACAACATCTCAGGAAATAAAATACTCAAATGAATAGATGTGGAACCATGAGGACTCCCCTATACAACTATCTCCAAGATCTAACTCCCAAGAACATGACTGTGGCCTTAGGATTCTCCACTAGTAAAGTATAAAATCATCATGTTACATGTATCATGGTAAAAATCATATTCATATGCACCAAGGTGAGTATAAATGGGTGAGTATATATCCTGATAGGAAATACATGAGACTTCCGACACAGACAAATAAAAAAATAACATGCTAAATCAAAACAATAATATACATAAAAAAATATGATAACAAGGCTTGTGGAGATATAGTTATAGTATAAGTGAAATGTAATCCTTACCATGAAGGTATCTAATGTCATGAGTACACACCAATATTAATCACACAAAAAATTCACATCTAGATAAAGCGGACCCATTGAATATCCCATACTCATGAGTAGTACTCATCCCTCCAGACCCAACACATCACTTGGAAGTGAAATCCCTTGAGGTAAAAATTACCCCTGTAATCATGTATAACCTAATGATCCCCCATCCATATAAATTTATGAAATCCTAAAAAAAATTCAACACTCTCACCCATATTTGAAATAATTTATGTAGAAATAATTTACTCACTATTTATTTTTCATAAAATCATCTTTTCTTTTGAAATTATATCTTATAAAACAAGATATTTAGGATTTATAGTTTAATAAATTTCAATAAAAATCACTAGTATATGTTTTTATAAAACTAAAACCCTTAATATATATATATGTATGTATATTTTAAGTGATATATAATCTATCTAACATTAGGACAATCATTAAAAAAACTCCAAGATGGAGAGCTTATGTTGCATGGAGGAATCACTCAGAATCATCTCAAGGAATGCCTATATCCTAATCCAAATCAAATATAGGGAAAAAATTTTATTCAATTGTTAAATAGGTTGAAAATATTATTTAATGTAAAATTATCTTAACACTAATTTCCCTCTTGAACATGGTTTCTTCCCAAAAAAATCTGGTTGAATATTCAATCATTTATTAAGCTATAATGATGGACACCATGCCTTAGACCATGACATGGTGCATTTACCCAGGATTTTTTGAGTAGTTTTTTGTTATTTAATTCTACCTAAAAAATATTAATACCATGATGTATGAATTCTCCTAAGATGTTTCAAGTGGAAGAAATGTGAGGTTGACCATGCTGAGCCACCACGCCCGTCAACTGGGTTTTTTGGTCCACTTATTTCCTTAAGTTGAGCCTTTGAGCCACTAAAACTACCAAATGGTAAATTATAGGGAATGGTGGAATCCTTAAAATGTGTACAAGTCCTATGACTTGAGTTCCAAAATTCTCAATACCATGACCTTTACCACAGTCGGTCACATGATTTGGTGAATCCATGAAATACCAAAGAACACATTTTTCAATCACTTTCCCTCCAACGCATCCCTAACCCAAAAGGAACCAACTTATTACATAAAATTACAGTAATAATCACATAAATCAACCAAAGAGTGTCACATTATCTAAAAAAATGTTTTTCAAATATATCCTTTAAATAAATACTTTATATTTAAACATAAATTATATTAAATGTTTTATATTTATTTTTATTTTATGGATTCCACTTGTATTTTAGTTTTATAGTAACTAAAAGTTATATTTAGAGGAATTTTTTATATAATTAA
This sequence comes from Viscum album, assembly GCA_963277665.1. Classification (NCBI taxonomy): domain Eukaryota; kingdom Viridiplantae; phylum Streptophyta; class Magnoliopsida; order Santalales; family Viscaceae; genus Viscum; species Viscum album. The sequence continues at coordinate 1,928,311,394 of OY728150.1, read as the reverse complement.
CTTATGTTTTATTGTCATTGTGAGTTTTATTATCATCTTTTTTTCATTATGATTTTCCTCTCACTATAGATTATTAAAAACTTAAGGATAGATTTATGATCTTTATAATGTCACATTATTCTAATCTTATTAGACCCATAGAATAAATGGGTACCAAAAATGATATTTCCATAAATAAAAAAAATTAAAATAAATTATAGGTTATAATAATATTGAGAATTTTCTATCATAACATCCATTTATTTGAAAAAATAAAACTTTTAAAATATTAAATGTTTCATTAATCATTGTTGACAATTTTTGATTTACACACAATCCAACCATTAATTTACAAAGGTCATTCTTGATACCCCGGGTAAGAAACTAGTATGTTGGAATCAAGGATACACTAGGGAAAAGTATTTCACATTTATTAATAAATACAAAAGTTAGAAAAAATTATGATAATTTTCTATGGCACATCCATAAATTTTACATCATGTGAAGCAAAATAAATATTTTTATACATAAAATAGACCAATCCCGGCATAAATCAAAAATAAATAACAATATCCATTAGCATAATAATTAAATACTAAAACATAAAATAATTCCACACTAAAATGTCAAAATACAATAAATGATGAATTAGATAATATATTTGTATATATATATGACAAAAAGTACACAAAAGCATCTCAAAACACAAAAATGATGATATACTTGTAATATAATCCACCATTTGATAAAATATTCAAATATCTATCCTATATTGGCTCATGATTATGAGTCTAAAAATAGTATACTCTGAAGAACCCAAAACTAAAGCTACCAAATCCACTAAGTCTATAGATACAAAGTATTATATGTGAGTGTGAAAAAAATAATTTAATATGTTTCCACAAGGAAAAGAGTCCAAAAGACTTCCTTTATAAAAATACATTCCAAATATTCTTGTTTTATATAGAATATAAGGAATTATTACTTTTGAGAATTAGAAAAATTCCTAACCTTGCCTCAAATCCATTTTGAAATCAATAATGTTCCTTAAATGAAACATTTTATTCCTATATTTAAAACCCAATTTCAAATATTTTATTATGGAATCCTTATAAAGAGTAATTTACAAAACCACTTTCAAAAACATATAATAAAAACTACAAGACGGAAACCAAAATTTAAAAAATAAAGTCAAAATTTTATTCATGATGGTTAATAGGAAATATTTAGAAATAAGTAGTAAGGTAAAACAAATATAAAGAGATACTATCTGCTAGTGTTATGATTTAATAATATATACTAGAATAAGATATAAAATTAAAACATAACATGGTAGGAGAAAAATCCATGTTTAAAATATCATAATGAAGTAATTAATAAAATTAAAATATAATTATACTCAAAATTTAGTAGTAAGGAAGTATAAGTAATGTATTTGTAGTCATGGGAAATTACTTAGGTCCTAGTGAGATGATCCTGAATATACTCAAAGAAAATTAACACCTATTAACCTATTAGTGTTTCTCTAAAAAATTTCCACCCTAACATATTCTTCCTATAAAAACCAGTTAGCACTCTCCATATACAAATCATGTCGTAACTATGAGATACCACTCTATACATAAACATGACTAGCATAGAAACCACCTCTCAATCTATAAATTAGATACCCAGTGTTTCAATGTTATTAGCCACTAGAGGTAAGGAAACATTTTATATCACATCAACCATATATCAATAAGGTAGAACATATCAAATAAACCCAATGAAATGACCTCATCCCACCTATGTATAATCCATTAAAATAATATCCCCTTTTTAATTTAAATAATCATCAAAAAAATTACTCTTAAGATCTCAAATATTATATAAATCAATATTAAATGGTGATTAAAAAAAGGTGTATCTTATTATATTAGAAAACCTTTTATATAAGGTACCAAAGTAGAATTTAGTTTTAGGTTGATATTCAAACATATTTATATCCAATTTATAAAACTATTTAATTCAAATTGTTTATTGAAAATCTTAGTTTCAACTATAGAATAAAAATATTTATCCAAAATATTCAATAAACCACATATATATGAGCATAACTTAATTAAACAATAAATTAAATATATTAACTATAAATAATCTCAAAAATAATATAATAACATTTCAATGAAACTCATAAACTTCCCAAAATTGCTATATCCAAATCAAAAAAACCCATAAAACTTTTAAAACAGCCAATGGAAAATCCTTAGAAACCATTTTATAAGATCAAAACACCATATAATTATTAATTCCTTTGTAAATATACTATTATTCATTTTAACAAACACATTATATATATAATATATAGTTATAAAAATTTATGAAGAATAATTCATGAAATCCCTTGTTTATTTTAGGTAGTGAAACTATAAAGCACTATAAAAACATTTGGAGACATACTAGGGATCAAAAAGTAAGAATAATTTTAGGGAAAATTGATTTATCAAACTCATGAATCTCATGGTATTTTAAGAAACTATAATATCATGGAAACAATTACCTAGGTCTATCATGTATGGCATGAAAAATTCAAATACATAGATTAGATAACCAAAGAAGAAATCCAATACCATATCAAACAAGAACCACAAGGTTTAGAAAACCCTCAACCCATGGTTTGACCACTAAATCCACATGGAGATAAAAAGAGAATTAATATAAGTGGAAGAGGGTAAAATTATATCCAAACATGAAAAACATAAATAAAAATAGAAAAGGATATGTTGAGAATCAAAAAGAGGGAAAGCAAAATTGTGTAAGGATCTATATTAACGGGTGTCAGATGAATGGGGGTGAGAGACACAAGGGGTTTTAATTTGATAATAGTGGATGGGTGATTTCATCTTTCTAATAATTTGATCAAGTCAGATCATTTTGATGAATGGTTCATGAAACTATGCACCATCTTTATTACCATCACTGGAAAACTCTAGGAGTTACCTCATGGTTTGGACACATTGTTTAGAAACCCTGTTCCAAATATGAACAAGTCACTTAAATAGATCTCAACACCTACATAGTTTCTCCTAATCATTTTTAATGGTTTCCTCTAACATTTTGATAACTATATTGAGAAAATTTACATCATATTACATCACATAGTTTCCATTGGGTATATAAGATTATGTCACCTGGTTTTCCCTAACTGGGCATTAACCATGTAGGGACATTTTATATATAAAAAAGTAAGGGTATCTGTATATTTTTTCAAAATAGTTTATTAACCATGTATCTATATAGAACTATTAAAAATTAAAAAAACATATCCAGATTTCACCAATTCTAAAAAATTCAATAACTTAATAAAATAACCCACAAAAGTAATATCTGGATGTGACAATTCCTCTTACCATATCACTTTACTCCCAGAAAAAAAACATACGTAGAAAAGGAATGATAGGATTATAATTAAAAATAATATAAGAGTAAATCCAATCAAAAAGGAAGGAGAAATATGAGGTAGAATTATGGAGCCAATTGGGACTAAGGGAACCAATAAATCAAAATACCTATCCAAATTCACAAAAAATATAACCAAAACTCCCTTGGGAGAAAATATAAAAGTTATATCCATAGTGGATCTTTATACCATATAAGGTTTACAAAAAAATGGAGGGATAAGAGGAAAACACTATTAGGTAATAAGAATCCAAAATATATGGAATATACTAATGAGATAAATCCAACAAGAGAATATGGATGGGAAAAATGTGGTTCCTTGAGTATATTCCACTAAAATACTATTAAGAACTGGTCATTGGTTAGGGTTCGTTCATTTTTTGATACATAAATTTATATAATTTCTAAATATGACCTGGTCAACCATACTGGAGATAATTCTTCAAAACATTCAAAAAATAAGGTTTTTAATATTCAGGATTTCCACACTTAAAACACACAAGGGATCACTGATTCACTAAATGAATAAAAATAAAATTGTAATATCTCCTCTAAATTATTTTGATTCTATAACTCTAGATTATCCTAGTCCAAATTCTCTGAGTATATTGAACCTCCACTAATATGAAAATAAATAGGGTCACCATCCATCCTAGGATGGCCCCTAAAAATAAATTCCACCATTATGAACATATTAACCATATCCTCATATGAATTGAAGTCAAATAAAGATGCCCACGATTTTAGGTTTTTATGGATACCCATATTAATGAAATGAACCTTCAATGATTCTCTAAATACTAAATATGAGGATAATGAAATCAGCACAAACAAAATAGTCAAATACCCCTTTACTTTTAATTCACTGTTATGTAGTCATAAAATCTTAATCATGTTATTCACCTTCAACTATTTATGGTAATCCCATTAAATTTTTATAGCCTTACTAATTTCCGTGTAATATAATTCAATAAATAAAGCATAAAAATGGTCACTCGTTATTTCTAGCCTGGTAGTCTGAGGTGGATCTCACTCTCAATGCTTCTTGAGTACCAAGTAATTTAAATATTCCTCGAATACTAACTAGATCCCTTATACACACTAAATTAATTTGATATCAATGAAACAATAAGGGAATATTGAGATCTTTTTGGATCTACATCTCTACAGGGATGCATAGTAGATTCAAAAACTTAAAAAACTATATATGATCCTGAGAGACTGATATAAGGAACATATCATGACAAAAACTTCTTACAATCCTTTGATAATTGTTTTGGTTGAATACAATAAAAGATGAAGCGTGTGACATAAAAAATACTTTATACTCAACTCATCCCAAAAAAACCATAGGACAAAATAAAAATCCACAATATTAAGTCATAAGAATTATGTATAAAATAAAAAATAGGAAATTATAAATTTTTCTTTAAAAATCATCAATAAGATCAATATCAATAGTATCAGTTTCAAAATTATGAATTTCCACAATAAAATTTAGTTTTCCAATTCACAATTTCATAATTAAAATCATTTTAAAAATCCCTAAACATCAAATCAATTTTAATTCATTTTTGAATACTTATTTATTAATTCCAGAGCTAATATTTTACTAGTAAAATAATGTTTCCTCCAAAAATTATTAATGAAATCAAGTTATATAACATTGATGTAGCATGAAAAGGATCATTATTTCATCCCAAATAGTAAACACCCATATCCAAAAGTAACATAAAAATGGAATGATTTCAACATAAAAATTTACAATAGTTCAGTGGTTGAACATGTTTTGGATGTAAAATTTGGAGAAACATCTACTAATCATCAAACTATCTTTGGGATATTAAAAAACCATTTATATGATGTCCACATTGTTTTCCAAGCAGCATGTTCAAACCATTTGCCTCTAGTTTCCCCAATTTTTAGCATGATACTTTAAAAATATTTAAACAACCCTTATAGTCTCAATATAATTCATAATTCCATTAATATATATCATATTATATCCAAAATTTTATAAATTAATTTCAAACTCAAGAATCAAAAAATAACTACCCCTGGTAACTAAAGGCTCTAAATGAGAAAATTATAACTCAACATTTCAAGAACCTACCTCTTGATTAATAATAAAACAAATTTTCCCTAAAAATTATTAATGAAATTCATTCAAATAACATCACTTTTTCACTAAAATTCTCTCTATTTAATCCCAACTAGTAATCACCAATTTCCAAGAGTAACTCAAAATAATAAAGAGTTCAACAAAAACATTTAAAATGGGGTTAGCAGTTGTATGTGGTTTTCCTAGATGTTTTGGTGAACAATTCTCCAATAATAAATATTCCATTTTAATTTTAGAAAAACCATTCACATGATATATTCATGGTTTATCATATAATGAAATCCAACCATATACCCCCAATTTTTATTTAATTCCCATCTTGAAAAATGAAAACCCATTAAAAACTCGTATATCCTAAATATAATTCAGAACACCATTGATATGGATATCAAAATATATCAAAACTTAAACTAGAAACAAATATCATACTCAAGTCTCAAAACATCACTACCAAAGGTAACTTGAGGCTTTGAATGGTAAAGAGATAGATTGACTCAACCTACAATACATCTTGAGTTAGATAATTATTATCTCTAGTCTACCATTACTTCTAAAATATGAATATTGTTCTCTAATACCATTTCTTCATGAACCAATTCGTGATTTCCTGACCCAATACTTGAGTCATCTCATGGTAAGCTTTGAAGTGTGTTCCCAATCCCTATAGGCTAAAAACTAGTTCCTAGGACTCAAGATTACAATAATGGTAATGATTTCACACTCAATATTAAATAAACAATTAGTCAGTGATTAATTAGAATCCTACATTGTATTTCTATAAGTTTTAATTCCATGTGAAAACAAATAAATATTTTTAAACATAAGAAAAACAAAATATAAATGACTCAAAAATAAATAACCCACTCAACTTAAATAATGAAAAAATACGGAAGCATACAACATGAAAAAAATATGATAACAATATACATAAAGTATGAATTAGCTAATACATATTTACAATAATGTAAGAAAAAATAATCCCAAAGAAAAAATCCAATGATCTCTTCATTACCCATGCTCAACATCAAACAACATCATCAAAACTTCCTATATGTGTGGCCCAATAATATGATTTCATAAATAAGAGATTCTCAAGAACCTAAAACATTCCTTTTGAAAACTTTACATCCTATGGACACAAAGTGGTAAATGTAGGGTTTGAGAAAAATAGTTCATTGGGTTTCCACCAAGAAAAGATTCCTTATATTTTTTTAATTCATCCCACATATTATAGTTTGAAATACAACATAAGAAAGCAATGGTTTCTATATTCTTGGAAAAAATTCAAAATCATAACTCTAATCAATTCATAAATATATATGATTCTTTAAAACAGAAATTAAATTATTTCATTTAAAAAATCATTGGATATATCTCATTATAAAACTATTTTAATGGACAATATTCAAAAACTCCTTCAATGCACTCTTAGAAGTAAAATAAGAAAGGACCCAAAAGTAACCAAAAAAGTGATATATATATATATATATATATAAGTAAATATTTATTGTAATTATATATAAATAAGTATTCAAGTAATATAGATATCATTAGAAACTATATAGTAGCATTAGGCATTAATAAGTAATAATAGAATATGAAATACATTAAAAATATACCTTAATAAGAGATAAATACAAGTATTTAATATGAAGATAATTAATTATTGAAAGTAAAGTATAATTTAATCAAAATTTTATTGTATAATAGTCTATGTACAGTACTCATAGTCATGGAAATCCTCATATGTCCTTGTAAGATTATCCAAGGCATACTCATGGAAAACTAACACCTTGAATCCCATTAGTGTGTCTCAAAAAAATATCCTCCCATTATTACTCTTCCTAGAATCATTGAGTGGTACTCCTAAAATATATATAATATAATAACTATTGATATTAGTTTTTACATAAAAATGGATAACATAGAAACCATCTCTCAATCTCCCACATTAATACACAAGGTTCCCATGAAGTTAGATACTATAGGAGAGGAAAAATTTTATAACCCATGAACTAAGTATCAATAATAGATCTCATAAAAAAGCATAAAAACATCATTACCTACTTCTACCTTCAAAAAACCCTTTTTACAAATATCTCTTTTTTTATTCAAAAAAAAATTAATAAATTACCACATTCTTGTCTTAAGATTATATATTTCATAGGAAATGTTTTTATTGGGATAAACCAAGTGTGTTACTTATTGTAAACAAACATCTTATAAAAAATATCATATGGGTCTTTGGTTTTTAGTTGATAATAAAACATACTTAAATACGTTTAGAAAAAAATTTAATTAAATGTGTTAATTAAAAATATAAATAATCCAAAAAATTAATTCAACATATCCAATATACCATTATTGGAAAGTATAATATCACGAAACAACATAGTGAATATCATAAAAATAACTCATCTAAAAGTAATGAAAAAGTGTGAAACCTATATAATAATAGGTAAAAATCATGTTCCAAACCATTCAAAGGGAGTTATAAGGAATCCACTTCCATTTTTAATGATTTATTCATGGTTTGGAAGACACTATTATAATCACTAGTAAACCATGAAATCTGATTTTAAGATAATAGGTGACCTCCATAGATTTCTAAAATGTGCAATCTATCATATTAATGTAAAATTGTGAAATTACACTTTATCATTTATGATTTTTCTCCCTCCCTTATCCTCTTATTCTACCCTCTCATGTGAGTAGATCCTCCATGTCCAAGTGAGCTCCCCCTTGATTTATTGATAGATCTCTTTCATTCATGGTGCATTTCTCAAAGGTATGGCATGATTCCTTATGTTTTATTCCTATGTTCCCCCCTCTAACACTTATTTTTTCCTTATTATATGATTTTTTGAACCCTAGGTGTCTATGGGGGACAAACCTAGAGTTAGGGTTGGAAGTATAATGTAATTTCTGAGAATTATAGGTTCATCGGGGTCCCTTATACTCGCTTATTTTTGTTTTTGATGAAGGTTGTGACTTTAAATCCATTCTCGAGGAATGTTTCTCTACATTATGGGACATTACCATGTAATACTATATATTCATGGTTTTTATTTAGTTAAAATTAGTTAATTAAAGTTTACATATTTTTTATGGGTTATTGTGTGGTTATTCGATGTGATTATTGGTTTTTTTCAGATTATAAGGTTTTTTCAAGTAATCATTCCATTTAAAAGAAATTTGTGCTTCAATGGGGTTTTATAAAGTGATTAAAAGTGATTATTAACTCGAAAATAAACATAAATAAGGTTTTTAACAGAAAAATCATTAAAAACTATATTTATACCTAATGTGTGTTTGATAAACTAATTCAATGGGGCATTTTTACTCCGATGTGTTTTCAAAGAATGTTTTCAAATGAGGTTTTCTTTATATTGACGTTTCTACACTTTATGGGTTTGTTGGAGACTGTACTATTTTTTTATGGGTTGGTTGTTTGTTTCACATGGGTGACCTTAGTTATATGTGTTATTTGATGGGTGATACACTAGTTTTAATCAAGATTCTAGCTAGGTTTTATTTAATTGTTATCTATATAAAATAGTGTTTTATTTTTTTTGTTTTAGATCACATAAGTTGGAAAATGTTCTGTGATCAAGTCCTAGTTCCATTGGAAGTTATACATTATATCTTCAACAAGTTAATAATATTATGTTTTTGATGTGTCATAGATATTCATTGGATAGTAAGTAATACTTCTTATTTCCCATTTATTGAGTTTGAAATTGGTTATACGGTGATTCACACTCTTTTACTTATGGTTTCATTGAATTAGTTGCCTGTATAAATTGCATTTTTTTTAAAACATTAAATTATTAGGTATTTTTTAAAATGACAAAATGAATTAAAATTATAATTTATAAAACATAGAAAAATTGTTTTCATGGTATAATTTGTTATATAGATTCTTTTTGGAATCTTGTATAGCCCTTGGGCTCTCAACGAGAATATTCTTTTGCACATAATTAGACCTTTTTTAATGATATCAGTTCTAAAAGGATTTATATGCACATGGTGACTCGCCTAGATACTCTTTATCCTTTCTGTGTTTATTTTTAGAGGTTACCAATTGTCACATAAAGGTTTTAAAACTATAGAGTGTTTTTGAGATCCTAAGTGATATTTGGTTGTTTATATTCCGTCAAAACATGTTTCAAATTTCTCAATGATATTTTTATTTTAGAAATCACAAATTTATTATTGTTTTAAATGTTGTATTCTCTTTGGAATTAAATATATCGTAATCACATACATCGTAATCATGTATATTTTTTAAATCGTTTTCATATATGTTTATTTCTCATCGTAATCTCATATATCATAATGGTGTATGTTGTTTACATCATTTTCATATATGATTTATTCTCATCATAATCACATATATCGTAATCATATGTTATTACCTTATAAATCGTAGACACATTCTTTTTTTCATAGTACCCACACTTGATTTTGATTCTATATCATAATTATATGATTATTTTCTTCAATCATAATCACATATATTTTTTAACAATCGTAATCAAGTATTTTATTCTCAATCATTACCATATGCATCATAATAATATTTATCGTAACCATATGCATCTCAATCATATTATTCGTGACCATATGCATCGTAATCATATGCATTGAAACCATATGCATCATAACCATATGCATCATAACTAAGCATCGTAACCATGTAATGTATCATATTAATATTTTGTATCATAACCAAGAATTGTAACCAGGTTATACACAGTAATCTGGTTGAACATTGTAACAATATCATAACCACAATATGAATCATAACCACTATATGCATCGTAATAATGGTGAGCTTTGTAACTATATCTTAACCAAGATATGAATTATAATCATGATATTCATTGTAACCATGTTATTTATCATAATCGTGAAATTATTTGAACTCATGTCTTATCCCAATACAGCATACATGTTTTATCTTACTCATTCTTTTATACTTCTTTACTTATTGTTTTATATCTAAAATGATATTGTTGAGTTGGTTATATACCAGTGAAAATGAAATCATGTATTCTATTTGTTTTGACCATTGTAATTCCAGGGGTCCAAGTCCCTCCACATTATTCTGAGAAATATGAATATTGGAGGAAATATGATCGTTGGAACCTAAGGCCTATAAATAGAAGGCCATTCGAACCAGAATACACAACATTTGGATCATAAAATTTCTAAAGAGAGACATTTTGAATTCTCTCTTGATTTGTGCAAAATCCTTGAAGATACCAGAAGTGAATAGAATGTTCCATATTCTTGAATTTCTATAAGATCATTGTTATGATTTTTGAAACCAATCATTGTGATAACTATTGAGGGATTCTGGGGATTATAAAATGTACTTATAGTCATCTTATCATGGGCTTTCAATTGTTTGAAATATGGAAGTGTTGATTAACTTTTTTATCGAGGGATTCAGGGGATAGGAAGACAGTCATTCTGATCATCGTATCGAGGGCTTACCAGGGTGACAGTATGATAGACCTTTTATCCTAGGTGAAAGGATAACCTACTCTTTGGGGTAAATGAACTATAATAACTTTAAATTTCCGATTCTATTTTTAATATATAAGGAATCATTTTCATTCTTCTTTCTATTTATATTATTTTCTATTATAATTATTTCAATTGCGATTCATTCATTACATATTGTATTAAGAGGTTATATATGTTGTATGGTAGAATAAATTACATTTTTATTACTCAAATCATTGTATTGAATTCATATTTTTTTCATTACTTATGGTATTACATCATATCATATCCATTAGATCAAAGACCCGTATGGTCAATTTTATTTGTCATGCATTTTATTAGTTTAAGACCTCTTAAACTATGTTCTTTCCTAAGAGGTTAAAAACAATGTTTTTAAACATAAAATTCACCCCCCCCCCCCTATAAGGCCCCAGCCTTAAACCTTACTTAATATTGAGTTATTACAAGATTACACGTTGAGGATCTTTTTAGGTTTAGAGTTTTAGAGAATTAGATCATAAAACATGCATTACATTCCATATTTAAACAAAGTGGTTACATAAAACATAGTGTTCATTTTTCCGATCAACGGAAACATATTTAAAATAAACATGGATTCTTTCTTGACACTTCCTTGACACTATCATCCTATCATGTACCTTTCCCTTGACCTGTGAAAATAATTTAAAAAACCTGGGATGAGCATAAAAATCTCAGTAAGGGATATAAATGTATGAAATTAAAACATCAGTCCATGTATGAAATCATACATTACTCATAAAACATAATCATTTTAACATACCTCATCAAATCATGAATAAATCATGGAAATCATAAGACATATAGGTAACTTGAGGATTTCATAACATTCTTACGTAGGGAGTTGTAAGAACCCAGATCTTCTTTTCAGGTTTCGACCGTACGAGAGCGACCATGCGGCCGGATCTTCGACAAATGACCGCCTCGCTGTCCGTTCTCCGATTCGAGCACGGTCAGTTGCGTTGAAATCGCAGAGATCTATGTTGTTATAAGAGGAATCTATAGTCCAGGCTCACGTATATCGATCTCCTCAGATCAAGGTAGGTGGTTTGTGCCTTTCCGTAGAAAGTTGATGAATATCTTGTGAAATTTCACCAATACCCTTGATCGGGGTATTGTGTGTTTTCTGTTTTTCCCTTGTTGTTTTCCTGCTTTGCTTGATTGCTTTAGTTGAGGTTATTGCTTGTGAGTAGTGTAATTTATTTTGTGCTCAGGTTGTTTTTCCATGCTTGTTCTGCCTGTGGGGCGTGTTTCCAGTTTCCATACCCTGTCGTAGGATAGTGGAACTGTCTATTTTGATATGTTGTTGAGCCTTAGTTGTTAGCCAAGTATTTCTTGAGGTTTACTCAGACCATGCACGCGCGCTGAGCATTTTTATTTATACTCAGGATTGTGAGAACCTAGAGTAGCAGAACAAAGGGAGAATTGACGGAAGGACTTCTCCAGAGTGTCTTTTAATTATGAAACGAGGCACAGGGGGAATTGAAGTTGAGTGCTTCCCCAGAGAGCCTTTAGCACGATATGAGACTACAGGTGGATTTGACGGTGAGTGCTTCCCTAGAGAGTCTGCTTAATTACATAGTTGAACCAGAGGGGTGAGAATGTGTGTGTCTCCCACATGGTTGATAGAACCAGGGGTTGAACTATAGGGGATAGGCTGTGAGAGCTACCCAGAGGGTTACCTGTTTTCTTCTTGTTGCTGGTTGCTTACTTGTGTACTTTACTTGTTCAAACTGTGGACTGTAGCTGCTTTTGCTTTTCTGTTTACTTCTTCTTGTTTTATTGCTTCCATGTATTCATTGACTGTTAGGCACAGATCTTTGGGTGATTGCCTACTGGGATTGTATCTCACACCCTGTTTGGGCCATGCTTTTGGGCCCAAGCAGACTATGTTGCTGCAGGTATAGATAAGGGCAAGCTCCCTTCTAATTCGGGATCTTGGCTGCATCTGGAGCTGGGGAGCATGGGACCGAGCCATGGCTCACGATGCTAAGGAGATTACTGTGTTTTTTTTCTTTTGTACTTAGTTTCAGTTGTATTTCAGCAAGTTGTTGTGTTTTCTGTTTTCCTTAGATACTTGTACCTACTGCATCATTGTCATCATAGTTATATATTACATTGCTTCCGATGTTTGGTTTCTATTTTATGCATGTTTTTTACTGCTTCCACTATTTATTGTTGTTTTCTTACCTTGTATACCTTACCGAATGAGGGCATAGTTTCCCCACCGACTCACCAAGGCCCTCGCTGATAGTCAGCAGCCTCTAGTGTTTGAGGAAATGCTCTTGAGGCCATGTGGCATACCGGCTACGGGGCACCAGTGGAGGGGCTCCAGACTCGGGACATTACAAAGTGGTATCAGAGGAGTTCTTTTCTATTGCCCTACTGTTTGGAGACTTTAGCCAGGGATATGACGGATTTGGTACTTGGTATTAAGTTGTGCCCAAATGTTGCTAACCCGTGTACAGGTAAAGGCCATACTACCTAGTTAATTGTAGTCTTCTGGTTTTGAGATTTTATAGTTGGTCTAATTTCACTGAGATTGATTAACATGGCTTGTGCTATTACCGTTTTGATATTTTGATTCTATTTCTATCGCAACCCGATGAGATGAGGGTATTCCATCTCATGCATCATAAAGATACTTGTAGAAATCACATGTCATGCATTCTTTCCATGCCATCTAGGGTGCATTAGCGATTTCATGCTATTGTGATAGACCTTGTGTAGATTATGCATGCTGTTGTGATAAGTTGTTTGATAGATTCTCTACTACTATGTTAGAAAACTGTTGTGTTTTTATTTTTTCAACTGAATTCCAAATTTTGGTTCTTGAGGTATTAATGGCCCTCATGGATTGAAATTTGGATCTTTTCCCTTGTTTTTAGTGTTCCTAGAATTCTGCGTGGTTTCTGAGCTACTGCCAGAAAAACTGGGAACACATGGTGTGTACTTTTTAGATACACACCGTGTAGTATTCCGGTCGTGTCATTGACCGTGTGAGTAGAACACGGTGTTGTGGGAGTAACTCTGGGAACACGACGTGTACCATTGGTACAAGCCGTGTGAGTTCTGAGCTGTGTACCCGGTCATGTCACTAACAACACGGGTTAGGGAAGCTCGTGTAGAACACGTCGTGTCCTTAGGGAACACGCCGTGTAGTCTTCTCCAGGTACCCGCCCGTGTCACAAACAACACAGGCCAGCATTACCCTCTTTTCCACACACCGTGTTTGTTCAGAACACGCCTTGTAGTCTTGCCCATGTACCCAGCCATGTCACGAACAACACTGTACAGTATAGCCTTCGCCTATGCACGCCGTGCTTGTTCGGAGAAAACCGTGTATGGTCCAGCCGTGTAGACGGTCATGTACTCAACAACAAAGACCGCCGAAGCCTTGTCTAGTGCATGCCATGTCTGTTTCGAACATGTTGTGTAGTCTCGGGTTGAGTTGGACTATGTAGGTTAGCCATGTAAGGAGACTCGGGCAGGGGAATAGTTTTCAAGTACACGCTATGTGTGGGGGTCAACACACCGTGTAGTTTGAAGTGTACACGACTTGTAGGGAGAGAGTAAACGCCCATGTTAGTAGTTTAAGAAGACATGCCATGTAGTTTTATACATGCCGTGTAGTCGTGTTTTGCAATCTTGTGTGTTTTTATTCCACTATTACGGTTTTGTACTCTTGTGTTCTATGTCCTTGTTTTCCTGATCTAAGGTTTTCTTTTGATATTTCAATTCTCTGCCTCCGAGACGTCCTCCGCTCATACGTCTGTCATCAGGCAGTGATCAGATGCCAGACATGGCTGATCGAGAACTTCCTATCGATCCCCCAGCCGAGCCAGCCTTGGCACCGGTTGTTGTACCATTCATGGGCGTTGATGCACAGTTCAGGGAATGTTTCATGAGGATGATGTAGGCCTTCTAGGGAGCACCGCCTTCTGCCTCATCTATGGAAGACTTGATGCGGGTCTTTCAGCAGCAGCATCCTCCCACATTCTCGGGGGAGGGAGGACCTCAGGCTGTAGAGTCATGGCTGGATGTCATGCTGACTATCTTTGAGAATCTGGAGACGTCTCCAGAGAGGTGGGTCAAGCTTTCCACCTACATGCTCTGAGTATCCTCCAAGAGGTGGTGGGACGTGATATCATAGGCAGGTCAGCAATAGGTTATGGCTTGGGAGGAGTTCCAGTTAGTGTTCTACGACTACTTCTACCCGGAGACCCTGAGGGCCGATCGAACCCGGGAGTTCATGAGCTTAGAGCAGTGTAATATATCTATCATGGAGTATTCCTCTCATTTCACTGAGCTACAGCATTTTACACTCCTTCGGGATGGGAGTGGGGTGTTCTTGGCGAGGAATTTTGAGGATGGACTCAGGCAGGAGATCCGCTCGTAGGTGAACATCTTCCAGCTGACTTCCATTATTTCCATCGTCAACCAGGAACTGATTTCAGAGTGCAATATGAGAGACTCTAGAGCTGCGAGCCAGGGTGGTTCTTCTTCTAGAGTAATCCATCCTTTAGATGACAGCAATAAACGTCATAGGGAGCCTACGCGTGGTGATTCGAGGAAGGGAGACGCATCATCAGGCAGCCAGGTGACATGCTACCAGTGTGGCCGGACAGGGCACACGAGGCCTCAGTGCCAGAGGGACTCCGTGGAGTACCTATCTTGCAGCAAGATGGGTCACCTTCAGCGTTTCTGCTAGGTTTTCTCACCTACAGCTGGTGACTAGAGTTCTTCCATGACTCCTCGTTCAGGAGCAGCACCGCCAGTTTCTCACCAGTCCGGGAACTGGAGTTCTTCCGGCCGTTCGGGCCAAGGTGTAGGTCGAGTCTGTGGCAGTCAACCACCAGTTCCTCAGCACCAGTAGGGCGGTTCAGCTCAAAGTGGTCATCCATGGGCGTAGGGCCGCATTACAGGCCTGTATTTCTCCGTGGAGTAGACTTATCAGGAGCAGGATGTTGTCCCTTCTACCGTTCGAGGTACCATTTTAGTAGCCTGAGTTTTTTCTTCAGCCATTTTCGATACTGGTGCTACACATAGTTTTATCTATGTTGCTATTGTGGAGAGCCTTGGACTCTACATATTTTCTTCTGCTGACTAATTGACACTAGACACACCTTTGGGAATGAGGACGCCTAGTGTATGGTAGTGTATAGAGTTCCCTCTCAAGGTTGCAGGGTATCACTTCTTATGGAATCTCTATGTCCTAGAGATGGAAGGATATGATTTCAGTCTCGGCATGGACTGGTTGATTCCCTTACAGGCAGTTGTTGACTATTATTGCCGCAGAGTTAGGTTCATTTCACGAGAGGGTGAATATTTCCTACATAGAGGCGAATGGGATGTTTGGGCGAGTCGGGAAGGACTCGAGCATCTTGGGATAGGAGGGGTGATAGCCCAGATTGCTAGTCTTTATCAGGATGATCAGGGGACTCCACAGTTGGACTTTCCTCAAGTGTTGGATCGCTTCAAGGATTTATTTCTAGAGGACTTTTCAGGTTTCCCTCTGGAGCGTGAGGTAGACTTCTCTATTGAGCTCGTTCCAGGAGCAGCACCGGTGTCCATTCCTCCCTATAGGATGGCCACACCTGAGTTGCAGGAGCTCAAGAAGCAGTTGGACGAGCTATAAGCTAAGGGTTTCATTTGACCCAGTACTTCTCCTTGTGGTTTTCCTGTTTTGTTTGTAAAGAAGGCAGACGGTACCCTTCGGATTTGTGTGGATTATCAAAAGCTGAACCAGTTGACAGTCAAGAACTGATATCCTTTGCCGAGGATTGATGACCTTTTTGATCATCTTCAAGGAGCCTGTGTGTTCCCAAAGATCTACTTGAGGTCTGGTTATCATCAGTTGCACGTTACACCATCATATATACCTCTAACAGCCTTCAGGAGCAGGTATGTTCTATACGAGTATACAGTCACGCAGTTCGGTCTCACGAGCGCGCCTGCAGTTTTCATGGCACTAATGAACCGAGTGTTCCATCCTTACTTGGAATCCTTTTTTGTGGTCTACATGGACGATATCTTGGTGTACTATCACACTCTACATGACCATGCCACACATCTTGAGATCGTTCTGAGTACATTGAGAGAGCATCGGCTTTATGCTAAACTCTCGAAGTTCCACCTCTGGATAGATCAGATTCACTTCATGGGTCACATCATCTCAGAGGAAGGAATATCTGTGGACCCAGAGAAAGTGAGAGCTGTAGTTTCTTGGGAGCAGCCGAAGAACGTCTTTGAGGTATGGAGTTTCCTAGGGCTGGTTGGATACTACAGACGCTTCATTCAGGACTTTTCGCACCTAGAAGCACCTTTGACAGGACTGAAAAAGAAGGTGTGAAGTTCTCATGGTCATATTCTTGTGAGTCAGCCTTTCAGGAGCTGAAAGGGAGGTTGACTTTGGCACCGATATTATTCTTTCTGAAGCCAGGAAAGAGCTACACTGTTTACTATGATGCTTCAGGTATCGGGCCATGCATGACATCTTTCACATATCTCAACTCTGACGTTACTTTTCAGACCCTTATCACGTTTTTTAGCCCGAGGAAGTCAAGATTGAAGTGGATGCATCGTTCGAGGAGCATCTTATCTGGATTGTCGATCGTTGTACGAAGGTTCTCCATGGGCGGTATGTTCCTCTGGTATGAGTGCTATGGCAGCACGGGCGGGTACAGGACGAGACCTGGGAGAGGGAGGTCAATGTACGATCGCAATGGACGGAGCTGTTCAGGGTTTCTTCTTCTCCGACTCGTTATAGAATTTTAGGGATGAATTTCATTAAGGGGGGAGGTTTGTAAGAATCCGGATCTTCTTTTCAGGTTTCGGTCATCCGAGAGTGACCGTACGGGCGGATCTTCGATGGACATCCGCCTCACCATCCGTTCTCCATTTCGATCATGGTCAGTTGTGTTGGACTCACAGCGATCTATGTTGTTCTAAGAGGAATATATATTCAAGGTTCATATATATCGATCTCCTCAGATCGAGGTAGGTGGTTTGTGCCTTTCCGTAGAATGTTGATGAATGTTTTGTGCAACTTCACTGATACCCTTGATCAGGGTATTGTGTGTTTCCTGTTTTTCCCTTGTTGTTTGCATGCATTGCTTTATTGCTTTAGTAGAGGTTATTTCTTGTGAGTAGTGAAATATATTTTGAGCTCAGGTTGTTTTTCCATTCTTGTTTTTCCTGTGGGGCGTGTTGCCGGTTGCCATACCTTGTTCTAGGATAGTGGAACTATCTTTTTTGATATGCTATTGAGCCTTAGTTGTTAGCCAAGTGAGGTTTACTCGGATGATGCACATGCAATGTGCATGTTTAGTTATACTCAGGACTGTGAGAACTTATAGTAGCAGACCAAAGGGAGAATTGACGGAAGGGCTTCTCCAGAGTGTCTTTTAATCACAATGTGAGACAAAAGGGAGAATTGATGGAAGGTCTTCTCCAGAGTGTCTTTAAATTATGACACGGTCCACAGGGGGGATTGACGTTGAGTGCTTCCCTAAATTGCCTTTAGCACGATACGAGACTACATGGGGATTTGATGGTGAGTGCTTCCCCAGAGAGTCTGTTTAATTACGTAGCTCAACCAGAGGGGTGAGACTATGTGTGCCTCCCACAGGGTTTCTACTACCAGGTGTTGAACCATAGGGGTTAGGCTTTGAGATCTACCCAGAGGGTTACATGCTTTCTTCTTGTTGTTGGTTGCTTACTTGTGTACTTTACTTGTTAAAACTATGGATTGTAGCTGCTTGTGCTTTTCTGTTTACTGCTTCTTGTTTTATTACGGCCATGTTTTAATTGAATGTTAGGCACAGATCCTTGGGTGATTTCCTACTGGGATTGTATCTCACACCATGTTTGGGCCATGCTTTTGGGCCCAAGAATACTATTTTGTTGCAGGTATAGATAAGGGAAAGCACCCTTCTACTTCAGGAGCTTGACTGCATCAGGAGCTGGGGAGCATGGGACCAAGTCGTGGCTCACGATGCTGAGGAGATTACTTTGTTTTTTTCTTTTTTACTTGGTTTCAGTTGTATTTCAACACGTTGTTGTGTTTTATATTTTTCTTAGATACTTCTACCTACTGTATCCTTGTCATCATAGTTATATATTTACATTTCTTCCATTGTTTGGTTTCTATTGTTATGCATGTTGTTTACTGCTTCCGTTGTTTATTGTTGTTTTCTTACCTTGTATACCTTACCAAATGAGGGCATAGTTTCCCCATCAACTCACCAAGACCCTCCATGCTAGTCGGCAGCCTCTGGCGTTTGGGGAAATGTGCTTGAGGTCATGTGGAGAACCGGGTATGGGGCACCAGTGGAGGGGCTCCAGACTTGTGACGTTACAGGAGTAACCCTCATGGTTATGTTTGGAATACCCATCACAGTATATTCCCTAAATCTATTCAGAGAAACATTAATGTTTAACCTCTTCACATTACCCAATGCACTGGAGAGTTATATCAGGCTCACCCGCCCATAGTTTCTCACTGAACTACCAATCGTCATAACAATTCCCAAGAACCATAACATAATCATATCACATAAAACATGGGTAAAAGAAAACATAACACTTCCACATTTAAATCACAAGATATCAATACAACACATTGATATAATAAAAACATTATGAAAACCATTTTCAATACCAACACAAAATAAAAGTAAAACATGGTATTTATTTTTCATTTTAAATAAATTTATGGCTTGTAGAGGAAGTCGAAACTCAAATAATGGTCACGATAGCAGAGAAGTCATTGTCACCGCATACGTACGACAAAAAAAACATTCCCTTTTGTCATTTAGTAAACACTTCGTATAAAAAATATTACTTTTGAATAAACATAAATGTCAAAGGATTTTATACACCGTATAAATGAATGTTGTGTATAAAATATGGCTCAATGAAAGGAGATTGAGACGAAGTCCCATACCTCAGGTCCAACTTGACTCGATCATTATTTAACCTCCTGAATAATAAACATGAGTTAATTTCTACTTTATTAAGAACCTTTTTCAAGTTCATTATTCCTTTTATATCACTTATTACAATGTCCTGAGCACTATGTAATTATTTAAGTTAATAACGGTCGTTTTAACGATCATTGGTACTTGAGTCAAAAATAAACTCTTTATAATTAAAAGTTTGTTCATAGGGTAAAATATCCATTTTATCCAGAATTATATTCATTATTTAGATATCATATATATCATATATATCCATTATATACATGAATTTATAATATTACATAACATTTAGAGGTAAGAAATGAAATGCACCATTCATGGAGACGGTAAGCCGTACGTACGCATGAACACTACATCCATTTCTATTTCATATTTAATGGAATTAAAACATAATGATACATAATAGTATTATAATTCCATTTTGTTTTCATATATAATATCATTAAATCTATCATTTATACGTACCACATATTGTATTAACGAATCAAATCACTTTGAGGGGGCGGTAGTCCACACTTCCTAAAATGGAGATATCGTGTTTTCCCATAATGGAAACCATAAAGGTATGCCATAAATGAGAAATATAGAATCTTAAGGAAAAAATAAACATATTATATATCATATATAAATATAGTGACATCTTAATGGCCACCTTTGAAGGTGTTAAAAGAATATTGAACAATCATTGTTTCGTGAGGTAGAAATTCACCATCCACAAAAACAGTATGTTCTTTAACCATTAGATGTAAATGTGTATAAGTGTAGCTCAAATACTTATTATAAAAACATCCTAATATATTTGCGATACTGTAGTTTTTACAAAATAAATTAATAAAAATAGTTTAGGGGGTTGGAGAAGCAAAATAAAACAAAAGAACACAAGTGAAGACATTACCTTAAAATCGGGTAACTCCCTTTGGTTTGAACCAAAAGGGTTTCTTGAAGAGATTCATCCTTAAGGTAAGGCTTCTAGGATGAGTATAGGGATATGGAGAGACAAAATGATCAAATATTGGCCGAGCCAAAGGCTTGAGAGGTGTGGGTAAGGAGGTAGATGTGGGGGCCTTTTATAAGAGGAGGGGAGAGGCACTCTTGGAAAGGTATAAAATGTTACTTTATTTTCAAATCAGTTTCGGATTTCAATGGTCCCAAATTGATGTATTTCGAGTATAAGGTGATAATAGTTCGAAATACACCCATACAATAGGTTTTTGACATGTTTAGGTCTTAGATTTTACATTATATTTTCATTTTATTTAAATCGTTAAATAATGAGGTAATCGCTGCATCATCATGATGTCATAAATAATTTAATTGATTTAATGTGTAAAAATTATAAAAAATAATATAATGTAGGAAATATATTTAGATTTCCAATGACTATTTATATTCAAAAATATTAATTGAATAACCCCATGTAAAATGTTTTTTAGTAAAACAATACATGTTTGTGTCATTTTTACTTTCACATTAAATAAAAGGCATTAATGTCATTATCTTACCCAAGTGGCTACATGGGGTCCCAAAAATAGACCCATGGGTTTTCTTGGTCGTCCATGACTCATCTAATAGGGCTAAGAAAAGTGTCAAAACATTTTCATTTTATTATAATATCATTTTTACCTTAAATCACACTAATTACCTTTAATTGCGATTAATAAAACTTAAAAGTTACTTTTCATAAAAAATTATTTTCATCCCATTGAACCAAATTTTACTAAATAATGAAAATCATTTATATTGTATTTTTGAAATTCAAATCACATAAGTGGTAAAGTTTCATTTAAATGAAAAATCAGTTTTTTGTAACTACCACTTTGTGGTTTCACTATTCATCAAAAATTAAGGTTTTTCAGAAAAATACCAAAACTTCACCCTAATATATATTTGATATTTCAAATTAAAAAATGATGTCTATTTTACCAAATTCATAACATAGAAGTTTCATTAATTAATTTTATAATTAAATCCCACTGTCAAATCAAATAGCGTGTTTTTAAGAAACAATATCTATCAAAAGATGGACACTCGTTTATGTCCAATCTCAAAGTGATATTAATTACAATAACCACAATTGGATTAAATGGTAAAAATATATTCTAATTTCACTTTAAAAAAAATTAAAAAGATAATATAACTATATAAATAAATTAGATTAAAATGTGGGTTTGAATTAAAATACAACACATTTCACTATTAATTAAAAAATGAACATTATCAGAAAAATACCAGAAATTTATCCAAAGTAAATTTCAATGTCCCAATCATAAATAATAAGTTTATTTTGAAAAATATATATTATAAAATTGTCAAAAGTTAGATATAAAAATGGTTCTCCATCAAAAGGCGGTAAAACAATATTTTAAAAATATTAGAGTATTCCATGCTTAATATTGGATTTATTCTAATTTTAAGCCTCTAAAACACTATCTAATTCATAACTATACATAGATAAGAATATCATTTCTTCATTACTTACTTGGGATGTTACATCCTTCCCCTCTTTAGAAAATTGCATCCCCACAATTTATTTACTTATCGAATAAGGGGGGTATTTATCCCTCATTGCATTTTCAGATTCCCATGTTGCCTCTTCACTCATGTGGTTCTTACACAAAACCATTAATTGATGAATCACCTTATTCCACAACACTTGCTCCCTGTGATCAAGAATTTGAACCAGTTGTTCCTCATAAGATAGATTCTCTTCCAGCTGAACTACCTCTGGACTCAAAATATGAGATGGATCTGGAATATACTTCCTCAACATTGAAACATGGAAAACATTATGTACCTAAGATAAACTCAGAGGTAAAGGCACTCGGTATGCAACTGATCCAACTCTCTCCGGAATTTCATATGGTCCAATGAACCTTGGACTCAACTTTCCTTTCTTAAAAAATCGCACCACACTTTTCCATGGAGAAACCTTGAGGAAGACATGATCACCTACCTCAAAAGAGATATCCTTCCTCCTGTTGTCTGTATAACTCTTCTTCCTGCTCTGAGCCATTCTCATGTGTCTCTGTATCATCTGAACTTATTCTTCCAAATTTTCTATCAATTCTGGTCCCATAAACTTCCTTTCACTCACTTCATCCCAGAAATATGGAGTTCGACACCACTTCCCATATATTGCCTCAAATGGTGCCATCTGTATACTAGAATGAAAACTGTTATTATAAGAAAACTCAACCAAAGAAAGATGTTGGTCCCAACATCCTTGATAATCCATCGAAAAAGAACGTTCAATATCATCCAAAGTCTAAATTGTTTGTTCTGACTGCCCATCTGATTGAGGATGAAAAGTTGTAATGAAATTTAATTTAGTACCCAATGACTTCTGAAGGCCTTTCCAAAAGATATATGTAAACCTAGGATCATGATCGGATACAATGGAGAGAGGAAATCCATGTAACCTAACTATCTCTTTAAGATAAAAACGGTAAAAGATGAAGCATCCCTTTCGGTAAATACTGCTCTGCTTTAACCTGTTGGAAAGTCAAACACTTCACAGTAAAATCAGTAATATCTCTTTTCATTCTGTCCCACCAGTAATACTCCCGAAGATCTCTATACATATTAGTACTGCCTGGATGAACTGAAAACGGAGAACTATGAGCTTCACATAACAAATCTCTCTTAAACTGTGAATTGCAAGGCACACAATCTCTTCTAAAATCTGAAAACACATTCATTATCAATGTTGAATTCAGGCAACTTACCCTTCTGAACTAGATCTACCTTTTTCTACAACTCGTTGTCTTGCTTCTGTGCTTGCTTAATTCTGTCTGATAGAGAAGATTTCACTGATACTTGAAACAAAACAGAAGGACATCCTACACCAACAACTTTTATGCAAAATTTCATCAAATCCTTAATCAAAGGATCATATTCCAAATGCAACATTTTTAATGAAGCATTACTTTTTCGACTCAAAGCACCATCCACTTTATTTTCTTTTCCCGGATGGTACTGAATTGTACAACCATAATCCATGATTAATTCTAGCCATCTCCTCTATCTCATGTTCAATTCTTTCTGAGTGATTAAAATACTTTAAACTTTTTTGATCGGTATTTATTTCACACTATACTCTGTACAAATGATGCCTCCAAATTTTTAAATCCAAAACAACAGCAGCTAATTCCAAATCATGTTTAGGGTAATTTACCTCATGAGTTTTCAAATAACGTGAAGCATAAGCAATTACCTGATCATTCTACATTAGGACGCAACCAAGTCCTTTCAATGAACCATCACTGTAGATAACAAACTCACAATTCCTTGAAGATAGTTCCAAAACTGGAGCATTCACCAATCTTTTTTTCAGTTCCTGAAAACAATCATCACGTTATTTTGTCGAGATAAACTTACCACCCTTCCGAGTTAGCTTAGTCATTGGACTATATAACTATGAAAAATATATAACAAACCTTCGGTAATAGCCTTCAAAACTAAGGAAGATATGAATCTCAGTTACATTTGTGGGTCTTGGCCATTCTGCAACAACCTTTGTTTTTTCAGGATCAACTGTTATCCCATCTTTAGAAATAATGTGACCAAGGAACGAAATTTTTGGCAACCAAAACTCACACTTTCTGAATTTTCCATACAGTTTATTTTCTTGTAAGGTTTTCAATATAAACCTTAAATGTCTATCATGCTCCTCTTTACTTTTAGAAAACACCAAAATATCATTAATGAAAACATCCACAAACTTATTCGAGAACTCATGGAAAATTCTATTCATAAGGTCCATGAATATATAAGGTGCATTGGTTAGCCCAAAAGGCATTACTACAAATTCATAATGGACATATATTTTTCAAAACATAGTCTTCAGAATATCTGCTTCCTTTACCTTCAACTGATGGTACCCCGATCTGAGGTTACTATTTGCAAAAAACTGAGCTCCCTGGAGCTGATCAAACAAATCATCGATATGAGGCAAATGATATTTGTTCTTAACAATGATTTTATTCAAGACTCTATAATCAATGAAAAGTCACATTGAACCATATTTATTTTTAACAAATAAAACAGGATCACCCCATAGTGATGTGCTAGGTCGAATGAAAACATTCTATAATAAATCGTGAAATTGATCATTCAACTCTAAAAGTTCAATTTGAGACATTTGATAAGGGGGTCTTGAAATTGGATTAGCATCAGGAACTAAGTCAACAGTAAATTTAACTTCCCGATCTGGTATTATTCCAGGCAAATCATCAAGAAAAACATCAGGATACTCATTTACCACTGGCACATCATTAATCTAAACAGTTCCTTTGTTTTCAACAATATGTGTAAGGTAACATTCATTTCCATCTTTTACATGTTTTTCTGCCTCTTGATATGTTATCAACAGTAAGGGTTCATTCTTGTACACAAACTGAAAGACTTTCTGAAAATAAACTTCTTTAGCTCTAAAGTCAATTTTATCATGGTAAATAGAGAGCCAATCCATACCCAGGATAACATCAAGCTCTACTAGAGGTAAAACAATATGGTTTTCAAGTAGTTTCTTTCCACGGATAATGATAGGAAGATTCTTATAAATTCTTTTTTTCTCAACATTTCCCCCAGGTGTTTTTACCACAAGTTCAGGAGTCATTTTTTGGTATGGTATTCCCATTTTACTAGAAAAGTTTTCAGATATGAAGGAATGTGTAGACCCTGAATCAAACATCACACTAACATAATCTGAAAAAACAAACAAATTACTTCATACCACTTCATTTTATGGCCCAACATCTGCTGAAGTAGTTGCAAAGGATTTTACCACCCCTTTCTGCTTTTAGTCTAGCTGATTCCCATCACTCAAGCTCTTTGTCATACACTCATTTTCAAAGTGACCCATCTCATTGCACTTCAAACATTTCACTAACTATTTTTCAAATTTGGTCTTACCATCACCCTGATCTCTTTCAGTGCAATCATGAGCCTTATGTCCCATATTACTATATCGGTATAACTTTACAGAATTCAGAAGACATTCCCCAGCATTCTTTTTACCACATTTATCACAAACTAGAAACTTAATTTTCTTACCATCAGACGTTTTTGAAAAATTCTCCCCTTTCTCCTGCCAGCTCGGTCTCTTCTTCTATTTGTTGTTATAGAAGACTTGATCATCGGAAAACTCCATTTCCACCTTCTCAGCACATAGAACAAGCTTTTCATAACTTTTGAACTCACGAGAAGCTAAAGCCCTTAGATATTTTGGCTATAATCCTGAGTAAAAACGATTGATTTTACTATCAAGGTCTCAGATAAAATTTGGAGCATACCATGCCAATCGAGTGAACCATTCTTAATAAGTATCCACTGAGTCGTCCTCTTGCCTCAATTCCAAGAATTGTTTTTCCATCCTAAGTCGAACAGCCTTAGGAAAATATTTCTCAAGAAACATACCTTTGAATTCATCCCAATCGAGAGCATCAATCTCATCGGCGTACCTAATATTTTTAACCATCGACTACCGCCGATCTTCTTCACCCTCTAAATGGTAAATAGAAAGACTAAACTATTGATTGTCTGAACAACCCATGAAATCTAAAATCTTCTCTAGTGCTTTAATCCACCCTTCAGCTAGCAGAGGGTCAGATGATCCTCTAAATGATGGGGGATGTTTCCTCATGAAATGTTCCACCACTGACATGTTCCTCTGTGGTTGATCTAGCTGATCTCATGCATGGATACCACCACCATTTATCGCTTGCGTCAACTGCGCCATTACTGCAAAAAACTGTTCATTTCCAATTCTGACCATCTCAGGATGCTGATTCGGAAGGTTATTTCCTTCTGTATGCCTTCCTAGCACTGCTTCCCTGTTTCCTCTGTGTAAATCCATTCTGAACAAACATGTCTTATATGAAGCAACATGGTAATCTTAAAATTCTATATCATTTCAAAAAAAAATATTTGGATAATAATTTAATAGAATTTTAACTCCTAATGTTATCTAAAACAACCTCTGATACCAAATATAAGGCCCCAACCTTAAACCATACTTAATCTTTAGTTGTTACAAGATTACACATTGAGGATCTTTTCAGTTTTAGAGTTTTAGAGAATTAGATCATAAAACATGCATTACATTCCACATTTAAATAAAGTGGTTACATAAAAGATAGTATTCATTTTTCCCATCCATGGAAACATATTTAAAATAAAACATAAATTCTTTATTGAAACATCCTTGACACTATCATCATATCATGTACCTTTCCCTTGATATGTGAAAAACATTTCAAAAAGTTGGGATGAGCATAAAAAGCTCAGTAAGGGATATAAAAGTACGAAATGAAAACATTAGTCCAGGTATGAAATCATACTTTACTCATAAAACATAAGCATTTTAACATACCACATCAAATCATGAATAAATCATAGATATCATAATACATAAAGGTAACTTGGGGCATTCATAACATTCTTACATAGGAAGTAACCATTATGGTTACATTTGGAATACCCATCACAGTATATTCCCTAAATCTCTTCGGAGAAACCTTAACGTTTAACTCCTTTGCATTACCCAATGAATTGGAGAGCTATATCGGGCTCACCTGCCCTTATTTTATCATGGAACCACCCATATTCATAACAATTTCCAAGAACCATAACATAATCATAACACATAAAATATGCGTAAAAGAAAACATAACATTTCAACATTTAAATCACAAGATATAAATACAACACATTGATATAATAAATACATTATGAAAACCATTTTCAATACCAAAACAAAAGAAAAGTAAAACATGGTATTTATTTTTCATTTTAATAGAATTTATGGCTTGTAGAGGAAGCCGAAACTCAAATAATGGTCATGGCGGAAGAAAAGTCGTTGTGGCCGCATATGTACGACAAAAAAACATTCCCTTTTGTTTTTTATTAAACGCTTCATATAAAAAAGATTCCTTTTGAATAAACGTAAAATTCAAAGGGTTTTATACACCATATAAAAGAAAGTTGTGTATAAAATATGCCTCAATGAAAGGAGATTGAGACAAAGTCCCATACGTCGGGTCCGACTTGACTCGATCGTTCTTTAACCTTCTGAATAATAAACATGAGTTAATTTCTACTTGCTTAAGAACCTTTTTCAAGTTCATTATTCCTTTTATATCACTTATTACCATTTCATGAACACAATGTAATTATTTAAGTTAATAACGGTCGTTTTAACGATCATTGGTACTTCAGTCAAAAATAAACTCTTTATAATTACAAGTTTGTTCATGGGGTAAAATATACATTATATCCAGAATTATATTCATTATGTAGATATCATATATATCATATATATTCATTATATAAATGCATTTATAATATTACATAACATTTAGAGGTAAGAAATGAAATGCACCATACATGGAGACGGTAAGCCGTATGTACGCAAGAATGCTACTTCCATTTCTATTTCATATTTAATGGAATTAAAACATAATGATACATAATAGTATTATAATTCCAGTATGGTATAAAATATAATATCATTGAATCTATCCATTATTCATACCACATATGGTATGTCACAACCCGTCCTCGGGGCCCGTGCCGTGACTACCCCAAGCCCGCCTTCCATAGGCCAGGGGCTGGGGACTAGCACCAAGGCGTAAATCCCGGTAAAAAGGGAAGGAATTGCCTTTGTAAAGTAAACAAGCACCTCAGAGTAAGAAAGAGGAAAAATTAAACACTAAGTAAATACTGGTACAACAGTAAGTGAGGAAAAGTAAATGGGCCAGTATACAAACCCAAACTGAAAGTAAAGTACAAATCGAAAGGGAAAACATCAACTGAAAAGTAAAAGCCGCTACGCCGAGCTGTACACTGGAAATCCCACCTGAAGGGTAGGTACATATAGTTCCACTGCTCCTCGGGTCCCATCACCCACTCCGAGTATGTCCCACCCAGTGGTTCACCTCCAGGTACCGTCCTGCTCCACAAACCTCCATCACGATCAGCGATGTCCTTCGTCTGCAACCAACACAACGTAGTGCGGGCATAGCCCGTGCAGGGGTGAGTATAAGCTACTCAGTAGGGACCCCGAGACCCCCGAAGGTCTCCCAAAATCCACAAAGGATAAACCACAAAGGAAAGATACAATCATGAAGTAACAACTGACACTGCTTAGGTATATTCCCATACATATACCTAAGTCATCAATTCCAGTACGCTCCAACCTCCAAGCCCAACTACAACTCAGTCCACACAGGAAAGTATATGTATTCCACATAGGAAAGAAAAATGTAATCCACACAGGATAGCACAACAAAATCCACAAAGGAAAGCAAATAGGTTTCAGCTCACACAGGTATACATCTTCGAAGACGATAGAGATGGTCACTAATCCATCTAAGTCGTTGGACCCACAAAGAATCGATAGGCAGTAACCCCCGCAAAGACCCACACAGGATCGGTAGGAAACTAACCCCCGCAAAGACCCACACAGGATCGGACCCACACAGGATCTGTAGGCGCAGGCTCACACAGAACCGTTGAGCGCTGACCCACACAGGATCGGACCCACACAGGATCGGTAGCACTGATCCACATAGGTTCGCTGAGTGCTGTAGTCGTCGCCATTGAATCCACTGAGGATCTCTGTATAGTCGCCGTAGTCACAGTAGCAGTCACAGCCAGCACTAGGGTTCCCGCACACAGCAAGCTCGTTCGGGAGGGTCCGCTCCACGAGCCGAGAGGCTGATACATCAACTGACACAATATCCATAGTTGATGTATCCAAAAGTTCTGTATTGTCAACAGGAACTCAACGTCGCAGACGACGCGTCGATCAGACGCCCGGTCTGAGAGTTATTGGTCTTTTCGTCCGAGGGGCCCGGTTGGTTTTTAAGGCAAAACCAACCCGACCGTACTCCACCTGCGTCCAATCCTCGGGCATAGTAAGCCAAAAGATCCGTCTCACTAAGAGGAAAACAACAAAGTCGACGGCATGTCATTCAGACGTCCGGAGCTTAAGATATGAGTGTTTCCGCTCCGAGGGCCCGGTTAGTTACGTGTACGAACCAACCCGGCTGAACTCAAAGTAATCCAAAATCTTAAGTGCGATATACCGAAACGACCGTCTCATTCCATGGATCATGTCGCCACTAACGGTGCGTCTATTGGACGTTCGTAGCCTGAGTTATGGGCAATTGAACACAAACGGTCTGAAAACGGGGGTTTCGGGCCCGGACCGACCCGGCCCGAGACCCCCCGGTCAGCCCGAACCGGGTAGTCCCAGCCCGACGCAGCTCGGCCCGGCTGGGCACAGCTCGGCCGAAGGCCGAGCTGTTGGAAAGGGGGGGGGCTGCCCCCCATGTGTAACCCCCCCCCCCCCAATTAAGGGGGCTGTTTTGAAGTCCGGCCGGGGGAAATAATTCCCCCGGCTCCTCCCTGTCCGGCCGGCCCGACCTGGCTGGCCGGTTCCTACTCAACGGCACCGGCGATGGTCGGTCCCCTTCCATCTCCGACCCTGGCGGCCCGGTCCGGCCGCCGGTCACCTTGCTCCGCCGCGGCCCGGAACCGGCCACGGCCCTTGTCGTCCGGCGTGGCGCGACGACGCCGCACCGCTCCGCCACAGCCCCGGAACCGGCCGCGGTATTTTCAGGTGTCTCTGACGCGGCGCGATGGTAGCGCGTCCTTTGATTAATTCATGGCATGGAACGACGGCATCGTGTCCTTGATCTTCTTTCCACGGCGCCGCACATTTTCTTTTGCTTGATTCCGCATGGTGCGACAGCACCACGCCTTCCCATACCAAACCACAAAGGAATCAACATGAAATAAGGAGTAGGGTCGGCCGTGTTTGTGTGGTCCGGCCCCCTTGCGTTATTCGATAACAATTGGTTTAAATCCATGAAGATCGTCAAGTTGGTATTCACAAACAAAATAAATAAATAAAACCCCTACCTCGGTTTTAAGAATGTTTCACGTCAACGAGCTGTGGAAGACGAGCGTCGCAGAGGTCGGGCATCGCGGAAAACGAACGTCGATTCCATTGTCGTCGAGGTGCATCCGAAGAGGAATCGTCGCGGAAGAAGAACGTCGTGGAAGAAGTTCTCCTCATTCTTCGGTGGATATTTTCTTCATTGAAGAATGGTGTTCTTCGTCGGAGTTCAAGGTGTTCTTCACGTTCTTCGTTGAAGAAGAAGATGTTCTTCCCAAAACCTCTCAATGACAAACTCTAACAACAAAATAAAATAAGTTCCTTTCTTATTTTATTAACACAACAAGCCTTATGAAAAATCAACGGTTTGAATTTTAAAAACTTACATTTAACTCACCACATTAAAACCATAAGTTTAATAAACTTAAGTTATCAACATTTAAGTGGGAGTTGAGAGGGGTTAGAGGATATGAAGGGGTGGGGTTCGTGTGGGCCCCACCACCCTCATAACCTCAAAAGGGTGGTTGGGTGGTTACCCAACTTCCATCAAGAACTAAACAGTTAGAGTAAAAATAATAATAATTGTAGAGTAATTATAAAATAAACTTCCACAATTTGTATCATCAACACTCGTGAAAACGCAACTCCGGAACAGGAGTCCCTAAGCAATTACCGGTGCTACGGTTCCATCGGTGCCCTTGGAATTCGATTCTGGGCACCGGTTCAAAAGTTAGAAATTCCCGCTCGTTCATTCACTGAACGTACCCGAGCTAATCTTCGGATAGAAATTTCGAGCACACCGGGCCTCAGAATCAAGTGCCGTCTAAAACTGCGTTCTTGTAAAATTCCAAAGAAAATTAAGAAAAAATTTCCCTTTAATTGTACGGGTCTTTACATTACTCCCACCTCAGGGCTTTACGTCCCCGTAAAGATACATCGAAAACTAGGGAAACAAATGGGGGTACTGAGCACGCATCTGAGCCTCCCGCTCCCAAGTGCTCTCCTGGAGGTTCTCGTGCTTCCATCTGATGCGCACTAGAGGAATCGACCGTCCATGTAGGACTCGCTCCTGTTGATTCTCGATCTCCACTGGGACCTCCGCAAAAGTCGCCCCATCATCAACGTCAAGCTCCCCATGGTCAATGATGTGCGTCGGGTCGTGCACGTATCTCCTCAGCTGAGATACGTGGAAGACGTCGTGCACCTGGTGCAACTGAGGTGGTAGATCCAGATGATAAGCCACATCACCAATCCTGCTGAGGACCTGGAATGGTCCGATGAAGCGTGGAGACAACTTTCCGCCTCGGCCAAATCTCTGTAATCCTTGTCGAGGTGAGACACACAAGAAGCCGTGGTCGCCATCCTTGAACTATAGTGGCCTCCGCCTCCTGTCAGCATAAGACTTCTGTCGGCTTTGAGCTGTCCTCATCCGCTCCTGGATGACCTGGACCTTCTCCGTCGTGGCCTGGACCATCTCCGGCCCCACAAGTGCTGACTCCCCAGGGTCTGGCCAGCACAAAGTAGATCTACAAGGTCGGCCGTACAACGCCTCATACGGTGCCATCCCGATGGTGGAGTGGTAGCTGTTGTTGTAAGAAAACTCCACCAAGGGTAGGTGGTCCTCCCAGCTACGACCAAAGTCGAGGACACATGCGCAGATCATGTCCTCGAGAGTCTGAATGGTCCTCTCCATCTGACCATCTGTCTGAGGGTGAAAGGCTCTGCTCAGACGTAGCTGTGTCCTGAACGCCTCCTGCAACCCCTTCCAAAGCTGGGAAGTAAAGCAAGCATCTCGATCGGAGACGATAGATGATGGCACACCGTGAAGCCGCACAATCTATTGAACGTAAAGTCATCCCAAGCTCTCCACTGAGCCCTGCTCTCTAATGGGTAAGAAGTGAGCCGACTTGGTGAGTCGGTCGACAATCACCCAAATGGAATCGTGACCTCTGGAAGTGCGTGGAAGTCTAGTCACGATGTCCATAGATATTCCATCCCACTTCCACTCCGGAACCTCCAAGGGTTGTACCAACCCTGCTGGTACCTCGTGATCAGCCTCCACCTGCTGGCAGGTGAGGCATCGAGAAACGAACTCTGCCACAGCCTTCTTCATGCCCGGCCAGCAGGGCTGTCGTCTGAGATCCTGGTACGTCTTCGCCACTCCGGGATGTGCCACCAAGGGAGAAGTGTGAAACTCTCTCAGCACCTCCTCCCGTAAAGCAACCGGTAACAAGGTACGTCCTCTGAAAAGGTTTTCATGCTCTGCTCCAAAGGAGAAACCATCAGGTTCCTGTCCTGAGGATATCTGTGCACGCCGCGTCTCACAGTCAGCATCCCCATGCTATTCCTCTCTAACCTGCTGTAGTAGTGGAGGAGTGACTGTGAGAGACTGAAATAAAGCTGCTACATCTCTATCCACGAAGGATGTCTGCAAAGAGGCTAGTTGCTCTGTCACCTCCTCAAGTAGCTGAATTCCCGTCCTCCGGCTGAGGGCATTGGCTACCACGTTCCCCTTCCCAGGAGTACAGACTATCTCAAATTCATAGTCCTGGAGGAACTCGAGCCATCGTTGCTGTCTCAGATTCAGATCCTTCTGAGAGAAGATGTATCTGAGACTATGATGGTCAGAAAATACTGTAAAGTGCTCGCCCATCAGATAGTGTCGCCATGTCTTCAGAGCGAAGACCACTGCTGCTAACTCCAGGTCATGGGTAGCGTAGTTCTGCTCATGCGGCCTCAACTGACGTGATCCATAGGCGATCACTGCCCGCTCCTGCACCAGTACACAACTAAGTCCGGTCCCTGATGCATAACAGTATACTACGTACCCTACTCCCTCCTCAAGCAACCTCAAGATAGGTGCACTGGTCAATCTCTATCTCAGCTCCTGGAAGCTCTGATGACATCTGTCTGACCACACGAAGGGTTTCCCCTTCTTCATCAAAGCTGAGAGTGGTTCCGCAACTCTGGAGAAGTATGACACAAATCTCCGGTAGTATCCACTAGTCCCAAGAAACTCTGCACCTCCGTCACGCTCCTGGGTGGCTCCCAAGCTAGCAGTGCCTCGATCTTCGCAGGATCCATTGCAACTCCCACCTCAGAGATGACGTGCCCTAAGAAGTGGACCTCACGTACCCAAAACTGACACTTCGAGAGATTGACATAAAGCTAGTGCTCTTGGAGTGTGTCTAGTACAACCCGTAATTGGTAGGCGTGCTCCTCCTCAGTCGTCGAGTAAATCAAAATGTCGTCGATGAAGACCACGAAAAATCGATCGAGGTATGGCTGAATGATCCTCTTCATGAGGGCCATGAACACTCTTGGTGAATTGGTTACGCAGAAGGGCATAACCAAGAACTCATAGTGGCCATACCAACAACTGAAGGCCGTCTTCTGCACGTCCTCATCTCGAACTCTGAGCTGGTGATAGCCTGACCTGAGGTCTATCTTTGAGAACCACCGTGCTCCCTTGAGCTGATCAAAGAGTTCATCAATTCTCGGTAGTGGATAATTGTTCCTCACTATCACCTGGTTCAGGCGACGATAGTCGACACACAGTCTCAAGCTCCCGTCCGCCTTCTTGGCAAACAATATCGGGGAAACCCAGGGTGAAACACTGGGTCAGATGAACCCCTTGCCCTTCAAGTCCTCCAACTGTACATGTAGCTCTCAAAGCTCAGCGGGGGCCATCTGATATGCTGGAGTCGATATCGGGGTTTTCCCGAGGTACAGGTCAATATAAAAGTCTACCTCTCTGCGAGGAGGTAACCCTGGAACGTCGTCGGGAAAAACGTCTGCAAACTGATACACCACTGCAGGAAAACCAGGACTCCGCACATCAACTCCTCCTAGGATGAGGCTACCCAACTGATGAGTGATGGGTTGTCCTCTCCTCCGCGGAAGTCCATCCTGTTCTGCAAAGGCTCCCTTCTCGCCGGTGAAGGTGAACCTGCTCCCGTCGGTGCATACACATCGCACCTTGCGCCTAAAATAGTCAATCTATGCATGGACCGTAGATAACCAATCCATGCCCAAGATGACATCTTAAGGCCTCGACGCTGCTACAAGAAGATCCCAGTCGAAGCTCTCACCTCCTAGAGTAAGATCACATTGTCGACACCAGTGCGTAATCGTCGAGTCTACTCCCGTAGGAGTCTCTAGCTGTAAGGATCGAGCCAATGGCTCTGTCGGAATCTCCGAGCTCCGAACAAGGGCAGCGGCTATGAAAGAGTGACTCGCTCCTATGTCTATAAGTACTACAGCAAGGGTGGAATAGACACAGATAGTACCTTGAATCATCTCGGGCGTGCCGTGGTCGTAGGCCTCTGCTGCCTGGAGTTGTGCATGTCTTTGCTCGCTAGCTCCCTGTGGTCGGGGTGGACCTCCTGGTGGTGGTGGTGGTAGAGCCTCAAAGCGTCTCCCACCACCTACAGCTTGGCCAGCTCCTCTGCCTCGTCCGCCTACTCCCTGCGGACCGCCACGGTCGACCCTCTACCTCTGCCTCGGTGGTCCCTCAATCGTCTGCTGCTCCTCTATACGGCGGGTCGGGCAGTCACGAGCTATGTGGCCTTGGCCACCGCATGAGTAGCACTGTCCGCCTTTCAAAAGACTGACTCCGTGCTGTGTGCCCCACACTGCTGAGCCAGTGTCCTAAGGTTATCTGCCTGAGGGTTTGGTCTGCCTGGACCCATGAGTCATCTGTCGACTGCCTGCTGTAGAAGACTCTACTACGTGCTGCCCTGCGGTGGATCTCAGTGCTGGTGTAGACTCAGCAAGAAAACTCTCGATCAAAAGGGCATGCTCCAGTACTCCTGTCTCAGTCGGAATGCTGAGGGAGATCAGCGATGCCCTGATCTCGTGTCAAAATCTCTTATCAAAGGTCCGGGCTTGGAAGAATTGATCATGTACTATGTCGGTCAAGTAGCGCAAGAGATCGGTAAATCTCGCCGAGTACTGGGCGACCGTCATGCTGCCCTGCCGCAGCTGAAGAAGCTCATGAATGTGCACCGCACGGAGGGTGGCTCGGACGAACTCTGAGCGGAAGAGGCTATCAAAGTCTTTCCAGAGAAGAGATGCCTCATCGTGCACCTGGAGCATCAAGCTCCACCATCGTCCCACTGCCGCGTGCAGTAGGCTCGCTGCGAGGATCACCATGAGGTCTGCTGGTGTCCTCACTAACCGAAAAACTCTCACTACTGCCGCCAGCCAGTCCTCGGCTGCTTGGGGGTCCGTCTCCCCGCGGAACCTGGGCGGTCGCTAGCGCTGGAACACATGCAGTGCACTAAGGTGACGTGCATCGTCAGCGGCTGGGGATAGAAGCATCGGTGGATCAGCGGGTAGAGCTACCGCAGGTGCCACTACTGACAAAGGGCCTTGCACCGAGGCCTCATCGCTCGGTGGGCTGTCGTCACGCTCGACTCTCAGAACCCTAGCTGGATGCCGTCATGGGGCCATCCTGAAAAGGAAACAGGTACACCATGGTCATAATAGTATACCTGGTGAGCTGATACAAGGTAATCACAAAGAAAACTTGAAACACACATGCAATCAATGTTTTCATGCATTAAGTCGGAAATCAGAAGTCAGGGTCCTAGTATACGGATACGTCAGCCACCGCACCAACACTGGACTCCCTAGACTGATAACCACACTCAATACGCTAAACACTATTTCTTCACATAGAAAAAGATCAGAGTCCAATATTCTGCGGTAGAACTGAACTCCTCTGATACCAATTTGTCACGACCCATCCTCGGGGCTCGTGCTGTGACTACCCCAAGCCCGCCTTCCATAGGCTAGGGGCTGGCGACTAGCACCAAGGCGTAAATACCAGTAAAAAGGGAAGGCATTGCCTTTTTAAAGTAAACAAGCACCTCAGAGTAAGCAAGAGGAAAAAGTAAACACTAAGTAAAAACTGGTATAACAGTAAGTTTGGAAAAGTAAATGGGCCAGTATACAAACCCAAACTGAAAGTAAAGTACAACTCGAAAGGGAAAACAACAACTGAAAAGTAAAATCCATTGCGCCGAGCTTTCCACTGGAAATCCCACTTGAATGGTGGGTATATATAGCTCCACTGCTCCTCGGGTCCCATCATCCGCTCCGAGTATGTCCCGCCCAGTGGTCCACCTCCAGGTACCGTCCTGCTCCACAAGACCCCACCACGATCCGCGTTGTCTGTCGTCTGCAACCAACACAACGTAGTGCGGGCATAGCCCATACAGGGGTGAGTATAAGCTACTCAGTAGGGACCCAGAGACCCCCTAAGGTCTCCCAAAATCCACAAAGGATAAACCACAATAGAAATATACAATCACGAAGTAACAACCGACACTGCTTAGGTATATTCCCTTACATATACCTAAGTCACCAATTCCAGTACGCTCCAACCTCAGAGCCCAAGTACAACCCAGTCCACACAAGAAAGTATACGTATTCCACACAGGAAAGCAAAACGTAATCCACACAGGATAGCACAAAACAATCCACACAGGAAAGCAAACAGGTTTCAGCTCACACAGGTATACTTCTTCGAAGACGATAGAGATGATCACTGATCCATCTAAGTCGTCGGACCCACAAAGGATAGATAGGTACTAACCCCCGCAAAGACCCACACAGGATCGGTAGGAAACTACCCCCTGAAAAGACCCACACAGGATCGGACCCACACAGGATCTGTAGGCGCTGGCTCACACAGAACCGCTCAGCGCTGGCCCACACAGAATCGGACCCACACAGGATCGGTAGCACTGATCCACATAGGATCGGTGAGTGTTGTAGTCTTCGCCATCGAATCCCCTGAGGATCTCTGTACAGTCGCCGTCACAGTAACAGTAGCAGTCGCAACCAGCACTAGGGTTCCCGCACACAGCAAGCTCGTTCGGGAGGGTCCGCTCCACAAGCCGAGAGGCTGATACATCAACAGACACATAGTCCAGAGTTGATTTATCCAAAAGTTCTGTATCGTCAACAGGAACTCAACGTCGTAGACGGCGCGTCGATCGGACGCCCGGTCTGAGAGTTATTGTCTTTTTCATCCCAGGGGCCCAGTTGGTTTTTAAGGCAAACCCAACCTGATCATACTCCACCTGCGTCCAAACCTCTGGCGGAGTAAGCCAAAAGATTGGTCTCACTAAGAAGAAACCAACAAAGTCGACGACATGTCATTCGGACGTCTGTAGCTTAAGATATGAGTGTTTCCGCTCCGAGGGCCCGGTTGGTTTCATGTACGAACCAACCTGGCCGAACGCAAAGTAATCTGAAACCTTGATTGCGATATACCGAAACTACCGTCTCGTTCCAGGGATCGTGTCTCTACTGACGGCGCGTCGATCGTAGGTCCGTAGCTCAAGTTATGGGCAATTGAACCCAAATGGTCCGAAAACGGGGGTTTTGGGCCCGGACCGACCCGGCCCGAGACCCCCCGGTCAGCCCGAACCGGGCCGACCCGCCCCGGACCGGGTCGTCCCGGCCCGGCTGGGCGCGGCCCGGCCCGGCCTGGCGCGGCCCAGCTGGGCACAGCGCGCCAAGCGCTGCCAACTCGGCCGAAGGCCGCGCTATTGGCAAAGGGGGGGGGGGGGCGCCTGCCCCCCTTGTGTAACTGCCCCCCCCCCCCCCCCAATTAAGGGGGACGTTTTGAAGTCCGGCTGGGGGAATTAATTCCCCCGGCTCCTCCCTATCCGACCGGACCAACCGGGCCGGCCGGTTCCTGCTCAACGGAACCGGCCGCAGCCCTTGTTGTCTGGCGTGGCGCGACGACGCCGCGCCCCTCCACCGCGGCCCCGGAACCGGCCGTAGTATTTTTGGGTGTCTCCGATGCGGTGCGATGGCGCCACGTCCTTGGATTAATTCGCTACGCGGCGTGATGGCGTCGCGTCCTTGATCTTCTTTCCACGGCGCGGCGCGACGGCGCCGTGCATTTCCTTTCGCTTGATTCCGCGTAGTGCGACGGCACCACGCCTTCCTGTACCAAACCACAAAGGAATCAACATGAAATAAAGAGGAGGGTCAGCCATGTTTGTGCGGTCTGGCCCCCTCGCGTTATTTGATAACAATTGGTTTTAATCCACGAAGATTGTCAAGTTGGTATTCACGAACAAAATAAATAAATAAAACCCCTACCTCGGTTTCAAGAACGATGCACGTCAACGAGCCGTGGAAGAAGAGCGTCGCGGAGGTCGGACGTCGTAGAAAACGAATGTCGATTCTGTTGTCATCGAGGTGCGTCCGAAGAGGAATCGTCATGGAAGAAGAATGTCGTGGAAGAATTTCTTTGTGTTCTTCGGCAGAGATGTTCTTCATTAAAGAACAATGTTCTTCATCGGAGTCCGAGGTGTTCTTCACGTTCTTCATTGAAGAAGAAGATGTTCTTCCCAAAACCTCTCAACGAAAAACTTTAACAAAAAAATAATATAAGTTCCTTTCTTATTTTATTAACACAATAAGACTTATGAAAAATCAAGGGTTTGAATTTTAAAAACATACATTTAACTCACCACATTAAAACCATAAGTTTAATAAACTTAAGTTATCAACATTTAAGTGGGAGTTAAGAGGGGTTAGAGGATATGAATGGGTGGGGTTCTTGTGGGCCCCACAACCCTCATAACCTCCCAAGGGAGGTTGGGTGGTTACCCAACTTCCATCAAGAACTAAACACTTAGAGTAAAAATAATAAAAATTGTAGAGTAATTATAAAATAAACTTCCACAATTTTTATCATCAACACTCGTGAAAATGAAACTCCGGAACAGGATTTCCTAAGCAATTATCGGCACTGCGGTTCCATTGGTGCCCTCGGAATTCGATTCCGAGCACCGGTTCAAAAGTTAGAAATTCCCGCTCGTTCGTTCACTGAACATACCCGAGCTAAGCTTTGGATAGAAATTCTGGGCACACCGGGCCTCGGAATCAAGTTCCATCTGAAACTGTGTTCTTGTAAAATTCAAAATAAAATTAAGAAAAAAATTTCCTTGATTTTTACGGGTCTTTACATGGTATTATCGAATCAAATCACTTTGAGGGGGCGGTAGTCCGCACTTCCTAAAATAAAGATATCATGTTTGGCCATAATGGAAACCATAAAAGTATGCCATAAATGAAAAATACATAAGCTTAAGGAAAACGTAAACATATTATATATCATATATAAATATAGTGACATCTTAATGGCCACCATTTAAGGTGTTAAAATAATATTTAACAATCATCGTTTCGTGAGGGAGAAATTCACCATCCACAAAAACAGTATGTTCTTTAACCATTAGATGTAGGTGTGTGTAATTGTAGCTCGAATAATTATTATAAAAACATCCTATTATATTAAATATACTGGAGTTGTTACAAAAGAAATGAATAAAAATATTTTAGGGGTTGGAGAAGCAAAATAAAACAAAAGAACACAAGTGAAGACATTACCTTAAAATCGGGAAACTCCCTTTGGTTTGAACCAAAAGGGTTTCTTGAAGAGCTTCCTGTCTAAGGTGAGGCTTCTAGGATGAGTAGAGGGATGTGGAGAGACAAAAGGATCAGATCTTGGCTGAGCCAAAGGCTTGAGAGGTTTGGGTAAGGATGTAGAGGTGGGGGCCTTTTATAAGAGGAGAGGAGGGGCACTCTTGGAAAGGTATAAAATGATACTTTATTTTCAAATGAGTTTAAGATTTTAATGATCCCACATTGATTTATTTTGAGGCTAAGGTGATAATAGTTCTAAATACACCCATACAATAGGTTTTTGACATGTTTAGGTCTTAGATTTTACATTATTTTTTCATTTTATTTAAATCATTAAATAATGAGGTAATCGCTGCATCATCATGATGTCATAAATAATTTAATTTATTTAAGGTGTAAAAATTAAAAAAAATACTATTATGTATGAAATCTTTTTATCTTTACAATGACTATTTATAGTTAAAAATATGACTTGTATAACCACATGAAAAAATTGTTTTAGTAAAACAATACATGTTTGTGTCATTTTTACTTTTACTTTAAATAAAAGGCATTAATGTCATTATCTTACCCAAGTGGCTCCATGGGGTCCCAAAAATAGACCCATCGGTTTTAATGGTCGGTCATGACTCATCAAATAGGGTTAGGACAAGTTTCAAGATATTTTAATTTTATTATAATATCATTTTTACCTTAAATAACACTAATTACCTCTAATCGCGATTAATAAAACATAAAAGTTATTTTCATCAAAATTTATTTTCATCCCATTGAACCACATTTTAATTAATAATGAAAATCATTTATATTGGATTTTTTAAATTCAAATCAAATAAGTGGTAAAGTTCCATTTAAACCAAAAATCAGTTTTTGTAACTACCACTTTGTGGTTTCACTATTCATCAAAAATTAATGTTTTTCAGAAAAATACCAAAAATTAACCCTAAGTTATATTTGAAATTATGAATTAAAAAATGATGTCTATTTTACCAAATTCATAACATAGATGTTTCATTAATTAATTTTATAAATAAATCCCTTTGTCAAATCAAATAGCGTGTTTTTAAGAAACAATATCTATCAAAAGATTGACACTCGTTTATGTCCAATCTCAAAGTGATATTAATTCCAATGACCACCATTGGATTAAATGGTAAAAATATATTCTAATTTAACTTTTAAACTAATTAAAAAGATAATCTAACTATATAAATAAATTATATTAAAAATAGGTTTTGAATTAAAATACAACACTTTTCATTATTCATTAAAAAATGAACATTATCTGGAAAATACCATAAATTTATCCAAAGTATATTTAAATTTCCCAATCATAAATAATAAGTTTATTTCTGAAAATATAGCTTATAAAATTGTCAAAATTTATATTTAAAAATGGTTCACCATCAAAATGCGGTAAAAAAATCTTTTAAAAATATTAGAGTATTCCATGCTTAAGATTGGATCTATTCTAATTTTAAGCTTCTAAAACACTATCTAATTCATAAATAGACAGAGATAAAAATATCTATTATTCATTACTTACTTGGGATGCTACACCCCCCCCCCTCTTGTATTGTGCCATATCATATATATTTACATCTATATTATGATCACATAATTTGTATTAGAGGAGGTTTCCACATATTTATTTGAAATTCTTTATTTCCTTCTGTAAGATAATTGTATTTCTATTAAAAATATTTTGTTTATAACTACTTTCTAC
Source organism: Viscum album (assembly GCA_963277665.1). Classification (NCBI taxonomy): domain Eukaryota; kingdom Viridiplantae; phylum Streptophyta; class Magnoliopsida; order Santalales; family Viscaceae; genus Viscum; species Viscum album. The sequence goes on along the minus strand of OY728150.1, from coordinate 1,928,269,236 downwards.
ACTAATGTGTGGAGTGGGAAATTATTGTTTTATAATATGGAAGGAATGAATATTGGATCAATTGACAATCTAAACCCAACTAGACTACCTTTTTTGATAGGAATGATTATGAGTACGGGAGAGATCGAATGAGGAATTTTTTCATTAATACTAGAGTGCATAAATTTTTCATTCTTACTGGAGATTAAAAAATCCTAGATAAGAAAGATAGAACCTTCACCAACCCAGAAAAACATGAATTTCAACTTAATTACAAGGTATGCATTTCATTATTGTGTTATATGACCATGAATATATATAGTCAGATGTATTCATGTGAAGTATCCAATTGTATTTGGAAGAAATTAGAAGTCACACACTTTGGTACTTCCAATGTTATAGAAATAAGAAGATCCATTCTCTAAGCTAAATATCATGGCATTGTTTTTTCATATGGAGAACCAGTATGCAAGATTCAACAAATATTTATGACCATTGTCAGTAGTCCTCAATCCATGGGAGAAAAGTGTATTTATGATGAAGTTTTTGTGGAAATGATAATTGAAATAATTCCTAATGAGTGGGAATCAAAAATGATAGATATTGATGAGAACATGAAAGTTACTCAAATCACTCTTGATGAATTATTTGGTAGTGTCTTAAAGTACGACATAAGAATGAAAAGATATGCATATTTTAATAAGAACACAAATGGTAATGGAAGTGTAGCTTTTACCACTACTACTAAAGGCAAGATAACAGAAAGGCTAACTAGATCCAAAGCTAATAAAGATGTTTTTATATCAAAATCCAGTGAAATTTATCAGTGAAATAATGAATTATCCAATATAGCTCGAATAATGAACATGATTGTTGGAAATAAATAATTTCAGTATAGATTATAAAAGAAATATAGAATAGACACGAAATACTCAGAATTAACTTGTTATTAATGTAAAAGAGCATGTCACATTAGACCAGATTGTCTTTTTCTTAAAAGAAAAGACATGAAGGGGAAACATTCATAAATAAATAACAAAAATTATTACAAGTCTAAGAAAAAGAAAGCCTTGAATATAAATGATACATGGAGTGCCAGTGGTGGTGATTCATCAAATGAATCTTTTGAATATGAATCTTCTGGTTAGAAGAATATAGGACTTATAGCTAGACAACCTATTGAAAATCATTGTCTTGTGGTTAAGTTACACAATGGAAAATCTCTTCAAAAAGTGTCTTTAAATGAAAATTACCCAGTTAAGAAATATTCTTATTCATCTGATGAATAATCTTCCTCAATAGAAGAAAATTTACCTTCTTTTGTAGAATTATCTAGATTTTCCAAATTACTTGAGAATGAGAATTCCAAACACATGAAAAAGCATGATATAGAAAATTATAAAATAACTATTATTATAAAATAAGTATCAGATCTTTCAGAAAATCATGATGATAAAACTATTAATATTGAAAAAATTTCAAAAAACCTTATAGAAGTAAATTTTGATAAGTATAAACCTTCTAAAGACTTTGAAAAACTTATTTTTGAGAAAAAAATGGAATAAAAAACAATTCCAAAACAATTTCTTATGAGAATTATAATTTAGTCATTAGACTAAAATGTGAAATTTTTTATCTTAATAAACTCTTATCAAATTTCACTATTAGAAAGAAAAAAATTGATAAAATGTGTTCTCAAATTCATACTTTATGAAATAGTTCTAGAATTGGATATACTCATTCAAAACGATTTTTAGTTCTAACTGTTTTGATCCCAAAAGTGCTCCATTCTGCACAAACTTTCAATGTGGTAGACATTGGTAAAGAATTTTTTCTCTTAATAAAACTTAATATTTATGATTTCATAAATATCAATTTTAAAAACAAATTTGTATTCATAAATTTATTTTTACTAACATTTCCAAATCAAAACAACTTTCAGTTTTGAAAAACTAATTGTTTCTATTGTAGGAAAACAAAACGTGTACCATGAACGATAAAATTATGTACATGGATAGTGGTTGTTCTAAAAATATGACTAGAAACAAAGATTTATTTCAAAATATTTTTGAAATAGAAGGTGGAAGAGTGAACTTCAATGACAATTCTCAAGGAAACATCAATGGTATATATAATATTTTTTGTTTAGGAAAGGTTTTAATTTCAAATGTTTATTTGTAAAATGTCTTAAGAACAAACTTTAAGCATAATCCAACTTTGTAATGAAGGATGGCTTGTGAATTTTAGTAATGATAAATGATTAGTTCACGGTTGTAAGGATGAATTCATTCTTTATACACATTGGAATGAGAATGTTTACACAATCAAATTAGAAGACCTTAATAGCCAATAATTACCTTTCTTAAGTGCAATAGAAGACCAGTCTTGGTTATAAAATAGAAGGTTAGGACATTCTAACCTTAGTATCCTTTGAACACTCTCATATAAAACAATTCCTAAGGATATACTTGATCTAAGGTATGATTATTCAAAAAAAAATGACCCTTGTTAATATGGAAAGCAACATAATATTATATTTAAATAAATTAATGATGTTCCAACTTATAATGCATTACAGTTAGTGCACATGAATCCTTTTGGTCCTACACAAACTGGTAGCATTGGAGGAAATTAATATATATTTTTTTAGATGATGACTATACTAGATTCACATGTGTATATTTTCTATAAAAGAAATTGGATGCCTTTTTTTATTTCAAAACATTTAGAGCCCAAGTAAATAATGGGAAAAACCTACCATTGATAACTATTCGTTGTGATCATGGTGTTGAATTTGAAAATTCGGATTTTGAAACTTTTTGTAGTAAGAAAGGTATTACTCACAACTTTTCAGCCATAAGAACCCCTTAAAAAACTGTTTTGTTGAAAGATGAAATTGTATTATTCAAGAAATGACAAAGGAAAATGTTGAGAGAATACTCAATTACTATGAATTTCTAATTTTAAGATGTTAGTACTTCATGTTATACAATAAATCGAGTTCTAACTAGAATTTTTCTTAATAAAACACCTTATGAATTGTGGAATGGCTGAAAAACATAAGTTTCTTACTTTAGATTATTTGGATGAAAATTATTCATATTGAATACTAATGATAATATACATAAATTTTCACCCAAATCCAATGAATGAATCATTCTAGGTTATTCCACTACTTATAATTCATATTGAGTTTTTCACAAAAACACTTGTATTGTTGAGGAAAATATCCTTGTAAAATTTAATGAAACTAAAAACTTTATTTTTAAACAACCAATACCTACATCAACAAATGTGTTTTCAGAAACTAATTATCATTCCTTGATTGAAAACTCTTCTTAAAATGGACATACTCAAGAAAATGTTTCTGAAACATTTACCCCATAAGACGTTATATCTTATTTTGATGAACAGATTTTACAAAACCCAAATCAATTGTTTCTTTAGAATCATCCCAGGGATAATATCATTGTTGATGTAAATAAACCCATAAGGACTAGAAATTACTTGAGAAATGAAATAGAACTTCTTTCTTTTCATTCTCAATTTGATCCTAAAACTTCAAATGAGGTCGTAGGTGATGAAGATTAGATTAATGAAATGCATGATAAACTAAATTAATTTGAAAGTAATCAAGTCTAGACTTTGGTTCAAAGACCTAAAGAAACAACTATAATTGGTGTAAAATGGGGTTTCAGAAACAAGTGTGATTAAAATAGATTCATTATTAGAAATAAAGCATGAATTTTTTCTAAAGTCTATAATAAACAAGAGGGAATAGACTATACAAATATTTATTCTCTAGTAGCTAGAGTTGAATCTATTCATACTCTATTAACCTTTTCAGCATTCTATAACTTCAAACTTTTTTAAATGGATGTAAAATGTGATTTTCTTAATGATTTTGTACAAGAATAAGTTATTTGTAGAACAACATTCTATTTATTTAGATTCAAAACATCCTAATAATGTTTTTAGGAATACCAAAGCTTTATATGTCCTTAAACAATCCCCTAGATCATGGTATGATAGACTTATAGTATTTCTTTTACAAAAAAATATGCAAAAGGTACTGCATAACCAACTATTTTTATAAAAATGGAAAACAAAAAAAATTATTGTTCAAATCTATGTTGATGACATTATATTTGGATCAACTAAGCAATACCTAACTAATTATTTTGAAAATATAATGAAATATATGTTTGAATTGGGTATGATGGTAGAGTTAACATTCTATTTAGGTTTTCAAGTCTCTCAAAAACTAGAATGAACCAATATATCCCAACATATGTATATCAAATATATACTCAAAATGAATAGATATGACAAAACTAAAAGTATAAGCACTCCAATCGGTATATCAAATACACTTGATCTTGATGATGTTGGGAAAGTAGTAGATCAAATATCCTTTATAGGTATTATAGGATGTTTTTTTATAATTAACAGCTAGTTATACAGACTTAATGTTTTCAGTTTGATTATAAACATGATATCAATCTAATCCAAAATAATCTAATTTAAAAGTAGTGAAAACATTTTCACTACTTAAAGGGAACTGTGGATTTCAGACTATTGTATTCTCTTGGAAATGATTTTTTTAAAAAAAAGTAAGATAATGAATTTGATAATTATAGAATAGATAGAAAAAGTACCTCCAGAACATGTCATTTATAAGGAGATTCATTATTTTCTTAGTCATAGAAGAAAAAACACTCTGTAGAACTTTTCACTATTTAATCTGAATATATAGTAGTTGCAAGTTGTTGTGATTGAGTATTGTGGATGAAACACACACTCTATTAATATGGCATGAGTTTTTTCATAAAATCAAATACTATGTGATAATACTAGTATCATTGATCTTAGTAAAAACCTGGCATATCACTCACATGCAAAAAACATAGATATTAGGCATCACTTTCTTAGATATCACATACACAAAAGAGATATTATTTTACAATTCATCATAACAGAAGAACAACTTGTGGATATTTTAACAAAACCATTATCTTCTGATAGATTTGAATACATTAAATAGAAACTAAGAATGATCACTGTAAAGTAATCATTCACATATATTTCTAGTTTAAACCATCTCCTTATATTAAGTTACTCAATTTTAAATGGTGGGTATACCTTTCACTCTTTAGTTTTACACTTATTAGTTTTACATTTTATCATTTTTATTTATTAGTTTTATATTTTATCGGTTTTATTTATTATTTTTACATTTTATGATTTTCAATTATTAGTTTTACATTTTATCGGTTTCATTTATTAGTATTTACATTTATCAGTATTAACCTTTTTCGTTTTACATTATGAAATGTATCATTTTTTCATTTTTAGATATGTTTTTATCAGTTTTGTATGTTTATCGAATTCACTTTAATTGGTATCAGTTTTATTTTTATCAGTTTTACATGTCTATCAGTTTCAAATTTTAATCGGTATCACCTTTATCAGTTTCATGCTTCATGTCATCAATACTAGATTATTAGTATTGGATTATCCCATCGGTACTAGATTATCAGTATTAAATTATTCTATCAGTACTAGATTATTGGTACCATCTTATATGATTTTATAGGTTTTAGAATTCTTATCATTATTAAAAAAAATTACAATATTATCATATGAACAATATACTGAAACCAATATCTCTATCTAGATACTCTGACACGTACAATTTCTGAAGAATTATTTTCGTTGTTCAAATAGTTTTTTCTAAATTCCTTCTTTTAACTCCAAATCAGTTTTATTCTGAATACAATTTTCTTTTAAGGAAAACCTCCAGAGTTCAAAATCATTATTGACCATTGGATCTTTTGAGATCTAATCCTTACCTTGAATTTATTTTTGAAATAACCCCTCTAAACATATCCCACATCTAACTCATTTTCCTTTCTCCTAAGTCTTGATGTTCTTTATATACCCAGAGTGGTTTTTAATCAGATTTTACCTCAGTTTTAATAATCATAGATCTACATATCTTTTGTAACCAGTAACATCTTTGGTGTTGAGATAGTCTTTAATGTCTGAAGCAACTGCTTCATCTCCAAATGAAATGTCTCCAAAATATTTATCTTCGATGAACTTTCGAGGTGAAAGGTTAGTCTATGGATACATTTATGAGATATTTGATTCATATTTGAAAAGTATAATAAGTTTACAAGGATGGAAATCCATTTGTGTTGAAAGAACAGATTTAGAACAAGATTTTGTGTATCATGAGAAGGTGTTAAAATTTTATAAATAAATGGAGATATAAATGGGTGTTAAGATTTATTTTATTATGTATGATAAGAATTATACAACTTTATTAAAACAAGATGCTACATTTCTAGGTGTTCTATCTTTCGGTGATGCCCTATGTCCTCACAAACTACTGGAATCTGATGGGACCTTTGATAAGAGTAAAGCTGAGGAATATATTTTTGAGATTCATGATGGAAAGATAAAAGAAAGTAATTTATCAGGATAAAATCATCTTATATCCCTCTGGATGCAAGGATTTTAAGTGCTGAGAAAATGTGATAAGGAAACATTAAAAGTTTCATATGTGTATGTCCTTGATTATTTGGTTAATTTGAGGAAGTTAAATCTGATGGGATTCATTTTCTTGATGACTAAGAAGCTCAAATATGGTTCCATAAAATCATAGTTGATTATGTTTCCCACCATTATCATAAATTTAATGAAATAATGCTAGATTTTATGTAATATATAAATTATGTATGATTTGACTTCCTTTAAATATCCATTAATCAGTAAGGATATAATAATGAGTCTCATGTTATGATTCAATCTTCAATTGAAAAATATTGAGAAAAATATTGAAGTTGAGAAAGAAAAGGAAGTAGTTGAAGGTATTGATAAACCTTCTAATCCATCCATGAAAAATTCAAGATAAATAAGGTTAGTTAAAACTAAAACTCCCAAGGAATCAAATAAACAAAAGGATTTATCTAATGTGGTTGATGCAGAGTAGAGGAAGAATAAAGAATAAAGGAAAGAGGGGGATCCACAATTTGGTTTGGATCTTACTGAAGCCCTATCTCTAAAAATAAGATCCAAAGAAATTTTAAAAGAATAAGAAAGGAAGAAGAGACTGAAGAATATAATGTCATAATTTATTGACATTGTTAGTCTTCTCAAAATAGATAATAAAGCCAAAACCGGTATTGTAATAAGGGAGCCACCAGTTCAGACTCAATCGGATCCAGTAGAGAAAGGCAAGGAAATAAAGGCATCTGAACAATCAGCTAGACAATCTCTTATTCAATAATATGAATAATAATAATAATAATAATAATAATAAGGATAATAAGGTCAAAAATAAGAATTAGTAGAGGAGGAAGATGATGAAAATATTAGAAACCATTCAGTTGATTCTTGTGATGTTACATCGTTTATTTCTCAATCTCCGGATCCTCAACCTTCCAAGAATGTATCTCAAAAGGTTTCTTCCAAGAACATTATTTAGATATTAGATAAATAAGGAGGAGATAAAAATCCAATAAGATTCAAAATTAGCTAACTCATTTTATCGACCTTGAAATTCGTTTTGGTGATCTACCAGAATACATAGAAGATATGGATTCTGAAATGAAAATCACTATAATGGGAATTGATTACATCGAACAAGCTTTGAATAGATTTGAAAAGTTGATACCATTCATTATAAAAGTTTTATATAGTCTATAAATCCTTTCAAATTCTCATAATTAATGAATAGACTCTGTCAAGATTCAGATGGACAGGTTTCTGAATCTTGAAGTAGATTTAATAATTTTGAAAGAATATGATGTTGAGCATAGAAGTGCTTATAATAATGTTTTCATGTGTTCGTACAATGTTAATGGTAGTCTCAAGAATCAACTAGATATGAAATATGAATTGGTACATCTGGTAAATGATCCCAATTATCTCTTAAAAAATTTAGTTGTTGATTAAAATGAAAATATTGAACTCTTTCAAAGACCCAATACCTCAAAAATAATTGTCTTTGAAGAGCTTGATTGTCTAAATGAAAAATTGGATAATGAGTGTAATGAGATTTTCTCACTCTCAAATACAGTTTAATACAAGGGAAGGCCTACATAATCAGATTGGATGATTTCAATAACCAGGAAGAAAGACTCAAAGCATGGGAAGCAATTAATCAACTTGATGAAGATAGGATCTGAAAGAAAAAAAGGATCATTATTGAACAGGATTTGAAGCTAAAGGCTCAGCAAGAAGCTCTTAATAAACTGATGGAGGCTAGAAAAAAGTTCAAAAATATGAAGCTGTCAATGTTCAATATTTTTGAAAAACAAAAGAGGAAAGAAGGATTTTTATAACTCTTATTGTAACAAAAACCTATTTCATTCAATTTAATGTCTATTTTTTCATACTCTATTTCTCTAACCATTTGCAGGAAATGAATACTTTCCCTTATTTGTTTTTAAAATCCCAAAGGGGAGAATAGTTTTGAAAAGAATAATTTGGAGAATAATTTATTAAGGGGGAGAACTCACAGGTAAAAGTAAAGATAATACAAACCCTGGTATTTTGTTTAGACCAAGGGTGGAATTAGTCATATCCATTATTACATTCATAAGAGTTAGTAAAATCAGGGGGAGTTAACTCTTTATTGTTTACTTTGTTTTGTAATTTCCAAAATGGGGCATATTATTTATTCAAAACATATTTCGACTTTCTCATTGATATTTTTTTGGAAATCACAAAACAATTCTTGTTTAATATGTTGTATTCTCATCATAATTACATATATCTTAATCACATATATCAAAATCATGTATTTTATTTACATCATTTTCATATTTGATGTATTCACATCGTAATAACATATATCCTGATCATGTATGTTGTTTACATAATTTTCATATATGTTGTATTCACATAATTATTACATATATTTTAATCATATGTTGTTACTTTACAAATCATAAACACATACATTGTTTTCTGTTGTAACCACACTTGTTCATGATTATATATGATAATAATATGTCGATTGTTTTCAATAAAAATCACATATATTGTTTTACAATCATAATCAAGTATTTTTTTTTCAATCATAACCATATTCATTATAACCATATTCATTGTAACCAAGCATCATAACCATGTTATGTATCATAATCACATTGTGTATCATAACCAAGTATCATAACCAGGTTATAAATTTTAATCATGTTGAGCTTTGTAACTGTATCGTAGCAAGGATATGAATCATAGACACTATGTGAATCATAATCATGTTGAACATTGTAACTATATCGTAACAACGCTATGAATTTTAATCTTGATAAGCATCGTTAACAAGTTATTTATCATACTTGTGAAATGATTTTAACTCATGTATTATTCCAAAACCACATACATATTTCATATTACTCATGATTTTTTACTTATGTACTTATTGTTTTCTAAATGAAACAATTTCATTGAGTTGGTAATATACAAATCAAAACAATCTCGTGTATTCTGTTTGTTTTGATAATTGTAATTCTAGGTGTCCAAGTACTGCCGAATTTTTCATATAAATATGACTGTTGGAGGAAATATGAATTTTAGGACATAAGGACTATAAATTGGAGGTCATTCGAACTAGAATACACAATATCTAGATCTTACAAGTTCTAGAGAGAGACGTTGTGACTTACCTCTTTCTTTGTGTGAAAGCCTTAAAGATACAATATGTGAACGTCTTGTTCCAAGTTTATGTATTTCTATAAGTTCTTTTTCATTCTTTATGTGACCGATAATTGTGATAACGATCAAGGGATTCTGAAGATAGGAAGATGTGATGTTGATCATCATATCAAGGGATTTCAATTATTTGAAAGACATAGGTGTTGATTACCTTCTTAATTGAGGTATTTTGGGGATATAAACATAGTCATACTGATCATCATATCCTGGTCTTACTAGTGTGGTGGTAAGACAAACCATTTATCATAGGTGAAAGGATACCCTACTATTTGGGATAGAAGAATTGTAATAACTTTACATTTACACTGATATTTGTTATATAAAGGGAATCATTTTGTTTCTTATTTCTATTCACATTATTTCCTATTGTAATTTTCTCAAGTAAGATTCATTTATTACATATTGTGTTAATAGATTCTATCCATTTTATGGTAGAGTCAATTACATTTGTATTACTCTGATCATTGTGTTAAATACAAATAAAATTGTTTTTCATTACTTGTGGTATTACATCATATCATATCCCTTGGATCCAAGACCTATATGGTCATTTTTATTGGTTGTGAATTTTATTATTTTAAGAACTATTAAACTAAATTCTATCTTAATAGTTTAAATACAATTTTTAAAACCTATAATCCCCCCCCCCTCTTGTGTTGTTCAATCTCTTATACATTTACATATATATTATAGTCCAAAAATGGTGGTAAGATGGACCTTTTATACTAGCTGAAATGATACCCTACTCTTTGGGATAAAATGATTTCAATACCTTTACATTTCCACTTTAATTTGTAATAGAATGGGAATAATTTTGTTTCTTTTTTTTATTCATACTCTTTTCTATTTTAATTGTTTCAATTATGATTCATTCATTACATATTGTATTAAGATATTACATATGTTGTATGTTAAAATCAATTACATTTTTATTACTCTGATCATTGTATTCAATTCAAATACTATTGTTTTTCATTACTTGTGGTATTACACCATATCATATCCATCATATCCAAGACCTGTATGGTCATTTGTATTGGTCATGAATTGTATTATTTTAAGACCATTTATACAAAGTTCTTTCTTTAGAGTTTAAATACAATGTTTAAAACCTAAAATTAACCCCCCCCCTCTTGTATTGTTCTATATCAAAAACATTTACATCTATATTATGATCCAATAATTTATATCGACCTTATCGAACTTGGACCTATTTTGGTTGTCATATATTCTGAATTTTTGTTATCTATTTATTATAATTTTTAATAAGGTGAAATTATTTGTTACTTTGGATATGATTATGTAATAATGTTTATGAACTGTTGATTTACTTTTTTTTGATAGTCTGATTTTTTGTTTATGTAGTTTTTTAAAATGTTCATTTGATTGTGTGGATTTACGACTTATGGATGGGTCATGCAAGATTCTTAGTGTAATATGAGCAATGGTTTATTTTTTTAAGCTTCAAACTATTCAAAAATTGTATAATTTTGAAAACCTGGTACTTATCAACACTTGGTGGTGATAGAAAACTCACTTCAGGACTTGGGGTGAGATTTATTGGGTGATATGTCAGGTCAACCTAGGATGGTTCATTAAAAAATGGAATCAAAGAAACCAATTATCATTGTGGGAGTTCAAAGTTATAATGGAGAATAGGATCATTGATTAGTGGAATTAGAAACCTCAATATATTGGGGCTCATCTATGTTCTTCTCAATCAACATTTTATTTTTGAATTTGATGGTTTTTTGGGATTAGGGGAAAGTAAAACTAAGTTGGAATTTGGGTTCATGAGTCAATTTTTCTGGTAATTTTTTTTATTTTAAGAGGGGATAGTGATGTGTTTGAAACATTGATTTTTGAGGGATCTATATTCAATATATAATATAAAACATGAGTTTGATGTAACTCTAGTTTTTTTGTTGTTTTTTGGATTCTTTTATTATTTCTAGTGAGCAATGGTTTGTCTAGTTCTTCTTCAGAACTTCTCTTCAAGTGTGTTCTTTGAAGTGTTTTTATGTGGTAATGGTAGTAAAAATGATTAAATATAATGGATTTCTTATGGGAGATCTTGGGATGTTTCATATCATTTCATGAACCAAGGTTATGGTCCCTGATCGTTCTTGGTGAACTGTTCTAATTATTTTTCATTTTCCTTCATATTTGTAAGAATATGTCGATGAACCATGGCCTAAAATACATTGTTTTTTCTCTCATATTGTGATCTTTTCTTTTAAGGAAGCCTAATTTTATGTGAATTTTGATATTTAGTCCTTTATAGTGGTGTCTTATTCAAAATTTCCACTCTTTAATTACATCATTCTATGAAAACTCTAAATGGTTAGATATCTAGGTTTACTGAACACGGTCTCCCACGGTCTCCCACGGATTCCCTCTTCTTTGGAAAGGGGTTATTCTTCCTTGTTATTATTAATGATATTTTTGGGGACCAGGACTCTTTCTAATCAAAAATGGGGTTTTGGATACCCAATGGGTTGTTTAACTATATAATTAAGAAATTCCTTAAATACATTTCGTATGAATGCATTATGGGTTTTTATGTCTAGCGAGTAAACATATAGTGCTAGGTTTGATCTCTTCAATGAAAATTTATCAAACCTTGATGTAGATGGATCTCTCAAAACCCTTAAAAAAACCATGTAAATTTCTATATGTATTGATTAGATTTTAGAATAATACTTTTTCTAAAGTCCAAGTTCCATTTTGGAGATGATCAGTGACACCTTTGTAGTTTTGGAGTACTAACAACGACCTAAGACTATAAAATTTTTTACTATTATTTTTCATTTTCATTCTTTAGAGATCAAAGTTTATGACTGGGAATCATTCATAATAATTTATTCAATTGTTAAACCAATATTTAGATGCTTTTTTTGTTTGATGTTGCATTTTATCAAACCAATGAGTTAAGGGGTATCTAAAAAAGTAGATTGTCATGTTAGAAATAATATCATGGTTATGTTAGGGGGCTGGGAACTAGAACTTGGTGTCCCCATTATCCACTATTCTACTCATGTTTTAGGTTTTTTTATAATAAATCTTCATGGTAGGTGGGTTCATTTTCCATGTTAAATAGTTGTGTTTCAAAAATTTCCATGGTTTTTTGAAGTATCAAACCATGGAGGTAATGATCGATATGATTTTCTTATATTTAAAGGGATGTATTATGGGATTTATATTTGTATAAAGTCTCATGGAATGTTGAATTGTGACACCCATAGGGTCATTGGTTTTTATATTTTCATTTTATTTAAATAAATTTTAACTTCATGTTTCTGGGATTCAGGGTAAGAATTTTGAAATTTTTGGAAGGCACGCTGGTGTGCATAGTTAGAAAATGGTAACTACATAACATGAACCAAACCATGAAAAAGGGGTTTGGAGTATGATTATCAAGTGCAGGTTTATGTAAGAAGTTCCATGTGAATGTATACACATCTTGATACTCATTTTTCTTCTTGAGTATATTTTTTTTGGTGACAGATTATCATGTTGAGCTTTAACACATGTGTAGTGTTCTTTGACCACCGATGATTTTGGGTTGTTGTTATCGGCTTCATCAAATAAGGATATATTTTTTATATCTTTTATTATATATGTTGGTTATATCTTTTTTATTGTTTTAAAAAGTTATTTTGGTTAATTTTTCATTAGTAGTTACAGTATATTGTTTATGAAAATTCAGTTTATTGTTATTATTGTGAATTATATTTTTTATACTTATAGAACTACTAATTTTATTGTGTGTGTCACGACCCATCCCCTAAGGCCTATTCTGTGAAATCCCCATGCTTGGCTCTGATTGGCCTGGGGCTGGTGACTAATGTCAGGTAGCCATCTCCCACAAATTGGAGTTATTTTCCTAGGCACCTGCACACACGAACCCAACTCCAAGCATGAGGGGATGGATATTGAAAACACTAAGTAACGAAAATGAATTTAAACCAATAAATATCAATAACAGTGTTGGACAGAAATTAAATTTGTAAAGTGTAATCTGAATATAAAATAAGACCACTAAAAGGAAGACGACTATAAAGTCTACCCTGCAAACAATGGCACTAAATATGATGTAGGAAGCTTCCAAAAACACCTTGGATTTTATGATCTAACAAGGACATGTTTAGTAGAGGTCCTAGTCTTGCTCCACCAAGAAATCCACCAAATCATTGGTCATCTTCACAAGAAATGATAGGTGCGGTAAAATCCCATGTAGAGGTGAGTAAAACAATACTTAGTAGGTCACTCCATAACAAAAATTAAAATACCACAAAGGAAGAACCACCAAGAAGGTACATTCATCTCAACACAGGTATATGTCATTAGAACATATAACAAGAACATCCAGGTATAATCTTCTTAGGCACTAAGAATCATAATTTTCCAACCTTATTGCTAGAAACAGGATTCTCATCGCAGGTTCAAGTCCTGACATATAAAACTAGGATATCACACTCCATGAGATCAGCCATCCTAGATGGCACCCTTCTAAGAGGTATACTCCATACAAAACAACTATTCACTTTTTAATGGTATGTATTATAGAACATGCTACATAGATAATATACTACTAGGCCTAGCCCAAGTATTAAGCACCAAAGGTTCTGTCATCACTGACTTGTGCCCAATGCAAGACTGAGGGAACCCAAGTGGAGAGGCCCTCCCTCACCACTGTACATAGATGAGGGAGCCCTTCTTCTAACCATCTCCTGAGACCTCTTTCACTCCTTTAAGGAGTGACCCACACCTTAGGCCATCGAGGGAGTACTATCCTATATCTAGGTATCCTTCTCATCAAGTGGATGTTCCCACTCATTGTAACTATGTTTGATAGTTGTGGGATATCCAACAAAAAGGGAGGATCCGCTCTCTGTCATTAATCGGGAATTGGTTGTGGAACTCCATAAGTGAGGACCCACACCCAGATCCTACAGGGGAATAAGAATCTTTAAGGACCCACACCCTGATCCCATAGGGGTGTATGACATTGTATATTGAGGACCTGCACCCTACACGGTAGGGTAGTAGTACTCAGTGACTAGAGGACCCACACCCGTGTATGACAGTTGAGTAATGACTCTATCAGTTCAATTAGTATGGGGGACTCACAAACTTGGAATTCAGGGGATTACTGACCCCAGGCTAGAGGAACCACTCCCAAACAAAACATGGGAGTACCAACTCTACTGGAATGTCATTTATGGAGGACCTGCCCCATAGAACAATAGGGGAGTAATGACTGCTATAATAGATGACCCACACCATACTAAGCACGGGAGTACCTACATTATTGATACACCAATTATGGAAAACTGATGCCTAGGTTCGATAGATGAGTAAATATTATGCCTTCATATACATCATGGGTAAAAACTACCCAAAGGTAACAGGCCTACTCCAATGACTTGGGGAGTCTCATCTCCATCTAAGTAGAGAGGTAAAAAATACATGCATCCTACACCATTAAAGAAGTAACTATTCTACCTTTAAAAAATTATTACATCTTCCAACATCCAAAAAAACTCACTTAGATCATCTAAAAATTATCTTCTCATCACCAGGGTCCCAACTCCATAGACGGCTCATCAAACAGATGCTCTGTTTGAATGTTACAGGTGTTTTAGTGTAAATGGGTCGATGGTGTCCAATAACCAAACCCGACCCACTGGGTCCAACTTGGCCCAATAGATTTATCCCACCCTAGCTAGGCCCAGCCCAAAATGGTGGCTTGGCCCACCCCAGATGGGCCTGGGCAGTTCAGCCTGCCAGGCCGCCCCACATCCTAATTCACATGGCATGGCCCACGTCAAGGGGGCCGACCTCTTTTAGCACATGGCGCGACCATGTTCCACGTCACCCAACACAAAGGAGTGTGTCACCCCCGTACATCTAGTCTACTCACCAGGACTGGGAATCTAAAATGTGGTACCACCACATC
This sequence comes from Viscum album, assembly GCA_963277665.1. Classification (NCBI taxonomy): domain Eukaryota; kingdom Viridiplantae; phylum Streptophyta; class Magnoliopsida; order Santalales; family Viscaceae; genus Viscum; species Viscum album. The sequence continues at coordinate 1,928,253,566 of OY728150.1, read as the reverse complement.
TCATCACCCACCACAGGTTCCTATGACTGTCTTTGTGGGCGATCGATATCCACTGCATCGGCACCCGGCTACCTTTGTGTGCCCTCACGTTCCATCGCTACTGATGTCGGTGCACCAGTGACCTCTTTCTTGGGCCACTCGACTCACTCTAGAGCTCTGATTTTTGACCTATAATAAGTTCTCCAATCATCAGGATGACATATTCACTACCATGGGCTTCGATCCATGCCACAATACATCTAGATGCAAAACCATTTGAGGGACGATATCTATCAAAAAACATTAATCCACCTGACATAATCATCCTCTTACCCACATCGTGTCATTCCAATTAAAAATTTTCATTATCGGATAATTGTTCTAATGATCAAGTGTGCAATGATCAATTGATCACAAAGTGTTTTCTTCATAGGCCAAATGAAGAACACCCATGACGAATGAAGAATTGGGGAAAGAAAATAATGAATAAAAAATAGAAATAGACCATCATCAATGTTCATGTAAATTGTGGTTCATTGTCATTCATAGATAAATCTATGTCCAAATATTAAGGATAAAAAATTAGATACACAATCCCCAAGATAATTCCTGATGAATAATCCACCCGCAAGAAGGAGCGATCTGCGGGTCAAACTGTTTGTGGGTTGATCTGTATTCATCCTCAATTCCAAGAAAGTGTAAAATATGGAATTTAAATAACACATCCTACCTCGATCCATTTCGATCATTTATGGAGAGATATTGTGTCTTTGTCTTTCATCTATCCACCGCTCTTTTGATCCAAGCCCTGATCTTGATCTGCCAATCCATCAACGTTCATTAGAGATGGCTCCTTCCATTTGCCTTAGTGGATTTTCCGGGTGATGGAAACAACCCTGGAATTTTGAAAAAATTCATATTCACTGAAAAATCATGTTGTTCCAACAAAAATATCTTTATTAAATATTTGTATGACCATTATGTCCAAAAACTGACTTTCACCCTCGACCTATTTCATTCGAGGTTGGGCCCTACCTAGTGTAATGTAATAATTATATAATCATTAGTGCCCTCATATTTTTGATCCATGAAATCATTTGAATGATATTAAAGTTCAACATTTTCCACTTGAGCACATTTAATTGAAAACTGAACTTTATTCAAATATTTATTTCGGGCACTCCGGGCCTTGGAATCAGAGGCAGTCTTAAATTTTTCCCAAATACTATATAAAAATAAATTCAAGAAAAATCCGACATATTACATTCTCCCCACCATAGGTATATTCATCTCTAAAAATAAAAAACCTACACACATGGGAGGAAAAACTAAGCTCCCTATTGGGATTCCATGCCAACAAGATCATCAAGTGTCCATGTTTTGTTTACAAGTAATCCCTCAGAGGAACCAATTAGATCAACCACTCTCATGTAAAGATTCTCCTATTCTAAAACCGTGTAATGATGGGTACAGGTGTCCTTATCAATGAAAAGTGGTAAAGCACAAAACACCACAGTCCATCTATTAAGATGGGGTCTAGCAGCACACCTCCATGTTATCCTGATTCATATACTAACATAACTCCACAGTTCACAACCACACACTGATGAACTATAAAACATCCTTCACAAGCGTTACACATTCTACATTGACATTGAACATGTAAGGGTATTTACAAAAAAAATAGGCATGCTCAAAAGTGAAAATTGGATCTTACTAGGCCTTCTGTCTACAACCTCCAGCTACCACACAGCTTGCTAAAATGGAAGTACTACCACACCCAATAGTGGAATTCTTTGTGATTATAGATGGTAATCAATCATTCCATACAACAGAAACATCATGGGTTCTCACTCTACAACCATGGAAGTGATCCCAGGCAAATGAAGTTGAGTAGAAAATCTCCACTAGCAGGGCCTGGATTTGCTCCGACACTTCATCGTAAAACCTTCACCAGAATATGCAAGAACAAGTGAATCTCTCACTGTACCTAAATAATGGGTTTCACAAACCCCTTTTTCATTAAGACCTTTTTGAGATTCCACCCTATGTTTCCTGGGTTTCTCTTTCACCGATAAGAAAACCTCATTTCATCATCACGAACACACCACACCCTTCTCCTAAAATAGTCAATCTGGGAATGAATGGTAGTAGTCCATACCAAGAAAGACATCATAAGGAATCAACACTATAAATAAGAGATCCCAACTGAAACTCTCATCTACAAGAGTAATTTCCCACTATCAGCACTAGTGTGTGATCATCAGGTCTCCCCCAACAAGATTCTCTAAGTGTGAGGGTCAAGTACATGGTTTGATAAGAACCTCTAATTCTCAAACAAACTCACAATATAAGAGAATGACTCACACATATTTCAACTAATATGACATATAAAAGAAAAAAACATATATTATACCTCGAATATCTCCTAGTGCCTTTGGGTCATAATCCCCGACCGCATGCAGCTATACTCTCCCATGAATTCTAGCTCTCTAAGCCTAGCGTGGATCACCTGGGGTGGTGGTGGTAACATTTAAAAGTGTTTACCACTGCCTTCTTCTCTCCTATCTCTTCTGCCATGTCTGCCACCCTTTATATCTATATTCTCCTGCTCTACCACTGCTAACTATCATTGGATGAATTGCTCAGCCAAGGTCTTATCAACTGCAAAGTTTTTCTATTGCACCCTAGCATAAGTAGTAATTCAAATATGAATAACACTTGATAGGATGTACCTAAGCACACATTTATTGAAATTTCTAACCCCTGAAGCAATGGTCATGTATCATATCCATTGACTACCTGGGAAGAATAGTATGCCTCAATAAATACTAAGATACTAACATTCCCACATTTCAAAGTTGTAGAAGCTCTTGGGCACTCATAGACCTTATATTTTATGGTCATATCCCCTTCTCTATAAAAGGTTCTAAAACTTGGTCCCCAAAAAAGTCACCTCTTAAAATGATTGGGTAGTCTAAACCATGTCATCGACCTACTGAGCCACATAGAAGGCTCACTCCTAGGACTACCATCTGATCTAATGGTATCCAAACTAGATGTAAAACTCAGTCACCACATCCTACTAGTCCTCAAATGCCTAAAATTTTGGATCACCTCTAAACATGAGGGTTCACATCCATTGAAACTTGTGAAGTGAACTCAACATGTTTATCTCATCCACTGGTACTACGAGTACCATGTGCTACTCTACAGGTTGTGGTATAGTTGTTACACCACCTGGAGGTGCTGTCTCAAGTAAAAAAACATATAACCACATCTTGTTACCATGTGTATCATCCTCGTGATCATGTAGTAGAATCCTAGATGGATACCAAAATGGAAGCATCTTGAATTAAACAAGATGTACCATGTTCAAAAGAGTATGCATGCTGCCCTTACTCAACAAGGACATGGAAAACACAACCCATTTCTACATGATTCGTGTACCATCGTTTTTTACTGAAAATATTATTTTCATGTACCAACCCTAAAAGGAAAAATTCAGGGTCCTAGTGTGTGGATACATCGGCTGACACACCAACACTAGATTCCCTAGCCTAATATCGAAACTCAAAACACATAAAACTATTGCCCCAAACAAAACTTAGAAACTCTTGGTTCTCAAGGTAGAACTGGCCCACCTCAGATACCACTCTTTCATGACCAATCCCTCGGGGTCTATGCAATGACAACCTCAATCCCACCTTGAATAGGCTAGGGGATAGCGACCAGTTCCGAGTAGGAATGTCCCATAAATGGGAGGCATTTTCCTAAGATCCTATACACACACACCAACTCCATTCCACAGAGGCTGAAGAGTGAAAATACTATGTAAAAAATGTATGCATACCAATAAATTACAAAAATAGAGTAAAACATTAATTAAATCAGTAAAGTGAAATTAGACAAAAAAACAATCCCACTAAAAGGAATATATCTTTAATGTTTGTCCTACAAATAAGGGCACTGAAGATGTTGTAGGAAGCTGCCAAAAACACCTCATCTCTTCTGATCTCACAAGGCCTCATCCAGTCTAGGTTCTGGTCCTGATCTACCTAGGAATCCACTAAATAATCAACTGTTTTCACATGACACGCTCATGAATACAAACCTCTTGTAGGGGTGAGTAAAACAATACTCAGTAGGGGACATTGGAACACAAAGTAAATGACAACAATGAAAACACCACCCAGAAGGTATAGTCATATCATCACAGGTATATTTCATCAGTAGATATAACAAGAAAATTCAAATATACTCTTCTTAGGCACTAATAATCATAAATTTCCAACCACATAGCCAGCAACAAGATTCTCATCATAGGTTCGAAAGGTAACATAAAAAAACAAGATATCACACTCCATGAGGTCATCCATCCTAGATGGAACCCATATGATAGGCACACTCCATTAAGAACTACTCTACCATTCCTAATGGTACGTCTAAGAGAACATGATCCATTAGGAATATCCTAAAAGGACCACCTCCAGTTCTTAGCACATGAGGTTAATTAATCACCATCTTCTACCTAATGCAAGACTAAGGGAAGCAAAGTGGAGAGGCCCACCCTCACCAATATACATAGATGAGGGATCACATCTCTTAATCATCTCATGACACATATAATGCTTCTATAAGGAGTAACCCAGACCTCATTCCATAAATGGAGTATTATATCTTATCTAGGTATCATTCTCATCAAGTGAATTGGCATGCTCTTCATAACATTGTCTGACAGTTGAGGGAGATCCAACTCCAACTGAGGACCTGCTCCCTGTAGCTACTTGGGTTGGGGGTGTACAACTCCAGAAGTGAGGTCATGCACCCTGATCCTATAGGGGAGAAGAATTCATGAAGTACTTGCACCCTAATCTTAGAGGGGAGTACAAATTTGTATAAAGAGGACCCACACCCTACCCGGTCGATGAGTACTAATCTGTGACTAGAGGACCCGCACCCTGGTATGACAGGGTAGTACTGACTCTATCAGTTTGTTTAGTATAGGGGCATGCACCCGTGTATGTCAGGGGATTACATACCCTAGGATAGGGGACCCGCTCTCCGGCATAACAAGGGAGTAAGGCCTCTTCCCTAATATCGTGTATGGGGGACCCACACCCTAGAATGATAGGGGAGTACTGACTCTTATAATAGAGGAACTGCACCATAATTAGTAGTGGAGTACCTATTCTATTGATATGAAAATTATGGATAATCAACACCCTGGTCCGATAGGGGATTACCTCTTCTAATTTCATATAAATCATGAGGAAAAACTACCCAAATCCAACTGACCCGCGAACATGATATGGGGAGTCTCGTCTCCTCCTAAGCAGAGAGGTAAGGAATACCCATGCCCTAGACCATTCAGGGAGTGACCATTCTACCTTAAAACCATTAAGCAATCTTCCAAATTCCATAAATAAACTCACTTAGAGCATATCAAAAGGACTGTCTCATCACAATGGTCCCAAAGTCGTAGACAGCTCATCACAAGGATGCTCTGTTTGGAAGTCATGGGTGTTTTAGTGGAAAGGGGTCAATGGGTTCTAGGCTTGGTCCAACCAAGTCGGACCGAACCGAACCGACCTGGCCCGAGGTCCACTGACCCGACGCGAACCACCAGGTTTAACCAGTCCTCCTAGGTTGACTCGACCAGCTGGACCCAATCCACCCTAGCTAGGCATGGGATGTTTAGTTCATTGGGCTGCCCCATGGCCCAGTTCACCAGGTCTGGCCAGCGTTGAACGGGCCAGCCTTCTCCAGCATGTAGTTTGTCCATGTGTCATGTCCCTCGACACAAAGGGGTGTGCCTCCCCCATCCATCTGGTCTGCTCATGTGGACTGAAAATCTCACATGTTCCCCAGCATTGTGCATTCGGTCACACGATGTCACCATGTCTCGCCACCCATGCTACTCGTCACTGGTTCCCACAACCGTCGCTACGGGTTGCCAATATCTGCCACATCGGATTACGGCCAGAACCGGTGTTCTGGTGGCCTCTTCCACGATCCACTAGACTCTCTTTAGTGGCCTAATTTTTAATTCGAAAGAAGTTTTATGATCCTAGGGATGTTGTCTTCACTTCCATTGGCTTTGTTCCATGCCACGATCCTTCCCGGTGCAAAGACATTTCAATAGCCATATCTCCATCACTGCTTTAATTCATACGAAATAGTCATCATTTTACCACCTTCATGTCATTCGATTTCAAATTTTAAATATCTAATTGGTGCGCTATAGATTGAGTGTGAAAATATTGATTTATCTCATAGTGTTTTCATCATGGTCCAAACAAAGAACACCCACAATGAACAAAGAATGAGAGAAAGAAAATCGTGAATCATAAAATATGAACTGACCATGATAAATGTTCATGACGATCGTGGTTCATTTATTTTAGTAGGTAAATCCAAATACAAAAAATAAGGATAAATAAATTAGATACACTATCTGCAAAACAATTCCTGAAATAGAATCCTCCTGTAAGAAAGAGCAATCTGCAGGTTAACCTGTTCGGGGGTTTATCTGAGTTTGTCATTAATTCAAATAATGGGAAAAAAATGGAATTCAAATAACACAACCTACCTAGATCTTTTTCGATTTCTGATGGAGATCGATTGCATTATCATGTTTCGTCTATCCATTGTTGTTTCCATCCATGTCCTGAACTAGATCTATCAATCTTCTAGTGTTCATCAGAGGTGGCTTCTTCTCCTTGCCTTAAAGGATTTCTAGGGTAATGGAAATAACCTAGTAATTTTTAAAAAAATTCCTATTAAAATAAAACTCAGGTTGCGTTAAAAAAATATTTTTATTAAATATTTTTATGATGATTACGTCTAAAAAAACATTCACCATTGAACCATGTTGGTCGAGGTTAAGCCCCACATAGGGTGAATTCATCATTTTGAAAGTAGTGGTTCCCATGGATTTCTAATCCAAACAACCATTTGAAAGATATTGATATTCAGTTTTTTCCACTTGAGTAAATTAAGTTGAAAACTGAACACTATTCAACGATTTATTCCTGGCACACAGGGCCTCAAAATCGCACATCTTCTCAGTGTGTGGTCTCAAAATTTTCCCAAATATTTTTTAAAAAAATTATTTTTTATTTTGATTATATGGGTAAAAACAATCTCAAATGGTAACATTTTCATACCATGGTTCTTGTTCTTATCCCATGGAGATCAACAACATGTTTTAGGCCTTATATAGAGCTAGATCAAGTGGAATGTTGAGTTGAACCAAGGTATTTTGTTACAAATATCATATCCATGATGCTCATAAAAATCTATAAATAACTAAATCCACATAAAAAATTCATAAATCTATAAATAAGCCCATAAAAATTTATAAGAAAGTAATTTAAGTGTTTAAAGCATAATTTGACTTCTAAGTCCATTCAACGGAGCCATATGGTATTTTAGAAAGAACATTGTATTCATAATTTATTATTATAAAAATATAATCATGGGAATTCATGAAACAACTCTATTTTAATTCATGAAACCATAGATATTTGGGAAAAAATTTATAGACTTATTAGGGATTATGAAATAAAAATGATTTTTGGTATAATTGATTTACAAAACACACACATCACATGGTTTTATTACAAAATGAACTAAAATGGAAAAACTTATCTTGTTATATCATGGATAGCACAAAACCTTTTCATATGGATAGGATATGAAATAATAATTAATACACACACCCTATAATGTTGAAACCATAAGTTTTAGACAACCCTCAACCAAGTGTTTCTTAACTAAGTTCTCATGGAAGAAAAAATATAAGAAATGGAATAGAAAGAGACTAAAAAGTGAGATAAACTTGAATAAATTCATATAAAATATAAGGGGAGAAGCTCTAAAAAAAATATGTAAGTGGGAAATTTCTTATTGATCTTTATTAAGTACTTCCATGTGAATGGGAGGGAGAATAATCTCAAGGGGGTTTTAATATGATTATGGAAGAAAGTCAATTTCAATATTTTATGAATTTATCCAACTCAAATGGTTTAGATGAATATATTATGAAAATATACACCAACTATCGAACCATCATCGCAAAAATAAGAGATACCACATGGTTTACTAAAATATGTGTCAACCATGTTTTATCCAATGAAATGGATCTCAACCCCTATATGGTATATCATATGCACTTTTCAGGGTTTATCTTAATTTTGATCTAATAGTTCAAAGAATAACTATATGAAGTAGTCTTTAAAACGGTTTCTTTTGGGTATATAATATCACATCACACAGTTATCTTTGAGTATACGATAACTGTATAGGGTCATTTTATAATTAAAATGTTGGTTTCACAGTTTATATATGATACAAAAGTGTATCTTCGGGATTTTTTCAAACCATGTACTTATCATGCAGTTGTTAAAAACTATAAGAAAATTAAAAAAACAGATCTGAATTTCATTATCTATTAAAATTTCAATAAATTAATAACAAAACACACAAAAAGTGATAATAAGGTATGAAAAAATACTTATCAAATTTTTATAATGCATCACTTTTAGGGGATGAGGGGTAAAACAATATTAACAATATTTATTTTATCATTGATTTGATAACAATAATTATAATAAGAAATTTTTTAGATAGTGTCAATTTATAAAATTTTTGATAACATTTTTATATACACACTCTTCAAAATTCCAACTTTATTTAAAATAATTTTCATGAAACATAGATTCTAATGCATCATTCATCAAGTATAATCTTTCCAATATATTTTTTACCATTAATTTTTTCTTTTCAATTATTTTTATATATATTTTTTACATTTTTATAAAAAAACTATCCATATTATTAGGATCTACATTCACACAACTGATTTTATTTAATTTTATAGTATTTCTATAATTACAGTACTATAAAAATTAAACCAAAATTTCTTTTAAAAAAATTATTTGTTTTTACCTATTTTAAATTTCTCCAATCACATATATTATTTTTAATCTATTTTAAAGTAAGGGAGTTATTTTTCAAAACCAAATGTTTTTTTACAAAAGTGTAAAAGGTCGTTTTAATATTAGAAAAAAAAGATCTGAAATACCTAATTTTAATACCCCACCATTTTTATTATCACTAATAGGGATAATTAAATTATAACATAAAGTTATACATATTATTTTATTTCAACTAATACATATATTATCTATTTGTACTAAATTAACCCTTATATGTTTATCATTTCATTATAATTTACAGTGTCTTGTGATCATTAATATAGGAAATACTATTGGGTAAAATTTATAATTCTTTGCATAAATGTGTTTTAATTTTCCAAAGACTCTTATATTTTTATTTAACTTATTAAAATATTTTTGGTAAAATAATCATAAAACAATTACACCTATAATTATTAACTTATGAGATTCACTAAGAATAACATCAATGATGATTTATAGAGCCTAAAAATCTCATGTGAACAATATCATAATGGTTATATTAACATAAAAAATATCTATATTTAATGATAAATATATTGGATATAGAAAAAATGATACATCATGATGGAAATTTAATTATAAATCTATAGAAATATCATGTTTAATTTATGTTAATCATAATTATTGAAATAAGACTATCCAAACATAGAGAGTAAATAATTAAATATTTAAATCATTTCACTTAATGATTTCATGATAATAAGGTTAAATTATGTCCAAAGAAATTACTGAATGGAATTATATATTTCCTTCCCCAATGGAATAATAATATCCTTATCCATAAAACTATTAAAGATTTAATACTTCATCGAAATTTTTCTTAGTTCTATTAATACTCCAATAGCTATATTTTAATGAAATATTAAAAAAATAAAATTATACTTTTAAAAATGATAAAATACTAGAGTTATATTCAATTATTAAAAAAAATTAGAATGAATAATGTAATGATTATAAACATAAAAAATCCATATATTGGGATAATATAATATATTGAGGAATATTTAATCAAATAAACCCATTTACCAAACTAATAAATATTTATCTCTCAATGAAATTTTATAAGAATAATGTTTTCCTTTGGAAATGCATTATTTAATTTTTATTATTTCTATATGCTTTATCATCTACTTGATAGGTATTAAAAAATTTCACAGGGATCCTTTCTCGTATGTAATTTATCAATCCTATAGTTTATGTTCTTTTTAGTGAATTAATGATCTTTATAAAAACATGGATTTTAATTGGATACTAATTTTACTTATTATTGATATGTATCAAATTTGTTATAAGATACTCTTACCACTTAATAATGAAATATAATAATTTCCAGGTATAAGAAATCGGTGTCCTGCTATAGTGGCTTTGAAGGGAATATTGATTTTTACTAAAAACAATAAAATTTTATTGTCTCTTAACACATTTATTTTCAATCATTTTATTAATATTTATTAAATTATTTTACACACTCTTTTCATATAAAATTTTCCTTCCATCTATTATCATATGAATATTATTTTCCACTACAAAACATAAATATTACTTTATTAATATTTATTTTTTTATAAATTCTCTAACTTTATCTCCCCACTACAAATTATTTTGTTGGTTTTTATATTTAAATATTTCAATAATTCATTTCACTGCCTTTTGAATCTTTTTTAATTGTATGACAACTAGTATGACCACTTTTATCATTTTTAAAACACTAATAATTAATGATTTATGATTATCTCATACTTAACATACGTATAAGAAAAATTGAAGGAAAAAATTAAACTGATATCATTTCACTAATGAAATTATTTAAAAATAATTTAAATACATTAAGGATTAATACATCATCAAAGTAGGGATATATTACTAAATAATCCTCCAAAAGGTATAAAATATTCCTAATAATATCAAGATAATTATATAACTGAACAAACTTTGGTGTTTGTGAAAAATAAAAATAAAAGAAATAATTTTTTATATAATGTGTCAAGAAATATTTATACCCCAATTTGTAAGTACTTGTGTTTTTTCGGATTGAAGTTTTGAAAAAAAAAATTCATTTTTTTATTTTTGATACTTGTGAGTGGTAAAATGGTATTTTTTCCCAATAATATTATCTTCGGTTATTTTTATAACCACTATTTTAGTCCTGGAAAATAATTTTTAACCTAGTATAGGATTTCAGTGGAAATCTGAGCCATTCACATTTTCGCAGAATAATTAATTTTTAATATTTAATGAAATAAATATTTATTTATTTGGGTAGGTTTGTTTGGAAATATATTTTGAATGTAGCATAGAATTTAGATACTTTCTAATCCATTAAATCTAGAACGTGTATTTTTTTACTAGGGGATTCAAAACCTTAGTTTGGCATAGGGCCCAGCTGGGGCCCCCTTTTGTTTTCTTTTGCTTTTTCTTATTTATTCCATTTTTTCGTTTCCTTTTGATCCTATGGATTCTACCACATTCCCTTTGGATTTTTCCTTCACATGAATTAAGATAGAAAAGGGATAGGGATAGAGAAATATGGGGAATAAGGGAGGGAATTTCCGTCATGGAGCTCTCGGTGTGCTGGATCGACGTGCGGCAACCATGGATCGCCGATTTCAGCAAAGATTCGACGATTTTCGCCCATCGGTAGGCCTTTTAAAAAAATTGTATAACCACATATATTTTCTATTTTATAATTTTAATCCCCTATTATACTTTATTATGGCCCCTTTGGGTCCAATCTGTTGATTTCAGAGTGAGATCGGGGGTTTCTCACATTTCGAAGGTTTTCTTTTCAAGAAAACCAAGATACACTACATGTGGTTTAGGGTGAAAAATTGTGTTTTCTTCCCATTTTTAGAATATGAAGTTTTTGAAGTACACTCAATGTTTTAGGGTGTACATTCCATGTATAGGGTCTCATCTATGTAGCCAAGTACCCATCTAAGCAACCCTTGAAGGGGTACATGGCCATGTAGAGTACATGGCCTAACCCCATGTGGGTCGCACACCATGTAAAAGTACATGGCCTAGCAAAGTACATGTCTAGGATAGTTTTGGGACATATTAAAGAACCCTGTTTTGGGTACAATTCATGTACCTAGAGTACTTACATTCCCAAACCCGAGGGGCATCACACCCATGTGGGGCTTTGGGAGTATATATTGTCTACATATGGTGATACGCCATGTTTTTTCCCTTGTATCCCTTTTTGGTTTTCAGTGTATTTTCACCAAAGAGTCATAATTTGACCCATTATTAGTCTATTTTGAGTATCTTTTCATGTATATTTCCAAGGTGAAGGCCTTGTGGTGTTTTGAGGAATCCAAGGTTGTGTTTTGTGCTTTTCATAATGTAGAGGTTCTTACTCTAGTAATTAAATTTTGTGTCTCATCATAGTGAAACTTCTAATTTGAGATGATCCCTGAGATACGTCTCCATACTGTTGGCTTTTTAGTTCATTATTTTAGGACATATCCCTTCCAAGATGTTCCCTTTTGAACTATGAGGGCGAGATACCTTTTTTTTAGGATCCCCTGTAAGATTCTATTGTTTACATTTCGACCTAGTAGATCCCATTTAGGATTTCTCTATCTTATATTTATACCAAGGATACCCTAAGGGATCCCTTTACTTATATACTATCTTAGGGATTCCCTTGTTGGATCCCTTTACTGGTGTATAATACTATGGATCCCATGTAGGATACCTTCGCTTCATACATTGTCTTGAGGTTCCTTTATAGGATGCATTTTCATATATGTTGTTTATAGGATCCTCTATAGGATGTCTCGGTCTTTCTTACTATTTGAGGATCCCATGTAGTATTCTTCCTTTAAACTCACATATAATGATACCAATATGAATTTATTTTCATATGTGTATAACTCAGGGATCCCAAGTCGGATGCCTCTTAGTTATTGACTTGAGAGACCTAATGGGTGTCATATTGTTTAATGGACCCTGAGCTAGTACATCGGGTTTGGGTAGATATAGTAGTGGGTGTCACATTAGAAGCCATGCTGAAATTGAAAGCCCATGGGGCTATGGAAATTGTGTTGGTTTTAGGCATTCGATCACCCTCAATCTTGGTTTATACTTTCACATGGATATCACTGATGCATAAATGTTTAAAATAGTTGATTCTAGGTCAGTGGCCATTAAGCCTTATGTGAGGTATATTTATTTCTCATTGGGTTTCCTAGACATTCTTCCTAGGATCTGGTTTTTGATCCATGTTATTTTTCATGTTTGTTGCTTTACCCAGAGGTACTACCTTGGACTTGGCTGTTTAGCCTTTATATTTTATTATTATATTATTGGGATGTCCAGAGGTGTTTCTTGGTATCTGACTATTGATACTACTACTACGATATATGGCACTGGAATACCTATTAATGATACTCATGTATGATTATGATCTCCTGAGTGATGAGGATGATTCATCTCTACTCACTTTGACATGTGATGATTATGATTACACTCTCCTTGGACTGTTTATACTCGATGATTGTTACGCTCTCTCAAAGGATATAGACGATAATGCTCTCCTTGATTGGATACTTGACCATAGTGTGGTGCATGGAATATCACATCATTAGATCCCCAGAATTATTACACTCTTCTAAACTATAGAGATGATTACACACACCCTTATTTGAGACTCTAGGGGTGGACATGTCATCTCAACAGTTGGTTCTCCTTATATATCACTTAAGGGTAAGAACCAGAGGTATTATCTGAGTTCTAAATATCATGAAACCCTATGTACTGAATCCTTGGGATTATATATTAAACTAGGTTTACATGTCCTGGGAAGCATGAAATCTAGCTCAGTGACCATTTACAGGATGTCTTGATGCACTTCCCTAGAATCCTTCCTTATAGTGATCAGAGGTGTGTACGGGTAAACTCAAGTGTAGGATGAGTATCCCTATGTGGTGTCATAGCTTTATCAGAGACATTTCTAGTGTTTATTAGAGTTATTACATGAGTATTGGGATTAAGGACCCAAATATGGACTTAATGATACATGGCATGAGTGGTATGACATCTAGCTCAATTCCCTTTCACATGATCTCTAGAATATCATGATTATGGACCCAAGGATATAAGGATAATTGGTTTTATGTTATTTCATTCACTTACTCATGAATATTAATATTTATATATATAAGTACATGTATGGTAATATACATGTATTCATATATTTATATGGGCATCCATGATGGAACTTTCCATGTTGATAGGGATCATGGACCTGGGGTTTGACTGTGGTTTCATGTTATTGGTTTTACTTATCTTTTCAATTATTTCTCATCTAGGATGAGCAGTTGAATTTTTCATACAATTATAGTAGCTTAGTTTATAGGTTACTCATTAGGGTGGCCTACTAAGATTATTTCTCACCCCAACACATGCATCTAGATTTGCATGTAAACCATATGTATGCTTTTCATGTTGAGCACCATTTGTATGGTGGATAGGAATGAGTCCCAGAGTTGTATGATCAAGTGGATCTTTTATATTGGGGTTTTCTAATCAGGATGGTGTGGTTTGAAAGTTTATAAATATAAGGTAAGTGGTTTGGATTAGAGTTAGTAGTAGGTTCCTATACTTTTATTTTAGTTTATTTTGTACTCTTGTATCTGTATGGTCGGCCTAATGGGTGACCAGTGTTGTATGTATGACGTTGTTGTTCAGTCTTTTTTAGGATTTTCATTTATTATTATAGAATGTTCAATTTCAGTTTATTTTCTACTTTCACACTATATTTATTAATTATTTTTTATCATATTTAGCTATTTTTATTATTTTCTTACTCTATTATGGGGGGAATAGTCTCCCAACTATCATGCACTAGGCCCTCTCTATTAGTCTGTAGCATCTGACATATGGGGAGGTACGCTTGAGGCCTTGTGACCAAACGGCTCGGGGAACCATTTTATTGGTATCCAGTTCGGGTCATTAAAAATAGGTATTAGATATTTTCCTTTCATTGGAGTTACTATTGGGGATATGGGAGACGGTAGTATAAAATATTTTTGGTGCTTATGATGGATATCAGACCCGTTCATTGAGAACACTTGTTCTAGTAAAAATTCATGGTTTTTAGGGATATAAGACAAATGTTCTAATCATTGATGTTATAGTTTTATATGATTTTATCCTTGTGTGATGCATATTTTGTGTGGTTGTTATGATTTACTATGGATCTCTAGATCTTGGCCATTGGAAAGAGGTCAAATATGCATTTTGACGCTTGGATGGAAAATGAAAGATGAATCTGATGCATCATATTTGGCATGTAGGATTCACATCATATAGGCCTTCTAGTGTGCAATTTTTACTAGATATTGAGGCCTATTCTTTTGGTCTTACTTACATTTATGTATATACATCATTTTTATGGAAGGTTATATGGATATATGTTGAGGCATTAGTGTTGTGAGGTTAAAGACTTAATCCTCAGGAATAAGAGGTGTAGTGATTTTAGTATGTCAATATGGAATGTGATTCAATTCTATTATACCCTTTATAGGGTTTTCATTCTCATTTAGTGGTTGTATACTCAGATCACAGAGTATGATGATGATGGATATCAGTACTTATCTCTTGAACAAGACATCAACAGGGTAATACTGTATGTGTGTGCTCAGTTACTGTTATTTTAGTCTCTCTTTATTGTTGGTATCGTGACATCCAGGTAGCATTTCAGTATGAGGATGGTCAGTGAGGATCAGGCCCTTGTAGTCTGTGTATTCAGTTTTGACCCTTGCAGGTCATTGTGATCTTTACCTTCTTTAGAGAGGTTTTATCTTTTGGGCTAGGTGGTTAGACCATGTGACCTAGTTGTGAGACTTGATATATAGGGCTAGGTGGATGACCTAAAGGTCTTTAGTTGACACCGTCACTCATAGTACAATGTCTGTCTTTTAAGGAAACCTATGTGAGAGGTTGGACCATGTTTTAAGATTCCTTTTTAGGTAGTGATCATGGTTTTATGATCATTTTTTTATCAAGGCATGGTTGGTTCTTGAA
The DNA here is from genome assembly GCA_963277665.1 of Viscum album. Lineage (NCBI taxonomy): Eukaryota > Viridiplantae > Streptophyta > Magnoliopsida > Santalales > Viscaceae > Viscum > Viscum album. The sequence goes on along the minus strand of OY728150.1, from coordinate 1,928,237,571 downwards.
TTTTATTATATAGGCATGTTGATGCCTTCGGATTTTGATAATCACTTTGGGTGATTCTTTTTGAAGTTTGGATTTTATGAGAAGGATTTTTCGGGTGTATATCGTGGTCAACCAATGTTTCTGCTACTCCTAATGTAGTGAGAGCATAGTTAGACACTCATGAAAGGAATGACGCCATGTAATGGTTCTTCATGTGTGTAAATCGTGGCATAGGTTAGGTGCTTGATTTTGAGGAGGATTTCCATGGGAGATTATGGATTAATCATACTAACATTATATATAACATAGTCAACTTAGCATTATGTTGGATAGATCACTGGAGTATGATTCAGGTGATAAAGGTTCATTTTGGGTTTATGTGATATAATTTGAATCTTAATTAGTGAGTGGTTGGGTGAAAAATGAGGACCGATGGTTTCAATAAATGCTATAGGAATGGTTGTTGGGAGTTGTGTTTAAAAGGATAATGTCCCTCCATGGTATAGGGGACATTGAGAATGAATGGGGTACCATAATATGGTTGAATTTTGGCTAAATCCTGGTCCAGTTTTGATAGGATGTGAGCACGGCTCATAGGGATCTTTACACGTCCTTTTACAGAATCTTAGCTAACTTATATTTGTGATGATCATGATCTAAATTGACTACATATTGAGTATGATGAGAGAGGGTTTTCCCTACACTATTATTATTTTATTTGTAATGTTCTTCCTTGGTTGAGGAAGTAACTTGTTTAGGTTACACTCAAGTAGTTGTGTAAGGTAATCCATATGGTGGAGAGTGCATCATTGGCCATATGAGGGTGGTGACACTCATTTTTTGTTTAAATTTGTGATTTTTGTGGGATATTGTGCTTGGATCCTAGTTTCGAGATAATGATAAGGGTATTCCTATGGTGGGGACCACCAGGTCAGTCATAAATAAATGTCTCACATGTAGAGGATAGTTATAGATGCTATGAGATTGGTCGTTAGACAGTCCAGATAGCTTGGGTGCATAGATGTTCTGAATGATAGAATTGATACTATTCTTAACACTACATCATCTTAGGGAAGATAAGGTTTGTGGTAGGTAGATTTTTTAATTATTGGTTTTTTTGTACTGAATGTTTTAGTAAAAAAAATTGATTTCTTTGCATTTAGATGCTTGTGAGAGGTAAAATGATAATTTTCACATAGTAGATGATCTCGGAAAATTTTTATGACCACTTTGTTCATATTTAAATATGTTTGATATACTATTATACGACTGTTTTAGAAATATGAGTAATTTCTAATTTTACCATAATAATTAGTATTTAATATTTATTTAAATAAATATTAATCTATTCCTGCAGGTTTGTTCGGTGATATATTTTTAATGGGACATTGGGATGAGATTTTTTATCTGTTTTTGTTTCCAAAATTGAGAGTTTTTCTTAGGAGAGGATTAAACTCGTGTTGGTTGTTGGGACTGTCTAGGGGCCCTTTTATTTTATTTTCTTTTCATTTTTTTCTTTTGTTCTTCTATTTCTTTTCTTTCTTTCCCTTTTCCTCCTATGACTTCTCACGCATTCCCTATAGATTTCCACACTGCATGACCTAAGATAGAAAATGTATAGGTAGAGATAAAAATAGGCAGGAAGGGAGGGAGGTACCATCATGGAGTTCTTAACGTGTTGGATCAACGTGCGCCAACTATGGACAACAGATTTGAGTAAAGCTTTAGAAATCCCCCCCCCCCCAAAGTGGTTCCCTTTAATGTTTTCTCTATATAACCCAATTCATTTTTAATTTTCTAAATTTAATACCCTATTATGATTTATTATGGACCATTGTGTCCTTATCTAGGTATTTGGGGTGTAAATGGGGGTTTTGGGCATTACCATGGTTTTCTATTCATGAAAACAAGGCTATATTGCATGTGATTTAGGGTGACACATTGGGTGTTCTTCATGTATTGGGAAGATTATGTTTTCAAAGTACATGTCATGTACTAAGGTATACATGCTATATACCAGGTCTCAACCATGTATCTGAGTACCTAGCCAGGATACCCATGTAGGGGTAAATGGCTATGTAGTGTACACTACCAGACCCCGTGTGGGTCACACGTTGTGTAAGAGTATAGGGCTTGGCCAAGTACATGGCCATGCACGTTGATGTACATGGGAAGGTACCCCATGTTGGGTACACCCAGTTTACTCATTTCACACACTGTGTACCTGGGGCATTTACATTCCTAGTTTGGTGGGAGTACACACCTATGTGTGGCTTCGGGAGTATACATCATGTACATAGTGTGACATGTCGTGTACTGCCCCCCATGTTACGTTTTTTGGTTATTTTATAGCTTTTCACCCAATATTCCCAATCAGACCCATGATTAGTCCATTATTATTATATTTTTACATTTATTATGATGGTTAAACCCTTATGGTGATTTCAGGACTCCTATGTGGTGTTTTGTTCTTTTCATAATAGAGAGTATCTTCTTCTAGTAATTGAATTTAGTGTCTCCTAATAGTGAAAGCTTTGATCTGAGATGATCCATAAGCTGCCTCTCCAGACCATTTCCTTTTTAGTACTTTCTTTGAGTATGCTTCCATTGTGATATGTTCCCTTCTAGATTATGAGTCCAAGAAACTAGTTATTTTTTAAGATCCCTTGTAGGATTCAATTGTTTTCATTTCGACCTAGTGGGTCTCATTTAGGATGCCTCTATCTTTTATTTGAAACACGGATCCCCTGATGGATTAATTTTCTTATATGATGACTTAGGGAGTCCCTTGTAGGATACCATTACTTGTGTACCGTTCTATGGATCCCATGTAATATACCTCTTCATCTTACGTTGTCCTGAGGGTCCCATCTAGGATACCTATTGTTATATGTAGTTCATAGAATAACCTATAGGATGCCTCGGTATTTCTTACCATTCAAGTATCCAGTGTAGTATTCCTCCATTACATTCATAACTAAGTATTCCATGTAGGATTCCTTTTCTTATGTGTATAACTTGAGGATCCAAGTAGGATTCCTATCTATGTTTGAATTAAGGGACATAGTGGGTGTCTCGTTGTGTGACCAACCCTGAGCTAGTATGTCAGGTTTGGTAGAGATCAAAGCAGCTGCCACCATAGAACATGTGATGAACATATAATAACATGCAGTTATGAAATTATTGTTGGGTTTTGGAATTTGGCCACCATCACTATTTGTTTATACTTTCACATGGTTATTGCTAATACAGAGATGTTTACTTGAGGTGACTCCTGGTTGATGGTTGGTATGCCTGATGTGTGGAATATTTCTTTCACTTTGAGATGCTTGGACATTATTCCTAGGATCTGGCTTTTGGTCCATGTTATTTCTTATGTTCAATGTTATATATTAAGGTAAAACCGAGGACTTGGAGGTTAAACCTATATATATGATTATTATATTATTAGGATGTCCAAATTTTTTTCTTGGTATCTAGCTATTGAGCCTTGTATTTTGATATACGGTCATCGCATCCCTAGTAATGATACTCGTGGATGATTATGCTCTCCCAGGTAATGAGTATGATTTATATATCCTAAGTTTGATATGTGATGACGATGATTACACTCTACTCGATCTGTCTAAAATCATCGATGATTACACTATCCAGAGGGAAAGGGATTATTACACTCTCTCTGATCGGTTACACGACCATAGTGTGGTGCATGGAATCTCATGTTATTGGATACTCAGAATGATTACACTTGTTTGGATGATAGTAATGATTACACTCTCCCTTATAAGAGACACTAGGGGAAGACAAGGCATCTCACCAATGAGTTATCTTTACAGATCACCTAAGTATTAGACCCTTATGGATTATCTGAGTCTTTAATATCATGACCGCCAACATACCAAGGCCTATGGCTCATAAATTGGACTACATTTACATGGAATGGGTAACATGGATTCTAGTTCAGTGAACATTTATTGGATGTCTCTATATACTTCACTGAGTTCCTTATTTATAGTGATTTGAGGTGAGTACAGGTGAACCTAGTTATAGGACGAGTACCCCCTATGGTGGCATAGCTTAATCAAAGAACTTTCTGGAATTGGATGAAGTAGGTAAATTTCAATTTGAATTATGGACACAAATATTGAATTAACGATACATGTCTTGAGTGGTACAACATCCATATCAATTCCATCACATAGTATTTCTAGGTTATTAGGATTACAGACACAACGATCGATTGCTGATTGGTTTTATATTATTTCATTCACTTACTCATGAATATTCATATTTATGTATATTTTTTTATGTATGGGAAAATACATATATACGTAAAATGATATGTACATTCATGGTGTCACTTTTCAAGTTGATCGAGATCATAGATCTAGGTTTCGACTATGTTTTCATGTAATAAGTTTTACAAATCTTTTCAGTTGTTTCTTAGCTAGGATGAGCAGTTGGATTTTTCATACACTTATAGAATCATATTTTATAGTTTCATCATCGGGGTGGACTACTGAGTTTATTTATCACCCCAGCATGTGCACCTAGGTGTGTGTGTGTGTGTGTAGACCTTCTATATTTTATTTAGGTTGATCACGGTTTTCATGGTGGATATGGATAAGGCCCAAATTTTCATGATTATGTGGAGCTGCTTGAGCGGGTTCTTTTGATTAGGCTGGTGCAGTTAAACGGTTTATAGAGAATAGTAGTGTGGTCTGGATCAAAGATAGTAGTAGATCCATGTATATTTATTTTAGTTTTATTGTACTCATGTATTTGTTTGTCCATCCCAGTGGGTGACTAGTTTTGAATGTATGACATAGCTTTTTGGAAATTTAAATCTTTTTCATTTATTATTACAGTATGTTCTATTTCAGATAATTTACTACTTATGCACTCTATTTATTTACTATTCAATATGATACATATATATTTCCACTATTTTCTTACTCTAATATGAGGTCATAGTCTCCCCACTATTTCACCCCAGTCCCTCACTACTATTCCACAATCTATAGCTTGTGGGTAGATATGCTTGAGGCCTTATGACCAACCTGATCGAGGCACTATTTTAGAGGCATCTAGGTCGGTTTGTTACACAATGTCTCTATGTACAATAGAAATGGTATTTGTATTAAATTATAAAAAATTCACTTTGGTATGGAGTAAATATTTAAAACAAATAGATCTATTCTTATAACATAATATTAAATATTTCATGTCTTATAGGGAGAGAATTCCCCTCAAACATATCAACAACCTATATGTATTAATAATTTGATACTTAATCCAACATAAATTAATATAAATGATAATAAACTAGTTGATAAACTAATTGAAGTCTGATAAAGATAATATGAGTAATACTGGATGGAACCTATAGACATTATGCATATTAAAAACTCATAATTTATGATCTTTTCAACAAGTTAATATAATATGAAAGTCTGATGAAGCAGTGTGAATAAATTTACTAACTAAATAAAAATTGGTTGTTGTTAAGATAAAAAAACTATCTTACTAATTGTTCTGATATTCAAAAAATTAAAGATGAATTTTATAATGTAGTAAAAAAGATAAGTTAAATGTCCTCACCCAAAGGATCAAGGTGTTCATGTCATGACTAATAGAACTAGAATTGATGATTTGATAAAAAATAATATTTAATATAATAAAATGAATTAACATGAATTGAATATAAGAAGTTAAACCATATAAAACAATGACATGATTGAAACAAATGAAAATTTTACTTGAAATTTAAAAAATCAAATGAAATAGAAAACTGAAGGAAATAAATAGGTAGAGTATGGGTTAATACTCATCTTATGAAACTGGTTCTTATCATGATGACAACCCAATGATTTTAGGATTCATTACATATATGGATGTCGTAAAAGGAACATGTTTCATGGATAGGGTTTGTTATGATTTTACTATTTATTCATTAAATTATTCATTACCTACTTATTCTTCTAATAATATATCATCCTTCAAAGAAATAAATTAGTATATCAATTACCTTGAGGTTAATTATATGCTTATAGAAAAGAAATAATGGTTTTATATAGATGATATATCTATGAATAATAAAAAGGAATCAAAATGTAAAACCAATATGAAAGCTAAATCTTCCTTTTCAAACCCTTTTAATGATTATAATAATGTCATTCAGTTGAAATTTCAGAAAGAGGTTCTAAAAAGGTCTCTATAATAGATTATGTAAGGTGGTAATTTTTTTAAGAAGTTTTTCTATAAAAAAATATATTCCAAGTCTAAATCATATATTCATTAAAGTTTAGGACACATATATGTTATCATTATAAAGATTGATCATAGTGAAATATATGAAAATATTGATTTTAAAAAAGTAGAAAGATAAAATGTAATAAAAAAAAATTTAGTACAGAGAACTATAAAACAGAAATGGGAAGTTGATCATAATATAAGACCATTCAGCATATTTCTTATTTTATATTTTGTGAATATTATTTTTTTAAAAAAAATTCTAGGTGAGTATGGGAAAAAACATAATACATTATAAATTAGAAATATAATTTTTCTTATATTAAGGAAAAATAATTAATTACTATCAAATATAACGAAACCTAGGATTGGACACTCTCAAATTTTTTATGTGATTTTTTTATTTTGAATGCTATGAATAATATTTGGAAATCCTTAAAAATAAGATGATGTAATATTTTAGGATTATTTAATCATTATCAAATCATATAAGGTATTTAATAAAAGGACATATAATATTCAAAAAAAATTAAAAGTGGAATTTTGTAAGAATAGACCTTTTGTAAAATCATTTTCCTATATTTTAGATGATAATAACTCCTTGGAATATTTTTCAAAGCCTCTCTTTAATTTACATCATTCAAGATTGATCCTTTAAAATATGATAGTGAGGAACAGAAAATAGAATTATCATATGATAAAGGAAAATATTTTATTTTCCCTAGGAACCATATATTTTCAAAATATCCTCTAATAATAAAAATTATTGGTGATGTGGATTGGTCGATCACTACTATATTTTTCTTCCAAAATGGTTGTAGGAAAACAAAATATCTATTATACTTTAACCAAAAATGGTATATTATTCCTTGGATGGTTATATTTGTTTGACGACAATGTAAGAAGAGATTAATCAATTTCAATGTACTAAGGTATGGTTATTGATTAAATATCCCATGAAATATTAGTCTATAAAAACCAAATAGGTTTTTTAAAACTACTTTAATGAAAAAATAATCACTATATATTGTAAATAATTATTTATTATTAAGGTATATAATCATGATGATGTTATAAACTATATAGAAACATTTAATCTAGTGGTTTTACTTGATCCAATCTGGATTCTACTTTCCTTTACAGTACAACAAAATTTCATTCTTTTTAAAATTTAAATTAAAAGTTCTTTATAAAATGGTTTTTTATGAATAATTTTATTTTAAAAATGCCCCTGGTTTTTAAAACATAGATACTCAATATCATTTTTCCAAATTAACAATGATTTATATAGACATAGTCGAGGACTATGTTCATAGTGTAACTATAAAATAAATATTCATTCACAAAATTATTTCATAAAATAATCAAAATATCCTGATCTATTTTTTTAAAAACATAAATATATAATTGTATTTTAAAAGTTTATATTGATGAGATAATCTTTGAAACAACTAAACACCCAATTTATATTTTTTTTTAAAAAATATGAGTGAATTAAAATTAAAATGATAATGATATTTGAACTAAAATTACTTTCTTGGTTTTAAAATATCTCAAACTATATAAAAAATAGTTTTGACTTAGGGAATTTATATAATATATATTTCAAAAACATTATATCTTAGAAAACACCTAATTTATTGTTACTTTAGTAAGTAACTCTTGAAATATGAAATTAATAAACTATTAGATAACCATACATATAGATATAAGATTCATAATAAAGTATAATTTACAAAATTATTCTATATATCATTCTCATAATATGTATTTATTCTTATTTTCAATCAAATATAAAAAAATATTTCTTTGGAGATTAATATTTATTTTTTTTCTCTAAAATTAACATTAAATCATTGTTTATTTTATCTTTATAAATGTGATTTTAAACACAAAAGAAATTGAGATAAAATAATAAAGGATGTGGATTAGATATGAAGGGTACTTCTAATATATTCCACTTTATTGGAGAAATTCACTTCTCTTTATCTTGTAAAAATCACTCGACAACATTATCCACATCTAAAGATAAAAATTATTATAATTAAAATTTGTTGCCAGTATTTTTTTTAAAAGAATACACCAGTTGATTTTGATCTCACAGTCACACATGTACTAATTATATGTCAAAATACTTGTAGAATGTAATTATTTTAATAATTTAATACATAATTAATGATAAAAAATGATTATGTATTAAATTTGTTTACACATGAACTCATAAAGAAAGTATATATTACTTGTGAGTTTACAAGAACAAATATCCATATTTTTGAAATCCACATGAAAATGTTTACTAAAAAATGAATCTATTTTCTTAATGGATGTTTGGTATGAATAAACATAAATAATAACATTTATTATCATTATACTATCCAAAATTAAATATAAATCCTCAATTCATGGGGAGTATATATATTGGGTAAAAATTTCTATTCTCATTGAAGTAAATTTCAAAATACATCATGAAGATCTATTATTAAAACCAAATCCTATTAAAAGTTAAATAAAGTATTTATAAAATATATTTACATATATCACTTTTTATAAGGGATATTACTTAAAAAAACTTCTTTAAATTTCATATTTAAATAAAAAATTTACAATTTTAACATTTTTATATTACAATTTTTTACTATTGAAAGACAAAAAATGATATTATTTACCATTTATTATTTAATATTATTTTGAATACTTATTTTTATCTGTATAAATTAATAAAACCATATATTTTACATCTTATATTTTGAATTTAAATTAAATCAATTCATCTAATTGATTATAATCGATTATTGAGGAAAGGTTTTCTTTATAATGTGAAATTCTTTAACTAATTCCCTCACCAATTTTTATTTTGGGAAAAAATTATCAAGAATTACTCTAAGTTTAACACCCAAAAATTATAAAATAATATCATTTTATATCATATTCAACACAAAACATTGGGTTTATCTAACAACACACACAATACTGAGTTTATCTTGTGTTATATGAAAGACCAAGTTTTACAAGATACTATTAATATTTTTATTTAAAATGAAAATTATCTCCTATATTTAAAATTTATATTTATTAATAGAATTAAATAACTTATGAAATTATATGGTTGAATTAATTGGCTACCTATTAATTAGAAATGAATATAAAAACCGATTTCATATAAAAGAAAAGTATTTATAAAAAACTATTTGCATATTCCCAAAGGTATTCTATCTTAATAAGTTAAATTAATTACTAATAGTGAATGATATAAATTAGATTTATATATTATATATTTAATGAAAAAAATTATATTCATATAATATATCTTATAATAAAAATATAATAAAATTATTATTTTATGCATTAAAATTTGTCTTATTCTAAAGACTATTTTGACGCCTTTTAATGGTGCACTTATTTTAAAACAATATTTTGACCCTATTATATAATTTATTTGAATAAAACATATATTATTTTTGAAATATTAAAGTCAAAATTATCTTATATTGAGTTCATGGTATTTTATAAGAGGTTTCATTTTTTGATGAATAGTGAAAATATTGAATTTAAATTGAAAACTAAATTTTCATCGAAAGAGTTTATAAAGTTGAATTATATTTTAAATTTGTTATAATGATAAATTAGATCAATTATACATATATTAATAAAATTTATTTCATTGTAATAAATTTCATATTTTATTTTGATATAAAATCATTTCAATCTTTTGAACATTTTCCCTTTAAAAACCATCTTTTTCGTCACATCTGCGAGATAAAATTTAAATTAAATTCTACAAATTCTATTATTTGAATTTGGAAATATGGATTTCTAATTTTTAAATAAAATAATTTATAATTTATAACAGTCTAACATTATTTTTTACCAAATTTATTTGTAAAAATATTTAAAATTAATCACATTGATTAATAAAAAATGAGTTTACCAAAGTACTAAACTTTAATCATAAGGGGGAAAATGACTTATACACTTGTCAAAATCTCATTAGATACCCATATATAAACCCTTATTATTATATTATCAAATTTTTTGAATTATGTAATCTTTTTTTAGGTAAAAAAATTCTCAAGGATAACATCTTTTCAAAAAGGTCAAGTGTACCCACTCCCCCACATATAAAAGGCCACCCCCTCTCCTCCCCACTTCACAACTTCAAAACACTTGTGATCAGCAAAACCCTACCCAAATAACCACCCAAAATCACTCAAATAATCTTATAATACTTATATTGGTCATAAATCCAACCTAATATATTTTTATCAAAAACCAAAGGAAGATACCTGAAGAAGATGAAGTTAAAGTAAATATGACCAAAAGGAAAGCACAATGTAACGGATTTTGTCTTAACTTTTTCCATTAACTAATATTATAATTTTATACACATTGTTTCTTTTAAATGGTTTATATACTTCCCCTTTGACATTTATTATCATGAATAGGTTATTCTTCATGGTATTTTAATTTTCAATTTAAAATATTTCATCTAAGGGGATTTGAATCAAAAGTTACCAAGTTGTTAAGAATTTCATAACTCGGTTTCCTTTCATTGGTTTATATTAATTTTTCATTTATATTATAGGATTATATGTTTAATTTATTTTTACTTTAAATTGTTGTATTTCAAATTTTTTATGTGGATTTTCAGTTTATACACATAATATACTCATTGATTAATTATCCCTTAATGTTATGATAGTTTTTATGGTTTATTTCACAATCTCATTCTAATTTATATTTTTATTCTAGAATTTAAATTAATGGTTGTTATTTTATCTTTTTCCAAAAAAAACCATTAATTTTATTATCCTTTGGTTATGCATGATATTTTTCAATAAATAGTACCATTTATTCACTCTTTGGTACTTAAAATGTTTAAGAAAATGTGTTTAATAAATCCTAACTTCATTTCTCTCTTCGGTCAAAAATCTATTTTCTCCCAAAAACATGTTTTCTAAAAATGTTTTCAAAAATGTATTAAACATTTAATAAATTATTTATTAAAGAAAGTTTTACCCATTTTAGCTCTTACAAAAAATTTCAAAGTAATCTTCTTGTCACTTTCCAAACACAACATTTTTCTAACAATTTTTTGAGAAAAATTAATGTTCTTTATGGAATGTAAGAAATTACCAACTGACATGAAAATCACTTATATGAAGCTTCATTTTGATATTTATGAGGTTTTTTTAAAGAATTTTTTTTACAAAATCGATTTCAAATTAAAGGATTTCTAAAAAATATTTTGACTGTTATTTTTAAAATATAAATTTTATTTTCCTCAAGAATTTTTTTAATGATCTTTTTATTATTATTTTTTTTAAAGTGAAAACAACACATTATTCTTACTCCAATGGGTATATGTTATATTAATAAAATCCATATTATTTTTATAGATGGTTTATGATCATTTGGATTGTATATATTTTGTTTTGATACCATCTCTTATATACTCTTGATGGTTTTTATTAGGTTTATTGACTGGGGAGGTATTACAATTTCACATGCTATATTTTCAATTTGAATGTCTTTTTTTCTAGGTAACACCATTTTTATATGAGTAATTAAAAGGAATTAGTAATTTTAGGGTGATTCCCTTTATATCCTCTTGACTGGATTTCTTAGCATTAGGCCTTGGCAAGATTTCATGTCATGAAGCCTTGACTAGATGTTTTGGAATGAGGTCTTGGCTATATGTTTTGGAATGAGGCCCTGACGTTATGTTTTATATGTCTAATAGTATGTGTTCTATCATTATAAATTTAGTTATTGATATTCCATGTCATTATTAAATTATTTATAATACACATGCTCGACTTTCATACTCATGTGATTATTTATATATTAATATTTGATCATATTTTATTCCTACTATATTATACTCAAGTGATTGATTAAATGGAATGTGCATTTAGTTATTTACCATTCCATATTTATTATTCCTTATCTTGTTATTTAAATGGAATGTTTTTTCAGTTATTTACCTTTCCTTATTGATTGTACTTATTGATTCATAGTAGAATCCACTGTAGACTATTGAGAATGTGTTGTTTTCGACCACACTATATTTTATTAAGGTGAGATCATTGTGAACAATACTCTATATCTTTATGGTGATTTTGAGGTTCATAAATACCCTTATTTTTTATTCTAATGATTTTTCTTTGAGTATATTTTAGGAAATTAAAATTCTTCATTTCTCTATTTTGGAATAACATTAAAGAATTTAATCCACATGGAATATTTGAAAAAGTGTTTGAAAATAATTTTAGCATGTTTTAGAAATATTGTTCATGATCTACGTGTTTAGATGTAATGCCCTGACCCTAGTTACCCAGAGTTGGTGCTTTATTACATAACATTGGCTTGATCACAAATGATCAAGTCTTGAACGACCAATTAGTTTAGTAGCCTTGGAAACACTAGATACATTCATAAATGTTACATTACATCATAAAGAGAAAAACTACAAAAACATAGTCTCCATAGTCCACACTCATATCCCCTCAGACCATCCCTGCAATCCGGTCATCAAATACTTCTTCACATCCTGGGAAAAATAAAACATAGAAAGGGGTGAGCTCAGATGCTCAGTATAGATAACAATATTGCAGAAACTTTCATAAATAAGAATTAATATTTAAGGCAATTTATAACTAAAACAAAATCCTTTTAAACTTGATCTTTAGCATAATATGGAAAAAATAAAATGAAATAATTCCATTTACTTATTCACATGTATATTCTACTAGTCAAATAATATCACGCAATATCAATAACCACTTTCATAATGTTGGAATGCATAATTCTAGACTATCATAACAATATAGTCAAGGCCTTGTGCCAAGACTACAAATAATATTTTTTCAAGTCCTTATGACAAGACACTAGTTTGTCTCATGAGACCTACCGATGCATCGAGGAGCTATAGCGGGCTCCACTGTCACATATTAAGTCCAATGCATTCCTCATATGAACAGGTTTAAACATAACATAAACATTCGTATTAGAACTAGATTACGAAATGTCAATACATTATCCATAAACCATGAATCGTATAAAACTAACACATCCACAGTCAAACACATCACAAAACCTTCAATACAATATGGAAGTTTTGTGTCATAATAAATCAAATTCAAATATGCTTAAAATCCATCAAAGGATGTTGACATTGATGAAAAACTATTTGAGAGAAATATCTCTTTTTGTTAAATCATTTAAAAGTAACATAATTATAAAATAAAACATTTCATTTTAAAATATTCTTATAATCTTGTAAGGTAATCTTTGAAGATTTTGTAATAGCAGAAAATAGTCGCGCCCACTGTATAAGTTAAAAAGACATTCTTACCTTAATTCTATCGAAAAGGTTAAAAAGGACATTTTTTGGAAAATGACGGAAAGATTCATTTATAAAAATCTTATAAAAATTAAAAAAATGGTATAAATGAATTTTACCCATAGTCTTTAAAATATTAATATATATTTGAAAAACATTTTTAAGAAACAAGGATTTGGATGATAAAGAGGTCCCAGAAGATAATTACGTATAAACAACCTCGGATAATGGAGAGATTGTGAAATAAACCCTTAACATGTAATTTTATATGGTCGAGGGTAGGTTAATCTCCTGTATAATGGTGAAATAATTGTTATCAAATTATAAAAGAATCATATACATTAATATGATATCATATATGATCTTTTAACATTGCTTTGTTAATAATATCTTTGTATTATCGTTGTTTTGGGTGTTAAAAGATTCATTTTCTTTTATATGATTTGTTACGTAAGTCATGTTTGTTACGGATAGGTTGAATCTTATTCATATCCAGAATAAAATTAAGTCTTTAAACATTATATATAACCATCAAATGAAAATTATTTTTAAATGGATACGATGGGGAATGAATCTCATCGCGTTCGTGGAGACGGTAGTCCCTACGTACGCACGAGCGACAATATCATTATTTTGATATTAAAATAGTATATAATTTGGTTTTATATGATATATAAAGAATCATTATAATGTTATATTTATTATTTACTTCAATTACACATCATTATCTTACCCATCCAAATAATAATGTTTTGAATTACAATTACACCACGACGTGGAGACGGTAAGTCGTACGTACGCACGTATGGTGACATGTCATTCAAAGGATGGATAGAATTATAAATATGGTTGTACCATATTTATAATAACATAATAGTATATAGAAGATACTGGAGTTATTATTTTAGAATGGAAATATCAAATAAAGATGAAGTGGAAGAAGAAAGGAACTTGAAAGAGGGTGGTGAAAACATTACCTCTTCTTCGGGTTCTTACTTTTGATTTGATCAAAAGGGATCCTTAGGTTGGATTTCTGACTAATGGAAGGCCTCTAGGTTGAAGTGATGGAAGTTAATAGGATAATTGTGAAGGGGTTGGATGAACAAAAATGCTTTGAAGGTATGAATAATTGGTTATAAGTGGTGTCCTTTTATAAGTGGGAGGAGGGGCTATTTAGGAAAAACTTAAAGTATTAATTTATAATAAATTCAAATTAGGTTTCTAATGAATCTAAAGTGTATTATTAAATGTATAATTTGGGTATGGGTCGAAATCCTTTCATCCAATATATTTTAGGTAGGTTTGGGTCACTATATGGACCTTATAATTTATATTTAACTCTAAGTTAAATAGTTTCACATTTACCATGTCACTTTATATTTTTATATCATATAGTTAATTATATTACTATATACTTCCAAGAGACCCCCAATTGGTCCATTTATGATACACCTATCATTATATAAGTACTTTGACTGAACCTTAGATTTTTAGGAATAGAATATGAATTAATAATATAATATTTGTTTTAAAAACTCTTTTATGTCAATTTTGACACTATTTAATAATTGATTTTTGTTAAAGTCTTAAAAACTTTATTAATTCGAAAAAAATTCATTTAAGAAATTATATAATGTCATATTAACCAATAAAATTCGTGTATATCATAAAAACTTTAAAATTATTTTTATTTTAACATTTATAATATCAATTATTTGATTCTTTCATTAATGATGATAATACTGCATCATTATTGTGTCATAAATAAATTTAATTATTCAATATCTAAAAATTATAACTAAAATAAAATTATGTAGGAAATATTTTTATATTTCTAATGAATACTTATAGTCTAAAATATAACATATATAACCCTATGTAAAAAAAAATTTCTAAAAGATATATGCTTATGTCATTGTTGTATTTACTTTAACTTAATTAATATAAAGTGTCATTATCACTTACAAGTGCATCCATGGGGTCCCAAAATCATCCCAAAGATGCCCACGATCGGACATGTATCAACCTATTGGGTTATAAATCATTTTATGGTAATTTATTATTAATATAATATTATTGGTTTACCCTTATTTATCGGATTTACCCTTTAACCATGGAAAATAAAATAGTTACCGAATTAATTATTCAAAATGTCAACAAATAAAAGTTACCTATTTACAAAATTTGGACCCCCTGATTATAAATATGTAATCTATTTTTCTAAATTTAAAACACATAAGTGGTAGAAATTAATTTAAAATTAATTCCCGTTGTTAAAACAAAAAGCGTGTTTTTAAGAGATAATAACTATCAAAAGATTGGCACTTTCTTATGTCCAGTTTAAATGTGAATTTATATCCAATTACCAACATTGGATTAAATGGTAAAAATATAATCTAATTATACACTAAAATCAATCAAATTCATAATTTATCACTATTAGTTATTTCGATTAAAAAAGTTGTTTTTAATTAAAATTTAGTAATTTCCACTATTCATCAAAATATGAAAGTTATCAGAAAAGTACCAAAAATTCACCATAAACTAATTTTGATATTAAGAATGCAAAATTTAAGTCCATTTTGAAAGATAAAATGTATAAAAATTTCAAAAAGTGGGTATTACTATTCATAATGGCTAGTTTGATTGGTTGTGGTGTGTGTTAGAACTCAAAGTTGTGTACAACACACGCTACTGTATTATTGAAAGAGAAGCATATCATGGAATCTTGGGTGTTAAATTCTCCCATCCTTCAAATAATTTCATCCTTGAAATTTTTAGAATAATATTGCATTAAAAGACTCAGGTGTTTATTAATCATAAGTTCCTCAGGTTCCCACGTTGCCTCTTCCATCTTATGGTTTCTCCATAGAACTTTTACCAGACAAGTCATCTGGTTTCTCAGCACTTGGTATCTCATATCAAGAATCCTGACATGCTCTTCACAATAAAATAGACCGGGTTCCAATTCTAATTCATTATAGGTGAGTACATGCATTGGGTCAGGCATGTATTTTCTCAACAGTGATACGTGGAACACATCGTGAACTTTGGAGAGACTTGGTGGCATTTCCAAATGGTAAGCTACAACCCCAATTCGTTCTAGAATTTTGAATGCTCTGATGTACCTTGGACTCAATTTTCCCTTCTTACTGAAATGTATAACACCCTTCCATGGAGATACCTTCAAGAAAACATGATCTCCTACCTGAAATTCCAAATCCTTCCTTCGGTTGTTAGCGTAGCTCTTCTTCCTAAATTGAGCTACTTTGATGTGGTTTTGAATTACCTTCACCTTTTCCATCATTTCCTCCACCAATTCTGGGCCTACAAGTTTTCTTTCACCAACATCATCCCAACAGGTTGGTGTGCGACATCTCTTTCCGTATAACGCTTCATATGGTCCATCTGAATACTTGAATAGAATCTATTGTTATAGTAAATTTCTACTAAAGGTAAATATTTATCCCATATACCTTAAATGTCAAGTGAGCATGATCTCAACATATCCTATAAGGTTTGAGTAGTCCATTTTGATTCTCCATTAGTTTAGGGGTGGTGAGTAGTGCTCAAACAAAGTTCTGTATCCAGGGCTTTCTGAAGACTATTCCAGAATCTTGAAGTAAAATGGGGATCACGATCAGAAACAATCGATAGGGGTACTCCATGAAGTCTCACAACTTCATTAATATATAGTCTTGATAGATGTTCAAGTGGTAGATCCTCTCTTATAGCAAGGAAATGTGGTGACTTTTTATGATGATCAACAATCACCCATATTGCATCATTCCTTCTAGGAGTCTTTGGTAGCCCCATGAAAAAGTCCATTGTAATATTATCCCATTTCCAATCTGGTATGGGAAGAGTTTGCATGACTCCTCCAGGCTACTTCCTTTCAGCTTCATCTTTTTGAAAAACAATACATCTTGAAAAAAAATCAGCAATCTCCCTCTTCATGTTATCCCACCAAAAATGTTCCTCCAAATATCTATACAATTTGTTTTTCCAATGGTGTATAGAGAAATTGGAGCTATGAGCATCATCTAACAATTCCATTTTCGGATCAGGTATATCGGGAACACAAAGTCTCTTCCCAAATTTCAAAATTCCTTCTTCATACACAAAGTCTCTCAATCACCCATCATTCACACCTTTAATCTTCTTTTAAAACTCTTTATCACCGGTCAAAGAACTCTTAATCCTTTCTAGTAAAGATGGTTTGGCAACCATTTGAAAAAGAATTTATGTTTCACCTTCCATGGTTATTCTTATATCCATCTTTACTAAATCCATGAAAACAGGATCTCTTTCAACTCTCATCTTGTTCAATACTCCATGATCCTTTCTACTCAAAGCATCTGTTACCTTATTTGCCTTCCCCGGATGGTATTTTATCGTGAAATCATAATCCTTGAGTATTTCAAGGCATCACCTTTTCCTCATGTTGTGTTCATTCTATGAGAAAATGTACTTCAAACTCTTGTGATCAGTATAAATCACACATTTTTCACCATAGAGATAATGTCTCCATATCTTCAAAGAAAAAATTACAGCAGCTAACTCAAGATCATGAGTAGCATAGTATTTCTCTTGAATTTTTAGTTGTCGTGATGCATAGGCAATAACCCAATCATTCTTCATAAGGACTCAACCAAGTCCATTCATTGAAGCATCACTACAAATAATAAAACCATCATTCTCCGATGGTAGATTCAATATAAGAGTATTGACTATTCTTCTCTTAAGTTCTTCATAACATTCTTCACAAACTTTTGTCCAAACAAATTTAACCCCTTTACGTGTGATATTTCTTAACGGGTTAGCCAAACGGGAAAAGTTCTGGACGAAACGTCGATAATAACCTGCTAAGCCAATAAAACTGCACACATCGGTTATACTCATTGGTTCTAGCCATTCTTGTATTGCTCTTGTCTTAGAAGGATCAATAATGATTCCATCCTTAGAGACAATATGTCCAAGAAAAAAGATCTCCTGATGCCAGAATTCACACTTATTAAACTTCCCATATAATTCATGTCTTCTAAGAGTCTTCGAGATATTGTGCAAGTGATTTTCATAATCTTCGTAGCTTTTAGATTATACCAAGATATAATCAATAAATACCTCGACAAAATCATTGAGATATTCCTTGAAAACTCTATTCATTATATTGATGAATACAGAGGGTGCATTAGTCAATACAAAAGGAATTACTGTAAACTCGTAATACCCGTACCTGGTTCGAAATGCTGTCTTCAGAATGTCTTCCGTATTCACACAAAACAGATGGTATCCAGCTCAAAGGTAAATCATTGAAAAGTATTGAACTCCATGCAATTGGTCAAATAAATCATCAATGCGAGGTCAGGGATACTTGTTCTTTATTGTTATATCATTGATCCTTCTGTAGTCGATAGATAACCTCATAGATCCATATTTATTTTTAACAAAAAGGACATGGGCTCCCCATAGAGAAACACTAGGGAGAATAAATCCCATATTACTCAATTCCTCTAGTTGTTTATTTAGTTCAAATAATTCCATAGTGTCCATTCTATAAGGGGTCTTTGATATAGGCCCTGAACCAGGAATTAAATCAATGTAAAACTCAATTTCTCTTTATGGAGGATATCCAAGTAAATCTTCTGGAAACACATCAACATATACTATCACAATAGGTACATCCTCAATTTGAACATTCCTTTCCTCACCCGCAGTCATTTCATTCTCTTCATCCCCAATAATTGAATTTAATTGAGTTACTAGGGGTGGATCTATGTAAGAATTAGGTGGTGAAGATTCCACTCTAAAGATAAGGAGTTCCTTATCATCATCATCAAAAATAGTAACCTCCATCTTCTTACAATAAATTTTTGAATCATGGTCCGAAAGCTAATACATTCTGAGGATTATATCAAATTCAATCATAGGTACGACGATGAGATACGTAGATAAAGAAAATTTATGTGCTCTAATGGGGACTGATTCACAAAACTTTGTTGCAATGATACTTCCCTTAGGAGTTTTTACTGAAAAATCCCTTGTTAAATCAAAATGGAAATATATATTTTTTTAAGAAAACTGGGAAGATATGAAACAATGCGATGATCCAGAATCAAATAAAGCATTCGCTAAACTTAAGGAAACCATTAAATTACCAGCCACCACATCTTTCGGAGCATCAGCCTCAGCAATAGTGATAGCATAAGCTTGGAATTGATCCATTTGCCTTTTCTAAGGTAAGTTACTCTAACTCTTAGGATATTCATTTGCATAATTCCCCATTTCTCTAAAATTATAGCATTCCACGTTGATAGCAACTTTCTTTCCCTTACAATCATGAGCTTGGTGGCCTTTTTCACCAAACTTGTAACAGAATCCCATTCCCTTCAAGCAAGTACCAGGGTGTTTCTGCCCACATTTAATGTAGCATGGATATTCAACTTTTCCCTTCTTTACTTTAAAGTCATAAAACTTTGAGAATTATTTTTCTGTCTTGATAGCACGCGAGATAATATCTTCGTATGATGAGAAGGATTGTGAGACCAATGCTCGATGGAGAAACAGTTTTAACCCATAAATGAAACAATAAATCTTTCTTCTTGGGTTACGTATATAATCTATAACATACCTTGCTAACCTTGTAAAGTTAGCCTCATACTTTGTGACATTCTCATCCTCCTTTTGTCTCAGACTTAGAAATTGCCTTTCCATATCTGCTCGATGTTCACAATGAAAGTAGTTTTCTAAAAACATCTATTTAAACTCCCTACATTCCATATTTGATACTTCATCATCTTCCTTCATGTTTTGATTCAATGACCACCATTGATCAGCATCTCCAGTGAGGCGGTAAACTACCATGATAACTTTTTCCATTTCACTACTCTCCAAGCCATGGAATATTTTCTCTAAAGAATTTATCCATTGCTCAGCTACTAAGGGATTTGTATTCCCATTTAATGTTGGTGGTTGTTTTCCCATGAAGCTGTCTAACATTGATCTTCCATGCTGTGGATTAGGGTGCTTCATATGGGTAAGGTAATTTTTCATAACCTGACTGAGTTGTCCCAGTATGGTGATTAGCTGATCAGCACCAGTTGCATCACCAGCTCCACTATAATTATCTTGAACAGGAGTGAAATCCCTACATGGAGTTCTTGCATTGATACAGTTTCCATTTCATCCACTATGCACCATTTCTAAAAAATGGCATACACTAGATTAGTTTATGAATCACAACACATAAATCCAAACAAGCAAAATAGTTAACATAAATTGAACCGTTTATGGATATAATCCATAATCAAAAAAAAATATTTGAGGAAGTATATACTCATAAACTCTTCATAATGGTATGTAATAAAAATGAGAATTATCCTAAGCATATCCCTCGGGCATGAGTGAAGCAAGGCCTATTGTCGTGCACCAGTTCAAGTTCAAGTCTAGATCAAAGTGGTGTTTTCGAGTTTTACACCTAGGTGCATCTGTGTCAGAACTGCCTCTACCTGCTCGTATCCAGATAGGGATGTATTTCTCATAAAACACACAAAATCTCTACAATACCAATATTATAGGAAGTTCTTCTATACTACTCCTGAATGTCCATCTTAGGTCTATATGTTCTAATCAGAGTTTATATAAATCTAGCTTCCAAGGTTTATACTAAACATCCTCGGATACCAACTATAACGCCCCGACCCCAGTTACCCAGACTCAGTGCATTATTACATATCATTGGCATGATCACAAAAGATCAAGTCTCGAAAGACCAATTAGTTTAGTAGCCTTGGAAACAATAGATACATTCATAAATGTTACATTACATCATAAAGTGAAAAAATAAAACAACATATTCTCCATAGTCCACACTCATATCCCCTCAGACAATCCCAGAAGGTCAGTCAAAAAATAGTTCTTCACATCCTGGGAAAAATAAATCATAAAAAGGGGTGAGCTCAGATGCTCAGTAAGGATAACAATATAGCGGAAACTTTCATAAATAAGAATTAACATTTAAGGAAATTTATAACTAAAACAAAAGCCTTTTAAAATAGAACTTCAGCATAATATGGAAAAAAAATTAAATAATGACATTTAATTATTCACATGGATATTCTACTAGTCGAATAATCACATGCAATATCAATAACCACATTCATAATGATTGAATGCATAATGCCAGACTATCATAACCACATAGTCAAGGCCTTGTGCCAAGACTACAAATAAGATTTTGTCAAGGCCTTCTTCCAAGACACTAGTTTTTCTCATTAGACCTAACGATGCAACGAGAAGCTATAGCGGGCTCCACCCGTCACTTATTAAGTCCAATGCATTCCTCATGTGAATAGGTTTAAACATAACATAAACAGTCATATTAAAACTAGCATATGAAATGTCAATACTTTCTCCATAAACCATGAATGGTATAAAAATAACACATCCACAGTCAAACACATCACAAAACCTTCAATACAATATGGAAGTTTTGTATCATAATAAATCAAATTCAAAGAATCTTAAAATCCATCAAAAGATGTTGACATTGATGAAAAACTATTTGAGAGAAATATCTATTTTTTTAAAAAATCATTTAAAAGTCACATAATTATAAAAGAAAACATTTAATTTTAAAATATTATTATAATCTTGTAAGGGAAGCTTTGATGATTTTATAATGGTGGAAATAGCCACACCCTCCGTATAAGTTAAAAAGACATTCTTACCTTAATTCTGTCGAAAAGGTTAAAAAGGACCATGTTTGGAAAAGGACAGAAACATTCTTTTATAAACATCTTATAAAAATTAAAAAAAAGGGTATAAATGAATTTAACCCATAGTCTATAAAATTTTAATAATGATTTGAAATACATTTTTATGAAACATGGATGTGGATGATAAATAGGTCCCAGAAGATAATTACGTATAAACAACCTCGGATAATGAAGAGATTGTGAAATAAAACCTTACCTTGTAATTTTCCTTGGTTGAGGGTAGGTTAACCTCATATATAATGGTTAAATAATTTTAATTAAATTATAAAATAATCATATACATTAATTTTATATCATATATTAATTTTTAACATTTCTTTGTTAATAATATCTTTGTATTATTGTTGTTTCCGGTGTTAAATGATTCATTTTCCTTTATATGTTTTATTACGTAAGCCGAGTTTGTTATGGATATGTTGTGTATTATTCATATCTAGAATGATATTAAGTCTTTAAACATTATATATAACCATCAAATTAAAATTATTCTTGAATGGATACGATGGGGAATGAATCTCATCGCGTTCGTGGAGACGGTAGTCTGTACGTACGCATGAGCAACAATATCATTTTTTTTATATTAAAATAGTATTAATTGGATGGTATATCATATATAAAGAATCATTATAATTTTATATTTATTATTTAATTAAATTACACATCATTTTCATACCCATCCAAATAATAATGTTTTGAATTACAATTACACCGCGACGTGGAGACGGTAAGCCATACGTACGCACGTATGGTGACATGTCATTCAAAGGATGGATAAAATACTGAATATGGTTGTACCATATTTATAATAAAATCATAGTATATAAAAGATACTGGAGTTATTATTTTAGAATGTAAATATCAAATAATGAAGAAGTGGAAGAAGAAAGGAACTTGAAGGAGGGTGGTGAAAACATTACCTCTTCTTTGGGTTCTTCCTTTTGATTTGATAAAAAGGGCTCCTAAGGTTGGATTTATGAATAAAGGAAGGCCTCTAGGATGATTTAAGTGGATTTTAGAGGATAATTGTTCAGGTTTTGGCCAAACCAAAAGGCATTGAAGGTATGAAGAATTGGTTAGAAGTGGTGTCCTTTTATAAGGGGGAGGGGGGATCTTTAGGAAAAACCTAAAGTATTAATTTATAATAAATTCATATTCTGTTTATAATGGCTCAAAAGTATATTATTCAAAGTCTATGGTGGCTATGGGTATAAATAATTGTATTCAATAGATTTTAGATAGGTTTGGGTCAATATATTAACATTATCATTTACATTTACCTCTTAGTTAAATAGTTTGACATTTACCATGTCACTTTGTATTTTAATATTATATGGTTAATAAACTTAATATATACTTATAAGTGACCCCCAAGTGGTCCATTAATGAAACAAATATCATTATATATTTCCTTTTTCTGAACCATAGAATTTGAGGAATAGAATATGAATTAATAATATAATATTTGTTTTAAAAACTCTTTTATGTCAATTTTGACACTATTTAATAATTGACTTTTTTAAAGTCTTAACAACTTTATTAATTCAAAAAAATCATTTAAGAAATACTATCATGTCATATAAACCAATAAAATTCTTGGATGTCATAAAAAATTTCAAATTATATTTATTTTAACATTTATAATACAAATTATTTGATTCTTGCATTAATAAGAAAAATATTGCATCATTATTGTGTCATAAATAAATTTTATTATTAAAAATATAAAAATTATTAATAAAATACTATTATATAGGAAATAATTTTATCTTTCCAATGAATATTTATACTAAAAAATATAACATATATAACCCTATATAAAAATTTTTTTGTAAAAGATATATGCTTATGTCATTTTTGTATTTACATTAACTTAATTAATATAAAGTTTCGTTATCACTTACAAGTGGATCCATGGGGTCATAGAATCGACCCAAAAATTCCCATGGTTGTACATGTATCAACCAATAGGTTTAGGACACATTTTAGGGTAATTTATTATTATTATAATATTATTTATTTGCCCTTATTTACTCATTATTCAAAATGTCTAAAAATTAAAGTTACCTATTTACACAATTTGAAACCCCTGATTCTAAATATGGAATCCATTTTTCTAAATTAAAAACACAGAATTGGAAGAAATTAATTTAAAATTATTTCACGTTGTTAAAAAAAAGCGTGATTTTAAGAGATAATAACTATCAAAAGATTGGCACTTTCTTATATCCAGTTTAAATGTGAATTTATATCCAATTAACAACATTGGATTAAATGGTAAAAATATAATCTAATTATACTATAAAATCACTCAAATTCATAATTTATCAGTATTAATTATTTCTATTAAAAAGTTGTTTTTAATTAAAATTTAGAAATTTTCACTATTTAGCAAAATATGAACGTTATCAAAAAAGTGCCAAAAATTCACCGTAAGATAATTTTGATATTTTGAATCCAAAAATTAAGTCCATTTTAAAAGACAAAATGTATAAAATTTCAAAAAGTGGGTATTACTATTCATAATGGCTAGTTTGATTGGGTGTGGTGTGTGTTAGAACTCGAAGTTGCGTACAACACACGCTACTGTATTATTCAACGAGAAGCGTACCATGGAAGCTTTGGGTGTTACATCGGAAATCACATTTGCATGTTTTAGAAACATTGTTTATACCCAATGTTGAGGAGTGTAGCATAAAGATGGAATCCGCCATTTATATTACGACATATCAGAAAAATTATGATTAAGAAACCATACGTTATAGACCAAAGTATAGAAGAAGAACCCTATGTTTGGAAGGAATCATAGATTTTGGATATTAGAAAATAATAGTAGACGAAACCTATGTTATTATGGAAAATTATTTTTGTTTCTCAAAAGTATGGTTTATCAACCTTACTTTTGAAAACAACCTTACATTTTATCAAAATTTATGGATCATATACATTACGTTTAGAAGCAGATATAAGTATGGATCATCAAACTTACTTTTATAATTAAATTATAGATCATGTGTCTTATGTTTTTCTAAAAAGTAAAGTATGGATATTGTACCGTATGTTTGAGAGTTAAAGAGTAATGTATGGTTGATCAACCTTACATTGTAAACATTACATTATCAACCTTACATTGTGAACCTTGTATTATCAAAATTATGTTTGAACCATACATTGTGAACCTTATGTTGTGAACCTTATGTTGTGAATATTATGTTCAAAGAATGTATGCTATGCATTTCAACCCTTCGTTTGGCATCGGATGTTTAAGTTATGACTTTATTGAGAAACGGTCTTTATGTAGATTATTAGGCTGATTTGAAGCCAAATTCAAAACCTGATTTTAAATCATGTCTTTAACTGATTCAAAGAAGATTATTTGTGATTCAAAGGATCGATTTAAGAGGATATTTTCATGCTGAATATTTAAGGGAGTTACGACTTCTCTATTATTCAAACATTTGAATATTGTGATTCTAAAGGAGACTTTTGTGGATATAAATTTTTAAGGAAAATTATCGTCATTATTCTATATATATTAGTGATATTTTGTATTACAAAAATGTAGAATCATCAAGAAAATATATATCAATCTCTTGAGTTCTTCACAACTATAGTTTTACAGATTCATTAAAAATTTACAGATCATCTACTACCAAGATTTATCGAACTCTGTTTTTCTGAAGAAGAAGAAACCTGTTGAAGATTCACCATTTCTACATCGAAGATCATTTGTGAATCCATTATTGTTGGAGTTTCTGAATTTATTTCTATATCTATTGCAACTAGACTGACTTAGAACTATCCTTATCTGAAGAACATCTTTTCTGAAGATGATGATCTATCTACTGTCAATTGTGTACGGTTACCACTGTGATGATCAACTGGAAATTATTTCAAGACAAATACTATTTTTATTTTGAGTAACTATATTCTCATACTATGTTATGTATTCGGTTTTGTGAATGTACCAGAAGGATCTGGTTTTAGCCATAACATGTAAAGGTTTCTACTGCCTGCACTTAGTTGTGGACATTCTGTTGATAAGCGGACCATATGGTGAAAATCACTAGGCTCGTGGAGTATAGTGTTAGTGGAGTGGACTAGGGGCCTTATATTCCTCAAACCACTATACATCCTTACGTGCTTTAACTATTTATTTTCCACTACATAAACAATTTGATAAATATAAAAGGAGAAACTCAGTCATCATCACGATTCGTGAAAAAAATTGTAAACGTCACAATTCACCCCCTCCCCTCTTATGATTATCAAGTATAATCTGATCCAAAAAATGGTATCATAGGAGGATCTTTCGTCAAACCAAAAACAATCTGAAATTTATTAGATTATATAAAGAACGATGGATAATTCACGAGAGGATATATAAATGATTTGAGAACCCTACATCAATGGTGAAAATTATGGATACTGGAAATCAAGCATGATCATTTACTTAAAGAACCTTGGATACAAAGTCTACATGAAAAATATAACTCCCTATATGATTCCAGAGAAACTTAAAACATGGAGTTTTGATACAGAATCAGAGTAATACATAAACATGAAAGCTATGAACACTATCATATATGGTCTTGGACTAGAAGAATTCAACGGAGTATCATAGTGATTGACTGCTTATGAAATGTGGAAGACAATTATAGTTTCTTATTAAATAACTGAAAATGTCAGACAGATGATGTATGCCATAACTAAATTTAAATTCAACGCATTATGAATTTTTAATGGAGAAATCATCTCCCAAATGAATGGAAGGCTTACAATAAATTTTAATAACATCATTGCCTTGGGAGATCCAATCAAACAAGAAGATCAATCCCTGAAAGTATGGAGAGTACTACCACCTAGACGGAATAGGATATCAACGACTATCAAACAATCATCACTAGTCAAATATATAACTATTAGATAATTAATTAAAAATCTAATGTTGTATGAATATGAGATGCAAGATGAAGCAAATGAGCATAATTTCTTGATTAAGAGAGAAAGTACTGCTTTGAAAGTAACATTCCAAAATAAGAGTAGAAAAATAATGAAAGAAATCCAAATGAAATCAGAGAATTTGGATTCATTTAATTCAGATGTGGAAGTAGCTCAACTATCCAGAATGTTTGGTAAATTCTATAGAAATAATAATGGATTTAGAAAATCCTTCAAAAAGGATGAAAAATAACCAAGGGATGTCAGATGCTATGAATGCAAGAAGATGGGTCACACTAGACCTGACTATCCTCAATTAAAAGTAGAAAAGAAAAACAAACTTTTCAAAAACAGTGATTATGAGATGAAAGAAAAAAGAGAAATGAATGCTACTTGGAGTCTTTCTGAAGACTCGAATAGCTCATCAATGTCTAACATAGAAAAATAAGTATCAAATCTAAAAGAAAATATTTTCTTTATGGAACAATCTAATGAGGTTCAATCTTATTACTCATCTGATTTTGATTTTAGTTCTTATTGTCCAAATAATAAATTTATAGCCTACTACAACATGCTGGAAGAAAAATATTATTCCCTATTTAAGAAAAATAAATCACTGAAATATATTCACACTGCTATTTTAGGATAAAGATACACTCTGCTAAAACAACAATAATAGTTAATAGAAAAATATAACTCGTCAAACATAAACTATACATATAATGAAACTAAAATAAAAACACTACAAACAAAAGTAAAAACATACAAAAGTGAATCTCTTGGTTTTACAAAAAGGGAAAATACACTAAATAAAATTCTTGGAAAGACTATGATTAAAAATGAAAGATATAAAATATGCAGTAAAGGTGAGAAACCCAAACTGTATAAGAACTATTTTGTTCCAAGTACAAAAGGTAAAATTTGCAACTACTATGTAACAAAGGGTCTCATATCTAAAAACTATTATTTAAGGAAACCTCAAATAAGTGGGATTAAGAAATATTTTTTTTCAATTATTTTAATTTATTCTATTGATTATAGAAAAACAAAGCATATCTGGATTCCGAGGACATTACTGGCTAACACTGCTGGACCCAACAAAATATGGGTACCAAAACAAACCGTTGTTTAAATTATATTGTAAGAAGCAGGACACAGAAGCCAAACTAAAATATGGTATATGGATAGTGGATGCTTCGGTAATATGAGTGGGAATTAATTGAATTTTAAAACATTCACTCAAAATGATAGAGGATTAGTCGCATTTGGTGACGATGCCAAAGAAAAAATTATTGCCATCAGAAATGTTGGAGATCCAGAAGAAGTCTCAATTAATAAATTACTCTATATACAAGGATTAAAACACAACCTGATAAGTATCTATCAACTCTATAATCATGGTTATTTTGTGGATTTTTCTAACAACTGCTTTTCTATTTTTAAAGATAAATTGCTTACATTTAGAGCACCCAGAAGAAATAATGTTTATACTCTAGACTTAAATTCCTTGTGTAAACAAACATTAAACTTCATAACGGATAAGATAAATGAATCATAGATCTGGCATACAAGACTTATACATTTCAATGTATTTGATTTACATAATTTATCAAAGAAAGAATTATTTTATGACTTCCCTAGTCTCAAATTTGAAAGTGATATATTCTATGATGCATGTCAACTTAGAAAGCAGCACAAATCATCCTTCAAATCTGTTAACAAAATTGGAACATCTAAATCTATAGAACTTATCCACATGGATTTGTTTGAATCTTCAAGAATTTTATGCTTTACTGGTAAATTATATGTATATGTTTTAGCTGATGACTATTCTAGATTTACTTTGATTTATTTTCTAAAATATAAATACAATTATCTTACTATAATTGCATGTTTCTTCAAAGATATCCAAACTTAAAAATGTTATAAATTAATTTCATTAAGAATTTATCATGGTGGAGAATTTTAGAATCTTTAATTTACTTCATTTTTCTCAAATATGAGTATTAAACACACCTTCTCTACACCAAGAACACCTCAACAAAATGGAATTGTAGAAATAATAAATAGGACTATTCAAAAATTTATAGAACTATGATAAATAAGAATAGTATTCTTACCTATTTCTTTGTAGAATCTGTATGTACAACCTGCTATATAATTAAAAGAGTTTTAATTAGAACAATTTTTAAAAAGACATCCTATGATCACTGTAATAGCAGAAAACCTATAGTAAATTACATTAATGTTTTTGGATGAAAGGTGTACACCTTAAACACCAAGGACAATCTGGGTAAGTTTGATCCAAAATCTGATGAAGGAATTTTCTTAGGATATTCTATTACACCCAAAGATTATAGAGTTTTTAATAAAAACCCATGGATTTTTGAAGAATCCTTTCTTATGAAATTTGATGAATCTAACCCCTTTGAGAAAAGGAAAGAAAAAATTGATGAATCTGACTCTAATGATATAATGAGACTTGAGAACATAAAATATGATTTTGAAAAAGATTTAACTTAAATTCAGTCCAGTTCAAAACAACATGAAATTGAATATTCTTACAGTGTAGTTCCTAGATAGTATAAAACCCCAAAAAATCATCTTTAGAAACTGTTATTGGAGACCTAGAAACTGGAATAAAAACATGAATACATGTAAGAAATTGTGTTAAATTCTCTACCTTTATTTCCCAATTAGAACCCAGGACCTTAGAAAAAGTAGTATTTGATGAATGTTTGATGATAGAAATCCAAGAAAAAATAAACTAGTTCAAGAGATATGAAGTTTGGAATTTAGTTGAAAGACCTCAGAACTATCCAGTTATTGGAACTAAATGGGTCTTTATAAATAAACATGATGATAAAGTAATAATAACTATAAATAAAGAAATACTAATAGCTAAAAGATATAATCAAGAAGAAGGTATAGATTATGATGAGACCTTTGTACCTGTATCTATATTAGAAGCTATTAGAATCCTTTTAGCCTATGCATCCTATATGAACTTTAAATTATTTCAGAAGTATGTTAAGTATTCCTTTTTAAATGGTTACTTGTTGGAGGATGTTTATGTTTAGAAACCTCCTAGTTTTGAAAATTGAAAAAAACCAGATTTTTTTTTAAATAACTAATCCACTTTATGGTTTTAAACAAACTGCTAGAGCAAAGTATGAAAGTTTAACTTCTTTTCTTTTGAAAAACCATTTCACTGTTGGTATGAAAAATCCTAAAATTTTTAAGAAAACTCTTAACTCTCATATTTTATTGGTTCAAATTTATGTTGTTGATGTAATTATTTGTTCAACAAACAAAAAACATTGTCATGAGTTTTCAAATTTCAAGAAAAAGATATTTGAAATGAGTATGATAGGAGAATTAAATTTATATTTATGAATTAAAATTTATCAAAAGAATTTTGGAAATCTTTTAAATCAGATAAAATACATTACAAATTTACTAAAGAAATTTGGACTTAAAAATAGCAAGACGTATATAACTCCTATGTGTACTAATATAAAACTCAATTTGGGTGTAACTAGAAAATTATCTAACAACAAGTTATATAGAGGTATGATTGGTAGTTTATTATATCTTACTGGTATCATGCCAGATATAATGTATTCATTATATCTTTGTTCTAGATTTCAATCTAATCCTAAAGAATCTCACTTAATTGCTGTTGAAATAATTTTTAGATATTTAAAAGGAACTATTTTTTAATCTATTCTCTATCCAAAAACTTCTGATTTTAATTTAAATTCACATTTAGATGCTATATTTGGAAGTTTTAGATTAGATAGAAAAATTATCCTAGGGACTTTTCACTTTTTATGAAAATATTTAGTAACGTGGTCTAGTAAAAAACAACACCCAGTTTCCCTTTCAACAGTTGAAGCAGAATATATATCTACTGGCAGTTGTTGTGCACAAGTTTTGTTGATGAAGAACACTCTTATGGAAATTGGAATAAATTTTAATAACACACATATTTTATGTGATAATACAAGAGCAATAAATGTCTCAAAAACCCTATTCATCATTCCATAACTAAGCATATTGATATCAGACATCATTTTCTAAGATATCATGTTCTTAAAAAGAATATATTCTAAGAATTTGTATGTACCTAAATTCAATTATATGATATTTTCACTAAAGCACTTCCTATTTAGTGGTTTGATTTTATTAAGGGGAGCTATGTTTATTTAATTTTCAATGAAATTTCATTTTTAATTTTTATGCATTTTTTCTTCACATTTTTAAATAAATTAATTATTTGTCTTTTGAATAATTTACAATTTCATTATTATTATTTTGTTCATGCATACACATTATTTTATTTAAATAATTTAGTGATTATTAGGTAGGTAAATGAAACAAGAATCAAGGATGTCAGAAACCGCTTCAAATTTCAAACCCATTCATTTTCTCAAAACCATTCGATACACCAATAACCATTACCATCTTTGACTACCTTTGGATAAAACATAGAAACCCTAAACCATATAGCCATCATAACTATGAAACAGAAATTTTTAAGACACAAATAATCGAGGAAGGGGAAGCTATTAATGTCAAGCGTCATATCATGATAGGAAGAAAGATTCTATAGGGAAAAGTAATCGACCTAGAACGGTTGTATCAAATGGATATCATGTTGCGGGAATCCCTTAATTTTCAGAATCTCAATAAATATTTCAGTGTAGAAAATATAGAGTTTCTATATGAGTTAGAGAGTCTTCACTTTTTCAAATCCATTCAATTTAGTCTTGGAGATACTGAGGACACAATAGTTGTGAAAATTGAAGATCTATATTTTTTTATTTCATTTTAAGAAATAGATAGAATCTTAAACTTCCCTTATGATGGAGTTTATCATTTGGTCATAAACAATATTGAAGATAATGAACATAATTCCGAGGAAATTATGTCATTTTTATTTTGATCTACAAGTATAAGAAAAATGATAGTGAAAGATCTAGAACCTGATCAGAAGATTCTTACTAAGTTTGTGCAAACAGGGATTGCACCTACGATATCAGAGATAGAGAAGACTTTATTTCCAAAATGTACATATTTTTTCATATGAGTGAAATAATGTTGAATTTTCTAAGATATATGCTAAGATATCTCAACTACTACTATAAACCAGAGGTTAGAATGAACTTCTATCCCTATGAATGGTTCATTTCAAAATTAATGTTTAAGTCTGATATGGTTAGACTAATAAATACCAAAGTAAGATGCCATCACAACAATACTTTCATTTCTGGAACTCTAATGAATATTGGATTCTTCGGGAGTACTGTGAAAGGAAATATTATGCATATTGTAGCTGAGGAAGACCAAGACTCAGCTCAGGGGGAGCTACCTGCAAAGTCTAAGGAAGGCATGGCTAAATCTAGAGCAAGTGGAACCTTAGGAAGACTGATATTTGAATCAACTGATGCATCTTTTGATGAGTAAAGTCAAGAGGGGATTTATAGGAAAAGACATCGATTGGATCTAACTAGTGAGGAGCCTATTCAATCAACTTCTGATGTAACTGAACCTCTTCTGAGCTATATATTTATTAGAGATCCTACAGTACAACAAATTGAACAAAAAATAGTTTCCTAGATGTAGCTGACTCCTCAAGTTGAAAAAGAAATTGTTCCTCAAACTATTGAAAATCTTGAAGAAGTTGAAGTGGATCAACTTGAATATACTCAAATTGTATAACCTACTGAGATTGTTCAAGAGGAATTAGCTCAAGGGGAACTTATATTAGAGGATCTAGTATTTGAGGAACTCAATAAAGAAGATTCTAAATAATAGAAACATCCTACTGATGTGAATTTATAAGATAATACTTTTGTGATTCATTATAAAGTTCTTAATAAAAAAATTATATGGATTAGTCAGTTCATGACTCTAAGGAAAAATATATTGAGCAACCAGTAGAGAAGGCTGCAGATCAGAGATCCAATTCTCAATATTTTCCTTTAACTTTTTTAAATCAAGTTTATAATCATGCACAGGGTGCCTCTAATTCTAAGAATGATCATGTGGAGGAGTTAATCTGAAAATTTAATAAAGTCCAAGCTGAAAATTATTCTTTGAGAAGAGTATTAGAAAAAAAGAGACTGAAAATTCAGAACATGAAAGATAGTTCAGTTTCAAAAATGGAAGTGGAATGTTTTTGGAAGAAAATGTTTGCTGAAGTTGAAAAACTGAAATCTAAAATGGTAATGAATTCTGATTTTGAATATTTTAATATTTTCATGGAGAAACAGTTTCAAACAATCAGAGACAGTTAACTAAGTACCTCGGGTACTTCACGTGATCTGATAAGGAGATTTTAGGCCATTACAGCTGTAATGAGAAATATAAATGAAAGATTTCATGGCTTATAGTGAATTAGTGCTCCATTATATGTTCTTTTGGATAATCAAAAGAATCTTGTTGACTATATTACCTCAAATGAATGAGGGATCAGAGTTCTGATGTGCAGATTCACAGAGAATCTAAATTAGTTTATAGATATGGAAGAGAGGTTACATGAGTTATTAGAGTCAATTTGATTGAAGATATCCATCTGACTCAAGAACGAAGGGATCTTAAAGTCCAGTTAGGAAATGGACTGATGAAAAGGTTGTGACTGCAGTTGGCAGAACTCATGGAAGTTATTCAGAGGTGTTGAAACCTATTTCCCAAAACTTTTTAGCCCAACCTTGATTCTCATTGTCATTACTGTACATGTAATTATATTTTCAATACAATTATACTTTCATCTCATTTTTATATGTTTTGAGTTTTTTTCCTGTATTGTCTATGTTAAAATGTCAGTAATCGAGTTTCAAATACTGATAAATAGTTTATAATAGCATTTACTTAAGATTTGTGCTACATTAAAATGTGTTTTACTCTTTCTTCTATGATTATTTTTTATATCACAAAAGGGGGGAGAAATATGGATAAACACAATATTTCCTTTAATATAAATATTTTACTCAGAGGGACAAAAGAAAAATTTTCATTTTAAGGGGAATAAATTACTTAAAGAATAAATTTTTGGATAAACACAAAATTTTATTTTCTTTGTTAATAAAGGAGGATATATTATTTTACTTTTTACAGAGGGAAAATGTAATAATTAATATATAATTTACATAAAATAACAGATTACTTTTATCTTTTCAAAATATTAAACTATATACAATTAATTTTTTAAGATAATTTCATTGGTTATTTCATGGGTATTGTGGTCATCAAAAAGGAAGATATATTGGATGAAGTTTTTTATTTCAACAACACTCTATTTTATTAAGGAAAGATCATTGAGAACAATACTCTATCTCTTTATGATATTTTTATGTTCACAAATACCCTTATTTGTTATTCTAATGATTTTCCTTTGAGTATTGTTTAGGAGATTAATATTCTTTATTTCTCTATTTTGTAATAATATTAAATCATTTTATCCATGTTGACTATTTTAAAAAGTGTCCTGAAATCATTTTAGCCTGTTTTGGAAACAATTTTTATGCTCTACATGTTCGGAAATCACTTTCGAGTGTTCTGGAAACACTGTTTATAACCTACATTGAGGAGCGTAGCGTAAGGATGTGATCTGTCATTTACTTTACGACATATCAGAAAAAATATGGTTAAGAAACTATACATTATAGAAAATGTATGGAAGAAGAACCCTACATTTGGAAGGAATCTTACATTCAGTATATCAGAAAAGTATAGAAGAAGAACCCTATGTTATTATGAAATGTTATGTTTATTTCTCAAATGTATGGTTTATCAACCATACTTTTAAAAACAACCTCATGTTTTATCAAAAATTATGGATCATATACCTTACGTCTAGAAGCTGATAAAAGTATGTATCATCAAATGTACTTTTATAATGAACCTTACAGATTATGTGTCATATGGTTTTCTAAAAATGAAAGTGTGGATATTTTACTATAAGTTTGAGAGTTGGAGAGAAAGGTATGGTTGATCAACCTTATGTTGTGAACCTTATGTTATCAACCTTACATTGTGAACCTTACATTATGAAACTTACGTTGGGAACCTTATCTTATGAAACATACATTGTGAACCTTACATTGTGAATCTTACGATCGGATAATGTATTCTTTGCAGTTAGACCCTACGTTTGGTGTCAGAGATTTAAATTATAACTTTATTGAGCAACGGTCTTTATTCAGATTATTAGGTTGATTTCAAGCCAAATTCAAAGACTAATTTTAAAGCACGTCTTTGACTGATTCAAAGTCGTTTATTTGTGATTCAAATAATCAATTTAAGAGGACCTTTTCATGTCGAATATTTAGGGGAGTTACGACTGCTCTGTTATTCAAACATTTGAATATCGTGATTCTAATGCTGAATTTTATGGATCTAAATTTTTAAGGAAAACGCTTGTCGTTAATATATATATCTTGATATTTTGTGTTATAAAAAAAGAATTAATCATCAAGAAAATATATAACAAGCTTTTGAGTTCTTTATGACTACAGTTTTAAAACGTCATTCGATATTTATAGATCTATTTCTACCAAGATCTATCGAACATTATTTTTCTAAAAAAAAAGAAACACGTTGAAGATTCACCATTTCTACATCGAAGATATTTCATGAATCCATTGTTTTTGGAGTTTCTGAATTTATTTCTATATCTATTGCAACTGGATTGACTCAGAACTACCCTTATCTAAGGAACATCTTTTATGATGATGACGATCTATCTGCTATTAGTTGTGTGATGTTGCAACTATAAAGATCAACTGGAAAGTATTTCAAGACAAATACTCTTTTTATATTGAGTAACCAGCTTATTGTACCAAGTTTTGTATTCGGTTCTATGAATGAACTAGAAGGCTCTATTTTTAGCCTTATCTTGTAATGGTGTCAACTGCCTACACTTAGTTGTGGATGGTTTGTTGATAAGAGGACTAGATAGTAAAAATAACCAAGTACATGGAGTAGAGTATTGGTGGAGTGGACTAGGGGCCTTCTTTTCCCTGAACCACTATACATCCTTGCATCCTTTAACTGTTTCTTTTCCACTGCAAAAACAATTTGATAAAGATAAAAGGATAGACTATGTCATCATCGTGATTCGTGAAGAATTTGTAAAAGTCACAATTCACCCCCCCCCCCTTGTGTGTATTTGATGTAATCTAATCCAACATAGATAACCCTTATTGATCATTTGATCACACCCTTATTTTTTTACATTTACCCATGAATCCATGAAGTGTACTATGAAATATATACAACTATATTCTAGAGGGTATAAATCTATTTTAAAAAAAATTGTCATTTTTGTGTTCAACTATAATTTAAGACTCAAAAATATATCAAGTTTACCAAGACTAATGAACTGATCAATCCTTTTGTATGTTATTATTTGTATCTTATACCAAAGTAATGGTAGTAGGCACCAGCTCTTGAGATATTATGACTGAGGTAGCTACATGTGGTATTAGAGGAAGTTTAGTAGGAACCTTGGGAACTAGATTTAGGAAAATATGGGTTCGAGAACATGACCCTATGATAGAATTTGAGTATAAGTATATGAGAACATCCTAACATTCTCATAAGATAGTGATTATGTGTTTTATTCTTTGAAATACATCTCTTCCAAGATACTAAAAGTGGATTTGGTTCTAGAATAGAGGTACATAAGGGGGAGTAACTCTAAAAAAGGTGTATCGGTCTTGAATCGGGAATTACCTGGTACCCAAAAATGGTACTTACCATGTACATGGTTTGACACTCTGAGGGGATATTCATAGGATAATTTACATTTTCAGTAAAAACCATTATGAATGTGTTCAAAATAAAGATATTCCTGAAGAAACAATGTTTATGATAATGAGATATGTTATGTGTTTTACTTTTTTTCTATAATAAATTATTTTTTATAATGTTATGATCTAATTAGTGTATACCATTATTTTGAAATAGTGCCTAATGAAAGGAATGGGACTGTATCAATGCATTGACTCCATGTTGGGATTTCCCTCTAGAGAAATATAATGAAGCTAGGGTTGACCTACAGCTGGAATTGAACAAATTATAACCATATTGGGGTATTTGATTCAGGTTATGAGTAATAAAATTTCTCTCATCTATCTTCCTACTGACCCACCATGTTGTGTAACAATATTAGACTACTTCATACATTAGAAACCGCTATTATTCAATGGGACTACAAATTTTTTTTTAGCTGAGAAATGGATAAATTCCTTATGACGATATTCTCTCTTTAGGAAGTAGTAAAAGTGATAATGTTGTCATGGAAGTTTATCATATATTAGGAGATGAAAATCCATGGTGTTAATTGATTAAAAACACCAAGTATGAGGAAGAAATTAAAGCATGGAGTGAAATTATTTCAAGGTAATCACCTTGGAAAAATATTTTCCTTGTGAGAAAAGAGTTGAAATAGAAAGACAATTATTGAGTGTAACATAGAAAGAATAGACAAATTTTGATAAGTTTTAATCTATCTTTAAAAGGTAAGCATGGAATGATGTGGACTACATATGAAATTCAAAGAGAAAGATTAAATATTTCTTTTATGTACTTAATCCAATTATCCAAAGGACCACGGTCTCCTGAGAATTTTCATCATATGAGTACATGGTTTTATATGCAGTTATGATAGATAAAATATTCACTAATTTATATTGATTCTTTGTTAGGAAATAGAATAATAAGACATCAGAATAAAATATGGATAATGGAATGAAGATACATAACAACTTTTCAACATGTGATACTTGTGGAACGAAACATCTTGTTACATGATTAAAAGAAAAAATAGTTTTCTTAATGTGTGGATAAAAACTCCACCATGATCATGATTGTAATGTAAATAAATAATATTAAAATGTTTAATGATTCAATTGTAAGGATATTAGGCATATGAAAAAGAATTCCCCAAGAACTAAGGGAATATACCTCAGAATAAGATAAGTGATCAAATAAAATCTTATGTTATTATTACTAATGAAGTAGAATGATTATTTTTTTAGTGTTTGGATTCACGAATTATGTTATAAGGTTATATTATTCAATGATATTACATTTGTAAAAATTATGAAATTTATAAGGATTGTACTATTGTAATTTTCATTGAAGAATTGAAAGTGTATGTTGAATGATACCGATGACCAAGAGAAATTATTCAGTAAAAAGTTAAAATTCATGGAAAACATAAGAATGATGAAAATATAACCCTTAATTTGTCCCTAATTTTGAGATAATTATATTGGGATAAAGACATAATTAATAAGGATAAATTAAATTTGATATTACTAACTACCTTGGAACTGATCAATGATATGTTCACTTTCAAAATTAAGTAACATTCCTTCAAATATTATAGATCTCAATCTTTTCGAAGGATCAAAAGGTTAAACATTTAATAAATGGATAATAATGAACCTTAGACAAGGTTTATGGATTTACTTATTATATTCGATAACTTGGGCTCACTATAATGCCTTTGCAAAACAGTTGGAGACAAATAGAAAGACTTATTACTCTTCTATAGACCTTATGTTCTATTAAAAGTGACTTTTAGTGATTTAGACAAAAAAAATTATTTATGAATATTCATTATTATTGGAGTAAGTGATTAATTGAAAATTTATTAAAACATAACCAAAGAATGAAATTGAACTTATGGAATATAAAATCATCAAGTATGTGTATTTCCTTATATTCTTAGACAATAAAAGAATTAAACATTAATAAATGGATCTTGAAAAATATATATATCTGAGTAACTTCATTTATGATGAATCTATGGTCTCTTTTATCATCATAGATTAATTTTTTGAGGCCCTTAAAATTCCATTGATCATTCACTAGCTTGTGATCAATGACCTCAATCACTTTCTATAGTTGTTTATGTTTTTCTTTCTTTACAAAATCCCCACTTTCCACCAATGTTTCCTTAATAAGAAACCTAGTTATGTGTTATTCCATGTGAACATGGTTCTTTCATTTTTATCTTATTAATAATATGTTTTATTAACCATTTTATGATGTAGTTTTTTCAACAATGGTATTTCGAAATGTCAGACCCTTGACTTCCAAGATCAAGTTTGAATTTTGAAGAAACTATTTATTTAAGATGGATAAAATGTAACACACCTATATTCTAAAATAATATAATTTTATAGTATATGTGACACACAACATTTATTTTATCTTTCAATGCACGCAACAATGAGGTTAACTTATAATTCAAGACCGATTTTTACCAAATACTATTAATTATATTATTTAAAATGAAAATCGTCTCATATGCATTAAATTGGTGGTTATGAATATAATTTAGTAACTTATGGAAATATAGGGTTAAATTATTTTGTTTAAAAATAATTATAAATTAATATAAAACCAAATTAAAAATAAATGTAATGTTTTTATTAAAAAATTATTTCTATACGCCCAAATGTATTTTATCCAAATAAATTAAATTAATTACAATTAGTGAATGATATTAATGAAATTTATATATATTATATGCAAAAAAAATACATTCATCTAATCAATTAGATATACATATAATAAAAACAAATCCAATTTTATAAAAAAAATGATCTTTAATTATTTAAAGACTATTTTGAAAATTTCAAATGGTGGACTTGTTCTAAAACTAAATTTGGCAAATTTTATAAAATTTATTTGAAAAAATGAACATAATTTGTATAATTGGAATGTAAAAATTTTCTTAGGAATAATTTTTTTGTATTTTTATGATAGATTTTATATTAGGATTAATAGTGAAAAATACACAATTTTAATTAACAATATACTTTTCATATAAATAATTTAAAATGTTAAGCTATATTTTAAATTGGTTTTTAATTTAAATTGGATAAATTATAAAACATATATTATAGATGCCTTATCTTGGGTATAAATCTAGACTAATAAATTTTTAGAGAAAATAAAAGGATGGTACCCAATGAAGTGGATGTTAAAGTAAGTACGAAAAAAAGGTGATCATGAGGTAAGGGATTTCATATCAATTTTATTAAGTAAGGCATATAATTATTTTATGCACATAGTTTATTTTATATGGTGTATATACATCCCCTTTAACATGTATTATCATGAATAAATTATTCTTCACGGTGTTTTAAGATTCAATTGGAATTATTTCATCTAAAGGGATTTGAATTAAAAGTTACCAACTGGTAAAGAATTTCATAACTCAATTTCCTTTCATTAGGTTATATTAATTTTTCATTAATATTCTATGATTATTTTTATAACTAATTATTATTATATATTTTTTTATTTTCACTTTTTTTATGTTTATTTATAGTTGATACACATAATTGATTCATTCATTTATTCTTAATTGAAGTTATGATCATTTTAATAGTTTATTTCACAATATCATTCTAGTAGATATTTTTTATTCTTGAAATTCACTTAAAGTAAATTATTTTATATTTTTTAAATAAAACATTTAATTTTATTCTAATCTAGATATTCAAGATATTTTTCAATAAATAGTAACATTTTTTCAATCATTGGTATGTAAAATTTTTTAGAAAATGTTTTTAAGAAAACCTGACTCCATTTACCTCTTTGGTGAGAAATCTATTTTTTCTCAAAATGATGTTTTCTAAAAATGTTTTAAAAATATGTATTTAGCCTCTAAAAATGATTTATTAAATAAATTTTTACCCATTTTGTCTTTTACAAAAATTTTTAGGGGAATATTATTTTTTCCATCCAAACAAGGAACTTTTCTAACATTTTTATTGTGAAAAAAGAATATTCCTTATGACATCTATGGAAATACCCCCTGACATTACCATAACATCTTTGAAAATTACTTTTCAAGTTTATGAGGTTATTTTTAATGATTTTTTTTTAAAAAATGGATTCCAAATAATACTATTTCAGAAATGTTTTATGTTTTAAAATGTGATTTTCAAAATAAAAAAAGTATTTCCTAAGGAATATTTTAAAATTTCTTTTTATAGTATGTATATTCACCAAGTGAAATAAACAGTTATTCTTACTCTAATGGTTATATATTTTATTGATACCATATTTATTCTTTTTACGGATGTCTTATGATCAGTTTCATAGAGGATTTTATATTTTGATACCATTTTCATTCTACTATATATAGTTTATGGTTATGCTTATTGATTGGGGAAGTATTCACATTTCGTATGTTATATTCTCAATATGAATGTTTATGTTTTACCCCT
This sequence comes from Viscum album, assembly GCA_963277665.1. Lineage (NCBI taxonomy): Eukaryota > Viridiplantae > Streptophyta > Magnoliopsida > Santalales > Viscaceae > Viscum > Viscum album. Next base: position 1,928,196,022 of record OY728150.1, on the reverse strand, counting down.
TTCATATAAGGTATGTAATAGAATTATTATGTGGACAGTGGGGACCTTTATAGCCCCTTTATGCATCGGTATGTCTCAAGAGATGAACCAGATATGGGTATTTGGCTGTGTCCTTACTAATTTATTTATATTTATTGGCAGGATTCCTTCACTAGATGTATTGGCATGAGGCCATGACTAGATGTCTTTTCCTGAGTCATTGACTATATTTCTTGGCATGAGGCCTCAATGGTATATTTTACACATCCATCTCCCTATTACATTTCTAAGAGATATGTTTTAATATTTTATTTCCGTTTCCTATTACATTAGGTGAGTTTTTATGACCATGAAATTGGGGGGATACTTGTAATGGTGAAGTCTGATATTTGTTGTAATTTTCTGAAAAAAACCAATATTTTCTTCTATTTACTAGCCATTTCCAAGACATATAATGGGATTACATGATATGTAATGGCAATAAAAAAAGATCTCTTTAATTGAATACACAACATTGTAATTTTACACGTCATATAAGGGTTACAAATCATGTAATGTAATAAATAATGTTTTTATTCTAAGGAAACATTTATTTATTGTAACATAAAATGAAATAATATCATGTGTAAAGGTATTCAACGCTGGTTAATTACCTAAGTTACATATATTAGGGTGTCGTACAGGTTTTTGAGGCTCCATTCTCTTTTCTAGTCTCATCTTTTTAGCGAGAGCTCTTACCCTAGTAAATTTTAGGTGAGTTCCTTATATCTAGATCAATTTCTTCAGCGATTAATCACCATTGGGATTGGGTTTCTCTTATTAGGTAATTTTTTCTCTTGGTTATCCTTTGGTTTTAGTTATGTATATGTTTTGGATGTGTTTTTTTATCGTATATGGTTTTCTATCAATCAGTTTTCAAGTTCTTATGATATCATTATTTGTGAATGTCATCCTCTTAGTTTCTAAAAACTATTATAAATTTCAGTTTGATTTTCTATGTCTTATAGGTGGGTGGATCTGTTCAAGAATTATAATTTCAATAATTTCGTGATGTTCTTGTTGATTCCTTGAGATTCAAAATTAAATGTTCGTGTGTTGAAATTGAAAAGGGAATTGGTTCATGTTTTAAATTGGGTTTTCCTTAAAAACATAACTACCTTGACTTTTTTAAAAAAATATTATCAATATGTGAATCATATTTCCTTGTCTTTGAAATAGTTTTATAAAAATGCGACCATGGTTTTCAAAAAAATTTATAAACATTTCATAGTGATAACATTGGTTGTGTAGAGATAGTGACACGATTAGCCTTACTATATATGACCCCACAATGATGTAACCTCTTGTATATTGATGGATTGTGGTAGTAATTTATATTATTTTGATCATATCATATGACTTTTTACCTCATGAGTTTCTATTATGTATTTTTTCCATAGAATAGAGCTTGACTAGAAGGTGCATTCTTATTTCTTATTTTTTAAACAATGATAGATTATTTCATGTATGTCATCTTCCATAAATATTTATATCTCATCATGTTTACCAAAATTATTTTATATCTATAATGTTTCTAGATTTTTAAAATATGATATTTAATTTTTGGAAAAGTCAATGAATGTTTCAGAAATGTTTTTAAATTTTTTGTTGATATAAAATCATGTAAAACTATTTTGTTTTAAATATCAAACAAATAATTTCTTGATATTAGAACCTGTATATATTTGTTTGTGGTATCCTATTGGGATATTTTTCTCACTCCATACATCTATATATGGGTGGTTATAGACCTTTTATTATTAGAATTAGGCAAATATAATGACATTCTATATAATGTTTTATTCCCTTTATGTCTTTGTTTGGTTTTGGGTTCATTCTGAGGTGATGTTTAGTCGTATGGAGGCTTGGTGGTCTATAATTTTCATTCTTCTTGGTTTATCCATTCTAGCTTAGTTTTATATCAATTGTTTCTTATTTTTACTCTAGTTGTGTGTCTTTTTTTTAAATATGATACTTTTTTGTTTTCTTTTTTTAATTCACCTTATAATGGTCTAGCTTAGGTGACAAATCTAGTTGGCCTGGGTTGGTCTGTTATAGTTTGGCATAAAAGGGGTTACTAGGACTGAAGTGTGTCAACAAAACCTGAGTAACTTATATGTATTGGGTAGATAGGTTATGGATAATCTGAATTCAAATAGTAGGTGTGGAAAAGGGGACCGGATAGCTCACTCTAGTGACCGAATTCGAGTTACAATGGGTGGTCGGAAAATCTTTTCCAAGTTTGAGACCTAGTATTTATGTTAATTTGAATGAATTATATGGTAAATATATCTAAATGGACCCATTTACTATATTTGGGTACTTTTTTCATGTTTGTTTAACTAAACTAAGTGTGACTTTATTTATATTGTGAAATTTATTTTAAAAATTGTTCAATTTTTGGTAGAATTCATAATTACTTTACATTCTTATCATATTAAAACATTGTTTTGGATTATAGAAGATTGTTAAATGGTTTTTTAATTTTATTTTGAATAATTTATTATTATATTGAATTTAACTAAAATTTTCTCCTAGAAGATATCTTCTCAAGATGAGAGGGAAAGTCATGATGATGGTCCCAAAAGCATATCCTTCAGTGGATTGTTCTTTGGTTGAAGAAGTTTTTCATACCATTCAGACTATGGGTTTAGTGGGTGTATTGAACCGAGGATAAGTAGTGGATCATCGATCATAATTTACCTAGAATATTCTACCTATCTTCCATGGTGATAAAGGACCCCCATAATTTGAGTATTTTCAAGAATGGATTGAAAGGATCATAAAACATTTTAAGACACCTTAATATTATCATGATGGTTTTACCACATATATGATTGGGGGTCCAGGAACAAGATGGTGATACCCTATAATGCAAGCTAAGTTGAATGAGGATCCAACTTAGGTTTATTTTATGAATTTAATACATAGTTTTATCCTAATAATTTATCTGTGGAAATGACCCAAGAGTTTCTAGCTTTAGTGGAAGTGGAGCATACCATTCTGGAGTACTCCAATTTTGCTGAGTTGGTGCATCTAGAACCAGAGCTTATCACTAATGATTACCTAAAGGCACAGAGGTTCAAGATGAGGTTGAATGTTGATATTTCTTCAATTATAGTTCTTTATTTACTTTCAACCTTTATGGTGGTAGTGGATAAATAATATTTGGATGTGGAAGATATACCTAGAAGGACCAGTTTGGGAAATGCTTCAGTTGGTACAGTGGTTGTTCAGGCTGCTTCTTCTGGTTTAAAAAGGAAGTAAAAGAGTGGTTAGTTTTCTATAGAACTGGTTTTAGGGAATTATTTTGGGAATCAACTGGTTATTTTCTACCTATATTGGATGAGTGTTCATACTATACCTCAGTGTACAGAGTCTCCTATGGATTGTTATCTTTGTGGAAAATCGGGCAATTTGAATCATTTATATGATAGGATGTCAAAGGGAAGTAAGGTGGGATCCATGATCACTAATGGATTTCAGGTTCAAGTTGATGCCTCTAAGGGTGTTGGGTCTCATATTTACGCTATGTGTATTTCCAAGTGTAAAATTATAGATGAAGTTTGTATCATAGTGTTCACCAGAGGAATATAAATTATGATCAGCAACTGTTAGCAGTATGATGTTTCTTTCTCCTGCAATGGTGCTAGATATTTTTTAATCTCGTGCTACACATTTATTTATATAAAACATTTTGTTTTAAATGTTTGGTTTTTAGTCTAACATTATGTTGTTCTTATTATATCATTCCATTCCTTTGGTAATGATTCCTAAATAAGGTTTCTAGTGTCCTCTGTGTCAGGTGATGATAGCTACCTTTTAGTATGTTTGGGACTTTCTATTGCTGGATATTGACATATCTGACTTGATTATTGTCATGGATTGGATGATCGGTTTGGAGGATCATATTTTTTACCCCCCCCCCCATTGACATATTCGAATCCCCCCTATTGAAATAGTTAAGGCTGGAAGGATTTTCTAAGCTTAGGTGTCTGAAGAATTGTTTGATCACGGTAGTGGAGACTCTCAATATGATGTTTGGGTGCTCAATGAGTCGTATATCTCTAATGTGGTAATGGTAGTGTCCCCAAGCCAGTAGATAACTAATCATTACAAGGAATTAAGTAATTATCAACTCATAATCGATTCTTGACATTGAATGAGGATGAAAAAAATGAGGATCCAAAAGGATGGAAAATAGTCAATCCATGATGGAGAAGTAAAATGGTTCAATTTAGAATCTAAAAATATGGGGATCCAAGTGATAGGGATGGGGACTCAAATCCAGACTCGGACTATGATAAGGAATCCTGGGTTGGATATGGATCAAGGAAAATGAAGATGGGGAACCTCTTAATTGATAATTTTTCTATTCTATAGGGAGGGACAAAAAGACCCTAGAAGGATTACTTAAACACCCCAAGGACAATTGTAACCAAGTCATTAGGAATGAAAATTTTAATGGATCATATGTTAAATTATGAGAGTATTCATTGAATTAAGATTTCGACTTGGTTTTTATAAAGGTAAATTCTACAGCGAGTGGAGATGAGCTTAAGTAGAGTGAAAAGTTAGATTTAACCTTATAATGGGAGGGTGGGAAATTGGGAGCGAGGAGGGAGTAACACTTGAAACTGGTTCTCTATTCCATGGAGAAAATTGGGGGGGGGGGGGTTTAGGAAATGAGGGTGAAATTAGTGAAACCTTATTGAAAATGATGGTTGGATCACAGTGGGTAGTAGATGTTGAGGCTATATAAAATTCATGTTACCTTCTTATGTACTCTAGGGAATAAATATTGGATAAATTCTTGACCATTCATGCTTCTAGTGAAGATATTTAAAGAATGAATGGAATGTCAATTTAGGTGGACAAAAACATGGATTAGGGTGATTGGGTTGACAAGAAATATTTAATTTTGAGCAGAGGTTTCAATGAGAAGAAGATAACAGTAGAGGAGTTCTTCAAAATGTGAAACAAATTAGACTATCAATTCCAAGAAAATCTCAAAGATTACCTAGATCAAAAGGTAACTAATCTATCCTAGAAAATTTTAGAGAGGTTTCATCTAAGAGTTTAAAGCTTTACTTTAATAATTTTCATATCTTCTTTACGATTTTTGGACTTGGATGAACTTAAATGTTTCTCACTTTTTTTGACCAAACAATTTTATAATAAAAAATTTAATTTCAATTAGTGTTAAGGATCAGATAGATTGTTATCATCATTGGATTTAGTTCTTTTCTACTAAGAGGGTCACTTATGTTTTCTCGGGTGAGTGGGACTCTAGATAGGGAAGGGAAAGGCCTATTTTTCCTTATGTTGGAGTAATATCATGTGGGTTTTAATAAATGTTTCTAGATGTTGTTAATCATTTCTGGGGAAGTCATCTACCTACTATTGTGTGTTCATACCCAGAGGTAGTTCTGGAAAATTTTATGTTTTATCACCATAAAGAGAGGATGATTTTACTATTGACCTACTCTAAAAGAATGATGCCCATTTATATGTCATCCTATCGAATGAAACCTATTGAGTTGGTGGAACATAAGGTCCATCTTAAGGTCTAAGAGGTTAAGGGGTTTATTCATCCTAGAATGTCACTATGGGCTTCATCTGTACAATTTGAAAAGAAGGCAGAAAAAAGTCTCATGATTTGTATTGACTATCATAAGTTGAATCAGGTGACTGTTATGAACAAGTATCCATTACCAAGAATTAGTGATATATTTGGTTATATTAAATGGAATTGTTGGTTTTAAAAGATTGAAACATGGTTAGGGTTTCACTAGTTGACATTCTGGAAGGAGGATATTCCTGAGATAGTGTTTCACAATTGATATGGGAAATTTGATTTTCTGATTATTCCATTCAAATGTACTAAATATCATGTGGTATTTATGCCAATTATGAACCATATATGACATTAGTTCTTATATTCTTTTGTTTTTGTGTTCATAGATGATATCTTGGTATACTCCAAGTCATAAAAGGAGCATGTGGACCATTCAGATGTCATTATTTAAACAATGAAAGAACGTCTTCTTCATGGTAAAATTTTTGAAGTGGTTGTTTTGGATTTGAGAGGTGAATAACACGACCTGACCCAGGTCAAGGCCTAAAACACAACTACCCCAAGCCCGCCTCTATGGGCTAGGGGTGGTGACAATCACTGAAGGCAAGACTAACTTGGCAAGGCTTTTTCCTAAGAACTTGTACACACACACACAACCAACTCAATGAAAAAGTGCAGAGAGAAAGAAGAAAATATGAAAAACATTTATAAAACAAACCAAACATGCACGTACCTCTTAATAGTAAAATGTACAGTAGTGTAAACTGAAAGGGAAAACAGGGAATAATACATGCCCAGCCCTAAATGTGACCCAACCTAATTGAAAACTCGAAAATTAAAATAGATGAGAGAGCCTAGCTCCTGGATCCCAAGCTACAACCACCATACACGGTCCGGTCACCCTATATATCTAAACACCTCTAAAGTCACAATCGACATATCTGCCATATGAGAAATACATGAAACGTGTTGGGTGAATTCCTTGTAGGGTTGACTATATACATACCAATTAGAACACCCAAAAAAGGTTGAATGGGGAGCAGTAAAGGATACAACTGAAGTGAAAATATTATATAGAATAAGTTACATTGAAAGATTATAGCTCAACCCAATAAGAGATTGAAGGTAAACTCATCCAAACATAAGGATATTTACATGATGATAAGGTAAACTTCTCATTGAGTATTCATAACATATAGTTAGAGAGTAGACTCATCCAACCATGGGATGCTAAAAACAGAAAGCATGTTGAATTTCCTACATGTCTTCGCATCTCATGGAAAGAGAGTAACCAAAAACCCAGGAATGGGTACATAAGAAGGATATATAAATATATATACTCATTCTGGAAGCTTAAACAGGAGAGTAAGGGGAGTACTATCTCCATGGATAGAGGACTCGCGCCCTTGTATGACAAGGGAGTACTGTGTCAATCTCTACAACGAGTATGGAATACCCGCACCCTGATGTGATAAGAGACTACTATATCCATCGATAGAGGACCCATACATTGATTCAGTAGCATAGTACCATCTCTATGTATAGAGGAAAAGCACACTAATATGATAGAGGCATACCATATCTATTTTAACTCACTTATGATCTTGGCTGATCACTATCATCATCAAGGTAAACCTAAAGAAGCATCATGATCATATCATATCACATCATATCTCAAAATATTATTCTCAGTGAACCATCGCATTCTATGTAAAAACACCCAGGTTAGGCTACTCGTGTGAAAAAATTCGACTTCAAATGAAGGAGTTATGAGAATTCAATGTTTAATAAAAAAATGAAAATGAAATGTTAGGGACCCACATGGAATGTGTTCCCACTCTAATGTTTTGGGTGTATCCTCATCATAACATTGATTTCTATCAATGTAGAACAACATGGCATGTAAGGGTACTACACGACATGTCTCAGCCATAATCTTAATGAACTCATGCGCCTTGTCATCGGTCCAAGGTAAAAAAATGTAATTTTAATAATATACCTCTTAAAATGGACCTGTATAGCCAAATAGATTACACAATTGTGATCTTCATGGGAAAATATCTGGGATAGACTATTGACTTGCCTCAAATATCCACCCAGTAAAAAAGCCACATTTCTCCACTTCACAAATGAACGGTGCTTCATGGGGCGAAACCACAATCCCAAATTGAATTCCTAGAATTGGTATTGAAATTTCCAACTTAATTTCAAGGTTGTAGTGTGGTGGATGGTTCATCATTATCACACCACATGAGAGATATATGTTAGATACAATATCCAGAAAAAATAACAATTTTATTATTTTTAAGTGTTTCGTTGATCAGAGGAACAAGTCTAAAAAAGGTATCTGACATCTGTCTTAAAATGACCATCTAAATTCCTTGATCATGATGTCACTGATGGATTTTCAATATGAGACCCAATGAAAATGTTACAGCTAGGTTGAGGATTCACAACCAAAACAATAATAATATTGTTATTATTATTATTATTTAAAATCCCTTAAACAATGGAGCAATCCATACCCCAAAACTCCCCTCATCACGCTGTACACACCCTATCCCCATTCAAAAATTCCAATCATATAACTTTCCATTTAATTTCTTTATTTAATATTCTTATTATCATTATTATATAATAATAATAAAATTATGGGAAAACCATGAACCATATCAAGTGGTATACCCCATTTGAGCTAAACATTATCTTCTTCCAATAAAATCTTTTACTCCTTTTTTATTTAATTCCATATTTCATTAATTTCACATATTATTAATATTATGAATACTATTAATAATAATATATGTCCTACTAAATTAAACCCATTTAGTTTTATTAACCCCTCACACATATTTTTTCTCACCATTATTATTATTAATTATAATGATTATTAACGCCCACCACGTTGACTATGTCCGACTACCACATCGAAGATCTAGGTTTGGTAATCATCACATCCGCACCAAATAGACTCTTCCATGAGATATTTCACATGGGCTCCACTAAAAACTGACCTCGTCACACTGCACGTCATCGCCGCGTGCCAACCTAGAAAACAGGGGTTATCAACCTGATCCCGAACCACGTCAGATCACAAATACACACCTGTGATGCCAATATGATATACTCACCAAACATCATATCATATTTTTATCAATTCATACTCAAACTGTTGATCCAAATTGTCAAACCAAGATTATTATTTTTCACTTCGTTCTGGTTCTGGGTTGTTTTCCTCTCATGTTGGGTGTTACATGTTTGAAATATTAGGGGATAATTTCCCTTTTTTCATGGACTATATTTCTATCATTGGGATCTACTTGACTCTCCCATAAGTTTCCTTATTATTTATCCCTTAGTTCCCCATGAATTTGGAGAAAAATTGAATGTTTTTGAGAGGGCAGAATAGGCCGCACGGTTTTGTCGCATGGTTTGCTAAACCATGCAGCCAAACCGTGCAGGGTTTCCAGCACATTAAAAATCCTTTTGTAATTCCAATTTTTCCTTTCCAGAATAATCCTTATTTCACTCATTTCATCCTCAATTCGTGCTTCACATCCATTCAAGGCTCTGAAGCTCCCCTGCACTCCTTAGGATCCGATTTTTTATGGGGATTTTGGTGTGGAAACATCCAAATCATGAAAGTAAGTGATTCTCTATTTGTTTTATTCTTTCTCCTTGGGGTTTATTTCCTCCTTCTTGAAGTTATATAATGTCCCCAAGTTATTTATCATACATTGGGAATTATTTTATGTCTCTTGGTTGAAGTCTTTTTACTAGGGTTTTTTTCATTTCCTTGTGGTGCGACGGTGGTCTAGTTGAAGTTTCACACAACGATTTGCGGTTTTGATGAAAAAGTAGTTGATAACATGTGTATTCATTATTATATGAGTTATATTTTTTAGAATTAAATTTTTATCACGTTACTCATTCATTTTTTTTGTGAAAAAATCTATTTTTGGTATCATTTGGTAAGCAATTTTTTTATGTGCCATTTTTGTGTCAGAATTTGTGTTTTTCATGTGAATTACATATTGTACCAAATAGAATTTATTTATAATTTATGGAATTGTTTTATTAAAAAAATTAGTGATATTAATTATGTTTTTTTGCAATATTGGTATGAATTTGATTTTAAAAGAGGGGTTTAAAATGGATTTTATGTGAAAAGTTTTTTATACTTTGTGAAATTGTTTTATGAAAATTCAAAGTGCTTTATTGAGGTATACAAATGGTGAAAAGCATGTTTAGATACTATTTTGAGTGTGAATGACCTAAACTGGTGTTTTTATGTGTAAATTTAAAATTATAACATGTATAACTTGTTTGATCACAAAGAGGGAAACTTGAGTATCATGGTGGGCAAACGTGTACTAGTATGCAGGTGATTCGAAGTGGTTTTGACCATGTTTAACTTAGAAAATTTTGATATTTAAAACACTAAAAAAACATATAAGGATGATGATTATGGGTTACTAGGTCATATATATGTTCCCTACTAGTGGATCTTTTACAATAATGGATATTTTCTATCGTTACTTTTACACCGAGATACGTGGTACCTAGGGCCTGCAGTTAGCGAGTACCTAGTGTTATTTCCCTTGACTAGTACTCATTGGATATTTCATATATACCATAAACATATGGAGTTCTTGGAATTAAAATTCAATAGCATTTCTATTTTATTTAAAAAAATCATTAATGTAACCCTCTTAAAAATTGTTTTCATTTTGAAGTAGCATCTATTTGAAATTGTTTCTAGAAATTTTGTGTATAAAAAATTGAAATGTTTGGGTCTTAAAATGATTATAAAATGGAATAATTTTGGGTGTAATTTTACTGGGCTTAATTTCACACCCTACATACAACATTGGGTGAAAGTAGACTTGGTAATGTTTGATATAATTTTGGGTAAAGCTCTTATAACTTTTGGTTTGTGTTTCTAGAGGTCCTTCGTGATGCGGTGTCATGGAGATGGACTACGAGAATCTACCCTTACCATGAGGTGGTTATTGGGATATTATTTTTGTATTTATTTCCTTTTATAAGTCTTTGGGCCTTGTATAAACCTATGTGTTTCAATTCATAATTTTCTCAATCATTTTTTGGTGTAAATTTTTAGATTTGGTTTATTAATCCATGTTGGTTGTTTTAAGTTTATAAACTAGGGTAAATTGTTCTTAAACACATTTTTATGATACCCAAGAACATGTTTCAGCCCATGGGGATCTGAAACACCGTTTGGGTCTTTCCACAGACCCATTCAGGTGCCGATTTTGAAGGCGAATAGATCTAGTCTGTGGAAAAATGGTATCAGAGGTAGGTTCTCTCTTTTTGGGTCATGTCCTTTTAGGAAAGAGTCTGGGTAGATCATAGCTAGGATTTTTGGGACTTTAAAATCCAATTATGAGTAGTGTACCTATCTAGAACACCTCGTGACGTGATTAATGTTTCTAGGTGAAGTTGGGTTTTATCTGAGTTCGTTTGTTCGCATGGTTCATCAATGACTTTGGAAATGAAAATAGAGTTGGTTCAATGGTCTGAGTGAGCTCATAGGACATGTCAAGTCATTTGGAGCTGGATAAATTATCATATAACAATCTCAGTCATGGTGAATTTATTGGTATATGGTCTCCCACCATATGTCCAAGCCACTCACCTTCACTAATTTCCACATGCACTATCTTGTGTCTTTTTGTTTTGAAATCATGGACACTTTGTTTTAATGTAACACTGACTTGATTTTAAGAAATGTGAACTTTTTTGAAATTATTTTCCAGTAAATAAGATATGGATTTATTTATGATAGGGTGGAAATGAGTTTTTAGAATAATTTTGAAAAGGTAAATTTTTTGTCAACACCACTTTTGAATGTATAAATTATGTTAAAGTGGGTTTGAAAAAACTATTTCAATTAGAATTTTATAAACTATGGAAAAGTGTTTTTAAATGAATAAATTTTTTTGGAATTTTGGTGTGGTTTTTGAACATAAATTTTTATTTGTTGACTGGTGGGCTTCTGAAATGTTTCATGAATTTATGGGAGCTTGTTTTAAATGATAACAAATGAGTTTTTTTAAGAACAGATATGGAAGAAATGGATTTTTTCATCAAACTAGAAATATTCTAATATGGGCTGATATGTTTTGAAATTAATTTGTATGAAATGAATGTGAGTGTTTGTTGTAATGGTCGGTGCTTTTTTGAAATGTTTTATAAAATTTTAATGGGTTTTTGATTTGGTGGCTAGCAGTTTTGAGAAAAAGGATGTTTCAGTTGTATGTATTGGTTTTGAAAAGTGGAAAGAAAATGTTTTTTAACCATTGGTATTTTTGTAAGAGACCATATTCATGGATTTACATGGGAAGAGGGATGGATAATGGAATTTATAGATTATTTATAGTATGTAAATTATGAGGGTGCCCGATGTGGCATAAAAACATGCATGTGTGAGGACCATGGGGTGCCATTGGTGGATGTGCTAACCACTGATCCATTTACATTTAAAGAAATGATTTGTAAGGAAAATTTGATGTCTTGATAACCAGTTTGGGTTTTCTATATTATGTGTTTTTTGGGAGTATTGTGGTAGGGTGTACTAATTTTGAGAACCCGTATTTTTTGAATGATGTTTTTGGGTTTTTGTTTCACTTCTGAGTTGGGGTAATGTTTTCCCTAGTGGTCTCTTTTGATAAATATTTTGGGATGACCTTGAAGTTGTTTCTCTCATGTGTTTGGTTCTATTTTGTAGTATTTTTTGACCAAAGTACCAGATTGGTAGGGTCCTTGGGTTTCTTTTTATCTAATTTATACCCCATAAAGAGTTAATGCATGACTGAAGTGGAGCCCAAGGTAATTCTTCGTTGGAAGATCATTTAGTTGATAAACATAAGGACTTTCTTCTTGAGCTCAATAGATTGAGTATACCCATTTTATTTTTGGTTATGTGGATCCTCTTATAGTGGGAGAGTGGTTGTGGAAGGTTGAAATACATGTTGGTTCCCTATGTTTCCTGAGTCATCAATGGTGAAGTTTGACACCATCATATCTATATGTTTTATTTGAGAATAGTGAAGGGGAAATTCCATTGAAGAAGGTGAAAGCAGTATAGGTTTTCTGGTGTAAGATTATGTCTTAAATGACCTCGAGGTCTTTCATTAGTCTCTTCAAATCATGGATTCCTATTATCCACCGGTGTCAAAAATCTATTCATGAGAGGTTATTATGCCCGCTTTTAGGAATCACATATTCTTTGTGACTAGATATAAGGTCTCTCTCCTTGAATTGTTTCTATTAGTTGTAATGTTCATGTTTGGCAATTCTTTGCATTGTTGTGTGATCCTTTGACTATAAAGATGATGGTTGTGAAATATATAGAGAGTCACTATTTTTTCGGAAGTGTGTCTCTATTAAGAAATTTTTGAAATCCTCTATTTTAGATGATAGTGTTTGATGTGTCCATTATTTCTAGTGTTTATCATCCAATGAAACAAGGGGTCATTGGAATTCATCTTTTAATCCCTTGGTTTGGAAAAATTTCCAGTTTGGATAAGTGAATTTTAATTGTGTTATGTCTTGGTGAACTCATCTATGGTAATCGTGTTGTTGTTTTTGGCACTGAAAGGAGAAGTACTATTCGGGGGGGTTCCTAAATCTTGTCTACGAGGAAGGATATTCTTAAATCATCTAAGATTCATCCATAGGTCACAGACTAATGTTGGCCCATAGTCAGAGAAATCCCAGGGTCATGAAATACTTTGGTCAAATTTGTATACCTAGTATGGAGGATGTGAATAGTTTCAAACCTCTGATGTCATGGTCTTTCTCCAATTGTTATCATTTGGGGGAAAGGGGGTAGGACCTCATTTCCAAGTTGTAGCCTACCTTAGTATAAGGATTGTCCCTTTTTAATATGGAAGATTAGTCATCTCACTCTTTGAAAACCCTAGAGGTTGTGTCTCACAAGGTTCTAGGCCATTTCTGTCGAGAACCAGGTGTGGCGAGTTTAAAAATTTGATGTATTATTTCTATTTTTTAGGCCTAGATTTCCCCTCTGGGTTTTATTTATTTTTTAAATAGAATTATGGAATTTGGTCTAGAAATATTGAACCACATATTTTGTGCCTGGTTAGTAGTAATTGTGTGTCAACTCAAGAAACTGTGCGATAAAAGATGGTAGCGACCATACAGCCTCTGCACGACCATGAACCTTAGACTAGGTAATCATGCAAATTTTCCCCTTTGGATAAAATGATCTTCATGGTTAATTCATAGTTTCCCAAACTGTGTAGACAAATTGTGTGCAACTTCTAGGTCATTAAAATTTGGGTTCTTTTTCATGTCATCTCATGCTAGTTGGTTAAGATGGTTGGTTCTTACGGTGGGGAGACCCACTATGGGTCTCATGTATGTTCTTTTAAAAATTTCCAACGTTAGTCTACCCCTTAAGCTCGGATGTCCATCTAGACCCCCCTGTATTTGTGTTCTGGTCTGGTCTCAGGCGTTAGTTCATTTTTTTCTTGGGGAGTCCGTTCCAGTCTCCACATATCAGTAACTTAGTTTTGTCATTAGTATTGGCCTAACTATAGGTAGTATTGTTTGTATCTACCTAAATAACAACTTCTCTCTTGGTAAAATTTTGAATTAGAATGCACCTAATGGTTTTTTTAAGTAAAGTTGTGGTAACTATGTTCAAATTTGTTGTTCGTTTCAGGTGAATTACTTGATCTTAATCTTGAAGTGTTTAAGGTGTTTTTTGGGATGTGGTTTGATTATATTTGACCATTTCAGAAATGTGGTATTTAATTTTTTGGTGGGATTATATTCCACGTTTGTTAGATCAACTATAGGTGTTTTGAATTTTTGGAGCAGGTGACCGTTATTGGGTAAGTCCATCTTGATCTTCCGAGATTTCTCGTAGCCCTCTTCCCCAACTGGTGGTGTCCTTATTGTCTTTTCATTTAGTATTCTCTGGGAATCCCTTTGGATATGGATGTAATATTGAGTTTTGTTTTTCATCTGATCATGTTGTGTCTTTCCAAGGATAGAAGGATTTGTGGTGGGGAGAATTGTCACACCAAAATTATTATTTTTCACTTCATTTCAATTTTTGGTCATTTTCCTTACATGTCTGGTGTGACATGTTTGAAATATTTGGGAATAATTTCCTCTTTTCCATGGTCTATATTTCAATACCTAGTCCCCCATTTAATCCAATCTATGATTACCAATAATCTCTCCCTTGTTTCTCTATAAATTTGGAGAAAAATGGAATGTTTTTGGGTTGATCGAACAGGCCGAATGGTTTGGTCGAATGGTTTAGTAAACCATACATCCAAACTATGCAGGGTGTCAAGCACATTAAAATTATTTTTGTAATTCCAGTTTTACCTTTCTAGAATAAACTCTATTGCACCCATTTCTTCTCCATTTCATGTCTTACATCCATGGAAGGCTCCCAAGCTCCCACAAGATCATTAAGAACCCATTTTGACGGGGTTTTGGTGGGGAAACTTCAAAATCATGCAATTAAGTGATTATATCTTTGTTTCCTTCCTTATCATTAGGGTTTCTTTACTCTTTCATGAAGTTATAAAATTTTCAGTAGCTAAGGTTAGTACGTAAGGTTTTATTTTGTGTCTTTTTGGGAAACCATATGGATTAGGTTTTGTTTTCATTACCTTATGGGGCAGCGGTGGTGTAGTTGAAGTTTCTCACAACGATTTGGGGTATTATTGAAAATGGTAGGTGATTCCATGTGTCAACATTATTGGATGAGTTATCTTCGCAAGATTTATATTTTTATCATGTTCCTCTTTCATTGTTTTTGGTGTCAAAAATATTTTTGGTAGCATTTGGTAAGCGATTGATTTTTAGGTGGCGTTTTTGTGTAAAAATCGATGTTTTTCTTGTGTATTATAGGTTGTACTGATTGGGGTTGTTTTATAATTAATTGAATGGTTTTATTAAAATGTTTTAGTGCTGTAAATTATGTTTTAGTGTAATATTTTTATGCATTTGGTTTTAAAAGAGGGTGTTTAAATGGATTTTATGTGAAAAGTTTTGTTATACTTTGTGAAATTGTTTTATGGAAATTATAAGTGATTTATTGAGTTATACAAATGGTGAAAATATGGTTTAGATACTGTTTTGAGTGTGTATGCCTAGAAAGGGTGTCTTCTAGGTGTAAATGGAATTTTATAGCATGTTTGACTTGTTTGAGAACAAATATGGAAACACGGGTATGGTGGTGGGAAGGCGTGTACTAGTATGCGAGTGATCCAAAGTGGTTTTTTCCCTGTTTCACTTACCAAGTTTGATGTTGATAACACTAAAAAAACTATAGTGATGATAATTGGGGACCACTAGGTTATGGGTATGTTCCCTACCAACGGCTTATTCATGAGAATGCATATTTTTTATGGTTACTTTTACACTGATATATGAGGTAGCTGGAGCCCACAGCTAGATAGTTCCAAGGGTTATTCCCCTTAACTAGTGCTCATTGGATATTTTATACTTACCATCAGAATATAGTGATTTTGGATTGAAAATTCAATAGCATGTTCATTTTATTTAAAAGTTTTTTTTCTTTAATGTAACCCTCTTGAAAACTATTTTCATTTTGAAGTTGCATCTATTTGAAATTGTTACTAGCATTCTTGTTTATAAAAAACATGCAAAATTTTTGTCTTAAACTGATTATCATATGAAATATTTTTGGGTGTAATATTATTCAGATTAGTATCACACCCTACTCACACATTTTGGTGAAAGTATTCTTGGTGTTTTTTGTTTTAGTTTTGGGTAAAGCTATTAGAACCAGTGCTCTGGGTTTCTAGCGGTCCTTCGTGATGCGGTGTCGAATAGATGGATTGACGGCATTGCCCCTTTCTATGAGGTGGTTCTTGGGATTTTTATTTATTTATTACCTTGTAGTGGTCTTTGGGTGTTTTATAATCCAATGTATTTCAATTATGAATTTTTTTAAGACTTTTTTTTATAATTTTTCAGATTTGGTTTATTTATCCTTATTGGTTATTTTACGTTTCTAAACTCAAGTAAATAGTTACCAAAAACTTATTTATGATACTAATGAACTTGTTCCTACTAGTGGGGATTGTGAATGACCTTAAGGTCTTCCCATAGACTAGTTTGGGTGCCGGTTTTGAAGGAAACTAGATCTGTTTCGTGGCATGCATTGTGTCACTGCAATGAATTTTGGGGTTTGATCACACTTGAACCTGTACCGACAGAGTCGAATTTTGACCTCATGATCCAGTGATTAAGAACATGAAGAATGATGGAAGAAATCACCAATAACAAACCTTTATGAATCAAGGTCAAGTATTCATGTTCATTTGATCAAGAACAGGGATACCAGGGTTAGAAAAAATCGACATCAAATTAATTTCAGTATGTTGGCACATGCAAAGGATTCAGGGAGGGGTGCAGATTGATGAACAAAGGTTATATATCAAAAAAAATTAATATATAAAGGGTATATTTAAAAAAATGGAATATTTCATAAAAAATTCATTAAAAATAATATATAAATATATATAAATATATTTATATTGACATAAATAAAACATATATTTTTTTAAATATGTTTTAGATAATGATAAATAAAATTTTAAAGTTAATATATAAGTTTTTTAGTAAAAAAAGATTATGAAATATTTTAAAAAATATTTTTAATTAAAAATATTTTTTATTTTCATCGATTAATAGTCATTTAATAAAAATTGGAATATAAACAAATAAATAATTAAGTAAAGATCTAAAATAAGTTGAAAATGAAACTCAAATTTCTAAGGGCCATAAATTTTGATCCATTTCTTCATTTTGGCTCTACCACATATTAAATCGAAGCATGTGATGAGTTCTATAACCTAATGATGGAGCATAATCCTTCTATAATATAACGTGAGACAAAAAATTCTTCCTAAGGCCTCCAAAACTGAATTTTTAGTCCGGATATCTCAATTCTTCACCATTCAAGAAAATTTCAGCCTCGTTTAAGGTTGTCTTCTTTCCATGGAGAATAAATTTATTCCTTAGGATTATATTAATATTGATATTATTGATTTGAAATTTTATAGTTTTTTACAATTTACTATTATTTATAAAAAGATAGATAATAATATATAAATATTTATTTATATATTCACATATAAAAATTTTATTTTATAAATAAATAATTAAACATATTTACATATATAATATATTCTGCAACATATAAACCATATCTAAATAAAAACTAATATCCATTTTATTTAAAATACAAATGTATGAATATTTATATACCTATAAAATCAATTTTTGTATAATATATATATATATAGATATATTTGTGTGTGTATTGACAAATAAAAATATATTTTTCTATATATTCTAATATATGTATATAAATATTAATATATATTATATTTATGTAAATATAAACATATATAATTATATTTGAATATGAATATATATGTATATATAAATTTATTTATTTATTTATTTATATATAATTGCACACATACACACATGGATAAACACACACAAAAAAAATTTTATATATGTATTTAAATATTTATATATATATATATGGATATCAAAAAAATATAACTATATATAAATATTAAAATATAGAACAAAACAATACAGGTTAGTGGAAAAGGTACTGGAGTATGAGGGGGAGGTCTTAGGTTCAAAACCCAGGAGAGGTAGGCGCACACAGGTGAGTGAAGGAGTGCATAGCGATGCTAAAGGGTGGGGGTGTGGTAGTGATGTTAAATGGAGGGGGAGGCTATCCAAGTGTTGTTAAAGGGGGTGGGGTGCTGATAAAAGGGAGTTGGTCCACCGAAAAAATTTCCAAAAAAATATTTTTTATAAAATATTTTTGGACTTTTATAAGCACTAATAAAAGGGGAATTTTATTAGTGTTAAAAAATACATAATAAAAAGGGACTTTATCGGTGCTTTTTTAAGTGCTGATAAAAGTTTCCTTTTATTTGCGGTGATAAAAGCGATTTCTAACGATTTTAAAAGCCATATCTGCGGTAGTGACTTTCAATATAGAGGCATAAAACACCAAAATAAAAATCCAACAACTATTTTGAATTGTTCATAGGTGAAGAATTAACTTTCACAAAGATCTAAATAAGCTGATGTGTTTGTCGTGCTCCGATTCCCCTTGATCCATAAGTTTGTTGTCATCGTCGAAGAGATTATTCTAAGGGAGGAATAGAGAGGGATTTGCTAGCAGTGATTAAATTAGGATCCAAAAACCCAGAAAAACTCCATGATGGTATTATTATAATTATATAATTTAGGTTAAATTAATTTAATTAATTAATTTGTTAATTTAATCCACTTGAACGTACCGCCGATGAGCGAGGGTCTAAACATCCAATGATGAGTCATTTTATGTCGCTTCTAGGATAAAGACTACATTTCGAACACAACCGTGGTCTCATATTTCTGATCCACTCAACTATTTTAGAGTTATCCCATTTTCTTTAATTAACTACATGTGTTTAATATGAAATATATTTAATATTTTTATGAAATTAATTTCTAGCATGTCAGGACCCAAGATCACACACTATCTCAACTCCTAACTCTGGAAATATATTTTGAAATATTTCAAAGTCTTACAAGCCAAAATTGGGTATCTATAGTAAATTTGCTGAGGCTCTTAATCTATAAGATGGAAATATAAAGGGATCCTGAAAAGCTATGGGAAGTTCAGTCCTAGGAAAATCCTAGAATCATGTTTTTGATCCAAATATTATTGGTGTTGTCTGATTATTAAAGGCGGTTTTTTTGTGAATTCTCTGGGATTTCATCCCTAATGACATCTTTGACCGATAAGGGTGTAAGTTTTGAGTGGTATAATAAATGTCATATATTTTTTAAGGAGTTTAAGGTGAGGTTGACTTCATCACTAGTTTTTATTCTCATAGAACCGGGTTTAACTTATGATGTTTTATGTGATGCTTCATGTATGAGTTTGGGATGTGTCCTGAAGTAGGGGAAATAAGTGGTATATTATGGAACACTCCAGTTACTACCTCAGGAGAAGAAATACCCTACCCATGACCTTGAGTTGGTAATAGTTATTCATGCACACAAGACATGGTACAATTGTCTTTTTGGGGAGCAATTTATAGTGTATTCTGATCACAATATCCTGATGTATGTTTTCACTTAGAGGGATCTAAAAAAATGACAGATAAATTATCTTGAGTTTATTTAGAATTTTAATTTTGATATCATATATCCCCCCCCCAAGGAAATGAAACCTGATTTATCATGTTATAAACAGAAGAGTACAAATACAATCAGTGAAGAAATCAGGTAAACAATGGTCTTTAATGGGTTTGTTTATCGAGAAAAATTTAGTAGTGAAGGAGGTTAGTGGATAGGTGTTCTTGGAATTGATAAAGGTATAATCATCATTGGATGAGTGAGTTTGACTTGAGAAAACAACAGATGTTTAGGGTTGATTCTTCATAGAAATTTTAAATTTTAAAGAGACCTTGTGTGAGTGGTATCTATTGAGTAAATAAGGTTTCCTTATGACTTCTCCATTCCTTATGTTTTTATATTTTCAAAATCACAGACACTTTTCTTTAAACATGTTTCTTATCTTAAGTTACATTTTATTTAAAACTTAAAACTCCATTTTACTTACAAATTTTTATTCTATTATACTTTCAACATGTAATTCCATTTTACTTAGAACATTGTAATTCCATTTTACTTACAACTTGTCATTTCTTTTTACTTAATACTTTTTCATTATGTTTTACATACAAATTTTTCATTTCGTTTTACTTTAAACCTTTTTCATACAGATTTACTTAAGATTCTATCATACCATCTTACTTAAGATTCTGATGTACCATTATACTTAAGCATATGTCATACTGATTCATTGATACCGATGAATCTGTGATACTGATTTTATAGTACAATTTTCACATGAAAATATATGATATTATTTTCATAATTATGATAATATTTTTCATGATACTAAGATTGGTAAAAATTTCATAGTGATTTTATGATATCGGTAACCAAAAATATTGATACTATTCTGATTTTCATCTTCCTAAGAATCAGTTTTCTTGATAATGTTAGAGTTTTTTAATGTATCTTTTCAATATTATTGGATTCAAAATTTCCCTATACTTAACATTTATCTTAAAATTAACATCGCTTCTCATACATGAAACAATTTCGTATAATATGTTATAAACTAACAGTTTTCTATTTGACACGTTTCCAGGTCCCTCTGAAATTTAAGGAAAATATGACCATTAGTGTGGAGTCAGCTGTTGAGAAAGTTTTCCTATAAATAATAGTTCATCTGATAGATCTAATAAGTTAATGTGATAAAAATTTTGTGAAGTGATCTAATGCTGAGAAGGTATTTCTAAAGGGAGAGGCTCTTACAACTCTCATTGTAACGTATGGATGTCATGAATAACTTGTTATAGTGTGAATAACTTGTTTAGACGTGCTCTGTGTAGACTCTAATCATACTGATCATGGGATTCTGGGTTCGAAAGATAGAGGTTCTAATTTCCTTCTAAATCAAGGGATTGAGGGGATAGAAAGATTGATATCGATCCTCAAATTGAAATATTACCTAGGTTTGGGTAAGACAGACATTCTTGAAAGTATATATCGAGGTACATTTATCCATAGTTGTTGGATACCCTACTCTTTGGGTTAAAAGACATCATACTTGTTACTTGTCTTGTTTCAAGTTTATTTCTGCTGCATTTTGATAAAGGGGAAAGTTTAAATCTCTTATAATTTCTTGTACTTTTATTTAATCGGATAAGTATGATTCTATAAATTTTATCATATAATATTTTCTTTATAAACTTTCCTTAATTTTTATTTCTGAAATCATATTTTTAGAAACTAGCATGTTTTTTTAGTAGAACTAAAAGAGGTCTTGTAAATTTACCTTGTTTAACTTTGTTAAACATAGTATTCCTTATTGTTAAAAACAAAAGTTTTAAAACTTACAATTCACCCCCACCATATAATTGTGCATATACATTCATATTTCAATGCTACAATTGGTATTAGAGGATGTCTCTGAAATTCTTATATTCACATATAATTTTTATTTCTCAATCTTTCATTGTTCTAGATTTTTTTTATTAACATTTCTTGGTTAAGTTTTTCTTATATTATTTTTATCTTTGTTTAAAAAAATTTATATTAAAATTTTTTTTGTGGAAATTTTTTTTATTATAGAATGGTGAGAATGAATGTAGATTCGATAGACAAACTAAATTCCACCAGAACACCGATTTTTTATGGTAATGATTATGAGTACTGGAGAGATCGAATGAATAAATTTTTTATTAATACTAGAGTAGATAATTTTTTAATGCTTACTGGGGATTAGGAAATTCTTGACAAAGAATTCAAAACCTACACCAATCAAGAAAAATTAGAATATCATCTATACTATAAGTTACGCAATATATTGTTGTGTTCCATGAATAGGATTATATATAGTCATATTTCCTCTTGTGAAGCTGCTATTTGTATCTGGAAGAAACATTAAGTTACACACTTTGGAGCTTCCAATGTCATTGAAACTAGAAGAGCCATTCTCAGAGTTGAGTATCATGGTTTTTTGTTTTCCTTATAGAAAACCCATATGTAAGTTACAAAAATGATTCATGACTATCATCAACAGTTTATAGTTAATGGGTGAGAAATTTATAGATTATGATAATCTTGTAGATAAGATTAATGATATCATGTCTAATAAATGGGAATCCAAGAGGACAATTATTAATGAGAATAGGAATGTTACTCAGATTTCTCTTGATGAGCTGTTTGGAACCCTTCCCCAACATAAAACCAGAATGAAGATAGATGCTGATAATATTAATAATAAGAATTGAAATGGAGGTGTTGATTTGATAACTACTTTAAATCATATAAAATCCAAGACTCTTGAGAGAGTTATAGGATCTAAATCTAAGAAGGTTGGTATTCAATATGAATCAATTGATAATGAAACCTCAAAATATGAGTTCTCCAATATTTCTCATATTATGAAAAATAATGTTGGGCAGAAGAACTTTCAATATTGATACAAGAAGAAAGATGTAAAATAAAATAAATATGGATAATTAATATGTTATGAATGTAGAAGAACCAGTTATATTAGACCTGATTATACCTTGTTTAAGAAGAAATACAAGAAAGATAGGAAATCTATGAGGAACAAGAAGAAGTTTTACAGATCAAATAAAAAAGAAAGCCTTGAAATCCAATGACACTTGGAGTTCCAGTGGTGGAGACTCCTCCGATGAATCTTCAGAATATGAATCTTCTGAACAAAATAATGTTGGTCTAACATCCAGGGCTCCCTTTAAAAATCGTTGTCTTATTTATAAGGTACAAACAGATGAATCCTTAACCAATATGTATTTAAGTGGATGTTTTCCTGAGGAAGGTTTTTCTTCATATGAAGAAACCTCTTTATCAGACAATAATAATTAATTAACTTCCTATGAAGAAGTTTCTAGATTTTATAAGTTACTTGAAATAAAAAAAATTGTAAAATCTATAAGAAACTTGAAAAAAAAATCTTGAGAATTTATTTTTTACAAAATAGAACTTAGATCTTACCAAAGATCTTGATAAGAAAAGTTATGTTTTAGTAAATCTTTTTGAGAAACATAAAGAAGTTAATTCTGAGAATGATAAACTTTCTAAAGATCTTAAAAACCTGATTTTTGAAAATAAAATGCTTTAGAGGATAAACATAACTCTAAATCTATTTTTATAGAGGATAAGAATTTAGTATTCAAGATAAAGTATGAAATATTTTCCTTGGGGAAACTTCTTGAAAATTTTACTTCTGTTAAGGAAAATTTTGATAAGATGTATTCTTAAATCTGACCTCTTGGTAACAATCAAGTAGTAGGTTATTCTCATGAAAAAATAATCTTTAGAAGAAATTATTTGGTTCCTTCAATAGATCCCTTCTGTACCATATGTCAAAGTTATGGGCATTGGAAGAAGAGTAGTTCTTTAAATAATGTTCAGTCCCT
This sequence comes from Viscum album, assembly GCA_963277665.1. NCBI lineage: Eukaryota > Viridiplantae > Streptophyta > Magnoliopsida > Santalales > Viscaceae > Viscum > Viscum album. The sequence continues at coordinate 1,928,172,337 of OY728150.1, read as the reverse complement.
TGGGTTTCATAAAGATTAACTTTCTAAACAAATGTGGATACCCAAGATATTATTATATAATAATTCCAGATCCATGAATGTTTGGATTCTAAAAACCTTACTCTTTTTTAGGACGGTGAAGTAAGTACCAACAATATATGGTACATGGATTGTGGATTTTCCCAGCACATGACTGGTAATAAATACTATTTCAAAAAATATTTTAAAGGCTAAATGTGGAAATGTAACCATTGAAGATAACTCTCAAGGAGAAATTGTCAGTATAGATAACATTATTCTTCTTGGTAAAGCTATTATTTCAAATGTTCTTTTTGTATAAATCCTGGATCACGACCTCATTATCATAAGATAGTTATGTGATGAAGGTTAGCTTGTGAATTTTAGAAATGATAAATGATTAGTTCACAATTCCAAGGAAGAGTTTATTATCTCTGCCCTTCAGAACGAGAATGTGTACACCTTAAACCTATAAGATCTTAGATTTCAGGATCTACCTTGCCATAGTGAAATTGAAGATCAATCATGGCTTTTTCATAGAAGACTAGGACACTGTAACTTATGGAATCTTAGTAAACATTACAAGAAAGAACTTGTTAAGGATCTACCGGACCATAGGTTTGTTTCATCAAAAGTCTATGATCCTTATCTATATGGAAAGTAACAAAAATATATCTTTAAATCTATAAGTTATATTTTTACTTCTAATTACTTATAGTTGGTTAACATGGACTTATTTGTTCTAACACAAACTGAAATTGTTAGAGGAAAATATTATGTGTTTTTCTTATTTAATCACGACACTAGACTTACATGGGTCTATTTCCTTGAAAATAAATCTGAATCTTTTTCCTATTTCCAAAACATTAGATCCCAAGTTAAAAATGAAAAACCCTACCTTTTATAACTATTCATAGTGATCATGGTAGATAATTTCTAAATTCAGACTTTAAAACATTTTTTAGTAAGAAAGGTATTACTCACCAATTTTTTGCTATAAGAACTCCTCAACAAAATGGTGTTGTCAAAAGAAGAAATAGCATTCTTCAAGAGATGACTAGAACCATGCTGAGTGAATTTTGTATAGCTAAACATTTTTGGGCTGAATCTGTAAGTACTGCTTGTTATAATATAAATCAATTTTTAATAAGATATTATCTAAACAAAAAACATTATGAGTTATGGACTGGTAGAATACCAAAATTTTCTTGCTTCAATGTTTTTGTCCATACAGTATTCATCTTGAATACTAACGATAAATTACATAAATTTTCACCCAAATCTGATGAAGTAATTTTCTTAGATTATTATACTAACTCAAAGGAATATAGAGACTTTAATAAAAACACTTGTACTATGGAAGAAACAATACATGTAAAATTTGATGAAACTGATCCTTTTATTTTCAAAAAACCTGAACTTATTTCTGATATATTTTCTAAAACTGATCACCAACCATTTCTATGTGATCCTTCTCATAAGGAAAATGTTCATGAAAATTTTTATGAGATATTTAACCCTGAAGATTTGTTACCCTATGTTGATGAGCAGGTTTTACAAAACCCAAGTCAGTTGTTACTTAGAAATCATTCCAATGAAAATTTCATTGGTAATGTTAATCAACTGGTATGAACTAGAAGTTCATTATTGAATGAAGTTGAAGATGTTTCTTTAATTTCCCAATTTGAACAAAACACTCCTAATAAAGCCTTGGGGGATAAATATTGGGTAAAGTTTATACGAGACTAACTCAATGAATTTGTAATGATTCATGTTTTAACCATGGCTAACAGACCTAAGGATACTTCTGTTATTCGAGTAAAATGGGTTTTTAGAAATAAATGCAATGAAAATGGAATTGCTGTTAGAAATAAGGCATGGTTAGTTGTTAAAGTCTATAACCAACATGAAGTCATAGACTATGAAGAAACCCATCATCCTATATCAAGACTTGAATCTATCAATGTTCTTATATCCTTTGCAGCATTCTTTAATTTCAAACAATATCAAATGGATATGAAGTGTGATTTCATCAATGGTTATGTACATGAGGAAGTCTATGTATACCAACCCCCTGGTTTTGAAGATACAAAATATCCTAATAATGTTTTTAAACTTATGAAAGACTTATATGGACTTAAACAAGCCCATTGATCTTGGTATGATAGATTTACATGATTCATTTCGTCAAAATAACTATATTAACGGAACTGTTGATCCAACTGTTTTCATTATGAAAGGAAATAAATAGTTTTTGGGTGTAAAAATTTATATTGATGAAATTATCTTCGAATCCACTCAAAAATTCTTAACTGATTCTTTTTTGAATCTTATGAAATTTGAGTTTGATATTATTTTGATGGGTGACCTAACTTTTTATCCTTGGTTTTAAAATTTCACCAAAACCCTAAAAAACTTATATATATCAACATAAGTATATCAAAGATCTTATTAAGAGGTTTGGGTTTGATAACACAAAGAGTATAAGTACTCCTATCAGAACTTATAACACTCTTGATATTGATGGAGCAGGGAAACCTATAGATCAAACATATTATAGAGGAATGATATGATGTTTACTTTACATAACACCTAGTTGACCTGACGTAATGTTTTCAGTGTGCTTATGTGTAAGATACCAAGAAAATCCTATAGAATCCCATTAAAAGGTTATGGAAATAATTTTTTTTTATTTAAAGGGAACTTTAGATTTGTGATTATTTTATTCTTTTTAAAATGATTTCCCACATAAAAGTTTTTTTGGATACTTCCTTTGGTGGTTGAAAAATGGATATTAAAAGTGCATCTAGAACCTGTCATTTCTTAAGAAATTCCTTATTTTCTTGTTCTAGAAGGAAACATCATTTTCTAGCACATTCCACTACTGAATATGAATATGTTGCATCTAGAAGTGGTTGTTCCCATGTTTTGTTGATGTAACACACACTCACTAACTATGGAATGAGTTTTACTAAAACTAAAATAATGTGTGATAACATATGTCCCATTTACCTAAGAAAAAACCTTGCATATCACTCTCGTTCAAAACACATGCATATTATACATCAATTTCTTAGGGATCGAAAACTTAAAAAGATATTATTCTTCAATTCATAGAAATGTAAGAACAACTTGTTGATATTTTTACAAAACCATTACCCTCTGATATATTTGAGTACATTAAATAGAATCTAGGAATGATCACTGTAAGGTAATCATTCATGTCTACATCTTGTTTAAATCATCTCCTAATATTAAGATACTAATAAATTCAAGGGGAGTACATATGCTTGTTCTTTTTATTTATTTTATAAAATATATATTTCTCTATGAAAATATATATTTTTTCTTATCTTAAGAAATTCACAGAATGGAAATTCACGAAATGAAACTTCATGAAATGGAAATTCGCATAATCGAAATTCACGAAATGGAAATTCACAGAATGAATATTTAAGGAATGGAAATTCATGAAAACTAAAACTTCCAAGAGAATCCTCACAATACTGATAAATTCTTCAAACTATACAATAAGGTATTTTTTTACTCTTTATCTTCTGATCTTAACCATTATTTGTTGGTATTTTAATTTTCTTTTCTTTATTCATCATTTATCTTAAACTACATATGATTGGAATTCATATTTTCTGAAATCATCCTCAACCATCAGATCAGATCAAGTTAATTTCAATAGTTTGATTATCTTACGGAATTTTAAAGGTCACTGTTATGCCTATATAAGGGGATCCTTATTTATAAGTGCCACACTATCTTCTCTGTTTTTTATGCCAAATTTTTGTTGCCTTTAATGTCTCTGTTCTGACTCCTTAGTTTCTTACACTCTGAATGACTCTTGAATCCTCAGCAGATCACTTTTCGATTAGCAAGGAAGTAATGGATTGGTTGATCTTTAGAGAAAGACTGGTTTCCCCAAATTTCTTGGCAAATAATGACTCCCCCATATATAAAGTTATAAGAACTAACTAATGGAAAAGCGTACATGTTGAAAAGGAGAAAATTTGGGATCTGATATACCCTAACCAATTCATAAAATTCTATGCATCTATTATTTTCTTGGAAAAATATGTTAAAGAAATGTTTAAGTTCAAATGTTATGATTAGTCTTATACAGTTCCTTACAATAAGGAGTAAAATGTTCTCAAGATACCATATGAATGAGAGGCTATTATATACTTTCATGGACTTCCCACGAAGGAAGGTTCTTTTAAGAAAGACAAGGATCTGGATTATCTTGGTCTCAATAATATTAAACATTCCAACATTACTAATATTACAACTAATCACAAGCCGGTAGCCCATTGGATGCATGTTTTTATTATTCCATGGAAAGGGGATAAGGACTCATCAATGTTAGGTGATATATTTTTTATTATATTTTCTTGTCAATTTAAGGAAGATCAACTTGATTAAGTACATATTCCTCACCATTCGTGCAGTAAAAGGCAGAACCATCAGGTCCCAGATAATTATGTATCCGGAAACTATCTCCATGATAATCATAATGTGCCTTTAAGATTTGAATGTCCCATACTGATCAATCTATAAGACATTCAATATTTTGTTACTCAATGATGATACTCTAAAAAGAATGAAGGCTGAGTTTATATCATAATCTAAAATTTTTCAATACAAGGTTGTTTAGAATAAGATTAATGTTCTAGAATCTTCAAATTTGGTACCTAAGAAAAGAAAACATGAAGAACCAAGCTTACCAGCATCGGTTCCTACTGATCTAGTATCATCATCTCCTCTTGTAAAGAATCCAAAAGCATGTTCCAATGCAACAGTTGCAAAATGGAGAGATATGGTAGCTAATAGAAAGGAAGGTGATCCTTCATTTCACTTAAAACCTGTAGAGGCTAAGGCCTTAAAAATTAACCAGGCTGAAATTATAGAGAAATAAAAGAAGGAGAGGAAGTTAAAGAAGAAATCCTCGAATTCTTAAGTATTTCAGCCTATACTAAAAGTAATAGAGAAGAATTCACATGAAGTACATGGATCACATGTTATTCCCAAGATACTAGTTTTCACTCTGGAAATTCAGAGATCTATGAAATTCTTATCAATTTCATAACTTGTTTGTGAAATGTAAGATCATACCATTCAAGAAGAAAACAATGATATTCTATGGGAAGTGAAAGTGTATAATGGAACTCTTCAGACTTCAATTTCTAAATCCATTTCTTAAGAATAAAATATTAAAGAAGAAGTTGATGTTTAAGTGGAAGAAGAAGAAGTTGAACAACAGGATGATGAAAGGGAAGAAATCGAGGAAGAAGAAATACAAGAAGGAACTCAAGAAGAAGGTCTTAAAGGGGAAGAAGATGAACACGGAGATCATAATTTTATCCAAGTATCTGATGAACAAACCATAGTTCAAAATCCCAAAAAAAGGAAAGTGTGTTATAATTTCCACATCTGATAAAGAAACAACTCAAAAGTCTTCTAAGAGGATAGAGAAACTAGATTCCATGATTCCAAGAGGAACTGAGAAAGAAAAAAAGATGATTCAGACTCTGAGTAGTCATCCTCTGTTGACCATGACATCGTGAATCTTTTCTAAAGAAGGTTGGTCAACACTATTCATGTTCCAGAAAATATAGATGCCTGGAGTTAAATGTTGCAAGATACCCTAAACCAAAAGATGGAATCTACTAATATATTGATGGACATGGTGGTCAAGTAAGAAGTGGACTTCAATAATATTTTGATTGATTATAATGCTAAAAATTTAACTTGAAAGAATTTTTTTAACCACACCAAAACCATCAATAAATAGTTTAGAAATTTCAGTGACTTCAGAGATTCAACCAACAGAGCTTTCAATACTTGTGAATCTGAGTTCAATAAAGTTAGAGCATCCATCTCTGAGGAAGTAAGCCAACTAAATTCCATTGCTTAGTCTGTAAGAAGTAAAAAGAATTCAATGCCGAATTAGTGAAAAACTTGTTTACTCAAGAGGAGTTCATTAAAAATAAATATGATATAATCAAATCTCAAGAAGAAAGGAACTTTTCCTTAGAAAAGAAAAAATAGTATTAGTATATTTTTTTGATGAAGCTTAAAAATATCATAAGGAAGTGAAAAAAGTTCAAGATTTGATGTAGAAAATGTTATCAGAGCAGAAGAAGGAAGGTTTAATATTTTCTTACATTTATATGTTTTTATATAACCTAAACATCATTTCCAATATTTCCTTAATAAAATTTTTGTTGAATATATTTTTTTTCATATGTTTGTTTACTTAACCTTATAGGTAAATCTTATACTTCACCATTCCTTTTTAAAAATATCAAAGGGGAGGAATTTATTTGAGGGAAGAATTTAATGAAGACTTTAAAGGTGAGTATGGTTAGAAAGAATAATTCCCAATTAAGAGAGATTTTCTTTTAAGAAGAAATTTTTATCTAAGGGGTAATATTTCTTTAAGAAATAAAACGGTGTGCTAATGTTCAGGAATAAAATCCTTAGGAAACACAACCTAAGGGGGATTTAGTAGTATTCAGCCTAAATCTCATAAAAGGTAGAGATAAGTTTTCCTTGTTTATCAAAGTCAATATATTCTTTCTTAGCAAAGTTGTTTGTGCTTTCCAAAAAGAGGGAGATTATTGAGTCAATAAGGTTTCCTTATGACCCCTCCACTGTTTACGTTTTTATATTTTGAAAATCACAAACACTGTTCTTTAAAAATATTTATTTTCTTAAGTTCTATTTTACTTACAACTTTTCATTCCTTTTTACTTACAAATTTTCATTTTTCATTACTTACAACTTGTAATTCCGTTTTACTTACAACGTTTTCATTTCATTTTACTTGAAACTTGTCATTCCATTTTACTTACAACTTTTTCATTTTATTTTACTTACAACTTTTTCATTCTGTTTTACTTTACAACTTTTTCATACCAATTTACTTATGACTCTATCATATCATTTTACATAATATTTTGATGTACCATTTTACTTAAGCCTATGTCGTACCGATTCCGTGACACCGGTGATTCTGTGATACCGATTTTATAGCACTATTTTCACATGAAAATATATGATACTATTTTCATAATTATGATACCTTTTTTCATGACACCAATACTAGAAAAATTTCATACCAATTTTATGATATCAGTACACAAAAATAGTGATATTGTTCCGATTATTATTTTCTTAAGAATTCATTTTCTTGATAATGTTAGAGTTGTTAAATTTATCTTCCAAATATTATTGGATTAAAAAATTTCCAATACATAAAATTTATCTTAAACATAACATCATTTATCATACATGAAACTATGTCATACAATCTGTTATAAACTAATAGTTGTCTGTTTAAAACATGTCCAGGTCCCTCCAAAATTTAAGGAAAATATGACCATTGGAATGGAGTTGACCATTGAGAAATGTTACATATAAATAGGAGTTCATATGAATGAGATAAGTAGTGAATGTGGTAAAAATTTTGTGTAGTGATCCGACGCTGAAAAGTGATTTCTAGAGAGAGAGGATATTACAACTCTTAGTGCTTCATGTGGATGTCGTGAACAACATGTTCAGATGTGAACAACTTGTTCAGAATTTCTTTTTGAAAACTCTGATCATGATAGTCATGGGATTATGGTTTTGGAAGATAGAGATTTCAGTTTACTTCTAAATAAAGGTATTGTGGGGATAGTGAGACAGATTTTCATCTTTAGATTGAGGGCTTACCAAGATTTGGGTAAGATGTACTTTCTTGAATATATAAATCAAGGGACCCTTATCCAGGGTTTTTGGACACCCTACTCTTTCGGTAAAAATATGTAATACTTGTTACTTGTCCTGTTTCAAGTTTATTTCCAATGCATTTTGATAAAGTAATAAACAATATCTTTCATATTATTTCTTGTAATTTTATTTACTCTGATATATAAGATTATATACACTTTAAGGTAGAATATTTTCCTTGTAAAATTTCCATAATTTTCATTTTTGGAATCATATTTCTGGAACCTAGAAAGTTTGTTTAGTAGAAATAAAATAGGTATTGTGAATTTATCTTGTTTAACATTGTTAAACATAGTTTTTCTTAAGGTTAAAAACTAATATTTTTAAACTAACCATTCACCCCCCCCCCCTCTTGTAATTGAACATCTAGATTCATATTTTGATCATATAGTCTCAACCTCCAAATGGAGATTTATGCTTTTATAGTAAGTTGGTAGTTTATTTTTCCCTGATACGGGGGTTGTTAGACAGTGTACACTGGTCATGTTATTCCGTAAACCCTATGGATAAAAATATGTACCATGATTTTAGATGTCATTGTTGGTGGTCATGGATGAAGCTGTCAGTTGAAAATCTTGTATCGTGAGGTCTTATTTTTCAAAAAGTTAATGTAGAACACCAAAGACCTATAGTTTTGTTGCAGCCTTTACCCATTATGATATGGAATTTGGATGAGAGTACTAGGTATTTCAATATTGGTTCACCATGAACTCCTAGTGGGAAGGATGCAATTTTGATGATTATTGACTAACTCGCTAAATCATCTCATTTCATACCAATAAAAGAAATGAAAAAAGTGGAATAGCATGGGGACATATATATTTGAGAGATTTTGAGAATTCATGGGGTTCCCTCTATAGTTGTTTTTGACATTGAATTAAGGTTCAAATCTATACTCTAGAAAATATTTCATGAGGTAAATGGTTCCCCATTGAAATTATCCATTTCTTATCATCTATAGACTGATGGATAGACAGATAGGGCTATCCAATTTCATGATGATATGCTCATGTATTATGTGCTTGATTTTGGTGGATCTTGGTACAAACATTTTCCTTCAGTTGATTTTTCATTTAATAATAGATATTAGGCTTTGATTAGGTTAGTTTCTTTTGAGGCATTGTATGGGCTGCCATGTAAACTACCTTAAACTCTAAAAATTTCGGAAAGTGTCCCCTAATTTTGTTGAGTGTTGTGTAAGAGAAAATTTATGTGCTTCATTTTATCTATATGAATTTGAATATAGAAAAAGGTCATCAGAAATCAGATGTGGACCATTAGTGGTGACCACTGGATTTTTTGGTTGGTGATCAGGTTTTTATCAAATGTTTACCTCACTTGGAAAATCATTTTTTAGGAAAGAAGGTAAAGTTTTCACTGAGTCTTATGGACCCTTTTATATCATAGAGTGATTGCGAATTGTGGCCAACAAGTTGGAATTTATGTCTGTTTTGACTTCTAGTCATGATGTGTTTCATGTTTCTTAGTAGTGGAAGTATATCCCAAATCCTTCCCAGGTGATTAGAGTGGAGAATGCTCATCTTGGGCCTAATACCACTTTGGATGAGCAACTAGTTTAGATTATGGATCACCATGAAAAGGTACTACATGGTAAAATGATCCCCCTAGTTTGGGTACTACGATAGTGTGTACAAGATAGCCACAAGATGTAAAAGCATTATCCATTGATGAAGTAGTAGTGGCATTCTCTTTTTTTGGATCCAGAATCTTGAGCACTTTTCGGGGACATAAATCTTTTATAGTGGGGAGATTGTAATGCCCAATTAGATTTTTGTGAGGTATATTTTAATTTTTCTTTCAATTTCTTTTTTTTGGGATATTTTTTCAGACAATAAATTTGGGAGGATACTTATAAGGGTGAATTCAGGTATTTGTTGGAATTTTCAGCATGCACCAATAGTTTATGTTATTCACAGGGTAGTTATATGATGTGTAACAGAATTATATGATGTGTAATGGCCTCAAAATAAATCCCTTGAACTGAACACATAGTGTTGTAATTATATATGTCATGTAAGGGTTACGCATCATGTAATGTGAAAAATAATGTTTTTGTGCACGGAGATTTTTTCTGACATAACATAAAATGAAATAATTCAATGACATGTAATGGTTTAAAATTTTATTTACTTTTCTGAGTTATATCTCTTAGGGTGTCCTACATGTTCTTTAGGCTTCATTCTCTTTTTTTGGCCTCCTCCTCTCATCGAGATATCTTACCCTAGGTAATTTTGGGTGATTTTTTTCCATCCAGATTAATTTTTTAAGTGATTGATCACCATTTGTGTTGGGTTTCTCTTTTCTAAGTAAGTGTTCCTATTCGTTCTCCATTGGTTTTCTTTGTAGATATTTTTTGGCTGCGTTTTTTTGATCAGATAGGGTTTTCTATCAATCAGTTTCAAGTTCATGGTGTGCCTTTCTTTTTAAAGGATTTCTTCTTAGTTTCCAATTCCTGTTGTTAAAAGTGGTTAGGTTTTATATGTTCTTCAGGTAGTTGGATCTGTTTAATCAATCTAATTTATTGAATTTCTGATTGTTCTTGTTTATTCCTTGAGATTAAAAATGACATTTTAATGTGTTAAAATTTAAAAGGGAATGGATTTTGGTTTTAAAGGGTTTTTTACTTTAAAATAGAATTTTCTTTATTTTGGAAAATTGATTTTCAAACCCAAAATAATATTGGATTATAATTGAAATGGTATTACAAAAATTTATTCTTGGTTTTACAAACTGAAATTGATAAACATTGCACAGCAGGAACTTTGGGTACGTCAAGATAGAGACATGGGTAGCCTTATTGTGTGTAACACAACTAGGTGGTAACCTCTAATATATAAATTGAATATGAAATTAATTTATATTATTTAGATATAACCTTATTCTTTTTTGTCTTGTGAATGTCCAGTATGTTTTTTCTATAGGCTAGAGTCTGATTGGAAGGTGCGTCATTATTTATGGTTGTTTATTACATGATAGATTATTTCATGGTTGTTTTCTAGAACATAGATTCATACATCATCATGTTTACCCAAATTATTTTATATTTGGAATTTTTCTACCTTTTTGAAAACATGATTTGAAATTTTTGTAAAACCCAAAGAATGATTGATAAATGATTTCAGTTTTTTTTTCTAAAAATGATTATAAAACTATTTGGTTTTAAATCATAAACCTATGAATTCCTGATATTATACCTTGTATATATTCTTTGGTGGGGTCCTATTGGGATCCTTTTCTTACACCCTACTTCTTCGTATTGGTTTTTTAGACCTTATTTTGAAATACATAGGTAAATGGAAGGGAATTCTATATCATGTTGGCTTTTCGTTATGTTTTTATTTGAATTTGGGTTGGTATGGAGGTGACGTTTGGTCACATGGAGACGTGTTGGTGTAGAAATTTTATTCTTCCTAGTTTAGCATGTCTATATTAGTTGTATCTACTTTATTTTCACTTTGTAAACAGGTTGTGTGTCTTATTTTTCATATATACAAGACATGTTTTGTTATCTTTGTTTTACCTCATCCCATAATGGGATATCTTGAGTGACTGGTATATTTAACCTGGGATGGACTATTTCACCATTAGTATGCATTCAATCATTATAAATTCAATTATTTATATTCTATGTTATTATTTGATTAGTTAAAATATCTATAGTCAAGTTTCAATCTCATCTGATTATTTATATTTTATTATTTGATTATCTTTTATTCCTACATTTTATGCTCAAGTTGTTAATTAAAGGGAATGTGATTTCAATTATCTACATTTCCTTATTTATTATTTCATATCAATTTATTAAAAATGAATGTGTTTCGGTTATTTAGCTTTCCATATTAATTATCCTTATTGATTCATGATAGCTTCTTTTGTGAATAACCCTTACAAATCATTTGAGATCACCCTTATTTTGTTTCCTTTTCTAGGGAATCTATTAAGTGTACTATGAAAGATAAATAAGGATATGATATAGGGAATAAAGTTATCTTGAAAATAAATTATGTAGTAATTTTTTTATTAAAATGAAATGTAGGACCCAAGCATGTGTCTGGTTTACCAGGACTACTAAACAGATCGGTCCTTCAGGATTTGATTCGTTATATCGTATTCCAATGTAATAGTAGTAAGCACTGGCTCTGAGGTAACTGGGGTCAAGGTCGCTACACAGAGATTCTATTTATTTAAAATATTTAATTCACTTTATTACCAAAATTTTGTTGAGAAACTATATAATTTTTCTCATTATGATATTCTCATTTATATGTTATGTTATTTCAATAAATCAAAATGAGGTTTTGGAAAATCAATTTTAGAAGTTCTGTAAATATAGATTGGTATGAAAACGATATATCTATTATAAATAATGTCACTGAAAATTATATTTTCAATAATATATATATATTATATATATGAAACCTACAATTTATCATTTTTAATTTTCTATAAATTTTATATCATTCTAAAGTATGTAACGGTTAGATATATAAACAATGTCTATTTTCAAATAAATAGTTGTTATTTTACTAAGAACTTAAAATAATATGCTTTTAACTTTTTATATCCAAACCAAGATGAATCTTTGAAAGTATATAATATATCTTGGGGATTAAAAATTAATTTTTTAAAATATTATGTAATATATAGAAAATTACAAAATATTATCATTACCATTAAAATTAATAATCATTTTCAAAAACATAAGAATGAAAACATGTGGATATAAACACTTTGAGTGACCCATAAAGGTGATAATATTAAGATATATGATATATATCCTATATTTACTATTTGATATGTATTACTTAAACATTTAAAAATTTATATGGGACTTAATTGAGGTAATGTATTTGAATGTATTCAAAATCAACATTCTACAATACAGAAGGCTCCTTTCTTACATCGCATATAAGATGATCATATAAGAGAAATGGATTAAGCTTAGAGAAACTAGGATGATATATGATAATTTGATTAATGATTCAAGGAACATCAATATGAAACTACAATATGATATAAAATACAAGTTCTATATCAGTCCAAACATTGAAAAAAAACCCTATCATATAAATCCAATTTTGAAAGATAATCACAATCCACAAGTAAGTATAAGGACTTAGACATAAACAATGCATATGATATTTATTTTAAAATTAAAAAACACTTTATTTTACCAAATATATTTTATGTTTATATATAATTATCACAAACTCTTACATATTAAACCCATACATTACTGGTGGACACTTATACTCTGTATCTATTTTTTCCCAACAATGGAATCCCTTTTAAACTAAAACAAGTTTACTTTTCATGATAAATCATAACAAACCTGATCTTCAGCTTATCCTTGTCCCTAATATACATTAAAACCCTTATAAAAACTTTTTAAAATGTGGGATGATCATAAGAAAGCATAATAAATGACATAAATAAAGAAAATAGTTAGTCAAGTGAAAAAAAACCCATGTAATATTTAACTTTATCTCAAATTTCTTTGAGATATTGAAATAAATAAATATCACCTAAACACACACATTGTTTTAGATCAAATAGAATCATTAAAATCCAAATAAATCGTTAGAAAACCTTTTTTTGGAAACTTACTGTATCACATTCATAGAACCCTTTCAAAACCCTTTTAATTATGACAACCATATGACCAACTTCCAATATAATAATTACCCAATGTATTAGAGAGATATAATGGGGATAACCCTTCATATAATATATATTGGTCTCACCTATTAGTTATAATGGGGCTCAACCTTTAGTATAAGCAATATCAGGCTCACCCGTGAACTATAATGGGGCTCAACCCTTCATATAATTTGTGTTAGGATCACCTGTGAGCTATAATAGAGATCAACCCTTTATATAAATTAAATAATAAAAATGTTAATATTTCATCTTTATAGTACCCAATGCATTGGATGTTATAATGTAACAACCCATCCTTTGTTTATAACGGAACCACAAATCATTAGTTTACCATGTAACCGCCCATCATTAGTTTGTCACGTAACCACTCATCATTGGTTTATCCTATATCCAACTATAAATAGTTTATCATGTAACCACCAATCATTATTTTATCACATAACCACCTGTAATCTTAAAAAAAGTCAATGAAATATATCATAAACATAAATCATTAAATATTTCCTCGTAAAAGCACACTTTGAACAAATTAAACCTTTCATTTTAAAATCACTCATTTTGAATGACTGCACATGTACAAAAAAAATTCTTTGAAAGTAACCATATAAAAATGTGATATAAGAATTAAAAATATTAAATATACTTTAAATAATTAAATTTCATTCATGTTTTATGTGTCATTTTAACGTTCTTTTGAAAAAGTAACTTTAAAATATTATTTTTAAAATAATTTCCTTTAAAAATATCATATCATTGTGGGAATTATTCAAATGAATAGATTATGTATATTCACTTTAAATACACATATAATAAGTGGACATATAACATAAGAAAATAAAAAATCATTTCACATAAAATCTGAGCAAAAAATTTTCAATGAATTTTAATTTTTACCCAAATAATAAAAATTGTGTTATGAATTCCCTTACATAAAACCTTTAAAATGTTCATTTTTTAAATAATTTTAGATATATACCATTTCTAAAAAAATCATATCCTTATAAATAAATACTTAAAATCATTTTAAAGTCATGACATTTAATGTGGAATATTTATAAAATAAATCTTTAAAAATTTTAAAAATGAGGCCTTTTAGTTAAAGAGTTTGTAACCGTGTGTTAGAATAATCATTTTTGTTCTATATCTTCCTCTTCTTCAGAGAATCACCTTTTATTAAAAGCATAAGAACTCTAAAGGTGGTGTTATTTCTAATATAATACCTATATAATGGGGTGATGGATTATAAGATGGATTTTGGTTCAGTCATTGCCAAACCAAATAGGTTTTGAAGTGTGATGAAATGATAAGAAGACGATTTGTTTTATAAGAGAGAGGAGGGGCACTCTTGGATGTTCTAAAAATATTAAATAAATATAAATTAATATTCAATTACTAATGGATCAAGACATATTAATTTATAATATAATATTTTTTGGGTTGAAATACCCTAATATAAGAAAATTTAGTTGTGTTTTTCCTATATTTATACCCTTATATTTTGGTTCTAACTATTATTTAACTTATTCAACTCTTACCACTACAACATGTATTTTAACTATTTGAGGATTAATATAGTTAATGTAAAAATTATAATAACCCATAAATGAATAATTGATTACATTTTAAACCTTATCCAAATAAGATTTATGAATTTTAAATTTCTAATAATTATATATCATTTAATATAATATTATATATTTTATAGTCTCAATAATGTCAATTTTCATAATATTATTTACGTTGATGTTTAAAAATATTAATAAAATAACATAACTTCAAAATAAATATTATAATACATCTCTTATATCTTAAGTTCATATACAAATTTCGTTTATCACATTAATTATCTATAATTGTATTTATTTTAATATTTTTAATATCATATATTTTATATTTCAATTAATTAAATAATTACTCCTTTAGCATGTGTAAGAATTTATGGTAATTATTTATTCGATAAAAATAATAAATAAATTACCATGATTTAGATAAATATTTTATATTTAAAATTAATATTTATAGTATAATTTATCTCTTGTATAACCCTATATTAAAAATGAAATAGCTATTAAAAATATGAGTGTGACATCTTTGAATTTTCTTCAGATAAAATATTATATATGTAATAATTTCATTCACATGGCTCCTAATTGTTATAATATAGATCCTTGGATTATTAAGGTTGAAACTGATGCATCCAATAAAATTGTATCAAGTTGTAGGCTTATTTTCTATTACTTGTCATTTTATTTTTACCCTTAATAACCAGATTTACCCTTTAACTTGGTAACAAACATTACTAAAGTTAGTATTCTTATGGGCCAAAAATAAAAGGTAAATGTTTAATTAATTTTTAAATCCTAAATACAATTATGGAATCCATTTTTCATAACTAAAAAATTAAAATTTTTAGAATTTAATTCGAAATTAAACTGGAATATCATAATAAAAACCATTTTTTAGAAAAATTTAATTATTATTTATAAAATATTTTTATATTAAATTAATGTGTAAATTCCATTTTAAAAATATATTATTGGATTATTTTAAATCAAAATGAAAAAAAAATTAAATCTAATTAATAAAATAATTTGAGTTTGTAAATACTTGAAAATAATATACAGTTTTCAATAAAAATCAGTATTTTCCACTATTCATTGAAAAACATACTTTTTTGAAAATTATCCAAATTTAACCACTAGAAATTTTTGATATGATTATTTGAAATAATAAAGTTAATTTTATCAAATAAATTTCTTAAAATCTTAGAAATAAATTATATAATTTTTACGTAAAAGGAAATAAAAATCATTTTTACATAATGTTCATTTGAAGAATAAAATGAATTTACTAAATATTAGGTGATTATCTTAAAAGAAATTTAAAAAACATGTATATTTTGTTGGAAGTTTATATTTATTTAAAAAATTAATTTTTCCTATTCATTCCCACCAAATTATCTACTGTGTTATAATGACCACATTTAAATAGTAATATTTAATTATTCATTTAAGTGTCATGTGGCATATCTTATACACTATAGAACATAGTGAACCCATTTAAAAATATCAGGATGTTAAATTCTCCCCCCCCCCAATTTTTAAATCATTTTCTCGCAATTTTTAATTTTGGAATGTTAACTAAGTTTGGACTTTTCAAAATACCTTTGTTGAAATCCCTTATCAGAAAAAATAATAAAAAAACTTTCAATTTAAAATAAAAAACGGAAGCACGAAGGCCATCTAGAATAACCCTAAATGGGTTTCCATGTAGTAAAACAAGGACATAGAAGAGAAAATATGACACCCAACTACTGATATAGAGTGATATAGTACATGGTCATGAGAAATTGAACAATTACAAAACCAAAAATCTGTGATGGGTTTAAAGGTAAGTGTTTTCATAGTAAGAAAATTAAAATGATAATGTTTTTATTTAAAGATCATATTAATAGATTTAGTGAATTATTTTACTACCTATACTAAGAACATAAGAAAATATACTTACTTTATAACTATAATTTCATCCTTTAATTTATTTCCCCCATTAACTCATCATTTTCTCCGAATGATAAGAATGAATTATTCATGCTTGAAGCACTAGAATTAACTTTTACATATCACTAAATCCAAAATGGTATAACTCTATATTATTACTTTATTTATACATTAACCAAAACCAAAATGGTTAGGATAAGATAAGATAATTTCCCAAAAATAATAAACCTTTATATAATAAAAACGAATTTAATATCCAAAATTAAATAGTAATACCCAATGTTTAACATAGACCATTCAACAAATAAATATCCTTAAAATTCCTAAAAAATATTTTAGACTAATATTAAAACAGAAAAATCATAATTATTTTTTCACATAGTCTTCCAAGATTAATTTTAACATTTATCTGTAAATAACATCAATTACTCTTGATGTCTCGTATCAAAAAGTATATTCCCTAATAATATTCAAGATACACTAACTATTTTCATAAAAAACAAAAATCACCATAATTCCAAAACATAATCATATATTATTTCAAAATATAAATAAATCTTTATATCTAAAATAAAATCCCATTGTATTCTATTTACTTTAATCAGATAGGGTTCCCAAACTAGTGAACATATTATATAATAACATTAATCACGTAATCACCCAATCATTTCCAATCTAATGGTTATATGTAAAACATATTTTCCAAAATCAAACAAAAAAAATATCCATCATATATTTTAAATAAATTAGAATAATTTTATACTAAGTAAGACATTCTGTAGGCTAGTGCTAGTCGATGCACTCCTATCACTCTTCAGTTATGGGTTTAATCCCTAAGGCTTCTCTAGACATGACAGTTTATCACCCATCCTGTAGGTTCTACTTTCTCTAAAAATATATTAATATAATCCTTGTACATTTATATAATTGTGAAAAACATACTAAAAAATAATAAATATATTTTGACCCAAAAGGTTATCTTATACCATTCCTTTTAAATCCAAAAATGTAATAACCCATAATTACCTCAAAAATAAATGTTTCCAAAAATACTGTTAGTTACCTTAAAAATTCATAACATAAATCCCAAAAAGGGTTTCTAAGACACTATACATATGATAAACCTTAAAATTTCAAACCCATTATGATATCTATAACTCTTAAGAATAAAAAAACAATAAAACATCCTATTATCCAACGTTTTCTAAACCCTGTTTTGATACGAAGTATAGGGACCAAGAATTAAAAAACACATATTCAAGTTATTTTAAAACGTTAAATTACTTTATTTCCCCAAATATCTTCTAGGTTTTGAGTTTTATATAATTTAACATAATCTTACATAGTAAACCCATATATTACAAGTGGACACCTATACCCAAAATCTATTTTTCCACCGAAGGGACCCCTTTTAAAAGTAGTTATGTTTTATTTCCATTACATGTTTTCACAAACCTTATCTTAACCTCATTATTGTCCCTAAACTTCCTTAAAACAATGATAAAAGTATTTTAAAATGTGGTATGAGCACAAAAATCACATTAAGGTATATAAATAAAGAAAATTATTAGTCGAGTGAAAAAAAAACATGAAAACCCATGAAGTATTTAAATTTAACTCAAAGTTATTAGAGATATCACTACTAGAAATACAGGTATTTGCGACGGGTCATTTGCGACGGGATCCTGTCGCAAATGGTCGTTTGCGATGGGGCCCCGTCTCAAATGACCTGTTTCAGAAAACGGCATCACAACTAATTTTTTTTGCGATCGAACCGTTGCAAATAATTTTTTTTGCGATGGAAAATGGGCCCGTCGCAAATAGATTTCTGGTTTTTTTTTAAAAAAATTTGCGACGGGCCCGTCGGAGCAAAGTATTTGTGACAGGCCCTTTTTCCATCGCAAATAGTTTCTTAGAAGAGCTTATTTGCGATGGGCCCGTTGCAAATAATAATAAAAAATTTAAAAGAAAATTAAAATATTATTTATTAATATTTAAATATTTTAATCTATTTATATTGATATAAATATAATATTTATTTTATAAATATGTTTTAGAAAGGATCTATGGAAATATAATATTAATTTATAAGATATTTAATAAAAGAAGATTATAAAATAAATTAAAAAATATTTTTAATTAGTAATTATGTAATTTTTATCAATTAGTAGTCATTTAATAACTCTTTGAATATAAAAAAATAAAAAATAATAATGAAAGATCAAAATAAGTTGAAAATAAAACCCAAACATCAAAACATCCATAACTTTTGATCTAGGAATACTTTTGACCTCTACAGCATATCAAATCAAATCCTGCAACGAGTCCTACAGCTATATTGATTAGTGGAACCCGTCCAAGTTTCTTTCAAGGCCAAAAAAGGCCCTGAAGGCCTTCAAAACTGAGTTTTTAGACGGGGTACCCCGGTTTTTTACCATTCAAACAGCTATAACTTCTGATCCCGATGTATGATAAACCTGTACCATATATCATATCAAATATCGTTTCATGTTCTTCGATTTGACTGATTGTAAAGTGGAAATAGACTCTTGGATAAGAATTTATGTTTTTTTTAACATTCAAATGGGTATAACTTTTGATCCGGATGTCCGTTTGGCCTGTACCACATATCATATCGAAGATCATTTCATGTTCTTTGATTTGAATGGTTGTGCAGTTGAAAATGACTTTCGGATTAGAATTTATAGTCTTTTTAACATTCTCAATGGATTTTTACCCCCTCATTTCTATGTATTCATTCATAACTATACATATATGTGTGTGTGTGTGTGTGTATTGTATATATGTATGTATTTATTTATTTATTTATTTATATATACACATAAAAAACATATTTTAAAAATGTATTTAAAACTAAGTTTATAAATATATATTAATATACAAATAAATATTCGAATAAAAAGTTATAACTATATATATATATATATATAGATATAAATATATATTAATATATGAATAAATATAACTATATATATATATAGATCATTAAATGTATAAAAAAATTAAATGGCTTAGTTGTAAAGGTTAATGCGCGCATGGAGGAGGTTTATCAATAATTCTTAGTAATTATTAGTAATTATTAGTAATTATTAGTAATTATTCGTATTTTTTCTTATTTTCCGTTATTATTCCTAATTATTTCCTAATTATCTAAATTATTATAAATTATTACTAATTATTACAAATTATTACTATTTATTCATAATTATTAGTATTTATTACTAATTATTAGTATTTATTCTTAATTATGACTAATTATTAATAATTATTCCTAATTATGACTAATTATTATTAATTATTCCTATTTATTATTAATTAATTCTAATTATTATTAATTATTCCTAATTACCATTAACTATGAACAATGAATAGTAATAATTTAAATTTATTAAATAACAAAACAATCTAAACATAATTAAATTACAACTAATTAAGAATAATTATAACTAAGAAAAAATTTAAAATAATTATTAAATTAAAATGAACATAAATACCTTTAAAATTGATCTGAGTTTGATCTCTAATAGTTGTTGAAGACTTCAATATCAATTTTGGAAATAAAATTAAACTTAAAAAACTGTGAACTATAAAAATAGAGTTTTGAGAGAAGTAGAAGATAGAGTTTGAGAATGAATGAAAAAAATAGATGGGGGTATTTATAGGTTAGCTTATTTGCGATGGGTATCTCGTCGCAAATAGTATTATTTGTGATGGTACCCATCGCAAATACTTTAGCCTGCATTTATCATGGTCCACGGTTAAACAGTTATTTGTGACGGGTCTTGTCACAAATAATAACCCGCCGATATACTATTTGTGACGGGGGTATATTCTTGTCGTAAATATTTTTTACCACCGCCAGTTATTTGCGACGGGGGTATATTCTCGTCGCAACAACCACTTTTTCCCGTAGTGTATTAAGATAAAAAAAATTCATAAAAAAACAATAACTATTTTATCTCAAATAAAATAATTAAAACACATATAAATAAATTTAAAACCATTTTTTTAAACTTAGAGCATCACACTCATATAACCCATTAAAAATAATTTTAATTTAAATTAGCATACGAACAACTTCAAATATAATCATTAACCAATGTATTGGAGTTCTATAATAGGGTTAAACTATCATATAAGCTATATCTTGATCACCCATAATCTATAATGGTGCTTAACCTTTGGTATAGGCTATATTGGGCTCACCCATGACCTATAATGGGGCTCAACCCATCATATAAATTATATTAGTCTCAGTTGTGAGCTATAACGGGGATTAACCATTCATATAAATAGAATAACCAAGGTAAACTCTCATATCTAGGGTACTTAATTAATTTGATGTTATAAAATGACCACTTATCCTTGGTTTATCATGGAACCACCCATCATTGGTTTATCACATAACCACTCGTTATTAATTTATCATGTAACCACCTGTTATTATTTTATCATGTAACCACTCTTCATTGGTTTGTCATGTTACCAGACATAATCATAAACAATACCCAATAACAATAACATAAACATAAATCATTAAATATTTCCTCATAAAAGCAATCCTTGAATAAATTAAACCTTTTATTTCGAAATCACTTATTTTGAAAGACTGTGCCCGTAGAACAGAAAACATTTTCTTTGAATGTAACAATACAAACATTTAAGGTAAGATTAAAAATATTTTTGAGATGTGAAATAAGGAATTTATATTCATTACGTGTATGTAATAGAAACATAATTTTTGAAAAAGTATCATTAAAATAGGATTTTTAAAAGAAAGTACCTTATAAATATAATATCATTATCAGCATTAACCAAATGAATAGATTATTTATATTCACTATAAATCCACATAAAACAAGTGGAAATAAAACATAAGAAAGTAAAAATTCATTTCAAAAAAAAAATTAGAAATACATTATCAAGGAAGTTGAATTTTAACCTGAAGAACGGAAATTGGGTTAAGAATTCCCATATATAAAACCCTAAAAAGATTCATTTTTTTAAAAAAATAAAGAAATTACATTTTTAGAACATTCATTTACATATAAATAAATATATAAAAATAATTTTAAAAACATGGAAATTAAATTTCAAATATTTCTAAAATAAATATTTAAAACATTTAAAATTGGTTTTTTTAGTCATAGAGTCAGTTACAATGAGTCTAACTCGTCACACGCATTCTTTATCTTCCTCTTCTTCATACAACCTCCTTTTCTTAACACCTTAATACCAATAAGGGTGGTCTTATGCCTAATATAAAACATATAAAATGTGGTTAGATATTCTAGGAATGTATTTGTATATGTATTGGTTGATAAAAATAGGTTTTGAAGAGTGAAAATGGGAAAAAGAGGTTCACATTAATAAGAAAGGGGAGGGGAACTCTGGGAAGTTCTCAAAATATTAAATTAATATAAATTAATATTCATTTGAAAATAAATAAAAACTTTTTAATTTAGACTATAATATAATTTTGGATTTAGATAACCTAATACAATAAAATTTAGATATGTTTTTACAATATTTATACCCTTATCTTTTGGTTTTAACCCTTATTCAGCATTTTTAACTCTTACCCTGACAACATGTACTTTTAATCTTTGTGGGTTAAGATAGTTACTATAAAATGACAAAAGATCCATAAATGAATAATTGGTAAAATTTTAAACCTTATCCCTATATTTTTTCTGAATTTTAAATTTATAATAATTTTATATCATTTTATAAAATATTATATATTTAAAAATATCATTAATGTCAATTTTGACATAGTTTATTACCTTGACGTTTAAAAATATTAATACAAAAATTTAAATGAGAATAAAATATTTTAATACATCCCTAACTTGTAAAATTAATCTATGAAATTATCTTATTACTTTAATTATCTATAATTATATTTATTTTAATATTTTTATTATCATTTCTTTGATATTTCCATTAATAAAATAATTGTTTTAGTAGCATTGTATAAGCATTTAAAGTAATTATTTATTAATGAACAATTATAAATAAATAACCATGATTTATATGAATACTTTATATTTCAAATTACTATTTATGTACAAATTTATCATTTTTACAACCCTATATTGAAAATGAAATAGTTATTAAAAATATAAGTGTAATATATTTGACTTTTCTTTAAATAAAATGTTATATATGTAATTATCTCATCTAAGTGGCTCTAAAAGGTTATAATTTTTATAGTAGGATGATTATGGTAAAAAAATCATCAAATAAAATTGTTGAAAGTGTTAAGGTTTTCTTCTAGTCCTTATCATTTAATTTTTACCCTTAATTGTAAAATTTAACCTTTACCATGGCAACAAAAATTGCTAAAGTTTCTATTCATATTCACCAAAAATAAAAGGGAAATGTTAAATTTATTGGTAACTCCTAATTAAAAAAAATGTAATATATTTTTCAAAATTAAAAATATAGAAGTTTCATAATTTAGTTTCGAAATAAACCCTCAAAATAATATAAAAAAACATTTTTTCTGAAAAATACCATTTTTAAATTTAAAATGCTTTTATACTAAATTAAAGTATAAAATCCATTTCAAAAACTATAAATGGATTATTTTAAATCAAAAGGAAAAAATTAAAATTTTAAAATAATATAAAATATATTTTTTATTTTTAAATACATGAAAATAAAATTCAAATTATAATAAAAATCAGTATTTTTCACTATTCATTGAAAAATAAAACTCTTTATAAAAGTATCAAATTTCACCATAAGAAAATTTTGATATCATGATTTGAAAAATTAAGGAAATTATTTAAAATAAATTTTATAAACTCTCAATAACTAATTATATTTTTTTACATAAATAGAAATAAGAAACATTCTTGCACAAAGTGTATTTGAAGAATAAAATGACTTTACTAAAAATTATGTGATTATCTTATAATAAATTTCAAAAAACGTTATATTGAGTTATAAAATTAAATTTATTTCTAAAATAATTTATTTATATTCATCCCCACTAATTTAACAACTAGGTTATAATGGCCACATTTAAATAGTAATATTTAGTTATTCATTTAAGCTTGATGTGGCGTAACTTGTACGCTATTGAACACAGTGTTCCCTTTTGAAAATATTAACATGTTATGGTTAGTATCTGAAGAGATATTTATTATAGGATGAAATATCAATTATATATGTTGATTATAATGATACATCTACTCCTTTGTATTTTTTATTTCCACCTTGATCTCATACAAAAAATGGAAATTAGATTGTAAATCCTTTTCTTAGGATGTATATCTAATTATTCTTATCAAAGGATCTGAAATAAAGGACGTTAAAACCGAAATAGATTGAAAATTTTTCATAAAAATAAATTTATATCAACTATAATCCATATTTATTAAATTAATAAAAATAATGATAAGGAATAATCAATAGATATTACTAGAAATGGAACCTTGATGGATCTCTATTCAAAAAATAATAGAGTGCAGATTTTCTGGAAGTATAATATAATAGATAATACTAATTAAATATTTTATAATAATAAAACTGAAGAAACTTATTTACCACCTTTCATATTAGAGAGAAACCTTCTATTTTTATAATATTCTAATATATTAAAAAAATTCATTCACTCCTTCACCCACTCAGAAATGATAGGAGAAGAGAATATAAGAAGAGGATAAAACATCCTTGGAGACTGAAGTGGAGAATAATTATTCTAATAATTATGAAAGAAAATAGTACATTATGACTTATGGAAGAGAGATAGAGACTCAATAAATTAAATTTTAAAATTTATCCTCTCAATCTCATATATATATGTTATCTTTTATTTTATGATATTCCAACCACCTTTAAATAACATCCCTACCACTATTAAATATTTTAAACTTACCACCGAAGATAAACATTATATGCATGAAAAATAAGTAGAAGTTATTTTATTTTATCTAAGTGTATGTATATTTATTCTTTATATACACCCAAGTTTAAATTTAGCAAATAATAATGATCTTTATTTAAAATGAGAAACTTTTATGTCAAATATAAACAAACACATTGAAAGTTCACAGTTCACAGAAAAATATTGGAATTCTTATTGATTTAGAATATTAAGATAAACATTTTTATTGATATGTTCAATATTATCAATCAAAATAATAAAAATCTATTATGATACAATAATTTATCAATATTATATATTCTATGTATGGATAAGTGATTGATCTTAAGGAATAGTGGTGGAGTAATAAACAAAATATGCACTATATTCGTCAAATAATGGAGGATATAAAAAAAGTTATAGCGGCCATAAACTCTAGGATGAATAACTTACCTTGATTACCTACATTTATTTATACTTATTTGACCTTTGAAAATTCTTTTTTTTTTCATTTATTACTTTGTATAAAATATTTTTTCAATACATACTGTTATTTATCTCATATTTTAATATTTTTTCTTTCATTAGATGAATTATAGTAGGTTACATAGTTATATATTCTCACCCTTTTTTGAAATTTGGTTAGTATTGGCCTTCTTTGTTATTTTTTTCATAGGTCATCATCTCATAATAGGGTCTGAAATCACCTACAGTGGTTAGATCCTTAGAAATAATGCACTTTTTATATATTTTTAAATTATCTTGTAATTAACTAGTCTTAATCAGATCAAATGTGAAATGGTAATATGTTTTCCCTTTTCCACTACATCCTCGACTTCCATCATGGGAGTGATCCCAAAACTTCATTAGTGTTGTTAGAGATCCCTAGCTTGCCTCCCTATTACCCAAAATAGTCAATGTACAATGAAATTAGGGATTATTTAAAGTGTTTTATCAAGGAATATTAATATAGATAGGATTTAATTCACCATGTAGAACCCCCATCACGATCTAGAAATGGAAATATATTCACCTCAACTCTCCCTCTTACAGCATAAAAATTGCATAAGAGATGGTTGGATAACAATTAATCCACTATAAATCAAGACACATTTTTCTGTTTTTTTAACCTTTAATGAAATGATATAGATCATTTTCAAAAGCACCTCTATCTATCCATTTAACCCAATTTTATAGATTTTATCCCTCCATATGTTTCTTCTCTAACTAGGATTGAATTCCCTGATGACATATAGTCATCATTATATCATAGGACCTCTAGTAGGACCCCCAACTCTATATTATTATAGTTTAAATAACGATATCATCCCTCCCCTAGTCATTATCTTACTCTTTCCATTTTAAAACCTTTTATATTTTCCTTTTATAATATGAATGGGTTTTTTTCACTCTATTTCCAATGATCCAAAACCATTTCTTCTAAAGATTTATCCCTCCCCCTCTTGATTTTTCTATTTCATTCTTTTTGAATCACTCTTAAGATTTTCTAAATCAATCTATTAAATAAACTGTAAGTTTTACTCCTTACTATTGATATAAAAAAAACCTTTAATTGATCTTGTAGTCAGATACCCCCCTCCATAAAGAACAAAGATAAATTTATCCCATATTTTCTTTTTTCCCCAATAATAATATTAATGATAAAATTATTATTGGATAATTATCTAAATAATCCTCCTCACAAGATGATAAATGTTCTTTATTCAAATAGTGAAAGTGTTTGAATCCCAGTGAAATCATCACCTAAGCTTTTACTTCTTAATTTTATCCCTCACTTGGAATATTAGAGGTATGGGAACCACATCAATAATGTAGCTCCTTGTTGAAATATAAAAATCATCTAGAATTATTTTAGTGGTACTGATTTAGCCATGAAAGAATTTTAAACCTCAAGGAATATATTGGGAAAATACACTTCTTGATTTTTATTTTCTCTTCTCCTACTATTACCACATCTAGATTATATATGGGAATAATATCGATCTAAATTTCATATATGAATCTTATAAATATATTACAACAAATATGTCATTTTATTATTTATTTTTATTATTAGATAGTTTTTATACTATATGTGATGTTAAAATTAGTTATGGTCACAGGAATTATTTATTTTATTTTGGTCTAAGGAATATACCATAGTAAATTTTATGTTATTTTAATACCATCATGGACATGATATAAAATAATGGTTGTAACTCATTCTCCAAAACTTCTATAGAATTCCTCAATAATTTTTTTCCAGATAAACAAATTCTCAATCTAGGATATATCGGAGATAATTTGACATGGTGAAACAATATAAAATATTATAAAATAACATGGTGTGGATAGGAATGATTCCTAAACATTATTAAATGTATAATATCTCTTAAATAAAAATCCAGATCTCACCTCCCTTAGTATTCATCGGATAATTTGTATATCATCTATTTTCTGGGGGATTCCCTTGGTGAAGCATAAGGATTTTTCTTAACAAAATCTTGGAAGTTTAATAAGATTTTATTGATATAATATTTGATTCATGATATCTGTCTGTTTTAATCCC
Source organism: Viscum album (assembly GCA_963277665.1). Classification (NCBI taxonomy): domain Eukaryota; kingdom Viridiplantae; phylum Streptophyta; class Magnoliopsida; order Santalales; family Viscaceae; genus Viscum; species Viscum album. The sequence continues at coordinate 1,928,144,913 of OY728150.1, read as the reverse complement.
CCCATGGGTAAGGGTCTAATATAAAATTAAATGACTGAAAACTCACCTCTAAGATATGTAACATAATTCAAAATTCACTATGAAGTCCCTATAAAATTTTAATAAATATGTTTAGTAATTGGATCAGTCACACTAAGAAGAATGGGATGGCTAAGTTTTTCAACTACTATATGTCAAATAAAATATGTTTGAAAAATTACTATATATAGAGAAATCTAGTTTAATGGATAAATCATGATCCCTATGGTTTCACAAGGGGGGTAGAAATATCGTGTACTTCTATATGCATATTAAATAAAGGAATAATTTTTAATAACTCAACCTTAAAAGAGATTATGGTAGTTTTATGAATAATATTCATGATTTGGATTGTTAGTGCTCAAATAAGTTTTATACCTCTTAAAAAAATAAATAAAATTGTCCCACTATAGGCTTGGACTTTATTATGATACCAATAAATTTAATTTCTTTAAAATGGTCTCCTTAATCTTATATTTATATTAAAACAAAATTCTAGAATCATCTCCTAGTAAAGAATAAATTCCCAATATTATGAACTTACATGTAGAAGAAAGTGTTCCCAAAATAGATGGATACATAAGGCCTTTCTAATAAAAGTCATAGATTCTCATCAAGTAAGAGTATATTATATTGTTTCATGACATATTTTATGGTGGTAATATTTATATATATATATATATTTCTCTACCTCTCACATATAACTTTCTAAAGTATAGAATGTTTATTATTTTCTGTATTTTCATCCAATCAGCTTATGAAATTTTTCAAAAAACTTTTTTTACAAGATTATCATTGATGAAAATATCCCTTATCTTTCAAAGCTCATATATGTAGAAATAAATAGATTCATTATAAGAAATATTATTTGGGGATTTATCAAACTCATATATTATATGGATCTTGACATAAATGGTAAATTTCATAGTAGGAATGTCATGGTCAATGTTCACCTAGAGAATGATTTCAAAAACATAGAATGGGGATTTAGTATGAGGTCCATAAAATTATTCATTTTCATAGAAAACATTTGTGAAATTATATTAATATACATACCTTTTCACCTGTTCTCCCTAACCGTCCTAGGAATTTGTTTTGTTCCCTTGAAGTCACTATGAAAACCATTTCAAGGTGGTTTTTAATTCTCTAACCTCTTTATAATTATACATTATGTGTTTATTATGAACACTAACATTCTAATGGCTAACCATCATATATGGATCTTCATGAGAAATTATGGAATCCCTAGTATTTATAACCTACTTTTCACTAATGATTTTCTAGTCTTCCTCAATATTAGCCTCACTTATTCAATTTAATTTTAAAACCTATTATCTTAGTGTAGTTAATGGTGAAATAAATATGTGAATGAACCGAAAATATATTTGTAACTTTATCTTGGGATGTTTTTTCGAAGGAAATAACTCATATAATTATGGGTTGATTTATATAGAGAGTATTTTTTATTAATATACCTAAGAACTCCCACGATCTTCAAGTGTATTCAAATCAATAACTTTGATGCACTAGTGGATAGGAATACTTATCTAATCTATAATTGAAAAAGTAAGTCACTCTCTTTTGGAGGTAAGATCACCTTGATTAGAATTGTGATGGTATTGATACTAATTCATATATTATATTTTATCAAGGACCCCAAGGATATAATATTGATCATTGAATGATTATTCAGAGATTTTATTTGTGATTCATGCTCGAAGAAGAACCTTCACTGGAAAATCAGGAAATGCATGGATCTTCCAATGAATAAAGGTGGTATCGACCTATATAGCATGGTAGATATTATAGAATTCATATAAGGTAAATTAAAATATGATTTCATATCTAGAGGTAAATTATGGGATTAATTAATGTATTCAATGAATGGACAATCGATAGACCTCATTAATTTTGTATTTGATAATTGGAATTCATCTATATGGAAATGGTTTCTATCCATGATCAATGGTATCCTTTTGAAGTCTAAATTAATCATTGGTAGTAGGAGGATTTTATTATATAAATAAAAATAGGTAGAGATACATATCATGTTCCCAAAATTCATTACTCCATGCCTTTATTTACACTATGTATTGACACATAGGTATCTCATCATGTTGGTTTTGTAGGAACGTGAAAGCCGGTTGATGCATGAAATTAACCATAATAAAGAAATTTATTAACTGATAATCTCAAATATAATGACTGATAAATTTATATAATATGTATCTAACAAATTTTATATCACCCCAATCTCATCGTGGTATTAGTATGATTACATTTATAACCTGGTGATTCCCAAAAAAATGATCTCTCTCATCTAGTATGCCTAAAAGGGGGTTATTCTTTTGAGGATAATGATCCTAAAGAATGGAATTTACACTGATTCATATTCTTTACTATTACCTTCACCAAGTATTGAATCTAAAATTCATATATTTTTTAATAAATCAATGTATTATTACCTTTGGAATTTGTTTTTTAAGATGATAGAAATGCTACCCAACAATAGTTCATTTGATCTCATTGTGACTATTTTTTTGATAAGTTTGATAAATACATAGCATATATTTATCCACCATATTATTTTCACAAATACCTATTAGACTATATATAAATGAATTAATGACACTATTTATTACCATCCATGATCAATAATATAGAATCAGCATACACTAATTATGAAATGTTGTAGGGAACTTGTGGAAATTCTTGAGGATAAAATTTCATTTATGGAATACCTAATATAGAGTGTGTTGAAACTCCACATACCTAGTAATATTACTTAGAATGTGATCTATACATAATGGATATATTTATAGAGTGTAGTGATGCTCAACACTAATAGCTTATATGTTAATGGTGGAAATGCACTAATTCATAAAGCTAAGACAAAATTCATGGGTATCACTCTTTATGTTTTAGAAAAAAAAAATTAATGAGGTGTAAATTGACTCAAGAAAAGTTGTAAAGTGCATTATCATACCCTTCTCAACTGCATAGAATATCACCTATATTCTCATGTATCAACCCTTTGGTATACCTAAAGGGAAGTAAAGAAGGATACAGATTACTTTTCTAGGCTCTATGGCACTATATTTGATCTCAATGTCCTCAAAGATATTTAATTTATTTTAAATTGTTGTGTATTTTTATCCAGATGCATTATTTAGATATACACTTTTTTATACCCTCATAACATTGCACCTGGATTTTAATTTTGTAATAAAAACTCACTATTTTAATTTTTTATTCATTAATATATTATTTGTTTTATAATTGTAATAAAAAATTGATTTTCCTTGGATTTTGAAAAATAATGGGATTGTTAGTTTATTTTATAAAGGACATCATCCAAATTCTTAGTTTTGAAAAATCACAACACAAATATATTATAATAAAATTTTCATTGAATAAATTTTATTCATTATGTTAAATTATAATTATTACCAAAAAGGTTATACTCTATAGAGATTGTTGATATGGAAACTACCATGTTCATGGAAATTAAATCTTCCAAAAATAGTGAATACCAACACTATATGATTTTTTCAAATCAATTTATCCATTTTATATTTCATATTATTTTATAATAACTCCATTAAAAATAGAGGAAATAATTTTTATAAGTAATTGTAATTAAATTATTCAAATCATAATTCAAGAAAATGCATGATCATATACTAGAAAATGAAAGACTTTCCAGAAATTCACAGTGAGTTATTTCATACTCCAATAGTTATATTAAATTAAAAAATAATGTAAAGTCAATTTTAACTTACATATATATCAATATATGTGATTAAAATTCCATGTAATAAGGATATAAAAATTTTACAATATAATGGTCATAATTCTCGAGGGTAATATTATATATATTATATAAATGATCAACAAATAAATCAATCAATCAACCAATTTTCCTAACTTATGAACTCTTGAGTTCTCATTGACATTTAAAAATAAAAATTTTAGCCTGTTAAACATTATTTTGACATGTTCTTCTTCATATTCTTCTTATTATTCAGTTTTAAAAAACATAAAATGGCTTGAAGATATTGCATCACATATAATCTATTTTTTTTACTCTTTCTAATCATACTAATAAATAATTCATCGATACAAGGACATTTAATTTAAGTGTTTATTATATATAATTAGTAATATGACTTATTGAAAATAATTATATGATTCTTTGACTACTTTGGGTTAAAATCATAGAGGTTTTATGTATAGGAACTTGTGTGGCCTAATATAGTAGATTTAGAAGAGATTAATGATTTCGTATCATGAATTAATTTAACAATTATTATATATTTTTCAATTATATTTTTTACTCCTTTCTTATAGTTTAAAAATATTAATACTCTGTATTTCTATCAAATTTTTATTCTTTTCAATTACAAATCCAAAATATAAAACTATCCTTTTTAGTAACTTTTATGCTTTTATAACTTTTTTTTCTTTCTCTAAATTCTTTTGATAGGTTTTATACATTAAATTTTTAATACTTTATTTTAACCCATCATTAAGTTTCCATATCAAGAACATTTTTTATTCCACATTAATGATACCATAAACACATAGTTATATTATCATACATATCTTAAAAATATAATACATGAACGCCCTATTTTATCATTTTCCACTAGTAGATAGTCGAAATCATGAAAAGTTCTATATTTTTAAGGAATCAAATACATAATGTTTAGAGATATTTTAGATTCTCTCTATCTATATTCAATATACACCTCATAATTATTTCCTCTCATGAATTCCATATATTTTTATAGGATTATAATGAATTAATTTTTATAAGTCATTCTTTTTCAACCAATTTAAAATGTTTTATATGATATTTTATATTACAACTATACTATTATGGATTTTTGACATGTATCTATATTAAAAAATTTAAAATCAAACCAGAATGATTTTAAAACAAATAATGTATGAAACTCATTTTTTATAATTGATTAAAATCATAGGAAACTAGAAAACCCTACTCACGAGTGAGTATGATTTTAGAAATATTCAACACTAACTTTTCAAGGCTTACCATAATCATGCATGCCATTAATATGTCTGGTTTTTTCAATGGCTTTCGAATTTTTTTTACACATAATGGGGTAGGGGATCCCTATTTTTTTAAAATGGGAACCGAGAAGCATAAACCTCATTCACGCTTCTCCCTCTACCACCAAAGAAAGCACGAACTACATTCACACTTCCTTTTCAGAATGAAAAATGAAGCCTAGGTGATGTTGAAGAATTCAGTTAGGGATTTTTTTATAAAAGGGTTCCCCTCCAAAAATCATTATTCTTCTCTAGTAATTGATGAAAATATCAGTAGGAATTATTTCTCAAAATATATTTATGGATTTTTAAAAAAGGTATATTTTCTATTTAATATCTTTATTGTTTAAATGTTATTTATTTATTTTTTGTATGATTTATTCATTTAATATGTATCAATGCATGAATGTATGGATGTATAAAATAGCATTTTTTGTATGATATAATTTATATTGACTTTTTATTAAATTTAAATAATGTGTTTATATAATTTAAAAGTTATGTATAAAATGTAATTTATATTTTGGTAAATAATACTTTTTTTAAATGCATATATTCTATAGACGTAAGTGGTAATTAGCTATATATAATATTAAAAAAAATATTAGTTATATTAAGTATCATATTTATATTTATTAAAATATATATTTAATATTATTTTTGTTAGATGTATAAAAAAATTATTATAAGTAATAATTTTAAATTATAATGTGTATAAATAATTATTATTCCAAGTAATAATGTATGAAATTTAATTACTTATATTTTCAAAAATGGAAAAATGAAAAAAAAATATTATATATACATATACAATTTTATAAAATTGAAATTAACACAAGTGTATAGTATTTTAATTTTTATTATGTAAATGTAAATTATATTATTTATAATTATATTTAATAAATGTTATTATATATATATATACATTCACACATTGAAAAGATAAAATTTCTAAAATTAGTTGTAGATATTTATTATATATTACATCTAGTTATAGGTAAAGTTATATAATATGTAGAACATTATAAGTATAAAAAAAATGTTAAGAGTATTATGTGATAACTCATCTTGAGATGACCAACCCATGCATAATTGAAATTACATGTCTTTTTTGTGTATGTGTTTATATAATTTTCAATAATTTCATTTTATTTTCTATGTTGATGACATGTGAGTCATCCCTCTATAAGTGTGTAAGGACGGACATTTCTACCTAAAAACTGTTATGTATTTATTCCCCTAGACCCCTTCACTTGTATATGAGTAATTTTTTTAATAAAAAGGAGTTTGATAAGATGTATTCAACAAGAGGAGTTCGACAAGAGTCATTGCTATTTGAAAGGGGACTATATGTTACTAAAATAAGTGATAATAGAGACTTGAGGATTTTACCCCTCATTTTTTGTTATTTTATCAGATAATGATAAATTAATCCATAGAATAAGTCTCAAGATCAATTCATGGTTATTTATTAATAAGTAATTAAAAATTATGAAACATCCTATGAAGTGGTATAAAAATATAAAACATTCTATTAAATCTTATAGGGTAATACTATCACCATCAATATACTTCAACAGTGAGTTTAATTATATAGATCAAGGTTTTAGTAATAGTTTTCCATATATAATAGTGAAAAATATTCATGACATCCAGATTGTAAATAGATGTATTTATAAGTATTATGTATTAAATATATTATGTAAAGGGGAGATATTTAGAACATAATAAATATCTCAATCAAATATTTTAGTAATCTAGAATGTTTATTGATCTTTAGATGACTGTTTAATATATTATTGGAATTTTATGTTAATTTTTTGTATTCTATTATTTAATTCATAATAATTGGATAATCTTGAGATGATCTGCCAATGTATGATTGGAAATGCATGTCGTGTTTTTTTTCAATAATATACTTTGTAATAATTTCATTTTGTTTTTTTATAATCTATGTGCCATACCTCTCTCAATATATGTAAGATCTTGTGTTTCTTCTTAAAAAATGTTATGTATCTGAGACCCCTAGAACCACTCACTTTCATGTGGTATCATTGTAACAAAAGGGTGTTCTTCAATAATTGTTGCTGTTGAAAGATGGATTTTTAAACCATGTCTAAGAAAATAATGATGGTAGCTGAAATTTGAGCTAATAGATGTGCAAGGAACCCCCTTAGGTTTTGGATGGTTTATAAAATAAAAATAAAAAATTATATAAAAAAGTCTCAAAATAAAGTCAATTATTCAATACTAACCGTTTTTAATAATTAAAAAATTTCATGTAGTATATAATATTTTATTAATTATTTTCTTCTATATAATCATGTTTTCACAAATCTATTTCAACGGATAGGTAATTTATACCAAGAAGGTTTTTAGCTATAGTCTCACACTTGCAAGAGTGAAAAATCTTCATGATTGTGTGACATTGGATGATGTTCACAATAATAATCAAAATTAGTTAAAATTGGGGGTTGATCAATCAATATTTCAATAAAATATTGATATAGTCAATATCCTAAAAATTTATGGCACACTGAGTACCCTCTAATCGATGATGAGGATTGGATGAATGCATATTTTTTATTCATTTATTAGTATAGTAATGGTATGATGAAATTTTATGCAGTGATTTCTAAAATTAATGTGGTGAAATGTACAACTATAGAACCATGTCATGTGAGATCCATAAAATTTGGTCCTTCACAAAAACTATTATCCATTGCCTCTTTATATGACTCATGTGATAGAACCAAATTATGAGTAAGATGATCATAATTTAGAAGAAACTGTAGGGGATATCACTTGATGAACTATTGATATATTGAATAATATTTTATCTAAGGAAGAAGTATCTAGTAAGGCATCGGGAGATGATGTGTGTGAGGGTGATATGGGGAATAAACCTTTGGGGGTTCCTATGATATACTTGCATCCATGGAATCCACTATTTAGAAGAAATCATCCTTCTATGTTGGCTTCCTTAGTTAAACTAATTTCATGTGAAGAACATTTTTATTAGGATTTCATTACAATGGCTTCTGAATTCTTTTTCATTTAATAGAATTGATCTGCATCAACTAATAATTACATCTATGTCGGGTAAGAGTTTTAATGTAAACATTCCATAAAAAATGTGATAAAACAATACCACATAGAGTTCCATTTCCCATTTTTGGTTAATGAGGTGAAGAAAGAAAGCTATCTCATTCGATGTGAAAAATATGGGCCTAAATGTAAATTATGATTAAGGGTAATATATGTTAAATTTTTTAATGTTATAAGATAACCAAATTACAATGCCCTAACACTTGTGTACATCCAAGCTTATCATATTATCACTCTTCACTTGATGTAGAGTTTATATCTATTGTTATTATAGAGATTATAAGAACATGTCGGGACATTCCTGCGACCCTTTTTCAGGAATGAATTAATCATTTTTATTAGATATAATATATCCTATGAAAAATCTTGTAATTCAAAACATAATGTAGTTGTAAAAGTGCATAGTGATTGGGATGAATCATATGAAATACTACCACAGCTTATGGACTTATTGTCTCTCAATAATTAGATTATGTTTTATTTTGATGTTGTTGAGTATGTATCCCCCAATCACCAAGTTGATCGATCATAGGTGAAGTTAAATAGAATTTTTTGGGAATTCATGCCATGAATCACTGCTTTTCCCAATTTTTAGAACATTATTCAGGTCTATTTAACTTTACTTTATGGAAAGTATACATGTTTCTTACTTATTACTGTCACACATGATGGTAGTTGTGTTCCTCTACCACTTGCATTCACTATTGTTGAAAAATAGAATTTTAAATCCTAGATTTGGTTTTTAGCATGTATACTCATTCATGTCACACAAAACCAAGAATTGTATATGATATATGATCACCATTGAGAAATTATAGTGGTTGTAAACAGTGATGGGGTTTCATAAAGAGAGTTGAATTCATTTCATTGATATTGAATTAGACATATTACAAGTAATATGCATTATCATGTTAGATATGTGGCAATAAAGAAGGTGAACATCAAGTTGGGTATGTTTTTATAAACTTACATTTTTAAAATAATATTTAATATCATATTTAATACATTATTCTCTTTTGGTTTCAGCATATGATCCCCAAAAAAGAAAGGTATGATCGATGTCTTGAAAAGATTGGAAGGGATAATGAAGAAGTCTATGAATATGTAATATATATTTCTAATGAAAAATGGTCATTTTCATATGATGGGGTCAAGATATATGGATATATGACCACTAATATAGTGGAGTGCATAAATGGGGCCCTGAATGGTGTGCGAAAACTGCTAATCATAGGGTCTGGATAAGAGAAATTTTATATATGTGTGCACTACTTTGTTAAGATTTCCGAAAAGGTCTATCATAGAATAGAAAATGGAATTTTTTTACTTTGAATTTCCAAAGTTACATTGATCAGATACTATATGAGGTATTAAGATGGAGTGTTCTAACCTTTGACAGAGAAAATAGTAGCTTTTTGTTAAAATAGTGCTATTACTAGGCTACATGCACCAGTGGTCGAGTGCTTATAGTCATGTTGGATAACAAACACAGTGATTGTGGAAACATCCATGAATTTAGATATCCTAATTTACATTTCATTATAGCTTGTGATTCAGTAAACATATCCTGGGATCCCAATGTTGACCTAGTGTATCACATGATCAATCTGGTTAACTATTATAGTGCATCTTGGATTCCTATTTGTGACTTTATTTTTAACCCATCACATGTTATTTATCCAACTATTTCCCCTGATATTTCCAGGTGTCATAATTTTTTTTCATTTTTTTTCAATTTATGTCATTTTTTAAATTATTGGCCTGATATTAGAAAATTTCTCTCCCCAGAATAACTAAAATCAACTTCAATCAGGGATGAGATGGACTGGCCTCAGCAATAGGGAGGGGGAATACAATTCAACATTTTTCACACAGAAGGATATACTCATAAGAGATGTCCTCGAGTGTAAAAACAGAGCTCCACTTCCTGTCATCCATCATCGAGTCTGTTTATTTTTTCATTAATGTGTATATTTTGTTTAGTATGAATACATTTCTGTAATGGATCCTTTATTTTTAACTTTTGCCATTTCTGACCAGTTTTGGATTTGGTTGGTTTCATTTTTGTATTCTATCAGAAAGCATTTTTTGATATTATAACTATTAAAAAATAAATAAATAGCAGAAATGAATTTATCATGAAAACATGTGTTCTATGTGGGGTTTTCATCACTGTTGTTTTATATAGAAAAATTAGAATAAGTTAATCATTATTGGAGATAAATAAAACAATAAATTCATAGAATAAACCAAACACACTAGCCACATATATTTGTATACCTCTTTTTCATCATAATATTAAATTATACATGCTAATTGTCTACATTATTTTAACTGTTGTAGTTTTTTAAAAAAATATTACAATTTTTATTGAATTAAGTATAAAAAATTAATGATGATATCATTTTTTAGATGGGGTGTCCTCCAGTTTTTTACATCCCAGGACACTCATGTTTTATGTCTGGTTTTAGAGTTACATCCAATGTATCCATTGAATGTGTGGAGATCTCATCATTTTTGTTAAGTTGCATCACCTCCCACTATCATCCGCCACCTTCATTATGATGGGTTCTGTGGCGTAGTGATGTGCGACTTCATCTTTGTCGACCATCAACTCATTATTGTGCTCATATAGATATCGAGGTTAGAGGATAATACATTCCATTTTACATAAGGGGAAATGACTATCACACTACAGGATGTATCCATTATGTTGGGTCTCCCCATCATGGTGTGGCTGTGATAGGTCGAGTCAGAGTAGATTGGTCTGATCTTGTTCATAGATTATTTTGCATTGAGTTCCACAATGATAGCAGGTATGTTGTCAGTAGTATATTACACATACTCTAGTTAGACCATAACTTTGCACATATAGTATAGGATGTCGATGAGATCACAGTGTTGTGATTTACATGTGCTTACATTTGGAGGCTTATTGGTGGAATGATTTTTTATGATCACTCCACTACATTTATACATCCAATTTATTGACCTTTAATAGAGTATTAGGACCAAATAGGCCAGTATAGTAGAGTGTCTTATTGTCTCACATATACAAATAGGTCGTTATGTAGCACATGTCACATCGATAAGATGAAGATCATGGGATGTGTTATTCTTCTACATATGTGGATATGGGAGCACATCCCTTGCTTAGCTCCAAATGCATGTGCACCATTTCCAGTAGATATTGTACTAGAGTATCCGCATAGACGATGGTATGATATCCCTTCCTTGTAATTTCTAACTTAATTTTATAACTTTCTGTTGTGAAATATAACAATAAAAATGTTACATACAGGTGGATTCAGACACATTGGCATTCAAATATAGCCAAACATGATGTCCATGCTAAAAAATCATGTTGGACCACCTTCATCTATATGATGTAAGTGTTCATTATTTCTATAGTTAAATATTTATTAATAATTTTACATCATTTCATTTATTAATTTATAATTAATTTTTATAGATTAAATGGATCTAATATAGTGATGATATCATCTAGAGTCGTCCGTAGTATCGTACGGTGGTTCTTGTTATCATCTCCTTCATGGTTCCTTTGATTCATTATCATATTGTAGAGTGGCATCAGACTGACAGAGTTATGAGGTAGTTAAGATTCCTTTAGCTCATTCCTGACCCACCCAGTCAGTTACCTTCACTTCATTACCTAAATATATCTAAGAAGAGAGAATTTTATTGGAGGAGGTATCATGGAGGATATAATGATCTACGGGACACATGAAAAAGTCTTGATTACAAGGGGTGGGGACAATACATATGAATTTATTTGATCAGTTGGATTATTTGTTGTGGTATTGCAGGTCCCAAGTTAGATTTTTTAAATGATACGGATAGGCCTTTCATGACTTGGTAACAAATCTTCCTTTCATTATTGAATATATTTTTTATTAACCTTAATTAACAACAGAATTTGTTTTCATATGATGCTCGTATCACTCATCTTCTTCACATCTCTGATCCAGTAGAGGGAGGTGCATTTGACCAGAAATATTTTCACAGAGCTATGAAAAAGTTGGTTCCTTCCATGGATGAGATTTAAAATAGTATTTTCTTTGATCCACCACATCATGTTGAGGCTGTTGATCCTGGTATAGATGTGTTCGGGTTGATGACCCTGTTATGGGTGTGGATGTTGCACAGGATGAGGGCATTTTTCATGATTAGTCAGATGCTCCTCCAACTTCTCAGTTACAACCAGATACATAAATATACACTAACTGGTATGGGCTGGATACTTTATTAGACTCTAATTTGCAGACATATGCAATGCAACAACCATCATTTTCATATGTTGATGGGAGTTCCAGCTAGCATCCAATGTCCTTAGAGGTGGGACAGGGTACAGGTAGTGAGAATTTACATCCACTACTTATCATAGAGGATTATGTGGAGGTGTGTGTTGAAAATTATATACACGAGCAGTGCACGTTGGAGTAGAGATGTAGATAGACACAGTGTGGATGCATCATATATACGCCTGGTTGTGGGAAAGAGGAGCATCTGGGACATAGACATATATTATGATCATATTATATTGATGATACATGTTGCATATTTTTTAAATAATTATTAATAAATTATTTATAACCATGAAAATATATTGCATAATGTTCTATAATTCAAATAATTGATATAATTGTAAATTCATAAAAAAAATTGAACTAAGAAGAATGAATATTTATAACTACATTGGTAATACTAATAATTAATATTTGCTTTCATATTAATACATAGTATTATTACCTATATATGTATAATAAATAATATTGTTAAATTCATTATTAAATATTAATTATATTAATTATTTTGAATTCAAAAAATATTATTACTATTTATTATTTAATTTAAGATGATTATTGATTATATTGAATATGGATTATTTTACTCTCTTTTAAAAATGGAATCTTCAAAAGTGGCCAATATGGATTATAATACTATCTATTAATAAAATAAATAACCATCTTAAATTAATTATTAAATAGTAATAATATCATCAAATATGACGAAATATCAATTAAATATTCATAAATATCAATAAATATTACTAGATATTACTAAATGTTAATAAATATCAATATTTATTTATATTTATTAATATTTATTAATATTTATGAATAAATATTTAATGGATATCTATTATTCATGAATATTTATTAACAATTATCAAAATTTATTATTATTTAACTAAATTTTATTAATATTTAAAAAGTATTTATTTATATTCATTAATATTTAATTTATATATATTTTCTTAATAAGAGGGTTTCACATAAAAAAAGTTAAAAAATTATTAAATTTTATAAATTTTAATTTAATATTTACTACTATTTAATTGTTATTTATTAGTATTCATTATTTTTTACTTAAATATTATTAATTTTTAATTAGTTTTTATAAATATTTATAAATTTTCAAAAATATTTTGTTTTTATTTATAAATATTTTTAGTATTTTATTTATATTTTTGATTATTTAATTAATATTTTTTAATATTTTTTATATTTGTGGATATTTTATAATGTTTGATGATTTTTTTTATTAATATTGATTTTATATTTAATTATTATTTACAAATATTGATGATATTTTTTAATTAAAAATTATGGAGGAAACGTGAATGGGGTTCACGCTTTCTTCAGAAAATTTGCACAGGAACCATGAACGGGGTTCACACATCTCTAGACCTATTTTTTTAAATATTAGGAACCATGTCCCTTTTATAAAAATAATTAAATTCCCTAATAAGTCTAATAAAAATTTCCATTTTTCAAAAAAAACAATACGCTAAAGTGATTTAAGGTATCAAAAATGATTTTAATACAATTTATGAAAGAGTACATAATAAATGTCAACTTTGAAAGTACAAAAAAATATAATCTTCCCAAAATCAAATTTAATAAAATTTAAAGCCTCACAAGATACTCGTAAAATGCATGATATGTTGTTTAATAATTAGTTTCTAAACATTTTAGATATAATATAAAAATATTCAGAATATAAACATTTCATATTTATGAATAATTAAAATAATAAATTTAATAAATATGAATTTATGTACCCTAGAATTAGACCTATAAATACTTCATAATTGAATCATATAAAAATTATTCATTTCAAATAGATATAAACATGAATATAAATAATTTATATCTCCGTCACAAAATTTATTTTTTCCTTCCATATATAAAAGATATGTTTGAACTCTTTCTAGTTATAAATTACATGGAGAATTTGAACTATTCAAATATATAAAAACATATAATTTAGGATAAAATTAAAGGCTACATATATCATATCAAAATCCATGTGAACACTATTTTCCTATGAACACATTATATATCATATTATGAACAATTTAAAATTCTTTAAATATTATATATTTTAATATGTTTTTAATTTAATATATCAGATTTTGAAAAAAATCATATCTTCTAAAATGAGTTTGTTATGGTTTAAATTCACAAGTCCAAATCGATGAATAGTTTTAAGATATGATATTAATGATTAATATAAAAATCATATTATCTAATCAATTAAATATTTTACAAATATTTAATTAATGAAACTATGAACATTTCATATTCAAAAAAGTATTTGGAATTGTTTTATAATTTAAATAAAAACATTGTATGTTTTCATGGATTTATAATTTGTAAACAATTTTAAACAATAGTGCATTTATTAAATGTAAAAAAATATTTTTTAACTATTTTTTAAAATATGATATTATTATATCATATAATATAATATTGAATATTCCACTTTCGCCATCATTATAACATTATGTATAACATGGTATAAAATTATACAATATATTTTACCCATATTTTACCCTATGATATAGAGTAAATAAGGGATTATAACCCCCTGGTAGTGGTTACCAATTATCATGATACTAAATCAAACCTTGTGATATCTATATATTATACCACCCAAAATATGAAAAAACATATATTTTAAATATATCATACTCTATGATATAGTTTATGATGTAAAATTGGTATAACACTCTATTTTACGCCACCCAAGTCTTTATACATATCATTATTTATAATTTTTTATATTGTTATTTGTGATATTTTTCATACCCTAAAACATATCTAAGTGTACCATAAAATTTATTGATCCAATGGTACATTGTTGGACACTCTATATCAAAATATTCAATGTCGTCATATAATATAAAATTATATTCTATTCTTTATTAAGTTTACACAATTTTCTAAAATATAATGATTTCTAAGAAACTTCACTGAACAATATCCTATAATACTGATCGGTTTTATAGATAACTAAAATTTATTATACACAATGAGAGAATACAAAAATATAACCAAGATCTACCGAAATAGTTTTAAGATAAATAAAGTATAAGCAAATAATATACATTTTTTAATGATTTTACCTTCTTATAAGGATGTTTTTGATAAAAACCACTTATTAACAACCAAAAGATTCTCTCTTATGCATAATTAGGTCATAGAACACTTATACTAAATTTATTTATCTCCATGAACTGATATTTACTTTAATACATAAATCAAAAATTGAAGGATGGATTAATTCAACCTGTAGAGTACCAATTCTAACATATGTAAATTTAGTGGGGCTCACATACATTTACAGGGACCATTTTCAATAAACTAAGTAAGATAATCAAATGAAAATTTTTCATAAAAACACTACTAATAAATTATAATATGTTATAACACTTATAATGTATTCCATTTATTAAACATGTTCTCCTTAATTATTGTCCATTTTATTAATTCATTTCAATAATTTTTGTAAACATCCAGAAATGATATGTTTTCCATTTTATATTATCTTTATAATATTGAAAAAAATAAATTGAAGCAAAAAAATAATTTTGTTGACATTCCATTATATCTTTACATGAGGATGATAAGTTTCAAAGGTAAAATACCTTACATAATATATAAGCAATATACATTAGGGACCACATGCATTATCTCTAGCGATCCAACTCAAGTTTTAATCAGTATCACCATGAAAGTCGATCTTACACACGAAAAATCACTTTGTGGTGCCAGACCTACGCACCTAGCCTCGTCAAACAGGTCCAGACTGTGTAACCCGAAGGCACATGTAGTACAATATGTGTGGCCCTACAACCAAAAAACATCCCACACACATGTCACAACTATTCCAGGATCTGAGTGAGTGACCTATGTGAGCTAACTCATTCTCCCAGTATCCCAAAAATTCCTATAATTTGTACCATTGGGATCCTAATAGGAGATGAATAGAAGATCAAAAGAATCCTCAATGGTATTTTTTCCCTAGTCCTTCTCTCAATTCCTCGAAACATTATAGGTATATTTATAAGCATATAATGAAAATTAATTTAAGAAGGTTTGTTGAATTAGAGTGCTTCTGGTGTGCAAAACGCCAAAAAATTATGTGAGGGTCATCTTCCCCTAGTCAAAATGTACTTGGGTGAAATCCCATTTTTATGTAAGTACTTGCACGGTCCCTTTCCAGAAGCTCCTAAGGATACCCCTAGAGGTTTTTCCAAACTGTCTACCTAGTGTTGTTTCCCATATTAATTTTAGTCAAATCTAACCCAACCATCACCAGGTTGAAGAACCTCCATTCTCTCCCAGCCACCTCCCAGGAAAAGGACCTTCAAGCTCACCCAGCCATCACATGGGCGAAGAACCTTGAAGCTCACCCAACCAGCACCCGGGTCAAGCACCTTTAATCTAGACCGTCTATCACTTTGGAAAAGAACCTTTAAGCTTGAATATCCATCACCTAGGAAAATCATCTTCAGCTCACTCAAACCTACCATGTGTTTTACATCTTCAGTTTTCCTAAGACTTACATGTGTGAGACATCTTCAATATGCTCAGGCCTCACATATACAATCCAATCCCTTACGCCCTATTTCATACCACATATTCTAGGTTCCACTTCCCTTGGATCCCTCATCTGAGTGGGGGGGATAAGAAAATACCTCCTCTAAAGCCTCAAAATATGTGGGATCATAATATGAGCACATTTTTGTGTCCTCTCGATCATAAATACCTATAGTAAATGAGGTCCTACTATTAAACTACCTTATAATGGGGGGTCATTAAAATTTTCTCAATAATAAATTCCTATAGTAACCATGATTGAAACCTTAGGTATTTTGGATGGTGGCTCCTCAGGCTGGGTGGCTATGTTTTTGGCATGTAGGCCCTCCCTTATCCTCTCTACCATCTTTCAATAGGGATTCAGGGGAGGATATTCATTATGGAATCCTTTAAAAATTAATCACCTTGTATTTCTTGTTGGGATATTCCCCTACCTTCCATTTCCCCAAAATCATCCACTAGAAAAATAATGATATTAGGAGGTTTTTTATATCTTCCACATCCTCTTATTTATCGCACTAAGCCAGATTCACATGGGCTAAGAAATTAGTGGTGATCATTACATCTAAATAACAAAATACATGTCTCAAAAGTGGAATTATTTTCTAGAGATTCATCTTACCTTCCATTGGGACTTATTATTTCCAATCCTCCATGGTAGTGTTTACATCCTACCACACCTAAAGTAACATGGGAAGGGAACAAGTAGTCCCTGGAATTGGAATCATCGGGGGAAATGACATACTTATATAGGTAGAGAGTCATTATAATGGATATTGTTATTTCCTTGAAAAAGGCCACCCCTTCCATGTAATTCCTTGAATCCATGTATCCATATCAAAGGGTCGAATTCTTAATGAGGGAATGGAATTGGCCTCCTATTTGGTATAATCCCAAAAACCATGTTATAACCTCCTAAAAGGGCCATATTCAAAATGATGCAACCATTAGACCTTAAATTTGGTGTAATCCTTGATTTTATGAACTACATGGTCCTTTATTCCAACCCTAATGTGATATATAGGAACCCTCCCTGAAGTTCAAACCCAACACCCCAAATTCCACATAATCTTCCCTGGGCCAAATTCCCAGTTCAGTCATATCCATCATGGGAGACTACATTCCTTCTAGTTCGTGTAGTCCTCTTCAGCATAAGTCCCAAACCAACCCTTGACTTGGAAGTTTTATCTTAGATTTCCTTTCCACATTACATTAAACTACATTGTTTGTTCCATATCACTTAACCTTAAAAGGTATGATATGTTCTATTAAGTTACATTGAACTATGTGGGTTCTAATTCCTTTAACAAATATACATAGGAAGACCATCTCAGGGACCTGACCCCAACACCAAAATAACTCTCATCTCCATGGATTATGACCAATTATATAGCACCCCACTATGTGGATTAAAAATAGAATCATGAAAATAGATGACATAAGAATCTATAATCTGTTAACAAATGGTATTATCTGTGGAGAACCTCAGACACATATAGATATCTACATCAATAGAAAACCTCGGATACATACAGATGATTCTTAATCCAATGCATTCTAAGGATCGATTATTAACATATGGGTGACCTGTTTCATATTTGGTATTTAATAAAGAATTCAAGAATATGTCATAAATCTACACGAGATTCTTATAGTATGAAATAATTTTTGGTTTTGGGTGTAGCAGAAGAATTGCATTGTGGGAAAATATATTAATATTTCTTTTAATAATAGTTTCCGGAAACCCATAGCAAGGATCTTACACATCAAATTGATAATTAAATTATTTAATATTTGAAGAAATAAATACCAAGTATTAGGAACATTCTTCATTAATGATTATTGATCATCTAAAAAGGCCCTACCATATTTCCTTCATATTTATTGTGAGGATTTAATGGTAGAATCCCTCTAATAATGATCCACACATACTCCAATGGTCTCAGAGAAATGCCACTCATTCTCATGGTGATATCATGGTGAATAAAATGTCTTATGTCATTCATTATCGATCACTCATTATAAGAACTTGAAGAAATTATCTCTTGGGTTTCTCATTCTTGAGAGGGAAACAGGAGGAGAATTCGAGAGAGAAGTAGTTGTATGCAAGAATTACCTATTCCAGAACATGGAATTAGTTTGAATTATTTACCAAATAGACATAGTCGTCTATCTATAGATATGGTATTTTAGTTAAAAAAATATAATTTCATAACATCCAGTGAATATAATTATAACCATTAATGAAATCCCATTCCACATAATAATAATATTATTATTTTGTGGTGTGCCAAATCGGAAAAAATGGATAAACAATATTTATCTACTCATAAAAAATTATTTTATCACTGGACATTGCCTTGGTCCATTAGAACTCCTCTTGAATTTATTGAACACCTGAATAAATATTTTATTCTCTTAAATAAATATTTTATTCACAAACTAGTATATATATATTTATTAAATTTTCAATAAAATAAATAATTGTATTTTATTCAAAATTCAGTGAATAAGTATTTATTTAATTTATGCGATCTATATAACTTGAATAAAATTACTTCTCAGTCTTGAGAGTAATATTTATTCTATTAAATTCAAATATAATTTAATCGAGACCAACAGAAACACTTAGTGTGTGACCCTCTAGAATTCTTTATAGTTGGCATTAGGCGGTCTTGTCTAAAGTCCAAGATTATTTTCAGGAAATTGATCAAGGCACCCATGGGAAATAACTTAAGTCGTAAATGATGAGAACCACATATGAATGCTCACTATGTAATATAATCCCTTATTCACAATATCCCATCAAGTAGGATGCATGACAGTGTCATCAACCTATATGTTGGATACATCATTCTTTGACTATCTAAAATAAACTCATTGTTACTCCATGACCATGGGATTTAGGGCGATGGTTCTATTTCAAACAAAGGGCTGAGATATCAACTTCCATAAATATGGAAGGCGAAAATCCTTCCCTGAATTATCCATTAATAAAATGTCATTCATGATGAACCCAAAATACCCTACTTCTCACCAACATATGGCGTGACGGTTTTTGTCAGCAAACTAAGTGCATGATTTGTGACATGCATTAATTATAATCTTAAAGTATAAGGACCATTACATACACTCTTAGATAGAAATATACAATGACACCAAAACATATATAATTTCTAATGGTAGGTTTGTTCTCATAATCTTTTATCTTGAAGATTAGCATGTGCGAAATTCATGAGAAGAAGCCACATCTTCTTATGAGTTACTCACACTTGATGGTATACATAATATATGTCCCACGATAGTATGTTATCCAGCCATAGAAATATATTAAGAATAATGTTATAGCACTTCAAGGTTCTCATCATAGCGATGAACTACTATGAACTTATTATTAAGACAAATACCTTAGGTAATTATTACATTAAAGTCATTCATAACAATAATAAATATGTAATAATATGTTTAATATATTATTTAATACAAAAAAAATTCATGTAATCAAAGTAAAAATAGTTGGTTCTTAGGACACCAACTCTAAAAAACTCTCACTTGGACTAGAGACAATTTCCTACAAATTTCAGTCCACTAGAACTCGTGTGATAATCATGTTTCTTCTGTGTCAAGGATTTAGTCAAGGGGTCCCCCATGTTGTCTTATATAGAAATAAATCTCACTAAAACCTCGCCTCTCTGAGAAGAAACCCTCAAGAGATAATACTTCTGAAGCATGTGATTCGTCTGTTCATATGACCTAAGTTCTTTTGCGAGATCCAAAATTGTTGTATTATCACAATATCTTAGATGAAATTATGCATCCAAACTACTTTTTTAGATGCCTCAGAAGACACAATATACCCAGACTCTTTTGTAGAATCTATGACCACAGCCTAGTTTGAGCTCTTCCATCTCATAGAAACTCTATTCAAAGTGAAGATGTATCATGTTTGAGACTTCATGTCATCTTGATCAGTTTGAAAATGACCATATTCATATCATCTGATTACTAGATCCCCATCTACTCCATAAACTTGGAATATATCCTTAGTATACCTCAGATACATAAGGATGGTCTTGACTACCATCCAATAGATGTCAATTGGATCAGCTTGATATCTACTTAACACACTTAATGTGTAGGTGACATCTATCCTAGTATATAGAAAAACATACACGACTAACCCAATTGTTGACACTACTAGAAAACTAACCTATACCCACAGTTTGGAACCATGTGTATAGCCCCCAAATCGATGGGTATAGTCTATACCCATGATTCCATAAACTATTGGTTACTGAGGCATTGATATAGATCTATAACCTTGTTTTTATAAAAACTCTGGATATAGCTCTGGAGAATTCAATAATACCCATGGTTTACAAAACCATGGGTATATATTATCACACCATAAATAATATATCCATAGTTCATTGAATCGTGGGTATAGATACTTTCCCCATATAGGAAGTATCAGCCTTCCTACCATCCTTGACCTGTAAAAAAATACACACTAGTTACAAACTACAACCACAGTACATCGTATTCTATCTTCCCATTTTGGGTTCACAAATTCAGTAATATCCTTAATCAGACTATCTATGAGTTTCACTCTATTATGTTTTCATGTTTTTAAGACTAATCTAAGTGTAACAACCATCACATTTTAATTTTGTTTTAAAATAGTTGTGCAGGGTAGCATTCCATTGTCTCTAAAACTAAATTACCTTGTCATTTGACCCATTTTTGTTTGCAGATTATCTATAAAAGACTACTTGGATTCAATTATTTTAATAAATTTCTACAAAATATCTTCTAAATTAGTTTCATAATTTCATGGTACAAATATATTTTGATACTAATTTATTGTCAGGAAAGGAATAACAGGGGTAGTAATAGGTTTTTTAAAGACCCCATGGGGTCTCTAAGACAAGTTGGGCGATTCTTATAGCTAAATTTGTATTCATATGAAATGACAATATTCTAATAGAAGAAAATATAACCTAATTTATACATGAATAGAACTGAAATAAAACCTCTAAAACATCAATAAAAATAAATGAAAGGAAATATCAAGATCATCATATATATATATTACAACTCATGTTAAAATAAGAATATGAAGCATCTTAAAAGAATTGAAACAGTTCAAACATATATAAAAAGTTTGAAGCACCTTCCAACTCTACTTTTTCCACATTTATAGAGAGTGAATTGGAATAATGAAAGAAGCCAGTCATAAATTTGCATGTAATTCTATTTGGACCAACATAAAATGAAATAAAAATATATTACAAGTATTATGATTTAAAAAAAAGTCTATCAATACAAACAGTTCCTTGTTGAAATAAGTGTGAAAATAAGAAAATTTTATTATAGGTTTTTAGTTAAAAAAATATAAAAATCAAATAAATTACATAAAAAATTAAAGAATACTAGGTCATGGCTATGAACTATGATAATCAACTTCACTGTCTTCAATTCCAGTCTCTTCCCTTGTTCTTCTCCTCACTACCTCCTCCATGATTTTTCCTAGCTAAAAAATAAAAAAATAGATAAAGAGACATCTACAATGGGACATAGAAAAAATAGTATAATAAACATCGATTAATTACACAATATTTTTATCCCACATATAATCAAGTCAAGTTGAGTCAATTTAGTATACTACTCGGGTTTGAATTCAATTAAATATAGATTTTCAATATTGAACTCAACTCAAATTTAAAATCAATCTATTTTAGTTTGATCAATTAAGGTTGATTATAGAAGTAAAAGAAAAAAAACAAAAAAAACAATAAATATATATATATATGTATGTATGTGTTTGGGGGGGATCCACCATAAATACATATGATGGAGAGCTATTCCACTAAAAAGGGTCTCTCCCAGCTTGAGCCACAAGCATAATTTGATAACGTGACCAGAAAATGATACAAAATTAGCAGGATTATGTTAAAATTTCCTACATAATTAATAAAGAGTTTGTGTTCATGATGAGATGATTAATAATCATTTCATTTTTATGTATATTTTTACAAGATTAATTTGACATGAAATGATGTATTTAATGAATCATTCCATTAACTGAACCTTTAATTAAACATTTTGTATTAAGCAGTGGTGAAATTTGACCCATTTAACCCATTAAATTTTTAAATATTCTTGTTAATCATGTTGGTTAGAGTCATCGTGTCATATTATTTAAAAATAAACATTTCACTGATAATATTAAATGAGTAAACATGTCGTCTTCGTGATTGGTTCTTCTAACACATTAAATAAATAGGTCATGTTCATTGTGAATATATCTCTGTATGTATCAGAAAATGACATGACTCAAACATAACCCACCCACATGAATTTATATCCCCTATCTTGAACTCAATTAAGCTAAACCAAACAATTCCCCTATATATATATTGGTCTTTTTAAGGATACTTACAGTATTAATATCATAAAAAATTATGTTGACAATCAAATTCATCTCGACAAAAGTTTGATTATCTTGTGGGTATCATTGATTCATTTACACCAATAATTTCCCACCACACAGTGTGTCTAGGGAATGAAAAAAGTAATCAATTATATTATTGCAAGTACCTTTAAAAACCAGCAAGAAAAATCCAAATATGGGGTAAAAACCATGATGGCCTACTTAAAAGCACATGATCATTTTCTTTTTTAATAACTAACATGATAAAAAAATAAAGAAAAAATGATAGGATTGATGAAATCAATGAAATGAAATGTATTTGGGAATACAATATATATTAATTGAAATGAAATTATCATAACCCTATCATATCAACATGGGGGGTAAATTCTTCTCTTACATAGCTCATTTGGGAATTGTCTTATTTTCCTAGCTTCCACAAAGATATATTTCTCACAACAATTACCACAATAGTCTAATTAATTATGCCATTATAACATATCCCTTGTCTGGAATTTGTACAAAAACAAAAAATATAAAAAAAATTTAATTTATGTTTTTCAACTGTGAATCTGCGAACCTTTTGTTATAGTAATATTTCATGTAATGAAATGAAACAGTTCAAACATGTTCAAAAATATTAAAGCACTATCAAACTCTTCTTTCTCTACATTTATAGAGAATTATTTGGCATATTCAAAGAACCCAATCATCAATTTTCATGTAATTCTGTTTGGACCAACTTCTAATCAAATAAAAATAACTCTTTTTCTTAACAATGAATGAAAAACATATCTTTTCAAAAAATAAACCAAAAAAAATATTTTTTATGGAATAAAGATAATAATATATTTATAATTCAATAATTAATCCACTAGAAATATGTTGATCATAATTTAAAACCTCCAATGTATTAAATCTATCTATTTTTAACTAAAAAATTAAAATTTTACTAAGGAAAATCCATGCATAAATTTAATGGGGTTTGAAATCATGACACCTAAGGGAATATCCTTATAAAATTATGTTACAATCTATTTAAAGGGACAGAGTGTTTGAAAATAGTTGAATCATACTATATGGAATATATTTAGAATATAAAATATCAATTGGTATGTTTCTTTCATGATAAATGTACTCGATCACCTCTTCATGATAAATCTAACTCCTCTATTACCTAAAAATATTGGCAATGTCTTATTGGTTAGGGTTGGGACCTAAGATGTAATTCAATAACAGAGCTGAGTGTGATTCTGTGGTTTACCAGGAGATATTGTATCATTTGAAAATTATAATTTCACTCAATATAGCATATGATTATATGATGAATGGGTTCCCCTCTCTATAGGGATAATTGAAACCCAACACCACCATATCCTATGTGTTATGTATGAATTATCCACCTCACATGATCGTGCCTTAATGGGATCACAACTAGAATTAAAATTAATCTCAATATTTAGTGCTTCCCAACACACTTATCATCCTTGTGAACCACCTACACTATCTACATGGATATGATAAATATAAATTCAATCCACCCATGAGTTTTAAATGAGAAAGATTCTGCCACACAATGACTCCAACTATACTAATAAGATAAGAATTATGGTTTTTAAGAAATCTATAATCACTTTAGAAACTAGAAGTATGGTCTAATAATGAGACCCCCAGATAAACCAACATCCTATAAAATCCACTATAATATGAGAATTACATTCACTATATTTGATGTATACATTATTGAAAAAAGTATCCATGAACTTCTCAATATACACATGAAAAATAGAACCCCCAATCAGCTACCAAGGGGATTCTAAATTAATCCTACCCATTTTCCGTATTAAAACAGAAGCTCAATAAAAACTAGTTTTAATCAGTTACAAAAAAATTAATTGTAATTAAATTTGAATACATTTATGTTGGTCTATGATGTAAGGAGTGATAAATCCCTGCCTCACATTCCATGATGGAGAGATATATTTTACAGGCATACCTTTGTAACACAAATAAACCAGTACATATAATAATTGAAATAAAATTGAAATGAAAAGAAAACTAACTGAATCCCCATTACCAGGGTTAAATCCAAAACTTTATATTTTTGATGTTGTCTATAGTTTACATCATCAATTTTACCCCATTATTCATTTATTTCTTCTAGAAGACTATTGTTTTAGTCTAATAATTCCATGAACTAGGAATCCCACACGATTTAGCTTCAACTTCATATCAAGAAGATATTGGGGGTAGCTTCCATCACTGAAAAGATAGGGAATAAATGGTGTTTTTGAAAAAATAAAATCGGTAGCCAATATAACCTTAAAAATACTGTCTACACAATATTATTTTCTCTATTGAATCATGGTATCCCACATCTCTTTGTATTTCTTAAAACCAAACCTCTATGCTTTCAAAAATCGACAAGAATTGAACTGTAAGGAATTAAAAGAAATTATTTCAAGCAAGACGCAGGTTGTAGTGGAGGAAATGTATATATAAGCTTAAGTAAAGTACTGTTGTTATTTTGGAATACATGGTCGGAAATGTTCTTGATAGTATCCCTTTAAATACAATAATTTTAGAGTATATGTTCAAGGAAACCAATGTCAATTCCTTATTAAATTTGAATGAATTGACTTATAAAATTGTAAAATTGCCTAAATAAATCCCATTTAATGCCCTTGATGAAAACATAATCAAAATTAATTTCATTGAATGAACAAATTCACATCATACAAGTAGTCTAGTAGTCCAAAAAAATATCAGATCCAAAAAAAACCACACTATACCTATAAATCAAATAAAACATACATGTACATCCTAATCCATAAAAGTAGACAATTAAAGTTATTAATGTAGTTGCACAAGTATCCCTTATAAGTAAAAAACTAGATGGGATTAATATCCCCTCATCATCAACATCCCCATCCCCATGCCCATCATTATCATTATCAGTAACATCATTAATAGCCTCATCACCAACAGCACCATCATCAACATCATCATTAACAACATCACCAACAACAAAACCATCAATTTCCTCATAACCAATATCTCTATCTCCACCACCTTCATCAAAACTAGGACCCTCATTGGAATCACCCAAGCTATCATTTAAAGAGTAAATTAACTCCATATACAAATTAAAAGTAGTAAAAGCATCTAATGGTAGTGACTGACTAAAAATTTTAATATATTTCATGAAATGTTCAGTTGTCAACTTACTTATATCATGCTCTTATTTTCTTCTTTCCTTCTCTTCTATATCTATATTATTTACCTTAACTACTTATTCAAAAGTTATATCCATCTCAAAAGTCTAAGAGACTTGATAGGAGCCCGATGAGGACTAATACCTAGAGAGGGTGATGTTTTATCATGGTCGACATTGGAATCCCCCTAGGTGCTCCACACCTAACACCTGACTCAAATGATCTTGTGGCCTAGAGTTTTCAGCTTCTTTATCCTCAAGGGGATCTAAGGTAGACTTTTGAAATTATAAACATCATATTAAATTATGAGTTTGTATAAATATTTGAAATTTAAATAAAAATCATACAATATTATCTTGTGTTTTTGAATTTACTTCACTTTCATCCTCTTATTTCTATTGAAGAAAAATAATTTTCTACAAGGTACAAGACCATTGATGCCCAATACAGCTTACTACAAATGAGAAATACTGAGATCTGGATTATAACCATATATGAAAAATTCAAAAATATGGATTCAAGTAAGTTGTATCATATAGATAAAAACATTGAGGTAAATGACACTAATAAAAGATTGGTGGTTTAAGGAATGTGTGGTTTGGTGAATAAACTCTTTAGAGGATGCACTCTAAAGTGGGTTTCAGGTAATTTTGCTACATTTTTAGAAAATGTATACAATACTTCTCCTACTGGTATAAGATTTAATTTCTTGGAAACATGTACTATCCAAGGGTAGCTATGATGAATTTATGAGGAAATATTATCAATGAAATAAATTAGTGAACGAGAATCCATCAACAGTTCCAATAAAAAAACATTTATGAATAAATATTTTGGTGGTTATTTATTGATGTTCTTTCTTCTGGGTACTGAGTTGTGTGCTCTTGGGTTTGGTCCAATTTTCTATGAAAAGCTAAAAAAGGAGTAATATAAATTAATATAATATTTTAATTCTAAATAAATTAATTTGTGATTCTTCATGCTCGGGCATTGTAGTGAACCCAAATGTGTGTACATATGTCATTCTATATTTGTTATTTTTGTTTTTCTCTAAATATTCCTAAAAAATTAAATAAAGGTAATAGAAATTACATTTTATTTGAAAACAATTAAAGATTGGTAATACCTTAAACTGTTCATTCTTCAAATGGGCGATCATTCTTTTGATATTGGGTTTTGGGATCATCAAGGTTTGTGGGTACACCCTCTAAATCAGTACACACTCTGATCCTCCAACAAATATATAACTAACACTTTTATTACCACCATAACTCTCCAAGATCCATCAACCTATAATCTTTTGAATATTCACCATTATAAAATTTAAACTAATTTTCATTGAACATGTTAATTCATATAAATATATTACAAATATAGATATAAATTTATAAAATTTTCTTACCCATATCTACACCCATGCCCTATCCTTGACGTCATCACTAATATATCTCCATGAGAATGGTTCCACCAGAAATATATCATGGTATTTGGATAAAGTGACCATGAAACTTCTACACTGCCTAGCATTTTTACCTACCATTTGATTTTGAGCATTGTAATCCACCATAATATGAGTTTTGCAATTCCAGGATTTTTGCATACGAGTGCACCCATGTAGCCTACCAGAAGATCCCACTAAATAATATGATAGGGTAAAAAAGAAGATTTAATTGATTATACAATAGGAAAAAAATGAAATTATATAATTTGGAAAAGTTATAATAAAAAAACTAATGTCGGCTCTTGAATAGGTGTGATGCATCTGTTTAATATCATGGATCAACAGACATTGAAGGAGGTATCTGTTACACTACATGCTCTGGATGATCTTCATTCACTATAGTAGAAGTAGAAAAAATATACTCATTATATATAGTATGGATGGTAGGAAAAGGATGTGGCATAGACATGTCAAAATATGGGTAGTAGGTTTGGGGAAACATGAATGGATATGGAAATGGTAAATGTGAGAACATCAGTTAAGTTAGTGTATAAAGGGACTGGGAAGAAGAGGTTAAATGATATGATGATTGGGTAATGGATGGGAACATTCCAAGAGTATCAAGTAGAAGACAGACATGTGTGGTATATGGGGTGTCCACTGATAGGTCAGTATAGGAAGTGGTAAGATGGGTGCTCCATCTTGGTCTTGGAGGATCCCTGCTCGGACCCATATGGGTAAGGGAAGTCAACTCTGGTGGAACTGTATATCCCTAAAATACATTTGATAAAGAATATTAACATGACATTATATTTAATGAAGAATAAAAATATTACAATTATTATAGTCACCAATGGAACCAGAAGATATCGCCCACGGTTTCATCTTTCAAAATCAAAATCCAATAATCTCGTCATATGATCTTTTGTAGTATTATTTATAATCTTCATATGAATGAAATGTACATTATTTATAAATTTTTTAAAAAAACATGCATTTTACCTAGAATTGAAAGAAAAAATCAATGTCATAAAATCTTTTAGTAATAATAATTTAAAACCAAGTTATACAATTTTTAAAAACCTATTTTTAACCTAGATTTCAAAATTGAAATAAAATTAATTAAATGAAATGAAATAAACATTACTAAAATAGACATATATTTCCAAAATAAACATAAATTAAAGTAATTACATTAATACCAACCTGAGACACTCATGTCAAGGTAAACTGGGTGATCTCTGAACATATATGGTTGGTTCTAAATATTACCCACCACTACCTCATGTTCAACATCAAATCTCATAATCGAAAATTTTGATTCATCAAATGAAATATTTTGTTCAGCACCAATGGGGGAATCAATGGTGAAAATTTATTCCCTAGCAGAATGAAAAATGTGTCTTGGGATTACCTCATTAATGAAACCATATTCAGGTCTTAGATGATCTTTCACTTAAAATGTTTTTCCATTGATTCCAAAATGTATGGTTAATTGGTATGAAGGAATTTACTCATGTCAATTACTCTAAATACACAATCATCAATAAATATACCCTATCACATCATTGAATCCAAAAATTAACATTTCATCTTAGTGACTTGACCTTGAGAGTATTAACCCAATAAAAATATATTCTCAACTAGTTCAAAATAATACACATCTTTAAATTTAGGTTGACTATCTGATGCACTGGCTTAACAATCCATTGTAGCAGTTAAAAAACTATATTATGCTATGTTCTAATTTTCACTGCTCTATCAGTTTTAACAAATTTATTTCCATGGATTATTAAATATTTTCATTCATGAACCAAATAATTGACACCAAAATCCAATTCTTTTAATTCTTGAGAAATGGAGTTAGAAGGTAAACTCGATACCTAAAATAGATATGAGTAAAACAATTAAATGGATATCTATATTTTAATCTAATTAAAGTAATGTCCATGCTTGTTATTATAGCCAATATAGAAACACTTAGCTATGAAAAGACTCTATTTCTCAATGGAAGAGATCGATGAACTCTACTTATAATTTATTTATGTCACCTAAATAAAATTATAATAAAATTATATGGTATATGTAAAATTATATAGTATGAGACAACATTTAGATATATAAATTACATACGTTAAATAGTCATTGAACAAACAAAAGTTAAAAAAGATTGTGTGATGTGTCATATCTCACTCTTCAATGCTCAATGTAACCAATGTATATAACCCAAAAATTCCTCGTATTTTGGGAATAGATGGAAATGAAGGCTTAATTCCCTCATAATGCTCATATTTATTTCTAATTGGTTGATTATTTCTTGTGCTCACATTATACAAATACAATGAACAAAAAATCAATACATTCTCAGTACAGATAAACCCGCATAATGGAACCTTCAGGATAATTCTTATTTTAGGCATATTATTTCATTATGCACATATTTCTTTCAAAGGGATACATCTATTAAAAAGTGATGGATCCCCCAGAAGTGTCTCAATTTAAAGATGAACTATTAAATGCATCATGTAGGTGAAAAGGGATGAATTAAAAAAATTCAACTCGTACAAAATTAATGGTTCCACTTGCTGCATTTTTTATCAAGAATAACTTGGATAACCTTTTATAAAAAATTCCTCTAAAAAATGGAACAACTGAATCACTACCACCCTTAAATTATTTGATAGAAATTTCTAAATTGCTATTTGAATCAATTCATGATGAAGTATGTGATAATCATAACTTTTTAGTGATTTTAGTTTCAAATATTTTCTATCAAATCATTTATATATGTTTCAATAATAGCCACCTGGAATGATGATATTCTCCAATAATACTAGAAATTAATCTTTCTATAACAGTTTCATCACATAATAAGCCCAAGTAACTTTCCATTGGTATTTTCCAATACACAAAGGATGCATTTTTGGTCGAATACCCAAATCCAACAAGTCCCGATGATATTGAAATTAATCTTTGGTATTATTATGAACATTTAGAAGAGTTTAAAGTATTATTTCACATATATTTTTCCCAATATGAATTAACTCTAAAGAATGACATAGCAATTTGGTATACTAATATATAAACTCAAAAAAATACTTCTCTTTTTCCAATTGTAAGTGGCTTCAAGGTGAACATTATTCCTCTTTTTAGATTTTAAATGACCTTTCCCTAATGTAAAACTGAGAAATTTTAATTCTTTAACTACATAACATCCTAAAATATGTTGAGGTGGTTGTTTAATGTCAACAGTATTATCAAACCTCTGATGGTTCTTCTTGTATTGATGATCCATTGGAAAGAATCATCGATGCCCTATAAAACTAAAAACAAGAAGACATGTAATCCTTATTGATCATGTATTCTTCATACAAATGGGAAATTATTGTTTTCCCTTTGTTCTAAAACTATAAATAATTGCATTAAATTAGCCACGAGCTATGAGTAGTAAACATCTGACCAAATATATTAAAACCATCCTTTGATAGACCCAATCTGACATTACTCAACTTAGTTGAAAAATCAAGATTTTGTGAAAAAAATGTCCTCTATGATAATCTATCTATAGGATGAACCAACGCATCATTATCTTTAATTCTCTCAGTATCAGGTCATCACATATTCGATGATATTTCTATTAACATAGATAGATTTTAAAGTCTGTGAATCAATATAAAGGGTCACATAACTTTTTGTGGCACATGAGATAGTGTTCTATATGCGTTTGGATTCCATCAATATACTACATTCTTTACAGTAATTATAGTCAGTTGTTTCCTCCCAAAATAAACTATAATCTTTCAGATAATCATGTACTTTATTAGTAGAAAATACAAGCTGCATAATTAAATTCAATGTAATGTAATGATTTGAGGGAATATTTACACCATCAGGAAGAAAGACATTTAAAAATGTAAGAATTAATCAATGGTGGTATTAGATATTCAGTACATGGTTTTCCCATGATATAAACATATTAAAAATTCCCACTTGGTCAATTAGTACATTCATGATATAATGGGGTTATGGAATCATCAAATATTTTTTCCACTCTCTCAAAATAATCATCTTTATTATTTTCCTTATGTGTATTGAAATCATTTCCTTCTTTAACTCGCATACTATCTCTCTTAGGATGATTCACAAATGTAAACTGATCAAATATAAAATTCTTTATTCCACTTCTTTAATTTCATTCATGAACAGTTGAAGATTGAATTCTTTCCACCATGGTGATACCAAACATAATAGTTTTTCTGAAATCCAAATTTTTTTATATGGTAGCTAACATATTCTCAACTTATCAATGGTCTTCAAAAACATTTATATCATGGACATAGTATTCAACCTCCATCTGAAGCATTGTTAAATGAAAAATCTAAATTATTATCTAAATTATTTTGAAACTCCGTTGAAATATGATCAGAATGATACATCAATCTTTTATCCATTCTATAATAAAGAAAAAATTTATCTTCAAATAAAAAATGCATACCATAATTAAAAAATTCATCATGATCAAATTTATTATTAAATTAATAAAATCATACTAGTTTTTAGGAAAACAAGGAATAAGAGAAATAGTATATTCTATAAGCGATGAAGAATAAATATTTGTAGCACTGGATTCAAAACTATAAGATTGGGTAATCATATTTAACAATTAAATGTATGGATTTACTTGATTCTATATTTTTTTGTTTAGTTTAATTATTTTTTTATCATCATTCATAATGTAATTATGTAAATATCATCTTTATCAAATAATTATTTTCAAAAAATACACAATAGTTTTAAATTGTTTCAAGACATCCATTTTTTTATGATAAACTATTTAAATATCATGGATTTGGAAAATAAAAAGTTTCTAATTATTATACTTCCTTGGTATTATGTGTAATGTGTAATAGTATACATAATTAATAATTCTTTTGGTCTCAAGAATATTTTATGTTAAATAGTGAAACACAAAGATCATTATTCTTTCATAATCCAATGTAATGAATCATTAATATCAAATATATTATAAAAATAAAATCAATGAGCGAAGATCTAAAACCAATTGTTTTTATTGTAGCTAACAAAACAATAGTATCAAGAGGGATTGAATTGGAGATGAAAAAAAACACTATTTTTATCCCACTTGATAACAAAATTTTATTAGGGGAACAATTTATAATCAAATAGAATATCTCATAGAAAAAAAATTAAAGGGATATAAACTATAAAAATTAAAAATATTAGAACATAAAAAATGAATAGTTTAATGTGATATGAAAAATTAATATTAAAACAAAAAAACAAATGTATGAAGTACTATATATCAATACAAATATTCCATTAATTATTTTTATTACCAAACACAACCAATCATGGATGAGATCATTTTCACTACATATCGATAAGAGATTTGATAACCAATATCAATTCATCAAAGTACCAACAATGAACATCATTGATATTTCTCTAATAAAAAAACAAACCTATTTTCACTTTTACATAAGGATTCATAGCTTAGCCAAACCATTTTTCATGGACAAGGAAAAAACTATTTTAAAATTTATTTTAGATTAGGTTAGAATCACTAATTCACTACCATTTAGTGTAGGAACAATCATGTGTTACATATGAGTACATCTTGATACTAAATATACAATGTAGACTAACAACACAATGAAAAGATAAAAATGATAAACTAGAAAAAGATGAAAATGATATTATGGTGTAGATATAATTAACTTAAAACATTGATTGTTAGTGTAGAATAATTAGATATAGAATATCCTTTAATTACTTAGAAATCCATATTAGTAGTGGATAAAATAATTAATGTTTCCCATATAGGAAGACTTCTATATCCATAATATAAATGATTTGTCTCTCATGGTCTGATTAATTTTGGCCATTTTTATATAAAAACTGTAATGGTTAATTACTTAAACAAAATCTTTATAATCTTCTTCTTGTTGGTGTTTCCTAAATACACTTCACAACCTTTATGCACAATGTTTAGATATAAATAAGGATATATGATTTTTACTTATATATAGAAATATGACGTGTATTCTTATTATCACAAACCCATGAATCTATTTAATATAGTGTTCTGACATTTAATGTAATCTTAGTAATAAATTGATAGCATGTTCTCTTTATTGTATCCTTATAATAATAATTTATATAGTTTTCTTCATGTGATATTTGATCATGAATTCTATAACAGTGTCTAAGAATCCAGGATGTTTCATAGACGAGCTTCCTAGATATATAGTTAGTGTAACTTTTGATCTCCAATATTATAATTTTTTATAATATAATAATCATAAATTATGATACTCTATATAAAATATCGTTAGATAAACTAGCTTCCAATTAATTCACGATGCAACTGAAGGTTCACATCATGAACCATTAATCCAAGAGGATATGTAATATAATTTTCTCTAAACTAAAATGTATAATATTATAAATTTTCCAAATTCTAGCATATAGTGAATAAATAAAATATTTTTTGATATGCTAATAATGTAATGTAATCAGTCTACAAAAAGTGTAACATTTTCAAGTAAATCATAATATATTTTCTTGCTCTAAAAATATATATATATAAGAAATATATTCAATGAGTAAAAAAATAAAAATATGCATACTTTTTTCCCTTGGAAAGAAATCTAAAATTATCAATATGTTCTAGATTCATCATAAATAAGATATTTATCACTATAGAAAATATAATACGTATCATTTTTTTCATATATGTAGTATTTTAAATACATAAGAGGAATCCTATATAATACATGATACTTAGAAAACATTCATCAAATAATAATGAACAACAGATTAATAATATTATTAATAATGAATAAATAACTCAAGAATAGATAGGGGAATATATAATTATCCAAGAGATCAAAAAAATTGAGAATACAATACAACAAAATCACCCATTTTGATAATTGCAAAACTAAAATAAATCTACAATACTCTCCCACTATTTTTAATTGATCAAAGAGACCAAACATAATAGATCATGTTCTAAATAAATATAAACTTAAAATATAATGTGTGGTTCAAAAAATAATAAATATCTTCTCTAAATTTATAATATAAATCAACCAAAATTCATCTATACTAAACAAAAATACATTAAATATAACCAAATCATGTATACTAAACTAAATTGTGTAAAATATAACCAATCTGAACAAAACCAAAATATATAAGATATCAAATATAAATGAAACAATATGAAATTATACAAAATGAATTAATAAAACCAAAAATAAACTAGAATCAATTAATCATACCATAAGAAGGATTAGGGACTCATTGTCAAAGAGGATAGGAATCATAAAAACACCCAATTAATGGAGAATGACAGACTAGTAGAAGCATCGGTCGTCTGGTGAGGGAAACACCACCAAACCTAGGGGGGATGTGTGACCTAGGGGGATGCTCGACTAGAGGAGGAGGACAAGGGTAGATGCATGTCAACTAGAAAAAGAGGATAAGGTTAGATGTGCATCGATCATAGGAGGAGGAGGGTCATTGGGTGAGGGAAATTTAGGGGGTACGGCTTGATGAGTAAAGGGGGGATCATGGGAGGGGAGAAATATTCTCTTCTCTATCCTAATGGTTCATTAAAACCCATTGGGATAAAGTATATATACCGAAAGTTTTAAATAAATTGTGGGGATATACTAACTCTATACAAACATTACCCATGGTTTACAAAACTATGGGTATAGATTTGTGGGGATAACCCCTATTTCAAGTAGTGTGAAGAATATGAAATCCTTTCCACTCTATTTATTTCCTCCTGGGTATGAGGAAACATTTTCTTTTAAAGATGAATTCAATTCTAGGCTAGAAAAAATCCCTTCTTGGATTGTTCTATATTGAATCTCTTTAGTATCTTGTCAATTTATGTACTTTGACTTAGGCTGATAAACCTATTGTATCTATCATGATAGATCCTAATCCCAATAATATATGTTGCCTCACCCAAGTATTTAATGGAAGACCATTCAATCAACTGCACCTTAATAGACTGTTAGACTGGTATTTCATTTCTAATAAGTAATATGTCATTAACATATACTATAAAGAAAATAAATGAACTCCCACTAAACCGTATATAGACAAAAGGATAAAATTCATTATTTTTTAAACCAAATTCCATTATGGATCCATCAAAAAAAATATTCTATGACCAGGATGCTTACTTTAATAAATAAATAATTTTTTTCAACTTTAATATCATATTGGAATTCTTTGGAGTCCCAAACCCTTCAGGCTGTGTCATTTAGACATCTTAATGAAGGTTTCTATTAAGGAAAGATATTTTTACATCCATTTTCAAAATTTCATAGTCATGGTAAGAAACAATGTAAATTATAACTTTGATGGATTTCAGCATTGCAACTGGTTAAAAGGTTTTATCATAGTCAATTCTTTGACTTTTTTAAACCCTTTTGAAAGCAGTCACTCCTTATAGGTACTGACTTATCCATCCATGTATAGTTTATTCATGAATACCCATTTTTAACCAAGGGGATTTACATCCACCAGAGTATATACCAAAATCCAAAAATGGTTTTTGTTTATCAAATACATTTTATAATTCATGGTTTATTTCTACATTGAATGTTCTTAATGCTTCTTTATAGGTGAGAGGAACATTATTATCAGCTAATAATGATTCATACTCCTTAGTAAATATAAAACCATACCATTATGTTTCTATAACTTCTTTTGAACTCCTACATTGTACTTGTGTGTCTAGAAGACTTTTTTTCTTCTGCAGGGCTTTGTAGAATCTGATCTTGTACCAACTCTTATGTTCCTTGAGACTTGAATTCATCAAAGTTTATCTCACTCCCACTTTATGTTTTTTATATTTTCTTCCTCTATAGGAATATGTAATTTCTTACCACTATAAACTTTCTTATTGAGGGTTCATATAGATAATGTCCCCTTATTTGTTAGGTTATCCGATAAAGTCACACTTTGTTCCTCAGGGTCCATGTTTTTAACCTAAATTGGCCTTAACAAACACTTTACTTCCCCACACATATAAATTTGATAAGATTGTTTTTCACCCACTAAAAAATTCATATGGAATACCATTTGTCGATTTAGTTGGTACTTGGTTTTGTATGTTTACCATTTTTCATAATGCATGTCCCAAAAATGATAATGTAAGACTCACATGTCTCATCATTGATCTCACCATGTTCAACAATATGTGGTTCCTCCTTTCTCTTACACCATTCCATTCACGTGTCTAAGGAGAAGTGAGTTCGGATAGGTTCCCATACTCTTGTAAGTAATCAATGAAGTCTTCATTAAGATATTCTCCATCATGGTCTGATCTTAGTTTCTTAATCTTCTTACCAAGATGGCTCTCAACTTAATTATTATATTCCTTGAATTTATTAGAGGAATCTAACTTATACATCATTAAGTAAATATATCCATATCTATTAAAATCATTAGTAAAAGTTGTAAAGTATGAGTAACCACCCCTTGATTTAATAGGAAATGGTCCATACACATCAGAATAAACTAATTCAATGCATTTTTTAGCCCTTTAACTTTTCCCACTAAATGTGAATTTGGTTGTTTTTTCATGTAAACATGTGTGACATACACCAAGTGGTTTTAGTTCAATAGAATCTAAATATACATCTTGATGTAATTTTTTCAAGAATTTTTCATTTACCTGAAATAGCTGGTGATTCTAAAGTTGTATGTGGTATGAGTCATGTGAAGTAACTTCAATACCTATTTCCATTACTTGGTTTATGTAATCCAACATGTAAAGACCATTATGTAAATATTTCATACCCTAACAAATGATATCTTTATAAAATAAACAACATTTATTTCTAAATTTGAAAATGAATCCATTTTTATCTTTTCTAGATATAGAGATAATTTTTTCGGTGATTGAATGCACATAATAACAACCCTTTAAAACCATGATCATTCCGGTTGGCAATGTGAGGTGGTAGTCCCCAATAAATCAAACTACATGTTTAGCTCTTTTGGATGCTCTTCGATCTACCTTCCCTCGGTCATTTTTTCCAAATATACTTGGTTCTTGTATTTGAATACATATGTGAGCTCCACAACCTATATCTAATACCAAATTTTTAGAAATAGATAAATTTCAGCTGATAACAAATGAACCTGAAGCTTCACCTTAATTCTTTAACTGGGTACAATTTTTCTTTCAGTTTCCCTTCATGCCACATGAGAAATAGATAGCATCAGGTTCCCTTGATTGTTCTTTGATCTTCTTTATCTTTTAAGATCATGATAAAACTTTGGTCTTAAACATATTTTCTTTCCCTTTCCATTTGTTTTCAATAAAAACATAAGGCTTTTTACGCTTCATAACTTTTTATACTTGGAGAAGGTGGACAAGAAGATCTAGTAGATACTTCTCACAATTTTTCATATTAAAATTCTCAAAAAAAAATCTAGAGAAGATCTGAAGGACTGATTCCATAATGATATTGGTGCTCAGTTCTTTAGGGATTTTAAACTCTAGAATCGATAGGTGCTCATTGTAGCCAATGATCATGACTATGTGGGGCCTAGCTGGGGAACCTGCTCTAAGCTAACTCTGAAATAGAGAATTAGAAATCTCATACCATTATTATCTTTCTCTCTCCTAGTAATGACCATATAGGTGATCTATCATGCTATACATGACCATGTTTTCGTGAGACTTCATTAGTTCACTAGATATAGGTGAAATCATCAAACATTGAACATCAACCACATTGTTCATACTTTTTTCATAGAATATGAACTCTATATAACTCTCCTTTTGAGTAAAAAACTCTGGAATTGAGTATTATAGCATTTAAGATTTTTTTATGGTGTAGAACAACCCAAAGGCATCTAAAACACTCCTAGAAATTACTATTGGTGAGTAGATTGTCTTTAACCAATATTGATATCTAGGATAGTGTGGATGGAGAGATTTTTATTTTATTCTATAATAAAAATAGAATATTATTTTACCTTTTCTTTATTACAAAATTTTTGATAAGTAATAAATTAATTTATTTTATTAAATCCCCCACTATTATATCAAGTCCCAATAGCCCTCACCATTTAACGTAGAATATCTGGTTTCTAGGAAATTATACTGGAAATGATCAATATTACCCTTCCTATAACCCCAAAAAAAAATTTGTTAAAGCTATTTTGTAGGTATTTAGGTAGGAAATCCTTTTACAGCTGTGGGCTTGTAGATCCTTAATTTTTTGAGTGGACTCCCCAATTCTGAAATCTTGACTTTTATTTTCACAACCCTTACCTCCAAATTACATTAAGTTGGGAAATGTATTGTCCTATAAAAGTAAAATGGTTAAGTAAACCCAACACCTTCATAATACCCCACACCCCATATAAAAGTAAGTGTC
The DNA here is from genome assembly GCA_963277665.1 of Viscum album. Classification (NCBI taxonomy): domain Eukaryota; kingdom Viridiplantae; phylum Streptophyta; class Magnoliopsida; order Santalales; family Viscaceae; genus Viscum; species Viscum album. The sequence goes on along the minus strand of OY728150.1, from coordinate 1,928,105,272 downwards.
TCAACAAGTGTTGGTCAAACACTAAGTTCTATTGAGTTTGGTTCCTAATCAATCAATAGAAGACTTCGTCTGACATAATATTAGATTGAGGGATTTTGTTTTATTATGCATAAATTTTTATCTAGTTTTATCCTTTACTTGTCTTGTTAATATTTAAGTGGATGTTTACGTAATTAATTAAAAATTCTTGGATAAAACATTTTACAAAATAAATTTTATTTAAATTCCATATTTTCATATTAATTAATTTATGTGATCATGGTATTGAAAAAATAAATATAATTTTAAAGCATTACAGAAAATTAATAAAAATTAAATGACCTGATCGTGAGCTTATCTAATATTTTATTTAATTTTTAGACATTAAATCAAAATATAACCTAAGGAAAATAACTCTTTATGATGGATTTTTCATGAGCTACAATATTCCACATGTCCACCTATATATCACTGAGTTGGCACCATTATGGTTCTTTCTTGAACCATATCCACATGTCGTGGGATGCTCCATTAATTAAAAAATATTTATTACTCACATGCTGGTGAGGGGAACCAAATAATTGGTTAATGGGAATTACATAAATATCCATGGACACGTAGGTCATATATAATAATGGAGGGAGCAATGAACCACAAACCATATTTTAATTTAATATTAATTAATTCTAAAACCATGCAATAAATTTAATTTAATTATTGTCAACACATACATAGGTCTTGATCAAGCTCATGATTGGTTTTAGATGCAACCAATATGAAAAAAAGTAACTAGATATCATTTATTTATTTGTTTGTTATTTATTATTAAGATGAGCATGATTGTATTATTTAATTAATAAATTAATTAATTCCCTTTCATCTTAACTATCATCCAAACAAAATTAGAGATTCCCATCAATTTGGAATTCAAGGAAAATAAATATAAAAACCATTAATGATGTATTTATTATAGTAAATTAATTGACCATTTAAAACTCTTTAAAACCATTATTATTTTTTCAAACACATAATTGTGTGCCAATCAATAAAATTACTTTTTAATGCTGAAATTTTTCAAATTTAATGTAATGTTAAATTTTTTATATTAATGAGAGACTACATGATGTGTATATTAATATACATTCCATTTACCACGGTTTTAGTATATCCAACTCACATGCCTAAGGATTTATTGTGTTATCTCGACTAGACTACAGGGTGTGTACATTGTAGCTACGCACTCTATATCTGCTTACAGAATGTGCTTTGGACATAGGTTGTGTAACCTAGATTTACCGGCCAAAGGTTTGGAACTTCTTAATGGCATCCCCGATCATTTTTAATTTGTTTGTAAATCTCTGAGAAAATGGAATACTAAACAGACATGATTAATATGTCGATAACATTTTAATACAAATGAGATTAAATAAAGAATAACATGAAATAGAATTATAACCACGATTTCACATAGATCAACAATTAAATAAATAATTATAAATTTAAACATAACCTCCCTCTGATACCACTTGTTGGTTCTGAGCATAGTAGAAGTTTTTCATTATGGGGAGATATATTAAAATATATTTTAATAATCATTTTTCGAAACCAAGAGCGGGGATCTATCAGTTCAAATTATTAATTAATTTATTAAATATTTTAAGAAACAAATACCCAAGCTTAGGAACTTTATTTGTTGGTGATTATTGATCTTCTAAAAATGAACTTATGGATTACCTTAATTGTTCTTGTGAGGATCTAAGGATAGAATCCCTCTAGAGGAGATCCACACGTTCACCAATGGTCTCTTAGAAAATAAAATCATTCTCTGGGTGATAGCATGGTGAATCTAAGGTCTTGTGTTTTTCATTCTTGATCACTCGTTATTTGGTCTTAAATAAGTTCTCTCCTATGATTCTTATTCTTGAGGGAGAGGGGAGGATGGTTAGAGAGAGTATAGGTTGTGAGAAACAATTCTTTATTCCCAAACTTGGTATTGGTTTTGAATACTTTAGAAAATATACTTTTCTGTCTATTTATAGATCTAGAATTTTGGTTACAAAATATAATTGCATCAGTTCCATTAAATATAATTATAAACATTAATGAAATATCATGCCACATATTATTATTGTCATTATTATTATTATTATTTGGTGTTCTAACTTGTGAAAAATGAATAAATAATATTTACCATCTAGTAAATAATAATTTTAGCATCAGATAAGATCTTGTCCCATTCAAACTCCTCTTTAATTTATTGAACACCCAAATAAATGTTTTATTCTCTTGAATAAATATTTTATTCACAAACAAGTAAATAAATATTTAATAAATATTAAATAAAATATATATATATATATTTTATTCATAATCTGGTGAATAAATATTTATTTAATTTATATTATTAGTATAACATGAATAAAATTATTTCTCTGTCTTGAGAATAATATTAATTAAATTAAATTCGAATATAATTTAATCAAGACCAATAGAAACACTTAATTTGTGACCCTCTATTATTCTTTCTCATTGACATTAGTTGCTCTTGCTTAAAGTCAAAGATTACTGTCTAGAAACAGGTCATGGAACCCAATAGAAAGAACTTAAAGTTATATTGAAGATAACCACATATGAACACTCATTATGTAATATATCCCTTTTGTCACAATATCTTATCAAATAGGTTTCATGATGGTGTCATCAACCTATATGATCGATACATCATTCATTGACTATCTAAAATAAAGTCATAGTTACACCATGGCCATCGAATTTAGAGATATGGTTATATTTCAATCAAAGGGATAAGATATCAAATTCTCTAAAGATGGAAAGGAATAATCCTTCCTTGACTTGTCCATTAATAAAATTCCATTCCTGATGCACCTAATATACTATACTTCGTGACAACATATGGTGTGATACTTTTATTTAGAAAATCTAAGTGTGCAAGTCATGACATGCATTAATGATAATCTTATAGTATAAGGATAATTACACATGCTCATATATTAGAATATCTTATGAAAAAAAAACATGCATAATTCCTACAGGTGGGTCTTTTCTCATAATATCCTTTCTTGGAGATTACTAAGTGTGAACTTCATGAGATTAAGTCTCATCTACTTATAAGTTACTCACACCCAATTTTGTATATACAATGTGTCCCATCATAACATGTCATACAACCATATAACTATATATGGAATATTTTAATAGTACTTCAAGGTTATCTTCATAGTGGAGAACTACATGATCTTATCAATGCAACAAATACTCTAGGGAATTATTACACTATAGTCATACAGAATAATGAAAAATATGTAATAATATGTTTAATTAAATATTTAATACATAAAATATATTTATAATAAAAGTATAAATAGTTTTTTCTTAGGAAACGAACACTAACAAACTCTCACTTGGACTGGATCCAACTATCAATGACTTTTAATCTACTACACCTCACATAATAATCATGTTTCTGCTGAGTCAGGACTTTATTCAAGGGCTCTTCCATGTTGTATTCTATGGAAATATTGTTCATTTCAACCTCACCTCGATGAGAAAAATCCCTCAAGAGATGATACTTATGAAGTATCTTCTTCATCTACTAATGTGACGTTAGCTCTTTTGTGAGAGCCACCACTATAGTATTATCACAATTGAGTTTGATGGGATCTTTACTGTTGGGTGTAACATCAAGATCTGGGATGAAATTTTGCATCCCAAATGCCTCTTTAGCTACCTAAAAAGCTGAAATATACTCATAATCTACTTTAGAATATGCGACCATAGCCTAATTTGAGCTCTTCTAGCACACAACATATCCATTCAATATGAATATGTATCCCATTTACGAATTCATATCATCTTGATCATTTTGGAAACTCAAATCATTATATCATCTAATGATAAGTTCCCCATCTCTTCCATAAACTAGGAACATATCCTTAGTAAGACTGACATACTTATGTAAAGTCTTCACTGCCATCCAATGGTGGTCACTTGGATCATCTTGATATCTTCCTACCACACTTAATGCATAGGCTACATCTAGCCTAGTACATATCATAACATACATAAATGACATAATCGAAAATGTATATGGAATAATTTCTATACTATTCCTTTCCTCATGGGTCTGAGGAATCATTTTATTAGAAATATGAATTCTATATAACGTTGGAGACAGTCCCCACTTGGATTGTTCCATATTAAATCTATTCATTATATTTTTAATATATTTACATTGACATAGGCTAAGAAACCTCTTGTATATATCACGATTGATCTTGATCCCAAGAAAATATACTTCCTCACCCATGTATTTCATGGAAAATAATTTATTCAACAATTCTTTAACAGACTGTAAGACACATATTTCATTTCCAATACGTAATATGTCATCAACATAAACTATTTAGGAAATGAATTCACTCCCGCTAAAATTTTTGTAGACACAATTATCACATTCATTATTTATAAAACGAAATTCCATTATGGATTCATCAAAACAAATGTTTCATGGCCTAGATGCTTACATTAGTCAATAAATTGATTTTTAAAACATTCATATCTTATTGGAATCCATTAGAGTTACAAACCATTTAGGTTGTTTCAAGTATAAATCTTCTTGAAGGTTCCCATTAAGGAAGTCTGTTTTTAAATCCTTCTTCCAAATCTCATAGTCATGGTAAGCTATAATGACAAGTATAATTAGGATTGATTTCAACATTGAAATTGGTGAAAAGTTCTCATCATAGTCAATGCCTTGATATTTTTTAAACCCATGTTCAAACAGTAACGCCTTATAGGTATGGACTTATCCTTCAATGTCCATTTTCTTTCTGAAAACCCATTTGAAACCAATAGTATTAATGTCTACATAAGGTTCTACCAAAATCTAAACATTGTTTTGGTACATGGAATCCATTTCATAATTCATGGGTTCTTTCCACAAGGAAACTTCTATGCCACTTAATTTTTTCATATAGGTTAGAGGATCGTTATTATCAACTAATAATGACTCGCCAACCTTAATAACTGAAAAACTATGCAGTTATGTTTCTATAACCTCTCTTGTCCTCCTACCAAGTACTTGTGTCTCTAGAACATTTTCTTCTTCTAGGGGCTCTTTGTAATCTGATCCCATCCCAACTCTTATGTTCCTCGAGCATCAACTTCATAAAATTTTATCTTTCTCCCACTATCTACTTTGTAGATGTTCTCTCTCTCAAGGAATTTGATGTGTCTTTCCACTCTATCCTTTTTTATCTAAGGTGTTCTTTAGTTAATATCCCTTTCTTTCCATGGGGTATCTTATAAAGGTATATTGTGTGCCTTTGGGTGCAATTCTGTTACCAGAAGAGGCCTTAACAAATGCTTTTCTTCCCCACACATGTAAATTTGATAACATTGTTTTTCTTACACTCCAAAATTTATATGGGATACTATTTATTAATTTAGTTAGTACTTTGTTTAGCATGTGTTCCTTTATTTTTAATGAATATCCTTAAATGAATAATGGAAGACTCACATGACTCATCATTGATATCACCATATCTAACAAGGTGTGGTTCCTCTTTTCACTTACACTATTCCAATGAGGCGTGTAAAGAGTAGTGAGTTGGGATAAGGTCCAAACTTCCATAAGTAATCAATGATGTATTGATTAAGATATTCTCTTCCAAGGTCGGGGCAGAGTTTTTTAATCTTCCAACCAAGCTAGTTCTCAACTTTATTCTTGTATTCCTTAAATTTATCAAAATAATCTGACTTATACCTCATTAAGTAAATATATCCATATCTACTAAAATCAACAGTAAAAGTTATGAAGTACAGTTACCCAACCCTTTCTTCAATTGAAAATGGTCCACACAAATTTGTATGAACTAATTCAAGAAGTTATTTATCCCTTTTACCTTTCCCATTAAATGGGGATTTAGTCATTTTTCCTTGGTAACATATCTGACATACACCAAGTGGTTTTAGTTTGAAAGAATATAAATACCCATATTGATGTAATTTCATCAAGCCATTTTATTTTTAAAAGACCTAGCTAGTGATGTTAAAGTTGGGAATGGTATGTGTCATGTGAAGTAACTTCATTATAGATTACCATTACTTACTTCATGTAATCCAACATAGATTACCATTACTTAGTTCATGCAATCGAACATATAAAGACTATTATGTAAATGTGCCTTAATATAACAAATTATATCTTTATAAAAGCATAAACATTTATTTCTAAATTAGAAAATGAATCCATATGTATCTACTCTAGATATATAAATAATGTTTTTGGTGTCTGAATCCACATTATGAAAATATTTTAAACCCAAGATCATTCTGGTCAGCGATGTGAGGTGGTAGTCCCTGATAGCTACAAAAGCAAGTATTTCTCTGTTAGCTGCTCATACATCTACCTCCCCTTGGTCAATTTTTCTAAATCTATTGGTTCCTATATTTTAATACATATTTGAGCACCAAAAAATATATCTAGTACAAAATATGTAGAAATAGATAAATTGAACTTGATAACAAATTATCAGGAAGCTTCCCCTAGCTTCATAAATGGGTTCATTTTTTCTTCCAGTGGCCCTTAATCATGTTCCATTGCTTCCCATTTGATATTCTTCTTATTGTAAGGGTGTGAAGAAGCTTTGGGATTAGATAGATTTTATTTCCCTTTCCATTTGTTAACCATAAGGACAGAAGGATTTTCACGCTTCATATCTTTATCTACTTGGTGACGGATGATAAGAACATTTGGATGAGACTTCTAAAAGTTGTTCATATTAGATATTACAAAAAAATAAGAGAATCTATGAGTTAGTGGTTCTAGATTGAGATCGGTGCCCGGTTATTTAGAGATTTTAAACCCTAGAATCTCTAGGTGCTCAATGTAGCCAATGAGCTTTACTATGTGAGGCCCAGCTGGGGAGCCCTCTCCAAGATTACTATAAAATAGATCCTTAGAAATCTCAAACCGTTCCTGCCTAGCTATCTCAGAGTAAGAAGAAAAAATGTGATCAAGCATGTTATACACAACCCTGTTTTTGTGAGACTTTATGAGTTTACAAGACATAGATTAAAGAATAAAACATTTCATGTTGACCACATCATTAATATGTTTTTTATAGACTAGAAACTCTTTATCACACAACTCTTGAGTTGGTGGATCAGACATTGAGGATTCTAGAATGAAATATTTATGTACATGGCATATTACAAACTGAATACTTCTAAACCACTCCAGGAGGTTACTTCTAGTGAGGAGATTTTCCTTAACCAATATTGATCATAGGGATAGTTCAGATGAAAATATTTTCATTTTATTCTACAATTAAAAGAACTAATTATTAGAACTTTTCTTGATTAAAAATTTTGTGAGAAATAACTAATTAATTGATTTTATTATTTCTCCCACTATTGTATCAAGTCACAATAGCCTTCAACATTGAACTTCAAATGTCTATTATCTAGTAAATTATAATGTCAAGGATCTATATTACTCTTTTCATAATCCCAACAAGGGTTGGTCAAGATATTTTGAAGGTATTTAGGCAGTCAAGTCTTTGTCAACTATAGGTCTGGAGCTCCTTGATCCATTGAGTAGACTCCCCAATCCAGAAATCCTGACTTGGATTTTCTGAACACTTGCCTCAAAATTAGACCAAGTCTAGAAAGGGCTACTCCACTTGATGTAAATTTGTTATGAACACCTAAAACCTTCATAATAACTCCCCTTATATTAGCATGTTTCCCAACAAGGGTTGGTCAAACACATAGTTCTATTGAGTTTTGTTCCTAATCAATAACAAAAGCTTTAGTCTGACTTAATATTAAATTGAGGTATTTTATTTTATTATGCACAAATTTTTATATTTTTTATCCATTACATTTCTTGTTACTATTTAAGTGTATATTTACATAATTAATTAACCATGTTTGGAAAAAGAAATTATGCATAATCAATTTTATTTAAATTTTTCCTTTTCATATTAATTCATTTATGTGGTCACATTCCTTCACCAATAAATATAGTTTTAATGAAACAAACAGAAAATAAATAACTAATTAAATAACTCAGTCATGATCTTATATAATGGTTGATTTAACAAGTTGAAATTAAATCAACCTATGACCTAGGGGAAATAACTCCTTATGGTGGGATTTTCAAGAGCTAAAACATTCCATATTTCCACATATATATCATTGAGTTGGCACCATTATGGTTTCACCTTGAATTGCCTCTACCCACCTTGGGATACTCCATTAATTAAAAATATTTGTTACTCACATATAGGTGAGGGGAACCAAAGGATTTGTTAACTGTAATTACATAAATATCCTTGGACACACAGGTCCAACATAATAATGGAGGGGGGATAACATGCAGACCATCTTTTAATTTAATATTAAATAATTTTAAAACCATGAAATAAATTTAATTAAATAAATTTAAACTCATGCATAGATCTTGGTTAAGCTCATTATCAGTCGTCCATGCAATGAATAAGCAAAAAAGTAACTATATAGAATTCATTTTCTTTCCATAATTTATTATTAAGATGAATGTGGTTATATTAATTAGTTAATTAATTAATTTATTCCTTTTCATATTAATGTTCATCAAAACATATTTGGAGATACCCATAAATTTTGAATTTATTGAAAATAAATGGAAAATACATTAATGATTTATCTATTATAGAAAATTAATTGATCATTTAAAATTCTTTAAAACCATTATTAAATTTTCAAACACTAAATGGTGTTCCAATAATTAAAATAATGTTTTAATGCTGTAATTTTTCAAATTTAATGTAATATTAATTTTTTCCATTAATGGGAGAATACATGATATAAACATCTAGCTACATTCCATGTACCTCAGTTACTGTATATCCATGTCACACACCCGGGGTATTGGTTTGTTAACTAGACTAGACTACATTGTGTGTACATGCCAACTACACACCATGTATCAGCTTTTTATGTGCTCAGTTGGCTTAGTCAAGACATAGTGTATAATAAAAGAACCAAATGTTTTTTATTTCTTGGAATATCTTAATACAGTGAACATAAATATATGACATGTTCTCCGGCCATACACCGTGTAAGCCAGCTATACCGGCCAAAGATTTAGCACTTCCCGATGGAATCTCATACCGTTATTCAATTTTTTTTGAAATCTATAAAAAATTAAACACTAAAAAAACATGAGTAATATGTTGATAAAATGTTAATTCAAATAATATTAAAGAAATAAAAACATAAAATTCAAATCTAAGAATGATTGTGCAAAGATCAACAATCAAATAAATAATTATAAATTTAAAAATACCCTCCCTCTGATACCACTTGTTTGTTCTGAGTGTAGTAGAAGCATTGTGTTGTGGGGTTATATATTAAAATTTATTTTAATAATCATTGTTTCAAACCAAGAGTGACGATCTTTCACATCATATTTATAATTAATTCATTTAATATTTGAAAAAATAAATACCTAATATTAGAAACATTCTTGTCTCATGATTGTTGATCATTTGAAAATGCCCTTCCGGACTACCTTTATTGCAATTGTGAGGATCAAAGGGTAGAATCCCTTTATTGGTGATCCATAGGTTCTCCAATGGTCTCTGAGAAACTCCACTCATTCTCTGGGTGCTAGTGCGGTGAATCGAATGTCTTTCATTGTTCGTTCTTGATCGCTTATTTTTTGGTCTTAAAGAAATTATCTCTTGGGATTCTCATTCTTGAGAGGCAGAGAGGAGTAGGAGTCGAGAGATAATTCATTACAGCCAACAATTTTCTATTCCCAAACTTGTAATTGGTTTCAAATTATTTACACAATAGACATAGCCATTTATTTATAGAGATGATAAATTGATTACAAAACTTAATTAAATAACAACCTTTAAATATAATTATAACCATTAGTCAAATACCATGCCACATAATAATATTATTATTATTTTATGGTTCCCTAACTTGTGAAAAATGGAGCAATAATAATTACCAACTTGTAAATAATTATATTATCACCGAACACAGTCTTGGTCTGTTCGAACTCTTAATGCATTTCTTGAACACTTGAATAAATATTTTGTTCTCTTAAATAAATATTTTATTCAAAAAATAGTATATAAATATTTATTAAATATTCAATAAATTAAATAAATAAATTTTATTTATAATCCAGTGAATAAATATTTATTTAATTTATGCGATCAATATAACTTGAATAAAATTATTCCTCAACCATGAGAATAATATTTATTTCATTAAATTCAAATAGAATTTAATCGAGACCAACAAAAAAACATAGTGTGTGACCCACTAGGATTATTTATCATTAAAATTAGGCAGTCTTACTTAAAGTCCAAGATTATTATCTAGAAATTGGCCAGGGCACCCAAGAAAAATAACCTAAAGTCACAATGGCGACAACCATATATGAATGCTCACTGTGTAATATAATCCATTTGTAAAAATATCTCATCAAGTAGGTTTCATTATGATCATAATGATAATAATAATGATATATTTATTAATAAAGAAAGTTATACAACCAAAATAGGGACCAAAAATCACAACAAGGACTAGGAAGTCCTAAAGTAATAATGTAAAAGTTCGTCCCCTATAATTAAATTAACCCCCTCTAGTTTCAAGAAATGGGTGCTTGGGAAGCATGTGACCTGGATCCCTGATCTTCCACCACCATGGCAGTAAGATGATTCACTACCTAGCTGCCTTCTAGACAAGTATTGACCACCAGAATGTTATTGCTGAGGATGGATCTACATTTTTTGAGGATATAGGATATTTACCAGGGATTTAATCCTTTTCCATTTATAGACTCGTGAATGATCATGGAATCAGTTTCTACCTAGGTTAGAGATATATTCTCATGGTCATCTAGGATCATCCAAGTGTAAATTTCATTATCCTCTACCTAGATAGATCTCATGTGTCAATAATAGGCAGTAAAAGAAAGTAAGACACTCCCCTTGTAGTTGTGGAAAACCCCTCCACCATGAATGACTCTCGAAATGCACGAACCATCTACACTGAGTTTGAAACCAGTTACTGTAGGTTTCCCATGCACCCATTTTCCTTGAGTCCCAACATTGGTAGGAAGCCCTGAAGATGCACTCACATGCAGAGATCTCAAAGAGGGAGTGTCATGCCATTTTTTGATACCCCTAAGAATGTCAATGATAAGGGACCTTGTTCTCATGATGATGGATCTTCCTATGGATAAAATTCTATCATACGAAGCTTTATTCTTGGACTTCCATATGCACCAGCATCCCACAATCTAAATAATAGATCCTTAAAATTTTTAGGCTTGTGGTATTCCAACCATGAAACCATGTCTCCAAAAACATGGCATCAAGAAGATCTTGGGAGGAGAGATCAGAGAATTCCCCAAATAAATTTCAAACATCATGTGCCCATTGTCCCTCAAATAATATGTGATTTACATTTTCCTCCTAGTGAGTATTTTAGTAGTGGAATCTGGAGAATAGATCGACGCCCATCTTTTTAAAATTTTCATCTATGGTAAGGGCATGGTTCCTTATTCTCCAAGTTAGAAAATTAAACTTATTTGTAAGTTTATTGCACCAGATCAGGGAATTACTTCCATCTCACTACTCCTGAGGCATTGATATCCTTTGGAAGTACCCTTTTGTGAAATTCCCTGGGTTGGAAAGAGTAAACACACATTTTTCTGGTTCATAATTAATGGTGATGTGATAAAACACCTCATGTTGATTCTCATCTACGACAGTTTTGATAAAGCACAAATGTAGGTTGGCCTCTCTAAAATAAGTCAATTAGGTAGGGCACCTCAGGAATCTAATCATAGAACCTAGTAAATTTTGATGCCATAAGATTATGTCACCTTCTCCCATAATTCATTGGGAGTGACTTCTTAGGGTTGGGATGAGGGGTTATATCATAGACCGGAAGGGGGATGTGTGAGAACTAACATCTTCCACATTACCCATATATTCATAAATAATTATTATACCCCGTTGAGTGTGATCTTCCATGATATCCCAAGATATTTTTCATCCATTTAGTAAATAGTATCTTCTAGGTTCCTCATGTAAATATCACCTTCATGAATGGCCCTCACCTTCCTACCCCATGAGGTTCGGTGACTTTTTACTTCAGATAGTGCATCCCATATGATGATATCCAATATTTTATCAATGGTATAAATGACCCTCTTTTGGCACTTTGATGGATAAAAGGTCATGAATAGGGATAGATGAAAGTACACTGTTGACTAAGTTGATCTATCCCCCAAAGGATAGGTATCGATTTTTTTAGTTTATCACATGACTTGTTATCTTTTTCACTATGTGATCAAAGTCACAAATGCGGGTTCTACTGAAAGAGATAGTGGTTCCAAGGTAAACTAATGTAAAATAAAATTTCTTCATTCCCAACTCATTACATAGGTAAGTGACCTATATGGTGCCAAATATTCTTGAGATATAGGGGTTTCTCTTATATTTTTTGATAACCTAAACACTCTAGTATCAATATTCTCCCATAATCTTTTTGATACCATGAACTAATCTCTAGCTATCATTAATAAAGATGATACAATCATCTGAAAACACAAAATGAGAAATATAAGAAAGGTACATTTTCCTATGGTAAGTAATTATGTACCTAATAGATAATATATTATTAATAAGGTGGCTGATGGTGTCTTTCGTAAGAATAAAAATGGACGGGCAGATGGGGTCCCCTTTCCTGATCCTGCAGGTCGCCTTGAAAATGTCATGAGTCTTTCCCATGAATGATAGGACCATCCATGGGGAGATAAAACATATAAAAATGTGTTATGTAGCCCAATAATATATACCGATACCTGTGAGTGCCCGGTTGATGAATCCCCATTCCATTTTAGCGTATGCCTTTTTCATATATAGCTTTAATGCCATGTTTTAGACATGGGTCTTGATGTTGATATCACTATTCATTTCTTAATCCAAGGTGACAGCTCCCTGTATAGAACAACCCATCACAAAGTGATGTTGTTCTAAGTAAATCCACCTATAAATGTGTTTGTATAGACTCAAGTTTATGAGGCTTGAAAAAAAAACTTTTAAAGTAAACTACACATACTTATTAGTGTATAGTGGAGAATGGAGGACATATCATTGATCTTTCATAACAAGACAAGAGTCATAGAACCAGCAGCCCTTAAAAGTTTTCCACCATGAAAGAAATCATGGATGATTATAATAATATATTATTTAACCACATCACATGATACCATGTATAATGATCCTAGAAAACCAACGAGACACATATCACTCTCTATGTTGAGCTTCTACGTTTCCTCATAGACATCCTTCTCATCAGGTATTGCTTCAAGTAAGGCATTGTCCTGGTTACATATTAGGTTAGGGATCACCTTCAGAAGATCTACATTCCCTCTTGGATATCCATTCTAAATTTTGTGGTTATGACCAACAATAATGTTTTTGAAGAAATAAAAATTCATACCCCTAACAAAGTCTCGGTCATCTAAATAAGATCAATCCTCAATCATGATATTGGGATTCGTTGGCCATCTTGTTTCTTTGATGCATGCATGAAAATTCACTAGTTTAGAAGTACCAAATAAATGGTGTTGTACCAATCTTGGAGTACTCTCTAAAAGACCACAAAAAATGAATACCTGCTATCCATCCACTCAGTGATGGCTAGTGGCCCAGAATTAGATGGAACTAGTTTCCATTTCAAACTATTTTGGGAGTCTATCACCAAAATGAAGTTACATATTCTTTCCTTATATCAAGGATACTAATTTGGAGTTCACTAAAATCTTCATCTAGATAACACAAGGGCCCCTCCAAAGGAATCATTCTAGTATCTACAATTGTCAACACCACATAACGATAAACCCTCAGTATGATGAGGGTGTTTTCCTTAAGACTCCAACATAGGTCACTCTTATCTAGGCACATAGGACATCCTACTGAGTGTAGTGACCAAAAAATAGGGAATAGAACCATACCTCTATTCCTTACATAGAATCTCACCAATAAAATAAGGTGGAAACCAGATGTCGGTGCACCCACCTGAACATTTTCACCAAGCCTTCTATCTCAATTTGGTAGCACTTGGGGAAACCAGCTAGCAAATCCCAACAGAAAATTGGTGGAAAACCCAAATCTCTACCCACATATGTAGAGATTATCAGTATATACCGATATGAAGTGGAGTATAGGAGCAGAACCACACCACTTCTCTAACCATGTAGTGGTTCTATATCCATGTTCTAACCACTAAAGTCACTCGTCATATATTGAAAATGAAAGGTTGGATGAAAATTCTTAGCCACATTCTATAAACCTATCAAGAAATAATAATAATAGTGGTAGTGGTTGAAGGGTAGACGCACAACATCATCCCCACAATTTTGGTGACTCCTCAATATAGTGTGAGGGTCACTCCAGTGAAGAAGTATATCCTTTCTCCCATCTATGATGTTCATGGGCCAAATCCCATGATATATGGAAAACAAAATCAGGCCCATACTCTTGTTCCAACTAGAGGTTGTAGGTCCATCCTGGTGGCCACTCTTGGGAAAGCATATACCTCTTCAAAAAAATTAGAAATATTATTGAAATTCCTATAAAAACATTGGAAATAATCAAATGGGGTTCCATATATGAGAGCATCTATCCCCAACATGTGACTTAATTTTCCCATAAGAGAATATCTAAAAGGAAGCCTCACCAAAGGTGATTAGAAAATGAAAATTTGGTATATGATCCCACTCTACTCAATGTTGGTGTTCTTGAATCCCTCATACATTTACTTACAGTGTCTCAGGATCCTACTCATAAATTAATAAATTAATGATATATTAGTTTCAATTGTGAAGGTCCTCCCCATAACTTTACTACCAGTACTTCTGAAGGTACTCCCAAATTATCTTACTAATAATGCTTATTTCATGTTTAGAATCTGATTGATCACGAGAACCCATATCTGATGAGAACCTAGTAAATCCTCCTTGTGGATATAAGATCAAATAGTAAGTAGGACCTTCCCTTGATATTTTTCACACAGAAGGTCCCCCCTAGGGTATGCACTGTAGAAATTCCCCTTCAAGTCAGACTTCAAGACGTGATGGTAGTCCTCGTTATGATGGTATTCACTATGAATATCCTCCCTATAGTGACACTATATTTCATTTATTAGGTCATACCCTTACTAAATCAACTATGATAATTCCCTCTTATATCAAGGAACATGAGAAAATGAGGCTACTCATGCCTGATGACTCATTATTGACAAGTTAAATTCTTTCTCAACTAGAAGATATTCCAAGGAAATAGTCATTCTATGAACCACCCTTAGTTCTCTTTCCTTCCAATTTGACAAAGTAACCCCATACCAACCCTTTTGTTTAAAATAAATCAATAGAGAAAAATTCACTTTGGTCAGATAAGGTTGAGGAACCTATTGAAAAATACAAAGAATACATATTTATAATTATAAGACTATTGGATAAAGACAATAGAACAATAATATTATAGCCTTTAACCATTCCCAATATGGAATTTCAGATGTTTTTTAAAAGATTTTTTGTAAAAAATATTCTTAAATATATGGAACACTCTTTGTCACTTTAAAAAAATTCTTACCATACAATGAATATCAAAGCCACATCAAGATAATAGAAGTGGATACACTATAAAATCGACTTGGTGGCCCTACTAGTTGGAAAAAACCCAAAGTTGGGAAAAAAATAAGGATCCCTTCATTGTTCATGTCTCGATGAATTAAAATAGTTGTGTTAGCTAATCATTTATTTCCCATATAGCGTTAATGTAAGAGGATGGGGAAAAACGAGCCTTGAATTTCACCTTGCTCCTCAATCAGTTGACTCCTCCAGATGTGACATCATGTAATGTCATAGCCTCATGTCAGCTTTGGAAAATGAGATCTACTCACAACATATGGTATGCTTACAAAAAACTAGCCCTGAATGAATCTCAGAGATATCAGTCCAGAAGATATTGATCCATTGAAAGACACCTACATAAATAATACAAAAATATTGAGAAAACCTCCCACTTAATGGATCCAATAATCAAGAATCATCAATATCTTTAAAATCATGTGGCTCAAGTGAAAATCATATAATTAACCCAACCCATGTTCAAATAAAGCACTATAAAATAAAAAGAGCTGTTGTGGAAATATAATCCATGGAAATTCAGGAGAAACATAATCCCATATAGATAAGGAATTTTTAAATATAATCTTTGAGTTTTTTTAAACAAGCTCAAAAGGTTTTGAAAATAGAATGGGAGTAACCCCAAACCATGGGTATGGGGGATTTTTTTCCGTAACCTCCACCTTAATTGGAGTTATTATTTCCCATTTAGGGGGAATATCATAGAAAGAATCATCCCAGTTAATCATATTACATGTCCCTAATTCCTCACTAGGAATACACATGATGAAATTATCTAGACATTCCCTTCGAATCACTATTATTCAAACGAATCTAAGAGTAAAAAGGAAGTAGAGAATAAGGCCTCATGTTAGACACAAACAAATGAAATCTCTCAAGGATAAAGATAAAATTCCTACAATTCATTATGAATCGATGAACATAATTAGTTCCACTCCTATAGATGATACAAAACATGAGACCAATATAGAGGAATGGGAGGAGGAGGTTTTTCTTCATAATACCGTCCACACAAAAATTACTAAAGAAGGTGTGTGTACCTAAAACCTGATGTTCTCTATGAATTTGGGGATTCCATCAACTTCTATACAACAACCTCCTCAAAAAGCATCTTCCAATGAAATGGGTAAAAAAGTGGTAGTCCCTCACCCACCACTTGAAGAGGTTTAATACCATTCACATGGAGAAAAAAAATTTAATAGGAGAAATAAATGAATGAGTTGAGAAAAATAAATGAAAAACTGCTCTAAGGAAATATCCCCAATGTATGTGTTATACTTGAAGAGCCTAACCCAGCACTACCAGATGACGTACCTCAATAAAGAGGGTTAATCATAGCAACTAAAATAGAGTCAGAACAGCTGGTCAATGTGGGGTAATAAAACCCAATATTTGTAGACCCCACAGTAGCTATATATCAGGATTTCCTTCAATAGGGTACATAGCTATATAATGTTTAGATACATCCTCAGAGACTAGAACCTGTAGGTTGCCCACCGCAGGTGCAAGAAGCACCACCACAGCTGGACCAACCTATTTCTACACCTGTTCATGATCTTGTTCAGTTAAACATCCTTCAATGTCATATAAATAATATTGAGTCATCGGCTACATGATTGGAATATATAGAAGAATGGCATGTGTTAGTGAACATGGAAAGGAATTCTCACCCCAAATGGTTGGATCCGATCCCTCCCACGCTAAACTTTGGGAATCATATTTTGTCAATATTTAATGGTTTGGAGTACCTAGAGAATCATTTGATACATTTGGGGTCCCACTATGATACTATAATGGGAACCCCTTCACAAAAAGAAGTAATGAAACTTATGTTCTTTGTAAACCACGGTAAGGTCCATCCTTCATATGGTACACCAGTTTATTGAATCAGTAAATCAAAGGATGGGAATAACTTCTTCGGAAGTTTCTCTTTCAATTCAGCTCAATATTGTACAAGAAAAAAATCCTTGTCCTGTAAAACTACAAATAGTGGGAGAATAAGAGGGTCTCAGATTTCATTTCAAGGTGGAATGGGATGACTTATTCCCGAATCCTACAACTTCTGCAAGAAGATTTTTTTTCCATCTATATAGATAATCTTCATGACGTGTAGCAAACCCCATTCATCCCTATGAAATATACACATGGGGTTTGTTATCTTTCCAAAGTTTCCCAAATAATTGAATAATCCATCTTTGAAACTAAGGAAAAGTACTAAATAATTCCATCGACTCTAGGGAAGATATCTAGGAAAGCATAGTTTTTCCATATCATGCTTAAGACAACCCATACAATAGTTTTATCTCCAAATCCCACACAACATTGTGTGTAACCCCTCATGAGCATCAAAAAAAATTACCTTCTTGTTAGGATGAGTGTAAATGACATATTTGAAACCATTTTGAGGGACTCGGGAATAAGATGTATTCATTTCAAGATGAACAAGTACCTATGTACATTATAGTGGCTTTGGAGAACAACTTTCTCAACTCTCCAAATACCAAGAGGCCCGATCAGGTTGATCCCAAAGATCCCCAAAATTACTTCCCCTTCAATAAAAAATCAGTTCACACCATCCAAGAATTAATTTATTTTAATGAAATTATGAGAAGATGGTAGAATTTAGGATAGTGAAGTTGGGAATGCCACTAGTACAAGTGACATGTGTTTCTGCTATGGCCCCAGAAGAAGAAGGTGAATGGGAATAAGTTTCTAAAAGAGGTACATAGAAGTTAAATAATTAGATAAATAGAAATAAAATCAATTGAACTCAATATATCCTTAAGGTGATGCTAAATAAACCAAATATTCCCCAATTTTCTCATAAAGTTACACAACAAACCTCATTCGTGATACAGTCCTCTATGAACCGGTCCACCAAGAAGTGGCACAATCAGATAAGAAAAATTTAAGTATAAGAATAAAATTTGATATGTATTCCAAAACCATACTTAACTCTCTTATAATTGATTCCCCCAATCCAAAAAAAATGGTAACCACCCCACTAAATGGTACAAAAAGAGGTTACCCACCAGACGGAATCCTTATCAAAAGAAGATTTAATCCTCGGTTTAATTAATTACATTCATCAAATGGTTCCATTTTTTGATGATTAATATTAAAATTAACCATAGTTACCTACACCTAATTGTTGAATTAGAGGAAGAGGATTCTACAATAGAGTGTATAGGGGAGGACATAATCATAGAAGAAATTAATACTCTGACCACTTCTTTTTTAAGACTGTCTATGTCATCTAAACTGTTAGAAGATCCCTTAGACAGTCTTATACAGTGTAGGAGATTTTCCCCATATATTATATGAGTCTCACAAACTTGGTTATATATAATTTTCAATTATATTCGGTGTAATTTTTTGATTGATCTCGGTGAATGAGAAAACTTTTCTGACCAAACCCACCAAGAGAAAGAGAACCTTAAACTCATGTTCTGAGGGATGATTTTCCTACATCATGTTATTTATCTCCTAGATCTCATCATAAAGAGAATCCATATATTGCTAAGAGCATACATTTATCCTATAAGTATGAAATTTTAAATCAATTGGACCTAGTTCTGGCCAGGTTTTTAATATTATATTCTCTATGACTATTGAAAAACCTCTGTGAAGTACTCATAGAGGATTTACTAAGCCCTTAAGAGTATGAATCTAAGGTTTAATCTATTTAATTGTATCATGAAGATATTGATCCAATTGAATTTTACATGATCATATCTTTCCCAAATAAAGACAAATATTTCAGTATACAATGACAAATCAAACCCTTGTATGTGTCTGATAGGATAAATGACATTGATTTCTGATAGTCTTTCATTGATAATAGATCAAGAGTCAACCTTATTCCCGTCTAAACACTTCATTGATTAGGTTGAAGTGAGTCCCACTTATCACATTCCACTCCACCATTATAGGGATATAAAAAGAGTGATAAAAATCTAATATGTAGGATTAAGCTCATATCTTAGTTTGGGGCCTCATACTCAACTCATAATTTCTGGTTTTTTAGTAAGATATGGCGTTTAATGTTCTTTTAGGAAGGCCTTAGTTGCATCAGTATGTGGAAGTCCCCTCAACATACAACTAATTACATAAGTACTGTATTTATGGGAAAATTAGGATATTTCATGGACATAGAGATCCCTTTGAATATTTTGAATCATAATATATTTATATGGGATTCTACCAGAGGGAAGGGAAACAACTCACTTCTGATGGTGTTACTCAATTAAATTCCTCAAATGGTCTATAAATGAACCTGGTCAGTCTCATCAAGAAGCTCGGTGAAGATTCTTTATTTTACATAAATCATATTGAAGATATCGGTCTAAATTTGGGAACATATTTAGATACTTTCATGATATAAATCCTGAAAACTAATATGGAAATCACTGAATATGTCATCAAATCTATAAACAATGGTAAAATATCAGGTGAAAATGCCCCCATTCCATCCCATAAGATTTAGCTGATCCCTAATACACTTTTAAAATTTTAAAAGGACATCATGTCACCATGATAGGGTAGATATATATCCTATTTATCCCTCATCTCCCCTCTATAGCTTCAAAGGAACCCCATGTTTCAAATCAGGTCAAAGGAAGTTTCTTCATCCACCAGATGTAAAAAAATTTGACTCCTCTCCAAACATCGGCAAAATTATCTTATCACTTATGTTAGGCCCCAATTAAGTTTTGGTTTTATTTTTTATCAATAGATGATACATGGTTGAATTTATGAAAAGGTAAATATATAGATCATTATACTCAGCATCCTTAATTAGGCATTTAAAGAACAAATCTTAATAATTCCATCAGATTGTAACGAAGTTTTATAGATTAAAAGGTTCATTGGACCCACCTCGAATGTTGAATGAAAGAAATATCCTAATGAGAAGTTAAACAGAGTCTATATGGTTATGACGAGAATATAATTATTCTTATCTATTTTTCATTTAATATATCA
Source organism: Viscum album (assembly GCA_963277665.1). Lineage (NCBI taxonomy): Eukaryota > Viridiplantae > Streptophyta > Magnoliopsida > Santalales > Viscaceae > Viscum > Viscum album. The sequence continues at coordinate 1,928,084,556 of OY728150.1, read as the reverse complement.
TAAGTTTTCTATAAAACATATGATGTTATCCTTATGAAGGAATGGGAGAGTGTTGTTGTTTCAAATCGTATTGAAGCTCAGTTGAAAAGAAATAAGGATTGAAGAATGGATTGTTAAAATATATTCCATTATAGGTCAGAAGATGTTATAATTATATTAATTATATTAAAAGTATTGTGGAAGTCATGGTTACAAGCTAGAGTATAGAAGTCGCTATCGACACCATTCCATTGTACGTAGTATGTCACTAATCCATCATAATGGATTTCGACACTGATTTGTTTATGAATTTTTGGTATCTTTATGACACTAGATACAATTTAATATCAGAGTCATAATGTTTGAGAATGTTTGAATTGTATTTTAATTGGGTTAAGAAAAACAATAAGGCATAATTTGTTCTTTCATATTTTTGCAAGAGAAAAAGAAAAAAAGTACTGATTGTTTCAAGAAGAGGTGAAGAACCATTGGAATGGTGTTGAAAATATTTAATTGAGTAAAGTAGAGATCGATCCATCAGGCATTGTATGATACTAATAAATTCATTGGATACAGGATCATTTCTCTGAGGAATTTATGAAAATTAGAAATACTTTAAATACATTTAAGATATAAAGAGTTAATATAGAAAATCTATATGATAATACTTTTAGTGTTTATAAGAAGTCATCATAATGAGACATCTTCAGTTTTTCACGTGTCTTCATCATAATTAATAATTGTAATGAAGAATTATAATAAATAATTAGATTAAAGAATCAGAATAAAAAAATTTGTAAAATTGAATAAGTCTGATGTGCTTAAAAGCTCCCAAAATTAATATAAAGTGTTTAAGAAGCCAAATATTGATCCAATATTTAAAAAGAATTGATGGTTTTAAAAATTTAGTTGAGAGGGAAATTTTTTTTTAATCCCATCCAAACCATATCTATGTTATTTATAAAAGGATAGAACAATTTATTCATAATGTTTGTGAAAAAACATGGACTATTCATGTATTCTAGAGCTTTAAAAATTGTGGAAAATATATTCAGTTTCTAACCAGAGTTGGATTTTCAGGTTGAAGGTAAGGAAGTTTTATCAGAATGATTCTATCAGAGTAATCCCAATGGAGGGACGTCCATCGAAGAAAAATTCATTAGGGAAAGTGTCATCAGACTAAAGAATTATGAGCTACGGATTGAGTTCTTACTCAATTTAATAAGGATGTTCATAATGAGAATTAGACTGAGGCCAATTAGATGAAGCCTGTTTGACAGATGGTACCAGATTGAGGAAGATCAAACTGTCTTTTTCTAGGGAATATTTCTTGACTAAGTTTCTATAAAAAATTTCAAGACCAATAATTTCTTTATAAAATTATTTATTTTCATTAAAATTGTACACAAGTAAAGTTTTATTTATTTTTCTTCTGGAAGAAGTGAATACTTTATGAAGTGGATTATAAAACAAGAATAAAAGTGAAAATTTTAACTATAGATACTCACCAATTACTACAAAGAAATGTTATCGAGAATTAGATACTGAAAGTTATAGTTGGGGGGGGGGGGGTATGACCAACTATATAAGGATAGTTTCTACTAAGATTGTATAATTTTTCATTACTTGTGCCTTTTTATTCTGGAAATAATTTAGTGAAAGAATCATTGTTGGTGGGACTATCCAAATTGTAAATAAGTATGTCTTTATACTAAACATTATAAATATTGTGTTTTATTACATCTTTATATTTGTTTCATACAAAAGGTGATATTATGAGTGGATCCTAATTATAACAAGTTTCATAGTTTATGAAAATTTTTGTTAAGTATTTAATAAGTTTTCTTATAAAATAAAGAGGAACCACGAATTCACCCCCCACCCCTCTCAATTCTCTTGATCCTATTTGGCAACAACAATTGGTATAAAGGATATATTCCATTTGAATGATCTATCTATGAGAATGGATAATTTTAATTCTATGAAATAAAAGGGGAATCTGATTTTTAATGGTATGAACTATCATATCTAGAAATATTGAATGATACCATATCTTATATATCTTAGCTATGATGTTTTGAAGGATACTATAGATGGATTTCCTTCTCGTATTGAGAATGAATCTCTTACAATTGTTGATAAGAGAATCCTTGAGAATATTGGAAGATCTAAAAATTCTTTACTCTCATCACTAATTGAATGTGACTTTCTTAGAGTAATGGGATTTGGGACTACCTAAGTTATCTGAGATAAGTTAAAAAACATTTATAAATTCAATTCAAAGGTAAATATGGTAAATTGAAAACTTTGGATACTAAAGTATGAAGATATAAAAATGGATTATTATAAATTTATTTGTGGATTCTTTACAAGGCTAAGTGATATTATTCGCATTATAGTATTTCTTTGTTAGAAAATAGAACACCCACCAATTATTGAATATATATACAATTATTTCTGATAATTTTGATGCCAAATCTGCATCTTTAGAAGATAGAAATCCTAAAACTCTATCTTTGGATTATCTTCATAGTACTCCTGTTACATATGAAATGATAAGAGAGAAGGTTGTGAAAATTAAAGAAAATTTTGATCATGAAATGGAATTAAAATATTTTATAAAAGGTAAAAATGAAGATAAATAATTTAAAGAAGAATCATGTGATTCAGAAGTAGTGGAAGGACCTGGAGATTTCAATATAACAGTTTCCCTACTTTGTAATAAATTCATTAAGGGAAAATAAAAAAACATCAGATAAAGAAATTATGAGGGGAAGGGACATATTCCAAAAAATTATCCAATTAATAAATATGAAGAGTATGATTCTAAGGAATATGATGATAAATCTCAAAAACAAAAGTGGAAGAAACACAAGGAAATATTTCCTTATGAAAAGAAGAAGAAAATATATCTAAGAAGAATAAAGAAGTATGATTCCATATCTAGTGATAAACATGGTCATCAAATCCTCTTTATTTATCAAGTTAGAAAGAGAAGTGATTAATCTATAGCTTATAATGTTTATAATGAGATGATATAAATGGAATGTATTCTCAAAAGGAATTTGTAGAATCAACCTAAAAAATATTCAACTCAACAAAGAAATAAGGAAGTTACAAAAATATATTAAAGACATAACTTTAGATAATGGTGATCATTAAAGAAAACTAAAAAGTTATGAAGAAAATTCATCTAGGAATGAGAATCTCAACAAGATATAATCTACACTTATAGAATAATGTAAACCAAACAAGTTGAAGATATATTAATCTGAAAAAAAAATCATTGATGTTCTAAAAACTAAGTTGGATATGAAAGAATAAGAGTTTTTAGAAACACAAACAATATTGATTAAAACATAAATTGAGATAATAAATTTTAGATACAACTTCACCAAGGAAGTTAATTTTAAATGTGAAACTTATAAACAAGGTGAAAAGAAAGGTATAAAAACATAGGTTTGTGAAAAAATATATTTCATTAAGAAAGATAATAATTCTTCATGGAAGTATCATACTAAGAAAAGTGGTACCTGATTTGTGAAGAAACAAACACAACAACAAAAACAACAAAATAATAGCAATGTTTTTTATAGGTTCACTATTAGTTTAAAAAATCAAGATTTATAGGTAACTATTGGTGTTGTGTAGTTTTCAAACATAAATATTTTTCATGCTGGTACAACATGTCTCTACTAAGAAATAGGCATGAATTAAGAGGGATATATGATGATCAAAGAATATAATATGTTCCTATAATACATGTGTAACTGAAAAGGGAAACTCCAAAGGTGAAGAAAGTTGAGTATGTAAATAAATTGGGGAAAAATAAACATTCTGAGTCTAAAAAGAAAGAATGATTAGTAATCTATCCATAAACAATTTGACATGTTTAGGATGTTTGAATAAGCAGAAGATTAAGTAGAAGAAAAGTGAAAGAAAAAGGATTATAAATTAAAGAACGAAATTGATAAAAAAAATTATCAATAGATGTTGATTTAAATTTTTTGAAAAAGTGAAAAATGTCTTACCAAGAAGAGAATGTTACTAAAAGTTGTTTGAATATCCTTAAAGAACAAGAGGAAGGTATGAAATAATTTCTAAAAAATTACTATAACAAAAAGGTTTCGAGAGAATAAATAAAGTCAAAATACTTTTTAGAAGAATCTACTGGTAAAAAAAGCTTGATATAAAATCATATAAGGGTGATCTAAAAGAACAAAGTAAATCAAATTAAATATCCAAGAAGAATAAGAAGAAAGACAAGTCTAAGAGAGGTATATCATTCTAAATGTTACTTATGAGAAACTTTATGGTTATTCCTTATTCCTAAAATATTTTTATTTGTACTAACTTTCATGGAATAAAAGGAGTTGAAATAGAGAAGCTAATATTGAATATTCTATTATTATTCTTGAAAAATAAAGTAACGAGGTTACATAATTGTTTTGTTTGGAATTTGAGTTTATAAACCTAATCATTATGATATGTTTGTTGAGATCGGTAGAGGTTACTTTTATCTTAAAAAAATCTTTTCAAGATTACCCTAGAAATTGAAATATTTAAAGAAACATGAAAACAGTATTACATGAAAGTTGTGAGATGGAAAATATTAACAACCTTGATTACAAGCTCTTGTTTTCTAAAGTAGGTTCACTCATATAGGTTTATATTTTTTTAGTTAAAGGAAATTTTTTAAGAAAATCACGTTATACTTATGTTATCCTAAAAAGGAGTTTTGTAATTTTGAGATAAAAACATTCAACCCTTGGAAATGTGATCATTTTTCAATGAGGGGAAAACTTTTCATGATGATCCTTTTGAATTTTATTGTCAAAAAAAGGGAGAAAATAAATTGGAGAGAGATAAAAAATATGGGTAGAAAGAAATGAATGAGGAGAATAAGATGTGATATAATTAAACCACAACTTTGTTGAAGTGGGTATTGAAAACAAACAAAAAGGGTAATATTTTTAGGCCCTAGTTAAGAATTGGTTGTATTTATTGTCAATAGTTGATAAATGGTTGAAGTTGAGGAATGATAATGATATATATAATTAGACTCACTAATATAATCAGGTATTATAAGGACAAATTTTATTAATTACATCATATTATAAAAACAAATTGGAAGAAAAGGTTCATGGGACTCACCACGAGTCTAGAGGGAAAAGAATATCGTAATGAGAAGTTGATTAGAGTCTGTATGGATTCCATGAGAATATGACGATGATTTTCTATTTTTTATTTCATATATCATATGTTTTCTAGAAAACCTGTAATGTTATCCTTGTGAAGAAAAGGGGGAGTGTCATTACTTCTAACAGTATTGAATGTCAGTTGAAAATAATCAAGGATGGAAGAATGCGAAGTTATAATACATTCTAATATAAGTCAGATGATGCTATACAGATCTTAATTGTATTAAAATTTATGAGGAAGTCATGATTACATGCTAAAGTATAGAAGTGACTGAAAACACCAGTCCATTGGATGCAGTATACCACTGAACCATCATAATGGATTCTGACACTAATTTGTTTTGTGAATTATTAGTATCATTAAGCCATTAGATAAAGAGTAATATCAGACGAAGAATGTTTGAGAAATTTTTAATTATATTTTAATTGGGTTTAGAAAATCAAGAATTCTTATTTTGTTCACTCACATTTGGGTCAAGATAAAAAAAATTTGATTGTTTCAAGAATAGGTGAAGACTCATCAAACTTGCACTAACAATATTCATCGGAGTGAAGAAGAGACCAATCCATCGGGCGCAGGATAAAACTAATAAACTGATTAGATGCAGGATCACAGGTCTGAGTAATTGAAGAAAAGAGGAAATAATTTCAATAAATATCAGATGTAAGGAGTTTATACATAAAATCCATATGACAATAATTTCAATGTTTACAGGAATCCATCATAATATGCCATCTTAAGTTTTTCACAAGTCTTCATCGTAATGAAGAATTGGAATGAAAATTTAGAATGAAGAATCATACTGAAGAATTAGAAGAAAGAAATGTTTGTAAAATTGATGAAGTATGATGTTTTGAAAATATCATAGAATTATTATTAAGTGTTGAAGAATTCAAATATTGATCCAAGATTTAAGGAGAATTGAATATTTAGAAAATTCCTTTGAGAGGGAAATATTTTCAGAATCACACCCAAGTCATATCGTGGTTTCTTATAAAATGATAGAATAGTTTATTTGTAATGTGTCTAAAAAAATATGGGCAATTTACATATGCTATAGCTCTGAAAATTTTCGAATAGTTATTGATATTCCAACTGGATTTTTTTTAGGTCTATGGTGAGGAAGTTCCATCAGAATGAGTCTATTAGAACAAGTCCATTAAAGTAAAACCATCGGAGTGACATCCATCCAAGAAAGATTCATTGTACCAACATCCATTAGAACGAGTAATTATAAGATACTGATTGATTTCCTACTCAATTGAAGAAGGAAGTGAATAAGGAGAATCGGGCTGAGGCGAATCAGAAAGAGCCCATCAAATTGAGGGTGTCGTACTGAAAATGATCAAATTGAATTTTGATGAGGAATATTTCCATACTAGGTTTATAAAATATACTTCAATACCAATATGTTATTTAGATGTTTTTTGAATTTATTTATGATTGTATACATGTTAATATTGATTAATCTTTCTTTTGGAGGATGTGAAGACCTTTTGAAGTGGATTACAAAAGATGAAGAAAATTGAAGCTTGTAACTATGGATATATACCAGTTGATAACAAGGCTTGTTATAGAGAAGTGGATACTAAAAATGATAGTTGGGGTGTATAACCAACTATAGTAGGAAAGTTTCTACTAGGATTGTAGAATTGTTCACTTCTTGTGCCATTATATTCCAGAAATAATTTAGTGAAATAATCCATGTTAGTGGGACTATCCAAATGGAAATGTGTAGATCTTTGTACCAAACCGTATAAATATCAATTGTTGTTCCATATATATATTTTTTCATATTAAATGTGGGACTATGAGTGGATTGTAACCCTATAAAGCTTCATATGTTAAAAAATTGTTAAGGAGTTAAGAAACATTCTTATAAAAGAAAAATGAACCATTGATTCACCCCTAATTGTCTCGATCCTATTTGGGAACAACAACTTACTTCCCCTAAGAGTAAGGCAGAATTGGAACAAGAATAGTAAGAGGAGGAAGACCTCAAGGATTCCTCCCTAACATTTAAAGAAGTTGTCTCTACCACTATTTACAAACTCAAACAAATAAATATGGGCTTAGAAGAAGACCAACATCCAACTTTTATTATAATGAACATGTCATATAAATTAAAAGAGTTATATACCTCATTTATTAAACAATATCAATATGGTTTTTTTGGGAGTTACACAAAAATATTGGGCCTTGATATCAAGGAATCCACTCACCATCGAATATTTCCCAAAAACCAAAGTGGATACAAACATGTATCTAGAAGAATTTAACTGACTCACGCTGAAAACAAATTGAGGTTGAATTTGAATATATTATTAAGGAAAATTTCATTCATGAATCCTAGTATGTAAAATTTCTAGCCAATATAGTCCCAATAAATAAGAAGAATGTGAAAATGGGGGTCTACATAGAATTCAGAGATCTCAACCAACATTTCCTAAAATATGATTCCATAGTTTTGATCACATAAACTTTGATTATGCTACAACTGAATATTAAGCCCCTTCCTTCATGGATGGTAATTCAAGATACAAGAAAATTAGGATGACCCTGAAGATGAGAAATCTACCACTTTTAGATTTCCCCAAGGGGTATATTTCTATTGGGTAATTCCCTTTGGTTTGATGAATGTCACTGCTACACACCAACATTTGATTCATCACATCTTCAAACCTTTTTTGGATGGTCTATCAAATGATATATCAATGATCTAGTGGTTATGAAATGATAGCCTTCTAACCACAAACCTGATCAGGGGACCATATTTAATAAACTATGATATCATATCCTGATTATGAACCTTAGGCAATGGAATTTCATAGTTACCTCAGGAATGTTTCTCATCTTCATAGTATGAAATCATGGCATCAAATTCTATCATGAGAATAAAAAGGCTATCCTTAATATGTCACATCATTGAAATTTCAAATATTTGAGTGGATTATTGGGACACCATTACTATATTTGGAAATTTATTAAAAACCTTGCATTAAAGTATTTTCACTTCAGTATTTTGATTAAAAATGGGATCACATATTAGTGGACTAACAACTATTAGGAAGCATTTGATAGTATCAAGAAATATATTTTGATTCTACAAGTGTTGACACCACCTGTTGAGATAAATGCCCTCATTTTGTATGTAGAATCCTTAAAACGATCATTTGGTTCTTTCCTTGAAAAAAATAATGATTACAGGAACAAAAATTGAATCTATAATCCCAATTGAATCATGATTGATATTGAAACTCGTTATTTGTATATTTAGAAGAGTTGTATTATAATGATATTTGTGTTTCAAAAACTAATGAACTACCTGAAGAACCACAAGGTCCATTTAGTCTCTCATAGAAACCCACTGAAATATGTCCTCATTTATCCTGTGTTGACTAGATGTTTATAATAGTGGGAGGTTAACTTACAACATTTTTACATTCAATTTATTCCTTAGAAAGTGGTAAACTGATAGGATTTGGCATACTTCCTTGTGGAACATCCATCTATAAAAACAATATTTTTAAATACTGAATTTCATAATGAAGATATATTCTCTATTGAATACACCCCCCAGACACGAGAAATGTATTTTAATCGAACATCCAAAATCATAACAAATAAGATAATGAAAGACCCCAAGCTCAAAAAAGTCAAGTTTGGAGTCATGATCATCTCTCTAACAAAGGAAATATTACCTTACTTCTTCCTATTGTTAGATGGTTTTACAAGAGAATGAGGAAGAATATCAGTCCCTCATCATAGGGATACAATAAGAAATTTAAGTTCTAGTGGATCACGATAAGGTAAAAGGTGATTCGATGTTGGTTCTATGGTAGATCGACGAGGTTTATGTTATCAAAATGCAGGATCTCATACCCCTACTTGACTATTTATATGGACTAATGGAAGAATTTCCCTAGGCTCCGGCATTGGCTCACATTCCATGATCATATTATTCCTTGCTATATGCATTGGAAGATGCGGCTACGAATATGGGGGATTCAGATAAGGATGAAACAATCATTAGTATTTCTCACTGCTGAATGTTGTCACCATTTTCTCATGTGAAAATAGAATAAATCAATAAGATCAATTCCATCATTGAACCAGATGGTCCTAAAATTGGTTAGATTATTCCCATTATAGAATACATTAAAATATAATTTTCTCATTAGAAAATTTATATAAAGAGAAACCCGATGATGAGAGACCAAATTGAATCATTATGAAAACCCAAATCACTATAAATTCCTCTATAAATAAGTATTTTAGGGGTTAATTACCAAGTGAATTAAACGATAAGAGACTATTGTTGTCATGAAAGAAGTACATATATAATCATATGGTCCCCATCAGTCAGAGTACATGATTTCCCATCAAATTAGGATACATTGATACTAAAGGACTTTAATGGAACGATATTACATGAAATTCACCAATAAAGTGTCATTCCTACCAATTTCACACCAACTTCATCCATCAACCCCTAGAGTTTTTCAACACGGCCAAAAACTCCTAAATAGTTTCTGTATGGGGAATGGATTTTGTAGGGCCATATCCACCAGCTAAGGCCAAGAAATTTAAATAAATCCTCACTCCAACAAAATTCTCCTCTAAATGGGGTGAATAAATACCCCTTAAAGAGATTTTGGACCAAAAGCATTTTAAAAATTCATGAAATACAATTTCATTTCTATATTTGGTATCCCTCATATGATACTAATGAAAAGTGGCACTAATTTATGTTTTACATAGTTGGTGAAGTTGTATCAGGAGTATAATATCAAATTCAACCATTCATCTTGCTATCGTGCATCAGCTAATGGAAAGATAGATACCTTCAATAATACCTTATCAAGTATACTCTAGAAGATGGTGGAAAAAGATATAAAGTATTATCCTGAAAATATCTTTCATTACTTGTGGGATTACAATACTATAACTCAGACAACCACATAGGCCACCCCATATATTCTTGTATACCAGACAGAAGCAGTCTTTTTCATTGAGGTCCAATTTCACTCACTTTTTTTTTCATCTATGATCAGTTATACACATATGACTAATCCCAAAAATTATTGGATGAATCAAAGAAACATGATGAAAAAAGACTACATACTTTACATCATATAGAGGTCCACTAAAATTAGATATCACGGGCTTTAAATAAGAAATTTCACCTCCACTCATTTCTCTAATGAGAACTAGTACAAGTCTTTAGGACCCCAATGATAATAGGGAAGAAACCTCAAAATCTTAAGCCAAAGTGTGAGGGACCTTATCTCATACACAACTTCCAATATAATAGATCTTATTCCATGATATTATTTTATGGAGAGCTTGTTATAGACCCTACCAATGAAAGGTTTATCAAGACACGCTTTTTGTAATCATCCAAAATGCTCCTGGATGAAAGACATGAAAAGGAACACCAAAATGGTCCTAGATTCAAGACCTTAAAAGGCACATCAAAATGGTTGAGGATAGAAGACATTAAAAGGAATGCCAAAATAGTTCTAAATGGAAGACCTTAAAAGGCACACTAAAATGGTCTCTGATGCAAGACCATAAAAGGCACACCAAAATGGTCCTAGATACAATACCTTAAAATACACGCCAAAATGGTCATGGATACAAGACCTTAAAAGTAACACCAAAATGGTCCTAGATGAAATACCTTAAGAGACACACCAAAATGTTCCTATAAGAAATACCATAAAAGGCACACCAAAATGGTCCTAGATGCAAGACCTTAAAAGGAACACCAAAATGGTCCTGGAAGAAACAAATTAAAAAGAGCATCAAAATGGTCCTAGATGAGAGACATTAAAAGTTAAAAATGTCTCAGATAAAATACCTTAATGGTAACACTACAGTTTTCATGGATGCAATAACTTAAAAGGCACACCAAAATGGTTCTCGATGCAAGACCTTAAAAGGAGAACAAAAATGGTCCTAGATGAAAGACCATAAAAGGAACACCAAAATGGGATAGGATGCAAGAGTATAAAAAGGCACACAAAAATGGTCCTAGTTGAAAGACCTTAAATGGAACACCATAATGGTCCTTGATGCAAGACCTCAAAAGGAACACCAAAATGGTCCTAGATGTAAGACCTTAAAAGGCGCAATAAAATGGTCCTAAATGTAAGTCCTTAAAAGGAATAATAAAATGGTCATAGATGAAATGCCTTAAATGTCACACCAAAATGTTCCTAGATGAAGGACTTTAAAAGTAAGACCAAAATCATCCTAGATTCATAACCTTAAAAGGAATTACAAAATGGTCGTGGATGCAAGACCTTAAAATTAGCACAAAATTTTTCCTAGATGAAAACCTTAAAGGGAATACAAAAATGGTCCTATATGCAAGACCATAAAATAAAAACCAAAATCATCCTTTATGAAAGACCTTAAAAGGCACACCAAAATAGTCATGGTTACAAGACCTTAAAAGGAACAGAAAAATGATCTTGGATGCAAGACCTTAAAAGGAACAACAAAATGGTCTTAGATGAAGGAACCTAAAATTAACTCTAAATGTTCCTCATCACATGAACATAAAAGGAATGACATATGATCTTATTCATATGGCCAAAAACTATAAAACACAATAGTCTAAGTTGTAAGACATTAAACTATATAGCTAAATTGTAAGAACCCGTGTTTTTTAGGACTATCATTTAGAGCAGAAATTTGAATTTTTGCTTTTGGATGTTCATGAGGGGTAAAATGGTACTTTTACCCTACTATATGATCTTTTATAATTTTTTTGACCACTCCGTTGGTCCCAGAATAGGGTGTTTACCCTAGGACAGAAGTTTAGTGGAAATCTGAGCTGTTCAAATTTTTACAGAATAATTAATATTTAATATTATTAAATTAAATGTTAAATTATTCATGTCGGTTCGTTTGGAAATAACTTATAAATGGAGTTTTGTATTGAGATTATGTATGTGTTGTTGAGTCCAGAATGGGGAGTTTGTCCTTGGAGATGCATAAACTTGAGTTGGGCATTGGGGCCAGCCCGAGCCCCTTTTTCTTCTTTTCCCTTTTCTTTTATTTTGTTTATTTTATCATCCTTCCTCCTTATTGAAAACACACCATGATTGGATCCTCCTTGTTTTTTTACCATTAGAGAAATATTATTTTGAGAAATAGATAGATAAGGAATTCAAGCGGGGTACTGATTCAAAGCTCTCGACGCACTGAGTCGGCGTGCGGCAACCGTGAGCTGTGAAATCAACCGAAGCTTCGGCGGTTTCCTTCCAAAGGTAAGGAAATTTATTTTTTTGAAAAATATCCCCTTTAAACATGTATTTTTAGTTTTTAAAGTCTTATATTGTTTTCTTTTGGCATCTTGAGGCTCGATCTATAATTTCAGGGGTGAAAATGGGTGTTTTGGGCGTTTTGAGGGATTTCCCATCGGGAAACCTAGGTTACACTGTGTGTGTTTCAGGGAAACATACTATGTGTTATTACCATTAAAAAAAGATGAATTTATATTAATTACACACCATGTACTTTGATTACACACCCTATGGTGGTGGTCGTGTGCCCGATCATGTGCAAAAGGGGCATAAAATTGTGGTTTTTAAGGAGTACATGTCGTGTATTGGGAGTACACACCGTGTAGAGGAACATGGGCATGTGTTTGGGTGAAAAGGCACACAATATGACATTTTGTGAACATTAAACTCCTTGTACTACTACATAGGCATACCCCATGTGTTCTGGCCATGTGTTTTGGCCATGTACTACTCCAGATTAGTAGTTTTGGGGTATCTTGTGCCCTAGAAGTCAGAATTGGGTGTGTGAGTAGTCCATTCCGAGTGTTTTTTCTCATATATCACAATTTTGGAATCCTTTTTAAATTTAGAGGTCATATAAATGGTTTTTTTTGGGGGGTATATATTATTTGAGAGGTTCTTTCTCCAGTTATTGTGTTCAGTTGTCACCTGAGAGTGAGACTTGGCGTCGATGATAAGTTGGGAGTTACGACCAACCTAGTTGAGACCTCTAATATGAGATGAGCTATGATCTATCTCCTATGACCTATTATTTTGAGTAAATTTCCCTTGTGAGATGTGCCCTTCAGTCCTACGAGGCCGTGAGACCAGATGCTTCTAAAGATCCCCTAAGGGGATGCCTTTATTTGTGTGCTAACATAGGAAGCCCATCGTATGATATCTCTCCTATTTTCCATTGAGAGGATACCTATTTTAGTATTCTAAGATTTTTTTCATTCAAGGATCCCATATAGGATTCCTCCCTTTATCTTCTCTAAGGATCCCATGTAGGATGCCTTCGCTTGTGTTTACCTGGAAGAACCTGAGTAGGATGCCTCCTCAGTGTTTGACTTGAGGGACCCAACGGGTGCCCGTTGTTTGATCAACCCTGTGTTGTTATGTAAGGTTTTGGTAGAGATGGTGTTCGGGTATCACCTAGAACCCATACCAAATAGGTAATCCCATGGGGCTGTGGATGTACTATTGGATTGGGCATTCGGGCCACCCTTACTTGTTTATTTATATCTGACTTGGTTTTGCTGATGCAGTAGTGTTTACAATAAGTTCTTCCTAGATAGTGGTTGTTGAGCCTAATGTGAGGTATCTCTCTATATTTTTTTGTGATGTCCATAGGTTCTTCCCAATATCTATCATTTGAGCCTTTCACTTTTACTTTTACGCCTTGAGTGATACTTTGATTCCCATAGTAAGAATGCCTTGGATGGACTCATGGGCTAAATGATATTCTTGGGAGCAAGGTTATGATATGCCTAGGTGTGAGATTGTAATATGACTGAGGTATATCTTATGATATGCCAATGGGTGAGATTATTATATGCCTACGGTAAATATTGCAATATTCCTAACTGTGAGATTTTGATATACCTGCGGGCGGGTTCTGTTATTCCTGGGGGATTGGTTTTTCTATACCGGTGAGCGAGGTTTTCTAATTCTCGGTTGGATTCACAGGATTATGCTATGTGATTTCTGACCAGTGACCTTTTATAGGATTGAGCATCAGTATACAGTATCCTAGTTTGTGATTGGAGGTGAGTGTGGGTGAACCCAGGTGTATGAGGAGTATCCCCCTGTGGTGACGTAGCTTGCTCAGAGATATAATTATAGCATTGGCTGAAGCAGGTACATGTCGATGGAATTACATACCCATAGATCGACTTAATGATACATGTCTTGAGTGGCACGACGTCCAACTCAATTCCCTTGCACAGGATGTCTAGGTAATCGGGCTTATGGACCCAAGGATCAACTAATGATGTGGTTTCTTGTTGTTTGATTGACATACTCATGAATATTCATATTTATGCATATGTGTATAGGTAAGGAATTATTCATGTATACATATATACATATGTACATCCATGGTGGCACTTTCCTAGTTGACAAGGATTACAGACCCTGAGTTTGACTGTGGTTGCACTTTTGGTTTACTTCCATTTGTTTTGTTCCAGCTAGGTTGAGCATGTTTTTGTTACATACACTTTTAGTAGCACAGTTTTTGGTTACTTTTTGGGGTGGCCTACTAAGATTATTTCCCACCCCTACATGTTCACCTTGGTGTATGTGTATACTTTATGTCTTCTTTTAATTTTGATCATGATTTTCATGGTGGATAGGTCTAGGACCTAGAGTTGCATGATGGAGTGGAGTTTCATGAGTGGTTCTACTGATCGGGCTAGCACAGTTTGAAAATGTCTGGAGATCAGGTGCATGGATTGGCTAGGAGTTTTCAGTAGAGACCTATACTTTATCTTTTAGTTTCTTTTGTACTTGTATCTATATCTTCAGCCCAGTGGGTGACCTGTGTTGTATTTTATTTCATAGTAGTTCAATATTTTATATAATTTTACTACTACAGCTTGTTTTATTTCCATTGTTTATTAATTCCACACTCTGTTTTTCCACAGTGTATGATACTTAGCTATTTCTATTTTTTTTCTTACTCTGGTATGAGGGAATATTCTTCCAACTATCACACTCTAGGTCCTCACTACTAGTCAGGATCCTCTGGAATATAGGGAGGTGCGCTTGAGGCCTTGTGGCGAACGGGATCGGAGCACCGGTTTAGTGGCTTTCGGGTCAGGACGTTAAAAAGTGGTATCAGAGGTGTTCCTTTTCCTAGTCATTACTATTTAGAATATGGTAGACATGATTATTAAGAATTTGTTAAAACCTGTGATGGATATCGGACTAGTGCATCGAGAACACTTTTTCTGGTAAGAAGTCCTGGATTCCATGGTTTGAGATTGTTGTTCTGATTTTGAAATGTTACATTTGTATATGATTTTCTCCTTGTGTGACGCACATGTTGTGTAGGTGTTTTTATTACTCTATGGATCTCCAACTCTTGACCATTGGTAATATTCCAGGTATGGTTTTTGACTCTTGGTCGGTAAAGGCAATAGGTGTCTCATTCATCATACTAGACACATAGAATTTACAACATATAGGCCTTCTAGTGTGTGTTTTTACTAATTACTGAGACCTTTGGGTATTCTTACACATAATCATTACGCTGATAGTAGGTTATGTGGATCTACATTGAGGCATTTATTTTGTGAGGCTGATGACTTGGTTTTTAGGCACAGGTGGTGCAGGGACCCTAGTAGGTCAATATGGCATGTGATTCCTTTCTGTTTAACCCCTTGTTGGGTGTTGTTTCTTGGTTATTTGGTTATCTAGTTGGATTTATGAGTACGATGCTGATAGATACCAAGTCTTTTCTTGTGAACTGGACCTCATTAGGGTATTTCCATATACGGACACCCGATGAGTGTCAATTCATTTTCTCTTCTGCTTTGGATGTGACCTCCAAGGATCAGTTCTTTCTAAGGATGCTCAGAGAGGATTAGGGCCCTTATAGGCTGTGTTTTCAGTTTTTACTTTCATGAAACGTTGTGATCTTTACCTTCTTATGAGAGGTTTTGGATCTTTTGGGCTAGGTGGTTAGAACTTGTGACCCAGTTTTGAGGCTTTTTTTGTCGGGCTAGGTGGGAGACCTAGAGACGATTCATTTAGACTCAGACCCTTGTAGGTCGGTGTATGTTCTATTCTAGGGAAAAAAATTAAGAGGTTGGCCTGTGTTTTCTATTTCCTTTTTTGGTAGGGGGATTTTCATTTCACTCATTTTGTGATCGAGGCACGATAGATGCTCAAGTTTTCATTATAGGCATGTTGATGTCCTCAACTTTTGATCGAGGAACCTCTGGTGATTTCTTTTCGAGACTGGCTTCGATGAGTTGGACTGTACGGGTGCCAGGCTTGGTTGACCATTGTTTTTTCTATTGCTAATGCAGTCAGGGTGTGGGTAGATTATCATGACTGGAACAATGACATGTGTACATGTTGGGTGTTTATAATACACATTGGTTTCATGTGGTATCATTTGAATCTAAATCGGTGAGTGGTCGGGTGCGAGCCGAGGAACGATGTTCAAAGACATTCTATGGGTTTCAATCCTATAAGTTGTAATGGAATGTCACTCCTTGGTAGAGGTGACATTGTGAAATGTCAGGTTACTATGAAATGGTTAACCCATGCTTGAATCCTGGTCGGGTTTTGGCAGGATGTTAGGATGTCTCGGAGGAAGATAGATATGCCTTTAGTGAAATCTTAGTGTCCTCCTATAAGAGACGATCTTGGGCTATCTTGATTTATCTTGAGTATTTTGAGAGAGCTTTGGTCGTACAATGAGCTCATTTTCTTTTCTTAATGTTTTTCCCTGTTGAGGAGGTACCCTATTGTGGTTTCACTCGAGAAGTATTGTAAGGAAATCCATATAGTGGGGAGTTCACCATTGGCCGTTTGAGGGTGGTTTTACTCGTTTTAGGTAAACATCAGTGTTTTTCATGAGCTTTTGACCGCAAAGTTTTCTTTTAAGACAGTGATAGGGGTATTCCTATGGTGGGGGGTACCAGATCAGTCGCAGTTAAATGTATTTTGTGTAGAAGGTGGTTGTTAATGTTTTAAGGTTGGTCATTGGAAAATATAGATAGCTTGGTTGTGCTGATTCACAGGTTGAGAGCAGAGCGGCTTTTCCTTTTACCAAGCTTCTAGGGGATGAGAAGTTTTATGGTGAGGAGTTTGTAAGAACCCTTCTTTTTTTGGACAGTCATTTTGAGCAGAAATTTGAATTTTTGCAGTTGGATGGTCATGAAGGGTGAAATAGTTATTTTCCCCTACCATCTAATCTTGGAAAAAAAAATTGACCACTCTGTTGGTCCCAGAATTGGGTTTTTAACCTAGGACAAGAGTTTGGTGTAAATCAAGGCTATTCGAATTTTTATAGAATATTTAATATTTAATATTATAAAATTAAATATTAAATTATTCATGCTAGTTAGTTTGAAAATTACTTCTAAATGTAGAATCGGATGTATATTCTGTCTACCTCATTGATTATATAATGGAGAGTTTATCCTAAGAGAGTCATAAACTCAATTCAGGCACCGGGGATGGCCCGAGCCCCTTTTTCTTCTTTTCCCTTTTCTTTTCTTTTCTTTCTTTTCTCTTCCTTTCTCCTCCTTATTTCTCATGATTCATGTGTGGATCCTCCTTTTCTATGTCCCCTTGTAGAGATTGTATTTTTAGAAATAGAGATATATGAAAGGTAAGAGGGGTACCAATTCGAATCACTCAACGTGCTGAGTTGGGTGCGGCAACCGTAAGCTATGAAATCAACTGAAGCTTTGGCGGTTTCCGCCCAAAGGTAGTTCTGTTTAATTTTTTTCTATAGATATCCTTTAAACGTGTTTTTTTATGTTTTCAAAGTCTTATATTGTTTTCTTGTGGCCTCTTGAGGTTCGATCTGTTGTTTCGGGGGAGAAAACGGGTGTTTTTTGTGTTTTAAGAGATTTCCCATTGGGAAATCTAAGTTACACAGTGTGTGTTCGAAGGGAACATGCCATATGTTCTTCCTGTGCTGAGAAGAAAAAATTTTCTTAATTACATGCCTTTTAATTTGAGTACATGTTGTGGGGTGGTGGTCGGGTTCACGACCTTGTGTAAAAAGGATATAGAATAGTTGTTTTTAAGGAGTACACGTTGTGTAATTTGAGCACACGACTTGTACTGGGAGTACACGGCATGTAGTGGCACAAGGGAGTGTATTTGGGTGAAAAAGAACACAAGTTGACATTTTTTTTAACATTAAATTCCATGTACAGTAAAGTACATGTTCTGTACTACTACACAGGCAGACCCCATGTGTTTTGGCCATGTGTTCTAGCCACGTACTACTCCAGCTTAGTAGTTTGGGGGTATCTTGTGCCCTGGAAGTCAGAATTGGGAGTTTGAGTAGTCTATTCTGAGCTTTTTTCTGCGTAGAGCACAATGGTGGAATCCTTTTTACATTTATATGGCATATAAATGGTGTTTTGGGGTTTCTCTATAAATGGAGAGGTTCTTCTTCTAGTTATCGAGTTTAGTTGTCACCTAAGAGTGAGACTTGGACTTGATGATAAGTTAGGTGTTCAGACCAACCTAGTTAAGACCTTTAATCTGAGATGATCTATGATATATCTCTTTTGACCTATTCTTTTGAAGAAATTTCCCTTGTGAGATGTTCCCTTATGGACTATGTGGTTGTGAGACCGGATGCTTCCAAGGATACCCTGAGGGGTGCCTTTATGTGTGTTCTATCCTAGGTAGTCCCTTGTATAATCTATCACATGTTTTCCTTGAGATGGTCCATATTTTTGGATTCTCCTATTGTTTTTAATTCAGGGATCCCATGTAGGATTCCTTCATTTCTCTTCACTAAAAATCTCGTGTAGGATTCCTTCACTCGTGTTTACCTAGAGGATCCCAAGTATGATGCCTCCTTAGTTTTTGAATTGAGAGACCCAGCGAGTGCTCATTTTTTGACCGACCCTGTGTTGTTATGTCGGGTTTTGGTAGAGATGGTTTTCGGGTTTCACCTAGAACCCGTAAAAAACTGGTAAGCTCATGGGGATGTGGATGTACTGTTGGGTTGGGGGTTTTTGGCACACGTTTGTTTATATATGACATGGTTTTATTGATTTAGTAGTGTTTACCAAAGGTGATTCCTAGATGGTGGTTGTTGATCCTAACATGAGGAATCTTTCTATATTTTGTTGGGATGACCATAGGTGTTTCCTAGTATCTGGACTTTGAGCCTTACATGTTTACTTTTACTCCTTGAGTGATATGTGGATTCTAGTAGTAGGAATGCCTTGGATGGACACATGGGATAAATGATATTCCTAAGGGAAAGGTTATGATATGCCTACATGTAATATTTTTATATTCCTAAGGGAGAGATTATGATATTCCTATGGGCAAGATTATGATATGCATGTGAGAGATATTGTGATATTCCTGAGGGCGAGATTGTGATATGCCTGCGGGCAGGTTCTGATATGCCTAAGGGAGTGGTTTTTCTATGCCTGTGAGTGAGGTTTTCTGAGTCTTGGTTGGATTCATGGGATTAATCTCCATGTTTACCGACTAGTGACCTTTTACAGGATTTACTGTCGGTATACAGTATCCTAGTTTGTGATTGGAGGCAAGTGTGGGTGAACCGAGGTGTAGGATGAGTATCCCCCTGTGGTGATTTTTCTCGCTCAGAGATATAATTTTGGCATTGGCTGAAGTAGGTACATGTCGATGGGATTACAGACCCATAGATCGACTTAATGATTCACAGCCTGAGTGGGACGATTTCTGGCTCAATTCCCTTGCCTAGGATGTTCAGGAGATCATGCATATAGACCCAAGGATTAACTGATGATGTGGTTTCTTGTTGTTTGATTCACATACTGATGAATATTCATATTTATTTATATGTGTATAGTTATGGGACTATACATGTATACGTATATAGATATGGAAATCTATGTTGGAACATTTCTAGTTGACAAGGATTACAGACCCGGATTTTGACTATGGTTGCACGTTTGGTTTATATTCTTTCATTGTGTTCCAGCTAGGCTGAGCACGTTGTTGTTGCATACACTTTTAGCAGCACATTTATAGGTTCCTTGTCAAGGTGGCCTATTGAGATTATTTCTCACCCATACATTTTCACCTTGTTATATGTGTAGACCTTATGTCTACTTTTCAGGTTGATCATGAGTTTCATGGTGGATAGGGTTGAGGCCTAGTGTTGCATGATTGAGCGAAGCTACTCAAGTGCTTCTACTGATCAGGTTGGCGTAGTTCAATAATTTCTGGAGATTGGGTATGTGGATTGGATCCGATTTTATATTAGATCCATGTACTTTTATTTTTAGTTATTTTTTTACTTGTATCTTAATGGTTGTCCCAGTGTGTGACCAGTATGGTATTATATTGCATATTTTTTGTGATTTTACAAAATTTTACTATTAAAGAATGTTCTATTTACATTATTTATTGCTTATGCACTCTATTTACTTTCCACATTTTATGATACTTAGTTATTTACACTATTTTTTTACTCTGTTATGAGGTCATAGTCTCCCCACTATCACACTCTAGGCCCTCGCTGCTAGTCGGCAGCCTTTGGCGTATGGGGTGGCGTGCTTGAGGCCTTGTGGTGAACCAACTTGGAGCACTGGTTTAGTGGCTTCCAAGTCGAGTTGTTACAAAGTGTTATCTAATATGTTACTTTTCTAGGTCTTTAATATTTGGGATATGGTAGATATGATTATTAAGAATCTGTCAGAACCTGTGATGGATATCGGACTAGTGCGTTGAGAACAGTTGTTCCAGAAAGAAGTTCAAATTCCTAGGGTTTGGGATTTTTGTTCAAATTTTGCGATGTTACATTTTATAAGATTTTCTCCATGTGCGACGCACATGTTGTGTGGTTGTTTTTATTTACTATAGATCTCTGGATCTTGGCCATCAGTAAGATGACAGGGATGGTTTTTGGCTCTTGGTCAGCAAAGGCAAGTGGCATCTCATGCATCATACTAGGAACATAGGATTCACAACATATAGGCCTGCTAGTGTGTATTTTTACTGACGACTAAGACCTTTGGGTCTTCTTACACATACATTTTACTCTGATGGCGGGTTATGTGGATCTACATTGAGGCATTTTGTTGTGGGGCTGATGACTCAATTTTCAGGCACAGGTGGTGCAGTGACCCTAGTAGGACAATATGGCATGTGATGACTTTCTATTTAACCCCGTGTTGGTTGTTGTTTCTCAGGTCTGTGGTTATCTAGTTGGATCTCTTAGTACGATGTCGGTAGATACCAAGGCTTTTATTGTGAACTGGACCTCCTTGGGGTATTGCAGTATACGGATACCCAATGAGTGTCAGTTTAATTTCTTTTCTACTTTGGTTATGACTTATGAGAAGTAGTTCTATCTGAGGATGCTCAGAGAGGATCAGGACCCTTGTAGGCTGTGTTTTCATTTTTAACATTCTTGGATATTTGTGATCATTACCTTCTGAGAGGTTTTGGATCTTTTGGGATAGGTGGTTAGACATCGTGACCTCGTTGTGAGGATTTTTCTGTAAGTCAATATAAGAGACCTAGAGACCCTTTATTTAGACTCAAACCCTTGTAGGTCGATGTCTGTTCTATTCTAGGGAAACCTGTGTTAGAGAGGTTGTCCCATTTTTTATAATGCCATTTTGGGTAGGGTGATTTTCTTTGAACTATTTTTTTGATCGAGGAACAATAGGTGCTCATGTTTGCATTGTAGGAATTTTAATGTCTTCAACATTTTACTGAGGCACCTCAGGTGCCTGATTTTTTGAGACTGGGTTTGATGTGTAGGACTGTTCGGGAGCCTGGCTTGGTTGAATTTTTTTTCTATTGCTAATGTAGTTAGGTTGTGGGTAGATGATCGTGACTGGAATGATTTCATATGTATTTTTTGGGTATTTAGAATACAAATTGGTTTCACATGGTATCATTTGAATCTAAATCGATGAGTGGATGGGTGCGGGCCGATGACTAATGGTCGAAGACCTTATGTGGGTTTGGATGTAAGAATTTTTGCTAGAATTTCACTCCTTGGTAGATGTGACATTGTGAAATGTTGGATTACAGTCAAATGGTTGAACCATGCTTGAATGATAGTCGAGTTTTGGCAGGAGGTTAGCATGGCTCAGAGGAAGCTAGACATGATTTTAGTAAAATCATAGTGTACTCTTGTAAAAGACGATCATGTGATATCCTGATTCATCTTGAGTATGTTGAGAGAGATTTAGCCCTATGACAAGCTACTTTTCCTTTCTTAATGTTCTTCCCTATTGAGGAGGTAACATTTTGTGGTTTCACTCAAGGATTGGTGTAAGGAAATCTATATAGTGGGGAGTGCAGCATTGGCCATTTGAGGGTGGTTTTCCTTGTTTTTGGGTAAACTTTGGTGTTTTCCTTGAGCTTTAGAGCTCAAAGTTTTTCTTTAAGATGGTGATAGGGGTATTCCTATGGTGGGAGTACCTGATCATTCATAGTTAAATTTATTCTATGTAGAAGGCAGTTGTTAATGCTGTAAGGATAGTCGTTGGCCAATATAGATAGCTTGGTTGTGCAGATGCATGGGTTGGGAGCATGGATTTTGGTCCTTTAACTAGGATTCTCGGTATGAGAAGGTGTATGGTGGGGAGTTTTTAAGAACCCATGTTTTTTTAAACTGTTGTTTTGAGAAGAAATTATAATTTTTGCTGTTGGATGATCGTGAGGGGTAAAATGGTAATTTTTACCTACCATTTAATCATTGAAAAATTTTCTGACCACTTCGTTGGTCCCGGTATAGGGTGTTTACCCTAAGACGGGAGTTTGGTGGAAATTTGAGCTATTTAAATTTTTGCAGAATATTTAATATTTAATATTATTAAATTAAATATTATATTATTTGTACCTACTCATTTGTAAAAAAAATTAAATGGAGAGTTTTATTGATATTTTTTCTGCTCGTTTGATTCTAGAATGGGGAGTTTATCCTAAGAGAGGCATAAACTCAAGTTAGGCGTCGAGCCGGCCCGAGCCCCTTTTTCTTCTTTTCCCTTTTCTTTTCTTTTCATTATTTTCTCTTCCTTCCTCCTACTTCTTATGAATACTCCATGTTTGGATCCATTGTGGTAGTATCCCCTTGGATAAATTGGATTTTTATAAAGATATTGAGATGTAATGAAAGAGGGGAACCAATTCGAAGCTCTCGACACACTGAGTCGGCATCTGGAAATCGTGAGTCGTGAAATCAACCAATGCTTTGGCGGTTTCCACCCAATGGTAGGTTATTTTATGTTTTTTCTATATATACCACTTAATAATGTTGTTTTTTGTTTTTAAGTTCTTATATAGTTTTCTTGTGGCCTCTTGAGGCTCGATTTGTTCTTTCGGCGGTGAAAACGGGTGTTTCGGGTGTTTTGAGGGATTTCCTGCCGGGAAACCCAGGTTTCATGATGTGTGGTCTAGGGGAACATGTCATGTGTTCTTCTGGTTTAGGGAAGATGAATTTTTCATAAATAATCACCATGTATGTTGAGTACATTCCATGTGGTGGTGGCCGTTTTCTTGGTCGTGTGCAAAAAGAACACAGAATATTGGTTTTTAAGGAGTACACACCTTGTACTGGGAGTACACATTGTGTAGTGGCACATGGGCATGTGTTCAGGTAAAAATGAAAATGGGGTGAAATTTTGTGAACATTACACACCATGTACAATAAAATACACGTCGTTTACTACTACACAAGTTGACCCCATGTGTTCTGGCCATGTGTTCTAGCAATGTACAACTCCAGCTTAGTAGTTTTGGGGTAACTTGTACCCTGAAAATCATAATTGGGCTTGTGAGTAGTCCATTTTGAGTGTTGTTTCACATATATTACAATTTTTGAATCCATTTTACATTTATAGGTAATATAAATGGTTTGGGGGGGTTTCTATATAAATGGAAAGGTTCTTCCTCCAATTATCAAGTTCAGTTGTCACCTGAGAGTGAGACTTGGTGTGGATAATAAGTTCAGTGTTTAGACCAACAAAGTTGAGGCATTTAATCTGAGATGAGCTATGAGATCTATCTTATGACCTGTTATTTTGAGTACATTTCCCTTGTGAGATTTTCCCTTCTGGCCTACAAAGCTGTGAGACTGGATGCTTTCAATGATCCCCTGAGGGATGCTTTTATTTTTGTGCAAACCTATAGAGTCCCTTGTATAATCTCTCTCATATTTTCCTTTGATAGGATCCCTATTTTAGGATTCCCCTATTGTTCTTCATTCGAGGATCCCATATAGGATTCGTCCCTTACTCTTCGCTAAGGATCTCGTGTAGGATGCCTTCTATAAGAACTCGGTTTTTCTTCTTGAGATACGGGTTTTTTCCTTTCCTTTTCCTTTAATGTTTTTGAGAAAATAAGGGAAATGGGGAAAAATCACAAATTTATGGGTACACACTGTGTACTTTTCAACACCCCATGTACTTTGGTTGTGTGGGATGGGAATATAGGGCGTGTAGGATTGTCGGTGATTTGGGGTGTAAAAACTAACTACACACCATGTACATAGTAATGCATGTCGTGTAATCAGTCGGCAGGCAAATAGTAAGGTGGTGAAAGTAGCTACCATCAGAACGATAGTACATGCCATGTAGTTGGTAATACACGTTGTGTAACCAAGTCAGTAGATGAACAGTGAGGCGGTGGAAAGTGGCTGCCAGAGGAACAATTAAAAAATGAACATTACACACCATGTACTTAAGAGTACATGCTGTGTAGTTATGTTTTTAGCTTAAAACAGGAAGTAGCCTACTCATTTGATAGAGGAGGTTGAGAAATCAATTTTGATCTTGTGAGAGAGGGTCGAGGCTTGGAGGATCTCCTGATCGCACACTAGAAATATGATTCTTCCACCATCGATCTCATTTGAACCGCATAGGTAAGATCTTTCTTCTCTTTGAGTCTTTCCTGCCAATTCTTTCCCTGAGGGAAGTTATTTACCTTTTAACAGAAATTTTTTTACACCATATCTACGACTTTCTTGGTCATTTATGGAAGAACCTTTCACATATATCGATCAGAGAGGATATAGGTAGGTGTTCTTGTGTGTAATTCCAACTGTTGAGTTGTTTTTGTGTACCGTTGTTCTATGAACCCATGTTTCGGGTATCGTATAGCTGAGGACTTTATTTTTAAGATACCTAGAATTGTATAGGCAATCTAAATGAATAATTACAAACTTCTGTTTGGGATCGTTTCTTTGATCCAGGGCCACCCCATGGGTGTGTTTACCTTGTTTAGTCATTTGTCTTGGATACTCATGGGTATGTCGTGATTATAGCATTTTTTGAGTTTTCTTGAGAGGAAACGTATTTAAATTTCTTGTTATGCATTAGGCTCGGATAGTTACTTGCAATGTTCTGTTTAGCCTGGGGGAAACGTTTTGTTAGTCCAAGGGCAATTCTCTGTTTAGTATGAGGGTAAAGTTCTTATGCATGAGGGTCGTAGCATCTCTGCCTAAGGGAGATATCTCATATAACTGAGGGAAATATTCCTTATGTCTGAGGGCAGCCACCTGAGGGTTTCGTTTCTACTTTCCAGAGGGTAAGTACTTTCATGTCTGAGGACAATGTCTAATTTTAATATTCACTGTGGGGATTTCTTTTGTTATTCCTTCCAAGCTAAAGCATTGTCTTGGAAATGGTTAAATAATTATTAAAATATAAATGTAACTAGTAGATATGTTTACTTTTTAGTAATCCCTAGTTTACTGCATTTTAATATGGCACACTACTGTTGCAAATTTTCACTGAGAGTTGGGAACGGGCCTTTGGTTTTTGCCTACTGAGATTTATTTCTCACACCCTATTTGGTTCATGTCTTAGGACCAAAATGATTATATTGTTGTAGGTGTCGATAAAGGAAAGTATGACAACCCTTCTTTTTATTACAACTTAAACATGATTTATTACATAAAACTTCACTTGATACAACAAAGAAGATCGAGAGGTTTAGTGTCTTTGGGGATTATGATAATTACCAAAAAACATGAAACATGAAATTCAACATCTTTATTGAAAAATTCCTTTACATGACCACTACATTCCCTCGTACTTAGCATTGAATGGGATAACCTGAGGACATGCATAAGAAAAGGGTGAGCTATAAATCCCAGTAAGGGAATACACATAGAATAACATGAGGATTGCAATACATGTTAGACATTATGAATATCAATATAGCACAAGAGAAACATGAACATAAAGGCATGATAAATCATGATAATCATAACATGGAAATGTGGCAACAACACTTAACATGGAATTAGCATGAGCCAAGGCCCATTGCACATGGAGCATGAGTAAATACTCATTGCACAAAAAGAACGAGTAAACCCTCTTTTCACTTGAATTATCATGAGTCAACACTCATTGCACATGATGTATCATGATACTATACTTTACCCAATGCATTGGAGCGCTATAAGGGAGCACCCTTCTTAAACATTTCATTTCATGTATAAGTGTGCCACATGGATCAAAAAACATGGATTCATAAGACATAATAATTTATTCCATGATAAAGGAATGTGGAATTAATACATGAAACTTTATAATCAATAAGTAAATGTGCATAAAGTTGAATACCCATGATGGAGAAATGGGCATGGTATTCACTACACAATGACATTGGCTTAGAAAATCGGTGTGATTTCGGCAGCGTAACGGCGTGACATAAGAATTCATAAAAATGGTTGATGAGAGAAAATGGGTTCCTCATCATATTTAAATGTAATAGAAAGTAAATAGGTCATATAGATACATTTACCAATAATTTTAATGGAATTTAGATTCATGATACAAAAGTATTGCTTGAATGTAAATGAGGAGAGAGAAGTTCTTTTCAGAATTTTGGCATAGTAATGGGTGTACATGGGAGGCATTTAATGAGAGAGAAAGGGTCTACCATAATTCAAAAATAAATAAATAAGTATGAGGGAGGTGAGAATCCATAACCCAACATTCATAATTGAATTTAAAATGGAAAAACAACTTAAAGAAAATTGAACAAAAATGAGAAAGGAAGAAAAAACCCTTACTTGGAAGTGTGCTTTCAAATTCTTGAGAGAGGCTTGAGAGAGGCTTCTTGGGAGCTTGGGGAACCTTTGAAGTATTCTAGAGAGAGTAGGGCAGAGGTTGGACGAACTCAAAGGGCTTTTAGTGAGGAGGAAGTGGGATCTTGGGTGGGTTTATATAGGAAAGGTGAGGGAATTCTTTATTATTTAGGTTTGGGACCCCTTATATTAAATTAATCCAAACCACAAATCATCCCATGGTTTTTACCCATGGTTTTTGAAAAAAGGGAAGAGGGAAAATATATTTTATAAGGCTATAGTCCTAAATTCTTAAAATAATGGGGTTTCTTATGTGGAGGTGAGTTACACTCCCAGGGAAAACAATTTAAAAAGACAAGGTGTTTAATAAGTCTTGAAGGGTCCATTAATGCTTTGTAAAAGTAAGTTAAACAAACCCAAAATCACATTATTTTAATGGTAAAACATATATTGGTCAAACATAAATATTATAGTACTTTATTACATCACTATTGGGCCATTATGATGTCATAAAACACATTATATATTTAAACGGTATTTAATTTTTACTCAAAAATTTGACAGTCTCAGAAAATTATGAAAAATTCACCATTGGATAATTTCGACATCCAGATTCCTAAAATAACATTTATTTTATCTAAATAATTTTCTAAATATTTTAATTTTCACTTTTAAAATAAAAACCGACATTTATCGAAAATTAACAGGTTTTCACAAAAATGGCTTTCAAACCTTAATAAAAATTACAATTGCATTCATAAAATTATACGATCATTAATATTTAATAATAATTAATTTAATAATAATATTTTATTAAAATATTTTTTAATTCAAAAATCCCTTAATTTAATAAAATATAATTCTTAATTAAACAATAACTAAAAAAATTATTTGTACTTTATAAACTATTTACAATGTATCAATAATGACAAGAAAGTATATTCATTATTATATACAAAAAAATTATGTACATTAACATAGTACTATTTATTTGTTACATAACCCCTTAAAAAATCGCATAAGACCTAAGGTTAAGGTGTACGATGGTGACAGACTCTTGGGGTGGCTTGGATAACATCGCTCGAGTGGTAATTTATATCAACTTCCACTTCTCCCGTAGACGGTCTCGTTCAAGCTTGACATGATGAAGCTCAGCTTGGGTTTGGTCAAGAGTGAAGCCCAAGGATGCCACCTCTTTTCCAAGCTCTGAAAATTGGGCTTTGTATGGAGCAATTCTACTGGATGAGGCCATCATTTCTTTTGTCTGATTAAATTTGGATTTGTTAAAGCCCTATATTTATACTAATCATGTGATCACTGTTCAATGGCTATATTAGCAATGGTCAAAATTCTTAACATAAGACCAATGAAGATGACATTTTATATAAAAATAAAGATACATTTAATTAGATCAAGAGGGATTTCCATTAATTAAACTTTGGGTCATTACAATATTCCCCCCTTAAAAAATTTCACCCTCGAAATTTTTTCCCCACACTAAAACAGATATGGGTAACTCAACTTCATTATTTCCTCTGATTACAAAGTCGCTTCTTCAAACTTGTGGTTTCTCCACAACACCTTGACGAGGGGCATTATCTTATTTCGTAGAACTTTTTCTCTATGATCTAAGATCTTCACTGGTTTCTCCTCATAAGAAAGATCATCTTCCAATGGTACCACCTCATAAGAGAGTACATGTGAAGGGTTCGGTATGTACTTCCTTAAGATGGATACATGAAAGACATCATGTACTTTCTCCATAGTAGGTGGAAGTTCTAGTCGATAGGCCACAGCCCCGACACGATCAATAATCTCGAAGGGGACGATGTACGTTGGACTTAACTTCCCTTTCTTTCCAAACCTCATGACCTTCTTCCACGGAGATATGCGTAGAAAAATCATGTCCCCAACTTTAAACTCAAGGTCTCATCGACAATTATTTGCATAACTCTTCTGTCAACTCTGGGATTCCTTGATATGATGCTGAATGGTTTTCACCTTCTCCACCATTTCCTCGACCATTTCTGGTCCAAGCAGCTTACGTTCACTGACCTCATCCCAACATGCCAGAGTTCTACACCTTTTCCCATACAGGGATTCATATGGTGCCATTTCGATGCTCGAGTGGAAACTATTACTATAAGAGAACTCAACTAGAGGAAGACGTTGATCCCATCCTCTTTTAAAGTCCATTTAGCATGCTCTCAACATGTATTCAAGTGTTTGGATATTCCGCTCAGATTGGCCATCAGTTTGAGGATGATAGGTCGTACTGAAGTTCAGTTCAGTATTCAGAGCATGTTGAAGACTCTTCCAAAACATAGAGGTGAATCTTGCATCTTGGTCAGACACAATAAGTAGTGGTACTCCATGAAACCTTACCACTTCCCTGATATATATTTGTGCCAGTTGATCCAATAAGAAATCCTCCTGAATAGAAATGAAGTGTGCAGTCTTTGTAAGATGATCCACAACAACTCAGATTGCATTGTTGCCTTTGGATGTCCTCGGAAGTCCGGTGACGATGTCCATGGTGATGTTCTCCCATTTCCATTCGGGTATGGGCAATGGTTGCATAATCCCCTTATACTTCTGCCTCTCTGCCTTCAATTGCTGGAATACCATACACTTTGATGTATATTCATCGATCTCCTTTTTCATATTATCCCACCAAAAGTTTTCTCAGAGATCTCGATACATCTTTGTGCTCCCTGGGTGAATAGAGAAATTTGAACTATTTGCATCATCCAAAAGTTCTTTCTTCAGCTCTGAACTTGATGGAACACATAGTCTTTTCCCAAACCGCACAATTCCTTCTTCATTAACATTAAACTCTGAGGATTTCCCTTTTTCAATAGCTTCCACTTTTTCTTGAATTCTCACATCATCCTTTTGAGCATCCTTTAACCTTTCCAAAAGAGATGTTTGAGCATTCATTTGTGAAAGTATTGATGATGTTCCCTTCTCTATGATTCCCATGTCCATCTTCATCAAGTCTATGAAGATTGGATCCTTCTCAATTATCATCATTGATAGAATCGCTGGATCCTTTCTACTTAGGGCATCTTCCACCTTGTTCTCTTACCCAAGGTGGTAATGGATTGAATAGTCATAATCCTTGATGATCTCTATCCATCTTCTCTGGTGCATATTAAGCTATTTCTGTGTGAATATATATTTATGAGTCTTGTGGTCAGTATATATCTCACATTTCTCTCCATAGGGATAATGCTGCCAGATTTTCAAGGCAAAGATCACCACCGCCAACTCTAGATCATGCATTGGATAGTTTCGCTTATGGATTTTCAATTGCCTTGAGGCATAGGAAGTCACATTATCATTCTGTATCAGCACATAGCCTAATCCCTTCTTCGAAGCATCACTGAATAACAAAAAAATTCCCCACTTGTTGGTAAAGTGAGAACGGGCACAGTGATAAGCCTCCTTTTCAACTCCTTGAAGCCTTCTTCACATTCATCACTCCATGCATACTTTACTCCATTTCGAGTTATCTTGGTAAGAGGTTTGGACAATCATTATAAATTTCTCACAAATTGTCGATAATATCTAGCTAACCCCAAGAAGCTACGGATATCTGTTACCGATGTTGGCCTCCGCCATCCCTCAATTGCATCTATTTTGGAGGGATCCATATATATCCCATTGATTGTGATGATATGGCCCAAGAATGAGACTTCCTTTAACCAGAACTCACACTTGATGTACTTTTCATAGAGCTTCTCCTTGCACAAAGTCTCTAGTACAATTCTTTAATGCTCTTCATGATCCTCCTTGGTTTTAGAGTATATTAGAATATCATCTATAAAGACTACCACAAATATTTCTAGGTAATATCTAAATAATATATTAATTAAGTCCATGAAGATTTCTGGAGCATTAGTGAGTCCAAAAGGCATTACTATGAATTCATAGTGCTCGTATCTTGTGTGAAAAGCAGTCTTGGGGATATCTTCCTTCTTCACCCTTACTTGATAATATCCCAACCGCAAGTCCACCTTAGAGAAGTATTGTGCTCCACATAGCTGATCAAACAAGTCATCAATTCTTGGTAGAGGATACTTGTTCTTTATCGTTATTTTTTTTAAGTTCATGATAATCGATGCAAAGCTGCATTTACCCACCCTTCTTCTTGACGAAGAGGACTAGTGCACCCCATGATGAAGCACTTGGGCATATAAACCCTTTATCCAGATTCTCCTGTAGTTATTTCTTCAGCTCTTCAAGCCATAAAACAGCCATTCTGTATAGATTCATTGATATTGGTAAATCCCCAGGTATAACTTCAGTTGAGAATTAAACATCTCTTCTAGGAGGAAGACCAGGAAGTTCCTTGGGAAACACTTCAGCGAATTCCCTCACAATAGGCATTTCTTCAAGGATGGTTTCTTCCTTGGACTCAATCATCTGAGATAGATACGTGTGCTCATACGGCAGTAATATCCATGCTTGAGATGATGGAGCTAAAGGAGATTCATCTTCCTCCTTACAATTGTAAAGAATTTGGGGTCGATTCTCCATATGGAGTGTGATTTTCCTCTCCTGACAATTTATGTTGGCTCTATATAAGGAAAGCCAGTACATGCCAAGAATTGCATCAAATTCCGCCAGAGGGAGTATGATGAGGTTCACTGGGAAATTCAATCCACAGATTGTAATAGGGGAGGACTTATATTCATTGGATGCAATGATTTCCCCATTTGTCGTACTCACTGACATCTTCACTTCCATGATTTGTGGTGATGCTGGGATTGTTCTACTAAACTTTTGAGATATAAAAGAATGCATAGAACCTGAATAAAAAAGTACATTCACTATTCTTGAATGAATAACTAGCGTACCATTCACCACTTCATTGTCGGGGTTCACTTCGGTAGATGTTATGGCAAAATCTCTTCCTTTATGCCTTGGAGGTTGTTGGTTGCCTCTGAAAACCCTTGGATTAGGGAAATAATTTGAAAAATGACATAGTTCTTTTCATTTGTAGCATTGAACAATGCATTGAGGTTTTAACGGAGTGTTCCTTTCCTCTGTCGCAACCACGGGTCTTTCTTGCCGACAGTTAACAGCTAGGTGCCTTTCTCTTCCACACCTGAAGTATTTCCTCGTCCCCTTAAGGCAATTTCTATGGTGCTTCTTTTCGCACTTTTAGCAAGTGGGGTGCTGGATCTTCTTAGGACCATTGGATTTATCCATCGGACCACCAACATTGAAGTCCACCTTATGGTTCTTATCTCCATGATACCTCTGTGATTCTCCGATCTCTATTTCGACCTTGAGTCCACATCAGACAATTTCCTCATAGATGTCGAAGTCATGGATTTCTAATGCTTTCCGTAGGCTAGTCATCAACCCACCAATGAAGCGGTCAACATTTCATTCTGGGGTAACGACAAATCCGGAAGCATATCGTGCACTCCTTGTGAAGTTTTCCTCATACGCTCTAACAGATTCTTCTTCTTTTTTCTTGAGGGAAAGGAAGTCCCTTTCCATCTTAATCCGGAGGTTGTGCGGAAAATATTTATCAAAAAACATCTTCCAGAAATCCTTCCATTCCAACGCCTCGATATCCTCCTCAGGCTTCATATTTTTGATAAATGTCCACCATTGATCAGCTTCACCCTCCATACAATAAGCCTCAAGGAGAACCGTCTCTTGTTCAAAACATTTAAGGATGGAGAAGATCTTTTAAATGGAGTTAATCCATTGTTCAGCGATCGTTGGATCGGATGATCCACTAAAAGTAGGAGGCCTTTGTCTCATGAAGCTCTTGATAGTGACTAGTTCTTTCTTAGGGGGGGGGGGGGGTTGAACGTTCCTCTTGACTCATGTTTCTATTCAAAACTTGAGTTAGCTGAGAGAGAAGTGTGACAAAGTTCTCGATTCCCACTCCCATTGGATTTGGCATCTCATTAGTACATTCGTCACACTAATCTCCACATCGGTTGTTAGCCCGAGTCCTCCTATTACCGTCCATTGGCTAGAATAAAATTAAAGTTATGGGTAACACATAAAGGGTAATCCAAAGACAAAATTTTATGACTTATAAATAAACTTTTATTTCCTTAACTCATGATTCTATAGGCTTCAATCTAGGCTTTTCATGATCTACTTTCAAACATACATTCTTAGGGGCATTTTTTTAATTCCCTTAATAAGGGTTCATACTAAGCTAGTGACTTTATCAAAACACATCCCCCGAGTGTATCGTAACCAAGAGTGAAAAAAGGCCCATTTTCATGCACTAGTTCCAGTTCGAGTCTAGCTCAAAGCGGTGTTTTCAGTTTTTACCCCTAGGATACATCTGTGCCAGTGCCGCCTCTACCTGCTCATATCCAGACAAGGATGTATTTGCTTGATAAACCAATTTCTCAATACTCACCAAAAATTAGGGACGTTTATATTGTACTTATTTTTTCTCTAATGATTTACTAGGGTTTTCTAATCCTAATACCAAAAATAACTAAACCTATCCTCTGATACCAACTATGAAAACCCATATTTTTATTACAACTTAAACATGATTTATTACATAAAATATCACTTGATAAAATAAAGAAGATTGAGAGGTTTAGTGTCTTTGGGGCTTAGGATCATTACATAAAAACTTGAAACATGAAATACAACATCTTTATTGAAAACTTCCTTTACATGACCACTACATTCCCTCGTACTTAGCATTGCATGGGATAACCTGAGGACATGCATAAGAAAAGGGTGAGCTATAAAGACAAGTAAGGGAATACAAATAGAATAATATGAGGAGTGCAATACATGTTAGACATTAGGCATATCAATAGAGAACAACAGAAATATTAACATAAAGGCATGATAAAGAATGATAATCATAACATGGAAATGTGGAAACAACACTTAACATGGAATTAGCATGAGCCAAGGCCCATTTCACATGGAGCATGAGTAAATCCTTATTGCACATGAAGCACGAGTAAACCCTCATTTCACTTTAATTAGAATGAGTCAACACTCATTTCACGTGACGTATCATGATACTATACTTTACTCAATGCATTGGAGTGCTATAAGGGCTCACCCTTCTTAAACATTTCATTTCATGTATAAGTGTGCCACATGGATCATAAAACATGGATTCATAAAACATAATAATTTATTCCACAATAAAGTAATGTGAAATTTATACATGAATCTTTATAATAAATAAGTAAATGTGAATAAATGTTAATACCCTTTATAGAGAAATGGTCATGGTATTCACTACACAATGGCATTTTCTTAGAAAATTAGTGTGATTTCGGCAGCGTAACAGCGTGACATAAGAATTCATAAAAATGGTTGAGGAGAGAGAAAGGGGTTCCTCATAATATTTAAATGTAATGGAAAGTAAGTAGGTCATATAGATATATGTACCAACAATTTTAATGTAATTTAGATTCATGAAACAAAAGTATTGCATGAATGTAAAAGAGGAGAGAGAAGTTCCTTTCGGAATTTCAGCATAGTAACGGGTGTACATTGGAGGCATTTAATGAGAGAGAAAGGGTCTCCCATCATTAAAACATAAATATGGTAGTATGAGGGAGGTGTGAAACCATACCCCAACATTCATAATTGAAATTAAAAGGGCAAAACAACTTAAAGAAAATTGGACAAAAATGAGAAAGGAAGAAAAAACCCTTACTTGGAAGTGGGCTTCCAAAGGCTTGAGAGAGGCTTGAGAGAGGCTTCTTGGGAGCTTCTGGCACCTTGGGAGGATTCTAGAGAGAGTTAGGCAGAGGTTGGACTAACTCCATGGTATTTGAGTGAGGATTAAGTGGGAGCTTGGGTGGTTTTATATAGGAAAGGTGAGGGAATTCTTAATTATCTAGGTTTGGGAACCCTTATATTAAATTAAACCAAACCACAAATCATCCCATGGTTTTGCCCATGTTTTTTGAAAATGGGAAGAGGAAAAAAATATTTTATAAGGTTATATTCCTAACTTCTTAAAATAATTTTGTTGCTTATGTGGAGATGAGTCACACTCCCATGGAAAACAATTTAAAAAGACAAGGTGTTTAATAAGTCTTGAAGGGTCCATTAATGTTGTGTAAAAGTAAGTCAAACAAACCCAAAATCACATTATTTTAATGTTAAAACATATATTGTCCGACCATAAGGATTATAGTATTTTATTACATCACTATTGGTTCATTATGATGTCATAAAACACATTATATATTTAAACGGTATTTATTTTTTACTCAAAAATTTGACAGTCTCAGAAAATTATGAAAAATTCACCGTTGGATAATTTTAACATCATGATTCCAAAAAATAACATTTATTTTATCTAAATAATTTTTTAAATATGTTAATTTTTACTTTTAAAATAAAAACTGACATTTATCGAAAATTCACGGGTTTTGAAAAAAATGACTTTCAAACCTTAATAAAAATTACAATTGTATTCATAAAATTATAAGATCATTTATATTTAATAAAAATTAATTTAATAATAATATTTTATTAAAATATTATTTAATTCAAAAATCCCTTAATTTAATAAAATATAATTCTTAATTAAATAATAACTAAAAACATTATTTGTACATTAAAAACTATTTACAATGTATCAATAATGACAGGAAAGTATTTTCATTATTATATAGAAAACAAATAATGTACATGAACATAGTACTATTTATTTGTTACATAACCCCTTAAAACAGCCGCATAATACATAAGGGTAAGGTGTGTGATGGTGACGGACTCTTGGGGTGGCTCGGATAATATCAGTAGAGTGGTAATTTCTATCAACTTCCACTTCTCCCATAGACGGTCACATTCAAGCATGACATGATGAAGCTCAGCTTGGGTTTGGTCAAGAGCGAAGCCCAAGGACACCACCTCTTTTCCGAGCTCCAACAAATGGACTTTGTATGGAGAAATTCTACTGGATGAGGCCATCGCTTCTTTTTTCTGAGTAAATTTGGATTTGTTAAAGCCCTATATTTATACTAATTATGTGATCACTGTTCAATGACTATATTAGCAACGGTCAAAATTCTTAACATAAAACAAATGAAGTTGAAATTTTATATAAACATAAAGAGACATTTAATTAGATCAAGAGGTATTTCCATTAATGAAACCTTGGGTTGTTACAGAAAGAGTCCCTACACAGGTACGTCATTGTTGCAGAGGAGGAGGAGAGCATGGGACCGATCTTAGGCTTGTGATGCTACTTCGTTCCTGTTTCAATGCTTTAGATTTGTTTTGTTGTACTTTGTACCATGTTCTATGTCATATCAGATTGCAGTGTATCCTATTTTTGTTGCTTTCTTAGGATTATAGATATATTACATCATCATTTATATAACGGTTGGTTATCTTTTACTTCAGTTCCATTGTCCATTTTTGGTTTACATTGTTTACTACTTCCACTGTTATATATTTATATTTCATTCTGTTGTGCTACACTTTGACAAATGAGGGCATAGTTTCCCTACTATCAGTCCTAGGCCCTCTCTACTAGTCAGAAGCCTTTGGCGTTTGGGGAAATGTGCTTGAGGTCATGTGACCAACCGGGTTTTGGGCACCCGTTGTGTGGCACCTGATCTAGGACGTTACAAAGTGGTATCAGAGGATTTATTTTCTTTGAATTACTGTTTGGAGCCTATAGCCAGGGATAGGACAGAATTGGTAATTGGTAATAACCTATTCCTAGGAGTAGCTAACCTGTGTACATGGAAAATCCAATCTACCTTGTAATTTCCATTTTTTGGATTTTTTTATTTTACAATTGATTTCATTTCACCGTTGGGTGATGCACTTAAGGTGTGTTGTTTATATTTATATATACATGGGTTATATTTAGTTTCAATCCGATGAGATGAGGGTATGCCATCTCATGTATCATTTAGGCACATGTTAGAATCACATGTCACGCATAGTTTCCATGTGATGTAGGTGCATTAAAAAATGCATTTTGTTGTGATAGATATTTTTCAAGAAAATTCATGTTGTTGTGATAGGTGACTTGATAGATATTCCTACTGTTAGGGTATTGTTACATGTTACGACTGGGATTATAGATGCTAAACTTTGGTTCCTGAGAATTATGGGCTCTCTTGGACCGTAATTCGACAGATCATGAACCAGCTTTTTGTTGTGTTTTATACTATAATGTGAAGGGTCAGGTGCTAAACTTTGGTTCTCTAGGAGTATGGGCCCCCATAGATTGGAATTTGGCATACCGACGCTTGGAATTAAAGAAAAAGGGAGGTTCAAGAGTAGTTTTTGAGGTTTACTATCTAGAAACCCAGACAACACGGCATGTGGTTCTATGAACACACGCCATGTACTCATCTATTTGGGGAGAAAGGAAAAAAAATTAAGTACACGCCGTGTACTTTATGTACACATCGTGTAGTCTCTAACTGTGTCATAGCCCATGTGGGTAGAGACACGGGATAGGGGAGTGCTTGTGGGAACACGTCGTGTAATGGTTATACACGCTGTATACGGTTGAACCTATGTCCGGTTGTGTAACTAACAACACAGGTCGGTGTTACCTTCATAATACACACTATGTTTTTGTGGTACATTCTATGTAGTCTTGACCGGTGAGAGACCATGTGGACATGGCTATGTGGCTAGGGAAACAGGGTGGTGTACACGCCATGTGCAGGTGTAACACGTTGTGTAGTGTAACCTCAGTAGAAAGGTCATGTCACTAACAACACAGGCCGGTGAAGCTTGTTGATTACACGTCATGTCTACATTGAACATGTTGTGTAGTATCGTCTTAGGTGAGTTGTGTGGCTTAACACAGTATAAGGACTTGATCAGGGAAGGATGATTCAAGTACACGTCTTGTATTGAGACAACATGTCGGGTGGTTTGGGTGTTACATGACCAGTTTGATCTGAAGTACATTCCCATGTGAATGTATTATGGGAACATGCTGTTTAGGAATTATACAAACCTTGTAGTCATGTTTTTTAAAATTTGAGTAATCTTCTTATTTTTTTCCCTTCCTAGTCTCCTAGTTTTCAGTCCTTGATAATCTTAAACTAAAGCATGTGTTTGACCTTGTAGAGTCATGTTGTCGAGACGACCACACGGTGTTCTCCAAGAGAGCGGTGAAGATTATACTCCAGATATGGTAGGTCGTGGGATATCGATGGATCCTACAGCAGTGTTAGATGCGGAACCAACCATTATACCAGACACAGGCACGGATGCACAGTTTTGTGAAGGCTTTATGCAGTTCATGCAGACCTTCCAGGGAGCACCGTAGGTTGCCACATCTATGGAAGAGCTGACTCGTATATTCTAGCAGCAGCATCTGCCTACATTTTCAGAGGATGGTATACCACAAGCTACGGAGTCATGGATTGATTATATGTTGACGATATTCAAGCATCTAGAGATGCCTCCTGGGAGGAGGGTCAATCTCACTACTTACATGCTGCGTGATTTCACCAGGAGATGGTGGAATGTTACCACCCAGACTGAGCATCACCGAGACATGGCATGGGAAGATTTTCAGGCAGTTTTCTATGACTTTTTCTTTCCATAAATTCTAATGACAGATCGAGATTGAGAGTTCATGAATCTGTAGCAAGGCTCCTTGTCAGTGATGAACTATTCTGCCTACTTCATCGAGCTACAATGTTTTTCACCTTTTTTGGTGGGTGATGAGACATTCAGGGCTAGACACATTAAGGATGGTATTTTATATGACATATGAGTAATGGTGAATGTTTTCAGGTTGCCTACAGTGCATGCAATTATGAAACAGGTTCTA
Source organism: Viscum album (assembly GCA_963277665.1). Classification (NCBI taxonomy): domain Eukaryota; kingdom Viridiplantae; phylum Streptophyta; class Magnoliopsida; order Santalales; family Viscaceae; genus Viscum; species Viscum album. The sequence continues at coordinate 1,928,045,528 of OY728150.1, read as the reverse complement.
ATTACTGAGCGGAACCTGTGGGAAGCTACTGGTGCGGACCAGGGCTGTTCGGCACCGGTCTCTAGTACTATTTCTACCAGTAAGAGAAAGAGGCATATAGATTTCTTTCATGGTGTTAGTACTAGCCAAATGAATTCTTCAAGTGGCCAGGTCATGCGCTACCAGTGCGGTAAAGAGGGGCACAAGAGACCTCAGTTTCCACGTGACCTAGTGGAGTGCTGATCTTGCAGCTAGATGGGTCATCTTCAGCGTTTTGTTGGGAGTTTCTATCAGTGACTAGTGAGAGGCGTTTTATGCCGACTTTGGATGCAAGAGAAGGGCTAGTAGATTATTAACAGACAGTGAAATGGAATACATCAGGACATTCAAGGCGAGGTAGTGGTCGTGGCCATGGTATCCAAACACCAGGATCTCAGAGACAGTAGGGTGGGTCAGCTCAGGGTAGCCAGGCTGTGTCGCAGGGTCACGGTGCTGGGTAGACATTTGCAGTGCAACAGACCCAAGAGGAGCAGGATCCCAAACCTTCCACTATTAGAGGTACTATTCTAGTTACTTCTGTTTTATCTAGTGCACTTTTCGATACTGGTGCCACACATAGCATTATATCTATGCTCATTATGGAGAGCCTTGGACTCGGCGTTTCTTCTTCTTCTTCTGATATCATGATGTGACACACACCATTGGGAATTAGAATGGTATATGTGCGTTAGTGCAAGGAGTGTTCCCTAGAGTTTGGTGGGTGTCACTTTCTATGGGATCTCTATGTCTTAGAGATGACAACCTATGATGTCATTCTTGGGATGGATTGGTTGGTACCCTTTTGAGAATTTGTAGATTTCTATCATCATAGGGTGAGTTTGACGTCACTAGAGGGCGTAGAGTTTCTATACAAGGTTGAATGGGATGTCCAGGCGAGCTGAGCTAGACCCGAGCATCGTGGTCGAGGTGGAGTGATAGCCCAGATTGTGAGTTTATATCTCGATGACCAGGGACCTTGTCAGAAGGATTTCCCTCCAGTGGTTAATAGTTTCAAGGATTTCTTCTTGGATAACTTTTCAGGTCTACCTCTAGAGTGAGAGGTGTATTTCTCTATTCATCTTGTTCCAGGAGTGGCACCTGTGTCCATTCCTCCTTATAGGATGGCTACGCCAGAATTGCAGGAGCTCAAGAGGTAGTTAAAGGAGTTGAAAGCTAGGGGTCTTATCTGACCCAGTATTTCTCTATGGGGGTCACATGTTCTTTTCTCTAAAAAGGCAGACAGTACCCTCAAACTTTGTGTGGATTATCAAAAACTTAACGAGCTAACAGTTAAAAACTGATATCCCTTACCGAGGATTGATGATATTTTTTGATAAACTTCGAGGAGCACAAGTGTTCTAGAAGATTGACTTGAGATCTGAATATCATCAGTTGCACGTTAGACCATCAAACATACCACTTACAGCATTTCAAAGTAGATATGGTCTATATGAGTACTTGGTCACGCCATTCAGACTCACAAAAGTGCCAGCATTTTTCATGGATTTGATGAATCGTGTGTTACACCCATATCTCAATTCTTTTGTGTTAGTCTTCATGGACGATATCTTGGTGTACTCTCACACTCGACACGATAATTCCACCCATCTTGAGATCGTGCTTAGTACACTAAGAGAGCATTATTTATATGCTATGCTCTCAAAGTGCCACTTTTGGATGGACCTGATACACTTCCTAGGTCATATTATCTCAGAGGAAGGAGTTGCAGTAGACCCAGAGAAAGTGAGAGAAGTAGTTTCGTGGGATCATCCTAAGACCGTTTTTGAAATATGGAGTTTCTTGGGGAAGTCTGGTTACTAAAGACGATTTATAAAAGACTTCTCATACTTATCAGCACCATTGACAGGTTGAACTAAGAAGGGTATGATGTTCGGTCGGTTAGATGCTTGTGAGACAACCTTTCAGAAGCTGAAGGGAAGGTTGACATCAGCACCAATCCCGATACTTCTCAAGAAAAGTAATATCTATACAGTTTACTATGATTCATTAGGTATTTGGTTGGGAACAGTGTTGATGTAGGGTGATCGAGTTTTTGTGTACGGGTATCGGCAGTTGAGTCCACATGAGAGGAATTACCTGATGCATGATATTAATTTGGTTGTAGTTGTTCATGTGTTACGTTGTTGGATAAATTATCTCTTGGGAGAACATTTTGTGGTGTTTACGGACCACAAAGTCTAAAATACATATTTACTCACCATGAATTGAACTTGAGACAGCGAAGGGGGTTGAATAACTTCAATCCTTAAACTTTGAGATTTCCTATACACCTGGTAAGGCTAACACAGTAGTTGATGTACTGAGTATGAGGACTCAGATACAGGCAGTGCAGGAGGCTAGTGGTGAGTGGAACCTTATGTATTTGTTTTCTGATATGAATTTAGAGGTGTACGATAGTCATGGGATAATCTATCTTCCATCCTTAGCTATGAATTCTACCATCTTGGATAGAGTAAGGATGAGACAGCTATCAGATTTAGAAGGCCTAGTTATACGGGAGTCGGTGGCTAGTGAGGAACCTCCATCTAGTTTGACAATAGGTGATGATGAGGTACTGCGTATCCATGGATGAGTGTGGGTTCTAAAAGATATATTCAAGGAGTTGATGCGTGAATTTCATTCTTCGGCTTGGGAAGTTTATCTTGGTGTTTCCAAAATGTACCATGACTTGAGACGTCAGTATTGGTGGCCGAGTATGAAAATAGAGGTAGCTAGTTTTTTCACATGATGTTCCACCTGTCAACAGGTGAAGGTGGAGCATCAGAGGCCAGCCGAACTGTTATGAATGTTACTCATTCCGGAGTGTAAATGGGATGATGTCATGATGTACTTCATGACCAGGATGTTGAGGTCACCTCGAGGTAATGATGTTGTATGGGTTGTTGTAGACAGACTTATGAATGTAGCTCACTTTTTCCTGATTAAAGAGACCTTCAGTGTTGTCGATCTCGGTAAGATGTATATATGAGAGGTAGTACGTCTTCATGGGGTCCCTCGTTCTATCGTATCAGATAGGTATGTTCGTTTTATGTCTCTTTTCTGGAAGAGTCTTCAGAGGGAACTGGGTAAACAGGTATTTCTGAGCACAACTTGCCAACCTCAGACCGATGGTCAGTCAGAGCATACAATACAGTTTTTAGATGACATGTTGTGTGCATGTGTCCTAGACTTTGGGGGCTCTTGGGAGAATCACATACCCCTGGTCGATTTTTCCTATAATAACAGTTTTTAGGCAACTATTGATATGGAACCTTACAAGGCTTTATATGGTAGGACATATTGATCACCCTTATGCTGGTTAGAGGCAGGTGAGGTAGATTTACTAGGACCACCTCTCATGGAGGAGACATTAGAGCAGGTCCAGTTGATTTAGAAGTGGATGGATACTGTACAGTCTCATCAAAAATCTTATGTTGATCGTCGTAGATGACCCTTAGAGTTCATGGTTGGGGGATTAGGTTTTCATTCTTGTTTCACCTAGGTTGGGACATATGCGGATCATGAGATATGGTAAACTTTCATAGAGTTATGTAGGGTCTTTTGTGATTCTGGAAAGAGTCGGGTCGGTTTTCTATCGGTTGCAGCTACCATAGAGGTACTCATCCATGCACGACGTATTCCATGTATCTTAGTTGCATCGTTATCACTCAGACCCATCTCATGTTTTCCAGCCAGAGGAGGTTGAACTTCAGGTAGATGAATCCTTTGATGAGAATCTGATTCGTATTGTTGATAGGAGCATGAAGGTTTTCTGAGGTCAGTCAGTTCCTCTCATACAGGTGCTATGGCAGCATGGTCAAGTGCAGGATGAAACCTAGGAGCTGGAGACTAATGTGCGTGCTCAGTGTCTATAGTTTTTCATATCTTTATCTTCACCTCCTTTGGAAGGGAAATTTGGGGATGAATTTCTATAATGGGGAAGTTTGTAAGAACCCATCTCTTCTTCTTAAGGTACGGGTTTCTTATTTTCCTTTTCCATTAATGTTTTTGAGAAAATAAGGTAAATGGGGGAAAATCCAAAATTTATGGGTACATTCTATGTTCTTTTCCACACGTCGTGTACTTTGGCCGTGTGGGATGAGAATACAGGGCGTGTAGGCTTGTTGGTGATTAAGGGTGTAAAAACTAACTACACATCGTGTACTTAGTAATACATGTTGTGTAATCAGTCGGTAGGTGAACAGTAAGGTGGTGAGAGTATCCGCCAGCAGAATGATAGTACATGTCATGTAGTTGGTAATACACATCATTTAACCTTGTCGATAGATGAACAGTGAGGCGGTGGAAAGTGGCCGCCACAGGAAGATTGAAAAAATGGAAAGTACATGTTGTGTACTTGAGATTACACGCCGTGTAGTTATGTTTTTTCTTAAAATAGTTATTAGCATCCTCATTCAGCAGAGGAGGTAGAGAAATCATTTTGGAGATTAGGGGAGAGGGTTGAGGCTCAGAGGAGATCCCGATCGCATGTCGGGAATCTGATTATTCTGTCATCGATCTCGTTTGAACCACAAGGGTAAGATCTTCCCTATCCTTGAGTCTTTATTACAAATTCTTTCCCTAAGGTGGTGTTTGTGGCTATGGTATACAGACACTAGAATCATATAGAGAGCAGAGTGGGTCAGCTCAGGGTAGCCAAGCTGTGTCGCAGGGCCGCAGTGCTAGGAAGACATTTGTAGTGAAACAGACCCAAGAGGAGCAAGATCTCGAACCTTCCACTTTCAGAGGTACTATTCTAGTTGATTATATTTTATCTACTTCACTTTTCGATACTGGTTCTACACATAACTTTATATCTTTGCTCGTTGTGGAGAGACTTGGACTCAGTGTTTCTTCTTCTTCTGATATCACGACACTAGACACTCCTTTGGGAATTAAAACGGTAGGTGTGTGTCAATGCAAGGAGTATTCCCTAGAGGTTGGTGGGTGTCACTTTCTATGGGACCTCTATGTCTTAGAGATGACAACCTATGATGTCATTCTTGGGATGGACTGGTTTGTACCCCTTTGAGCCTTTTTAGACTGCTATCGTCGCAGGGTGAGTTTCACATCACCAGAGGGCGGAGAGTTTTTATACAAGGGTGAATGGGATGTCCATGAGAGCTGAGTTGGACCCGGGAATCGTGGGAGAGGTGGAGTGATAGCCCAGATAGCGAGTTTATATCTCGATGACCAAGGACCTTGTCAGAAGGATTTCCCTCTAGTGGTCAATCATTTTAGGGATGTCTTCTTGGATGAATTTTTGAGGTCTACCTCTAGAGCGAGATGTGTATTTATCTATTGACCTTGTGCCAGGAGCGGCATCGGTGTCCATTCCTCCTTATAGGATTGCTATTCCAAAATTGTAGGAGCTCATGAAAAAGTTAAAGGAGCTGTAAGACAAGGGTTTTATCTGACCCATTATTTCTCCCTGAGGTTCACCTGTTCTTTTCCCTAAGAAGTCAGATGGTACCCTTAGACTTTGTGTGGATTATCAGAAACTGAACCAGCTAATGGTTAAGAACCAATATCCCTTATCGAGGATTGATGATCTTTTTGATCAACATTGAGGAGAAAAAATGTTCTCGAAGATTGACTTGAGATTCAGATATCATCAGGTCCATGTTAGACCATCCAATATACCATTTATAGACATTCGGAGTAGATATGGTCTATACGAGTACTTGGTCATGCCATTCAGACTCACAAACGTGCCTGTAGTTTTCATGGCTCTGATGAATCGTGTGTTCAACCCATATCTGGATTATTTTATGGTAGTCTTCATGCACGATATATTGGTGTACTCCCACACTCAACACAACCATGCCACCCATCTTGAGATCATGGTGAGTACACTGAGAGGGCATCATTTATATAATAAACACTCAAAGTGCCACTTTTGGATGGACCTGATACACTTCTTGGGTCATATTATCTCAGAGGAAGGAGTTGTAGTAGACCTTGAGAAAGTGAGAGCAGCAATTTCCTAGGATCATCCTAAGAACATGTTTGAAATACGGAGTTTCTTCGGGTTGGATGGTTACTATAGATGCTTTATATAGGACTTCTCCCGTTTAGCAGCACCATTGATGGGTTAAACTAAAAGGGTATAAAGTTCGTTCGGTCAGAAGCATGCGAGACAGACTTTCAAAACTGAAGGGATGGTCGACGTTAGCACCAGTCCTGGTACTTCCAGAGCAGGTGTTTGATTATACAGTTTACTATGATACATCAGGTATTGGGCTGGGAGCAGTGTTGATGTTGGATGATTGAGTTGTTGTGTACGGGTCTCGACAGTTGAGTCCATATGAGAGGAATTACCCAACGCATGATCTCAAGTTGGATGCAGTTGTTCATGTGTTACGTTGTTGGAGACATTATCTCTTGGGAGAACATTTTGTGGTGTTTATAGACCACAAAAGTCTTAAATACATATTTACTCAGCGTGACTTTAACTTGAGATAGCGAAGGTGGGTTGAATAACTTCAGTTCTTTTACTTTGAGCTTGCCTATACACCTGGTAAGGGTAACGCAGTAGCTGATGCACTGAGTATGAGGACTCAAATACAGGTAGTGCAGGAGGCTAGTGGTGAGTGGAAGCTTATGCCTTTGTTCTCTGAGATGCATTTTGAGGTGTACGGAAGTCAGGGGAGAATCTATATTCTATCCATAGCTATGAATTCTACCCTCCTAGATAGAGTAAAGATGAGACAGCTATCAGATTCAGAAGGCCTAGTTCTTTGGGAGTCTGTGGAAAGTGACGAACCTTCTCTTGGATAGACAATAGGCGATGAAAAGGTACTACATATCCATGGACAACTATGGGTTCCATGGGATATACGCGAGGATTTCATGTGTGGATTTCATGATTCATCTTGGGTAGTTCATCCGAGAGTTACCAAAATGTACCGTGACATAAGACGTCAGTATTGTTGGCCAGGTATGAAAAGAGAGTTAGCTAGTTTTGTTATAATATGTTCCACCTGTTAGCAGGTGAAGGCAGAGCATCAGAGGCCAGCCAGACTATTACAATATTTACCAATTCCATAGTGGAAATGGGATGATGTTGCATTGGAATTTGTGACCGGGTTGCCAAGGTCACCTCGAGGCAATGATTTCATATGGGTGTTGTGAACAGACTTAACAAGTTTTCTCACTTTTTGCCGATTAAGGAGACCTTCAGGGTTGACGAGCTCAAGAAGTTGTACATCTGAGAGGTAGTAAATCTTCATGGGGTACCTTGTTCTATCTTCTCATATAGGGATGCTCGTTTTATGTCTCGTTTTTGGCAGAGTTTTTAGAGGTCATTGGGTAAATAGGTGCTTCTGAGCACAGCTTTCCACCCTTATACCGATGGTCAGTCAGAGTGTACAATACAGGTGCTAGAGGACATGCTGCATGCATGTATCCTAGACTTTGGGGGCTCTTGGGAGAAGCACGTACCCCTGGTCGAGTTTTCTTATAATAATAGTTTTTAGGAAACTATTGAGATGGTACCTTACAATGATTTATATGGTAGGCCATGATGATCACCCTTATGCTGGTTAAAGGTAGGTGAGGTAACTCTACTAGGGCCACGTCTCGTGGAGAAGACTTCAGAGCAGGTCCAGTTTATTCAGAAGAATATGGCTACTACATAGTATCATCAGAAATATTATGTTGATCGTCATAGATGAACCTTGGAGTTTGTGGTCGGGGATTAGGTTTTCTTGCATGTTTCACCAAGGTTGGGACACAGACAGATCAGGAGACAGGGTAAACATTCACCGAGGTATGTAAGGCTGTTTGGGATTCTGGAGAGAGTCGGGCCGATTGCCTATCGGTTCCAGTTACCATAGAGGTACCCAGCCATGCACGACGTCTTCCATGTATATCGGTTTCGCCATTATCACTCATACTTGTCTCACGTTTTTCATCCAAAGGAGGTTTAACTTTAGGTAGATACATCCTTTGAGAAGCATCTGATTCGTATTTTTGATAAGAGCACGAAGGTTCTCCGATGTTAGTCAGTTCCTCTCATACGGGTGCTATGACAATATGGTCGAGTGCAGGATGAAACCTAGGAGATGGAGACTGACGTACGTGCTTAGTGGCTAGAGTTTTTCATAGCTTTATCTTCACCTCCTTTGGAAGGGCAATTCTGGGACGAATTTCTTTAAGGGGAGAAGTTTGTAAGAACCCAGTTCTTCTTTTTAAGTTATGGGTTTCTTCTTTTCCTTTTCCTTTAAATTTTTTGAGAAAATAATGGAAATGGGAGGAAAATCCCCAATTTATAGGTACATGCCATGTACATTTCCACACACCATTTACTTTGGCCGTGTGGGATTAGAATATAGGGCATGTAGGTTTGTCGGTGATTCAGGGTGTAAAAACTAACTGCATGTCGTGTACTTAGTAACACATGCCGTGTAATCAGTCAGTAGGTGAACAATAAGGCAGTGAGAGTATCCACCAATAGATTGATAGTACACATCGTGTAGTTGGTAATACATGTCGTGTAACATAGTCGACAGATGAACAGTGAGGTGGTGGAAAGCATCTGCCACAAGAATAGTTAAAAAAATGGATAGTACATTTCGTGTACTTGAGAGTACACACCGTGTAGTTATGTTTTTTATCTTAAAACATGCAGTAGACTCCTCATTCGGCAGAGGAGGTAAAGAACTCATATTATAGATTGGGAGAGAGGGTTGAGGCTTGGAGGAGCTCCCGATCACACGTCAGGAATCCAATTCTTCTGTCGTCGATCTTGTTTGAACTGCACTAGAAATATCTTCCCTCTCCTTGAGTCTTTCTTACCAATTCTTTCCCTAAGGGATGTTTTTTACATTTGAATGGTAATTTTTTTATACCAGATCTACGATGTTCTTGGTCATTTCTGGAAGCATCTCTCACATATATCGATCAGAGGAGATCGAGGTAGGTGGTTTTGTGTTTAATTCCAACTGTTGAGTTGTTTTTATGTACTGTTATGCTACGAACCAATGTTTGGGTTATCATATGTATGAGTATATTATTGTTAAGATACCTATAATTGCATAGGTAATCTAAGTGAATAATTACAAACTGTTGTTTGGGATTGTTTCTTTGATCCAGGGCCACCCTGTGGGTGCGTTTCCCTTGTTTAGTCATTTGGACAGGATACATGTGGGTATGCCATGATTATTGCATGTTTTGAGCTTTATTAAGAGGAAACATATTTAAATTTCTTATTATGTGTTGGTCTTGTCTGGTTACCTACAATGTTTTATTTATCCTGAGGGAAAGGTTTTGTTCTCTTGAGGGAAATGATCTGTTTAGCATGAGGGCAATGTTCTTATGTCTGAGGTCCATAGCATCTCTGCCTGAGGGTGATATCTCGTATGTCTGAGGGAAATATTCCTTATTCCTGAGGTCATTCACCTGAGGGTTTTGTTTCTTCTTGCCTAAGGGCAAGGACTTTCATGTCTGAGGATAAAGTTTACTTTGAATATTCATTGTGGTGATTTCTTATGTTGTACCTGCCAAGCTAAATCACCAGATTGGAAATAGTTAAATAATTATTAAAATTGAAATGTAACTAGTAGAGATGTTTACTTTTGAGTACTCCCTAGTTTAGTGCATTTTAATATTTCACACTACTGTTGCACATTTTCACTAACAGTTGGGCGCTGGGCTTTGGTGGTTTCCTATTGGGATTTATTTCTCACACCCTGTTTGGCTCATGTCTTGGGCCCAAACAAATTATATTACTATAAGTGTCAATAAGGGAAAGAGTCCCTACACAGGTATATGATTGTTACAGAGGAGGAGGAGAGAATGGGACCAAGTTTAGACTTACGATGTTGCTGCATTCCTATTGCAATGCTTTAGTTTTGTTTTTTTTGTACTTTGTACCTTGTGATTTGTTGTATCAGATTACTGTGTATCCTTTTTTGGATGCTTTCTTAGGATTGGTGACATATTGCATCATTAAATATATGATTGTTGGTTATCTTTTCCTTTAGTTCTGTTGTCCATTTTAGTTTTATACTGTTTACTTCTTCCACTATTGTATGTTTATATTTAATTCTGCTATGCTATACTTTGACAAATGAGGGAATAGTTTCCCCACTATCAGTCCTAGGCCCTTGTTTCTAGTCGACAACATCTGGAATTTAGGGAAGTGCGCTTGAGGTCATGTGACCAATCGGGTTCAGGGCACCCATTTTTGGGCACCCGGATCTGGGACATTATACATTCGCTCGTGTTTACCTGGAAGATATCAAGTAGGATTACTCCTCAATGTTTCACTTGAGGGACCTAGAGGGTGCATGTTGTTTGACCGACCCTACATTGTTATGTCAAGTTTCGATAGATATGTTGTTCGAGTGTCACCTAGAACCTGTACCAAATAGGTAAGCCCATGGGGATGTGGATGTACTGTTGGGTTGGGAATTCGGGCCACCCTTACTTGTTTTTTATATCTGACTTGGTTTTTCTAATGCAGTAGTGTTTAAGAGAGGTGATTCCGAGATGGTGGATGTTGATCCTGTTTTGAGGCATCCTTCTATATTTTTTGGGATGTCTAGAAGTGATTCCTGGTATCCAGCATTTGAGCCTTACATGTTTACTTTTACGCCTTGAGTGATACTTGTATTCTCGTAGTAGGAATTCCTTGGATGGACTCATGGGCTGAATGATATGCATGTGGGTGAGTTTATGTTGGGAAAAATCACTCAAGGTATCATTGAAGCATTTTGAGGTGATTGTGTTTATTGAAAAAGAGGAAATATGTGGAATTTTTGTGGAAAAGGCAGACCACGATGTTAATTTTGTTTACAAAGGGGGTTTACATGGGGATTTTTCGAGCTCCATAGATATTGCTGACATCCTATGTTGACAAATAATGATGACAAAAAATGGACAATCTGGAGGCGGTACAAAAATAAAAAATCTAAGTTGGCGCCATTTTCCTATGTTTTCCAAATTTTTGGGCCTTAAATTTGGAAAATGGGGAAAACATGTTTTCAGAAAATGAAGTTGCGTGCAAGATCTAGGGTGGTTTGTAAACATGCTTTCAAGGCATGTTTCGGGATGAGAACATTGAAAATTTGAAAAGGCATGTTGTGCATGAAATATTTGAAGATGTGAATGAAATATGGAGTTATGAAAATTAATCTTTTATTCAAGTCATGTTTCAGGAGAATAATTTCAAAAAAAAGTGAAGACGTGATGTGTACGAAATATTTGGAAATGGGCGTGAAAGATGAGGTTGCGTAAAAGAAACTCGTGTGCCCAATGTGAAGTTAAATGAGGTTTTGTGTGCATGAAGTGGAACTTACCCAGCAAAGGTTGAATCTTCTACGTAGGGGTCAAGAATGTCTAAAAATACGAGGTGACGCACCTTCTTCAAAAGAGCTCAACACTTAGATAAAATCATAGCACCAGATTGAGTAAGAATTTCATGCAAAGGGAGTTGTTCCAAAGATTTTGAGTTGTGCGCAAGATAAGAAATTTGCATATAATATTTGAGTTGTGTCAAAGATTGAAGTTGCACAAAAAGGGTGTTTCATGACAAAAGTGTAATCTTTCATGCAATTCAATGAAGTTGCACGCAAGACACAATAAGGGTTGCCCGAAAGATTTGAGGTTTCCCGGTACACGTAGTTAAAAGAGAGATTCATCTGTTGGTGAAATTGGGACATCAACAGAGAATATAATAATAGTTAATGATGAATATTTCATTATAGATAATGAAGATACCTATAGTTCTATAAACTGACATTGGATCATTTACAGAGCAGTGAGTGAAGGAAGAGGAAGAATGTTATCCTTTATACCGACAGTGAGCTAGTGAGAGAGAGACAAAGAGTAACCCTTGGGAAAGCAGTGAGCTGACCCTAAACATTATAAAGGAAGTGATCCTGGGAATTGAAGTGATCTATCCCGAACATTGTAAATTGGTAGTGAGATTTAGTTGATTTGGTACATTGGCACATTGTCGTTGTGTGCTCCTTAGACATAGCCTAGTGAGGGTGAACCAAGTATAAATTTGTGTGTCAGTCTACTTGGTTTCCTGAATTTCATTTAAAGGATTATCATCAAATAAATAAACAAATAATAAGATCAATAGTAAAATATATGTTCAAACAAAGTTACCCTTATAAGAAAGTGGTCAAGATCCAGTGGGGTAGGGATAATTTTGAAAAGAATATTCATACCCTGATTCTGCCCCCCCCCCCCCCCCCCTCAAGGCATCTAGGGCCCTTTTTTGTCTTAAAAGGTTAAAATATGCCTATAGGAGATATTTTGATATGCCTGATGGAGAGATTATGATGTCCCTATGGGTGAGATTATGGTATACCTGCAGTTGATATTGTGATATTCTTGAGGCTGAGATTATGATATGCCTGCGGTTGGGTTCTGATATGCCTGAGGGTGTGGTTTTTCTATGCTTGTGATTGAGGTTTTCTGAGTGTCAGTTGGATTCACAGGATTATGATCCGTGTTTTCCAACCAATGAACTTTTATAATATTGACCGTTGGTATATGATATCCTAGTTTGTGATTGGATGTGAGTGTGGGTGAACCCGGGTGTAGGACGATTATCCCCTTATGGTGATGTAGCTTGATCAAAGATATAATTATAGCATTGGCCGATGCCGGTACATGTCGATGGGATTACGAACCCATAGATCAACTTAATGATACACGACTTGAGTGGAACAATGTCCAACTCAATACCCTTGCACAGGATTTCCAGGAGATCAGGATTATGGACCTAAGGATTTACTACTGATATGGTTTCTTATTTTTTTAATTAACATACTCATGAATATTCATATTTTTGTATATGTGGTTAGGTATGAGACTATACAAGTATACATATATATATAAGGACAACCATGGTGGAACTTGACTAATTGATAGGTATTATAGACCCAGAGATCTATTGTGGTTGCACATTTGGTTTACTTCCTTTTGTTGTGTTCCAGCTAGGCTGAGCATGTTGTTGTTACGTACACTTTTAGCAGTATAGTTATAGGTTTCTTGTCGGGGTGGCCTTCTAAGATCAGTTCTCACACATGGATGTGCACCTCGGTGTACCTATAGACATTATGTGTTCTTTTCAGGTGGATCATGAGTTGCATGGTAGGTAGGGTTGAGGCCCAGTGTTGCATGATCGAGCGGAGCTACTAGAGTGGTTCTATTGATTGGGCTGAAGAAATTCGATAGGGTATAGGAATCAGGTATGTGGATTGGATCAGAGTTTGTAAAAGAGACCTATAATTTTACTTTCAATTAATTTTTTACATGAATCTGTATGGTTGGCCCAGTGGGTGACCAGTGTTGTATTGTATTTCATAGTTGTTCGGGATTTTACAGCATTTTACTATTGCAATTTCTTCTATTTCCATTGTTTATTGATTCTGCACTCTATTTACTTTCCTAAGTGTATGATACTTAGTTATTTATGTCATTTTCTTACTCTGGTATGAGGGAATAGTACTTCCACTATCACACCCTAAGCCCTCACTACTAGTCGTCATCCTCTGGCGTATGGGGTGGCGCGCTTGAGGCCTTGTGATGAATCAGCTCGGAGCACTGGTTTAGTGGATTTTGGGTTGGGACGTTACATAAATGTCCTAGTCATAATAAGTTAAATTGCATGAAAATTTCCATGCCACATGAATTAAAACTTCATGTTTCACATCCTTGTTTCACCATGTAAAACTAAATAACATTTTGATCAGTGCTTGTGTGGATCACAATCCATGGTGCTAGTCTCCCACCACACCACCATTATAGAACTACTTGTATCTTGATTCTATTTCAATGGGATACCTAGTGATGATAAGAAATTATTTCATGGGCCTATCCTTGAATTAAATAAAATCCCCTACCATATATTCAAATAAAGTTATATGCAATAGATCTTAATTTGTGTTTCCCACAATCAAGATCCCATCATATAAACAAAAATATACCTTTCCCAACATATGAACAAATATCTATGCATGGGAATTCATGTTACATGGGTAATAGTGGTTCAAAAACATCATTTTTTCTTGAACCATTCCTTCAACTCATTTTAATTCTTTTCCTAAGAAACCTTATCTCCATAAGCTTCCCCTATAAATCCTTTATAGAATGTTGGATTCCCAAGGACACCTTTTCTTGAAAAATTATTGACAGACCCCAATTTTTATTTTCATAACTTTCCCTCAAAAGTCATGTCAACAGAATTCAAATTCTTCCTTAGGAGAAACCTCTTCTATCTCTGTAATCCTCAATAATATCATGCTATAAACTTATTTTCTAAAATTTTCTGCAGTCATTCCCTATATACTTGTCCCATATCACTTCTCCTAATCTGATAACCCTCAAAATACTAGTTTACAATTTTTGTCTTCACATACAAAGTATTTAAAAACATCCCTTTCCAGTTAATCTTGATATCACTCATCATTTCCATGAAGTATGGTCCTATCATTATGACCTAAAACTATAAGACATTGCATCATCCTAGTCACATGATGTATAATTGAACAATAATGTCCTCCACACATGAAATTAAAACATAGTGTTACCTAGTGTACCAAGAATAGAATTCCTTGAGGAAATAGATTAGGAAGCATCATGTCATAAAAAAAGGATGCATCTCATAAAATGATTCTTAGAATGTTTGGATATTGTTTATGAGGCCCTATTCCTTTTTTTCACATCAGGTAACCTTCATCCTTACCACGTGATGTTAAACTTCATGGTTTCCCAGACCTATGTAGGGATTGATTCTCATTACAATGAGATATGTAGAGATTTTTATATATTATATCCTACTCTAGACACTACATGGTCTAAATTCCATTGTCCTTTCTTTTAATCGCCTCTATTTTAATATCCCGTTGTTTATTAGTAATATTTTTTTCTTGAATAAATGTGTATTGAATTATATTATATAACACTATACACATACAAAATATATAGAAACCAACAAAGACTTTGTTTCATTACTAAATATTTTAACATTAATTAGTAATGAAACCAATTAAATTTTCAAACATTAAAATTGGATGAAAAACATAAAATAGAAAAGCTAAAAAGAGAAAATATGAATCTCCCTAATCTACTAGAATCATGGTCCCACTACAAACACTATAGAGAAGAATAAAAAAATTATAAAACCAAGAAAAATTATAGAAAATGGAAATATATAACCTTGAGATAATTTTAATTGAATATTGAGTGAAATAATGTAGTTGTATAAATAAGAGGTAATGTGACCACTGGAATAGTAACCAGAACATTGGAAATAGTAATATGACCATTGGAATAGTAATTTTACTTTAAAATAATAAATTTGGGTATAAATAAAATTTAACATGATTAATTTAAATAAATAAAAAATATTAAAACCTCAAAAAAATAAATATCATGATTAAAAAACTTAAAAAATATAAACACATTTTTAATAAACTGTATTTTAAAGTATTTTGTAAAAATCATTATTTTTATCTTACAAAATAAATTACCAATTTATAAATTTATTTATATTAAATGAATGTATTTTTTTAAATCAGAATGTATAAATTTTATAAGGGGTTTTTTTGGTAATTTTCGTAAATACTTCAATTTTCATGTGAATAGTATAAATACATTTTTTCACATAACTGGTGTATCTTAAATTACATCAATCATGATATAATAATGAAATAATCCCTTATAAAACTTGATTTTAAGACATGAAATATTTTATTTCATAAATGACTCATTATTATATGATAAACGTAATTTCCAAACCAAAAAAGAACTTTCCAAAACCTAAAGTCAAAAATGATTCCTCAAAATAATAATTTTTCATTCTTTCCACTTTCATTTTTAATAAACTAATGAATTTGAATTATAAACTGTATTTAAAGTCTTAAACAAGATATATTATATTAATATATAACTTATAATTCAAGAAATTCAAAATTACAAGTTTTATCTTTGATATATTATTTTATTCAAAATTTTATTATAAAAATACCCCTCTCTTTATGTATAAATAACCCCTCTCCCTTCCCACGTAAAACAACATCTCCAACCCATTCAAAATCCAATATCTACCCAAATACTCCCTACAAATACCCTTATAATACTTAGGGAAATTATAGTGTAAAATATATCAAATCACCAAGGATTTATAGTGTCGTACACGGGAAGCAACACTGAGGATTAAGTAAGTTCTTATCCATTCCCCTCTCTTTTTTATTTATTCTTTCTAATCTATTTCTTTTCCCAACAACTATTTAACAAAAAAACAATTAAATAACTAATTAGTAAGTAAGTTAAAATTATATTAATTATTTAAACCTGTTGTAATTATCATACTACTATATATATAAATATTAAACTTCTCTTTCCCTCTCTCTTGACAATGTCCTTTCAAAGGTCGGTTAACCACAGATGGACACATTTCCATGTCAAAACATATAACCATAATCATGAATGGATATTATAAACATTATATAATATATAAAAATTTAATTATATGTATTATAATATTTTGTAATTAATTATACTAATGTATAAATTACATTTAAGAAAATGGAGAAAACAAAGAAAAGCAAGAAATTTGTAAGAAACATGTGGTAATAAAATGCTTCAAATTCATTATAATAAATTAAGAAATATAGTACACTATTTATAATTGATTAATAGTTTTATACATGACTATAATTCACTTTTTTATCATTTTTTTAATAAATATAATTTTATTATTAATGAGGCACAAAAGTGATGAAATAAAGTGAGAATAAAGGTAAGGGGATCCTCAAACCCAAATCCATTTCTTTGGGTTATTCCTATTTCATGAAAAACAATTAGTATGGATATTATTTTAGTGCTCTCTAAATATAATTTCATTTTATTCCATTTTATTTTCTAGGATATTAATTTTTCAAACCAAATTTCCGAAAAAATACAATGATTTTTCAAAAGAACTCTTATTTCCAAAACACATCTGGAATCCTCTTGAGATTGTTTCTTCTTCACTCAGGATTTATGATTCTTATACCAATTATATTTTTTGATTTTTCATTTTGTAACCCTAATGTTTATTCATGAATATATTCAATATAGAATTATTATGAAACCTATTACTTTCCATGGGTTATTTTATAATTATGATTGTTATTTGTTCTATGTTGAATGCATGGTTATGTAATGTTATGATGTAAAGGGTGGGACCATAATTATATATACCTACAATTCATAGGCTAATATGATATATTTCATGTGATAATGTGAAATATTTTCTAACATGATGCTATATTTGTTCAAAATAATGATGTTATGATTATGTAAATATGTTATGAGTGAAATGAATCTATATTTGTTCACAAATATGTGTGGTATTTGACCACAAAGACATTATGTTTCATTTTTATTATTTTACACATTCCATGAATTTATCTACTATTTCCCTCATTATGTTGATGATAACCATATTATTATGGTATGATGATGATGATGTTTATTCTCACCCATGTTATATTGATTCATATACCTTATTTATCCTCTTATTGGGATTCTATATGTCCCCTTTCATTGATGTATATCCTCAAGTGATTACTTGTAATAAAGAGAATTTGAGGGAAAATAAAAATATATAGAAGAAGGAATTAAATAATTTTTATGTGTTACTATGTAAAATTTATATTTAACATAATTTTCCAAGACACTAAACCTTTGGATCTTATATCTGTAATTCAATTATGATATTTATCATTAAAATGATGTAATAGTCATGTAAAAAATATTAGGGTCTCTATAGTTGGTATTAGTGAACAGTTTAGTTAATTTGAGAATTAGTATAACAAGAGTGAAAAACATAATTATTAGTCAAAATATAGGAAAATTTTACTAGAATAATATTTTTAGAAAAGGATTAACTTTGCTATCCCATAAGATATTCCTTTTGAGTAAGTTGTGAAAAATAATAAATTATGTATTCATGTTATTTTACTTATGTTTTGTTAAAACCTTTTCTATTTTATAAAATGGTTTCAACCATGGGAAACCATGCCAAAAATCTATGTGAGGGACAATGTAAAAATTTTCTAAATAACATACCCAATGACATGGGAGGTGGAGTTCAAAAATTTATGGTGATTATAACCTAGATATCTTAGGATATGAATAATAACCTGAATAATGTAGAACATTTTCCTTCCCCAAATAATGATAAAATATCCATTGTGTCCTTTATAAGCAAATTACCATCGAAATTTTATGGAACTTCTGATCTAATTGTCAGGAAACAGCAGTTCAACTCAATGGAGAAGATATTTTCTATGATTCATTTTTTTGAGAGGGATAAGGTGACTCTATCCATATATTGTTTAGATGGAGAAGCTGACCAGTTTTGAGATTTTATTAAAAACACAAAGAAAAATAATGAAATAGAAGATATAGAGTGGGAATACTTTAAGAAAATATTTTTTACCATATATTTCCCCTAAACTCTTCTAACAAATATGGAGAGAGAATTTATAGAGAAAAATAAAATGAAAGGTGAATATATTGCGAATTATGAGGAAAATGTCACAAGGATTAGTAGATATGTCTCAGGTTTTGTTATCAATAATGTCATCAAAATAGATATATTCTTTAGTGGTTTAAAACCAAACCTTAAAAGGGATATATAAATTCAAGACATTGGGTGTTATGAAGAAGTGTGTCGATGTTCTCTCAAAGTAGATATGGAATTTTGATAATGGTCCCATGGTAATGGAGATAAAAAGATAAGAATGGAGTTTTAATATGGTGGGTAAAATGAAAAAAGAGGAAATAAGACCCAACTACCCACATGTAAAAATGTGGAAAGAAACATCATGGTAATTTCCTTGAAGGGATAGGTAAATTATTAATGTAAGGGAGATAGGTACACCAATCTTGTGAATGTAAAAGAGATAAGAACAAGATGACCATCATGATGGATGAAAGGAGTGAACCTCCTTATGCACCACCTATGGTTCAATTCTTCAAGGATCAAGGGTATTGTGCAATCCAGTGCACTAAACCATGGGTCTTGGAGGGTAATCCATTTTAACAACCACTAATGTCAAAGGAGAAAGAGAAATTTATTCCATCACTACTATAGAAAAAGAGCATGAAAATGAAGTCATACAAGGTACACTTACTATTCACTCAATAATGGAATTTTTTTATTTGATTATAGTTATACACATTAATTTATATCCTATGAGTTTACAAGAACTATTGAATCAAAACCCTAATACCTTTAAGTAGTGATATCAATAAAAACACCAAGCAGTGAAATCATTACAACCCAAGTGTTGGAATCTTCTCATGTTGGCATATTTGGGAAGATTCTTCTCACGAATATCATAAATATTACCTTGGTGGAGTTCAATGATATAATGGGAATGGATTTTCTCTCATTATGTAGAGAACACATTAACTTTTGGGGAAGGTAAATCCCTTTTTACATTCTGAACCATCCCATGTTTCTATAAAAATTCAAGGAAGATCATGAATCTCCATTGAAAAATACATCAATGGAGTGGGTGTTCATTCCCAGTGAAGAATCATTCATCTCTCAAATAGTTAAATCAAAGTTTGGTATCAAACTAAATGAAATTATCATTATTATGGAATGTAGGGATGTATTTGTCGAAGAGTTACCCAGACTTCCCCCATATCGTGTGGTAGAGTACACAATTGAATTAATACCCTGAGTTACTCCTATTTAAAAATTCCCCTAAAGGATGGCCCTGATTAAACTGAAAGAGTTAAATAAGAAGTGGAAAAAGAATTTGGAAAAAGGGTTCATATAACCTAGTGCATCACCTTTGGGTGTTCCAATTCTCTTTTTCAATAAGAATTGTGGATCGATGCGATTTTGTATCGATTTCTAGGAGCTCAATAATATCACCATAAAGAACAAGTACTCTCTTCCAAGGATTTATGACTTTTTTGATCAACTATGATTAGATCAATATATCTTAAAGGTGGATATTTATTATGGATATCATCAACTAAAGTTGAAGAAGAAATATATTCGGAACACTAATTTCTGTATAATGTATGGCACTATGAGTTCTTATTAATTCCCTTCAAACATACTAATTCCCTTGAAATATTCATGGATTTTAGGAATAGAGTATTTAGAGACAACCTCCAAAAATTGTGGTAGTTTTTATTGATGATATTGTCATTTACTCTAAGATCAAGGAGAAAAATGAAGATCGTATAAGTATTGTGCTGGAGACATTAAGGAAGGAGAGAATACATGCTATGTTTAGTATGTGTGAAATTTGGATGTAGTAGGTTACATTCTTGGGGAACGTGATCACAAGTGAGGGAATTTATGTAGACTCCTTAAAGAAAAAGGTAGTTGAGGAATGTCTCAAACCCACTGGTGTTATAAAAATCCATAGTTTTCTAAGCTTAGTTGGGTACTAACAACATTTTGTGAGAAATTTCTTATGATCTTATAGCCCTATAACCATGATAACAAAGAAAGGGGTAAATTATGACTGTATGGAAGAATGTGAGGAATGATTCAAGTATCTCAAGATAGGCTAATCACTATATAATTACTCACACTACCAACAAGTGGAGAAGTTTTATTGATATACAGTGATGATTTGAATAAAGGATTGGATTGTGTACTCATACAAAATGATAATGTGATATCCTACACCACACAGTAGCTAAAGATCTATGATAAGAACTACCAGACACATGATCTGGAGCTAGTGATATGATTTTTTCTTTGAAAATCTAGAAGCAATATCTCTATGGTTAGAAGTGTGACATATATACTAATCATTAGAGTCTAAATTATATATTCTCATAGAAGGATATCAACATGTGTCAAATAATATGGTTAGAGATAATCAAGGACTATAATTTCTCTATTAATTTCCATATAGGAAAGTTGGATGAGGTAGATTATGCTCATATTAGAAAATAACCTACCACTCTATCCATGATGTAGATTTAGAAAGACCCTATCATCATGGAAATGCAAAGGATGGATCTGGAAATCATAATGGTAAGGAATAAATCCTACCCTGTCCAAATGATTTCCCAACCATCTATTCAAGATAGGATCAAGTTGGTATAAAGGGATGATCTAGAGCTACAATAAAATGGTGAATGCAGTAGTGTAAGGGAAGACACATTAGTTCCACATTGATGAATATAATTTGATTCATTTTGGAATGAGTCTTCATGTGCCTTTGTCACCTGGGATAAAGGAGGAGATATTGGATAATGCACTAAGATCATATTTCTCTATCCATCCAAGAAGTACTAATATTTACCGTGATCTTTAGTAACACATATAGAAATAAAACATAAAGAATAATTTTGCAAACTACATCTCAAGGTGATTAGTATATCAGAAAGTTCATGTAGAGTGACATAAGTCCAAATTGATGATGCAACCAATTCCTATACCCAAAAAGAAATTAGAGAATGTAACTATGAGATTTGTCACTGGTCTCCTAAAAACATTTAAAGGAGACAATCTGATATGGGTTTTTATGGATTGACTCACCAAGACTTCCCACATTATCACTATTCGTGAATATTTTTCACTTGAACAACTTGATGAGATATATGCAAAAAAAAGTGGTGAGGTTAAATGGGATTCTAATTTTGATCATCTCTAATTTTTATCCAAGTTTCACTTCTAAATTCTGGAGAATTGTTCAATATTCTTTGAGTACTGAATTGAATTTTAACATGACTTATCACCCCCAAACTGATGGTCAATCTAAAATTACTATTTAGACTCTTGAGGACATACTAAGAGCCTACTCAATGGAATTTGAAGGATAATGGGGTCATCATATCCCATTGTTTGAGTTCTCATACAAAAATAGATTCCATTTGAGTATTAAAATAGTTTCATATGAAGCTTTATATGGGAAGATATGTAGAAATTCAACTTTTTAGGATGAATTTAATGAATGAAAGATACTTGGACTTGATCTTGTTTCAGATATGATAGAGAAGGTTCAATCCATCCAACAACATATAAAATCCCCTCAAATTTGGAAAAAGCGATATGATGGAAACCATTGAAGGGACTTGTATTTTGAATTTGGAGACAAAATTTTCCTTTGAATATCACCATGGAAGAGATTCGTGTGTTTAGAAATAAAGGAAAGCTTAGCCCAAGGTACATTGGACCCTTTTAGATCCTTGATTTCATAAGAGTAGTGGCCTATTGAATTTCAATTCCACCAAATATAGTCAATTTCATAACATGTTCCACGTATCTATCTTGAAAAAGTACATAACTTAACCCTCACACATACTGCATCAATAGGTAATTCAAATGGAGAATGACCTCTCATTTGAAGAACAACTGGTGAAGATATTAGACCGTAGAGAAAATGTTCTTCTCAACAAGATAACTGACCTTGATAAAGTGATGTAGAGGAACCATAAGTTGGAAGAGATGACTTAAGAACTAGAGGAAACAATGAAATAAAAGTAACATCATCTATTCTCAACCAAGAATATGAATAGAAAATTTAGGGAAGAAATTTATAAAGGGGAGAGGAATGTAATAACCCAATGTTTATTAGTAATATTTTTTTCCTAAATAAATGTTTATTTCATTGTATTATATAATTTTATGCATAAAAAAAATATAAACCAACAAAGACTATTTTTCATTACTAAATACCATTATATTAATCATTAATGAAACCAATTAAAATTATAAACATTACAACATGATAAAAAAATAGAAACATTAAAAAGGGAAAATATAGATTTTACCAATCTATTAGAATCATCACCCCCACTACAAACTCTATAGAAAAGAAGAAAACTTTTTGTAAACCAAGAAACATTATAGAAAATGTAAATATAAAACCTTTTATAGAAATTTAGTTAAATATTAGGTGAAAATACGGCATGGTATAAATATAGGAAATGTGACTGTTGAAATAGTAACCTGACCATCGGGGATAATAACCTGACCATTGAAAATAGTAACCAAACTATTTGGAATAGTAATATGACGGTTGAGAATAGTTACCTGACCATTGGAATAGTAATTTTACCTCAAAATAATAAATTTTGATATAAATAATATTTATCAACATTAATTTTTGTAAATAAATACATTAAAACTCTAAAAAAATTAATATCAAGATTAAAAATATGAAAGAAGATATAAGAACATTTTTAATAAACTTTATTTTAAAGTATTTTTGTAAAAATTGTTATCTTTATATTAAAAATTAAAATTAACTATTTTTGAAATTTATTTTTATGAAATGAATATAATTTTTTGAAATTATAAAATCCAAATTGTCAAAGTTTTATTTTTTGGTAATTTTCCAAAAATACTTCAATTTTTTGGTGCATAGTACAAATATAGTTTTTTACATAATAGTTGTATATTAAATTACATAATTCATGATTTAATAATGACATAATCTTTTATATAACTTTAGTTTCTTACATGATATATTTTACTTCACAAATGATTCATTATGATATGATAAACTTAATTTCCAAACCTAAAAATAACATTCCAAAACCTATAGACAAATGTCTTCCTTAAAATAACAAATTTTATTTCTTTCAACTTTCATTTTTAATAAACTAATTAATTCACATTATAAATGGAATTTAAAGTCTTAAACTAATTATACTATATTCATATATGATTTATTATTACAAAAATTCACTATGAAAATTTTTTCCTTTGAGAAATTATTTTATTCAATATATTATTCAAAACACACCCCTCTCAAGTATAAATAACCCCTCTCCCTTCCCTTGAAAACCCACTCCTATCACCCTTTCCAAAGCTCGTGAATTGCCAAAATACTCCATATAAATTCCATTACAATACATAGGGACATTATTGAGCAATTAAACTCCAATCACCAAGGAGTTATAGTGTCATACAAGGGAATCTACATCGAGGATTATGTGTGTTTTGATATGTTCCTCTCTTTTATTTCTTTTTACACTAATATTTTTTTCCACCAAAACTTTTAAAAAAAACATAAAATAATTAATTAGGTAGTAATTTAACATTATATTAATTATTTTAACCAAATTTATGTATCATACTACTATATATAAATTTTAACCTTCTCTTTCATGCTCTCCCAACAATGTCCCGTTAAAGGTCGGCTAACAACCTACAAAGACATTTCTATGTTGACACATATAACCATCATCATGGAAGAATATTATGAAACACATATAATAAACCAAAATATAATTAAATTCATTATAATATTCTTTAATTAACTATACTAATGTATAAATTACATTTAAGAAAATAGAGAAATCAAAGCTGAACGGGGAATTTTTAAGAAAACATGATATCAAAATGCTTCAATTTCATTAACATAAGTTAATAAATATAATAAAATGATTATAATTGATAAATATTAATATAAATGAATATAATTCACTTATGGTTCAATTTTTTAATAAATATAAGATTCTTATTAATAAGGCACAAAAATTAAAAAATAAAGCAGGAAAAAATGTAAGAGGATCCTCAAACCCAACTACCATTCTTTGATTTATTCCTATTTCATTCCAAATTTTAGTATGTATATTCTTTTAATGAACCTTAAATATAATTTTATTTTTATTCCCTTTTATTTTCTATGATATACATGTTTCCAATCCGATTTATGAAAAATAGAAATATTTTCTAAAAGAACTCTTTTTTTTCAAAACACATCTTGACTTCTATTGAGATTGATTCTTATTCACTCAAGATTGATGATTATTATACCAAGTAAGTTTTTTCATTTTTTTTGGTAACCCCAATGTTTATTCATTAATGTTTGATTTATGAAATTCATATGAAATCCATTCTTTTTTTTTGTGTTATTTTATGACTACGATTGTAATATATTCTGTATGGAATGCATGATTATGTAATGTTATGATGTGATGGGTGGGCCCAAAATTATATAGACCTAAAATGTATTGGGTAATGTGATTTATATAATGAGATATTGTGACATATTTGTAAACATGATTCTATATTTTTTCACAATGATGATGTTATGATTATGCATATAAGTTATGTGTGAACATGATACTAGATTTGTTCACAACTATGTGTGGTATTTAACCACTAAGACATGATGTTTTATTTTTATGCATGTCCACATTGCATACATGTAACCATTGTTTACCTAATTATTTTGATGGTAATAACATGTTTATATTAGGATGATAATGATGTTTATGCTCACCCTTGTTTTATTGATTCATGTGCCTTATTCATCTTATTACTAGGCTTTTATCTCACCCCTTACATTGACATATATCCTCATGTGATTACTTGTACTAAAGAGAATCGAAGGGAAACTAAAAAGATATAGAAGAAGTAATTAAATACTTTTAATGTTTTATTATGTAAAAGTCATGTATAAGCATAATTCTATAAATAAACTAAACCACTGGAACCTGGATTTATAATGATATTATGTTGTATATCTTTAAATTAATATAATATTAATGTAAGAAAAAGTAGGGTTGTTATATCTATGTAGTTAAATAACCCTTCTCCACTCCTTGTTTCTCACACAAATCATATTGCATGTGAGCTTAGAAGTATTGGTGAAGTCTTCCTCATATGAGCAAGAAGTATTAGATCAGGTTGGGGTTAGATGGTCCAAGATGAAAGACCATAAAAGTAACACCAACCATCATTACCACGTGACATTAAACTACATGGTTGGTGTATCTTGCATGATGTAAAATTGTGCATTATTATATCCCTCACCTGAGAGGACCACTATCCTAGGTGTTAGTCTCCCACCACCCCTCCATCTAAGAACTTCATGTTTTGGGATTCTAATTTTGATGAGATACATAGTAACACATGGATCCTAAATCCTTTTTTATCCATAATATAAAAAATATTTCAATCTTATATGTATTGGATAGATCTGGATATAAGGGTTTAGTGAGGGTTCTCGCCTTTCTCATGAGCCTATATTCAATGAATTATACCCCCTATCCACACAAGGATTCTACTACTTTATGTAATCTATCTAAAAAACTATGTGTGTATTAATTCTTTCATTTATGAGATATATAGAAATAAATTTGTCCAATATATTAGTTCTAGATGTAATATAAAAAAATCCACTCATTGGGTATGGGTTGGACCTATGTAGGAAACATTTCTCCCCATTCTTGGGTGTTTTTGACTTGAAATTATCACTCAATACTTAGGCACCATTCTTACACAAATAATAAACTATGTATATGGGAATATGGGTCTCCATATACTTTCATTTTCCATCAATGACATAATTTATGATTCCTTAGGGAACCATTATTTTGACTATGCATTGATATTCCCCAGTTTAGATTTGTATAAATCTCCCTCAAAAGTCCTCATAACTAGAGGAACATCCTTCCTTAGGAGAAACCACTTCTATATTCATAATCTCTGATGAAAACATTCTAGAAACCAATTTTTAAACATGCTTCACTGACATTACCTACATCCTTGTCCCATATCACTTTAATGATCTGAAATCTACTATATTAAAGTTTACAAATTTCCCTCATCATACCTTAAGAATTATGAAACATTATTGTTAATTTATATATCAAATAGAAAATTTATAATATTTCAGTTAAATCTAAATGTCTTTAAATTTTATCCCTCAGCATCCTTTACTTCAGAATTTAAAATGCATGTTCCACATCCTGGTCGCATAAAATTAAATTACATGATACTTCAACCATAATAAGGGAAAATCCTTTTCTACTGATGTTGGTCATCCACTTCATCACCCAGAAGAACTACATATGACTTGATTCTCATTATATTAGTACATTTAGTGATGCCAAGATCATCCATTCTAGGACCAACTTCTATATAAACCAAATTATTTTTGTTCCTCTATTCATGGACACAAACCCTATCTTTTCAGGATGCTCTAAATTTCTCCTAAGACCCTCATTTTAAATATTTTGGTCTAAATATAATTCACCCTCATTTATATGAAAATTAAAATTTTAAAGGAGAAGTTAATCATTCATGGATAGTTCCAACCTAGATACTCCCTTCATTACTAAACACATTCTTTTCACAAACCGCCCTCTATGGTCTTGAGAAATATTAATCCTCATAGACTTCCCTTGGAAATTAGAAATATAATATATAATTCATGAGGACACCTTTGTTTTTACTATGCATTGATAAATCCTAGTTTATATTTTTCATTAGTTTCCCTCAAATATATTTTCAACCAAAGGTATGTTTTTTCTTAGGAGAATCCTATTCTATCTCTATAATCCCCAACAAAAATATTGTGCTGGAAACCACTTTTCAAATATGCTCTAGGGTCACTCCCTATATACTAGTCCTATATCATATTTAAAAAATTAAAATCACAAGATCATGGCTTAAAATATCTCTTTGTGTATCTAATTTTTTTTGAAACATTCTTAGCCAACAATACTATTTGGGTCATCATCCCATAATTCACAGTCAAAGATGTTCGACATAAAACACCAATTGCAATAGTCTTACTTACAATACTCTAAATATCCCATGAAAATAGAGATAGTAATAACTTATTAATAAACCTAAAAAAGGAAATCATAGTAAAGTGTCTATTTTTAGAACACTATACGTGAACTCTGTGTGGTTTAGGAAAAAAATTGATCAATAAAAAAATTCATAAAACTTTGTTAGGCTGAAAATGTAAAAGGGGAATCCTATAAAAAAATCAAGTCTCTCCTACTATGTCTTATTCATATCTGACTTATCAAAAAATATGGTCAATGAAAAAAAGACACAAAGTTTGTAGGGTATTTCATATAAATCTAAAAATATTCCAACTACGCTCACTAGGTCCAAATTCATAGGAAAAAATTAGTTCAAACTCTCATTCCTATCATTGTGATTGGAACACATTGATGGGAATATGTTTAGCTAAACAAAACATACTCAATGGTATGTTATAATTATAGAATAAAATAAGGATGAAGACATAGATGAATTTAAACAAAATTCTTTTTATTCATGGAGAAAAAGTATGGGTAGCATCCATAAATTGGAGTCACACTATCATGTTTTTACAAAATACCATCAACATAACTCTTGAGTTGATGAAGTTTCTATCAAGAATCATTGATGGCCGATTGAAGCTCAAATAGATCGGTAGAATTTTCCTCCTCATCCAGACATATTTCATCCACCATGTTCTTAATGGTAGTCTTCCCCTAACCTTGAACCCATAATAGAAAATGATGAAGTTATATGATCTCCCCTCTGGTGGTATCCATCTCTTGTTGGAGGTACACTATTTGAAGGGATTTCTTGTCAACCCACTTATTTAACTCTACCAATTTTTGGGTGTGGTTGAGCTCCACCTAAGATAATTTATCTTGGAGGAAATCAGTTTTTTTAACATTTTTACCTCAATAAGGTGTTTTTATATCTCTTCTTCTTGCTCCCATCATAGAAATATCTCCTTTATGGTAATGTAGACCATGTGGTACTCATATAAAATATACCCCACCATTCCAAACATGATATCAAGTTGATTTAGTTTTCAAGATAGATATTCTATGTGTTTCCTCAAGACTAACTCCCATATTTCCTATTGTATGAACCAAACACATTCCCAAAAAGTATCCTGAGCCTCTTGGCTTGTCGTTGATTTTTTTCTAAGAGGAGTGGTTTACTTTGAAATTAGTTATCATATAGAAGGGACTTGTGTTGTCCTTCCTGGATATATTTATCCATCACCTTATAAAGGTGGTTGAGTTGGGGCAGAGGCCTCCCCTTTAGGTCTATCCAGTGCAACTTGAAGTGAAAAATGATGCATGAAATTAGTCATTGACATTGGAAGATAACAACTATAAAGGAAAGGGGGGATTAAAATAGTTGGTGAAACTCACCTATTGATAGATCAGTTTCTTGGTTTGATTTTTCCATAGCATTCATAACCTCAAAATTTTAAACTGGGATCTCTTACTGAGGATCACTCTCATAAGTTTTCTCAAGGCCTGGATGGAAGTCTCTCAAGAATATCCCACTTTGGGGCCCCTAAATATCATTCCCCCAGTAATAGGAGAAGGATAGACCTCGATACCGTAGTCATGTATTACAATGGAAACATTTTATCTAGACCAATATGCACCATTCAAGATCATTTATTTAATGAATTGGGTATAATAAGGTCAGACATTGGGGGAAATAGTAAATAAAAAAACCTTAATTCATCCAACTCATTATTGAAGTCCCCAAAATCCTTCATAGATATAGTAATATAAATATTGTGATAAATTTCTTATACTATGTCATTATATAGTATCTTAAATATTGTATAATCATTTACATTAAGGGTATCCAAGATTCTAGACTCAGGATCCATATTGTATCCTTCATCAGCAACATCAACTATCCTTTCTGTAGGCACAACACTTTTTGGAACCACAATTTCAGTATTAGCTCCATCACCTTAATAAGATAGTATTAGATTCATGTCATCCCTTTCTAGAGTGTTGAAAATATTGGAGATAGTGGTCAAAGGTTCATCCATTGTATGTGATGGATCTGAGTATCATATGAGAATTCAGTGATTGGTACATGACACCTCTTGAAGTGCATTTGAAATTACCAGGATTCTCCTCCCTTTTTATAGTAACATGAGAAAATGTGGTATCCACTAGTGACACTTTCTCTTTACAAGGGATGGACACAATAGTTGGAATCTATTCCTCTTATGTAATATCCTCCCCAGTTCTCTAAGGGTTATCTCTAGGCCCCTTTAGAGAGGATAGGGGGTGTGTTATATAACCCATAATCATGATCAAGCATTTATTCTAGGAAAATAAATAATAAATTACATCATGAAAACTTACAATGACTAATTATGTTCTTATCCAAAGACTTTATTCTCTACTATTCTTTCACTTTTGATAGAGGAAATCTAGAATGTGCCTATTTAAATATAGGTACAAGAGGTGGTAGTCAAGAAGACTCTCCTGTGATCTCCTCTTCTATCACCATTCATCCAAAGTATATCACCCTTAATTTATGAGTTGATCCATTAGCCTCTACAGGGGTGCCTATCAGGGCATAATTTAGTGACAGGATCTTTGATGATTATCCCTATACTCACTTCAAATCTAGGTAACAATTTTCTCAGTGATGATTTATTTTAGAAAACAATGGGAGTATAATGAAATATTAAATAAGGTAAGGAGAAACTTATATATCTAGGATCAAAAAATTCATCCCATTAATTAGTGGATTGTTCATCAACCCCTTCATTGGAACCCCGATCCATCATATCCTCCACTCAAATCATAGAGGGGATCCAACTATCAATGGAATAAATAATAATCTATAGCACTTGGTTATATATTCCTACCAGAACAGGGTAATCATAAAATTGGTGGTTAGGATGGGATTAGAAATCCCAGTCTATAGAATCTGTAAGGGTATTGGGAGAAAGGAACATAGGTCCTTTGTATCAAAAGGATTTTACTACCAAAATTGAACCACCTCTAGTTTTATGTAATCCATGGTTCTTCTGATATATTGTGAAATAGACCTAAAACTCCTTTATTTTATTGTCTTTCTAGTTATCTACATTATGGTTAAAGGATAGGAAAATAGAGCCTAGGTTTCCACTTGATGATGACGGTTGGACTATCTAGGCTTGACCTCAACTGGTATAGTCCTTTTAATCATAACTGGATAACTAACCCATACATGGGGTCACTTGGGCGAGCTCAGGACCTCACTACTATCACTCTATGGAGTGGGTTGATCCTTTATACCAAGATTATCCCTCCTAATATTCAGCATGGTTTTCACTCTTGTCAAGCTCTTTGTCAACATCATTTATGGTATGACGTGATCCAAGGTAGTTCATACCAATATGTCATCGTAATGGATGCAACTAGAAAAGGTAGTTTAATTAAACCTTGAGTTACATCCACAATTGTGGGAACCAATAATTGATGATCCACTATTGGTTGTTTCTCTAATAGGATACACAAGATATGATACATTGTTGGTTTCTGTAAGAACATAAAGTTGAGGTAAAATTTTTAAGGATCATAGTCTTCATAGGTGTCCTTGCCCCAAATTTGGGATTCTAACTTTCCATACTTAAAATAAATCATATATGATCTCACTTCATCATGAAATTTTTCATCATTAGTGGGCATCCTAGTGTGTGGATCCCTATATGGAAGGAAGTTTAATTCTTTAAATAGTTTCAATTTATCCAAAGATTCATCATATTTTAGAGAAAATGGTTAGATTCTATAAAAATAATAAATGAATAGTCAAAACCAGCCCCTAAGAATATTATTTCACCCATCATGTGTTACAAAGAAAAATACACCGCAATCCCACCCCATAGTACATGAAATGGACATTTAATTCTACTGGGGGCCTTCCCTGTAAGAATGTGTAATAATAACCAGTGAATCCTCGCTAACACTATGTATAAAAACACGATGTGCTTAGCCTATAATTTCTTGGACACTATGAAACATGTTACAGGCCTTACACAACCATCGGATTCATGAACTAGTGGCATGTATATTCTTAACCACATCGCTTAAAATCTAGCAAGATATGTCCTAGAGAGAATTTTGGACTTAATTGTATACCCCCATTGGTTTAATAGGCCTTGTTCCAATGTCGTCCACCATCTACTAGAAACAACATACTTTTAAATTTTAGGAAATCATGTGGGACATTTTCATGAAGGTCCCTCCCACTTAGGCTCGAAAAAGAATTCATCCATGCATTAGAGTGGGCATACCCCCTTAGGTGAGGGTATTCATTCTTGATGTCCCATGATATATTTAATAGCTCATAAGAAAAAACAGGCATCCATTCAACATCATCCCATTTGGATTTAGGAAAGATGAAATCATCATGCATTTCTCTAAGAATAGTTTCCGCTGAGATATTTTATAAATCCCATAAACTAATATCGACTTTACTGTGTTCCAAATGGAAGGTGTTGGTTTATGGGATCCATCAACTTAATAACTAAAGAATAATATATGGTTTCTTGTATATATATGTATGGGCCACCCATATTGCCTCATAAATTCTAAATTCTTTTTTCTAGAACTCAAAATAATTACAAGTCTAGAACACTCAGTATGCCCACATTTACATTGTTATGACACCTCCTCCAAAGTGAAGGTCGCATCCTTCCAATATTTTGATTGGATCACCTTAGAAGTATAGTAGATGAATGATTAGTTTGTAGATTCAAATAAGGAGTGTGGGTCTTTGAATCTTGGGCACAACTACTTGGATGCATGACACGGATAAGGGGTGATGTTCCCTCACTGATATACAAGTGTCTAGCTATGTTGTTGGATGTGGTAAAATTTGTGTACTCTTGGAACCAGGAGATTGGTAGGTAAATTATTAGCTTCAATGTGATGAATCAATTTAGAAGAATGTGTCCATAAAGTCAAAGATAATTACTCTTAGGGTATTCATGATAATTTTTTTCAAATGATTCTCTAAATCTAGGAGAGTGGTGTTACATGCTTTGTAATAATCTAGCCTGATGACATCCAAAATCCTCTCAATTCAATTACCACCTTCTTTATTGAAGAATCTGACCTTATGATAATCTATTAGAAATCGATAAGGAAATATCAATATTTTCATTTGATTTAAAATCCTAGTTCAAAAATTTGTAAAATTGGAAAAGGAGTGACCTCACACAGGTCACTAGCCCAGGTGACCTTGCACAAGCCACTCACCCAGGTGACCTCATGAGGGTCACTCGCCTGGGTGACATCAAGCATACCACTCACCTAGGTATCTGATGAATCCATTTTATTTGTGAATATGTAGTTATTTATAGAAATTATATTCATAATGACAAGCACAGTGAGAGAATGTGTAGTGTGAATGGCAAGCATCATGAGAGAAAGGGAATAGTGAAGGTGAGAGGAGGAACCTCTAGGTAGTCGATGCTATTTGTAGATACAGGGAAACCTGCATATAATAACTAAATGGAATACCTATGTGAAATACTTGAATGGCCCATCCCTTCATTTAAACCTTATAAAATACACAAGATGTAAGAAAATTCTAACCATGAATGAACAAAAATATGTGGAGGCTAGAAAATGATAGATTTGTTAATGTCCATATATCTCTACCTCAAGATCAGACCATCCTATTTTGATTATAACTAATCCTAGGGGGTACGGGGGGTTGTTGAAACTCCCTTATATTTTCAAAAGAAGAATATAAGTTTAAAAGAAAAAATACCTCAGTAAATAGAGAAGCGATAGACATTGGGAATCACATGCGTTCTCCCAAGAAATCCAGCACAAGGCCCAACCAGCATCATTGTGCAAGCTAAGCCTACACACTCAAAGTCACCATGTGGGTCCATACATGCACACATAGATTAATCATGTAGGTCTAGACTATATGACTATAATATGCACATAGACCCAACCTGCACTACCTAATGAGAATAGATAACCCCTCATGCAATTCACACCTACGCGAGGACCTACGCAAGTGACCTCTGTGAGCCAAATCCTTCACCAGGGATTTGAAAATTATTATAAATAGGACTCTAGGGTTCCTCAATAGATATAACTAAAAGATCAAAAGTATACTAAATGATTTTCTCACCCTATTCCTTTATTTAGGTCCTCAAATCATTCCATGTGGCTCTCCTAGCCACTAGTAAATATAAATTCAAAGAGTTCAGTATAATTAGAGTGCCTCTAGTGTGTGAAACTCCAAATAATTGTATGAAGATCCCTTTTCCCCTAGTCCAAAATTACTAGGGGTAAATAACCTTTTATAGAAAAATAATTTCATAATCCCCTTCTAAAATCTTCTAAGGAGGCCCCTAGAGGTTTTAGTGAAGCCTCTCCCTATTATTGGTTCCAAGTTTTCTCTTCAACCATGCTTTCCCAACCATCATCTCAATGAACTACCTTCAAGGTCGCCCAGCCACCGCTTGGGTGAATCACCTTCAATTATTCCCATACATCAACTAAGCAACAAACCTTCAATATCTACTAGCCATCACCCAGTTTAAGAACCATCAATCTCATCCATCCATCACTTGGGTGAAGAACCTTAATGCTCACCCAGCCATCACATTAGAAAAGCATCCTTAGCTCTCCCAAACCTACCCTATGTGAGATATCTTTGTTCCACCCAGGCCTTACCTGTGTGATTCATAATAAATAATCTCATACCCACCTTTTTAATACACTACCTTAATCCATCTTTCTTACAAATAATGGTAGGTAACTTTTTACCTTGAGACCCTCATTTTAGGGGGACCAAGGCAATACCACTTATATAGCCTCTAGATATGTGTGATTAGAGTATGTGGCACATTAGTAAGTCCCATAGATTATCAATTCCTATGTAAAATGAGGTCCTACTATTTAGCAATCTAATAAAATGGATACTCATAACATTATCAATCGTACATTCCTATGGTAATGAGAATCCCAAACTTATGTATAGTGGATGGAGGCTCCTCAGGTCGAGTGGCTACATCTATCGAATGTAGGCCCACCCTCCTCCTCTATACCATAGATAAAAAGAAGATGAGGGGGGAAATTTATTAGATTATCCCTCTTATACTAATCCAACATTATTTATTTTGGGGATTTCCCCCATTTTTCTTTATCCCTATCATTTTCTACTAATGGATGATGGAGATTATGTGGTTTTCCATATCTTCCACTTCCTCATTTTTCTCACACCAAGTGTGATTCATAGGGTCTTAGGGGTTAGTGTTGATCATGACATCCACATGATCAAATACCAATCTCAACATGGGAATCCTTTTCTTTATATTCTTATCGCCTTCACACGGGCCTTTTGATTTCAACTCCTCCACATCAGTACTTACACCATTCCCCACTTGTAGACACATGGGCATCAAACACATAATCCCAAGAGGTGTAATCACTAGGGGAAGTGACTAACTCATCTCAATAGAGAGTACTTATAATGGATATTCCTCTCTCCTTGATAAATGCTTCCCATCTAGTGTTATCCCTCAAAGACATGTATCCACCTCAAAATGGTCACATTCCCAATGAGACAATGTAATGGGAATCATGTTTGGAATAATACCCAAAATAATGTTATCACCACCTAAAATGTACCTATTCACAATGAGGAAACCAATAGGCTTCCTATTGGGTATAATCCCTAACTTTCTAAAAAACATGGTCTTTGATTCCTATAAAAACGGGATACTAAAGAAGGCACATGCGGTTTAAACTCAACACCCCAAATTCATCATAATCTTCTCTGGTCCATATTCCTAGTAAGTTCATATCTAGCCTAGGAGGCCACATTCCTTCTAGGTATATTAGTACACTTCTTCTTAAGTCCCCCATCGAACCTTGACTAGGAACCTTTCACTTAGATGTACTTTGTGTATGATATTAAATTGTACAATTTATTTATCATCAAATGACCTTAAAAGGTATGATGTGTCCTATTAAGTTACATAAAAATTCATGGGTTATGATTCCTTTCATAAGTATATATAGGAATAACAACTCATGGTCCTGATCCCAACACAAAAACAACTCATATATCCCGTGATGATAATAAATTTTACAGACTCCCACTATGTGGATTGAAATCAAAATCATGAAAATAGACACCATAGGAATCTCTAATCAGTTTACAAATGGTGCCATTGTTGGAGAACCACAGATACATATAGATATCCCCATAAATAGAAAGCCTCAGATATATACAGAAGATTCCTAAGCAAATGAATTATAATAATCAATACTTGATATAAGGGTGACCTATTTCATATTTTTCATTTAATAAAGGATTCGTGACCATGTCTTAAATATATAAGAGAGTCCCATAATAGGAAATAATTCCCCCAAAAAGGGTGAGATGATCCAAACCTACCATCCTCTCGACTAATATCAATCCTTAATAATAATTGGAACCATTTCTCAATGACCACCTATCATTCGATAGTAGGTTAATTAAACATCTTGAATAAGAGAATATTTTGGTTTTTCTAGATCCATGAATAAAACCCATTGAAAACTTCCTAGAAAAGATTTGGAAATATGTGTCTGGTGTGAAGGTTGTTCCACCACCCTTGAAAAACACCATTAAAATCCCACAAGGTATCTAAGAGAGAAACAATATTATATATCATAATAGACCATTATTTTATTATATAGTATTTTATATTAAGACTCGTCATATTTTATGATTAGTAAATATCAAAAGATATTATATAACGTTTTGGAATATCTCTTTCAAGTGCACACCATAGTAATAATTTCTTTATTAAATGTCTAAATTATAAAAATAAAATTTCATACAAAAAAATTCATTGATATTTACTCATGATCTAACCTAAAGAGTTATTTATTCATGGGTTCTCATATCTCATTAGTTTCATGATTTTTATATAGTTTGTTTCATAATGATATCTTTCTATATATTCCTCTCTATCTCTCTCTTGAGCTTATAAATAAAAAAATCACTCTAATTTTCATCAAACTTAAGGTTTCCCACTTTTGATTTGTATATTTGAAGGACGAGATAAATTTTTATAGAAAATAAATCTTTAATAGGGTATGTGATACTAAAATTATAAGATCTCATTTATCTATTTTTATATACCTTTATATAAGATCCATGATACCCATTCTAGTATGTGAATTTCACACATGTGGCTAGATTTTAAACCATGTCTCCAAAGTAATTTTGATACTCATGATTTAACAAAGGCTATGAGTTAAATTCAATATAAAATATTGTACTTTATTTTTATTTTATTAATGGAAGACATGTGTCATGTTCCTGCAAAAAAATATTATATAATGAAATAAATCTTGTAAATCTATCATGATCCTTTTATTTTCCTAAATCTCTCTTGGTTATTATTTTCATCATCAATTTTTAATTTCATCATTATATTGTAATGAAATTAAGTTTCTATTTTTATTTTTCAAAAAAAACATAAAATTGATTTAGGATTATATTTTAAGATTTGTTATCATTATCAAATAATAATAGACCCTATTCATATATTATTTTTTAAATATAAAATTAATGAGGTCTATTTTTAGGAATGAATTGATAATTTTCATTTTAGATTAGGGAATAACTATAATATAGATGTGAAATTTTAAGAAAATTGTTTAAAATATAAAAAAACTAGATAATGAGAGATAAACCATCACCAAGACATAAAATAAGGGGGATAAATATTCAATTATTAGAATAATTGGTACTAAACAATACCATGTAACCAAAAAATACACAAATAAGGGAAAACATGAGACTAAAAAAACCTACATCATAACTAATTAGATAAACGGTGGAAAAGGTAGCCAACAGAGTAATAGATTATTAAAATAAACAAAACATAAGACGAAAAAAATATTCCCCTGGACAGAGATAAGATATATAACATCATTACAATAATAAGGATACAATAAAAAATTGGGGATTGATAAAAGGAAATACGATAAAATATATAATAAAATAGATAAAGGTCACAACAAACCTAGAAACCATATATCATTAACTTTATTTGAACTAAAAATCTATGGTGGATACACATATTATCATTTTCACTAAAAACCATAGTAAATATTATATAGGCTTATATTAATCACTTAGAATAAACTTAGTGTTTTGAAGAGTGAGTTAAATGCCAAAGAGAATTGTAACAAAGAAAAGAACTTTGAATGACAAGAAGTTGTTGAAACACTTTTCACATGGTGATAAAAATTATTTAATAACCTAATATTATTATATAGTATTGTAGTTACATCATATTATCTCTATAAAGGGGTGAAAATTCATAGATTTAATAGTGTTAATGTATTAATTTCTTATAGTTGTTAATTAGTGTGTCTTATGGGATTTAGTTTGGTTCTAATTGAAAGTTTGAGGATCAGAGAGTAGGAAAAATAGGTGAGTTTTTTGTAGAGTTACTAGTGATTAATCAAAGTGTTAGAGTGACAATTGTATGCTATTTTAATATTTAAAAAATAATGAATCCTTAATCTAATAATTAATCAATGAGGAAATCCACAATCATGTTCCCCTCATTTCAAGATTCAATAATGATGATTCTTGTCACTACAATAATCACTTTAATATTTCCCACTTCTTTGGTATATATAAGAGTAATAAGTAATCACATATCACTCAAGTAGTGAACTCTCTTTTATTTACTAAGGAATATTCTAATCAGAATACGGTGTTCCTATTAAAAGGTTAGAAGGAATATTTCCTTCCATATACATTATTGAAATATATAATAACTTCACCACTGAACCACACTAATTAAATCATAAATAGAAATGGTATAGTAGACAGATATAATGAATTAACTTCCCAAATGAAAAATAGTTCAATGAAAATCATAACTAATAATTGTTATATATTATTAATTAACCATTACTCAATGTACACCAAGAATAACTGATGGAAAGAAAAATTTAAAATCTATACAACTCAATCACATAAAAGTATCATCCCTATTAAAAATCATAAAATAGAGATTTTTTCCATCTATTTGAGAAATCACATATATGGGTGAATCGAGCATGATATAAAACAATTCCAATAAAATGTAAATAAGATTGAAGAAATGATAATGTCTATCTCCTTATTCAGTTTCCCCAATGTATTTAGATGTATCAATATATCTATGATTCAAACTATATTCCTTCCACATGGAGTGTGTAGTATATTCATCATATTTCCTTCCACATGGAGTGTGTAGTATATTAATTATCACTTATTACGCAAACCTATCCAAGTGAAGTATTCTTATGAAAGTAGTATAAGAGACTTTTTTCATAAGTTTAGGTAAAAATCCTTATATATATTTCTTTTTCAATGTATTGAACTTAAAAATAATATTATAAACTGGGTTTACACTCACATTAGATCAAGTTATTTCTACAAGAGTAAGATAAACTTTCATTAGTTAAGTGTAAAAAACAAACATGGACCTTTATTTACTCTTCTGAAAGTACTTTATGGTCTTAAATATCATAGAGAAACCTTAATTTAATAATATTCCCCCTTTAATTATTCATATTCATCTTGAATTAGTAAATTTTTAATATTATATAGATTGGTTCTTAGTTATTATTATATATGTGTTTGTTACACTAACATAGCTTATAGAAATTTACATTTAATCTGGCATAGCATAAATAATTTTAATTTTACTCATTTGAGGCTTGTAGAATCCTTTTAAAGTATTATCTAATAATTATTTTTCCAAAAACTTGAAAGATGATATAAATTTTTCCATTCATTTTATTCTGAAATTTTTTTGATTCAATTAAGTTCAAAATTTTTCCAAATTGATCAATATTTACAAAAACTAATGAATTAAATATTAAAGTCTAAAAAATAACATATATAATTTATTAAAAAATATAAGGGAATAATATGGATTAAATATAAATTAAATATAATGAATAAATTTCCTTTATCAATTCTTACACACTTATTTCCAGGTACTCTTGGAAAATAAAAAATAAAAAATGGTGCCTAAGAGTGATTCTTAAGATAAACCATGGTGAGATGACCTTTCAAAAACCATTCCATAAACTCTTATCAAATCTTCTTCATATTATTTATTATAATTTATCTATTATATAAATTCAATTAATTTCTACTTCTCCTATCCTCCCATGATCATTTATATATATATTCCCTAAAATATTTCATTCATCACACAAAGTATGAATTTAAAGCTACATTTTCCTAAATCCAAACTCATTTTAGGGTCACTATATGATTCATATATCTTTTAATAAACCTATTAAAGAGTAAATAACATGAATTAATCTTGAGGACTTACAGGGTTTTCTGTTCTTTAAGGTCAATGAGTGGTGGAATTTAAAAACATGGATGTAGAAGAAGACAGTTTTGATCTATAAATGTGAAATTATTGATTTCCAATTTAAACTCAAGATAGGTACCGCACTTACTCCACTAAAAATGATTCACTAATATACTCTATAGGCTTTTTATATGATATTTATACTTTATAAATTTCTAGTAGTATAAAAAATATCTTCTCTCATCTCCATCCATTTTTTAAAAAATATTTTATCATTATATATATATATATATTAATTAGATACAGTTAAATATTTTAATTTAAAACATTTTTGTGATATAAAATTCATATTTGGAGGATATTTTCTCTTTCACATTTCCCAACATTATGTTTCTTCCACTAGACTACTCACAAAACATCTTTTATCCCTCACTTGATTTAAATTATTTTCAATCATTTTTACATTTAGAGAATGGTGATTAGTAAAATTTTATCATTTAATGTGGATATATAAAAAATTTATTCATGGTTTCTTAGGGATTAATATAAGTTAATATGTTATGTTGGTTTTGAACATAAATTATTTATAAAAATTAGTTTTTTTTTAAATAATGAATTGATCATTTTTTACACAAGATCAAATCTTAAAAGTTTTGACTCAAAATTCCTAGAAAGTTAAGTTTTTCAATTCCAGATATGGTTATTAAACAAATTATACAATTGGAAATAAGATTTCAAAAAAAATTATATGAATATCAGTAATATGCTACAAAAATTATACCATATTTTACATTATAGGATTCAAAAATAAGTGGCCTTTTCATTATGTTGAAAAAATAATAATTGAGAGTAAAGCTCATTATAGTATTTATTTAAAGTTAATTTCTATAGTATAATTATTTTCTACATCATAATCACAATGGTATTTAATGTACCATAGTAGGATTAAAATTCACCTAAAAATAAAAAAAATGAAAAAGAAAACATAAAAAATTATAAAAATCGACAAAGTTGTTCCTCTCCCCCATTATTGAAAAATGTTGTTTCCTCGGTGCATTCTAAGAAAGTATAAACATGATATACATATTTAAATTTAGGTTTTTTTTAAGTAATTTAATGGTGATGTATAAATTTGTGGTCCATTTATATAATGTTTATGGGAGTGTGATATTTTCTTCTTTTTCCTCTAGAAGATACCTATGGTATTTATTCAATATTTTTACACTAATAGTGAATGGTTTATTTTCAACAATTTAAATTTATTTATATTTCATCAAAGAGAAAAAATTTAATTTAAATCAATTTTTTCTAGAATATTAGAGGAGCACATGTTCTTTTTAATAGAATTTTTTTTCTTGAATTAGTTTCCCAGGAGTTGTTCAAGTGATTTCATTACAAATTCTATAAATTTAAAATGATTACATTATGATTTCCCCTATCTAATATATCTATAACCACATTTTGTTTCTAAAATTCTCTAAATCTGTATTCATATTCTTAACTATTATCTATGATTTATGCTCTCTTTCTATATGAATGTGATAGAAATTCTTATATATTTATCTGTATTGGATCATCCCAATGGGGGTGTTGTAATTATTTCTATATTCCCCCAATGTGTCTTCTAATATTTGGCTTCAATCATTCCTATTTGTTATAAAATTATTCTCTAAAATTTTTTTTATATCTATATTGTAAAATTCATCTTGTATATTGGTTGGTGGATGATAAGGTTTAGACAACCTATGGTTCACTCTATACTTTCTCGTCAATGTATCTATGATATTATTACAAAGGTTATTTCCTTGATCACCAATTATTTCTCTTTTTATTACAAATATATAAAATATATTAATCATTATATATGTACACATAATAGATGAGTCATTAATTTTAATAAGTTTTGACTTTACCAACCTTGAAACATAATCAATTGTAGGTTGGATGTATAAATATTCAAAAGTTAGGAAAAAGTATCTCATAAAATATGTCCCCCATAAATCAATGATTTTATAAATATTTTGTGGTATATGATGAAATTCATATCTTTTTATTTGATTCTATGAATAAATATTTCTTTGTTTTTCTACAAAACTCATGTTAATATCTGAACAAGTTTGGCCAATATAAACCGGCCTCTGAAGAAATTTTTAAGAGTTCATTAAGGGTAATGGTCAATATATTCCAGAAATTCATATATATATATATATAATGTATATATGTTGATATCATAATGTAATACACTGATATATTGTATGGTGTGGCATATAGAAACCAAGAAACGTTTTATTACTTATTTTTGGCATATCGATAAGTACACTATAGTGATATCATATCCATTTCCTAAGCTTATTGCATATTATTTCATAGGTGAGTTGTAAGAGAATTAATTTTTATAGAATCATATTGTATGATTCATGTGATTTTCCTAAGATTAACCAAGGAAGTCAAACACTAAATAATTAACATTAGGTTATCCTAAAAATATACTATTATTTATAATATGTTTCATATTATAAAATGATTGAGATTTCTGGATGTCCTAAATCTATTAGAAAATTTGTAACTATGTAAATTAATCAAAAATTACTCTATAATAAATTAAAAAATAATTTGACATGTACCGAAGGATATAAATAATAGTTTTTCACCATGAGTTTAATGGGTTCAAGATTTTTTAACCTCCACCTATTCCCCCTTTAAGATCTCTTCTCCATTATCCTTTATCTTGAGAGGTAATAATATAACATGGATGTTAGGAAGATATTTCTTAAGAATTAGGTTATTCATTTCAACCCATTGATACACCATAGAAGAGGGAGTATAATGTGTTGTCCCAGTTGGAGTTGCACAATGACTCGAGAGGGGGTGAAATAAGATACTAAAAATTTTCACCAACTTAAAAAAGACCTCTAAAAATATGAAAAAAAATTCCCTCACTATTAATTAGATAATAATAATAAAATAAAACAAAAATTAAGTAGTATGATACATAAGATTTATAGTGGTTTGGGATAAGAGGAACCTACCTAGATCCACTCCATCACCACTCAATGTGAGTATGGTGATGAAAAAAACTAGCCCTTTTCCTTGGGGATTACTAACTGAGTATAATAAGTTGTCACTTGGTATAAATTTCTAAGATATTTTAACAAATATCACCCAAACAAACACCTATATATGAACAGCACACACTCAGTATATGCATTATTCACTTTACAAAGGAATTAGATGAGAAAAGAAAAACATATTTGGAACATGGTTGTGAGAAGAAATTAACAGATGATAAAACTTATTCAGATAATGAGTATACATTTAATGAACTTTATAGAAACTTTTTTTAGATATATATTGAAATAATTTAGTATTAGTAGTAGTTCTTTTACATAATTGCATAATAAGAATAATTTTTAAAAACAAAGTATAAATTTTCATTTTATTAAGAATAAACTATGCTTCTCATTGTTGAATTTTAACTCATTTGAAGAATATATATACTTCAATAGTAAATATTAAATATATATTACTCAAAAAATTTAATTTTTTCCCTCCAAGTAACCTTCTTTGAAAATTATAAAAATAGTTGTAGTCATTGACTGCAATTGTGATCTCTCTTGGAACTATAAAATTTTCTAAGAAATAGAAGTATTGCTTAAATCATACTGTTTAATTTTATCGTTAATAATTTTAATAAAAAAAGTTGGGTTTGGAATTTTATTTTAAAATATTAATGAAAATAAGTTCCTCAAAATAAAATTATATAAGGAAAAAAAACTCAGCTTCATAGCTCATCATCTTTATAGAGATTTATTTAAAAATTATTCTTATCATATATATTTATTGTTGGTCTTTCCTCCTATTAGTATTAATTTGATACTAATATGAGACTTTAGTTTATGAATTCAATAATTTTTATGAATTATGACTTGGTAAAAACACATTCTCTTTTGTAATATATTTTCACATTCAAATGATAATCTTGGTTCTCTAAAAACTTTCTATCATTTTAAATAAATATTTAGCTTCTTAGGATATTATATAACATATGAAATTTAAAATTCAAAAGATAATTTTGAAATATTATTCCATAGGATACATTATCTAGCCATAGGATAAATCTTTCACAAGTATTGCATTCCAAATTCATATGATAGTTGAATTTTCTAAAAAAACAATGGGTATGACTTTATAAGATCATAGGATAATTTAATTTAACAAGTATTTAGAGTATATTATTTCTAGAATCAATTCATATTATATTTATTTGTTGTGATACTTTCATTAGATAATTTATTTTATCAAATTTCGAATTCCAACACAAGTCATCTTATCAACCCATAAGAAAATTTTCTTTAACAAAATTTGAATCCCAAAGGTCTATGATATTTTTTTCAACATGAAGGTTAATTTGATAGGATCATAAGATATTTTCATTGAGAAATTTTATATATACAGAAATAAACAAAATTAAATTAAAAAACATACAATAAAATAATAAAATAGGAAAATATTAAATATTAACTTTAAATTAACTAAGATTGAAACACCCTAAGCTTCCACGGTACGTTTCCCTTTGAATAATGTAATATCATGTTTTGTACGCAACTTAGAGTTCTAACACACACCACAACTAATCAAACTAGTCGTTATGAAAATTAATACCCACTTTTTAAAATTTTATAAATTTTATTTTTC
Organism: Viscum album; assembly: GCA_963277665.1. NCBI lineage: Eukaryota > Viridiplantae > Streptophyta > Magnoliopsida > Santalales > Viscaceae > Viscum > Viscum album. Next base: position 1,928,000,955 of record OY728150.1, on the reverse strand, counting down.
AAAATGGACTTCATTTTTGGATTTGGAATATCTAAATTAGCCTAGGGTGAAATTTTGGTATTTTTCTGAAAACGTTCAATTTTTTATGAATAGTGAAAAACACTGAGTCATGGTTTAAAACCGAATTTGTATTTAAATAATTATTTATTTTATTTAAATTTAATTATGGTCAAAATAGATACATAATACCAAAATAAGTTCAATGTAATACATTGTAGTTAGTTTAGAATCATTTTAGATATATAAAAATTATATGGAACTTTTCACCGTCTTTTACCCACCTCCTAGGAGAATTTGGAAATTCACATAAAACAAAATTTTACCACTTCTGTGGGTGGAATTTTGAAAATCCGAGAGACATGGTTAATATCAAGGAGTAAATTTTGATTCAATTAGATAAAAATAATTTTTGGTGAATAGTAACTTTTTACTTTTATTTACCACGGTTAAAAGTAAATAGGGTAATTAAGGTTAAAAATGATATTAATATTACCCTAACACATGTTCCAATTATATTTAACAATTGTATCTCAACCAAAAACAACCTTAGGAATAAAATATTACAATTTAGGTCCAATTGGATTAGATTAGGACATTAATTATTATTTAATTCAAAGAAGAGTTAAAAGAGTTAAAATAAAAGTTTAATAACTAAAACATTTTTAATATAGGGTTATACATAAGATAAATTCAATTATAAATATTCATTAGAAAGATAAAAATATTTCCTACATGATGGTATTTTATTTATAATTTTAGGCATTAAATAATTTAATTTATTTTTTACACAATGGAGATGAAGTAATTGCCTAATTAATGAAATATTAAAATAATTGATATTATAAATATCACAATAAATGTAATTTGGGAATTTTTATGAATTAAACTAAATTTATAGGTTAATATGATATATTAGTATTGGTTATATAATTTTTTTTAAGTAATAATGTTGTTATGAAATTATCAGAAACAAAATACCCAATAGTGTCAAAATTGACATAAAAGAGTTTTTAAAACAAATATTATATTATTAATTTATATTCTATTCCTAAAAATATAAGGTTCGGCCAAAGGACTTATATCATGATATTTTTATTATTAATGTACCACTTGGGGGACTCTTGGATGTATATAGTACTTTTATTAACTATATAATATAAAAATACAAAGTGACATGGTAAATGTCAAACTAATTAACTAAGAGTTCAAACTAAAAGATAAGGTTAATATAATCACAAAAACCTGTCTAAAACCTATTGGTTGAATGGTTTTCCACCTATCCCCACCTTAAAATTTAAATAATCCACTTTTGATCCATTATAAACCGAATATGAATTTATTATAAAATAATATTCTAACTTTTCCTAAAGAGTCCCTCCTCCCCCTTATAAAAGGACACCACTTCTAACCAATTCCTCACACCTCTCAAGCATTTTGGATCAGCCAAACTCTGACCAAATATCCTCCCAACTTTCCTAAATACAACTTAGAGTCCTTATTTTGATCAAAAAGCCAACATAAGGTGGCCTTTTGATCAAATCAAAATGAAGAACCCGAAGAAGAGGTAATGTTTTCACCACCCTCTTTCAAGTTCCTTTATTATTCAACGTATTATTTCTTTGTTATTTACAATATAAAATAAAAACTCATGTATCTTTAATATACTATGATGTTATTATAAATATGGTACAACAATATTCATTATTCTATCTATCCTTTGAATGATATGTCACCATACGTGCGTACGTACGCCTTACCGTCTCCACGTTGTGGTGTAATTGTTATTCAAAACATTATTATTTTGATGGGTATAATAATGATGTGTAATTCATGTAAATAATAAATATAACATGATAATAATTCTGTATATATGATATAACATCCAATTATGTGTGATTTTAATATCAAAATAATGATATTATCTCTCGTGCATACGTGCGGACTACCGTCTCCACGAACGTGATGAGATTCATTCCCCATCATATCTATGTAAGTCTAATTATCATTTTATGATTCAAAATAATTTTTAAGGAGTTAATATAATCCTGTATATGAATAAGATGCATCCTATCCATAACAAACATGACTTATGTAACAAAACATATAAAAGAAAATGAGTAAGTTAACACCCGAAACGACGATAATACAAAGATATTATTAACAAAGCAATGTTAAAAGATCATATATGATATCATATTAATGTATATGATTCTTGTATAATTCAATAAAAATTATTTAAACATTATACTGGATGATAACCTACCCTCGACCAAGGAAAAAGTACAAAGTAAGGGGTTTCTTATCTCACATTTAATTTCGTGAGATTTCCATTGTTCACCACTTATTTATTGCATGTGGTGTGTGTACTTCCCATGTTTGTATTCATTATGTAATATAATTTAATTCATGGATATGTACATCATCATTTTATGATCCTTATTTCATTGGTGTATGTTTCTTAAGTTACCAAATCAATAAGGGAATATGAAATTTCAATCTCCACTCATTCGGCTTTACGCATACTTCATTGATTATTTTACACCAAGATTATGTGTGGAATCACTATTCATTTTCTTATGTCATAATTTCCACTCCCCTTTCTGTGGATACACTTTTGATACACATAATCAATCCATTGTTAAATTCTCAAGTCAACGGTATGAACTTGATAAGAGTAATTTTTACTCAATCTCCGTTTGTTGAGTTAAACATCCAATTCATTGGTGTTGTTTTAATAAGAATATGTTTGAATGTACTTTTATTATTTTACAATGAATATCCAATCATATTGAGTGTATTTATATTTGTCACACATAATTATTTCATTGATTTATCCTTAACCTAAGGATATGACCATTATGAGAGATTTCATCTCAATTTACATTCCATTGAGACTCCTTTGTTGTTATACATAAAATCACTTTTATATGGTGTATATAATGTACATTGACACAATATATCATGAATACATTTATTCTCATGATATTACAAAAATTTTATTACCTCAATTATTTGTATTCAAGTGTCTCTCTTTTGGTTAGGAACTATAACTAAAATATCATTTTAAAATGTTTTAGAGATTTATTATTCTAAATATTTCTCATTAATGTCCATGTTTTAAAAATGGTTTTAAGGATTTATTTATATGGACATTAAATTTTTCAAATAAAAATACCTTTTAAAATTTTCAAAGTGGTATGGAACACTTTGATTCAAAAATCTATTTTAAATGGCTTCTTTACAAATAGTGTGACTTTTAAATGTTTTCAAGAAAAAGGGGGATATTTCTCTCAATAGTTTGATGATTATTTTAATCAATGTCAATATCCTTAGTTACTTTTGATTGAGGTTAATATGATACAATTTAATCTTCCATATTGTATCGAATGAGTTATGTTTGACTGTGGATGTGCTATTTTTATACCATTCATGGTTTGTGGTTAAATTATTGATATTTCATATGCTAGTTTTAATACGAATGTTTATGTTATGTTTCAAACTTTTCATATGAGGAATGCATTGGACTTAGTAAGTGATGGGTGGAGACCGCTATAGCTCCTCGATGCATCGTTAGGTCTCATGAGACAAATTAGTGTCTTGGCCCGAGGCCTTGACAAAATCTTATTTGTAGTCTTGGAATGAGGCATTGGCTACGTGGTTATGATAGTCTGGAATTATGCATTCCATCATTATGAAAGTGGTTATTGATATTTCATGTGGTTATTCTACTAGTAGAATATCCATGTGAATAAGTAAATGGAATTATTTCATTTTATCTTTGCCATATTATGCTGAAGTTCATGTTTAAAATGATTTTGTTTTAGTTATACATTGCCTTAAATATTTATTCTTATTTATGAAATTTTTTGGTATATTGTTATCCTTCCTGAGCATCTGAGATCACCCCTTTCAATGTTTTATCTTTCCCAGGATGTGAAGAAGTAATTTATGAATGACCTATAGGGACAGTATGAGGGGATATGAAGAAAATATGTTTTTGTATTTTTTTACTTTATTATTTAATGTAAGAATTATGAATATATCTAGTGTTTCCAAGACTACTAAACTAATCGGTCTTTCGAGACTTGATCTTTTTTTATCATGCCAATGTTATGTAATAATGCACTGACTCTGGGTAATAGGGGTCAGGGAGTTACAGTTGGTATTAGAGGAAGTTTAGTACATACCTTGGAAGCTAGATTTAGATAAACTCTGATTAGAGCACATAGCCCTAAGATTGACTTTGAGGATTAGTATAGAAGAACTTCCTAGAATTTTGGTATTGTATAGATTTTGTGAGTTTTCCGAGCAATACATCCCTATCTGGATATGAGCAGGTAGAGATGGCTCTGGCACAGATGTACCTAGGGGTAAAACCTGAAAACTCTGCTTTGAGCTAGACTCGAACGGGAACTGGTCCATGACAACGGGCCTTGCTGCACTCTTGGTTACGACACTCCCGAGGGATATACTTAGGATAATTTACATTTTATTTAAATCCCAATTTGAATTATATTAATATAAGATGAGAATAAATGAACTTGGTTAATCCTAAGGTGTTTCAAATTGAGAATATGGTGTCATGATATTCTCTAAATGATTTTATGACTACTGTTACTCAAACAATTCTTTCTGGTTTTAGTCAATAGCTAGAGTCCAAGGAAGTCATACTAACTTTGATAATGATGTACAGGGTGGGAACGATGGTGGAAATGAGAAAAAAATGGAAGGCATAAAAGATATCGTGTTCATTCCGAATCAGTTTTCCAAAAATATGATCAACAACAAATATATTAACCAACTCCCACACTCAACAAAGAAGAGAAATTTGATGAATGATAAGATCTACAACAGTGGAGACCATTGAGAAAAAAATCCTAAATTTCCATCATGTAGAAAATATAGAAGGAGACACCCAGGAAAGTGTCTCAACGGAACCAAGAAATGCTTTAAGTGCGGAAAATAAGGACATAAAGTGGATAATTTCCGAGATAAAATGAAGTGTACTATGGAAGAAAATAAAAATGGTCCCAAGAATCCATTTATAGTCATTTTCCATAAACGTAGAGGACCTGGCCATTACCTGAGTAAATGCCCTATTCTATAGGATATTTTCTTGGTCAAAGAACATGCTATGTGGAAATAAATGGTTGGAGAAATGTTTAAAATTATTAGTTCTCTTTGTTGATGGTATTACTTTGGAATAATTTTCTCTTGCATTTTTAACCCCGTAGTTTTCCATGTGAGAATGAAATTTGAGGAAGACTTATCTTTTCCCTTGTGGATATAGTTATAAATAACATTTTATTTTATATGATCATTGGGTTTGAGGAAATTACAAGTTATTATATTTTGTGGTGAAAATGAAAGGTATGAGATAACATTTCTGATTAAAATTATGTTATGGTTATTTTGAGGAATTTATCTCATTTTTTTAATGTTATAAAATATAGTTTTTGAAAAAGGAAAAGACGCAGACTGTGTGACAACCCGCCACGTCGGACAAAGTTATGGGAATCGAACCCACAACCAAAGTGTGATTGGGATTTTTTGCTTACCACTGGACTACTTGAAGTCCCTGGTTAGTGTGACTAATTATTTTTAATTCAATGATTTAATTGGTCAATAATAAGTTGATTTGGGTTCTTATGTCTTATCAAATGAATGTCATTAGTATAGGAAATTGATTTGGTGATTAAGTGATAAATGTTATTTTGGAAGATGTTCGTTTTGTTGGGAACACTATATGCCCAAGGAAACTATAATACTATGGGATTTCATTTGAGGAGTAATGGTGGATTTTATCTACATTTTTATTATGGATTTATAGTGATTTATGTTATTTATGGAAATGATTAACCTATAATAGAGAATATGTGATTAGGTTAATTACTTTTAAGTATGTAACTTTAAGAGTAGTTGATGTCATTTGGAGATACAATTTAACATGTAAGAATACATAACCAAATTATTCTAAGTTTTGGGATTCAATATTAGTTTGGATTATATTGAAGGATTTTAAGGGGAAAAAATTATTTAATGGTATTTATTTATCTTTGGGGTATTGTTGGTTTAATTTTAGAAATTAAGATTAGAGTTTCTTTCTCTAATAGAATATACTTTTGGGGGATCATCAGATCTTATACTAACCATTTTGGTTTAGATTAATCTCTAAATACAAGTTAAATATATAGTTTATCCTTCATTGATCATGTGATTATATAAGTAGTTTATTCTATCTCTTCCTGTGTGACCAAATCTTCTTGAATACTCATCGTTTAAAAATGAGTTAGTAGTAGGAATTTATTAAAGAATGAAACTTTACTCAAAAATTATGTATATCTTTTTATGTTATTAATTCCTCATCTTTATATAATGTAACTTAAAAAAAATGTTGTCCATTTACTTTTCCTACTGGGAAACTAATGACCATTTGTCCCATCACAAGTTTGTGGTTTTCTTGTTGTTAAATTTCTCTTGATCATGTTCTCTATCCCTCTCCATCAGAACTTGACACTATGTTTATCATCCATATCCATGTTTTTCTACATGGAATCCTAGTATAGGTTATCTCGGGTGACCTTTTTACTTCTCTTTTTTTCTTTTAAAGTGATAATTTTATTGACTCTTTTTCTGATGTGGGAAATTCCATTATATTCCCAAGCCCAATTTTAAAAATTTTGAGGATTAAATTTATTGAATGCGGGGAGAATGTAACACCCCAATATTCCACGATATGTTTCCCTTTGAATAATTCAATAGCATGTGTTGTACGCAACTTCGAGTTCTAACACACACCACAACCAATCAAACTAGACGTTATGAATAGTAATACCCACTTTTTGAAATTTTAAAAAATTTATCTTTCAAAATGGACTTCATTTTTGGATTTGGAATATCGAAATTATCCTAGGGTGAATTTTTTGTATTTTTCTGAAAACATTCAATTTTTGATGAATAGTGAAAAACACTGAATCATGGTTTAAACCCGAATTTTTATTTATATAATTATTTATTTTATTTATGCTAAAAATGGATAAATAATACCTATATATGTTCAATCTAATTCATTGGAGTTAGTTTAGAATCATTTTAGATATATAAAAAATTTATGGAACTTTTCACCGTCTTTTACCCACCTCCTAGGAGAATTTAGAAATTCACATAAAACATAATTTTACCGCTTCTGTGAGTGGAATTTCAAAAATCTGAGAGACGCGATTAATATCATGGAGTAAAATTTGGTTCAATAAGATAAAAATAATTTTTTGTGAATAGTAACTTTTTACTTTTATTTACCATGGTTAAAAGTAAATAAGGTAATTAAGGGTAAAATGATATTAATATTACCCTAACACATGTCCTAATTCTATTGGACAAGTTTATATCGACCAAAAACAACCTTAGGAATAAAATGTTATCATTTAGGTCCACTTGGATTAGATTAGGACATTTATTAATATTTAATTCAAAGAAGAGTTAAAGGAGTTAAAATCAAAGATTAATAACTAAAAAAATTTAATATAGGGTTATACATAAGATAAATTCTATTATAAATATTCATTAGAAATAAAAAACTATTTCCTACATAATGGTATTTTATTTATAATTTTTAGGCATTAAATAATTTAATATATTTATGACACAATGGTGACACAGTAATTACCTAATTAATGAAATATTAAGATAATTGATATTATAAATATCAAAATAAATTTAATTTTAGGCTTTTTATGAATTCCAATAAATTTATAGGTTAATATGACATATTAGTATTGGTTATATAAATTTGTTTCGAAGTAATAATGCTGTTATAAAATTATCAAAAACAAAATACCCAATAGTGTCAAAATTGACATAAAAGAGTTTTTAAAACAAATATTATATTATTAATTTATATTCTATTCCTAAAAATCTAAGGTTCAGTAAAAGGACTTATATCATGATTGGTGTATTATTAATTGACCAATTGGGGGTCTCTTGGATGTATATAGTAAATTTATTAACTATATGATATAAAAATACAAAGTGACATGGTAAATGTCAAACTAATTAACTAAGAGTTAAAACTAAAATATAAGGTTAATCTAATCGCCCTAACCTATATAAAACCTATTGTTTGAATGGATTTAAACCTATACCCACATTAAAATTTAAATAATTAAATTTAAAGCCATTAGAAACTGAATATTAATTTATTACAAAATAATATTTCTATCTTTTCCTAAAGAGTCTCTCCTCCCCCTTATAAAAGGACACCATTTCTAACCAAATCCTCACACCTCTCAAGCCTTTTTTCTCATCCAAACGCTACCCAAATATCCTACCAACTTCCCTAACTTCAACCTAGAGGCCTTAGTTTGATCATAAAGCCAACTTAAGTATCCCTTTTGATCAAATCAAAAGGAAGAACCCGAAGAAGAGGTAACGTTTTCACCACCCTCTTTCAAGTTCCTTTCTTCTTCAACTTATTCTTTCTTTGTTATTTCCATTCTAAAATAATAAGTCCAGTATCTTCTATATACTGTGATGTTATTATAAATATGTTACAACCATATTAATTTTTCTATCCATCCTTTGAATGACATGTCACCATATGTGCGTGCGTACGGCTTACCGTCTCCACGTCGTGGTGTAATTGTTATTCAAAACATTATTATTTAGATGGGTATAATAATGATGTTTAATTCATTTAAATAATAAATATAAAATTATAATGATTATTTATATAAAATATACCATCCAATTATATATTATTTTAATATCAAAATAATGATATTATCGCTCGTGCGTACGTACGGACTACCGTCTCCACGAACGCGATGAGATTCATTCCCCATCGAATCTATACAAGTCTAAATATCATTTTATGATTAAAAAAATGTTTAAGGACTTAATATAATTCTGTATATGAATAATATACAATCTATCCATAACAAACATGACTTATGTAACAAAAAATATAAAATAAAACGAGTAAGTTAACACCCAAAACGACGATAATACTAAGATATTATTAACAAAACAATGTTAAAAGATCATATATGATATAATATTAATGTATATGATTCTTTTATAATTCAAAAACAATTATTTAAACATTATAAAGGAGGATAACCTACCCTTGACTGAGTAAAAAGTAAAATGTAAGGGGTTTCTTATCTCACTTTTAATTCCGTGAGATTTCCATTGTTCACCACTTATTTATTGCATGTGGTGTGTGTACTGCCCATGTTTGTATTCATTATGTAATATAATTTAATTCATGGATATTTACATCATCATTTTATGATCCATTTTTCATGGGTTTATGTTTCTTAAGATTCCAAATCAATAAGGTAATTTGAAATCTCAATTTCCACTCATTCGGCTTTACGAATACTTCATTGATTATTTTACTCCAAGATTATGTGTGGAATCACTATTCATTTTCTTATGTCATAATTTCCCCTAATATTTATGTGGATATACTTTTGATACACATAATCACTCCATTGATAAATTATAAATTCATCAGTATCAACTTGATAAGAGTAATTTTTACTCAATCTCCATTTGTTGAGTCAAACATCCAATTCATTGGTGTTTTTTTACAAGAATATGTGTGAATGTCCTTTTATTGTTTTACACAGAATATCTAATCATATTGAGTGTACTTATATTTTTCACACATAATTATTTCATTGATTTATCCTTAACCTAAGGATATTACCTTTATGAGAGATTTCATCTCAATTTACATTTCATTGAGACTCCTTTGTTGTTATACATCAAATCAATTTTATATGGTGTATATAATGTACTTTGACATAATATATCTTGAATCCCAATATTCTCATGATATTAAAAAGTTTTTATTACCTCAATTATTTGTATTCAATTGTCTCTCATTTTTTTAGGAATTCTAACTAAAATATCATTTTAAAATGTTTTAAAGATTTATTATTCTAAATATTTCTCATTAATGTCCATTTTTTAAAAATGGTTTTAAGGGTTTATTTATATGGACATTAAATTTTTCAAATCAAAATACGTTTTAAAAGTTTCAAAGTGGTATGGGAAAATTTGATTCAAAAATCTATTTTAAATGGCTTCTTGACAAATAGTGTGACTTTTAAATGTTTTCAAGAAAAATGGGGATATTTCTCTCAATAGTTTGATGATTATTCTAATCAATGTCAATATCCTTAGTTATTATCGATTGAGGTTAATATGATACAATTCAATATTCCATATTGTATCGAATGAGTTATGTTTGACTATGGATGTGCTATTTTTATACCATTCATGGTTTGTGGTTAATGTATTGACATTTCGTATGCTAGTTTTAATACAAATGTTTATGTTATGTTTCAAACTTTTCATATGAGGAATGCATTAGACTTAGTAAGTGACAGGTGGAGCCTGATATAGCTCCTCGATGCATCGGTAGGTCTCGTGAGACAAACTAGTGTCTTGACACGAGGCCTTGACAAAATCTTATATGTGGTCTTGGCACAAGGCCTTGGATACGTGGTTATGATAGTCTGCCATTATACATTCTATCATTATGAAAGTGGTTATTGATATTGCATGTGGTTATTCGACTAGTAGAATATAAATTTGAAAAGTTAAATGGAATTATTTCATTTTATCATTTCCATATTATGCTGAAGTTCATGTTTAAAGGGATTTCTTTTAGTTATACATTACCTTAAATTTTTATGCTTATTTATGAAAGTTTCTGCTATATTGTTATCCCTACTGAGCATTTAAGCTCACCCATTTCAATGTTTTATTTTTTCCAGGATGTGAAGAAGTAATTTATTAATGACCTACAGGGATTGTATGAGGGAATATGAAGATAATATGTTGTTGTAATTTTTTTTACTTTATGATGTAATGTAAGACTTATGAATATATCTAATGTTTCCAAGACTACTAAACTAATCGGTTTTTTGAGACTTGATCTTTTGTGATCATGCCAATGTTATGTAATAATGCATAAACTCTGGGTAACTGGGATCGGGGAATTACAAAGATAAATTCATTTGTAAAATAAATATGAATCTTGTGAGCATAAAAAATATTAAATATTAGGATATATTGAATCAAAATTTGTGTGTCTAACAATATCCCCCTTTTTGATGATCGAAAAATTCAAAATAATTTTAACAAAAAAATTATATATTTGAAAAATATAACTATACAATGTATAGAAAATCTATATTTTGAGATAAAATTGATATTTCCATAATTCTGAATTTTATATTTTACATTCATTTATCTTATCCTATTTGTTATCTATTATCCTTTTTGGTCCATAATACTTCCAAAATATTTTGGGTGGTAGGTTCTAAAATAGGCGTAAAATTTCTTGTTTAATCATATCTTCTACCATTTTTATGATATAAGAATGAAATATATGTCAATGAGATAAAAAAATTCAATATAACACACTAAATAAATAAACTACGAAAATATAAAGTATGTTAATGAATAGTTATATAGAATTTAAAAGTATGGACTAGTTATGAATAGAAATTACATAGGTAATAAGAAATCATAATTAAACATTCAAATATAGAAAGTGAAATAAGAATAGGGAACTAAAATTTTCATTTGTAGAAAAATAAAAATAACTTTGAAAATTTTATAACAAAAAATCAAAATACAATATAATATATCAATGTTTTTTTCTAATGAGTTGGTTTGGTTTAGAATTTATGATTTTTGGGTTTGAAATCGAAGGCCTACTTTATATTTTTTTGAGCTATAGAATACTTCTCTAGAGGTATTAGTCCTAAATATTTTTTTCTCTAGTTTGTAAAAGTGAATCAGAACACATATATATTATTTAAATAATAGATTTTATAAAAAACATGGAAAATTGAATATCCTTACCAATGGTTTTGTTAAAAAATACTAAAAAATATGTGAAAATATTATTTATGGGAACAAAATGTAATTAGAATCTTAAAAACATTCATTTTAATAAATGAGATTATATAAGAACAATTTGTGGTCACAGAAACCATAGGAACAATCTAATATTCCTTTTTAAAAATAACTTCCTTCTGTTTGGAATTCTCCCTTTTATCTATAGGTTACTTCTCAATATCTTTCTTAGAATATTCCTCTTGATTTAAAGTAAAATCTTTCTCAGCATCTGTCTTGATATCCTTTAGAATACTAATAATAATGAAAAAGTTTTCATTTATGGAATGATCCCACTTCTTCATCAATGCCACAGTTTTTTAAGAGTTGGTTATATTATAAATAAGAGTTTTTTTTGGTATTTATAACATTATTAGACGAAATTATTAATGTCATACATGATCTCAATACTTTGAATCCAATTTTTATAATCATCATAAAATCTAAATTTCATAAATTATATCTCCTTTTAAATATTAAAGAGTTATTAATAAAACTAAATTACATTTAAATTCGTGAATCCTTAGTTCTAACATACTCACATATAATGATTGATTTATCAACTATTTTGAAGCAAAATATATTTCCATCTCATAAAGATATGATTTAATTTTAGGAAATGGAAGAATCATTTTTATGTATTCAATTTGAGATATCACTATTTTCTTTAAATAATCAATGTATCATTTGACTTTGGCTCTAATTTCCTTAGTCTACTATATGAATATCGTAGATGCATTTTTCTCACAATAGTGACAATCTTGAGAATTTTTTATTAATCTTATATCATTACCTTTATATCACAGAAATTAGACTAAGGAACTTAGTTTTCTTTTAAATCTTACACTTGGCATTTAAAACTACCCATTTATTTTCTCATTGAATTGAATTCAAAAAATATTTTCTCTATAAAGTTATAGAGTTTATTATCTAATTTATTGATTTCTATCTCTTTATCTATTGGGGATGCTTCCCCTATTTCTTCTTCTTATTTAGGAGATTGTTCATCCTATAATTCCCTTATTTTGGATTTGAGAGTAAAAGGAGCTTATTCAATTTCTTCCCCATATGAGCCAAAACTGTTAGTTTTATACAAAAAACCTTTTCCAACTTAACTAGATCAGAGGTTTGACAAACTGAAACCTCTTAAACTATCCCTTTTATGATATTACGAACTCCAAAATGCCAATGAAAATAAATATTGGTACATACATCAGTGATAGAGGTTATAATCCTTTTCTCACCAACCTCTATAATTACCAGCCTATTAATTGTAGCACTCAAATCTAATATAGAATGTGATATTTGAGGATTAATATGAGTGGTTATTTCTTCATGATAACTAGCTATATCAACATTATCAATAAAAAATTTAAGCTCATCTTGATCAATGTAAACCTGCTTTTTTGGATAACCATCTTCCATAGCTTTAACTTTAATAGGAGGTGAAGTAATATCACTAGATATTACTTTTCTTGAACTTTTAATTTAAAGAGTTTCATTATACATTGAATCATATATTTCATTTCTAGTAGGAATTTAATAATTTCCAGTAAAATTATTATCTCTAATAACAAATGCTATATGTATCTTCTACTCCACTTGGAGTAGGTTGATCGATAGTTTTCTCTCTTTCAACATGTATGGGGTCCTATTCATATTCTTACTCAACCCTAATGGGCATAATATTATTTATATAATGTATCTATAAACAAAATATCATTTTCTAAACTCCATATCCTAATGTTTTTAATCCATGGAACTTGGTTTCTATAAGTTCACATAGCTCAATATCAAATATTTCAGACAATAGATTCGAAATCTAATTAAAAAAATAAAGAGATAAATTATTGTTGTTTTAGTGGTACATAAACATAAAAATATACCTATGAAGATATAAATTCTTCACAATAAATAATAGATAAAGAAAATATATGTCAAGGAACAATATTTTTTCATAATTCGCATTTTTATTGGAAATCATGGTCTGAATAAACTTAAATATGATCTTTCCCTCAGCTACTAAATAATTAATCTGATTCGTCAAGATAATCAAAGATATAAACAGAGATAAAATAATATAAGTAGGGATTAAATCTTTCATACTATCCAGAGATTATTTTAAATCATAACTTCCTTTGTGGGGAAACAAAAAATGACAACTAACTCGATGAAAGATAATGAAATATTATTCTTGTTTAATTTCAAAACCACTAAGTCTTTATCATCAGTGAAAATAAACTCAAAATTCTCATTAAATTATCAAAATTCATTATAATATAAATTTTTCCCACTTTCATAACACACAAACACTCATCATTGTAATTTCATAACTATATTCGATAAAAAATCTATGTGGCCTAGACAATGATATAAATAGATTTTCTACACAACACATTGTACAAAAACATGGTACCCTTTAAGATTCTAGAATTATTATCATAATCTATTTTAATATTTCCCATGTTCATAAAATAGATTCGGTTTATGGTTAAAATTAATGGTTTTAGGGAGATAAGGTTCTATATTCGATATAGAAAATGAGATCAAGATATTTTTCAGCTGACATAGAGTGAATGAGAGTTTCCACACAAAAAAGATATGTATATGTCTTATACATAGAATATGATAATTTAGTTAATGAGTGACACAAAAAAATGAGTGAATAAATGAATGAAAAGTAATTACAATAGTAAGAACATGATATTTATTACAAATATTCAAAATAATCAATTTAGACATTTATTAAAACTTATTAAAATTTTGATAAACCTAATTCGTTTTCTATAAAATAAAATCTATCAGTGTATAAAGGCATTGTAAATATATCTACCATCTGATATTCAATACTAATGAATTAAGTAGATATATGACCTTTTGTGTGAAATATCTCGAGAAATGATGAATTAAATAAATATGTATCATTCTATAAAGGTATATCATATTTTTGGAAATGTTTATATCACATGTCTTGTCACATTCAATATATATTTGATTAGAATCAAATCTATATTCCTTCAAGATGTGTTTCATCCACAACACCTAAAAAAAGAAACTACCAGCTATAGTGTATTCAAATTTATTAGTTGATAATAAAAATTTAACACCATGAGCTTTTATAAAAACATTTCTATTTAATTAATTTTATTTTTTTGAGAGCTTTCGATATACACAAGACCAAGTTTAAACTAACCACAGTATACTATTAAAATCTTAAGTTATTATTATAACATAGCTTTTAAAATTGGTGGGTATGAATAGGATTAACTAATTTATGAAATAAATATAAATTTATTGATAAATATATATTTATTGATTAATTTTTAGTAAGTAAACAATAATTTTTTATTAAATTCATTTTATTCTTCAAAAAATCACATTTTCTTCAGAAATGGTTTTTATTTAATTTTTTTGAGAAAATTACTAGAATTAATTTTGGAAAATTTAAAAAATATATTTGACAAAAATTATATAATTTTTTAATTCATCAAGAAAAAAAATTATTAGGATGATTTTTTTACTATTTTTTGAAAATTATGATTTTTCAATGAAAACTAAAAAAATATTGATTTTTATTGAAAACTGTATTTTCATTTCAAGAAAGTAAAGTCACATTTTATTATAAATTTTTTCTAAAAGTAAAATAATTTTTAATAAAATTTTATAAAAATCTAATAATTTTATTGAAATCAAAATTATGTTTTAATTTGGTATAAAAAAAATTTACATAAAAAAGAATTTTTCTGAAAAACTATTTTTATGCACATAATATGTTATTATCTTAATAAATTAAATTAACCACTATTGGTGAATTTACTTAATTAAATTAATATATTATATATTCAATAAAATGTTTTAAAATCGATCTAATATTTTATAGTTCATGTGATAAGAATAAATCCAATTTTATGCTTAAAATGTATTTTCCTAAAATTAATTTTCATCATGTTTAGTAAAAATATTTTAAAATTAATTTCTATCATTTATAGTTATTGAATTAGATAAAATTAATTAATTATTTAGAATCAAGATGTTCAAATTTTTTAAATATTCCCCTTTTATTTTTTGTCAATATGAATAGTAACCATGGTAAAATTTATCAGCTTGATAAATAGTAAACTGGGTTAATCTGGGTTAAAAATAAGTGATAACTTCATAATTTTTCATCCTAATTATTATTGGATGAATTTAATAATACCCTTATCAAATTAGTCTCGAAATTTAGTTATTTAATGAACATATGTCTATCAAAATGACTTATATATTATTTAAATCAAATAATATTACAAACTGTTATTATCTTAGTTTTAAATATCCTTTATTTGTTTACATATGAAAATAACTACTTATTAATGAATATTAATAGTAATATATTTTATAAATAAATTATATTCATGATGTTAATTTATTTAAAAAAAATTAGGTATTATATATTTACCTTAAATTCTTATACAAAACCAAGATAATATTTATTCAATTAATGAAAAAATAAAATAAATGATATTAAAAATACTAAAATTTATGTTATTTGAATAATTTATAGTGTTAAATTAATTTTATATGTGTATATTACGTATTATTATCATGTTAAATGATTATATTCAAATTAAAATGTTTTATTTATATCTTTTAAGTCAAATTAAATAAATAATGTTAAATTGACAATAATTATATTTTATCAAAATAATATTTTTTAAATTATTTAAAAATAAAAAAATATTGAAATTAGAAAATTTGGATATGATATGGTCTAAAATGTCATAAGTTCACCATTTATGTTCCAATTTTTACCTTATAAGTAAAAATCACAACCCATTAATATTGAAATTTTTTTTACTGTAGTTAAAAATTGAAATCTGTTAACTAGGGGTTAATAAAAATTATAAGGTTTGAAATGACACCAAAACTATATACATTCTATTATTTGATGGAATTTCAACCCTATATAATCTTATATTATAATCCCTATCCATTTAGAGGAATTTTTTAATAATTAATTTCTCATAAATTAATATTTTGAGAAATTCTGAAAGTACATCTCACCTCAATTGAAAAAAGGAAAGTACCCCATCACTTATTTACACAAATTTGAGCATTATATATCACCCATACTATACCAATATTTTCATTGGAACTCTCAAATAATGTGTGGTCTTTGGGTACTTTAATGTGGCAGAGTGGCTAACCAAAGTCATCTCTCAAATGGGTAGTGATTAAAACAAATATTTAAAGGTACTATGAAAATAAAAATAAAATAAATAGAGAAATTAAAGCTATGGGGGTTTAATATTTATAAATATATAAGAAGTTTTTTGGAATTTTTTTTTTTTAAATTTAATTAACAAATTGCAACAAGAATGTGTTTTCTTTTAAAAAATGTTTTTAGAAGTTGTAATCAATATAACTCCACCTAATAAATTACTTATTAATCATTATAATTTAATTAAAACTCCACTTAATTATGATCCCCCAATTTTTTAACCCTTAAACCCCATGGAAGTTAACTTAACCACTAATATTAAATTAATTAAACCCTATGCTAGCTTTGGTACATGCAATCATAGCACCCCACATTGATTTTCTTTATATTGCTAGATTATGGTTAGTTTTAAATATGGGAATATATCCGTTATATAAATTAGGATAGTAATAAGGATAAAAAATATTTATGTTCAAAAAATTTACATAAAAATATTTTTTATGAAATACTGTATTTCCCTTAAAATGTTAAAAAATGGTATTTTCATCAAATTTTTAAATGAATGATCTAATTCAAAATATTCCAAAAATAAACATATTTAACACGATTTGAGAGAATATATTTTATTTATTTTAAATAAAATATTCAACAAAAATGTTTTTCATCAACCCCCCACACTTACCCTTTTTCAGTACCAAGAGAAACCTTTTATCATGTAATCCTTAAAAAGATACAATTTAAAATTTCTCAATCCATAATGGAAATATGAGAAAATAAAGGATCCTAAAAAATAAGTCAATACCAAAAAATCATGAATTTAAGGTCTCAATAATTTTATTAAAATAAAACCTAATGAGATCAATGACACTAATCAGGTGTAAACATCCTATGACTCAGTGGTGCCACAAATTCACCATGTGTGTGTATTCCAATCATTTCAAGATTTTTAATTTACACATTATCGATCATATTCAAGTCGAGTAAAAAAAATACCTTACTTGTTCAATTCCACTAAACCTATTCTACATCCTTTGTAATCAAATTCTTAAACTCACTCAATTAATCATTCCTATAAGTCAAACCTTATGATCGCAACCTAGATATCACCACATGTTGTACATTTCATCATTCCCCTCTTAATTTTTTTATTTTTTATTTTATTTTATTTTTTATTTTATTTTTTATTTTTTTATGTATTATAACAGTTAGATGTCATGTACACATGTATATGTCAATCTATTACAGTAATGGAATTGATCATAAGAGAAATAAATGTATGAAATGACCACATTATAATATGGAGAAGATTACTTAAAATTGATAATATAACACATCATCTAGGGTGCCACTAAACCAGTGCCCCAAGATGGTGTGCCACACAACCTCAGAAGTGCGTCCCCATACGCCAGAGGCTCCTAACTAATAACATGGTTCTAAAGAACATGGGGAGACTATACCCTTGGATAATAATAAATCCAAAATAGAAGTAATATAAAAAAATATAATAACCTGTAGGAATTATAAAAGAAAAACATACAACAAGATTCAACAATTAACCACGTAACACATGCTATAACATTATGATGATTACACTACATGTTAGGAAACCGTATAATAAAAATGAGAATACCAAAAATATGAAACAATGTGAACATAGTCCCAAGTCAAACCAAGTACTAATATCCCATCATCCTACATGACATCCCAAACATTAAAAAATCTAATTTCCTTCCCTGAACCTATACATGAAATAAGTAGTGATTTCTTAGGTACCCAAGTTCCATAGTGTCCCAATCAGGATGTGCGTAAAACAAAGTAGTCCATAACTAATGGTTTTTAAACCAATAACTAATCTACAAAATAGTGTATGCAGATAACCAAAGGTGTATTGAATAAATAAGGATAAAAAGGAAATATTTTTCTCAATTAAACATTTATTAATTATCCATTTAAGCCTTTAAATCCCAATGTGTCATCCAACCAATCCAACCTTCTACGGCCTAGCAGAGATCCAAATCCACATACCAAAAGGTATAACCATTTTAATTCACAGAGAGAATTCATTTATCAATTTCTTAATTATTTATACCATGGATCATTAGTACGGGTACCCATTTCTCACATCATAGAGGTCAATGGTTAGAAAACAAGGAGAATTGGTTAAAGTGTCCATCCAGGATTCATAATTTCATGTCCAACTATCCTAACCATGAAATGGAATTCCATGCCCATACCCATGGAGTTTGGAGCATCATTATATCCTTTCAAAAATATGGTGAACCGGGGAACCTAGAGCATTATTCTAGACTACCCAAACCCATGAATTGGATCATCAGTCCAATATCCTAAAACTATTAGTCACAAGTCATAAAACATGGAGAATCAGTTCATGAATCCAACCAGGATTTAGCACATCATTTCTAACCATCCCCAACCATTCCAATATCAATATTTCCATTTACTTTTTTATCCCAGCATTTATCAAAATTCAATGCACTTAATCATTCATCATTACCAAGGTCCCAAAAAACCATTAAAATCAAACACATCTCAAGAAGGAACAACCCCCTTTTCAAAATTTCATAAAACCCTAAATAAAACATTTTGAGGGGATTAATAAAATAATTCAATTTCCTAAAACATTTCAAAATTAACCTTCAAAAAGATTCTTTCTCTTTGAACATAAAAACAAAGACCAAGGTCATCCATTCCCTTCAATTAATTTTGAAGAAACTACCATGACATTTTCATAGGGGGTAAACCAGACACACAATTGAAAAAAAAATTAAATCAAATAAAACCCATTTTATAATAATTTTCAAGTCAAAAACTTTTTTTAAAGCATTACCCACTTTTAAACATTATTTTCCTTCATTGAGGACCATAACCAAATCAAAATCTAAAACACATCATTTAAAATAATTTAAAATACTCTTTAGGATTTCAAAAAATAAAGAATATAAAATTTTTAATTATCCCTTTAACCATGCACACATACTGATTAATAATTACAACCCATTCAATTTCATAAATTTTCCATCTCATAATTAACCAATTCATTTCATCATTTTTAAGGGATTTACATATCCCATGGCTATCCCTAAATCCTATATCAATTCATCAACAAACCCAACAGGGCCCTTGATGGGTCTCATGCATCAATTTCATGCCCATTTTACTTTCCTTATTCAAATAATAGAAAATGTAGTGAGGAAAAAAATATTCAGAACTACAACCACTTAAAACACCAAGATAGTGTAAAAAATTATAGACCACCTACCTCATGATTGTAGACAATTAATTTCCTAAATTAAACCATTGATTTAAACTAAACTGTAGTCAATAACTAAGGTGAAAGTAACCCATGAAAAAAAATGTTTTACGGGATTTATAAGGAGAGGAAACAACATACTAAGCCTCTTATAGAAATGGAAGGAAATAATGTTGAAGAATTACTTGGACTTTCGATTCATACTAAACAGTACTTCAAATGTACCAAGATTTAATTATAATCACCCAGGGATAAGGGTAGGTCTCTTGGTTAATCACCCATGTTATAGGGGGTCGAATGGGGGAGAAAATTAAGGGTGGAACCTTAAATATAAAGGTGGTAAAAGGTCGTTTTCTCACTTTTAAAAAGGTACATTGTTTGGACACAAGGTTGGCTAAACCATGTGCCAATTGTGTGTCTCCCCTTTTCCAAGAGGTGGCTAGGCTGAAAGTTCTAGCTAGGCCATCCACATGGTTTTAAAAAATTGTGTGAATCCCATGTGCCTGCCTCTATCTAAGAGAATCAAGGTCCCATGGCCTTCTTGAGGCACCCACATGGTTTGGAAAACTATGTGGTGCCTGTGTTCCTGCCTCTTTCCAAAGGGGAATGACTATATTTGTAACTGGTAAGGCTTGCATGGTTCTTATACCATGTGAGGTATATGTCCAAAAATCTTTCCAAGACACCCCAACCCCACATGGTTTTGGTGCATAGTTAGACTAACTATACACCAATAGTTAAACCTATACAATTTGGATTCTTTTCCAAAATTACACATCTCAAACCCTCGAGACACTACTGAGACACATCATACTCCTTAGCTAACACTCAATTAACAATTTAAAAGGTATTTTAAATAATATTTAAATCATTTCTACCCTCGTGTCTTGTTCATAATCATTCAATATACCAACCTTATAATATATTATCCTTGAGTTGTATTCCTAAGAATCACCAAGCCTCTAAGATAAATGGTCAGGTTATAGGGATCAGATATCAATTTCTCTCTCCCATGTTTTTTCCTGAACATGGTCATGCCATCATAATATTTGTACCAAAGAAATAGTCCAACCCAAAATAATTTTCCCCACTATGATCCACAACAAGAACCTGATGATCCTCAAAAGACACATCAACCTGAAACCCAATATAGACCACAATATCCCCAGAAGGGATCCAAGGTTACACCGTAATGGAACATGAAAAAATAATACATATCACCATAACACCAAGTAAGATCCAATAAACACTCTACTGGCCTGATCCTATCCACAAATCAAGACCCAAAATAACTAGCATGAACTTACCCTAGTTTCAAAATCTTGATAGTGACCTAAGCTCAGTATCACCCAAAGGAAACGTGGTTATTAAACCACATCCCAAAACCTACATCATTCCATGATTTAAATCCCAATAGTCTCTTCCAAAACTAAATACCTGAAACCTAACCAAGGCACAACTATCAACATAATAAATCAACCCCAAATCCCAAGCCAGTGCATGTTGCTGAAATAGAAAAATTGAAATGGTGATCACGCGAGCCTTTCAAAACCCAAACACTAAAGGAATTTTTATTTGTTTATCTATTATTCTTAAGTTTCTCCCCACCATAATATTTATCTTATATCCCCTAATTTATGAATTTTTCTACTTCTTCTATCTTCATAAACAAAAATAACATCGAACTCATGATCCCAAAATGCACTCAGCGTGGTTCCCAATGTGTCATGCCCAAAAAATCGTGATACAACTAATCAACATCAGTACCCACCCTTGTTAAATAAAACCCACTTGAATTGATGAATACCAACCATCCATGCACAACTAAAAACTAAATATATCTCCCCTTAGAAACCTAATATCATTCCCAATATGCATATATAATCTACATGTTGGAAATGGTTTTCAACTCACCACATCCACTCCACATATAAACCCAAATCATAGTATCTTCATATGACTCATATTTTAAATGCTCGACTACTACATACAATACATTTCCTCTTTACCTAATCATAATTCCATCACACAAAAAGTCTTTCTACAACAACCCCAACACACCCAATGGAGTCCATACCCAACTCTTGATGAGATTCCATAGTCAAAATCTACATTGTCTCAAAATAATCATCATGATTTACTACACCCACCAATGAACTTCCAACCCTAGCACCTCATATGTATTTTAGAAACATATTGGTCCTGAAGCCAATATTTGGATCAACTAGCTACAGAACCCACTCCCTGAATGACTCCCTCAGGAATCTTGGAGAACACATCATCAGTTACTCACTAGTATCTTAGTGCCACTCTTACCATCCCATGGTAAACTCCGCACTTTGGAATTCAATTTGTAATGAGGGTCATACCCCCATAACCCACACATCACTCCCCACCTAGGGAATATCATTATCACCACCTCTCCTAAGAAACTCCATCAATCACATCCCAAACTCAACCATTACCAAACCCAAGAATTAGATTTGGACACCCTTCTCTCACTCAAGAAAAAAACTATGCATCCATCATCACTCATTATTAGCCTTCAAGAACATAACTTGTAGCATCGAACAACACCTGGTCCATCACAAGGATCATGATAAAAAATTGGAGATGTTTCCCATCCCACCATTTGGCTTCCCTCACACTACTCTATAAATGAATACTCTATGAGGTTATCTATTTGATATAAAGAAAAAACTTTAAGTATCTTGGTGTATAGCCAATGCTCTCTCAGTGTACCCAGGGTGATGTCAAAATAATGGGTTTGATCATCTTGATTATTCAAGAACAAATGTTTTCATTGAAAAATACCAAAAAAACTCATCCAATCCTAACATCACCTATCAATTTAAGGTCATAATAAAATAATTCAAATAAATTATGTCTCACTGCCCGTAGGCATCTCATAAACTCTTGATTCTTACAATATAAGAGTAACTCATCAAACAAAACCCACCACCACCTAAAGTATCTTTTCAAGAATCTATAAGCTAATGTTTTTTATAGTACTAATATCACCATGCTACCCATTGTCCATCACATTGATTCCAAAACCAACATGTCACATACTTAGTTGTAACGCATCACATTAATTTCTTGAAAAACAATAAGAACTTAATTTCATGAAACCTATACATTTATTCTAACAGGACAATGCATCTTAGCACATTCCCACCATACTTACCTTACCCGAAACATAAGGCCATGTGCCTTTCCATTATCATTCATTGAACCAAAATCTAGATCCCATGATTCATACTTAAATGGATCTATTCCTAGATTACACTCACACAAACAATGATTCCACCTAGTCCAATAGAATCATATGACACAAAGCATCTTCAACAGCCTCATCCAACAACCCAACCTTTCACACATGCCAACTCTAACTATAAGAAAAACCCTCCATTCGAGTGTCACATTCATATCAAAACATACATCTAATGTTAACAATTATCCCTATATCAAACAATGTCAAAAAAGTAGGGTTAGACACCTAAATAATCCTTCCCCTTTCAAAAATTTTCATAAATCCAACCACAAGCACTTAATGTGCTTCTTTTATAAAGGAAACCAAGACATGTCCACGCCATTTATATAAACTCAATGGAACCCACAATGGATCGAATCCACCTCTAAATTATCCCCCCATTTTCAAATTCCAAGGTACGTACAACACTGGAAAAAATTCCCTCGCGGTTACTGATGTGAGTACTCTTATTTCTTAGAAAATATCCCACATGATAGTTAAATTCCTCGGTTGATAGTTGTTTCTATTGAATTTTTGAAATAAGAACTTAATTAGAAATTGGATTTAATATTTTATTTCTTTTTAAAAAATTTAGGATGGACTTTAATACCACACTAATCAAGTATTTGAATGTTTTCATATTGAAAAAAGTATAAAGTCTAAAAAATTTAAATCCATCCATAGTCACTATGATTACCACAAGTTTTGACCATATGTTTCCCCTACATGAACCTGTTATCTCATGGTAGCCAGGGTGACTATGCCTCCGAATCACCATGAACACTGATCATGGTCACCTCCCCACATTATTACACATACATCTCAATGTAAGTCTACCTACTATGCATTCTATCAGCCAATTATGTGCTTAAATAAAATTATCAAAGAAAATAAAGTGAACTGTATGAAA
This sequence comes from Viscum album, assembly GCA_963277665.1. Taxonomy (NCBI): domain Eukaryota; kingdom Viridiplantae; phylum Streptophyta; class Magnoliopsida; order Santalales; family Viscaceae; genus Viscum; species Viscum album. The sequence goes on along the minus strand of OY728150.1, from coordinate 1,927,976,405 downwards.
AAAATTCATTTACCATGCCACTATTCTAATGGTAAGAATTTCTATTATGCCTCATTTTCGGTCATCAACACATTGTTAGTATAATTACCATGACCTTCATGCTAATCATTCTAACCACAATTTTTCCCTACCTACCCTACCATGACTATACCTTATAAACTTTATTTACAATCCCCAATCCTCAGTGCCCCCCAAAAAATAGAATCCTTCTTCAATGATATTTAAATCATACCAGAGACTAAGTGTTGGGATAAAAATCATCACCACCCTTTAATTGCCATTACTAAAAGGATAACCAGGGTTATGTCTACTCTGCTGACACCACCTTCTTCTACAACCCCTAGTTATATGACGACGGTGGAGTAAAGACACTATTATAAGAGAACCATGGTATTAATCTGCTTCCATTTGATCTCTATAGCCACTCAAGGTGTAATTCCGCTAAGCATGCCACATGTGGATCCAACCTATCTATACAAAATTAGAGGGAGCCCAACCATTCCACACTATCATAAAGGAAAATTATTCTTGTCGACAGAAAAGCCACATGAAAAATGACCAAGCACCCATGAGGACCTGAAGACAACAAAATAGTATTGTAAAATTAAGAAATTACCTACTCTATTTAATATAATTACTATAAAAAGTATAATTTTAGTGTGAGATAAGATAGAAAATAAATTCATCTATGAAGCTATAGTACCTCTAATGGAGAAATGGTTGGCCTTTACTGTCTAATGATGGGAGACACTGAGTATAGATACTAGTTAAAATGAGTATCATAGGTAAAATAATTCTACTCAAGGACTATTTTATATAACCCCATAATTAAAACCCCCTACTATATTTCCTTTACCACAATTTTGAATCACTGAAATATTCCACTATTAATGCAAATTTTTGGATTGATCATGGAAGAGTTCCAATGGCTTGAAAAATTCATCTGAACCCTTATTTTTGGAAACATGTTAACCATTGATCTTAAAGAAAATATTCTCCCTATAGACATTAAAAAATTAAAAGAAGAAATATTTGTCCATCTCATACCCTTGGCAGTCAAGAACTATATAAAAGAGAGAACCTTCACTGTAAGAATATCTCTATAGGACCACCATTAATGAATATTTCTATATAATTTTTTGGTAATACTTCAGTGTTGGTATTTTAGACCCTCAATGGTTCATCTAAGGATAATTCCCTTATTATCCCCTATTTATGAATTCTAATCTTTAATTACTGCACTTAATCCTCTTTTGAAGTTAATTATTTGGTCAGTAGATATTTTTAGTGATCATATTTTAATTTATACTTCTTGTTCTAGGCATTTCACCCACAAGCCACTAGGATTACATCCACAACATATGATAAAAAATAGTAGGGGTAATTAAAGATTAAATTGAGACATCAAAATACTAGGCTAGTAATTAATAGGAAATATAGTGATTATTGTGTTTCTAATCCTGAACCAAACATTCTTGGTAAAATTATTCATTTAGATTCAATTGATAAGAGGGTAATATGAAGTGGAATGAATAATGATTTGGTAGGTTAATGATAGAATAATAAATTTTTGGACCACCGATTCCTAAATTGATTTCAAAAAACAACCCAGATTAATTTATGTTTCTTTAAGAATTGAACCCACTAACAATGTTTTTAAAATTCCCACAAAAATGTCTTTTTCAAGGAAAATAAGAGTTCTACTTTTACTCCATTTTCTTGGTTCTAAATTTTTTTTTCTGACAACCCCATGATAGTTTTACATAAAACATAGTTTCATTTTTGGGGAATCTGGTTTCTTGTCTTAATTTTGTTTTTAAAAAATGTTTCCCAATGACTAGATCTAGTTCTTTCTAACTTATATGCTTTGATCCAAAGGTTAAAAAACTGTGTTGTCAAGACTCGGAAAATTAAGTAAAATAGAACAAGATGAAATAGAATTTTTCACCATTTCATTGGCTGATTATTCCTCCTCAATGTCATTATTCTCACAAGATAAAATAGTATATGATGATATGGAAGGTAATATTGATAAAGTTAATAGGCCTTTAGTAGAAATGTATGTACATAATTTCAATACTAATAACCAAAAACTACAAATAAATGATAAAAAATATTTTGAACTCAAAAATAAAATGATTGGAGTACTTCCAAAGTTTCATGGTCTATCTAGAGAAGACCCCATTAGTTTTTTAAGATAATTTAAGGAATTTTTTAATGGATTAAGAACCAGAGGAGTCAATGAGTCTCAAATCATCTAGAAGGATTTACCTTTATCACTTGATGGAGTATCTAAGGAATGTATCTATAATCTACAGTATATAGAATTCATCTCATGGACATATCGGTAGAATATGTTACACTAGGAATTATTTCATGATTTAAGGAGTGGTCAAATTCGCAAGGATATTTATGGAATCAAATAGAAACCTGTAGAAACTCTCTATGAAAATTAAGAGAGATTCAATAAACTAACCACATTTTTCCTACACCATCCATAAGTTGAACACCACTTCTTTGTAATTATCTACAAAGGATTGGTGGATAATGACTAGAACCAACTTGATACCACTTTAGAAGTATAACTCATTGACAAGTCACCATATGAGGAAAAAAAATCATTGAAATGATCTCACAAAATTCCCAACATTTTGGCACCAGAAAAAAAACCAGAATATTATATGAGGTAAAAATCTCCAATTCTCCCATATAAAAAATAAAGTTGAAGAATTAACTATTCTTGTAAGAAAATTAGTTGTCAACATTTTAAATGAGGAATCATCAACCACAACACCTATATGGTATTTCCAACTATGCTATTTTTAGGATAATTTTTTTGATTGATGCCCTCAAATTCAATGAACTAAAAGTTATGATGCCATGTTCCAAAGTAAATTCCAAAAACAACCCAGTGGTATCCAAGGATTTATATAATTCTACACTAACCAATTTGGATCAAGGAGTATAAAACTCAATGAACACTATTTCTACAGGCTTCTCAATAACCTTTTTAGGCCCCTCTATTCCATATAAAAAATTTCCAACCCTCTAAAAGTTACCAGTAATTAAAAACATAAGAACCCTCCCTGAATGACATTATGAGATAGGTAATATAATATAAAAATAATCAACACACCAACCTTACCACTCATGGGTTATAATTAAAAAAATTAAAAGGATAATTCAGCCAACTCATAACCACCCTGAATAATATGGTAAATTAAGGCATAGGTAAGTTTCCAGCTTTGAAAATTCCAAATACTAAGGGAAATTTCATTGTCATTGCATTAATAATTGAAAAAGAACTATAATAAAAAATGTATTAACCCTGTAAATTGAAACTGGAAGTAACCAGCAACAATAATTTTTCTTAGAAAAACACATGAGAAATAGGAATCGAAATAACCATAAAAAAAAAATGAAATCATAAAATAACCACAAAAACCCCTGCATCCGATAACCATAATAATGAAACAACCATGAAAAAAAGAGTAATAATTACAATAATAGATTCTAGAAATTTTAAAAAAAATTATAAATCAATATCCCCTACCGGAATCCATTCCCCAGATTCTAAGGTATGAAAATTTTATTAAGGACATGTGCACTAGTAGGGGGAGATTAAATAGAAATGAAGTGGTACTACTAGGTAATAATGTTTCATCTCTTTTCACACCCAAATCTCCAAAAAAATATAAAGACTCGACTACTTTTTCAACTCCCTAAAAAATAATTAAGGTCACTTTTTTCAATGTTCTATTTGACTTAGGTGCTTATATTAATGTAATGACTTATTCTATTTATTATTCATTATAAATAAGATAACATAAATCCACCCATGTGGTTATATATCTTTTCAACCGATCCACTACATTTCTGGTAAGTTTCATTGAGGATGCTTGACTAAGTGTATAATGTTACCCATTCCTTGTTGATTTTTACATCCTCAACACGGTATAAGGAAAAGGTAATGACCATTCTCCAATCATTCTTAGAATAACCTTCCTAAGGACTACTAAAACCATAATAAATGTTCGATTAAGGTGACATTTCCATGAATTTTGGTCAGGATACACTACAAAAAAATGGCTTATACCCACAGAAATTTATTGACAGATAATATATCTAGCAGTAAGAATGAGAATTTCCAATAGATATTAAGTTTCATGGGTATTAATTTTTAATACCAACACTTATTTTTACCATAAAATATATCTGTTTGTATTTATTGTTAAATACCAAAATATCATTTACCAATAGTTGAATCTATTGCTTTATCATACTAATACCAACATTTTTTATTAACATAATAATATTTATTTATAATGAATATTACAAACAAATCTTTTACCGTCAATAAAAAATGCTACAAAAACCATATAATAAAAAAAGCCTTTATCAATAACCAATTAAGAGAAACATATTATATATATATATATATATATATATATATTATGATCAGTGTAAATTTTTATATCCCAGATTTTTATTAAAAAAATCTCATAATTGATTTTAATTTTCAATTTTCTTGAAATATTAATTTGTTTATATATTTTTCAATACGGTTTTTTCAATTTTCTTGAAATATTAACTGTTATTATAGTTTTTTAATATTATTTATTTAATAAACATTTAATTATTTTTTGTGAAAAAACATGAGTAAAATCCCAATTGGGACTCCATCATCACCCTTATCTGTGTTTTCCTCACTGTCGCCCTGCCTCACACCCTACCCCACCCCGCTCTACTCTAGCCTCACATCTCGCCACCCCTGTCCGTGTTCGGCCGTGTCGCCGCCCCGCCTCACATCCCTCTGCCACGCCTCACATCTGCTAGCCATTAAGACCTTTTAATGACCCCAAATCTAGCAACCATTCATCAACTACCCCCCAACTCCCATCCAGTCTACCCCAGGAAGTAGGATATATTTTGTTGAATCGGTATGTGGGAGTTCTAAGGTGTCATTTGATCACCGTTTTTCACACTGTTCGATTTTCTCTTAATATTTCAGGCATTTTTTCCATTTTTTTCATATCCCACTTCATCTTCCTCGAAAAAATGTAGCCGACTCACTCTTTGATAAGATCACTAAGTCTCCAAACTCTAAGCATCTGATTCAGTTAATTTTATTGTTTTCTGTGTAAATAATCATCATTTTTTAGTCATTTTATGTGCTTCGTATAATCAAATTACACTTTTTTGTTCTTTTGTTTATAAATTATCCTTTTATTGTTTGATTCATCCATAATCATCACATGATTAATGGAAACATATTTCATTGAATATTATTTCTCGATGTTTATTTCTTTACTTGTATGTTATTGTTCTTGAAAGCATGTGAGGTGGTGTTTGGGGAGGTAGGCCATAGAAGGCGTGTGAATTGGGAATAGGGAATTGCATTTGTCTTCACTATGATTTATATAAAGAGATGGGTGTTGAAGGGTCTAAATCTGTTACAATTCATGTAGCCAGATTCAAAACGTTTCAATGGGTTTTTGAGAATCCTACTGAGACTATTGTTTGTAATTTAAAGGGTTTCCTTGAAAAAAGATGATTACCTCCTGATGTTACACTTGGGATCTGTACCATTCTTGATACAGCTGAAGATGGTGCATTCCCCATGCTTAATAAGGCCCCTGAAGTAGGTACTACCAAAAATGGATGCTCAAAGGAATCAACCAGTTGTATGGGTTGGTTCATGTTATTTATCTATTTACTGCTTATGGATCCCAATCATGGAAATCATGTTCAATACAATTTTTTTGGAACATTTAGTAGAAAATCCAATATATTAGAGTTTTTTTCCATTGGATTTATGATGTTTTAATGTATTATTTAGTCCTAGTAATTCTTTTACAGTGTTGGTCTTATATGACTATTTCAAGTTGTAAGAACTTTATAGTATAAAAACATCCTGTAAAGGATATTTTCAAAGATGTCCTTCTTTTCAATTATAATATTTTCTATTCATTAATATTCCTAAACAGATCCTATAAAGGATGTTTTCATAGATGTCCCTCTTTTCTATTTTATTATTGTCTACTTAGTAATATTATTAAACAGATCCTGTAATATTTTCTATTTTGTAATATTCCTAAATAGATCTGGTAAATCATTATTAAAGCCAGAAGGGAAAGTTTTTGGTGGTGGGGGGTTGGAATTCTTGTCACCTCGGTTATCTTCTCTTTTAAAACTACCTAATCACTCTTCACACCCACCTTTCTATTTATTATCATTGGACTTTTACCGTTCTAAATGGGTGCACATGATCAAGGAATAATCAAATTAATATCAAGAAGAAGATGACATTATACTGTCGAGAATATTATGAAATTAAAGAGGCATGCTATTAGTTAATTACATGTTGAAGTTGAGACTCAAGCCCAGGCTGCCCATAAAAAAGGGAAATGGGATGGAGATCCCAAATGGTCTCCAAGGACGGGCTTGCCTTCTTTGTATTCCATTAAGTTCTTGAAAGTGGATATGCCCATGAGCCAGACTCACCCTCCCCTGCAGTCCACGCACCCCTAGACCAGTCTCTAGAGCTCCATCGCCATGTTCTCTGGTGGCCTGCAGTAGTACCGACTCCTCTATACATGGCTCAACTAGAACTCACTCATCCAACTCATATCATCTAGGTACAGAATCACCCACCTTCCTAGGTTTCACTTCACAGTGCGTTTCAGCTTCATGAGCTGTTGCGTGACCTCTTCTCTTATCTTTTCCATATTTATGTAAATTTCTCTCAACCTAAATATAAATGTGCAAAAGATGCATCTTTGGATCTTAGGTGGCTCTACTTGGATAATTTCCCCTTACAAAGTAAATAATGACATTATTAGTTTAATTATAAATAAATAACATATAAAAATTCCAAGTTATGTTAATTTGAATAAAGTTGGTGTATTTGTTGATATCTCAAATTGAGTTCAAGATCTCCATTAGGGGGTGTGATCAAATTGATTCTAGTTGTGTCAATATGTGATACTACTTCATTCCAAGCTTGAATCTCATCTAAAACTAGATTGAATAATGACTTTTAAGATTGAACTTCACTAAAATTCTAATCTGAGTTATTTGAGCTCTCTTGTTGAATTTTGATTCTGTAAATAATATATAAACACATAAAAAATTGGAAATCTATAGACACAATTATATAGAGGCTACAAAATTATTTCAACTAATAAATATTTATTAACATTAATTTATATCTTAAAATATCAACTCATCCATTATGTTCATGACTGGCTCAATTATTTAAGTTCAACATGATGAATTTCTAGAGTAGCTCAAGATCAAGCTAAATATTGAGCCTCAAATCATGCATGTGTTCAAAAATAAATTTTCTTGAGAGTGTCACTATATCCATTTACATACCTAATCATTATTTGGTTGTCTTGAATACTTACTTGTGAAGGTCTGTATCAATTTTTTGATTTTTTTCAATTCAATTCCCATTTTCCAAAGGCTATTATTACATTTTGGATACTATATCATTCAATATAAAAAATCATGTGGGTGTGTATGTTGATATTAGTGTGATTGAGTCAATATAATGTGGGTGTATATTTTTTTATCTCATTATTTGGTTAATTGTATGCCTCTAATTTGTCAAGAACTATGTCTTTGATAGTTTTTTTTGGTTGGTCACATATTATCAACTCTATTGTTTCATTTTCCTTGAACTGGTTATGTTTCAGTTCATTTTTTGGAATTGTAATTGTGATAATGTTGTTTCTTTTTTATTCCATAAAGTATTTTGTTTTGACCACTACAATAAAAATTTAGACCATTTAAGTTTTTGTATTGAATCATAACTATTTTGATATTGTATTGAATATTTTCATGAATTAAAAAGTATGTGTTCAATTTTTTTTTTAAACTATAAATATATCTTGCATGTGTTTTTTAATTTATACTATAACTAAATTATAATTTTGGTCTAGTGTTTGTTGGTTATCTTTCCAATTTTATGGAATAGAATATGTTATCGAATTTGTTTATTGATTATTTATTTTCTAAATTAGAAAATTATCATTATAAATAATTTAGATATTTCATATTTTTTGGATTTATCACATAATTACTATAATCATTGTCTCTTGGAATTGATTTATGACTGAAAAGATAAAGGATGTTTGATTAGGTTGGCTTTTTTATTTATTATTTTTTCATTTTAACTAGTTTCATGGATATTGTTCACCATTTTTTCTTGGTTCAAATTTATTTTTTTCTCTTCATGGCCACTCATCATCTCTAGGTTTAATGTTTGATCACATACCTTGTGATCTTTACTCGTGAGATTGGTAGTTTGGAGACAAATTGGTTGTTTGTGGTCTCCCTTTTCATTTACTGATTGTTTTGAACAGTAGAGGGAATTCTCTTTGATAAATCTCTATTGATGCACATGTTAGATGTGTGTTTTTTTATTGATTTGTGATAGGTTGTGTTTGCGTTGATTTTCTTGTTATATTTATTCATTGATGGTTCATTTCAAGGTTTTTCAGGTGTACTTTGACTTTCATTGATAATTTCTAGTGGTGCACCACAGTGTTCTTAGTGGGTCTCCAACAAAAGATTCACAGTCATTATTCAAGGGCTGGTGGTGCTTGTGGTATGATTGTTATTTAATTTGTTCATTAACACTATGTTTTTTTGTGGTGTAAAGTGTGGAAACTAGTGGCTTGGATTTTGAATCCATATGATGACAAGGGAAAAGAAAGGGAGGGGAATATGTTTTGCCTCAAGTCTATGAGTGTTTGATCATCGCTGTAGTAGGGAATCGTGAGGTAGATATGGAATTTTTCTATGATTTGGGTCTCTAGATTAAGTGAGCATTTTTCTTGGTCAAGATTTCATTTGGATGCACCATTTAACCCATTCATGTCATGGTATTGTGGACTTTTTCATTCTTTTACTTTCCCAGGTAAAGTCAGCATGATTTGTAGGATTGACCTTTATTTTATCTTGTTTATTTGATCAACTAATCTTGTAGATGTTCGAATATGAGTACCATCTTATCATCTTGGATGTTTTTGGCCTCAATTTTGATCTATTAAGAGAGGTGTGAGGTGTTAAGAGAGGTGTGAGGTTAGTTTTCTAGAATTTTGATTGCATTTTTGTAATTGTTTCTCTCAATGTTTTTGTAATTTATTGATGATATAAATATATGTAGATAGATGGTGGAGGAGTGTTTGATAGCTTTGTGATGATAAGGATGGAAGGAAGATACTGAAGGTAAAGTATATTGTTCTTTGTGGGGGTTTTCAGTGATTCCATCATAGTGTTATGGTGTCTCAAAATTGAAATGTTCCAAACTCCAGTTCACTGCACTTAACTTGTTTAGCATTTCATTCTTCATGTCTAGCCTATTTTTTATGTATCACCTGGTTTTTTATAGATTTTTACTTATAAAAAATAATTTCCATTGTAAATATTGTCTCTCTTGGAATATTCATTTTCACTTGCAGATTTTGCAACACTAACAAAAATTTAAGTCTTCTTTCACAAAATTACCCACAATTTAAATTAAATGAAACTGTATTTTTATATAATGAGTTATACCATTGGTATATTGATGTCTGAAGTTGGAAAGTGTGGAGGTAATGTTGTTGGTAGTGTGAAAGAAATAGTTTTTTGTGTGAATCACTACAGTGACAACATATGCTGGAAGATCATGGATGGATGTTAGAGGAGTACGAGATGTAGTTTTTGTTTTTGTTTTTGTTTTTTTAGTAAGTTGAGTTTCTATTTCAAATGTACATCTTGAAGTACTACATGAGTTTTTGTTTTTTTTTGTTTGTTCTGTTTTGGTTATAAGTTGGTGAAGTACTAATTTTCTACAGAATTATTATTGAAGTAGGATGATGATGGAAGAGCATGGATGGATTCAAGAAGAGTATGACAAGTAGCTTGGGCATTTCAACATGGTGGTGGATTAGGATGTGCATGCGACTATATCAAAACCTCATATATTTACCATAAAAGATAAATTTTATTTTATCTAGAGCTGGTCGCTAGATCTGGAGGTGAATAGATGGTATGGATGGGTCGCTATCACGGTTCGGGTGCTTGAGCTAGAGAAAACTTGACTACATTATTGATTCAATAGCATGGTTGGGGCGCTGGAGCTGGAGTTAACTAGATGGCATAGCTAGGTCGCCTGGAGGGGGTGGACCATATTGGGGGATCCAGTGGGGGGGATTGGGGGATCCAATATTTTGTATAAAATATTTCATTATTAATAAAATTATTTATTTTCTATGTTTAAAATGTGTTAAAATTGTATTCTATATATTATATATGTTGAAATAATAAATATAACATGAAATTTTACTAGAAATAAAAATATATAATTTTTATTCAAATTCAATATATATATATATATAAATTTATTATGTTAGTTATATTATTACCAACAAATAAATTTATCACAATAACATGATTCTAAACACTTTAACCAACATATATATTAGCTGTTTGTATAATTAATATTTCCACAGAACTATTTTATCTGTCGCACAAACATTTAGCAACAGAGTTTTTACCAACAGTTTAGTGACAGAGACATATATGTTGGTAAAACATTTTACCAACAGAAAATAAAATTTTACCAACAGATATGTCCCCATTGGAAAAAGTGAAATATTTTGTAGTGATATAGTAGATTTTAATAATCTTGATTCAATAAAACATCCACAAGAAAAACATTCGATATTAAACATAAAGAATTTTGAACTTTCCTATTACTCCAGGGAGGAAATTGAACTGTTTGATAACATAATATGATTAGTATAATCTTTGGAGAAACCCAAACAACTATACATATCTATTTTGGGAAATGAACTTAATTTGGAAATAATTTCAACTATTAACCAATTTGAATAAATTAATGAAAATTATTTTGATGGGTTACTTAAATATAAAACTAATAATTCTTCATTACAAGGGTAGGTAGACAACATAAATAATAATGAATTAAAAACATACCTAAAAATCCATAAATTATAATTTAAACTGCCAACCTTGAATTTAAAATATGCCTTTTTAAAAGAAGATAAGATTCTTCCTGTTATAATTTCCAACAACTTAGAACCTGACCATAAAAACCAACTACAAAAAATCATAAAAAATATTTTTGCGTCCATAAGATAGGCATTGAGAGTTTTTCTAGGAATTATTATTACTATCTTAATGGACATAATTTTTTTGGAATAAGGATAAAAATAATATTAACACCCCCAAAGAAGGCTCAACCCATCCCTCTTGGGGGTAACAAAAAAGAATGTAGAGAGACTCTAAAATAATGAAATAAAAAATCCCATCTCAGATTCCCAACAGGTGATCCACCATTCAAATTGTTCCTAAGAAAACAGATAACACAATTGTGTGGAATAAAAATAATGAATTGGTACCCACTAGAATCTAGAATATTTGGAGCGTTTATATTGATTATGGAATATTAAACCATGTAACCAAGAAATTATATTTCAACATACCCTTTTTAGACCAAATTGTATATAGACGATCTGGTAAATTACATTATTTATTCCTAGATGGTTTTTCAAGATTTTATCAACTTCCAATACCACCCTGTGATTAAGAAAATACCACATTTAAATGTCTCTTTGATACACTTACTTATCGAAGGATACCTTTTGGTTTTTGCAATTCCCCAGGTACCTTTCAATTGTGCTTGGTGATTATCTTTTTTGGCCTTATTGAAATTTGTGTAGAAACATTTCCTGATGATTTCAATATTCATGAAACTTACTTTAAAATCAAACTAGGTATTTTTTAAATGGTTTTACAATGATTCATTGAAAAATAAATGGTATTTAACTTTGAAAATTTTCATTTTATGGTAGTAAAATGAAATGTTTTGGGATATTTAATTTCTAAAGAAGCAATTGAAGTTGAAAAATAAAAAATTGGTGTTATTTCAACACTACCCTATCCGACCACTGTTATTCACATTAGATCATTTTTGGTCATGTTGAATTTTATAGATGGTTTATTAGGGATTTTATAAAAAAATTATTGCTCCTAACTAACATATTTAATAAAGAGATTTATTTTTTATTTAATAAATAATTTGGAAAATCCTTTGAAATTTTAAAAGGATTTTTAACCACATATCCATCATCTACCCAAAAAACTAGAGTCAACCCTTTGAGATATTTTTTGATGCTTCCAATAAATCTATAGGGTCCATGTTGTACCAAAACATTGATAAGATTTCATGGGTGATAGACTACATTTCAAAAACCCTGGAAACTACCTAGATAAACTATAAAACAACAGTTAAGTAGTTTTTGTCTATTTTTATGGATTTAGAAAAATTCAATTTGTATCTCTTAGGGAGAAATATAATTATTTATTTTGATCATGCATCCTTAGGATACTTGATCAACAAGACTGATGAAAATCCAATACTAATAAGATGTACATTATTTTTGCAAGAATTTTACATCGAGATTAAATAGAAGAAGGGATGTAAAAATATAATGGTTTACCACATGAGTTGTATTCCTTACACATACAAGTTAGAACCATTCCCAAAGACTAGTTTGGATGATTCCTTCCCTAGTGAGTAGCTTTGTAGCTGAACTCAAGTACCATGATATGTTTACATAGTAAATTTTATAGTCACAATAAACATACCTTCTTTTTTCTCTAATCATCAAAATGTTAAATTAAAATATGAATTAGAAAACTATGTTTGTAAATACCATTATTTATGGAAAATATTTAACGATAAAATCATTATAATGTGTATTAATAAGAATAAATAAATTCTATAATTTATTTTTCCCATATATTTACATGTGGAGACCACTTTGGACCAAAAAGAATCGGTAGAAATATTTTTATAGCTAGATCATTTTGGCCTTCCATTTTTATAAAATCTTGAGATTTTTTTTAAAAAATGCCCAAAATTCTATTTTACTAATGTATTTTACAAAATGAAATAAATCTCCCAAAAACTAGTGTTTTTTGTGAAATATTTGATATTTGGGGAATTGAATTCATGGGATCATTTACAATGTCATTTATATTTTCATATATCTTTTTAGATGTAGACTGTGTGTCTAAATGGATTTAGGCCAAATCCACTCAAGAAAATAACCCAAAAACTATAATTGAATTTCTTAAATAAAAATTATTTTCTATTTTTGGAATACCTAGAGCTAAAATCAGTTACCAAGGAACAAATTTCTATAAAAATAACATGGATACACTTATGGGGAAATATAGAGTGCACTATAAAAACCTCCACTACCTACCATCCATAAATTAATGGTCTAGAAGAGGTATCCAACAGAGAATTCCAAAGGATCTTGGAGAAAATAGTACAACCCAATCCAAAGGACTAGAGTAAGAATGTAGGATATGCATCATGGGCATGAAAAACGTCTAATAAGACCTAACTAGGTATGCCTCCTTACAAAATTGTTTACGGTAAACATTTCCACTTGCCTATTAAGCTACTTCACAAGGCCTACAAGGCTTCAAAAATTTTAAAATTCGAGTTTATCATGGGTGGAAAAAAAAGAAACTACAAATAATGGATATTGAGGAATTAAGGAGATAATTATATAAGAACTCACTACTTTATAAGTATAAAACCAAATATACCCATAAAAATTTGATCTGAAAGATGGAATTTCAACTTGGAGAAAAAGTACTACAATTCTCTTCAAGGATGAAATTTTTTTCCAAGTAAGATTCATTTCAAATGGACTAAACCTTATAAATTTTCTATTAATTTTCATTTTCATGTAGTTGAGATTGAAGGGTATGGTTCAAGTCAACCATACAAGGTCAAAATCAAATAACTAAAAAACTACCAGGAAGAATTTTGGAAAGAACATGTGGAGGAGTATGGACTTCTTTCCTGCTACTGAGAATAAGAACTATCATGTTGTCCCTTACCTTTATTTAAGACTAGATGTTTATTTTATTTGAGTTGGGTTTTCTTAAACAAATTCATACTAGAATTCATTTGGGACATAATCATGCCAACATGAAAAAAGTCCAGGGTCTATCCTTTGGGTGTTATTTTCACATTCTTCTACTACGCCCACTCCTTTCCATTGTTCATGAAGTGATAGAAACCACAAACCAGGTAGGACTACAATGGTGAATCAAGCCATGTAGGAGGCCGAGGGAGATGGTCATGGAGGCGGCAGAAGGTTGTGTCCAGGAGGGCCACCATGGTGGAAAGGGCCACTATCTCGAAGGCTAGGGCAGTGGAACTCGCATCATCCTCCATGGGTGGTGGATCAGGGCAACCAATATGTGGCCAGTGGTGGCTTGTCTAGACGCAACTCATCCAAACGTGATTGGGAGCCACATCATGTGGTGGATGACCATGGTCCAACTAGACTGCGGTCTAGCTGGATCGTGGCAGGGACCCTATGGTAAAGTCGTGGGGTGGTTATATGGAAAACATGCCATGTTCTATATGGTAGTTATGCAGAATACCTTCCATGTTGTAGGCGTAGGTCTGCATTTCTTGAACGAACATGGAAAGCGTCGTGTTCTGGATAGACAAAACGGGTCCACTAGAGCGGGTCGGGCTGAAGGGGGACCGGACCTCTGGGCAGCCCAATTGGGAAATATAACTAGCCCTCCAGCATGGGCCTCGCCTGAAGCCAGGCCGGACTAGGTTGTCCCAGACCTGGTCGGGTCGGGTCAGTCGAACTGGGTTGGGCCGGCCTGGACACAGCCTCCCCCCTTTCACTAAAACACCCATAACTTCCAAACCACATGTTTGATTGACAAGACATTTACGATGTTGGGACCCTCACGATAGGACGATCCTTTTGATATAATTTGTGTGGATTTTTGTAGAAGTTGAGATACGACTGATGGCATGAGGAGTAGATTCTCCAGGAATCAAGCACGCTATGACCGGTAATCCTACGGCTAGCTGTAATGAGAAGATTGTGACGTGTGGGTCTAGGTTCCCTAGAAATCCTAAGTGGTGAGTGGGTTTAGGTTCCTTAGCTGGCCTATGTGACTAGTGGGTCTAGGTTCTCCTACAGGCCTAAGTGAAGAGAAGGTATAGGTGCCCCAGCAAGCCTAAGTGACGAGTAGGTCTAGGTGTCCCAACTGGCCTAAGTGAATCATCGGGGATGAGTTTCTCAACAGAACCGGGTGTTTAAAATTTACAACTGATAGTCTTTCTTATTATACTTTAGATTTATACTTCTGTGAGCTGACTCTAGTAACTATCTCATTATTTTACTTCTTATAGGCTACACTTTGTGTACATATTTGGTAGTCTACTTTGTGCATACTTTCCTTTGTGATATTAACGTTTTGTTTTGGGGTCCTTACGAAGTATTGTTTTACTCACCCCTACATGGGCTCCACTCACACGTGTCATGTCTTTTGCAGTTGACAAATGCTTTGACAGAGAATTTGGTGGTTCAAGACAAGACAATTCCCAATGAGATCCAATAGACAAGGTGTACTTCTACAGATTTAGGTGGCACCCCCTTTACCTACCCTTCAAGAAGGTTTTATTGAAAAAAAAACTTCAGGATCTTTTAAATTTCTTTTGTTGGGATTTTATTCTGGCCTCTTTAATATTATTTTTTTATTGTTACTCTCAATAGTTGTTTTGGTGGCATGAATTTTTACTTTTCAATAGTGTGGGATGAGTATGCGTGTGTGTGTGCATACAGGTACTTGATAAATGCATTACACTTGCTAGATAATGCCTTTGCCACTAGTCTACAGCCCCTAGTCTTTGGTAGGTGGGAGTGGGGTATTCACGAAATGGGCTCTAGGGGATGGTTCATGACAGAGTTGTATCAGATAAAGTACAAGTACTAGAGATGTCCCCACTCAGTGTCGCACCAGTTCTACCACCACCCATCGAATTGCAGTTCCTACTAGTGTTACCTGTTGAGGATGTACACAGCCTCAATGCCTTACAAAAGTTTTAGAAGTAGACACCTCTCAAATTCAAGAGTGAGACTGACCCCCAGATAGATGAGGATTGGTTGGAGGCAGTCACCTGCATATTCTATCATATGAGGACACTGCTTAACCAAATGGAAATCTTATTCGAGATCCTTCTTTAGAGCTCTATGGGTAAATGGTGTAGCTTAAACATCCATACACATGACGAGTAGACCCTCATTTGGAATGATTTTGAGTACCAATTAAGGGAGGAATTATTTCTGGTGACTCTGCTCTCAATACACATCCAAAAGCTACTACACCTAAAATAGGGTAGCATGATAGTAGCGGAGTACTCATCTAGATTCACTGAGCTTTCTCGTTACTCGATAAACATGGTGTGAGACCCATTATTTAGGGCTCGAGATTTTGAGTAGTGACTACGCTTAGAGATCAGGGCTTACATGGTATCGCTTAGCATCCCTGCCTAGGCTGGGTTTTTGGAGCGACATCTTCTCATCGAGAACTTCCTGGTGGAGCGGGCACCAGCAACTGGAGCTACTAGTGTACATCAGGTGGTTTATTATTCAGGTATGAGTCATAGGACACATATGTGGGGACCCAACTGGGTTAATCCTTTCATGGGATGACCCTAGGACATAGGGTTGGTGGTATAAGGCTCCCAGGGTAGAGGGAGTCAACAGAAGATCATGGTGTGCTACTCATGTGGTAAAAAGGGACACATAGCTCATGACTTCCTGACTCATTGTAAAGATGATCAACAGATGGTCTAGGAACAATAGAGGTAGATTTATAAGGTTAAGTAGGGTGGCAGACATGGCATGGGAGCATGTGGAGTGGTGGGTGGTGGGAGGAGGTTCGAGGTATTATCACTACTACCCCCAGGTAGTACACCATGGTCTTTGAGAGTAGGTGGATAGGGGCTATCCTAGATTTAGAAGATAGTGGCATATTATCTCCATTCTATATAGATTATTAGATGTACAATATATTTGTTCTCCAACTTAGCTACATTTCTTATAGACATAGGTGTTCGTCACTATTTCAGTGACAAAGACCTTGTTCGGGTCTCAGAGATTCCGGTCGAGTTGTTGGGTCTATCCTTACAATTAGAGACTCCTACAGGAGGGGATTCATTGATAACACATTGTTTTTGGCAGTGAAAGCTTACTCTTGTAGGCGAGATCTATGGATGGGATCTCCTAGTAGTGGCCTCATGGCCTTAAGAGAGCATTCTGGGTATGGACCATTTATCCAGAGTCCATGCTTAGATTTATTATTTTAGGAGTAGAGTGTAGTGTGTCCACATAGATGGAACCTAGTTATCCTTCACTAGTGAAAAGGAGACGCTTGAAGTGTATTATGGACTTACATGGAGGAGGTTGTAGCCGATAACTCACCAGTTGGATAGCCTTACCCTCGGTGTAGTGGAAGAAAGGAGTCCTCGATTATCTATAGTGGTGGACGAATATGAGTACATCTTTCATGAGGTTGTTCCAAGATTACCTTCTTACTAGGAGTTTGACTTATGCATTTACCTATACCCCATGACAGAACTGATATCCATGCCAGTATATCGGATGGCTCCCATGGAGATTCGTAAGTTGAGGGTATAGCCTAAGGACCTACAGAGGAAGGCCTTCATAAGGCCCAATGTTTCACCTTGGGAGACCCCAGTTCTATTTGTCAAGAAGGAATATGGGAGATTGAAAATATATGTGGACTATAAGTTCCTGAATCAGGTGACCATGAAGAAAAAATACCCACTACTAAGAATCGATGACCTCTTCGACCAACTGAAGGGTGCGAGGTGGTTCTCAAAGATAAACCTCAAGTCTAGCTATCATCAACTTTGTGTACGAGATGAGGATGTACCAAAAATAGCCTTTAGATGTTGGTATATACTCTATGAGATCTTGGTGATTCCATTAGGTGTGACCAATACCCTAATAGTGTTCATGGGACTCATGAAGAGGATCTTCCATCCTTACCTTGACCATTTCATCGTGGTCTTAATCAATGATACCCTATTGTACACGGTATCTTAGGAGGCGTACGTGACACACCTACAGATATTCATGGATAAACTCTGAGAGCACCATATTTATGGGAATCTATCTATGCTTCATTTCTAGATTTGGGAGGTACACTTTCTAGGACACGTAATTTTGAAGGCTAGATTTGTAGTAGACCCGAGGAAGATAGAGACGGTGCTTACTTGGGAGCCACCAAATAGTGTGACTAAGGTGAGGAGTTCTCAAGGGTTGGTTGGATACCACCTGAGGTTTGTGACTAAGTATTTCAGGGTAGCATCACCAATATCAGTTTGACATGGAAGGGATATCCCTTCGTGTGGATGGAAAAGTGCCAGTAGATATTATGGGAGTTGAGGCAGAGACTGACGGCACCCATAACTTGAGACTTCAAGAGGAGGGCATGGGGTATGTAGTATTTTTTGATTCATCAGAGACCAAACTGGGTTATGTCCTGATGTAAGATCATATGGTGATTTCCTATAGTTCACAAAATTTGATGCATCATGAGCAGAACTACATGACCCATGATCTTGAGCAAGCAGCAGTGGCCTTTACTTTCAATATGTGGAGGCACTACATGTTGGGTAACTGGTTTACCTTCTACTATGACCAAAAAAGTATCAAGAATATGTTCTTGAAAAAGGACTAGAAATTGAGATAGTGGTGGTGGATAAAGTTTCTCTAGTACTATAACATTGAGATATTCTATACTCCTAGGAAATGGAAATTTGGTGGTGGATGCACTCAGTAGGAGAATCAAGTTGAATTTGTTGAGTGAGGCATGAGACCAATTAGATAAAATGCAGACATCCTACGCATATGGTGATGGACCCGCTTATATTAAGTTGATGGTTGTCGAACCCCCACTCTTGCAGCGAGTTCGTGAGGTACATCATGGAGATTTCAACTTCAAGTCTCGACATGCTTAGTTATCCATAGGGAAGGCCCTTAATGGATATTCAGTAGGTGGAGATAATTTCATCCTTTTTTTAGGGTCCACCATTGTACCATTGATGTTTCGAGAGGAGGTTCTAAGTGAGTTTTATGCCTCAACCTTGGTGATGCATCCATAAGTGGAAAGATATACCAAGATCATTGACATCAGTACTGGTGGCTGGGGATGAAGAAGGTAGGGGTGGAGTTCATTTCTCAATGCCTCACTTATCAGCAAGTGAAGGTAAAGAATCATGTTCCAGTAGGCTTGGCTCAACCACTTGAGGTACCAGTGTGGAAAATGGGATGGTATATCAATGTACTTCATGAAAGGTTTACCACACACATCCAAGGGACATGATACCATCTGGGTGATCATTGAATGACTCGCCAAGTCATCCCACTTCCTACCCATAATGTACTAGGGTTCTGTAGAGGGATTGGGATGCATTTGTATTCAAGAGATAGTTCAAGTTCATGGTGTTCCTTTGATGATCATTTTAGACTTTGATTCTTGATTCATTTCTTGAATGTGGGAAGGACTGGAGGAGGTGTTCGAGACCCAGCCACATTTGAGCATGACGTTTTATCCCCAGACAGATGGTTAGACAGAGATGATTATCCAGGTTTTGGAGGACATGGTTTGTTCTTGCATCTTGGACTTTGGTCACAATTGGGAGGACCATCAACCACTGGTGGAGTCTCATACAACAATAACTACTACTCCAACATTGGTATGTCACTATTTGAGGCATTATATGGGTGACCATGAAGATCACTGTTATGCAGGACAGACCTAGGGGAGTTAGCACTCATGGGTCTAGAGTTGGTATGGGCTACCACTGAGAAGGTTAAAATCATCTAGAAGTAGATGAGGACTTCATAGAGATGTCATAAATCTTCTTATAATAGAATACGGAGGCCCTTCATGTTTTAGGAAGAATAACATGTGTTCCTTTGGGTCTCACCTCAATGGGAATTATGCAGATTTGGCAAGGGTAGCAAGTTGTATTTGAGATTCATCGGCCCTTTCCAGATTCTAAGTAGAGTTGGTGAGGTGACGTACCACGTAGATCTACCACCACATATTCATCAGGTTCATAATGTCTTTCACATGTCACATCTAAGGAGGTATGTGCATGACCCATTGCACCTCATCGACTGGGGTGAGTTGGACATTGATTATGGGGAAACATTTGCAGAGTTCCCGATGGAGGTTGAGGATCCACAGGAGCGGGTCCTTTTTTGGTGGTTGATTCCACAATTTTTCATTCGGTAGTGTCACAGGAATCTACAGAAGATCATTTGGGAGCAGGAGTCTCAGATTCACACTCAGTATCCCCATTTTATTATTTATCCCTTGTTTTGGCTTTTGAGGACAAAAATCCTTAAGGTGTGGAAAATGTAATGTACCAAAAATTACATGTAATTTTTTAAAAAAAATATGGTGTTATTTCGAGACTAGGTGCTCAGACAACACGTGATTTTGAGGCCCAGTTAGCCCAGAATGAATGTTCATACTTTTTTCATTTTGTTTAAAATAGAGACTGTTATTAGTTTTGTCAAATTCTAAATATGTGTCCAGATTAAAAATTTTATGGAACCATTGTGTCCAAAACAACAGCTTTACTTAAGTAAAAACCTCACCTCGACTAGTGAAGGGTGAGGGAAAAATTGGATTTTTGGGAATTTTAATGAAAAATAAAATAAACTTGAAATGTTTAATTTATTCCAAAAAATTCAATGAAACTCAATTTCAAGTCAGCTATTTCATTTCATAAATGAAATAGCGTAATGATGTCTCAACTCAAGCATAACAAAAATGTTGTTCCATATAAAAAACAACATAATGATGTGGAAACTCAGTGTAACAGAAATGATGAAACACATTTCCTCCATTTTACTTGTTTAATAAAGATACAGAATCATTGGATAGATCTTGGAATTGCTATGAGGCTCTAGAGTAGTGGCGTTGGTGAGCATAAAATGGTTAAGAATGATGAATTACCAAAAGTTCCTTCCTTCTCCTTTGAAGGATCTCATTATTGATGAGAGTTTTGGATTGAGAATTAATGAATTGCAATGGTGTGACTCCATTTGAGAAATCTGATTCCATGTAATGGTTTTTGATTTCTAGGTGGTATCCCTTCCACCGTTCTTCATTCTAAATGAATAATATGGGTCAATCCACTAACATATTTACCCAAGGATTATTCGTCTTTGCAGGAAATGGGAATTTTCATGTAGGAAATTAAGGGAATTTAGATTAGCATTTTGATTATCCTTCATTAAACATCCTAACCAGGAAAAATCACTCTAACATGAACAAAGTTTGGTGTCCATTATTTATGTATTCTTTTCATTTTATTATACTCAACCCACTCCATTCTGTTATTTGTGAACTAATAGAAACTGCATCCTAGGTAGGACTACAGTGGTAGATCAATCTGGGCAAGAGTCCAAGGGAGATGGTGACGCCAGGTGAACAATTCTATGCATGGAAGACTAGCAGTGGTGGAGGGGTCAGGACCAGGCGGTCCATAGTAGTGATGGAAGTTCATGTCCAGGAGGGTATCCGACATGAAGACCAACAGTGGTGGAACCTGCAGCAGCTGCCGCGGGTGGTGGGTCGGGGCCCCCGGCTTGGATAGACGTGGATGGGAACCATGTCCCGTGGTAGAGGACTACGGTATAGCTAGACCATGGTAGGGACCCTATAGAAAATCCAAGGGTTGTTTACGCAGTGGATGTGCCACGTTGCATGTGGTGGGGTGTAGGGCTCAAAAGGACGCTGCGAGCACCGCGTCCCAACTGAACAAAACTGGACCCCAAGTGTGGGTTAGGCTGAAGGTGGGGGCTAGGCCATTGGGCGGCCTGGAGGATTGGACTTGCATCCCAACGAGCTGGGTCTAGCATGCCTAATGGTCTTGTCCCTTGGGATAGGCTACACTGGCTTGGACCAGACCCGACTAGGTTAGGTCAGCCGAACTGGGTCGGGTCGGTCCAATCGAGTCAAGCCCCAACTGGCCCCCTTTCACTAAAACGCCCATAACAACCAAATAGTACGTTTGATTGGTGAGATATTTGTGGTGTTGGGACACTTTCGATGAGGTGGTTCTTTTGATATTCTCTATGTGGGTTTTTGTGGAATTTTATATAATACTAATGGATTGAGGAGTCGATTCTCCCGGAATCAAGAGCGCTACAAGCAGGAATCCTGTGGCTGGCTATGATAGGAAGATTGTAACAAGTATGTCTAGTATCCCCGGTAGGCCTAAGTGACAAGTGGTTCTAGGTTCCTGAGTAGGAATAAGTGAAGAGTGGGTATAGGTGCCCCAGTAAGCCTAAGTGATGAGAGGGTCTAGGTTACCTAGTAGGCCTAAGTGATGAGTGTGTCTAGGTGCCCCAACAGGCCTAAGTGACTCATAGAGGATGAGTGTCTCGATAGTATAAGGTGTTTATCATTTATGAATAATAGTCTTTCTTTTCTTATTTTAAATTTATATCTATGTAAGATAACTCTAATGACTCTCTCGTGACTGTACTTATTAGAGGCTATAGTTCGTGTACCTCTTAAGTAGTCTACTTTATATATACTTTCTTTTGTGGTATTACCTTTTTTTTGGTGTCCTTAGTGAGTATTTCATTACTCACCCCTACACGGGATCTTTCTGCACGTTTCATGTATTGTGAAGACGAAAGACACTTTTATAGAGACCTTGGTGGTCTAAGACTAGGCGGTTCCCAATGAGATCTGACAGACAAGGCGTACTTCTATGGATTCAGGTGGCACCCCCTTTACCTACCCTTCAGGTAGGGTTTACCACATACTGACTTCAAGAGAATTTACTTCTCTTTTTTTGGGCTTGTATTCTAACCCATTTACTTTCAGTTTTGTAATGTTACTCTATGCGGTTTTTTTAGTGGCATGCATGTTTACATTTCATCATTGTGGGCTGGGGAAGTTTGGGTGTGTGCATATAGGTACTCTATCAAATGAATATCACTTGTGGGATAATGACTTTGGTCTAGTTTCTATCCCCAGGCCTTTGGGAGTTGGGCTTGGGTTAGTCAAGGCATGGGTCTTAGGGGACGGGTCAAGATAGTCTCTATGTTTTCCATAGGTGCTTAATATATATTTCCCCAATATGAACATGTTGTCTCATGGTAGGCATGGTGACCGCACCTCCAACTCACTATAAGCACAACTCAAAGTTACCTTCCCACCTTACTGCACCTTCATCTCAATGTAATTATACCTACTATACCTTCAATCAGTTTATCATGTTCTCAAAGAAAATTCATAAAGGAAAAAATAGCTAGCTGAAAGAACAAAATTCATTAACCATGCGACTATTCCCACAATAGTCATTCCAACCATGACCCCTTTTTTGCCATCAAGGCAGGGTAAGCATATTGACTGTGACTTTAACGATAAACATGCTTACCGCAAGTTTTTCCCACCCACCCAACCATTCCTATAAATTTTAACTTATATTAAAGACACCAAATCTCTACATCCACTAAAAAATAGAATCCTTCTCTAATAATGTTTGAAGAAGTCCAAAGACTAGGTGTTGTTCCAATAATCTTCAACACCATTTAACTGAAACCACCACAAGGAGAAGTAGGGAGCCTATTTTCTACTGATGCTACCTTCTTCTACCATCCCGGGTTCTAAGATTATGGCAGAGAAAATACAATCTTCCATGACAAAATTGAAATTACACCACTCACATTTAAACTCCACAACCGCTCAAGGTGAGATCTAGCAGAACATTCCATGTGCGGAGCTGGCCTGCCTGTACAGCTTCAGAGGGATCCCAGGCATTCCACTCTTTCATGAAGGAAAATATTTCTTGTAAACACCAGATTCACATGAAAAAGTACAAGTCTACCTTGATGTCTTAAAGGAATGAAAAGAGAAACATCGAACTAAGAATATCTTCCCTTTATTTAATAGAACTGCTGGTGTAAGTAGGCTTCAAACATGGGGTAATCCAAGAAACAAATTCTACTAAAAAGTTGCAGTACCTCTGATAGAGAAGTTTTTGACCTTCTCTACCCAATGATGGTAGAATATGATCACATGTACATACAAAAATAAAATCTCATGGGTAAAATAATTCATCTTAGATACTATTTTAAATGTGGCCCACAATTAAAATCCCTGACCCACTTTCCATTACCCCTACTATAAAGCACTCAAAAGTCCCACCTTTAAAAGGAATATTGGGCTAGATCGTCGAAGAGTTATGACACCTTGTACAATTAATTTCGACCCGTCCTTTTGAATACATTTCAACCATCAATATTAAATCATATATTATTCCTACATATATTCTAGAATTCAATGGAGAAATATGTGTCCCTCTCATACCTTTGGAATCCAAGCACTAGATAAAGTGGATAGCTTACTATTGAAGGAGATCACAAGAGGACCACCAACCATGACTATTTCTATTTTATTTTCTTTGTAATACTCTTTTGATAGAAAACTAGACCCTTAGTGGTTCAAACAAGGATAATTACCATGTTCTTCCATATTGATGTATTCTAATATTTTATTATTGTACTTACTCCTTTGTAAAAGTTAATGGTTTAGTCAGTAGATATTTCTTCTAATTATCATTTAATTTTTTCTTTTTTTCTAAGAATTACACAAAAAATACACTAGGATTACATGTACTCCATGTGATATTAAATAGAGTGAGAAATTCAAGGGTAAATGTAGATTTCCAAATACCAAGATAATCAAGGGGAGTAAATATAGTGATTATTGTGTTTATTTTTCTGAACCAAAATTGACTGGTGTGGGTATTAATTTTGACTCAATTTATAAGAGGGTAATTTGAAACCGAATGAATAAGGACTCAACAGGTGAATCAGGGAATAATCTAGGGATTCACCATTACTTCCAAAACTAATTTCAAAACTAACCTCGATTATTTTCTATTTCCTTAAAAATTGAACTTGCCAACCAGATTTTTGAAATTCATATAATACTATCTTTTATGAAGAAAATATGATTCTTAATATTACTATATTTTCTCAGATTCAAATTTTTTTGTTGAGAACCCCCATGACAGGCACAAATTAGTTTCCCATAATAATACATGCCACCTACTCTTGGCCAAAACCAGAGTCGTATTTAGAAATCCACTAGCTTTCCCACTGTTACATACACATCAATCCTCAAACATGTCACCGCTCATGGGACTCACTCCTAACCCTATTTTTAAACACACTGCATCTAATGCACCAGGTGTCCATTTAATCTAGGTCCCACACCAAATATATGAACACACATACATCAACACTATAAGACAAAAACCAATTATAATTTCCAAAAAAAATATCACAAAGGCTCAACTGACAAGTGTCACCACATCTATATTGACATATGACATTTCACAATATCAAGGTCATAACATTACTAAATGTTCAATAAGAAACATCCCACTAAACAACACAACCAAACCCATTAAGTTCTGATAGACCATGACCCCAAGGTCCCAGAAAAAGGGCACTCTCATTTCCTAATCAACCCATACATATAGTCTGATCACAACACAAGGGATACTTGCACTAGTGTCCCTAAAGGTCCAATCATTTATCATTTCCCTCTTTTTATTAAACATTTCCATTTTAAAACAAAATATTAACATTTCAAAACCATTTAGATTTATTACCCAACATTTCAAAAATCCAAAACTTTATTCAAATTCATATTTGAAAATATTCTCATTAGCCAACATTTAAAAGGAAGATCAAAGGGCATAAACTACAGACATAAATGTAAACTACTAGTATATGAATCCTAGAAAACTATCAATCACATGAAACATACAGATGAACTATCAGTCTTATGTTCCTAGAATGATGCATGAACAAACACACCCTCTCTTTCCATACTAGGCCAAGAGATAAATACTCATAAATAAATAACATTAAATCCAAGTGCACCACTCGAGGAGGAAATATGAATCAATAGTAAACTTGGAATCTTGGGTTTTCTCCCATTCATGGGGTTACATGAACCCAGGACCGAGCTCATTACCAATCCTTGACAACAACCTAGTATCTTGTCTACCATTATAAAATTGTAAGAAAAAAGAAACGGATTCTGATACTACTTTGTAATTCCCTATCCTAGGTTCTACTAAACTAGTTACCCAATCCGGTGTGCCATATGCCCTCAGGTGTGCCTCCTCATATTCAAGAGGCTTACGATTATCGGTGTGGGTCTAATGAACATGGGGATACTATACCCTGTTATTAGAGTAAATCCAAAACATAAGTAATATCAACATATGTAATAACTATAAGGAATAATAAATTTAAATCATACAAAAATAGTCAACATGTAACCAAGTAACACATGTTATTAAAATATGATGAATACACTACTTGTCAGGAAACCATGAAATAAAAAATAAAATACCAAAATAATGAAAAACCTTGAACATGGTCCTGAGTCCAACACAGTCCTAACATCCCATGCTCCAACCTAAAAGACCAAATGTAAAAAAAATCATGGTTCCTTCCTTGAACATGTACCTGAAACAAGTAGTAACTACTCAGGTACCCAAGTTCTATAGCGGCCCAAGCAGTGACTGAGTACAACTCAGTAGTACACCACTAATGGTGTCAACTGAAAAAACTAATCTAAAAAATAGTGAATGTGGATAACTAGGTAAATACTGAATAAATAAGGTAGTAAAGGAATAATGTTTATGAATTAAAAATTTATTAATTAGACACTTAAACCATTAAATCCCAAGGTGTCATCTAGCCAATCAAACCTGCTCCATCCTTGATGAGATCATATGTCATATACCATAGGGGTTAAAAAAATTAATTCTCAAGTGGAATTCAATTATCATTTACATAATTTTTTGTACAATGGAGTATCATTACAGGAACTCATCTCTCACATCATAGTGGTCACAATTTGAAAAACAAGAAGTGGTAGTCCAAGTTTACAACTTGGATTCAGAACAAAATATATAACCATCCTAAACATGATATGGAACACCATGTCCATACCCTCAAAGAGGGGAGAATCAGTCTATCCTCCAAAAAATATGGAGCAATGGGGTTCTTAGAGATTCAGTCTGGACCACCCAAAATTAGGGAGTGGAACATCAATCTAACACCCCAAAACCATTAGTCACAAGTCAACAAACATTGAGTATCATTCCTTGAATCAAACTAGGATTCATAACATCATGTACAACCATCCCAAAGTATTCAATTACTATAATTTCCATTCAATTTAGTTATCATTATATTTAAAAAAAATATTTCTTTTAATAATTCATCATTACAATGGTTTTAATGGACCCTTAAAACTAAACACATATCAACAAGGCCCGACCCATTTTTCATACATTCATAAAACCCAACTTAATATTTTTGGAGAGGCTTAAAAAAATCACTCACTTTCATAAAAAATTTTGAACTACCCTTAAACAAGTATATTTTTATTTTAATGTAAAAACAATTCCAAATCATATTCATTCCCTTCGATTCATTTAGAATAAACCACCATAGAATTTTCACAAAGGCTAAACCACACACAAAATTTAAAAGATCATTTTAAATATAATAAAATACACTTTATAATCACTTTGCAGTTAACACCTCATTTTTAAAACATTTCCCACTTTCAAAAAAACATTTTCCTTCATTGAAAATCATTAACAGATCAAAATCCAGAAAACATCATTTAAACCATTTCAAAGCCTCTTAAGAATTTCACAAAAGCTGGAATATAAACATTTCAATTATCCATTTAACCATGAAAACATAATAATTAATAATTACAACCAATTATCTTCCATAAATTCTTTATCTCATCATTAATCTATTCATTTCATCATTTTCAAGGGATTCGCATACACCATGGGTAGCCCTAAATTCAGTCTCGATTCATCAATGGACCTAATGGGGTCCTCGCACCTCCCTTTTATACCCAATTTACTTTCCATGGTAATAGATATTAAAATTTATCAAGGTAGAAAATAAACATAACTATATACACTTATAAAACATTAAGACAATGAGAAAAATGCATATAGACCACCTACCTCATGCTCGTAGAAGATTACTTTCCCAAAATAACCCTTGATTCGAACTAAACTAACTTAAAACAAATAAGAATAAAACCTTGTAAAAACAAGGGTTTAGGAGATTATGAAAGATAGGAAACAAAACACCAATCCTTTTCCAAAAAAATGAAGGAAACAGGGTGAAATATTTACCCAAAGCTTTAATTCATGCCAAACAACACTCCAAATAGCCCAATGTTGAAAGAGAATCACCCATCGATAATGGGGGATCCTTGTTCATCATATTTTATATAGGGGGTGGAATGGGGGATAAAATATAGGGTGTAACCTTAAATCCCAATGGGGGAAAAGGTCACTTTCTCACTTTTTAAACAGCAGACGACTTGGTTGCAAAACTAACCAAACTATGTGTCAGCCATGCATCTCCCTCTGTCCAAGAGTGGGAAAATCCTCACAGTATAGCTGGTACATCCACATAGTTTTTAAAAACTATGACAATCACATGAACCTACCACTTTACAAGGTAGGCACCACCACACAACCACCTAGAGGCACCTGCACAATTTAGAAAACCAGATGATGCTCATTCGTCTACCTCTATATAATGGTAAAAACTAAATGAATGAATAGGAAGGCCTTACCAATTGTTAAACCATTCCATTTCCATTTCCATGTCCCTGGTTCTATCTAAGACACGTCCACCCCACACAGTTTTGGAAAATTGTTAAACTAATGGTGCTTCAACAATGAAACTCGTACAATTTGGATTTGTTTCAACTATTTTATGTCTCGAACCCCTGAGACACCCCTAATACCAATTATAGTCTTCATAGAACACTATATTATTCATTTAAAATAAATTTTAACCAAAATTTAAAATTTTTCATTCCTCGTCGTAGGGTCGGGATCTTGAAATTATCCATAAATTGAGTAAGAGAAACTCACAAGTTATGATTGTGTTTGAAGTATGTGGATAGATTAAATGAAAAATGTTCCCAAAACATGTCTCACATAGAATAATACCAAAATATAAAAGTCTTCATAAAGACACAATCAAACATATCATTTAAAAAAATCCATTTTCATTAAAATTTACCAATGATGATGAAAACTTTCCCATTATTAACATGCTTCCCATGAGTTTGGAAAAAATCCAATGTACATTCTTAATAGGTTCCATAGAAGGAATGATTATGTGATGTGATATTCAATTTGAATTTTTTTATTTTATTGTGTTTTATTTTTTATGATTTTTTAAATCAATAACAATTGAAAGAAGAAAGACATAAAAAATCTAAAAGAATATACAGAAAATTTTATCCCCTCCCACGCACTTAAAATGTGGAATTGTCCTAAATATGAGTCTATAAAATTAATTATGTACCTGAAATGATGAATAAAAATTTGGAAAAATAAAATAAAGGTGAGAGGGTATAGGATAGACTAATGTTTTCATGTGATTATGTGATCATGTAGTGTGATTGAATAAATTTCATGTGTGGGGAATCCCTTGATGTACAACTTCAACTACTGAACATTGGCTATAAAGATCCTTCTTGTATCCTCTTGTGTGACCTCCACATACATAACCTTCAATTGTTAACTATAGAGAAATAATTTGTATCCTAAATGAAAATCCCTTTTTAGATCATTCTACCATGATCTTTTTTTGATATTTCTTTATAGATCCTTGAGTGATCATGTGATGATAATCAATTCTCCTCATAAAATTGAATTTGTATATTATTTTGATCAATAGGTTGGCCTAAATCCATGTTTCATTTCTTTGTATCCCAATATTTCTGATTTTCTACCTCCATAGGAAGATAAAATGATTTCCTAAAAACAATATGAAATGTGTATATACCAATAAGAGTTTGGAATTTCATCCTATAATCCCATATAATACCATCCAATTTCTTCCTCCATTCTTTTATATTCAGTTGCACCATTTTCTCTAATATCTACTTCAACTCATGATTTAAAACATTAGCCTAACCATTTGTTTGTGGGTTGTATTGTGTTGATTTTTTATGTGTCACCCCATTATTTTGGAGGAGGTAATCCAAATTTCTATTGGAAAAGTGTGTCCCATGGTCACTGATGATAGCCTTTAGCACTACAAGACTTCAAAAAACTTAAACCTTGAAAAAATATGCTACAACATGATAATCATTAGTTCTATTGGCCTTATCATCCACCCATTTACTAAAGTAATCAATATTGATAAGAATATACAAGAAACCAAATTATCAAGTAAATGCTACCATAAAATTAATTCCCCATACATAAAAAAATATCACAAAATAATATGGTCTGTTGGGGAATTTTGTGTATCCTCAAAAGGTTTCTAGTGTGTTGGAAATGAGGGAATGACTTACAAAACACATGGGCATTATGAAACATGATAGGCCAATATAATCTAACATCTAATACCTTCATAGACATACTTTGCTGTCCAAAGTGTCCACTATATGCAAGGTTATGAAAAAAATGAAAAAAAGACTCAAACTCGTGATTGGGAACACATATCCTAACGCATTAGTCACAAAAAATGTTTGAAAGGTAATGATCATACCACACATAAAATCAACATTCACTCTTCAATTTTTTAACTTGGTGTTTCTTTAGTATTTCAATAATTTCAAATGAAACATAGTAATTTAATAAATCTGTATACCAAGGATGCATATCTAATATTACAGAGAGGTTATCATTAGGGAAGGTTCCCCTAATTGGTTCTTGTTTTGGGGTATCATGCTCCAACATGTGAGTGATCTTTATCATGTGTTCATACACCAATTTATTTATCCACTTATTATCCCTTATCTTATTCTAAAACTCTAGAATAATTATAATCCATTGAATAAGTCATGGCTTTGCATCTGAATTATTAAGAAGGTACCTCAAATCTACATAATCAAAGAAAATAACCAATTTAGATACTAATAAATAATATAAAAAATTTTACAATGTAAATAAAAAAACAATAAACTCATTTTACATTGTATTGTAATTTTATTGGGCTGAATCCAATGTCCTTGATTCATAATAAATCACATGGGACCTACCTTCCACACTCTAAGATAAGGCTACTCCAACTATGAATTTTGAAGCATCACACATAATCTCAAATAGGAGGTCACATAATGGGGGTTTTATGATTAGGGGTGTAGTGAGACTCTTATTTATCTTAAAAAATGAAACCCTACATGAATTATCAAAAAATAAGTAAATATCTTTTGGAATCAATCTAGATAATGGTAGATAGATCTCACTAAAATAACTTATGAAGCATCAATAAAAACCAGAATGTACAAGGAATGATTGAACATCACACACACATATAGGATATGAAAAGGATGAAATGATGTCTACCTTAGATCTATCAACCTCAAGGTTATGTTGTGACCCTATATAAACTCATAAAATTCTCTTCTCTTCCATGAAATGAAATTTCTCAAAGTTCAAAACCATAATTTTTTTAATGAAAAGATGAAACACATTACAAAAAAACAAGATACATTCAAAAAATTAGGAACTGTATATAGTAAAATCATCCATAAATACCTCTATTAAATTCTAAAGTAAATCAAAAAACATACTCACCATGTATCTCAGGAAGGTAGATGGAGCTTTACAAATTCCAAATAGAATCCTTCAGTAAGAAAATTTTTTGAATGGGAAGGTGAATGTCATCTTCTCCCAGTCCTCTGGTGTAGTGGGAACCTGAAAATATCTAGAGAAACCATCAAAGAAGCAGAAGTGTGTCCTACCTATAGGTCTATCAAGCATCTTTAAAATGAATAGAAGGGGTAAATGGTCCTTATGAGTGGATTGATTCAGTTTACTATTATCCATGTAAAATCTCCAATAATTTTGTACTCTCACATGAACTAAATCATATTTTTCATTATTTATAATAGTGAACTTGGTTTTCTTTACTTCAACCTAGATAGGATTAACCCAATGAGAGTTAGAAATGGGGTAAATGATACCCACCTCAAGAAATTTCTCCACCTCCTTCTTTAAAACTTCTAAAAATGTGAGTTTAAGATTCCTTTTTCGCTATCTAACCAATTAATCCCCATCCAATAAAAAACCTTATGCATGTAAATGGTGGTACTAATGTCTGGTATTTCTTCTAAAGTCCAAAAAATTTCCCTAATATTATCCTTTAAAACATTTAAAAGTTGTGTTTATTTTTTGGTAGGATATTATTAGTAATTATTATAATAAATTTCTCATCATTCATTAGGTATGAATATTTTAATTTTTTTGAAGTAGTTTGAGTTCTAGTTTGGGTGAGTTTTGTATTGATGTAAATGGAATGGGAACTGAAATATGTACATAGTAAATATTAGGGTCTATATATAATCATAAAAATATATGAATAATTTATAAAATCCATCTGTAAAATAAACATCTATTTCCTAATCATAAGTTACATTCTCAAAATCAGAAAATGAATCCATAAAATAAGCATAGACAAGTGTGGATTGGTCAGGAGAAATGGGTATAAAGTTATTTTTCACCTTCATATTTGAGCCAATCCTCAAGATCTATATAATAATATATTGATCCCAATTTGAAAAATGTTGATAATCATTATTTGTAGAATCATCACAAGATGGGTCAGAATGTGGGATAAATAAAGAAAAATATTCCACAAAGGGGTACTTCATGGAGTCTAAAATATTTTATCATATGATATCATATTTAAACACAGTATAATTTGTGACCTCATATAAATATATGATTGTATTGGAATATTTTAGGAAGGTTCTATGAAGAATTATGGGAGCATAAGATCTTACCTGACTGTCCTCCATAATAAGCACCTAGAAATCCGTAGGAAAAAATCATGTACATTACCTAAATAAGTACATCTTATAAGAATCTTGTTGGATATATGGTACAACTATTTTACAATTACACCACCACTATTTTTATTATCATTTCTCTAACCTACAAGTAATAGAAAATATAGTGAGGTATTATATTTATTGAAGCTCCCAAATCACAAAAAGCATCATAAAAGTGTAACTCCTCAATAGTTAATAGAATTGTAAATTTTCTAGGGTCCTTTAAATTTTTTAGAATCACTATTATTAGAGTTATGATTATGGATAAATTCCCCCAAAGTTTGATGATTCATGGTCAAATTTACCCAAGAGATTAAGGTAGAACGATCCTTGTAGCTTAGCTTGGGTTATCAAATCCTCAGAGACCTAAGAAGTAACCTACAGACACGTACATTATATGGATTGTTTTTGTCTATGAAGTGTCCAACTTGGGTTGATTTAAGATTTTTCTAAAATAACTCTAAGAGACTTAGGTGAATTCAATTTAAAAGAGTGAGTTTATCCTAGGTTATCACTTGGGGTGGATTGAATGTATTTCCTTTTCAATGATTTAAATTTCTTATATTTGAGATGGTTTCATTTAAGAAAATAAATCAACATCATCACTTACTGGTTCAATTCCTACACCCTTTAATACTAATCACCTATACACTTTAAGGATCAAAATTTTGATCACTTCAAGGTAAAAGTTTGTATTAGCACTTGAAGTGTGTGGCCTTAAATTCAACAAGGATGATGGAGTTTAAAAATCATCAAATAAAAATCTCAATTAAAGAAGTGATTAGACTTTAATGGGGTGATAAATAACATCCAATATATCCCCTTTATACTCCTTTAGATCAACCCATAATTGGGTTAACCCTCCATATATTCTATGGTTTTAATGTAAGAGGGAAGTATACTCATGAGGGAGGAATTGAAGAAGTAAATAAAACAATAAAAATAAAATGATCACTCCACCGTTGTGTGAATAATTTCACAAGGTTTGGTGTGAATAAATTCACACCTTGAACCAACGGTATCCAATTAATATAAATAATAACATAATAAGAGTAAAATAAGAACTTTTATTAAGAAACTAAAGTGAATTGAACAACTTACATGTGAAAGACAAACTCGAGACAACAAAATCACAGCATAACATTACAATTGAACAAAGCACCCAAGATGATCAACTCCTCCACCACCATAGCCTTAAATAGGAATTTTTGAAGCCTTAATACGATCCTTAAATAGTTTAAGTCTCCTCAATTAATTTTGGTAGGCTATTGGTGGGTGGAAAGTTGAGGGAGAGTTGATCTTTCCACCCTTGACCTAAGGTGGAATCCAGCTTTCATCCACAGAATACAAGCACTTGTAAGACCATCTATATTTCCAAATTATAGTTGTTCATAGAATACTAAAATAGAGCCACGGATTTCTCCTAACCTCTTGTAAAATTTGGGCCCCTTTGGAGTTTTTTATTCGGATATATGAATATATTAGTGAACTGTTTTTATGGGCCTTAGAATCTGGCCCAGAATTTTATCTCTAACTTGGGCCGCCTAAATAACCACAATGGATGCCGAATTAGCACTAGATATTAAATAATTATTTGTTCCTATATATTTCCTATAGAATCCCACTAAATTTGGGATTCATTGGGTTTGTAATTTGGGTCCCACATTCTCATCAGTGGGCTGGTGTCCAATCTACCTTCTCTAGAATTGCTTACATTCATCTCCAAATATCTTCATCATCCTTTATGAATCCTCCATTGATCCCTAAATGAAAAATGTTCATATATAAGTTTTTATACGATTACCAAAATTCTAAATTAAAATATTTGTAATTACAATCCTTAAAATTAGATGAATTATTGTGCCTAAATTGGTGTTAAAAAATGTACCACATAATAGTGCATTTTAAGAAGGAATTATAATCATAATGTGAAATGATGTTCAAAGTGTAAAATGCACTAAAATGGTGTTTATGACTAATAATGAACATGAATATTATATAAATTAACAATTAATATTATCCTCATTTAGTGGCTAATCATTTGATCTGCTCATTTCCCTTTATCTCTCTTCTATTTGTACACAACTCTTTCAAAAACTTCGCATACCTTGGAATTTTCTTAATTTCTTCAAGTAAAGGGATATTGATCTCAACACAATTTAATGTATCCATAAACTCTTTTTTAGTTTCCTATTAATCATTATCCTTGGATTTTATAACTCTACTTGAAAATGTAAGAGGTTCAGGAAGAAAATCATCAATATTTTTCTTACCTTTATCTTTATCTTTTGGTTGCTCATCAGTTGGTCTTGAATGGATAATATCTAGAGTTTGGGTGAATCCTGATTGATTTATTGGTGTATATGTATCAATAATTTTCTTCATGTTTCTCAATTTTATGTCACTAATATTTCCCTTTTAATTTGGAGTAGTTTGCGAGGGAATATTTCTTGATTTCCTACTATCAATTTTGTGGAGGGTTGTGGAAATATGGCTCATTTACCTCTTCAACTCCCTCAAATCCAAACCTTAACCATTATTCTCATTTTATTCATTTAGAATAACTTATTTCAAAATTCATTAAGTATTAGAATATACCTTTGGTTGATAATTCCCTTGTTTTTTACTTTTTGATTCTTGGTCTTTAAATCTCCTTTAGGGTTCTTCAAAATATTATTGGTAAAGAGGAGGCTACTGTATGTTTTGTTGGAAAGGGGTTTGTGATTTTTATCTAGAGCCATACCACATTTTTTAATGATCATTCAACCCTAGTTTTTATGTTTTTTCAAAGTAATCACAATTCTTATAGGTATTTTTTTGTTTTTGTTTTTTGTTTTCGATATAGTCTCATATGGAATATGGATGTATAATCCTCCATTTCTTATAAGTGGAAGAAACAGAAGGTAGGGTGGTCTATTTTAGTGAAAATTCCACAAGACAACACAAGAGATTGTTGGGATGAATTTTGATCCAAATAAATTTGTATATTCACAATGTTAAATTTATCCAACTTAGTGTTAATTAAAATATTCTCAATAGATGTACTTAGTTGATGTACTCCTCTAACATGTTTTGTACCTCAATCACCAAATTACTGGGAGTTTTGTTCCATATTTTTAATTATCACACATGTATCTACTAGTTTTTTTCAACCATTTCACCTCCAACCACAATACCCACTATGCTCCTCTCTATATATGGGATTCCTTCATAAAAGTACTAGATGAGGAGATTCTCCCTGATTTGGTGATGTGGGAAACTTTCACGAAACATCTTTAATCAATAATATCATTAATACATTGAATCCCATTATTTTTTATTGTTATATAACATCTCATTTTTAATGGTAGTAGTTCTTTATACTGGAAAAAATATTTGTAAGAAACTACATTTGAAATCCTTATCCTTTGTAATTCTATTAATTGAAAATGGGAATGTTTTTAGTTTGATTTTATCTTTACAGATATTTCATGGTTTCAAGGTTGATAAAACTGCATTAAATTATTTTAGATATTTTTTGGAATCTATACCAAAGAGGCTAAGAAATATTAGAGGAAGGTGTATCAATCTAGATTTTAATTTAAAATCTAATTTTAGGTTTTTATATGCAATAAAATTTGTCTGATAGTTAATGTTTGGTGGATCCAATTCTAATATGCTTCTATTAATTTCATTATTATTATTTTCATCCCATGGTTCTCATTTTATGTATGTTTCATATGTACTTACAATTTCAATGTTCCCCAAATTGAGTAATTCCACAAAAGTGTGAATGTTGAAAATTCTTGTACACTGAAATTGTATGATTTGATAACTAAGTATATATTACAAATGATGTTCAGGATCAAACAGATCCTTAGTATAAGTTTTTTCATAAATAAAATAAAATTAAAATGTAAACAGAGAAAATGTACTATAATAAAAAGATAAGAAGTTTGAATTTATGGTTAAAAGAGAAAAATTTAGAAAGGGCAAAGATGTAAGAATAAAAATAGAATAATATAACGAAATAAAAGTTAAAAAATACATCTAATTAGTCAAATAATATAATTTAATCCCTAGAAATGTCACCAATTTGAGAGGTTCTATCATGGGCACTCACAAATGATGTGCAGTTATTGGGTACTTAGGTGAAACATAGTGTCTGAATAAGGTAATCTCTCAAAGATGCAATAATTAAAAAACATCTTAAATTTATTACTAAAATAAAATTAAAATTAACACACAAATTTGAATTATGGTTCGTTTTTGTTATGTTTATTAAACTATAAGAAGTATGTTGGAAGAAGATTTTTTTTGTTTTTAAAATTTAATTAATAATGAGAAAAGAGAAGACATTTTCTTTTAGAAAATATTTTTTGAAGGTATGATAAACATAACTCTACCTTTTCAATTACTTAATAATCATTAAAATTTAAATTAAAATCCACTTAATTATAATCCCCTAGTTTATTATCCCTATAATCCTCTGGGAGTTAACTTAACCATAATGATGAAATTAATTAACCCCTAGGCCCACTTCAGAGCATGTAATCATAGCACCCTTATTTGATTGTTGTTTTAAGGGTAGATTATAGTATGTGGTAAATTAGGGAACATATAGATTATATAAATGAGGATTAATTGAGGTTTTTGGTATTATTTTAACTCTAAAAAGTGATCCTGTGTTTTTTCGTGTCATCCAGTAAGATCACACTCTCACAATTCATAGATTATTCAACCTCATGTGTTTTGTATTAATTATTCAATTTATTTATTAGTATATTTTAATTTAAAAACAAAATTCATATATCATAATATTTTAATTGCATTATCACATTGATTTAAAATTAATAAGTGAATAATATGAGAATTAGATCGATTATAAAGAAAAATCACTCTTCTATGGGTGGTGTAATCATTATAGAAATCATTTACACCTCAAAATGTTTAGAAATGGTATGACCTAATAATGTTTATACTCTTTATTTGTATCTTAAATAGTTTTATTAAATAATAATATAATTTAAAATAATATAATAAACTAAATGGAAACTAATAATTTTATTATTAAATCAGAAACATTACAATATGGAGAAGAAGAAGAATAAGGCTTTGATGAAGGGATCATTACTTCAAGATCCCACCCTATTGAAATTATTTGATAAATTGAGTGAAACCACTTACCATCTATCTTATAACTTATAGTTCATGTACAAACCCTTACAAATGATAAAAATACATATTTATGAGGGGAGGGGAGGCTAGGGTTACCAGAGATTAAAATTGTGAATAATAAATTTTGAAAAAATATTTTAATCCAAGTTTTACTAATTTGTTGTCCTTCAAAACATGTGAAACATCTCTCCTTTAAGAATTATTATATTATTTTAATTTGGTTCTATATCTTCTTTATAAATTTTGATCCTAATCCAATACCATATGTAGAATCTATGGCCCAAATAGTGAAGTGGTTTCTAATCCGGTTATTCTAGTAAATATTTGATTTCATGAATGGTTTAAACCAATAAAATGCTAGATATAACTCATATTTCCTAAATTAAAGTTTTATTAAATTTAGTGGGAAAATTATTTAAAAAAAATTATGTTCATATAATTCATAGAAAAATATGTATGGTTGAAATACTATATGTTACTTCAAAGGGTCAAAACTATAGTTTTCAGAAAATTTGAAAATAAATTTTCTAATACAAAATATTCCACAAATAAATTTATTTACCATAATGTGATTAAATTATGTCATTTATTATCAATAAAATATTCAATAAAAATTTCAATTAGATCAATTACTGAGAAAAATCACTTTTCCATGATTAGTGTATTCATCGTAGAAAAAAAAATTTGTGGAAAGCGTTAGAAAGAGTATAAAAATTACATTTATACTATTTATTTCATTCCCAAATAAGTGTACAAAAGAAGAATATAGTTTAAAAAAAATAATATATTTAATAGAAACTAATAATTTTATTATGAAAATACAAACATTACAACATATATAATAATGAGAAGTATTCGATGAAGGAGTTCTACTACAAGATCTCTCCCTCTTGAAATACATAGAAAACTGGATTAAAACTACTTCAGTTAATCCCTAAAACTACTAGATCATATAAAACCACTTCTAAAGGAGAAAAATATACTTTTAAAGAGGGTATGGGAGTGTAGGGTTACAAGTGTGAATGAGAAAAATTCATCCAAATATTTTAATACAAATTTCACAAACTGGTTAACCACCAAAATGCGTAAAGCAACTAGAATTTATAAATTGTGATTTTTTGGAATTAGTTACCATATATTATTTCCAAATTTTATCCAAATACAAGACTGCATAAAGATGTTATGGCTGAAATAGTGAAGTGGTGTCCAATATGGTAAGTCCAGTCCATCTTTGATTTCATGGACCGTTTACTCATAACAAATTAAAGATCTATCCCAAATGTACTGAATTAAATTTTAATAACATTGATTGTGGAAAATGGTTACGAAAATTGAATTTAAAAAAAAAATTGAAAAAAATATTTTTGGATGAAATACTATAGTCCACTTCAAAGGTTCAAAACTAAAATTTTAATCAAATTTGAAAATGAATGATCTAATCCAAAATATTTCATAAAAAAATATTTAAAATAATTTGAGGAAATTATGTAATTTAATATCAATATAATGTTCAATAAAAATGTATTTTATCCCTATGCAATCCTTTGGTAAACGATAACGTCATTTGTGCATACGTGTGGACTATTACCTCCACGAAGTGATGTGATTCATTTCTCATTTATATTTTACTTAGATATTAATGAGAAAGTATTTGATGATTATATATTAGATATATATATTTATAATATAATAACAATCATATAAAGATGAATTAATATTTACCTTTATTTCATTCCATACATTAAAAAATGAAACAACATTCATGCGTACGTACGACCTACAGTCTCCATGAATGTTATAATTAATTTTCCTATCTATAACTTTTATTGAGGAATATAAATAGTTCTGGAGATGATGTAACTATGATCAAAGTATGAGGAACAAAACTACCAAACCAAAATTTATATGAAAAATGAAGAAATTATCACCCATAATATTGAATTTAATAAAGAATTGTTAATAAAAAGGAGATAAAAGGTTAAAATTAAACAATATATTTTTATATATATGATTATAGTTCTATAATATTATTTACAATAATATTATATTTATTATACATGATTATTGAAAATATATAACAGAATTTGGACCTGAGGTAAAAAACTATCATCTCACTTTTATTTCTTTGGGACACATGCCTTATACACCACTTGTATCTTTTATGTGGTGAATATATGGATCATGAATTTATTTTGTGATTCTTATTATAATTATAGATATTAATATATATATATATATTTGTTATGGAATTTATTTCATGGGTATTATGATTCAAAAGTTACCAAAGTTGTAATGGTTTATGATACAATCTCATTATTTATTAGGATTGTTTATGATTTTGTTTCTGATGGTGAAATATAACGATATATCTCTTAAGAATCTCAACAATATTATTATCATATTGCTATTTATTTAATATACATGTTTTAATTTTATTTTTCCACCTCTTATGTATTAAAGAAACAGAAGATGTGTTTTTAATTAACATTGGATTCATTTCAATATTTGGTTAAAAATATTTTTCTTCTATAATCATTTTTTCTAAAAATGTTTTAAGTAAGTTATTAACTATTCTCAAATGAATTTTTAAATTCATTTTTGCCCATGTTTTATTTTTTACAAAAAAAATTGTAAAAGAATATTTTTTTTGTTTTCCAAATGAGGTATTTTGTTAGTTTTCTAACAAAAATATGAAATCAAGGTTTTTTTAACTTATATGGAATGAATAGGTTTTTTCACAATAACGACTAGTCTATAATTTAAATTCTACATTAAGATTTTACAAGGTTAATTTCAAAGGAAATTTTTTAAATTATAATTGCAAATTTTTTTAATATAAGTGATTTCAAAGTAGAATGGTTATTTTCCTCAAGAATGATTTAATGATATGTTAATAGAATTTATACTCATAAAATACAAAAACCCTTCATTTCACTAATGATTTATAGGGGATATGATTCAGTGATATCAACCTTATTCTTTTTTTTGGATGGATTATGTTTCTAATGACAAGGTTTTTATGAAACCCATCTATTTTTTACAGGTTATTCTATGATGAAATGGTGAAATTTTTATGACATAAATTTTTTTTCAATGGTTTATACTATGATGAAATATTTATGAAACCCATATATTTAAATAGGTGTTGATATGATGAATGCTTTATGATATTTTGGCACACACATATATATATATATATATATTATTTTTATTATATGATGGGTGGGATCTAAATCTTCTTGCAAAGCATTAGGAAAATATTGATGTCTTGTGAGATGAACAAGACCGGAATGGGGAGTGAACCCAATTCAGTAAGAGAAATTGTCAACTATGGTAGTATTGGGAGTGAATATTGACTAATATGACGATTTTTGGAGTGAACCTATTACACTATGATAGTCTTAGAAAAGAGAATTTACTAATAGGTAAATGATTTTATATGCTTATGTGTATGAGAAAAATCAATGTATTATACAAATTTTAATATTTCACGGTTCATATT
Source organism: Viscum album (assembly GCA_963277665.1). NCBI lineage: Eukaryota > Viridiplantae > Streptophyta > Magnoliopsida > Santalales > Viscaceae > Viscum > Viscum album. Next base: position 1,927,934,902 of record OY728150.1, on the reverse strand, counting down.
CTTTCATTTTCTTTTGATTAATGTCATATAATCTATCAAGATTTATTCCATGACTTTATATTGTGATATTTTATAAGCATGTTATTTTTTCAAAGACTAATATCATGTTCTTATACCCTTAAGAACAATTTATGCTTTTGTAATCATTGATATCTCCCATGTTTACCCTTACTTGGCATTTGATATAACCATTTTCTTATGTTTCCTTTCCTTGGGTTATGAAGAAAGTTATTAAATATTATATTTCTAAGAATTTTTATTGTTATGAAGAAATAAATAGGAGATGATATAGATATTTTATGAACTGGTTGTTTATGTTTCTAAGTTTCCAAATATACTTTTCCTAAATGATTATGACATGGTTAAAATTGTTGTGTAATTAATTTTCATCTATTAAGATATATTATCAAAGTATGAAAATTAGGGGTTCATATAGTTTGTATTAGTTAAAGGTTTAGTTTTTCTTGAGAATCTAGGATGATAAAACTTTAGTGAGAACCCAGAGGTTAATTCTAATCTTAGGATAACAAACTAATTTTTTAGAAATGATCATAGAAACCCTAGAAAAAGCCTAAGTATTCGTAGATTAAAAAGAAGGTTTCATGATTTAGATATCCTTTAAATGATTTTTCATGATCGTGTGGTTTCTGAATATGATTATTGTTTCTTGGGCTATGCATTTGGTTTTAGTCGATGGCTAGAACCCAAAGTAATAATGTTAATGTTTAATGAGTTAATCAATATAATAACTATACTCATGATAAATCAATTAAAATAAGAGATTAAATATTAAACATTTTCATTCTACATAATCATATATCACATTATATGGTAAAAAATATAAACTTTGGTGATTTTTATAAACCACCTAATAAGGGAAATATTATGTTTCATAAAGACTATAGAGGAAAGAGGATTCAACTTCCAACATGTCAATAATATTGGAATAATAACCCAAATGAATGTCTAGAAGGAATGATAAAACCTATAAGTATGAAAAATAATGACACAATTTAAGCAATTAGTGAAAAAAAATGAAACTTTCATATAATGAAATAGATTAAAATAATTTTATCCATAATATATCCTTAATGGATGAATATTTTAAATGTTGAAATTATGGTCATTATAAAAATTGATGTCCTAGGGGGAAATATTGATAAGATAATCCTCATGGTTGTATAAGTAATGGTTTTAATGATGATGATAAAGAGACTATGAATTACATATAAAAGGTATGGGATTTTAAGTAGTATTTCTTATGTTAAAAGTAATAATTGTGATTAAGTTGAAGTTGATGAATCTTAACACATGATTTATATTTCATACTATAGTAGGAATAAGATGATGATGCCTAGTTAATGTTTTAAGAATGAAGTGTGATGATTGAAGTGTTTATGTATTTGGATTAAAAATTATGTTGCATAAGTGTTATACTAATGATATTTTGGTTATAAAAATCATGAAACATATAAGTAATGTTCTACAATATTTTTTCATTAATTATTTGAAAATATATTTTCAATGGTACTAATAACAAAGAAAAGTGATTTAGTAGTAAGGTGAAATGTTTGGAAAACACATGATTAAGGAAAATATGAACCTTAAGATTTGTATTATGTTGAGATAATAATGTTTAGTTGGGATAAATTGCTGATTGAAATTCATAGTATTGGTGACCTTGAAATTGGTTAGTCAATTAAAAATATTTTTCATTCATTTTTATCATGTTTATTCCATTTTTTGATTAATGGAATAAATTCAATAGTTTGTGAAATTTTCTAAGGAATAATAATTGGGTTAATTTTTGGAATCATATATGTTTTCACATGAGGTTAAATAAAATGTTATGTATACCGTCATGGGATTATAAGTTTAAGGTTGATCATAAGTTAAAAGGAAACAACACCAATTTTAATGTTTTAAGTTATGGGTTATTGAAGTGATTTAAAACTTTTACTAGGTAATATGACGAATACCCTATTGAGGTTTCAAAAACTCTTTGGGGTTGTTATATGATTTTATATTGAGTCAATTATGGTCTAATATATTATGGGATATATATAATAATGATAATTGAAAAGTGATTCAATGGAACGATTATATTTTCAAAGGTATTTATATTCACGTTTAGTATTACCTTTTAGGTTAGTATCTAAATTCAATTATTAGTATTTTAATGAATTTAACTGCATTAAAAGATAATATAGTTATTTTTCATGGTGATTAATGATATTTGAGATATGTTTCATTGGGTTGAAGTATTTATAATCCTTAGTCTTAACAAATTATTTAACATGAAATATTATTTGGGATGAATGAAATTAAATTTTGGAAGATGTAAGTTTATGGGTATGACAAAACCATTGAGGTTAAAACATTATTTAATGTTGATATTATTGAGGTAATTTGGGATATAGTATTATTTATTGTGTCAAAACATGTATGTTATTATTAAGGATTTAGATATTAATATTGTAATTCTCCATATGAAGTTTTATAAATTATGGAAATTATTATACATTGTTCTAAACATTATTTGTTTTTATTAATGTCCAAATTTAAGATAAATATTTTTTATATACTTTTTAAATCTGTTAGAAGTTGATTTTAGTGCTTAAAGCAAGAAAGATTCATCTCTAATACTCATCTCTTGGCGAAACATATTAAATTTTGGTGGAAATTTATTAAAGGAATATATTATAATATTAAATTAAGTATATGTCCTTATTTTATAAGTCTATATGGTAAATGAATCCATAAACTCTAATAAAATGATCTTAAGACAAAAAATTTGTCTTATAAACTTCAATTATAATGATATTATGGTCTTTTAATAGATCCATGATTCATGGTTTCATGGTTGTTAACATTATCCTGACCATGTTCTCTACCACTCTCTATTAGTCCTTAAGAAATAGTTTTCTATTCTATTTCAATATTTTCACTTCCCACATATATTCTCTGATTTGGAAACCTAATTTTTTATAGACCTTCAAATTTCACATTCCCTCTTTTAAGGGGAGGTTTTATTAACCCAATTTATGATGTGGGTTTTCAAAAAAATAATTTTCCAATATAAAACCTTTGATTATCGATCACAAGTAAAAATTTTGAGGATTAAATTTACTAAAGCAGAATAATGTAAAAAATTGAGATTTTAGAAAACATTTATATTTAAATAATTTAATTTCTTCTATATCTTGCACTACATGTAATACTGAGTTTAAACAAATTGCGATATACTATTAAAATATTATGCAAATGTTGTTACCTAGATGTTAAAATTGTCAAGTATGAATAGAATTAACTAATTTATGAAATACATATAAAGTTATTATTCAATAAAAATTTATTTATTAAATTTTAGTAAATAAGCACTCAATTTTTATTAAAACCATTTCATTCTAAAACATATGTTTTCTTCGAAAATGGTTTTCATTAATTTTTGTGAGAAAAATATTATAATTAATTTTTAAAACTTTTATCAATTATATTTAATAAAAATGATTTCATTTTTGAATTCCTCTTGTTAAATTTATCTTAGGGTTGTTTTTTAAGAATTTTTTTAAAATTATGATTTCTCATTTAATTGTAAAACATATTGATTTTTATTGAAAACTATATTTGTATTTCATGCATCAAAAAATTACATTTTGTTATAAAATGGTTTAAAATTAAAATTAGTTCTCTTAAAATTTTAAAAAAATCAATTAATTTTATTTCAATCAGTTTTATGTTTGAATTTGGTATAAAAAAATTTATATGTAAAAAAGAATTTTTTCTAAAAAATGGTTTTTATACAAGAAATGTATTTTTACCTTAATAAATTAAATTAAACAATATTGGTGATTTAGTTTAATGAAATTTTTATATTATATATTCAATCAAATTTTTTAAAATCCATAAAATATTTTTACAATTCATGGGATAAGAATAAATCTAGTTTTATGCTTAAAACAGTATTTCTCTAAAAGCAATTTTCATCACATTTTGAGCACTTATTTTGGAATTAATTTATTTAATTAATAGGTATTAAATTATATTATATTAATTTCATATTCATAAGTTTAAATTTGGTTAATAGGACACTTATTTTTCTTCAATATGAATAGTAACACTAATAAAATTAATCACCATGGTAAAGGGTAAATAGAGTTAATATAGGTTAAAAATAAGTGATAAATTCAAAAAAAAAATCATTATAATTCTTATTGGATGAATTTTATTAAACCCTTAATACCAAAACCTTAAAATTATTTTCTGATGGAAACTTTTCTATGGACAATAATTATATATTTTTTAAATCAAAGTAACTTACAAAATGTCACCCTCTTAGTTTTAAATATCCTTAATGTGTAAACAAGGGGAAAACTATTTATGAAAAATTATTAATATTTATTTTTTAAATAATGAAATTATATTGATTATTTAAATTTATTTATTATTTTTAGGTATTATATAATTACCTTAAATGCTTAAACAACACCAAAATAGTATTTATTCGATTAATGGAAAAATAAAATAAATGATATAAGAAATATTAAAAGTAATATAGTTTGAGTAATTTATAGTATTAAATGAATTTTTTAGGAGGATATGAAAAATTATTATTATTTTAAAATATTATATTAGAATTCAAACTTTGTATTTATAAATTTTAAGTAAATTAAATAATTAGTGTCAAAATTGGAAATAATGATATTTTATCAAAATAATATTTTATTGAATTATTTAAAAAACATAAAGTCTTTAAATAAAACAAGTTGGCTATTAAATGGTCTAAAAATTTATAAATTTGACATTTATTTTCCAATTTTCACCTTATAATTAATAATTAAAAACCTTAAAAATTGAAAAAATTGTTATCGTGGCTAAATTTAAAATTGGCTAACTAAGGGTTAATCAAAAATATAAGGATTAAAATGATGCCAAAAATTTTATAAATTATTTTTATTTATTTTATTAAAACCCCATAAATCTTATTTTATAATCCCTAGACATTTGGAGTCATTTTTCCTGAAAATGAATTTATTATTATTTAATATTTTGAGAAATTCCAAAACTACCCATCACCTCAATTATAAAATGGAACCTCCCCCTCACTTATTTACACTACCATGATCAATATATATTAGCCAAAATCTAACAATTTCTTTTCTCAACATCCATATACATATTCTACCGGTTCTGGTCTTCCAAAAAGACCAACCCTAGAGCCCTTTAGAGGAGATCTAAAGGATTAATTTCAATAAAGAGGTAATTATTTTAACATATAACATTATTTTATACTATAATTTAACCCATATAACATTAGTATCCACATTATAAATAAATTTTATTATTTTTATTAAAAAAAAATTATATACCATATTTCCCCTAAAATGAGAAGTGAATGTATCTCTCTTTTATACGTACGACTTATTGTCACTTTGTAGTGATACAATTCATTTTTCATCACCATATTTTATGGATGTGTATTATAATGGTTTCAATATTTATGAAATTATTATTATTTTATAATTATAAAACAATATCTAAATGCATACCATCAAATCCTTTGGTAAACAATAACGTCGTTTATGCGTACATGTAGACTACCACCTCCACGAAGTGATGTGATTCATTTTTCATTTGTATTTTACATGGATGTTAATGAGGAAAAATTTTATGAATATATTTGATATATTTGGTATAATTATGATAATATTAAGATTAATTAATATTTATCCATCTTTAATTCCATCTTTTGAAAAATAAAAACAACATTCATTCATTTGTATGTCATATTGTCTCCATGAACGATGTAATTCATTTTTATATATATAAATTTTATGGATGAATAATATATATATATATATATGATATTTAAAACATGATTAAAATACTATAGATGATGGAACTATGATGAATGTATGAGTAGTGAATCCAACAAAACAAAACCTACATGAAAAACAAAGCAATTATCAAACAAAATAGTGATTTTAATAAAGAATTATTAATAAACATGTGATAAAAGGTTAAAATTAAATCTTATATAGTATGATATATATTATTATGTTTCTAGAATTAGATTTATAATAAACCAATATTTATTATATAGTAGGTTCAAAAACATATGAAGGAAGTCGGACCTGAGGTTAGGGATTTTTGTCTCACTTTTATTTTTAGGGGACACATTGATTATACAAACAATTATCTCTTTTGTGTGGTGTATATAATACCCATGAATTTATTTTATGATACTTATTATAATTATTTGGAATTAAATATCCATATAATTCTATTTCTTTCATGTGAATTATGATTGAAAAGTTAGTGGTATGGGTTTATGTTACAATCTCATTGTTTATTAGGATTATTTATGATTATTTTTCTAATGATAAAATCATATAAAATATCTCCTAATAAAATCATGAATTTTATTTTCCTATGGTTATTTCTTAAAAATACATGTTTTCCATTAATTTTCCTCATATTATCATCTCAGGAAACTAAAAATATGTTTTAAAGGGAAATTAACTTCCCTTCTCTCTTCATAAGAAAATCCATTTTCTTTCATATCCATGTTTTCTAAATGATTTTAATTTTTTTTAATATTCTCCTATTATTTTATAAATTCATTTTTACCCATTTTTTACTTTTTATGAAATTGTTTGAAAGAAATATTTTTTTTCATTATCTAAATGAGTTACTTTTTGACTTTTGTGACAAAAATATGGATGGAATATTTTTTAACTTATATGAAATAAATGGATTTTCCCATAATCATGACTAATATTTTCATTGAATTGTCCTTTAAAATTTTACAAGTTTATTTTCAAATAAAACTTTTTCCTTTATATTTGTTCCATATTTTTTAAATAAGTGATTTTAAAATGGAAGGATTATTTTCCTGAAGAATGTTTTAATGATCTTTTAATGGTATTTCTATTCTTCAAAGACAAAAACCCTTGATTTCACTTATGATTTACTGGGAATATGATCTAATAATAGCATCTTTATTATTTATCTTGATGTTTTATGTTTATGATGAATATATTTTTATGAAATCCATTTATTTTCCACAGATTAGTTCATGCTGAAATGATAAAATGTCTATGAAACTCATTTCCTTTTCATACGTTATTCTCTAATAAAATGATTATAAAACCCATTTCTTTTCATGGGTTCTGATATGATCAATGTATTGAGATCTTGTGGAACAAATAAGTATTCCTTTCATTATGTGATAGGTGGGACCAATATCTCACTCCAATACAATGGGTAAAGATTGATATCTCATGAGATAAATCGGAATGGAATGGGGAGTGAACCCATTTTAATAAGGGAAGTTGTACACTATGATAATATTGGGAGTGAACCTTGAATACTATGATAGATTATGGAGTCAACCCATTCCACTATTATTGTCTGTAAAATATCTTTTTCTACTAAGGAAATTATTTTATATGCTTTTGTGTATACCCCAAATGATTATCTTATGCCTATATTAAGATTTCATGGTTTATATACATTGATTTCTTTATGATTAATGTATTATAAAAAACCAAGACACATTCCATGACATATTATTTTGATCATTGATATTTTTGGTATGATTTTATAATGTTAATATCATGTTCATATACCCTTAAGATTATGTTATGCTTATGTGATCATTAATGTCTCCCTTGTTTACAATTACTTGGCATCTAAAATCACCCTTTTATTATGTTTCCTTTACCTAGATTATGAAGAAAGGAATTAACTATGATATATATATATATAAAGTGTTATAGTTATGAAGAAATAAGTGAGATATGATGTAGATATTTTAGGAACCATTTGTTTATGTTTCCATGTTTCCAAATATACTATACCTAAATGAATCTAGCATGGATCAAAATGTTATGTAATTAATATTCATCAATTAAGATGTAATATCTATGTATAAAAAGTATGGTTCACTATAACAAAATAGTGTTTCTTCTAACTCAACTATGAAACTAATGTTTTGACTATAATGTGGTAGGTTCATGAGGTGATTTTACAGTCTAACCAAAAACCATTAAAGTAATAATCAAAATATTAAACTAAATCAAAATCATATGTTTTTGGAAATAGAAAACAAAATAAACTAGTTATTTTTTAATATATTTAAAAAATAGATTAATTAGAAGATACTATTTGGTATTATCAATAAATATAGAATTTAAATATATAGAAAACATAATTCCAGACCTCGTATTATTTAGATATAACAAGATTATAAAATTTAATTTATATAACATTCTTTTCAACCAATTTTTCAGCTCCATCCAAATTAATTTTGATGTCGAAACTCATGTTACTTACATATACCTTACTTTTTTAAATTCAAAAACTTTTAAATAAGTCGTGTATGTATTTAATTTGATTCAAAACATTCCCAAAATCATTTTTATAAGTTTAAAATCTAAGGGAAAATATTAACTTATCCATCATTATTATTTCAAAATATGCTCATCTCTAATTCTTTTTGCATGAGTTTATAAAAAAAATTACACCACTTCTGATTTGTTAAACCAAAATGACATGATCATCATAAATTTGAACAAGTAAAATATAATTTGATGAAGTTTTCTAAAATAAATTGGGGTCTTCTAAGCCTATAGTAAAACCATTTAGTAAAAGATAAGAACTTATTCATTAATACCAATCCCTTGTTTATTTTTTAAAACCATAAAGAGATTTAGTAAGTTTTAAAATTGAATTCTAAAAAGGTTGGTTTTTAAAACCTATAGTTTTTTCATCATATAATTCCTTATTTATAAATACATTTAGAAAATAATATTAAACATCCATCTGAAAAATTTTAAAGTTTATATGAGATATATAGGCTAAAATAATCCAAATAGATTCTAATATGTCTATAGAGAGATGGTTTCTCTGTGGAATATTCCTTACTCTTGGTTATAACCATTACCCACTAATCAAATATTATTTCTAGTAATCACACCTTTATCATCCTATTTATTTCAAAATAACCATTTCGTTCTGATGATAGGATAATCAAAGGGTCTATTAACAAATTCTCACACCTTATTCCTCCTAAACTAGTTTAACTTCTCTTTCATAGTTAAGATATAACTCTCGTCACTTAAGTCTTATTATATATTTTTTGTTTCAAGATATGATAAAAAACAAGAAAACTAAGTTATTTTTTCATCACTGATTCTATTTTTCACTCTTCCATCTAGGATTCCAATGATAGTCACTAAGGGATAGTTTTTTACGTTTTTAGTCTTTCTAGGTAACACACTTTATGGTTCTTCAAATTATATCCTTTCATGAATTGGTTATACTTGAAAAAGTTAAAAACTATAATCCATAACATTATCATGAAATATAGGTTTAGTTATCATGTTTTCAAAAGAATCGCTAAGGTAGAAAACTTTAATGTTATATGATCAAAGGGGTCACTTTTATCAAATTTTACATAGGTATATTATTCAATTATCCTTGTATTCTTGTTTAAAAATATATAATATTTAGAAGTAATTAAATATTTAAAAAATACTCCTTCATCAAGATTTGGATATAACTTACCATGATTGTGCTTGGTGTTTAAGATGTGCACTTTTCATCCAAAAATTTTGAAGTATACAACCTTCGGTTTTTTAATATTCCATACCTCATATGAAGTTTTATTTAAGATATAACTTATAAGAACTTTACTTTTAAAATATTTATTGAGTCATTTTATCACTTAATTTTTTTATAAATCAAAATTCAATTCATATGAACTTGATATAACTTTATTTTTTTTAGTTTTAATGCTTGTGCAGAATGAATTTTTGTTGAAAAAAAATACAAAAGAACTTAATAATGTTTGTGAAAATCTAGTGATCTAAAATTACATGATAGGATTTGACCCATTATATTTGATATCATTGTAGTGGTTCCTGATAACACATTGGCAGATGAAGCTGCATGATATTTTCATCAGTTTAGTGAGAAATTATTATTGACACAGTTTCGAATAGCTCTAAGATTTATAGTAACATGACTATTATAGTCTTTTAAAAAAATTATATAAATTGATCAACCCCTTGAGTGTCATAAGTACAAATAATAACACAAGTTTTAAATCATCTTGAATGTTACTGGTCATTTTTTGACGCTTTTCAATTTCTTATTATTGGGGGACCCTATAATCAGTGTAATAATTTTCTTTTTGAGTGTTTATTACTAAGAGATATTCCTTTTGAGGTTTTGTTATAAATATCTTAGTATTTATGTTTTATTTTTTCATTTAATACTAATATGGATTGATGGATTTTATGGATAAAAAATGGAAATCGGTAACATCCATTTTATAGAATATAGCTACTACTAATTGGTTTAGTCAAGGGAATCCGAGGATATTAATATAGATCTTTTGATAACTATAAAATCAAGGATATAATAGGAAAAGATAAAAGGTAATGGATAACATAGATCTAGTTTAGAGATATACCTTACAATTCAGTCTAAAATTGTGGTTTAATAATATACTTTGAAGGATTATTTGGTTTGACAACCTATACTATAAGTATTTTTTTATAACTTAAGTTGTATTCATTTTTGAATTTCAACTTGTTTAGATATATATTTACCCTAATTAGATTACTATTGTCATATTTATATAAAACTCAGACACATTTATTTCCATTTTACTAATTATAATTTTTACTTTTCGTATTTTGACTACAAATATATTTTTCCTCATATCTTTAAATTGATCAGTATTTCATAAATCTGGTCAACTTAAAACTGGGTGGTCTGATTAAAATTTTTAGTTTAATTTTTAAAACTAAAATCCCATCCCCTCTTGCAGTTTTATAAAAAAAATTATTTGGGAAAACAGTTAGTATTAGAGATAATATCTACTTGATTCTGGTTTTCTTTTAAATTTACATTCATTCATCATATTTTTGTCTTGGTTTTCTTACACTAATTTTTTTGGTAAAGAAAATATATTTTTCATGATGACAGGTTTTTCTGTTTGAACACTTGAAAATTTAAATCCATCCAGACAACCTATTTTTATTGGAGTTAACAAGGATGACTATATTGATCTTATGGATTATTATATCATTAACAAAAAAGATGAAAATTTTATTATGATGAATAGCAATTACAATGTTCAAGAGAAATCAATTTGTAATTTTTCTCTAGAGGAAAAGCTAGAATATCGGGTAAATTTTAATGTTCATAATAATTTGTTATTTTCTATGACTATGAAAATTTATATCCATATATCATATTTTGAAACAAAAAATTTTATTTAGAAGAAGCTAGAAAATACTAATTTTGGAACCAAAAAAGTTTTGGAAACTCATGGAGCTATGTTAAGAGCAGATTGTGAAGATTTTTATTTTCTTCCTAGTAAAATGGTAAAATAAATGCATCAATTATTTATGACTATCATAAATATTTTAAAATATATTGTTGATAAAGAGAATTTGGAAGATCAAATTATTGAAAATATTGTCGATATAATGCTGAAAAAATTGGAATCAAAGAGAAAAACTATGGATTACACTAAGAGAATGACTGATATAAGTCTTTATGACTTAAGGGATACCTTAATGTAATTAAATATAAGGATAAAAATATAACTTTGGAAATAGAATGGTAAAATGGAGTTAAATATTCTTCTACTTTATAAAATACTACATTTGGTACTTTTACTTCTTTTTCTAAGACTTAAATTTCATGTCAAAAACAGAAAACAAAATCATTTAGATTGAACTAGTTCATATAAATGTGATAAAGAACATTATCAAATTATAAGGATAATGAATAATCATTTTGGAAATAAAGATTTCTAGAATAATTATTGGAAAGATAGAAAATATAGACATTATTGGAACGAATGGTTCGATGTAATTTTCTATGAATGTAAGAAGGTAGGTGATATTAGACCATATTGTCCTAAATTTATGAAAACGGATAAAAAAATAAAGAATATATTATAAAATAAAACGAAGATTTTGAAATCAATAGTTACATGGATTTCTAGTGAAGGTGACATGTCCTATGATTATTCATTGGAAGAAATTGGTAATGATAGTTATAAAATAGTTGTATTTTATTCAAACATTACGAATAATAAGAAGTGATTCATAGCTAAGGTAATTGTGTAACCTCAAACAAATTTAACTCTTGATTCTAAATTTTCTTATAATTCTATGAATGATAATCCTATTTCATTAGATTATGAAAAATAAACTTCATCGGATAATGAAAATATAAGTACAGCTAAAGATGAGGAATATTTACTTGTGTTTCATTAAATGACTAAATATGTAACTCGTATTAAAGAAAAATAATATGTTGAATAATACCTATGTTTTAATGAAGAAAAAAATATTATATCACATAAAAAAATTAAATATTAACTAAAAAATATCAAAACTTTCAACTAAATTACATTCAAAAACTAATTCGGATATGAATTATGGAAATAAAAACTTGTTAATTGGAAATATTGATATGAATTTGGTTTCTCAAATTATATATGAAGTTATTATCCAAAATAAACTTTTATATAATTTAACATTTGGTAAATTAAATTGTGATAAAATATATAAACAATCTAGAACCTCTATAAAATATAATGGTGTTGGTTTTAGTTTTGATAAATCTCATTTTCAAATAAATTATTTTTTTACCAAAAGTATACCCTTTCGTAATAAATATCTAAGGGAAAGTCACTAGAATAAATATTTTTATTTAAAAAAATCCCAATGTTTGGTTTTCAAAAAGAATTTTTTCCTAATAATTAGCAGTTGTTCAACATAGAAGATTTTTATAAATATGAGTTACTAAAATTTCATTTTTTGATAGAGCTGGACCCAAGAAAGTTTGGGTGCTAAGAACTTAGCCTTATCATTTTTAGGAAAATTTATTTTGTACCATCAACCGAAAAAATGTTATATGAATATTTTATTTCTCGACACATGATAAGATGCAATTATAACTTCCAAAAATTGAAAATCTTAATTTTAGGATGAGTCACTTTTGGTGGAAATGTACATGGTGAAATCATTGATATCAATGATGTATATTTAATTTTAAAATAATTAATTTCGAATGTTTTATATTTTTTAGTTCTTAATTACAATCTTACCAAAATTAGTCAATTATGTGTTGATGTCTATCCTATGAATTTTATGAATGATAATTTTATTGTTCAAATTTTATAAGAAAATTTCATTCCAACTTTTTATAGGCATGATAATGTTTATAAAATTGACTTCTAGGACTTATATCATTGGAATATACCCTTTTAGTGAAATTTAAGATTTTTATTTATTTTGGAATAAAAAACTAAGACACTTTAACTTTCAAATATAAACTAAAATTTATATAAAAGGATGTGTTAGAGATATTCTAGAACTTAAGTTTGATTCAATCAAGGTTTGTGATACTTGTCAATTTGGTAAGAAACATAAGTCTACTTTTAAATATAATAGTGAAGACTAAAATTCTAAATATTTATAATTAGTTAATAAGGATTTTTTTCTTCATAAATTGGAATTATTATGGGGAAACACACTTATAATGTCTTAGTTGATGATAAAAACTAGATTTACTTGGTTTTATTTTTTCACATGAAAAATCAAATCACTTAATCATTTATAGATTTTTCATGATTTTTTTTAAAATGAGAAAAATCAAACTATTATTAATATCAGAAGTGATTGTGGTGGAGAGTTTGTGAACATGGAATTGAAAGTTTTTATAGTAAGAAAGTTATTTCTCATACTTTTTTAGTACTTAGATCACTGTAAAAAAATGGTGTAGCTGAAAAAATAAACATAATTATTTAAGAAGTTACTTAAACTTTTCTAAGTGAATATTTAATTTCTAAAAAAAATTGTTCTGAGGTTGTGAGTTTTAATTTCTATAATATAAATTTAGTTTTACATAGACCTTTTATAATAAAAATCCTTATAATTTTTAGACCAAAATAAATCTAAAAATGTATTACCTTAGAGTCTTTTCCTATAATTCTTTCATCTTTAATACTAAAGATCAATTACATAAATTTGATCTTATGGTTGATGAATGAATTTGTTTATTCTATAACCAGTAAGGCTTATAGAGTTTTTAATAAAATAACTAATGTTTTTTAATAAATGTATCATCTAAATTTTAATGAATCTGATACTTTTGTTTTTACAAAACCTCCAAAATTACATTCTATAGATGGTTTTTTTAAAACACTCCTTTAAATTTACCTAATGTTTATTCATAACTACAATTGTAATACACTAAAAGTTAAACCATAGGATTATAAATATCTATAATGAACTTTAAGAGAAGATATACATGAATTAGTTTAATAATGACTTACTGACTTACCTAAAAACCAATAAATCTCTTGGAACCATCAAACCAAAAAATATTATTATTGATGCAATTTGACTACATAAACCAAAAGTTTCTTGAGAAATCAATGTCATGATCATTAATTCTAGTCACAATTTAAATTAAAATGGTTTATTATGACTTAGGTGATGAAAGTTAGATAAGAAATATACAATAAGAGGTCAATAAATTTAATAGGAATAAATTTTAGACCCGATTTGAACAACCTAATGTCCTATCTCTAGTAGGAGTCAAATGGGTTTTTATAAATATATATGATAAAAATGGAACTATTAATATTCAAAATCAAGGATGTATTTCTAATGTTTTTTTAAATAATATGGATTAGATTATGGTGAAACATTTTCCCCAGTAGCAAGATTAGAATCTATCCTAATCTTATTATATTATTCAACACATCTAAATTTTATTTTACTTCAAATAGATGTTCAAATATATTTTCATGATGGATATATTCAAGTGGAAGTTCATGTTGAAAAACCTCTTGGTTTTGAAGATACTAAATTTCTAGAAAATTTATTTAAACTTATGAAAGTACTCTATAGACTTAATTGATACCCAAGATATTCGTATGATAGACTTACCAAATATTTACTTCAAAATAATTTTTCTCAAAATAAGTATTGATCCAAATATTTTTATAAATATTTATTTTAATGACCCCATCATTGTTAAAATTTTGGTTGATAAAATTAATTTTTAATCAAAAAAATATATATTTGATATATTTTTTATAAAGTTATGAAAAATGAGTTTTAAATGATCAAGATGGTAGAATTTAACTTTTTCCTTTGGTTTAAAATTTCTAAAAAATTATAAAGAAATATCATAACCCAGCATAGATATATCAAATATTGACTCAAACATTTTGGTTTTGGTAACACATAAAGTATAAGTAATTAGGTAGAAACTTTTATCAAACTTTATATTGATGAATTTGATAAATCGATAGATAAAAAAATTTAAAGAAGTACGATTTAAAGTATAATATATCATATATAATTTCACTCGAAAATAATTTTCTCTTTATATATATATATATATATATAAGTATTTTGTTTTAATAAAATATGAATAAACACATTTAAAAGTGATAAAATATAGTTTCCATTACCTTAAATGTACTTTAAATCTTATAATATTTAATTCTTCAATAAATTAAATTATTATTAAAATTGACTCAGATGCGAACTTTAGAGGATATATATTTCATAGAAAGTATACTTACAAAACATATCATTTCTCCAAATAAGATTTACTTTCATAGTCTAGTAAGAAACAAAATTTGTTAGCACTTCCCACTACTAAATCTGAATATGTAATAGCTAAAAACCCTTTTGATAATGTGTTGTGGATGCAACATATACTCTCAAATTTTTGTTTGAGTTTCACTCGAACTATAATCCTTTGTGATAATACTGGTGTTATTTATTTATCTAATAACCCATCACATCACTCATGAGAAAAGCATAAAGATGTACGACACTATTTTCTTAGGTATCACACACAAAAAGGAGATATAATTATTTGCATTTTTTAAAATGAAATTAGCTTGCTGATATTTTTAAAAAACCCTTAAATTATGATAGATTAAATTTTATTAAATAGGATTTGAGAATGATAAAATTAAAGTTCTCATCAATCCACTTCTTACTCAAACTATTTCATAACATTATAAAGGTACTCAGAAAAGAGTGGGACATTTTCATTTCCATAATTATTTAATTTTTTCATTTTCCTCATTTTTTTATCCATATTCTAATCAGATTTAAATATTTTTTCTTTTATCTTTACATAAATGCTCTACCAGTTTCATGTTTTAATTTCTATGAGAGATCAATAATGAGAACTAGACATTTCCATGAACCATACTCAAAACTTGTAAGATCAAATATTTTTATTATAAAATAATTTTAAGGAGTTTTAACTCCAACAATTTTATATTTTTCAAACTTATTATTCCCATGTTTTCTTTATTACTTAAAGGGGTATATGTATTAAACTTCCGGAATTTAATATCTCATAAGTTATTAGTACTTCATATTAAGGGATCAATCATTTTTATTATTTTATTTTATCAAATTATATTTGATATTTTTTCATGATGAAATTATAATTTTAATCCATAAAAATAATTTATACATCATATATTTTAGCCACATATTTTCATGGAAATATTTCTACACAACTCATACAACAAAGGATAGATTTGTAGATAGTAGTAATATCAAAATACTCTATAAGGTCAGAAATATCAAGTCTCTCAGTAAAATTAAATTTCTTATCTCCATACTTCTCTATTCTATACTGAAATGATATTCAATGAAACTATAACTGGTGTATTTTATCAGAAGAATCTCAAAAGATCATATGTGAATATAAAATTTATTTCTACCAAAATAATCAAACAACTGGATCTGGTGGAAGAACTCTCATGGATTATTGTTAAATAAGATGATGTTCAAAGTTTTATAATAAAAAAACATATTTTCTATTATGTGTAAATTTATAATAAGATCCAATTTTACTATTTAAGAAGATGAAGTTCAATATATAAACTAATTATAAGAATATATAATTATAAAGAAAAATAAGTTTGAAAAAGAATTATGTTGATAAATTTGACTACACCAACCATGTTAAAATGATATTTTTAAGATCAAAAGATCTCCAAAAGTATCAAAAGTATCCAAAACATATGATTATTAAAGTTCCTAATATAACTAAATATATAATTTTTTATGTAATATTATTTTATTTTTATCTTTTTTTTTTGTTTTTTAAATCACAATGGGGGACTGATGAAAATATAAATTTTATTTAGTTTGAATTTTTTGCATTAATTTTTAAAAAATAGGGATAAAAATTAAATATACTACATATAAGGAGAAAATTTTAAAGTTGGAGAAAATTTAAAAGGATGAGAATTTATTATGTTAATATTGATTATATAAAAAAGTTTATTTTTGAGTGTGATGAGTAAAAAAGGGGAAATTAAGTACTACTAAGCCATGTAGGGATTTTTATTTTAAATTTAGTTAAACTTTTCAATTTCTTTATTTCTTTATCTATTTCAAAAAAGGGGATATTTTTGAGTTATTAACTCATTTAATTTATTTGTTTCAAAAATAATATTTTATTTTATATAAACTTCATCTAACATGAGTTTTTTATTTTTTGTGGTAATACAGAATGAATTTTTGGAAACTAAATTACCAGATAACTTAATAATTTTTTTGAAAGTCTTGTGATATGAAATTTCATCACATAATTTGATTCATTAGATTTAATATCACCATTGTAGTTACTAAAAACAAATTTATAGATAAATAAACAAGATGAGTTCATTGGTGGATGGATAAATTGATGTCATTATAGTTAGAACTAACTCTAATATTTTCAAAAAACTAACCATTGGAGTTTCTTTCATAATTTTCTATAAATAGAATTTCAAATCAAGTTTCATTATTAAAATTAATACACAATAGTTTTTGAGTATGGTAAAATTTATTGGTCATTGGAATCATCTCAATATCTTATTTTTGATATCTCTTCCAATCAATGTAATAATTTTCATTCTGAGTGTTTCTTACTGAGATTTGTGCCTTCTGAGGATTTATTGTAGTGATATTAATATTTCTATTATAACTTTTTATTTATTGATCATATAAATAGAAATATTATGGGGATATAATGATATATATTAGTAATTTATGGTGTTGGTAATAAAGATACCATAGGCTAGTTTAGTCAGGGATTTTAGGGATTGTAATATTAACCTTATAATAGGTATAAAATTAGGGAGACCTTATAATAGGTTGAAATTTATGGTTAAATTAAATCCAGTTTAATGATCAACCTTTAAAAAAATTCAAAAAGTTTTGTTTTATAATATCATTTATAAAAGAGTTTTGTTTAAAAACCGAACTTTTTTTATTTTTGTAAAACTTCTATTGTATTCATTTTTGAACTACCACTTATTTAAATTTTATATTTTCACTTCTTAAATTACTGTTGTCAAATTTTTATTAAATTTTAACCCATTTATCTTTATTTCTTTAATAATACATACTAGAGTTTGTATTTACAATACATATTCTATTTTTAATCTCATCTATAAATTTTTTGTAATTTTATAAATCTAGACATATTAAAACCAGAGGTTTGGATTAAACTATTTAATTTTTAAAACTTGATACAATCATAGAAAATTTTGTTAATATCCTCAATCAAAAATTAAGTAGACATATTATATTCACATAACATAGATTTATAAATTTATTGTATGGTCATATTCCACCTTTTAATAACACCATTATATTGAGGTGTCCTTGAAGAAGAGAAACTATGTTTAATGTCATGTTTTGTGATAAATTAATTGAATTCATGATTCTCAAACTCTCCCTCATGGGCACATCTCAAGAAAAAAAATTATCATTTTTCCATTTTTTACTAGACTACATAAATTTTAAAAAAAAATGCATGATTAACTCTTAAGAATTAAAAATTAAACCAAGTAAATCTAGAAAATTCATCAACTAAAACATAAGAAAAAGACTTTCTACTTAGGTTTTAAGTTCCAAATGAGCCAAAAATTCCATGTGAATAGTTTCTAATGGAATATAAGTAGTAACCTTTTTAATTGGTTTAAAATATAATTTATGTTTTGACCCATTTGGAATGCAATACATAGTTTCTTATTACTCAATTTAAGTTTAGAAAAATCAAAAATCAAGTTCTCCTTACTCAATTTCTTCAAATGAGAAATATTTCAATGTCTAAATATCCAATTACAAATCTATAATCATTTTTTCAGCACTCAAATAGTTCATATTCTATTTAAAAAAATAATTTATATATATGGTGTAAAAAATTTATAATGAGCAAACTTTTTATTATATGACTATTATATCATTTTGAATATAAATAACATAATATTAATTCATTTCATAATCAAAAGGTTTAGGATCTTGGTAAAATTAGGCTTATACGTCACTTATATATAATTAAACTTAAAAATTATTTAAATACTTTTAATTCATTTTCCAAAAAGATATTAGGTTCTCATTAGAATGTGTAATCATCTGGGGATATACATCAAAGAAAATGGTGAGCTGAAATCCATGAAAAGAAGGAATTAGAGACATGGATAAATAGTACACGGGTGATCATAATCATCATCATCATATCATAAGTATAGTATCACCATCATAATCATGGGGGAATTTGAAAAAGTTATGGAACTTGTCATATTAATAATAATAAAGCATCATAACATAGCGTTCAAATACCACACATAGTTTTTAACAAAGTTACTTTTCTAAAGGGCCTTAATTTGGACATTTATAACTTTATTGGTTTTAATGAAATAGACTTATCCATTTGTAAATGGACTCATCCTTCCAAAAAAAGCTAACATCATGTTCACATATATTATATGTGAATAAATAATAACATCATAGTCATGAACAAAGATATCATCATGTTCATACATAATAAACATAATATAATGATATATATCACATTACCCAATTCATTTTGGGGATATATAATTTCAATCCCACCTGTTACATCATAAAATTTTTATAATAATGAATTCCATAAGGAAAGTAATCATATAACAATTTTAGTCATAAAATAAACCCATGGAAATGAATAGGTTTCATAAAGGTTTGGTAAAGAATACATTCATGAATAAACTTTGGGGTTGTATAATTAAAAACAAATATATATATTTTTGAATAAAATTTCATCATTCGAGTGGAGAAGAAATATCTCAAGATGATTCACTATAGTTTTATCAAATATGAAGTCTCTTTGAAAAAATATTTTCCTTAGAAATCATTTTGAAATGGTAAAAACAAGTATATACGAAGAAAGATAAGATAAAAAATATTGAAATGGCATTTTAAAAATACTATATGGATATCCATATAGAAAATAATATAAAAATGAGATAAATCAAAAGAGAGGGAGTTGGGTTTGAGAATCCCATGACCTTACATCCTGATTTATTTTTTCCCATTTTCACCTCCTATATAATGAATATAGGTTTATTAGAAAATGGAACTAGAAGATAATTATTTTCATTATTACAACTATTTATCAATTATAATCCGTGGATTTCATTCCTTAATTTGATTTGTCAAAGGTGAAATGTTTAGATATTATATTTTCTTTAAAATATCTCGTATTACTTTGATTTAATAATCCTTCTTTATTGGTATTTACACATTATTAATATTAGCTCTAGAAGAATAGAAATAAATATATTTAAACTTTTATATATTATAAATATTTTTTTATAATCATCCATAGTGGTTGTGACAATTATAGAGTCAACAAAGTCCTCACATGCAGTTGACCGGCCGTCGATGGGGCATTGTCAAAATAAGGGGAAAGAGAATTATGAGATATAAATTCATCATAAATATAGTCATTACAATAAATAAACATTATTAATATAATTTTAACTTATTAAAAAATAAATATTATAAGATTTGGCTTTGAAAGGAATAGAGATAAAGCAGAATAGAAGAGGAAAATGATAGAAAGTATTGATTAAAACAAACCCACTTCTTGACGTTGCTTCTTTTTTAAGGAACTAAATTAATTGAATTCTTGGAATTTTATTACTCAAATAAATCCCTGATGATTCTAAGGGTACTAAAAGAGGTTTTTTTGTGATTATTTTTATCTAGTAAGTGTAAATAAAGGGGTTTTCCAAGGGGAGGGAGAAGGGATATTTATACTTTAGGACAATGGTATTTTTATGATAAAATATTGGATAACATATAATTTACATGATAAACATTTTAATAGTGATATTTTTAAAATTTTACGACATATTTGAATAAAATAAAATTATTTTTGTAATTTAAAGCCTTTTTAAAACTAAATTTGATGTTTTATTAAAAAGAGAAGTGGAAATATGAGAAATTGTTATTTTAATGGAATACTTTAGATTTTAGAATTTCGAAAATAATTTTTAGGTTTAGAAAAAAAATTTATGGTATTAAAACGACTAATTTATCCCATTAAATATAATTATGTTTAATTTATCATTTTTATAGTTTATTAGGTCATTATTATATCATGAATGGTGTAATTTAAATCACACCGGCTCTAAAAAACAATACTTTTACTATTCACCGAAAAAATGAAGTATTTCATAAGAGTACCAAAAAATCACCCTTATAAAATTTTTATGTGTTGTTTTCAAAAAAAATTAATTTTTTCAAAAATAATTATATTTCATATGAAATTTTAATTTTTAAAATACAAAATTATTATTTCTTCAAAATAAATAAAATTATTTTTTATTAAAAATTTTCTTATAGTTTCTTTGAGTTTTAAATATGGATATTTATTTTATGGAATTATAATATTTATATTTTTTAAATTTAATCATGAAAAAATATTTTTTATTTTAAATTTTCTTATTTTTAGGTCAAATCGTTATTCTAATCATCTAGTTACTATTCCTAATGATCATGATTATATTCCAGCAATCACATTACTATTCTAATGGTCACATTACCTCTGATAAATACATATTTATTCCATCATAATAATTCACTACAAATAACCCTATGTATTTATATTTACCTTTTCTAACATGTTGATTGGTTTACTAATATTTTGTTTTTTTCCATAGTGTTGTTCGTGAAGGTGATAATTCTAACAGATTTGAAAAATCCAAATTTTTCCATCATATTTTTTCTATTTCTTATTTTTTCACATTTTAATATTTTTAATTATCATGGATTTAATTTTTGACTAGTGTAAGAATATTTATTAAGGAAATAAATTTTTTTTTCTTTCCATGTTTTGTATGTGTATAATAAAATATAGTATAATATAACACAAATTTATTCAGAAAAAAAATAATTAATAAAGTCTAAGTCATCTCATTCTTAACCCTTTATTAATTTAATCCCTAAATTTTAAACTCAGATTCTTGGTTGATAATAGATGATGGTACTTATACTTCATTTTTTTCTCAAGTTCCCATGTTATCTCTTTGGATTTATGGTTCCGCCACAACACTTTTACAAGGTGAGTTGTCCTATTCCGTAGAAATTTTTTTGTATGGTCCAATATCTTTACTAAATACACCTCATAAGGGAGGTAATTCTCTAGTTGTACCACCATCAGATTCATTGCATGTGAGGGATTAGGTATGTGCTTACTCAGGAGATATATGAGGAACACATCATGTACCTGAGCCATGTTTGGTGGAAGTGATATAAAATAGGCTATTATTCCTATATGATCAAGGATCTCAAAGTGGTCAATGTATCTAGGTTTGATTATTTGTTTCAATACAAACCACATGACTCTCTTCCATGGTAATATTTGAAGAAAAAAATTATCCCTAAATTCAAAATATAAATCCCTTTGATGGTTGTTATCATAGATCTTCTTCCATCTCTAGGAATATTTTATATGTTTTTGGATCACTTGAACCTTTTTTTACACCTATTTCAAAATATTGTGTCCAAATATCTTTTTTCACCAAATTCAACCCAACATGTATGAGTTCTACATCACCAATTGTATAGAGATTTACATAGTTCTATTTGAATACTCAGTTGAAAGTTTTTGTTGTATGAAAACACAACCAATGTGATATGTTTATCCCGTACTCCTTTTAATTTCATGGGGCATTCTATCATCATGTATTTGAGTGTTTTAATGTACATTTCAGATTATCCATAAATTTAAGGGTGATAGGTCATACTAAAATGAAATTCTGTATTAAGAGGTTAAACTTGTATCATGATTAGATATGATTAAAATAGGATCCCCATGAAGCTTTACCACTTATGTTACATATATCTTAGTATGTTAGTCAAGAGATAAATCTCACTAAATAGTGATGGAGTGGGAAGTTTTTTGATTTTATCCACCATAAACAAAATTGCATTGCTAGATTTATATGTCTTTGAGAGAATAGTAAAAAAATGCATGGTAATGTTCTCCCATTTACATGTTCGTATGAGAAATGGTATCATCATCCCCTTGTAATTTTGTATCTCTTATTTAACTTGTTGACATACTAATCACAATGAGTTGTACTCAGCGATCTGCATTTTCATGATCTCACACCTAAAGTGATATCAAGGATCCTAGTATATCTTGGTAATTATAGGATAAATAGAGAATTATGAGAATTATGCATTATCTAATAGCTCTTTCTTTATCTCAGTTGATGAAGGTACAACAACTCTATTTCCAAACCAAATAAATCCATCTTTATCAAAGTGTAATTCATGAAGCTTTGCTTGCTTTACAGGTTTCACCATCTTTTAAAGTTAAAAATAATCTTATTCTTCCTACTTTAACTTCTCTTAGATATATGTTTGGACAATAATTTGAGAAAAATAATATTTCTTCCCTACTGTTATGATTTTAATACCAACATTTTATATATCCATAAAGATAGTGTCTTTCTCAATCTGCATCATGGATAGTGTAGTTGGTTATTTTATACTAAGAGAAACAACTAAATCATTTTTCTATTACATAATAGTAGTAAATACATCAATCATAGTCCTCGATCATCTCTAACCATAATTATTTATTCATATTGATACCTTTGTATGTTAATATATACCTTAGACTCTTGTGATCTATACATATATCACACTTCACACCATAGACGTAGTGCTAAATGTACCAGGTTCATAGTGGAAGATGATGGTATGGGTATTTTAAAATTTTTCATCATCAAAATGATATTAATTTTCATATCCAAGGATATTATCCCCGATATAGTAAAAGGATCTTACGTAAATTAGATCACATAAACATAAAGCAAAAAACATACCCTTTTTATATCTGAATCCACGCTCAACATTTACTTTTTTTCAGTGATTTTTATATGAAGGATCTAAAGAAAAACCTCTCTAGATCATCCACGCACATTTTAAAAATATTTTGGAATGTCGATCATCGAATTATGATTGCTAACATAGAAATATAACAATGCCTTCGACATCACGACAATCACCGCATCGACATGCCTTCGATCCATGAGGGAGAATTTGATCTAAACACCTAGATCAAGATTATAAGTCCTCATCATCAAGAATTACATAATCTTGAGTTAAATCAAGAATTTTACATTGAATATCTTTTTAGGTTTAGAGTTTTTGAGAATTAGGCCATAAATATTACATTACATTTCAAAAATTACAAAGTAGGTGCTTCTTCTCGATCTAATTTTTTTTAGAAAAATAAAACTCTTAAAATAAAACATGAATTACTTTCATGATATAAATATTCTTTAATTTTTCATTTATATTAACATTCCTTATACCCAGGGAAAAACTGTATCACCCTAAGCTTCCACGGTACACTTTTCTTTGAATAATACAGTAGCATGTGTCGTACGCAAATTCGAGTTCTAACACACACCACAACCAATCAAACTAGCCGTTATGAATAGTAATACCCACTTTTGGAAATTATATATATTTTATCTTTCAAAATGGAATTCATTTTTGGATTTGGAATATCTAAATTAGCTTAGGGTGTATTTTTGGTACTTTTCTGATAAGTTTCATATTTTGATGAATAGTGAAAATTACTAAATTTTAATTAAAAAAAATTAATAAAAATAATTAATAGTGATAAATTATGAATTTGACTGATTTTAGAGTATAATTAGATTATATTTTTTCCATTTAATCCAATTTTGGCCATTGGATATAAATTCAGATTTAAAATTGATATAAGAAAGTGTCAATCTTTTGACAGTTATTATCTCTTAAAAACACGCTTTTTGTTTTAACAACGGGAATTAATTTTCATTTAATTTCTGGCACTTCTGTGTTTTTAATTTAGAAAAAAGGATTCCATATTTATAATTAAGAGGTACAAATTTTTTAAATAGGTAACTTTTATTTTTAGACATTTTGAATAATTACTTCGGTAAATATTTTATTTACCGTGGTTAAAGGGTAAATCTAGAAAATAAGGGTAAAAAAATAATATTATAATAATAACCCTAAAACATGTCCTAACCCTTTTTGTTGATACATGTACAACCATGGTCATCTTTGGGTTCATTTTGGGACCCCATGGATCCACTTGTAAGTGATAATGACACTTTATATTAATTAATTTAAACTAAATACAAAAATGACATAAGCATATATCTTTTAGCAAAACAATTTTTACATCGGGTTGTATATGTTATATTTTTGACTAAAAATATTCATTATAAATATAAAAATATTTCCTACATAATGGTATTTTATTTATAATTTTTAGACATTGAATAATTAAATTTATTTATGACACAATAATGATGCAGTATTTTCCTTATTAATGCAAGAATCAAATAATTGGTATTATAAATGTTAAAATAAATATAATTTGAAATTTTTGATGACATACACGAATTTTATTGGTCAATATGACATGATATTATTTCTTAAATGAATTTTTTTCTAATTAATAAATTTTTTAAGACTTTAACAAAAATCAATTATTAAATAATGTCAAAATTGACATAAAAGAGTTTTTAAAACAAATATTATATTATTAATTCATATTATATTCCTAAAAAATATAAGGTTCAGCCAAAGGACTTATATAATGATATGTGTATCATTAATGGATCATTGTGAGTCACTTAGAAGTATACAGTAATTTTATTAACCATATAATATAAAAATACAAAGTGACATGGTAAATGTCAAACTATTTAACTAAGTGTTAAATATTAATGATAAGGTTAATATAGTGACCCAAACCTGTCTAAAATATATTGGATGAAATTATTTCGACCCATCCCCACCTTATACTTTTAATAATACACTTTGGAGACATTAAAAACTGAATATGAATTTATTATAAATTAATACTTTAAGTTTTTTCCTAAAGAGCCCCTCTTCCCCCTTATAAAAGGACACCACTTCTAACCAATTATTCATACCTTCAAAGCCTTTTGGTTCGACCAACCCCTAACCAATTATTCTCACAAATTCCCTCACTTAAACATATAGGCCTTCCTTTAGTCATCAATCCAACCTAAGTAGCCCTTTTGATCAAATAAAAAGGAAGAACCCGAAGAAGAGGTAATGTTTTCACCACCCTCTTTCAAGTTCCTTTCTTCTTCCACTTCTTATTTCTTTGATATTTCCAATATAAAATAATAAAACCAGTATATTCTATATAATTTGATGTTATTATAAATATGGTACAACCATATTCAGTATTATATCCATCCTTTGAATGACATTTCACCATACGTGTGTATGTACGGCTTACCGTCTCCACATCGTGGTGTAATTGTTATTCAAAACATTATTATTTGGATGGGTGTGATAATGATGTGTAATTGAAGTAAATAATAAATATAACATTATAATTATTATTTATATATGATATAACATCCAATTATATATGATTTTAATATAACAATAATGATATTGTCGCTCGTGTGTACGTACGGACTACCGTCTCCACGAACGTTGTGAGATTCATTCCCCATCGTATCCATTGAAGAATAATTTTCATTTGATGGTTAAATATAATTTTTAAAGACTTAATATTATTTTTTATATGAATAAGATACAACCTATCCATTACAAACACGTCTTACGTAACAAAGCATATAAAGGAAAACGAATCAGTTAACACCCGAAACAATGATAATACAAAGATATTATTAACAAAGCAATGTTAAAAGATCATATATGATATCATATTAATGTATATGATTCTTGTATAATTTAATAACAATTATTTCACCATTATACAGGAGGTTAAACTACCCTCGACCAAGGAAAAGTACTAGGTAAGGTTTTATTTCACAATCTCTTCATTATCCAAGGTTGTTTATACATAATTATCTTCTAGGACCTCTTTATCATCCACATCCATATTTCATAAAAATATATTTCAAATCATTATTACTATTTTACATACTATGGGTTAAAGTCATTTATACCCTTGTTTGAATTTTTATAAGAAGTTTATAAAGGAATCTTTTTTTCGTTTTCCAAACAAGGTCCTTCTTAACCTTTTCGACAAAATTAAGTTAAGAATGTATTTTTTTAACTTATATGGCGGGTGAAACTACTTTCCGCCATTATAAAATTGTCAAATATTCCCTTACAAGCTTATAAGAATATTTTCAAGGTAAATTTTTTCTTTTATAATTATGTAACTTTTAAATTATTTCAAAAAAAGAGATATTTCTCTAAAATAGTTTTGATTTCATCTATGTCAATATCCTTTGATGGATTTTAAGCTTATTTGATTATGATTTATTATGATATAAAACATCCATATTGTATTGAAGGTTTTGTGTTGTGTTTGACTGTGGATGTGTTATTTTTATACCATTCATGGTTTATGAAGAAAGTATTGACATTTCGTATGCTATTTTTAATAAAAATGTTTAAGTTATGTTTAAACCTGTTTATATGAGAAATTCATTGGACTTACTAAGTAACGGGTGTAGCCCTCTTTAGCTCCTCGATGAATTGGTAGGTCTTATAAGACAAACTAGTGTCTTGGCACAAGGCCTTGACAAAATTTTATTTGTAGTCTTGGCACAAGGCCTTGACTTTGTGGTTATGATAGTCTGGCATTATGCATTCCATCATTATGAAAGTGGTTATTGATATTGCACGTGATTATTCGACTATTATAATATCCATGTGAATAAGTAAAAGGCATTATTTCATTTTATTGTTTCCATATTATGTGGAACTTCATGTTTAAAAGGACTTTTTTAGTTATACATTTCCTTAAATGTTAGTGCTTATTTATGAAAGTTTCTGCTATATTGTTATCCTTACTGAGCATCTGACCTCACCCCTTTCTATGTTTTATTTTTCCCAGGATGTGAAGAAGAATTTTATGAATGACCTACAGGGATAGTCTGAGGGGATATGATTATGTACTATGGAGACTATGTTATTGTAGTTTTTCACTTTATGATGTAATATAACATTTATGAATGTATCTAGTGTTTCCAAGGCTACTAAAATAATCGGTCATTCAAGACTTGATCTTTTGTTATCATGCCAATGTTATGTAATAATGCACCGACTCTGGGTAACTAGGTTTGGGGTGTTACAGTTGTTATCAGAGGAAGTTTAGTACAAACATTGGGAGCAAGATTTAGATAAACTATGATTAGAGCATATAGACCTAAGATGGACTTTGAGGATTAGTATATAATACATTCCTAGAATTTTGGTATTGTAGAGATTTTGTGAGTTTTCTGGGAAATACATCCATGTCTGGATATGATCAGGTAGAGGCTGCTCTGGAATAGATGTACTTAGGGGTAAAACCCGAAAACACCAATTTGAGCTAGACTCAAACGGGAACTGGTGCACGAAAATGGGCCTTACTGCACTCTTGGTTATGACACTCCTGGGGGATATGCTTAGGATAATTCTCATTTTCTTTACAAACCATTATGAAGGTTTTATGAGTATATACTTACTCAAAGAAAACATTTTTATGATTATGTATTATATACATAAACTGTTCAATTCATGTTAGGTGTTTTACAAGCTTGGATTTATGTATTACGATTCATAAACTAATCTAGTGTATGTCATTGTTTAGAAATGGCATGCAGTGGAAGAAATGGAAACTGTATCAATGCACTCACTCCATGTAGGGATTTTCCTCCTGCTCAAGATAATTATAATGGAGCTGGTGATAGAACTAGTTCTGATCATCTTATCACCATACTAGGACAACTCACTCGGGTTATGAATAATAACCTTACTCCTATGGAGCAACCAGATCCACAGTGTGGATGATCAATGTTAGATCGCTTCATGAGGCAACAACCACCAACATTCAATGGGAGTACAAATCCCTTAGTAGATGAGTAGTGGATAAATTCCTTAGAGAAAATATTCCATGCCTTGGAGAGTAGTGAAAGGAAAAAAGTTATCATGGAAGTTTACCACCTCACTGGAGATGCTGACCAATGGTGGTCATTGATTCAAAACAAAAAGGAAGATGATGAAGCATCAAATATGGAATGGATGGAGTTCAAAGAGATTTTCTTAGAAAAATACTTTCCACGTGACCATCGAGAAAATATGGAAAGGTAATTTCTGAGTCTGAGACAAAAGGAGGATGACAATGTCGCAAAGTATGATGATAACTTTAAAAGGTTATCAAGGTATGTTGCTGATTATATACGTAACCCAATATGTAAGATTGATCATTTCTTTGATGGGTTAAAACCATTTCTCTGTCGAGCATTGGTCTCACAATCCTTCTCGTCAAACGAAGATATTTTCTCATGTGCTATCAAGACAGAAAAAGAATTATCTATGTCTTATGACTTTAAAGCAAAGTAAGAGAAGAAGAGATCTGCTGACCACTCCAGAAATGGAAATAAAGGGATGAAGGGAAAATTTGATTATCCATCCTACAGTAAATGTGGGAAGAAACACCCTAGTACTTTCTTGAAGGGAATGAGAGTGTGTTATAAGTGTGGTGAAAAAGGCCACCAAGCTCATGATTGCAAGGGAAAGAAATTTTTTGTCAATGTGGAATGCTATAATTATAGAGAAATGGGGAATTATGAAAATGAATGTCCTAAGAGTCAGGGGAACTTACCTTAAAAAATTCCAAGGGATCAAGGCCAAGCTTATGCTATCACTACTGCTGATGTTGAAGCTTCGAAAGACGTGGTGGAAGGTAATTTAATGGTTTCATCAAGTTTAGAAAATGCTTTATTTGATTCTGGATAATCGTATTATTTCATATATTTCCATTTTTCTAAGAAAATTAGATATTTCCAATTTTATTTAACAAGGGAGTTGTCAGTTAAAACTCATAAGGGAAGTATCATTGCTACAAAGTTCTGTGGATCCATTCCCGTTAGGGCATATAAGTGTTCTTTATCTGCTGATATCATCATCATACCCATGATTTAATTTGATATAATCCTCTATATGGACTGGCTTTCAGACCATGATGTGAAAATTTATTGTAAGAAGAATGAGTTTATGATTTTTGAGGATGATGTTAAAGAACACCTTATCTTTAGAGCAGAATCGTCACCACATGATTCTTACCTAGATCCAACCCCAGTTGCTCAACTAAATTCAATTATTTGGGGAGGAAGAGAATTAAATAACTATGGGTAAAAAAAGGAATATTCAAATAGAGTATGTACCTATTGTGAAAGAATATATAGATGTGTTTCTGGAAGATTTACTTGGACATCCTCCAGAATGAGAAATTGAGTTTTTCATTGATTTAATTCCTGGTTCAAGACCTATATCAAAGACCCCTTATATAATGGCCATTGTGGAATTAGTTGAACTAAAGAAACAAGTAGAGGAATTGAGTAATAAGGGATTTATTCTCCCTAGTGTTTCTCCATGGGGAGCCCCTGTCCTTTTTGTTAAGAAGAAAGATGGATCTAGGAGGATATGTATCAACTACAGGGAAATCAATACTATAACAATAAATAACAAGTATCCCCTACCTCACATTGATGATTTATTTGACCAACTACATGGAGCTCAATACTTTTAAAATATTGACCTTCGATTTGGATACCATCAGTTGTGTGTGAAGAAGGAAGACATTCTGAAGACAGCATTTCAAACCAGTTACAGGCATTACGAATTTACAGTAATGCCTTTTGGATTGACTAATGCACCCTTTGTATTCATGGATTTAATGAATAGATTTTTCAAGGAATATCTCAATGATTTTGTGGTGGTGTTTATTGATGATATCTTAGTATACTCCAAAAGCTACGAAGATCATGAAAATCACTTTCTCATTATCCTGAAGGCTCTTAGAAGACATGAATTATATGGGAAGTTTATCAAGTGTGAATTATGGCTTTAGGAGATCTATTTTCTTGGCCATATTGTCTCTAAGGATGGAATCTCTATTGATCTTTTTAAGACAAGATAAATTTAAGAATGGCCAGCACCAATGAGTATAACTGAGGTACGCAGTTTTATTGGCTTAGAAGGTTATTATCGGAGTTTTGTCCAAAACTTTTCAGGATTGGCTAACCCATTAATAAAGCTCACACATAAAGGGGTTAAATTTGTTTGGACAAAAGAGTGTGAAAAATATTTTAAAGAATATAAGAGAAGATTATTCAATGCTCCTATATTGACTCTACCATCGGGGAATGATGGGTTTATTATTTATATTGATGCTTTAAAGAAAGGACTTGGTTTTGTCCTTATGCAGAATGATAGAGTTATTGCCTATGCATCACGACAGCTAAAAATTCATGAGAAAAACTATCCTACTCATGATCTTTAGTCAGCAGCTGTAATCTTCGCTTTAAAGATTTAGAGACACTATCTCTATGGTGAGAAATGTGAGATTTATACTGATTACAAGAGTTTGAAGTATATTTTCTCACAAAAAGAACTCAACATGAGGCAAAGGAGATGTCTTGAACTACTCAAGGATTATGATTGCATGATACACTACCACCAGGGGAAGGAAAATAATGTGGAAGATGCCTTGATCAGAAAGGATCATGGAGTTTTGAACAAGATGAGAGTTGAGAGGGATCCTATTTTCACGGATCTAGTAAAGTTGGATATGGTAATAACCATGAAATTTGATACATTGATACTTTTTCAAATGGTTTCCAAAACATCTTTACTAGAAAGGATAAAGAGTTCTCAGACCGATGATAAAGAGTTCCAAAAGAAGATTAAAGTTGTGAATGATGGGAGATTGAATGACTTTGTGTATAAAGATGGAATTTTGAAATTTGGGAAGAGACTTTGTGTTCCTGATATACCTGATCTAAAAAGAGAATTTTTAGATGATTCTCATAGCTCCAATTTCTCTATACACCCTGGGAGCACCAAAATGTATAGAGATTTGAAGGAAGATTTTCGGTGGGACAACATGAAGAGGGAGATTTCTGATTTTGTGTCTAGATGTATGGTTTGTCAACAAGTGAAACCTAGAAGGGAACAGCCTGGAGGAGTCATGCAACCTCTTCCCATACCGGAGTGGAAATGGGATAATATTATTATGGACTTTGTCATGGGGCTACCAAAGACTCCTATAAGGAATGATGCAATATGGGTTATTGTTGATCGTATTACCAAGTCAGCACATTTTTTTGCTATAAGAAAGGATCTACCACTTGAATGTCTAGAAAGACTATATATTAATAAAGTTGTGAGACTTCATGGAGTACCCCTATCGATTGTTTCTGATTGTGATCCCTGTTTTACTTCAAGATTCTAGAAAAGTCTTCAGAAAGCCCTGGATACTAAACTTCATTTGTGCACTGCTTACCACCCCCAAACTGATGGAAAATCAGAAAGGACTATTCAAACCTTAGAGGACATTTTTAGATCATGCTCACTTGACTTTCAAGGTATGTGGGATCAATATTTACCTTTGGTAGAATTTTTCTATAATAATATATTCCATTCAATTATTCGGATGGCATCATATGAATCATTATACGGAAAGAGATATCGCACACCAACCTGTTGGGACGATGTTGGTGAAAGAAAACTCGTAGGCCCGAAACTGGTGGACAAAACGATGGAAAAGGTGAAGGTAATCCAAAACCACATCAAAGCAGCTCAAAGTAGGCAGAAGAGCTATGCTGACAACCAAATGAAGGATTTGGAATTTCGGTTTGGAGATTATGTTTTCTTGAAGGTATCTCCATGGAAGGGTGTTATACATTTCAGTAACAAGGGAAAATTAAGTCCTAGGTACATCGGACCATTTGAAATTCTAGAATGAATTGGGGCTGTAGCTTACCATTTGCTAATGCCGCCAAGCCTCTCCAAAGTTCACGATGTGTTCCATGTATCACTTTTGAGAAAATACATGCCTGACCCAACACATGTACTCGCCTACAAGGAATTAGAACTGGAACCCGATCTGTCTTATTGTGAATAGCCTGTCAAGATTCTTGATACGAGAAAACAAGTGCTGAGAAACTGGATAACTCATCTGGTAAATGTGCTATGGAGAAATCGTAAGATGGAAGAGGCAACGTGGGAACCTGAGGAACTTATAATGAAGAACCACCTGATTCTTTTCATGCAGTAGTATTCTAGAAATTTTGAGGATGAAATTATTTGAAGGAGGGGAGAATGTAATACCCCAAGCTTCCACGGTATGCTTCTCTTTGAATAATACAGTAGTGTGTGTTGTACGGAACTTCGATTTCTAACACACACCACAACCAATCAAACTAGGCATTATGAATAGTAATACCCACTTTTTCAAATTTTATACATTTTATCTTTCAAAATGGACTTCATTTTTGGATTTGGAATATCGAAATTAGCTTAGTGTGAATTTTTGGTACTTTTCTGATAACTTTCATATTTTGATGAATAGTGAAAATTACTAAATTTTAATTAAAAACAACTTTTTTAATCGAAATAATAAATAGTGATAAATTATGAATTTGAGTGATTTTAGAGTATAATTAGATTATATTTTTTCCATTTAATCCAATTTTGGTCATTGGATATAAACTCAAATTTAAACTGAACATAAAAAAGTGTCAATCGAACCAAGTTGATCTTTATAGATCCACCTTAATCTTTGAGTTATTTTATAAACTTTTCTAGAAAAATAATATAGGTTTTTTCTTCCCAAAATTCTGACGGGAGCCTCTGAGCGGCGGCATCTCCTCCCTCTCTCCTGCTAGGGTTTTTTTCCTTCGGTTTCGTTCCCTCTCCTTCTCCGGCATGGCATGGCATAGGTTGGCAAAGACGGCCTCAGCTTGGCGTCGGCGACCTACAGTGAAGCCTGGCAAGACTCCATTTGAATGCACCTTCTCAGCAAGGGTGTAGGCAAAGATTATATTCTGGAAGTGTTGCCTCGGTGGAGGGTCGATCATGGCTTCGTCTTTTCTTGCGAATTCTCCAGCGGCATGGATCTGGCTTCGGATGCCCTGCTCAGCGAGTTTTAGGCACTCGTTTCGTGTTGGTTCTCATATTGGTGTCGGCAGGCGATGGCTACGGCTGAGATGGTTTCCTTTCGGGCGTGGCTCGGTGCTGGCCCTGATGTTGCACGGAGGGGGAGGGGCTCTAGGTTCTGGATTATGGCGTCCTGCGTCATCCTCGTAGGTCTGATTTCGTTTAATTTCTGGTTTGGAAGTTATTGAGTTGTTGTGGTGGTTGAATTCGTGTCTTCCCTGGGTGTGTCTGCTTCTTGGTATGAATGTTGTTTCCGGCGGACTTCTGTTCAAAGGTTCTTGATTCCGAATTATCATCAGAGAGTGCTCAAGATGGGGTTTAGAGCTTCGAGTTTTCACTAGTATGATGTGTTTTGGGTTTGAATGTTTGAGGGTGAATGGTCTTGTCCATCGGTTCTAGCCCGTCTTTGTATGGGACAACTTGTCATTGACCGTCAGAATGGTGGAAACTGGACTTTATGTTGTATATGTTGGGATGCGTATTTCTTTATTGTTTGATCTATTTTTTTTTGAATTTTGGACTGCTGGAGCAATGTGTGATGTCTTAAGTCCCTGAAGTCATGTATCTTGGTTTCTCACTTTTTCCTTAAAAGTGTTTCCTTAATAAAAAGGTTAATTTTCAGTCAGTATTATCTCTTAAAAACACGCTTTTTGTTTTAACAATGGGAATTAATTTTAAATTAATTTGTGACACTTTTGTATTTTGAATTAGAAAAATGGTTTCCATATTTAGAATCAGAAGGTCCAAATTGTGTAAATAGGTAA
Source organism: Viscum album (assembly GCA_963277665.1). Taxonomy (NCBI): domain Eukaryota; kingdom Viridiplantae; phylum Streptophyta; class Magnoliopsida; order Santalales; family Viscaceae; genus Viscum; species Viscum album. The sequence goes on along the minus strand of OY728150.1, from coordinate 1,927,899,783 downwards.
CTTTTATATTTAGACATTTTGAATAATTACTTCAGTAAATATTTTATTTACAGTGGTTAAAGGGTAAATATGGTAAATAATGTTAAACAATAATATTATAATAATAATAAATTACCCTAAAACGTGTCCTAACCATATTGGTTGATACATGTCCTACCATGGGAATATTTAGGTGGATTTTGCGACCCCATGGATCCACTTGTAATTGATAATGACACTTTATATTAATTAAGTTAAAGTAAATACAAAAATGACATTAGCATATATCTTTCAGAAAAACAATTTTTACATAGAGTTATATATGTTATATTTTAGAATATAAATATTCTTTAGAAATCTAGAATGATTTCCTACATAATGGTATTTTATTTATAATTTTTATAGATCTAATAATAAAATTTATTTATGACATAATAATGATGCTGTATTTTCCTTATTAATGAAAGAATCAAATAATTGGTATTATAAATGTTAAAATAAATATAATTTGAAAGTTTTGATGACATCAACAACTTTTATTGGTTAATATGACATGATATTATTGCTTAAATGAATTTTTTTTGAATTAATAAATTTTTTAAGACTTTAACAAAAATCAATTATTAAATAGTGTCAAAATTGACATAAAATATTTTTTAAAACAAATATTATATTATTAATTCATATTATATTCCTAAAAATCAAATTTTTGGTCAAAGGACTTATATAATGATATTTTTATCATTAATGGACCACTTGGGGTCTCTTGGAAGTATATAGTAAGTTTATTAACCATATAATATAAAAATAAAAAGTGACATGGTAAATGTCAAACTATTTAACTAAGAGTTAAATATAAATGATAAGGTTAATATAGTGATCCCAACCTTTCTAGAATATATTTGATGAAATTATTACAACCCATCCCCACCTTAGACTTTTAATAATCCACTTTTGAGCCATTATAAACCGAATATGAATTTATTATAAATTAATACTTTAAGTTTCTTCCTAAAGAGTCCCTCCTCCCCCTTATAAAAGGACACCACTTCTAACCAATTATTCATACCATCAAAGCCTTTTGGATAGGCCAAACCCTGACCAATTATCCTATAAACTTCTCTCACTTCACCCTAGATTCATTCCTTTAGTCATAAATCCAACCTAAGGAGCACTTTTGATCAAATCAATAGGTAGAGCCCGAATAAGAGGTATTGTTTTCACCACCCTCTTTCAAGTTCCTTTCTTCTTACACTTCTTCTTTATTTGATATTTCCATTCTAAAATAATAACACCAGTATATTCTATATAATTTGATTTTATTATAAATATGGTACAACCATATTAATTATTCTATCCATACTTTTAATGACATGTCACCATACTTGTGTACGTACGGCTTACCGTCTCCACGTCGTGGTGTAATTGTTATTCAAAACATTATTATTTGGATGGATATGATAATGATGTGTAATTGAAGTAAATAATAAATATAAAATTATAATTATTCTTTATATATGATATATCATCCAATTATATATGATTATAATATCAAAATAATGATATTGTCATTCGTGCGTATGTACGGACTACCGTTTCCACGAACGCGATGAGATTCATTCCCCATCGTATCCATTCAAGAATAATTTTCATTTGATAGTTAAATATAATGTTTAAAGACTTAATATAATTCTAGATATGAATAATGTACAACCTATCCATAATAAACACGTCTTACATAAAAAATCATATAAAGTAAAACGAATAAGTTTACACCCGAAACAACTATAATAAAAAGATATTATTAAAAAAGAAATGTTAAAAGATAAAATATGATATCATATTAATGTATATGATTCTTGTATAATTTAATTACAATTATTTCACCATTATACAAGATGTTAACCTAACCTCTACCAAGGAAAAGTACAAGGTAAGGGTTTATTTCACAATCTCTTCATTATATGAGGTTTTTTATAAGTAATTATCTTCTGGGACCTCTTTATCATCCACATCCATGTTTCATAAAAATGTATTTCAAATCATTCTTACTATTTTAAAGAATATGGGTTAAATTCATTTATACTCTGGTTTGAATTTTTATAATAATTTTATAAAGTTATCTTTCTGTCATTTCCCAAACAAGGTCCTTTTTAACCTTTTTGACAAAATTAAGGTAAAAATATATTTTTTTAACTTATACGGCGGGTGCAGCTATTTTCCTCCTTTATAAAATCATCGAATAATCCCTTACAAGCTTATAAGAATATTTTCAAAGTGAATGTTTTCTTTTATAATTATGTGACTTTTAAATGATTTCAAAAAAAATAGATATTTCTCTCAAATAGTTTTGATTTCATCTATGTCAACATCCTTTGATGGATTATAAGATTATTTGAATTTGATTTATTATGATACAAAACTTCTATATTGTATTGAAGGTTTTTTGATGTGTTTGAATGTGTATGTGTTATTTTTATACCATTCATGGTTTATGGATAAAGTATTGACATTTCGTATGCTAGTTTTAATACGAATGTTTATGTTATGTTTAAACCTATTCATATGAGGAATTCATTGGACTTAATAAGTGACGGGTGGAGCCCGTTATAGCTCCTAGATTCATTGGTAGGTCTCATGAGAAAAACTAGTGTCTTGGAACAAGACCTTGAGAAAATATTATTTGTAGTTTTGGCACAAGGCCTTGACTATGTGGTTATGATAGTCTGGAATTATGCATTCCATCATTATGAAAGTGGTTATTGATATTGCATGTGATTATTCGACTAGTAGAATATCCATGTGAATAAGTAAATTGCATTATTTCATTTTATTTTTTCCATATTATGTTGAAGTTCAAGTTTAAAAGGCTTTTGATTTAGTTATACATTTCCTTAAATGTTAATGCTTATTTATGAAAGTTTTCGCTATATTGTTATCCTTACTGAGCATCTAATCTCACCCCTTTATATGTTTTATTTTTCCCAGGATGTGAAGAAGTATTTTATGACTGACATGTAGGGATAGTCTAATGGGATATGAGTGTGGACTATGGAGACTATGTTATTGTAGTTTTTCACTTTATGATGTAATGTAACATTTATAAATGTATCTAGTGTTTCCAAGGCTACTAAACTAATCGGTCTTTCGAGACTTGATGTTTTGTGATCATACCAATGTTATGTAAAAATGCACTGAATCTGGGTAACTAGGGTTGGGGCATTACAAAAACATTTCAAAAACTTGGTATGAGCATAAAAATCTTCGTAAGGTTTATAAAATAAAGAAATAAAACATTATCCCATTAATAAAAACAAATCAATGAGATCATACTTTTCAATCATAAAACATATGCTTTTTAACATAACTCTTAAAATCATAATATTTCTTAATAACACATTGAAATCATAAATCATAATGGAAACTTATGGCCTCCATAACATACTTACATTGTAGCTTTCACATCTGCATAGAGAGTTACGTTTGGAATACTCATCATGGTATATTCCCTAAATCTCTTAAGAGAAACATTAACGTTTACCTTTTTCATGTTACCCAATGCATTGGAGAGCTATCTTAGGCTCACCCACCCTAGGTTTATCAAGGAACCACTCGTATACGTAAACAATTTCCAAGAACTGTAACATAATCATAACACATAAAAAAAGCATAAAGGAAGGATAAAATTTCCACATTCTAATAAAAATATAACATTTCAATATATTGACATAATAAATACTTTCTCAAAGTCATTTTCAATACCGAAATGCATAAAAATATTATATGGTATTTATTTTCCTTTTAAAATCACTACGGCTTGTTAAGGAATCCAAATATCAAATAATACCTGTGGTGGTGGAAAGGTCATTGTCACCACGTACATTAAAAAGAAACATTCCCTTTTTAATTTAGTGAAATGATTCATAGAAAAAAAATATTCCCATTGAAAGAAATTAAAATTCAAATGGGTTTATACACCGTATAAAATCAATTCATGTATAAATCAAAATATGCCTTAATGAAAAGAGATTGAGACAAAGTCCCTTACCACGTGTCTGACTTGACTCGTTCATTTTTTAATTTCTTGGATAATACACATAAGTTAATTTCTATTTTCTTCAAAACCTTTTTAAATTTTATTATTATTTTTATATCACTTATTACAACGGTATAAAATTTACATAATTATTTAAGTTAATATTAGTCATTTTGTTAATATTTGGTACTTGAGTCAAAAATGAACTTTTTATAATTACAAATTGTTCATGTGGTCAAAATATCATTATATAAAGAATGATATTCATGATTCAGATATCATATATATCATATATATCTAGTATATACATTTATTTATAATATTACATAACATTTGGAGATAAGAAATGAAATGCATTGTTCATGGAGACGGTAAGTCGTACGTACACATTAACGCTACTTTCATTTCTTTTTCATATTCAAATGATTGAAAACTAAATGATACATAAGTATATTATAATTAAATTATGATATCTTATTTTATATATGTTACATAAGTTTATTAAATCCATCCTTGATATGTTCCATGTATGGAATGAATGAGTCATATCACTTTGAGGGGCGGTAATCCGCACCTCCTCAAATGAAATTATCATATTTACCCATTTTGGAAACTATAAAGGTATGATGTAAACGAAATATAAAAAATCATAGAGATATATAAATATAATATATATCACATATAAATATATTTAAATCATAATGACCACCATGAGAGCTGATAGGGAAAAATTGAACAATCATCGTTTCTTGAGGCAGTTGTTCGCCGTACATAGAAACAGTGTGTTCGAATCCATTATATGGAGGTGTGTGGAAGTGTAGTTATAAATATTCTCATAAAATCATCCTAGTATATTTAATATACTTTTTTTGTTATAAAATAATTGAATAAAGAGAGTTTATAGGGTTGGAGAAGGAAAATAAAAGGAAAGAACTTGAGAGAAGATGTTACCTCAAAATTTGGTAACTCCCTTTGATTTGATCCAAAAGGCTTTCTTGAATTGCATTCTACCTAAATAAAGTCTTATAGTGGAATATAGGGATTTTTGGAGCTTCTTTGGGAAGATTTTGGACAACACAAGGGTCTTGATATGTATTATTAAATGGGTAGAGGTGATGCCCTTTTATAAGAGGGAGGAGGGGCACTTTAGGAATGTTTGAAAATATTATTTTATTATAAATTTATTTTCAGTTTAAAATGGTAATAAAGTATATAATTTTGAATATAATATGATTTTGGGTCGAAACCCTCTCATATAATAGGTTTTAGACAAGTTTGTGTCACAAATTTAACCTTATCTTTTAGTTTTAACCCTTAGTTAACTAACTTGATTCTTACCATGTCTTCTTACATATTCATACTATATGGTTAACATAGTTACTATAAAATGATAATATAACCTCAAGTAGTTCATTAATGACATTATTAAGCTTATATAAGTCATTTTTATGAATCTTATATTTTTACTACTATTAAATCATTTAATAAAAACGTATTTGTTTAAAAAACTCATTTATGTCAATTTATATACAATTCATATATTGACTTTTAAAAAATCTAGAACAACTTTATTATTTCAAAAAACCTTAATTAATTTTAATATAACAAGTCATAATCATCCATAAAATTCGTGTATTTCATAAAAAAAAATTAATAATTTTTTTAATATTTAAAATCTCATTTATTTAAATCATTCATTAATAAGGAAATCACTACATCATCATTGTGTTGTAAATAAATTTATTTATATGATTTCTAAAAATAAAAAATAAAATACCATGATGTAGGAAATATTTTTAGATTTATAATTACTATTTATAGTCAAAAATATCACTTATATAAACCCATATAAAAATTGTTTTAGTAAAACATACATGTTTAGGTTATATTTTCCTTAACATTAAATTTAAAGTAACTAAATGTCATTTTCACACACAAGTGGCTCCATGAGGTCCTAAAATTGATCCAAGGATGAAAATGTTCGGAAAAATATCATCCAATAGGATTAGGACATCTGTTAGAGTAATATAATATTATTATAATATTATTTTTTAACCTTATTTACCAGATTTACTTTTTAACCATTGTAAATAAAATATTTACTGAAGTTACTATTCATAATGTCTAAAAAAATACAACTATTCACAAACATTTTTACCTATTATTCTAAATACGTAACCTATTTTTCAAAATTCAAAGCATATAAATTTCAGAAATTAATTTAAAATTAATTCTTGTTGTCAAAACCAAAAGCGTGTTTTTAAGAAGTAAAAACTACCAAAAGATTGATATGTTTTTATGTCTAATTTCAAAGTGATATTAATTCCAATGAACAAAATTATATTAAATTATAAAAATATAATCCAATTTCACTTTTAAACCAATTAAAAAGACAATCTAACTATCTAAATAAATTATATGAAAGGATGTTTTGACTTAAATGCTGTATTTTTCACTATTCATAAAAAAATGAACTTTATCAGAAAAAATACTAAATATTTATAAAAAGTAAATTTTTATGTCCCGATTTTAAAGAGGAAGTTTACTTTTTTTCAAATAAAATATATAAAAGTGACAAAAACTATATTTAGAAATGGTTCCCCATTAAAAGGCGGTAAAACTATCTTTTAAAAATATTAGAGTTTTTATGCTTAAAATATGAGTCATTCTTATTTTAATTCTCTAAAATTTATTAGAAAAATGTAAAGATATTTAAAAAACATGTATAATAATAATATGGTTAGTTCTGTTAATTCCCTCTAATACAATGTCTAGGCGTTAACTACCATTTAAAATAATAATATTATATTTTTTTATTTTATTTTTCAGTATTCTCAGCCTTGTGTGCAACATAAGATTTCAGAGAAACCCATTATTGTGTGTCGGGTATGCCATCGAACATAGAATCCCCTTAAAGTAAAATTAAGATTTAATTCACCAATATTAATAAATATAAAATTGTCATATTCTTTATTTACCTGGGATGTTACATCCTTACCCCCTTTTGAAAATTGAGTCCTCACAATTTTATTCCCTTATCAAATAAGTGGGGGTGTTTATCCCTTATAATATTTTCAGATTCTCATGTTGTCTCTTCAACCATATGTTTTCCCCCCAAAACCTTTACCTGATAAATTACCTTATTCCGCAACAGTTTCTCTCATTGGTCAAGAATCTGGACTGGTTGTTCCTTATGGGAGAGATTCTCTTCCAATAGAACTACCTCTAGACTCAAAACATGAGATGGATCTGACATATACTCTCTCAATATTGAAACATCAAAAACATTGTATTCCTAGGATAAACATAGATGTATAGCCACTCTGTAGGAAACTAATCCAAATTTATCCTGGATTTCATAGGGTCCAATGAACCTAAAACTTAGCTTTCCCTTTTTACCAAAATGCATCACACTTTTCCATGGAGAAACTCTGAGAAAAAAATGATCCCCTATCTCGAAAGAAAGATCATTCCACTGGTTATCCATATAACCTTTTTGCCTACTCTGATCTTTTCTCATGTGCTTCTGAATCAATAGAACTTTTTCTTCCATCTCTTCTACCAATTATAGTCCCATAAACTTCCTTTTAACTACTTCATACCAAAAATCTAGAGTTTGACACTTCTTTTCATATAACGCCTCAAATGGTGCCATATGTATAATGGAATGAAAACTGCTATTATAAGAAAAATAAATCAAAGAAAGATGTTGGTCACAACTTCCTTGGTAATCCATCGAACAAGCATGTAGCATATCTTCCAAGTTATGAATTTTTGTTCTTGTTGTCCATCTGATTGAGTATCAAAAGTTGTACTAAAATTTAATTCGATTCCCAATGACTTCTGAAGCCCCTTCCAAAAGTTAGAAGTGAACCTAGAATCACGATCATAAACAATAGAGACGGTAACTCTATGTAACAGGACTGTATCTTTAACATACAACTGAGAAAGTTGATCTAGAGACAGAGTATCTCAAATAGGAAGAAAATGAGAAGATTTAGTCAATCGATCAACAATAACCCAAATTGTATTATTACCTCGAGAATTATTTGGTAATACTACTACAAAATCCATGGACACATTTTTTCCATTTCTACTCTGTCATTGGAAAAGGATGAATCATCCCTTTCGGTAACTATCATTCTGCTTTAACCAATTGACAAGTCAAATACTCCACAGTAAGTCTGCAATATCTCTTTTCATTACATCCCACCAGTAATACTCTCAAAGATCTTTATACATTTTAGTACTGTCAAGATAAATTGAAAATGGAGAACTATGAGCTTCCCATAACAACTTTTTCTTCAACTATGAATCACAAGTCACACAAAACCTCTTTCCAAACCTCAAAACACAATATTTATCAATGTTAAATTCAAGTAACTTGCTCTTATGAACTAATTCTACCTTTTTCTACAACTCACTGTCTTCTTTCTATGCTTGCTTAATTCTATTTGATAGAGATGATTTCACTACCACCTAAAAAAAATAGAGAAATTCCCTTCACCAACAACTTCTAATCCAAAATTCATCAAATAAAAAATCAAAGTATCTCATTCCAAACATAGCATGGTTAATGTAGCATTACTCTTTTTATTGAAAGATTCATCCACTTTATTTTCCTTTCTTAGATGGTAATGGATCGTGCAATCATAATCCTAGATTATTTTTAGTCATCTTTTATGTCTCATGTTTAATTCCTTCTGAGTGAATATATACTTCAAACTTTTTTATCATTATATATTTTTACACTTTATGCAATACAAAGGATGCCACAAAATTTTTAATGCAAAAACAAAAGAAACTAATTTCAAATCATGTGTAGGTTAATCTAACTCATGGGGTTTCAATTGATGTGGATCATAAGCAATTACCTGATCATTCTGCATTAGTAAAGAACCAAGTCCTTTCAAAAAAGAATCATTATATATAACAAACTCACCATTTCTAAAAGGTAGTTCCAACAATAGATTATTCACCAATATTCTTTTCCATTTCTGAAAACATTCATCACATTCTTTTTTTCAGATGAAATTAACACCCTTTCGAGTTAGTTTAGTCAGTGGGCTAGATAACTCTTCAAAATTTTCAACAAACCTCTGTTAATAACCTATTAAACCAAGAAAACTACGAATCTTGGTTATATTTGTGGGTCTTGGCCATTTTTAATAACTTTTTTTAGCAGGATCAACAATTATACCATATTTAGAAACAATGTGACCAAAAAATGAAATTTGTTGTAACCAAAACTCACACTTGCTGAATTTCCCAAACAGTATATTTTATTTAAAGGTTTTAAAGATAACCCTTAAATGACTTCCATGCCCCTCTTTAATTTTAGAATATACCAAAATATCATCAATAAACACAACCACAAACTTATCCAATAAATCATGAAAAAGTCTATTAATAAGATCCATAAATACAGAAGGTGCATTGGTTAACTCAAAATGCATAACTACAAATTCATAATGGTCATATATACTACGAAACACAGTCTTTGGAATGTCTTCTTATTTTTATTTCAACTGATGTTACCCCGAACTCAATTAAATCTTTAAAAAATACAGAGCTCCCTAGATCTGATCAAACAAGTCGTCGATATGAGGCAAAGGATACTTTTTCTTAATAGTTATGTTAGTCAAGGATCTATAATCAATGCAAAGTCTAATTGAAACACTTTTCTCTTTAACAAACGAGATAGGATCACCCTATGGTGATATTCTAGATCAAATGAAACCTTTATCTAATAACTCCTCAGATTTCTTATTTAAATATAAAAGTTCAATTTGATCCATTTGATAAGGGGGTTTTGAAATTATATTAGCATAAATAACTATGTCAACAGTAAATTCAACTTCCCAGCCACGTATTATACTAGGAAACTCATCAGGAAAATTATCAAGATACTCATTTACAACTAGCACATAATTAATCTAAACAGTTCCTTTGATTTCAACAATATGTGCAAGGTAACATTCATTTCCATCTTTTACTAGTTTCTTATCTTCCTTATATGTTATTAAAAGTAAGGGTTCATTCTTGTACACAAACTAAAATTTTTTCTAAAAATAAATCTCTCTAGCTCTGTAGTCAATCTTAGCATGATAAAGAAATATCCAATCCATTCCAAAAATAACAACAAAATCTACTAGAGTCAAAACAGTAAGGTTTGTACGTAGATTATTTCCGCACACAAGTACAGGAATGTTCTTATAATTTCTTTTTATCTCAAAATTTACTCTAGGTGTTTTACCACAAATTTAGGTTTCATATATTGAGATGGAATTCCCAATTTACTAGAAACTTTCTCAGAAATGAAAGAATGTGTAGAGCCTAAATCAAATAACACATTGGCATAATCTGAATAAACAAACAATATACCCAATACTACTCCATTTGATGGTCCAACATCTACTGAAGTAGTTACAAAGGATTTCACCAACCCTTTCTTCTTATAGTCCGGTTCTTTTCCATCATTTGAGTTCTTAGTTGGACACTCATTTGCAAAATGACCCCTTTCATTGAACTTAAAACATTTTACTGACTGTAAATCATATTTTTTTTCTTACCATTACCGAGATCTTTTTCAGTGTAATTACAAGCTTTATGCCCCATTTTACCATATCGGTAGAACTTACCAAAATTCAAAAGGAATTCCCCAGTGTGCTTTTTACCAATATTTTCACAAACTTTAAACTTAAGTTTCTTACTATCAGACTTTTTTTAAGAGTTATCTCCTTTTGTATGTCACATCAACCTCTTATTCTGTTGTTTTTTAAAGAACACATGATCATCAGAAAACTCTATTTCCACCTTCTCCACACATCGAACAAGTTTTTCATAAATTTTAAACCCACAAGAAGCTAAATCACTTCTATACTTTGGCTTTAATACTGAGTAAAAAATATTGATTTTACAATCAAGATCTCATATAAAATTTGGATCATACTTTTCCAGTCGAGTGAATTTTACTTCATAAGTATCCACTGAGTCATCCTCCTACATCAATTCCAACAATTTTTTTTCATCCTAAGCCTAAACACCTTAGGAAAATATTTATCAATAATCATACCTTTGAATTCATCCCAATCAAGAGCATCAGTTTCCTCACAATCCATAATATTTTTATCCATCAAATACCAATGATCGTCTTTACCTTCAAAATAGTAAACAGAATGACTAACCTTTTGATGCTCTAAACACCCCATGACATCAAAAATATTTTCCAATGCTTTAATCCATCCTTTAACTAGCACAAGATTAGATGATCCTCTGAATAATGGAGTATGTTTCTTGAGAAAATTATACACAACTGACATGTTATTCTATGATTGATCTGGATCATGCATAGATACCACAACAATTTATATTCGGATTCAAATATTTCATCACTGAAACAAACTGTTTAGTTTATATTCTGACCATCTTAGGTTTCTGATTTGGAAAGTTGTTTTCCTCTTTAAGTAGTATCATCATAGTTTCCTTATTTCCTATTCATAAAACCATTCTAAACAAAAAAAAATATCTTAGGTGAAGAATCATGGTAATCTTCAAATGTTATATCATTTCAATCTTACCATAAAGTAAAAATAATTTTTGGATATTTATTTACCAATATGCTAACTACTAAAGTTGTCTAAAATGACCTCTAATAAAAACTATAAGGTCTCAGCATTAAAAATTACATAATCTTGAGTTAAATAAATAATTATACATTAAATATCTTTTTAGGTTTATATTTTTATAGAATTAGGTCATATCTATTACATTACATCTCAAAAATTACAGAGTAGACACTTTTTATCTATCCAGATTTTTTCGCAAAAATAAAACTCTTAAAATAAAACAAGAATAATTTTCTTGATATAAATCTTATTAAATTATTCCTTTCTCTTACCCTTCCTTATACCCTATTAAAACATTCTAAAAACTTGGGATGAGCATAAAAATATGAGTAAGGGTTATAAAATAAGGAAAGAAAACATTATCCCATCAATACATACAAATCAGTGAGATCATAATTTTCAATCATAAAAATATGCTCCTTAACAAACCCCATGAAATCATAAGATTTTTTAATAACACATAGAAATAATAAATCATAATGGTAACTTTTGGTTTCCATAACATACTTACATTGTATCTTTCACATCTACACAGAGAGTTACGTTTGGAATACCCATAACATTATATTCCCAAAATCTCTTAGGAGAAACATTTACATTTACCTCTATCATGTTAACCAATTAATTGGAGAGATATCTTGGGCTCACCCACCTTAGGTTTATCATGTAACCACCCATATACATAAACAATGCCCAAAAACCATAACATAATCATAACACATAAAACAAGCCTAATGGGAGGATAATATTTCCAAATTACAATCAAAATATAACATTTCAAGATATTTACATAATCAATAATTTTTCAAAACCACTTTCAATACCAAAATACCTAAAAAGATTATATGTTATTTATTTTCCTTTTAAAAATACTATGTCTTGTTAAGTAATCCAAATATCAAATAATACTTATGACGGCAGAAAGGTCATTGTCACCGTGTAAGTTAAAAAGAAACATTACCTTTGTCATTTAGAATAATGCTATATAAATAAAATATTCCATTTGAATGAAATTAAAATTAAAAGGGGTTTATACACAGTATAAAATCACATCATGTATAAATCAAAATACGCCTCAATTAAAGGAGATTGAGACGAAGTCCCTTACCTTGTGTAAGACTTGACTCATTCATTCTTTAATTTCATGGATAATAAACTTAAGTTAATTTCCACTTGATTTATAACTTTTCTCAAGTTTATTATTCCTTAAATATAAGTTATTACCACATTATATAAATTAAATAATTATTTAAGTTAATATCGGTCGTTTTGTCGATATTTGGTACTTGAGCCAAAAATAAAATTCTTATAACTAGAAATTATCCATGTGGTCAAAATATCATTATCTTCATAATGATATTCATGATTTAGATATCATATATACCATATATATCCACTATATATATATATATTTATTTATAATAGTACATAACATTTGGAGATAAGAAATGAAATGCACCGTTCATGGAGACGGTAAGCCATACGTACGCATGAACACTACTTTCATTTATTTTTCATATATAAATGAATGAAAAATAAATGATGTATAGGTATATTATAATTACAGTATGATATCATATTTTATATACATTACTTATTTTCATTAACTTCATCCTTTATACATTCCATGTATGTCATGAACAAGTCATGTCACTTTGAGGGGGCGGTAGTCCGCACTTCCTCAAATGAAATTATCGTATTTACCCATTATGGAAACCATAAAGTTATGATGTAAATGAAAAATATAGAATCATATAGACAATATAAATATAATATATATCATATATAAATACATTTTCATCATGATTTCCACGATGAGAGGTGGTAGGTAAAAATCGAACAATCTTTATTTCGTGAGGCAGTAGTTTGTCATACAGAGAATTAGTATGTTCGTATCCTTTAGATGGAGGTGTGAGGAAGTGTAGTTATAATCCTTCTCATAAAATAATACTAGTATATTGAATATAGTGGTTTTTTATAAAATAATGTAATAAATATATTTTAGGGGCTTGGAGAATGAAAATAAAAGAAAAGAACTTGAGAGAAGAAGTTACCTCTAAATCGGGTAACTCCCTTTGATTTGAGCCAAAAGGCTTTATTGAATTACCTTCTACCTAATGTAAGTCTTATAGGAGTGAGATAGGGATATTGGGAGATTATTTGGGAATATTTTGCATGATAAAAGGGGCTATAGGGGTGTGATTAAATGGTTATAGGTGGTGCCCTTTTATATGAGGGAGGAGGGGCATTTTAGGAAAGTTTGAAAGTATTGTTTTATTATAAAATATTTTTTGGTTTCAAATTGTCCCAAAATAATTTATTTCAAATATAAGATTTTTTTTGGTCTAAAACCTCAAATAAAATAGGTTTTATACAATTCTAGGTCACAAATTTAACCTTATCTTTTATCTTTAACCCTTACTTAACTAAACTGACTCTTACCATGCCTTCTTGCATATTCTTACAATATGGTTCATATAGTTACCATAAAATAACAATAAAATCTCAAGTGATTCATTAATGAAATTATCAACCTTATATAAGTCATTTGGACAAATCTTATATTTTTAGGACTATTAAATCATGTAATAAAAAAGCATTTTCTTAAAAAACTCATTTATGTCAATTTATATACGATTCATATCATGACTATTAAAAAACCATAACAACTAGATTATTTAGAAAAATTTTCATTAATTGAAATACAAAAATTCATACTCATCCCCAAAATTCGTGGATGGCATAAAAAAAATTAAAAATTTATTTCAACATTTATAATCTCATTTATTTAAATCATTCATTAATAAATAAATCACTACATCATCATTGTGTCGTAAATAAATTTATTTATTTGATGTCTAAAAATTATAAATAAAATACCATGATTTATTAAATATTTTTATATTTCTAATGAATATTTATAGTCTGAAATATCACTTATATATCCCCATATAAAAAAAAATAGTAAAAGATACATGTTTAGGTTATATTTTTCGTAACTTTAAATTTAAAGTAATTGAATGTCATTTTCACACACAAGTGGCTATATGGGGTCCTAAAATTGACCCAATGATTCCCATGGTTAGACATATCTCATCCAATAGGATTAGTACACCTATTAGAGTAATTCAACTTTATTATAATATTATTTTTTACCCTTATTTGTCAGATTTACCGTTTTACCATGGTAAATAAAATATTTACTGAAGTTACTATTAATAATGTCTCAAAATAAAAGGAACCTATTAACACAATTGGGACCTCCTTATTATAAATATGGAATCCATTTTTCCAAATTCAAAACATATAAATTACAAAAATTAATTTAAAATTAATTCTCTTTGTCAAAACCAAAAGCGTGTTTTTAAGAAGTAAAAACTACCAAAAGATTGATATGTGTTTAGGTCCAATTTCATAGTGAAATTACATCCAATGACTAAAATTGGATTAAATAATAAAAATATAATCCAATTACACTCTAAAACCAATTAAAATAACAATATAACTATCTAAATAAATTATATGAAAAGGCATTTTTGACTTAAAATGCATTATTTTTCACTATTCATTAAAAATGAACTTTATCAGAAAAAATACCAAAAAATTATCCAAAGTAAATTTTGATGTCCCAATTATAAAGAAGAAGTATATTTTGTTAAATGGAACATATTAAAGTGAAAAAAAAAACTAGATTTAAATGGTTCTTCATCAAAAGGTGGTAAACCTACCTTATAAAAATATTAGAGTTTCTATGTTTAAAATCAAATTCGTTCTTATTTTAAGCCTCTAGAATTTATCAGATAAACATAAATATATTTAACAAACATGTATAATCATAATATGGTTAGTTCTGTTCATTCCTACCATTACAATATCTAGGCATTAACTACTATTTAAAATAATAATATCATGTTATTATTTTTCAATATGACTCAGCCTTGTGTGTAACATAAGATTTCAGAGAAACCCATTATTTCATATTGGGTATGCAATCGAACATAGAATCCCCTTAAAGTAAAATTAATATTTAATTAACAAATATTAATTAATATGAAAATGTCATATTCTTTATTTACCTAGGATGTTATAAAGATCTTCTCTCTATAGGAAGCAGGAGAGGAGAGAGTGGTTCTTGTGAAAGTTACATGAATATTCCTTGAGGAAAAGCTACTCTCCTCTATTTATAATGGATAGAAAAAATAACTAATAGGGTTCCCTGACCCTAGTATATTTAACATCCATTAAATAAATAATTATGATGAACTAAACTACATCAATATTATTATTATTTTTTCACAGACCTATAATTTATATAAAATATATTACATGATAAATCCCAAGTCAATAACTCAACTCATAATACCCACATAATATTAAATGAACCTGAAATATTAAAATAATATTCGTTCGAATAATACTTTCTCATTTTACTTAACTTGTAAATACATTTGATAAATAAATTAAATAAAAATTATTATTTACATGAATAATATGAATATATTTAGTCATCGGTGATCAATAACATAGAAAACACTCAAAACCTGTGGTGGGACCAACCATGTTAGATTTACATATTCAAGTGAATATGGTAGATTCTTGAATATTCTATTGTGTTTTACCCTCTATTCCCTTATCTCATTTGAAATAAATAAAATCCACAGACCAAGAGTAGAGTCTATCAACCCATCAAGGCCCCTAAAGAGATAAGTATTGTCATAGCAACAACAACCAACCTACAAACATGCATTGTATACTATAATCTCTTTTTTTATATCTCATAAAGCAAGACACACACTTGTGTCATCAGCATTTTATTTCTTTATTATTTTTTTATATACCTGAATTGATATACCTTTCAACTACCTTGGCCAAGTATTTATAAAATTAATACCATCCTTATCAATAATTCATGAGATATATTACTTCCTCAACTAAAAAGTGACAAATCCTTTCTTGACCATTAAACCAATGTCATACAACCAATGATTCACCCAACACAAGCTACCTCATCACAATTTCATTATCATGGTTTTTTCCTAACATCAAAGTACATGATCAAATGGCACACATTGAAAATTATCTCAAGTAATAAGATCAATACACATGTCTGTAGATAGGAACAACTAATGAATCCCAAAAAAATGTGGTGTTCCTATTGGCAGGGTTGTCCTCATTATGTCACTACTAGAGATCACCAAGTGATAACTTCATGAGAAGAAGTCTTAATGCTTATAATCCACCAGAACCTAATAGTAAAACATCTACTCTATCCAATCAGTAAGATGTATCTAGATCATAGGAACTTTTCTAAGATTAATGTCATAGTATCTCGAGGTTCTCATTATATCCTAGGATTTTATATAACCATTTTATACGACAATTAATCAATGAACATTAACAATAAATAGTGGACACAGAAGTATCTACACTATAATAGTAAGAATTTATCGTGTATATTTAACTGTATACACAATATGTTAATCAAAAGTACAGTTTAAGTTGGTTCTAGGGAACCCACTATTACAAACTCCAACTTGAACTAGAGACAAATTGCTAATGAACCTTATTATGTCTCAACTGATAAAGATCATGTTTTTGTTGAGTAACAAATTTAGATGTAGGGTCTTCCATGATTCTACCGCATGACTATTCTGCTATATGAAACCTTATCTCCTTTAATTAAACTTCTCAAGAGATTATATCCCCAAGTATGTCCATTTTCCCACTATCATAACATGAAATCTTGGATATTAATAATATAATAACTTAAATTATGATAATACGTTACTTACTAAGTGTGATTATAAGAACTGGAAAAAATCATTGCATTTATTTACTTCTTAGCTACCTCAGAAAATACAACTTACTTGGATTTGTAGGTATGCCTACCACTAGATTTGATGAGCATGTCTTTCTCATCACCTTAGACTAACTGTGATATTAGATAAGAAAGATCCAAATTAATACTAGTTTATGTCCCACCAAAAACAATTATACTTTCATCTCTACATACCAGGTATATACAATTAATAATTTCCCAAGTGCAATCAGATAGTACTAACTTCTTTACATGCTGTTCTCTTATAAATAAATGATATTTTCATACTATATAATATATATTTGCAATATCATTTCTTGTACATATCATGGAATACGTGATCGATCCATTATTGGAGTGTATGGAACTCCACTCGTCACCTAATCTCCTCATATACATTTTCATATTTACTTAGAGAAATTCATTCCATGTGACACTAATAATAATTCTTTTCTTGAATTATTCCAACTTGTATTTTTCAATAACATGTCACTATATGTACTATTAACTAGGTCTAAAAAATTGTTAGACCTACCTAAGTAGATCCTGTTACCTAGAACATAAGTTACTAATTTAAGTCAATCACTAAAGAATTACTTTCAACCTTTTCTTAATTAGCTGTAATACAAATATGTGTTTTCTATATGTTGCTCAATGTATTTTCCTTTAAAAACAATGGAGATCTCACTAACCTTGGGTAGACACATGGAAAAGATTCATTCCAAATGAATGCTCTGAGATCTTCTTTCTTACTTTAATCCTGAACTAGATTTTAGTAACTTGAAACCCTTTAGCATCAAATGGTGTCATCATCTCTTTATGGTTGCATCATATAGAAACCTTCCATGAAAATTGATCTTGAAATTCAATGTCCAATAAAATGATCTTAGAAGTTTGATATAACAAGTAAAATTATAATGGATTTGGGTGCACCAACTTGGTATTACCAATTGAGCCTTATTGGTACCATTATGTACCATCCATGTATCAAATCACTTGAATACCCACTGTAGTATTCAATTTATAAGACCCTTTTCACTTTGATAAATGTAATCCATTATTTAATTTTAATTGACCTTATAAATTTTAATTTCTTTCCATATACTGATTACTTGTAGTAATTTTTATTCATAATAAATAAATTATAACCAGTAGTGGTGAATATAAAACCATCACTATCATTTTAACCTTACTATATAGTATGTTCCTCTAGAAAAGTCTTATTCCATATACACTTGTGGAACATGTTCCTATGCTGGCTACATGTGCATCTCTGGCATTGACTAAACCCAAGTTAATCTTGCTCCCAATATTTTAAGTGGTGATGTACAGCCTTTTATAGAAATATATTTTATCACCTGAATACCACTTTTCTATATTACGGATTTATGTAATATTCTAAAAACCCATTAGAATAATTCCTTAGATGCACAATGTGTTTAGCTTGATGCAAGTTTGTTTATATCCTAAAAAACTCATTGCATCCAAACAAATGTTATTATGAAAATATGGATTTCTATCAAACTATAAATCATATGATATTCAATTTTTATTTCATTTGAAATTTGGTTATTGGATATCACCATTATTTGTAAATCATTCCATGAAATATAATGGAAGTTTCTGCAAGTTGAAACATTGATTATCCTTACATCGTAACTCTGATTTATAAAATTTGTGTTTAAGAATTACTTTATGCTACATTTTTCTAATCAATGTTAATATGTAATACATAAAATTAATGATGTGGTGTGGATATGGTAATGTGCATTTAATAATTACTCCATGCTACATTATCATGATCGATGAATGCTTGGTCAAGATATTCTTCAGCATTTCAGCCTGAAGTAACTCATATCTTCTGATAATGAATATACTTCACTTTCACATTCCTTAAAATACTGAGACAGCATATGAAGTATATATATACCTATAGATTACCCTTATAATAGTTCATTCTCTCTATCTGGACAAATTTAGAAAGCTTCATGGTATACCTTTATTTCTTAAGGTTTATTCATCCAAACTAAAGACGTCGATAATACCAAAAGTGTTTAGATTTACCAAGCCTAAATATCAAATTAGATATATTCTTGACATCCTCATTTTATTTTTGTTGACAAAGAATTATCTTTCAATAACTAATTAAAAGTCATACATTTTATATTCATCAAGTATTGTCTATGATTCAAGTACCAATAAATTATTTTTTGAGTATGATACACTATAAAAAAATCATTACTGAACTTGGAATAGTGTGTCCATATGTCCAAAGGACATGTGAACTAGAATCATGAACTTGAAAATTTTATGTTATGTGTTTCTCACCACTGACTTAGGAATCACCCTTTCTCAGATGCTTGGAGAAGACAACTTACTTCTTGTAAAGTTTATATTTCTTACTTGGATATTGTATTTAAATAAACATATGATAAAGACATTTTTTTATTTAGTACACAAGAATTGTATTCAAAACAATACATATATGTGATGAATATACACTGAATAAGAAATGGGTACTTTTTTCATTAATCCATTTCATTGCATTTAAAATTACATGTAATTCATTTCAATTTATGCGGTGCAAAAAACCTCATGTTTAATTACCAGCCTCATTTCATTGAATTAAGACAAGAATGTGCCTTTATAATTACACATTCCATTGGCCTTTTCACTTTGTCTTTCAATTTATTCGCTATAATAATTTAATATTAATCTATCTTTAATATTCTTATTTACAGGGAGAACCTTACCCAAAAGGTAATAATGCATTTACTCAATCCTATTCATTTTTTAATCATAAAAAAACATGTGTAATTGGGTGTATTATTGGGATACCTTGAAATATCATGATCCTTATTTCATATTTACACATAACAAGTGTAATTATCACTCATTCATATCATGCTTCACTATCTCCTTGTAAGATTCACAGAGATGAGATTACATGTGAAATCATCTATGTCTTGATGTTGTAACTATAACAAACATCAGATGTTGATGATATAAATATGAAATAACCATCATGTTCTTTCTACATCAGTCTCCTAAAATCATTTTTACACCCTTGCTTATGGAGGTGGATTAACAAGTATTGGGACACAAGCACCAGGAATTTAGGATATCATAGCAGTGTCTATAAGCACTTGTACTACACATGGAAATTAATTCTAGTTTGGACATTTACTTTTTCTAATAGTTATCGTAGTTTATCATGTTTTATTTATTTCCATTTTCTACAAAAAAATAAATTCTAGATTATTGTACTTTTATTTTTAATACCAATTAATATATTATTGATTAAATAAGTAAATCATTAATTTCCTTCCACTATTTTATCTAATTCTAGGAACCCTCTGTACTAAAATCAGAATACTATTTTTCTTAAGTATTCTAGTGGAAAGGATCCTTGAACCTCTCCTCACATTCTACAAGCTTTAGCTATGACACTACTCGGTGGGTTCAAGGTAGGTGTTTGACTGGCTAACTGCATTAACTGTAAATTACCTAATTTGTTGAGTAAAGTCCCAACTTGTAAAATCATAAACTTGATTTTCTCAAGACATACCTCAAAAAATAAAACAAGGTATATTTGGATACTTATTTTCTAAAACATTAGTTTGTACAACCCATCACTCTCATAATAATGCCCTTTTAGTAATAGGTACACTCAGATTTGGCTGGAAGAGCGCCCCAAACACCGGTTTTTGTTCAAATTTGAATTATGTAAGATGATAATTATTTAATATTTCTTTGAGGGTTTTTTTGTTTTTCTCTCAACGATTGTAATCCAATTATATTAAACATTTTCACCTATGTTATCAAGCTCAAAACTAAAAATTAATATAAAAACATACATTCCTTCATTATAAATTTTATTATTTATTATTATATGTATTTTCCCACTGTTATAAAAATTCATAAAGTAATAAATAAATGCATAAATGTAATCAACTACCCGACTAGACTTGAGAATCTAAAATGACCAAGGGGCATCATACCTGATTCTTCTCTTGACTCTTGATGCATCTATCCCCCGTCCAGTATGTCTGCTTTGCATCTAGAATGCTGCCTCATCTTGGTGAGCTCTACATCATGTCTTGAGTAACACCTTGTCTTGGCAGGGTCCACATCATGTCTGACACCATCATGGTTAAAGTAAAGAATACTCCCTCACAGACGAGGGAGACTAGGGATGAAATGTACACTAGATAAAATGGACACACATTCCCTTATACATATTGAACAAAAATAAAATAGGATGCACATACCATTTTAATTAATTATAATCATTACACATAGTTAAAATTATTAATTAAATAAATAAATGCAGACATACACTGGTCGATGCTCAATACAAGTAAACAAGTAAAATTAAAGTACGATAAAAATTAATTTTAAATAAATAAAATTATGCGTGATTTTTAAATAAATTAAATTAATTAAATAATTTAATTATTTTCAGTCTGATATTAATTTAATTTTAAGTCCAAAAATTAATTTAATTAATAAATTTAATTTAATACCAAAATTAAATTAATTTTACTGGGTATTAAAATTATTGTATAAAACCAAAATTAATATATTCCTTAATTTAATTTAACTATTAAATTAAACTAATTATTTAAATTAATTTTGATTATTCTGGGCCCTAAAAGCCCATATAGGGCCTGTTCAGGTCGGGCTGAACCCGCGTAGGTCCATTACGGGCCATGCAAAGCCTGTGCAGTGCATAATGGGTTAGTTCGGTCTGCCAAGACCCATAACTGGTTGGGAAGACTCACCCGAACTCATTTTTGGGTGAATAGGGTAAAAATAGACCCTCTACCAGGTTATTTCAAGTTGGGAGATTACAAATTTGTCCATCTATAGAGGGAGATGTGGTGTCGTCTTGCTGCAGCGACCGAACAGGGGGTTTCTGTTGATGAGGAGGCATGGATGGGAAATAGTCATGGGGTGGCTATGATCTAGATCCTATGATAGAGGAGCGACTTTAGAGATAATTACCAAGGTCGACTTGTCCATTGGGTGAGGTAGAAGAAGGATTGGTCGTGCCTAGAACTGGTCGGAGCTGACATCATGGAGGAAGCATCAAAGAATGTGGTGCACATGGCAGCAAACAGCGACGAGGAGGGGATCTAAGTCAGGCCATCCAGGATACGGCCATAGTGGTGCAATAGATGCATCGAGCCAGCTATTTGGATCCATCAGTGGAATAGATCACATGGGTCTACCTGGTTCTATGCTTCTCATGATGGTGTGGAAGATGAGGGTTGCTCGAGGGTAGCTGGAGGTGGTCCAGTGGAGCATGTCTTCCTAGTGGAGGAGGAGGCCACTCGGGTAGTCCGTCGATGAGAGGTTCTCACTGAAAGGAGGAAGGGAGTTCACATGTGGCATGCGGTCTTTGGCTTCTTCTGGAAGTTAGTCTTCATTTTTTTTAAACAATTTGGGTTCTTTTTCATGTCAAGTGAAAATTCCCCACCATTTTTTCACATTTATGTTATACAAAAAAATTCTAAGGCTAAAAAAATAGCCTTTAAATAAAATAATTATAATAAAATAAATTATAATTATTAAAATGATCTAATTATTATAGTATTATAATTTTCACAAAAACCGGCAGTATTTCTAGTGATCATAAATGGGTGGATCATGGTTGGATGTTTGGGGTTCACCAAACCAAAACAATAACATATATTATTTGTTCATAATTTTAATACCTAAAACTACAAGCATGATCCATATCAAAAAAAAATTGAAGAAATTAACTTTTCCATCCATAATCGAACCTTTGCGTGGTTTGAACCATCATTACTGAAATTAAACCCTCTACTGAAATTTAAAGAAACTAAATTTTTCTTGGTATTAGAAGATTTACATGGTCGATATGATACCAATTGAAGTTATTGTGGTCGCATTAGATGCCTATGGGCCAGGGAGTTTAAAAAATTTCATCGTTGAGATGGCATTACAAGTTTTCTCCAACGATTCGAGCCCTAGTACGGTTTGAGGATCTCATGTAAATTAATGAATCACGTAAACATAAACCAAAAACAAACCATTTCAGGTCTAAATACACACTCAATATTTTCTTATCATAATTTATCAATTCATGAAGGATCCAAATATAAACTCTTCTAGATCATCCATACATGCTTCAAAAATCCTATGGAAAATCAATCGTCAAATTATGGGTTCTAGCACAGAAATTTGACAACGCCTTCAACATCGTGATGATCACCACATCGACATGCCTTTGATGTGTGAGGGGTAATTTGATTCCAATTCCTAGATCAATAGTTTTTCTCTCTAGCAAGTAAGATACACGAGAGAGTCATTGGTAAAAATATAGTGAATAGTCTTTAACACAAAGCCACTCTCCTCTATTTATAGTGGATGTACAAAATACCTGGTAGGGTTCCCTAACCCCTGTTTAATTAACATCCACTAATTAAATAATTATGATGATTTAAGTTGCATCACTATTATTTATTATTTTATCACATACCTTTAATATATATAAAATATATAACCTGATAAAACCTAAGATTAACTCAACTCATAATTCCCGCTTAATATTAAATGAACCTAGAATATTAAAATAATGTTCATTTGAATAATAGTTTCTCATATTTACATAACTTGTAAATAATTTTAATAAATAAATTCAATACCAATTATTATTTACTTGAATAATATGAATTTATTTATTTATCGGTGATCGGTAACTTGGATAATACTCAGACCCCATGGTGGGGCCCACCATGTCTGATATTCTTATTCAACTGAATAGGGTGGATTTTTGAATATGTTATTGTGTGTGACCTTTTCATCACTTATCTCGATAGTAGTGAATAAAATCTACAGACCAAGAGCGGAGTCTAGCAACCCATCAAGGTCCTTAAAGAGATAAGGATTATTATAGCAACAACAACCACTCTACAAACACACACTGTGTAATATAATCACATTGTCTTTTGATATATCATAAAGCAAGATGTTCACTTGTATCATCGTTCTTTTCTTTATTTATTATTTGTTGATCTAATGAGATGGATTTACCTTCCGAATACATTGTCCAAGGATTTTTAAAGGTACTTTCATCATGAATAGAAAGAACCAAGATATATTACTTCTTCAACCCTGAAGATACAAATCCTTTCTTGACCATTCAACTAATGTCATACCACAAATTA
Source organism: Viscum album (assembly GCA_963277665.1). Classification (NCBI taxonomy): domain Eukaryota; kingdom Viridiplantae; phylum Streptophyta; class Magnoliopsida; order Santalales; family Viscaceae; genus Viscum; species Viscum album. The sequence continues at coordinate 1,927,875,126 of OY728150.1, read as the reverse complement.
CACACCCAACACAACCTACCTCACCACAATTTCATTATCATGGTTTTTTCCTTTCATCAAATTACATGATCAAATGGCACATATTGATAATGATCTCAAGTTAGAAGATTAGTACACATTTCTGTAGATAGGAACAACCAATAACACCAAAATAAATGTGATGTTCCTTTTGGAAGGTATATCCTTAGGATCTCACTACTATATATCACTAAGTGTGAACTTTTTGAGAAGAATTCTTGATGATTATAAGCTTATAGCAACTGATAATCAAACATCTAATGTATCCAATCAGTAGGATGTATCTAGACTATATGACCTTTGTTTAAAATTAATTTCATAGTATATTGAGGTTCTCATTATAGCTTAAGATCCTCTATAACCATTTAATATGACAATTAATCTATGTACATTACCATTAAATAGTGGACAAAGAAATATCTACAATATAATAGTAGGAATAAATCATGTATGTCTGACTATATACATGATATGGAAATCAAAATTACTATTCAAGTTGGGTTTAGGGAACCCACTATGACAACAAGTGCCACCAAATATTCAAAGGTAAGATCACAGCGATTAACTCTAGATTATGAATTAGGTACTTTCTCTCATGGATCTTCAATTTTAATAATTTATAGGAAATAAAATTGACATTTTCCTTAAGTACACACCCCAAGAATTTATTTGAAGCATATTTCTATGTCACAAACCCTATTCAACTTTAGGGTAGTGTGATTATAGTTGTAGTGATTATACTTTTATTAGGATCCTTGAATCTTTCCTCACATTATTTCATCTATATAATATTTACCCATTTTTATGTTAACATAAATAGAAATCTATAAACTCATGATAAATTTCTCATAAAACATCTATAGTACCCACTTAATGAAATAACACTACATATTTCTATGATAATAGTTGGCCTAATATATTATTTAATTTACTTTTATTTTTAAAGTGTCTATAAAAATTCCCTCACTTATGATTATTTTCCCTAAGAATGCAACTTTCTACATCCAAAAGTCACACTTTCTTAACTTAGAGTACATTTTATCCTTTCTAAATATCACCAACACAATCCATGGATTATCTTCATGTTCCACCTTACTCCTAGAGTAAATGAGAATATATTTTGATAAATACTACTATAAATTTTTCAAATTAGTATCTAAATAAACTATTCACAAAATCCATAAATATTTCAAGGGAATTAGTAAGACTGAAGGGAATCAATATGAACTTATAGTGACAATACCTTGTATAGAATTTTGTTTTCTGAATATATTCTTTAGTCACCTTCATATAATGATATCTATAAAGAATATCTATATTTTAGAATTATTTATCTCCAAAAAGTTAATCTAATAAGTCATCAATCATTGGAAATTGATACTTGTTCTTTATGGTGATCTTATTAAGATCCTGTTAATGGATTCATAGTTTCCTTGATCAATAATTTTCCATTATAAATAGTATTGGTGCACCCTAAGATGATACATTGGGGTATATGAACCTTTTTCCTAAATTATCTTGCAACTATTTCTTTAAATCTCTTGGTTATATCAGGACCATCCTATATGGGTATTTAAATATAGGAGTGGCCCACGAGTATAAGTTTTATTGAAAAACTACCATATGATCTGGGGGAAACCTAGGAAATTTTTTAGGAAATACATTAGCATATTGTCTCACAAGGTAATTTCCTCAAGGTTGATACTTTCCTTCAACTAAACCATTTGAGAAAGGTATTATTATTTATTTGGTATTAACACCCACAAGATTTAGGGATTTTCCAAATGAGATTCATGATCTTATTTATATTTCTACCATAGTATTAGACAGTTCATAATATAGAAACATGTTTCCTTTTTCTGATAGTTGACATGATCTCTATATAATGAGATCCAATCCATTCGGTTTCTATACATTTCAAGTATTGGGTATGTGGTTCAATAGTTATTAAAAACTTATAGGATATAAAGTAATGTATATAAACTGAATCAAATAAAACATTTTCCATTATTGAGTGAATATGAATTGTACCTTTAAGGACTTCATTTTCGTTTTCTACCTCATTTGTGGTGATGGAAAGTGGTTTCCCTTACTCCTTTGGCTTTGGTGGTTGCTAAAATTGATTACCATAAAAGGCCTATGGTTTTTTTTCACTATCTTGTATAGTGACCTTTCCCCTTAAAGTTGTAGCATTAAACCATGGGTGGTACATTGGGAAGTTTCATACTTTACTTCATCATATTGGTCAGTTTATTCATGTCTCTTCTATATTCATGATCTTGGTGGAATTATCATCCACACTTGAAGCATTTCCTTTTCCATTTTAGTCAATATTCTATGATACTTCTTCCAATAACTTTGACATGTGGGTGGTAGTATCTTCTTTACTCATCTTTTCACTTGATCTGCCAGCTTGAAATCTCATTATTCTCTTCTTAAGATCATGTCCAAGGGACTATACTCCAAAACCCATCTCTACTTTCATATCATATCAAACTACATATTCATAATTCCCAAAGTATCAAATAACTAGGTACTTTATAAGGTGTGGTTTTAAATCACTAAAGCATTTATCTATTTTTATATCATTGTTGATAACAAAACCTAATGTGTATCTTGAAAGCCTTGTGAAATTTTCTTTGTAATTCATAAAATATTCACTCACATTTTGTTTAGAATATAGTAAATATCTCTATATTTCTTTTTCAGAGTTCAAGGGAAGTAATTGTTAAAAAATGTCTTTATAAATTTTTAACATTCCATTTCTTCCCTTTCAACTTTCAGGTTTGTATTCTTTATAAATTCCCACCATGGATAAAGTTCTCTATCTAAATGATAGACAACCAAGGAAAATCTTTTTGTCTCGAAAAAATAGAGAAGAAAAATATCTTCTCTATTGAGTTAACCCACTATTCTTGGATACGTTTATTGGAAGATCCAAAAAACTTTAGTGTTGATTTCCACATAAAATACACAATATATAGTTTCTCTTTCTTAATTTAAGGCAAACATTTCACATGTTTTAGTGTATTATTCATAACCCGAGATTGCTGGGTAAGAATCACCTTGAAGTTTGAAAAATCCACCTATAATTGTATTGTGAATGTCATTATAATAATCATTGAATTGTCCCTTTTATGTGTTTTTGGTCTAGTTTCTTCTAATTCTCACCATTTTATAAAATAGAAAAATTTTATAACAAAATGTAAGTTAATAAATCATAAATAATTTATTTTTTCACAAATCAATTATAAATTCACATATTATGAGATCCATATGTTTAGAATTTTTCTTAAATGATTATTCTAGGATTATGTACTTTAATCCATTTCTAACATTAATAAGAAGACTTAATTTGTTTATATATCCTTTATAATTGTTTATATATAGATTTTGATTAACCGAAGCATATCCCCTTGGAGTTTCAAACCCGGTGTGCAACAAGGAATATTTATTGTTGTCTAGGTGACAATTGATTTAATACCCAATCCTCTATTTTTTGAATTTATTACTCCTAGTCACGTATGTTCCAGATCCACATACACTTTTAATATCTAGATAAGGGTTTTATTACTCAAAAATCACATTCTCTTATACTTTAACAAAAAGTTGGAATGTTTCCCTTAAAACATAGACTTATACCTAGTGCTTTAACAATATTTTCTATTACTCATTCTCAAATTAACTAAACCCTAATTTGATACCAAATATACTGACCCAAATTTTTCTTACATGAATATCACCTGATTTTAAAGATAAATAACATAGTAATATTACAGTCCATAATCAAAAGAATTGGTACCTTTTGAAAATTTTGTTCATACATCACTTGTACATAATAAAACATAAACATTATATAAATACTTATAGTATATCCTCATAAAATCTATCACATTCTCCTTATAACATGTAATCACCTAACGATATACATAAAATAAATGGGTGATCTGAAAGCCGTGTATAGGGGGAATAAGAGATATCAATCAGTAGTGCATGGGTGAGAATAATCATTGTCATCATTTAATAATCATAGAATCATCATCATAATCATGGAGAAAATATTTGAAAAATTCATGGAATGTGGAATATTAATAATAATGAAACATCATAACATAATGGTCAAATACCACACTTGATTTTTAATGAAGCTGGCATCATGTTTAGACATAAAATATGTGTATAAAACATAACATCATAATTGTGAACAAATATTGCATCATGTTATCATATAATACACATAATATCATGAGATATATTACATTACTCAATTCATTTTATGGATATGTAATTCCAATTCCACCTATTATGTAATAAAATATTTACAATCATACATTTCATAAGTAAAGGAATCACATAACAATCATTTTCATGGAATAAACCCATAGAAAGGATGTGTTTAATAAAGTTTATAAAAATAATACATTCATGAATAAAACTGGGCATTCCCAAATGAATATGGTAAAACATATTTTGGAATAAAAGATCATCATTCTTGTGTGGGGAAGAAGCAACTCGAGAGGAGTCATTTTCATATTTTAGAAGATAAAGTATCTATGAATTTTTTTAATTTGAATTAGATTTCATTTTGAAAAGTTAAAAACATTTATATACCAATAAAAATAAGTTAAATAATATTAAAAGGAAATTTTAAAAATATAATATTAATATGCATAATAAAAATAATGTGAAAGAGGTTATAACACAAAAGAGGAGTTGAGTTTGAGAATCCCATTACCTTATATCCCTATTTATTTCTTCACTTTTTTACTTCCTGCATAATGAATATAGGTTTATTAAAACATGAAAATAAAATTGAATTATGTTCATTATTTTTAATATTTATTAATTGTAATCATTATATTATATTCCTTAATTCCTTTTATTAAAGGTCAAATTTTTTATATCATATTTTCAATAAAATAATATTCATTTATTTTATTTAATAATATTATGAAATTATTATTTATAAATTGTTAATATTCCCTCTAGAAGAATAGAGATATGTTTGTTTATAAATTTATTTATTAAAAATAATTTATTAAAATCATCCATAATAGTTGTGCTAATTAGATAGTTGGAAACATCCTCGTGGGTGGTTAACCGATCATTGACAGGAAATTGTTGAAAGAGGGGGAAAGAGAAGTATGAAGTATAAATACAGCATAAATATAATATTTCTAGTAGTTTTATATAATTAATTTAATTTTATCATAATATTAAATTAATATTTGAATATTTTGGTTTGAAAGGAATTGATACAAAAAATAAGAGAATAATAATATGAGATAAATAGTCAATGAAAACATACCATCATCTCAGTGTTGCTTATTTTTTATAGAACTAAACTCATTGAATTCTTGGAGTTGGTTTACTTTAGAACATACCTAAGGATTATAAGGGTATTAATGGGGGGTTTTTTGTAAGTGATTTAGATTTGTTAAGTGTAAATGAATTGATTTTCCAAGGAGAGGGGGAGGGTGTATTCATAACTGAGAAGATTGGTGTTTTAGGATAAAATATTAAATATAACATAATTTCCTGGGTAAACACTATAATAGTGATTCTTATAAATTTTCAATTCACATTTGAATGAAATAAATTATTTTAATACCTTTAAGGATTTCCAAAACTGAATTATTTTTTTATTAAAAAGGAAATTGTAAAAATCACACATTTTTATTTTAATGGAATACTTTAGGCTTTGGAGTTTCCAAAATAAATTTTCGGTTTGGAAAATATATTACATTTAAATGACTCATTTATCTAATTAAATATTTTTTTGGTAGAGAAAAAAATTCTATAATTGATTTGGTCATTATTATATCTTGAATTATGTAATTTTAATCAAACTGATTCTGAAAAAAAACTAAATTTTTACTATTTAAATAAAAAATTATTTATTTAAAATAATTCCAAAAAATCACCCTTAGAAAAAAGTTCTGATGATTTAATAAATGAATTTAATTTTATCAAAATAATTTTATATCATAGGTTCTTTTAATATTTAATAAAAAAATTATTTTAAAAAAAAACATATTAAAATACACTTTATTAAAAAATTTATTATAGTTTCTTTGAGATTTTAATATTATTATATCCATTAATAAAATAATTTTATTTTGGTTTTTAAATGTTTTATATGTGTATAATAAGGAATAGTATAATATAACACACATTTATTCAAAGATGAGTGACACTTATTTAGTTCTATTTCAGGAATTTAACATAAATATATTTATTGATAATAACTAAATCTTGACCTCTAATTAAACAAACTCTAATGATTTTGTCTTTAGCTTTCACTACAAAAGTGACATAACCTCGATCAACTTTTTAGAGTGAGTGTAATTTTTCAAAGCCTCCAACCATGTGCCATAAATAGATACAATCTATATACCACTTTATATGGTTGTCCCTATGGTATTTTCCCAACCAAAGAGGTCAAAAAAATAGTTTATGATACCCATTTACTTCTGGGTCTAGCTATGTTAGAAACTAAAGATTTTATAATCCAAATATGTTAAAATTTAATAAATTTCCAACCTTAAATTTAGAAAAATTATTTAAAATAATGTCAATTTTAACTTCAAAAAATTGAGGTTTTTTATACTATAATTATTAGTATAATGATCATTTTTTAATGATAAAAATAAACTAAATTACACATATTTTTATTACATTTTATAGGAATAAAAGAGTTCTTATATATCTTAGTCTTCTCTTCATTACTTCCTATTCTAATTTTATATTTATTTACTTTGATCTTTCCAAGGATTTTATAGAGGTAATTTTCCACCTTTATAAAAATGAGTGTATAATATTTCAAATATTTAACCTCATATAATAATTACTTAATTCAAATTTCAAGTACAACATAGTTTTTAGGGGATTTTTTAAAATTAGATTGTAAGTCTTAAATCTATTTGTATATTTTATATATTTCAGTTAACATAGATTTATAATATTTTTTGTGTGATTTTTTTTCTTTTTAAGTGATTCATAATTGTCCTATAATATAAAATAATGTTCATTTATCTCTTTAAATGAGAATTGTTTTGATTTTGAATCATATTCATGACTGTAATAACAAAAATATTTTTATTCCGGTGCTTGATCTATAAATAATATATTAGCCTTTTGGTTTGACATCATATAATCTAGTTTAGAATTGGAATCACTACTAGAGCATTCATTATCACTCCTAGTAGACTTAATATCCTTCTTATAATTTTTCTTATAATTATATTTTCTATGAAACTTCTTTTCATCTTTATTTTTTCCATTAAGTTGTAGATAATCATGCTTGAAATGTCCAATGTTTTTACATTCATTGCATCTTACATAATTTTAATTTTCATAAAACTTGTTTTTCTTGTTTAAGGGATTTCAAAAACATTTCATCTTTTTATCAAACTATTTGAACTTTATTGAATACTGAGTAAATTTGTTATTATAATCTCAAAAACTTGATTATTCAACATCATATGGGTCAGATAATAATTTTTATTTCGTTTTCTTCTCATCCTAATAAGTAGAAACTTTCAAGGAAGCATTTTCTTTTTAAACTAATATATTATATTAATTATTATCCTACATTTCAGTCTCTTACATCATAATAGTTCCAATAAGATACTTTATTTTAAAATATTTAAAGGGAGTTGATTTCCTTATTATATTTGAGATTCCACTAAATTTATGTGGTAAAATTATAAAAGATTTCAACACCTAATCTAGTTCTAAAATTATATTACCCAACAAACCTATATAATTAACAATATTTGTTAATCTACCACCCCTATGAATTCTTTCACCTTTAACCTTTCTTAATGTGTAAAAAATTGACTTTTTTGTTATGTATCTATGTTTTATAAAATTATTTATACCACTATAAGAAGCATAAATTTTATTTCACATCTTATAAGCTATTTCACACAATAAAACTTGATTAAATTCATAAAGTCCAAAAAAATATATAAGAGAATTCATGGATTTAGATCTAAAGTCATATTCATATTCCTGAGTTACATCACACTTCTCTAGTTATCCATTAGAAATTATATAAGTATTTATAGCTTTTAAGTAGACTTTTAATAAAATTATTTTCAAATAGATAATCATACTATCTTTACAACACTTATAGTTTTCTCTATTAGAGTACGGTTCTCTAATCATGGACATTATTTCTTTTTAATTGTCCATTGAACCAATAAGAGGGATTTTTAAGATTTAACTGGTAAAATTTTAGAATATTAAAGTCACTTCTTTGATACTAATTATTTTCCAAATATGAGTCATACAATGATTTTAGAGGGACGTAAATTGAGTTCTAAAAAATTACCCTCTTATATTCTGAATCAAAATTTTACCCCACTCTTAATCAGATAAGTAATGGAAAAGAAAATAGAAAATAAATAATATGACATAGAATATTTATAGTGGTTCAAAGTGAGAGTAACTTCATGTAATATAATTAACCACTACTCAATGAGAGTATGGTTGTTTTAACAAAACCATCCCTTTTTCTAGGGGATTCACAAATGAGTGAAAGAAACTATCACATATTATAAAGTTCTAAGATCTTTAAACTCAGATATCACTTTACAATACCTATCCATATCCTTTAAAAACATAGTAAAAGGATTTTCCACTTTATAAAGAAAATATATGTAGAAAATAATAATAGCTTCGACACACAGTTGCAAAACAATTAACAAATGATTGAACTTATTCAAAAAATGAGCACACATTGAAGTAGCTCTGAAGAAACATCATTTTTTAGAACATATTAAAATCATACAATGGTGGTGGTAATTTTTCTTTATATAAAGTCTCATATCAAGAAGAATATTATAAAAAAGAGTATGTTTTTTCATTATCTTAAGTATACATTGTGATTCTCCTTTTTGAATTTGAACTCTTATGGAGAATATGCATATTAAAATTTTTAATAGTTAATATATATTACTCAAAAAAATTGATTAGTCTTATAATTGTGACCTAATTCTATGAAAATATAAAAAATAGAGGTGTTGATTAACTATAACTACATTCTATCTTAGAAATATACAATTTCATGGAAATAGAAGTATTTTTTAAATCATCCATTCCTTGACTGGGAATCACCACTTTCGATAAAATAATAGGTGGATTTGGAATTTACTAATAAAATAAAAAAGTTAATAATTTCCTCAAAAATTAAATTATATAATGAAATTACTCATCTTTAGAGGTCAGTGGATTTATAAGATGATATTTTATAAGTCTTTTGATCTTATGAATTTATCATAACTCTTTTATTTTGTTTATAAGCCTTTGATCCTAGAATGATAAGTTATCATATGTCCAACAAATTTCATTACTTATAACATGGTGAAACATTATTCCCCTTAAAAATATATTTTCACTTTTTAATGAAAATATTAAATCTCATAATACTTTCACTCCTTTGAAATAAATTTATAGTTTTGTAGGAAATTATATGGAATATGATATTTGAACTTCATAAAATAATCTTGAAATAATGTTTTGTAAGATTGTTTCTCTATTCGTTTGATAAATCATGGATACATGTGATATTTTATCTTCCTAATTTAATTGAATTTTCTATAAAAATAGTGCGTACAAATTTATTATCTCATATATTTGATAAGTATTTCTAATATTATAGGATAATTTTTATAATAAATTTCCTATCATATTATCTTTCTTATATATCATACGATAATTTACTTATGTCGTATGATATTTCATCTATTTGAGACTTTAATAAGATAATTTACTCTATCAAGTTCTTAATTCCAGTGTAATATATCTTACCTACCTATAAGATAATTTCCTTTTCCAAAATTTAAATTCCAGTAGGGTATGATATTTCTTTAGTGTATAGGATATTTTGATAGGATCATGTATTCCTTAAGAAAATTTATTCATACTTAAATAACAATGATTGAACTAAAACACTTCCCAATGAAATAATAATTTGTAAAATATTTTATATTAACCTAAAATAACTTAATATAAATTCATTGGTTAAAAATGGGGATTTATTAAATTTCAAAACATGTGAAATATTAAGATATGATGGAACAATAATAATGTATCCATAATGATGGTTTCCTCTTAAGAATATTCTTAAAACTTGTAGTTGAATACAACCTTAATGGAATTCATAGGTGTACGATACACTTTCATGTTCTTCAATTTAGTTACACAGGGTTTCAATTTTATGCATGGTGATATTTGTATTTGAGGTTTCTATAATCTTCCACTTCCTTGAACAAGTTTTATTCAATCCTTAGAATCCATTCAGTTGTATCAAAACCTTACCGAAATTTTTGATTCATGAAATCATTCTTAAAAATGATAAACATAGATATCAAAATGCATATCATTAATGTGGTGTTCCAGACCCATTTCACTCATAAGTAACTAAACCCAGTCGTCCACATGGCCTCAAGCTTTCCTCCACATATACCAGAGTATGCCAACTAGCAACAAAGATATAGGGCATATTAGTGGGAAGACTGTGCCTTTAAGTGAGATTAGAACACAGTGGTATACAATAATGGTAAATAGTAGAAGTAGTAACAATAATCATTAGTGGAATAATAAATATTCCAGATAAATAAATTAGTAGAAACAAGATCAGTATTAAGAAAAAAAATGATGATTATGTAATCTGATATACAAAAGGGGGAATAGGGTACAAGAATATATATCATGTGATACAAAATTAAAAAAAAAATAAGTTATACCACTAGAATCACAGCCCAAATATTGGTACTATGCACATGTACTCCATCCTAAGTTGATAATCAAGCATCCGTAGCCAAAAACTTCCCTTTGTCTTTACCTGCATCCATGATATCTTTTCAGGTACCAACCATCAACTCAAAAATGGTGTGAGATATACTCCATATACCACCACCAACAATGTCTAGTAAAATATAGTTGGTTCATATAAAAGTATTTTTGTTCTTGTATAATAATGTAAGAAAAACTATTTAATGTAAACAGGTTAACTCTAGTTCCTAAAGAATGACAGGATGACCCTATATACTTCAACCTAATCCTGGTGATCTTAAAACAAGTAGCTATATGTATAAATATATATGGTCTATATACATAGTGATGTGTATAGAAATATATATGGAAAGTAATACTAGTCTTTACATAAGGTGTAACTTTGGAATCCATGGATAGTAGCATGAATCTCATAGAGAGTTGAAGGATTCCATTCCTGATTGTCATGAATCATATGGATCACCATGCCTAGTTATCACATTTTAATTGGGGATTCCATTCCTGGGTGTCATATTTAATTATTTTCTTCATGATCATACATCACATTTATAAGGGACTTCATGACCATATATCACACATATATGGGATACCATTCCCATATACCCCATGTGTATGGGACACCATGCCTGAGAATCACATGTAAGTGTCTCTCCATGCCTGAGTATCATAATTATAGGGGATGTCTTGCCCAAGTATCATAAAATTATGGGAATCCATGACCATATATTACAATTTTATGGCACTCCATGCTTAAATTTATTCCATGGGAGAGATCTAATAGGATAATGGATCTAAAGTGAGTGGAGGAGGAAATAGAGGGTAAGAGTTTTAAAATATTTAAGGGAAAATAATAAATTCACCCTACATTATGAGTTCAAACAGTTTGAATACAAGGTTGGATAAACCGTGTTCCAAATGTGTACTAGCACTATCCTAATGAAGCCACTCCTCAAACAATTATTCCTCATGGTTTGAAAAAACTATGATCTAACTATGTGTGGTTAGTAGCTAAGTGTCACTAAGGGTGCAATCCAGATGCACGGTTTTGAAAAATAAGCATAGCCCATGCAGATCCACTCTACAACAGGTCTGTAGTTTTTCTCATGGTTATGAAGACTCCCTTGCACAGTTTATAAAATCATTCTCCCTTATATATTAGATTTATAGTTAATTCGCATACTTACTAATAAATGTGTGCTAACTAAGTGACTAACACTGTTTCTCCAAAATTCAGGCTTCGGGGTCCGAAAAACCCCTAGATGGTCTTGAACCCATCCTTTAATTCTTAATCATGATTCTAAGGATAAATAAAGGTCCTAAACTATGAATTAAAGGGTTATTAACTCATTTTAAAATCAAGGATCTTATAATATCCCCTACTTAAAATAACCCGTCCTTGAGTTGTCTTTATGAGGGTTGTAAAAGATCATTTGAGAAAAAAATTTCTCACTGAGAACATACTTCGATCTCTCTCTCCTGGGTATTTTTCTTTAAATGGAAAAGTTTCCATATAACCCATACCATAAGAACTAATATAACTCAGAGATACTTCATGATCCAACCAATTATTCTAATATGATACTCCTCAAAGGAAGCATCGAATTCTAATTCAACCTCTTCATGATCAAAAGTATGAGACAGGTCTGAAAAATAACAATGAATCTAAGATACATGGAAGACATCATGCATGGTCCAATAACTCTAAGGTAAGTCTAAGAGATAGGATACAGGATTGACTCTCTGTATGATCTTAAAAGGGTCAATGTATTGGGAGATAACTTTCCCAACCTCTGAATCCATCAATGACCGAAACTAGATGAAACTCATAGAAATACTCAATGTCCCACCTCAAACTCCAAAGTTTAGTGGTGACCATCAACGTAATATTTTCTCTTAGATTGAATTGTATACATATGCTTCTAGATAACTTGTACATACTCTAAGGTCACCTGAATAATATGAGGTCCCAGAAACACTACCTCACCTTCCTCTAGCCAATACAAAGTTGAACGATATGGCCTACCATATAAGGCTTCATATGGAACAATATTAATATTTTCTTGAAATATATTATTATAAGAAAACCCAACACATGGTAGGTTATTTTCAAAATTTCCCCCAAATCTAAGACACATTATTGAATCATTTCCTCTAGAATTTGATTCGTATGCTTAGATTTCCCATCAGTCTGTGGGTGGAAAGATGTGCTCAGAAACACTTGTATAATGAGAGCCTTTTGAAACCCATACCTTAACCATGATATATACCAAGTATCCTATTTTGATATAATATAATATGTAGCTCCATAATTATCTAAAATCTCTTAGATTTAAATCCTCTTGAGAACATCTACTAAAAATGTATCTCTGATAGATAGAAAGTGGGTGACCATGTTCAGTCGGTCAATTAAAACCCATATTACGTCACCACATCGAGGTGAACAAGGTAAATAGGCCATGAATTCCATGAAGACACATCCCATTTCCACTCAAAAATGAGAAACTACTACAAATTCCCTATTGTTCACTGGTGTTCCACCTTCGCCTGTTGATAGGTGTAACACTAAGAGATAAAACCTATTATCTTCCTACTCATGCCTAAACACTAATAAAAATGAAATACATCTCAATAAATATCAGTAAAACCGTGGTGAATTGACTAAATAGAGTTAGGATATTCACATATCAACTATTCTCATATGTTTTCAGGAACTTAGATACATCCATAAACATTCAAGTTCTCATCCACATCAAGAACCCAACCAAGTGGTGGGTCCTCATATGAAACACTCTCCCTTGGGAATAATCCCTAAGGATCTGATAAATGCATCATCTTTACTCACTCTTGAAGTGAAGAGGTCACTATTAAGTTTGTAAGGATAGGATTTTTTTTGTTGATCATGGACATCTATGTGCATCTTAGAAAACAGGGCCAGTAACTTCCACTCACCACAGGCCTCCTAAACTATCTGTGTTTGAGTCTTTCAGCTCAATACATCAGCAACTATATTTCCATTCCCAGGAAAATATATAACCTCAAATTTGAAGTACTATTGGTATTCAACTCACCTTCACTTATTGAGATTTATGTTACATTGTTTAAAGATGTATTTTAGGTTTTTTGGTCTTTAAATATTATAAAATTATCTCCTAGAAGATAGTTCCCCAAGATTATAAGGCATGAACCACAGATACCAGCCCAAGGTCATGCATAAGGTGGTTCCCCTCATGTGGCCTCATCCATTGAGACTTGTATTCCATGAATTGATTTTAGTACATTATAATGGATCCCATTCCAATGATTGATGAATAAGAATAAACTGTATAGATTCTTCCCGGCTCTGGAAGAATCTGGATCATTATAGAAGACCACGTTTCTTTCAAATCCTAAAAGGTATCCTCATAGGATTTATACCATGATAACTTCACACCCTTCATAGTCAGGACAATGAGTGGAACTTCTAGGAATGATAATTCCTAAAAATATTGTTATAGAATCCAACCAAGCATAATAGACTATGTCTGTCAAATGAATTCTTGGTATTCTCCCAGGAAACTACATATCTAACCTTCTTTGGGTCAACAGATTATCCTACCTATGAGATTATATGACCCAATAAGTGTGCATTTCTATCTAAAATTTTTATTTGGTGACTTTATCATAGTGTTGGTTCTCTCTTAGTATATTTAGAACGATCTCTAGATGTACCACATGGTCTTGTTGAGTACTAGAATACACCAAGATATCGTTTAAAAATACTACCGCATATGAGTCAAGATACAGGTGTAAAACCCGTTTCATTAGAGACATAATAATTGTGGCTGTGTTCGTGAGACCAAATGGCATTACGAGATACTCGTATAATCCATATCTACTATATAATGTTGTATGTGGTATTTTTGTTGGTATTACATACACCTAATGGTATCTCGACCTCAAATAAATCTTGGAGAAAATCAACACTCCTTATATCTGGTTGAAGAGGTCATTTATACACTAAAATGGATATTAATTTTTTACCATAATCCGGTTTAATTCATGGTGATACACACATAATATGAGGGTATTGTCCACCTATTTTTGGTGAAAATGATAGGTGAAACCCATGGATAGGTATTGGGTTGTACAAAACCCTTAGCTTCCAAATCCTCTAGTTGCTTCCTAATCTATTTAAGCTTCATAGGTTTCATATAATAAGGAATAATAGACACTAGTTCCACTCCTAGTACTAGCTCTATAGTGAACTCCACCTCTCTCATAAGAGGTAACCTAGAAAATTCATCAGGGAAAACATCCTTGAAATGATCCACAATAGGATTTAATTTCATATATCACATTCCATAATCACTCATAAATAGACTAGCCATCTGGTTTGTCACTCCACCTAGTCCAAGATGCTCTATTCCAGCTCAAAATTCATGGACATTACATTCACCCTTATGAATGTAGGTACCACCCTTTGGTGATGTAAAGTATGTCCTCTAGTGATATAAATCAATGTGAGAAAGATAAGGTACTAACTAGTTCATTATGAGTATGACATTGAAACCAATCATCTTGAGGATAAATAAATTATATAAGAAATTATAGCCACCTATCTAAAATGGGAACCCCTTTCACTAGTGTGCACTCTATGATTAAACCCCTAATGGTGTTTTCATATTCAACATTCCATATAATTAGTCCACTTATAAGCACATAATTTCCATAATTTATAAAGATATAAAAATATTTTTATGCATTTGTGTTAAAGAAGACATATACTAAAGTAGAGGATACTATAACAGTACCGATAACTATAGAAGGATCGATACTATGATACTATAGAGTAATATTAACTGTATATATATGGCCAAATACATAGCCCCGATATACAACCTGGATATCCTAAGCAGGTTTACATTGTTGCTTCTAAATGTATGGAGCCTGGCTACCTTGGCCATGACCAACTCCTCGACCAAAACAGATGGTAGTACACCAACTACCTATCTAGAGAGGTGTGAATGACCTTATTCCAAAAGGAATAGAAGACTTGGATCTTCTCTCATTAGGAACATATGGGAAGGCCCTAAAAACTATTAAAGATTCCCAAATACACCACAAACTCAAAATTTAATAGGATCTCTGGGACACTGTGCCTTCTAATTCCATGTCTTTCAACACTGGTTACATACTACATCACAATCAATCGGTTTCATCTAGATACTCTTACCCCCACATGTTGACTAGAAATACACTTACTTCCACTCAAATAAATACATCCCTATCTTAGTAAATAATCTCCCTAGACCACATCATCAGCATCCCTCATGTTCTACTCAATGATAAGGGCATGATTCACTATCTCAGAAATAGTTTTCAACTAAAATACATTCACCCATGATCGGATGGAATATATGAGACCATTCTAGAACTTTATCTATATCACCAACATGTCATAGGTAAGTTTTTATGAAAAGTTCTAATGTTTTGGGAAATGATATAAATATTCCATCACATACATATCACCCTACTATATATTCATAAATTACATAGTGTGGTTCGGTCTTAATTTCTGACATAAAAAGTAATCATAGAAGGTTGCTTAGAATTCCACCCAAACTATACCCTGATGATGAAAATCCTAGGTAGTCAGATACAACCAACTCTTGGTGGAATCATGAATCAAAAAATCTGAAATATTGACCCTTATATTTGGAGGCATCTCTAGATACTTAAAGATCAATATCATCACCTCTAGCCATGACTAAGTTGTCTAGGGGACACCATCCCCTAAGAACGTTAGTAGATGATACTTCTAAAATTCTCGCATAAACTATGCTATAATATGGGAAGTTTACGAATCTCCTTTTACATACTATATAAACCCTAAAAGTCTCTCTCATAACTAAGCTTCAACGCCCATATCAGGAATAATATGTAGTGCCTGAAGTGGAACTACTGGAGGTAATCTTGGTGAATTAGGTCCCACTACCTCTAGGGAATGATCATCACCACCTTCTTATTTCATGACTCAAGGACATCATGGCGGCATAATTTTATGATTATCAATCACATGCCTCATAAACTATTAAAAAATAGATAGGATCAGAAAATGGGAATAGACAGGTATATAGACTTCCTATAAACAAGTCACACCTCTCTTTCTTCTCTTAAAGTTAGGTATATGTGATAAGGAAGATCAAAATGGGTCATAATATACTTAGTATACTTCCAACTATTAAGGTTAAGTCAGGTTCATTTTATCAAATAACATAGCATAGGTCCTGATATACGGAGTGTCAATTGAAATGTATAGAGGAAAACACCCTTTAACTTCCCATTAGAATCTCCATTTAATGAAAAAAATTAATTTAATAGTTTAAATTAATTTAATATAATACTCATTTATATGTATATTGATATCATGGTCTAGTTTAATGAGACACTATTCCCAATTTATAATGGATTATACTCTTTATAAATTGTAATTGGAATGTCTCATAACTGCAACTTGACCCTTATATCTAACATCTAGATGTAAGAAGTCATGTAAAATTATTTGATTAAAAAATTATGATTCCAAATTAATATAACTAAATGATTTAAAATTTAGAACTTTAATTCATGAAATCAATTCAAATCATGTTTCATCCCATGGAACTAGTGGTCTATGGATCAAACATTGCATAATTAGCCAATTAAGGTGTCATAGTTAATTGATATGGTAGAACACAAATTTAGGTTGATGTATACACTTTAATTATTCCAATTATTTAATACCTTAAAGAAATTATAGTACATTTCTATAGATAATAGTCAACTCACTCAGAAAAATCATATAAAATATAGGTAATGCAAGCAACAAGATACACCTATATGGAATGGAATGATGCATGAAATGTGAATCCCCAAGTTCCTATAACGATGAATGAGATGATACCTCATTTTCATACTAGGAAAAGGAAAAACTAAGTACACAATAATAATATCAACAATAATAATGACACAAAACATGTGTGTCACCCAATAATGAAATCGGTACAACTAAAATAGGCACAAACCAAAATAGTAATATCCCCTCCTAATTAATTTGGCTTTCCCATGTACATGGGTTAGCTACTCCCAGGAATAGGCTCATTACCAAATTCTGATGCATTTATAGTCTCCTGTATAACACCAAAATATTAATAAAAATGGAAAAAATGACCTCTAATACCAATTTGTGACATCTCAGATCCATTTCACTCATAAGTAATCAAACTCTATTGGCCACATGGCCTTGAGAATTCCTCCCCATATGCCAAAGGCTATTGAATAGAAGCAATGGAATATGGTGTTTCCATGGGAAGATAATTCCCTCAGGTTAGAGTATAGAATAATGGAATATAATAATTGAAAATAGTTTAAGAAGTAACAATAACTAGTAGTGGAATAATAAATCATCTAGATTAATAAACAAGTGGAAATAAGATAAATATCAATAAAAAATAATGATCATGTAACGTGATATAAAAAATCGGGAACATGGTACTGGCATATAAATCATGTGATACAAAATTATAAAAATAAAAAAACTATCCTCAAAAGCATCATAAGGCCAGGCTTGGTCCTCTACTATTTTACTCCATCCTAGGCATACCATCAAGCATCCAATCAAAACCCTTCCCTTTATACTTACCTATATCTATAAGATCTATTTGGTTACCAACCGATGGCCCAAAAAAGGTGTGAGATATACTCAGTAGGCCACCACCTAAAATTTATGGTAAAATCTAGTTGATGCATATAAAATGAGCAGTGTTTAGGTATAATACTGTATGCAAAAATAAAGAATGTAAAAAGGTCAACTCTAGTTCCTAAAGGACACTAGGCTGGCACTACCTGCTTCGGCCTAAGTTGGATGATCTCTAAACAAGTAACGATGTGTATACATATATATAGTTTATATACATAGTTTAATTTATAGAAATATATATATACACATATATATATAGATAATACTACTAGTATAGACCCAAGGTGTAACTCAGGAATCTATGGATAGTAGTATGAATCTTATAGAGAGTTCAAGGATGACATGCTCTGGTGTAATGAATCATATGGGTCGCCATGATGGGTTATCACATTTTAATTAGAGATTCTATACTGATAAATCATATTTAATTAGGTTTATCATGACCATACTTCATATTTACAAGGGATTCCATGCATGTATATCACACGTATATGGGACTCCATGCTCGTAAACCCCACATCTATAGGTCACCATGCCTGATAATCACATATAAGTGGGTTATCATTCCAAATTATCACAAGTAGAGGGGACTCCTTGCTCGAGTATCACAAACTTATGGAATGTCATGTTTTTATATTACAATTAGATGGGATTCTATGTCCATAATTTATATTTATATAATAGGGAATAGTCATGCTTAAATTCATGTTGAGGGTTGAAATAAAACATAATTATCACACCATTTTACTATAGGATTAATCCACTAATTTTATAGAAATCATGTGATATGGTCATACCAATAATTTATATTCAATTCAAGGAGGTTGATTTAATTGGGAATCATGACAAAACCACTTAGAAGTTGGTTTTTCCATTTAGACATTTAATGGGTCATAAGATATTTCTAAGCACACCTTATGAAGTGGAAATAGTTGAGAGGGGTCATCCACCATCTATAATTTAAGGTACAGGGGGAATTTCTAGAATGGGTTATAATTTAGAATAAGGAAAATTATAATTTATGGAAATTCATGGAAAGTACAACATGAAACATGACGATTAAAGATATAGAATGAATCAAATTTAAGGAAAAGTAATATACCACCTACCTTAGGATAGTATAAGACCCATCACTCATTGTTTGCATTTGAATTGAGCTAGAACATAAGAAATTGGAAAAATAGACAAATTCTATGAAAATAAGTCATATTCACTTACACCAATATAGTGTAGAAGATGAGGTAATAAACGAGGAAAGGAAGGAAGATGAATGAATATCGTATTTATAGTTATCCAACTTACCCAACGATGAAGGAATCATACTCTTTTTGAGGAATGTAACTCAAATCCTAGGGAGATTCCATGGGAGATCTCCAACTATAGAAGGGATTTGTTTCATGTGGTGGAGGAGGAAAACAAGGTTGAGAGTATAAAAATGTAAGGGAAATCATAGATTAAACCTTCTTTAAGAGGTCACATGGTTTGGATACATGGTTGTACAAATCATGCATCAACTGTGCACTACCACTATATAAAGGGAGTCACCCCTCACATAGATATCCCACATGGTTTGGACAAACCATGCTCCAACTGTGTGGGATTACTACCTAAGTGGCCCTAAGGGTGAGGGCTAGGTGCATGGTTTACAAAACCATGCCTAGCCCATGTGGGTCCCCTCTACAACTGGTATATAGTTTTTCACATGGTTATGCGGCCTCCCTTTCATAGCTTATCTATCCATGCACCCTTATATATAGGTCATACATTTAATCTGCACAGTTACCACTATCCGTACAGTAACCATGCGACTCATACCATTTCTCCAAAATTCAAGCTCTGAGCTCCGAACTTACGCGGATTCTCTTAATCCCTTCATTAACCTATTAATAATGCCCTTAAGGATAAATAAAGTGTCTAAAGTAGAAATTAAAGGTTTCATTCCTCATTCCAAATACCATGATCTTACAATTAAAAATGATAGGAAGTTTGTTCTGTGGTAGGCTATATAATATGAAATATTATAATATGTGATAGAGTCATGAACTATGATATATAATATCATAAGTAGTGACTCAATTGTAATTCATCAGGTATTTTATACCATTGAGTACAATACAGGGAATTGTAATGGGAGATAATGTGTACAATGTTGTCAAAAATAGAGCCTCATATCACTCATACAAAATAAGCGATATTGTAATATACAAATTCAAGCATTGAGGGATGATATCACAGCTATAGGATCATCAATTGTATAATATGATAGATTATAGAACATGTCACATATTAAAATATAGGGATGCCATAAAATAGGATATCAAGGAAATTTTTGTTTTTATAAATTTCAGTTATGAATTAAATTATATAGTTTATAAACTATAGAAAAATGAAATTTTTAATATTTATTTAATTTATTAAAAATTTATAAATTTTTTATTTATAAATTGTTTAAAATTAATTATTAAATTTTTATAAAGTATTTAATAAATAAATATTTTATAATATTAAATGTTAATATGAAAAAAAATAGAATTTATGTGGAAAGACTTATAATTTAGATATAAATTGTTTATATGAAAATTAAAAGGGTATTTTATAATGTGTTTATAAATTAAAAAATAAGGTATAACATGGAAGAGTTTATTATGAATAGTTTATAACTATTTAATTTGAATTTCTAGAATTAAAGGCCTTTTTTGAGAAATTATTTAAACAGTATCAAAAGTAATTTTTATAATTGATATGATCAGGGTTTAAATAATGTTAAATAAGTGATATTTTGATTATTTATATTTTTTACACAATAGACTTGGAATATAAAATGTTTCTATTTAATTTAATATCATATATTTAAGTAAATTTTCTATAAAAGTATAATATGAAGGTGTTCATATTTTATATAAATATAAAATATTTTTATTTATTTAATTCTAGAATATACATAATAAATGACAAATTAAAAATTTTGTAATCTATTTATTTATGAATATTTCATAAATATTTTATATCATGTTTAAATATATAAATTCTTCATTTATTTAGTTTATTCCATGATATATTCATGAATATAATTTTTATATAATTAATTAATGTGTTATTCAGTTTAATATGTTAAAATGCTTCTATAAATTACTATATATGCATAGAAGGAGTTATATTTCAGGTATGATAATTGATTTAGTTTTCTTATACATTGATTTAGGATTATACTAGGTTTTGATATTACATAATAAATTAATTATAATTTATACATATTAGGTGATATAGTGATAATGGGATTGAAATATTGCTTGAGTAAAGTATCCTTGGGTAAGGGACCTTAGGTCAGACTACTCACTATCCTGGTGGCTTATGCCTTATATATAAAAGTGGGGTTTCATTATCTATAAATACAAGATTACAATTTTGAATATTATTGATTTCATGTGATTTAAATCCTTTAAATGAAAGGGTTTCAATTACATTATGCATGGGATATATTTCAATATTTATATATATAAGTTGGTTTTTAATTTATGTTATTAATGCTAGAAATGATTTTTGTAAATAGTTAAATATCAAAATGGTTTAAACAAATTGATTTGGTGAAACTAATTAGATTCCAAACGTAATTAGTAGAGGCATTCATATTTAAAGGGAATAATATGAGAAAAGATTGTGAGATAAAATCCCCTTTAAAATACCAAGGGTCATATTTCTTAAAAAGTGAATAATTTTCGAGACTTAAATCATTTAAAAAGGTAGTTTCTTCTAAATTAGGGTGCCCTATAATTATATTGTGTAAGGAAGGTAAGTAATGAGGTGACCATAAGATTTAAGTTTCTTATTTTTGGTGTTTAATTTGGGTTAGACTTAATTGGGAAACCCATATAAAGGATACCAAGGGAATCTTTTGTATTTTAATCATAAAATGGATTGGGAAAAGAGTTGAAAACTCAACCATATAAGAGTTATAAATGATATGATTAGCATAATGGCCTACTTAAATAACTATGTGGTGATAGGAACACTAAATTGGGCTCATTTTTAGATATATATGGATCATATCCCAATAATGGATATAAATAAATTAAAAAATGGTTCATCATTTTAGTGGGAGAAAATTTAATAAAATTTATTATTAAATGAATGAAAATCAAGATACTTATCTGATAAAAGATATTATTATAGATAAATTACATCATCTCCATAAAATTTAACTTTGAGATCAATCCTTATCAAAGAGAGTATTAATATAATCAACTTTGTAAGGGATTTAATTTCCCTAAATGCTTTACTTTAGAAATTATTGTTTATTATTCATGTTTGAGGGTATTTCTAGTATTTTTGGAGGTTCCAAAAGATTTAAATTGAATTTATATGAAATAATAATTAATTCTTGATTCCTACATGTGTATCCTTTATTATATCAAGAGTTTTAAACTGAATTTTTTATTTATTTTTCTTTTTTTTTTACCCCTACATATGACCCCCACCCTACATAATGAAAAACATATTTACCTTTACACAAGCCCATTTCCCCATGTTTAAACATCCTTAATTCCATTTATATTTACCCATACATATCCCCTCATTATATTTTCTATTTAAGGAAATAATGAATTTTAAACTTTTGTGTAAGGATATTTTTTATGATCATTGTAAAGGTTAGCCTGTATTTTCCTCATCCACATAAAGGTAAGACTAGATTTTTCTATCTATGTAAAGATATTCTGGGTTTTCATTATCATGCATAAAGTTAGAATTCAAATTTTCATAAAGTAAAGGTCGGCATTATATGAGAGTAAATAAGATTACCCTTATTTGAGACCATGAATTATAACTTAAGTGTAGATTGAAAGTTACCCTCATGTAGAGTTATCTACTACATATAGGAAAACCATGTCACCATTATGCAAAACTCTTTACTGTGTAAAGGAGAATTTAAAAGCATATTTCACTATTTTTCTTCTTCTAATCACATAAAAATAAATTATTATAAGGATATGAGTTTTTTAAAATTAAAAAAATGGGAAATAAATTTTTAAAAACACGGGATCATAATTTTAAGATTTTAATATTTAAAAAATGTGAAATAAGAGGAAAATTGAAAAATTATTGATGTTTTGTAGTGTAACACCTGAACCAAAATGTTATAATATATATATATAATGTAACATGATTTATGATTTTATATTAAATATTTAAATTTTAAATCATGAAAATATGAATTATTTTCATCATAGATATTATTTATTTCATTTTTAACTGATTACTTACAAAATATTAATTAAATAATTATTATACATTAATTAAATGGAAATTTTGGAGTTATAAAGTTGTCTATTTTGAAATGGGGGTGTATACAGGTAGGTTACTTTATAGATAATTAATATTTAAAACCTCATTTTATTTATTTTTAAAGATAATAGGCGGGTAATTGATGAGTTTTAAGAACGATCCTTACAGGTGGTTAATGGGTTGTTGTGTGTCTATATTTAATTCAATTTGAGAATGCTATGTGTTTTTATATATATTTGTAAATTTTTTAATCATCTCTCCCTCTCTTAAATTACTCCCCAATTCTCTTGGAATGTTACATGACCAGGGGAGCATCTCGAGTGCTTCCAAGCAGACTATTATCAAACGTTAATAGTTCTAGGTTATGGAAGTACCTCACCCTAACTCCATGCACTTATTTAGTGCATTACAATAACATGGTAGGATAATTATATGGTTCTCATCTTCAGTACCTTTAACTCATAAACTACCCATTTCTTTAAAGTAGGTAATTTCAAAATTTATATATCATTGAAATATAACATACTTAATTTGATTTAAACATTTATAAAAAATTAAGACTTAAATACTTTAATTATCAACCCTTAGTACTAAATATGTGAAATCATAATTATTCTCTTCCTTTTGAAATAACTTTAAAATGAGTGATGGAAACCTCCTCATTTTCATTAATTAAAAATCATCCAATAAATCCTTCAACAAAAACTTCTTGAAAAGATTCAACAATTTTTTTAACATCCTTGGAAAACCTCGAAGATTAAGATAATTATATACTCTCTCTCTCCTCAATCTTTGTGGTGATGATTTAGTATAGGAGGGAGGGGTTCAACATACTTGAAGTATTTTACCATCTTACTCTTCTCTCGACTCCTTTTTTAGTCAAGGGGAAAGGGCCTTAAAATGGTTTTATTTCTATTTTAAAAATGTATTCTTAATTTTTGTCTTGTTATTTTGGTTATTCATTTTCCCTTAAAATAGCTACATTGAATATTTATGTGTGTGTCTCATTATTATGTAGATTGAGTGAAATTGGTACTCTATTACATAAACATGTGTTTATTCAAGGAAATGGAAAATATTATAGAAATATTATAAAGAATTGGATCTGGATTGATGAAGATAAATAATTATGGGTCATCATGATTAGTTGTACCCTTGTTGTCCTTATGTAATTGTTTATACCTAACTATATGTGTTTAACTTTTATGAACCTATCCACTTGAAATGGGAATATTTTCTAAATGAAAATAAAGAAAAAACTGAGAATAATAGAAATAGATATAGGAAGTAACATGAATTTTAATATTCTACTAATAATGCTTGTGTATGTACTGAAACTTAGATATTTATATTGCACACATGTGGTTTGAAAATAAACAATGATTAATTATGGTTATGGTTACATGGTTATGTTTATAATATAAATATTGGAATACATATGGATTTTAATACATGATTTTTTGTAGATTAACATTCATATACTAAATTAACTAATCATGTTCTACTATGTTAATTTATAAAGGTGTTGATAAATTAATAAATGTCAGTGGAATATAAGATAAAAAATATTAAAATGTTAAACTAGAATTCCATTTTATGTAATAGAATGTATTTCAAGACAAAATATAAATATGTAATTATCTATAATTATTATTAAATTTATGTTGGTCATTCTTAGAGTTGAGTAATATCAAAGTTAACATGTGTAATGGAATCGTAAGCTTAAGTTTTGTCCCAAATCATATTTTGATTAACTAGTTGATTAAAATAAGTAGTGAATGGAATAAATAATGTAATATAATAATTAATATGAACTCATAGAAATTTATTAGTTGAAGTTTCTAGATAATTAATCAAAATGGATAAATATATAAATAATAGATAAGATAAAAACTTAATATGGGGTGTATATTTCATGATATTTTGTAGCAAAATCTTATAAAGATGATTCTCTTGATAAATTTGGTTATTTACTTTTAGTTTAATAGATTTTTCACCACCTATATTTATCTTATTATATATTTTGATAAAACATTTATTAAATTATATGGGGTTGTATAATTTGGATGTATAAATGGAGGCTTGTTGGATTAGTCAATATGTCCCCTTTACATGGAGGATTTATTGTATTATTATTCATTTTTGTTTTTCTACTTAATTTTATGTATTTATTTTACTTTTTTAGTTGCTTGTGTGGTTGTCTACTTACCCTATTACTTATTGTGTTGTTTGTATACTTTGGGATGTAATGGCTCATGGTGTTTACTAGAATATATTTACATATAAGGACTATAATGTATCCATGTAACAACATTTGCATCTATTTATGGGTTGTAATGGCTTCAATTTAACATATACACACATCCAATTTTTGTGATGGATTATAGTTTTTTGTCAGGTATTTAGACTATAATAACTCTAGTTTCAGTATGAAGTTGTAGATGATGAGGTTTCATGGGGTCCATGGATGTGATGATATAACTTTATGGGGTGCATGTATGTGATGATATAGTTCTATGGGGTATAGGGATGTTATGATGAGGCTACATGAGGTACATGGGTGTGATGATGTGGATAAACAGGGTGCAGGGGTGTAATGATATTGTAACATTGGGTGTAGGGATATTATTATAAGGTTTAATGGGGTGTAGGGATGTTATGATATGGATTCAGGGGGTGAAAGGATGTGATGATGTGGATACATGGGGTCTAGGGATGTAATAATGTGGATTCATAGGGTGTAAGGTTGTGATGATACGATGATTAGTGTAGGTTTTGAGATAGGATTGATTTCTTTTATAAATAATATTATGTTTTTAATATTATTTTTGTGATTGTGATATATCATGGGATGAGCCAGTAAGGGGCACAACATCACACTGATAGGGTCTCTCTCTCACCTCCTTCCTTCACCTCGGAACGGCTCAGCCTCTCCTCCCTAGTTCGGTGGCTCGAGGTGGGGATTTCCTTGCTGTTACGTCCCTGTGCTGGCTCAATCGGCGTGCACTGGTGTCTGTATCTGTGACACGGTGTTGAATTTGCGCTCGAGTTCCAGCCCTGGTGGTTTTTGATTATCACGTCATCCATATATCTAGGTTTTTGGAGGTTGAACGTTGTTTCTATGGATCTAACGGATGGTGGCGATGGGATTTTGTTTTAGTTTGAGCTGATGGGGGATCTTGGTCACCAAAACCCTAGTTTTGTGATCCTCTGAAGAAGCTTCTCAAAGGACTTGGAAGGAGGGGTTTCTAAGGTGGTGGTGATCCCTGTGTAGTATGGTTTTTCTCTCGATGAAATCCTTTTTGATTTTGTGGTTTTTCTCATGACCAGTTCAGAAATGGTTTTGATTCACCCTTCCATCTCATATCTTGGAGAGATGAAGTTTTAATGTGTTTAAGTTTTGGTTGATTGTAATTTGTAAAGGCATTGTGATGCCTTATCTTTTCAAATGTTTTCTGTGACTTTTAGTGCCTACTGTGAGGCGATCAATATGGTGGCGGTGATGCCATGGATGGCTCTGATTGAGATGTTCTTCATTTGTTCCCCAATGGAGGTTTTATGTTTCTGTGCGATGTATGTGGTTTTTGGGTTGGATGAACCTTTGATCTGAAGCTGCTATTTAAGGTCTAGGTTCTCGGATGTGTTGTTGTGTGCACTGGTTCCGGCGATTGGTCTCGCTGGCGTGATTCTACGATGGAGATGATTAAAGGACAGGTGCATAGCTCAAGGTGGGTGTACGTCACAGCTGGCATGTGACAGGCTTTTTGATTTTTGAATTCGGTAATGTTTCTGTATTACGATGCAGTTTTAAATTTTGACCATGGTTCTGCCCGCCTCATGATCTGTAATGGGTACCGGACACCCATAAATCGGTTTTCAGAAAATGAAAAAAATGATTGTAGGATTGTGATATAGTATGCTTCTTCACTATTGATGTTATATTCTATACTACCTCATTGACTATTATAAATCTATAGAAATGAGTATTTTGTGTACTCACTTATAATAATCCATTGGTATAATAGGATATGATATATATAAGTGGTGATATTACTAAAAAATAGTGTGAATTCATTAATTTTATCATTATTTATATCCATACACTTATCTTGATTAGATTATTTTATACATGTCTATACCAACATTATATTTATTATAAATATATAATCTCATAGAAAAATTATCCTTCTAAGTACTTCATAGTTCTCACCCCACCATGTTTTCAAAGTGTTTACAGAATGGTGTGAGAGAGATTAAAGCTGTTATTTGGGTAAATTGTATGGATTCAAAGGATGATATAGAGTTCTTAGTGTCATCCCTATATGTATTTTACTTTAACTATGTATATCTTATTGATGAAATTGGGTTGTGGGGATCAATATATCTTATAAGGAAATATTTAAGAGTTGATCGGTGGTTTTATTCTTTTCACTTGGGAAATAAAATTGTAATTCCACCCATTATCATGAAATATGACCTTGGTGCTACTCACTAATCCATGTCATATTGGGGTTAAGCATTAAGGCTCACTCTAATGTCCTTTACCGAACTCAAAGGGGATTTAGTGGAGGCAGGTCATGATAAAATGGTATCAAAGCTTTTGGATGAGATATGGGATAGAGTATATTGTAAGGAATAAGTGATTATTTCATGGTATTTATATGGAAAAAATTTCATTTAACCTTGAACGTTAAATAAGGTGGGGATAGCTAGAACAAAGATATTTTGGGTCCCTTGTGAGTTACTTCAGAACCCTAGTGTAATGGAGATCTTCTAGGATCCACGTATTGTGGCCCATATGATCGAACATAATGATCTTGACATATAACTATGATTTTTTATGTAATAATGCACTGATTTCATTTTATAAATTTTAGTAAGAGTTCATGCATCATATAATAATCTAGAACCCCCACTTTTGGATCTGGTGTTAAAAATATAAATATTACATTTTTGGATTTTATAATGATGAAGGTGGCCCAATTTATTCCATCCAAAACTTACAACATCAAAAGGAAAAAATTGGATTCACTAACATTATATAGGTCCTTTTAGGTTTAGATTTTTAGAGAATTAGGAAAAACTATTACATAAACAATACCCATGCATTCAAATTAGAATTTCTTCCACTTAACACATTTTTTCTTATTTCATATTAAGTCATCATCATCACCTATATGAAATTAATTCTAGAAATAATTCATTCAACCTCATTCTTTATAACCTAGGGAAAATGAAATGTGAGAAGGGTGAGCTCAAATGCTTAGTGAGGGTAAAAATAAAGAATAATGATTAAATTTCATCAATGAACATAATTAGTTTATAAGGGTATGATGAATTAATAATATTTCATGATAAAATAATAAAATAAATAATACCCATCAATACTTGAATCGTCATTCATGAATATGGAATAAGTCTTTAACAAATAAAAGAGTCATTATAATCAACAATAATAAGCCATGTGATGTCAATATTAATCAAAGGAAACATTAAAAACACATAGAAAAAATAGATGAAATATATTGGTATCTTGGGAAAATTATCATTATATCACTCTTACAAAAGGAATACCCAATATGGCTGACTTCCACCTCTTGAGTACCCAATGTATTAGAGGACCATAATGGACCCAACTATCCTTAGTTAATAAAATATCCACCCTTATTTAGTTTATAATTTAACCACTCATCCTTGCATAATAACGTAACCACCCATACTGGGTTAATAACATAAAGAAACATACTTGTTTTATAACAGAACCAATTGGAAACATAAACAATGTCCACGAACCATACCATGAATAAAGTATATAGATCTAGTATTTAATCAAAAAACATAACATGAATTATTCCTTTAATAACATTATTAACCTATGTAAAATAAATGAGTTACATAAAAATATCTTTGAAACATGATTAACTATAGGAAAATAAACAATTTTCATAATTATATATTTGGAACATGATTTACATGTGGAAAAGAAATGGGTTCCATAAAAATCTATTTGAAATATTATTAAACCATGGAAAAGAAACAAAATCTATAATAATCTCTTTAAAACATAATCAACCTATGGAAAATAAACAGGTTCAATAAAAAATATCTTAGAAATAATCATAATCCATCTAGAGAAATAATGAAGATGGTTTCATTACATTATATCCCTAGTAAGGGATAAGTGACATTAAGGGTTATTTGTGTTTATGAATGGTAATATCATTAAAATCATTCTTGAGGAAAATAACCTTTTCATTTTTAAAATCACATTTAAAAACTAAAAAATCAAAAAATAATTCAAAATAATTTTCATTGAAAATAAACTTGAAAATTTATAAAGGAAGAATTAAAAATCAATTAAAAATTTTCTTGAGGAAAATATTCTTTCCGCTTTGAAATACACTTTTTTAAAAATAAAAAAAAACTTAAAAATCCATTTCTTTGAAAATTTCCTTGAAAATTTATGAAGGAAGATTTAAAATATTTCTTAAGGAAATATCATTTCAACATTGAAGCACTATTTTTAAAACATAAAATATTTTAAAATTATAGTCATTAAATATAACATTGAACTTATAAAAGAGGCTTCAAATAAAATAATATTCATTATAGTGTGAAATTCTTGTCATGTTGTACACATTAAAGAAAATATTCCTTTTATATTTTTGGTAAAAGACAAACATGAACTTTTGAAAAATGACATAAATATTACCTTCAAAACATTTTGTAAAATGAAAACCATGGGTAAAAATTTCTTTAATAAATCATTTGAATAATTTTAAAAACCTTTTTGAAGACATCTTATAAAACATAGATATGGAAGATAAATATACTTACTCTAAAAAATACAATATAAATATCACTTACAAATTACTTTATTGATATTTACTCAATCAATAAAAGAGTAAATGGAAGAAAAAAAATTTCAACACTCATAAATAGTGTATAAAAAACAATTTGGTTCATGAAAATAAAATTTAATTATTTCCTCCAAAGTAATCTCAAACAAAACAATCTCGAATGAAAGGTAATTGTAACATGAATCTGTAGCCATTTTGGTAACTTTTTAATCAAACAACCCATTAAAGAATAAATTCAAATGAAAATTTAAATACCATTAACATAAATATATTCCTAATATAACCTATCAAATGGTTATTAGAGACGCCACATAAAATAATATAGGTGTATATCATTAACATATGTCCTAAAGAAGGGAATTTTATATTATTAACCCTTACAAATGTTATATCATTTAATTGATTATTAATCAATTGATATATTATGTGTAAAAAATTTAAATTCACAAAAATGTGTAAATATAGAATAAAATATTTTATATATAAATTCACACATAATAATATCATAATAGAGTCAATGGAGAAGTTTTATAACTCAACGAAAGGAAATTTATTTAAGAAACTATTTAACACTTGGTAATTTTCAAGTCAATGCCCATGGATAAATTAATTAAAATCGAAACTTAAAATACCATGATTTATTATGGATTCATGGTATCACATTTATAATTGATATTATATACACCACACAATAAAAAAAGTAGTGAATATGGCATATGTCTCATGGAAGTAAAAGCGAGATGAGAAAACCCCTTACCTCGAGTTAGAACTTTCCATGTGTTGCTTTAAATCCTATATAATAAGATTATATCAATTATTTTATTTCTTAATAAAATTTTATAGTTTTAATAAATTATAAATAATTATTTTATTTTATTTCTTTTTAATGTCATATTTAAATACAAAATTAGTAAAGTCAGCATCAGGTGTTTTTAGGACGTTCGGTTTATTGTTTCAAAACAGATTTGGTGTGTTAACTATGGTCAAAGAGGTCCTTATTTTATCGTCTATAGAATAGTAATCATGAAATAATTATCATATTTATATTTCAATTATAATTTTAAGAAAATTCATGAAATATGGTTTTGAGAAATGAAGTATGTTATGATCATGGATATAAAAGGTCATATGTATGCATGAGTAACATTTTCATTTTTCAATGATCATTATGGAAAGGAGGTAAGTAATATTTTATCTTTAAATAATGATAATAATATCATATAGTCCATTTTTTTTCTTTAAATATAATTATATACATTATACATGTGGTGTAGTGATGAAAAGATAGTCACATCGCTTCGTTAAAGCACTAGTCCACATGTACACAAACAACATAATCATTTTTCAGTGAATGAAAAGATAAGAAATAAAATTATATATTATATTTTCAGAAATAAAAATATTTCATTAATATTTAAATTATATAATTTATATCACATATATTCATTAAATTTATCCTTATTAACATCCATGTAAATCCTTAGTGAAAAATTAATCACATCGCTTTGTGTGGCGGTAGTCCACCGTACACACAAGCGGCATTATCGTATCCAGAATAGAATAAAACGTGAAAATGTATATATGATATAATGACTACATAAGTATAATTATTTTATTAATATCATATATACACTATATATCCATAATCATACTCAAACATGATATATTTTGATGGAAAATGCGTCAATCAGTTCGTGAGGCGTTAGTCCGCTATATACACGAGTGACATTATTATTTCCCATTTAAGGGAAGAGGAGATTTATACAGGTCATTCCATTACTATAATAACATATCAGTATATATAATATAATTATTTTATAATATTATCATATTATAATAATATTTTAATGAGTTGTAAGAAGAAATAAAACAAAAACGTATAGTTAAGAATTTTACCATTTCTTAGAACACCACTTTACGATAATATAAAAAGTATTCTTAGAATGGATTTATGAAAAAAATATTCTATTATGAGGTTATGGAAGCTATAAAGTTTTTTTTAGGGATTTTTTAAACTAAAATATTTTGAAGTTGTGAAGAATAGAGAATAGGGGTGTCCTTTTATAAGTGTAGTGAGTGGCACACTTGTAGTGTTTGAGAAGAAAATGGTGTACCTACTTTATTCACATGAAAAAATGGTAAAAAATACATTATTATAGATATTTATACATTATAATGTCTAAATGTGTCCATAAAATAGATTTTATACAAGTTTTTAGGTCATTTTAACCATTATCGTTTTAGTTTAACCCCCAGTAAACCCATTTTTACCTTAATTGTGGTAATTAATGTTTACGATTTTCACTATACATTTTGGTAAAAAAAATTAAGTTTAAATGTTTAGATAATATAAATTTTTTTATTTCAAATATGAAATCCATTTTATTAAATTAATCTCATATAATTGAAAAAATAAATTTAAAAAAAACTTGCAGAGGGTAAGAAAAAACAGGTTTTCAAGAAGTGTATTTTTCAAGAAAAAGATGTTTGTTTATTAAATATATGTCTAAGAATAATCATTTTATGAATATAAATTAATATTAATTTATATATAATATATAAACTTTATTTAAATTATTCCTCATTAGGGGCTTTTTTAATTAATTAAAAATTAGAAACATTATTCACATTAAAAAAAATTTCAAACAAATATCGTTTCTAAACAAAAAAACTAATACTTAAATCTAATATTAAGTTGATTAGAATGAATTTAATTGGATTAAATATAAATAAATATTACATGTTTTACTTTTAATCTTATTCAAAATATAATGGTACTTTTAAATTTTTTAATTAAAATACATTTTTAGAAAAAATCAGTATTTTTCACCATTCATTGAAAAATAAATATTTTCAAAAAAATACCAAAATTTCACTATAAGTAAATTTAGATATGGTTAAATAAATAATAAATTTAATTTTATCAAATAAATTTTCTAAAATTTCTACAATTTAATTAGAATATTTTTTTTATGAAAATCAATAAAATCATTTTTGAAGAAAAATATTTTTGAAGAATAAAATTAATTTACAAAAATTGAATGATTATTTAATAATAATTTATCGATGATTTATATTGAGTATAAAATTTATATATATATATATATATCATAAATTATTAAATACTATTTATACTCATCATTTTAATGCCTAGGATATACTGGTTATATATTTTTTGAGTCGTTTAAGCTCGGTGTTGTGTGTCGAATATGCTATCAAACATAGTTTTATTTTCTAAAATATAAAGTTTTTACATAGGGGTTTCTCTCTTAGTTTTAAATGAATTTTTCACCATTATCTCCTGGATCTCTCTCTTGAGAATGCTTCTCCTCTATCTAGAGTTACCTCATACGATTTAGCGTCCACTTCCAACCTCTAATTCTCTCTTCTCGTGTATATGTTGATGTTAATTCTTCCTACTGGATATTTTTTTATATTCTTAGGTTACTCCACCCATGGGTTCACAATTAATTTTTTATCACCTACTTGGATGGGACTCTCCTTCGATGAACTAGGTTTTCCACCTTTTCACCTTATTTTTCCTCTCCATCTACGATGCTCTTGGTCCTCCTCTTTGTTGCCAGATCTCACGGTGATCTTGGTATTTATTCTATTCAAATTATTCTTATTCTCCTTTTAATTTGATCCTAGTTGGTTTATTATGGAGTTCTAGTTTTAATGGTTTTGTTTTGATTGAATGTTCAATGTTGTTTTTTGGCTACCATGTGGTCCCACCTATACTCTTTCCACCTAAACCTTTGTGCTAAACTCTATATTGGTTTATCACGAAGGAACTCCAGTGGTTTGGGATTTTTTTGGTGTGAGGTTTTATGACTTCTTAATTATATTTTTCCCCCTCATCTACTCTTTCTACCCATCCTCTTATTCTTGGTCACATCTCAGTTCAGTATAAGGATGCTTGTACTGGCTTTGGGATGATGTTGGTGGTTGCGAGTCGATGTCAGGGGTGCATCTAAACTGGTGTCATAAACCTCTTTGATTTATTTTATGATTGAATAGTACTTTGATAATGTTTTTCTTTTGTTCCATACTATTGAAGAAGATATATCCTCCATTATGATGATGTAATGTTTCAATAGAATTGTGGTCTCTATTTCTCTGGTGAAGGTTCACTAATGAAGTTTTCTAGAGGGGTTGATGGTGCCTGCTCAGTCATGGCATGTTGTGGAGGCCTTGTATGCTCTTACACTTATCTTTCTTCCAGGTTTAGTACTCCATCCTATGTTAGTTGGGTGTGGTGGTTTCCAAGTAGGTTTTGGGATGTTTTTGGGTGACCGGTGGGGTGTTTTATGTGGAAAAACCTATGTCGAGGATGGATGTCCTCGATCAAGTTCAGGAAACGGTGGAGATTTTTTTTGGGTGATGTGGTGATAGTGAAGGTGGTTTTATGGATCTTACTAGGTCGATGGATATTATTATAATGTCTATTTATTATTGTGGTGGTGGTTATTCTTTATTTTAGAGGCTTCTGATTTGGCCAGTATTCATATAGGTAGATGTGTTCTTAGGATACCCTAAGGGAAATTTTTCTTAGTTCAGAGCTCGAGGAGAATGTTTGGTGGGTTTCTTTCTACAGACGATTTATACTAGGTTCTCACTGGTGTAGATAACAAAATCATTGAGCTTCAGTGTTAGGGAACATGCATCAAGGTGGATCATGGTTTAGGATCTTTTTATCCGAGGTGATTAAGCGGTGCTCAAATCAATGTGTGTTTTTAAATTTTGAATTCAAGGTTTTGTTTAATTACTATTTTGAATTTTCCATTTCAATTTTGAAATTATGGGTTCCTATATTTTAA
Source organism: Viscum album (assembly GCA_963277665.1). Classification (NCBI taxonomy): domain Eukaryota; kingdom Viridiplantae; phylum Streptophyta; class Magnoliopsida; order Santalales; family Viscaceae; genus Viscum; species Viscum album. The sequence goes on along the minus strand of OY728150.1, from coordinate 1,927,839,628 downwards.
TTTTAGAGGGTGTCACTCATCATTTCCATAGGTTTCATTTATCAATAAATATTGATTTCTGATTATGATTGAATATTTATTATGTTAACCTATATTTATATGTTTCTCCCATAATAATTTTATTAAATTAAAATTTAATAAATTTATTCATGTCAGTAAAACAAGTTATCTTAAAATTTCCATGATAAATTTATTCTTTAAATATGGATTCAGGTTAATTAACAAACCAGTAATATCGTGTTAGAAATTGAAAAATATATTTTAGATTTTTGTTATTGTATTATAATATAATTTTAATATTATAATAGAATGTATAGAAGTTTAATATTCTATGTTAGGATTTATTATTATAAGATCAATACATGTTACTAATAAACCAGTAAGAATATTCAAATTTTGAAGTTTAATTTTAAAATTAAATGCATATGTGTTCCCATGTATAAAGAAGTGTGTTTGTTATTAAAACTATACTATAAATTTTATTTTTCTAATAAATTATTATTAAAATATTTATTATGAGAGTAAATACTAAAATAAATTTTTTATTAATACTTTTAGAACTCTAACATATTATGATATGATAGATTTTTATGTGCTAATCTAAAATGGTACTTTATAAATTTTTTATAACATAATATAATCCAAAAGAATGGATTTATTCTACTAAAGTTCATCGTGGAATTTTTAAAACATTTTTACATAACATGCGTAACTTAAGGAAATATTGTGAAGTATACCTAATATATATTGTTCATAGGTGGGGATAATGATTCATAGCTTAAATTAAAATGTAATATGATATTCATAAATTTTAAGTGTAGATGTAATGACTATTATTGATAAATGTTATATACTGATTAATATGAAATATTTCTAATTATGTGACATATTAATTGTTATCATTCCATGTTAAGCATGGAATGTCTCAAATTCATAGTATGGTTAAAAATTTTCTGCATGATTATATTTCAAAAGATTTTAAGTTTCTACACGATTATATATATCATGCTCGATTAACTGTAAATCATGAAATAAAGACATGTGAAAAATATACTATAATTTAAAATTGTGAGTAATTTTAATGAATAAACTAATGTGTTGAGAGATATATTTTGTTGAATATGTGTGTTGATTATGTAATCATTTAAAATTAATATGCCTTTTTATGAAATTTTTTCTTAAATCTCTATGATTGGTTTTGAGGTTTCCAATTTATCATCCCAAAATATTTTATTATAAAAACAAGAATTATGAAATTTTTTATATCCTTGAGATGATATTGTATTATTTTATGTGGAATTAAGGGTTTTTATGCATAAATTTGGGAATCAAGTGATGGTTGTGTTGATGTGGGGTAATTTTTTGGTGGTTAGTCATTAAGGGCCTATCTCGTAGCCTCTATATCTCTTAGTTACTAGTTATTGATTTATTATTTGATAGTTGATATTTATTTATTTTGATTCATTGTTTAATATATTTCATGATATGATGGAATAAGTTATACTCATGTTTATTTGAGGTTTATTATTGTTACTAGTCACTTTTAAATTAGTTTGATGCATTCTTAAACCTACTTAGATCAGATAAAAATAAAGTAAAATATAAATTAAGGAATGATGTTATTATAATTGATGATGGAGACTAGTTTTGATTGACTCATGAATATTTAATGAATCCATTCTTTGATGTAATCCTTGTTATTTATAATTGGTATTCACTACTAATAATTTCAAAATTATACAGCCCTAAATTTTTAGGTATCAAGACTTTATGTGATTCTAATTTAAAAACCTAAATTTTGGTGGTCGATGTAATTTATTTGATATATGATAGCCTCATTTATTGATTCAGTATTAACTTAGGGAATTATTGATGATATGATATAACTAATTAGATATGTATGGTTCAAAAAACCTTGAGTCAAGTATGATATTCTGCTCTTATTTTTTGTGGGGAATAGTTGGTAGGGACATCTTAAGCTTGGTGAGTCTCATAGTCTTTAGTAGATATTATTGGGAGTGAGGAGTTCTATAAGTTGGTTATTCCACTTCTTCCTAATAAAAATTCAAAATTATTCTGTAATCTAATTCAAAATATCTATTTTAAAAATAGGGAGATCAAATATTTCTATAAATGAAAAATAAATATTTTTCCCTTACCAAAATGGTTAGAAGTAATCCAAATATTTAAGTTTAAAAGGAAAATGGGGGGTTTTATTAATTCTTAAACTTTATCCCTACTATAAATAATTGAATAATATTAAAAAAATTAAAGGGTATATTGTTTTTAATCATGAAAGGATTTAAACTAGTTAAAGTGTATTTTGAATTAATATATATTTTAGAAATAATATTGAGGATTTGACATTTTCCTCATTTGAAATAGTTGGTTGTACTCTAAATTATTTTAAAGATATTTTTTCCCATGTAATTTAAATAATTTTTTAAATAAATTATGGTTTATGGTTTATTTAAATGAGTACCCATTTCAAAACCTTTTTTATTATAAATTGTTTTATTTCGATCAGTATTTGGGATCCTATCACAAAGGAATATTCCTTTGGATATTAAGCATTGATATTTTCTTGTTTGGGTTTGATTCGCAAGGATGTAAATCATTTGAGAGGTATCTCATATAAGGACCAATATTTCCACAAACCCTTTATAAATTCTTGAGGGTCATACATGTTTGAGTGTGTTTATAGTATTTTTATAGGTTTGGGAAGGTTTAAATCAAATTTACAAAGAAAAAAATATTTATTCCTATAAGTTTGTTCTTTATTATATAAAATATTTTAAAATGAAAACAAATTCTTAAGTTTCATTTTCCCTTATATAGTACCGCCTATCTATGTAAAGGTAATCTTGTTTACATTTATACATTCATCTTTCCCCATGCATAAAGGTTTATATTTCCATTTCTATTTACCCATATGTATCCCCTCATTACATATATTGTGTAAAGTTAAGCATGGATTTTAAACTATTAAGTAAGTTTATTTTACATGAAATTTTAAGAGTTTATAATTCATTTTCCCTTTCCAAGTAATGGTAAGATTGGATTTTTTTATTTTCATAAAGGTATTTTGGGTTTTTATCAGCTCACATAAATATAGAATTTGAATCCTTGTAAAGGTAAGCTCGCTGTTAAATAAGGATAAATTGTATTACCATTATGTAAGACCTTTAATCCTCACTCTATAATGTTATACTTTAATATAACCTCATGAAATATCTATACACTATGTAAGGGTAAAACTATGTTACCCTTAAATAAAACCCTTTTTTGTGTAAAGGTAATTTTAAGTGCATAATTCATTGTTTTTTTCTTCCTCTCACTTGCATCTCAATTTTTTCAAGAATATGGGTATTTCTAAATAAAATATCATGTTAAATAAATGTTTAAAATCATGGGATCATAATTTTTTTATTTTAATAATTAAAATTCATGAAACATAAAAAGCTTGAGGAATTAATGATGTTTTGTAGTTGAACTCCTGAACTAAAATGTTATTATATAGATATATATATTGTACAATGTTTTATGATATTAAATGGGATATTTAAATCTTTAATCATGTAAATATTAATGTTTTACAACATAGATATTATTCCTTCCATTTCTAACTCATTCATTACAAAAATTTATTTAAATAATTAATATGAATGAATTAAATGGGAAATGTGGAACAAGAACATTATCAGTTTTAAAATAGGTGTGTGTACAGGTGGGATGTTTCATAGATAATTAATATGAAACATATCATATTATTTTATTGTCACAATTTTATTTAAGTAATTAATGGGCTTTAAAAAGAATTTTTCTAAGTGGTTTGTGGGTTTTAGTTTATTTTTATTTTACTCCATACAAGGAATAGTGCCTATTTTTAAATATATTCTTACATTTTTTAACCCTCCCTCTATATATCTCTATTATTATTCCCATATTCTCCCTTAATTTCAAACAACTAGGAAAGTTTCTTGAGCATTTATAAGCAATCCATAATCTAACCAAAATTGTTTTAGGTTATGTAATCACCTCACCAATCCATGAACTTATTCAAGGCCTCATAGAAACATGGTATGAGTGTCCAATGATACTCATCTATAGTACATTCAATTCATAAACTATCCAATTCTTTGAGTTTTGGGATTTCCATCTTTCTTTATATTTAAAATATAATATGCTTGGTCTTATGTAAACATTTTTATTCCTTATTATGTCTAAAATAATTTAATAATTATCTCCTAGTATTGAATGATTGAAATAGTAATCATTAACTTCCTCTTGAGAGACCTCATAAATTAGTGTAAGGATACCACCACATTTTTCTTAATTGAAACCCACCAAATAAATCCCTAATCCAAGACTTATTGATAATCTTTCACAATATATTTAACTAACTTGTCCAAACCTTAGAGATAGAGGTATGTTTTTATTCTCTCCTAAGGCTTAGTGGTGATGATTTAGTTTGGGGGAGGGGTTTAAGCTACTTGAAGTATTTTACTATTGTACTATTCTCTTAGGGCCTTTCTTGGCCTAGGGGAAGTTGTATTAAAATGATATTATTTCTATTTTTACAATATATGTTTAATTCATGCCTCATTGTTTGGGTTATTCTTGGTCCTTTAAAATTATTTCATGGAATTTTTGTATGTGTGTCTCATGTTTATGTGGATTGAGTAACATTGGTTCTCTGTTACTTAAATATGTGTTCGTTCATGGTAATTGAGAATATTCTAGAAATGGTTCTATGAAAGTGGATCTAGATTGATAAGGATAAATATGTAAGGGTGATCATGATCAGTTAAACAATTTTTGTGATACTATATATTGTTTATACCTAGTTATATGTGATTACAATTTTATAAAACTATCCATATAAAATGTGAATATTATAGAAATTAAAATAAATAAGAACATTGAGAATTAAGGAAATAGATATGGGAAGTAACATGCTTTAAAATATCATACCAATAATATGTATGCATGAGCTACGACTTAGATATTTATATTACACATATGTGGTTTGGAAATAAATGATGATTATATTATGGTTGTTGTTACATGGTGATGTTTATGATATATATATATATATATATATTAGAATATATTGACACAAATACATGCTACCATGTGGATTAATATTCTTATTTTGAATTAACTAAGCATGTGCTACTATTTTTTGTTAGAAAGGTAGTGATAAATAAATAAGTGTAATCAAAAAATTGGTTGAAGATGAGATTAAAATATTAAAATGGAATTGAAATTTAATAAATAGTAGGTATTTCAATAGAAAATTAAAATAGGGAAAAATATGGAATTATTAGTAAATCGATTAAGGTCATTCTTAGAGTTTAGGAACAATAATTTTAACTTATGGGAGATAATACTAATATTATGGTGTGTCCTCTAAGATTAGTTTTATTAACTATAGAATTAAAATAAGTAGTGAATGGAATAAATAATCGTGGTAAATAGTTAATTTGATCTCATAAGAATTACTTAGTATAAGTGGATATATAATTAATTTAAATCGAGTAACTTATAAATAATATATAATCAAAGAAGTTAATATGGGGTGTGTTTTTCATGTGGTTTTTTGGAAACATCTAATAGAAATGTTGTACTTGGTAATTTTGGTTGTGTTTTGTTAGTTCACTAGTTATTGAACCCCCTATATTTATCTTATTATGTATTTTGATGATGCATTTATTTAATTATATGTGGTTTTTTAATTTGGATATATTAATTGTTTCATGATCAATTGTTATTATGTGTTTAATTTTTAGATATGATTACTTTTATGATTATTTAATATTGTTTATCTACTTAATTATATGTTTTTATTATACTTGGTTAATTTCTTGTGTGATTTTCGGATTACCCTCTAACATGTTCATGTTTTTATATGCTTTGGAATGTAATGTCTCCTAGTTTTTACTAGAATATATTTATATATTTATGTTTTAATTTCTCTAGGTTATGACACATGCATCTAATTGTGGGATGTAATGACTTAATGTTAACATGTATACATATCTTATCACTACGATGGAGTATAGGTTTATGTTATGTATTGGGTCTATGATAGATCAAGGTTAAGCATTAAATCCTAGATTATGAGGTTATATAGGGTTTGATTATGTGATTATGTATTTTCATAAGTTGTGGGGATGTGATGATATGGTCAATTGGGGTGTTGTGATGTGATGATGAGGCTACATAGGGTGAAGGGATGTGATTATGTGGTTATTGAGGTGTAGGGGTGTGATGATGAGGTTAAAAGGGTTATATGGATGTGATTATGTAACTAATCAAGGTAAAGGGGTATGATTATGTGGCTACATGGGGTGTGGTGATGTGATCATGTGGTTTCATGGGGTCTAGGGTTATTATGGTGCGATGATTAGTGCGGGTTGAGATCTGAATTTTGTTACTTTTTTGAATAATCTTATGATTGTGATATTATGGTAGTGATTGTGATATGGAAAACATGTTCAATATTTATGTTATATTTTTTACTACTTAATTAATTAGTATAAATCCCTAAAAATCAATATTTCTATTTCACACTTATGATAATCTCTTGGTATAATGAGATAACATGTATGTAGGTGGTGTTGTTAAGGATGAATAATATGTATTCATTATCTTGTTGATTAGTTATATCTACACACTTGTCCTAATTAGAAATTTTCACATGTTTATCCTAGAATTATATTTATTATGAATACATAATTTTATAGAAAAATGATCCCACTAAGTACTTCTCGTTTATCTCTCCATCTTAGTTTTCTAAGTGTTTTCAGAATAGTCTGGAAGATATTGGAGTTGTTTTTCAAGTATTTTAGATGGAGTTAGAGGATGATAGAGAGTTTTCAGTATTTTTATGTGTTTATTTTACTCTAATTATGTGTGTCATGTATATATGATTGGTTTTTCATAATCAATATATCTTATATGGTAATTTTCTATATTAGTCGATGGTTTTATTTTTTTTCTCTGGTGAATTAAAAGGGTAATTTATCCCATTCTCAGGAAATATTCCCTCGATTCTAGTTGTAAACCCATTAAATATTATAGGTAGGCCTAAAGGGTCACTCGTATCTTATATATTGAACTGGGAGGGGTTTCATTAGGGGTGGGTAATAAAAAATATCACATACTTGTGTAAAAATTTTGAAAAGTTTTTAAGAAATAAAAAATATATCTTTTTGGGTTACTTCCAATTGAAATTGTTAAAAAAGTGAATCTAGATAATAAAGAGAATCATGGATAGATTAAAATGATAGTTAAAAGGAATTAATAATGTAATATTATTCTCTACTCATACAATCAATATGATTGAGTTTGTTAGTGACTTGATGAGGAAAAAAGTTTTAATTGAATATTATTTTGGTTACGGAATTCATTATAATATCATAATTATAAATTTTATGAAAAATTGAATGGTTTTTAATAAATTTTTTCTTAATTTTATCAAATTTTTTAGAATATATGAACTACTAATTAGATTTCTAGTTTATAGTTATGTATTGGTGGTACAGGTGGATAAAATTTCAAACTCAAAGAAGAAAATTTAGATGGAAAGTCCAATATTATTTCTTTAGGTAGACAGTCATCATCATTAAAATACAAAGGTAGTTTCAAGAATGAATAAAATTTTTTCTTTATGATTTATGATTATCTCTAAGAAAGGTATACATAAATATTTCATTATTTGAGAGGAATATTCAATATATTCCATAGTAATACACACCCAAGGACCATAAAGGTTTAGTATCTTTAAAAACTAAATGCATAATATATAATACCTAAGCTTTAATTATAGTAAGAGAACATTTTATTTTCATGAAAATATAGTACAATGAGAATTTTAATTTTTTATGGCCTAAAAAACTAATTTGATATGATGAATATCAATTTTGAACTTACTATGTCAAAATAATCCTACAATGAATTATTGAAATTTTACCTTATAAATAATGTTTTTTTAATAACTAAAAATGTAGTATTTAATTAATCCTTATTTAATTTATAATAATTTGTTATAATATGTATAATTATACATGTATTTATTATCAATTTTATAGAAATAAAGATGAGATCATTTGTATGTAAAAAGGGATATTTTTCATAAAAATGTTTTTGAGTGCATAATGTTTCTCAATTTTAATTAATTAAAATAACAACTAATAATAAATTATTAAAATTAAATTTATAGATTATATATCGAAATATACTAATTTAAATTCATGTAATATTATTATTAACCATAGAGTCAATAAAATATCATCTTATGTTTGTAAAATTCTTTTTCATGAAAACCGATTCTCAGTCACGTTTTGCGGGTTTATTTTTGAATTAATTTCTAGAAAATATAAGAATATAATTTAATAAAATGGTTTCCATATTTTTAATTATAATTTTAAAAAAATTAATAAGTTTTCTTTTAGTTTTTTCATTATGAATAGTAAAAATGGTAAAAAATGATTACTATAGTTAAAGGTAAAATGAGTTAAAGGGGTTAGGATAAAAGGATAAGGCTTCAATATAAACCAAAACACATTATTAAACCTAATTTTTATGTTTTATTATGAACATAACCTTATAAAATATTAGTATTAATCATTTTGGATACATTTTTTATAAGTAATACATTAATATATTTTAATCTTTTGAAAAACTCCAAGTGTATCCCCTCCCTCACTTATAAAGGGGAATCCCCTCCCTCACTTATTCACACCTATTGATCCAATTATCTTGACCAAAACTTGAAATATATCCCACAAAATATTTATACATGTTCTATAGGTTATTTTCTTCCCAAAATACTAACCTTAGGGTCATTAGGAGGAGGTATTGGATCTCTTTCAAAGAAGTAGTAATCATCTTAATCGAACACTTTCATTTTTTTTTTCTTCTTCTTTAACCACCTTCAATTTTGTCCAAAATAATAAAATATAACAAAAATAGTTTCTAAAATATAATAATATGTTATTATTTTTATTTCTTAATATTTATCTATATTTTTATCCATTAATTGGGAAACAAAACCATCACTCATGTGTACAGCAGACCACCACATCGCAAACCGATGCGATTTGTTTTCAATCACTGCCTCGCATGGATGGTAACAATGATGGAACTAAGGTATATTTATTATATTTATGACATAATTATTATTATTATTTAAATTTAATATATCATCTAATTCCTTACCCTTCCATCTATTAAAAAATGTTGACATCACTTGTGCATACGTGTGGACCACCACCTCCACGAAGCGATGTGATTCATTTTTCATTCCCACTTTTCACATTTGATTATAAATATGTTTAAAATGAATATATATTATTTTTATATCATGATTAAAATAATTTACATTATATAATAATGATCAATATATAATTTCCATATCTTCTAAATAAAAACATACATGAAAATTGAACTAGTTAACACCCAAAAAAATAAAAATTATGAAATATTGTTAACAATTGGGTGAAAAGATGTTATAATTGGATCATATATGATATCATAAATTTTTATAAGTTTATTTTATTTAATTATAATTAATATTTTTTTATATATGAGTTAAAAAATGTTCAAATAAGTGAAATCCTAAGGTAATGGATTTTATATCAATTTCCAATCTATTGATACATATTTGGAATTAAGCACCTATTTTTTTATGCGGTGAATATAATGACCATTTTATGTATATAAAAAGAATATATATTTAATTTTGGTAATTAAATTTTCAATTAAATTTTACTCTTTTAATTGGTTTTAATTTAAAATTTACCAGAGGCAATAATTTATTTTAAGAACTCATTTTTTGGGATTGTATATATTTTCATTAAAGGAATATTATAATTTATACTTCATAAAATAAATATATTTTATTATACTATTGATATTTAATGAGTTTTATTATTTTCAACCAACTTTTCCTCTATTTTAAATTTAATCAAGAAAATAAATTTTTAAAAGAAAATCTGATCTCATTTCCCTTTTTGATCAGGTATATTTTTCTTTCATGTCCATGTTTTCCAAAATTATTTTATAAAATTCCTTTTTATTTACTCAAATGATTTATTAAGGAAATTTGAAACTATAATTAAATAATTACAAGGTTTTAAAGTAATATATATAATATTTTTTGAAAAGTTTATTTTTTTACTTTATTTAAAAAAAATAAAAATTAATATTTCTTTTTAACATATATGACGTTAATGGATTTTTAACCACCATAACCATTTTATTCTATTTATATTATTCTAAAAGTTTTTCATATTTTAAAAAAAATCTATGAAAATTTATTTAAAATATTTTTCTTCCATTTTATTATATTCTCTAAAATACTTTATTCTACTATAAAATCTACTTTTCTAAGGAATTTATGGTCATATCTCATCTCTTCATTAATTTTTTAGTCATTAAGATTATCTTGAAACACTCACTTTATTAAGATAATATTTCATGAAACATTAAATTTATCTTCTATATCCATATTATTTTTATCATGTACATTTTTATTTCCTAAGTTGTATATTATTTCTACATATGGTGTTTTACTATAAAAGTTAATTGATTGACTCGGTAAATATTGATATTCAATATTATTTACTCAATATAGATATTTATTGATATGGAATATTGTCTATGAATTAAATTTACTATTAATTATATGAGTAATGAGTTAGATATGTAGTTATGAGTTGGTCCTGGTTATAGATATCCCCTCTATGCATTGACAGGTCTCATAAGACAAACCATCTGGACAACCTTATTGAATTGGTTTTGGTGTATACCGACCCATATTTAAAAATAGATTAGTATAAGACCTTGATTAAGATGCTAAAATCTGGAATTTTATTTATTCGAAATTTAGTTTTATTATCTATGGATTCATTTTTTTCTCAAGTTATTGATTAAATGACATGTGCTTTTAATTATTTACTATGCCTTATTTATTATTCCTTATTTACTCATGATAGGTTCCATTGTACACAACCCTTAATGAGAATTTTAGATAACACTTATTTTTTTCCTTTCCCTATGATATGAATAAGTAATATATGAATGAGTTTCAAGGATGAATAATATTTACATTTACTATATTTTATATTTTATTTCCAATGTAAAATGGGAGTCATGAATGTATCTGGTTCTTCAAGACTACTAAATTGATCAATCCTTGGTGATATGATCTATTATATCTTATGCCAATGTAATAAAGTATACACTGAATCTGGATTATTGGAGTTGGGTTTTTTATATAATCAAGTTATTTCTTTAAATATATTAAAAATCTCCCACAATGTTCTTCTCTCATGGTACCCTTCTTAGCCATGTCCTACTTAAAATATTTCCTCATAACCTAGGGAAAATGGAAACCTAATAACGAGTGATATCAAGTGATTATTAAGGGTAAACGTGGGAGATATTAATAAATGATAATATGAGGGAATAATATAACTTTAGGGGTATGATAGAATGATAATAACTTAAAATGTTCATACCCAATCAGTCATAGATCATGAATCATGAGTCATGGAAGAAAGATTTATCATTTTAAAGGACTTGAGTCAAAAGTGTGAGGATTTATCATTAATTAATCACAATCCATGTCAAAATATCATAATAATAAAAAAATTTCATAAGAATTGTGGAATAATCGTATGTATATATAATTATTTCATTAGTCAAGGCTCACTATTAAGACCACCATCACATAGTGGACAAAGTCCCATAACAGATTGGGTTCACACGCCAACCAATTTTCATCCCTAAAATAGGATCAATCCATATAAACTTTCATATTATCTCATGAGATATCAATAATTATCCAATACATTATAAATCTATAATAAAACCATCTATCACATAATGAAAACCATGCATATGTGTGTCATAGGATCATACAACATTCATTAATCCATCATAGTATAACCCATGGAAAATAAATAAGATTCATAAAGATTTTATCATCACATAATCATAAAAGATAAATAGAAATAAAATGAATGGTATCATTACATAATATACCTATTAAATCATAATAAACATCAAAGGATGCTGAGATAAAAGAAAATACTTTTAAAAGAGCATTTGGACTTTTTTTGAAAATTGGGAAAATATCCTTTTCCTTTTGTATATTTAAAAAAATTAAATAATATTGATAACGGGGTTTAATTTGAAAATAATCATGGAAATATTTAAATTAAGATTAAAAATAGTTAATTTTCATTATGATGGGAAAATTCGTTCATTCAGTAAATATTAAAATAAAAATTCCTTTCACACTTTTAGAAAAAAATTCCAAAATCACCTCATTTCAAAAATGATAAAAAGATTTATTTTAAAGATTTTAGAAGAAAATAAAATATTTTTAAAAGTTAATTAAAATAATATTTTGATCATATAATGTAACATTATTAAAAACATTTTAAAGAACATGAACATCAAAGAAAAAACGACATCGACAAAAGAGGAAATAATGTTGGATCTTCTTAAAAATAATTCCTCAATTATTTTAAGTACTAAAGAAAATAGAATGAGAAGAAAAAATAAAAACCTTATAAATAATTTTATGAGAATAAAATATATGGGTTTTATAAGATAAATATCATATAATTTACCTCAATTTAAATTTAACATAGATAGTCCTAAAAAGAAATGAGATTATAACATAAACCCCAACCTCAAGTCCTGACTTTCATTATACGCACTCTTAATATATAATATAATAAATTTAGATTTATTAATAATATATGAAATAATCGTCTTCAAAATTATTTTATAATATATAATTCCAATATAATTTCAAATTACCCATTTATTAATAATTTGTCGTTAAAATCAATATTCAGGTAAAATGGGTATGTTTTCCAGGCATGTTTTTGTTCAACGGTTACAGAAATTTTACATTTTTCATGGTTTCATAATATCAAAAATCTCAATCATGTTTTATTTATAATATTTATTCTTTATATAGACTTTTATAACTACTCATATAAGGTGGTGATGAAAAAATGAATTGCATCACTTCATGGAGATAGTAGTCTGTGCATACGCATGAGTAATGTTTTCACTTTCCAGTGAAAGGAAATAAATAAATATAAATAGTAATATATATTTAAAGGTTAATAATAATATCATAAGTATCATATACATTTATTAAACTCTTCTATATGACAATCCATGAATGGAGGACATGAAAAAAAATCACATCACTTCATGGAGGTGGTAGTCCACACGTACGTACGAATTATGTTATCATTTATCATGGGATGGGAAGAAGGAACAAAATGGTTGAACCATTAACATAGAAGCATTTTAGTATAGTAATGATACTTATATAATCATATTAATATGGTTATATAATATTTTAATTATGTTAAGGAATAAATAAACTCAAAATAGTTTAGTAAAGACAATTACCTCTTCTTTGGGAAACCTCATTTGGCTTACGACTTAATCATACAAAGGTTGTAGTTTTGGGAAAACCACAAGATCTATGACATGAATAATTAAGTTAGGAAGTTATTTTTAAGCTATGTTAGAATATATATGGATCAAAATATGTGAAGGGTGAGTGGGATCTGACCTCTTTTTATAAGTGAGGGGAGTGACAGTCTTGTAGATACATAGATCATAAAAATATAATAAAGCCATATTCTAGTGAAAGTGGAATAAAATAAACTCAAATTAAAATATAAAATAATTTTAGGTCGAAATAAACTTAAAAATAAAATGATTTAGATAGGTTTTTAGGTTATTTTAAATCTTATCTCTTTAGTTTAATCCCTCATTAACCCTTTTAACATTTACCATAGTGATAAAGTTTTATCATGGTTACTATTTATAATAACCAAAAATTAAATTAAATTATTTACCTAGTCTATAACTTATGATTCCAAATGTTTAATTCATTTTATCAAATTGAATTTCTATAAGTGGAGAAATTTGATTTTAAAAATAAGCGCACAAAATGCAATGAAAATCATTTTTTGAGAAATGCATTTTAAGCATAAAATTGAATTTATTCCCATTAAATGCCTATTAAAAACCCTTAAATGAATGTTAAATTATTTTATTTAATATATTATCTTAAAATTTCATTAAAATAATTTATAAATAGTTATTAATTTTATTTATTAAGGTAAAAATGCATTGCACACATAAAATAAGCTTTTCAGAAAAAACTACTCTTTTTACCTTAAAATGTTTTTATTTTCATTTATAACCAATTTATAAAAAATTAATCAATTTTATACATGTATAAATAACAATATTTAATAATTTTATTACTATAAATTAATTTTTAAATAAAAAATATTTGAAAAAAACAATTCTCATAAACAAAATGCTTCAAATTAGTTCTTTATGATCAATGGTATTCCCTAAATTAATTAGAATTTATTTTCAACAATTATATTTCATTTAAAAAAAATATAATGTGATTAATTTTATAATTTATAAGCATTATTCATATAATTTTAAGTTATCATGCTTTGCAAGTTACCTAAAGAATTTATTTATTAAAAAGAAATATATTTTAAAATCTTAGGGTGTTATATTCTACCCCACTTATAAGAATTTCTCCCTCAAAATTACGTTAATATGATATAAATAGATAAATATACATCTAAATAATCACATAATTAGGTTCAGACATAGATTCCTAAAATTTATGATTCCTCTAGTGAACCTTAACTAGGTTATTATTCATATTCCCTATCACTTTATCCCTACAATTGAATAATTATATTGGTTATTCCTTATAAGAAAAATCAAACCCCAAAGGTATGACCACTTAGTTCATTACCTTTGAAAGATATGGTATTTACTTCCTTAAAAAAATACATGTGACACGTCGTGATCTTGGGAGAGGTTTGGAGGAAGAACCAAATGATATGCTACCACCTCAATGCGATTAAGAATCTCATAGGTACCAATATACCTAGGGATCAACTTCCCTTTCTTTACAAATCTAAAAACTTTTTTATAAGGAGGTATTCAAAGTAATACCTTTTCAAAAACTTAAAAATCTAGATATCATATAACATTTTCAACATAAATTTGTTTGAATTTGAGCTACCCTAATTTACTTCTAAATATATCGAACCTGATTTTTCATTTCCTCATATAGAACAATTATTAATAACATTTTTTCTCCAAATTCATCCCAACACATTAGAGTTATGAATGTATTACCATATAAGGATTAAAAATGATGCATTTTAATTCTTTAGTGAATGAACTTTTTTTAAGAAAATTTAACGAGATATGGGTATTGGTCCTAACATCCTTTGAAATTCAGAAATCAAACTCATAGCATACCTTCTAAGTATTGAGTATTTATATCAATATGACCATCAATATAAGGATAATATAAAGTGATAAAGATCAACTTAATATTCAATTCATGATGGATACATATATATAACTTCATGTTAAACCTTGGATCTCAATCATATATGATTGAGAGTAATACTCCATGTAACCTTAACACTTCCTTAACATGTATCCTAGTGAGATGATCAAGAGAGAAATATTCATTGATAGTAATGAAATGTGCTAATTTTGTAAGGTGGTCAACTAGAACCCAAATAGCATTGTTCCATTTAGCTCTATTGGGGACTCCCATGATGAAATCCATAGTGATGTTTTTCTGTTTCCACTTAGTTATGGGTAATAGTTGTAAAATACCCTTATACTTATGTATTTAAACCTTAACTTACTAGTATACCAAGAACTGAGATACATGATCTTTAATATATCTCTCCATTTTACCACATATATAATTCTCTTTAAGATCTCTATACATCTTCATACTTTCAGGATAAACATATAATAATGAAATTTGATCTTTATCTAATGTCTTATTCTTCAATTATAGTTTTGATAGGACACATACTCTGTTCCAAAACCTTATCATTTCATCACTATCATCAGTATACTCTCAAACATTCATTTCCTTATTTTATATTTCAACATCTTACTCTTAATCCTATTTAGTCTTTACATGAATAGATGGTTAAAAATTCACCAAGGAAATATAGAATATTTATCCTTTATTTATTATTTCAAGGTATATCCTTTATAAATCCATAAGTATTAAATATCTTTAAATCCTCATCATATACAAATAATAATGGTCATTCCAACTCAGAGCATCAACTACCTCGTTCAGCTTCCCAGGTGGAAATATATTGATCAGTAATAATATTTAATCAATTCCAACCATATCCTTTAGAGGATATTCAACTCTTTCTATTTGAATATATATTTCATGATTTTATGATCAGTATATATTTAACACATTTCAGCATAAAGATAATGCCTCTATATCTTCAAATAAAATAATTCACTATCAGTTCCAAATCATGATTTGTGTAATTTTACTCATAATCCATCAATTAGAATGGGTCATAAGCTATTATCATAACATTATATATGATAACACATCACAATCCCTTATTTTATGTATCAATATAGATCACAAACCCTTCTCCATTTCAAGGTAGTAGAAGCCTAGGTCCACGGACCAACTTTCTCTTCAATACCCTAAAATTTTCTTCACATTCAACTATATAAATGAACATGGTTCCCTTTTATGTAAAGTATGTTAATGGATTTTATATCCATGAGAAATTTATAAAAAAATATGGTGGTATCCATAAAACCCATAAAAACTATGAATTTCAGTCATCGTGGTTGATACGTACCAATGTTCAATAACTTCTTTCTTTGAGGGATCCATCGATATACTATCACCTGTAATTATGTAACCAGTGAAAGATATGTTATATATCCAAAATTCACATTTATTAAATTTGGTACTTTATATAGTCATAATTATTAGTTATGAGCTCTAGGAGTTGGACTAATTGATTAAATATTACTTGAAATTTTAATAACTTGAAACTCCCAAAACCTATGTCGTTCAAAATTGTTTTTAATGATGTCAAGTTGTAAATTTCTTTCATCCCCTATAGGGTATCTCTTTGTAATCTCTTCCATTTAAGATTTATTTTTCCTTAAAGTTATAATCTATCTATGAATTGCAATAAAATTAGGATCAAAGTTATTATTTTTTAATATTTTGTGCATAAAAAAGTATTCAATGAATGTTCAAAGCAATAAACAGAACAATTTATATCCCTTTTATAAATTCTTTTGAAAACAATTTTTTTAGTTATTTTGAATTGTTGAGGTTTTTTTATTCATTCATACCTTCCCTAAAAACGAAACTAAAATTTGATCAAGAGTTATTGATATTTTCATATTATTCATTAATTTTTTCAACTAACCCTAGTTTATAGTTAGTAAGGTCGAACCTACATAGAAGGATGAAAATATGAGAACTAAGAAAAAAATAAAAAAAAAATATAATCACTCAACATAATGATAATTGAAAATTATAGAATAAAAAATGCACAAAAGTTGAAATGAATAAATATATTGATAAGAGTGAAACTAAAGATTGAAATTAAATTAAAATGAATAAATTAAGTAATAATACTAACAAATAATTGATAGATATGGAAAATATTTATTTCATAATCATTAAATATTTCCCTTTAAATAAAAAAATGATAAATACCAAAACAAAATTCTATAGGATTGTGATAAAACCTTATATTAAAAGGAGAACATGGTTGAAGAGGTAATGTAGTTTTTCCACTATAGAAAATAACCTCACTGTGAAAATATTGGAAGGATTTTTTACCAAATCAATTTGTTAATTAAGATTTATTGGTTTCTCTTTAGTGTTAAAAAATTCTATAATCAAGATATTTAAGAAGAAATTATCGTTAGTAGAATGAATATTATTTTATCAAGAATAGTTATCATTGAATCTTTACCACTAAAAAAATAGTTTCTATCAAGCGACAATGCAAAAGATTAGTATTCAAGATAAGAAAATATACAAACCAAATCAAGAAAAATATTGAAGATTCAAGAAATTGAATTTCCAAAAACTATTTAGAAAATATACATTTCTATAAAAATATTTTAAAATAATGAATCCATTATAAAATGTAAAAATAAATTAAAAATATTTTTAGAGAAAATAGATCTTCTCTAATGATATTATTAACCATCCTTCAAAGCCCATCCGCACTTATGTGGTCTCTTTCTACGTATTCCGTTTTCATCTATAAGAAATGTATAATTATCTACCTAGAAATATACATTATAAAATATATATATATAATTTTAATGTCAAAGTTGTCTATAATTTTCTCATAGCATTCTGGTCTAGGTTTCAACACATTCTTTGACTTTCATCACTCTTTCTTATCACAACCTCATGATAATAAGTTTCCTCATACAAACAATTTATGATTGCATGAGCATCCAACTCAGCAAGAACCTAAGAACCCCATTGGTCAGATTGTAGTCTTCCTTCACTTAAAATTTCCTAGAACAATCAATAGTAAGCAAAAATCATACCCCTGACTTCTTAAACTTTAGAAATCATCTCAAATCATTTCAAAACAACCAGCATACTAGGATTGCTACAAACCAACATGGGTGTTCATAGCCTTTAAGATTAGATTTAAAACAAAAACTAATCCAAACTAATGAAATATCCTACAAAAACATAACAAAATCTTAAATGGATAGGATTTTCATCATCCATCGGCTAAATCATCTATCAGACATGGATATCTTCTCTAAAACAAGTGGAAGATTCAGGATCTACTATCTTTGATTCGTTATGACCAATGGGTCATTAAACTATATTCATCAAATCTAATCATAAACTAAGAATGACTCAACCATTAAAATAAATCACAAATGATAATTAACTTTGAATCTAATCAAATTTCAACTTCATTGAAGTATTTCATTAAGCACTATGTGTGTATCCTGATTGATCCTTACAATCACAGTGTCTAAGAAGAACGGTGTCCCCCTTGTCTTCTTTATTGATCTAGTACGGTAAAAATGATAATGATTGGAATATCAACCCATATTCTATCCATCTTCCAATGATTTTGGTTTATCGATCAGGTTTAGTCAAGATAGGGAAACATCAACAACATCACTCGGGGGGAGCTATCTGTTAGCTCCAAAAAAACACCTCTACTTAAATTAGCTCATAATAACTCATGTAATGAGAGTCTAAAATCATAGATAGACTCATATTAAATGTTACTTAATCTAGTTTTTATCAATTCACCCATTTTGGGATCCACCTCCACTAATAACAAGCATCAAAAAATCATAAACAACCATCTGAGCTTGATTAACTCTATTTAGACTCAAATTGGAAACCCTGGTTTGATCTTCCTTCATTTCCTCCATCCGTGGATGATATGCACTTGCTCAATCAAATTGATCTTTCTTAAATGATCCAAATATCCTCTAATTTATTTTTCAATTAATATTTTTACTCTTACATAAATGGGAACAGATTTTTGTGACCCTTAAATTACCCTTAGATATCCTTGCTCATCAGCTTCTCATATTTACATAGCATTTGAAGCCACAACACTACCCTTTTTGTATCCCTTATGAAGTGAGTGGATACCCTAAAATATTCTTCAATGAACATATATATAAAAAAATAATTACTAGTGAACAAAAGGTTTTCATTATACTTTAAATCATCAACTTTTACTAGCTTCAACATCTTCTTTATCATTTTAGACTAACTCGGTGGGTCATCTTAATCAACTTAGGTGAGATCATCTTTTTTGTAGACACGCTATCCCAAATTAACCCTATCAAAAATTTATTTCACTTTCCACACATTTAGAAATCTCATTAAAGCTTAGGAGTTTCATTCCACTTCAATTGAAAATTTCATAATATACGAAAAAAGAAAATAAAGTTCAAAAAAATAAAATGGAAAACTATTTCCCATTCTACACTCGGAAGTTATGGCACTTGTGGTAAAGGGTAGGCATTATTCGATACAACTCCTTCTTTATAAAAATTATAAATAAGGAAATGTCCTAGAAAATTCCTTTCATACACATCTTCTGAAGAAGGTGTTGTCTAGGATAAGACCTGCTTTAAAAAACTTTCGAAGAAGGATTTGTCTCGGATATCACCTTCTTTATAATATCTCTTAAAAAGACACTCTCCTGGACAACACCCAACCTTATTTTTTTAACTTATTTTTTTTTTTTACTTTTTTCATTTGTTTATATATATATAATAAAAAATTAAATAGGATTTAAAAATTTTTATATTTGGTATTACTCCAAGAAAAGTATTCTGAAAATATGACATAAAATTCCACTTAATCTCCCATTTTATAAGGTTGTGGTACTCAAAATTTATTTCAGGTTTTCAATGTGGTATTTATACACCACATTTATACTATTTAATAAATAATATATTATTTATAATAACTCATTATTTCTAAAAAAATTATTAGTCTTAATAGATTTTTAATAAATAATTATTATTTAATAATCGAAAAAATGTTAACTAATAAATTCACAATAATGATTAATAATAATATCACTAATGATGTTTAAAAAATAATTAATAATAAAAAATATTAATTGATATGACTAATAATGTTATTAATAATAAAAATATGACTATTAATAATATCTAATACTTACAAATGCTCACAGAGGGTGAATTACAAATGTTGAAAATTTTCTAATACCAAAAATAAAAAATGTAATTAGTAATATAATTAACATCAGACTTAAAAATAATAAGTGATTTGTATTAATATAATTTTTATGAATTATTATTAATATATAATGTTTTTTTCATGTAAATTATTATTTTTATTATATTTATGAATAATGATAATGATGATGTGTATCATAGTGTTAAATATTATTCTTATTAAGTAAAATAATTTTAATAAAAAATATTATTATTATTAATTATATTTTCTATATTACCAATTTAATTAATATTTATTTTAAATATCATTATTAAATAGTTTCTTAGTAACATTAATAATTATATTATTTATATCATTATTCGTAGTTATTTTTTACCATCATTTAAAATATTTAATAATATAATTAATATTTATTAAAAATGTAATTAATAATATTTAATAAAAAAAAATTTAAAAATAATTCATTATAACTTAATTAATTATATAATACTTAATAATAATTATAACCATAAATTTTTTAAAGTGTAAATGTTATGTTTTTAAACAATAATGTTTGAGTTAGAAAAAAAATTCTATTTATTATATTTATGAAATTATTTTTAATTTCAATTATTTTTTATATATTTATCTAGTTTACCAAATTTCATTTAGATTGCATTTATAATTTTTTATTTATACGCTTTCAAAATCACCTACTTGAAGTATAGTAATGGTTCAAGTAGGTGGCTTTGAAATCCTATAAATTAAAAAGTATAAATACAATATAAATGAAATTTTACACACTAACTAATCACATAAACAATAATTGAAAATAAAACAAAATCATTAGAAAAATTTATGAATAATAATTTCAATGAAAAAATATTTTTATTTAAAAAATATAACATTTTTACTTGTGATTTTCTTTTAGAGATAACATTTTCTATGTAATTGTTTTTTTTTTGACATTTATTTTATTTTAAATTAATATATATTTCTAAAATCACCTTTTTAAATTTTATTTAGATGTTATTTATACAATATTTTACATGAACAAATTTTTTGAAATATAAATGATATGTTTTTAATCAATAATGTTTGTGTAATGTAAATTATTTTTTGTTTATTATACTTATGAAATTTTTTTTTAAAAATTATTTTTTTTTAAATCCGAGTGAAAAAAAAATGTTTAGATTGTATTTATAATTTTTAATTTATAAGAATTTGAAATCAACTACTTGAAATATAATAATATTTCAAGTAGATGACTTTGAAAGGCTATAAATTATAAATTATAAATACAATCTAAATTAACATTGACACAATGAATAAAAATATAAAAAATAATTTAAAATCAAAATAATTTGATAAAAGAAATTAATTAAAAATAATTTCAATGACACAAAGAAAAATTTTGTTTCAAAATAAATCATTTTCACTTTTAATTTTTTTAGATAACATTTTTTATGTAAATTAAAATTTTTTATTTATGATTGATTCGACATTACTTTTTATTAAAAAAATTATTTGTATAATAAATTTTTTTAATTAAATTTAGATGTAATTTATACAATATTTTATGCACATAAATTTTTTGAAGTGTAAATGTTATTTTTTTATCAATAATGATTATCTTATGAAAATTATTTTTTTATTTATTGTTTTTATAAAATAATTTTTATTTTCAATTATTTTTTATTCGTTTAGTTAGTTGTAAAATTTATTTTAAATTTTATTTATAATTTTTAAGCTATAAAATTTCAAAATCGCCTACTTTAAATATAATAATATTTGAAGTTGGTGACTTTGAAAGAATAGAAATTATAAGGTATAAATACAGTCTCAATGAAATTTTATACACTAACTAAACATATAAAAAATAACTTAAAATAAAAAAATAATAATAATAAATAATTAAAAATTAATTTCAATGGTGAAAATTATTTTTGTTTCAAAACATAACATGTGTAATTTTATTTTATTTTTTGAAAATAACATTTCTTTTGTAAATTAATTTTATTTTGGAATTTATTTTATTTTTAATTATTTTTTATTTTTACATTCAATGTTTTAAATCTCATTTAAATTTTATTTATACAATATTTTATGCATATAAATTTTTTTAAAGTGTAAATTTTTTTATTTTTAATCAATAAATATTATGCCATTTAAATTAATTTTAGTTTATTATATTTATGAAAATCATTTTATTTCCAATTATTTTTATATGTTTAGTCAACATTTTTCTTTTTATTTAAATAATACTTATATTTTATATTTTATATGCTTCCAAATTTACCTACTTGAAATATTATAATCTTGTTGTTTTTCAAGTGAGTGACTTCGAAAGCTTCTAAAAAATAATTTGTATGTACCATCAAAATTAAATTCAAAACATAAGCTAGACACATATAAAATAATTGAAAATAAAAATATTTCCATCAAAATAATAAATAGATGATAATATAGATGATACAAAAAAATATTATTTCAAAACATAAAATTTAAAAATTAAAAGAAGTAGATAACATTAAAAGATTAAAAATATAAATTATAATTAGATTTTTAATATAATTTAATAAATTCACTTAAGACATATTAAATAATTGAAAATAAAAATAATTTCAAAAAATAATAAATAGAAAATATTATGTATCAATAATAATAATCGACTTAAAATAAAAATAAAAAATAATTAATTAATTAAAAATAATAAATATTTTCTTTTTATTAATGATAATAATATTAATTTTTTTAACTATATTTTTAATATTGTTAAATTCATAATTATTAATATTGTATTAATAGTTTATAATCAAAGTTGATTTGAACTAAAATATATAATTATTAATATTATTATTATGAATGATAATAATGACAATACAATTATCAACAATTACTTGTATTTAATAATTATATTATTATTTATATCATTATTATTATTAATATTATGAACAAGGAGATGTACCTGAGTGGTACATTAAGCCCCTTACAGCAATTGGGTGGTTGGAGTTCAAATCCCAGACACTGCATCGTCTGGCCCCCAATTAAATTGAGGGGGCACTTATTGTGGGCCCCCACCACTATAGGGGGCAGGGGAAGATGGACCCGCAGTCAATGGTGGTGTTATTGAGGGATGGTTTGTCTCTTACAGATGAGGTGGCAAAGTATCTCAATACAGGCTAGATCCTGTGATAGTGCTGATTTATGGAATGAGCAAGTGACAAGAGAAGGCTTTGGCATTCCGGGGTTGGTGGTTATTTCAGGGGGCGATGACTTCTTCTTCACAGTTCAACGGTCTGATACAATGGAAGTGGCTTTGGAAGCATCGTGCACTAACGATGGAAGGAATAAAATACAGGTGATCAGGCCAATGGCTGGTGATAAAGGTTGCTGACGACGGTTACGATTGGGAGTGATGTTAGCGGGGGCGTCTGTCTTTGATGGTGCTTTGTGCAGGTGGGGTTTCGGCGGCTAGTAGTGATTGGAATCTAGGTAGTGGTCCTTGTTTTATGTTTGAGAGCCTACTTTGTGCAGTTTTTTTCTATGTTAAGGTCTTTGGGGGTAAGTTTTATGCATTATTCTACCACCTCAGATGAGCAGGGAGCAAAAAAACCAGGCACTGCAGGGTCACTAGAAGGCCTTGATTGGTGATCCTGTGCAAAGATGAAGATAAATTTGGGCCAAATAAAGTGTATTTTGGTTGTTGGGGCATATAGGCCCAATATAAAGTGGTCCTTCGGACTATTATTATAAATAAATAAAAGGGCCTAATAGGTGGGTTACCTCTATGGGGGCAATGACACGCCTTCGGGATTGTGGGTGTGAACTGTTTGTGTGTCTCATTATAATTGTACCCCCCAAGGTCATAATATATTATTATATTTATTATTCCTAAATAATAACATTATTATTATTTTCAATGATTTAATAAAAGATAATTATCATGACTTTATTAATAATTTTATGACTTTATTATAAGGAATTTATTATAATTATTTTATTGTTATTAATTTTTTATAATAAATTTTTTATAATGACTTCATTATCATTAATTTATTTTTATCAGGAATTTATTATCAAGAATTTATTATCCTTTGCCAACTTTCTGGATGCATGTAGTTACTATTTAATAAAAATATTTAATAACATTATTAATGTAATTTAGTTAACAATAAAAATAAAATATTAACTATTTTACTAAATAAAAAATATATTTTATTTTAAAAATAATATTTTTTATTTAAATTATTTAATTAAATTAGAATAGTATTGAATAGTATTATATACATCATCATTGTTATTATTCCTAAATATAATAAACAAAAAAATTACATGATACAGAACATTATTTCTTAATAATAATTCATAATAATCATATTATTAATTATAAAAAACTATTTTAAAATATAAATTTAATTGTATTTTAAAATGTGTTTTTATTTTAATTATTAGAAATTATTCAGTATTTGAAATCTCTTCTCTTCAACTGTTTTTAAGCATTATACATTATTAATAAATTTTTTTCATTTTTATTTGTATTATTATATATAACTAATAAAAAATTATTATTATTACTAAAAATTTTAACAATATTAATGAAATTATTAGTAATCATTACTATTTATTTATTACTTAATATTTATCACTTAATATTTATTACAATATTAAATTATTATTATTATTTATTAAAAATATGTCATCATTGATCATTTTTTATCATTAATGTTTTTTATAATTAATATAATATTCATTAAATTGTGGAAAAGTGGTGCATGAATCCCACATCAAAATTTTATAAAGTTTTTCAAGGATTGCAACCTTAAAATGTATTTCCTTTAGTAGAATTTTATGTAATAATTTCAGAATACTTTGCTTAAAGTAATACCAAATATAAAAGCAGTTTAATAATATTTTATTATATATATATATAACCAAAAAAAATAAACAAAATAAAAATAAAACTTTTAAAAATGATTTTATAAGGTAGGGAACTTTTCTATAAATCACTTTAAAATATTTTGAGGAAGGCACTTTCTCGATCAGTGTCTTCTATGACAGTTTTATAAAGAAGTCGTTGTCTCGAATATTACCTTATTTCAACTATTATTAGAGAATGTGCTAAATAAATTAGTAGATTATTCATAAAAATTCTATATAAGGTGTTGTCTTAGACAGCGTCTAACCTTCTACTCTTAGAAAACTATAAAAAACCCTATATTGGGTAATAGTTTCCAGATGTAGGGATTTTTAGAAATAGCTTATTTTTTCGATTGTATATAGAAATTTTCCCCAATATAGTCAAGATTGTTTCTTTATTGATTTCTACACTCTACCTACTCATTTTATCAATAGAACATAGAATATCTTTAATCCTCCATTGTTATATCCTCAAAACCAAAATTCCTCTATTTAATCAATTTCTAGTTTTGGCATTCATTGTTCTTGTTTGGAAAATCCTGGTTCTTCATTAACTAGTAAAGCAAAATCTTCTTTAGTGGATCCTAAAAATGGAAATTGAAATTATATAAAAAAAGTATAATTATATTATAAGAGATTAAATTTACATGGGCGTATGTAGATAAATTTTCTTATAGGTACAGTGAAAATTCTCATACAAGCACTCGATAAAATATATTATTAGAGTGTCCTGAAATCATCTTATGAGTTTTTTAAATAAAAATTATATAATAGACCAACCTTTTAAAACTATGACAAAAAGTTCCTAGTTAAAATATCCTATGTAGGATTCTATTACATGGTTGAATTAAAGTCTCCTATCATGCTTGAAAATCCCATATACCCAAAAACAAAACAACAATGATAATACATAGTAATAAAATAAACTCAAAATCAGACTGAAACTCTACAAGCAGAATAATCTATGAATTTTTAGATTGAAAAAATATGTTTAAAAATTAGTATAATAAAAATTATTAAAAGTCAAAACATTGAACTTTTACCTAAATTAATTTCCAACTCCAATTTATTTAAAATTCCTTCTAGATTAATATTTCCATTAATATTCACACAAAAACTATAATTTTTATTTTAAAAAGTGAATAAATTGAAGTAAATAACATTAATCAGTTTAAGACCTAAAATTCACATTTTCATTAAATTATTCAATGAATTACAACATTGACACAAAATGATAAAGAATAAAATATTTATAATTAAAAGATGTTTTAAAAAAAATTATCAAAATTTTAAAAAAATAATGTGGAAAAATGTATGAAAATAAGGCCACATCATGCATCAAATGATTCTTATCATTTTCAAGTAGTCCTTGATATAAAAATACTAAGAGGTGAATAATAAAATAAATTATCTACATTAGACTTGTTCTTTAGAAACTCCTCTTTTCTTGAAACATCCGCACGCCCTAGTGATTTCCTTGATGTTTTTGTTCATATCCTTACTTGTAAAACCATGAAACTTTTGAGATAATTGATTGAGTATAATTTTAAGTCTAGAATAAATATGACTTATATGTAAGACAATATGATTATTTTTTATGAAATGAGGTGTATAAATGTCGCTCAAATTTTTATCGTGAATTTTTCCATGGTTTTAAATAATGATTCACTGTGAAAAGTTGTGTTTCACTAGATTTTGTTAAGGAAATATTTTAAAATCCAAACATTAGGATCTTAAAATTTCTTAATTCATTTCCTCTAGACAAAACACATCTCTCAATTTTATGATCTAAAGTGAATAAACCATCATTGTGAGATCTAATCATTTAATCCAAAGTGAATGGTTTAGTTTTTTGAATATGGAACCACCTCTTCGATAGTAGGGCCATAATTTTTATGCACCTTTCATGTGGGGGTCAAAATTAGATAAAATCATAATATTATTATATAGTATATTAGTGTCCCTAGATTATCTTTAGAGAGTAAAGGAAGTTCTTGGATATCACAATGTGAATTGATTAACTTCTTATAAGTTTATATTAGTTTGTGATAGGGGTTAGTTTGGTTATCTTTGTAATTGTGATGATAATAGAGTAGGTAATATAAGTGATTTATTAAGGGGATAGTTTGTGATTGACCCAAGATTCAGAATTATAATGTTATGGTATCATACTTTTAAAAAATCAAAAATCCTAAATTTAAAAAATTCTCAATGAATAAGTCCAAAATCATATTCCCTTCACATTAGGATGCTATATATATGAGTCTAAATATTAAAATAATCATTATAAGTTGATTCGCCATCCTATTTGTATAGGGGAGTAATATAAAATCACCTATCACTCTAATAGTGAACTATCTTTCATTTTCTAAGGAATCTCCCAATTGGTAGATACATATCATATACAATGTTTGTAAATAACCATTAATTCCATACACATTCTGGAAATCACAGAACACTTCATCACTCAACCGCACCAATTCCATCATATACAAGAAAGGTAGATTAGAGGGTAATAAATAATTAACAACACAATTAGAAAAAAGATTAAAGTAACTCATAACTGATATCTATTGTTTACAATCATAAACCAAAAAAATGCATCCTAAGATCAAATAATAGAAAGGGAGCTTTTAAAATATATAGAACTCAAGTATATTAGAATCACTCTCCACTGTATCAGTCACTAAATATAGATTTCATCCCTCTTTGTGAGGGGCCCTATCTACAGAGGAATCAAGTTGGAAAAAAACAATTCCAATAAAAAAGTAATGAAAAATATCTTAAAAATGTGGACATCTTACTCCTCATATAGATTCCTTAACTTATTTATATGTCTCCATGTATGCATTATTCATATTATATTCCTTATTTATATAATTTATGGTCTTTCCAAGATCTTTTCTATGAATTCCACTCAAAAAATTTCTTAACAAAATTCATATCTCTTGGAATAGGTACAACCTATTAATTTAGTTTCATTATTACAAAAGATGGGTGGGTAAGTGATACAAAAAATCTCTTGGTCCCCCCATAGTTTTCTCATGAAATCCATGAGGATTTTAAAAGGTATTCATGGTTTCATATTCTTATTAAACCTCACACTCTTGATTAAGTCCCACTTATTATGTATACATTTCCAAGGTAATTTTTATTAATAAACTGTTTAAGAATAATTATATTCTTTCATATAGTCCAAAATCCCTGTATATCTTGATTTTGGAATGTAAATGTCATACCCAACCTATTTTGAACACTTTTTACTCTTACATGAGCTCCATTTATTCTTAAGCAAGTTTTCCCAATTTTCAATTTCCTTAGGAAAGTGTAAAAAGCTTACATGGTCCTTGTTTTACTCTTATGAAAGTACCTTTTCATCTTACATGGACTGAATAATATTTTATTTTATCTTAAAATACTTTTGATTATTCATACATAGTATAACTCAATATAATTTTAATATTATGTAGATTGGTTCCATCTGAGTTATTCTTCAATGGGTGTTGGTTACACATACATAGTTAGTTGAAATTTAAATTTAATTTAATGTAACATGAATAATTTCCATTCTACACATCTATATATTATGTAATTCTTCTCAGATCTTATCCGGTGTTTTTTTCACATATAAAAAATTAAGTATTGACAAAAAAGTTTCATTCATTTTATTCCCAAAATTTTATGATTTAATTAAGTTTACAATTTATCCAAATTGATAAATATTTAAAACATCCAATGAATTAATGTTAAAATTCTAAAATATCACAAAATATAATTGATTAAAAAGTGTAAGGGAATAAAATTAATTGAATCTCAATAAAATATAATTAATAAATTTCCACTACTAATAGTTGAAATAATAGCTTCTAGGGACACCACTAAAAAATTATTTCCTGTTCAAGTTAATAGAACAACAAAAGGAAGGCCTCAATGTATGACAAATAGAAATTCCTAAAAAAGGGAAGTTTAAAATTATAAAAATAATTATCATGATCTAAAAAACATTTAAAAGGAAGAAAAATCAATATAAAAATAAATACCATAATGACCAAGAAAATATAGCACCTCATATAAATAATAGAAAATTCATAATGATGAACATCGACACTAGTCAGAACATGTGTTATTAACCAATTAAAAAAATTAAAACATCATTTAGAGGGAGAAAATAAGTAATAAAAACTATATTGGGTGATGGTATTATAATTAAAAAACAATAATATTTTTAATATTCTATAAGTAATAGATAGTATGAAAAAATGGATTTTAAGATTTTAAAAATACTAGGGGATGAAAACCAAAATTAAATAATATCATTTCATGAATAGTTAGGGTAAACAAAAAATAAAAGATAATATAAATACTCAAATACTTAAGCCTACAAAGAATACTCAAAAAGTATATAATCTCAAAACTACAGTCTTATACTATATAAATTTTAATTTATTTCAACCAATTCCATAAACTAAGTGTAACAAATAGGTATAAATTATTTATCTTATAGGGGAATCCATGTGAAATATAAATTTTATAGTGTGACAAACCTCCCCTAACATATGGAATGAAACTAAAATTTATAGATAGAGTAATACAAAGAATTTTTCATAAAAGACAGGTGGACCACCATCCACCCAAACTAGGGGCTCATCTTGAGAAACAATATTATCAAAGGAATTGGTCAGAAATTACATCAATTTCTTAAAATATTAAATTAAATAATTTAGTGTAAAAAATGACCACCTTGGGAGATATTTAAAATAATAATGGTGGATTCATTTTATTTAAGTGTAATCCTTTTTAATATTTTTATTGTAAATATATGAAATAATTAAAAAAATATTAAATCTAAGAGAATAATCAATATCATGATCCATATAAAGAATAATAAAAATAAGTTTCTTAGAAAAAGAGGTGAATTTATTACACGTGAAATTAAATAAACCTCATAAAAATATAATGTAAAATGAACGTTATAGTTTAATAATAACACAAATAAAAAAACGAATTTAACTAGAGTAACTATCCTTGTAAAAGAAACTTAAATGACCATAAAAAAATTATATAGGATGCTTTATAAATTAATGGAAGAGAACATAAAAAGATAGGTATTTAAAAATAAGATGAATTCCAAAGTATAATACTAAAATTCCCCTCTATAAGGTTTAAAAGTGAGTTTACCCTATTATGGATATAGAAATTGGTAACCCTGATTTTTTGACTCTATTACTATTGATACAAAAAATAAAAAACATTAGTAGAATGGTTAATTGTATCCTTTAAGAGGTGAGAGTCCCAAAATATTCCACATAAAATACAAAATTTTCATCAACAAATAAGATATGAGATAAATTGATCCTATGAAACTTTTGATAGTTTATTGAGTACTTATTATTTCACAACACCAAAATTTATTTAGAGAAACATTTCATAACTATAGAGAAAAAATAGAGACATTATATTATCTTAATAAATATCTCTCTTGTCAATATAGTAGTCACCCAACTCATCATTTTTCACCATTGATAAATAAATTTACTTAACATATTTACCTGATCAAAATGATATATTTCAATAGGATACAGACGATCTAAGTTATTTAAATATCATTAAAATGTAAATTAATATGTATGGTGTTTCAGACATTGTATGTTTTTTAGTCCTTTATGCCTTATAAGATACCTCTCCATTGAGGTTCTGAAGTAGAATGTCTTTATTAAATTCATATGGATTCAATTTAACCTATTCTTATGATGGAACCTATTGAGGTTATAGTACCCACATTACATGTATATGGTGAAGCACTTTACTCTTAAATACCTCTCTAGTAAAATATATAGTTTCAGTATGTTAAGATTGATCATAAACCTAAGGCATTTAATGTTTAGTATAATATTGTTCATAATAGTGTGTATAATGGTGGTAATGAGTTTGATGTGGTAAAAAAGTGTAAGAATTGTTAATTTTTTAAGATAAGGGTAGTATAATTTTCTAACCCTATGATTAAGAATCCTCATGTGAAAGATCCTGATAATTCAAATATGTAAAATCATTATGAAACTATTGATGGAAATATTTATGTGTAAGGAACCCCTGGTAAATTCTTGATCCTTAACAGTTTGTACAATCCCATTTTTTGATGTTATCTTTATCATCAAAAAAATAACATTTTTTATGGAAATTATTCATCATTTTTAGAAGTTTGAGAATTATTTTCTATTAAAAATCTAGGTTTATGAGGTGCCTTGTCTTTTTTATGAAAGACTATGATTGTATTTAGACAGTCTCTAGTGATCAGAACCTTATTAACATGTTTTTTTAGGTGAGTTTTAAAATGTATTGGAATTTTTTTATGTTTATTACTCTCTTAATTAAAATTATCATTGTAACTTTTATTCTATACTTAAAAATAAAATTATAATTTTCTCTGATACTAAAATTATGAATATATATTTAAATGAAATTCTTAGTAATCATGAAAAGAAGGGTGGATTTTAGTGTAACCCTATATCCTTTAGATCCTCTCAAAAAAATTAATGATAGTGATCTCATGGATGTAAGCTATGGTATGTATTTCTTCAATTGGAATAATCATTGGTATGACACTAATAATGTTCATGTTTGGTTGGATCAAGTACTTCCATCAATTGGTTGATGTTTGAATTTTCATTATTTCATGATTACACGACTTATGGATTATAGATCAAATCATTATCCTATATTATTGCATTATATTATACTAGTGGGTTAAAATACCCTTTCATATTGATTCTCATTTGGATAATAATGAAAAGAGTGAGTATATTATTATTTCAAGGATAGAATATCAATATAACATAGTCGTGATTATTTTATGTTCAAAAAAATTATTGCTACCTAGATAGACATTTTTCACTAAAATAAGACATACATAAAAAATATAAAAGGTGTATGAAATCTATTTGTATTAAAACTACACAATTGAAAGAATCCTCTCATTTTTATAGAAGGCATTACAAATCCTTAAATAAAAAACTTCATGCAACTTGGTGTAAAGAATAAAATTACTAATGAGTTTAGTTGTGAATTATATGGATTTAATCATGTCGCCATATTATTTCTATTTTCTATGAAAAATAATATAACATCAGGATCATATCTCCATCCATGGGTTGGAGGATGATAATGGAGTATTATAGGTTGATTAATTATCCATGGAAATATTATTGAGTTAAAATTTTTAATTATAGAGGCTCTAATAGTTTGGTTAATATACTTATTAATGTTAATAATATAGTCTTTTAATCTTCTAATTCAAATATTAATCATGTTATTTATAATGTTGATTTTAAAAAGGTGTATGTCCATATTTCTCTTAATAGATCCCCATGATTAGAATGTATGAAGAGTCATTTTTTCATACTTATTAGGATATCATTGGCCCATGTATTGTAATAACTGTGAAAAAATTCTTTTATAGCGTCCATATGATCCATAGTATCAATTTCATCAATATATCTCTAATTTTAAAGGTGTTAATTCTAATTAAAATAAATAGATGATTATGGTTTCTCTCTGTAATATGTTTTATAAAGTAATATTAGAAATATTATAGAATATATTGAAGAGAGACTTACTAGATATTATTTATATTACATAATATTCTTTCAAATAATGGCATTTAATTTTTTATAATATTTTTATTGATCATGAATTTATGTTCTATTTGAAGACTCAATAACCAAGAACTATGTATGGTATGGATATGAACCTAAATATGAGTAAATCCTGTGATCAAGTTAAGTGTCATTTTCAAATTAATATTATAAGGAAATGGTGTTTCAATGAGAGGTGGGTTAATTAGATTTATCAGTATATTTTCACCAAATCTTATTCAGTTTTTGGTGAATGGATCTATTCATAGATATATTTCCATTCTAGAGACCATCTCCAAGGTAACCCTCTGTATTTTTATTAGTTTATTTTATGTACTTTGGATTTTTCATCAATGATTTTTGGTTATGAGTGACATGAAATTATTTAAGGAATTCTTATTTTCTATTTTGAGTCTTTTATTAGTCATTTATTTTTTATAGATGATTTAGTAATATTTTTCATGTCCAATTTACATAATTTTATTAAGTTAATCAAGAAAGAAACACAAGAATCACAAAGATGAGGGTTAATTAATGTGAAAAAACACAAATTTCCTCTAATTCTCACTAGTATTGTAATTTATTTTAAATATGGTATTGATATACCAATCCAATTTGTGATTATTTCAGATAAATATAGAGATAAATGAAACACAACACAAGATATTTTACAGGGTTTGCAAAATATTTTTATTGAGTGGATAATTTATTGGCCTTGGTGTGAGAAATTTTTTCTATTTCAACTGTGGAATCTCTAGAAGTAAAATCTCCTGAAGTAACACTTGATAATTAAAATGGAGATATTTCACCTGCACCATGGAATGTTTAGATTCAGTGCAGTGGAAGAATATTCATTATAAGGAGATAAACTTATGGAATTGCGTGAATGTAGTATGGGTGAATGAGAGTTCAATTGAAGGAGGTTATTCCAATTGAATTTAGTGTCTTTGGAAGAAAATTCTAGAAGGAACTTTGAATTCAAGAATAGTGGAAGTAGGATGGGCAAGAGCATTCCCATAGATGGAATGGGGTGGAGTCTGAGTAACAAGAAGGGTAATATTATAGAAGGATATTAGAGGTATTCAGTCATGTTCTAGATGATACAATTAGCTAAAATGAAGGGATTCTTCCATATGCTGAATAAATGTTTTTTAGATTTTAGGTGAAGGTTTTAAAAAATCCACTTGGATGAGAAGTCACTAAATATGGAGAACTGAAATAAATTTGGAAGGATTTATTTCATAGTATCATTAGTGAGAATATAAAAAGTTCATATTCATAGTTAATTGGATATTTATGGTTGGGGTGGTAATTTTTACTGGTAATCAAATTCCTCTAGAGTCAAAGGATGGAGTCCCCCACATATAAAATGAAATTTTTGACTAGATGAATGGTTGGGGAACTTTATAATAGGTATATATGGTCACCTGCGCAATGGAAGATTTGAGAGCACTGGTATAACTTGAAAAATACTAAGGTATATCCCTATCTAGGGAAGCCAGCCTGGGTGCACACAAGTGTCTAAGGCATTGGAGCCAAATGTGAAGGTTAACGATATAAAAGTATGATTAATAGAAGGAAAATATTGGAATAAGTAATGGGTTTATACATCGATGATACTTCTTCCGATATTTTGAGTCATGTGACTATAATTTTTGAGTTTCCCTATAATCAAAACTTCACCCTGAATGAAATAAGTATGTTTGTTTCTCTTGAATACATAGAACACAATTATTAACAATATTAATATTTATTATTTATTATGTTTTTTTTTGTACTTATATATTTGTATGGTTATCATGTACTTGATCATTGTTCAGAAGGATAAGCATAATTGTAACATAAACTAATTTTTTAAAAACAAATTTTGGTGACTAGGGTGCCTAATCTTCATAATTATAGACAACAATTTAAGAGGCAATGATTAGGAATCATGTTATAAGTTATTCATATAATAGTGTTGTGGTTGCTTCTATTGCAAATTTTAGAATTATTCCCTTCAATTTTTCACTATCAAGTGGTATCAAAGTGAATGGTTTTAGTATTCATTGTAAAAACATGGTGGTAGAGTTTTTGGATGATCATTTAATCAAAGTTTTGGAGTAAAGTCACTCTAAAGTAAGTGCAGTACCAGAGGGGTTTTAGATATCTAAAATATTCTTGAATAGATAGATTCTGGAGGTGTGTTTCATTATTGAGGTGTATTATGGTTTTTGGATGGAAGAATTATATGTTCTTTATAATTAAGGGGTTTATTAGGATTTTTTAAAGGATGTTCACGAGAAAATAGAGTTGGTTCTAGCTGTGATGTTGGATATTGAAATTATTTTGGACACAGGTTTCATGAGGTGTGTTCCATTCATTGGGTATCATTCCAAAATATGGTGGAAGACTAACTAAGTTTTAATATAAGATGATAAAGATCTCATAGAGGAGTCTTATAAACTTATATAATGTTGTAGATGCTAATCCTGGAGGATTTTTTAAATTTTGTTGGATGGTGAAGTTGGTTAGAAACAAGGGAGACAGTTTGAGGCTGTGACAGTAGCATAGGTATTGTTTCAAATTTTGAAATCGGAGGTTGATGAATATTCCTTGATTGAGGTTCTAAATGAATAATTCAACTATCAATCTATGTCAATTTCATTTGTTCACCATCATTCTACATGATGGTTTGGATCACTACAAGAAAAATACCCTATACCAACGGTTTGGAACCGTTGGTATAGGCCCCCAAATCGTTGGAATAGGCTATACCAACGGTTTGGAGGACCGTTGGAAAGTAAGCCGTGACAATAGTTCTATACCAACGGTTTTCCCAAAACTGTTGGTATAGACCTGTCCCAACGGTTTTGAAAACCTTTGGTATAAGTAATATGAATATCTATACCAACGGTTATAAAACCGTTGGTATATGTATTTCAAAAAAAACATTCGGTGGGATTTGATCCCAGAACCCCCTATTTATAATCGAATGACTTAACCACTAAGCTAACATCACTTTTGTAAACATAATTTCATAAATATATATATATATGTATTATCATAATTATTTAAAATTTCGATTTATATAATTTTCTCGGTTAGTAGATCTGGAAAAAAATCAAAGAACCTATCCCAACGGGTTTCAAAACCGTTGGGATAGGTTTTTAGGCCGAAGGTTGGTTTTTTGGGTGGTTTTTACCAACGGTTTTGGTGAACCGTTGGTAAAGGTCACTATTTCCCAATGGTTTTGGTGAACCATTGGGAAAGGTCACTCTTTCCCAATGGTTTTGGTGAACCGTTGGGAAAGAGGCTCAAAACACACCCTTTCCCAACGGTTTGGAAAACCGTTGGGAAAGGTGGGGAAATCTATGGCTTTCCCAACGGTTTGGCCAAACCGTTGGGAAATGGTACCTATACCAACGGTTTTTACAAACCGTTGGTAAAGAAGTGTTGGGAAAGATCATCTTTCCAGTAGTGGATGGATAATGGATATTGTAGTAGGACTGCTAGAGATCAGAAGATCGGTTCTCAGAAGGACACATTATAGAGGTTCTCACAACCTACAGCTTAGTAAGGTGACAAAAATTTCCAATTATTCTCTTAATCCCATATCAAAATAAGGTGTGGTGGGACATGGTTCCCATGTACAATAAAAATATGATCAGCATAAGAAGGGTAATTGTGGATGGGTATGAGATTCATTGTAGTGGGGAATTCATGATTATGGAGAAGTATGGATAGGTTTCAAACTCTAGAAGGATATGTCTTGAAGGATTATTGGCATGTATATGATTAGATGGTTGGAATAATGAATCTAATGAGTGGTTTTCATGATCACACTTAAGTGATATGTAAGGAATGATGATAATTCTAAGTCATGTGAAGTATGGATATAATCTAATAGAAAATAATCTAATATTCAATGGTTGTAGATAAAATTAAAAGTTATGATGGTTACTCTCTTAGAAAGACATTATACTAAAATGTAACATCTATTGGATGAACCATGATGGAGTTATACTAGAAGTTTGTCCAAAATATGAGAGTATGGAGTGTATGGAATTTTGGAATATGGGTGGATGTTATTCCTGTCATCTATAAATTATTTAAAAGTATGTATCTATATCCTTGTTAAAATGAACTGAAGGAAAAACCCAAATCCAAGGAATGTGTTTTCTCTATAGAGTGGTGATAAAGAATTTAGATTCTTCTATCTTTATGGAAATGAAATTTGGAAGATCATAGGATTAATAAAAGGACCTCTGGAATTGAGGTGGAATCCTTGAAGGTTGGGGCTAAATTAATCCATGGTAGCAAAGGACCATAAGTGCCTTTGGTGTGCTGGAAGCATTTCTAGTGGAATTTTTTCATACTGATGACATACGAATATCTAAAAGAAGCTTCATATGGTGGTAATTCTTATAATTTCATTGAATACCATGGTATTAGAAATCTCTTAGGTTACAAGGACATATGTCAGAGTGTTAGAACCAGGTGTTAGATAGAGAGAGGTCATGGACTCAAGGTATGGAACAACGTGTTGACTAAAAGTTATAAAAATCATAAGATGGAAAATTTGTTTCTTATTTTTATTTTATATTTAATCCATAAAGGTATTCAGATGATTTTAACAGATGTAGTGTAATGGCATATCATGGTTCTGAATGTTTAAGGAGGATCTATTTTAGTAAGAGCCTAGATTATCAAAAGGATTATGGAGTAGAGAACTATATAGGTGTTATATAAGAAGTATAAATAGAATCTAAGGCAATGGAATTTTTTTTGTGAGTATGATAATGGTCTTTGAGTTTGATATTTTTGTAATCAACCTACAAAAACAATTCTCAGATGGGAGATTTTTGGATTTTGTGTGAGAAATGTTTGTTGTGTCAAGTTTGGAAACTATGGAAGTACAAACTCTAAAAGTAACACTTAGGAATCTAGATGGATATATTTCACCAGCACTATGGATTCTCTAGTTTGAGGCCAGTATAAGAACCTTCATTATAAGTAGTTTAATGGATGGGGTTCATTGGATGTATCAAGAGTGAATGGGAGTTCATCAGAAGGAGTTCATTCTCAAAGAATAAAGTGTCATTCAGACTAAAATTCTAAAAGGAGCCTTGAAGTCAATATCAGTGGAATAAGGCTAGGTGGTACAACATCTTTTTACTGATCTTTTAAGTACTTATTTAACCTTTTCATGGTTTTCCTTTTTCATTGTCTGAAAAGGGAAAAGAAGGAATTGAGAGGATACCTATAATGGTGATGTCACAGATTTATTGGATTCTTAGCTTTAACTGGTTGGATCTGCAGCCTTTTGTATATTTACACATCATTTAATAGGGTTAAACATCATGTAAATCATAAAATGAGAATAATTTTTTTAGTAAAAAGGTGATGGGTTTTTTAGAAGATATGAAATTTTTAAATGTATACAACGTGTAACTGGGTTACACATTGTGTAAAACCCCGAGATTTGTTTTTAAACATGCATCCTAGATGAAAATATTATTCCTACCCTTTATAACTTCTTATTATCGACCCTAGAAGCTTTAACATGCAACTTTGGAGCCCTCAAAACCCTTTAGGGTGGTTTCGGTCAATTTTTGTTCATTTTTGTGGTTCTGGAGTAATGTACCGAGTAAGTGATCCATCTCTCTGTCTCTTTCTATTTTCTTCTTTGGGGTTTGATAGATCATCTTGTAATTTGTGGATCTAAACTCCATGTTTTTAAATCGTGTTTCTAGGTTGAGTTTTATATTTTCTTCACCTTCATTTTTATTGGTGGTTATATCATAGGCCTTGTGTTTCTGTGAGAAAATGGTAAGTGGTTCAATATTTATACTCAATTTATATTAACCTAAAATTTCTTATTTAATTTCAAATTTTTTTTTGAGTTAAATTCCATTGTTTGATTTTGTTTAAAATTGATTTCAATTGGTTGGTTGGAGAAAAACCAATTCCTTTGGATTAGGGTTTTGAAATGGGTTTTTTGCATGAAATTGGAAAACCATTAATTCTTGTGAATTGGGGAGTGGTTGTGAAAATTGGAAAAGTTTAAATTTTTTAATTCTAATTGTGAAATGAATTTGATGCAAAATTGTGAAAACCCCAATTCTAGTTATTTGGGGTGTTTGTTATGTAATTGATGGAATTTATTTGAAAATTAAATTGATGAATTTAATTGCGATATTGGAATATAGAATTGCATGAATTGGTTTCAAATCCTTATTTATGAAAAATGTCTTTAAATGTTTTTATAAAACCTTATGGTTTTATCTTGGTGAAAAGGTATGTTTTTTATTAAAACCCCATAATGATTTTTAAAGGGAAAATTGGAATATTTGAAATAGATAATGGGATTAATTGTATTTTAAGCAGTCTTTAAATAAATTTCCCACCATTGTTTTATACTTGAGCACATTCAAGCCTTAGGTAGTTAGTGGGTTATCTGGATGGAACATTATGACTTTCAATGTTTGAAAACATCATATCAGCACATCACATCCCATAGTTGATAGTGATGAGTCATCTTTGGCCTGATTTTAAAGGGGTGTATGTGCATATTTTCCATTCACTATGAGTGTGGGATCCTTATAGTCTGGAACTTCCATGCCTTATTAGGTTCATGACAATTTTTCTCACTTGTTTTTATTTCAAATATATATACACCATTATTTTAAACTATTTTACATACATTGAGAATTTATATAAAGTGTTTTATATAAAAGTATTTATTTAATCCATTTTTATGAAAAGTGTCATTTTTGTAAATTTCCCATTTGTTTAAATAAAAATTTCATATTTTTAAATTAATTTCCATCATTTTAAATGTAAAGAATGAATTACTAAATTATTTCCATATTTTAAATTGTGAAACATGATTTGTTTAAATATGTTATTGGTATGCCAAACCTGTTTATTTTAAAATTGAAATCACGTTCCTAGTTAATTCAATATTGGAATATTGTTATAGAATATTTTGTTGAAATCTTACTGGTATTTGGTCAACACCCTACTTATGTCTTCTAGTGTTTTTATATTATCTCTTTCCCGATTAGAGCAACGGTAAAGGATCTCTTGGAGGTAGATCTAGTTTTTGAACCTTGGACTTGGTGATTTTCAACTGAGTTGGGACTTTGGTTGTTTTCCCTACTTTGGTAATTTTATTTTAGTACTTTGGTAATTAATTCCTATTTGACTTCTGTTACATTACTCCCATTGTATTTTATTTGGATATGCATATTGTCTTATTTTTTTACTTCCATAATGTTTGTGGAAAAACCATTCCCACATTTAGTTTGTATGATTCCAAGTTCTAGTCGTCAACCCGTGGGGATAAAGAACACACTTCGGTCTATGTCAATGCCAGCTCGGTTATCAGGGTACTAGTGTACCTGGGTTGGTTTATGACAAAGTGGTATCATAGATCCAGGTTGAGATTTTTTTTCTTGAAGTAGGTATGCATCTGTGAAATCATATCAAAACTTAGGAGGTATTTATGATTGAGTGTCTCACCAGATCTCACTAAAATGAACCTTATGTCACTAGGGTTGGTTAGGGAAAGATGTATTGTGGATTAATTCAAGTATCTTCCCTACATTTATTTTAATATAGTGAAATATAGATCTTGTTTATTCTTTCTGTTGGGATTAATATCCCTTATTTATCTATTTGAGTGTAATATGATGTCTTCTGGTTGTCTAATGATGTTGTGTAGCATAATGCCTATGAGAAGATGTGATAATTGAACCTAGTAAGAGGAGGATGCTACTGAACCTCAGCAAGATAATCCTATAGTAGATTTGAATCTAGTTGAGGTGATTGTGTGCACTGTCTAAACTCTGGGGAAGGCACCCATGCCTACTCAGGCGGTACCATCCTCATCTTTAAGGGGAGATTCAAGTTGTACTCAAACAACTCATGAACAACTAAAGGCTATGACAGTTTTAAGAAGTGGGAAATCAATTGAGAAACCTGAACAAATAATTCAAAAACCATATGAAGATTCAAACTCTAATGAAAATTCAAATGAACCACATGATCTAACTGAAAAAACTGAAAACAACGTGAAAGAAACAACTCTTCAAAAAACAATCCCACAATGTACACCATTTCCCCAATGCATGAGGGTGGAAACCAAGACCAAATTGAATGAAACTTTGAGGGAAATATTCTCTCAGGTTAAGTTGAACATTACACTTCTCGATGCAATCCAAAATATTTCAGCCTACTAAAATTACCTTAAAGACTTGTGCACTTTTAAAAGTAAATTTTCACATAGAAACCACGTCCTTTTGGATGCTAATGTAAGTACCACCATTCAAGGGACCATTCCTCCAAAGTTAAAAGATCCAAAATGTCCATACATCAATGTTGAGATTTGAGAGAATAAAGTTGTCAAAGCCCTTTGTGATTTGGGAGCCAGTGTGAACCTCATTCCTTATGCGATGTATTGTCGTTTAGGGCTCGAAGAACTCCAGCCCACATCTATCACTCTTCAACTTTTTGATCGTAGTGTTCGAGTTCATAAGGGGACCTTAAAGGATGTTTTGCTGAAAGTAAAAAATTTCATTTACCCAGCTGACTTCATTGTCCTTAACAATCACCCAATCTTAGGTCCTATGAAGAAAACCCCCATCATCCTTGGTTGTCCCTTCCTTGCAATAATCAACTCTGTTATCCGAGTCTGCAATGGGAACATGCCCTTCACCTTTGGAAACATGAGTCTAGACTTGAATATCTACAATGAAAACTCTCAAATTAAAATTATCAAGATATCCATGAGGTTAATTGGATTATTATTGTTGATAGTGAACTTGAGAACCATCAAGGAATTACTTAAGGATGTTTAAGTCAAGAAGATATTGGTTTTCATTGTTCACATGAGGGAAATTTGTCTCCTTGTATTGAATCTCTTTAAGATATCTCTATTGATTATTTTCTAAAATCACTAATTAATGATATCATTGGTTAAATCAATAACATTGAGTTCATACCCATTCATGACATTGATCTGGATAATTTGGTGGATGAAAATTCTATTTACAAGGAACCAATTTTGTCAATAAATCTGAACAAAGAAACTGAGTTCAATACAACGTCCCATACTTCCTTAGAAAGTGATAACCAATCAGATCTAGAATTTAAGTTCCTACCTTTATCACTCAATTATGAGTTCTTAGGGGACAATCGAGCCTTTCCTGTTTTCATTTACATCTCTCTTTAATCCAGTCAAGAGATGATTCTTCTGGATATCCTAAGAAAGCATAAGAAAGAAATTGGATGGACCCTTTATAATATCCCTGGGATTATCCCACTCATTGGGACTCATAGAATTGTTCTTGAATCTAAATCCAAACCATGTCATCAACCACATTGGAGACTCAATCCAAATCTTATGGATGTGTTAAAGAAACAACTTTTTAATAAGTTGAAAGTGGTTATCACCTACCCCATTGCTGAGAGTGAGTGAGTAATCCCAATTCAAGTTTTCCCAAAGAAAGCTGGAATCATTGTGATCACCAATGAGGATGGTGACATTCTCCCCAAAAGGGTCAGTAGTGTACGGAGAGTCTATATTGACTATAGGAAGCTCAACTATTATACCAAGAAAAACCATTTCTCATTTCCCTTTATTGATCAAGTCCTCGAGCGAGTGGCGGGTCATCAATTCTATTGATTCCTAGATGGATTATCAGGGTATAATCAAATCGAGGTCTCCTTTGAAGATCAAGGAAAAAAACCTTCACTTGTTCATTCGGCACTTTTTCCTGCAAATGCATGCCCTTGGGGTTATGTAATGCCCCTGGTACCTTCCATCGGTGCATAATGGGAATCTTCTCAGACATGGTGTGGGATTGTTTAGAGGTCATCATGGATGACTTCTCCATCTTTTAGGATACTTTTGAGGGATGACTTCAGAATGTTGAAAGTGTTTTTTCAAGATATGAGGATAAGAATCTCATCCTAAATTGGGAAAATGAAATTTAATGGTAAAGGAAGGACTTGTTCTAGGACATATGGTATCTAGTAGATGGATAGAAGTTGATAAAGCTATGTTCAACATCATTCATCACCTTCCATCTCCTAAAACTTTTAAAGAAGTGAGGTCTTTCTTAGGACATGAAGGATTATATAGAAGGTTCATTAGGAGTTTCAACTCTATTTCTCAACCACTTTGTACTCTATTAGTGAAAGATGCTCCATTTTTATGGACAGAAATTTATGAGGAATCATTATATACACTCAAATCATCTCTTATCTCTCCACCTATCATGAAAACTCCAAATTGCATACTTCTATTTTAACTCGTGTGTGATTTGAGTGACTTTGCTGTTAGAGCAGTATTAGATCAACAGTGTAAGAAAACTCCATGTGTCATTGCTTATACAAGAAAATATTTAAACGATGCAAAAATCAATTACACCACCATTGAGAAATAGTTTCTTATTATTGTCTTTTCCTTAGATAAATTTCGGTCTTATCTCTTAGGATCACCCATCATTGTCTTCACTGACCATTCAGCCCTAAAATACCTTTTCCAAAAACAATATTCCAAGGCTAGATTGATTAGGTGGTTCCTTCTTCTTCAAGAGTTTGATTTAACCATTAAGGATAAAAAGGGTGTTGAAAATGTTGTAGTTGATCACCTATCTAGGATGGAATTCAAAGACAACTAACATCACATTTCTGTGTCTGGTTCCTTTTCTGATGAGCACCTCTATTCAGTGAGTGATTTCCCATGGTATGCTCACATAGCAAACCACTTGGTTACAGGTGACATTACAAAATTTCTCAGGACCCAAGATAAGATGAAATTCCTTTCTGATGTCAAACACTATGAGTTTTATGATCCTTACCTCTTCATGTTATGTCCTAGTAAAATCATTAGAATATGTGTTCCTAAGTCCAAGAAAGAGTCCATTCTAAGATTTTTTCATGAAGAGGCATGTGGAGGCCACTTTTCCACAAATAAAACCACTAAAAAGGTCCTCCAAAGGGGTTTCTACTAGCCTAACCTCACTAATGATTCCTAAAAATTCTTCCAAAGTTTTCCTCAATGTCAAAAATTAAGATCTCGTGCCAAAAGGAATAAAATTCCCCTCAATCCCATTCTTATCATTGAAATATTTGATTGTTGGGGAATTGATATCATGGGACCCTTACCAAAATCTAGGGGATACCTCTACATTCTATTAGCTATTGATTATGTCTCTAAATGGGTTGAGTCCATTCCCACTAAGTACAATGACCATTATGTTGTGATCCAATTTCTAAAAGAGCACATATTTTCTCAATTTGGAATTCCTAGGGATATAATCAGTGATCAAGGAACCCATTTCTGAAACTTCCCATTCACTTCACTCATGTCTAAGTATGGGATTTCTCATAAAATTTCCATTGCATACCATCCTCAAACTGATGTTCAAACTGAGTTAGTGAATATGGAGATCAAGAAAATTCTTGAAAAAACTACCAATAACTCTAGGAAATACTGGTTTGAGAAACTCGTGGATGCCCTTTGGACATATCGTACAGCATTCAAAACCATCCTAGGAATGTCACCATATAGTTTGGTTTATGGGAAAGAATTCCATTTACCTATTGAAATTGAGCATAAGGCATTTTGGGCAATCAAAAAAAATGAATTTTGACATTTCATTGGCTGAAGCAAAGAGTAAATTAGATCTTAATGAACTTGAAGAACTTAGGATGGAGGCTTATAAAAATTCAAGGATAAATAAATCTAGATTTCATGCCTACCAATCCAGTAATATCAAATACAA
Organism: Viscum album; assembly: GCA_963277665.1. NCBI lineage: Eukaryota > Viridiplantae > Streptophyta > Magnoliopsida > Santalales > Viscaceae > Viscum > Viscum album. The sequence continues at coordinate 1,927,794,701 of OY728150.1, read as the reverse complement.
ACATTTTCAAATGGGAAAATTCATGCTCTTGTAGAGTTCAAAACTTCATTTACACCGAGGAAAGTTAAGGTATAGATGGTCAGGTCCTTTCATAGTGCATCATGTGTACCCCCATGGGGCAGTAGAGATTTAGGATCCCACAAGTGGTCACATTTCAAGGTCAATGGTCATAGGTTAAAACCATTCATTGAATCATTCAATAAACTAGAAATAGAGGTTGAGTTAACTGATCCAACCTATGAACTAGGAAAAATTTGATAGATTTAGGATCTATGTCAGGAAAACGATGTTAAACAAAAACGTTGCATGGGAGTCAACTCGTGGTTTTCATGTTTCCAATATTTTTGAATCATCTTTATTTTTCAAATTGGATTAATGAATCATTTTGATATTTAAAAATATATAAAAAAAATAGACTATTGACCTGTTCTTGTATTATGAGTATAGATGGGTATGAAAGGGGAACTCCATATTCATCTGTGTCACGTGGTGTGATCCTTGAGTAATACCTTACCCAAGAATTTAAAAAGAATACAATGTATTATCAGTTTATTTTATTTTATTTTATTTTTATGTGTTTATAGGTTAAAATAAAAATCCAAAAAAAATACAATAATAATTTAAAAAATATAAAAGGGAACGTCGTAGGTTGTGGTTCAAACCCCGTCACAACCGGCGAAGCTATGGGGACTCGAACCCAGGACTGAAGGGAGACAGGGGAGCGTTCTTACCACTAACCTACAGCTTATTGTGCTCCCTTATTCTATAATTTTTGTATATATACTTATATTTTACTTTTTTTATTATATGAATTTATATATATATATATATTTCCTTTTCCCACAAGGTAACTCTACAAGTGACATGGATATCAAAGGACTAAATTGGAGTAGCGAGAACTTCAACTTCAACTCCCATGTGACTTCATTTCATGATCCTCATATATCAAATTCCTTTTAGAACTCCTCTCATCTACCTCTAACCCTTCTAAATTTTATTTTATTTAAACATTGGGGACATTGTTATTATAAGTTGGGGGTGAATATAATGAAAAAAAATATTAATTTTGTGTGTATAAAAAATGTGTGGAAGGAAAAAATCCTTTAACCTTGAACATGATAATACACATTGCACACTTTTAAACTGAATATCAAATAATTTAGCATGCCCTGATTCTAATTTTAATCCATGTATAATTTCATGAGCATAGATTTTGGAAAGTTTAGTTATCTAATTTAAAATTTCATTATTTATATTTTCATCCAAAAAAATCACAACACACGTCCTTTGGATAGTGGGGTATTAGTTTGATTTCATTGGATCCCCCAAATAAATAGCATATTTTTAGTGATCATTTTAGTTTTAATATGATTATTCAATAAAAAAATCAAAAATAATAATAAATTTGCGCTTAAAGCAATGAAATGACCTAATGAGTGGCTTTAGAAACTTGGGGATCATGACTCCATAGTTGTCTAGCCCAAAGTTAGTAATTTTATCTCTATTTGTGGTATTTTGATTTTTTTTAACAAAGTTAACTCGAGATGATGCCCAAGTATGTGGGCTTCACTTGGTACCCTAAGGTCTTTGATCCTGGGAGTCATTGGCAAAGTCTCGCTACATGGGTTGACTCTTTTGTGTGAAATTTCAATTACCATGAAATATTGTAAAAAATTGAATACTCATCTTAATATTGAAATGTGATTCCACCTAGTGCTTCTGTCATTTCCCCCTTGAATAAAGATGAACCCCCATGTCTATTGTGATACACAACACATCCTCATACATAATTGATGTTGGATGAAATATGGTGATGAATTTGAACAAAGGAATGGTCTTAGGATTGGGATATTCTTATGAAACTATCTTTTATTAAAATATTTTTATGGTTTTCATAGTTTTTTGATATAAGGGTTTTTGGAGATCATTGTTTATTAAAATGTTTTTGGAAAAGGGAATTTGAATTTCACATTTTTGAGATATATTTTTCTCGGGACTAGAAAAACTCAAGTTGGGGGGTGTGATTAGCCACTAAATGAGGCTAATATTCATTGTTAATATATATTATATTCAATTTCTTTATTATTTATAAACACCATTTTAGTGCATTTTACACTTTGAACGTTATTTCATATTATAATTGTAATTCCTTCTTAAAATGCACTATTACATGGTACATTTTTAACATCATTTAAAGTAATAAATGATATTTATTTTATTTTCATATTTAATTTTCATGTCTCTCATTATATTGGTAATAATTTATACTTTTTTAGTACTTTAAGATTAATATTGGAAGACCACCAAAGATGGCCTTGAACAAACAACATTTTGGTTGAAGCAAATTGGACAGAAGCCTAATAAAACTACTGTAGTGGAAAATATACAATATCAATAATTATTAAACTTGAACTGAATATAGAGGAAATTATGGGAAACATTTCATTCAATAGTGTCCAAAGATAATTCTGATGTTTGAATGGAGTTCCAGGCGGCCCAAGTTGGAGATAAAATTTCGGGCCAGATTCTGCGGCCCAGAAAAACATCCCACCAATTTAATCATATCTCGACAACCAAAAACTAATTAGGACTAAAATTTTATAGAGATATATGTGAAATCCTGAGATTAATGTTCTTATTCTATGGCCCACTCAAATTCAACCATCTAGAATGACATTTATGTACCTCTGTTCGGTGGATGAAAGCTGGCTGCCACTTCGGATCAAGGATAAAGAATTCCAATCTCCCTTACTTTCCACCACCTTCGGCCTACCATACTCAAGTGGGATCCTTTTTACTATTGGGAGATCGACCCAAGCCTCTTTAAATTCATATTTAAGGTAGTGGTGGTGGAGGATTTTATCATCTTTCGTGCTTTGTTTAATTTTAATGTTATGTTTCAATTTTGTTGCCTTGAGTTTGTCTTTCTCATGTAAGTTGTTCAATTCACCTTATTTTCTTAATAAAATTTCTTATTATACTCTTATTTTGTTCTTATTCATATCAATTTTATACCATTGGTTCAAGGTGTGAATTTATTCACACCAAACCTTGTGAAATTACCACACAATGGTGGAGTGATCATTATTTCATTGTCTTTTTTTTTACTTCTCCAATTCCTCCCTCATGAGTAGACTTTTCACTTCCATTGAAACCATATAATCAATGGAGGGATAACCCACTTATGGGATGATCAAAAGGAGTTTAAAGGGGCTATATTGGATGTTATTTATCACATTATTAATGTAAAATCACTTATTTTAATTAAGATTTTTATTTGATGATTTTAAAACTTCTTTGTCCTTGTTGAATTTTAAGGTCACGTACTTCAAGTGATAATACAAACCTTTACCTTAGAGTTCTCATAAATTTGATCCTATAAGTGTATAGGTGATTAGTATTATGGATTTTTGGTATAAAACCAGTAAGTGATGAAGTTATTCGATATTCTTTAATAAACCCATCTCCAATATAAGAAGTTGAAATAGTTGAAAAAAGAATTTCATCCAATCCACCCCAAGTTATAACCTAGGATCAACTCATTATTTTAATTTGAATTCACTTAATACTCTTAGATTTAACTTAAATATATCTAAAATAAACCCAATTTGGACAATTAATATCCAAAAATATTCCATATAACGTACGTGTCTATAGGTTTCTTCTTAGGTCTCTGAGGATTCGACAACCCAAGATAAACTACAAGCAACCGCTTAAACCTAAAATCTTGGGTAAATTTGGGAGAGACCAAATTTTTGCACCATTTCTAGGGACCCAAGTAATTAATATCAACACACATTCTATTCTCCCCCATTTCTTCTATTTTCATCCAAATTCTCTTATCTCTTCCCTTTCTCGTTTTTTTTTATTTGGCGCATGTCCACCTATACCCGTGACCAATCAAACCGTCTAGTTATGGTGAATAGTCCTGGGGTTGGGTAGTCAAGTAAACCAAGGGAACTCTTTCCATTACATCCTAACCTTCCTAATAATCCAGAGTCAAAAATTGATCCTATTTAAATGGAAGGTCTTCAAAGAAACCAACTCATAAACTTGGGTGGGAACCAAGATTGAAATCCAAATGAGGCATCCCCAAACTTGGGGAATGCAGTCGATCAAACCATGAATGACTACCACACCAATTCTTGGACCAATGAACCCTCTTTAATTAGGCATTCTTACCTAGGATAATCCCACTATGTTTTCAAACCTCATGTCCTAAACCACCTTCTAACCTTCTATGTGATGGAGTCAGAAATGCCATACCTCCATGTCAAAGAGTTTAATGACATTGTTGAAACCATGTTCCCACAACATCAACTTGAGTCAACAAAGATGAGGGTATTTTATTTATCACTAAAGTATCAAGAAAATAATTGGTTAAAAATCTAATAGTTGCATCAATCCACTCTTGGGACCAATTAAAAAGATCATTTTACAAAAAATACTTCCCCCATCACAAAACAATTGCACTTAAAAATAGAATCCAAAACTTTTTTGAAAAAGAGGGAGAGTCATTCTACGAAACATGGGAGAGGTTCAAAGACACTCTAAACATGGTTTCACACTATGGTTTTTATATTCCTAAGAAAGTGAGAATTTTTTATGAAAGGTTGGTTCTGGGGAACAAAAAATTCATTGACATGATGTGTAATGTAACTTTCAAAAAAAAAATCCCAAATGATGCTTACGAGTATCTAGAAAGCCTTAATGAATAAAATAAAACATGGGGAACATCACCTTACTATGAAAAGCCACCCAAATCTAGTGGAATTCACCCACTTATGGAGGAGTAAATTCTTAGGGAGAAACTTTCTGCACTCACTAGGAAGTTCGAAGAGATCGATCTTAGGAAGGTCCATGAAATTCAAATTGTTGACCATTTTTGAACAATTTGTGACAAACATGACCACAAGACTAAAAACTGCCCAACTATCCCTTATATTAAATATATTATTCTTAGAGAACCACTATCATAGTTCAATGCTCTAAACTTTCAAAAAACACAGTACCAAAACACTTTTAATCGAAGGTAAAATGACCATCCAGGATTCTGTTGGAAAGATAACCAAGAACCCAACCAACAACCTAGCTAGCCACAAGGACCAAACTCCTACCCTCCAAAAAATTACCAAAACCATAACCAATTCCAACCACAACCATTACAATACCAACATCCTCCTCTCCAATACCAAAAACCCATTCAACAACCAAAGTATCCTCCTAAGATAAACCAACAAGAACAATCCCCAACTCAATCCGTCCCTCTACCGATCCTTAAACAGTTGTGTAAACAAATGGAGAAAATGAACTCAGAAGTTTCATCCATTAATCATGAACTACAAACCAAAAAAAATAAGTCACCTATTCCTACTCAGGTGGTACCATCCTCAACTTTAAGTTGAGATTCAATTTGTACTCAAATAACTCATGAACAGTTAAAGTCTATGATAGTTTTAAGAAGTGGGAAATCAATTGAGAAACCTGAACAAATAATTCAAAAACCATATGAAGATTTAAACTCTAATGAAAATTTAAATGAACCACATGATCAAACTGAAAAAACTAATAACAATGTGAAAGAAACAACTCTTCAAAAAACAATCCCACAACCTGCACCATTTCCTCAACGCATGAGGGGGAAAACCAAGCTTTAAATGAATGAAACTTTGAGGGAAATCTTCTCTCAGGTTAAGTTGAACATTACACTTCTCGATGAAATCAAAAATATTCCTACCTACTCAAAGTAACTTAAATACTTGTTCACTTTTGAAAGGAAATTTTCACATAAAAACCAAGTCCTTTTGGCTGCTAATGTGAGTACCACCATTCAAGTGACCATTCCTCCAAAGTTGAAAGATACAAGATGCCCATACATCAATGTTTATATAGAAGAGAAAAAAGTTTTCAAATCCCTTTATGATTTGGGAGCCAGTGTGAACCTCATTCCTTATGCCATGTATTGTCAGTTAGGGCTCGAATAACTCCAACCCACATCTTTCACTCTTCAACATGTTGATTATAGTGTTATAGTTCCTAAAGAGATCTTAAAGTATTTTTTGGTGAAATTTGAAAATTTCATTTACCCATCTGACTTGATTGTCCTTGACAATCACCCAAGCTTAGGTCCTAGGGAACAAACCCCCATCATCCTTGGTTATCCCTTCCTTGCAACAATCAACTCTGTTATTCGAGTCTGAAATGGGAACATGACCATAACCTTTGCAAACATGAGTCTAGACTTGAACATTTTCAATGAAAACTCTCAAATTGGGGATGATGAAGAGATTCATGAGACTAATTGGATTGGGAGTGTTGATAGTGAACTTGAGGTCCATCAAGTAATTACTGAAGGATGTTAAGTCAAGAAGAGATTATTTTTCTTTGTTCACATGAGGGAAATTTGTCTCCTTGGCTTGAATCTCTTTCAGATAGCTCTATTGATGATTTTATCAAATCACCAATAAAAGATACCGCTGGTGAAATCAATAAAATTGAGTCTATATCCATTCATGACACTAGTATGGATAATTTAGTGGATGAAAATTCTGTTCACAATGAACCAATTCTATCACGAAATCTGAACAAAGAAACTGAGTTCAATACAAAGTTCCATCCTTCCTTGGAAATTTATAACCAATCAGATCTAGAATTTAAGGCCCTAACTTCATTACTCATGTATATGTTCTTAGAGGAAAACAAGACTTTCCTTTTTTCATTTCCTCCTCTCTTGAATCCAATAAAGAGATCATTCTTCTAGATGTCCTAAGAAATCATAAGAAAGAAATTGGATGAACCCTTTCTAATATCTATAGGATTAGCCCACTTATTGGAACTCATAGAATTGTTCTTGAATCTGAATCCAAACCATGTCATCAACCTCAGCAGAGACTCAATCCAAATCTTATGGATGTGGTATGGAAAGAACTTCTTAAGTTGTTGAAAGCAGTTATCATCTACCCCATTTCTAAGAGTGAGTGTGTAATCCCAATTCAAGTTGTCCCAAAGAAATATAGAATCACTATGATCACCAATGAGTATGGTGACATTCTCCCCACAATGGTTAGTAATGTATGGAGAGTTTTTATTAACTATAGGAATCTCAACTCTTGTACCAAGAAAGACCATTTCCCATTGCCCTTTATTGATCAAGTCCTCGAGCGAGTGGCAGGTCATCAATTCCATTTCTTCCTAGATGGATTCTCAGGGTTTAACCAAATTGAGGTATCCTTATAGGACCAAGGGAAAATAACCTTCACTTGTCCATTCGGCACTTTTTCCTTCAAACTCATGCCCTTTGGGTTATGTAATTCCCCTACTACCTTCCAGCGGTGCATGATGGGAATCTTCTTGGACATGGTGGGGATTGTTTAGAGGTATTCATGGATGATTTATCCATCTTTTGGGATACTTTTTAGGGATGCATTCTAAATGTTGAAAGGGTTTTTTCAAGATTTGGGGATAATAATCTCATCCTAAATTAGGAAGAATTCCATTTCATGGTAAAGGAAGCACTTTTTCTAGGACATATGGTATCTAGTATAGAGATAGAAGTTGATAAAGCTATGGTCGACATCATTCATCACCTTACATCTCATAAAACTATTAAGGAAGTGAGGTCTTTCTTAGGACATGTAGGATTCTATAGAAGGTTCATTAGAAATTGCAGCTCAATTTTTCAACCACTCTGTGCTCTATTAGTGAAAGATGCTCTCTTTTTATGGACATAAAGCTGTGAGGAATCATTCTCTACACTCAAGTCATATATTATCTATCCACCTATCATGAAAGCTCTCAATTGGAAACTTCCATTTGAACTCATGTGTGATGCGACTGACTTCGTTGTTGGAGCAGTATTAGGTCAATAGTGTGAGAAAACTCCATGTTTCATTGATTATTCAAGCAAATATTTAAATGATGCACAAATAAACTACACCACCACTGAGAAAGAGTTGCTTGTTGTTGTCTTTTCCTTAGAAAAATTCAGGTATTATCTCTTAGGATCACCCATCATTATCTTCACTGACCATTCAACCCTAAAATACCTTTTCCAAAAACAAGATACCAAGGCTAGATTGATTATGTGGGTCCTTCTTCTTCAAGAGTTTGATTTAACCATTAAGGATAAAAAGGGTGTTGAAAATGTTGTAGATGATCACCTCTCCAGGATGGAATTCAAAGACAACTCACATCACCTTTCTATGTCAGATTCATTTCTTGATGAGCACCTCTTTTCAATGAGTTATTGACCATGGTATGTGGACATAGAAAACCACTTAGTTACGGGTGACATTCCAAAATTTATTGGGACCCAAGATAAGAGGAAATTTATAAATGATTTCAAACACTATGTGTTTGATAATATTTACCTCTTCAAGTTCTATCCTGATCAAATCATTAAGAGATGTGTTTTTGAGTCTGAAAAAGAGTCCATTATAAGATTATGTCATGCAGAGGCATGTTGAGGACACTTTTCCACAAATAAAACCACTAAAAAGGTCCCCCAAAGTGGTTTCTACTCTCATAACCTCGGAAATTATTCCTACTAATTCTGCCAAAGTTTTCCTCGATGTCAACAATTAGGATATCTTTCCAAAAATAATCAAATTCCCCTCACTCCTGTTCTTATCATTGAAATATTTGATTGTTGGGGACTTAATTTCATGGGACCCTTATCAAACTCTAGGGGATACCTCTACATCCTATTAGCTATTGATTATGTCTCGAAATGGGTTGAGGCCATTCCGACCAAGTCTAATGACCATCATGTTGTGATCCAATTTCTAAAAAGCACATATTTTCTCGATTTGGAATTCCTAGGGATATAATCAGGGATCGAGGAACCCATTTTTGCAACCACCCATTCTCTTAACTCATGTATAAGTATGGGATTTATCATAAAGTTTCTACTGCATACCATCCTCAAACAAATGGTCAAGCTGAGTTAGCGAATAGGGATATTAATCAAATTCTTGAAAAAACTGACAATCCCTCTGGAAAGATTGGTCTGAGAAACTTGTGGATTCCCTTTGGTAATATCATATAGTATACAAAACCATCCTAGGAATGTCACCATATAGTTTGGTTTATGGAAAATCATTCCATTTACCTATTGAAATTGAGCATAAGGAATTTTGGGCAATCAAAAAAATGCATTTTGACATTTCTTTGGCCAAAGAAAAGTGGAAATTAGATCTCAATGAACTTGAGGAACTTAGGATAGAGGATTATGAAAATTCAAGGACTAATAAATCTATAGTTCAATCCTAACAATCCAAAAATATCAAAGTAAAACATTTGGAACTAGGAAAATTTGTGCTCTTGTATAGTTCAAAACTTCATTTACACCAAGGAAATTTAAGGTCTAGATGGTCAGGTCCTTTCATAATGCATCATCTGTACCCCCATGGGGTATTGGAGATTCAGGATCCCACAAGTGGTCACATTTTCAAGTTCAATTATTATAGGTTAAAACCATTCATTGAATCATTCAATAAATAGAAAATAGAGGTTGAGTTAATAGAGGCAACCTATAAATGAGGAAAAATTGATAGATTTAGGATCCATGTCAGGCTAACAAAATTAAACAAAAGCGTTGCATGGGAGGCAACCCTTGTTTTTCATGTTTCCAATATTTTTGAATCATCTTTATTTTTTAAATAAGATTAATGAATCATTTTGATATTTAAAAAAATATAAAAAAAATAGACTGTTGACATGTTCTTATATAATGGGTATGGATGGGTATGAAATGGGATCTACATATTCATCTGTGTCACGTGGTGTGATCCTTGAGTAACACCTTACCCAGAAATTTAAAAATAAAATTATGTATCATCAGTTTATTTTATTTTATTTTATTTTTATGTGTTTTTTGGTTAAAATAAAAATATAAAACAATATAAAATGACATGTCGTAGGTCGTGGGTCAAACCCCGTCACAACAAGTGAAGCCACGGGGACTCGAACCCGGGATCGAAGGGAGACAGGGGAGCATGCTTACCACTGAAATACATCTTATAGTTCTCCCTTATTCTATAATTTTTGTATATATACTTATATTTTACTTTTTTATTATATTAATATATATATATATATGTATATATATATTGTTTTGTTTTGTTTGTTTGTTTGTTTTTTCCTTTTTCCACTAGGGAACTCTGTAAGTGACATGGATATCAAAGAAATAAATTAGAGCAGCAAGAACTTCAACTTCAACACCAGGTGACTTCATTCCATGATCCTCATATTTCAAATTCCTTTTAGAACTCCTCTCATCTACCTCTACCCCCTTCTAAATTTTATTTTATTTAAACACTGAGGACGGTGTTATTCTAAGTTGGGGGGTGAAAAGAATGAAAAAAAATATTAATTTTGTGTGTATAAAAAATGTGTGGAAGGAAAAAATTATTTAACCTTGAACATGATAATACACATTGCACACTTTTAAACTGCATACCAAATAATTTAACATGGCCTGATTCTAATTTTAATCCTTGTATAATTTCATGAGCATAGATTTTGGAAAGTGTGGTTGTCTAATGTGAAATTTTCTCATTTATATTTTCATCCAATAAAAATCACAAAGCTTGTCCTTTATATAGTGGGGTATTAGTTTGAGTTCATGGGTGCCTCTAAATAAATATCATAGGTTTGGGGATCATTTTAGTTTTAATATGAGTGTTCCATAAAAAATCAAAAAAAAATAATAAATTTAGGCATATAGAAATGAAATTACCTAATGTGTGGCTTTCGGCACTTGGGAATCATGACTCCATAGTTTTCTGGACTAGAGTTAGTAATTTTATCTCTATTTTTGGTAATTTGATTTTATTTTTACTGAGTTAACTTGAGATGATGTTCAAGGTTGTGGGCTTCACTTGGTGCCCTAAGGTCTTTGAGCCTTGGAATCATCGACAAAGTCTCGCTACATGGGTTGACTCTTTTAAGTTCAATTTTAATTACTATAGAAATATTACAAAAAAATTGAATATTCATCTTAATATTGAAATGTGATTCAACCTAGCGCTTCCATCATTTCCCCCTTGAATAAAGATGAACCCCCATGTCTATTGTGATACACAACACATCCTCATGCTTAATTGATATTGGATGAAATATGGAGATGAATTTGAACAAAGTAATGGGATTAGGATTGGGATATTTTTATGAAACTATCTTTTATTAAAATATTTTTATGGGTTTAATAATTTTTTGATATAAGGGTCTTTTGTGATCATTGTTTATTAAAATGTTTTTGGAAAAGGGAATTCGAATTTCACATTTTTTAGGTATATTTTTCTCAGGACTAGCAAAACTGAAGTTTGGGGATGTTATTAGCCACTGAATGATGCTAATATTCATTGTTAATATATATAATATTCATGTGCTTTATTATTCATAAACACCATTTTAGTGCATTTTACACTTTTAATGTTATTTCATATTATAATTGTAATTCCTTATTAAAATTCACTATTACAAGGTACATTTTTTAACATAATTTAAAGTACCCAATGATCTTTATTTTATTTTCATATTTAATTTTTAGGTTTCTAATTACATTGGTTACAATTTATACTTTTTGATTACTTGAGTATTCATATTGGAAGATCACTAAAGTTGGCCTTTAACAAACAATATTTTGGGTGATGTAAACTGGATAGAATCCCAATAAAACTATTGTAGCGGCCAATATCTAAGTACAATAATTATGAAAACTGAAATTAAGATAGAGTAAATCATGGGGAACATTTCATTAAACATTTTCCAAATATAATTCTGATTTTTTAATATATTTTTAAGCATCCCAAGTTGAAGATAAAATTCTTTTCCAAATTCTACAGCCCAGAAAAACAACCCACCAATTTAATCATATCTACACAACCACAAATTTATTTGGGTTGAAATTGTATAGAGATCTAGGATAAATCCATATATTCATGTTTTTATTCTATGGACCACTCAAATTCGGCCATCTAGAAGGATATTTATCCACCTTTATTCGGTGGATGAAATCTGGATGCCACTTCGGGTCAAGGATAAAGAAGTCCACTCTCCCTTACTTTCCACCACCCTAGGCCTACCATACTCAAGTGGGGTACTTTATACTATTGGGATCTCGACCCAAGACTCTTTTAATTACTATTTAATGCATTTTTGGTGGAGGAGTTTATCATCTTTGGTGCTTTTTTTAATTGTAATGTTATGCTACGATTTTGTTGCCTTGAGTTTGTCTTTCCCATGTATGTTTTTCAATTAAACTTAGTTTCTTAATAAAATTTCTTCATATACTCTTATTTTTTTCTTCTTCATATCACGTTAATACCATTTTTTAAAGGTGTGAATTTATTCACACCAAACGTTGTGAAATTATCACACAATGGTGGAGTGATCGTTATTTCATTGTCTTTTTTTTTACTTCTCCAATTCCTCCCTCATGAGTCTATTTTCTACTTTCATTGAAAAATAGAATCAATGGAGGGATAACACACTTATGGGTTGATCCAAGTGAGTAGAAAGGGGATGTATTAGATGTTATTTGTCACCCCATTAATTTCTAATCACTTATTTTAATTGATATTTTTATTTGATGATTTTAAAACTTCTTGTCCTTGTTGAATTTTAAGGCCACATTATTCAAGTGCTAATATGAACATTTACCTTAGAGTGCTCATAAATTTGATACTCCAAGTGTATTATTGATTATTATTATGGTGTGTTGGTATAAAACCTGTAAGTGGTGAATTTTTTTTATATTCTTGAATAAACCCATCTCGAATATAAGAAGTTGAAATAGTTGAAAAAATAATTTCATCCAATCCACCCCCAGTGATTACCTTGGATCAACTCATTATTTTAAATTAAATTCACTTAAGTATCTTATAGTTCACTTAAAGCCATATAAAATAAACCCATGTTGTCCACTTAATATCCAAAAATATTCCATATAATGTACGTGTCTATAGGATTCTTCTTAGGTCTCTGAGGATTCGACAACCCAAGATAAACTACAAGCGACTGCTTAAACCCAAAATCTTGGGTAAATTTGAGAGAGACCAACATGTTTAGAAAATCATCCACTCACATGAGTAGAGTGGAGGTTAATAATTAAATTTAATGATAATGACCACCCAACTAGCCCACATGCTATGTAGTTTAGGACTTACCTTGCTATGAAAAATCAATGTAGGATAAGTGTTGTATTTCCAAATTGGAGGAGCTTCAACCGGTTAGGGAAAGATATATTATGATAATCCATAATGGTAAAATTTATAAACTTGTTTATTTATTTTTATAATAGTTTAAATATTATAAATTTATTAATATTTTATTAATTCAATTAAAAAAATACATTTAACTTTCAAGAGATGAAAGTAATTGAGAAAAAGAATTTATCCCTTGTGAAAACTATATGAGGATATTTTAATTTAAAATTGAATTCATTTTATATTTATGGGAGTAAAAAAATAAATATACATGCCTTAATTATGGTTTTATATATACATATATACAAAAAAAAATTCTCTAGTTGGTAGGAGGAAGCGTTTATGGTATGTTTTTGTTTTTTGTCAAATTTATTTTTTAAATTAATTTTAATTACTTGAAAACAAATTTATTTTTTCTTATTTAATGGACCTCTATGAAAACTAACCAATAAATATCATCTTATAATTCATATCATCATACATTGTCATGTGGATGGAATCCTTTATAAAATTATAAAATGATTGCTAAAAGATTTAGTGAATTAAGATCTAATCCAAGTAACGACTCTAAAGAGGCTTCACAAGACCCTCTATATCCTCCCCCTCATCATGAAATGTGAAAAAGTTAAATAATGAAAAAATGGGGTATTTTATTAATACAACAAAGTAATTTAATGATAATATTGAAATTAATTAATTGTTAGTTTTCTTCAATATTACTATTTTGTAAATTTACCTCACTAATATAACATTTGAAAAAATTATTTCAGGATGCCCTTCAGGAGAAAATATAATAGTTGAACTTTATCCCTAAGGGTATGATAGATATTTATACCACTGCTTTAGGAGATCTGAACACTTGGGTCATATCATAGGGTATAAGGAGGGTATCAGTTTTAGAAAATATTTTGTTCATGACCCTAGTACGACATCGATGGGGGTAAAATATAAGGGATAATTAGCTTATTTGAAGACTTATCTATGACACTTTATTGAGTCAATAGAGGATAAAATTAAATCATTTGTATTAGTTATTCTTGCATAATTGATGATATAGTCACATATTGTGCAACCTTTCTACCGAGATCAACCACCTCCTCATTCAGATGGTATAGTGTACTATGAGTTGCGTGTTAGGGATCCTCATGTACATATTATAGTATATAGAATTGAAAATCATATGAGGGATTATGTAAAATATTAGCTTGTGAATTTAGGTTGGGTAAGATAAGTTGTAAATGATATTATTGATACAACTCCTCCTGTGTCATGGCTTATAAAGGATATGTCCATAGTTGGACAAAGGGTTTGTTATTTTTTATGTTTTCCAATTAATCATTGTCGCCAGTTGACATATGAGGTATGTGTTGTTTTTAAATTTTTATTTATTATTAAATTTATAATTAATTATAAAATTTTCTTATAATTAACTTATAGAATAGTATCTAAAATCTAAGGAATCACTGTAAAGGAAAGGAAAAAATTCAAGTTCCAGCACCTTCAGACACTCCTCAGGATGTTGATGGGGTAATAAAGTTAACACATATTTTTTCTATATTAGATAATTATCATACTTTTTAGATGAGTGAATGTATAATTAGAATATATTATATGTTAAATATATTTAAAACTAATATCATAGATGATGTAAAGGGTGAGGAGCTCACTGAACACGTGTTACATTTTTTTCAACGTAAGTAAATTGCAATTATTAATTTAATTTTTTCAAGTAAACATATGTTTTGTTGACTTAATTAATTACTCTTATAATCATGTACCTCAAAAATATTTCCATAAAAAATAATTTAACTTATTTTTATGGTTATATTATAACATCCCGCCTTTTTATCACATAAACTTTCATTACATTTTACAAAACCAAGGATCTTTAAGGTTTAGTGTCTTGGAAACCAGGAACTTAAAACATGAAAACATAAAACATTCTTCATAAACACTTGAAAGGATTCTCCTTATGTTCATCCTAGGTTCATTACTGCATCTCATAACCTAGGGATATACATCAAAAGAAAGGGTGAGAAGAAGGCCCAGTAAGGGAAACAAGGGGAAACATTTAACATGTGAACTTGAGATACATCAATAAAGTCATGAAAAAGAAATTTAAGGCATGAGAAGGAAATCATGAGACATATCATAATAAAAATAACGTATTTCATAACTTGAATATGTGGCTACAGAATTTAACTTAGATAATCATGAATATGTCACCAAGGTCCATCCCCAAGGTTTCATTTGAAATTACCAAGGTTATTCACCAAGGTATCGTTAAAATTGTAATATCTAGTGGTTACATCATTACCCAATGCATTGGAGCTCTATCAGGGCGCACCCTTAAATTTGTCTTTATAATCATGTGATCCACATATATCATCATCGAACATTTCATAAATAACCCATATAGCGTAAAATAAATGGGCTTTATTTCATAATCATAACGTTTTAAAAACTTCTTTTAAGACATGATCTTTATGTCATTTTAAACCCACTGAAAAGGGAAGCGTGTCTCATGTATGTAAATCCCAGAATTTAAAATAGAACATTTTGATATATATGTTAATACCCCTATAGAGGAAAGATCTTTGAGTATTCAATTAATAAAATAAAAGTATTTGAGAAAAAGTGAGAGACATTTTGAGAAGAAAATTCTGCAGCATAACGGCTATGTTATAGGGTTTTAGAAAACATTGAAAAGAGAGGGGACATGGGTCACCCACTCATAAATGATCCATAAAATAGTATAGGAACATAATATAAATGATTTAAGAACATGGTAATGAAATTTTAAAGACGTACCACATGAAATGAAAAACATGGAAGGAAGACAAAAATAAGATTTCTCTTATGAAAATTCGGCAGCCTAACGGCGTCACTTAAAACTTCAAAAAATGAATTTAGGAGATCAAATAGGGTCTCTCATCATATGAAAATAAAATATCAGTATGATATACATATATATCATACCCCAACATAATAAAAATGAACTTTAAAGACTTGACATTAAAATAGAACTTGAAAATGAGAAGGGTGAAAGAATCCCTTAAAAATTCGCCAGCCTAACAGCGCCACTTAAACATTCTTAAAAAGAATTGATGAGAGAAAGAGGGGTTCTCTTATCATATCAAAATGAAAAGGAAATTAGGATGAATATAAAATAACATCCCTAACATAATAACATGGATCATACAAGAAATGACATAAAAGAGAGTACTTGGAAAGAAAGAGAGAGGTAGGATCCCTTAACTTAAAACGTAACTCTTAAAACTCAAAGGTTGGGACCTTGAGGGATTGGGGGAACCTTGTGAGGACTCTTTGGGAGGTAATGAGGCTAGATCTTTGTTTTGGGAGAGTTGGGAGTGAAAACTAAATGAGGAAAGGGTGGGTATTTATAGGGAAAGTGAGGGGACAGGGCATTAATGGCCAAGGGACACCTCATTGGTGGTTTTGGCAAAACCATGGGCTTGCACATGGATTTAGCCACATGAGACCCCTCATACAATAATTTATCCCCTTTAGTTGGAAATCCTTTGAAATATCTCATCACATCATCATGATGCAGTTATGATGTCATTAAACACCCGTAACTTAAAAACCGTATTTTCACTATTCATCAAAAATTCAACTTTCTCAGAAAAATACCAAAATTTCACCTTAACCAAATATCGATGCTCTAATTTCAAAAATGAACTCTATTTTATAAAAATAATTTTTTAAATATTTTTAATTTAATTTTTTAATAAAAACACTATTCACTGAAAATTTATTTTTTCAGAAAAATCCCCAAAAATTTCCTTAACATAATATCGATGCTATGAGTTCAAAAATAAAGTCCATTTTATAAAAATATATTTCTAAATATTTTTAATTTAATTTTTAATTTAAAAAAACACTATTCACCTGAAAATACTAATACTTGACTAATAATTTCTGAAACAGTTATTTACATATTTTATTCAATCACATTACTTAATCAAGGTGTCTAGATTATATTAATACTTTCTTTAAGTTCAATTACTAATCCATTTAGTCGCATTACTAATCCTAAGCGTAAAATCACTATTCATAATTTATTATTCATCAAAAATCAAGTTGATCTCATTAGACTCTAAATTTCTTACTGAACACATTTACAGAAGACCATTTTTTGAAAATCATTACACATCATTAATTATTTAAGGTTTACAAAAATATTTTAAAATATTCGTTTTTCAAATTCTTAAATAATATACATCCTAAAATTATTTGGATGTTTGAAAATTTACAAACTTTACCATAAGAAGAAAACACAATTTTATTTATCTCAAAGGATTACATAAAGCAGTTATAGTATCCTTACATAGCCCCTTATAACCCCATCATAGGACCTAAGTGTAAGGTGTGCTAAGGTGAGAGAATCAGAGGGAGGCTCGGCCAACATTGCATGAGTAGTAATTTCTATCAGTTTGAACTTCTCGCGAAGGCGATTCTGTTCTAGCTTTACATAATGAAGTTCAGCTTGGGTTTGGTCTACAGCAAATCCCAGTGGTGCTACCTTCTTCCCAAGTTTTGTTAGATGGGCTTCGATTGGCCCGAGACTACTGGATGAGGTCATAGAATCTTCTTTCTATATTAATTAACCAAGATCACTTGTATTTAGAGACAATAATCGAAATATTTAGTTTCCAACAGTCATATTGACCAATAGTCATATAATGGTCGAAACCTAACAGTCTCATTTTAATTATACTCATTTTTATCAAATGAAACAGTTTTGTTGAGTGTAAAATAAAATAACACACAAAATTAGTAAACAAGATTTATTCAAAATTTCGAGTCGTTACATTCTTCCCCCCTTAAGAAATTATGCCCTCATAATTTTTAAAATTGGTCTTGGAAATTTCATTTAAAGTCCCACATCGGAAAAGGAGTCAGTAAAACTATTACTTTAAAAGAAAGAAATGGAAGTACAAAGGTCACCCGAGTTAACCCACATGAGGATTCCATGTAGAAAAACATGGACATGGAAGAGAAAACAATGGGTCAAGTTCTGAGGGAGAGTGATAGAAAACATGATTAGGAGAAAGTTAACCACAAGAAAATCACAAACTTATGATGTGTGTAAACGGTCTTTGATTACCCAGTAGTAAACTTAAACCAACAATGTTTTTGTTTTACAGTCCTTTTAGGAATTCATTTACTACATAGAATAAGAACATAAGGAAATATACTTACCTTAAAGTAGAGTTTCATCCTTTAATAAGTTTCTACCAAGACTAATCTTTTCTCCAAACGATGAGCATTCAAAACTACTTGGTCTCATCAAAGTACAAGAATCATCTTCTATAGAATAACATAATCCAAAAAATATTAACTATCAATTTCTTTTATCTTTAAACATTATCCCAAAAATAGAAAGGGTAAGATAAAACAACTCTTCAAAAAATAAATAATCCCATAGGAAAGGAAACTACTTTTAAATATTCAAAATTTCACGGTACTACCCAAAGTTTATCATAGACCATTCCATAAATAAATGTCCTTAAAATTCCTCAAAATAAACCAAACTAAGATTGGAACCCAAATATAAGAAGGATTTGATAACATATTCTTCCAAAATAAACTTTATCATTCATCTTCAAACAACATCAATCACTCCTTAACGTCTTATAAAAAAAGTAACTAACCTAAACATATTTTCCCCAAGATAGGTTAATCATTTTCGTAAGTGACCTAAATTACTATAAATTCACCTTAAATTCATCGATTCTTCAAAATATAAGTCAACCTTTACTCCTCAAATAAAATACCATAGTAATCTATTTACCTCAATCATATAGGATTCCCAAAATAGTGAATGTCTTCCAAAATAATCATCTTTTAATCCCCTAATCACCCTTGAAAAACAGCTTCACTACATCAACATGTGGTACATAACAATAGATTTTTTCCTTAATGATATTAAACCATCTTAAGTAGTGACTCAATGTTCTTAGAAAACATTAAAGATATGATCATAGGGAACAAACTAAAATACAACATGACATAGACAATTATTGTGAAGAAGTTTCATGTACCTTAGTCATCATGATTCATCTCAGCATAGGACTTGCATTGTTCCCTTTTCCTTGAAGATTGTTGATGCTCATCATGATTCTCATCCCTTCCAAGAGAGAATTTCCTTGAATAATTTCCAACTTCTCCACATTTACGACATTGAAAAGTATAAGGTACATTAGATTGAACCTTATCTCTATTCATCACATTATCCATTTTTTTGAAGCAATTGGATACTTTATGCCCTATCACCCCACACTTAAAAAATCTCCTGATTCCTTTGTGACATTCTCCTTGGTGCCCTTTTCCACACTTTTTGCAAAAAAGAAATTGGGTCTTCTTTCCCTTATCAACTTTATCAGATGAACCTCCTTGAAACTTCATCTTCTTCTTCCTTGATGAATTTGGGCATTCAACTAGGTACCAATTATTAATTGTGATTTTTAATAGATGGTTTGGAATAATCACAATATTTTCAACTTTATATCTCATCATCTCTGTCACATTAATAGGGAAATCTTCACATTTCCTATCACATTGGTTGTTGGGACATGTTCTTCTATTTCCTGCCATTAACGAAGAAAAGAAAGTATAATTAGGGGCTTAAATACTTAGCCAATAATCATGAAAAGGAAACTTTAATCATAGAAGGATAAACTTGTAGAAGAAAATTATATCCTAACTTGTGATCCCCTAGGTTCCAAACTAGGTTATCCATGATCATATATTCTTATGTGAATCCTTATTTTATTTTATCATTTTTCCTTTAATAATGGTTCATACTAAGCTTATGAATTTACCAAATCATATCCCCTGGGAGTGTCGTAACCAAGAGTGCAGTAAGGCCTGTTTTCGTGTACCAGTTCTCATTCGAGTATAGCTCAAAGCGGTGTCTTCAGGTTTTACCCCTATGTACATCAGTTCCAGATCCACCTCTACCTTCTCGTATCGAGACAGGGATGTATTTTCTTGGTGACCCCTTACTCAATACTCACCAAAATACCAGGAATATTTCCTATATTTAAACTTTTCTATAGGGTTATTCCTATATTTTAATATCCTAATTTCCATAAATAACTGAACCATACTTTTATACCAACTATAACATCCCGCATTTTTATCACATAAACTTTCATTACATTTTACAAAACTGAGGAGCTTTAAGGTTTAGTGTCTTGGAAACCAGGAAATTAAAACATTAAAACATAAAACATTCTTCATAAACACTTTAAAGGCTTCTCCTTATGTTCATCTGAGGTTCATTACTACATATCATAACCTGGTGACATACATCAAAAGAAAGGGTGAGCATAAGGCCCAGTAAGGGAAACAAGGGGAAACATTTAACATGTGAACTTGAGATACATCAATAAAGTCATGAAAAAAACTTAAAGGCATGAGAAAGAAATCATGAGACATATCATAATAAAAATAAAGTATTTCATAACTTGAAGATGTTGCTACAAAATTTAACTTAGAAAATCATGAACATATCCCCAAGGTCCATCCCCAAGGTGTCATTTGAAATTACCAAGGTTATTCACCAAGGTATCGTTAAAATTGTAATCTCTAGTGGTTACATCATTACCCAATGCATTGGAGAGCTATCAGGGAACACCCTTAAATTTGTCTTTATAATCATGTGAGACACATATATCATCAACAAACATTTCATAAATAACCTATATAGCATAAAATAAATGGGTTTCATTTCATAATCATAACGTTTTAAAAACTGCTTTTAAGACATGATCTTTATGTAATTTTAAACCCAAGGAAAAGGGAAGTGGGTATCATGTATGTAAATCCCAGAATTTAAAATAGAACATTTTGATATATATGTTAATAACCCTGTAGAGGAAAGATATTTGAGTATTCACTTAATAAAATAAAAAGTATTTTAGAAAAAGAGAGACATTTTGAGACCAAAATTCTGCAGCATAACGGCTATGTTATAGGGTTTTAGAAAACATTGAAAAGAGAGGGGACATGGGTCACCCACTCATACATGATCCATAACACAGTAGAATAACATAATATAAAGGATTTAAGCACTTGGTAATCAAATTTAAAAGACATACCACATGAAATGAAAAACATGGAAGGAAGACAAAAATAAGATTTCTCTTATGAAAATTTGGCAGCCTAACGGTGTCACTTAAAACTTCAAAAAATGAATTCACGAGATAAAATAGGTTCTCTCATTATATGAACATAAAATATTAGTATGATAGATATAGATATCATACCCCAACATAATAAAAATGAACCTGAAAGATTTGACATGAAAATAGAACTTGAAAATGAGAAGGGTGAAAGAATCCCTTAAAAATTCGGCAGCATAACGGCGCCACTTAAACATTCTTAAAATGAATTGATGAGAGAAAGAGGGGGTATCTCATCATATAAACATGAAAAGGACAGTAGGATGAATATAAAATAACATCCCCAACATAAGAACAAGGATCATACAAGAAATGACATAAAAGAGAGTACTTGGAAAGAAAGAGAGAGGTAGAATCCCTTACCTTAAAACGTAACTCTTAAAACTCAAAGGTTGGGACCTTGAGGGCTTGGGGGCACCTTGGGAGGACTCTTTGGGAGGTAATGAGACCAGATATTTATTGGGGGAGAGTTTTGAGTGAAAACTAAAGGAGTAAAGGGTGGTTATTTATAGGGAAAGTGAGGGGACAAGGCATTAATGGCCAAGGGACACCT
Source organism: Viscum album (assembly GCA_963277665.1). Lineage (NCBI taxonomy): Eukaryota > Viridiplantae > Streptophyta > Magnoliopsida > Santalales > Viscaceae > Viscum > Viscum album. The sequence continues at coordinate 1,927,772,727 of OY728150.1, read as the reverse complement.
CATTGGTGGTTTTGGAAAAACCATGGGCGTGCCCATGGTTTTAGCCACATGGGACCCCTCATACAATAATTCATCCCCTTTAGTCATCCATCCCTTAAAATATCTCATCACATCATCATGATGCAGTTATGATGTCATTAAACACTCGTAACTTAAAAACCATATTTTCACTATTCATCACAAATTCAACTTTCTCAGAAAAATCCCAAAATTTCACCTTAACCAAATATCCATGGTCTGATTTAAAAAATGAACTCCATTTTATAAAAATAATTTTCTAAATATTTTTAATTTAATTTTTAAATAAAAACACTATTCACCGAAAATTCATTTTTTCAGAAAAATCCCCAAAAATTACCTTAACATAATATCGATGCTCTGAGTTCAAAAATAAAGTCCATTTTATAAAAATAATTTTCTAAATATTTTTAATTTAATTTTTAATTAAAAAAACACTATTCACCCCAAAAAACTAATACTTGACTAATAATTTCTGAAACAGTTATTTACCTATTTTATTGAATCACATTACTTAATCAAGGTGCCTAGATTATATTAATACTTTATTTAAGTGAGATTACTAATCCATTTGGTCACATTACTAATCCTAAGCATAAAATCACTATTCATAATTTATTATTCATTAAAAATCAAGTTGATCTTATTAGACTCTAAATTTCTTACTGAACACATTTACAAAAGACCATTTTTTGAAAATCATTATACATTATTAATTATTTAAGTTTTACAAAAATATTTTAAAATATCATTTTTTTCAAATTCATAAATAATATACAACCTACATTTATCTGGACGTTTTAAAATTTACAAACTTCACCATAAGAAGAAAATACAATCTTATTTATCTCAAAGGATTATAAAAAGCAGTTATGGTTTCCTTGCATAGCCCCTTATAACCCCAGCATAGGACCTAAGTGTAAGGTGTGCTAAGGTGAGAGAATCTAAGGGAGGCTGAGCCAACATTGCATGAGTAGTAATTTCTTTCAGTTTCAACTTCTCGTGAAGGCGATTCCATTCTAGCTTCACACGATGAAGTTCGACTTGGGTTTGGTCCAGAGCAAAGCCCAGTGGTGCTATCTCCTTCCCAAGTTCTGTTAGATGGGCTTCAATTAGCCCAAGACTACTGGATGAGGCCATCGAATCTTCTTTCTATATTAATTAACCAAGATCACATGTATTTAGAGACAATAATCAAAAATTTTAGTTTCCAATGGTCATATTGACTAATGGTCATGTAACGGTCGAAACCCAACGGTCTCATTTTAATTATACTCATGTTATCAAATGAAACAGTTTTTTTGAGTGTAAAATAAAATAACACAAAAAATTAAGAAACAGGATTTATTCCAAATTTCGGGTCGTTACATATATGGATCTATAATACATTTCAACAGTTATACAATAATTGAACCAAAATTCATGAATTGAATATATATCCGAAATATTAAAAAACAAGCAGATTACATGTTGGTTTTTTATATTCCTTAATTGGTAAGAAAAAATATATAATTTATGTACATTTATTTCAATTGTATTTTTATAATTTTATAATTATTTTAATTATTTTTCTAACCATTTTTAGTGTTTTTTGTTTGTTTTCATAGTTTCTTTGTTTTTTTGTTATTTTTGTAATTTTTAGTTAATTATATATTAATATTAGTTCATTATTATTATCATTATTATTATTATTATTATTATTATTATTATTATTATTATTTATTAATTTTATATATTTTTTACATTTAATATTTAAAACTAAATTATTATTAGTAGTTTAATTAATTTTAGGTTTTTATTAGTTTATTTTATTATTATTTATTAGTATTTATATTAATGTTATATATTAGTATTATTTAATTACATTGTATACTATTTTAAAATATTAGTATTGTTTTTCTTTCTAGTTTTTATTATTTTTAGTAAATTATATTAATATTTAATTATAGTAGTATTATTTCTATCTAATTGTATCTATATTTTAGAATATCTAATTAAATATATATATATATATATATATACCTATATAACATTGTCTAATTATTATTATTATTATCATATATAATTAGTATAAAATCTATTTTAATAATTCTAATTCATTTATTTATTATTATTATTATTTTCATTATTATTATTATTATTATTTTTATTATTAATTTAATTATTATTTTAATCTAATAATTTGTTTGTATATATATTTGATGCGGGCTTCACTCGGTTGGATCTAGAAAACTTGGGAGGGTCATTCAGCCTCTTCCCCCTTCCCCCTATCTCACCCCACCACCTGTACCCTCACCTTCCCCCATCACCCCCTCCCTTATCATCCATTTCCTCTGCTCCCCCTGCTGCTCTTCCCTACCACCCCACGCCTCCCACTTTACCCATACCCCCTCCCCATGTTCCCCCTTGCCACCCCCCCCCCTCCCCTTCTCCTGCTACCCCCTCCCTCATCTCCCCTTTTACCTTATCCCCCTATCCCTCTTCCCCCACTTTCCCCTGCTCCCCCCTATCCCTCTTCCTCATCGTCACCCCACCCCTCACCCTTTTCCCCTTCTCCCACTGTAGCACCCCCCTCCCTTCTCACCCCACCACACCCTCATCCACCACCCTACCCTCATCCCTCAAATTCACCCCCTTCTCCCATCCCCTATCTCCAAACCACCATCCACTAGCATCAAGAAGTCATAGTTGTACTCATGTATGCACCACCAACAATGGACGAGCACACCAACAGCCACCTCCCAATTGTGCTACAACCCCTAACGTAGATCCACCCTCCCAACTACATTCTCTCTTATATCAGGACTTCACTTCCAGCCAACTGATCAACTGAACCCTCTCTACATTGGTTTTATTTGTGTTTAGTGGTATTTGATGTGTGTGAATCATCAATAAGTTGCACAATCATTTTTTTAATATTACAGAGAGAGTGAGCAATGATCTGATTACATTTTTACTAGCATGATGGTTTGGTTTGACATTGCAGTGATCGAAGAGCGATGGTAATTATTTTGAAATTTTCTATAGAGTCTTGTAGTGATCCTTGCATCACCATGAACACGGTGATATTTGTATATTATTTTATGAGTCATTTTTTTGTAATGGCGGGCTAATATTTTTGGTGTTGGGTTGTGATAAACGTGACAGTGTATGCATGCCTTTAATTTATTTCAATATTTTACTATCGTTTAAATTATTATTATTTTATTTTTATGTTTATTTATTTAATTATATTTTCATTTTAATTAATTTTCATTTGGATTCTTCACGCATTTTTTTGTGCTCATTCTTGTGATACCTAATAAGTAATCATGGGAACGATATCATCAGAAAATTTATTTGTTCATAAATTGATTGTGCACGTGAGAGAATTGAATATCTAACACGAGCGACTTCTATATAAATAAATATATTAATTGAAAAAGTAATATTTTATTTATATTCTTCTTTTAACTTGAATGAGTGATACTTAATCAATGATATCATGTGAGTAAAGTTGGTTTTGATATATACTTCAAGTTTGTGAGAAATGGGTTGTGGTATTTCACCATGTGATTCAGTGCTACAATGACATCAAAATTATTCTTCGTGAGAGAGAATTAAATGATAGATAATTTGTGTTAAAATTAAAATATTGTCTAATAACAGATAATGATACTAGATAGTATTTTGATTAAATTTTTAATCTATGATAATTTAATAAATAAATATTTAGATGTTGGAATTAAATAATTGACATTGAATGCACCTGAACGGACGTCTCAACTATGACACTTCCATCACCTCCAGTATCTTTAATTTCTTAGTTTAATTCAATTAGATAGTATTAGTTAATTTAATTAATTGTTTTTAAATAGTTGATAACTTTTCTTTATAATTTTTAGTTTTTAGTCACTTTAATAACTTATCTACGTTAACATTATTCCAAGAGGATATTCCTAGTGTCTAATCACATTCTCTTTATGGTTCAAATGTGATCTACGCTTCTACAGTAGACTCTAGGTTTATAAATTTTAAAATTTTCATGCATTTAAATGCACATGGAAATTTTTTGGTGTTGTTTCTGGGGAGAATATTATCATTAATATTTCCTTTAAAAGTGCGGTTTTGGTCAAAAAAAGTAACAAAAACAAAAAAAAAGGTTCAGTATATTACTCTAGTAATTTTTCATTATAGGTGATTTCACGATACCCATAAGTTTAGAATGGAATGGGAAGAACCAAATAGCTATAATAAACTCCCACTATATGCATCCATAGTTCACGGTGTGAATTATAATGATTCACCACACATAAGCTCTCTAGGTATTCATGTTTATTTTAATGATTATTATTCAAGTCTGTGTTATGAACCATATTCTTCTGCTAGTTCCTACCCACCTATTAATAATTTTTAAAGTCAAAACATTCCTAAAAATTTAGAATTTGATAATTCATATGAAAAAAATGATTCAATAATTGAACGCATGTTATTTTATGTTATCACTGAGATAAATCGGAGGCTTGAACTTCAAGATGAATGTAATTCAAAATTTTTGTTCCCAATGAAGGATATATAAAATAAAATAACTCATTATGACCAACTAGTAACCTCACTAACACTTAATGATATAATTTAGAAAATTTCTTTTAAAGAGAGTGAAGTAGAGGTTCCATTTTAACAACATCCATGTCTAGGTTATGATAATGAGATTGATCCACATTCTTTTCATACCATTGATGACTCCTCTCTATCACAATTTAATTCTTCTAATGTAATCATATTTCAGGAATATGATATCTTAGTCTTATAACTTTTTGAACATAATTTTCCCTCAAAAAATGTGATTTCATGTCCTTATTATGTGAGTTCACAACCCATCCATCAAAAAATGAAAAAGGATGAATATAATTTCTATAAAATTACACCATTTTGGGATAAATAGGATATTGAACTAAGAACCTTCTTTACCATGATAGAGTCACAATTGAAACAATATAGTATGAATTAACATACACAAGAGGTTTTACCTTCAAATGACATTGAATCACCTCTTTTTTAAAATCCTTGTGAGTTTGATATTTTTTCCAAAATGAAGACTTTTGAAACATTTCAAGAGTTAGAAAATTAGTTAGTGTTGGTGGTAGAGAATACTCATAATTTTCCAAAAACAATGGTAGAATGAGATTTCCTAGAGGATCTTGAGTTCATGGATCCACATGTAATAATGAAGAAATATTATGAGGGAAGTATAGAAGAAAAATTTGAAAAATCTATCATTCTTGACACGATGGTGTCTCCTACTAAAATTGAGTTGGTCCTTATTATTCCATGCATCGAGTATTCATTTAGTTGGAAACCATTGGATTTTATTATGCTAGTGGTTAGCGGTGAAAATGGATTGGGATACATCATCAACCCAAATAATTCATTCAAGGATATGATGGATATAATCCGACCACTAAAATATTCTGATAAGAGAATTTATTCTCGCCTAAAAATTTGAAAAAGTGATGATTTTTATCTTAATAATGATTCCCTTTTCTTAAACATCAATTATTTAGTAATTTTTTTGTTAAAAGTTGTATATTCATTCCCTTGTGATCTAGAATATTTTTATTTCATTACACCCATCAATTTTTCTAAAAATTTTCCATTGAGATATTATGTAGCTTTCAGGATAATTTATTTTTCAATGAATGGATTCCACACTCCCACTGATAAAGAAGCATATTCATGATATACATTTTCATTCGATCCTAGTGTAGTTCAACAGTGTTTGGATAAAGATGAATTAAACATAGTACTCAGTGGGAGGAAACCCATCATTTGTTTTTTTTCCCTTCACTATATTTATTTTTATTTCATTTTTTTAGTTAATAAAATGGAATGAATTTACCATAATTTTTTCTCCTAGATCTTCATAGGATTTGAATTCATCATACATATTTCTATCATCCACATTATTTTGATTGTGGTGTGAATTTTTTTATATGATGTGGGTATGAGTTTTTCATGTTTATATTTTTATAGGTATATCATTTTTAGAGATTCATTGGATACAGGTATCCTTTCCGTGTCTATTGGTACTTACATAGGGAAGTGTTTTATTTTTCCCATATTTTATTCTTCCAAAAGAATCATGTAAAATAACTAAAAAATGAAAAAAAAAACTAATATTCGTGTCATTATTGAATACATGTGAAAGTAGATACATTTGTTTCATAACATAATCAGGGACATGACACTTGTATCCCTAAGAAGTTTTATTGAATGATTCCTATTTGGAATGCTTTGATTATTGATACCTTAAATTAGATGATTGCTTATATTATTTCATGCTTCAAAAAATCAAACTTATATATTTTCGAGACACCTATTTTCACTCATGATCATTTTTTCTATCCAACATTTTATTTCTATACCTGTGAGGATTCGGACCCATTTTTACATCATCTTCTATTTATATTTTTATTGAGGGAATCTCTGCTATGTTATTTATTCTAGAACTTTTCATTTTTCCATCAAAGAAATATGAATTTTAGAATTTTCACTAAAATTACTAAGGTGTATATTTTATTTTTTCTACCCCTTTGACGTACTGAGACACCAATATATTTTCTCCATTGTATAGCCCATAGAATCCATGAATAATCATTTTAAGATTATCCCACAGTCAATAACCTTATCTACCTATTTCTTGAATATTTACTTGATGATTTTTAATCTAAGTGTAGAGGAGAGATTTATTCATGGTGAGGGTTGTTTGAGGGGTAGTGAGTCATTTGATACAAATGGATATATATTATCCCATCATGATTATATGTGTTATATTTCACAGTATCCACATTCATTACAAGTATTTTTATATGGGAATATATATTCCTTTTGGTTCCAACAACAGGTACTTTTGTGGTCATTATAGGGTAATCCACGCTTTTGGAGAAACCTATGAAAGTGATGACCCATTACTCTAGGATCTAGATACTTTTCTATATTACCTACTTTCACTAAGATTCTATAGTGAACACACTACTTGTGTACCTTTCTTTTGGATTTTTTCTAACATTTATTTAATGGGGTTTTGGGAGCTATTACCCACTAGTTCTTCTGTATATATTATTTGAGTGCGTTGTGTCCCTAAAAAATTGAAAAAAATAATGTGGAATTGGATTTTTATATTCTTAGGCACAATCAATTTTGTTAATTGTGTTGGAATGATAGTTTTATAGAGAAATTTTTATTGACACTTATCATGCGTGTATTTCAAGATTCAACTCTCTTTTAGCCAAAAACTATCACAAATTTTTTTATGATCCTATGTCCTGAAGCCTCATTGACAATTAAACCAAATATTAAGCCCTCTGGATTGTTTCATTATTTTTATTTCCCCTTGTGGAGATATGAAACTCATGGAAACCCCATGGTAAGCATGCGAGTGTATGAGAATTGAGCATTTATTTGATCATATTTTTTGAGCGATGAGTGTGATGGAAAGGTAGGCCACATGATACATGACTGCACATACTTGTTTTGGAAATAATATGATTGGAAGAAAAATGGTTTTTAAAAATTGTAATTTTAAATTAAGAATGATATTTTTTGGGTAAAAGAGATCAAAAAATTTTGAAATTGTAATTTTAGTGTTTTGATTTTTCTATGGGTCCACTTGTGTATTCGTTCTCATTGATTTTCCTAGGAGTGAAAAATCTTAACTGTGGAAGATTTTAACTTCATGGATTTATCTTGTATTTTTATAATTTTTTAATTTTTTTAATTATTTTTCTAACTATTTTTAGTGTTTTTAGTTTATTTTCATAGTTTTGTATTGTTTTTTTTTTTTTTTTTTTTAATTCTTAGTTAATTATATATTATTATTAGTTATATATTATTATTATTTATTTTTATTAATTTTATATATTTTTAACATATAATATTTAACACTAAATTTTTATTAGTATTTTAATTGAAATTAGTTTTATTATTAGTTTATTTTATTAATTTTTGTTAGTAATTATATTAATGTTCTATATTAGTATTATTTAATTGTATCATGTATTATTTAACATTGTATATTATTTTAAAATATTGGTATTATTTTTATTATTATTTTTTATTATTTTTATTAAAATATACTAATATTTAATAGTAGTAATATTATTTCTATATAATTGTATCTATGTTTTAGTATATCTAATTATATATATATACCTATATAACATTATTTAATTATTATTATTATCTTCTATAATTAGTATAATATTTATTTTTATAATTCTAATTCAATTATTTTTTATTATTATTATTTTCATTATTAGTATTTTTATTATTAATTTTATTAATATTTTAATCTAATAATTTGTTTGTATATGTATTTAATGCAGGCTTCACTCAGCTAGATATGGAAAACCTAGGAGGGCCGCTCAGCCTCCTCCCCCTTCACCTTATCTCCCCCCCCCCTCCCCTTCCCCCATATCCCCCTCCCTTATCCCCCATTTCCCCTGTTCCCCACTGCCCCGTTGCTGACCCCCACTGCCCCTTCCCCCGCCACCCATCTCACCTCACTGCACCCCCACCCCCTTCCCCCCACCTCCCCCCACCCCCTTCCCTCCTTGATGCCCCCTGATCCCCCTCCCCTATCACCCAGCCACCAACCACCAGTATCAAGCACCCGCAACCACACTCATCCTACATGTGCCACCAACAGCGGCCGAGCACACCTGTGGCCTCCTCCCTATTACATGACTACAATCCTCGAAAAAGATCCACCCTGTCGGCGGCATCCTCTCCTATAGATGGACTCCGCTGCTGGCCAACATATCATCTAAATATTCCCCTCATTGGTTTTATTTTCATTCGATGGCAGTTTATGTGCACGCATCATCAACGAGTTGTGTGATAATTTTTTTGATATTTCAGTGAGAGAGAACAATGATCTGATTATTTTTTCAGCAGCATGTGGTTTGGTTCGACATTGTAGTGATTGATGGGGTATGGTTATTATTTTTGCGATTATCTATAGCGAATTCCATTGATACTCATATTGATAAGAACATAGTGATATTTGTCTATTATTTTATGTGTTGTGTTTACACAATGCTGGGCTAATATTTTTGGTGTTGGTTTGTGATAAATGTGATGATGTATGCATGAATTTAATTTATTTTTATATTTGATTGCTGTTTAAATTATTATTATTATTTGGATATTTATTTAATTAATTATAGTTTAATTTTAATTAATTGTCATTCAGAGTCTGCACACATGCTTTGGTGATCGTTTGTTTGATACCTAATAAGTAATCACAGGTGGGAGATCATCGGAGAATTTATATTTTCGAAAATCGATCACATGTGTTAGAGAATCGTAAATCACATGTGAGCGACTTACAGATAAATAAATATATTAATTGAAAAATTAATATTTTATGTGTATTATTATTCAAACTTGCATGAGTGATACTTAATCAATGATCTCATGTGAGTGGACCTGACGTAGATAGATACTTCAACTTTGTGAGAAAAAGGTTATGGTATTTCACCATGTGATTCAGTGCTAAAATGACATGAAAATTATTCATCAGGACATGGAATGAAATGATGGAAAATTTGTGTTAAAATTATAATACTATCTAATGTCATAAAATAAGGCCTGATAGTATTTTGATTAAAATTGTAATTGGTAATAATTTAATAAATATATATTCAGATGTGAGAATTAAATAATTTACATTACATGAACCTGAATAGACGTCACAACTCTGAAACTTCCATCTCCAACAATTTATTCCATTTTCTATTTTAGTTCACTTAGATAGTTTTACTTAATTTAATTAATCATTTTTAAATAGTTATTTACTTTTTTTATAATTTTTAGTTGTTAATCATGTTAAGAACTCATCTACCTGAACATTCTTCCAAGAGGATATTCCTAGTGTCTACTGATATTCTATATATGGTTCGACCCTCCTAGTTGCTTCTACAGTAGTTTATAGGTGTATAAATTTTCAAATTTTCATGTGTTACAATGTGTGTGCCAATAATTATGAACCACTAATATTTATATTATTATCAATGATGAATTTTTTATATTTTAGTAGACAATGGATGTTATGCATATTTTTTCCAAAATAATATAAATCATATTGGTTATGCTCTTTTTTAGGTAGTGTTCAAAGAATATTTAGAAAGATTTTAATTAATTAAGTCTTATTCTATTATTTTAGTTCTTTAATATCAATATTCTCATTTTACATAATTTTTTATAATTAATATTTTTAATTATAATAGTTCATGGACTAATTTTAATAAGGCTCATTATACAATAGTGGAACCAAAAAAATTGAATATGTAAAATTTTATGTACATAACTTTTATATTAGTGAATACTTGTTATTTATTACATATCTAGTGTTTCAATTTTTAAAATATTGTTTCATAAAAAAAGTTTAATCATAAAAATAATGCGGTTATTATGTTTTACAATTCATTTATGAGATAATTATGAAAATAAAAATAATATATTTTAAAAAGGTAAGATTCATTATAAAACTTATAATTTAAACAAATATGTTATGTTTTTAAATTCATAACACTTTATGTTGTATTTTTTTAATGATGTTTATCTATATAAATCAAATGAATTCAAATGCCTTAAAAATTTATTTGCAAACTATTTTTTATATTTGATGAATTTGGAGGTTAGTTTCATTTAGTAATATTTTTATAAAAAATGTAGTGAATGTTTTCAATGATTTTTCATTATCCTTATTCCATTATTGTAGTTTCTTAATATTGTTTGGTGTTTTTATTTGTGTTTACAGGACTGGAATAATATATTTTACAATATTTTGAAAATATCATTTTTCAACATTAGTTTTAGCAAAAAAATGATATTGAAAGCCCTACTAGAAGGAATTTCCACATAATTTGTTAGTAAAATAGGTGTAGAAAACCTTTTATATTGTGTAGTTTAAAAGGTATTTAAATATTAGTTTTTAGTCAAACTGATGTTTAAAGACTTATTTAAACATACCAGGCCTAGATTCCACCCAATAGTGCTCTGATCCTGGTTATCTACATGGCCTTAAGCGCATCTCCCCAAATTCCAGAGAATGTCAACTAATAGCAAGGGCCTAGGAGTGTTAGTGGGGAGACTATACCCTCATCACTAGAGTGTAGAACTGTAGAAATACAATAACATACAAGTAGTGGAAGTAGTAAATCATATAGAAAATAGATGAACAACAGGAATGGATAACAATGCTATAAGGTATCTCATACACAATGATGATCATGTAATGTAACTACAAAGCATCCAAAATAGGTACAAAGTGGTATAGTAAAATACATATCCCAAAATACCAAAAATATCAAAAACTTTTATCACCAGATAGCATCACGAGCCTTAGCTAGGCCATATTCTCCCATGTTCCTAAGAATGGTACAAAATCAACCCTTTTACTTTGCTCACTTTCACCTAACTCTAACTGTTTCCAAATAGTTAGTTTTGGTACCCTACGACAGACCAAATAGGGTGTGATATGTAATCCCATTAGGTAACCACCCAAAGATCTATACAATTTTCGATTGTGCAATATAATATGCTAAGTAGTGTGTAAGTAAATAGGTAAGTAGTAAACGAAAGTAAAAATTACCATGGCATGTAAGTACTATAATTGATACCACAAATCCTCAAGTGGATCCCTACAAAACAAGTTTCAAATCCTATATCAAGGCATCTATAAGTAAAATAAAGTAAACACTGCAGCCTTATTATACAACCATAGAACCATATCAACCTTTGCCTTTTTGTACAACCTGATGTGTCACAATATCCACGGTCGATTCGTTCAACCAAACATTTCATATTTACCATGGTCGTGTTATATAATCAAAGATTCAGACCACAAAGGTCTAGATCCAAGGTATAGAAGACCAATGAATCCTCATTGAGTCCCTAGAGCATCTCTATGGAAACTCAGTTAGGCACTGGTTGGAGTCCTAGGAGCATGTAAATTGAGCATATCTTATGTGAGTCCAAGTAAGCTGGATCCAAGGGGTAGTAAGGTCCAAGTCATCCCATGGAATCAAGACCTAAGAAGCATACTCAATCCAAGGTGTCCATTACCATATTCAAGATTCAAGGAGCATCATCCAAGTCATCTATGGAATCATTTACCATTTCATACCATTTATCATTTCATACCATATGATTCTACCGACTCATATAACCATTCACATTCAAATCTATCTCATGAGTATACCCACTCATATATCACAATTCAAATTCAATGTCAATAAATGAGTATACCCACTCATTGCTCACAACTCACATTTAAAAATATCACATGAGTTTACCCACTCATTTCCATATTTTCAAAATAAACCCTTTAATAAATTCAATTCAATATAAACCATTTAATCAAGCATCACATGAAAAGGAGGAAAAACATCTCCTAACAAGACAATTGATTAATTTCATTTATATATGGGCTTCCTCTTACTAGTAAATGTCAAGAACACACCCCTTGGTTTGTTCAAAAAATAATAAAAAATGTGAATTCATATGGCACTCCCCATGGGTGGCCTTGTTTTGGGGGAAAACCACTAATACATCTCAAAGAAACCTAAGGGGATCTATAACAGGTCCAATTACATCTAATTCAAATAACCAATTCAATTTTGAGGCTATGTTGAAAGGTCTAGCAAGTGGAACAATGATACAAAGCCTAATAAAGCCCCAAAACCAATGGGAAAAGTATATATCACCTACCATGGCTCGATTATAGATTTATCTTCTAGTATTAACTCCTGATTTGACTCATATCAAGAGAAAAATGAATAATATATGAAGAAACTCAAATTAGGTCATACTATATTACACCTAAATATTGTATCTTTTTCTATGAAGAACAAAGAATGGATAAAAAGGAATTGATTACTCACTAATGTGGATCCAATGAGATTATTGGTGCTTAAATCAGAGATCAGATGGAAGAATGGGATCAAATTCAATATTATCCACTGAGGGAGCTCTCAAAATGTGAGAGTTTCTATATGTTTAAGGAAATGAGGAATTTATGTTTAAAATAGATTTTTATTTTATTTAAAATTATAAAATTACTCAAAATAAAGGGGATACATGGTTTAGGTACATGATTTGAAAAATCATGTGCCAACCATACATGGTTAGCTATAGTGAAAGGGCACTCGCATGGTTTCCTTATACATTTTGACTAACCATGTGGAAACCATGTAAAACTCCTTTGTTAAAATTTTATAGGTTTCCACACGTTCATGTGGACCTAATCACAAGTTTTGTTCTAACTATTTGGCCTCCTCTTTCTATCTTCCTAGTCCTCACATGATTTATCAAACCATATGTCCTTCCCCGTACGATTTAAACTAACTGTACACCAGGCCATTTTCAACCCAAAAGTTGTGTTCCTGGCTCCGAACAAGCCCCAGACACCCCCTAAACACCCGTGATCAAATCGATCACTCACATTATGTCATAATTTAATATTTAATCCAAAATAAAAAGGATTCATAACTCATACAAAAACTCATGTTCTTACAATCTTCCCCCCTTAAAGCAATTTATCCTTGAATTTTCCTCTCAAGGTTGGTCAATATTCTTCTAAGAACAACTCTGGCCACTGAACATGTATATCGGCCTCCTGATCCCTAGTATAATCCTATAAACGTCCATTCTACAATATCAATCATACAATAGTAATTTACTAGCCTTATATAACCTTTATTCCCCTATCAACAATATGAATAGGATACTCCTCAATGGAGTCATCTTCCTGTAACTCAACCTCCTCAGGATGATCATGATATGGGTCAGAATGTTAACAGTGTAGCTAAGATATGTGGAAGATGTCATACATGGCTTGGTACCTCTGAGGTAACTACAACCGATAGGCTATCAGCCTAACTCTACCTAGAATCTTGAACGGCCCAACATATCATGATGAAAGCTTACCCTCTCGTTTAATATGTCTGTGTCTCAACCTCAATGAAATACACAAAAATACTTGATCCACAACCTCAAACTCTAGAGGTTGTCTATTAATATTGGCGTAAGATTTTTGTCGAGGTTGTGTAGTAGTCATTTAATTTTGAATCAACTAGACTTGCTCATAATTCTCCTTTATGAGACATGGTCCCAGTAAATCTACCTCACCTACCTCTAACCAGCATAGGGGTGATCGGCATATCCTACCATAAAATTCCTCATAAGGTTTCTTCTGTATCATTTCTTGGTAATTATTGCTTTAGGAGAACTCAAACAGAGGTATATGCCTCTCCCAAGATCCCCTAAAATCTAAGATTCATGCTTGAATCATGTTCTTAAGTGCCTGTAATGTATGCTCTGGCAGGACATCAGTCTGAGGGTGGTATGTTGTGCTTAAAAGGACATGTGTAGACAGTACCCACTACTATAAATATGGCCTTTCTCAATGCTAGAAAAGTCGATTAACAGTGCTAAAAAAGTGCTATTAATTGAGATGAGGATAAATGGGGGTCCGTTTTATCAATGTTCTGAAAAGCGCTGATAAAGGCCCATTTTATTAGCACTAAAAAAAGTGCTGAAAAAAGTCTAAAAATTAACAAAAAAATAAAAAAGAATTATATAATGCGGCGGGGGGGGGGGGATTTTAACATTGCTTGACCCCCCCCCCCCCCCCCCCTCATACTCTCTCATGTGCTTCCCTTCCTGCGCATCCCCACACGTGTGCACCCCTTTGCTTCCACCCGAACTCGAACCTATGACCTCTCCCCTTTCGTTGCTGCACCATTACCACTACACCATTTCATTTTTTTCTCTATTTAAATATATATCTATTTATATATATATATAGTTATATTTATTTGTATATTAATATATATTTATATTAATATAAATATATTTATTCATATATTAGTATATATATTCATTTGTATATTAATATTTATTTTTATTTATTTATATATATATTTTTAGTTATAATTTTTTATCCATATATTTATTTGTATATTAATATATATTTATAAGATTAGTTTTAAATACATTTATGAAATATGTTTTTTAAGTTTGTTTATAAATAAATAAATATATACATGCATACATATATACAAAACAGACACACACACATAGACACACGCACACACAGACACATATGTATTTATGAATAAATACGTATATATGTGTATTTGAAAAGCCATAGAATGTTAAAACGACCATATCTTATAATCCAGAATCCCATTTCAACTCTAAAACTATTCAAATCTAAGAAAATGGAATAATCTTCGATATGATATGTGGTACAGGACCAATGGACATTCGGATCAGAAGTTATACTTGTTTGAATGTTAACAAATCGGTGTATCCTGACTAAAAACTCATTTTTGGAGGAATTTTGGGCCTTTTGGGGCCTCAACAAATGTGACAAAATCTTTGCTTGGGTCACTAACACATAGAGCTCATCGTAGGCTTCGATTTGATATGTTTTAGAGCTCAAACGGACACCCGGATCAAAATTTATGGTCGTTTGAAGTTTGAGTTACATTTTCAACTTATTTTATATCTTTTATTAATTTTTTTGATTTTTTGTGTCTTCAAATTGTTATTAAATGATTTTTAACCAATAATAATTAGAAAATTATTAATTAATAATATTTTTTAAAATATTTTAAAGTCATTTTCACTAAATTTCTAATATATTAAATGTAATAGTCTATTTATACTTATCTAAAACATATTTAAAAAATATATATTATATTTATATCAATATAAATATACTTATATAACAAAATTTTATTTTTTATGATTTTTTTTGAAACATAAAATTTTTCAGCAGTAGGAAAAAGTGATGATAAATCCCCCCTTTATCAACACTACTAAAATAAGCGCGGATAAAGTGTTACTTTTAACAGCGCTTTTTTTAGTGCTGTTAAAAGTGACCCTTTATCAGAGATTTTTTTAAGTGCTTATAAAGGGGTAGAACTTCCCTTGCCCGTTTTTGTAGTAGCAACCCTCTGCAAACTATATTAGAAACGATACATAAAGAGGGTGTACCTATCTAAAATGATAGTGCATACAACCCCATGAAGTCATACTATCTCATGGATATACAACCTATCAAACTCATCAAAACTAAAGGTTTACTTAATCAGTAGGAAATGTGAAACCTTCATGATTCTATCAAAAAAAATCCATACGGCATTATTACCTAGAGGAAACCTCGGTAAAACGGTCACAAAATCCATCATGACATCATCCCATTTCCATTATAGAATAGGTAACTGCTGTAAAAGTCTAGTTGGTCATTGATGTTCTTCCTTCACTTGCTGACAAGTGAAATACCTCATAACAAAACTAGCTACCTCATACTTCATAATCATCCACCAGTACTGACAGCATAATTCATGGCACATCTTGGTGACACTAGGGTGAACTTCTCAAGCTGAGGAATGAAACTCTCACATCGTCTCCCCACATATGTCCACTAGAACCCAAATGCGACCATGAATATGAAAAATCTCATCCTCACCTATGTTCCAACCAGAAGATGTATCCTCACCAACTACACACTCTCGTAGGACTAGGCCCTCAGAATCTAATAGCCACCTCATCTTTACTCTATCCATTATGGTATAAATCACATCTAAAGATGATGAAAAGGTTTACCTCGGGTTGTCCTGAACCTCCAAGTGCATCTCAGAGAACAAAACCATGAGCTTCCACTCACTACTAGCATGTTTAACTTCCTATATTTGAGTCCTCTTACTCAATGCATTAGCCATTGTATGTCCTTTACTAGGAATGTAGGCAAGCTCTAAGTCAAAATATTATATTTATTCCACCCACCTTCACTTCCTTACATTTAGATCACGCTATGTAAAAATGTACTTGAGGATTTTATGGTCCATGTACACCAAAAAATTCTCCCCCGGTAAGTATTGTCTCCAACAACACAAAGCAAGAATGACTTTAGCTAACTCGAGATCATGCATCGGATAGTTCCTATCATGTGGCCTTATCTATCAAGACCCATACACCATGACTTTATCCCCCTACATCTGCACTACTCCAATACTAATACCTGATGCTTCATAATACATAGTGTAGCTCCTGCCCTATTCTGGTAGTAACATAACCAATGCTAAATTCAGTCTCTATTTCAGCTCTTAAAAGCTTTTCTCATAGATATTTGACCATACAAACTTCACACCCTTCTTAGTCAAGCCCTTCACCAATGCTGCTAAGCATGAGAAGTCCTATATGAAACACATGTAATATATATCAAATAAATTCTTGGGTTATTCCTAGGAAACTACAACTCTCACATTCTCTGGGTCAACTGATACTCTTGTCTCTAATATAATATAAGCTGGGAAGTAAATTTGATCCATACAGAAGTGGTGCTTTGTGATCTTAGTATGTAACATATGCTCTCTAAGTGTATCCAAAATGATCTCAAGATTTTTGGCATGGTCTTGTAGATTTTAAGAATAAACTAATATATCATCCACAAAACCACCACAAACGAATCTAGATAATCTTGAAAGAATCGGTTCATCAACTCCATGAAAATTTTTGGTGCATTTTTGAGACCTAACGGCATAACCAAATACTCTTACAAACCAAAACTACTATGAAAATATGTGTGAGGTATGTTTGTAGGTTGAACACATACCCAGTGATATCCCGACCTTAAATAAATTTTTGAGAACACCCGAGCTCCTTGAATCTGATCAAACAAGTCATCTATCTGTGGAAATGGATATTGGTTATTAACCTTCAGTTGGTTCAATTTTTGATAATCCACACATAGCTTAAGGGTACCATCCTCCTTTTTCACAAAAAGGACCAGATAACCCCACTGAGAAGTACTGGGTCAGATAGACCACTTTTCCTCCAAATCCTTCAACTGCCTCTTGATATCCTCCAACACTATTGTAGTCATCCTATAAGGAGAAATGGATACTAGTGAAAATATTATCACTAGTTCAATGGAGAAATTAACCTATCACTCAGTAGGTAAACCAGAAAAGTTATCTGGGAAAACTTTCCTAAAATGATCAACCACTAGAGTAAAGTCTGTCTGGTGTGCTCCCTGATCATCTAGATACAAACTAGCAGTCTGGGCTATCATTCCATCTATCCCACAGTTATCTGGTCCATCTTATATCACATGGACATCTCATTCATCCTTTTGAGTATGAACTGAATGTTGTGATGATGTGAAAGTCACCCTCCAGTGATAGTAGTCAACGTAATCTTGATAAGCTACTAGTTAGTACATCTTGAGTATGACATCAAACCCAATCATCTCGAGGAAATAAATATTACAGACAAAGTTTCACCCACCAATCTCAAGGGTTCACTCCATACACTGTCATACATCCTCCATTATGATTCCCAAATTAGTTTCTAGCATCATAAAACTCTCAAAAGATAGTATAACAAGCCTAAGGATTTTCACCACAGGTGCGTATATAAAACTATGTAATGCTCATGTATCAAAAAGAGGAGATGAAATAGTATAGGATACTAAGATCATACCTCTCACCATAGATGATATGAAACCATAATCCTTGGGGGTAGGCTATATAGAATAGATATAGCATGAACCATGTCCATGTGACACAACCTCACTACTTGGAGTAGGCCCACCCTAATGTCTTAGTGTAACTGGTGTCTGGATACCTTGTTCATGACCACCACTACCTCATCCTAATCAATCGGCACTGCTCTGAATCCCTTATTAGCATGGAGATGAGAAAACTTCTCTAGAACCTAGCATCAGAGTGAACCCATACCACTCACTACTGGAGGGAAGGTCCTGAAAAAACATTGTACATGGCTCATCCTGCTATAATCTTGGCACTCGACTGGGTCACAGTCACACAGATTCTTCATGTAGTTTTGTCTTCCACACTAATTATAGAACACTGATCTACCAATATTTACAGCCTGACTAGTACTCATCTCATGGGAAGCCTCAAAATGGCGTTGCCTTCATGAAGAATTTGAACTATTGGATCAAGAGAGATCATTTCCCTGATCTTCACCCCCATATTCTCCCATGTTCCACTCTATAATCAGCACTTGATTCATAATTTCAGTGATAGAGGTCATTCTGAACATGTTTACCTGAGATCTGATAGCATTTCAAAGACCTTCCTCAAAACATATTTCCCATGATATCTCATCAGTAAGGTACATCAATTCAAAATACATTAACTCTGGATAGCGTGTCAAGTACTCCATAACCATCATAGCGCTCTACTCTAGACGCATAAACTTGAAATCTTGATCTGCCCGTATAGTCTCATGGTATAAATAGTTGTATAACCTATTTTTGAAATCATCCCAGACCATATCTCGTAGCCTTTCATCCTTGTTCAGAATATCCTACCAGAGCTTTACCACTTCATGAAGCATGTAAGTTGTGAGCTTCACTCTTCTCTCAATAGGTGTCTCTAGATTCTCAAAGATTGTTAGAGTAGTCTATATACATAGCTTAGAAGATTTTGGACCACCATCCCCTGAAAACATGAGAGGATTCTACCATTGTAACACATGCATCAGCTCATCTATAGATAATTCAAGATTTGGTGCTCCCTAAAAATACTACATGAAGTGATAAAACCCCTTTTGGAACTGTACCTCATCACTGGTGTTTGAAACACCATCTAGTGACATAGTTGGCACTAAAGGAGGATCTATTGGTAGCCCATGTCTCACCACCTCTGAATCATAGTCATTGCCTCCCTCCTAGCATACGACTGTAGGTTTTCATGGTGGTATTACTCTACAATTCCAAACACACGCCTCATAAAATAACAATATCAAAGCTCACAACTTAAAAGCATAAGACGGGATAAAACCCTCCTAAAAACAGTTTTTACCAAATATCCTACTCCTAAATCTAGGACTATAAAGGAAAATAGTCACAAAATTCACTCGAGACATTGTCTCTTTCCCACTCAAAATCTAGGTCTAGGTTAAGTCTCTATTTATCGTTTAAATTTTCCATTATAATTCATTTTCATTATATCACAATTTAATTTTAAAGGTTTAACCAAATGGTTCACCAAATTCTAATCCATGAGGGGAAATACTCCCCATAAACCAAAGCATGGAATACATCTAATTCACACCATAATAAATTCCAAAAAATCTATCACAACATTAGGTATAGCTATCACAACACCTATCACAACAACATGAAACAATTAATGATTCCTAAATGGAATGGTATAATGTATTGAATGTGATTCCTTTAAAGTTCCTAAAATGATGCATGGTAGGGAATAACCTCATCTCATTAAGTTGTAACAAAATAAAACCCATAGTTATATCAAATAATAACATCACAATTCAATTGAATCACCCAACGGTGGAATCAAATTAATTGTAATAGTCAAATTCTAGAAAATATCAATTTAATTTGAAGTAATTTGGATTTTTATCATACACAGGGTAGCTACTATCAGGCATAACTCATTAATAAATTCCTATTATTTTCTATCCCTATTTATTTTCCATAAATAGTAAATAAACCAGAAAATAATTCCTCTAATACTGCTTTGTAACATCTCGAACCCGGATACCACTCAACAGTTCCCTGAGCTCGGTTAGCTACATGGCCTCAAATGCATCTATCCAAATAGCAAAGGTTGTTTACTAGAAATGAGGTCCTAGTTTTGTTAGTGGGGAGACTATGCCCTCATCACTAGAGTGTATTACAGCGAAAATATAATAACATGCAAGTAGTGGAAGTAGTAAATCATATAGACAATAGATGAACAATAGAAAATAGATAACAATAAAATAATTTATCTCATACATAATTATGATCATGTGATGTATCTACGAAGCATCCAAAATAGGTACAAAGTGGTATATTACAATACATATCCCAAAATACAAAAAATACCAAAAAGTGTTATCTCCAAATAGAATCATGAGCTTTAGCTCAGTCCTGTTCTCCCCTACTTCTAAGCATGGCAGAAAATGAACCCTCGAACTGTGGGCACTTTCCCCCATCTCGACCTACATCTAAATAGTCTGTTCAGGTACCCAACAGTGGCTCGAACAGGGTGGTAGATCCAATCCCGGTAGTTAACCACCTAAAGATCTATACAATTCCAAGATGTGCATTATAAAAATATAAGCAATGTGCAGGTAAACAGGTAAGTAGTAAATAAAAGTAAAGATGTCCATGGCATGTAAGTACTACAAGTGATACCACAAAGCCACAAGAGGATCCCTAAAAAACAAGTGTTGGCTCCTATACCAAAGCATCTATAAGTAATATAAATTAAACACTATGTACTGGGAATATAACCATATAATCATATCAACCATGACCTTTCCATACAACCTAAAGTGTCAAAACATTCATAATTGATTTTTTCAACCAAGCATTTCATATTTCTCAAGGTCGTTCCATATAATCAAATTTTAAAACCACGAATAGCCAAATACAAGGTGTATAAGACCAAGTCATCCTAGTTAAGTCCCAATATCATCTTTATGGAAACATTGTTAGGCACTAGTTGGAGTCCTATGAGCATGTCAACCGAACATTTCATACGTGAGTCCCAGCAAGTCGGATCCAAGGGGTAGTAAGGCCTAAGGAATCCCATGGAATCAAGACCCAAGGATATTACTCTATACAAGGCATACACTACTTCATTCAAGATATGATAAGTTTTTTCCAATCCATCTATGAAATCATTTACCATTTCATACTATTTATCATTTCATACCATACATTTCTACCCACTTGTATAACCATTCACATTCAAATTCATCTCATGAGTATACCCACTCATATATAACAATTAAAATTCAAAGGAAACCAATGAGTATACCCACTAATTGTTCACAAATCACATTTAAACATATCACATGAGTTTACCCACTCATTTCAACATTTTCCAAATAAACCCTTTAAGCAATTCAAGTTCAATATAAACCATTTAATCAAGCATCACATGAAAAGGTGGAAAACATATCCTAACGTGACAATTGAATCATTTCATTTATATATGGTATTATTCTTACTATTAAAGCTCAAGAACATATACCTTGGGTGGTTCAAAAAAGCATAAACAATGTGAATTCATATAGTAATCCCCATGGGTGTCCTTGGGTTGGAGAAACAGCCACGAATACATCTCAAAAGAACCTAAGGGAATCTTTAATAGGTTAAATTACATATAATTCAAATAACTAGTTCAAATTTGGGGTTTTCCTAGAAATTATGGTGGGAATCACAATGAACGATAGCCTAATAAAGCACCAAAACTAATAGGAAAAGTATAGATCGCCTATCGTGGCTTGGTGGTAGAGTGTTCATCCAGTATCAACTCCTGATTCAACTTAGATCATGAGAAAAATGAAGAACAAAAAAAGAACCAAAAATTAGGGCACATTATCTTGCACCTAAATAGTGCAGCTGATACCAAGAAGAATGAATAATGGATAAAAACGAATCGAGTACTCACTGATTCGGATCCAATGAGATGAGAAGTGCTTGAATCAGAGATTGGATGTAATAATTGGATCGAATCCAAGATTAGACATAAAGGGAGATCTCAAAATGTGAGAGTTTCTATCTATTGAAGGAAATGAGGAATTTAGGTTTATAATAGAATTAAATTTATTTTAAAATTATAAAATTACTCCAAATAAAGGGGTTTTAAGGTTTAGGTACACAGTTTGACAAATTGTGTTCCAACCATCCATGGATTGCTATAGGGAAAGGAAACCCACACGGTTTCCTCGTACAGTATGAATAATTATAAGAAAAACTTGAAAAACTCCTCTGTTAAAATTAAAGTGGTTTTCACATGGCTGTGTGGACCAAATCGCATGGTATGGTCTAACTGTGAGGCCTCCTCCTACTCTCTTCCCAGGACTCACATGGTTTATCAAACCATGCGGCCTGCCCTGCATGGTTTAAACTAACTATGAGCTGGGCCATTTTCAACCCAAAAGTTGGTTTTAAGGTTCTAAAAAATCCCTAGACACCCCCAAAACACCCATGATCAAATTGGGTACTCACATTATGTTTCATTAAACATTTAAACCAAAATAAAAAAGATATATACCTCGTACGAAAAACTGGGTTCTTACACTTATATATTTTTTCTTTTATAAGGGTTTTCAGCATTATTTCTTATAAAATGGGCATGAAAGTTACACTTTATAGTTTTAATGTATTAACGTTACTTTATAAATGATTTTTAAATGAAAGGAAACTAACATTAAATGTGACTTTCCAACTTGTTTTGTTTTTCTACATGACCTCAGGCACACATCCCCTTTTTCCAAAGGCTACCGACTAGAAGTACGGTTCTAAGGTGATATTATGGGGAGAATATACCCTTATATCAGAGTCATCCAATAGTGAAAATAGCCAAAAAAATCCATAATCATAATTTGAGTGTGCAAAGTGAATAAACATATCCATACCATATTGAATGTAAATGTTGTTATACAAGATTACATCATGAAAAATTTCCCATGAGGCTGATCACATATATAGATTAATAATAGAAATAAAATGCACAATAATCATTATATCCATCCCTGATCCTTGACATTAACATAGTCCTAAATCCAAGATATCTAACTCAACCATCTAATACTAGGTCTCGTCCATACCTAAACCTAATAACATGGGGTGTTCTCGAGTACCAAAGTGTCAGTCCCACCCAAAAAGAGTTTGAGTAAAAATTAGTAAACCACCACTAATGGTGTCCCTAACATAACCAATAAAATAGTGTATGCACATGTGATATACTTAAAATAATAAAACAACCACTACCCCTGATAAAATAAATCATCTTAGATCCCCATGTTTTAACATGACACCTGGGATTGATCATACCTTCTTCGACCAATGTCAGATGTCTCTGAGAATTAATGTACCACCTAAAGGGAATAACATCCAACCCTAGAAACAAATATAAATATACACCCAAGGTAAACTTAGCTCACCCTAGAATCATATATAAATACACACTTGGGGGAAAATAAACTCACCCTAGAATAATATAGAAACACAAACCCAAGGGGGACTTAGATCACCCCAGAATCATAAAATCACATGCATCTAGTGGAAACATATATCACCATGGAACCATATAATAATTATACACTCAAGGGTAACTCAACTCACCCCAAAACCATACCACATAAACCTAGGGGGTGTCACCCCTCCCTAGAGTAGTGTTAGGATTCCATTACCTATGTTGTGGATCCCTCCCTAGAATAAGAACTCTCATATCTCATATCACATACACATAAGAACCCTCATCCTCCCCAAAACCTCATTCCATTCCATGTGGGGTTTCCATTCATCTAAACCTATCACACATATCCTATGTTGGAATCTTAATTACACAACCCATCTTGGTCACTATAGTAATTCTAGGCTCACACCATTGATCCTAGGGTCCTAAGGTGACACTTGAGATTGATGATACCAAATCTCCCACACTAACACTCTCTAGGGTAAACATAACACTAGGGAACCCATCAGGGTCCCCTAGGTCACACCATAATCCTGGCACTCTACATGGGTTCCCTTTTTCCATCCTCATCTCTTAGGATAATCACACCACTCATAGGTAATATCATCCCTAAAAGCCATCATAATAATGTCACAGCCTATTTGGAATCATAGAAAATCTCATACCCATGTCACACAAGAGGGATGGAATAAATCCCATATCACTCCCAATGTCTAGCTTGGTCGGTTCTCTAGCATCCAACCTATCCATAATCTTACCCAGGGTATACCAACCAAGTTACTCACATATTTATGGGGGAGGAACACTCTCCCCACTCTCTAATAAACTATCTTGTAGGATTTAAGGTATATCTAGGTCCATATATGGTCTATTCTTAGGCCAACCATTCTAGGTTCATCACTCAACCCTCCTCAAGAGAACTAAGGGACCTATCTCGGGTCCTATTCTCATCTCACTGGTACCCTTATAGATCTATGTATCTTGTGACACATATTTTTAATCAATCCCTAAACTATGAGTGGATAAGTCACAAAGCTAGCAATTTAGGTACCATTTTATCCCTTGGTACTTCATCTGTCCATAGGAATTTTACTTTAATGAAACAAATTATTTAATTAAAAAAGTTCTATTACCCATAGTGGAGAGACCACATATCACATTACACATTAAATGCATAAAATTAGGGAGATGTTCAGGGACCACTTAACTCATGCGAATTCATAATATTTAATCAAATCTCATCCACCATCACCTAAGCTTGTCCAATATCATTTAAGATCTTATCATCATATAAGCTCATATCTCAAGACACATCATTCAAAAAAATTAATTACAATAATTTATAATTACTTTTACATGTTAATTCAAATAGTCATAATATCCTAAAACTAGTTGGTTCATCTTATTACACCTAAACTATGACTAATCACACCAATAATGTCTATGGTATACTCTTGACACTATCCCAAGAAAAATATATAACACTAAGAATTCATTTATCTATAAATTTCATCCAATTTAATAAAAAACCATAGAAAAATTCATTTGGTGACATAACTCCAATGAAAAAGTGATAAAAATTGTGCTATTATACTTATGGGACATCCTTTATACATGTAGAGAAAAATCCCCAACATCCTCACTTGATTATAAAATGATCAGGTAGAATCGGTAGAAAAACCCTATATCGAGTGGCACAAAATTAGAGGGAAAACAAAATGGAAAGATGAACATGGAAGAAATATATCAAATCACCTAGAATCACAACCAAAAATTCCACCAAGAACACCCCTTATCAAGAGGTAAATCAAAGGAGGAAGAGAGGTGGGGAACCCTCATGGTTTAATTACCCGATATAGAAAGGAAAGGGATAGGGTTACTTAAAATAATAGGGGAAATGGTTTTTCACTATTTTTTAAGAATTATGTGTAGGTACATATTTTAACCACATGGTTTTATAAACCATGCACTAACTATATTGTTTATAATATATTGATCCAAACTACCTTTCATGGTTTGGTGGTGTAGTTTTCCAAACTGTACACCAACCATGCACCACCCTTTGAGAAATCACATCATTGTACATGGTTTTCCCACCTGTTTCTCTACAACCATGTGAAAACTATGAACCTCATCCCTAAGTGAAAACTAACCCTATATGGTTTTCTTTGGTAACCTTTTTCATTTTTCTTAACCATGAAATTATCATGAATGGGGATAAAAACCCTTCCAAAAATCAAAACATTAACCTAAAGATCTTAACATTCACTCGATCGCTAGAAACACCTTTGAGGAATCGATCCATATCTATAAACACCACCTATAGAGTCTATAACTCTCAAAATCATGATATGAATCTTGATTCTCAAAATGAATGCTATATGAGGACCTAAAAACAAATTCTATCTAAATTTTACAACTCATAAAGTTATGGGTCTTTATAAACTTTCCACCATAGAACTTATCATCCCAAAGAAGTATCAATGGTCCTCTAAATATCAATCCCAATCTTTATCATCTTTAAATTCACCACTTAATCCCCTCATTCTATCCTAGAATGTATAATAATATTTCATTATGAAACTCTCAATTACAAGGGATAATTTTCACTAAAACATGAATTACCCACTCATCACAGTCACTAATACCACGACATTACACAACTACACCCATTTATTTGGAAACACTAAAGTTTCTTAAACATATTCATCCTCAATATTATGGTACTCCCCTCCATAAGACTTCACTTGTAAAGGATAATTTTGATTCATGGTTCTATCTGATATAGGTATCACCTACTGAAATTTATTTTCAGTGATCCATCAATATGATCAATGTGTTTTCAATCTCATCACACCCAATCTCATGAAAAAATAACAATCAGTCCTCATCTGGCTAATGTTTTCTAAAAACACTTGGCTACACATGAAGATGTATTATTTTATCACCCGATCATGATTTCTATATTCCATAAAGGCATTTGGAGATCATCCATACACCCAAGTATAATTACATACTTGAAACTCAGTGTAATTCGATGGTTGGATCAACAACCACCCACACCATCCATAATTCTCTCACCCTGACTTCCAGTGCACATCTGAGTTGACTCAACCTTATATCATATCAACTCCAACCAAATATTGATTCCAATACACCAAATATATCTGATATCAAATATGAAACCTAAGTATGGTATTCACTAATAAACCAAATAACATCATATATTTCACACATCAGCATCCCAGTACTATATCAACCATCTAGCAATTGATCTCACACATCCATGAACTTTCTAATATGAGGTTTTTATCTCTATGAATGATAAGATGCTCCTCACTATAGGAGAATATTTACCATTACTCACTAAACATAAACTCTAATTTCAATGGCCTATGCTCTATCTATTATCATGTGTAATGACTTAATGTAGTTATCTTGCTTATACTCGAGCGTCAACATGAAACATCAATGAGTGACATCATCCTAGAAATCCACAAAAACACCATATATGATAAACCCTCTAAATACCAATGATACACTACCCTCCATATGGATCCCCTTATATCACTCCTTTAGCACAACCCAAACAAGTTACATCATTACACACATATTTCTCCTCCCGGTCCATGCTCGCCCATCCTATCAACCTTGGACACCATCCATCCACAATGTCAATGTCCATTACAAAGGTAACACCTCTCATTCACATCCAATACCTTGGGCCTCTATTACCATAAGTGTTTCATCAATCACATTGGTTCTCAGATACACACATCAACTCACCAATCTATAAACCAAATGGCCACCATGCATGACCAGCATACACCTACCCTCACACATTAAGGTTTTCCCAAAAATCCCTATTAACATCCACTTTCCTTTTTTAAGGAAAATTAATCCACCAAGAACCATCTCACAAGTTCTTAACCAAAATATAACCTAATCTCATCCATATCCAAAATTTGTACACTCTCGTACTACATTATTACACAACTGAACTCACACTCCCATGAGTCATGTCATATTGATCCTAGTATAATGCACCTAAACAACTGTCTATGATCTATATCATGTCAACTCATCTAACTAAATCATCCTCGATGCATTCCTTCTAACATGCTAGAGGTATCTTGTTCATGAAAAGGCCAACCACATGATCACCTACCACTAAAGTGTTATCTCATACCCAAAGATTATACCCATTCTCTACCAATCCTCGATCTAACCATCTAGAACCACAATCCACTATCTCATTGAGAATCACACGTAAAATCAATTGGTCCTAGAATCCTATTAATCGTTCCCTCAAAATGTAACCTTGATACCAAAATCACTCTAAATGATTGATATCATAGAATTCCAAGTCATCCCACATGTCTTGGTTAACCACTCTCTCTCAGGTTACCCTCATACCATAAAAATGATCTCAACAGTAGCAAGAAAATGTCCTACTACTCAACCATAGAACTTGACTAACCAATATCATGAGTCGTGTCCCAAGGGTGATTTTCTCTTCCACCTAGCCCATAAATCACATCTCACTTAGGTCATAACTCAAATGTAAACATACATGATCTCATATAAAATATCACAAGGAAACTCACATGCCAACACACCCACTCTAGGGTTCTTACATATCCATATTAGGAATCATATATTGAATCAATTTCCCCTCCTTGGGTACCCATCCTCATCAGGAATACACACACCATACCACCCCCCTTAAGGACCAGGTCACATCCATATGCATATAACAACAACATATTATGATAATTTTTATTGAGTAAGACTATAGGTATATGGTTCAGTTAAATATAATTTTTCTAAGAATCTATAAAAGAAAACACCATATAGGTTTTTGTTAACACTTTAAATAACTGAACCTATTTCTTTTCTATAACTAGTACCAAGGCATCTAATTCCCAAACCAACCCACTAAGGTTATATCACCTAAAAATAAAATTCTTATACCAACCCACTCAAGGTAACTATACATCCTTTTCATGGAGGGTATGTATAGTTTTTATCATAGAACATCTCATCGTAAGATACACATGACTTATCATTAGAGAAAATACTATATTTCAACTAAATAGAATGTTGATAACAAGTTATATAGTAAAACCATATAAATTATTATGGAAAATTTCAACAACTGAACCCTCATCATCAATGATATCAATCACATGAAAGATCACACATGTTATATTAATCCTATATTCTAAGAATGATACATGTTCATCGGCCTCTTGAAAATCATCCAAGATTCAAAACCATAAATATTAATCTCAAATAAAAATATCATATTTAAATAAATATCTCAACTGTAATAGTGAAAACCAGGAACAAAAATCACATATTCCTAGTAACCTGGACTTCCTATAAAAATGTGTTCCTGACACACCAATCTGAGGCCAGTCACAAGCTCTAACATGTCCTTATTCTTTATCTACCATATCCTAAGTAGTAAGATAAGAAACTGATGCTCTGATATCACTTTGTAATATCTCTTCATGAGACCACTCACAAGTTCCCAAACTAGGTCGCTATGTGACCTCAAGTATGCCTCCCCATACACCAGAGGCTACTGACTAGCAGTGGGGGTTTAAAGTGATACCGTGAGGAGACTGTACTCTCGTATCAGAATAATAAAATATTGTAGATAATAAAAAATCATCTATAATCATAATAAAAGTGTGTAAATTAAATATATGTATGCATTCTATATCAAATTTAAAATTTTTCATACAAGTATACATCATGACTAATTATCCACTAGGTCAATCACATATACATAATAACAAAAGAAATAAAATACACAAGAGGACTCACTATCACCCTTGAGCCTTGTCTCAATCTCAATATCTAATCCAAGTTATCCATATTGATCATCCAATATTGGGCCTTTTGCTACCTAAACCTATGAAAATGAGGTACTATTGGGTATTAAAGTGATAGGGTTGTCTAAGTATTGTGTGAGTAAAACATATTAGGTTACCACCATCGTTTTTCCTAACACAACTAGTAAAATAGTGTATTCTCATGTAATAATCTTAGAATAATAAAATATATATTTTATGTAAAAAAATAAATCACCATCAATCCTCAAGTTATGAGGTGACACTCATGATCAAATATGCCTAATTTTCTTGGTGTCAAATATATCTTATCATAAACGTATTGATGTATGGCTATCATGAGCCACATTCAAACATAATTTTTAAAACTCCTAAATGTAGTATAATATCTGGCTATGGATGGTTCCTAAGGAGTGTGTGGTTAAATTATCCACTATTCTCCATCAATTATTTATTTTTTTTATTTTTTGTTTTTATAAATAATGGTATGAGATACATTGTTGTGTGTGTGAGCATGTAAATAAAATAAAGTAGTAAAAACCTCAAAAAGTGTTAGCATGGAAAAGGGGTTAGTCCAAATTTAGGAAAAAATGAGTCCTTCACAATCTAAATTAATTTCTTAAGATCCATTGGTAATATACTTGATATTATTTCATGTATCACCAACTTCAACTTGTTTTTTAATCCTTAATGCACCTTTATAAATCTTCTAGGTGCATCAAGTATCACCTCATCTATAGTATCAAGTGATGGACATTCCAAGACCAAAAACAATTCACCAAACCTTACATGTTCCCAATCATAAAACTTCTATCCATAAATCCACACAACTCCAACCATATTAAATGTTTTCTGAGAGAATGGAGGGAAAAAAATTTTGGTTGAAATTGGAATAATTTTTAGGCGATTGCCAAGGGATGGTGAGAAACATCCTAAAAATCCCTGAGTAAGCCCACTTCCCCAATATAAGATAATCTAAAATGTAAAGAAAAAATTAGAAAGGAATTTGGAGCACTGTGAGACCTCCCCTAGGAATTATCCTTAGGTTAGTACTCTATTATCCTGGATTTGATAGATCATTATTATAAAACAAAGGAAAATCACACATAAAAAAGTAGAAGTGGGAGAGAATACAATTTCACTTCACATAACATAGTTTGATTAAAAAAATAAAAATTAAAAAATAAGATCCAATAATTTCACATGAGATGGGAATATATAATTTCCACAAACTCCTATCCCCTTTTTATATCCAAGTTGATCCTCACCTCCCAACAGATTTGGAAAAATAAATCATACCCAATTGATAGAATCACCCAATGATCATGCTCCATACTTATTATAGAAGAATCAAAGGATATAGTTTTTTACTACTTTGTGGTATAGTGGAATATGAGTGATCATTTTTCTTAATGGATTCATTATTTAAAACCTCACATGAGGAGGTTTTGGGGGGAAATGGTGCATGTCATGGCAGGTACATGATTTGGTGGAATTCGGCTAAAAATTACTCATATGTGGGCTTTACTTGGATATAGGTGGAATGAATTGGATTCAGAAAATTTACTAGGTAGATTTGGTAAAGGAAAACATTTTTTACATTACTTTAAGGATTCTCAAGACTAAACTAGTGTAGATGGAACTAGTTTAGAATTTGATCAAGCACTTTGAATACAACTTCATGCAATATATCAAGGCATAATCTTGGAATCAGGAGGAGTTTTTATTATCAGAAAAAAGAAATCAATTTGATTCTTAGATCAGTGGGATTTAATATGAAGCAATATCCATGTTTGGATATGCTCATTTGGATCTATAATAGAGGTATTGGGTATGCAGTGTCAAGTGAGAATGGGCTATGGGGTAGGTGTATGTCCAATGAAGTGTTACTAATATTTATGCTAGCATCAGTAAGAGAAATATACTTAATAAATTATGAGGAGAGTTATTATGGGTGGCTTGCATAAGGTTTTGGATCTAGATAGGGTGTGAAATGGTACTTCTAGTGGGTGTTGGTTTTAATGGGATTTCGATCCATGGATTTTGTTGGTGGAATTTTAGGCTGGTTATAGACTTTTCAAGGTGTTTTCTTGATCATGTACAGAAGAGTATAACACTATTGTAGAATGGAGTTTCATGGATTTTTTTTTGTACATAGATGGTGGGTAAAAATATATTGACTTTGGTTTCTCATAGTCTATAGGTTCACTTTGAAAAAATATAATCTAGGGTATAGAGAAGATAAGGGTTTCATGTGGAGAGGTGGTGTTGATAGATATTACTCGAGGAAGTAAGGATGGTATAAGTAATCTTGGTGCTTTGATCTTGGGATATCACCAGAAATGTGGCATGGGAGAGGGAAATCGTCCTTATATAGCCATAATAAAAAAACAATTCCCAAAATAGGGTACTTGGGAAACGATTTCCCAATGTACCCTAGTTTTCCTATTCTTTGGAAAACTATTTCACAAAATATTTTTGTTTTTACTTCCTCTTGTAGAAAGTTTAGGGTACGTTAGGAAATAGTTTCCCAAGTACCCTATTTAGGGAATTTTTTTTTCATTTGAATTATATGAGGAAAATTTCCCATGGGAGAGCTAGGTCTGGTGTAGAGTGGTAGTGCAGTGTGTAGTGTTTGAATTTTCCTTGAGGAGCTACTAGAAGAGCTTAGGGATGGTGACTTGTGGAAGTCTGCAAGTGGAATCAAAGTGGTTTCCAAATGAATAATTAAAGTAACCAAAATAAAAAAATTATTAAATCAATTCAAATATAATTCATTAACTCATTTAATTTTAAAATACACTAAAATCCAAAATTTATTCCAAAAATCAATTATCTACAAAATTTTCATGAAAACACAGGAAGGTTATTAAAATCATATATTTGATATGATATGAGGGGTTTAAATAGTGAATTGCAGATAAAATTTTCAATAAAATATCATTTTGTCACCTAAACCCTAGGAGAAACCATGTACAGCCCCAAAAGAATATAAAAATATACACTTGGGGGTAAATCGAATCTCCTTAGAATCATATAGAAACACACAGATAGTGGAAACTCAACTCGCACTGAAATTATATAATCACATACACTAGATGGAAACTCAACTCACCCCAAAACTATATAAGAATAATAAACCTAATGGAAACTCATATCAACTCAGAACCATATCACATACACCCAAGGGTCGCACCTCACCTTGGAGTGGATCTAACCCTCTATTACCCACGGATCAAATCCTACCTCAGTGGATAAACCCTGATTTCATATATTATATACATACATATATATATATCAAATACCTAAGAATGTCCTCTATAAAACCTTGTGTTATACCATATAGGTTAGCCACTTGTCTAAACCCATCACACATCTCTTAGGTTGACCTCTAAATCACACAATCCATCTTGGTTACTACATCTATTCTAGGCCCGTACTGTTAATCCTCAAGTTCTAAGGTGACACTAAATATCGACAATACTTTATCCCCCTCACCGACCCCTCTAGGTTCAACATAACACTAGAGAACCCATCAAGGTCCCCTAGGTCATGTCATAATCTAGACACCCAACATGGGCTCCAATTTTCCATCCTCATCTCTCGAGCAAAGCCTGTCACTCAAAGGTTATAGCATCCCCCAAATCCACCATAATTTTTTCTCATACTTATAATAAATTTCATCTTTTCATTACAATATAGAGATGGCATAAATCTCATCTCAATCCCATGTTCGAGCTAGGATAGTCCTCTAGAACTTAACCACTCCATAGTCTTACCCATGGTATACCCACCTAGTTATTCACAAATTCATGGGGGAGTAACACTTTCCCCACCCTCTAATCAACTGGTCCATATGTTATAAGGTATATCGAGGTCTATATACAACTTATCCCTAGGCCAACCATTATCAGTCTATTTCTCACCCCTTCTCAAGGGAACCATGGGACCAATATCATACCCACTATGTTCATTGTCATCTCACCGGTACCCCTCTAGGATCCATGCAGATCAAGGAAAATATCTGTAATCAATCCCTCAGTCATCAGTATTCAAGGAACCAAGATAGTGTTCAAGGGTTCATTGTGGCCCTTGTAACTTTGTATATCTACATGCTCTTTACTTTAATGAAATAATTTAACTAATTAAAAAATTTATATATCCCAAAGTTTTGAGACCACATATCACATTTCATTTCAAATCTCTAAACTTATGGATATGTTTAGGGACCATCTAACTCATACAGAGTCATTCCCTTTAGTAAAATCTCTACCACCCCCAAACTCATACAATATCATATCATCACTTTAGATTCTATCTCAAGACAAAATATTCTAAACAATTAATTTTAAAAGTTTATAATTAATTTTATAATTTAATTAAAATATTCATAATTTCCTAAAATTCATCGGGTCAACTCTTTTCCCTAAAACAACAACCAAACACACCTTGAAGTCTCATAGTGTACTCCTAACACTATCCTAAGAAAAATTCATAAGACCCAACAATAATTCATCAATAAGTTTTATCCAATTTAATAATAAAAACTTAGAAAAATACATGGGGCAGCATACCTCTAATGAAATGGAAAGCAATGGGGTGTGATAATACTCTTGAGACATCCTATATCCACACCAAGAAAAAAACACCATTATCCTCTCAAGATTACACCATAATATGGTGGAATCAATGCTAAAAACCTAATTTCATTAACACTAAATTATAGGTATAAAAAAATATAAATGGGAATGGGGATTAAAGAGAGTAACACACCTAGAATCATCACTAAAAACACCACTACGAATGTCCCATGTCAAGGGGAAATTTAAATGAGGAAGTGGAGGGAAGCCCCCCTAGTTTGGCCATATGATAGGGAAAGGAAAGGGATGTGTTACTTAAAATTGATAGGTGAAAATGGTACTTTTTTATTTCTTGAGAATTTTGGGTATCCACATAGTTTTTTCATGGTTTTATAAACCATGCATCAAATATTCAACTCACGTTGACTTAAATCGCACCTTATCACATGGTTTGGTTGCATGGGTTTCTAATCTATTCACTAATCATATATCTCCATCTAAGTAATATAAACACTATGAATGGTTTAATTGAATGGTTCTATATAGTAATTCTCAAACCATTCACCTAATCCCCAAGAATAAACTTAGCCTATATAGTTTTTTTCACCCATACAGTTTTCCCTAATCATTTAGTTACCATGAATATAATTAAAAACTCTTCCAAAAATCCAAAAGTCAACCTAATTCTCCTGAACTTTTCTTGATCACCCAAAAAACACCTCATAGTCCTTGATCCATATACAAAAACATATACTAGAATGGATCCATATCTCATAATTCCAATCAGAATTCTATTTCTCAAAACAACCCTTAATCCAAGACCAAACATTCAAATTCTCTTATAATTTCATAGCCTATAAATATGATGGTATTTATAATTAACATCATCAAATATATTATTCATTCCCTTTCATATAAATCATCTCTAATGAGATTAAAATTCATCCATAAGTATTTTGATAATAAATACTTCGTGAAATCTCCATTAAAACTCAAAGAATAAATTCCCTCAAGGAACTATTCATAACAAGCTCCTGATGTTATAGTTATCGGAACACTACACCATTAGATAGAAATGTGTTTCTAATAGTTCTTTGACCCTTTATGTAAAGATAAATTCTACATTAACCAATATCAATTGAGATATTCTCATCTCCCCCTTTATTTATTCAATTCATGAGGGTTCTTCTCTCTATAAAGGCTCGTCATTGTACTGCTCTCTAGAATATCTTGTTATGCTATGTAGAGGCATTTGGATAGAATGTAGATATTGTATAATCCTCTATTTTAGAATAAATTTCTCTTCATCCATTTCATATTTTGCTTAATCTTCTCTATATATTTTTCATTCCAATGATGAGGGTTTTTATTTGGGTCTTCTGTCTATTTGGTATTATATTTTCCCTTTTGGTTATTATGTGTTCATGAATTTTTTTTCTTTATAGGTTTCTTATTTGAGTACTCAGTTTTAACCTAATAGTGGTAATATATTTCAATGTATTTATAAGGTTTAGGATCCATCAAAATTATAGAACTTTTTATGAAAATTCATTCATGAAATTATTTTAGTTTTTTAAGTACTTTCTCAATATCAATTATCTACTAAAAATGTGTGTGTTTTGTGTGATAATGAAGTAGAATATTTCTTGAATCTATTTTTTAAATGTTATATTGATCTAATTTATGTTTTACTAGATTCACTTTTTCAATATATGAGGATCAAATTCATAATATGTGAATGTGTGGAGGTGATATGGATTTCCTTCTATAGCCATTGACTTTTTTCTATGGAGAATTTATAATGTTTGTAATTTGAATATTTTTAGTGGCATTGTTTTATCTCTTATACATACTCTTGATAAAATTATAAGAGATATATTTCTCTTTTATACCTAATTTATTAATCCTATGTTGTTTCTACTATATACTCTTCTTATAACCTTTGATTTACCATCATTATAGATCCCTCAACCCCATGGTCTCCTAAAAATCAATGCTGATGCCAGTGGGATATGATAACCACATGGGTTTTTTTTCATGATTCTTTTTTTATTGTCTACATAGAATTTATCCAATCATTAATTACTGTTATTTAAAAAAATGTGGTAGAAATTTTTATTCTTCATATTTTTCTCTTATGGTGTATTCAATTAAATCATTCTCAACTTATTTTAGAATCAAACAATAGAGGTGTTATGGAATTATTATCTAAGAGGGGCATGGGTTTTGATATTGATATTATTTTTACTGATATTGAAATTCTTGGACATCATATTATTTTAACTTTATAACAATTTTTATTCTCTCCTAGCATAGTAGTGGATGATTTTAAAAGTTATTGAAATAATTCTTAATGCATACTTTGGTGGGAGCATTATCCAAGTTGGTTGAAGGAAACATTTCTTTAGTTTGATTTCTTGTTTGATCTAAATTAGTTATGTGATTTTATGACGTTTCATGTTTTTTATACTTCTTCATTTTCTATTTAATAGATTATTTAATTTATCAAAAAAGAATAATCTAATGTTAAATACTAGTTCATTCATGAAATTAATGGTGGTCAAACTCCCAAAATAGAGTTGAGTTAGTTAAATTAACTATTTTGATGATATTTTTTTTTAATGATTAATCATTTATTAAAATTTTATAACTTGAAAATTAAAAAAAATTATACCCTTTATCTCCTCAATATCATTTTCACCAATAAAAGAGGTAGAGGAAAGATAAAGATAAAAAATTAATGTTTATTACAATGAACTATGTGCAATGCACTACAACAAAATCGGCCCCTAGCGGCGGTTTTTTTTCATTTGGCGGCGGTTTAAACCGCCGCTATAGGGTGTGGTGGCAGTTTACAAAAACCGCCGCGAAATTGGGCGTCGGCAATCTATTAGCGGCGGTTTTTACTATTTCGCGGCGGTTTAAGAAAAGCGTCATAGATGCCTCTTTTCGCGACGGTTTTTGACCATTTAGCGGCGGTTTTATGCGTAGATGACACTTTTTTTTTCGCGGCGGTTTTAACCGCCGCTATATTCTGGTCTTTGATGCGCCTATGTCGCGGCGGTGAAAACCGCCGCTAAATTTAAACATAATACATTTAGCGGCGGTTATAACCGCCGCTAAATACTAACCAATAAGGCATTAGTGGCAGTTATAACCGCCGCTAAATGCTGACCAGTAAGGCATTAGTGGCAGTTATAACCGCCGCTAAATGCTGACCAGTAAGGCATTAGTGGCGGTTAAAATCGCCGCTAAATGTTGACCTGGAAAAAAAATAATTCTGCTCCTACCACACCACTGCCCTGAAAAACAAATCAAACCAGAATATTTAATAGGAGACACCATACAAACAAATAACATGGTAGTATTCATTGAAAAATAGGATATGAGCAAATGTTGCATGTTATGGAGTCCAACCTAAGGAAAGGTATGTATCACAATTTGGTGAGTAACCAATCCATGTGACCCCCAAGATGTATATGTGTTTTTAGCTTCTTTAATTTCTTATGTGTTTTAAGAAGGGTTGATTTATATTATATGGATACTAATACTCTATATAATAAATGGTTATGAATTTTGATATAATTTATGTGATCATGCTAACCATGGTGATGTGTAATGATATGTAATTGGTTATGCTCTAAGTTGGCCGATATAACATTCATGGGTGGATTGTGATATGGGTTGAGTTTTTTTAACAATGGATTTGTGTTATGGGATAGAACAAATTATGTTTATATGGGTATAGAATTTGTTCCAAAGATGGATGTTTGAGTAGTTATAGAATGTATGTTATGGTATGGTTTGTTGTGTGTTTTGGGTTGGTTGTTAATGCCTACTATAGAAAATGGGTAACTTGTGAATTGGCGTGTGTTTTAGGTTGGACAACACGCTAACCGTGCATGGTGCTTGAGAGAGTATGGTTTATGATCTTGTAGGTTATACATGATTCCTATTGAGGATTTGAGTTATGTCATTGGATATGAGATAAGAGTTTCATGTATACATCCCAAGATGGTCATCATGTTGCAGGTTGGATGGGATGCATCATGATATAGTTGTTATTGACTTCGTTAAAGAAAATAGGTTTGCGTTTTTTAAAATTTCAACAACTTATCTAATGTTTTCCTAAATACCTTATTGGTGGAATTATACTTAACCAAACCAAATGATATTGATTTTTCACAATAGTTATTATCATAAGATAATGTCATTAATATATATGTGCAAGTATGTGATCTTTATCCTTCAGGGGAAGTATGGTGTGTCGATTTCTAGTTAGGATTAGTAACCTAGATTTCATAGTTGGATTGGGTATGGGATTTGTGATATGCATGAGAACCCTCGAGTGGGTATATTGTCCTATGATTTTCCTCGTGATATTTGAGATGGGTTCATAGATGCTTCTCCATGAGTTGTATCCTATATAGGATGTGACATGTGAACTAGGTTTGAGAGAGACTAGTAATATTGAGATGTATCTTGTGATATTGGTGATTGGAGTGTTCTAATCAAGTGAAATATCGATTCTCATTTCCACCTGATGAGGGTTTTCTTCTATGTATGTAATCCAAGAGAGGACTTATCCTAGGTCTATGAGTTCATTAAAAAAATGAAAGTAAGTTTAGACACTTTGTTCTATAGTGATGGTATATAGGTGGATTTTGGTTTGGTATTCAGTTAGTAATATCATTGTATTTGGTATTGTGAATGTAAAATCATGGGTAGTGCTTGTGTTTTGTTAAGTCTAACATGAATAATTGACATGGTTATTTGGGGGATAAGTTAAGTTAAACTATGATTATTTGGATGTTATTGTAATGATGCATATTAGGTGTTCTAATAGAGTGTATACATGCTTAGATTCATGTTATACTGATAACGGTTAAAGTTAGGTATTGTGGGAGGCTTCCAAGATACACTCTTTCCATGTCAGTAAGAGCGTGAGTTCTTTATCAGCATAATTGGTATGTTGGTTGTATAGTATAAGATTAGCCTGTCAGGTGGGAATTTCTTCATGCATGTGTAATGTGTTGTGGCTCATTGGGCCTTTATAGTGATGGTATGAATTGGGATTACACAGCTAGGATACCCAGGTGCTGCTATGGAGCAACAATGATATGAATGGGACTTACACAGTTGGACTGCCTAGGTACTTCTATGAATCAGTTATGGTATGAATCGAGCTTACATAATGGGGCTACCCGAATGCTGCTATATAGTAGAAATGGTATGAATATGGGTTACATATATGGTATTCTCATTGGATGTGGTACCAATTCAAACACAGGCCTAAATGGAATGATGTATACCACACTCGAGAAATCAAGACATAAAATGAAACATCATAAATAAATAAAATGTATAGAAGTAAACATGATAAATCAAAAAAATGTTAGGACATGGAAATGTTTGGTGGCAACTATGTGCCATATATATGTTACATATACAAACCAACCATTCTAATACTTGTTCAACACATCAACAACACTACTACTCATCATCTGATGCTGCATCGTCACCCTCTCCACCTTCATCTCCACTACCTGCTGCCACCTATAAGAACATTATATTGAAAATTAAATATTGTTGCATATTTATAATTAAACTTAAAACCAATAAAAGTGTGAAAACTAAATGATTTTGATTTTTTTGTGATTTACCTGCTCACCACTAGCTGATGCACTACCACCGGGGGCATATCTGCTCATATGCTGACGTATTTCAAGAAACTCTTTCTGCAAAGCAGATATCTGATCCCCCTGCTGGTGAACTATGTTTCGTAGAGAAGACATCTCCCTATGAGTATCTTCAGGTATGAAATGACCAGAACCAGGAGTAGATGTAGCTGAAATCCCTGATGGCCTGCCAAATACCTCATATGGTACGGGTCCAAAACCCATCCTGCGCACTCTACCAGGATGCTCCTTCCCAAGGACTTTACCAACCGGGTCATCCTGGGAGACTGAGTAGGATTGCTCAGGATTGACATCCCATATTTCTTTAATTTTTACCTATAAATCAAATATCAATATATATTAACACAGTAAAAACTGATAATAAGTTATTATAATAAATAATTGACTTCATACCCCAACTTCTCTGGCAGGTTCATTAACAAAACTTCCATCTGTTTTTTTATGAACATCCAGCCACAGTTCTGTTCGGGATGCTACATGCCCTAAACTCTGTGACTGCATTAAACAAAGATAAATCAACAATTAAATATGTTAAATGGATAATATTTTCTTATAAATATTTAAACAAATTAAAAGATTACCAATGACATTCGGCTTCTAGAAAAGCTTTTTGAGCCCGCAGTGTGCGGGATGACTTGTTTTGCCCGGTTTGATGCATTCTGCCTTGAGAGATCCTGAAATAAATAAAATTCAATTTAACAGTAATGTATTCAATGTCTATCTCCTCTTCATGTACATGTATAAATGTAAAATGAGGATAATATAATAATATATATTTCAATACCATCCGTTTCTCATCACGATGGCTATCGACAAAAACTTTCCACTGTTCTTTCGGTACCCCACTGGGTAGCTTCTCATACATCTGTCGCACGGTCAAAGAAGTATCATTGGCATCACACCACAACCTCCATTTGAAATCTTTCCATTTTTTTCCAAGATTTTTCAATGTCCACTTCCATGCTATCACATCAGCAACGGTAAAGTGGAAGAACATCTGTATACAGAAATTCATTTTGAATATATTAGTAACATGACATTCAATTAAACCATAAAGTAATAAAATTACCTTTATCTGAGAATCAAAAACTTCATTTTTCTAGTTTGGAGGCATATGCCTCCAATCATCATATGAAATAGGCAGGGAAATGGGCTCCGCTGCCAGCTGACCTATAATCTAACCAAGTAAACCTGCGGCGTCATCCGTCGGGACCCCATAAGAATCAAATGGCACCACTATCTTCTCGCCATTCATGTTCCAAACATCAGAACTTTTTAAGCGTTTTTCCACGGTTGCATTTTTTTCATCTGCAATTAGCAAACAATTACTATAAAAAAATGCAATAAATTAATTTAATTAAAATTTGTACCTATGACTATGACCCTCCAGAATGTCTGTGATGAACTAGAAGGGGCGTGTCGCTGCCCCGCTGCTGAGGCTCCTGTAGGGGGAGGTGATGACTCATCCTCTAATGAGACGTCCACTAACGGTGTCAGAGATGGTGCAGGGGGTGATGATGTAGGGATGTAGGCAGCTGCTGCCTCAGATGCCGTGGGGACAGACGGATCGTCATCTGTCGCAGAAGTAGATGAAATGGTGTACCGCTTCTTCCTTGGAATTCCTGTCATTTAATCAAATAAAATTAAGTTCAAAATATATATTTCAAAAAATTTATGCAGAAAAAAAATTAAAAATGATAATAGATGCCCAGTACTAACAAACAAAATATATATAACAATGATAATGAATGACTACAGAACTGAAACAAGTGGTTGCTGAATGAATACATAATTGTACATACAATCATTTTCCCCTTCAAACATGTCGGTATCCTGCTCCATTGCTTCATCCACTTCATTCATCCTTGCTAGACTAATATTTTCAATATCATGATGGACAAATAATTATGCTTCCTGTTGTTGATGAAATTCAATTGCAGAGGTCAAATCTTTCACTTCATCACCCATAT
This sequence comes from Viscum album, assembly GCA_963277665.1. NCBI lineage: Eukaryota > Viridiplantae > Streptophyta > Magnoliopsida > Santalales > Viscaceae > Viscum > Viscum album. The sequence goes on along the minus strand of OY728150.1, from coordinate 1,927,730,573 downwards.
CATACAAATCTCTTTGTATTACGTGAGTAACTACACTCCACCCTTCATCCACAAAATCATTCACATAATATACCATTTTTTCCTGCGATGCTAAGATATATGGATCATGCAGTTCACGATCACCAACATCCATCAAGCGAGAGAAGTTTATAGAAGTAAATTGCAAGGAATCTCTTTTAACACCTCTGATAATATCGACCCATTTGCATTTGAATAAAACAGCAAAAAAATGCCCGTGGTAGTTTAATTCAATAATATCATGCAACTTTCCATAGTATTCCACTTCAGCAAATGTAAATATACCACTATTTTGTGTTTTCAAACCCATTTCTCGATCGACTGTACGAAATCTAAAACCATTCACATTATAAGCGTCGAACTTTCTAACTTGTTTTATAGGACCTCTAGCAAGAAACTTCAAATCTTATGACAAGTCTGCTCGAGTATCAGTATTCATGATCTGAAGAATAAAAATATAATTTAATAGATTTTCAAATTGTATGTGTCAAACTAATATTCGTATTTATTGCAATATTTATAAACTTACACGTCGTGAAAACCATTCTACCAGCTCTTTATTCACAGCTTTCGTTATATCTTTTTCATTTCATGTTCAGCCTCTCATTCGTCTCTTTGTTTGTATCCTCAACTCTTCAATAAATGGATCTGCAATTTCACTATTCAGTATCACATATCTATGTGCCTGTAATAACTCCAATTCTGTCAGTGTCGCGTATGAGGTCCTCCCAACTGATCGGCCAATAGCAGGAAATATTTTTGATTTCTGATGCATTTGAGATTGAGTTGATGTGTCGTCAACACGTCCAACTCGATTAAATCTTGTCTCAATATCAACCAAATATCTGGAACAAAAGGTGAGGCACTCCTCGGTCAAATAGCCTTCAGCAATAGAGCCTTCTGGTTGAGCTTTATTTCTCACGTGTGCTTTCAAATGCCCAAGATATCTGTGAAAAATAATAATAATATTATGCATTTATTTAAATTCCAAATATTGTTTACTTAACTGGAAACATATAAATAAAATACCTCTCAATTGGATACATCCATCGATAATGAACGGGGCCTCCTAATTTAGCTTCGTCAACCAAATGCACAGTTAAATGCATCATGACAGTAAAAAACGATGGAGGAAAGATCATCTCCATTGCACAAAGGGTCAATACAAACCTCTCCTGTAGGTTGTAAATCTGTAAAGGATGTAGAGTTTTCTCACATAATTTCCTGAAAAATGTGCAGAATTGCAGTACAACAGCAGTAACTTTTTCAGGTAATAATGTACACAATTCCAATGGTAGTAACTATTGTAACAAAACATGTGAATCGTGACTTTTCAATCCATATAACTTACGATTCTTCAAATCAACACACCTCGAGATGTTACTCAAATACCCATCAGATACTTTCAAATTCTTTAAAATTCGAAGGAACGCATCTTTATCCCTATTTTTCATTGAAAAAATGGCAGGAGCATACTTTTCATTCTCATCTGGCCAGAGATCACGTTTTATGTTCATTACTTGTAAGTCTTTGCGAGCATTGAGATGATCCTTCGACTTTCCATGCTCATTAAGTAATGTGAAAATAAAATTATCACATACATTCTTCTCAATATGCATCACATCAAGATTGTGGCGCAAAGAATTAAATTCCCAATACGGAAGTTTGAAGAATATACTTTTTTTCTTCCATTGTTGCGTTCTGATTTCACTTGACGATACACTTCACACTCGTTTTCCGCTATCAGTCAAATGATGAACCTTCCCAAATTCTGTTTTAACATTTTCAAGCTGTGTCAATATTTCAGAACCGGTTAACAACTTTGGAGGTGGTCTACGATCAATGGAACCATTAAATTTTGATTCGTTAAACCGAAATCTATGAGATGCATCAAGAAATCTTCGATGACACAAGAAGCACCATTTTCTACTGTGAGGTAGCCATTTGGGCTCGAAATCAAAGTTACAAACAGGATAAGCCAAACCCGTATAAGTGTTACAACCAGATAAATTCCCAAGACTAGGGAAGTCACTAATGGTCCACATTAAAGCAGCATGCATTTTGAACATTGTTTTAGAAGAAACATCAAATGTATCAACACCGTTGCTCCATAACTCCTGCAATTCTTCAATCAAAGGCTGCAGTTATACATCAATATCATTTCCAGGCATTTGTTTTCTAGGAATAATCATCGAAATGATAAAAGATGTTTGTTGCATACACATCCACGGAGGAAGATTATAAGGGATCAAAACAACTGGCCAAATGCTATAACTCGTACTCAAAGTCCCAAATGGGTTGAATCCATCGGCAGCCAATCCCAATCGAACATTCCTAGGATCAGCTGAGAAATCTGGATGTAATGAATCAAATGTCTTCCACGATTGGGAATCTCATGGATGTCTCATTAACCCATCATTTTTATTATCTACAGAATGCCACTTCATGTGTTCGGCGGTTTTTGATGACCTGAATAATCTTTGCAATCGAGGCATCAAAGGAAAGTAACGCAAAACTTTTGCAGGTGTGTTCCTTTTCTTCTTCTCCATGAAATTATGTTCAGTCATACTTCCAACATCACCTTTTGACTTCCATCTAGAAGAAGAACATTTCTTACAATTCTGTCTACTTTAATCCTCTCCCTAGTAAAGCATACAATCATTGGGACACGCATGTATTTTTGTATAATTCAGACCAAGCTTGTTTACAACTTTTTTCATCTCATAAAACGATTCTGGGATTTTTGCTTCAGGAAATTCATCACGAATCAATTCCAATAACATGTACATTGCCTTATTTGTAATTACACATAGACATTTGATATGGTACAACTTCAGCAGAAATGAAAGCTTTGAATATTTCAAACACCCACTATACAACTCTTGATTTCCATCGTCAAATAAATCATGAAACGCATTTTCCTCACTGAAGTTTTCCCTTACATTTGGCTCCACAGAATCAAGAGGAGGATCCAATGATATGTTAAAATCTTGATCTGCTTGTGTTACAGTCTCAAAAACATCACTTGTCACGTTGCAATTTGCACCACCCTCTTCTTGTTGTTCTGATATGTTTTGATGCTCATAGTGGTGTCTTGCAGTGCCGAATGCATCATTTATGAGGTTTTGCATTTCATTTTCCATTGGAGACAAACTTGGGACCTCATTCTGTGGATTAACATCAGTCCTCAATCTTTCTGTATTGTTTGATTCTCCATGCCAAATCCAACACAAATATTGATCAGGGAATTGCTTCAGAATTAAATGTTCATAAACTTCATCTCTCTTCAACCATGTTCTAAATTTACATTTAGAACATGGACATCTTATTCTCCCTTCAACGGATCGATTAGAAATTGCAAAATCTAAAAACTCATTCAAACCTTTAACATATTGAGGTGTGTTCCTTGGTAATGTGATCCAGCTTTTATCCATGTATATCACAATGTGCCTACACAAAATATACGATAGTTTAAGATTACAGAAACATAATATAATAAAGATGAACCATTGATCATAAAGTATTCATAATATAATAAAGATGGTTCATTGATCACATTTACCACTTCAGACCAACCGAACAAGTCTGGTCCATAAGAGACAGCGTCAACACCTCATTGAGGAGAAATAAGAATATCGGGTTACACACTTATCATAACATTATCTACCCAACTATTTTTTTGGTTTCCAATGGGATATGTTTACAGAACATGAAGCACCTAATTAATTCATTATCCATGATAAGACATGTCGTTATAGACCAAATTTACACGGGAGAGAAGTCACATGGATTTTTGTAAAATAAACCATTGGAATTGAAATTGGTCTATAGGATGGGATTTAATCTATTGAACATATCTATATTCTTGGAAAGAGTTGAGGTGTAAATAATATTAAGTGATATCCCAAAGGAACCAACTGCTCAATATAAATTCCAAGAAATTACTCAAATTGTGGATGGATATTCTCACTTTTAGTAATGAATACATGAATAAATGTAGGAGAAATATATAAACCACAAAAATAAATAATCCACAATTACTATGCATGACTTTCCGTCGTTTATGAGAAGCAATCAAAGAATCAAGGAAGAACTAAAAATTACCAAAGTCGAAAGGGGTCGCGGGGGGCACTGGGGGGTGCGGGGGTCGCCGGAGGCCACGGGGGGCGTGGGGGGTGTCGGGGTCAATAAAAAAATTACACCCATGAAAATAAAATAGAGAATTCTCACTAAGCATATACCTAGGTATGAAATCCATACTATAAAACCATTCATGGAAAACCCAATACACATAATATGAAATCATACCTTCTTTAAATAAAAAAATAAAGATAAAGTGATGGTCAAGGTTTCTATAATGACATGACCTTTATTATAAGTTTCAAGACCCATTTACTAAAACTCATTCCTCCATATAAACATAAATCTTAACATCACATTGGAGGCCTCATTATTGACCTTATAATGCATCCTTGGCTTTGGTCAAATAAGAATAGGTGTAGATGTCAATATATTTTTTAGCTCATAAAATGAATCTTTTTATTTATCATCCCACTAAAAATTCACTCCATTCCAAGTCAATACTATATTTTTAATGAATATGTGAGAAAACTCCAAGATAATGCAAGAATAAGAAACCACATGACCAATGAAAATATGAATCTCAACAATATTAGTATGAATCTATTAAGAAATTATAGATTCTACTTTCTCAATATCCCCTAATATCCTAGATTTAGAGAACTCACGACCAAAAAATGTCACCTATTGATTATAGAAATAACATTTCAATATATTGGCATATAAATGATGATATCTCAATGTGTCTAAGAACATAACCAACTATTCTTCATGCTCCTCATAGGATCATGATCATACCGATATATCATTGATAAATATAGTCCCGAATTAAAAAAAAGGATAAAAAATGGTTTATCAAAGTTATAAATACATATGGTTTCTCCATTACCCTAAATAGAATTACCAAAAACACAAAATTACTATATAGTGTTTGAAATTATATCTTGGACACACCTTTAGCTCAAACCTTTAACCGCTGATAACCTAATCGATGAACAATCTTCAAAATCCATAAAGAATCTCTAAACTGATTGAATAAATCATAAATTCATAGAAAATGATACCAATTATTAAGAGTAACATGATTTAATTTATAATAGATAATATAAAATCAATAACTCACTCTTGCAATATTGGTAAAAAGAAATGGATAACCCTATGTAGACACACTCAGATTAATAAATCCATTGGATTAAAGATCTCCCAACTAAATATTTATCTATCTAATAAATCACCCAAATAGAACCTCCATGTTTCCTCTAAAAAATCCAAGATCCAACCAACCACCGGATAGCTACACCTCCTTTATAGCTCCACATATGAGACTATGATTCACAACATGTAAAGAAGGAGGTATTTTATTTACATTTTTCTGTTGTATATAATCTACATGTTGACCAATATGGGAATATAGGGGATATTAAAGGAAAAAAGTAGGATATCCCTCAAAAATATCATGTACCCCATATAAATGATAATCCATAAACATTAAATTCATTTTATAAAACATTACCTAAACCCATGGCATTTTCCTAAAACAAAATATAGATATTAAAAATTAAATAAATAATCAATATTTTCCATTAATTGTTTCCAAATATATAAACATTTCCATTTTTATAAAAAAACACCATAAAAACCCTTCTATTTTTAAAAAAGACTAAGGGATCCCTTATAAAATGATTTCAACCATGAGTACTTCTTACCCTTGAGTAGACCAACTACCCAACCATTTCTATAAACCCTACCAAATTAGATGACGCACCAATGGTTAATCTAGATTTATGTCATCCTAGTCTAACCAAATAAGGATCCCACACTAAAGTTTGAATCTTAAATAATGTCTAAGACCTCACCCAAAATCATCAAATCAATATTATCAACCATATAAAACTTCATAGAAATCTATAAATTCAACTTTTTATGAAAATAAAATAATAAAAACATATAATGGAAAAATCAGGGGGGTATGAAGAAGTATATCCCAAGTGAATGAGAAAGATCACATGGGGATCCCCCCACACCTTCCTATCATTTTATTACATCTATATATATAATCTATAATTACTATACAAATATCAAATGGGATCTTGGTACATAATATCTCTTAATTACCTAGGCTGTAATACTATTTTTTTCTTGAACCAACTTTGGGTCACCAATGACCTGGGCACTAGAGTTGGCCCATGACATACCCAAGGCACTCTCTTAATATCATTAGTCTAGATAATAGTTCTAAGGAATCATATAGGAACTCATGGGAATTGGTTTTCAAAATAAATAAAATTAAGACTTAATACTTCCACACAAAAATATAAAATAACCACTCAATAAATCAGAGGTCCATGTTTCCGTGGAATGAGACAAAAAAAAACAAATATGCAGTACCTAATTAAGCATGATGAATATACAAGGAAACTAGATCAATGGTTAATAATTAAACTAAAAACAATAATATATATTCGAGGGGTCACCGGTGGTCAAGGGGGGGCACAGAGGGGTGCGGGTTTCACCGGAGGGCGCGGGGAGTGCGGGTTTCGCCGGAGGGCTTCGCTGGAGGGCGCGGGGAGTGCGGGGGTCGCCGGAGGGTGTGGGGGGCGCAGTGGTCGCCGAGGCCGGGGGGGATCGGGGAGGGTTTGGGGAACGCGGTCGGGGAGGGGGAAAGGGTCGCGGTGTTTCTGAAAAAATTTGGGTTTCGCAGCGGTTTATTAAAAACTGCCGCAAAACCTTCACCGAAAATGTTTAGCAGCGGTTTTGTGAACCGCCGCCACAAAACCGCCGCTAAACCCAGTTTTTTTGTAGTGATGGAAGCGTCTGTATGGCATGAAAAACTTGTCTTTTAGTCTTAATATATGAATTATCTTATATATACATGGTAAATGACATTAATACCAATGGATTAAAATATTATATTACATTAATTGAAATTTTAAAATGTTGGAAATAAAAGAGGAGGAACTCCAAATGTAATTTATAATTAATTTATGAGAAGATCTAGAATTTCCTAAACTTGTAATTATTTCTTCATTGATGATATGGTTGAATAAATATCATCATACAATTTTTGTGTTTCTATATATAAGTGTATAATCCCACTAGTTTTGATCCATGTTTTCACTAAAATCTATGAACACCGATGTGGAATCATTGGGTGCTAGCACAATCGACCCCAATTGCTTGCATCATTCGTGTCTGATCACAGCATAATTATTTTATGAGGAAAAATAAATATTGATTATCACCTAATAGTTTTAGAGAATAGGAGGGGAGAGGACACTCTAGATCTCTATAACACTCTCTAAGGCTTGAGATAGTTTATCTTTATCTATTTTTCACAATAAGTGTGTCAATGGAAAGTGATTTAATTAGATATTTATTATAAAAGGTTTAGGTTTATCAATTTTCACATAGGTCCCTTTTCAATTATATAATTATTAATTGACCCTATGTATAATAATAAAAATAAAAATATTATTATTAATCACTTAAAATATTCCTCACTTAATAATATATAAATGCATATCATTTACATCATTTCTAACCATACCATAATAATATATAAATAAATATGATTTACATCATTTCCAACCAGACCATTAAGCTCAGTCCACATACCCTCATCGATATTTACCAAAACTTGAATAATGATTATTTATTTAGAAAATAAATATTACTATATTATTCATCAATAAATATTTTAAATATTATATTCATCAATCCTTTCAAATAAAAATTTATTATTATTATTCAATTCACTTGTTATTTCCAATAAATTGTGATTAAATCTTAGTGATCAAATAAACATGAATAATTATTAAAACACAAATTATGAATAATATATGTTCTAACTTTCTAAATTAAATATTGAATTTAACTAATATTACGGATACACTTAGTGTGTGACCCTATATTCCTCTTTATCAGTAGAAATAATCAGTTACCTATAAAGTCTAAGGTTAGCATCTAGAAACATGTCAAGCCACCCATAGAGAAAAATATTAATGTCATAATGACATAAAACCTACTAAGAATTCTTACTATTTAATATAATCCCTTTATCATGATATCTCTAATCAAACAGGTTACATACTAGTGTCATCAACATATGTATTTTATGTCTCTTTCTTTGAATTTTTAGAAATGAACATGCTCATAGAACACCATGTCTATGGATTTATCCAGGTAGTTCCATTCCTATAAAAGGTCCTAAGATATCAAATTCTATTAATGGGTGAAAGGAATAAATATTTTCTCTTATTATATATTAATAAAATATCTCTCATGATGTACCCACCATATCATATTTCAACATGGGAATATGTCATCATGGTTTTCATCAATACACCATAGTAATTGACTTATGATATTCACTAATGATAATATAAAATTCTAAGGACCAATACACATGTTTGTCGATTGGAACATCTAATGACACATAGAATTTGGATATATTAATAGTGGTTTCAATCTCATAAACTCCCTTCTTAGGGATTACCAAGGGTGAACATAATGAGAAGGTATCACAATGTCTTATAAGACTCCTACCCCTGATAGTATGTATCATTTGTGTCCTATAAAAAAATATCATCTGGTTATAGAACATGGGTTTAAGGAATATTGTCATAGCATATAAAGTATCTCATCATAGTAGGGAACTACTATATACTTTTGACACAACATGTATCCTTAGAACATTATCACATACTCTATCATACAGAGGAACAATCATGATGTGATAAGAAACTTTAATATTCAATACAATGAATAGATGTAATCAAGTACTTAGAAGTTGTATCTAGGGAACCAACTCCAACAAACTCCCACTTGAACTAGAGCCATCTATTAACAAACTTCTGTGCACTATCTATTATATGATACTCATGCCTATGTTGGGATAGAGCCTTCATCAGGGTTTCAACAAGTTTTCCTTTGTGGATTCTCTACTCACTACAAATTCACCGCATGGGGAAAATCCCTTAATATATGAAACTTCCAAAGTATATGTTTTTTCCTTTAATGTGACCTTGGATATTTGCATAGAGTCATTATTTCAGTGTTATCATAGTAAACTATGATAGGGTATTGACTGTTAAGCACCACATCAAACTCTTGGACAAATATTTGAATCCAAACTACTTATATGGGCATCAAAAGCTTCAATATACTCATAATCCACTATAGAATTAGTGATAACTGGGTAATTTGAACTCTTTCAGCAAACAACTCCTTTGTTAAGGAAAAATACATATCATGAATGTAACTTTAGATAATTATGATCTATCTAAAATATAGAATCTATATAACCCCTAATGAATAGATCTATCTCCTCCATACACCAAGAATATATCCTTAGTTTGCCTCAGATACATAAGGATAGCCTTAACAGTAGTATGATGATGTTCACCTGGATTAGCTTTATATCTAACCACCATTCTTAAATAATAGGCAACATCAAAACTCATACATAACATGTCATATATGATATATCCTATTGTTGAAGTGTATGGGATCTTTCTCATTATCTCATTTTCCTATTGTGTCTAATGACTCGTATTCTTGGAAAGATGTATACCATGTGATACTAGAACTAATCCCCTCTTAGATTATTCCATATTTAACCACATTAGTATATAGTCAATGTATGTACTTTGACTTAGTCAAAGAAGCCTCTTTGATCTATCATACATGATATTAATACCTAAAATGTAAGTTGTTTTGCTTAATTCATTCATGGAGAAGAACTTTCTCAATCATGACTTAACCTCTTATAAGTATGGAATATTTTTTCCAATTATTAATATGTCATCAACACATAATACTATGAAAATAACCAAAATCCCACTAAATTTCTTGTAAATGTGTGTCTCATATTCCTTCTTAATGAAAGTAAATTCTTTAATAGCTTCATCGAACCAAATGTTACATGACTGGGATGCTTGTTTTAATCCATAGATGGATCTAGTAAACTTGAATACCTGTTTGTAATTTCCTAGAGTTACAAATTCTTCTATTTGTTTCATATACACATCTTCCTAAAGGTTTCCATTAAGAAAATAATTTTTGACATCCATCTCTCAGATATCATTTTCAAGAAAATCTACTATGGAAAGAATAATTTTTATGGATTTAAACATGGAAACTGTAGAAAATTTTTCACTATAGTTAATTCCTTGATGTGGTTTAAACCATTTATCCACTATCCATGCTTTATAGGTACTAACCTAACCATCCATGTCTAAATTTCTCTTGAATTCCCATTTTCACCCAATGGGATTTATATATGTTAGGGTATTGAATAAAACCCACACATTATTTTGGTATATGTAATCCATCTCTGAATTCATGGATTTTTTTTCATTTTTCATATTCTGAACTCTCTATTACCTTATTTTAGGATAGAGAGTTGTTATTTTCAACCAATAATGAGTCACTATCTTTTGTGATTAGAAAACCATATCATTCTAGTTCTCTAACCTCTCTTATTCTCCTATACAGTACTTGTGTTTCAGGAACAAATTCTTCCACAGAGCCCTAAAGAATTTTTTCTTGTATCAACTCTTGTGTATCTTTTATATCTACTTCATCAAATTCAATCTTACTCCCACTATCTTACTTGAATATGTGTTCCCACTAAAGTAATATAGCTTTATTATCAATTATAACCCTTTTATCTAAGGGATTATATAGGTATTATCCCTTCATTTCCTTAGGGTAACCTATAAAGATACACTTCATGCCCCAAGGTGATAGTTTGTTTCTTGATCAGACCTTAGCAAACATCTCACATGCCCATGTATGAACATGTGAAAAAACAGGTTTATTTCCACTCCATAACTCAAAGGGAATAACATTTGTCACTTTCATTGGTACTTGGTTTAGTATGTATGTTTTCATGTGTAATGGATATCTCTAAAAGGATAATGGAAGGCTTTCATGACTCATCATTGACCTTTCCATGTCGATCAAGGTAGTATTCCTCCTTTCACTAACACCATTACATTATGGTGTATAAGGAAGAGTGATTTGAGGTAAAATCTCATACTCCTATATAAAATTTATAAACTCTTGGTTATAATATTAACTGCCATGACCCGATTGAAATTTATTTATCTTCTTACCGATATCATTATAAAATTCATTCTAGAAATATTTGAACAAATCAAAGGATTCTAACTTATATCTCATCAAGTAGATGTAGATTTACCTACTAAATTAATCATTAAAAGTCATAAAATATGAGAATCCACCTCGAGAATATACTTGAAAAGGTCCTCACACATCAGTGTTTACCAACTCTAGAAACATTTTGGATCTTTCACCTTGAACACTAAATGGTGGTTTATTCATCTTTCCTTGTAAATAAGAATGAAATCTTTTAAAATAGTCAAAGTAAAGATCTTGATAGATCTTTGTTAAAAACTTATCATTTCTATGACCAAGGTGGTGATGCCACAATTGGTTGTGAAATGAGTCACAGGAATTTTATTCATTATCAATTTATAATATTTAGTTTTCATAATTTAATATATAAATACCATTATTTAACTGTGTCATACCATAACATATTTTATCTTTATAAAAGGAGCAGCTCTCATTTCTAAAGCTAAAAATAAATCCATTCATGTATACACAAGAAATAGAAATGTTTTTATTGGTAGCACTAGACATATAATAATATTTATTGAAAACTAAAACCCTTAATGATGGAAATGTGAGGTGGTAGTCTCCAATGGCTAGAACAGCCATCCTTGTTCCATTGGAATCCCATAGATCCACCCCACCTTTTGAAACCTTTCAAAATATACTTGGTTACTATATTTGGATAAAAATTTGATCACTACATGAAATATATAATACCCAAATTATATATATGTGAAGGTTACACTCAATAAAGAATGCACCTGAATCTTCCCCTTATTTCTTTGGCTTGGTGAATTTCTCCTTCATGTGGTCTTACATTCCACATGAAAAACACACTACATTCTGCTCCTTTTCTTACCAATTGATCTTTTTCTTCTTGGAAGGATGGTTCTTTGGATCCTTATACTTGGAATGATCATTTGGAATATTTTCCATGTTCTTTATTTTATTATTCACCATAAGGATCATAGTTTTGTCATGACCCATGTATTTATCAACTTCTAAAATGAGAGTAAGAAGTTTTGAAAGAGTCTTCTCATTATTTATTATATTATAATTTAAAATGAAAATGGAGAAGGTTTTAGGTAGTGATGATAAAATGATATCTATGCACAAATCATCAAGGATATTAAACCCCAATATGTTTAAGTGTTCTATATATCCAATCATATTGACTACCTGAGGCCTAGCTAGCACTGAATCTCTAATTTTTCACCTGAATAGTGCGTTGGAGATTGCATATCTCTCTTGTCTCACCTTCTCCTAATAAATAAATTGAAGGTTAGAAATAATTCTATACACACTCATATCCTTATATTTCTTTTTAATCTCACTATACATGGAGGATATCATGAAACACTGGAAATCTATTTCATTATCCACATGTTTTAGGTAGAGAGATAATTCTTCCTCATGATCCTCTTTTGAAAGAGACTCAGGAAGTGGGGTTTAAAACACATATAATTTCCATTAATGGAGTAGTATAAAACATAAGCACCTATACCATTCTTGTAAATTCACACCAGTGAGAATATTATCCTTTTCTAGTATGGATCATAATAATATAGTTGAAGTCGTGTTGTTTTCCATTCCTATAATAATTAAGATTATATTAATGGTACTTCCTTGATTACTAAATCATATTAATAAAATTAAATTTTATTAATATCTCACTATTTTTTCAAAACCTAATATCCCTCACCATTGGTTCTAGAATATTTTTTTTCATGGGTATTCTAGTATTAAGGACCCATATTCCCCTTCTCATAACCCAGACATGGGCCTGGTAGGTTAGTTGAAGTGTTCTAATTAGTCATAACATGAAAGATACATTAACTAATTGTTCTTTTATCTATTGAGTAGACTCCCCAATCTTAAAATTATGGATGAATATTTCCTCAACCATTTCCTCTCAATTACACCAATTTCTGGTTAGGTAGTCAACCCTTGATGTGAACCAAGTTAAGATAACCCAAACTTCAAGATAAAATTTCTCTAATAATTTAAAGCACCATGACTTGGTTTGGTAAATAACATTAAACTATGGGTTCGAATCTAACTCAAGTAATGGAAGGTTATACTAAATTAATATTTTAGTTTTGGTATTTTGGTCCTTATGTGTAAAAAACCCAGTTTTATCTTATCATGTTCCTTGTTAATGTTAAGTGGGTTTTACTTAAGTGATTAATCATGTCTAATAAAATTTATGCATAATTTTGTTTTATTTTATTCCATATTTCATTATTGTTAATTAATTTATTAAGAGATTGTGTAGCATCCACAAACATAAATAATTAAAAATGAAACTGATATAAATAAAATATAAGTGGCATGATCATGAGATTCTCTAATGGATAATTTATATAGAGGATGATAAACTAACTCTTGAACTTAGGAGAAAACACCTTGAACTATATATTATTTCATGTTGCAACATTCCACCTCAGATCCTACATATCTCTTCGATTGGTTTCACTATAGATCTAGGACTCAGGCCACCTCCTCACTTCTAGGAGCTCCATCCTTATATAAGCTTTTACTCACATGTAGGTGAGGGGATCCAATGGATTAGATAAGAAGGGTTTACATAAAATAAACCACAATCATGCATGCCCTTACATAATAAGGATGGGGGGATGAAATTTATTCCATAATTTTAATTTACAAACAAAAATAAATTAAAACAAAACCAATCACCTACACAAGTCTGGTCTAATCTCATAATCATCCATAAAATATGAAATGAACATACATTTCCAATATATTTTCCAATTACTTTGATTTGTTCTTTAATTAAGATATAATATCATGAATTAATCCAATTAATTAAAATTATCTTAATTATATCTAAGAATCCTTGAATTATCATTATCCATAATTTAAAAAAAATAAGTATAGACTTATAATTAGAAGAAATGTCATGTACACATCCAAACTACCTGGAATGATCCTTATGCTTGTGTATTCCCTTGGAATCCAACACAAATTTCATAACAAGTAATATCATGGTATGTACTATCAAAAAAATGACACATGAAATATATGTGAATTATATTGCATGTGATTATCTTGATGCATTTATACTATACTATAAAAAGACCATGCACAAATTTTAGTTTTAGAATTTAACGGATAAATTAATTCAATATAAAATTAACAGTCCTATGACATGGCATGTACTATCAAATAAATGACACATGGAATACATATGATTAGGATTAATTATATAATTAATTCATATCTATGTTTTAAATTAAGTACACTTTTTACATAAGACTACATGGCATGTACTGGATTTCATAGTGTGTAATATCTTCTGCCTATGTACATGATACACACCTAGGGACCAGGTGTGTTTCCTACTACGGATGTGTATGAGGTACATGGTGTTTCATCTTCTTACACGATGTGTGTCCTTGGGGTTGAATAGTTTATTATTCCCTATGTTGTGTAGTATATACACGACATACTTATACCCCTCATGTTCTCTATAATGAAGACACAAGGACTACACATCATGTACACATGTTACACGGTGTGTGGTTCTTCAAACCATATGATATCTTATCTAGATATATGAATTGATCTACTTGTGTTGGATTATTGATCCATTTTTATCAGACTAGTCTAATATTTATGAAATATACAATGAGATACATAGGTACATGGTTTGTAAATTTAAGTTACATGTTTTTTCTGCTTGTGTTATCTAAATAGAACCTTTGGTTTCTTCATATTGAATTTTTGGATTCCTCTTCACTTTAACTTAACATGTTTATTGGTTATGTGAGAGAAAATGAAGAAATTGAAGTGAAAAAAATGTTATAATTTCAATAATTAATAAATATTAAGTAAAATATGTTGTAAACTGATACTATTCAATGAATGGTTAATAAATAATTATAAATTAACTATGTGACCACTCTGATATCACATGTAGGTTCTAGGTGTAGTGGAAGCAACTATATGGCATGACTAAATTGGATTTTAGTCTTAATTTATGAATGATCCAAGATATACATGTAGAATGATGTTGTGGATAATGGATTTAAAGTGTAGATTACTTAACTTGATATTTTAAAATGATGGAACCAAAAGATAAGGATCTTCACATGAAATTTATAATTAATTTATGAGTAGATCTATAATTACCTAAACTTGTAATTCTTTCCTCATTTATGGTTTAATTGACTTTATCTTATTATACCATCATTAATCTATAGGATCCAAGTACATAATCCCTATAGTGGTGATCCACATTTCATCACAATCACTAAATATTTTCGTGGTATTGACAAGTTCTAGAACAACTGATCCTAATCATTTGTGCTGTTTATATTTGATCGTAGCAAAATTATTTTATGAGAATGAATAAATATTGATGATCACTTTATGGGTTGAGATAATAGAAGGAGAGAAAAAAAATCTAAATCTATAGAACTCTCTCTAGGGATTAAGTGAGATTCTCTCTATCCATAGTTCACAACCAATGTATCTATTTAAGGTGATATAATTAGATATTTATTAGGAAGGTTTATGGTTATTAATTATCACATAAGTCCCTTGCCAATTTTATAATTCTTATTAGACCTCATGTCAAATAATAATAATACAAATATTATTATTAGTCACATGAAATGTGAATTACTTAATAATATATAAATAAATATCATTTACATCACTTACAAATGGAAAATTAAGCTCGATCCATATAACATTATTTACATTTAACAAACCTTGAATAATGACTATTTATTTTACAAATAAATATTACTACATTATTCTTCATTAAATATAATAAAAATCATATTTTCCAAACCTTGAAAAAAAATTATTTATTATTATTTTTTTAACTCGATTATTTTCTCGAATAACTTTTGATTAAATCTTAGTGATCAAACAAACTTGAATAATGATTAAAACACAAAGAAAGAATAATATTTATACTAACTTGTTATATTCAACATTGAATTTAACTGAGATTGTGGATATAATTAGTGTGTGACCCTATAGACCTATTTCTTAGTGGAAATAGGCAGAGACCCCTAAATTCCAAGGAAAATTCCTAGCAACATTACAAGAAACCTCTAAAGATTTAAGTTGCTGTCACAATGACATTCAAGCTCCTACAATTACTTACTATAAAATATAATCTCATTATCATGATATCTCTAATCAAGTAGGTTTCATACTATTGTCATCAACCTATGTGTTTGATGTATCTTTATTTTACTTTATGTAAATAAAATACCCACATACACCATTTTCATGGATTTATATAGGTCTTTCCATTCATATCAAATGGCATGTGATCTCAACTTCTAATAATAGATAGAAGGGATAAATATTTTCTCGCATTATCCATTAATGTAATATCACTTGGGACAAACCCAACGTATCCTACTTATCTGAAAGAATATTTCATCATTATTTTCATCAATATATCAAAGTATTTGACTTTTTATTTTCATTAATGATATTCTTAAATTCGAAGGACTAATACACATGTTCATAGATAGAAACACCAAATGGCACATAGAATGAGGATTTTGTACTGGAGGGTCTGTTCTCATAACCTCCATTCTTGGATATTACCAAGGGTGAAAACTATTAGAAGGTGTCTCAATGTCTTATGAGCCTACTACCCATGATAGAATGTATCATTTGTGTCTTGTCAGACAATATCATATATCCATAGAACATGAGTTTAAGGGATAATGTCATGGCATCTAAAGTATCTCATCATAATAGAAAATTGTTATGTACTTTTGAAACAACATGTATCCTTGGTGCATTATCACATACTATGTCAAGTAAAATAACAATCATGATGTGATAAGAATTTTTATTCAAGGTAATGAATAAAATTATTAAATTTAGGTTCAAGGTCACCAACTCCAACATGAACAACTTCTATATTCATAAACATATAAAGGTGTGATATAAAATTTTATTCTTTTATTGTAAAATTTTCATTTATATATTATTATTTTTGGAATTTACCTTCACATTTTTCACTCCCAAATATCACAATTTCCCTCTAATTTCCTACCCTTGTGCCTTCAATCACCCCGATCTACCATTCCCTCCCTCCATTTCCCAATCTCTCGAGCACACATCTCCTCCTAACCACCCCTCCTAGTACCCACCTACACCTATATGACTCTTCATCTACCTTTTATACTCATCCCTAGCTTTTCCTCCCCACAATAGTGTCACCCAATCCCTACCTTCCCACATTACCACCTCCCCTACCTCCCCGCCTCCACCTCACATTTATGCCACTCTGATTTCTCATCGCCTCCACCTCCCCATATCTAATCCACCTATGGTTTTTCATGTATTTTATATCCTCCCCGATTCCTCCTCCTCACCTCCATGATTATTCCATCATTACCCTCCAAACCCTAATACCTCGCAGCATCAGTTCCCAAATAATGATACTTATTTCATCGGTTCCAACTTTTACTATTAAATGATTACCATGTTCTTATGGTCTTTCATACCATTACACATATCTATGTTCCTCAATTACATTGTTTAATCTGTCTTTTAGTTGTCCTTCGACCTTGTTCTACTACCTAATGAGATCACAATTCCTTCTTCGAGTGTCTAGCTGTAACACATGGGATTGAATTTGATTCCTTATATCAATGCTCTTTTAATTCTAAATCAAATGTGGGTAGTTAAAATTTTATGTTCTTGGTGTTTCACAATTTTTAATGTTCTCAATTTTCCCTAACTAACTATATCATATTCTTCACTCCCCCTTCACCTATATCTTCACCCCCTTTTCCACCTCCCTCTCTCCTTCCATATATTCCCTAACAATTTTCCCCCTCTAAATTTTCCATATCTCCTTGAATTTTCCTCCTCACCATAACCCCAACCACTTATGTGTTCCCATTATAACCTCTACTGATTCCTAATATTCATTATTAAACATATCAATGGTCAACCCCAATATATTCTCCTCTTTGAATAATTGATTTTTATTCCACCATTTTCATATTTAAAATTTTTTCCCTCAAACCCTACCATGTAGAAAAAATATTATGTTTTTAAATGTTCAAACCCCTATTAGAATGATAAGTTAAAAAAATAATTTTTCATATGCCATTATATCATCGAATGATAAAAAAATTTAAATATATTTTTGTTAATTATGAAATGAAGGTGTTAAATTTCTGAAAGCATGTTTTTGGTTTCTATTAGTTAACTACTTATAATTTTATATTAATATCTATTCATTATAGAAACTATTACCAATTGATAATGTCATTAATTATACATATTTGGTCTTTAAGTGATCAATATATGTTGAATTTTGGTGTATGTTTCTCTTTGAAATACTACCTTTTTTATTTTTTTAACTGCTTTAGAGGCATAATGTCACAACCATTAAAGATAACAAGGAGGATCATATTGATCACAAAAAAAAATTTATTTTCCCTACAAAAATAATTTATATTTTTATGTGAAAAAGAACTATTTTATAAGCCATGTGTGCAATTCAGTTTCATCATTAGGTCTACTTATCCTGAAATAAAACCCATTTATAATGTAAATATTCTGCTATTCAATTAATGATTTTTTTTCAACACCATCTTTCTCTTCGTCCCTAACACTTATTATTTTATGATATTTCAATATTCATTAAAAATAGCTAAGTTGATCCTTTTAATAACATCTCAAACATTCAAAATCTATATGTTATTATTTTTGGAAGTTCCCTTCACATGTGTTGCTCCATCCTTTATCGGTTTCCCTCCAAGAAAAATTTCCCTATCTCGTTACCCCAATAATTTTTTACCCTCATAAATTCTACTACATACCTACTTTTTCCTCCCTGCCTCCACCCCCCCCCCCCCTCTTTTCCTCTCCTCTTATCCATTATCACCTTAAACTCACCCTTACCTCTTATCTGTTTCATATTCACTTCCACATCCCCATATCTTTCATATCCCGTCCTCTACCTCCTAACCCCTACTTCTTACCTTCATGCATATGACTTCTGGAGTACATTTAAAGGAAGATAAATAGACAACCTTCCTTCCCAAATTAGTAACCGGTACTCCTAGGAATTTCTACATGAATTATTACTTGATGATCATTCATGACTCACCATCATCACAGCACAAGAATCAGGTTAGTGATCTTCTTCTCTTCCCCTCACACAATATAAGGGAAATTGTATATTTTATTAAACTTAATTTTATTTTCCTATAAAAACACACTTATGAAAAGATTGAAACCCTAATTTAATTTATTATCCATCATTGGTGATTTTCATTAATATCTATCTACCACTGGTCATGTTTGACAGGTTTGTTCATATTACTTTCAAATACTGTTTCTCAACCACACCTTTCTCAAAATGAAACTTGGAGTATAATTTGTGAAGATATTGTCCATGTTAAAGGTATAAAATAAAAATACATAGTGTCTGTATTTATGATAGTATTCCTTTAAATTATTAATATTTCAAAAATCTATACTATTTTCATGGTTAATTAGTAGCAACCAATAATGATATAGTTAACAGTGACTTTCTTAATCAGCAGCCTATAATCATTACTTGAAATCGGTATCCTTCAATCAATAGACTACAATAATGACTTGGTTATTATTTTCATGTTTTCAATGAATTATTTTTATAATAAACTTTCTAAATGATATAATGACTTGGTTAACATAACAAATTAATCACTAGTATTTTACCTTTCCTCTTATTAATTTGATTTGGACACTTCCCATCTAACTATATATAACTATACAGTTTCACTAATTAGTCAGTATCCTTTTGCACTGTAATATGTATATTTACTTTGAAATTTAAATTAAATTTCATATAACTATCTAGTTCACTATGACTATAAATGAAATTTCAACATTCATTCAAGTTGGATGATTCTGTGTAACATGAATTAAAAAAATTTATTGGAAAGGGGATTCATTATCCGTTGTAAAGTATAGTTTCTAGTATTATTGTGTACTATCAATATTTTTATTTATGTGTAAACTACACTATCTTAAACTTTATTCTATATGTAGGATCAAAATTTAGATATATATACTTAATTATAAGAGGGGGTGAATTGTAAGTTTAAAAAAAATCATTTTTAACCTTAAGGAAAATTTTTTTAACAAAGTTAGACAAATAAGATTCACTTAAACCCTCTTTTGTAAGGTTATGGAAAAACACATCAGGTTTAATAAATATGTATAATTAAATAGTAACACTTGAATAATTATACAAGATTATACCTTAAAGCTCATAGAATTTTAAATCAGACTTACAACAATATAGAAATTATAAGAAACACTTTCTTATTGTTAAAAATTGCAACGAAAATTTAAATTACATATAAAAGAGTATAAATATTTTAACCAAAATATTAGGGTATCCAAAACACCTTGGATGAAGGTCCCTTGATTTATACCTTCAAGAAATTTTATCTTACCCACACTACAGTAATCCCTCGATATGAAGATCAGTATCTTTCTTGCTATACCAACAAACCCTTGATCTATAAGGTGGTCAGCACCTCTATTTTCCTTCAACTTGGAATCCCTCAATTAAGTAGGTAATAAAAACCTATATCTTCCTTTATCTCGGAATCCCTCAATTGTATATAGAAACAATCGGAATTGCACAAAGAAAAACAAATCTTGTTGAATATTTAATTATGTGGAACAAGTTGTTCACAACTTAAACTCTTCAAGGATTTCGCATGAAGCAATTTTATTAGAGATATCACATATTATCAATTCTCCCAAAAGTTCATAGCTACAATCATGTTCAAATGATTGGGTATTTATAGGAAAAATCTCTAATGGTTGAAATTTCCTCTAACGGTCATATTTCTCTTAAAATTTAAAAGGGACTACACAGCTAACACTTACAATGGTCATATAATAACTGATTAGATGACATCATTTGTTATAATAAAATATCATGAGAAACATTGATTATATATTAATTTGTTTATATAAAACATTATATTAAGGGAAATAGTAACTTTAAGAAAGATATAAAATATTACATTAAGGAAATATCATAACTTTAAGAAAGTTATATAATTGAATTTTTAAACAAAAGAAAAAACTTTAAGAAAGATATAAAATCAGATCTAGAAATAATTGAGAATCAGAATTAAAGAAATGAGAATCAGATTCAGAAAATTAGAAATTTTGGAATTGAGAAACCATGAATCAGATTTTCATTTTTGAGTGAATCATAATTTAATGAAGTGTGAATAGGATTCAAAATTTTGGACGATTCATAATTGAGGAAGTGAATCGGATTCAAAAATTTGAGAGAATTGGAATCAAAAAATTAAGAGAATCAGAATTAAAATTATGGATGATTTGAAATTGAGAAATATAAATTGGATTTTACATTATAAATGATTTAGAATGGAGAAACAAAAATCAGATTTTATTTTCTATCTAGTTTGGAATAGATAAATAGAAATTGGATTCTATTTTCTGCATGATTCAGAATTGAGAAATAGGAATCAAAATCAAGATTTTGAGAGAATCAGAATTGAGAAAGCAGGGTATTTCATGTTTCATTAAGGATCCTACTTATTATTTTTTACTTAAGTAAAATAATTTTAGACTTATCTATAAAATTTTTAAACAACATTCATATGGATTTCCTTATAGATAGAAATAATTATTAAGGAAATGTGTAAAAAAATTCTTATATATATAAAAAGTATTATTAAGGAAATAAGTTTTTGATTTCAAAAACATAAATGAATGAGAAAAGTAATAAGGAAACTTTTGACTCAACACTATATATAATCCACTCTTTATTTTAAATTTTACATAATATTTCTATTTATTTATAATATATAGTTTAAAATGGGATGCTTCTTTAAAATATGCATTCAATATGCTTTTATACACACTATAGTTTTAATAGGATGCCTACTTATGTGTAGTATATAGATTTAAAATGTGATTTATATTTGATAAGAATTCAATTCCACTTTAATTGGAGTTTCCTATGAAATACTATTACATTTATAAAATTCATTATCATATAAATTTTTTATACTTTTTTTCAGATTTAACACTAATACATCATCAAAAATAAATGTATTATTTACTATATATAGATAAAACCTTTTATAATAATAGATTCTCATTATTATGTTATCCTATAATTCCACTTAAATATTTTATATTTGTAAATCAAGGAAATCGATTAGTGGTTCTTAGTGTTACACTCTTTTTATTTAGATTTATTTAAGTAAAGAATTTTTTTGAACTATCTATTTTATTTGTGTAATCATATTTAAATGACCTTATTTCAATAAGAAAAAGGGTTCAAGGAACCACATAACATAAAGAATATTTGGTTCTAACTATTTGTGGAGTGGTAGAAGCTATGAAAAAATAGGACTATATATGATCACTATGATCAAGGAAGTTTCCATTATTTAATCAAAACATGTTTCTTTATATAATTTTGATGACATTTTCACTTTCCCTTTTAAATAAAATTTATTTTTAACTTATTGAAATTTAATGTAGGTATAAGCCCAAAATTAGGTATATCATATTAGGGTGTTTTATCAAGGTAAATTATAACATTTAAATTCAATCGATAGTGACTTTATTAGATGGTTTTTATCAATTTATAATTCTTGATTTTTAAATTAGTTATCATTGAACCTTATGAAATTTGATATCCTATAATTAACTTGGTAGTTTTAAATAATAATTTTCTCATGCTTAATTATTTTGAGCTAATTGATAGTATTAATGTGTAGGTGGCTCCAAAGTAATGGAGGTTGGGGATCATTTTTATCTAATAAGTGGTTTGGTGACCTCTTTAATGAGAATTTATTATTTTTTAAGGTAAAAATATCCCTATGTAGTTTCATTGTGAATATAATTTCAAATACCTAGGTTGATTTAAACAAACTCATTTTATTTTATTTTTGTAGATGTGTTTATTTAATCTTTCATATGATATATTTATTATTATTTTAACCTCGTTTTACAAGTTAATATGATATATCCTCAAACATAAATCTTTTTTTTATTTCAATTGTTCAATTTATAAAAAAAATTATCTATTATATCCAATTTCAATTTTAACTAAATATAAAAAACATTTCTCTCCATATTATTTTATTCATAAATAACTGTTGAATTATACATACATTTTAAGTTAGTAATTGTATTTACCTTATATATCAATGAATCTTTCTTCTCATTACTAAGTAAACCTATGGTGTTGTGTAGTGCTCTTAAAGTAATCATGTTCTTACAACCATGACACCTTTTATTCACATTAAAACTATGGTAGATGGCAAGACTTGTTGTTAGAATTTCATTAGTTTGATTGGTCATTGATATGATGAAATATATATATTCATTTCCATTATATGTAAATTTTTCTTAATATGTGGCATATATAGATAGATAGAGATATATATATAATTTCATCATTTTTATAAGATTTTATTTGTATATTTTCAATCTTTTTATAATAGTGACGTGTAGTTTGGTAAAATTATCACTAATTTTACCATTATTTGCATTTTATATGAGTATTATTTATTATTAAATATTATATTTTAATAAATTTATCATATATTTTAATTTCCATTAAAATGGATAACAACATGACGTATATGATTTAATATTAAATCCTTCATTTTTATTCCATTTTACATGCATGCCCCATATATTATACTTCTGATTTCAGTGTTTATGATTTTCTTTATAACAGTTCATTATTATTTCTTCCCTCTCTTTAAAGTTAGTATATGTAGTTTTAATAAATATTTGTTTGCAGTAATATTTTTTTACTTGAAACTGCATGGGTGTGATTTTATTGAATATTTTCTAACATGTAACTATAAATATATGATTTTATTCTTTTGATTTTAATTTTCTTATAAAATTTCCTTGGAGTTGTTTTAGATTTGGCCATAAATAATTTTTCAGGGTTAGTTTCTTCTTTTATATAGAATATTTTATTTTCACTATCATTATATTTCAAATTTTCATGTTATTATTTTATTTGTGAACATGTTTAGAATGAGAACACTATTCTATATGTGATTTGTTTTGGAAACCATTTTAGGAACACTATATAAAACATCATATATATCCTTCATATTTTATAATTTATGCTCATAATATGTTATTTCACCAATAGTCACTAAGATTCTATAATGTAATATTTTAGACACTCATGAACTGTAGTGTGAAGACTGGACTTCACTTGTTTTAAAGTTTATTACCTATGCACCTTCCAATTGATTTCTTATATAGCCATGCTCACTATTTTATTATTACATTTTTATACTGTAAGATACTATCACACTATCCTCTCTTTCTCATATTTTGTTCATCATTCTATGAGACTTCCATGCCTATTTATTCATGGATATAATTTCAAATTGGATAACATTCAGTGATAATAATTTCTAGGTTTCTTTTAATTGTAATTATTTTGGTCAATGTTATTTCATCTTAAATTTTTTCTTTTAATGGAAATTAATTGGCATATTATTGAGTATGGAAGTTTTTTTACTAGATTTATATGTGTTGTTTATCTATGAGACTTCTTTCAAAGTGTTTTTTACTCTTCTATCGGATTCAGTAGCACTAAATTTATATGTCACATCTCTAATGATTTATTTCAGTTATTAAGAAATTTAATTTTGGTTGGGGAATGATGTTTTATAAATTTCAGATAGATTCACAACCATGCACTGTCAAGGTATAAATATCATGTGTTGGTCAATATTGAGTATATTGTAATGTTATATAGTGATGCAAGTTGAAATATCTCACATGATATATAATATAAATGTTAAGTCTATCTAAATTAATGAGATTGTGAGTTTTTTTCATGGAATTGTTTGAAGAACACCTCAATGGACTGATGTTAATGGAAATTATTGATTTTAAATACATTGAATAAATTGTGTGAATATTATGATATTGGTTGATGAAATGTTAATAATCTTTCCTGATTTAATTTTTTCATGTTTGGAAATTTTTCTTCCTTTACCTTGGATTCTCCTTCATAAATTTTTTATAGCTTCGGTCATGTTAACAAGAAAATCAAATAGGTTACCAAAAAGGGACCTTAACAATGAATATACATATTATTAAAAATATATTATTTGTAACATTGAAGCTAAAATATTATATAATTATAAAAAAATAGAAATGATTATACAAATTAATATATTAACTACTATATTGTTGTTTCTATAATAATATTGAATATGGTATACTGATAATATTTTACTAATAATATGTATAATCATTTTTATATCTTCAAGATATGCAGTTATACTATAATATTAATTTTCATTCAATTCGTTATTGAATTCAAATCATTAATATTATAATCATTAATCTATATAAACTTCAAAATTGATTATATGAAAGTACTTTGAATTTACAATAATAATATTTTACTCAATTGCTTGATTGTTTATGTTTTTCCTTATAAAAATATTATATGAAATACATGATGTAGATTTACTATCTAATTTAGAAAATTCGAGTAATTATTAAGTAGCTCCTTCCTAACACATGTCTATCACTCCATTCATTGTTTTATATCAAAATTTTCACTGAATAAAATAATGCTAACTAAATTATTCATCTACATATCTGGGGTTCCTTCCCTTAAATATTGATTTTAAATATTTAAAATTATAATACCTAATCTATATTTTTGTTATATTGATGATATGATAGTATTTTTAATTTATAACAATAATATTTTCCTACAATGTCTAATTGTTAATATTTTTTTCTTTCATATTTTTTGTTTATTAACATTTACATTCCTTTATATGTATACAATTTTTTTAAACTATTAATCGGGTAGTTGGATTTTTTATTTTTATTATATGATTCTTAATGTATGTTTTTAGGGGTTTATTTTTTAAATTTATTGAATTTAAACAATTTTCAATATTTATTCATTTAATAAAATTCTATATAAGTATCTCATTTGGTATTTACATTACAAAAATCTTAAATCTATTTGTATCGTGTTTTTTCAAGTTTATTAAATTTATAAAATGTAAAAATTTCTTATGTATAGAAACTTAACTTCTATAAAAAAATGAACATGTATTCAAATAGTAAATCTACACAAATTACTTATGTTTGAAAACTGGATGTTTAGATAAACTGTATATGTATAAAAACTATATATATATAATCAAGAGAATTTTTATTATAGAGTTAATATAGTGATGTATTTACTAGAGCTAAGATATATATATAATGACCCTATCATTTTATACATATTAATTCATGATTTTAAGCATAATTAACCATCAAATACAAACCAAGGATCGTAAAGTATAGTGTCTTTGGATGTTTAGGTACATAAAACTGAAAACATAAAAATAGAATAAAACATATTTATATTAATCATTCATAATGAGCTCATAACTTTTTTTGATCCCTTACATCTGTATAGGATAACCTGGGGAATATATAGAAAAAAGTGATTAGTTGAAAATCCTAGTAAGGAAATAAAAATATGAATAAAGCATAGCACATGGGTTAGAAGACATAACATGATGACATAAAAAGGAATGGAACATGAATAAACACAAGGACTAATAACATGTATAAAATGGGATCATGTAATCATGGAATCATATGAATGTGACAATAACATAAAGCGTGACATAATCATGAATCAAGGATAACTTCCAAGACCATTTCACATAGAGTATCATGGGACAAGGCTAACAGCCAAGACCATTACACATGGCGGACCAAGTCCCATAAAGGAATCGGGTTTACTCTTTGTCCCAACATTACGTCTCATGATACTAAACATTACCAATGCATTAGAGCACTATCTGGGTTTACCCTTCATAACATGTTTGTGCATATTTGTGCCACATGAAGAACTAAGCATAAGGGATACCCAAGGAAAGAATTGGGTATCATAATCACGTCATAAGGCATAAAAAGAGGGAATATCATAATGGTGTCCATTAAAGAATGTATTTAAATAATACATGGACCATTATAAGGTAAAATAGGCATAGATCATGATAATTGATGTCAAAATGAAGTGAAAACATGTAAAAATAGTGTTTAAGAAACATTAGAAATGAAAACATTTTAGTGTGGTTTAAGGAAAATATTAAAGTGCATTTAAAGTAAAAAAGGAAAAATCTATTATATAAAACCAGAAATGAACCAAGATATATTTTCATGATAAAATGATTTATTGTATAAGAATAATTGGGGCATAAAATAGATTATTTATGGTACTTGAAAATGGGTATGAAATTGGAAATTTCCCTTTAATCGGGTTTTCTTATCAGGAGGAATTGAGAAGGGAACCTTATAAAATTATATATTTCCCCATAAAATAAATAAGATTTGAGATAGGATAATATGATTATAACATACACACATAATTTAGTATATTTACATAATAATAATTAATAATTACATTGGGGTAAAGAGAGAGGAATCGTAACTCAAAGGAAAAATGGGGGGTTCAGAGAGAATCTCTTACCTTACGTCTGAAACTATTTTTCCCTTGTACTTATTATCCTGGATAATAAAATTAAGTCCATTAATTAATTAATTAATAACCTATTTTACATCTGTTTTATTTATTATTATTTTATTAAGTTTATTTATGGCCTTTTCTATGAGTTATAAGATTCAATTTCATCGTTCTGAGAGTATTAGTTTCATGATTTTATGATTAGTTCCCTTGAGTTTAATTATGGGAGTTCTTGTCAAATGGAAGAAAAACTCAAGAAGTGGAATTTATTGATATTTATTCTCTTGTATAATTTTAAATGGTTCTATGTATACTTTTTTTTACAGAAATGAGAATGATTCATTAGATAAAATGTTAATGATGATTGTTAGTTTATTTTCATGAATTTTTTATCATCACGAACTAGTTTTGTTTTATTATTTAGTATTATGCTTATATACTAGTTCCATAACATTAAATAAGTTTTAATATACATTTTAAAATATTTTTTAACTATTATGATGGTTTTATTACCAACCCTAAAGGTGTTACTAGAAAACAAATCATCATCCATGAAGGTGGTGAATCAATACCCCGCGGATAATGTTTTCATTTTTAGAACAAAAGGGTAAGAGAAGAGAATTGGTGGTGGAAATATCATTAACATAATAAAATTATAGTATATATATGATAATGGAATTATCATGTTACATGGTAAATGGTAGGTGAGGATATGACAAGAAAGAAAATATATTGAAAAGAAATTAAAAGAAAATAAATGAGGATTTTACCTCTTGAAATTATTCTCCTTGAGAACCCCTTAGGGAAATTGGGTTTGGTCTTTTGTTGAGGAAAAATAGACATGGGGTAAATAATTAGAAATAGGATTGGATATAATTTGTACAAGATTCAAGGATTTAGTGGTGTGAGGGGAAGGGGTGGTGAGGGTGATATTTATAGGGGATGATAGGGGTATTTTTGGATTATTTTATTCATTTGTTCATTATTTTGTATAAAGATAAGAAATGGTATTGATTCTTGTGACAAATTAAAGTAACTAGTGTATGTGAGTTCAAACTAATTTATTCTTACCTCATCCATACATCATCCATGACTCGATAATTTGAGTATTTGTTAAATACTGTAAATTATCATATTTCACTATAAAAAAAATTCAACTATTTTATAAAAAAAATAAAAAATTCACCCCAACCATTTTTCAATGTGTATAATTAAAAAAACAGACTCCAATTTATGAAAATTATTTTCTAAATAAGAAAAAAGTAATTTTTAATCAAAAACGTTATTTATTCAAAAATACCGATTTTAAAATTATAACTAATTTTATGAAACTTTGAAAAATTAATTAATGTATTAAAAAATTATCTTATAATCATAAGGAAATAAAATATTAATTTATGAATTTATTTTATGAAAATGATTTTTCTTTTAAAAAATATATATATTAATTATAAAATTGTAAATAAATAGTTACGCTTTACAAAAATACCAACACTTAATTTATCATTTTTAAAACATTTATTTACTTATATAAAGATATAAATATATCATATTTTCATTTATAAGATACAAAAATTTTATTTATACTTTCGTAGGAGAGGCTATTATTCTATTGGTTAGTTTACTATTCCTAATGGTCATATTACTATTCCAACAGTCAAGTTACTACTCCATTGGTATAGGTTCATTAACTTCTAGATATACCTCTTATTTCATTAATTCTTTATTTATAAAGTTTGTATCATGTTATCCATGTGATTTTATGTGTTTTATACTATATGACATAATTATAAGAAGGGAAATTTCTTTGATAAAAGTTTGGGTTGTTACATTCTTCCCCCCTTATGAAATTCCATCCTCAAAATTTCATTTTAGTTTCTAAGTTGAAAACAAGTGAGGGTATTTATCCTTCATTTCTTTTTATGGTTCTCATGTTTCCTCTTCATAATTATTGTTCCTCCATAGTACTTTGACTAGGTGAAGTTTCTTTTTGCATATAAATTTATCTCTAAGGTCCAAGGTATTCACTATATTCACCTCATAAGATAGATTGTTTTCCAATTATACCACATTTGAATGTAGTACATGTGAGGGATCTGGTATAAACTTTATCAAGAGGTATATGTGAAATACATCATGTACTTGATACATGGTTAGTGGAAGTTTTAGTTGACAGGCCATAGATTTGTCATGATTGATAATCTTTAAGGGGATGGTGTACCTAGGACTCAGCTTTCTTTTCTTCCCGAATCTCACGATCCTCTTCCATGGAGATATGTGGAGGAATACCATGTCTCCAAACTTAAACTCTAGGTCCCATTGATGATTTTCTACATAGCTCTCCTTTCGACTTTGGGAAACCCGAATATACTGGTGAATGGTTTTCACCTTTTCTACCATTTCTTCAACCATTTTAGGCCCCATCAACTTCTGTTCACCGACTTTATCCTAGCATGTCGGTGTTCTACATCTTTTCCCATAAAGGGCTTCATATAGATAAATCTGGATGATTGAGTAGAAACGATTGTTGTAGGGGAACTCTAATAGAGGTAGCTGTTGGTATCATCCTCCCTTGAAGACCATAAAACATTCTCTCAACATGTCTTCTAGTGTCTGAATAGTCCTATTAGATTGGCCATCAGTTTGAGGATGATAAGTCATACTGAAGTTCAGATTAGTGTTTAAAGCATGCTGAAGACTTTTCCAGAACTTAGAGGTGAATCTCAGATCTCGATCAGAAATAATCGATATTGGTACTCTATGAAACCTTGCCACATATTTGATGTATATTTTTGAAAGATTATTGAGTGAGAAGTCCTCTTGAATTGCGATGAAGTGATTTGTCTTTGTAAGACAATCCACAATGACTCATATAGCATTATTTCCTATTAATGTCTTTAGAAGTCTAGTGATAAAGTTCATTGTGAGTAATGGTTAAGTCATCACTTTAGAATTTTTCTTTTCAACATTCACTTGTTGACATATCTAGAACTTTGATGTATATTCAGTGATATTCTTCTTCATATTGTTTTGATAATAGTTATCTCAGAGATCTTGATACATCTTTGTACTCCCCAAGTGAATAGAGAAATTTGAGTTATGTATATCATTCAGAAGCTCTTTATTTATCTATGGATTGGATGGTACACATAATTATGACCTAAATCTTCTAAATCCTTCCTCATAAATTTTAAACTTTGAGTATTTTCGTTTTCTGATAGCTTCCACCTTTTTCTAAATTTTCACATCATTTCTTTGAGAATCCTTTATTTTTTCCACAAGGTATGGTTGAACAATCATTTGAGAAAGGATTGATGATGTTCCTTACTTAATTATTCTCATGTCCATACTTTTTAAATCTAAAAAGATTGTATCCTTCTCAATTCTCATTATTGATAAACTTCCAAGATCCTTTCTACTTAGAGAAACTGCCACTTTATTTACTTTATTAGGATGGTAGTGGATTAAGCAGTTATAATTTTTGATGAGTTCTAACCATATTTTCTTGCGCATATTAAGATGATTTTGTGTGAATATATATTTTAGGCTCTTATAATCAAAATATATTTCACGCTTCTTCCCATAGAGATAATGCCACCAGATTTTTAGTGTGAAGATCATAACCACCAACTTCAGATCATCGTAGGATAGTTTTTCTCATTAATTTTAAAATTCCTTGAAGTATAGGATATCACTTTATTATTTTACATCAGTACACAACATAATCCCTCTTTTTATCATATTTTTATACCACAAATATTTCCCCACTTATTTGTAGTGTGAGTTTGGATGTAGTGATAAGCCTCTTTTCAACTCTTTGAAGTAGTCTTAACATTCAATGGTCCAGACAAACTTTACTCCCTTTTGATTTAGCTTGGTTAATGGGTTTTAAAATCATGATAAGTTATTAAAAAATCATTGTTAATACCCTGTTAGACCAAGGAAACTATGGATCTCTATTATATATTTTGGTTTGGGACACTCTCTGATTGTCTTTGTCTTAGAAGGGTCCATAGATATTCCTTTATTGGTGATAACATGCCCCAATAATGATACTTCCTTCAGCCATAACTCAAATTTACTATAATTTTCATAGATTTTATCCCTTCGCGGAGTTTTTAGCATAATATTTGAATGCTCCTCATGCTCCTCCTTACTTTTGGAGTATATCAAAATATCATTGATAAAGACTACCACAAATTTTTCAAGGTAATCTATAAAGACCCTATTCATTAAATCCATGAAAATTGTTGGATCATTAGTGAGTCTTAATGGAATCACTATGAACTCATAGTTTCCATACCTTATTCTAAATGATATATTGGGAATTTCTTCATTCTTTACCTTTAATTAGTGATATCCCTACTGAATCTCTACCTTAGAGAAAAACTTGGTTCCACATAGTTGATCGAATAAGTCATCTATCAGTGGCAGTGGATACTTTTTCTTTATCATTATTTTTTTGAGCTCATGATAATCAATGTAGAGGCAAATCAATCTATACTTAATATTGATGGAGAGGACTGGCACACCCCATGGTGAAGCATTCGGTCATATAAAACCCATGTATAGATTCTTTTGTAACTGATTATTCGATTTCTCCAAATCAATGGTGGTCATTCTATAAGGTGTCTTTGAAATAGGAATAGATCCAGGAATAATTTTAATCAAGAACTCAACCTCTCGTTCAAGAGGAAGACAATACAATTCTTCATGAAACACATCATTGTAATCCCTTACAATGGTCATGTATTCGAGCATGATTCTCTCCTTTGTATCAGTCATTTGAGCTAGATTTTCTTGATCATAAGGAAATAATATCCACACTTGAGATGATGATTCTTAAGAAGATTCATCCTCCTCCTTACACTTGTACAGAATTGTAGGATGCATCAAGATGTGAAGAGTGATCTCCCTTTCCCGAAAGTTGATGTGGGATTTATATAAAGATTTTCAATACATGCCCAATATAGCATCAAAATACACCAAAGGAAGTAAGATAAGATTTTATGGGAGGTTCAGTACATAAACATTAACTGGGTAGGAGTAATATACATTGGATGAAATAATTTACCTATTTTTTATTCTCACTTATAACTCAACCTCCATATTTTGAGGTAGTTTTTGAATAGTTCTACTCAACTTGAAAGATATAAAAGAATTCATAGAACTATAATAAAATTATATGTTCTATATTCTTGAATGAATAACCAGCGTACCTATCACCACATAATTTTTGGGATCCACCTTAGTAGTAGTGATAGAATATTCCCTTCCTTATTTCCTTGGTGTTGTTGGTGGTGATTGATTCCAAAAACCCTTAGCTTGGGTATTTGGATCGAAAAATACCCATGTTCCTTGCACTTGAAACACTACACTATAGGTTGAGTGTTGATATGAACCTTCCTTTCTTCCTCCATGTTTATGGTATTCTTCATATCCCTTCAGAAATTATTATCCAGATGCCTCTCTATTCCACATTTAAAGCATCTCCTGGTTCTTTTTAGACAGTTCCCAAGATGCTTCTTCCCATAATTTTTACACATAGGATTTTGGGTTTTATTTCCATAATGGGATTTATCTATTGATCCTCCCATATTAAACTCTATTTTTCGATTTTTTAGATTTGGGGCCATGAGACCACTGAGAGTATTTGGTATCCATTTCAACCTTAAGGGAATAATGAACAATCTTTTCGTAACTATCAAAGTCTTGAATCGCTAATGATTTTTATAGAAACATCTTTAGTCTTCTAAATAAGAAATCCACCACACTTTCAGTGTTCATGAAAAATTCATAGGAATATCTTTCAAGTCTTGTAAAGTTTTATTCATACAACCTGATAAACTTATCTTCCTTTTTCTTCAGTCTAAAGAACTCCCTATCCATCTTAAGACAAAGAGTCTGGGGAAAATATTTATTGAAAAATATTTTCTTTAAATATTTTCATTCTATAGAATCAATTTCCTCATTGTAATTCATGTTCTTAATCAGTGTCCACCACTGATCAACTTACCCATCAAAATGATAGACCGCAAGAATGACTTTCACTTCTTCTGATCACTAAAGGACATAAAATATATTTTCAATGGAGTTAATCCATTTTTTCATGATTATGGGATGAGAAGACCCACTAAACATGGGAGGCCTTTTTACATAACAGATTCAACTAAAACTTGATATTTCTTAGAAGAAGGAGGTCATTCCACGTGATTTAAGTTATTATTCATAACTTGAGTTAGTTTTTCTATTACTTTCATGAAGTTTTGAGCTCATGTCCCCATCATATTTGACATTTCATTACGTAAATCTCTACATTTTCTATCACATTAGTTGTCGACACGAGTTCTACTATTTCCAACCATTAACTAAGAAAAAGAGAGTATAATTAGGGGGTATTGAATACTTAGCTAATAGGCATATAAAAAAGGAAACACTGAACATAGAAGGATAAACTTGTAAATGGAAAGTATATCCTATCTTGTGATCCCTTAAGTTTCAATATATGGTATCCATGGTGATAGAATTATCCCTTGGATTCTTAGTAAAGTTTTTTAGTCCTAATCTCCAAAAATAAATAGACCTTGCTCTGATACCAACTATAATGACCCTATAATTTTACACATATTAATACATGATTTTAAGCATAATTAACCATTAAATACAAACCAAGGATCGTAAAGTCCAGTGTCTTTAGATAATTAGGTACATAAAACTGAAAACATAGAAATGGAATAAAACATCTTTATATTAATCATCCATAATGAGATACTAACTTCCTTTGATTCCTTACATCTGCATAGAATAACCTGAGCAATACATAGACAAAAGGGATGAGTTGAAAATCCCAATAAGGTGATAAACATATGAATAAATCATAGCACATGGGTTAGAATTCATAACATGGTGACATAAAAAGGCATGAAACATGAATAAAATCATGGAATCATAACATGTATAACATGGGATCATGTAATCATGGTATCATAAGAACATGGAGACAATATAAAACATTACATAATCATGATTCAAGTCTAACATCTAAGACCGTTACACATGGAGGAGCATGAGTCAAGGCTAACTTTCAAGACCATTGTACATGGTAGACCAAGTCCCATAAAGGAATTAGGTTTACTCCATGTCCCAACATGACGTCTCATGTGACTAAACATTACCCAATGAATTGGATCACTATATGGGTTCACCCATCATAACATGTTCATGCATATGTGTTCCACATGAAGAATCAATCATAAGGGTTACGCATGGAAATAATTGTGTATCATAATCATGTTATATGGCATAAAAAAAGGAATATCATAATGGTGTCCATGAAAGAATGGATTTAAATCATACTTGGACATTCATAAGGGAAAATATAAATATATCATTATAAGTTATTTCAAACTGAAGTGAAAACATGTGAAAAGAGTTTTTAAGAAACATTAGAAATGAAAACATTTTACGACGGTTTAAGGAAAATATTAAAGAGCATTTGAAGCGAAAAAGACATAATCTTTTATATAAAATTAGAAATGAACCAAGATAGATTTTTGTGATAAAAATATTGATTTTATAAGAATAATGAGGGATTAAAACATATTATGGATAATACTTTAAAATGGGTAAGAAATTTGGAAGTTCCTTTTAATTGGGTTTTCTTATCGAGAGGAATTGAGAAGGGAACCTTATAAAAACATGTATTTCCCATTCAAATAAAGAAAAATTGAGCTAGGAACCTATTCTTGGAACATATAAATAGAATTTAAGAGAGGTATATAATAATAATTAAGAATCACATTGGGGTAAAGATAGGGAAATCATGACCTGAAGGAGAGATGAGGGGTTCGGAGAGAATTTCTTGCCTTATGTCTGAAACTATTCTGCGCTTGTACTTAATGTCTCGCATAATCAAATTAGATCCATTAATTAATTAATTAATAACATATTATAAATTTATTTTATTTATTATAATTCTATTAAGTTTATTCATGACCTTTTTGATGAGTTATAAGATTCAATTTTATCATTCTAGAAGTGTTCGTTTCATGATTTTATGATTGGTTCCCTTGAGTTTAATTATGGGAGTTCATGTAAAATGGAAGCAAAACTCCAGAAGTGGAATTATATGATATTGATGATCCTACATAATTTTAAATGGTTACATCTATCATTTTTTTATATAAATGAGAATTATTTATTAGATAAAATGTTAATGATAAACGATAGTTTATTTTGGTGAATTTTGGATCATCACAAACTAGTTTTGTTTTATTATTTAATATTATGAATATATAATAGTTTTAGAACATTAAATAAGTTATAATATATATTTTAAAATGTGTTTTAACCATTATGATGGTTTTATGCCCAGCTTTAAAGGCGGTATTAGAAAATGAAAAATCATCATCCACGAAGGTGGTGAATCGACACCTCACAAACGGTGTTTTCATTTTTAGAACAAAGGGGAAGAGAAGAGAAATGATGGTGGATATACCATTAACATAATAAAATTACATTATATATATGTTACTGGATTTATCATGTTGATTTGTATAGGGGAGGTGAGGATAGGATAAGAAAGAAAATATATTGAAAATAAATTAAAAGAAAACAAAAGAGGATTTTAACTCTTGAACTTCTTCTCATTGAGAATCCCCTTAGGGAAATTGGGTTTGGTATTTTGTTTAGACCAAAGGTTATTCGACATGGGGGATACTTGGGAAGATTATTGGGTAGAATTTAGACAAGCTTCATGGATTTGGAGTTGTGAGGATAAGGGGTGGCGAGGGGTGGTATTTATAGGGGAAGAGAGGGGTGTTTTTTTGATTATTTTATTCATTTGTTTATTATTTTGATTTGTGATAAGAAATATTGTTGATTCTTGTGACTAATTATAGTAACTAGTGAATGTGATTTTGAATTAATGGGTCCTTACCTTATCCATTCATCATACATGACTCAATAATTCAAGTATTTGTTAAATACCATAAATTACTATATTTAACTATTCACCAAAAATTCAACTATTTTAGAAAAATCACAAAAAATCACCCCACCCATTTTTCAATAAGTAGAATTAAAAAAATGGACTCCATTTTATGAAACTAATTTTCTAAACATGATAAATTTAATTTTTAATTAAGAAAATAATTTATTTGAAAATACTGATTTTAAAATTATAATTGATTTTATGACACTTTGAAAAAAATAATTAAGGTCACAAAAAAATTATCTTATAATCATAAGACAACAAAATATTAATTTATGAATCTATTTTGTAAAAATAAATTTTCTTTTAAAAAAATATTTTAATTAT
The DNA here is from genome assembly GCA_963277665.1 of Viscum album. NCBI lineage: Eukaryota > Viridiplantae > Streptophyta > Magnoliopsida > Santalales > Viscaceae > Viscum > Viscum album. The sequence continues at coordinate 1,927,693,476 of OY728150.1, read as the reverse complement.
AAAATTGTAAATAAACATTGATGCTTTACAAAAATATCAACACTTAATTTATCATTTTTAAAACATTTATTTAATTATATCAAAATATAAATATATCATATTTTAATTTATAAGATACATAAATTTTATTTATAATTTCATAAGTGATGTAAATACTCTATTTTCCAGTTAATTATTCTTAATGGTCACATTACTATTCCAATAGTCAAGTTACCATTTCATTGGTATATGTTCCTAAACTTCTAAAATTACCTCTTATTTTATTCATTCTTCATTTATAAAGTTTTTATTGTGTTATCAATGTGATTTTATGTGGTTTATACTACATGAAATAATTATAAGAAAAGAAATTTCATTGATAAAAGTTTGGGTTATTACAATATATATATAAAATATTACCAAAAGGGATTTTATAATACAACATAGAACATAAATTGTTCACTATATTTTCTATTGTAGTGATGGACTCAATTGGACAACTGCTAGACTTCGGTATGTGTTTTTTATATGATGTATATTATTCTATATACAAGTTATGTATTGGATTTATCAACTCAACATTCTGTAATATACACACATGCATACATACATACATGCATACATATATACATACATACATATATATATTATAATGAAACTAAGACCATAATTTCCCAAACTTTGTTAATAAAGCTAGTCTAAGTTAATCCAATTAATACAGAGACACATATGTTATTTGTAGTAGTGATATTAGTATATACATTTGAATGCATGTATGTATGTATGTAATTTGTGTGTGCACGCATATCAGAAATATATAATTGAAAAATGCATATATATATATATATATATAATAAATATATAAACTGCAGAATATATATCTCTGTTTGTGTGTACACGCGTGCACACATGCTTGTGTGTTTGTGCGTAAAAGAGAACATGTGTATGTGTGTGTGTTACATGATGGTGTCTAATATTCTATAATATATCCTTATATTTGTGAACTTGGTGTTAAAATTTATCATTTTTTAGCTATACAATCATTAAAAATGAATAAATCATCGTGTGCATATTGTTTTTATAGTGTTAGTGTGTTATTGGACAAATATTACTGATATCATTAGTACACTCTTAAAAGAAAAATCATATACACGAATTTAGTACACTATTATCATATTGTCAATGCACTATTACATAACATAACTGTCACGACCCACCTTCACCAAGATGAGGGAAGGGACAGCAGATTTTCAAACCCTTCCTTCTTCTTGGTGAAGGCGGATCATGACAGAATGGTATTAGAGGTGAGGTTGAGAGATAGGATGGAGTTCGGAGTTAGGCATGGTGAGGATTGCATGGGACAGTAGGGAAATAGTGTTAGGATATCTTGTTTTGTGAAATAGCCCAGGGAAGACCGGTTAGGACGTGGGATTTTAGGTGTAACGTCCTGACCCCACTAGACCGGAGTCAGTGCATTACTAATTACATTGGCATGATTACAAGAAATCAAATCCTAAAGGACTGAGTAGTTTAGTAGTCTTGAAGAAACTAGATACATACATTTAACTCGTATTATGTTGGTAAAGGTAAAAAACAACACATAACAGCAACTAAAAGACCGCATCCATGAGAACTCAGTAAATGGTCTCCTCTTCATAACTTGTTGAAGGTAAACAAATGAAAGGGGTGAGATCAAATGATCAGTAAGGGTTAAAAATAGCAGAAGAATGAATCAATAATAACTGAATCATAAACAATTAGGCATATTCAATATGGCATGGTGAATAAATTAAGAACACGTGCCTTTAATAAACTAAGAATGAAACTACATCCATAGGTTTTGTCATAATGAAAACCTCATGGATAGTAATAACTGAAAATGAACAAAGAGAATGATTATTAATTGGACGTAATGTATCTAGAACATGATACCACAATACCATCGAAATGTTTTAAGTCTGTGGGTATAAAATTGTCTGATTTTTTGAAACAAACTTGAAGGGTTTTTTGCCAACTAATTTGTCTCATGAGACCTATCGATACATCGAGGGGCTATAGCAGGCCCCACCTGTCACTGCATGTCCAAAGAATTCTTTATACATAGATTTAATACAAGTAAAATATGCCTTCTCAATATCTGTATTTATTTGAGGATACAGATTTATCAAAGGATGTTGACATAAATAAAGATACTTTTAAATGATGCCATTTAAAAATTCTTGAAAAAATAATCCTTAAACATTTCAAAGTGTCCCATACCACCTTGAAACATTCAAATAATAATCCCTTTGAATTTTATTAGAATAAGGAGACTATCTATATGATATAACAAATGGTATACATTCACTACAAGAAATAAATATGTGGTGAACAAGTCATATATCTCAAAAATTTGGTGAACAAGGCATATATCTCACAAAGTTAAAGTGTGAGGAGAAAAATCTATTTTACTTTGGAAAGAAGAGTTCTTTTGGTAAATCATTTTTATTTTCCACAAATATGGTTTTAAAAATGTATATCCCAGAAAAGAAAAGTTTAGGAAATTGAGATTACATTTGAGTCAAAAATGATGTTCTACTGAAGTGAAATCATGTAAAAAGTGATTTTAAATAAGCTTTAGAATTAAAACATTTTAGGGCGGTTTAAGGAATTCATTAAAGAGATTTTAAAGTACAAAGGAATTTTTTATTTCATAAACCCATAAATGAACCAAAATATAATTTTCATGTTAAAATGTATGATTTAAAAAGATAAACATGGCTTAAAATAGATTATAGAGTGAACATCAAAATAGGTAATAATTTTAGAAGTTCCTTGAATCAAGCTTGCATTTCGAAAGAAGTTTTGAAAGATTATTTTAAAACATGTAACTTCCCAAAAAATAAAGAAGGATTATGATTGGTACACATATATAGGACATTAACACAAAATTTATGAGGATTACATAAGAATAAATAAAAATTTCATTGAGGTGAATAGATAATAAGAGCAACCTGAATGAAAATGGAGGTTCGGGTAGAAAATACTTACTACATTGTAATCAATTGAACCCTATGGAAAAAAATTAATAGTCATCAAATAATACATTTAATTTCATGAAAATAAAGAGATTAATGGTATAAAACATCAATGGTAATTATACATACACCATTCACAAGTAATAGTAGTGAATACGGAATATCTCACAAAGATGGAAGTGGGATGAAGAAACCCTTACCAAGAATGTATCATTAGATTGAGGAAAAATCAATGGCATAATTATGTGTGATGAACATAAACCCACATAGTAAAATTGGATATACATAATAAAATAATCATAGTTCATTCACACATATTCTATTAAAATACAAAACCAATGACATTGATGTTTAACTCAACGAATGGAAATTGAGTTAAGATATCCCTTACCTTAAATCTGAATGTGTTCCCCTCTTGAAATTAAGGTACTAGAATGTGAAATTATAATCAATAAAAACTTAATTCATAACCTATTAGACATTTATTTAGTTTATCATAATTCTGTTTAGTTCATTTATGTCCTTATTGATAAGTTATAATATCGAATTTCGTCACTCCAGGGTGTTTGTTTTCTTGATTTTCATAAACGGTTCACTTGTTCTTAAGTAATGGAGTTCATGTGGAATGAATGTAAATATCCAGAATTAAAATTAAATATTATTTATGAACATACATAAGTGTTAATGGTCATTTATATAACTTGTTTACATGTCATGAGGATGAATTATTATATAGAACTTTAATGATAATTGTTTCGGTTAATTTGTCGGTTTTGATTACAATGAACTCATTTTTATTTATAACTTAATACCATTTTTACAAAGGGGTTACAGAACCTTACATAGGTTATATTACATATATAATAATCTGGTTCAACCATGACAAGAATGGTTTCATGACCATAATTGAGAATGATAATAGAAATCAAAATCCCATCGTCCTTGAATGTGGAAAATTGACACATCTCGAATGGTGTTCTTACTACTAGTATAAAAGAAGGTAAAAGGAAGAGATGATGATAACTTATTCCACTATCATTATAACATTAAAGTACATGTAAGGTAATGTATTCATCACAAAATTTGTATAAGGAGAGGCAATAATAGAAAAAGAAAACAAATGAACTTGAAAGGAAAGACAAAGAATTGAAAAGAGGAATTTATCTCTTGAACCAAACTTCCTTGAGGGCCTCTTAAAGAGAGAGGTTTTGGTATTTTTATGAGTACAAGTCTTTTTGGACATGGGAGGGGAGGTTAAGAGGATATTTGGATAATATTGTAGAAGTCACAAGGCTTGAGAAGAGTGAATAGAAGAGGGAGAGATGGGGGGTTTCATAGTGGAGGGGAGAGGGGATTTCTCAATTTTATATTCATTAATTTGTTATTTCTCTACAAGACAAGGAATAGTGAGTCCTACATGACCAAGAATATTAATTTTATCATTTTAATCCTTATCAATTTTGCTTACATCATCAGAACATCATACATGACTCTATAATTAGTGTATTTAGCTTATTTTGTAAATTATGGTACTTCACTATTCATAAAAAAATTTAAGTATTTCAGAAAAATACCAAAAATTCACCCTAACTATTTTTCAATGTGTAGAATCCAAAAATGAAGTCTATTTTTCAAAAATAATTTTCTAAATATGATTAATTTAATGTTTAATTAAAATCATAATTTATTCTAAAAAATGGTTTTAAAACATTTATTTGCTTATTCTAAAACATAGGTATACTGTACTCCAACTTTAATATTATTTATATTCTATCATAGTTAATGTTACTATTAATTATGGTATATCACTATTCATAAGGTTATGTTACTATTCATAAGGGTAGGTTATTATTCACCAAAATTTAAGTTTTTCTTATCGGACTCCAAATAACTTACTTATCGCAACTGTGTATGTTAGATTTTCGAAATTCACATCACAGAAGTGACAAACTTATTTTTAATTGGCTATTCTATAAAAAAGTTTTGTTTGTAGAGACTCAGTGATCCACGCATTCTATAATAAATCTATTTGTAAATTCTTGGGGTGTTACATTAGGGCCCCCCGTGATCCGATGCAAGGACTCTGGACCTACCGAACGACCAAGTGAGGCTACACTGATTGCAGGGTAGAGACTCTAGGAAAGGTACATTCATCATAATGAATTGTGTTCTTGTGTGTCTTGGGTATTTTGGGGATTTAAAATAAATAAAAAAGTCTAAGAAAAAAATTAAAAGCAATATTTTACACTACTCGGGCTTAGGCATTCCTTGTTTACCTTGCAGTTATGGCACCTGGATGGTGACCATGGGTAGTGCGGTCGATCGAGGTACAAGAGGATAATTTGGATGATCAGTAGAGGGATGATCGGAAGGAAGATAATGACCAGTGGAAGAGGATTCTTTGTGCCTTTCAGCAGCAGACCCTCGGGAAATACGAGGACAGCGCCTCGGACATGGAGATGGAGAACTGGATCGAGAAGATGGTGATAGATTTCAGCTTGATTCGGGCTCCAGTGGAGTACTGGGTTCCTTTGTCTATAAACCAAATGTGGGGAGTGGTGCGTTAGTGGTGGATGCTCTATCTTGGGGAGAAGGGAGAGGTTGAGGTTTTGTGGACTGACTTTGAGAGGGAGTTCTGGGTGGAATTCCTCTCTTCCACGATGAAGGTGGAGAAGAGGTAGGAGATACTCTCCCTTCAGTAGGGGAGTCTGTCAGTGCAGGAGCTAGGGATAAAGTTCAAGGATCTCCTTCATTTTTGCTCCAGACCTCTTTCTGAATGAGGAGTCTTAGGTGAGACGTTTAGAGAAGGCACTATGACCTTCTCTTCAGTATGTTGTTACTCCCTTCACTCTACCGACGTACTTGGAGATCCAGAAGAAGGCTGAAGTGGTGGAGAGGATGCAAATGCTGGGAGGTGTACTGTGAGAGGCAAGACAGTTAGGCTCATAAAAGGGGAAAGCTTCCAGCAGTAGGCCTCCAGTGTTAGGGCCTTCCAGGTTTCGGCTAGTGGGGAGCAGGCCCCAGCAGTTCCAGTTTCGATCTCTCGGTACTCGCCCTTTATTTTCGGGCCTAGGAGTGAGATGATTCATCTATGGAAGTCGTGGTAACCTTCAGAATCAGTGCCTAGACCAAGTAAAGTATAGTGGGGGTGGGCCGGTTCAGCACCCACCTCAGCAGTAGTTGTTTCCAGCCAGGCCCTTTCAGTAGCAGCAACAGGGACAGTGAGCTCATGCTCCTCCGAGAGAAGACATTGCAGGAGGAGGCTAACCTCAGGGTGATCCTCAGGGACCTAGACCAGGATGTGGTTGGGGAGGCATCCGACAACCGAGAGGCATAGGATTTGGGAGTGGGTAGTTGTATGCCACAGAGGCAGCAGTTCCAGTAGGGCCAGAAGTTGTCTGAGGTACGATCATCTTGTTTAATACTCTTGTTTGTGCCTTGTTTGATTTAGGAGCTTCACACTCCTTTGTTGCACCCAGTCTAGCCCATACCTTGGGTCTAGACATAGAGAGACTTCCCACACCCTTGGTTTTAAATATGCCAGTCAAAGGTCAAACCAGCTTCTCTCATGTTTTTTTAGGGATGTAGACTGATTTTGGGACCACATCAGTCCAGTGGGGACCTTCTTTTGCTGAAGATGCAGCCGTATGATGTCATTTTAGGCATCGACTGGCTGTTCTATGTATGTTCTATTATTGACTGCTTCCTAATAAGGATCGTGTTTTCAGAAATGGGTGGACAACGTGTGACTTTGTCAGCTAGCAGGGTCTCCAGGAGGACAGCTGGAGAGTGGATCCCCTTCTTTCATTATTAGTCGAGCTGTCAGTGAAGCCAGTAGACTTAGAGGTGGTGGAAGTCCCGGGGATCGTTAGTGAATTCATGGACGTCTTCCCTGAGGAGTTGGTGACTCTACCCCCTCGACATGATGTTGAGTTTGGGATAGAATTGCAACCCAGTGCCCGTCCAATTTTGATGGATCCCTATCGGATCACTACTAAAAATTTGGCCATTAGCGACTGCCATTGGCAGTCGCTAATGGCCTATTGAGACCACTCAACTACCAGAAATGGTGGTTTCTTTAGGCCCATCGTTGAAGGAGGCCGAAAATCCGGCCTACAGCAACCACCAGGCGGTTGCTGACCCATTGCTCGGCCGAGCTATAGTGACTGCCATTGGTGGTCGCTATCCTGGAGAAATTTTTTAAAAAAAAATTCGCAGTTCCCAATCAACAAAAATAGGGTAAAAGTCATAAAAAACAATTACAAACAGCATAAACATCAAGATCGTCATAAAAAATAAATTACATACATGATTCAATGATCCAAATAGGTCCAATCTGTTTCAATCTTCTACTTCAATAAACCTACAATAAGATACAAAAATACAACTAAACAAAAAAAACGTAATTTAAACATATTTATTCAGTTAATATATATAATAGAATTAAATCTGACATCAAATTATGGGTGCTATAATAATTTAAAACCCATAATTTAAGAAATTTTATCATTTTAGGATTTTTTTTTTCTTGTTTTGGAGTCTTTGGTTTAGCTTATGGAAGTGTTTTGTGGTCTAAAAAGGAATGCTCTCCGCGCACACCATGTGAAACTATTAAAAAAAATATTTGGTCGTACTGTGCACACCGCACATCTGATTGACGTGTCGTCTACTCATACATGTCATGAATACTATTCCTATTGTTTTCATGTGATTTCAAGTCATTATGAGCATGTTTTCTGTGAATTAGACCGTTACATGTCGTTTTGGTGTTTTATGACTCCGGAAATGCATTTCTGGTCACCGTGGTCAAATGACATCTCCGATTGACATTCTGTCTACCTGACCATTTTACAATTCACACAACGGTTGTTGTAGTATGATTTCATGAAATTCTGAGGTCATTCGGCTGGTTTTGACCACCCAACGCGCCCTTTTAGAGTGCACCAAACTGTTGAAAAAAATATTCGGTCGTACCACGCACACCACACATCTGATTGAAGTGTCGTCTACTCATACATGTCATGAATAGTATTCTTATTGTTTTCGTGTGATTTCAAGTTATTCTAAGCAAGTTTTCTCTAAATTCGATCATTAAACGTCGTTTTGGCATTTTATGACTCCGGAAATGCGTTTCTGGTTACCGTGGTCAAACGACGCCTCCACTTGACGTTTCGTCTACCCGAACATTTCAAAATTCACACCACGGTTGTTATCATATGATTTCTGGAATTATGAGGTTGTTCGGATAGTTTTGACCACCCCAACGCGCCCTTTTAGAACGCGTTGAACTGTTCAAAACAACATATTCAGTCGTACCGTGCACACCGCATGTCCGATTGACATGTCGTCTACTCATACATGTCACAAATAGTATTCCTATTGTTTTCGTGTGATTTCAAGTCATTCTGAGAACGTTTGCTCTGAATTCGACCGTTACACATCGTTTTGGCATTTTATCACTCTGAAAATTCATTTATGATCACCGTGGTCAAACAACACCTCCAATTGATGTGTCGTATATCCTACTATTTCACAATTTACACCATACTTTTTTCCATATGATTTCATGGCATTCCGAGGTCGTTCGGCTCGTTTTGACCACCCAATGCGCCCTTTTAGAGCACGTCAAACTATTAAAAAAAATATTTGGTTGTACCAAGAACACTGCACGTCTGATTGATGTGTCGTTTGCTTCTACATGTCACAAATACTATTCCTTTTTTATTCGTGTGATTTCAAGTCATTATGAGCACATTTACTGTGAATTCGACCGTTACATGTCATTTTGGTGTTTTATAACTCTAGAAATGTGTTTCTGGTCACTGTGGTCAAACTACACCTCCGATTGACATGCCTTCAACCCGACCATTTCACAATTTACACCACGGTTGTTTTCGTATGATTTCATGGCATTCCGAAGTCATTCGGCTGGTTTTGACCACCCAACGTGCCCTTTTAGAGCGCATCGAACTGTTAAAAAAATATTTGGTCATAGCGCGTACACCGCACATCCAATTGACGTTTCGCCTACTCCTACATGTCACGAATAGTATTCCTATTGTTTTTGTGTGATTTCAAGTCATTCTGAGCACGTTTTCTTTGAATTCGACTGTTACACGTCGTTTTGGCATTTTATGACTCTAGAAATGCGTTTTTGGTCACTGCGGTCAAACGATACCTCCGATTGACGTGTCTTCTACCCAAAAATTTCAAAATTCACACTACGGTTGTTGTCGTATGATTTCATGGCATTCTGAGGTCGTTCGGCTGGTTTTGACCACCCAACGCGCCCTTTTAGAGCGTGCTGAACTATTCAAAACAGCATATTCGTACCATGCACACCGCACGTCTGATTGATGTGTCGTCTACTCCTACATGTCATGAATAGTATTCCTATTGTTTTCATGTGATTTCAAGTCATTCTTAGCATGTTTTCTCTCAATTTGACTATTACACGTCGTTTTGGCATTTTATGACTCCGGAAATGCGTTTCGGACACAGCGATCAAATGACACCTCTGATTGATGTTCCTTCTACCCGGCCATTTCACAATTCACACCATGGTTGTTGTCGAATGATTTAATGGCATTATGAGGTCGTTCGGCTGGTTTTGACCACCCAACGCGCCCTTTTAGAGCACGCAGAACTGTTAAAAAAATATTCGGTCGTACCACGCACACCACATGTCTGATTGACGTGTTGTCTACTCCTACATGTCACGAATACTATTCCTAATGTTTTCGTGTGATTTCAAGTCATTCTGAGGACATTTGCTGCGAATTCGACCATTACACGTCATTTTAGTGTTTTATGACTCCAGAAATGAGTTTCTAGTCACTGCAGTCAAAATACACCTCCTATTGAAGTGTCTTATGCCCAACCATTTTACTATTCACTCCACGGTTGTTGTCGTATGATTTCATGGCATTCTGAGGTCGTTAGGATGGTTTTGACCACCCAACGTGACCTTTTGGAGCGTGCCGAACTGTTAAAACAATATTCGATAGTACTGTGCACACCACACGTCCGATTGATGTTTCGTCTACTCCTACATGTCATGAATATTATTCATATTGTTTATGTGTGATTTCAAGTCATTTTAAGAATGTTTTCTCTAAATTCAACCGTTACATGTTGTTTTGGCGTTTTATGACTCTAGAGATTCATTTCCGGTCACCACGGTCAAACAAAACCTTCGATTGATGTAATTTCTACTCAACCATTTCAAAATTCACACCACGGTTGTTATCGTAAGATTTCATGGCATTCTGAGGTCGTTCGGCTGGTTTTGACCACCCAATGTGCCCTTTTAGAGCGCGCTGAACTGTTCAAAAAAGCTATTCAGTCATACCACGCACACCGCATGTCCGATTGACATTTTGTCTCCTTCTACATGTCACGGATACTAATCCTATTTTTTCGTGTGATTTCAAGTCATTTTGATCACGTTTTCTCTGAATTCGACCGTTACACGTCGTTTTGGCATTTTATGACTCTGGAAATGCATTTCTGGTCAACGCAGTAAAAGACACCTCCGATTGACATGCCGTCTACCCGACTATTTTACAATTCACACCATGGTTGTTGTCGTGTGATTTCATGGCATTCTGAGGTCGTTCGGCTGGTTTTGACCACCCAATGCGCCCTTTTAGAGCGCGTCGAACTGTTCAAAATTTCATATTCGGTCGTACTGTGCACATCGCATGTCCTATTAACATTTAGTCTCCTATTACATGTCATGAATAATATTCCTATTTTTTTGGTGTGATTTCAAGTCATTCTGAGCATGTTTTCTCTGAATTCGACCGTTACATGTCGTTTTGGCGTTTTATGACTCCGGAAATGCGTTTCTGGTCACCGTGGTCAGGCAACACCTCTGATTGACATTCCATCTACCCTAACATTTTAAAATTCACACCACGGTTGTTTTTGTATGATTTCATGGCATTTTGAGGTCGTTCAACTGGTTTTGACCACCCAACGCGCCCTTTTAGAGCACACCGAACTGTTCAAAACAGCATATTCGGTCATACCATGAACACTACACGTCCGATTGACGTTCCATCTCCTCCTACATGTCACGAATACTATTCTTATGGTTTTCGTGTGATTTCACGTCATTCTGAGCACGTTTTCTCTGAATTCGACCGTTACACGTTGTTTTGGCGTTTTATGACTCTGTAAATGCATTTCTGGTCACCGCGGTCAAACAACACCTCCGATTGACGTGTCGTCTACCTGAAAATTTCACAATTCACATCATGGTTGTTGTCATATGATTTCATGTCATTCTAAGGTCGTTTGGATGGTTTTGACCACCCAACGCTCCCTTTTAGAGCCCGCCGAATTGTTTAAAAAAATCATATTCAGTCGTACCGTGCACACCACACATCCAATTGACGTGTCATATCCTCCTACATGTCACAAATAATATTCCTATTGTTTTCATGTGATTTTAATTCATTTTGAGCATTTTTTTCTTTGAATTCAATCGTTACATGCCATTTTGTCGCGTTTGAAAAGTGTGCGTGGGGTGATCAAAACCAGCCGAACGACCTTGGAATTCCATGAAATCAGACGACAAAAAAAGGGTTGTTGAATTGTAAAATGGTCGGGCAGAGAGCACGTCAATCGGAGGTGTCCTTTGACCACGGTGACTGGAAGCACACGACGCGTGTCGTAAATGGCAAAACCTGCATTTAAATGTCAAATGCATACCAAATGACATCTCCATGACTTGAAAACATAGGAAAACACCCTAATTATTATTCGTCGGTTGTAAAAGGAGACGGAATTTTATTCGGTAGTGCGGTTTGCGCGGCAAGGATAAATATGCATTTTTTAGGTGTTTGCCACGCTTGAAATGCGTGTGTGGGGGGGTTGTCCAGTGGGGGGCTATCTGGGGTGGGGGGTATTATCCGAGGGTGGGGGGTTGTCCAGGGTGGGGGGGATGTCGGTGGGGGTCATAACAACTAATTGTCCTAATGGCCAATTGGCCTAATGGTGTAACGATCAATTATCCTAATGGACTAAAGGTCAATTTTCCTAATGACCAATGTCAAATTGTCCCATTTACCAATTCACCTAATGCCCTAATGCACTAATGGCATAGTGGCCTCAAAAAAATTGGAATAATGGCCTATGGTCTAGTTGTACAATTGGAATAATGGCATAATGACCTAATGGCCATTTGGCCTACATCCAATTGGACAATTGGCTAACTGGAAAATTTCCTAATGGCCTAATAGCCTAATGAACAATTGCCCTAATGAAATAATGGTCAATTGTCCTAATGAATTCCAGGGTGCAGGGGGAGTTTTCCGGTGGCGAGGGGGTTGTCCGGGGTGTGGGGGGGGTTCTGTTTGGGGTGTGGGGGGGGGGGGGGCTATCCAGTGGCGAGGGGGCTGTCTGGGGTGCGGGGGGGGGGGGACTATCTGGGGTGTGGGGGGGGGGGGGATGTTCGGTGGCGGGGGGGGGGGCTGTCCGGGTGTGGGGGGGGACTGTTCGGGGTGTGGGGGGTGGGGGGGTTGTCCAGGGTGTTGGGGGGGGGAGCTATCTGGGGTGCAGGGGGGTTGTCTGGGGTGGGCTGAGGGCCTACAAATAGTGAACCTGAGCTCAGTCACCAAAAAAAAAAGTTTCATGATTTCTATTAGGAATCACATGGTTTTTTCAAAACTATTCACAGAAATGTAATTGAAAACATTAAAGAATAAAATGAACTAAAAATATCCAAATCATTAATTAGTTTCATGGTTACTTCTCAATTCGTGCACACAAAATTTCATAAGGCCAAAACACACATGATACCCCCAAATATCAAAAATATCACTAGGAAACCAACCTGAACATCAATAACAACCCCACTAATAAAAAAAGAAACACACCTCATGAATATGATGCGCCATACGTTGTCATGACTGTTACCTCCATCTGGTGGGTCAGGGGCCTACAAAAAATAGAAATTATGAAGATTTTCATAACAAAAATAATAGAAATTAAATAAATAATATATTATAAACCCACATCATATGATCCCCTGCACCTTCACCTAGATGCACATATTCTTGTAGTGATCTAACCTCAGCGATCAATTGCGCATTTACCTTCTCGGAAGCACGCAATCGTGCCTCAAAATTTGACAACTACTGTGTCATCTGAGAAATAGCAGGACCGAAAACCATAGCGTGTGATACTATAGAATGAGTAATCCATGTTCATAGGTCAAACTATATCCATGCCCATCCTGACCAATAATGCGATGGAAGAATATCATCCCTTCGCATGGAAGTTGTCGCTTGTCCTCTGGCAGTTGTTCTAACTCAGCTTCAAATTGAGCTTGTGAAATTTATATATATATATTTGTGTGTGTGTGTGTTAATATAAAGATTTATGTAAGTATTGGTAATGAGTACAAGAACTTACTATCATCGTTACAGCCTCTAGATCATTTCGATCATGAGTCCCCATCCACACCGACATTTTATCAGTCGGTGCACCTTGCTCCATAACTGTATATGAATAGATTATAAACACAAAACCATATTAATTAATAAATTAAACATGAATAATAAATACCTCATGTCGAATCTGAGACACTTGATGAGTCCCCGGAGCCTGTGAGGTGGTCCCTACAACGCTCGATTCTCAGAATGGCGTGCTGACACCTCCTACATTCAATTAATTCAAATTTCAAACAAATCACACATTCTTAAAAATATATATACCAAAATAAATATACAAACCACAACACCCTAAGTAGACCAATATTCAACTAAGTCACGCCACTGAGCCATGAGGACACCTCTCAGGACTTTTTCCAGAATGTCTGGGGCACCCACATTTGGTACCCAGTGGTACCTCTTGACTTTTCCTTTATAATATTTCCACATCTTATGGAATTTTCTCATACACATGGGCCGAAACTCATTACGGCATACTTTTAAATTTTTCTATTAATGAAAAAAATCACATATGTTAGTATTTTTTATACATAGGGAAGAAAGTAAAATGGTCTTCTTACCTGAACCTCCCTCCAAAGAAGATCTAATGTGTCCTAAGGGATAGAAGCCTAGTCATGTATGGTAAATGGAAATCTATGTGGGTAATGTATGATATGACCTAGATGATGAATAAATGTAGGGGCATTCAATCCCACAGGATGAAATATATCATCAAAGGAAACATCAAACGTCGTGTTGGAATTTCATGATAAAATGCCACGACCAGGGCCTCTCTTATGAGAGGAAGAAGTAGTCGAGTCTGATCCTATTGAAAACAATTTTATATATAATTTGACAGATGTTATAAATATATATATGTGTGTTTGTGTGTGTGTGTTTATCAATTACATAAAAAATAGACACAATGAAATTCAAACATACCTCAACCTTGAGACATAAATGGCTCAGATGGATGATGTGGATCTTCTGCCTCTTCCCCTGACATGCCTGCAGTCATGGAAAACATTAGTAAGGGGACTATCCAAAGTTTCCAAAAGATAAATTGGATTGTTTTTAAAAAAATAAAACTTGTACAATTGTTAATCAAACAATTAATCAAACAAAAGGGATTGAATAATTAGTTGTGAGTGGATTTTAAAAAATCAGAAAGTTAACAAAACAGATATACAAATTATGTACAAAACCAATCAATGCATAGCCAAATTTCAGATTGAATTAATAAAAATTCAAGCAGTACATGAACTGAATGAAGAATACCTCAATTGGAAGATACACCGACAATAACATGAAGATAATAAAAGAGAAATCACCCTAAATATTTATAAATGAATAAAATTCCAAAAGTGGGTATTAAAACTTACAAGGATTTATAAAATGGTTAGATAATTTATGATATCCTAGTACATTCAATACTGAATTGCGGGAAAACAATTATACCTTTCATTAAGCATGAAAATCAATCATTTCTCATTCAACGGCCACTCTTTCCCAATAAATATCTTCTTAAATTTGAACTACGGTATGTTGATCAAGCTATTGGGAAACAGACGGAACAGTCTCGGGTTCATCTTGTTCAAATAAAAACACTCCTCGTCGGGACATTTTCATAACAACTTTCCAACTTGGATTCGAAGGAAAAGTAACAAAGAATACTTTTTCCACTTGTGATGTCAAAATGAAAGGTTCATTATCAACTCATTCATTTCTATATAACATATAGTTAAAATCTATTAATGAAAACTGATATTGATTGACTTTACATCCATGCACTGGATCAACCCAATTACACTTTAACAATATGTACTTCAACCCATGTGTGTATACAACTTCAATGATTTCTATCAATTGACCATAGTAATAACCAGAATCGAAGAATGGACAACTGATGCCACTTTTTTGTGTTTCTCATTTGTTGTCAACACCTTTAATGTGAAATCGAAAACCATTAGCATCTATAGCTTTATAACGACGAGCCGTTATAGATGGACCCTCAGCCAATTGGATAAATTCTTCAGTTAACGTGGGTTCCCCTAACTCCCTCATATTATGAACCTACATAATTCATAGAATTCAATAATGATTTATGCAGAAAGAAATTATTATAATACTTCACTCATAATGAAAATCAATTTATACGTACATAATTATTGAACCAATCATGAAATGACACATAATGATATTGTTGAATTTGATACTCAGTCGCATGATACATCTCTTCTTTCATATCATTAATGTGTTTCCTACAAATGATAACACGATGTTTAAATGATCAACTTATGAAAAAAACATGTAAAAGTTAAACAATAAAAGTGATAAGACACTTATCGCATTAATGGTGCAACTGATGGAGTATTGAACAAGATATATCGATGCGCTTGTATCCACTCGATGTTGTCCATATAAAATATGGTTCCTTATCCAACCGAAACGTCATGAATCTGAGAGGGATTACCTAATTTTGTTTCAACATCCATAATATATTTTTCACAAAAAGTAGTACACTCATCCATCAAATAACCTTTGGCTATTGATGCCTCCGAACAAGCTATGTTGTGTACAAATCATTTCAATGTACTCAAATACCGATCAATAGGATACATCCACCTAAATTGTATTGGACTAGCAGCCATTACATCATCAGTTAGGTGCACTTTCAAGTGGACCATAACATCGAAAAATGAGGGGGTAAATAGTTTCTCAAAGTGACAAAGCGTAAGTACAATTCGGTCCTGCAAAATTTTTAAATCACTCATTCGTTGATTTCTTAAACAAATCTATCTACAAAAATTAATCATTTCAATCAATGGCTGAACAACATTGGGGGATAAACAATCACAAATTGCGATTGGAATCAACTGCTGAAGTAACATGTGATTGTCATGACTTTTTAACCCTTGCAATGTCCTGCTCGTCAGATTTACACACTTTGAAATATTAGAAGAGTAACCATCAGGCACCTTAAGCATCTTCAAAATGGAACGAAATTTCTCTTTCTCCTTTGTAGTTATCGTATACTATGAAGTAGGAATATATGACTTGTTTCCCTCAGCTAACTATAAATGCAACTGTTTCCTTAAACCCATTTCTTTTAAATCACGACATGCATTAACATGGTCCTTTGATTTTACACTGACACCTAAAATGGTCCCCGATATGTTATCACAAACATTTTTTTCAATGTGCATGACAACCAAATTATTCCTTAGCATGTTAGTTTTTCAATATGGAATACTGTAAAAAATAATTTTATTTTTTCAATTGTGACTACGCTGCCTACCCGCAGCATGAATATTATGTAATGGATGAGCCACCAAATCCTGAATTTCATATACCATGCAGATGTTTTCTTCCTCAATATGTGATAACATTTTGAATCCTGTCATGATCTTTGGTGCTGGTCTGAACTCTCTAGAACCATCAAATGCCACTTTGTCCTTTCTGATCCTGTGCTGAGGGGGGAGAAAATGTATGTGCCCCATGTATGTCCATTTTTTTGAATGTTTAATCCATACAGATTTTTTACTTTTATTGAAACATGGGAAAGAAAATTCCCCTTTCGTACTCCAGCCTGATAAATTTTCATAAGCCGGGAAGTCATTGATTTTCCACAATAAAGCATCCTGTAGTTTGAACATTTCATTCATTTCACAGTCATAAGTCATCACACCATCGCCCCAAAATTCATTCAACTCATCAATCAATGGTTGAAGGTAAACATCAATCTTATCCCTAGGACTTCTAGGTCCATCAATAAGAGTGGAAAGTAATATAAATTTTTGCTTCATACAAATCCACGAAGGAAGATTATACAAAACCAACACCACGGGCCATGTGTTATGAGTTGAACCAACCATAGACTTGAATGGATTGAAACCATCTGCTGCCAGCCCCAATAGGACATTACGAACATCTTTAGAAAAGTCATGATTGTTATAGTTGGTGTCTTGAGAACCAACTGTTTTTATTTTGATGACATGAATGTACACTTAATATATATTGTTCATTGTTCTACATGACTATAATATAATGATGTCCTGGAATATTTGTTGCATTAATAAGGTCATGGAAGATCCCCTCTATGATGAGAACCTTGAAATGATATAAAAATATTCTTAAATAAAGTTCTATAGTTGGATGACATACTATGATAGGACACATAGTATATAGACCGTCATGTGCGAGTACTCGTAAGAAGACGAGACTCTCTCTCATAGAGTTTGCACTTGGTAATCTCTAAGATGGGAGATTATGAGAATAGACCCGCCAGTAGTAATTTCACATGTCTTGGTGTCATCGGACATTACTATCTACGAGCGTGTGTAATGGTCCTTAGACTGTAAGATTATCATTAACTCATGTCATGACTCGCTCACTTAGATTTGCTAACAAAATCCATCATGAAGACAGTTGGTAGGAAGTAGGTTACGTTGGTTGCATCACAAATGACATGTTGTTAATGGATAATTCGGGGAAGGATTTGTCCCTTCCATATTTATGGAAGTAGATATCTCGGGCCCTTTTATTGAAATAGAATTGTCGCCCAAATTACATGGACATGGTGTAACGACGAGTTTATTTATGGAAGTCAAAGAATGACATATCAAGCATATAGGTTTATGACACTACCATGAAACCTGCTTGATGAGATATTGAGACAAATGGATTAAATTACATGGTAAGTGTTCGTATGAGGTGACACGTCAATTCGGCATCAACTTCTTTCTCTTGGGTGCCTTGACCCATTTCTAGAGAGTAATCTTGGACTTTAGACAAGCCCACCTAATGCCAACGAGAAATAGGCCTAGAGGGTCACACACTAAGTGTATCCAAGTATCTCAAGTAGAATAAATATTATTCTCATACGTGGTTTAATAATTATTCAAGGAAGACTAAATTGTTTTAATGATGGAGGAATAATAAAATGAAAACAATATATACACATCGTGTATTAATGATTAAATGTCGTTTAGTTTTCATTTTGTAAAGGAAATGAAAAACAAGTACACGTTGTGTATTAATGATTACACACCGTGTAGTTTTTCTAGTCAGGATTTTGAGGAAATAATATTGTTTTATTAAATGATATTTATTATAATCAGTGTGGGCATATGTCAAGGAATTAATGATTCGACATGTAGGGGTTTTCAATAAGAGTTAATGAAATAAATAAAACACATAACGCGTTTATTTATTGTCATCACTCTATAACCTCAAACCTGATTATAAATATCCTCACAACCCAACACTTTTCCCCAATCGTTGTGCACAACAATTCTGAAGAATTATTTCAAGGACAAAAGAACTACTTCCTTCAAGAATGCTCTCAAGACCGAGAGTGATCCTCCTCCATCAGATCAAGATGATCTAAAGCGGACAATGCAAGCAAATGATTATCCACGCTAGCACCCGGAGATTCCTTTGGTGACATCCAGAGATACGTGGTGCACATGTGGATCACCGCTAGAGGAATTCTACACTTGGATTCTACGATGCAATGACGAATCACATAAGAACATGATCAGAAATATCAATGAAGAAAGAACTCCATAAAATGTACTTCTTGTCAATTAATTAAATTAATTATAATCAACCTGTGATGATACTCCTTTATGGTTATGGGACTTTTCTTCTTCTTTGTCTATTTCTGTGATTTGATCTGTGGAGTCTGGCATTTATTGTCGTATTGATCCTGGATTGATCATTTCTAATGAAAAAAAGCCAAGTGGGCACATCCACCCACGAGCTTCCACTATGCTCGGAACCTTAAAATGGTATCAGAGGGAGGTTACAACGTTGATTATAGTTATTTAATTTTCATTGATAATTTATGCATTTATATTTGATTCAATTCAAGATAAATCGTTCTATAAATATGAATGAATGAGATATATTCTTCCTCCTATGTTTCTCAATTTACATCACAGAAATGACATTTTAATTTTAATTTTAATTAAAATAAAAATGAGGAACTCATATGGAGGATCCATTCTTTTTGTCTGTACAACACAAGAATATACGGCGTGTAGTGAAAACTACACATTGTGTACTTAGGTTCAACGAACCGGTACTGGTCTGCCAAACCATGTTGTGTGAATTGAGTATACCTAAGTATTTATTACACCGTATTGACCAGAAATGAATGGCGTGTGGAAACCGGAATACACGGCGTGTATGTTGAATCAACACACCGTGTTGTCCGATCCGGACCAGGTGAAACTGTGTACAAAGGAGAAGTCGCGTACCGCGTACACGGTATTTCTAGGTCGGTAACCGCGTAACAAGGAAGTACACGCCATGTTAGATTAATCTACACGTAGTGTACTCCAAAAATTAAAAAGTACAAAAAACACGCCAAATCCCCCAGAGTTTACTTTGGATAAAGGGTGAAAACAAATATACGCCATGTAAATAAAACCTACACACCATGTACTTTCCAGAAATGGAATTTCACCAGGTTTCATTCAAAGTAAAAATACCTATACAAGGAATATGGATGAGAAGAATCTCAAGGAAATTTAGAAATAAATTTAAGATAAAGAATTGATTAATTATAAGATCATAATTAATTGAATTCAAGCACGAATTATCTTAAATGAAAGAAAGATTAATATAATTTAAATTCTAAATATGCGTAAATGTCGTTTCATGTTATGGATGATCATGAGCTAGACCAAAGTCCCTTTGTGTGTGTATGGTTTCATTTAAATTTATTTAATTTAAATTCGTTGGCCTGTGAGCCTTATTCCAATAATATGTAGGGCCTGCGTGCCCATGGTTTCTTTAATGTAAACCCCATGTAATGGAGGATCTCCCAAGTCATAGGAGACAGTTTAAAATATGAATCTGAGGCGAAGCCAACCCAAGAAGATATAAAGGTGGAGAGGTGGGAGCTGTAAAACACGAACCATCGGGTTCAAGGTGTTTTTCCCTAGGTCAGGGTTAACTTATCAAAACTGCTAGATAAGCTAACCAATAGAATCTCATGATCATGCCATCTTATTTTATTTCTATCTGATTGCATGATTTATTTATTATGTATGTGTTTCCGCGATCACATAATTAATGAAATAAAAAATCATGAAAAGATGGAATAAAATAAAAAACGGACTATGCGTAAACATTATCAGAACATGGTTAATCACTTAAGAAAGAATCACTTAATATTAACAATCATGTGATAATAAAAAACTATGTATAAAAAATAAAATCCCTAAAATACCATATTAAGTCAAAACAAGTCTTTCATTACTTGATTAAGGGAAAGACTCAATAAAACTATGTTTTTGACTAACCCTTGTTGGGACACTTAGTTTTATAAAGGAAGCTCCTATGAAAGTTTTAGGTTGACTTAAACATTTTACATCAAGAGGAGTATCCCTTGATAGACTTGTTGTAAAATGGAGGCAAGTGTTGAGGAAATCCAAGTCAGGATTTCAGGATTGGGGAGTCCACTCAACAGCTCAAGGAACTGTAATCTCACAGTTGGCAAAGACCTACCTCCCTAAATACCTTCTAATGGCTTGACCAACCCTTGTTGGGGTTATGCGAAGGGTAATATGGATCCTTTCCACTAGAATATCAATGCAACTGGACATTCCGAGTTCAATGGTGAGGACCATTGGGACTTGATAAAATAGTGGGATACTTAATAAGATTTATTATTTCTCATAAAATGTAATCAAGAAAGTACTGATAAATCTGCTCTTTTAATTTGTAGAATCAATATGAAAAACTCGTCAACCAAATTTTCTCTGTGATCAATTCAAGATAAAGACAATATCCTCACCGGCAGTAACTTTCAGGAATGGTTTAGGTTCCTTCGGGTTATCCTACGCCATGAACGAAACTTTTACGTGCTGGAGTCCTCACTTCTTAATTCGCCAGCCCAAGGGGCGAGTGATGAAGATTTCCTGGTCTATGATCAACATTTGAATGATGCACTCAACGTTCAATGTTTGATACTATCATAAATGTCTAGTGAGCTCATGAAATCTCATGAAGACATAGATTCCTATAGCACGCTCGAGCACATCAGTGGTCTATACCAGGAGAGAGTGAGATAGGAAAGGTTTGAGATCTCCAAGGCTCTATTCCAGAGCAAGCTTGGAGTGGGTGCCCCAGCTGGGCTTCATGTAGTCAAGCTCATTGGCTATATTGAGCACTTGGAGGTTCTAGGGTTTAAACTCCCTGAAGAACTGGGTACCAATCTCATTATTGCATCACTCCCCTAGAGCTTCTCTAAATTTGTTGTAAATTTCAACATGAATAACATTGAGAAGTCTCTATCTGATCTCTTTATCCTCATTCACCAAGTGGACAATGATATGAAGCGTGAAAAGCCTTTTGTCCTTATGGTGAATAAAAGGAAAGGGAAGGCAAAGAGTTTTAAGCCCAAATCTTCTTCAAGGCCTTCCAAGAAAAGGAAGATCAAAGGGGAGGCAAGAGAACAAAAGGCTGTTTATTTTACTTGTGGCAAGAAGGGCCACTGGAAGAAAAACTGCAACCGGTCAAGGAAGCAAGGGGAAGCTTCAGGTGCGTTTGTTATCGAATGTAATCTATCTATTTCTACTAATTGGTTATTAGATACTTCTTGTGGTGATCACATCTATATCCAAATACAGGAACCAAGTAGATTCAGAAAGATTGACTGAGGTGAGGTGTATCTGTGAGCAGCCAACAGAGCCAAACTCACTGTTGTAGCTGTCATAGACTACCACCTCACATTGCCTACTGGGATGGTCTTAGTATTGAAATGATGTTATTATGTACCATCTATAACCAAAAACATTATTTCAATATCCAGATTATATACTGATGGATTCATCTTCATGTTTGGAAATGAATGTTGCTACTTTTATAAAGATAGCATTTGTTTTGGTAGGGCACATTTATATAACGGCCTTTATGTGTTAGACTACACAAACCAAGTAATGGAAATATATGACAAAGTTAATTCACATGACTCATACCACAACCAACTTTGGCATCACTGGCTAGGTCATGTCAATGAGAAATGTTAGACAAAATTACATCAAGATGTGTATTTAGATTCTTTTGAACTAAAACCACTTGGTGTATGTCATGCGTGTCTACAAGGAAAAATGACCAAAGTCCCATTTAGTGGTAAAGGTGAAAGGGCTAAAGAGCTTCTAGAATTAGTTCACAGAGATGTGTGTGGACCATTTCTAGTTGAATCAAGGGGTGGGTTCTTGTACTTCATAACTTTTACTGATGATTTTAGTAGGTATGGATTTATTTACTTAATGAGGTATAAGTCAGATTCTTTTGATTGGTTTAAAGAATACAAGAATGAATTTGAGAACCATCTTGGTAAGAAGATTAAGAAACTCCACTCAGACAGAGGATAAGAATATCTTAATTAGGACTTCATTGATTTCTTATGGGAGTTTGGGATTCTATCTCAACTCACTCCTCCTTACACGCCTCAATGGAATAGTGTAAGTGAAAGGAGGAACTGCACCCTGTTGGACATAGTGAGATCAATGATGAGTCATGCAAGTCTTCTATTATCCTTTTGGGGATATGCATTCCAAACAGCAGCACACATACTAAACGAGGTACCAACTAAATCAATAAATGGTATTCAATATGAGTTATGGAGTGGATGCAAATCCATGTTATCAAATTTACATGTGTGGGGCAGAAAAGCATTTGTTAAGGCCTCTTTAGGTAACAAAATTGCACCCTGAGACACAAATTGTATCTTTATAGGATATCCCAAGGAAACAAGAGGATATTACCTATACAACCCCTCAGATAAAAAGGTTACAGTGGCAAGACACGTCATATTCCTTGAGAGGGAGAACATATCCAAAAGAGATAGTGGGAGAGAGATAGACTTCGATGAAGTCAAGGCTCAAGATACACAGGAGTTGGTACAAGAACAGATTCCACAAAGCCCCGTGGCAGAACAATCTGTTCCAGAGACACAAGAACTGCATAGGAGCATGAGAGAGGTTAGAGAATCAGAACGATATGGTTTTCTTATCACTGGAGATGGTGACTCATTATTTTTTGACAATGATGATCCTCTTACCTACAAGGAAGCAGTTGAAGGCATAGATGTTTCCAAGTGGAAAGAAGCTATGAATTCTGAAATGGATTCCATGTACCAAAACCAAGTCTTGATTTTGGTAGATCCTCCAATTGATGTAAATCCTATTGGTAATAAGTGTGTATTTAAGAAGAAATTGGACGTGGAGGGACAAGTCAGCACCTATAAATCATGACTGGTTTCAAAAGGTTTTGGACAGCGTCAAGGAATTGACTATGATGAAACCTTTTCACCGGTTGCGATGCTGAAATCCATCAGAATCCTATTGGACATTGCTGCTTACCATGACTATAAATTTTGGAAAATGGATGTCAAAACAGTATTCCTTAATGGGAACTTCTAGGAAGATGTCTACATGACACAACCTGAAGGGTTTGTGAGTCCAAAGGATGCCAACAAGGTATGCAAGTTGTAGAAATCCATTTATGGATTAAAACAAGCATCAAGGTCGTGGAACATTCATTTTGATGAAGTCGTAATGGAATTTGGCTTTGTTAAGAATGAATGTGAGCCTTGTGTCTACAAAAGGTTTACTGGAAGTGCATTCGTTTTCCTAATAGTATATGTTGATGGCATATTACTAATTGGAAACAAAGTACCTATCTTACAGTAAGTTAAGGCATGGTTGGATAAATGATTATCTATGAAAGACTTGGGTGAGGTAGCATATATTCTTAGGATCAAGATCCATCGTGATAGATCCAAGAGAATGTTGGGCCTAAGTCAAATTACATACATTGACAAGATACTGAAGAGATTTAGTATGGAACAGTCCAAGAGGGGATTGTTTCCAGTGTCACATGGCATTCATCTTTCCAAGAAAATGTGTCCTCAAACACACGAGGAAAGAAAGAAAATGGAAAGAATCCCTTACGCATCCGCGATTGGGTCAATCATATATGTTATGCTATGTATAAGTCTAGATGTTGCTTACGCATTAAGTGTGGTAGGTAGATATCAAGCTGATTTAGGAGACCGTCATTGGATGGCAGTCAAGAATATCCTTAAGTATCAGAGGTGTACTAAGGATATGTTCCTAGTTTATGGAGGAGATGAGGAAATAGTCATCATAGGACATGTAGATGCTAGTTTCCAGACTGATCAAGATGAAATGAAGTCATAGACTAAATATATCTTCAGTTTGAATGGAGGTGTAGTGAGCTGGAAGATCTCAAAGCAAGGTGTGGTTGCAGATTTTACAGCAGAGTCCGAGTATATCGTAGCTTCTAAGGTAGCTAAAGAAGTATGGATGCAAATCTTCATCCAAGAGATGGATGTAGTACCTAGCAGTAAAGATCCTATCACACTCTATTGTGATAATACTGCAGTGGTGGCACTTGCAAAAGATCCAAGGTCACATCAGCAGACAAAGAACATACTTCGGAAGTATCATATCTTGAGGGATTTTTCTTAGAGAGGTGAAGTTGCAGTGAGCAGTATTTCCATGGAAGACAACATGGAAGACCCCTTGAATAAATCCTTGAGTCAGCAGAAACATGATCATCATGTGAGATCTAGTGGACTAAAAGTCATAGGCAGTTGGCACTAGTCCAAGTGGGAGTTTGTTAGAGTTGGTGTCTTGAGAACCAACTGTTTGTACTTTGATTACATGAATGTACACTTATTATATATTGTTCATTGTTCTTCATTACTATAATATAATGATGTCCTGGAATATTTTTTGTATTAATAAGTTCATGGAAGATCCCCACTATGATAAGAACCTTGAAATGCTATAACAATATTCTTAAATAAATTTCTACGGTTGGATGACATACTATGATAGGACACATATTATACAGACCATCATGTGAGAGTACTTATAAGAAGATGAGACTCTCTCTCATGGAGTTCGCACTTGGTAATCTCCAATATGGGAGATTATGAGAATAGACCCACCGGTAGTAATTCTGCATGTATTGGTGTCATCAGACATTACTATCTACGAGCGTGAGTAATGTTCCTTAGACTGGAAGATTATCATTAACTCATGTCATGACTCGCACACTTAGATTTGCTGACAAAAACTGTCATGAAGACAGTTGGTGGGAAGTAGGGTACATTGGGTGCATCACAAATGACATGTTGTTAATGGATAAGTCAAGGAAGGATTTTTCCTTTCCATATTTATGGAAGTAGATATCTCGGGACCCTTGATTGAAATAGAATTGTCACCCAAATTCCATGGCCATGGTGTAACGATGAGTTTATTTCTGGAAGTCAAAGAATGACAGATCAAGCATATAGGTTTATGAAACTTCCATGAAACCCGCTTGATGATATATTGAGACAAAGGGATTAAATTACATGGTAAGCATTCATATGAGGTGACACATCAATGCGGCATCAACTTCTTTCTCTTGGGTTCCTTGACCCATTGCTAGACAGTAATCTTGGACTTTAGACAAGCCCGCCTAATGCCAATGAGAAAGAGGCCTAGAGGGTCACACACTAAGTGTATCTAAGTATCTCAAGTAGAATAAATAGTATTCTCATACACGGTTTAATAATTATTCAAGGAATCCTAAATCGTTTTAATAATGGAGGAAGAATAAAATGAAAATAAGATATACATGTCGTATATTAATGATTACACGTCGTGTAGTTTTCATTTTGGAAAGGAAATGAAAAACAAGTACACACCGTGTATTAATGATTACACGCCGTGTAGTTTTTCCAGTTTGGATTTTGAGGAAATAATATTGTTTTATTAAATGATATTTATTATAATCAGTGTGGGCACATGTCAAGGAATTAATGATTCGACATGCGGGGGTTTTCAATAAGATTTAATGAAATAAATAAAACGTGTAACGCGTTTATTTATTGTCATAACTCTATAACCTCAAACCTGATTATAAATATCATCACAACCCCAACACTTTTCCCCAATTATTGTTCACAACAATTTTGGAGAATTCTTTCAAGGTCGGAATAACTACTTCCTCCAAGAACGCTCTCAAGATGGAGAGAGATCCTCCTCCATCAGATCAAGATTATCTAAGGAAGACAATGAAAGCAAAGGCTTCTCCATGCTAGTACCCATAGATTACTTTGGCGATGTCTAGTGATACGTGGTGCATATGTGGATCACTGCTAGAGGAAGTATACACTTGGATTCTGTGACGCAACGATGAATCACATCAGAACGTGATCAAAAATATCAACGAAGAAAGAACGCCATAAAAGGTGCTTTTTATCAATTAATTAAATTAATTATAATCAACCTGTGATGATCCTCTTTTATGGTTCTAGGAATTTTCTTCTTCTTTGTCTATTTCTATTATTTGATTTGTGGAGTCTAGCGTTTATCATCGTATTGATCCCGGATTGATCGTTTCTAATGACAAAAGGCCAAGTGGGCACATCCACCCATGAGCTTCCACTATGCCCAGAACCTTCAGAGATGTCTCTTATCAAAATCCTTCCATGCATGAGAGTCTGTCGGGTGGGTTAATATATCACTTTCATGAATTCTTTCTGCATTCCATCTCATTAAATTATAAACTTTAGATGACATAAAAAAAATTCAACCTCAGTTTAAGGGGAAAGTAACGTATTTGCTTTACGGTAATCAGTTTCCCCTGTATCACAATCTAACTTTGATGAGTCTGATTTCCCATGTTATCTTTCCACCTGGAAGTGTCACAAACCATAAAAATATCCAAATGGGTAGTTTCCTTTCTAAAAAACATACAATTTTTTGCACATGCATCTATGGTCTCATATGTAAAACCTAAGTTCTCTGTCAACTTACGAGCATGATAATACGACTCGGGAATCTTAGCGTTGACAGGAAGAACCTTTTTCAATAACACCAATAGCATGTTGAATGATGTGTATGACCACTGATTTAAATTCTTCAAATGCAAAAACTCCATGATAAATGACAATTTATTGTAAGAAGTACATCCAGGATATAATTCTGTTTTTTCATCATCAAGTGATTCATAAAACCTCCTCGAATCACGATCTACACCAGAGTGAAGATTTATCTCACCGGTCTCAAGATTCTGGATTTCAATGCTTTCAGGATTCAACCCATGTACAATTTTAGTAAGCATTTCATGCATTGGATCATTCATCCTTGCATCAACATCCATCTGAACTGTATCTGTATTTTGACAATGAATATATTCTTCTCCATGACGAGTCCAACTCTTATAATTTTTTAGAAATCTGTTAAAGAATATGTGCTCCCTCACAGTATCTCATTTTAATTGATATCTGTTAGCACATTTTCTACATGGAAAACTAATATAGTCACTTTCAAATCCTCTGGTGAAGTCAATAAACTGCATAATTCCATTGAAATATTCTCTAGACGTTCGATTTGGAAGATCAATCCAACTCTTATCCATAATAATATCTGTATAACAAACATTTACACAAGACTTATTACATGCATTTTTCATATAAAATATATTTAAAATAAATACTAACCAATTGATTGTGGACCATTGATAAAATAATCAAATTATATCTCTGAATAATAAACAAGAGAATAGATAATGGGATGTAAGTGAAAGTCCATGTCATGTCATACCTTATTTCGCTACAAACCTGGAAGGGAGGGGAGCTGAAGGCGGTGCTGCGGGGGAGAGGAGAGGCAGTGGAAGGTAGCCAAAGCCAGAGATGGTGCAGTGAGGGAGGGGACGGGCAGCGGCGGCGGTGAACCGAAGGAGAGGAGGCGGTGAGGTGGCAACGGTGCAGCGAGGGTGGGACGATGAGGGAGGGGATAGAGGACAGCGGGGAGCCGGAGTGGACAAGCGGCAGTGGCGAGGGGACAAGCAGCATCCATGCAGGGAGGGAGGGGACCGGGAAGTGGCGGTGCCGCATGGGAGGGGACGGTGAGGGATGGGATGGGCGACGATGGTGCGGTGAGGGAGGGGGACGAAGAGGGAGGGGACGGGGGATGGCGGAGAGCCAGAGAGGAGGGCGGCGAGGGGATGGGGGATGGGCAGTGAAGGGGTGGAGGGCAGAGGACCAAGGGCTGAGGGGTAGGAGGGAAGAGGGGGCGGAGTCCGGAGGCCGGAGGGTAGAGGGAGAAGTCTTGAGGGTGGAGGTCGGAGGCAGAAGGGCAGAGGGGGCGGATGCCGAAGGGGGTGGACGATGGAGGGTGGAGGGTGGAGGATGGAGGGCGTAGGCCGGAGGGCGGAGGGTGGAGGGGGCGGAGGGTGGAGGGTGGAGGGTGGAAGGCAGAGGGCAGCGAGGGGACAGGCGACGAGGGGTGGAGGGCGGTGAGGGGACGGGCGGCAAGGGCGGAGGATGGAGGGTGAAGGGGGACAGGCGGCGGTGATCGAGGGACGCGGGTAGGGTTTCTTGAGGGAAGGGGGGGCGCCAAATATTTTTTTTAAAGCCTAGTGACCGCCAAATGCGGTCGCCCGTGTTAGGGGGCTCAAAATCCCATTTCTCTAGTAGTGGATGGCGCCTTCTAAATTGTGGGAGTTACGGATTTAGATTGATGATCTGATGAAGAAGGGTTTTGTTCGACCCATCACACCACCATGGGGTGCTCTAGTCTTGTTTGTGAAGAAGGTATATGGTGGTATCAGACCGTGCATAGACTACTGGATACTAAATCAGGTAACGGTCAAGAACCATTACCCTCTCTTGAGGATAGACGACCTCTTCGACCAGTTGAAGGGGGCATGATGGTTCTCCAAGATAGACCTTCGGTAAGGATATCATCAGTTGAGGGTAAAGGAGGGTGACATCTTGAAGACTGCCTTCAGGTGCAGATATGGGCACTTTGAGTTCGTGGTCATGTTGTTCGGCGTTACGAACGCACCAGCTGTGTTCATGGGACTCATGAACTCCATCTTCCAAGAATATCTGGACAGGTTTGTAGTCATGTTTATTGACGACATTATGATCTACTCAAGATCAGAGGAGGGTCATGCTGAGCATATGAGGATGGTTTTAGAGGTCCTCCGACAGCACCAGCTCTATGTGAAATTTTCCAAGTGCAAGTTCTGGACGCGAGAAGTATACTTCCTTGGACACGTGGTGTCTGAGCAGGGAATAATGGTGGACCCATCAAAGGTCTAGGTGATTTTTTCTTGGGCGCCACCCAAGAATGTGATGGAGGTTCGTAGTTTCATGGGCCTAGCATGTTACTACCGGAGATTCGTTCCCAACTTCTTCCAATTTGCAGCACCTTTGATAGCCTTGACCAAGAAAGATCAGGCTTTTGTGTGGAGTGGGAAGTGTGAGGCAGCCTTTAGTTATCTGAAGGGGAATTTGGTTAGTGCCCCAATACTGAGGTTACCAGGATAAGGGGTGACGTTTAAGGTGTTCTGTGATACTTTAGTCCAAGGCCTGGGGTGTGAGCTGATGCAACGACAGGGGGTGATCTTTTATGGGTCTAGGCAGTTACTTCCCCATGAGCGTAACTATGCCACCCATGATCTGGATCTTGTAGTAGTCGTGTTCTCACTAAATTTGTGGCGACATTATCTCATCGAGGAGCGCTTCGTGGTCTTCACGAATCACAATATTTTGAAGTATATCTTCTCCTAGTGGGACTTTAACTTGTGGTAGCGGAGGTGGATGGAGTTTCTTTAGGACTATGACTTTGAAATTTCCTACACCTCAGGAAATGGGAAGGTGGTGGCTGATGCCTTGAGTAGGAAGTCGCGGAAGGATGTGGTTCGAGAGTCGGTAGATTCTTGCAAGGAAATGGAGGAGTTGGCTTCCCTACACCTGGATGCAATGGTGGATGGTGGTAGAGGTTGTTTGTTTCAGATGATAGTGAAATTATCTCTGTTTCAGCGGGTGGAGGAGTCTCAGTGGGGAGACTTAGAGGGTGAAGTGATGCGCGATCGGGTTAACCAAGGCAATGCTCTGAAAGGGTGGTTGGAGGATGGTTAAAATCATATTCTTTTTTGAGGAAAGTTGTTTTTTCTAGAGGTGATGCATGAGAGAGTTCTTGGTGAGTTCCACAACTCACCCCTGGCGGTGCACCTAGAAGTTTCCAAGATGTACCACGGATTGAGGGGTCATTTTTTGTGGCCCGGAGTGAAGCAGGCAGTGGCAGAGTTTGTGGCGAGGTGCCTCATATTTCAGCGGGTGAAGGATGAACACCATGTCCAAGGAGGTCTATTATAACCTTTAGATGTACCAGAGTGGAATTGGGATGACATCTCAATGGATTTCATCATAGGACTATGCAGGGTTCAAGGAGGAAGTGATGTTATCTGTGTAGTGGTGGATCGGCTGACGAAATCAGCTCACTTCCTAGCAATCAAGGAGTCGAGTGCGATAGATGCCTTGGCACAGAGGTACGTAGACAAGGTGGTGTGGTTGCATGGAGTTCTTAAGTCCATAGTCTCTGATTGGGACACCCAATTTTCCTCACAGGTCTGGAAAGGTTTGCAACATACTTTTGGCACCTAGTTATGCCTCAACACTGCTTTTCACCCCCAGATAGATGGGTAGAAAGAGTGCACCATCCATATGTTAGAGGATATGATATGGGCATGTGTTTTGGACTTTGGGGATCGTGGGTATATCACTTTCCTCTGGTAGAGTTTGCTTATAATAATAGTTATCACTCTACCATTGGCATGGCTCCATTTGAAGCCTTGTATGGGAGGTCATTTCGCTCACCCATGTGCTGGATAGAGGTTGGGGAAGTAGGTGTTCTTGGCCCAGAGGTGGTACAGATCACGACAGAGAAGGTTCAGCTTATACAAGAGAGGATGAAGGAGGCCTAGGACCGGAAAAATTTGTATGCTAATAATAGGATGAGTCCCTTTGAGTTCGAGGTCAGGGACCATGTGTTCTTAAAGGTCTCCCCTCGGTGTGGACAACAGAGGTTTGGTAGGGGGAGTAGGCTTTCTCCCTGGTTCCTCGGACCCTTCGAGGTGTTGCGGCGGGTCAACGAAGTGGCTTATCAGCTGGCACTACCACCACCCCTACTGAGGGTGCACGACGTCTTCCATGTGTCTCAGCTCTGTCGGTATCTACACGATGATTCACATGTCCTCGAATGGGGGAAGCTGGATCTCGAGGACGACGTGACTTGCGTGGAGCAACCAATGAGGATCGAGGATTGTGAGGAGAAGGTGCTTTATGGATGAACCATTCCCTTAGTTTATGTGTTATGTAGGCATAGTGGCCTCAAGGACAGTACCTGGGAATAAGAGGCACAGATGCACGCCCAATACCCACAGTTGTTTTGAGCTTTTGTTCTGATTTGTTTCATACTTGTTGTGATGCAGCCTTTGACCTCGTTATCTATGAAATGTGTTGTTTTCATTGTTCTTTGAATATGTGTAAAGAGTCATAACTATGGGGATGGGAGGACCTGATCCCTAATCAAGACACATTAAAGTGGGTGTGGTTAAACTCGTGCGGGCAAGTCAGTGTCTCCCAAAGCGGATAGTATCTTGACATGGAGGAAGGGACTCCCTAATCCATATGACTGGACGGTATGACCTTTACATGTTTGTGTGGTTACTTGAGGGAGAGGTGCTTCTAGATGTCGAGGAGGTTTACCCATGAGAGGTATCTTACGAAGATGTTGTTCGGACCCCTCTCTTTTCTTCGGGTTTATCCTTGAATTCTTGAGGATGAGAATAGTTTGAGAGGTATCAGATGTAATGGTCTGGACCCTCCTGGTTCAGTGATTTTCCAAAAACTCAGTTCCACCAAATGGTTCCACCATTACGGTGGCACTGGTCATGGGGTCACCGTTACGGTGGCACCGTCATGGTCACACTGTCACGGTCTCACACCGAAACGGTGGCACCGTCACGGTCACACACCGAAACAGTGGAACCGCTTTATGGTGTCTCATCGAACCGGTGACACCGTTACGGTGGCACCATCACGGTCGCACACCGAAATGGTGGCATCGCTTACGGTGGCACTGTGAAGATGGCACTGTGACTGTGGCACCGTTACAGTGGCACCGTGTCTTCCCTTTTTTCCTTTACCTTTTTTTCAGTTCCTGAGTTTTCCCAGTTCTGCCCCCATAATGTATCTTTTGACGTAAAAGAATTTTAATACCCTTTTTAAAGCCATTAAAATCCCATAAATGATTTATAAAATCCCCCAAGAGCCTAGAGACCTTTGACTTACCAAAACGTGTGGCCTTTTCCTCTTTGTCACACCCTTTTCCCGTACTTTCTGGTTCGGCCCCTGTTACGCGTTTTACTCTAATTAAAAGAAATCCTTTAACGCACAACTATTATGGCCACCTCTCTGATGAGAATTATTAAATAAAAATTATTTCCATCGCGTGTAACCTTCCAACCGCGTGGTAAAACCATGATCCATCTTTTAAGTCATTCAAAATTGATATCTCGTAACTCCAAGATCTCACTTTTTTATCACGCGAAAATTCTTTCTTCTTCTTGACTGGTGTTGGGAAAAAATCTCTCAAGGTAACATTGAAGTATTTTTGGGTTGGTTGTATTTGTTGACAAATCAGGTTTCCATGGAGAATTTTCGAGTTCTCAAGATGTTGTTGACAATCCATGTTGACAAAGAACGATGACAAAGGAAAGGACGATCTGGAGGCGGTACAAAAGAGCAGTACAAGGTGGTGCCGTTTCCCAGTGTTTGCCAAATTTTTGGGGTCCAAAATTTGGAGTTTGGTGAGCATCGCAAAAAGAGGATTTCCATGAAGAGCATAATTTAATATGGAAAAGGCATGAATTTCGTGAAGATAGGATTCATGGTTTGGAAATCGCGAAGACCAGAAGAATGGAGGCGGTGAGTCTTCCCGATTACGTCAAGCTTCGCGAACGGCAGAGGCTGAGGAGCTTCACGGCGAAGGCGCGCAGGAATGTTGGGCTTCGTGAGGGAGCTTCGCGGCGAAGTCGCGAAGGTATGTTGACGGTGATTCTTTTCGATTATGTCAAGCTCTGCGAACGGAAAAATTTTGTGGTGCTTCGCGATTTGGACAGAATTCCGGCTGAAACTTTGGAGCTTCGCAATTTGCAATGACGTGGCGTTGACTTCACGTGGAAAGGTCGAGGGTCGGTGTAATCTTCTATAAATAGAGGCCGACCCCCTCGAGAGATGGAGAGAGAATTTTTAGAGAAAATACTTTGCTCTCGATTTGCGAAGGTGGTTCGCAGAGCCAGTGTGCTTCGCGAAAGAGGTGCTTCGTGGCGGCTATTGTAGCTCCGCGAAACCTGCGAGCTCTGTGTTGGATTACTTAGCTTCGTGAGGGTTGTTGCTTTGCGACGGCTTGAGCATCGCGAGAGTGCTTCGCAAGGTTGCTTTGCGAGTGAGCTTCGCGAAAAAGGCAGGAGCTTCGCGAAGTCTTGTTGAGCTTCGCAAAATTGGGAGCTTCGCGAAGTAGGGTGCTTTGTGAAGGTACTTTCCAAAGGTAGTTGCCCAGTGGTAAGAGGCAAAGTGGTATTCATAAGTGGATGAAGGTTTTAATTTAATAGAGCATCTATCTACAGTTGAAGATGCATTCCTTAATGGAAATGAAGAGACCTACAGGTCTATAAACTGTGAGTGAATCCCTTCTAGAGCAGTGAGCTTAGGAAGAGGAAGAAGGTGATCCTCTCCACCGGCAGTGAGCCATAGAGAGAGAAACAGGGAGTGACCCTTGGGAAAGCAGTGAGCTGACCCTAAACCTTGTATAGGCAGTGAGCCTGGGCATAGAAGTGATCTAGCCCGAACATTGTAATCCACAGCTAGTGAAGTCTAGTGGAATTTGGTACGAACCGGCAACTTGTCGGTGTATGCTCCTTGGACGTAGCCCTTAGCAGTGAACCAAGTAAAAATCTATGTGTCTGCCTGCTTACTTCCCTGCATTGCAATCAAAGCATCATCATCAGGTAAAGGAGACAAGTGATCACAATAACCACACAAGTGCAAACAAAGTGACCCTTGTAACAAAGAGGTCAAGATCCAGTGGGGCAGAAAGAACTTTGAAAAAGAATATCCATACCCTGATTCACCCCCCCTCTCAGGGTATATAGGCCCCTATTGGCCCTAACAATTGGTATCAGAGGGATAGGTTGCTTTTATCAGATTTGTTTGCTCCGACTTGGTGTAGTCGATCTTTGTGTTTAAAGAATCAGTTTGCTCTTATCTCGGTGAGCCATGGCAAAGGGAAAAACATCCAAGAAGAAGCAGAAGTCAAGTGGTATTCCTCAGTGTGGAAGTATGTATGGAAAAAGTGTGATTCAATTAAAATAGTCAAACAGTTTACTGAAGGAAGGTCTGGATGAATCTGACAGGGAAAAGATTGATTCACTCAATCATGATGTTGGAATAAGTGAAGTACATGAGCATCAGTGTGATTCTGAAACAGAAGAAGAAATTGAAGGAAGAATAGATATGCGAGCTGAGTTGGAGGCTGCTCTTGAGGAGATAGATGTTTGGAGAGAAAAAACAAAGAAATCAAACAAAGTTGTTCACGATGCCAAACTATATATGCAGCAGCAGGAAGAAGAGAAGTCTAAGTTGATGGAAGAAATTGAGAAACTCAAGTTATCAACATGAGAAAACTCAGAATCAGTTAGTGAGTATAAGATTAAGATTGAAGAACAGAAAAGGGAGATCGATGGCTTGAATAGAAAAGTGAAAGATCAAGTCAAGTGCATCGAAGAACCTGATATTCTAATTGATGTTGGAAACATCGAAGAAGTCAAATCTAAAGATATCCGGATCAAAGTATTGGAGATTGAGGTCAACAAGCTAAGAGGCTTAAATCAAAGGCTTATTGACATAGTTAATGACCTAACAGAGAAGAATGATTCTCATGCCAATGATCTATAAAAGATGGCTAAAATGAAAGGAAAACAAAAGGCTGATGATTATGAAGAGAATAAAAAGTCAGATGAAGTACAGAATCTGAAAGCTAGAAATGACGATCTAGCATCACAGTTGTCTGAATAAGTTCAGAAGAATCGAATCCTACAACAAGATAATGAATCTGTCTCTAAATCTGTTTCTGAGGAAAAATTAAAAGTAGTGAAGCAAACTGCAATGGTGGAAAAGCTCACACAGGAACTAGAAGATGAGGTGAGTAGCGAGAAGCTTCTCAAGAAAGAACTGGATGTCCAACTTGAATCAAGGGATACGAAGATTAAAAAGTTGGAAGAGGATCTAGAATCAGTAAAGAAGGATGTGGAGAAATCCAATGCTAAAGTAATTCTAAAAATGAAGGATGCCTTACACTTGCTATTTGATCATCCTTCGACAAGTGATGATAAAATGAAGAATAGGTATGCTATTTCTAAAGAGAAACAACAGAATATTTTATCATCTCAAAGACCAGCAAGTTTCGGAAAAACTGGTATTGGATTCGATGAATCCCCTCCTGTGCATGACAGAAAGAGAGCCGTGAACAGTTCTAGAAATGGAAAAGTTCCTGCAGGTGCTGGAGATAGGCCTAAAAGGACAATTACAAAAAGAAGTAATGACATGTTCTATTTCTGCGGGATTCACATCCACACATCAAGCTTCTGTTTAGAGGCTCAGGAATACATTTCAGGCTGTGAAAATAGAAACATTGCTAAATCTAAGAATAAGAAGAAGCATCATGATAAATCAGAGAGAAGAGTTTCTCAGAGGAGAACATTCATCTGATGCTATTACTGTGGAAGGATGGGACACACCATGAGTATGTGTCAGGAAGCTCAGGAGATCGATGCCAGAAGAATAAAACAAGTTGCATCAACATTTCAGCAGAGAAGTGATGAAATGAGGTATGCCTTTAATAGAAAATGTTTCATATGTTCTGATCATGGGCATTTGGCCAGAGAGTGTAGCAAGAAGAAAGCAGGAAAGGAAAAGGATCCCAGAAAGAGATTCCTAACTCCAGTGATGTATAAAGAGAAATCTTACATTGGGAGACAGAGTGGTAAGGTAAAGAATAGGCATAGAGCCTCAGGGGAATCACAAGGATCTGGGCGAAAGGTGTATCAGTCACCTCCTCTGTCACACTCGCAACATATCTCTCAGAGGGAACATGAACAAATCTGGAAGAAAAAGGGTGGAGATGCTACAGTTGTGAGAAAGAAGAATGAACATTCAATGGAAGACTCACCACCGGTCAAAAGGAGGGTGGTGACTCAGACATCTGATAAAATAAAGATGAACAAAGAATGTGATGAAAAATTCGCAGGATGTATTCCACAATGAAAACTAGAAGAAGATGCAAGATCCTTGCAATGGTGAAAGAAGCAAGGGAAGATGGAAAGAAAAGATATTCCTGCTCCGATAAATAATCAAGGAAAATGGAATTTTAGTAGAACCTCAAAGAAGGAAATGTGTACTAGTGGGTTTATACCCCAAGCGGTGAGAAAGGCCGAGCCTACCAAATCTACTTATCAGAAAAAGGCTCAAAATGTGGGCAATGAATGCCTAGTCATATGGCCAGAACAGTTGAAGTTGGATAGGCAGCTGGAGGAAGCAAGAAAGGAGTGTGATGCCCTCCAAGAAAAAATCAAAGGGTTGACCCATCAGGATCAACCATCATCCTCATCTTGAGGAATTCGGAAGAACCCCCTCTCCCTATGTATATAAATGCTATTAACTGATGATCCGTGTGTTTCAGGTTTTAGGGAGATACAATCCAAGGGGTAGTGGCATCTAAGGATGCGAAGTGGAGAAGTGATATGCTCCAGAGTTTTAATTGATTCAAATCTGGTATTAGAGTTGAAGAAGAAAGGGAGCAACAGAGCACAATAGGAAGTGATTGTGTTATTAACTTTATCTCTTGTTTCCTACACCGAGTTTCAACTCAGTAGGCTTAGAGATTTTGTTAATGGATCAAATCTGAGTGGAATATGAGAACAAATGATGTAGGAGGAAAAGACGTGTTATGGGTCTAAACTATTGGGCCTAACAACTGGAAGAGTTGCATAACACAGGGGGAGCATTCTATATCCTAATCAGATGCATGATCTCAATATGATATGAAGGATGAATGTTTATGCTCATGAAGAATGATTGGTGAAAAACAGCAACACACAGGTTTTCATGATTATCTATTTTGTTCTAACAATGTGGTATCAGCTGACTGCTTTCAGGATACCAAAAAGATGCGAGAGAAAATCAAAGGTGTGTCAACAAAAATATGAGAGAAGATGTTCAAGGAAATGACGTCATTGAACAATGACACAGAGAAAAGTAGCTGAAATAAATGAAGCCACTGAAAAATGAGTTAGTGAACAGCATCCTGGAAAAAGTGTTGAGAAAGAAAACAACACAGAGGGAGAAGAAGTGGCTGATGCTGATTCATAAGAAGAGATAGATGATGAACAAGAAAGTGTCAAGTATGTGTCTACAAGGAAGCCAAAGAGTTGAGCTGAAACTGATAGATATAATATCATTAGTGATCAGTGAGCTCCAGTTCAGACAAGAAGAATGAAATCACTGCAGCAGACATCATTACTATCACAAGTTGAGCCGAAATGCTTTGCTGATGCAGCTGAAGATGAAAACTGGGTTCAGGCTATGAATGAAGAGCTTGATCAGATTGAGAAGAACAAGACATGGGAGATTGTTTTGAGGCCAGCAGATAAAAACATCATCAGGACTAAATGGGTCTTTTAAGTCAAGATGAATGAATATGGAACAGTGATTCGGAACAAAGCACGACTGATGTGCAAAGGAGACTCCCAGATAGAGGGAATATATGGTGATGAGACATTTTCACCGATTGTGAGGTAGGAGACAATCAGATTATTCATAGCCATTGCAGTGCAAAGAAAGTTCAAAGAGTTTCAGATGGATGTAAAGACTGCAT
Organism: Viscum album; assembly: GCA_963277665.1. NCBI lineage: Eukaryota > Viridiplantae > Streptophyta > Magnoliopsida > Santalales > Viscaceae > Viscum > Viscum album. The sequence goes on along the minus strand of OY728150.1, from coordinate 1,927,655,217 downwards.
TTCTAAATGGGTTTCTGGAAGAAGAGGTGTACATTGAGCAGCTTGAAGATATGGGAGTTGAAGTGAAGTCTCCGATCGGAATCCAGTGCGCTAACTCAAGTGCTATAAATCTTAGCAAAAATCATGTCCATCATTCAAGGACAAAGCACATTGAGATTAAGTATCATTTTATCAAGGAGAAGGTTGAGCAGGGAATCGTGAAGTTGGAGTATGTGCCCACAGCACTACAGGTTGCAGACATTCTGACAAAGGCCTTACCCAAGGAAGCATTTAAAAGGCATCGACTGGCTCTGGGAGTTCAGTCACTTCCCCGCACATGAAATAGTATGGATGTGGGACCAAACCACCCCCCCCCCTCTCCCCGAGGTATGATGTGTTTTTCCCTAATGTGCTGATATGTGTTCTCTACTATGTTACAGACTACAAAGGAGTGACCTTTGGGTTCGTTGACAAAGGGAGAGAAAAGTGTTTGTTAAAGGGGGAGAAATAGGGATTGGGAGACAGTGTAGCTATTTGATAAATCATGATTGATACGGGGAGAAGCTGACAGGTGGAGCAGCCAGAAAGAGGGAAAAATGAGAAAGGGGGAGTTATTTTTAAATCTGACGATGCTAGAAGTGATCGATCAAAGAATAGATATCACGACAGTTGAGGATCGTGATAAAAGCAGAACATTGGTGTTGGAATGGTGTGAGATGGTGTCCAGCTATTCACCAATTGGTATCAGTGTGGTTCAACAATTGGTATCAATTTAAGAATTGGTATCAGGTTGGAATCGGCAATTGGGGTCTGACATGAAGTGATTCATTGATGAACTTTTCATACTACTCTTGTTTCTCACACCGAGCATTGCTCATGTGGGCTTAGAGTATGTGTTAAGTGAATCATTGAATGCTATCAGAATCGCAAGAGGCGAATGGTGGTAGCGACTGGAAGAAGACTCAGTGAGGTATCAAAGTGCAGAAAATCATTCTGAGCAGAGTTGTGAAGAGTTGTCAACAAACCCAAAGGGGGAGATTGTTGGGCAAAAATCCCTCAAGGTAACATTGAAGTATTTTTGGGTTGGTTGTGTTTGTTGACAAAGCAGGTTTCCATGGATAATTGTCGAGTTCTCAAGATGTTGTTGACAATCCATGTTGACAAAGAACGAAGACAAAGGAAAGGACGATCTGGAGGTGGTACAAAAGAGCAGTACAAGGTGGCGCTGTTTCCCAGTGTTTGCCAAATTTTTGGGGTCCAAAATTTGGAGTTTGGTGAGCATCGCGAAAAGAGGATTTCCATGAAGAGCATAATTTAATATGGCAAAGGCCTGAATTTCGCGAAGATAGGATTCATGGTTTGGAAATCGCGAAGACCAGAAGAATGGAGGCGGTGAGTCTTCGCGATTACGTCAAGCTTCGCGAACGGAAGAGGCTGAGGAGCTTCGCGGCGAAGGCGCGCATGAATGTTGGGCTTCGTGAGGGAGCTTCGCGGTGAAGTCATGAAGGTATATTGATGTTGATTCTTCGCGATTACGTCAAGCTCCACGAACGGAAAATTGCCGTGGTGCTTCGCGATTTGGACAGAATTCCGGATGAAACTTTGGAGCTTCGCAATTTTCAATGACGTGGCGTTGACTTCGCGCGGAAAGGTCGAGGGTCGGTGGAATCGCCTATAAATAGAGGCCGACCCCCTCGAGAGAAGGAGAGAGAGTTTTCAGAGAAAATACTTTGCTCTCGATTTGCGAAGGTGGTTCACGGAGCCAGTGTGCTTCGCGAAAGAGGTGCTTCGCGGTGGATATTGTAGCTCCGCGAAACCTGCGAGCTCCGTGTTGGCTTACTTAGCTTCGTGAGGGTCGTTGCTTTGCGACGGCTTGAGCATCGTGAGAGTGCTTCGCGAGGGTGTTTCGCGAGTGAGCTTCGCGAAAAAGGCAGGAGCTTCGCGAAGGCTTGTTGAGCTTCGCGAAATTGGGAGCTTCGCGAAGTAGGGTGCTTTGCAAAGGTACTTTCCAAAGGTAGTTGCCCAGTGGTAAGAGGCAAAGTGGTATTCATCAGTGGATGAAGGTTGGACTTTAACAGAGCATCTATCTACAGTTGAAGATGCATTCCTTAATGGAAATGAAGAGACCTACAGGTCTATAAACTGTGAGTGAATCCCTTCTGGAGCAGTGAGCTTAGGAAGAGGAAGAAGGTGATCCTCTCCACCGGCAGTGAGCCATAGAGAGAGAAACAGGGAGTGACCCTTGGGAAAGTAGTGAGCTGACCCTAAACCTTGTATAGGCAGTGATCCTGGGCATAGAAGTGATCTAGCCCGAACATTGTAATCCACAGCTAGTGAAGTCTTGTGGAATTTGGTACGAACCGGCAACTTGTCGGCGTATGCTCCTTGGACGTAGCCCTTAGCGGTGAACCAAGTAAAAATCTTTGTGTCTGCCTGCTTAATTCCTTACATTGCAATCAAAGCATCATCATCAGGTAAAGGAGACAAGTGATCACAGTAACCACACAAGTGCAAACAAAGTGACCCTTGTAACAAAGAGGTCAAGATCCAGTGGGGCAGAAATAACTTTGAAAAAGAATATTCATACTCTGATTCACCCCCCCTCTCAGGGTATATAGGCCCCTATTGTCCCTAACAACTGGCTTCTTTTCATTTCCTTGGTGCATTTTGAGTCCCCCTTCCCGAGGCAAGTGGTGTGCTTGTGCTGGAGCTTTTCTGCTCACTCTTGAAGTCCTCGAAGTTCCTCCCCTGCAAGTCGTGCATCCCCAATTCTTGGCACGTGGAGAGGAACTTCGATCGTTGATCGTCCAGGTAGGGTTCTTCCTTTGTCTCTCTTTACTGTGTATCATACAGGGCGAGTGTGCTAATGTTTCTATGGGGATGGATGAAACCAAACCTTAACGAAGATAATAAACAGACTTTTAAAGAATGATGGGGTGTGTTTGATGATGTTGTTGTACTCTTTTATCAATGCTTATAAATATTATGAATTGTATAGGGCTATGTCCACTGAAAATCATGGCCATTAGTGACCCTTTCTTGCGCACTAATTAACCTCTGTTTTCTGGTTAATTCTGCGATGATTGAATGGTTATAACATGGAAATTGGTTAAACACGTAAACTCGGTTGATTAAATGAATGTCCAGTGAACAATAATCATTGTGTGATCACCCCAGTTAACCAAACAAAAACAAGGAACTCAATGAATGGTGTGATAGAATCTGGAAACTCCCTTGCTCTGTCTTGGTAATATGTGTGGTTGTTCTGCTTGATTCTTGTGGGGTGACATGGATGGGAATGAGATCCTATGTTGTGGTGCAGTTGTTGGTTTGTGGATCTAAGGTTGTGTGGGGCTGTATGGTGGGGCTTGGTTTGGTTCCAGTACTTTGAGAGATCTCAGAGATCTCTTTTGTTGTTGTGACTTTACAAGAGAATTAGGTGTGAATGCTTAAATTATTGCTTGGTTGTTTTTCATTCCTTAGCTTGTGGCTAGGCTTGTTAGTTTCCCGGTAGTGAAAAATTACTTTAAACAGAGCCACTTGAATGTGATAACAAGAATGAGTTCGACGAGGAATTGTTTTTCTGGGAATGAGTTGTGACTTGGTTGTGGGTGTTGTACTTTTTATGAATGAATAGTTTCGAGGGTGTTTGTGTATGGGCTGGTTTTGGAACCCCTAGGTTGGGATGAGTGCTTGTCTACCTATATTTATAATTTAGTTCTTATGTTTCTTATTCGCGCTCCACCCAAGTTGAGCACTTCGTGTCGAACACCCCCATTTCATTAGGGAGGGTGTCTTTCCCAACACTCACATGAGTGGCTGGTTATTAGCTCTTTTTCTGCTCCCTTTTCCGAGTAGCCCAAGACTCTTCAGGCAGGTTGTGGCGGCCTGAGGTCCATTTTTAGCCCAAGATTCTTCGGGCAGGGTACGTTGTGGTGGTTGGCTCATGTGTGTGCGGGCAAGTTGTTTCCCAAGTGTCTTCGGGATGATGCCTAAGTGTCTTCAAGCGTGACGATAGTTGTTCTGGCCCATGTTTCTGCGGCGCGTGGTTACGTGTGGTTGTTGTGGCTCAGGTGTTTGCGGGCGGGATGTGTGGTTGTGGTGGCCCAGGAGTGTGCGGGGGGGGGGGGGGTATGGCAGTGAGACTGCGACGAGAATGGCAGGAGAGGTTTGATGCGTAGGATGTCTTCAATAACCAATGAGAAAGTGGTGCGGGGTACCCAAATATCGATGTGTTATTACTATTACTTTACTTGATTTGTGTTATTTGGGGAGTGTGCCTTGGTGAGGTTTGGGCGGGTAGTTTCCTTGCTAAGTGCTTTGGTTATCTCCTTTTTCTCACGAGGCATTAGAATGTCTTCCCACTCGTGCATGAGAGTTTTTGATTTTCCCTACCGAGTATACCTGTATACTCACCATACGTATATAAAACAGCTTTCAGGTTTCCAGAAGGACTTCGATGACTGTGCATGACCCTATTAATTTGGACGTTGGGACAGTTACTGTTGCTGTTTTTCTTTTCTTTTGGTACTTTCCTTTGGAGTTTTCTTGTACCCTGTAACACTTTATATTGAAACATGCATATGAGAATGGATTGTTTGACTTTACTTTTTCTTTCAGTTTTGGTGTTGTTTGAGATTTACTATCTTATCTCTCGATCCTACTAAATAAAAAGGGCAATATCTTCCATATTACGTGTGATTTTATACCCATGGTGCTAATCGCTACTTCGGGACCTATTGAAGGCGGGTCTCATGGGTCATTATCTCTCCTTCAACTTAAAGAATGAATGGTCTAACAATCTGTTGTCCCTTCCCTCATCTTGGTGAAGGCGGGTTGTGACAATAACATAGATAATGTTAGTATGTTTCATATGTGTTCCTATTCAATGTGTGCATTATGTTTCCTATGTATTATCTATCCAATTTATGTGTTAATGATAGTTTCTATAGCTTTTTACGTTTATTTATTCTCTAATACATAGTCTGTAAGATTTATCATTAGTAGTAATAATGTTAAATAAATTCATTGCATTTTGTATTAATGTAAAATGATATATTTTCTAATGGTACGCGGGATCTGCCCACGTGGGCACTTGCTCTTACGCTGATGATCTCCTATCGTCCGTTACCGGCCCTGCTGTCCTCTCTTTTCGTTTATTTATTTTCTATCCTCTCCTCACTCATCTCTCCCCATTACTTCCATTCTTTTCCCCTCTTTTCCTCCATAAACTTCTGCGAGCGATTCATCCCCCATCTATCGACGGCGACCTGTGCAGGGCCTCACATGATTAAAGCTACTGCGTAGCTCTCAGATCTGGTCCTCATTCTCTGTTTCCCTCTCTCACGACTGCTTGATTTCTCGCTGTCCATGCTCCTAGGTATCCGATGCTATCGTCTTCTTCTTTTCTCACCGTAGTCTGGGCATTCTGATCTCCGTCTTGGTTTTGTTTCTTTGTTTAATTGGTTCATTTTGGTTGGATTTGTGACGGATTCGATGGCTGTGGACGCAGGTCTCACCGTCGGATTCGCCGGTGAAAGCTGCCAGTGGTGTTTCTTCCCGGCTAAGATGCCGGCGGCGGCGGACTCCTCCAACCTGCGTGAGCTTCTCAGATCCGGGGAAGATGACGCCGGAGACGCGCGCCCTCGCGACGCCGCCGCCAAACTCACTCTCGCTGCTGTCTTAGGCTCCGACATACGGCATGGCAGGGCTCGGATGAGCCGGACTCTGCTGGACATCATCCGGGATGATGCCCCTGCCGGCCGCCCGCCGTGCGACGACGGCGAAAACCAGAACAACCACAGCCGAACGAGCTGGAGAATTTTCTTGGAGCGCCTCCGTCTCCGGCCTGCCGGAGCTTCGTTCGCCTCCTCCGTCCACGCTCCACCGCCTGACGTTCCGCTACAGAGCCCTCCCCGGGATCAGATCCGGACGTTTCAGACGGCGCCGGACTATCCGGACGTTTCAGACGGCGCCGATCCTCCTCCGTCTGGGAATTTCGGGTCGGGGATCTCGCTGCGGAGCTCCAACACGGGTAGGTTCGAATCGGTGGAGACGACCCAACCGGAGCCGCGTCAGCGGCTCGCAGCAGCATTGGCGGCTGAGAGTGAGCTGCTGGCAGCGGCGGCGGAAGAGGAATCGTCGGGACGGGAAGCGCCGGCGAGGATGTCGCTGATGGCGCTGCTGGAGGAGGCGGACAGGCAGATGCGGGGTGTTATGCCTGGATACGCGGTCACGGTGGAAGAAGACGAGGAGGAAGAGGAGGGGGAGGAGTCCGACGGCGGAGGGCGGCGGCGGAGGGGGGAGTTCCGGTGCTGTGTTTGCATGGTGAGGTATAAAGGTGCGGCGTTCATCCCCTGCGGCCATACATTTTGCAGGCGGTGTTCGAGGGAACTGTGGGTAAGCAGGGGCAGCTGCCCAACCTGCAATGGCGCCATCTTGGAAATCCTCGATATCTTCTGAGTAATCATCCGCTTAAATGGAATGATTTCGACATACCATCAGCTTGTTTGTGCGCTCTGTTGCACCTGTAAAAGTTTCAGAGAAGAACAAGTTAGAAACAAAAAACACGAATATGATGAATCTGTATCTTTTTACTCTACTGATTTGAGTCTAATGGGAGGGGACGGAGTTGAAGATAAAAATAAAAAATAAAATAAAGTATTTTTCAATAAATTTTATTTGTATCCATTGTTTTTTACTTCGTTATCAGGTTTGTTTACATTTCGCTAGCAATGTTTACTTCATACCAAACACTAGCAGGTTTGGGTTTCATTCACCAATCAAACACGGGTTAATAAAATATCACCATCAACAATGAGTACGGGTGAATGGATCATCACCACTCGTGATCACATGATACGGGTGAATGGATCATCACCACTCGTGATCACATGATTAAATGAACGAGTTATCACTATGATAGACCTCAAGGGTGAACAAATTAAAACCACTTATCATATAATATAGTGAATGAGTTATCACTTTACACAACAATATGGGTGAATGAGTCATCACCACTCGTAAAACGATCTAGGTGAACAAGTTATTTTCTACGACAAATGGGTTATCACCACTAAAAAAAATTACGGTGAATGGGTTATCACTGTATCCAACAATACTAAGGCAAACAAACTATCACGATGTCCAACAATACTAAGGTGAACAAACTATCATCATATTCAACAATACTAAGGTGAATGGTCTATCACCATATGCAACGATACTAAGGTGAACGAGCGATCACTATATTTGACTATTCTAAGGTGAATGGGCTATCACCATATTCAACAGTACTAAGGTGAACATGCCATCGCCATATCTAACAATACTAAGGTGAACGACCCATCACCATATTCAACAATATCAAGGTGAATGAGCTATCACCATATTTAACAATACTAAGGTGAACAGACTATCACCATCTACAAAGATACTAAGGTGAACGAGCTATCACCATATCCAATAATGCTTAATGTGAAGGACCTACCACCATATCCAACAGTACTAAGGTGAATAGGTTCTCACAAATATCATAACACAATAGGGGTGAACGGGCTATCACCACTCCTCTAACAACCATGGATGAATGACTTATCACCGTAGACATATCATGGGTGATCGACTTATTGCAAACTCATAATCATAATAAATGTGTATGAACTATCATGACAACATAATCAACAACCCCAATGAATGGGGCATCATTGGGACTTGATCAACAAAGAAGTGAACAAGTTATCACTATACACATAATCAGTAACCACAATGAATGGATTATCACTATATACATAGTCCGTTCACCTTAGTTTTTTTGTGGGTGGTGATAACCCGTTCACCATAGGTGATATCCCATTCACCAAGATCATTATACAAGTGGTGATGAGCTATTTGTTGAGTCAAAAGTTATATTTTCTACACTTTCTATCCTTAGTTTTGAAAATCACAACACACTTTCTTAAAAACTATGTTTTACCAACTTTATTTTTCCTAGGTCTTTTAGAATGTTTTTTTGTAGAAAACTCTTTATTCTACCAAATGTAGAAATCTTTTTAAACAGATGAATATAAAATCTTTACATTAAGTGTAGTCCATCGAACTGACTAAGTCTAGTCCATCAGACCGACTAAGTCTGTTCCATCGAACTGGCTAAGTTTGATCCATCAGACCGACGAAGTCCTGTCCATCAAATTGACAAAGTTGAGTCCATCGCATTGACGAAGTCTGGTCCATCAGACTGACTAAATCTGGTCCATCAGATTGATGAAGTCTGGTTCAACGGACTGACAAAGTCTGGTCCATCAGATTGACGAAGTCCCATCCATCAAACTGACTGAGTTTAGTCCATCAGACTGATTGAGTTTAGTTCATCGGATTAAACGAGTTTAGTCTATCAGACTAACTAAGTACGGTCTATCGAACTAACATGGGTTTTGATCTATTAGATGAAACACAATTTATTCTATTAGAATAATAAAGTTTATAATCAGATGGTCATAATTATTTCTACCGAACGAAAAGCTTTTACAGGATTGTAATGATGCTGTCAAAATGACATCGGATGAAGACATACAGAACATGATGAGCTTTCAAGTTGGGGTTTATCTGAGGTCATTGAAACCAACTATGAGAATCAAGGAATATGACCGTTAGAGTTGTGCCTAGAAATAGAGGTGCATTCGAGAAGCTGGGAGTTAGATGCTTTTGCGACTCAACCAATATGAAGCATACTCTGTTGTAATATCCTATAACTTACACCTTGTAAATCTTCAAAGAGTTTTTTAATATAAGGAATCCGAGTGAGGATTGAAAATTCATTGGAACTTTTTTCTTTTGTATTCGTTGTGTCCAATCTAGGTTTAGATCGAGGGATTTCGGGGATATGAAGACTTCTGATTTTGATATGGCTGATCAAGGGCTTCTAGGACTAAGAAGACATAACTAATTCAAATCTTTGTGATCGAGGTATTTATTGTTATAGAAATGTAGAACTTACGGTTATGTTGAAAACTAGGGATGCCCAAAGTCAGAGTCTGTGACTAAACTCTTAAGGTTAAAGAGTAGAAATCTTTTATAATGCTTTTGGTAAGTCATTCTCACTTTAATTTTAACTTTAATTTTTTACATGTTTCTACAAGTTTATTATTTCTACTGTGCATTTGTTTAGAAAGTCTATTTTACTAAACTTTACTAAACTCTGATATTTTGGATGACTTATGTAAGAACCTGGATTTTTAGAACGGGTCAAAATCCTGACCCTGATTGAATTTTCGACTGCTTTCTGAGAAAACTGGAGAAACCGGGTAGTTTTTGGAAAATTCTAGATTACACGCCATGTACCTTCAGTACACGCCATGTACGCCTGACCGTATGTGAAGGCCATACATGGCGTGTAGGCCTGTTGGCCGAGTAGAAGTATCTTAGCAAGTACACGTCGTGTAGAGGGGCCATGTATGGGGATATACATGGTGTGTTGAGGATGTCAGTCAGGTAGAGAAGTACACATCGTGTACCCCCTAGGCACACACTATGTAGTCAGTCAACAAGTCCTTTGTGAAATATCATCCATCATATGAATAGTAAACTGATACACATGATGTGTAGTCCTAAGTACACATCGCGTATTTTCCTTTTTTTCGCTAAAACGGTCAGTAACATCGTTTTGAGGCAGAAACCCAAACCCTCGATGAGTTTGAGTGAGGAGAGATGGTTGGAGCTCATTTTTCTCCTGGATCTTCGTCCAAACTCCTCTTTGATCGCCGTCAGATGCATTGGAACCCCCCAGTAAGGCCTTGATTCCTCTTGATCCGTTATTCTTTATTTTTATTCTAAACCGAGTTATAGGAGTTTGAGCTTTTTTTATTCTTTTATAGATCTACCTTGTTTTAGACCTAATTAGAGGCTGTTATCAGAGGAGTATCATCTTACTAGTACGAGGTAGGTGGTGTATACCTTATTTCGCGTTTTTGCGGACTTTTGGGTGGTGCGGCCAATGACGCGTATTTGGGTATTTTAAGAAAGACCATTTCATACCCACTTTAATATGTTAAATTGATTATGAGACCCATGGGATGCCTTTGGGTATGCCCTTTTACCTGTTTTGCTTGAGCGGGGACGGGCGAGGGGCCATTGCTCATTTGGGGCATTTTGGTCGATGGTTCCAAGATGGTATAAGTTGTTTTTGTTTGATTAAAATGGTGATTTTAATTTGTTAAGTTATGATATGAATTGTTAGAGGTTTCCAAGACATTGGTGCTGGTATGGGACAACACATAGCTAGTGTAATTTAACTGTTTAGTTTTTTTCCTATTTAAAGTATTTCTTGTGATTAAATATATGTGATGTATGATTTTGCATATTCTAGAACATTTGGGTTGTGTTGGGCGTGACCCGAATATTCTTGAGTGATGCTAATCACAGGTTGGGCTTGGCCTGGGTTATATTGGGTGGATCTGACCACATGATTGGGCATTATGGACGTCGAATTGAGGTAGTGTGACTGTCAGGTTGGCCATAACCCAGGTTACTTGGATGCCAAGGCTATCAGACTTGAGTGATATGGTCGCAGGGACACGAGGTGTTAGAGACATCGTGTCTTGGGTATTATTTTGGTGATTACCGCTCACCCGAAAACTTTGAGTAGTGTGCACACAGAGAGATTCCGTGATGAGGTGGTTTTGACCTCTCGTGTGGGTAGAGGCCCCCATTAGTTGTGGTTTAGGTACAATCGGTTTGGGGGTGCTTTCCGTAGGAAGCCACATGGAAGGTGAGGAGCCTTCAAGGAATAACATTGAGGCTATCAGGTTGGGGGAAGAGGCTCGCCGTGGTTTAAGGGTAGACACCATTTTCCCTCCAGTTATTGATTTGAGGGAAGACATCACTGTCCCTACAGTTACTTTATTTGAGGGCAGACATCACTATCGCTCCAGTTACTTATTTGAGGACAGCCATCACTGTTCCTCCGAGCTACTACTGTTTGGGCGTGTCTTTAGGACGTTGGTACCTTGAGAGACGAGGTGTCAGGAGGCACATGGTGCCAGGTTACATGACTGAGATTCTAGATTTGGTCGAAGTAGGTGACACTCCATGGTGGCTGTTGAGCACTAGTGGAGTTTATGTTTATTTGTGCATCGTACTGTTTACTGATTTCCTTATAAATTAATGTCTGCTTAAGCACTTCTATTAGGTACGCACCATTGGGTGGTATCCTACTGAGATTCTTCTTACACCCTGCACGGGTCCTTTGGGACGCGTGTAGACTTTATGGATTTACGTGCAGGAAAGAGGTCAGCTTCAGGAGCTGGACTGTATTAGCTGTTGCATGGAGATGTTATGGACCTTGAGGTCATGCCAGGTTGAAGTTTACTTTCTTTAGTTTCCATTCTGTATAAGCATGCTTACATGTTATTGTATCTACTATTGCTTAGCCATTGACACCCCTTTTTATATATTGACTTGCTATGGATGCATGACTTGTCTGTTCTAGTAGTTGTTATAAGTGGTCAGCATGCTGATGTGTTTACTTTCCTCTGCACTTGCTTATGTATTGCTTCTGCTGTTTATTGATATTTATTGTGCTTCTGCTATGCGGGTCTGGTTTGAGTCTGCTAAGTCATTTATTTCTACTGCATGTTATATATTATTACTCAGACCAGTACAATTATTTTTCCTCCTCCGAGAGGGTATATCCTCCCCAATATACCTATTATACCTTCACTACTAGTTAGAATCCTTTGGCGTTCGAGGAGGTGCACCTAAGGTAGTAACACCCGACCCGTTTAGCACTGTTTGGGTGGTTGTTCGGGTCCATGTCATTACAAAGTGGTATCAGAGGAGTTCCTAACATGGATTTTGTAGCGGTGTTTTACTGGATACTAATGAGATTGAGAATAATATTTTTATTTATAATGGTTTTACTATTTGGGATATGGTAGACTGGAAATAGTTTGTTACTGGAACTAAGTTTCTAGCTTGTGCTTGGGTGCCTGCAGCCCCATGTACGAGGGATGGACTAAGTTTCCTTGGGTGGGAATTGCTGTTTTGATTTTTCTCAGGTTACAATTTATACGATTTCCACCTCGGTGGCTCACTTAGTGTGTGCTGTTATTGATTGTGATATGTGACCCTTGACCTGGTGAGGGAATGAAAGAATTGGACCTTGATCCAATATGGAAAGGCTTGTTTGCTTGGCTTTTGATAGGCACACTTTTAGGGTATTTCAATTTCATAACTGCACGTATGATTTTTGAAGTGATAATGCCATGTGAATAATATCAATTTCCATACTTTTTACGCTTTGAAATGTGAAAAGGTGGAATTCCTGATAGAATTACTTGTTTATTACAATGTGTTATACCATGATTTATATATTTTTAGAATTGCATGTGGCATGGTTTTTGAGTCTGGCTCTTATAAGAGTAGGCATGTACTATGATTGAGGTGATTTTGATCATCAGGGTTGGGCAACTCGGTCGTTGGTTAGAGGCAATGTTGGTTGTTAGGATGGGCATGGCCCGAGGTACTTTTGATACTTGCCTCTGTTGAGGGAGGGTAAAGAGGCCATGAGGTCGGGATGTCATGGGAATGGGTTGTGATGGGGGAGAGTAAGGGTAGTAGTTATGCACTGCCTTTTACTGCTTTCCTTATCCATGTTATATATATATATATATATATTGTTATATATGTGGGCTTTCATACCATTTATGGTATTCATTAGGTTCCTCCTAGACGATTCAGATGGAACGTTAGGCAGGGTGATGGTATGGTGCCGCATGAGCATGTTCAAATTCAGAATCCTGAGGGACAGGCAGAGCATGAGCCATAGGTATAAGCTTAGGGACATGATCATGTTCAGGATCCAGTGCAGGCAGGACAATGACCGGGTTTGGCAGCGTTCGAACCATGGCTCGACGAGTAGCTTCAGACTAGTCGGGTACGTGTCTTGTAGGGGATTGACATAGACACGCAGGGTACAAATCCATCTATGGAATATTTGATGCAGGAGTTCCAGTCACAACACCCACCACTTTTTCAGGGTGAGGGTGGTCCACAAGAGGATGAGAACTGGATAGAGAGCATGCAGATGATCTTTAAGAAGCTCAAGACTTCTCTAGGGTGGGGGTTCAAGCTGAGAGGACCAGCGAAGTGTTGGTGGGATGTACAAGTTTAGGCTCGTAGACACGAAGGACTGGCATGGAAGGAATTCGAGGACAGATTCTTCGAGCACTTTTTCCCAGAGACACTAAGGGCAGAGAGAGTTTGGGAGTTCTTGAGCATTCAGCAGGGAGACATGTATGTCATGGACTATGCAACTACTTTCACTTAGCTATCTCACTTTGCACCTGGAATGGTAAGAGATGACTCGACAAGGGTGACACGCTTCGAGGATGGCTTACGAAATTCCATTCAAATCCGGGTAAATATCTTCAGGCAGGGTTTGTTCCCAGAGGTGGTGAATCAGGTGCTCATAGTGGAAGGAAACTAGAGGGATAAGCCCCAAGTTGGTTGGGCAACATCTTCAGTTGACAGTTCAGACAACAGGAAGTGGGGACGGGATGAGTTTCTATAGGGAAGTCAGGCCAATGACTCAGCTAGACTACATCTTGGCAGTTCATTAGTGGTTTTCTTTCAGTATGAACAGCCAGGGCATGTATGGACTCAGTGTGATAGGCCTCCAAAGGAGTTCTGAGCATGTATATAGGTTGGGTATTTCAAGAGGTTTTGCAGGAAACCTTCTCAGACGGCTGCTAATCAGGGACCAGGATAGACTATGCCATCTAAAGTTGGTTCAGGTTCGGTACCAGGAGCGGGTAGCTGAGTTTTAGCGGCACGTGGAAGACATGGTAAAGACAGTGGAACCTAGCTGAGGGGTCAGTGGCCAGTGATTGGAGCAACAATACAGGGAGGTCAAGCATTAGGCAGTCATACTTCAGGCTAGGTACATGCCATGGAGCTACCAGAGGCTGAGCAGGCTGGTGAGCCGATGATAGTTAGAGGTACACTATGGGTGTGGTCGTGATCTATTTTGTTTTTACTTGTTTTGGCATGTCCTGTTGGGTCATGTTTGATTTGAGTGCACAAGGTGCAGGGATTTATGTGGACTGACTAGATGCTGGTCAGTGGGATTTGCGCCATATCGGGTACAGGATATATTTATATATATGTATGATGTGCCTTGAGCATCGGGGCATCAATGATGCGGGTTACTTGAGGTTCCATGGGAATCAGGGCATCGAGGATGCAGGTTACTTGAGGCGCTAGACACCATGTTCATTTTGAGAATCCATGGGATTCAAGACCTCATAAAGGTGGACACCGATTTAGTACGGGATACTTTTGGGTGTCAGAAACGACATGGGAGCACTAATGAGGTGTAGGGGTGACGATGCGTCATGAGAGGACCATGGGTCTGAAAACAGGTTAGTGAACCATTGCTTGATTTGAGTTTTGTAGGGTTGAGCCTGAGTTAGGAAATTTATAAGGCGGGGAACCCCTTGAGGAATTTAGCCAGAACCTTTAAGACTAGGGTTGTCCGGGTTACTTTGATTGGGGTGGTATTTTCGGTGCCATCTTCAGGTTTCATTTGATAGCTCGGAGATGAGCTATGTTAAGGTAGGAAGATTATAAGAATCTGGGTTTTTAGAACGGGTCAAAATCCCGAACCTGTTTTAATTTTTGACTGCTTTCTGAGAAAACTGGAGAAATTGGGTAGTTTCTAGAAAATTCTAGATTACACGCCATTTACCTTTAGTACACATCATGTACGCCTGACCGTGTGTGAAGGCCATACATGGCATGTAATCCTGTTTGCTGGGTAGAAGGATTTTGGCAAGTACACGTAGTGTACTATTTGTACACGCTGTGTAGAGGGGTCGTGTATGGGGATATACATGGCGTGTTGAGGATGTCAGTTGGGTAGAGAAGCACATGACTTGTACCCCCTAGGTACACGCTGTGTAGTTAGCTGGAAAGTCCTCGATGAAATATAAGTCGTCATATGAACAGTAAAACGACACACACGACATGAAGTTCTAAGTACACACCGTGAATTTTCCTTTTTTTTTTGCTAAAATGGGCAGTAGCCTCGTTTTGAGGCAGAAACCCAAACCCTCGATGTGTTTGAGCGAGGAGAGCCGGCCAGAGCTCGTTTTGCTCATGGATCTTCGTCTGAACACAGTTTTGATGACCGTTGGATGCATTGGAACCCACTAGGTAAGGCCTTGACTCCTCTTGATCCATTCTTCTTGATTTCTATTCTAAACCCAGTTATAGGGGTTTGAGTGTTTTTGATTCTTTTGTAGATCTAACTTGTTTTAGACCTGATTGGAGGATGTTATCGGAGGAGTATCATTATACTAGTATGAGGTAGGTGGTGCATACCTTCTTTCGTGTTTTTGTAGACTTTTGGGTGGCGTGGCCAATGAAGCGTATTTGGGTATTTCAAGAAAGACCATTTCATACATGCTTTAATATGTTAAATTGAATATGAGACCCATGATATGCCTTTAGGTATACCATTTTACCTATTTTGCTTGAGCGGGGCCGGGCGAGGGGCCGTTGCTAATTTGGGGCATTTTGGCCAGGGGTGCCAAAATGGTATAAGTTGTTTTTATTTGATTAAACTGCTGAGTTTAATTTGTTAAGTTATGATATGAATTGTTAGAGGTTTTCAAGACCTTGGTTCTGGTATGAGACACCACATATCTAGTGAAATTTAACTGTTTAGTTTGTTTTTTTGTTTAAAGTATTTATTTTGATTAAATATATGTGATGTATGATTTTGCATATGCTGGAACTTTTGGGTTGTGTTGAGCGTGACCCAAATATTCTTTAGTGATGATGATCACATGTTGGGCTTGTCCTGGGTTACATTGGGTGGATTAGACCATAATATTGGGCGTTATGGACGTTATCTTGAGGCAGTATGACTGTCAGGTTGGGCATGACCCGGGCTACTTGGATGACGATGCCATTAGACTTGAGTGATATGGTCGCAAGGATATGAGGTGTCAGAGATGTTGTGGCTTGGGTACTATTATGGTGATTACCTCTCACCTAGAAACTTTGAGTTGTGTGTACATAGAGAGACTCTTTGATGAGGTGGTTTTCACAACTCGTGTGGGTAGAGGCCCCCATTAGTTTCGGTTTGGGTACTATCGGTTTGGGGGTGCTTGCCGTAGGAATCCATGTGGAAGGTGAGGAGCCTTCAGGGGATAGCATTGAGGTTATCAGGTTGGGGGCAGAGTCTCGCCGTGGTTTGAGGGCAGACATCGCTGTCCCTCTACTTACTGATTTGAGGGAAGACATCGATGTCCCTCCGATTAATTTATTTGAGGGCAGACATCACTGTCCCTCCAGTTACTTATTTGAGGATAGACATCGTTGTTCCTCTGGGATACTACTGTTTGAGCATGTCTTCGGGACGTCGGTACCTTGAGACATGAGGTGTCATGAGGCACATGGTACCGGGTTACATGAATGAGATTCCGGCATTGGCTGAAGCAGGTGACACTCCATGGTGGCTGCTGAGCACCAGTGGATTTTATGTTTATTTGTGCATCGTACTGTTTACTACTTTCCTTAGGTACGCACCATTGAGTGGTATCCTACTGAGATTCATCTCACACCCTACACAGGTCCTTCGGGATGCCTGTAGACTTTATGGATTTACGTATAGGAAAGAGGCCAACTTCAAGAGCTGGACTGTATTAGCTATTTCATGGAGATGGTATGGACCTTGAGGTCATAAAAGGCTGGAGTTTACTTTGTTTAGTTTCCATTTTGTATCAGCATGCTTAATTGTTATTATAGCTACTATTTGTTAGCCATTGACTCACCTTTTTATATATTGACTTGCTATGGATTCATGACTTGTCTGTTCTAGTAGTTGTTATAAGTGTTCAGCATGCCATTGTGTTTACTTTCCACTACACTTGCTTATGTATTGCTTCCGTTGTTTATTGCTATTGATTGTGCTTCTGCTATGCAGGTCTGGTTCGAGTCTGCTGAGTCATTTATTTCCGCTGCATGTTATATATTATTACTCAAACCAGTATCATTATTTTTCCTCCTCCTAGAGGGTATAGCCTCCCCACTATACCAACTAGACCATCGCTGCTAGTCGGTAGCCTTTGGCGTTTGGGGAGGTGCACCTAAGGTAGTGACACTCGACCCGTTTAACACTATTCGGGTGGCTGTTCAGGTCCGGGTTGTTACAAATTATGTTTCTAATTAATAAACTATGAAGATCAGATGATATATGTGTCCAATAAATCATAATTAAGAGTTTTAGTTTTTTAGTTAGTTTATGTTTTTAAACTACAATTCACCCCCTCTTGTACCCATTGATATACTCTTCGATCCTATAATTGGTATTCAAGGAGGATCTACTCCTTAACTTTCTAGTTTTTACTTTTTTTATTTTAAGCAAGTTTCTACTATTTTATAATTTTTTTTATAAACTGTTTTTATAGGTTTTGTATAAACTATTTTACACTAATGTGTATTTTATAGGAAGATTATTTTTCTTGTTTACAAAGATGATAGGTTTAATTATTGGAACTCTTGAAAATCTTAATCCTAAAATAAAACCAATTTTCAATGGGGAAGATTATGAGCATTAGAGAGGCAGAATAAAAACCTTTATTATTAATACTGGAGTAGATAACATTGTTATGCGAACCACAAATTATAAAATCCTTAAGAAGGAAGTATTTACATTTACAAATCAAGAGAAGCTTGAATATCAATTGAATTATCATGCAAGATTTTTTTTTTTTTATTTTCTATGATAAGAAATATCTACAATAAAATATCTTCTTGTGAAGCTACGAATATTATTTAAAAGAAGATGGAAGTTACTCATTTTTGTACTTCTAAAGCGATTGAGACCAAAAGAGCTATGATAAGGGCATATTATCAAGCTTTTGATTTCCTTCCTGGTGAATATGTTACTAAGATGCATTATAGGTTTATGAAAAATGTGAATAGTTTACAATCTTTTGGTGAAAAGGATCTCAATGATGGAATTCTAGTAGAAAATATTATTGAAATTATGCCCGGAGAATGTGAGTAAAAAGGAATAGTTTTAAATGATATAAAGAGGATAACATATTTGAACTTGGATGATGTGATTGGAAATCTCATGAAGTATGAGGGTAGACTAACGAAAGATGTAAAGAAGATGAAGAAAAAGAATGAAGGAGTTTCTTTTTCTACTACTTCAAATGTTACTAATAAAGTTTGTTCAATTGAAAAATTTTCTAAGTCTTCAAAGAAAAATAAAGTTCAAGTTGAAATAGGGAGCAGTTCATCTGAACAGTATAAGAATGAGACAACTAATCTGGCTAAGAGAATTAACAAGATTTTTGGGAAGAAATACTTTTTATATAAGCATAAGAAGATTCATAAGGATAGAAATGAGAATAAAGACTCTTCTGAAGTGATTTGTTATGAGTGTAATAAGGATGGTCATATAAGACCAGATTGTCCCAAGCTTAAGAGAAAAGATAAGAAGGATATAAATTCTGAGAGGAATTCTAAGAAGTTATACAAACATAAGGGTAAGAAAAGTTTGAAAACATAAAATAATTGGAGTGCTAGTGGAGGTGATAGTTCTTTACAAGAAATTATTTAGATAGTGAAAGTAAAGATCAGAAGAATATCACTTTCTTTTCTGAAATTCCAAAGAATAATAATTGTTTTATGGTTAAGGTATCTACTAAAACCTTGAATAATCTTACTTTGAATGATAATTATACTAACAGTGAAAATGAGAGTAATTTTATACCTTCAGATGAAGAATCTACTACATTAGAATATAATAATACTTTACTTATCTTTGAGAAAGTTTCAATATTTGATAAAATTTTAGAAAACCAAAATTGCAAAGTTTCTAAGAAACTTGATACTATTGAGGAAAATATTTCTAAAGAAAATTCAAGAATATATGCACTTACAACTGAAATTTCTAATCTTTTAAAAGAGTTAGAGAAATACAATCCTGAGAAAACTAATTTTTTCAAAATATATATAAAAACTTAATTTTAATAAAACTTTTATTGAGTGTAAAAATTTAGTTGTGAAACTAAATTATGAAATTTCAAGTCTGAAAAAATTAATATCAAAAGTTACTATTATTAGAGAATATTTTGATAAAATGTATAGACACATAAAACCTCATAGAGATGTGCCTGGAATGGGTTTTACTAATAAAAAACCAAATATTCAAAAAATTTATTTTGTTTCAAAGAGTTCCCCATTATACAGGATATGTCAAAGTGGGTGACATTGGAAGAATATATATTCTGTACATAAATTACAATCATTAGGCTTTCACAAAGCTTATTTTTCTAAAGGATTGACAACTATTCATCATAGTAAATCTAGACAAATGTGGATTATGAAAATATTATTTTCTAATAATGTTGGACCCAAGGAAGTTTGGGTTATAAAATACTAATCTTATTATTTTCAAGAAAATAAGAAGTGCACCAGCAACAATAACATTTGGTACATGGACAGTGGATGTTCTAGGAATATGAATGAGAATAAAGATTTCTTCAAGAATATTATTAAAATAAAATATGGAAAATTTACATTCAATGACAATGAAAAAGGAGATATCATTTGACAATTTATCAAAATGTATGAACAAATTGCTGACATTTTTATAAAATCTATTAATTATGATAGATTTTAATATATTAAATAGAAGCTAGGAATAATCAATACTAAATGATCATTCATATCTACTTATTTTTTATTCATCTCCTTACAGTAATAAACTCATTTTCAAAGGGAGAATACATATTTCGCTAGCTTTTCTAAAAACTTTGGTTTTTTAAAACTTTCATTTTTCTATATTTTTTATTTTTTGTAAAACTCTTATTATTCTAAATTTTTTTATTTTTATAAATTTTTAGTTTTTCTAAAAACTTCAGTTTTTCTAAATTTTTTATTTTTTCTAAAAACTTTGGTTTTTCTATTTTTTTTGTTTTTCTAAAATAAATTTTTATTAGAAATTTTTTTTTTAGAAAAACAAGAAGAACAATTACCAGAAAAACTTTCCCATGGAAAGTTTCATCATCATCATCATTATTTTATTAAGGGAAAGAAAACAAGGAACCCACCAGAACTCAATTAGGGGGCCAGAAATAGTGCAAGCCAAAGACATTCCCCCTAACAAAGTTTACCCCCTTAGAGGGAAAAGAGTTCAAACAAGATAAAAAAGACATGTCAGTAGAATGGGAGGCCAAATAAGAAAGAAAATCTGCTACCTTATTTCCTTCCCTCTAGGTATAAAGGACACTCATTTGGGTGTTAATTTGACCTTGAACATTTATGATAATTAGGAAATGGACCAGGGAGCCTTGCCAATATCCTTAAAAGACTCATGGAGGATGAGAGAGTCCATTTCCACCATAACCAAAACAATCTTCTTTTGACGACAGAGCTGGAGACCAGTGAGAAGGACCAAGGCCTCAGCTTGAAGAGAGTGACCCTGACTAAAGAAAGAGATGAAAGCCAAGACGAGAGAACCCTAGTTTTCACGGACTACAACCCCACCGTTTATCATTCCCAAGATTTAGGATCTATCTATGTTGAGTTTGAAACCCTAAGGATGGGGTTTCCAGCAAACCCAATTACCTTGGAGTCTGTTTGCATAGAGGAATTGAGGCAGTAGTACAAAGGGAACTAAGTGTGGGAGAATCCCTCCAACCTTTCACGAGGTATAAAAATTCCAGTAGTAGATTTTTGATGTGATTAATGAAAGCCACATCCCAGTTCCTGGCCTCCTCAAAGCGAGTGGAATTCTGAGCCTTCCAAATGCTCCATCAACTAGCCAAAGGAACAACGAACCTTTCCATTCTTTCTGGAGATGCATCACCCGTGCCATGGAACCAGCGCTCGAAGAAATTGAGACCCAAGGGTTTCATAGAGGATAATAACATGAATTCCCCAAAGCAAATACATATTTCATGGGTCCAATCATTGTCAAAGAAAATATGATCAACCGTCTCCACCTTGCACTGCTTACAGCATGAGCAATGAGAAGCCAATTGAATGCCCATGAGCAATGGTGAAGATGCATTTATCATGTTCCCAATTAGTCTCGATTGAGTCGTACAAACTCCTCTTCTTTGGAGAAAGAATGGTGTTGATGAATCTAGGATAAATACTAGACTCTTTAAAGGATAAGTTTAGAGTAGGATAGTTGGGGAACCAGAAAGAAATATCCCCCCTACCCATGATCCAGCGTGAGTGCTCCTTGAGAACTTAGATGTGAGGAACAACCAAGGGCCAAATTCTAGACATGTTCTCCCATCAAGGATTGATTCTCCACTGTGTTTTCATGTGAGTCCCCCAAAACTTCTGTTCCACTAGAACTTCCCATGCATGTTTTACATGCATACAACCCAATGAATCCTTCCGTTTTTTATGCCAACACCCCCTTCTCTAACCAGTTTGGCCATCCTCTCCCAAGAGTCCCAATGATGTTTACATTTTAATTGTGAATACCATATAAATGAGTCAATAATCCTATAAATGTCAATGATAACCCGTTTGGGAACCCTTATTGCACACAATTCATGAACAGGAATAGAGGCCAACACACTATTGATAAGGGTTATCGTATCACCAAAGGATAGGTACCTGTTTTCAAATTCAAAATCATGATATAAATTCGGCTCATAATCTGATAAAAATGGTTAATTTGAATCCTCATTGGAGATAAAGGTTCACCCAAATAATCCATGGGGAAATTCCTTGGTTGCATGTTGTGAAGCAAGTTTCTGGTTTCAGTGATTTTTGTTTATGGAGTGTTGATGATGAGGGTGAAGCAGCGATAGTGTGGGTGGTTTATGTGATGGATGTGGTGGTATGATCTCTAGTGGATCTCACCGGAAATGTGGTTCCCTAAAGGGGCATGACTCAAGGTAGATCACAACTTGAGTTTTTAGGTACCGAGGTGATGGGATGCAGTGCTTTACTTTTTTTAATTTCAAATTTGGGTTGTGGTTTGCTGGTTTATAATTTTGAAATCTATTCTAGTTTGTTTCGAATCCAGTTGAATGTGAGGTTCCCACTTACCCATAAAGTGACTTTTGGAAAATAAAAAAAATGGATTTGGAGGAAAATGCTACTCTTTGTGTGGTTAACAAGTTGACCACTCCACTTACTGTAATCCTAAAGAATTTTGATGATTCCCTTAGTCAAACGCTTGTTGGCATTAGAAAAAATGACCAAATCATCCACAAACATGATATGAGATATGTTGTTACAGAGCATCCGACATCTGTAAGGGAGAAATCTACCTCTATGGAGTCCTCGATTAATAAGGGGGCTGAGAACATCCTATGCAAGAATGAAAATAGTATGAGAGAGAGGATCTCCTTGCCTAAGGCCATACACCGTTTTAAAGAAGTCTTGGATTTTCCCCATAAAATAGACTGACAACCAGGAGTATTTTTAACATCTAAAGATGACATCCGTGGTCCATTGAGAGAAACCCATTCTTATAAGGACTTTAATGATCAATTTCTACTCAATTCTATCGTAATATTTTTTCATGTCCAACTTGATCACCTTAATTTGAGCCGTTAGATCTCTAGAAGTTGAAAGGTCACCCCAAGCCTATAAATACAAGTGTGGTTTACCACATCCCACATCCGTTTCTCAGACTAACATCTACCTCTATCCCTCAAATATTTCACGCATCTGATTCCTTAGTATTCATTCGATAAGTTTTTCCCTCATCCGATCAGTAATCTTCATTAGTATTTACAAAATGAATTCTGTTGATGAAATTGTAAATTGATAAATACTAAAGGAAAGTTTGATTGAAAATACATGGTTTGATAAGAACAATTCATTGATAAAGGAAGTTATCAAGTTTCAGGGATGGGAGAAGGTACATGTTGAAAAAGAAGATTTTGATATTCACTATCTAGTGATAGTGAATGATTTTTATTCCTCAACATTTTTTAGTGTTGAAGATGATATAGAGGTAATTACTTTAAATATTTTTGATTAATGTTATACATTGAATTTTAAAGAAGTGGATGATTTGGTAGAAGTTCCTTTAAAAGGAGAATCCTATCTAGTAACTCACAAACTTTTGGAAAAGCTTGGTTGTTTTGAAAAGTCTAAGGATGAGACTTCTTCATTTTTATCTTATAAAAATATAATGAAATTATTTTATTTAACACCATATGTAATAGTTATAGATCTTTGTATGTAAGGGTATATTATCCCAAGGAAATGGGATATATATACTTTGAAAGTTTTGGATATATTTGTATTAGAATTCTTGGTGAATATGAGGAAGTTTAATTTAGTGAAGTTTTTTTCTCTCGATTGAAGTATTTAAGAAAAGTTATATGAAGTTAAGGTTTTTTTATTTCCATTTTTCATTAAAAAATGTCAGTCAATTTTATGATTGTGATGAAAATTAAGAATCATGTAGTTGTTATAAGAGATAATTTTTCTTTGTTAAGTGAATAAACTATTTATAGAATGAAGTTGGTTTTTGTGGAACAGTTGAATAGATTTGTTGATAAATCAGGAAAATTTGCATCCAATGATTAAGTTATTAAAATAAAGTACAAGTTTCAAGAGAAAATTAAAGTTTATTATTCTCCAACAAGGTCAAAAAATGAAGTGAAGGTAATGTTTGATGAGGCATATAGAGAATTTATGAAGTTGAATCCTGAAAATAAACCCAGTGATCCACAGTTTTGTATTGATAAGGTAGAGACCTTAGCCTTGAAGGAGAAAAATTATGAATTTTTAAAGGTTAAAGAGAATAAGAAGAAGAAAAAGAAAAGGTTTTATGAAGATAAATTTGTTGAAATTCTTATTAAAGGAGTGTATTGAACTCATAGGGACTTAAATATTGGTGATGAGGAAGGAGATCTTTCAATATCTCCATTTTTAGATATTCAAATGACACATCCTTCAATAGATGATTCTAAAACTACTCCATCAGAACTAGAACAAGTTGGAACATCAAAAGTTCCTATTTCTATTGAGAAAATAAAAAGTAAAATTGTCGAAGTTGAAAAATATCTTTCAGAATGTGTTAAAGTTCAATTTTAAGAATGTGTAAAGAAATCTGAGAAAGAAAATTTAAGAAGTGATGAAATTTTGGAAATATAGTTAGAAAAAGATTTAGAAGAAGTGTCAAAATAATCTTCAGAAGAGGAAGAAGAATAAAAAGAAGAAGATAGTTCCTCTGAGACCTCCTCTTTCACCACTCAATCTGAAAAAGATGCTGAGTTGTAAGTTTTTGAAAAATAAAAAAGTTCTGAGAAGGTATTAGAAAATCAAAAATCCCATACTAAGATATTAGAAAAGGGTGAATACAATAATAATGTTGATATTTTTATAGTATTAGATGCAGTGAAAGAGAAAAAGAAAGAGAAATTAGATGCTTGAACTTCTCATTGACACATTTATAATATGCCATCAGACTCAACCTTTTCTCTATCTAGTAAATCTGATCAAAGGGTTGAAATGAGATTTACATATTTCAACAAGTCATTCAAAAACATTATTGATGCTATTCCATATTTTACTAGTATGGAATCCTGATTCAATAACATTCAAATGAGGTTGAATGTTTTAGAAAGTTCAGATGTGTTGAATCAGTTAGCGAGAATATTTTTCCAAAATGAAGATGATTTTAAATCCTTCAAATATGGTTTTAATTTAGAAAAAATAAGGATAAATAAAATTGTTATATGGTTAAATCAAACAAAATGAGACATAAAATTTCATGATGACCAAATAAAAGATGTTAAGAAGTCATCTTTGGATACTGCCGATTCATTTGGAAATTTATTATCTGATGTTTCTGAAAAGTTTAATATTTCCAATCAGTTGAAGTTTTTTTTAGAATTTCAAGACTAAGAAATATTAAAATTGAAGAAAAATATTTTTTTTCTTGAAGAATAAGTTGTCAAGTTGAAATTAAACAATATAAAAATACATTTTCTTGAATAATAGTTTATCAGTATGAAGAAGGAGATTCAAAAGTTTCAAGTTCTGGAAGAGAAGGTTGATAAGATAGAAAAATTGGTAGAAGAGTTAGATAAGAATCAAGATAAATTTAGAAAAATGAAATTTATTATAAAGAAATTATAAAATTAGGATTTATTTTTTCTCCAAACTCTTAATTTTTTAAAAATAAAACTTTTGACTGAATATTTGTTTGAATGAATCATTCTCCATATATTTTTTATTTGATTTTTTTCCAATAATTATTGGTTGAATGTTATTACTATATTCTTGGATTATTTTTTATGTAAACTAATTTTTTTTTTAGTTTTTTTTAAAATTTCAGGAATACTTTCTACCTTTTGTATTCATTTTGAAAATAACAAAGGGGGAGAATTTATTGGAGAAATTATTTTCAATAAGTTCTTATCTTACTAATGTTCTATTTTTTTTCATAAAAATCTTATGGAACAAAAATGGAGTCACAAAACAGGGGGAGATGAGAAATAAAGGGGAGAAGTGTTTTGAAGAAGAAGAAAAGAATGATGTTCTTAAACATATAAATGGATTGTCTATTTTTCAAAGTTATTAGATTTACTTTTAAGTGTTGTGTTTTTTGATTTTCAAAAAGGGTGATATTATTGAAATAAAATTTATAATTTATACACTTTATATAATTATTTTTGAAAATATTAACACACTTTCTTAAAAAATATTTTTTACTAACTTTATCTTTCCCAATTCTTATAGAATGTTTTTGTAGAATACTCTTTATTATATCAAGCATAGAAATCTTTCTAAACCGATGAATATAAAATTTTTACACTAACTTTAGTCTATCAGGCTGACTAAGTTTGTTCCATCAGACTAACTAAGTCTGGTCCATCAAACTGAATAAGTTTGGTCTATCAAAATAACTAAGTTTGGTCTATTGGACTAACTAAGTTTGATTCATTAGACTGGCGAAGTCCAGTCCTTCAGATTGAAAAAGTATAGTCCATCAGATTGATGAAGTCCCATTCATTGGACTGACTATGTCTAGTCTATCAGACTAACTAAGTATAGTCCATAGGTTTGATGAATTCTAGTTCATCAGATTGACAAAGTCCAATCCATCAGACTAACTGAGTATAATCCATCAGACTGAATGAGTTTAGTTCATCATACTAACTGAGTTTAGTCTATCAAACCGACTAGTCTAGTCTGTAGAACTAAAATGTTTTTTGATACATTGGACTAAAAATAATTTATTTTTTCAGAGTAATAAATTTTATAATTGGATGGTCATAATTATTTCCTAAATATGGAATACTTTTACAACATTATACTGATGCTGTCAAAATAACATCAAATGAAGACATACAGAACATACTGAGTTGTCAAGTTGGAGTTCATCCAAGTCATTTGAAACCAAATTTGAGAATCATAGAATATGAATGTTGGAGATATTATTATAAATATAGTCTCATTTGAGGAGTTGAGAGATAGTGATTTTGCGACTCAACCCATCTGAATATTACTTCGCTGTAACATTTTGTTACTTATTCTTTGTAAATATTTAGAGAGTTTTTTATTCTAAGGAATCCAAGTGAGGATTGTAAATTCCTTATAAGCCTTTTCATTTGTATTATTTATGTATGATCTAGATTTAGATCATGGGATTTCAGGGATATGAAAACTTCTAATTCTAATATGGATGATCAAGCGCTCTAGGGCTTGGAAGATAGAGCTAATTTCAATATTTATGATTGAGTGTTTTATTGATATAGAAAGACAGACCTCACAGTTAGGTTGAAAAATAAGGATAAACAAAGTTAGGGTTTTTTAATTCCTTAACTCTTAAGGTTAAAAATTATAAATCTTTTATAATTTTTTTGTAAGTTATTATTACTTTTGTTTTAGGTTTTTTTACTTGTTTATCTATGTTTATTATTTCATTTGTTCATTTGTTTAGAAATTTTATTTTACTAAACTTTACTAAACTATAACATTTCAACTGAGTAGTGTGTACGATTAATAAACTCTAAAGGTCATATGATATTCATGTCTGATAAATAATTATTAAGAGGATTGGGTTTTTAGTTAGTTGAAGTTTTTAGACTACAATTCACCCCCTCTTGTATCCATTGATATACTCTATGATCCTACACTATTCACTTGTATTATTATGTGAAATTATAACCCATTATCTATGTTATGCGATGAGTGGTGATAATTTTCTCACCCTTGAGGTTGATCTTGATGATGACCCATTCACTCTTTTTTATGACCACGAGTGGCAATGAACTGTTCACTCATACTTGTTGTTGATAGTGATATTTCATTAACCCACATTATGATTATTGGATGTGATTAATTATTCATCATCTTTTCATGAGAAGATGTTGGGATCACCATCCCACTTTTAATATTGGCCGAAGTAGGTTTGACTCGACTATTAGGGTGGCTTCTTGAGTACCTAATGGTTTGAGAGGTGTATGCATGTGATATGTTTATGGATTCCATTTATTTTAGTCAATACATTCACATATTTATTAATTAATATTATATTTTCACATATTTTATTCTTTAATTCAATGTTTTAAATCCCATCAATTCATTATTTAAGGGAAATTTTCACATTTTTAGGTTTTTGGAATAATTTTAGATTAATTGTGAAAGTGTCTTATTTATGTTATTTCCATCCAAAAACATCATATTGATATTTAGGCCATAAAATTTTATACACTAATATAAAAATGTGAAATTTATATTTTTAGGCTTCAAAAAATTATGAGATAAATTTCATTTAACTGGTCTTTCAGCTAAATCTAACAATAAAAGGCCCAAAATAAGCTCACAATATGGGCCTTGGAATCTATTCAGAGTTTTGTATAATTTTAAATATGGGACCATATCTCACACATGGGAGGCCAAAATAAGATTAAATTTCACATGGAGATAGAGAAAATTCTGAGGAAAATTTCTTCAACTATGGATACTCGATATTTTACCACCTACATGGTCATAAATGCATAAGAAATATAATAAGGGGGATGCAAAGATTCTTTAGGACAAAATTGTTTTCATTAGTAATTTGAAAACTTATGATCCAAAATTACAAATAAGAATTAATTTTTAGTGTGGATGCACAAGACATGGAGGAAAAACTTTATATTTTACCACATCCTAATATTCTTCCATTTAGTATATTGAACACACACCAAATTTTGGAGGATAATTTTTGGATTCGAAATCAGCCCCTCTCATACTTATAAATTTGTTTCTCAATTTCTTTTTAAAGGAGTTTTCCATTTTGAGTATCTAAGTAGGGGTTATGATAATGTGATAGTATTTTATATTATATATATATTATTATAGTCTCCCCCTTTTTCTTCCTCTTATCCTTTGTTTCTACTTTGTGTTTATCCCACCATGCACCTTATCATCTCCATGAAAATAGAGAACTAACCTCATTTCTTGTTCGAGGGAGGGAGTGATGTTGTACTTGATTTTTCTCACTTAAATGTATTATCTTTATTTTAATTTGATAATTTCAATTTGGAGAAATTGATTATGGTGTGAGGCGACTCAAAATTTTCTACTATTGTGTTCTTCTTCCCATTCAAATTTATTCCTCTCCTTTTTCATCATAATGCTGTATACAGAGGGTCAATGTAACATTATGGTGATGATGTGAGGACGATTATCTAGCATGAAGTGGGTTGGAATGGGGAAATACCATTTCAAATAGGAGGGTGTTGGGTTATAGGGTTGATCTCAACATTGAGTAGAATATTGAGAGTTAATATTTTTTAAATAACAATGATAGTATCACCATGAACTCTTAAGAATAGAAGCTTCTTTCTTCTTCACTAACTTCTTTGTGTCTTGTATTCTTTGTATTTTTCATTTTCATATATTTTTATCATAATCATTTTAAACCCATCCGTTATATTTTTAGTAAATTTAGTAACATATTTAGTTTATATAGTGATAATAGAAATTTAGTATTTTATGAGTAGCCTCCTTGAGAGATCAACTCTAGAGTGATCACTATGATGCATTCTTATAAAAATAAAAATTTATTAGTTATGGATTTATAAAAAGACCACTCATCAATCTGTCACCATTTCTAGGGAGACCAATATATTTTACTCACTCTTTGTTTTTTTTCAAAATAAAATCTAAAAAAATCATAAATTTTAGAAACTAGAAAAATAAAACTTCACTGCACATCATTCTTTTATTAAGCCAATAATGGAATTTCATAGTTTTTTTTTCAAATGCATGTCCTATTAGCTATTGACCGGACCTTTATTTGTTACATTTTACACATCATTTATTGTATTATTTAGGTATTTTAATGACTAAGTTAGTAAATTAAAGGCCATTTATTGATTTTTTATTAATTTATAGTGGAATTAGTTAATTAATGAAATTTATAAAAATAATGATTGTTTTCTAGTTTAAATTATCTTATGTTTGTTCTTTGAATTATTATTTTTCTTTTAAATTTAAATTCATGTGATAATGAATATTTTTTTGTGTTATGAGAATTTAATTTTTTATTCTTTTGTTTTAATTAATTACTTAATTAATCAATTATTTAAAGTGAATTGATGTATCAATGTTTTAACTTCTTAATAAGTTTATTTTTTTTAATTCTATTTTTTTTTATTTTTAATGAATAAATGTTTAATTTAATTTAATTAATTAAATAATGGGATTTAAACTTAATTTTTAATATATTATTTAGTTGCTTTAACATTTTACAATTTTTAATATATAATTTGCGTATTAAATTATTTATTGATTTTGTTTTTTAAGTTTTAATCTTTACAGTTTAATGTTTTAATATTTAGATTAATATTAGTTTTTAATTTTGAATCTATTTATTTATTTTTATTTTTCTACCATTATAGGAGTTAGCTTATGTTACTGATAGTGTACTTGTTATCACCAAACACCCATATGATACTACCACCTACTACCATGGGTATCCTCTACTAATGTTCCATTTATGCTACTGCTAGAGGAACTGCTACTAGGGTGCTTATGCTGCTGCCACTGGTGTGATTCTACTATTACCACCTTAAATTTTGCTATCAATGGATTTTGTTCTATCGATAGTTCAATTTTATACTGCCATTTATTACTGTTTAAGATTTTTATACCATGAAAAGGGAATGGATCGACCGTCTTAAGGATTTTTCTCCATGGATCCACTATGCCATCCCAAACTTTATGGACACAATGGAACCTAAAATTGATGATTCTGAGTTGGATTATTGATCACTGATTGAAGGGGAAGACAATTCCTCATTAGGATATGGTTTTCATCGAACTTAATGAAAAATCAAAGCTGGCACCACTATTTCAGGAGTTCAAAACCAACTTGAAAATTTCATTGAGAGATCTTGATGTAGAACTAAGCTTAATTGATGGAGAATAAGTTTCAAACTAGGCTAACCATATTTTTTTTAATGCACTGATCTCTTTGAACCTGGTTGTAGCTATACGAATCCACAGAGATCCGATTTTCAGATACAGACTCAAAACCAACAGAACCAGTCCAAGATCGATGTGGGTAAAATTTAGAGATGAAAACCAAACAAGATTGAAGATGAAATGAGGATTTTGAGCAATGAGAGATTAATTTTGATAAAGGCTTCGAGCTTGAAGAAATTTTGAGAAGAATAAGAAATAAGATTGGGTCCACAACATCGAGTTTGTGACAATGGAAGATAAAGCTGAGCCACACACTAGAGATCGATTTAGACCTAGACTAATTGGGATTAAATCGAAGTAGGGTTTTTGATCCAAGATAGATGAAGCTAATAAAGGAATTTCACATGGTGATAGATGCAGAACTAACCAAAACTTGCATGAGGATGATGAATAATGTGTAAGGGTTAGTATTTGGTACATAAGGGTCACTGAATTTTTACATAAGGGTTAAAATATGGTTCATAAGGGTCATGGAAAGATTCTTGTAAAGGTGGAGGATGACTTAGGTAAAGGTAGTTCTGAGGATATGTAGGGGTCATGGTCGAGTCACATTAGGGTTATTTCTAAAGTTTTATAAAATTAGAAGTGGTGTGTAAGGGTCCTTTCCTAAGTTGCATAAAGGTAATAACACATGATGGTAATGTAATGACCCAAACTTCAATAAATAAAATCCCCATTTTGAATGAATTAAATTCACTATTATGTATTATGGTTATAGATAACACATGAACTTATTTATTATATCCCATCAGATTTAAAATACTGTTAAACATCATAACCATCGATAATATAACTATTAAACAGTGATCATATGATTAATAAAAATATAGGGTTTTTATAAATCCAATTGATACAGGAAAAAGAAGTGATGACCTCAACTAGTATCATTATACCCCATGATTCAACAACTAAATCATGATTGAATATGTTTATGGGAGAAGTTCAATATCATCGAGACCACGATCCAAACTATGTCCATTGAACCACCCCATGAAAATCTCACCATCGCACACCTTAACCTCATGGCCTATTCTGGTGTAATAAATGGATATGTATCAGTACACTAATAATATGAACATTTTATTTTATTTTCAATAGGATAATGGTTATATTTACTTCTTATTTTCATTACTTTATAAATGATTTTTATTTTGATATGATAAAGAAAAAATTATATTTTTGCGTAATATGAAATTTCAATTAAGATATTCATTTTTAAAGAATTCATGTATTTTAAAAATAAATTATATTTTAATAAAATAATGTAATTAAATAATTTTTATTAAATA
This sequence comes from Viscum album, assembly GCA_963277665.1. Lineage (NCBI taxonomy): Eukaryota > Viridiplantae > Streptophyta > Magnoliopsida > Santalales > Viscaceae > Viscum > Viscum album. Next base: position 1,927,623,460 of record OY728150.1, on the reverse strand, counting down.
TAAATTATAATATAATTTTTATGAATTCAAATATAATTTCTATAAGGGTTTGAAAACAATTATTGTTGAAAAAACTAGCATTTCACAATAAATGTCGATTATTATTTTAAAAGGTAAAATTTTTATATTTAGAAAATTATTTTTGATAGACTAAATTCTATTTTTTGAATCATCATGTCAAAATTATCCAATAGTTAATTTTTCATAATTTTATGAGATAGTCGATTTTTTTGATAAAAATTAAATACGGTATAAATATACAATGTGTATTATGACATCATAATGACCCACAAGTGATTTAATAAATAATATAAATGGAATCCATGACCAAATATATGTTTCCCTTTAAAATAATATATATTTTTATGTTATTTGATTAATTTTATAAATCCTTTATGAATCCTCCAAAACCTATATTATATTTTAATGTTTTAAAATCATTTCTTTATGAAAATGACTCACTTCCACATCACCAAATGAAATATTTTAATAATTTCAGACCTTGGAAATATAAAATAATTAAAACCAATCCTCTTTTTAGGAAACTATGGAAAAAACCATGGGGAGGTTTGTGGTTTTGATCACTATATTATATAGAGTCCAAAACCTAAGTTTGGGAAATAATAAAGAACTTTCCCTATATTTTCCTATATAAAACCACCCTAGATCCCATTAATATTCACTAAAAAACCTTATATAACATCCTTAATCTTCTATAACCTCTATATAGTCCTCCCAATGTAACCTCAAGCTCTCAATAATCTCCTCCCAAGCTTTTGGAATCACCCTATCAAGGTAAGGGATCCTCTATTTCTCCTCTTTATTCAAGCACATTATTTATGTAATAAACTTTTTTTCCAATTAATATTGATTGGATATTCTATTCTAAATCCTTATTACTTACCTTATTCTTTAAAAGTTTTTATATAACCCTTTAACTCTCATTAATTCTTCCAATTATTCATAATGTACTTCTGTTATGCTGTTGAAATTTCACTATGATTTTCCATGACAAGTTTTTATTCAAGAACCCTCCTTGTCTTATGCATATTAATTCCCAAATTTTCATGTTGGATTATGTTCTTAAATATCTATAATATAGTAATTTTTACTTCCAATTTATTATATATCCCTTTCTCTCTCATTGAACCATTTTTTGAGTCATCATGTACGTCCATTATGCTGCCGAAATGTCACTATGATTTTCCATGCCAAACATTTGTGAGGTATACAACCGTACCCATTTCCACTCAATGGTATTCACCTAGTTCTACCTATAATTCATTGAATGGTTAATTACATTTATTTAATATAAAATCCTTAATTTAGTGGTTAAATGTGATGAAATATGTTCTTATGTTATATGATCTATGTGGAACACTTATGCATGTACATGATATGATTATGGTGGGCGCACCCAGATAGAAATCAAATACAATGGTTAATGTTTTAGAATAATGAGATTACATGTATTGTGCATGGGAGATTATACTAAGAACTATATTTTATGATTTATTGGTATTTAACCTTGACTTATGTTTATGATGTCATGTTTAATGTTATTGCCACATTCCCATGTTGACTTTATGTTATTATGCTATATCATGCCACATTGTTCATGTTTATGATTATCAACCCTTTTATGTCCCATTTAAATTCATATTGTATAACATGTAATACATTATTTATGTTATTCCTTGTTTATTCCCTTATTGAGATTTATATCTCACCCCTTTCTTATACATATCCCCAGGTTATCCCATGCAGTTTTAAGAATGATAGAATATTATAAGCATGTTAAAGAAGTTTTTAATAATTCTGATGTACCCCCTATTTTAAGTTGTTATATAATGTTTCTAATTACTCAAAGACACTATAATTCTCAATATTATGGGTTTTATTATGTGTATTCTTATGTAATAAATCATGAAATAATGTGTAATATAGACAAGGGTTATTATAGTTGGCATCAAATAGAGGTCTAGTTATTTTTGGGATTAGGAAAAGGAAACTCTAATGAAAGCATTAGGGATAACACTAAACATAATAAGACATACCTAAATTTTGATAAAGTATAGAGTAAATGGTTTCCAAGAAAATATATCCCTCTCTAGATACTATAAGTGGATGTGGATTTGGAATTTATGTACCTAGGGGTAACACCTAAAAACATAGTATTGAGCTAGAATCGACTGGGAATTGGTGCATGAAAAATGGTATAGATTCAAACCTAGTTTTAAAATACTAGGGGATATTCCAAGGTAAATTCACAAGCTCATTACGAACCATTATTAAGGGAACAAAAATACCTATAAGAGTCTATGTTAGGTAATATATCATGGATAACATAGATTGAATCCTAGAAATTCATAAGTTAAGAAAATACATGTCATTTATAAGTTATACCTTTAATTTCATTGGATTACCATTTTTGTATTTAATAGTTGAAAATTACTCATCCCTAATTTTCCCTTTATTCTAGCCAATGACTGAAAATAGGAGGAGCCAAGTAAACAACCAATGTGAAGGACAATGTGATGACCACCCAAACAAGATGCCCAACCTAATGGGAGTAGGAATCTTGAAATATTTAAGGATAATATCTTAGTTGACTCAGGTTATGAATATAAAACCAAATTAGGTGGAACTACCAAATTTCCTTGAGAAATAACAAGCTGCAATTGAGACCTTTATGTGACAAAGGCCTCTGAATTTCAATGGATCATCCAATCCATTAATTATATAAGAATGGATCAAATCCATTGAGAATATATTCTTCATCGTTCAATTTTTTGAGCAATATAAGGTCATAATAGTTGTTTATTTTATGGAGGTATAATCTGATTAGTTGTATACATTGATAAATAATATGAATCTTGAGGAAGAGATCGAAGTAATGGGGTGGAAGTAATTATGTAATTTTTTTTTCAATTTTTTCCTCGTACTATCTGACTTAAAATGGAAACATATTTCCTTGAACTCAAGAAAAAATATGATGAATCCATGGGGGAGTATAATGAAGACCTCAAAATTCTTTAATTATGTGCCTTATAATCTATCATTACCTCAAATTAAAAATTTACTGATTCTTTGATGGGATAAAAACAATTCTACAAAAATCCCTAGTGATTCAAGACTTTGATAGCTATGAAGAAATTCTCTGATATTCGCTCAAAGTCGAAATAAATATCAAAAAATGTCAAGGGTCTCATAGGGATAAGAAGTGGAAAGTGGAGCTTAATTCTGGTGGTACGATGGATAAATCTAATTGTGGTAATAAATTTCAACATCCCACTTTTCAAAAGTGTGGAAAGAAGCACCTTAAAAATTTTCTGAAAGAGATGAGGGAATTATTTATATGTGGAAAATAATGACACCTAACTAGTGATTGTTGGTGGGAGAAACCCAATAATGTAATGGAATAAAGGAATTCTCCAGTAAACCCTCAGCCTATTGTCCAATGTTTCAACTGCAAGGAATAAGGACACTATGCGAACCACTTCCCTAAGCCAAGGGTTTTTGGAGACAATCAATGCCAACAACCTCCAAGGAAGTAAGGGTGAGAATATTCCATCACAACTACTAAGGAGGATCTTAAAAATGAAGTGGTGACGGGTCTTCTAGTTATTCATTCAATAATAGAAAACTTAATTTTTTATTTTGGTTCTATGCATTCTTTTACATCACACAAGTTTAGTAAAACTATTCAAACACCACCACAAAGCATGGAAGTAGATCTATTAGAGAAAATGAAAAAAGGGGAAATTATTACATCCCAAGTATATAACTCCTCCCCTGTCAAAATTTGTGGATTGAAATTCCTAGTGAAACTTGTGATACTCTCTTTAGTGTAATTTGGTTCAATTATAAGTATGGATTTTCTTTCCTTATAAAGAGAAAACATAAATTATTGTGAGAAGGAAATCAATATTCATATCGTGAACCATCCTTCAATTATATACAAGTGAAAGGATGATGGTTAACCTTCTTTAGAACCAACATATCAAGCATGGATATTATTACACTACGAGCAAGAGTATCTAGCTCAAATGATTAAGTCTAAGGAAAATATCATACCTGAATACATTCCCATTGTGAGGGAATACACTGATGTGTTTCCCAAAGAATTATTTGGCCTTCCTTCTAGATGAGAGGTTTAATTTTCAATTGAGATTATACCTGGGGTTTTGATAATATTAAAGACTCCATATAGAATGGTTGCTGTGGAACTTGAGGAGCTTATGACGTAACTATAGAAGAATATGTATAAAGGGTTTATATGCCCAAGTGCTTCACCCTGGGGTACAACAATCCTATTTTTCAAGAAGGATGGGTTGATGCACCTTTTTATTGATTGTCTTGAAAAATTATCATCTTCCACGAATTGATGGATTGCTCGATCAGCTACATGGATCCTAATACTTCTTTAAAGTGGATCTTTGGTTGGGGTATTATCAAGAAAGGGTGAAGAATGATTATATCCTCAAAAATACTTTCCATACAAGTTATGAGTACTATAAGTTCATAGTTATTCCATTAAAACTCACTAATGATCCCAAAATCTTCATATACTTTATGAATAGAGTCTTTAGAGATTACCACAAAAAAATTGTGTTAATCTTTATAGATGATATTATAATTACTCTAAAATAAAGAATGAGCATGAGGAGTATCTAAGAACTATTATAAAGACCTTACAAAAGGATAAGCTTTATGAAAATTATAAAAAATGTGAATTTTATTTGAAGGAAGTATCATTATTGGGGAATGTTATCATAAGGAATGAAATATCCATGGAACCTTCACAAATAAAGGCAATTGAAAGATGTAAAATACCAACCACTGTGAAAAAATCCATAGTTTCCTTGGATTAATTGAGTAATATAGTCGATTTGTGAGAAATATCTTACAATTCTCAAACCCTCTAATAAAGATAAATCGTATGGTAGTCAAGTTTATATGGAATAATGAATTTAAAGATATATTTAAGGATTTGAAAAAGAGGCTTATTAATTCACTTATACTTATGGTACCCACAAGTGGGGAACTTTTCATGGTGTATAGTGATGCTTTGAAGAAGTTATTGGGTTGTGTACTAATACAAAATGAAAAATTAATATCCTATTATAGGATAATAAGAGTGGATTAGATGACTATAATTATAAGAGGGGGGTTAATTATAGTTTAAAAATTTTAAACTAATCAAAACACAAAAACTCTTAAAGTAAATAATCAGTCTCAGAATTTGTCTGATGATTAGAGTAAGAGAATCAGACTCATGGTTGATCTAATTAAATCAAAGTATGTTTTTATCATAATTATAGTTACACTGATAAAACAAATAGTATAGAAAGATAAGCATGAATACTAATTTTCTATTACATACACAGTTGAATAGTCTTGTAAAAAACTAAAAAAATAGCTAGTAAAAGTAAGAATTACTTATAAGATATATTAAAAGAATTAACTATTTTAACCTTAAGAGTAAGGTAGTAAATAACCTTGACTAAAGGTATCTGTAGTTTTATACTTACTATAAAGTCTGTCATTCCTTTCCAGGAAATCCCTCAATATGATGATCAGAATACGATCTATCTTCATATCCTCAAATGCCTTCGATCTTAACAATGATTGAGGTATGTCTTCCTAGCCCCAGAAGCCATCAATATGATGGATCAGATTCACCATCTTCCTATCTTGGGAAGCCCTTGATCATAACAATGATCAGACACGTGATTACAAAATAAAATTCATTCTTAAGTAAACAACCCTGATAAGGATTCCTTATAACTATAACTCTCTAAACTATTACAAAGAATTTGGAATGAGATGTTCAAACATAAAAAAATTTAGACATATTGAGTTGAAAATGTGACCAGATTCAAACTCATCAAATGATCGGCTATTTATAGTCAAATCTCCAATGGTCATGTTTTTCAATTTTTTGCAACATCCTCGGACAACTAACACTTGACATCTCACAATGATCTGGAATAACTCAATGTCCAAATTCATTTTTTATCACCATTACAATGTTAAAAGTATTACTTATTATAGAAACAATTCTTATTTTATTTCAATTATAAACTTCAGTTAGTACGCTGGAATTACTTATTGACTATCATTACAATGAACTGTATGAATATTAGTCCAATCTATCGGTACTAAGGTCAGTATAATGGTCATTAATTTTTTTATTCAAACAGAAAAAACATAAGTCTAACCATTGGTCTAAAAAAAATTCATTCCAATAATCAGACACAACTTTATTCCAATATATCATAATGAGTGATGTAATGTTTATATTCATAATACATTAGAACATTTCTATGTATGGTAAAAAGTAATGTTTTATAAAAAAACATACTAAAATACTTGGGACATAAAAGGTTAGTAAAAAAAGTTTTAAGATAGTGTTTGTGATTTCCAAAACTAAAGGAATGGAAATGGAATAAGTAATACCTCTAACTCAACAATCTCCCCCATTTTGGAAATCACAAACCACAAACACTTAAATGAAAAATAACTTTAAAAACTTATAAAAATTTGTTCTTTTAAGAACTTTGAAGTTATTATTTACAACTTAACTCCCCATAAGTTTGTAATATGATGGAAAATATTAGAAAAATTATTCCTTCAAGAATAATTCCCCCCTTATGAATACTTCTCCTTATGAGGATAATATCTATCATTTCGAAAGAAATCCCCCCTTTTTAAAACATTCCCCCTTAATAAAACGTTCTCCCTTTTTGAATTTTATAAAGGAATGGGAAAGAAATCAAAGTTTCTTTAAATTTTAGAGAATATAATATAAAAAATAATTAATTTAAATAAATAATCATCCAATAATAATATGAAGAAACATATAACCAATTTTAATTGGAAAACATTCAATCGCAAAGAATTTGGATGAAAATATAATCACATTCATCAACTGATTAAAATGCTGGATAAAAAAACATTGAGAGTTCAAAAAAATATTCATTAATTCTTTATCAGGTTATTCATGAATGAATTTATCATTTTGATCTCATGTAGATCCTTTTAAAGCTTTGTGATCTGTTCTTCCAAAGCAGTCTACTTCTGAACTTCAGCCATGAGGCTTTTAACTTCCTTAGATAATTTTTTGTTCTCTTAGCTTTTAACGGTGAGTTAATTTTCAGAATTTATGAGTCTACTCATCTCCAAATTCATGTCACATACATTTTATTTCAATAAATTCACACCTTCTATCTGATAATCCATAGTATATCTGAATTCTTATACAAATTTTACTCTTTTAGACATATTTGTGGATAACTTGTTGAAGGATTCAGCTATTTATAATAGAAGTTTTTTTACTTCCTGGAACTGATCATCATGATCATGGATATTAGCATCTATTTAGTTAAACCACATCACTATATGATTGTATTAAGACTTTTGAGTTTTGAAATTTTCTTAAAAAACTTTCAAATCATTCACTATTCTGATCACTATTTCAATTAATACATTGAGTGATTCCGATTTTTCATTCATAGATTCCTGAAGCAACTTGCATCTTGATTCAATGTTTAGTAAATAAAAAATATGATCAGTCAACATTTTTAATGAAAAGTAGATAAAATAAAAACCCTTTTGAGAAATAGTTGCTTATGAGTCTGAATGATTGGGCTCAACCTAGTGTGGTTTAGGTCTGCCAGTTTTGAAATACACTTTTTTGCCTTTATTTTCAAATTTATTTGGAACCCTCTATAGAAATTTTTTTCTTATAAAAAATAATAATAGAAACATATTTATCTAATTCTTCATTCCACTAATTTTTGTATTTTAATGTCGATCTAGTTCTTCTTCCTTATAAGATTACTTTTATTTCTTTTCTAATGATGATTATTCTTGAAAAATTTCTAAATTTTCATCCTTATAAAACTTTGAGGGTAAATATAATGAATATGATGATGATTCTAATGATTAATTTTCTTTAGATACTTTATCTATTTTGGTTTCTTCATCAACAAATTCCAAATTTTCTTAGTTTTCCCCCTCCTCTTCTTATTATTCTACTTATAATTTTTTTATTATTCTATTTGTTATTCTTCAAATTCTTGTTTGTCTTACAATTAGGATTCCTTCTCAAGATATTACTCTAATTGTTTTTTGGTTCTCAAAACTCCCTTTATATCTAATTTAGGTTATGATTCTTCCTTAGGTAAATTAGGAACTGATTCTTAAATAACTAACTTTACCTTTCCCTTATCAACTAATGAAGGGATATTAATAGGAACAATTGAGGTTTCTTCAAAAACTAGTCCAGCTTATAGAATGACTTGATCAGTGTAATATATCAGAAGGAATGGATTCTCAGAAGATTTTTCTATCCCTCTTAACAAACTTTCAAATATTCTTTCTTTAGAAAGTATCTTCTTTTAATTGTTCTACATTCCAAATTTTCAGTGCCTTATCCTTATCTAGATCAATACCAAATTCCGTATCCCCTAGTATCTTTTGATAATTATGATCCATGATTTTTTAAAAAATATCACCTGAAATTTTATTTATTTATTTATTTTAAAGGAGCGGAATTTTCAACTTTTCTCTTCTTCTTTTCATATTCAAATTTATTTAAGGGTTGAGCTTCAGAAACAACTCCTTAAACCTTTTCTAAAAACTTATTTGAATTTTAATCAAAAAACAACTTCATCTTGAACATTGTATCTTCAAAAATGAATGATATTTTCTCTCTGACTGAGTTTGATTTATTCTCCACCTTAAATAATTTCATACACTTCACTATAATGTTGATGATTAATGTTGTAAAAATAACAATATTTGAATTAATTTAAGTATTTTTTTTATTCTCCACTGTAATATAGATAATATTAACTAATTTTATTCTCTTCATTTTGACAATATAGTCGAGAAAAAAATAGTAGAAACTTTCAAATTATCCCTATCACATTTCATAGGGATAAGATACCCTTGTGCCTATAATAAAATGATTTCATTGTCTGGTGTAAGATGTGAAACTTTTATTACCTTCACATAAAAAGAAAAATAATAATCTTAATTCTTAATTTTTTGAAAATTTATAAGTATGTCTAGTAATTTGTGTAAAGGCCAGTATGCTTGTCTATCACAAGAAACACAAACCAAGTCCCCTGCTCTTTTAAATGAAATATTTTATCTATTTCCAAACATGGTAAATAAAAATTTATCCTTACCATATTCCTTATCAAAATAAATGGAAACATAAAATTTTGTAACCAACTTAGGATAAAAAAGATCAAAATCTTTATCCTTCTTCTCTACGCAAACAGATTCCCATCTTTGAAACAAAATAATCTTTTTGACAGTTGAATAAAAATTATCAAACCACGATCTTTCAATGAGTATTTCCCTATAAAAATAACACTTTGAATAGTTTTCTTTGGTTTCCATCATAATGGGAACTGAGAACAGCTATCAGGTAAAAAAGAATAGAATCAGACTTTTGGCTTTGAAGAGTGGTGAGAGGCGACAATGAAAACCCAGAAAACCAATATGGGACATGAGGTAACGCACCCTTATATAGGCACTAGGTGTGGTAGTTCATCATCCTTAATGAAATGAACAATTGATATTGAAACTCAATCTGATATGATGACCATGATTTAATTAAAGAAATTTTTTAAAGTTTTTTTGAACTCTCAAGGTTTTAAAACTTTTATCAGATTGAGAATCAATTATTTTTTTAAATTTTTTTGAAAAACAAACAAATTTTTTATTTAAAAAAAATATAAAAACAAAAATTATAAACTAAAGTAACGAGATAGTGAAAAAACTAAAATAATAGAAGAGTATGTTTTAAAGTGGAAAGTTTTATCGGTATGATTATCTTATTATTATTGATTTTTTTAAAATAAAAATATTAGTATAGTTTAGAAATAAATTTTGATTAAGATACTTTTATTATGTAAACTAATTATGATGCATAATAATTTTTTAAAATCTGATTATGATAAATTTAAAAAGAAAACTGATTATGATAGGTTTTTAAAAAAAGTTTACTCCAAAAATTTTATAACAATTTTTGAGTCCAGAAAACAATTAAAGAATTATAACTCCAAATATTTTATAAAATTTTGACTCTATAAAACTCATTACACTACAAATTTTTTAGAAAAACTAACAATTTACAAAACTAAAAGTTTTTAAGAAAAACTAATTTTTTTGAAAAATAAAAACTTATGTACTCCCATATAAAAAGAAGTATATAAATATAAGGATATTAAGTAGATATGAATAATAAATTTACATTGATCATTCCTATATTTTGTTTAATATATTTAAATCTATCAGAACTAAGGGATTTTGTAAAAATTTTAGCAAGTTGTTCTTACATTTGAATGAATTATAAAATTATATATCCTTTAAGTTTGTGATCCTAAAGAAAATGGTGTATTATATCTATGTGTTTAGAACATGAGTGATATAAAGGGTTTTTACTTAAAGTAACTTAACTTATATTATCATAAAGTATTTTAGTTTTAGTAAATATCATGCTATAGTCTGTTAGTGTGTGTTGTATCCACAACACTTAAGCACAAAAACTTACAACTGCCACATATTTGGCTTTCGCAGTGGAAAGTGTTACTGAGTGTTATTTCTTACAAGACCAAGAAACTAAAGAGTCTCCTAAGAAATTAAAATTTCTTGCTGTACTTTTACTATCCATTCTACATCCACCAAAGTCAGCTTCTGAAAAACTTTTTAGTTCAGAAAAATTTATAGAAGAATAGAATAAGCCAAAATACATAGTTCCCTTAAGATAAATAAAAATTCTTTTTACATATTTAGGATGGGATTATTTTTTGATTAGCCTGAAATATAGCACATAAGAATACTGAAAATATTAAATTCATATGACTAGTTCTTAAGTAAAGTAAACTACCAATCATACCTCTAAAACTTTTCTAATCAACTGGTTTCCTAGCCTCATCACGATCTAAAGTATTGGAGGTACCAATGGAAGTACTAATACTTTTATTATATTCATATCCAAATTTCTTAAGAATATATTTTATATAATTATGTTGATATATAAAAGTTACTTTTGGTTTTTGTGAAATTTGAAAACCAAGGAAATATGTTAACTCACCCATCATAGTAATTTCAAATTTAGACTTCATAAGATCTGCAAAGGAATTTGTTAAATTTTTCAGATTTGAACCAAATATAATTCTATCTATATAAATTTATAAAATCATATTATTTTTATTAAATTATTTTATAAAAAGAGTTGGATCCATAGCTCCCTTAAAAAAAATTTATGTATAAAAAATCCAGTTAACCTATCATACTAAGCTCTAGTAGCTTGTTTAAATCGATATAGTGATTTTGTAAGTTTATAAAAATATTCTATATATTTTTTATTTTCAAAACCATGGGGTTGTTCTATATAAACTTCTTCTTGAAAATATTCATAAATAAAATCACACTTCACATCCATTTGAAATAGTTTAAAATTAAATAATGCTATAAAGGCTTGAAGTATTTGAATAGCTTCAAGTCTTGCTATCAGAGAATAAGTTTATTTATAAAATATTTCCTCTTTTTGGTTATTTCCCTCATAAATAGGTCCAACTTTATTTTTAATTATTATTCTATTTTCATCAAATTTACTCAGAAATACCCATTTTACTCCAATTAAAGAAGTTTCTATAGGTCATTCAACTAAAGTCCATACTTTTTTTCCTTTTAAACTCATTGAGTTCATCTTGCATTGCCTAAATCCAATAATCATCACCTAAAGACTCATCATGATTCTTAGGTCCAAATTGGGATAATAAATATAGATTTTGAATTTCATTTCTTAAGGAACTTTTAGTCCTAACTGGTTGATCTACATCACTAATGATACTTTCACTAGGATGATTCTTAAGAAACAACTGACTTCTTAGGTTTTAAAAAGTATTTTATTCAATATAAGGTTGGAAATATTCCTAAGTAATAACTTTAGAAACATATTCTTGAGTTATTTTCTTATGATAATTACTTTTTAACAAAGGTTAAAAATCAGTTTTATAAATAAAATTTGAGGATTTAGGTTGAGGTTGTTTAAAAACAAAGGGATCGGTTTCATCAAACTTAACATGTACTGTTTCCTCAAAAGTACACAAATTTTTATTAAAAACTCTATATGCCTTAGAAGTAGTGGAATAACCTAAAAATATTCCTTCATCGAATTTGGGTGAAAACTTACGTAGATTATCTTTAGTATTCAGAATGAATACTTTTCAACCAAAAACTTTGAAGTAAGAAACTTTTAGATTTATTCATGTCCAAAAATCGTAAGGGGTTTTATTAAGAGAAGGTCTAATTAAAACCTAATTTATAGTATAGTATACATTACTAACTTCTTCAACCCAAAAATGTTTAGTAACTGAGTATTCACTCAGCATGGTTATAATAATCTCCTAAATAATTCTATTTCTTATTTCAACTACACCATTTTTCTAGGATGTTCTAGGTGTTTAAAAGTTATGTTCAATACCTTTCTTACTAACATAAGTTTCAAAATAATAATTTTTAAATTCTTCAACATGATCACTATAAATAGTTATCAAGTGGAGGTTTTTCTTATTTTTAACTCTAGCTACAAAAGTTTTAAAATAACTAAAGTCTTCAAATTTCTTTGTAAGAAAATAGACCCAAGTATATATAGTGTAATAATAAATTAATAAATATACATAGTATTTTCCACCAATACTTTTAGTTTTTATAGGAATAAATAAGTTTATGCGCACTAAATGTAAAGCATCAGAAGTTGAGACTTCACTAATATATTTAAAACTAGACTTATATTACTTACCATATTGATAAGGGTCATATAATTTTGAAGTATCAAACCTAAGTTTTAGTTGATCATTAACAAGTACTTTATTAATCGACTTAGATAAGTTTGTAAGGTCACAATGTCTTGACCTTATATACCATAACCAATATTGATCTTCCATTACACTAAGGCAAGATAAGTCTTAACTCCTAAGCTATTCTAAGTTTAGTGTGTAAACATTCTCATGATGATTGGTAGAAATAATTAATTCATCCTTGGAACTACGTACAATACATTTATCATTCAAAAAATCCACAAGGTAAAATTCATCACATAATTGACTTATGATTACAAGGTTATGATTAAGTCCTACAATAAATAAAACATTTAAAATAAGGGATTTTACAAGTAGAACAATGTTACCTATACCAATGATTTCTCATTGAGAATTATCTTTGAAAGTTACTTTTTGACCATTCATATTGATTATCTTCTTGAAGAAATATTTATTTCTAGTCATGTGCCTAAAACATCCACTATCGTTATGCTCTAAAGGGGGGGTGATTGTAACACCCCCAAATGATAAAGGGTTAAATGAATAAATGATATGATCATGTAAATAAGGTGTACCTTCCTTTTCGGGAGCCTATCTAATTAGAACTCCACAGTTAAGCGTGCTTGGCCTGGAGTAGTGATCAGGATGGGTGACCTTTTGGGAAGTTTCTTAGGGTGTGTGTGAGTGAGGACAAAGCACACTGGAAAGGACATGTGTTGACCTGTGGGGACTATCATTAGTCAGATGACCCGTTCGGGCTTGTGGGTGGACCCTAGGGTGGGCACCACGTGTCTGCGAGACAACTGGTGGTACTTGGTGGGCCAGGACCCAATGGCCATGTTAAGGCGGGGTGGCTGTGCTGTCACTGGGGCCCAGTTGTCACATTTGGTATCAGAGGATTCGGTTCTACCACAGAACTTAGGACTCTGATATTTTATTTCTGTGAAGCAATCGTGTTAAGGGTACTAAGTGTGGTTTTTAGTTCAGGGAGTCCAGTGTTGGTACAGCGGATGACGTATCCGTACACCAGGACCCTGACTACTAATTTCTGACTTAGTGCACGAAAACACTGAGTGCATGTGTGTTTCAAAAGTTTTCTTTAAGTCAGCTCAAACCAGGTCAGCTCACCAGGTTTAAATCATTTGACCGTGTCGCATCTGTTCAGGATGTCTCCACGCAGACAGTCAGTTGGAGTTTCCGAGAGAGTACTCGATGATGGCTCACCGAGCGATGAGGCTCCAGTGCAGGGCCCTCTTTCTATGTTGGCTCCTTCGGGTGGTGTACCAGCAGCAACACCACCCGTTAGGCAGCAGATGCCACCAGCCATACTAGTGGACGGTGCACGCTGGCAGAGTGCGTTGCACGAGTTCTAGCATTAGAGGCCTCCAAGGTTATGAGGCGAGACAGATTTCCAGGCAGTAGTGGACTGGATGGAGGTGATTTCTAGAGTTCTACACCTAGTTTAGATCTAGTAGAGCAGACGGTGATCTTAACTACTGGTGTTTACCAGTGAGTGACCATGAGGTTGGTCCGCATAGTGATGATGCTTTGGTACGTGAACTGATGCCTGAGATAGTACCTTCGGGTAGTGTGCCAGCTATATCACTACCTGTTGGTCAGCAGTTACAACTGGCATTACCGGTAGAGGATGCATGTAGGCTTAGTGCCTTAGACATGTTTCAGCATAAGATACCCCTTAGTTTCTGAGGCGAGCCCGACTCACAGGCGGCTGAGGACTGGCTTGAGGAGGTGGCTGAGAGTTTTCTAGAGCTTATACAGCTTCGGAAGGACGACATGTCAGTAGCTGAGTATTCATCGAGGTGTACTGATCGTTCTTGGTACTTGATGAATACGATACGATTAGTGCTTTAGATCTTGGACCTCTGAGTGAGGTGTGTTTAAGGATATCCGAGTAATCACTCTTTCCTCTATGCATTCCTACTTATGTTAGGGTGCTAGAGAGAACCTTTGTGGTTGAATGTTCTTTGGATGATCGGTTTTAGCCAGTGAATGTTAGCAGTGGGAAGATAAAAACTGGCACCAGTCTCAGAGACTTGGGCATGTAAAATGTTTCAAGAAGAAGAAGTGTTAAGGACAAATGAATCTGCAGAGCAGCAGACGTGGAAGTAGAGCTTGGAGAGCAGCATGAGGTGGTGTACATTTCGACATGTTACAACCACCCGCCTTTGTAGTCCCCACCAGGCTCAGGGAACTGAAAGGTAGGGGAAGAGAATAGCTGCATGCAGTCACGGAGTGTGAACCAAGGGCTCTAAGAATGATTTGAGGTACGGTTTGTGTCTAATACGAGCTGCCATATCAATAGACATAGGTACCAATCATTCCTTCCTTCCAATAATCTTATCCCAGACCTAGAGTTTCCGGTTAAAACCGTTGACTTGACCCTTATGTCTGGAGATACCTTTGAGAGGAGACTCGATAAACACACTTACTCCGACAGGTGTGATCTGACCCTTGAGGCGAGAGTTTCGGTTGGATCCTCTTGGTGGAAGCGTCGAGGCCTTACGACGTTAGTTTGGGTATGGACTGGGCAACCACAGTTCATACACGGATTGACGGTATTAGGAAAAAAGGTTGTGGTTTACTTACAATGATGGGATGGGTTTTCCTTGTTCAGCGAAAAGGAAACCCCAGGAAGCACAGGAACCTCCAGGAGAACACATGGGAGCGGAAGGCTCAGATGCTTGCTCAGTACCACTTTTGTTTCCCCCAGTGTGTGTTGAAGCTTTACGGGGACGTAAAGCCCTGAGGTGAGAGTAATGTAAAAGCCCGGAAATTTCAAGGATTTTTTTTCTTAAATACTTTGGAATTTTATAAGTCTATGGTTTCTGACGACGCCTGATTCCGAGGCCCGGAGTTCCCGGAATGATCCGTCGAAGTTTTGTTAAGATTAAATTAACGCACGTAAGTCCTGAAAAAGTGGAATAACTCTTGAACGGTTGCTTGGATCAGAAATCCGAGGGCACCATTGCGCTCAGGATGGCGGGATTACCCTAGGCGTGACTTAAGTTTAGTCGGCACATGCCTCCTATGAGAAATCCCCAAAATGGCTTAACCGTAAATAAAATAATTAAATAAATTATTTTATTTTTCAAATGCTTATAACTCACAAACGGTAGCTCGGATTAAAAATTCGAGACCACCACTAAACTCATGAGGGCATGCTTTATTTAATCATATACTAACTTTGGCCGGTGCGAGCCACCAGAAAAAGTTAGTTTTTGGCCGCAAATAAAATAATTAAATGACAATTATTTTATTGTAAAATTAATAACATCTAAACGGTAACTAGGATTGAAAATCCGAGAGTACCATTGGGTTCGTTGGGGCGTGTTTCACCTAGGTAGAGCCTAACCATGACCGCAGTGGGTCGAGGGTGGCTGATATTAATTTTCCAAACTTTTTTTCAGGTACGTTCAGCAAACGTACGTTCAGAATTTTATAACTTTTGAACCGGTGCTCAGAATTGAAATCTGAAGACACCGATGAACTCACAGCGCCGGTATTCACTTAAGAGGACCTTTACCACAGTTGCGTTTTATGCGGGTTGAAATTTAATTTTGGGGGGATTTGTAAAAATAAATAAATAAAATGGTTGTGCACCATTTTATTTATTTGGGTGGTTATATCCTCTAAGAGGAAGTTAGGCGTGGGGCCCACACCCCACATAACCTCCCATGGGAGGATATTTTTGAGGTGGGACCCACACTAGGCCTAACCCTTCACCTCCCTTAAACCCCATTTAACACTCCCTTTATTTATTTTGACAACACCTCCCATTAATTATGTGGAGCCTTTCCATCTCCCTTCCATTAAAGTTGCCAACTCGAATGCCATAATTAATTCAATAGTCTTTTTGAATTAATTTGAATTTGATAGCAATGTTATATCATGGGAGAATAAAATAATAGCTTAGGCTATTATTTTGTTTTGGCACTTGCGGTGTTGGGAGAACATTGGAGATATTGAAAGGGAGAGTTCTTCCACGAAGAACGCGAAGAACACTCTATGACTCGAAGAACCGGAAGCATTTCTTTCTCCAACCTTCTTCTTCCTCTGTGTTAAGAGAGGAGACACCGCCGCGGGAAAGCGTTGGTTACGTCAAAAACTCTTCCTCCAACGTTGACGGGACGACACCATTCTTCCGCGACGCCCGACTACCGTGACTTCCGTCTTTCGGGACTTGACGACGTGCGACGTCAATTTTGAGGTAGGGGTTTTTGTTTATTTAAGTCTACGTGATTCTTTCTCTCGAGCATGGAAGAATATTCTGTTGGGTGTTTATTCGAACTACTAACACGATGGGTACGGACTACGAACAAGTCCGAACCCACCGCCAATTAGTTCTTGATGTGTGGCGGTATGGGGTCGGGTGCGTGGTAACGGGAGGTGGCGCGGCAAGCGGACGTGGGGCCAGGCGATGTGGCTGGTTTGAGGCGCGCCGACGCGGGTAGCCGGGGGCGGTGCAGCGGCGCGGCAGGCAGGAGAAGGTGGTGGCGGTTCTGTCCATGTGGAAGGAGGCCGGGTGATTGGGGCGCTAATTGGGAGAACATAATCGTGGAAGAGTAAATGAGATTGGAGAGAGAGATGATTTATAAGATAATAGTGGGGATAAAATCAAAAGAGAAATAAATGATAAATGGGGGTTTTGGGGATGAATTCCAGCGCGCAAGGAGTCTAAAATCGTGATTGATTTTGGAGTTAGAAAGATAAATAAGTAAATAATTAATAATAATAATAAAATATTGTTATTATTAATTTTGTTGATAAAACACTGTTTTGACTGTATCTTCTTCACGCGACCTCGGTTTCATGAAATGTCTGCGGCAGTGTGACCCTGACTTCGAGACGGAATTTATGATTCCAATATTGGATGTCTTTTTTGGGTTTTTGGATTGGGTAACCGAAGCGCTCAGAAAATAATAGATTTAATAATATTATTAAATCTTTGACCCGCCATAACTCATGCGTGCGACGTCCGATTGGCTTGCCGTCAGTGGCGATGTAATCCTGACATCAATATGGTCGATTCAAGTCTAATGTTGAATACTAAATTCTAGTTCGTGGATTGGGCCCATGAAACACCGAATAATAATAATTTTATTATTATTACGGGATCTTGTATCAGACATATCTCTCTCATACGATGTCGGAATGTCAAACCATCTATGAGGTTGCGACCCTGGAATTAAGATGGATGTTTCAAGACCAATTTTGGATATTTAATTCGAGGTCGAGGTGCGGGCCCCACGAGGCCCGGTTCGCGCGTGTTGCGGTGAAATGCAACTTTTTCACTGGCTATCCGTTTTGGACCAATGGGTAGTCCATCTTGTGTGTTTTTCTGTATGGATCGCAATGGTGTGACATGTTTGGTTAACCGGTGTTATTTGAAGTATGGCCGGGTTGGTTCTAACCCGAAACTAACCGGGTCCTCGGAGCGGAAACACTTATAACTTAAGGACCAGATGTCCGATTGACGTGCCGTCGACTTTGTTGGATTCCTCTTGATGAGATGGTTCTTTTGAAATACTTCACCTGAGTTTTGGCCACAGTTGGAGTAGGTCCGGGTTGGATTGTACCCGAAATCCAATCGGGCCCCTGGAACGGAAAAGATGATATCTTTCAGACCGGGCGTCCATTTGACGAACCATCAGTGGCGTTGTTGATCACGTTGAGAAACGGTCCCTTTGAGTATACCCTATGTGAGTTCGGGGTATAGTTGAGATATGTTCAGGTTGGTTCGTACACGAAACCAACCGGGCCCCTGGGACGAAAAGGCTAACAACTCACAGACCAGGTGTCCGATTGACGCAACGTCTATTGCGTTGAGACCCCTATGACGAGGCGGTCCTTTAAGATACTTCTTCGCGGGACTTTGTGATACTTGTAGTATTGACCAGTAGCTCGTGGAGCGGACCCTCGTGGAGACGAGCGTACGGAGTATGGAGACCGTGTATCTGGATGAGACCTAATGACTGCTTGTCCGATTTGATTCAGAGTGACTTGGACAGCCCAGTGGGGAGCACTACTTTGTGAGGTGGCATACCCATGGCGGAGGAGCACTACTTTGTGAGGTGGCAGACCCGCGATACTCGACAGGAGGAGTACCTCTTTTGGCTATGAGGGGGAGCACTACTGTGTGAGGTTGCAGACCCATGGCGGAGGAGCACTACTTTGTGAGGTGGCTGACACACGATACTTGAGAGGAGGAGTACCTCAGCAGTCTTAGGTTAGTGATCAGTACCTCGGAGTCGTGACAAGATCACTGTACTCCTCAGAGATGGAGCTCTTTAGAAGTTATGGTTTCGATAATGAAAATCCTGGTTTGAGCTGATTCAATGACCTTTGTGTTTTCCTCATGATTGAGATGGGCTACTAGATAACTTACGTATATGTATGGGCATATACCTAAGTAGTGTTTATCTGTCGACTTCATATCTGTGTGATACCTCGTGGCTGAGATGGGTTACTTGGTAACTTAGGTATAAGTATAGGATTATACCTGAGTAAGGGTTATCTGTTGATAACTTTCTTTGTGATTATCCTTGTTGGATTTAGTGAGACCTTGAGGGTCTCAGGGTCCCTACTGAGTATCGTATACTCACCACTTCACGGGCTTTTCCCGCACCTCGTTGTGTTGGTTGCAGACGACGGACATCACTGATCATGGTTGAGGCTTGTAGAGCTGGACGGTACCCGGAGGTGGATCTCACGACGAGTCGGTACCCGGAGGTGGATCTCACGACTAGTTGGTACCCAGAAGAGACGGACATACGTGGGGTGCTGAGGAGGAAATCTCTACCTACCCTTTAGGTAGGAACTCGGAGGACGATCCAGGAGCTGCTTGTCACCTTTCAGCTATTGTCCTTTGAGTTGTACTTTACTTTCAGTTGTAGTCGTACCTTTCTTTTGGGCTTGTATTTATAGACCCTTGTACTTTCAGCACGTTTGTTATACTACTTTACTTAGTGTAGCTTCTGCTTGTACTCTGTTTGTGTGTGTTTTCATTTCGTAAAGGGAATGAATTCCCTTTTTATTGGGATTTACGCCTATGGTGCTAGTCGCCAGCCCCTGGCCTATAAAAGGCGGGCTTGGGGTAGTCACGACACATGCCCTGAGAACGGGTTGTGACATGTGACAACCGGGCCCCGGTGACAGCACAACCACCCCGCCTTAACATAGTCGTCGGGTCCTGGCCCACCAGGTACCACCAGTTGCCCCGCAGACACGTGGGGCCCACCCCATGGTCCACCCACATGCCTGAATGGGTCATCTAACTAATGATTGTCCCCACAGGCCAACACATGTCCTTTCTAGTGTGCTTTGTCCTCACTCACACACACCTTGGGAAACTTCCCAGAAGGTCACCTATCCTGATCAATACTCGAGGCCAAACATGTTTAACTGTGGATTTCTAATCAGACAGACTCCCAAAATGGAAGGTGCACCATGTTGACATGAGTCATATCATTTAGTCATTTAACCCTGTATCATTTGGGGATGTTACAATCACCCCTCCTTTAGAGCACAACACCCTCGTTGTGGGCCCTACATCTCAACCCAGGCAGTGCACCGCACTTAAGGCTGAGTTCTTCCTCTGATACCAAATGTGAGTTTGGGGTACAGTTGAGATACGGTCGGGTTGGTTCGTACACAAAACCAACTGGGCCCCTATAATGAAAAAGCTACTAACTCACAGACCGGGTGTCTGATTGACGCGCCGTCTATTGCATTGAGACCCCTATGACGAGGTGGTCCTTTGAGATACTTCTTCATGGGACTTTTTGATATTTGGAGTATCAACCTGTAGCTCGTGGAGCGGACCCTCCCGGAGACGAGCGTACGGAGTACGAAGACCGTGTAGTTGGATGAGACCTGATGACTGCTTGTCTGATTTGATTTAGAGTGAATTGCATAGACCAGTGGGGAGAACTAATTTGTGAGGTGGAAGACCCATGGAGGAGGAGAACTACTTTGTGAGGTGGCAGACCGGCAGTACTCGACAGGAGGAGTACCTCTGTAGGCTATGAGGGGGAGCACTACTGTGTGTGGTGACAGACCCATGGCGGGGGAGCACTACTTTTTGAGGTGGCTGACCCGCGGTACTCAACAGGAGGAGTACCTCAACAGTCTTAGGTTAGGGAGCAGTATGTCGGAGTCGTGATAGGATCACTGTACTCGTCAGAGACGAAGCTCTTCAGCAGTTACGGTTCCGATAATGGAAATCATGGTTTCTGCTGAGTCAATGAATTTTGTGTTTACCTCATGATTGAGATGGGTCACTTGATAACTTAGGTATATGTATGGGCATATACCTAAGTGGTGGTTATCCGTTGATTTCATAACCTTTGTGTTTCCTCATGATTGAGATGGGTTACTTGATAACTTAGGTGTGTGTAAGGGCATACACCTAAGTAAAGGTTATCTGTTGAGATCTTTCTTTGTGGTTTATCCTTGTTGGATTTTAGTGAGACCTTGAGGGTCTCGAGGTCCCTACTGAGTATCGTTATACTCACCCCTGCATGGGCTACGCCCGCACCTCGTTGTGTTGGTTTCATATTACGGAAATCACTGATCGTGGTTGAGGCTTGTAGAGCTGGACGGTACCCAGAGGTGGATCTCATGACGAGTCGGTACCCGAAGGTGGATCTCACGATGAGTCGGTACCCAGAGGTGGATCTCACGACGAGTCAGTACCCAGAGGAGACGAACGGACGTGGAGTGCTGAGGAGGACATCTGTACCTACCCTTCAGGTAGGAACCCGAAGGATGATCCAGGAGCTGCTTGTCACCTTTCAGCTGTTGTCCTTTGAGTTGTACTTTACTTTCAGTTGTAGCTGTACCTTTCTTCTGATCTTGTATTTCCGGCCCCTTGTACTTTCATCAAGTTTTTTATACTTCTTTACTTAGTGTAGCTTCTGATTGTACTCTGTTTATGTTTGTTTTCATTTCGTAAAGGCAATGCCTTCCCTTTTTATTGTAACTTACGCCTTTGGTGCTAGTCGCCAGCCCCTGGACTATGGAAGGCGGGCTTGGGGTAGTCACGACACGGGCCCCGAGGATGGGTCGTGAAAAATTGGTATCATAGGAGTCTGTTCTACCGCAGGACTTATAACTCTGATATTTATTTTCTATGAATCAATAGTGTTAAGGGTACTAAGTGTGGTTTTCAGTTCAGGGAGTCCAGTGTTGGTGCGGCGGCCGATGTATCCGTACACCAAGACCCTGACTACTGATTTCCGACTTAGTTCACGAAAACACTGATTGTGGGTGTGTTTCAAAAGTTTTATTTAAGTCAGATCAAACCAGGCCAGCTCACTAGGTTTAAATCGTTTGACCATGTCGCATCTGTTCAGGATGTCTCCACGCAGACAGTCAGTTGGAGTTTCCAAGAGAGTACTCGATGAAGGCTCACCGAGCGATGAGGCTCCGGTGCAGGGCCCTATTTCTATGTTGGCTCTTTTGGGTGGTGTACAAGTAGCAGCACCACCCGTTAGGCAACAGATTCCACCAGCCGTACTAGTGGACGATGCATGCTGGCAGAGCGCGTTGCACGGGTTCCAGTAGTAGAGGCCTCCGAGGTTATGAGGCGAGATAGATTTCCAGGCAGCAGTGGACTGGATGGAGGTGATTTCTATAGTTATACACCTAGTTTAGAGATAATAGAGCTAATGGAGATCTTAAATACTCGTGTTTCCCAGTGAGTGACCATTAGGTTGGTCCGCATAGTGATGAGGCTTCGGTACGTGGACTGATGCCTGAGATAGTACCTTTGGGTAGTGTGCCAGCTATATCACTACCTGTAGGTCAGCAGTTACAACTGGAAGTACCGGTAGAGGACGCATGTAGGCTTAGTGCCTTACACATGTTTCAGCATTAGATACCCCTCAGGGTTCGAGGTGATCTTGACTCACAGGCGGCTGAGTGCTGGCTTGAGGAGGTGGATGAGAGTTTTCTAGAGCTTATACAGCTTCGGCAGGAAGACATGTCAGTAGCTGAGTATTCATTGAGGTGTACCGATCGTTCTTGGTACTTGATGACTACAATACGATCAGTGCTTTGGAGCTCATACCTATGAGCGAGGTGTGTTTAAGGATATCCGAGTAATCACTCTTTCCTCTATGCATTCCTATTTATGTTAGGGTGCTAGAGAGAACCTTTGTGGTTGAATGTTCTTTGGCTGATCGGTTTTTGCCAGTGAATGTTAGTAGTGGGAAGATATGAACTGGTGCCAGTCTCAGAGACTTGGGCGTGTAAAATGTTTCAAGAAGAGGAAGTGTTAAGGAAAGATGAATCTTCAGAG
Organism: Viscum album; assembly: GCA_963277665.1. Taxonomy (NCBI): domain Eukaryota; kingdom Viridiplantae; phylum Streptophyta; class Magnoliopsida; order Santalales; family Viscaceae; genus Viscum; species Viscum album. The sequence continues at coordinate 1,927,600,291 of OY728150.1, read as the reverse complement.
CAGCAGACGTGGAAGCAGAGCTTGGAGAGCAGCATGAGGTGGTGTACATTTCGACATGGTACAACCACCCTCCTTTGTAGTCCCCGCCAGGCTGAGGGAACTGAAGGGAAGGGGAATAGAATAACTGAATGCGGTCACGGAGTGTGACCCAAGGGCTCTAAGAATGATTTTAGGTACGTTCTGTGTCTACTATGAGCTTCCATATCAATAGACATAGGTACCAATCATTCCTTCCTTCCACGAATCTTGTCCCAGACCCAGAGTTTCCGGTTAAAACCGTTGACTTGACCCTCAAGTCTGGAGATACCTTTGAGAGGAGACTCAATAAACACACTTACGCTGACAGTTGTGATCTGACCCTTGAGGTGAGAGTTTCGTTTGGAACCTCTTGGTGGCAGCATCGAGGCCTTACGACGTTAGTTTGGGTATGGACTGGGCAACCGCAGTTCATACATGGATTGACGTTATTAGGCAAAAAGGTTGTGGTTTACTTATAACTATGGGATGGATTTTCCTTGGTTGGAGAAAAGGAAACCCCAAGCAGCACAGGAACCTTGAGGAGAGCACATGGGAGCAGAAGACTCAGATGCGTGCAGTACCACTTTTGTTTCCCCTAGTGTGTGTTGAAGCTTTACGGGGACGTAAATCCCTAAGGTGGGAGTAATGTAAAAGCCCGGAAATTTCAAGGAATTTTTTTTCTTAAATACTTTGTAATTTTATGAGTCTATGGTTTCTGACAGCGCCTGATTCTGAGGCCCGGAGTGCCCGGAATGATCCGTCGAAGTTTTGTTAAGATTAAATTAACACGCGTAAGCAGTTTTCCTGAAAAAGTAGAATAACTCTTGAACGGTTGCTCAGATCAGAAATATGAGGGCACCGTTGCACTCAGGATGGAGGGATTACCTTATGTGTGACTTAAGTTTAGTTAGCACGGGCCTCCTATGAGAAATCTCAAAAATGGATTAACCGTAAATAAAAAAATTAAAAAAATTATTTTATTTTTCAAATGCTTATAACTCACAAATGGTAGCTCAGATTAAAAATCTGAGACCACTACTGAACTCATGAGGGCATGCTTTATTTAATAAAATACTAACTTTGGCCGGCACGAGCCACCAGAAAATGTTAGTTTTTGGCCACAAATAAAATAATTAAATGACAATTATTTTATTGTAAAATTTATAACTTCTAAACAGTAACTCGGATTGAAAATCCAAGAGTACCGTTGGGTTCATTGGGGTGTGTTTCACCTAGGCAGAGCCTAACCATGACCGCAGTGGGTTGAGGGTGACTGATATTAATTTTCCAAACTTTTTTTTTCAGGTACGTTCAGTAAACGTACGTTCGAAATTCTATAACTTTTGAACCAGTGCTCAGAATTGAAATCTGATGACACCGATGAACTCACAACACCGATATTCACTTAAGGGGACCTTTACCGCAGTTGTGTTTTATACGGGTTGAAAGTTAATTTTTGGGGATTTGTAAAATAAATAAATAAAATGGTTGTGCACCATTTTATTTATTTGGGTGGTTATATCCTCTAAGAGGAAGTTATGGGTGGGGCCTACACCCCACATAACCTCCCATGGGAGGATATTTGTGAGGTGGGTCCCACACGAGGCCTAACCCTTCACCTCCCTTAAACCCCCCTTTAACACTCCCTTTATTTATTTTGACAACACTTCCCATTAATTATGTTGAGCCTTTCCATTTCCCTTCCATTAAAGTTGCCAACTCGAATGCCATAATTAATTCAATAGTCTTTTTGAATTAATTTGAATTTGATAGCAATGTTATATCATGGGAGAATAAAATAATAGCTTAGGATATTATTTTTTTTGGCACTTGTGGTGTTGGGAGCACGTTGGAGATATTGAAAGGGAGAGTTCTTCCATGAAGAATGCGAAGAAAAGCTCCATGACTCGAAGAACCAGAAGCATTTCTTTCTCCAACCTTCTTCTTCCTCCGCGTTAACAGAGGAGAAACCACCACGGGAAAGAGTCGGCTACTTCAACAACTCTTCCTCCAACGTTGACGGGACGCCACCGTTCTTCCGCGACGCCCGACTACCGTGACGTCCGTCTTCCGCGACTCGACGACGTGCGACGTCAATTTCGAGGTAGGGGTTTTTTGTTTATTTAAGTTTACGTGATTCTTTCCCTCAAGCATGGAAGAATATTTTGTTGGGTGTTTATTCGAAATACTAACGTGGTGGGTACGGACTACGAACAAGTCCGGACCCACCGCCAACTAGTTCTTGATGTGCGACGGCATGGGGTCAGGTGCGTGGTAACGGGAGGTGGCGTAGCGAGCAGACGGGGGACCAGACGATGCGGCCGGTTTGAGGCATGCCGGTGCGGGTAGCCGGGGGCAGTGTGGAGGCGTGGCGGGCAGGCGAAGGTGGTGGTGGTTCTGGCTGTGTGGAAGGAGGCCGGGTGATTGGGGCGCTAATTGGGAGAACATAATCGTGGAAGAGTAAATGAGATTGGAGAGAGAGAGATGATTTATAAGATAATAGTGGGGATAAAATCAAAAGAGAAATAAATGATAAATGGTGGTTTTGGGGATGAATTCCATGTGCAAGGAGTCCATAATCGTGATTGATTTTGGAGTTAGAAAGATAAATAAGTAAATAATTAATAATAATATTAAAATATTGTTATTATTAATTTTGATGATAAAACACTATTTTGACTGTATCTTCTTCGTGCGACCTCAATTTCACGAACCGTCTGCGGCAGTGTGACCCTGACTTCGAGAAGGAATTTATGAGTCCAATATTGGATGTTTTTTTGGGTTTTTGTATCGGATACCCGAAGCACTCAGAAAATAATAGATTTAATATTATTATTAAATCTTTGACCCGCCATAACTCATGCGTACGACGTCCGATTGTCTTGCCGTCAGTGGCGATGTAATCCTGACATCAATATGGTCTATTCAAGTCTAAAGTTGAATACTAAATTCTGGTTCGTAGCTTGGGCCCACGAAACACCGAATAATAATATCATTATTATTATTACGGGATCTTGTATCGGACATATATCTCTCATACGGTGTCGGAATGTCGAACCGTCTGCGAGGTTACATCCCTAGAATTAAGATGGATGTTTCGAGACCAATTTTGGATATTTAAGTCGAGGTTGATGTGTGGGCCCAATGAGGCCCGATTTGCGCGTGTTGCGGTGAAATGCAACCTTTTCACCGGCTATCCGTTTTGGACCAATGGGTAGTCCATCTTGTGTGTTTTTCCGTATGGATCACAATGGTGTGACCGGTTTGTTTAACCAGTGTCATTTGAAGTACAACTGGGTTGGTTCAAACCCGAAACCAACCGGGCCCTCGGAGCGAAAACGCTTATAACTTAAGGACCGGACGTCCGATTGACGTGCCGTCGACTTTTTTGGATTCCTCTTAGTGAGATGGACCTTTTGGCTTACTCCGCTCGAGGTTTGGACGTAGTTGGAGTATGGCCGGGTTGGATTGTACCCAAAATCCAACCGGGCCCCTAGAACGGAAAAGCCGATAACTTTTAGACCAGACGTTCGTTTGACAAACTGTCAGCGGCGTTGGTGATCACATTGAGAAAAGGTCCATATGAGTATACCCTATGTGAGTTCGGGGTACAGTTGAGATATGGTCGGGTTGGTTCGTACACGAAACCAACTGGGCCCCTAGGACGAAAAGGCTAAGAACTCAGAGACCGGGCGTTCGATTGACGCACCCGTCTGTTGTGTTGAGACCCCTATGACGAGGCGGTCCTTTGAGATAATTCTTCGTGGGACTTTGTGATACTTGGAGTATAAAACTGTAACTCTTGGAGAGGACCCTCCTAGAGACGAGCTTACGGAGTATGGAGACCGTGTAGCTAGCTGAGACCTGATGACTGCTTGCTCTATTTGATTCGGAGTGACTTGAATAGCCCAGTGGGGAGCACTACTTTGTGAGGTGGAAGACCCATGGTGGAGGAGCACTACTTCGTGAGGTGGCAGACCCGCGATACTCGACAGGAGGAGTACCTCTATAGTCTATGAGGGGGAGAACTACTGTGTGAGGTGGCGTACCCATAGCGGGGGAGCACTACTTTGTGAGGTGGCTGACCCGCGGTACTCGACAAGAGGAGTACCTCAGCAGTCTTAGGTTAGTGAGCAGTACCTCAGAGTCATGACAGGATTACTGTACTCATCAGAGACGGAGCTCTTTAGCAGTTACGGTTCCGATAATGGAAATCCTGGTTTGAGCTGAGTCAATGACTTTTGTGTTTACCTCATGATTGAGGTGGGTCACTTAATAACTTAGGTATATGTATGGGCATATACCTAAGTGGTGGTTATCCGTTGATTTCATAACCTTTTTATTTCCTCATGATTGAGATGGGTTACTTGATAACTTAGGTGTGTGTAAGGGCATACACTTAAGTAAAGGTTATCCATTGAGATCTTTCTTTGTGGTTTATCCTTGTTGGATTTTAGTGAGACCTTGAGGGTCTCGGGGTCCCTACTGAGTATCGTTATACTCACCCCTGCACGGGCTACGCCCGCACCTCGTTGTGTTGGTTGCAGACGACGGACATCACTGATCGTGGATGAGGCCTGTAGAGCTGGACGGTACCCAGAGGTGGATCTCACGACGAGTCGGTACCCGGAGGTGGATCTCACGACGAGTCGGTACTCGAAGGTAGATCTCACGACGAGTCGGTACCCAAAGGAGACAGACGGATGTGGAGTGCTGAGGAGGACATATGTACCTACCCTTCAGATAGGAACCTGGAGGATGATCCAAGAGCTTCTTGTCACCTTTCAACTGTTGTCCTTTGAGTTGTACTTTACTTTCAGTTGTAGCTGTACCTTTCTTTTGGGCTTGTATTTCCAGCCCCTTGTACTTTCAACACATTTTTATACTACTTTACTTAGTGTATCTTCTTCTTGTACTCTTTTTGTGTGTGTTTTCGTTTTTTAAAGGAAATTCCTTCCCTTTTTATTGGGATTTATGCCTTTGGTGCTAGTCGCCAGCCCCTGGCCTATGGAAGGAGGCCTTGGGGTAGTCACGGAACGGGCCCCGAGGATGGGTCGTGACAATCCATACATTATTTTTTTGTTGGTACTATCTTTCTTTTCTTGAAAATAAAAGAATTAGTTTTTTGAAACCCAAACCTTCTTGGGTCTGGTATTATCAGAAAATAGTATTTTAGGTAACCATATTTGGTTTTGAAAATTAGCTCAGTGAAAAACAATAGATAATACTCTATTTAAAGAAAAATTTTTCTACCAGTGACCACCACTTTTTCACTTAGTTAAAAAAAGTTTCACTTTTAGGAACAAAGTAATTGTTACTAAAAATAGGGTTTTTATATGTAAAACCCTTTATATAATTATTACCATGTGGTTTAATTTGTTTAAAATTTTTGTCAAAGTTTTCCTTACAAATGGTAAACTTTGATAAAAGTTTCTTTAAGCTATAAATTTTGGTTTTTAGTTTGATAACTAAGTTTTTATCCTCATTAGTAACTGTATTGAAACTAAGTTTATTAAAATCATTTTGCAAAAAAAATTTCTCAGAAACAAAATTTTCAAAATCTTTTGAAATAGATTATTTTTTGAAATTATTTTTATCAAGATATTTATAAATATTTGATATTTATTTTTTTAAAATAATTATTATAAAATTTTCCTTAGAAAGTTTAGCTTTGGAATTATCAAGTTTTTTTGACAAATTTTACAATTTTCATTTTATAATAGTTTTGAAAATATGGAAACTTCATCATAACTAGGTAACATATTATATTTTTCTGAGGAATATCTTCATCAGAATATATAGGATTTTTCTCATAAGGATAATTTGAATTGAAAGAAATATTAGTTAGTGATTCAACTACATGTACCTTTTACATTAGACAATGATTTACCATGGGAACATTGGCAAAAAGACAAATGTTCCCTTGTCTAGAACTTTCATTATCAGAAGATTTTTCAAAAGAATATCCACCATTGGTACTCCATGTTTTAGAAGCTTTCAAAATTTTATTTACTTTTGACTTATAATACTTTTTGGTATTTATTTATAAATTTATTTCCTTTTCTTTCTTTTCTTTTCAACTTCAGACAATTAGGTTGAACATGTAAAACTTTCTTAAATTCATAACAAGTGACCTTAGAATCCTTCTTGTCAGCTTTATCATTATGAATTTTATTATATCGGTATTGAAATTATTTCTTTCCAACAATATTATTCATCCTTCTTGGTAGATTAGCTAACTCATTCTATGAATATTATGATGTACCAGAATTTGACTGAACAACAACTTCTTCATCAAATATTTATAACTTTATCAACTAAATGAACTTTATAAGGTACAATAGATGTTGTAGAAAAACTAACACCACCATCTTTATATTTAGATTTCTCAGTATCTCTTTTGATCCTTCCTTCACATTTCACAGGGGTTCCTATTAAAACATCAACAATAATATTAGTAAGATTTATTATATCATCCACAACTATTATTTTTTATTTCCACTCATTAGGAATTATGTATATAATATTTTTGACTAAAATATCATCATCAATAACTTTTTATCCAAGAGATTATAAACTATTTATAATAGTCATGAATCTTTGGTGCTTATTGGCAACTGAATATCTAGGTATAAAATCAAAGTCTTGGTAATCAGCTCTAAGAATATCTCTTCTTATTTCCCTAACTTTGGATATACCAAAATGTGTTACTTCTAATTTAATACAAATAATATTGGTAGATTACTAAGATGATATCTGACTATAGATATTCCTCATCATAGAACATAATAAAATATTTCTAACTTTGTAGTTCAACTGATATTCTAATTTCCTAGAATTTTTAATAGTAGAAACCTTTTTATCAAGAATATTGTATTTTCTAGTTAGAATTAAGAAGTTATAAACTCCAGTGTTGATAAAAAAAGTTTTCATTATATCTCTCCAATATTAATAGTCATTCCCATTGAATATAGGTGGTCAAATAGGCTTGAAATTATCAAGAGATCCAATATTTATACCTTCCATTGTAACAAAAACAAATACTCTATTTTACAAATACACGTTATTGTAACAAAGTTTATAAATAGAAAGTTTATAACAAAACTTAAACAACTTGAAGTAAGTAAAGAAAGTAAAAAATCAGTATGTATATAAGAAATAAAAACCCGCTCTTATATCTATTATAGGATCATAATAGTATATTATATGGCTATACATAAAAGAGGGGGTGGGGGAGTTTTTAAAAATATTAATCTAATAAAAACACAAAACCTATTAAATTAAATAATCGTACTCATACTTTTTCCGATGATCAGAGTAAGAGATTCAAAATCACGATTGATCCAATTAAATCAAATTATTTTTTTATCATAATCACAGTTACATTGATAAAACAAATAATATAGAAAGATAAGTACAAAGAATAAATTTCTATTATATGCACAACATAATAGTCTTATAAAAACATATAAAAAAATATCTAGTAAAAGTAAGAATGAATTAAAATTTATAAAAGATTTAACTATTTTAAAATTAAGAGTATAATAGTAAATAACATTGACTAAAGGTATCCATAGTTTTATGATTACTATAAAGTCTATCTTTATTTAACAAGAAATCCCTCAATATGATGATTAGAATAAGTTCTTTCTTCCTATCCTCAGAAGCCTTCGATCATAAAAATGATCGATGTCAGTCTTCCCAGCCCTTAGAATCCCTTGATCCGATGGATCAAATTCATCATCTTTCTTTCCCCATAAGCCCTCGATTGTAACAATGACCAGATGCGTGATTTCAAAAGAAAACGTATTCATAAGGAAACAACCCTAACCTAGATTCCTTAGGACTACAACTCTCTAAAGTAATAAAAATACTTTGAAATAATATTTTCACACATAGAAAAATTTGAAAATATTGATATGTAAATGTGTTTAGCTTCAAACTCATTAAATGACTGGATATTTATTGGCGAATATCCAACATACATATTTTTGATTTTATTACAAAGACCTCATACAACTGGATCTTGAAATTTCACAATGCTTTGGAATAACTGAATGTTTGATGTTATTTTGTTTTAGCACCATTACAATGATAAAAGTACTACTTATGATAGAAATAGTTCTTATGTGATTCCAATTATAAAATTCAGTCCGTCCAATGGACTTCCTTATTGATTATCAATATGATGAAATCTATGAAGATTAGTCTTATCTATTAGTACTATGTTCAGTCCTATGGTCATTAATTTTGTCAGTCTCGTAGAAAAAACATAATTCTAACCACTAGCTTGAACAAAAGCCTTTCCCATAATTGGAAAAACCTTTAGTCTGATGTATCATATTGAGTAATGTAAAGTTTATATTCAAAATACATCACAAAGTTTTTATGTATGATAGAAAGTAATGTTTTCTACAAAAGCATACTAAAATACTTGGGACATAAAAAGTTACTAAAAAAGTTTTAAGTGAGTGTTTGTAATTTCCAAAAATAAAGGAATGGAAAATAAAGAGGTAATACTTATAACTCAATAGTTATGCCTCAAGTAAATTAAAAGTTCATGAATAGAACTACCCATTTCATGATATGGAGTTGGATGTAGTTATATTTGCATTGAAAATATAGTGTTATTATCTCTTTGGGAAGAAGTGTAAAATATATACAGATCATAATATCCTCAAGTATATATTAACAAAAAAAGAGATGAATATGAACCAACAAATATGGTTAGAGATAATTAAGGAATATGACTTCTCAATCCACTACCATCCTATGAAAGAAAATAAAGTGACATATTATCTATGTTGAAAGGATCCAACAATTTTATCAATAATGAAAATTGAGAAGGATTTTATCTTCTTAGACTTAAAAATGATGGACATGAGAATCATAAAAGAAGGAAAATAATCAATTCTTTCACAAATTATTTCTCAACCATACATTAAAGATAAGATAAAGGATTAAAAAATAGATGATGTGGAAATTTAAAATAAGGTGGAAGCTATAAGAAAAGGAAAATCCTTAAAGTTCAAAATTAATGAAGAAGGATTTGTAAGATTTAGGTCATGAAAATGTATACCATTAAATCCTGAGTTAAATATGGAGATTTTGGATGATTCACATAGATAAACCTTCTCCATACATATAGGGAGCACAAATATGTATCGAGATCTCTAAGATCACAATTTTTGGGACAATATGAAGAGGGTGATCAAATAATATACATAAAGGCATCTTGTATGTAAGCAGGTGAATGATGAAAGGAAAAAAATCCAAGGGGATGATGAAACCATTACCCATACCTACATAGAAATGGTAAAACATAACCATGTAATTTTTCACTTGTCTTCCAAATACATCATGAGGAAATAATGCTATATGGGTTATGGTGGATCATCTTATAAAGACTTCTCACTTCATTGAAATTTGAGAGGAATTATAAATTAATAAAATTGAAAGTATATAAATTAAATAAGTGGTGAGGATGCCTAGAACACCATTATTTATTGTATCTAATCGAGACACAATATTTACCTCAAGGATCTAGAATAGTCTCCAATATGCTATAAATACCAAGTTAAAATTCAGCACAACTTATCAACCTCAAACCGATAGAAAATCTAATAATACTATCCATACACTCAAGGAAATGTTGAGAGCATGATCAATTGACTTCAAAGGAGGATAGGATTAACATATTCCTCTAGTCAAGTTCTCATAAAATAATAGTTTCCATTGAAGAATCCAAATAATTCCCTATGAATCCATTCATGGTAAGATATTTAGAAAACCTTATTACTAGGATAAAGTTGGTGAATAGAAATTGATGGTTCTTTAAATCATTAAGAAAATGGTAGAAAAGGTTGAGACTATTCAGAAGCACATTAGGGATGTTCAGAGACAACATAAGAGCTATATTGATAATCATCGATCAAACATGGAGTTTGTGGTTGTAGATAAGGTATTCCTCTACATATCTCTATTGAAGAAAGTCATGATATTTAGGAAGAAGGGAAATCTTAGTCCAAGATACAATGGTCCCTTAAAGATCCTTGATCACATTAGAGTAGTGTTCTATAGACTAGAACTCCCACCAAACCTATCCCAAGTACATGATATGTTCCATATATCTCTATAAAGGAAGTACATACCAAACCCATCACATATACTGAATCCAGAGGTGGTACCATTAAAGAATGATCTTTCATATGATGAGTATCTGGTGAAGATCTTATATCATATAGACAAATCTCTATGAAATAAGAAAATTCACCTGGTCAAAGTGCTATGGAGAAACCAAAAGTTTGAAGAAGTGATGTGGGAACCAAAGGAGGTGATGAAATAGAATTACCCTCATCTATTTTAGTGTGTGAAATGAAAATTTCAAGAGAGAAATTTATAAATAGGGTAATATTGTAACTACCCAAACTTTTATAAATAAAATCCCCTTTATGATTGAATTAAATTCCCTATTATATATTATGGTTATATGAAACACATGAAATTATTTATTATATCCTATCGGATTTAAAATACCATTCAGCATCAAAAATATTGATAATATATCTATTGAATAATGATCATATGATTAGTATAAATATAGGGTTTTTATAAATCCAATTGACATATAAAAAAGAAGTGATTACCTCAACCAGTAGGATATTACCCTATAAATCCCATTTATTAGATATTTCAAGGGATATAACATCACTGAGATTTTCCCTTAACCAAGATCAAGTAAATATAAAAAAACTAAACCATGTGAGAAATTGTTTATGGAAGAATTTAAATCTCATCGAGATCATGACCCAAACCATGTATGTCGAACCATCCCATGAAAATATCACCATCATCCACCTTACCCTTAGGGAGTTTATTGGTGTAATAAATAGATATGTTTCAATAACCTAATAATATATGTATATATATATATATATTGTATTTTCAATATAATAATGGTTATATTTACTTCTTATTATTTATACTTTAAAAATTATTTTTATTTTGATATGGTAAAACAAAAATTGTATTTTTGGGCAATAATAAATTTTAATTAAGATATTCTTTTTGGATAAATTCTTGAATTTTAAAAATAAATTATATTTTAATAAAATAATACAATTAAATAATTTTCATTAAATATAAATGATAATATAATTTTTATGAAGTCAAATATAATTTTTATAAGGGTTCAAAAACTGTTATTGTTGAAAAAACCATTATTTCCCAATAAATATCAATTATTTTTTATAAGTAAAATTTCAAATATTTAGAGAATTATTTTTATAAAATAAATATTATTTTTTGAATCAAAATATATAAATTATCCAAAGGTTAATTTTTCATAATTTTACGAGATAATCAAATTTTCTGGTAAAAATTGAATACGGTATAAATATACAATGTGTATTATGACATCATAAAGACCCAAAAGTGATTCAATATATTATATAAATGGTTCAGATGAACACATATATGTTTACCATTTAAAATAAAGTGTTTTCAAGTTTATTTTATTAATTTTATAAATCCATTGTGAATCCTCCAAAACCTATATTATATTTTAAGGTTTTAAAATCATTTCCTTATGAACATAACTCACTTCCACATCACCAAGTTTAATATTTTAATAAATCATACCCATTAAATTATAAAATAATAAAAAAAAATCCTATTTGAAACATGGGAAAAAATCATGGTAAATTTTGTGTTTTTGATCACTTTATTATAAAGATTACAAAACCTTAGTTTGAGAAATAATAAAGAACTCCCCTCTTTTTTCCTATATAAACCCACACAAGCTCCAATAGATCTTAAATAAAAACCTTGGATCACATTATTACTCTACCCTACCCTATCTAGAGTCCTCCCAAGGTTACCCAATCTCCCAATAATCTCCTCCCATGTTTTTGGAAACACCCTCTCAAGGTAAGGGATCCTCCCTTTCTACAATTTATTCAATCACCTTATTTATGTATTTCACTTTTTTTCCAATTTATATTGATGGGATATGATATTACACACACCTATTACTAAAATTATTTTGTATAATTTTTGATATAATCTTTTCCATCATATTAATCCTTCCAATGATTCATAATGTACCCTCGTTATGCTGCTGAAATTTTACTATGATTTTCCATGCCATGTTTTTGTTCAAGAAGACTCCCTATATTATTTGAATTAATTTACAATTTTTCATGTTTTATTATTTTATTATATATCCCTCATACTTTCATTTTTAATTCCATGTTATTAGAGACCCCTTTATCTCTCATTGAACCATTTTACGAATATTCATGTACTGACATTACACTACTAAAATGTCACTGTGATTTTCCATGACAAAAATTTGTGAGGTATATAACCATACCCATTTACACTCAAAGTTATTAAATTAGTTGTAATTATAATTTTTTGATTGGGTAAATTCCATGTATGTAATAGAAAATCTATAATATTGTGGTTAAATGTGATAAGATATGTTCTTATGAGAGACCCCTTTCTCTATCATTGAATAATATTATAAATATTCTTGTACTGATGTTAGACTGCTGAAATGTCAATACGATTTTCCATGAAAAAAATTTGTGAGGTATATAACCATACCCATTTACACTCAAGTTTATTAAATTATTTTTACCAATAATTTATTGATTTGGGAATTCCATGTATGTAACCTACAATCCTTAATCACGTGGTTAAATATGATGAAATATGTTCTTATGCTATATGATCTATGTGGAACACTTATGCATGTACGTGATATGATTATGATAGGCGCACCGAGATAGATATTCAATTCATTGGTTAATGTTTTATTCTAATGAGATTCTAAGTATGAAGAAACTGAGATTATCCTAAGCACATTATGTTATGATTTCTTGGTATTTGACCTTGACTTATGTTTATGTTTTAATGTTTTAAGTTGTTTCCACATTCCCATGTCGCATTATGTTATGATTCTATATCATGACTTATTGTTCATGTTTATAATTCTAAACCCTTTTATGTACCATTGAAATGCCTATTTTATAACATGAAATATTTTATTTATGTTATGAATTGTTTATCCCCTTACTGGGATTTATAGATCACCCATTTCTTATGTACATCCCTAGGTTATCCCATTAAATTTTAAGAATGATGGAATATTATGAGCATGTTAAAGAAGTTTTCAATAATGATGATGTATCCCCTATTTTATGTTATGTAATGTACCTAATTACCCAAATATACTAGACTTCTCAATCTTCTGGGATGCATTATATGTATTCTTATGTAATAAATCATGAACTAATGTGTAATAAATACAAGGGTTGTCATAGGAAATGTCACATTAGGGTAGCATAGCCAAGCTTTCATAAGGGTAGTGGTTGAGTCAAGTAAAGGTAGCTGTATCTGGAGAGGCTATGTAAGGGTCATGGACAAGTCATGTAAGGGTATCATCATTGATACTGAAGGACTTATGTATATTTCAACAACTGCATAAAGTTAAATTCAACTTAGATCTCATAATGGAAACTTCAAGGAAGCGAGTGTAAAGGTAAAAACATTGAACATAAGTCAAATCAAGTTTTTTACATGGTCTTGTTACATTATATTTCAAAGGTTTAGCTCAAAATATGTGCAGTTGATAAAACAATATATTAAATTCCATGAGGATGTTGCCGATGAAAAAACCAAATTTAAGTTGGTGCCCATATCTATGAGTTGAAAAAAATATATAAAAAATCTACTAAGGAGATCATCAGAGGGTAGTACCTCACTAGAAAAAATTCATAGATGAGTTCTAACATTGATGCTATAGAGACAAGAGTAGGCGATCTTCTTCAGGAGCATGAGTAGAAGCTACATCAGATGGGAGAGACTGAGTTGTGGTGAAGAGAGATTTACTTTGACTTGAGAGATGAGATTTCCTCTCTCCTTCAATTTCTTTGCTATTATTTCTCAATTTCTTATTCTCATGTTTCAATCTATAAAAACATGCAATATTATTAATTGAATGGGGAAATTAGTTTGTTATAGTTTATATTTTTAATATTTGATTGTGAGATCATTTCAAATTGATATCAACTTCTTGTTTTTTTGGAGTTAAATAAGTTTTTCATGTGAAAAAAATATAAAATCATTCGATTGATAGTCATTCTTCTCAGATGATATTTTAACTTCATGTTTTTGATTGTTGATTTCGATAATAAATTCAAAAATGAGGATATAAAATGAATTTCTTCTTGATAATATTTTTCTCATGTATATTCTCTTTAACATAGCTTAGTTTTTTTATCAAAATTAACATTATATTTACATAATCATTATGAAAAACTACTCAATTTTTTGATCATCAATTTCATTCTCAATTTTATATAGTTTAGGATATTTAATAAATCTCTAAGATCATCTCACCTACCTCCCCTATGGATCAACCATGCTCTCTACTGTTCTAATGAGTATGAAATTTTAAATGACAATTTAACGGTAGTGAAAACCTCCACCTTAATCAAATTTTGGCATCGTTTCTGGGGAGGGTATAGGTTGAGTGTCTAGGGTTAGATAAAAAATCAATAAAAATAAAAAACTAATAAATAAATAAATAAATAAATAAATAAATAAATAAATAAATAAATAAAACTGAATATGTTTTTTGTGGTTTCATGGAGAAATAATTTTTAAGGTAACTGATTGAGATTGATGAGTTAGAGGTTAATGAATTTTTGTTGGATATGAATTTTCTTCATAAACGAATGGTTTTAATATAAAATATATTTGATAGTATGTTTTAAAAGAATTTATAGTTGATAAATTCTTGGGATGATATTTTAGAAGAAAAATATAAGAATAAAGACTTTATGACCAAATTTCACAGAGATTCGATATTTTCACTTTCTCAAGAAAAACTTGTTTAAATTGAAATCATGGAAGAGAAATTAAGGGAGTATGGTCATTCTATCAAAATTACCAAGTTTTATTCTAATTTATTTAAGGTTAAATAATCACTCACACAAACAGTGGTGGAAAATGATTTTTGTGATTTTCTATTGGTGGAGTTTTTTATAGACATTTAAATGGATATATTTAATAATTTTTCAAATAGTTATTTTATTTTTGAATTCAAAACTAGGGAAGTTTATTTGACTATTTCAAATGTGATAAAAGTAGAAGAGGAATCTGAACTAATTTCAAATATTCATGAATCATTTTAAATTGAATTTGATTGCCATATTCTTGTGACTTTTTGTCTAAACTTAGTCATTACACCCCTATTTTTGAAAATTTTAATGTTGTTTTTTAAAGAGAAATCCATAAGGATAATGTCATGCCTGTAGGATCACCTATTTTACTATTTTACATTCAAGAAGATTATACAATTTTCAAATATTATTTTATTCCATAAGTGGATAACATGGATTACAGGGGTAATTTTGACGATTCATTTTATGCTGTTAAGATTACAAACTTCTTGGTAGAGCTTGAGGGAGTCTTAATTTTTTCACCTTAGTATGATTTTTTTGAAATCACTACGAAAGTGGGATTGGGTGATGATTCTTATAATCCATTGGGAGATCCCTTTATGTTTTCCTCTACCATCAAGGAGTTCTTACAAGGTCATTATTCATCTGATAAAAATTTGAAATATTTTAATAGAATTATGGTTTTTAAAATAATTCAATTTTTAGTTACAAATAAATGGGAAATACATATGTGGTGGGAATTACTTCAGAAACCACACCCTCTTAGAGACTACAGTTAGTTTCTAAGAGAGTCTGGATGAATACTATAAAACTAGTTCTATTTTGGAGGAAACCCACTTTTTAATAAACTTTTCCTTTATTTTGTGTTTTTATTTTACTCTGAATAAAAATACCACATATATTTTTATACATACCAATCCACGCCCCTTATCACTTTTCTTGATACTTATTACTTTACACTTCTACTATAATTATGTCATGTATTTTTTATTTTTAATATTTCCTCTTCATATTGATTTGTTTTCGCATGAAGGATTTTACTTGAGAGACCAAGTCTAGCTTGCAGTTTCAAGGGGGGGTGCTTTTGATGGAGTGATTTTGTGTGACGATTGGGAACAATAGTTTTTGTGACTGGATGAAAATGTAAAACCAACCAACAACAGGAATTTTAACAATTTTTCTAGATAATCAAAGATTTGTAACTTGATAAAATTGTTTAACACTTCTCTAATCCATACCTCTGGTGATTTTCTCTTTGAGATTTAAATTTTTTTAACTAATGTTGATCTATTTTCTTATAGAAACTTCAACTTGTTAACTAGAGTTCTGATTTAATTATCACATGGGAGGTTACAAATTCTATGTTTAAATGGATAAATATTATTCATCACATGTGAGTCTTTATTTTAACTTCCATCTATTTATGTGTCAACCTTGGTTTTTAAAATTTTGTTGCAAGTGGTTTTGTAGATTCTTAAACTTTTTTTATTGAAGTATTTTTTTCATGATGAAGCTCTTGATAAAATTTGTTGGTTACTGTTAATCTTTAAATTTTCTCTAAAAAATGCATTATTTCATTTATATACTAGATTTTTTTCCTTTGAAATTTATTCTTGAACTGAATTTTAGTATTCAAACTTATGAAAAATCAATTTTTTGATTAATTATGTTAATTAGTGTGAAACAAGAACTTTATGTAAGTTTTTAAAGTTTTTGAGTTGTGTAGAAAAATATTCTTTAATATTTCATGTCACCCCTTTGAACACCCTTCTCTAGGAAACTTTTGTAAATATGTTTAAACAAAATTGTTTCTATCATTTCACCCACTTTGAGATATATTATTTGGGGTAATGTTGTGTTTTAAGTATAGGGGATGAGTCTTATTTGAGCTAAATTGAAATTCACTATTAACCTATAAAAAACCCTTAAAGTTTTTCAAAATTTTGAATTGTTAAACATTACTTAATCATTTTTAGTGGGTGATAATTTTTATTAAATTTGAAGTGTGTGATATCACTTTGTGAAGGATAATCATTAACACCTCTTGGATTTAATTAGGTAAATCATTTTTCTTGTCCTCTTGAAAAGTTTGTCTTTCAGATAAATGTTTAGTAAATGTTATATAATGACCATTGACTTTAAATATTTTTAATTTGAATATAACTTATAAGATATGAATCCAAATGGCTTATTAAATGAAAACCTTAATCCAGGTTTAACTTATTTTTCATCCATCCCTCAAATTTTTATTCATTTATTATTGGATGAGTTATTTATTCTGACAATAAATTATCATTACACCTCATTAAACAATGTGTCTATTTATTATGGATTCTTAAATAATGTGAGTCTATTCTCCTAGAGGTAAATAGAAGTTTTGACTTCTAGTTGGATTGAAATTTAAGTTTTCAAATTTTCAATTTTGAATCATTTCTTTGAACCAGTAACTACCTTTTCATTGAACATATTAATTTGAGATGGAATTCATACTTTCTACTTGAGAAAACCCATGATGGAAAATCATTTTGAAAATAAATTCATTGTAGCATTTCAGTTTTTCAATTTTGTGGTTCATTTTATACCACTAAATCTATATTGAGTGGTTTCTTGAGGAAAATCAATTTACTAAGTGTGAGTGAATTTGATGTGGCCTTTATTTATTGTGGTTTCCATATCATTTATTGTATTATTTATGTATATTAGTATTTAAGTTAGTCAATTAAAGGCCATTTATTTCTTTGTGGTTAATTTATAGCAGAATTCGTTAATTAATGAAATTTATGATAATAATGATTTTTTCTAGTTTAAATTATCTTTTGTACATTCATTGAATTATTCTTTTCCTTTTAAATTTAAATTCTTATGATAATAAATATTTTTTTGTATTATGAGAATTTAATTTATTATTCCTTTATTTTAATTTATTAATTAATCAATCAATTATTTAAATAAAATTTTAATTTAATTTTTAGTCACTCATTTTTTAATTTTTAATAAGTTTAAATTTATTTAATTCTAAATATTTTGATTTTTAATGAATAAATTTTTAATTTAATGCAATTAATTAACTAGTGGGATTAGAACTTAAATTTTAATTTTTTATTTAGTTATTTTTAACATTTTATAAATTTTAACTTATAATTTGTGTATTAAATTATTTATTTATTTTTATTTTTTAATCATTATACTTTAATGTTTTAATTTTTATTAATGTTAGTTTGTAATTTTAATATTTTTTTTATTTTTTTACTGTGAGGGAGGTTAGGCTATGAGACCTCTAGAAACCCATATGATATCACCACTTGCTACCATGTCTATCCTATGAAACCATTCCATTTATTCTAATACCATAAAAAATTGTTCTATCGCTATCAGTGTGATTATGCTGCAACTACTAGTGTTATTTTACTACCTTCATCCTCAAGATTTTTCCACATCCTACTTTTTTACTACTGATAGTTCACTTTGCTTCTGAAATCTACTACCATGAAAAATGCAAGGATCGACCATCCAAGGGATTTTTCTCCATGGATATACCATGAAATCCCAAACTTGATGACCATAGTGGTGTCCATAATTAATGATTCCAAGATTGCTGATTGATCATCAATCGAAGTGGAAGATGATTTCTTATTGTTATGTGGTTTTCATTGAACCAGATGAAGAATCCAAGCTGGTGACATCGTTTCAGGAGCTCAAACCTATATTGAAAATTTCACTGAGAGATCTCAATATATAATTGAGCTTGATCAATATAGAATGGGTTTTAAATAAGGCCAACCAGATCCAGTTTTGCGAATGCACCAATCACTTTGAACATGGTTGCAGTCAAGATAATCCATGAAGATTTGATTTTCAACTATAGATCCAAAGCCAACCGAACTAGTCTGAGATCAAAATTGGTCAAACTTGGACAAGTCAACTGAGTAAGCTTGAATAAAAACTAAGGCTTTCAAGTCATGAGTGATTAATTTTTATGTAGACTTCGAGATTAAGAAAATTCCTTAAAGTAGCAGGAAGAAGACTGGGGCCACAACATCGAGTTTGTGGCAATGAAATATGAATATGAGCCGCACCCTATAGATTTATTCAGACCAAGAATTGTTGGGATTCAATTGAAGTAGGGTTTTTTATCTGAGTTTGATAAATAAGTTGAAGGAAGTTTGTGCATTGACTGATGTAGTACTGATTGAAACAAGCATGAGGGTAAAAACCAGTGTGTAAGGGTTATCATTTGGTATGTGAAGGTCACTTCATTTTTACATAAGGTTCAACATATGGTGCATAAGATTCATGGATAACTCACATAAATGTGGAAAAAATACTCTTATACAGGCAGTTTTGAGGCTATGTAAGGGTCATGGATGAGTTACATAAAGGCCATTTCCAAAGTTGTGTAAGGGTAGAAGTTTTGTGTAAGGCTCATTGTCGAAGTTACTTAAAGGTAATAACACTTGCGGGTAATATCATATAAGGGTAGAATCGACAAGATCATGTAAGGGTTGTGACTGAGTCATGTGTAGGTATCTGCTACTAGGGAGGCTATATAAGGGTAATGACCAAGTTGTGTAAGAGTAGCATCCACGATGCTGAATGAATTGTGTATTGTTCAGCATCCATGTAAAGCTAAATTCAACTTAACCCGTATAAGGGTAACTTCAAGTCATCCTACATCAACTCCTGACTAAAATCTGAATCAATATTTTCATGTGGTATTATTATATTTTGTTTCAAAGGTTATACTTTCAATATTATTAGGTGATTAAAAACTATTCTAAGATACCACATGGATGATGATGAAGAAAAGACCAAATTTAAGCTGATGATTATATATGTGAGTTTAATATATATATATATATATGTATATATATATAAAGGATACCATGGAGATCACTGGATGGTAGTAATTCACAAGAAAACATTCAGATATGAATGCTAACACAAACTCTCTGGAGCCAAGAGTAGTCGATCTTATTTGGGAGCATGAGTAGGAGTTTCATAGGATGGGAGAGATAGAGATGAGGTGAATAGAGACAGGAATCAACTCGACAGATGAGATTTCCTATCTCATTCACTTTTTCTTCTATTATTTATCAATTTATTGTGCTTATGTTTCAATTTGTAAAAATATGTGACATGCTTAACTGAATTGGGAAATTATTTTGTTAGAGTTCATATTTTTAAAATTTTATTATGCGATCATTTCAAATTGAAATCAAATTATTTATTATATATAGTTGAATAAGTTTTTAATGCGATGAAATAGAAAATCATATGATTACAAGTCATTCTAATCAAACACTATTCTGACTTTATATTTTTGATTTTTTATTTCAATTATAACTTCACAAATGAGGAACTAAAATTAATTTCCTCTTGAAAATCCTCTTCACATGTCTCTGGTATTTAACAAATCTTAGTTTAAAAAAAAAAATTAATATTTCATTCACATTATCATTATGGAAACACTTCTCACTTGTTTTATCTTTAGATTCATTTTCATTTTTCTATATTTTATGATATTTAATAAAGCCCTAAGATTATCTCACTTGCCTCCCCTATAGATTGACCCTACTCATCACTACATTAGTGAGTAGAATATTTTAAATGAAAATATTAAGGCCATGAATACCTTCAGATCAATCAACTATTTTTATGATTCTAAATATTAATAATCAGTATGAATTAAATTTTTATAGAATGAAAAAAAAAAACGATTCAAGAGTTGGAGAATTAAATGGAAATTATTTGAGCTTCCCTGAAGGAATTGGAAGCTAAAAAAAGGCTTAAGAAAAGGAAGAATCAAAGCTTGTTTTTCAACATTTTATATTAAATAACCTTATTATGATGAAGTTATAAAGGAAATAGTCTTGAATTTGTCCATAATATTTTCATATGAGGTTGAAGAAGAATACTTTATAAATAATGCACATGTGGGATATTAAGATGATTTGAATGAATATTGGGATGGTTTTATAGAAGCTAAAAATTTATATGATTATACCATATTTGAAAATAAAAAACCAATAATAATTTAACTCTCCCTTGATTCGGAATAATAAACCACCCAATTAGTGGAATATGAAGAAGAAATATATGATATTGAATACTTACCTTAAACTCTGATAACCCAACTCTAAGAGGTGTTGTGCAAAGAGGAAGATATTAAAGCTGAAATCACTCAAAGTGATAACCTTTATTTGAAATAATTTATTTATGATTTTATTAATTAGAAATTGTGTATTACCTACCACTTTTTTAAATTTTAATATTCATCAAACACTTGAATTTCCTTGGAGGATTATGAAGAAGATGAATATGCACCTCCTAATACTGAGTTACTAGTGGCCTTGCCAGAAGAAATAAATTTCCAAGACAACCTACATTAAATTGAATATTTTTAGATTGATTATTATTTTTTTAATATTTTTAAATTTTAAATTTTCACTTTATTATACTTTAATGAAATTTCTAATACAACTTCATAATAGTAGCCACTTTATGTTGAAGAGATCATACAAATAGTGGAAGTAAATGAAGATGACCCATTTTTTATCCTCCGTAAACCCTAAAAGTTATATACAATTGATAAGAGGATGAATAAAATATACTATATAAATGTTTTATTCCATAACCAGTCTTAAGGGATGAATTTTGGAAGGAAAACAATGTGGTGGTCCAAATCATGCAAGCCACATCCATAATTAGACTTTGGGTGAAAATTGAAACTACCAATTGGAGGTAGTAAAAAAATTGTACCCACTTGGGGTTTTAAACCATGTTTTATCCCTCTTATTTCCCATTGTATTTATATTTATTTTCATTTTTATTTCAATATATTTTTTATGATTTGTTCTTTCTTTCTTATAGGTCTCAAGTGGCATCATCTAGGAGCTTAACTCAAGGATTCCACTAAATAATAAACTTAGGTTATGTATTTACTTCACTTTTGTTTATTCTCACTAATATTTTTAATCTATTGATTTTAAAGGAGAGGTAGTTAAATTTAAGTGTGTGTGTGTGTGTGTGGGGGGGGGGGGGTTACAACCTTCTTATAAGTTTTTGTGTGTTTTTATTTATTTTTCATCTTTTTAAGAACTTTTTTCTTTATAGAATATTCACTATAATTTTTTACTATTGAATTTATTTTGAGTGGTTTCCTTGATTATAAAAAAATGGATTTAAATGATTGATGATATGGAAACTTTTTACTAGAATTTGATTTTGAATAATTTTTATGAGTTCGACAAATTTTTGAAATCCATTCCCCTGAAACACTAACTCAAAATATTTTTCTAATCCTGTGAGGTATTTTAAACCGCTTTGAAATATTATTCATAATACCCAAAATTTCTTGAGAGAAACTTAGATTTTGTTTGTCGTAGTTTGTGTCCTAAAACCAACTATGAGTACTTTGCTTTTCATGTATATTTAAATAAGGAAATATTAGTTAAAATATATTATTATATATTGTTCATAGTTCTTCATGAATTTAATGTAATAATATCCCAAAGTATCTATTAGATTGAAAATGGAATCAAATTTCCTCATTATGATGAGAACCTTAAAATGACATTACAATATTCATAAACCTTATTCTATGGTGGGATAACATTCTATTATGGGGCACATAATATCTTGACCATTATGTGCGAGTACTCATAATCGGATGAGACTTTATCTCATCAATATTTCACTTAGTTGTCTCTAAGATGAAATATTATGAGAACAAACCTACCAGTAGAAATTACACATGTTTATGTGTCATTATATATTCCTATCTGTTAGAATTTATAGAAGTCCTTATACTTTAAGATTATTATTAATGAATGTCATGACTCATTAACTTAGAAGTATTTTCAAAAACCATGATGAAAAAAATTCATAGTGAAGTTAGGTATGTTGGGTACATAAAAAATGACATGTAATTAATGAATAATTCAAGGAAAAATTATTACCTTACATATTTATATAAGTTGATATCTTGGACCTTTTATTGAAATAAAACTCTCGCATTAAGTTTCGTGGACATGGTGTGATGATGAGTTTATTTCATAGGGTCAAATAAAGATGCATCAATCCTATAAGTTCATGAAATGGGTGAAAAACCTAATTGATTAGATATTATGATAAAGAGATTATATTATACAGTGATCACTCATATGTGGTTGTCAATGTTATGAAATCAACCTCTTTATCTTAGGTTCCTTGACCCATTTCTAGATAGTAATCTTGGACTTTAGGAAATATTACCTATTTACGATGAGAAATAATCCTATAGGGTCACCCACTAAGTGTTTCCATTGTTATCAATCAAATTATATTTGAATTTAATTATTGGAATGAATATTTTTCTCAAGTATGAGGAATACTTTTATTTAGAATTAATTGATCGCATGAATTAAAAAAATATTTATTTATAAGGAAATTATTTAATTACATGGATATATAATATTTATTTATTGAATGAATAAATTTTTATTCAGGTATTTTATAAATTATGAGGAGGATTAGTGGAACAATATTTCATCTATAAATAAATATTAATTTTCAAGTTGAAAAAAATAATATTTATCTTTGCACTAGTTAGAGCATTCCATGAGAAAATAATAATAATAATAATATTAAATGGAATGGGTCCATATAAGGTTTAATATATTATTTAAGGTCCATTGTGAAATTAAATTATACTTTAATCCTAAAATTATCTCTATAAATAGATGACTATGTCTATTGTGTAAAGATTGATCAAAATTAATAATTGTTATGTATAATGAAATCTAGATCTCTCTCACACTAAAAAACTCTCTAGAGATTCTCCTTCCTCCTCCACCATCTTAAGAATGAGAGTGAAAGGATGATTATTAAATCCCTAAGTAATCATCATAGAAACCAAGGTAAATATTGTAAGAAAATTGATCCACCACGCTAGCACCAAAAAATTTATCAGCGTTGTTCAAAGATCATAGGATCATGTGTAGATCACCACTAGAGAGATTTTACACTGAGAACCTACAATAGAAATGATGGTTGACTGAAAAGGTTTTTATATAATCACTATATTCATAAAAAAATGATTCAAGATGGTGTTATTATTTATTATAATTTGTTTAAATTAATTTTAAATTTAATGTGGAATGAACTCTTCTTGGTTTCAATGACCTTCTTTGTAAATATTCTTTAGAAAAGTTTCATTGTTTAATATTTTTATGTCTTGTACAATATATTAATGATCCATTGAATATGATAATTACTGAGTTAGACCCAACCCTGATAAGTTATTCCAATGCACCTAAAACCAATAAGTTGTATCCAAGGGGATATGTTTAAATTTATAATTATTTATTTGATTTTTGATCATCACACATTTAATAGTTAAATATCATTTATTTTTTTAATTCCTTCTTAATCTATCATCGATATCTCTTCTTACTTATATTCGTTTCTCACTCATATTACCAAGATCATATAATAATTAATGAAGAACACATTTGAAGAAACCATCTGAAGGTTCCGAGAACTATGGATGGATAACATAGTGTTACACAGTGGGTACTCATTTTTTACACGTCTTGTAACCTTGTTCATTACATTATGAAACCCACATGGACTCTGGTTCATTGTGTACTGAATACATGCTGCATGAATTAAATTTACCATGTGTTGACCTACCAGGGTGGAATATTTATTTTTTCGACTACATTTCATGTAGACTTCCTACACACGATAGAATCTACATGTTTTAAAGGAGGAAAACATGGGGTCAAGATACATTGTGTAATTAATACATCTTGTGTATTTAATACATGACGTGTATAGGATGAAACTATAAAACTAAAATTATACATCATGTATACTTTATACACATGGTGTACTTCATAAACATCCACAACAAGTATATGTAGAGTCCCTAGGAATGTATTATGGATATCCACTAAAAAAAGTACATGTCGTGTGGCCATCTTGCACAAGATATGTAATTTACTTATTTATGAATAAATATTTTATTTAATTAATTACTCCATTAAATCTCATCTAATTGAGTTCTATGTGTCATTAACTTCATATTAACATAGATCGTTAAGTTTTATATTATATTAAATTCTTAATTAATTCAGTTTAATATTCGAAACTATGAATCTTGTAAGGTCATTTCATAATAAAGAATCAACACATTAAATTTTATAGGAAATTTAATATTCATGTGTTCTATGTGACATTAATTCTATAGTCCACAACATGAAATTAAGATACATACCATGTACAAAATATGACGTATGATTGAATTGTATACAACAAGAACCATATAAAGTAGTTTGGATAGACACTCACCGAGTTTCTTCTAAGTAAAATATCATATACTAATTTTATTAATTTTTTAAATAAAATAAAATAATTTATTTTATTTAAAATCATAGCAGATGAGAATTTCAGGATTATTCGATGAAATAAGATAAAATTAATCAATTTATTAATAATACAATTAATACGATTAATTTAAGATTATTTTATCTTATCGAAGAACAAATTGAAATGGATATTGACTTGTTATTTTAAATTCATAATTGTCACATGTGTATAACTCATCAAGAGATTTGACTAGACCTATGCATATGTTAGTTTTATTTAATTTAATTTTATTACATGGTTTTTCAATTATTAATTATTAAATTAAATACAATGGCTTTTGTGTCATCCTTTCCTCTTTTATTATGTAAGACATACATGTCCAAGTTCTTTTTATATAATTCCCCTTAAAAAATCCTAGTTCATATCACCTATGTGTGATTTATAAAAAATATGTAATAAAAAGAGTATCAAATGATGGAAGGAGGAGGTTCAAGATGGAACCAAGGATAAACCAACCTAGATGATACATAGGTAGACATGTGGGATGTTATAACTCATGCTAAGACCAACACCAAGAGTTTTTCCCTAAGGTCATAGGTTGATTTATTTCTTTATCAATAAATCACCCACTAGATAAAGATCATGACCATGTCATTTATTTATTTATTTTATTTTCATCTTATTCATGATTTATTTTATGGATTCAAAACCATGATCACATAAATAAATGGACTAATATGAAAAGATGAAATTAAAATAAATGCCTTCAGGGTAAATGATTTATCTAAACATAGTTAATCCCTAAATTAAAATACACTTTATATTAAAAATAAATGTAAAGAATAAAACAATAAATATTTACAAATACCGAACAAAATCCTTCAATTTAATATTAAGTCATTATGCCTTCTATTATCTGAATTAAGAAAAACCATATTTAAAGTGTTGGTTAAGGCCATAGTCATGGAAAATTTTAATTATTAGGTAGTCTTAACTAAGATGATGAGTCGAAATAACCAATATTGTATTAAATTTAATTACCATAGTCTATTCAATACAAATTTAGAGTCCAATGTTAAGAAAATATGAGCCTAGATTTTAGGATTTGGGAGTCCAATCAATAAAACAAGGTGCTTCAAGCTCACAGTTAGAAAGAATGCCCATATAAAACCTTATTATGGTTTTCATGGTCATATTTTGGGTTATATGGAGTGAAATATAGATCCTTTCCACTGTAATGTATAAAGAAACAATACATTTATATTTTAATGGTGAGATATATTGATACTTGATAAAATAGTGGGAGACTTAATAAAATTAAAATTATTATGTATTATATAATTTATAATCAATAAAAATACTAATAATATACTCTCTTATTATTATAGAATAATGAAAATTTCCTCAATCACATTATCCCTGTGATAAGTTCTAGAGAAACACTATCTAATAACTTACAGTAACTTCATATAATGGTTTAGACACATATAGATAGTATTGTTTCATGAATAGATATCTTACGTTCTAGAATCCTCATTGCTAAATCCACCAAAAAGGAAAAATGTGATGAGGAGTTTTCTATCTATGATAAAAACTTGAGCGATGTTTTTGAAATTCAGTTTTTAATGTTTTTATCCATGTCTAATAAAATAATAAATTCACATGAAAACATGGATGCTTATATCATGCTCCAGTCTATGATATTTATTAGGAGAGAGAAATATAGGAACAATTTGAGACATCCAAGGCACTCTTCATGAGAAATATTATAGTAGGTACACTATCTATAACTCACATAGTCAAACTCATTGGCTAAATTGAGTTCCCACTGATTTAATTCTTTTATCAATCCCTCAAATATTCTCCAAATTTGTTATAAATTACAATATAAACAACATAGATATGTCTGTCCCAGATCTTCTCACTCTACATCACCAATTTTATTAGAATATGAAGTGTTAAAATAATTTTTTCCTTATAGTGAATAAAAGTAAAGGATAGGAACATAATTACAAGAATAATTCAAAGTCTGAATCTTCTTTGCAATGCCATTCAAATAAAATAAGGATCAAGGGAAGAATAAGAGAATAAGACACTATCTATTTTTCATATAAGAAGCTTCGGGTGCATTTGTTATTGAGTGTAATATATTTGTTTATAAAAATTGGTTATTATATAAAATATATAGTTCTCAAATATGTATTCAAATATAGGAACCAAGTAGATTACATAAGATTTACTAAGGTGAGGATACGAGCAACCAATGGATACAGACTTACTTTTATGGCTATTGGGGTATACCACCTCACGTTGCTGATTATAATAATCTTGGTTTTGAAGGATTGTTATTATGTGCTGTCAGTTTCCAAAAAAATTATTTCTATGTACATACTTGATACATATGGGTTTATTTTCAAAATTGAAAATAAATGTTACTTATTATATATAGAAGCATTTATTATGATAAACATATTTAAATAATGACCATTATTTTTTGGATTACAGAAACCAAGTCATGATAATAGATAACGAATATATTTCACATGATTCATACCACAACCAACTATGGTATCATAGACTAATTCATATAAATAAAAAATGTTTAACTATATTACACCAAGATAGATATTTATATTATTTTTAACTAAAACCACTTGATGTATGCCATGCATGTTTATAGGGAAAAATAATCAAAGCTCCATTTATTAGAAAATGTGAAAGGGCCACTGTGTTTCTTGAGTTGGTTCATTTAAATGTTTTTGGAACATTTATAGTTGAAGCCAAGTGTGGGTACTCATGCTTCATAACTTTTACTGATGAATTTGGTAGATATGGATATGTCTGATTACTGAGGTATAAGTCAGATCCCTTTGAAAGATTCAAGGAATATAATAATTAATTCGAGAAACATCTTGGTATGAAAATTAAGAAGCTCCACTAAGGATGTGGAAGATAATATCTTAATCCAGGCTTCATTGATTATTTACTAGAGTTTGGGATTCTATCCCAAATCACTCTTCCATATACACCATGATGAAATGGTGTAAGTGAAATGAGGATCCACAACCTATTAGAAAAGGTGATATCAATGATGAGTCATGTGATAAAAAAATGATGGATCATGCGATTATTCCATTATTTTTTTGGGGCTACGTATTTTAGACAACAATATACATACTAAACTGAGTTCCAAATAAAGAAGAAAATGATATTACATATCATCTTTATAATAAAAATAAACCCATGTTCTCGTATATATGAGTATGTGGGTGTGAAGTGTATATTAATGATATTTCTAGAAAAAAACTTTTATCCCAAGGAATTAAGTGTATATTTATAGGATATCCTAAGGAAACTAAAGGATATTAACTATATGATCCCACATATAAGAAAGTTTTAGTTAACAGACATGACAAATTTCTTAAAGGGGATTACATATCTAAATGAGATAGTGGGGGATATATTGAGTTTGATAAAGTCTAGGATCAAGGTACATAATATTTGGAACAAGAATATATTTTATAAATACTCATGTAAGATAATGTTCTAGAGACACAATTACCACATAGGAGTAAAATAGAGGTCATAAAAATAGGAAGATATTGTTTTTTATTCATTAAGGATGATGAATAATTATTAGTTGATAAGGAAAAGTTAGTACTTATAAGGAAAAAATGATTTCAAAAGGGTTTAAATAAAATAAAGGAATAAAATACGATGAACACTTTTCACCATTTTATATGATGAAATCCATCATAATTCTAACTTCCATTACAACTTACGATGAATATGATATTTGGTATATGGATTTCAAAACAACCTTACTCAATAAAAACCTTGGGGAAGATTTATATATGACACAAACTAAAGAGTTTGTGACTTTAAGGGATTCCAATAAGGTATTAAATTTATATAGATCCATTTATATATTAAATAATGAATCCAGATCATGGAAAATTCGGTTTGATGAATCCATAATAGAATTTGGTTTCATAAATATTGAATGTGATCCTTGTATCCATAAATGGTTTAGTGGGAGTGATATTGTTTTACTAATAGTTTATGTTGATAAAATACTAATTATTGGTAATGAAATACTATTATTATATTCTTTCAAATATTGGTTAAAAACATGGTTCTCCATAAAGGACTTATGAGAGGAAACATATATTATTGGGATCAAAATCCATCACGGAAAATCCAAGAGGCTGCTCGGTCTAAGTCAAAGTTCATATATTGACATGATACTAAAAATATTCAGTATATAAAAATCTAATATGTGATTGATGCTAGTGTAAAATGAAATTTATCTTTCCAAGAAAGTTTTACCTCATACACATGAGAAGAAAAAAAATTTGGAAGGGATTCCATATGCATTAGCGATTCGGTCAGTATTGTTTGCTATGCTATTTGCTAAGCTAGATATAACCTATGCCTTAAGCAAAGTAAGAAGATATCAAGATGAACCAGGTGTCAACCATTATATTTAAGTAAATACTATCCTTAAGTACATGAGGAAAAATTAGGATATGTTCATAATATATGGAGGATATTAGGATCTAGTCTTCATGAGATATGCATATGCTAGTTTTTAAATAGATCAAGATGATCTGAAATCATATTTGGGATAAATTTTCACTCTTAATGAAGGTGTTGTGATCTAAAAGAGCTCAAATAATGCTATGTTCATTTATTATATAGAATATTTCAAGTATATTATATATTTTTAAGGTTGATAAATAAGTATTTTGGATACAAAACTTTATCCCATAACTTGATGTGATTCCTAACAATAAATATCCTACCATAATCTATTGTGATAATACTACAATAGTGAACTTTGCAAAGGAGCTAATATCACATAAATGAATGAAGCATATAATTTATAAATATCATATCTTGAGGAATTTTTATTAGATAGGTGAAGTCATAGTGATTATATTCTCTATAGAATAAAATGTGGAAAACTCATTTAATAAAGTATTAACTCATCATAAACCCGATCATCATATGAGTTCTAAAGGACTAAAAGTCATTGGTAGTTGGTTATAGTCCAAGTGGGAGTATATTATAGTTGGAATTACAGAACCAATTATGTGTAATTTGGATTTAATAAATATTAAAAGAAGTGAATATTAATTAAAATATCTTATTATAGATCATTCATAGTTTTTGAGTGACTTTAATGTAATAATATCCCAGAGATTTTCTGCATTGAAACAGGAATAATAGTTCCATACTACAATGAGAACCTTAAAAATACCATGATGATATTCATAAAACTTTTTCTATGGTTATATAAAAATATATGATTGGGTACATACTATGTTGTCCATTAGACGCATGTACTTTTTAAGAAGATGAGACTTTGTCTCAGGAAGTTTGTACTTGGTAGTTTCTAATATAGGTGATTATGATAACATACACGTTAGAAAGAATTCCATATGTTTATATGTCATTAGATATTCCTATCTATGATCTTGTGTAATAGTCCTTATACTTTAATATTATTATTAATTCATGTCATGAATCATGCACTTAAATGTATTTCCATAAACCATGATGAAAATAATTCATGGAAAAGTTGGGTATATTGGTTGTATCACAAATGATGTGTTATTACTGAATACATCAAGGAAGGATTTATCCCTTTAGATAGTAAAATAAAGACGTATAAATCTTATAGATTGATGAAATGGGTGTGAAACCCACTTGATGAGATATCATGAAAAAGATATTATATTACACATTGATCACTCATATTATTTTTTTTAAATTTTGTGACATTAACTTCTTTATCCTGGGTTCCTTAACCCGTTGCTAGATAGTAATATTAGACTTTAGGAAATCCCAACCAATGAAAACAATAAAGGAACCTATAGGGTCACACACTAAATATTTTCATTGATCTCAATTAAATTATATTTTTATTTAATTATAGTAATAAATATTATTCTCAATTCTGTGGAATAATTATATTTAGGCTTTATTGATCACATGAATTAAATAAATATTTATTCACAAGGTAATTATTTAATTATGTTGATATATAATATTTTTTTATTTTATGAATAAATATTTATTTGGATATTTGATAAATGTAGAGAAGGACTAGTGGACCAAGATTATGTCTGACGGTAAATATTAATTTTCAAGATGGTAAGAAAATATTTATTGTTGTACTAGTTAGTACATATCATGAGAAAATAATTATAATATTATTATTACATGGAATGGGGTCATATAAGGTTTAATATATTATTTAAGGGATATCATGAAATTAAATAATATTTTAGCCTTAACCCTATAACTATAAATATACAACCATATCTATTGTGTAAAAATTGATCAAAATTGAGAGTCATTGTGCAAAAAATATATAAATATATCTCTTAAGACCAATGAAAAATCTAGGTATTCTCATATATCCTAAATAATCTCATGAATTAAAGTGAAATGAATATTCTTCAATCCTAAAGTAATTATCGAAGAAATCAAGAAAAACACTGTAAGATGATTGACCTGCCACACTAACACCTGAAAATATATTGACAGTGTTCAAAGATCATAGAAGAATACATGGATATCCAGTAGAGGAATTATAAGCTTGGATACTATAATAGAAATAATGTTTTAATGAATAGGGTTTCATATGATCAATATTTTCATCAAAGAAACATCTCAAGACCAAGATATTATTTCTTCTGATCTATTTAAATTAATTATAAATTTAAGTTGAAAAGATATTATATTGTTTATGGTGAACTTTTTCTAAATATTATTTGGTAAAATTTCATTGGTCATGATTTTTATGTCTTTTAAAATATAAAAATGATCCATACAATCCAAAAAATTGCTGAGTTGTGCCCAACCTTGACAATCACATTCACTGTAGTTGAAACCAATAGTGTGCAAATTAAAACTTATGATTTTTATCTTTCAAATATTTAGAGTTGATAAAATATTTTTGATATTATTGAGGAATTTATTGGGATATATATTTTTAACTTAAGTCCTAAATTTTAATCTACCCTTTCTTAGCCCTTATAATCCGTTATTTTTTATAGGTTTAAGCCACATTACATGATGTTTTTTCCTTACCTACTTACATTATTAATATTTTTTCATGATTATTTTAAGTTTGAGTTTGTATGAAGGGATTTTTAGGAATGTTCTTTGGGATGAATCTCATTACTGGGTGTGTAGAGTTTGTCATAATTTTGGGCACTTGAGAATGGGAATGAACCATTATTCATTGTACTGCATTCATATCATTCATTTCTCTAAAAAAAGGGGAAAAATAAAAAATAAAAAATGTAGAAAAATAAATAAAAAATAGATATTATATTTAATTTTTCACTGTGATCAATTTTTTGACTCACGTCCCTCTAAAAAACCTGGTTCATGAATTTTCATTCGTTCATTATATTTGATTTTAATTTCATCCTCTATGAAAAAAGTAATTTTTTTAAAAAAATGTGAATTTGGATGAGGTTTTTTATTTAATTCACTTCATGACTCATATATCATGTCATAAAAATGGTTAATGGTGTATATTTTCTAGGATAATTGAGTGATTATATTTCCCATATTTCACTTGAATATTAATGTGATTGTATTTAAGAGTTTAACCTTCTCTTTTTAGCCTTAATTTTTTAAATGTTTTTACCCACCAACCCTTAGATAAAAAAATCACCATGAAAATCCCTCATGATTGAAATCATTTTTATGTATCTTTTTATTGATAGATAATAATTATTACAAGCCTATTTCAACACATGCAATTTCCAAGTATGAGCATAACTCAATATTTAATATCTTTTGAGTGAAGAGTGACATAAAATTCCATGTGAGGTAAGTTTTGATAATTCATTGGATGGATTTTTGAGTTTAAATTAATTTAAATGTGAGATATTAAAATTAATGGGAATTTTTTTACTAGATGATACATAATGGAATTCACTTTTTGGTATGATCCTAGAATTTTTTTAACTTTTGATTCTTTTGTGGATTTTGATTTATATATTTGATGATTTCCTAAAAGTGAAATGGTTAAGTGTGAGGGAATGATTAATTTCATATTTTCACATATTTTATTACATAATTCAATGTTTTAAATCCCAAAAATTTACTATATAATGGTAATTTTTACATTTTTAGTCAATAATTTTAGATTAATTCTGAAAATGGATTATTTTTGTTATTTCCACACAAAAATATCACCATGATATTTTGGCCATAAATATTACTACACTAATAAAAAATTTGAAATTTATTTTTTTAGATTAAAAAAATTATAGAATAAATTTCATTCAAATAGGCCTTTAGCTGAATCTAAGAATATATTCAAAAAATAAGCTCATAATTCTGGCCTTTGAATTTGTGCCCAGTTTTGGTGAATTTTAAATATGGGACCAAATCTCACACATGTATGGTCCAAATAAGATAAAATTCTATACTGTGATAGATAAAATTAATATGAACATTTTACTAAACTATTTATACAAAATATTATACATTTTTCATGGTCATGAATGCATGGTAAATTAGAAAAGGGGGATATGAAGAGTCTCTAGGACAAAAATGACTTCATTAGTAATTTCGTTATAACATATTATACACACATAAAAATTAGATATTTTTTGGATCATGTTCAATAAATTTAGGATCAACTTTTTAGTTTACCACTTTATTATATTTGTCTATTTATTAGTCCAAACATGTACTAAATTTTGGAGGATAATTTTTGGATACAAAATCATTCCCTACCATGCTTATAAATTTGTATCTCCATTTCCATTCAAAGGAGTTATCCATTTTGAGTAGATAAGTAGGGGTTATTATACTATAATAGTATTTTACATTATCAATATATTTTATTCTATTATTCTCTTCCTATCTTCCTATTATATTATTTTTTCTACATTATGCTTCTCCCACTATTCTCATTTTCTACTCTAAGAAAATAGAGAACTAACCTCGTTGCTTTTTTGAGGAAGGGAGCATTGTTATACTTGAGTTCATGTGATTCAATGTATTCTCTTTATTATATTCTAATAATTTTCTTATTAGATAAATCTATTGTGGTGTGAGGTTACCCCACATTCTCTACTATTGTGTTCTTCTTTTGATATATCTTTATTCCTCTCCTTCTCCATCATAATACTGTATGTAAAGGGTTAGTGTAGCATTGTGGTGATGATGTGAGGGAGATTATCTCACATGAAAAGGGTTATTTTTGGGTAATAAAATTTCAAATTAGAGGGTTTGGGGTGATAATTTTTATCTCAACATTGAATAGAATATTGAGAATTGATATTTTTTAAAGAAAAATGATAGTATCACCATGAACTCTTAAGAATAATAATTTATTTATTCTTCACTAATTTCATTGTGTCTTGTTTTTTTTGTATTTTTTATATATTTTAATCATACACATTTTAAATCCCCATATTATATTATTTTTACATTTAGTTTTATATCTTAGTTTAAATAGTGACAATATAAAATTATTATTATGTGAGTGGCCACCTCGAGAGATCGACCCTAGGATGCACACTATGCGACATTTTTAATAAAAAAATAAATTTATTGGTTATATATTTATAATAAATATATCTTATCATATATTTGTTTTTATTAGGAGATTAATTTCCAATTATCTACTATGTTTTATTCACAAACCCATCACATGTGCCCTAGTGAATGTATTGACATTATAGTGGCCACACAGGTTTAGGTGATGACCCTAGTATAGGTGGAAAGGTTAGAGGAGCTTAGCTGGAATTTGGAGAAAGTTATGAGGTGATGCCAATGAATGTTTTAGATCTCCTTTTTGTTTTATTTAGTTCATACTTTATTGTATATGATTATCCCATTGGTTTATATTTTATTTATGTATGAAAACATAACCTACTTGTTTACATTTTATTATAACATAGAGATGTTATTTATTATGGAAATATTTCCATTGTGAATCTATCCATTGTACTCTGATGATATTCATGTTTTGTATAATGACCCATACTTTACATACATTGTTAATAATTAAAAATTGAAGTACCCTTATTACAACATATAACAAAACCATGAAAGGACCGTATAGGTATAGTGTCTTTAGAAACTGGGAAACATAAACAACTGGTTCATAAAGAATCTACACTGTCTCCCATTTATTTCATCATATCTATAGTTCCTTTTGGAGTATCTTACTTAATAACCTTCTGCCTGACCTAGGGAAAGAAAACATACAAAAGGGTGAGCTCAAATGCTCAGTAAGGGTAAACAAAAGAAATATCAATCACATCATATTCATAAGAACATAACATTTTGGAAATCTTAACCTGCAAAAGAAATCATAATTTCATACCATAGGATAAATCATAGAAGTGAAATGTAATACCAATAATCATAACATAAAACATGAAACTTTTTTTCATACACACATAATAATAGATAATCATTTCTTATTAGTCAAGACTCATTGCCAAGACTATCTTAGTGGAAAAAGTCTATTTCTGAATCGAGTTCATTCCTCGTTTCAGTCCTATTTCACTGAACCGGTTTAACCTGTCATTCCAGCCATTTCTATCTCATGAGATATAAAATCTTTACCCAATGAATTGTAGGGAGATATAGGTTCCAACCATCTCATAATGATACCATTCTTATGTGTGGCACAAAATCATAAATCATACATCATTGTATAACCCATGTAAAAAAAATGGGATTCTTAAACATCATGACATCATAAAATAATTCATATAAGATAAAGTAATTCATAAGAATAATTCCATCAAAACATAATCAAATCAATGTAATAATAGGGATATAAACAGAACCCTATATTATCTTAGATGGAAAATAATTTTGATAAAACACTTGAACTCCATTCTTGAGGAAAATATCCTTTCAACTTTAAAAACATTTTTCCTTTCTTAACATGTCATAAAATTTTAAACTAAAAGAAGTTGATTCAAAATAAACTTGAAAAATTTTAAAGGAATATTCATGGAAATAATGTTATAAAAATCCATTCATGCCGTATAAGTTAAAAAAACATTCTTCTCGTACTTTTTTCGAAAAAGTCAAAAAGTACTTCGTACGAAAAACGACAAAAGATTCCTTTCATATCCTTTACTAAAAACTCAACGAAGGGTAAAATTGGATTTAAACCATTGTCGGTGGATGGAAAAAATATTACATATTTAGGGAACATGGATGTGGATGATAAAATACACCCTAGTAAATACCAAAGTATAAACAATCTCGAATAAAAATGAGATTGTGATATTTTCCCTTACCTTAGGTTCGATTTGCTTCGTAAATATCCTAACCTCCTGTATAATGATTTAAATAATGTTATTGACTTATTCCAGAATCATACTTATTGTTATGATATCATATATGTTCATATTCTTAGCTTCTTATTAGTAATATTTCATTAAAACTTGTTATTCGGGTGTTTATTACTTTTTGTTCTTATGCGTGTTTTGTCGAATAAATTCTTATTATTCTCTTTAGGTTATAGATACCTCATTTCCAGAATGGTATTAGTGTAATATATATCATATTAATTCATTCAATTCATTTATATGATCTTTATGCAATGAAGATCATGTAGAACGAGTCGCATCACATTGTGGAGACGGTATTCCGTATGTACGCACGAGCGATGATATCGTTCCCATGATCGTGGAATTGTATTGGAGTGTATGTATACTATTTCAGAATCAATATCACTTTACAATAATCATATATATTCATTATTTACACCATTATACCCATCCAAGTAAGGAAAATAGATTACACCACGGCGTGAAGATGGTATTCCGTACGTACGCACGCGTGGTGATTTCGTTTTCCGTAGGATGGATAGATGGTGAAATAGGGTTGTTTCATAATTATAATAACATATCAGTATATTAGTGATACTGAAGTTATTACTTCATAATGGAACAACTACAGAAGAAGAAGTGGAAGAAGAAATAAAGATGAAAGAATCAGTAATGGACATTACCTCTTCTTTGAAGCGCTTCTTTGAGACCTCCTTTTAGGGTACTAAAATTGGACTTTGAAGAAGACCAAGACCTCTAGGATGTATCTAGGGAAGTTTAGAGGAGAAAGTGGCAGGGTTTGGCCGATATTGAAGGCTCAAAGTGGTGTGAGGAAGAGGGGGAGGAGGTGCCCTTTTATAAGGGAGGAGAGGGGCACCTTTGGAATAACTAAAAATATTATTTTATTATAAAGCCAAATTCGGTTTTAAATAGCTTTAAATTAATTTATTTCGAAGCTAAGGTGGGTATGGGTCGAAATAATCTCATCAAATAGAATTTAGACAAGTTTAGGTTCCTATTTTAACCTTATCATTTATATTTAACTTTAAGTTAGATAATTTTACTCTTACCGTGTCTTTTTGTGTTCTTAC
Source organism: Viscum album (assembly GCA_963277665.1). Classification (NCBI taxonomy): domain Eukaryota; kingdom Viridiplantae; phylum Streptophyta; class Magnoliopsida; order Santalales; family Viscaceae; genus Viscum; species Viscum album. The sequence goes on along the minus strand of OY728150.1, from coordinate 1,927,562,524 downwards.
ACTATAAGGTTAATAAACTTACTATAACAAGCCAAACGAACCCCAAGTTTTTTATTATTAATATATATAACCTTATCTAAGTCATTTGACTGAAACTTATATTTTTATGAATAAACTAACAATTAATAATATAATATTTGTTTTAAAAACTATTTTATGTCAATTTTGACACTACTTAGTAATTGTTTTTTGTAAAAATCATAACAGAATGATTAGTTCGAAAAAAGTTAATTAAATAAATAATAACATGTATTATTAACCTATAAAATTAGTGGAATTCATAAAAAGTCTCAAATTACATTTATTTGGGTATTTATAACATCAATTATGTCAATATTTCATTAATAAGATAATTACTGCATCATCTTTGTGTCATAAATAAATTAAATTATTTAATGTATAAAAATTACAAATAAAATACCATTATGTAGGAAATATTTTTAGATTTCTAATTAATATTTATAGTTGAATTTATATTATGTATAACCCTATATTAAAAATGCTTTAGTTATTAAACTTTGATTTTGACTATTTTAACCCTTCTTTAAATAAATTGATAATAAATGTCCTAATCTAATCCATGTGGGCCTAAATGGTCATATGTTATTCCTAAGGTTTTTTTTCATCGAATTAAACTTATCCAATAGAATTAGGACATGTTTTAGGGTAATAATAATATCATTTTTACCCTTAATTACCCTATTTACTTTTAACTGTGGTAAAAAAAAGTAAAAAGTTACTATTCACTAAAAATTATTTTCATCTCGTTGAACAAAATTTTAGTCATTGATATTAACCGTATCTCTCGGACTTTCAAAATTCCACTCACAGAAGCGGTAAAATTAAGTTTTATGAAAAATTTAGTTATTTTAACTACCACTTAGTGGTTTCACTATTCATCAAAAAATGAAAATTTCCAGAAAAATACCAAAAATTAGGCCTAAGCTATATTTGATATTATGAATTCAAAAATGATGTCTATGTTACCAAATTCAAAACACATCAGTTGCATTAATTTATTTAAAAATTAATTCTCGTCGTCAAAACAAATAGCGTGTTTTTAAGATATAATAACTATCAAAAGATTGACACTTGTTTATATTTGGTTTAAATGTGAAATTACATTCAATGAAAAAAATTGTATTAAATGGTAAAAATATATTCTAAATATATTTTAAAACCACTTAAATTAATAATTTATCACTATTAATTATTTTGATTAAAAAAGTTGTTTTTAATTAAAATTTAGTAATTTTCACTATTCATCAGAATATGAAAGTTATCCGAAAAGTACCAAAATTTCACCCTAAGCTAATTTCGATATTTTGAATCCAAAAATGAAGTCCATTTTGAAAAATAAAATTTAAAAATTTTTAAAAGGTGGTTATTACTATTCATAACAGCTAGTTTTAATAATATTTTAATAGCATATCATTGTTTAGTGAAACTCGGTATTGCGTATGACACAAGCTATCGAGGAAGGTCGCAATTACATGTAAAGAAAGCCAAGAAAGTGTTGTGTGTAGTGAAAGATTCCTTTGATGATTTATATAACATAAAAACAAAATATTTCTAATAAAAGTCTCGGGTGTTACATTATGGATGTTCTAATTATTTATTAACATTATTTTTATGATATCGTGTCTATATTATCCCCTTAATTTTTTCAATAACCCTCACTATTAGTAAAAAGTATCTGATTTATGGGGAGGCATAGCTAAGGTCACATGGCACTCCTGAATCGAAATTGTTTGAGTAGACTAGATTAGGTATGTTATAACATGTGATAGTATAATTTTTTCTTTTATTTTTCTTACCATTTAATATATGGTAGATGAAGCTAGAATTTACTATATCATGGGATATATGTTATATTTTTTCTTGGAAAAAACCTATATAAGATTATCTCTATGTTTACAGGGAGTTAAGATTGATTTTTCTACTTTTCACTATTACCATTGAGTTTATTTTTTCCAAATATTATAATCTAGGTTATTGATTTATGGTTTAACTAATGGATCAAGTTAGAAAGAGGCGTGAGTTTATGCATCATCATTGACATGTAGGTTCACATGAAATCAACATTCTTGCATATGATTGTAAAGTTGTTTTGAAAATGGGTTTTATTTATTTAAAGAATTAATAAAAACTTATTCATTATTTTACAAAATAATATATTAGTGGTGATATACATGATTGAGATAGATTAAAATTAATTCCTTATATGAATCATCCTAGCGAAATATTAGTGTGATGTATATGTGTGTGGCGATGTTTACCCCAAAGTGGGTAGTATGGGTATTGATAAACCTATTATAGATGAGAGCCCTGGGATAGGGGAAATGGAACATGAGTCACCTTGAGATAATTGGGACTAAAGAATGGGATATTCTTTGTTGGATGTTACCTATCAAGGGTGTATGGTCCTTGGACTATATAGGATATCTTAATGATAATGAGATATGATTGAGGATATTAGTGAGACAAATTTCATCGTAGGCTGGTAGGGTGTTATGCCTGTTTTTTCTTGAGACGTATAGATATAATAGGGTATCCCTAAAGAGAGAAGGGTTAGCCCAGATATTGTGATTCCTTTAGATATGGGAAGTATTAATATATTTATTGAGTGATATAGACCATGCACATGTGATGTGTGATCGTGTATCAATCCATTCTTCGAGATTACCTAAATATTCATGGATATGAGGCCATAGATTATGGTTGTTTGAGATGTGTGTGACATGAATGGGAGGAATGGTTAGTTTTTATTAGGTTTGTAAGACTTAGATATATGGGATTAAAATAATAAAGGTTTAAGATAAGCATTATGGAAGGGTGGAATAGGGTGTTGAACGTATTCAAGTATGTGATTTTGATGAAAAATGAAACTAGTTATATACCATTTTTGAGTATAGGTTGGAGCAATCTTATTCCCATATAAAAATAGAGTGGGTTTTAGTACTATCCATATGGTATAAGGGATGGGATGAATTAAGCCTTTCCCTCAGTGGTGAGAATAGGTATCATTTAGGCACAATCAATATGGAATAACATGTGTGACCTGATGATTGGAGGATACTAGAAAATATCCAAGGTAGTAATATTGGGTATGAGAGTAACATGACACTATGATGTCAATCATAATGAAAATTATTGATGCATGATGGTTACATGTGAGTCTTCCTAGTATATGTGATTAGTTAAATAGGTATCAGTTTTTAGTCCTTGAGACCCATAAGTGGTAGAGGTATTCAAGGGGTGCCTATGTGTCATGAGGTAGTCTAAAAATACTTAGTTTTCCCAACTTATTGGAGTTGGGTTATGGTATTCTAATGAGACTCAGGGAGTTATCACACATGGGTGTGATCAGATATAAGATGATACTTAAAATGTTTGAGACACATTAATTTTCATTGTAAGGGGTTAAGAGAGCTAGAATTATAATACAATATGATGTTCTAGTTGAGTAGGAGATACTCAAAGTATAGTTTAGAGTAAATTGACTTGTATAAGAGAAAGGGTTTCAGTATTATGGTTTTGTAATGACCTATGGGTTATGAGGATATTTGTTTAATCAATATAGTTAGCTTATGAGGGTTATAAGTGTTGAGCCCATGAAGAATAAGAAGAGATAAAGAAGTGATAATGTTATTGGGAAGTGTAATGAATTGACCTAAGGTTTCTATCCAAACTAGCACCTGACTCGAACCTCTACTAGCCTGAAGGAAATTCTTGATCCCCATGGACTAGAAAAAAGTTCATAGAAAAATTAAAACACACTTTGGGAAGGATTTCTACCATTATATCAATATAAAATAGTTAAATAGTGGAAGAGATCAATAATCCATCCAAACATGGCATAATAAATAAACATCTCTGTAAGGATAAAATAAATAAAATAAATAAAAAGTGGAACCAGAGACCTAAAAATATCAAACTGAAATGCTAGTACAATATCCAAAAAAATGGAAACAGAACCTAAACAGCTCCAACAACACCCTAAGTGATGTCCCACTGTCCATCTATAGACCAACCCAAACCAAAAAAATTAATCATATTTGGGTATTGTATAACTACAAAATATATATATAGGTTTAATATAAACATTATAGTAGTTCACCACCCACTAAGACCATGGAAATACATTCAGAATACTATTCATAAAATTATACTTTTCTATAAAATATATTTCTTTACAAGATTTATAAAACAAGTTCAATAATACTCTAATTACACATTTATAAAAAACTACCCCATTTTTAATCAAAAAAAAACAAGTATGGATAACAATTTTAAATAAATAATTTCATACCAAGGGAAGAGGGACTTTAAAATCATATAAATAAATCTAAAAAAAATTATCCCTCTTTAAAAAATATTTCTGAAATATCCTCTTTCATAAACAAAGTCAAGGGAAAATCATTTCTTAAGACCCATTTAGGAAATAACCAAACCATTTTCCTTTTTAAATCACACTTCCAAATCATTTTAAAAATAAATCATTTGAAAGTAAAAAAAAACTCTCAAGGTGATACATGGATCACACATATGTACCTAGTCATCATGGAAACACAATCCAGGAAAACAACCGAACAATGGTTCTAATAATCAAATGAAATAGGGGAATACAAATGAGCCATAAAATGGTTTCCTGAGGACTTAAGAATCATGGGAAAAGTCCTTAGGCTCAAGTAATAAAGACCTGAATTGGTTACAAGGAATCTAGGTTACAATATTGATCTTATCCACATCATCATTAGTACCATCATATTATTCATAAATAAACCACCCAGAAGATCCCACACCACCACAGACCAAAATATTTTCACTAGCTCACATGACCCACTATACCATTCAGTCATAATCATCTTGGTTTATCTGGGAATCATTCATTAGTTAGTACACGACTATACACTAGGTATTTCTCTCATATAGGTTACATAATATCTTTGTAGGACTCTCAGGAAAAGTCAAACAAAGGTGTGGACAAATAAATATTCACATGAATCAAATACAAAGAATTTAAAAATAACTCACACCTCACCTTATACACTCTTTCAATAAATAACCCCTTTTGAAATCCATTCACAGTAATTATAATATATATAATAATATAATTTATTTACCTCACTTGGTCACAATACACAATGGTAATAAGTCACCACAGGAATAATAATTAAACATGGATCAATTGAGTGTCTCACATATTTATAAAACAACTTCACTTAATGTGATAATTGGGATTTTAAAAAAGTGCTCAGGACAAAAAAATATTTCATACCATTTGAAAACCATATTTTGAATGTACTTTGAAAATCATTTATCAAACCACACTTGTAAATCCCATTTGGAAATCCACCCATCACCATAAATTCTTTTATAAAAATAACACAACCATTTATTTTATAAAGAAATTGTTTCCAAGATCCCTTTGAAAAAAAATCCTTTCCCTTTTTGAAAACATTTCAATAAACTATAAGATCCAATGGTCTCAAAATCATTTAAAAAGAATGAATTTAAACTTACTTAAATTTACAAACATGATTTAAAACATCACAAACCTTCTTTAAATAAAAAAAAAGTGTCAAACATATATTTGAATCATTTAAATTTCTTTAAAAAATCCTCATGATCATTTTAACAAACACTTGGTGTAACAACCCAATATTTTATCATTGTAATTTAACCTCTTATTAGATAATTATGTGATATTTAGTAACTTATTATTATATAAAGAAAAAGAACCACATGATACAACCAATAACATTTTATTACAATAATTTTAAAATTAAATTTAGAGAATAAAGAATTGAAAATAATACAATGGGATAAGAAATATAAAATAAGATAACTAAAATATAAAAATTTGTGTATTCTCGATCCACTAAAATAAGCACACTCACGACAACACTATAGGAATAAAGCTTAATTTTCTTTATGTAATATTCATCTTGAAAATAAAAATATATATACACTTGGTATAAAATATAAGTGAATTAATAATTAATTAAATATGATATATTTATAATAAATAGGGAACCCATATGAGCATTATAAATATAACCATTGTAATAAAAACCTGATCATCAGAATATGACCATTGGAATAGTAATCCGAGCATTAGAAATAGTAACATAACTGTTAGAATAGTAAATTCACTTATTAAAGTGTAAAATAATATTTTGGCATATTATAAAATGAAAATATGACATATTTATATCACTATACTTTTAAATATTTTTTTTTTAAAATTGATAAAATAAGTGATTGTATTTTTGAAAACCATATATATTTTGTCTACATTTTTGTAAAAATTATAATAATTTAAAATAATTTTTATTTTCATAAAATGGGTTTATAAATTAATATTATTATGTTTTATAATGATAATATAATTTTATGAGGACATAAATGAATTTTCAAAGGGTTTGAAAATTGATTATAATATTAAAATTAGTATTTTTTCAAAAAAATAAAGAATTCATTTAAAAATAAAATTAATTATATTTAAAAAATTATTTTTATAAAATTTATTTTATTTCTGGAACTATAGTTTAAAAAAAATTTAGGGTTAATTTTTGGTATTTTTCTAAAATAGTTAGTTTTTTGGTGAATATTGAAATATGGTAAAATATGATATTTAACATTATAAGTTAAATACATGATTAATTACACAAGTGATGATGTAATCACCCATTAGTTCGAACTCACATGCACAATTTACTATATATAGTCATAATAATCAAAACTATTGGTAGACTTGATCCAAAGAATAAACTAATGAATATAATTTTCAAAAAACACCCCTCCCCCTATAAATATCACCCCTCACCTCTTCTTATCCTCTCATATTTTAAGATTTAGAGCTTTACAAATTTCTACCTAATTATCTTCCCAATACCCCCATATCCTTTTGCTGCTGGAGTTATCAAAAGACCAATTCCAAGCACCTTAATGAGTTTTTTAAGGAGACGACATTTAGGAGGTATTATTCTCAAACTACATCTTTTAAATTATTTTATTCTTCTACGTTTTTCTCACCCCTCTTATAAAACAGATAATAATAACTCAAATATCATGTATATACTATAATTTTATAGTGATAATGAAATATCTACCATCAATACTCTTTTTTTATCCTCATATTCTAAAAATGAAACCATTATCCATATTATATCGGCTCACCCACTCTGTGGATGATGAATTTTAATTTTCTATTACTTACTTCAAAGAAGGTTCAAATTCACTTATAATGGTTTAAAATTACCTAAATATGTATATTATAATTTTTTCACAATCCTCAATGAATATATGGAAATAATATTAAATAAAACAAAACTAGTTTATGATGGTTAGTAAAAATGCCAAAATAAACTAACCATATAATATTAACATTTTTAATAATGAATCATCCATATATCAGAACACACATGGGTATTTGGAACCATTTAAATTTATTTAAGTAAATGGATATAATTTCATTTCACTTATGTATTTTTTGTTCTCTTTTATAATAATTTCCATAATTATCCTCAAGTGATCTGACCTTATCACCATAAATTGAAGACCCTCAAAAAAGTAAAATTAAACCTTATATATCATTGAAATGGTTGTAAATGAAAAAAATATAATTATAATAAATAAAATATATATTTAAAAGGTTATTAATTAATTAATTAATGAATTTAATTTAATTATTCAAGATGTTAAGTGCAAGTGTATGGTGATTCTAGAACATAAGGTAAGGGATCTCTCCGAACCACCCTATTTTCTTTGCATTATGATTTTTTTATTCAAATGCATTTATTTTATTATTAAAAAGAGAGCAGAACATCCAAAATACAAAAATAGGTAGAATACAGGAGGCTAAGGGGGCCTGAAGTGATGAAGTCCAATGGTGTCCCCTCTAATAAGATTTTTCCCTTCCTTTGAGAGTGAATTCAAGTCTGATGGAAGAAAGATACAAAGACCCTGCGAGGCCAAAGTGGAAAAATGATCCGCCACCATATTTCCCTCCCTCCAAGTATGAAGGATGTTAGTTTCGACACTGACCAGAGATCTGCACTTTCTCATAACATAGGATATTGACCATGGAGTAATTCATCTGCCCAGCATGGAGTCATGGATAATAATAGAATCTGTTTCCACCACTGCCAATCTGATATGGCTATTCCTACAAATCTGAAGGCCATTCAACAATTCCAGAGCCTCGTCCATAAGTGAATTCCCTCCGCCAAAGTGGGAATTAAAGGCAAGGACCACTCTTCCCCCTGAGTCCCTTACCACACCGCCACCTTTAATGACATCCGAGAAGCAAGAACCATCCGTATTGAGCTTAAGGCCCTGGTGGTGCGGGAGCCATCTGACCCAATTCCAATTATTCCTCAGAACTTTATCAACAACGACCACATAGAAGTTCTTGAGAGAGGGAGCTTCGATCCAATATTTACAGGATCAGACCATATCCATCAGAAGGAATTTAGTACGTGCCACCACCGCCTGACCCGAGCACCGAATCCCATTGTGCTTTGCCTTGTTCCTTGCCATCCAAATACACCAACAACCAGCCGACAGTATGACTACACGAGCTTTCCTCTCGGGACCAATGTCTCCCGCCCCATGAAACCATTGGACCATGACGGGGGAATCCCTCAAAGTCGGAACAGAGATTCCCATGAAGTCCCCAAAGGACCTCCACACCTGCTGAGCCGAGTTGCTATTAAAGTACCACTCCATAAAATATTTTAAACCATCCTTGGTTTCTATAATTTACCATTTCATTATAGAAAAATCATTTTTTTTTCATTTCTAGTTTTTTGGAAATTAATATTTTATTTCCTTTTTAAACACTCCTCTTTTCCCTAAAACCCTACTTAAGAGGTACATTTCCAAAGTTTTTTATCCAGTATTTTTCACACATTCACTTAACATGGATATAATTTTTCATTAAACATGATTATTTTTCATCTATAAAATCCCAAGAATGTTTTAAACCTAGATTTCATAGAAACCATTATGATATTCCATCTAGTTATGCTATAAGATTTGATTATGCAACCCATTTCTTTCCATGGGTAATATTTATGTTTATGCTTTATGTTTGATTCCTTATGTGTCACACATATGAATGTACATGTTATTATGGGAGGCCTCTGAGTGGCATCAGCTTCCTCTACCTCTCACCCCAGGGTTCTCTTTCTGGCGTTTTGGATAGGGGAGGAGTCTCCAGTGCCTTCCCCTCCCCTTTCCCCCTTTTCCTATTTTTCCCTTCTTTTTGTCTTCCTTTCCTCGGTCTTCCCTGATGCTGGGATTCTTTATCTATTTATCCTCACTGGTACTCCTTTTCCACGCTTGTGATGAGATGACGAATGGTGACGATCCGCTTAGCCTTGTTGGAAATTTCAAGGTAATGTTCAAGATTGACTGCTCTGTAGTGAGGTATTGGTGGAATTGTTGTAGGTTGCTTGATGTTTCTTTCCTTTGTCTGGTCATACCCCACTCTGGATTCTTATTCCTCTACTCCTCTCCAAGTCGGATCTGGAGCAGTGGAAACTTTGAGGTTTTGGGTTCGTGGGTCGGTGGTCGAAGGGTTTTTTCATTTTCTCACTTGAAGTCCTTGTTCGGTGTTTTTTGACCACTCTTATCCCTTCTCTAGCATTGTGTTCCTTTGCGCCTCTCCCAGTCAGAGCCAGAGTAGAGGTACTAAGAATTTTTGGGATGTGGGTTGGAGGCCATCGATGGGTGCGAACAGAGTTGGGTTGGTTTCTGGTTTTTTGCCTATGCGATGATGGAGTTGTTCGATGTTGGATTTATCAATATCAATGGTGGTGTTTCTTTTTTTGTTTTTCTTAATTGTTTGGGTTTTTTATCTCAAATCAGTGATACAAGTGATGATGGAACGATGAGGATGATGACAATCTTTATATGGGAACAATAATGGAACAATGGTCTTTGGATGGGTATGATGATGAAATAGTGTATGGACGATGGAAAGGTTGAAGCTTCATTTTGTTTTGATGTTTGAGGCTACAATGGAATTGACCGGTAGGGTTCTTGCTACAATTGTCTGACAATTGTGACGATGAGGTGGTTCGATGTCAAGGGCGCGGCTTGAGGAGGCTCACTGATCGAGGATCTGTGTCTCGAGGCATCCTGGTGGTGTTGCGATGATGTTTTTTGGTTGATTTTGAATTTTGATTAAAAAAGAAGTTCTCGTGAAAGTGTTTTTTGAATTTTTAATTTGGTAATCTCATGTATGGCTCAACCTAATTTTGAAAATCAAATAAAAATAGAATTTTCAGTAATGTTATTATGGGTGTGATTAAATATAACTGTAATTCATTGAGTAATGTTTATATATCATAAGATGATATGTATAGGATTAGGGAGTAAACCTAATCCATGAAGGGACTCTGTGCACCATGTGATGTTGTATTGGTAGTTATCCTTGAATTATTCTTATGTCACGTTTTATATTATTTTCACATTCTTATATTTATATGATCTTATAATTCCATGTTCCTTGCATTATTATCCCATATAATTATTCATGGGCCTTGTATTTCATGATACCATGTTTTCCTTTTGACTCATATGCTATGCTTTATTATCATGTTTATTCTATTCCTAGGATTTGTAGCTCATTCCTTTTTTTATGAATTCCCCAAGTTATCCTATGAAATTTTAAGATCTAAAAGGAATATAGTAGCTAATTTTAGAGATTAAAATAAAGAAATTTTATTTTAGTTTCATGTTTTTATTTTATGTACCTAGAATCCCAAAGATGTTAGGCCTCTTGATCATTGGTTTGTTTTTATTGGATATTTATATTAAAAACCATATAATAATATGTCTAAAAGGTTTTTTTCACTAAAATTGGTATAAGAGGAAGGTATAATTATTTTTTGGGATTATTAATAAAATAATTTAGTTATAAACCTATGGATAAATCTAAGTATAGAATAATATCCTCAAATTTTTCTGAATTATAGAGCTGGGGATTTTTAAGTAATTACACCCCTATCTAGATACTGCAAGTGGATTTGGATCTAACATAGTTGTAACTAGGGGTAATAACCCTAGAAATGATGGATTGGGTATTATCTCAATTCTCACTAGGTGCATGAAAAATAGGCCTTGTTTCACACTAGGTTTGACAATCTCAGGAGATATTCCTCAGAAAATTCAGAAACTCTATATTAACCATTATAAATGAGTTTAATAGATTGTTAGTTTAGAAAACCTAATAGGAAAATTACAATGGATAACCTATATTGAAACCTAGAGAATAAAAATTCAGGATTTACATGTCATTTATAATTTATTACATAAATGTTCATAGTTTCCCCTTTTATATGATTTTTAGTTTGAGTATTCTCATCCCTGATTTTATTTAATTTACTTTAGTTAATGATGGGAAATAGAATGAACTGTTCCAACAACCATTGTGATAGGTAATTTGATGATTGAACTAATGATATTCTTAACTCTATGGTAGTGGGAGATGATATATTCATGGAAGTACTTGCTGAATTGACCCAATTTATGAATAATAACTTGAATCAAGTGGAATGAACTCCTTCCCCTAAGAAAGAGAAAGTTGTGATTGAGTCCTTCATACAACAAAGGCCTCCTAAATTTAGAGGATATTCTAATCCCCTCACAATGGAACAATAGATTAAATAAATTATAAAGATATTATCTATCCTTTAATGATTATAAAAAGAGAAAGTTGTATTGTCCATTTATCTCATAGAGGGGGAAGTCGATTAGTTGTAGACACTGATCATGAACACAAAGTCCAAAGAGGAAATTTATTCCATGGAATAGTAAGGATTAAATAAAATATTTTTTAATAAATATTTTTACCAAAATCCCCATATTAAAATGGTGAGGGATTTCCATAAACTAAATAAAAAGGAAGATTATTCTGTCAAGGTGTATGAAAAAAACTTCGCAAGGCTTTCACGGTACACCTACAGATTTATCGTCAACACTAAAAGTAAGGTGGAAAACATCATTAGTGTATTAAAGCTGATTCTATGAAATAATTTGGTGATTCAAGTCTTTGAAAGGTATGGAGAGATTTTATGTTACCTTATGGTTGAGATGGAGATAAGTGACTCTCAGTGGTCTCATTAGGATATAGATAAAAATAATAAAATTGAATTTAATTTAGGAGTATAAATGTATATATCTTGCGGAGGAAAGAAAACGCAACTAACCACATGATAAAAAATGGGAATAAGTATCCTAAAAACTATCTCAATAGAACTAGGAGATGTTTTAAAGGTGGAAAATAGGGATATTAGGCTAATCAATTCAAAATAGAGATAAAAAAACCCACAAATATGATGGAAGAAAATAAGATTTAGATAAAAAATCATCCCATAATAGAGTGTTTCAACTTCATAGAACACAAGCATTATTCAAGCCAATTCCCTAAGCCAAGGATTGTTAGGGACAATCAATGAAAACATCCTCTATGTACTAGAGATCAATTAAGGTCATATGTGATCACTTCTATTGAGGTGGATTCTAAAATGATATGGTGAAAGTTATGCTGGTTATTCATTCAATAATAGAGAACTCACCTTTTTGATTTTCAAAGTACACATTATTTTATATCTTGCAAGTTTTGTATAACTATTCAAACACCACCTCAAAACATGGGGCTAAAGCTATCTATGAAAATTAAAAATTGAGTAATTATTGTATAACAAGTATATAAATCCTCCCTATTCAATGTTTGTGGGTTGAAACTCCCATAAAATCTTTTCATACTTCCTTTAGTGTAATTTGATTCTATATTGGGCATGGATTGACTGTCCTTATATAATGTAAACATCAACTTTTGGGAGAGGAATATCACTCTTCCCATCTCAATTCATCCTCCAATTCAGTACAAGTGTAAGAAGGTTGATAAATTTACTTTATAATCTTCATCTCAATTGTGGATATTATTGTATTATGAGTAATAATATATTTATTAAATTATTAAGATAAAGGATAGAATCATTCATTAATAAATTCCAATTATAGGGAATGATACTGATGTATTCCCTGAAGAGTTTCCTGGTATTCCTCTTGACTGATAGGTTGAGTTATCAATTGAATTTATACCTATATTTATGCCCATATCCAAGACTCCTTATAAAATGGCTGCTATTGAGTTGGAATAATTGAAGAAGAATTTATAGGATAATCTGAGAAAGAGTTTTATATGCTCGAGTGCTTCACCATGGGGTAAACCAGTCCACTTTTTCAAGAATAAGGATGGGTAAATGCACCTCTATATTGATTATCTTGAACTCAACAAAATCATGATAAAGAAAAAGTATCCCATACCATGGATTAATGAATTTTTCAATAATATATGTGGGGCCCATTACTTCTCTAAGGTGGACCTTCAGTTGGGATATCACCAATTAAAGGTTAAGAGGAAGATATTACCAAAAATTACTTTCAGATGAGGTATGAATACTATGAGTTCATAGTTATTCCCTTCAAGATCACTAATGATTTAGTAATATTTATTGACTCAATGAATAGAGATATCAGAGATCACCTTAATAAATTCATGGTAGTCTTTATAGATGATATCCTGATATACTCTAAAAAACAAGGAGGAGCATGAGGAGAATTTGAATTCTTTGATAAAGACATATAAAAAATAGAATCTATATGAAAATATAGTAAATGTGATTTTTTGATGGAGGAAGTATCATTCTTGGGGTTTGTTATCACCAGAAATGGGATATCTATAGACCCTTCTAAGACAAATTCTATAGAGGAGTGTCCTAGATCAACATCTATAATGGAGATCTATAATTTCCTTGGACTATCTGGGTATTACCAATGATTTGTGAGAAAATTATCATGATTATCAAACCTTTTAACCAAGATTAATCTAAAGGGGGTAAAGTTTTTATGAACTAATGATTGAGAATAGAGCTTCATGGAATTGAAAAATTGTAATGTCACAGCACTTGTACTTACATTACACATAATCGTGGAACTATTTATGGTATACAGTGATTCTTAAAAGAGGATATTGGGTTATGTATTGATGTATAATGATAATGTAATAGCGTACACATCAAAGGTAGTTTAATTTTCATGAGAAAAACTATCCAACACATGTGATGGAGATAGATATAGTAATCTTTGTATTGATGATTTAGTGATACTATCTCTATGAGGAGAAGTGTGAAATATATATGGATCATAAGAGACTTAAATACATATTCATATAAAGAAGCTTAATATGTGCTAGAAAATATGGTTAGATATGATAAATGACTATGAATACTAAATCCACTACTATCCTAGAAAATAAAATAAAGTTGAATATTAATTAAGTAGAAAGGATCAACAACCCCATCAATGGGGATAATTTATAAGGATCTGATCATCTTATACATGAAAATAATGGACATGGGAATCGTAAAGGAAGGAAAATAATCATTCTTTTCTCAAATTATTTATCAAAAATCCCTTCTAATGAGGATAAAGGATGATCAAATAGATGATTTGGAAATTTAGAATAAGGTGGAAGCTATAATAAAATGAAAATCCTTATAGTTAAAAATTTACTAAGAATGAGTTATAATATCTAGGTCATGACTATGTGTAAAATAAAATCCTAAGATAAAGAAGGATTTGTTTAATGATTCACATATATTAACCTTCTACATCCATCCAGGGAGCATAGATATGTATTAAGATATATAATAGAACTAATAGTGGGAAAATATAAAGAAGGAGATCATAGAATATACATCAATGTTCCTGGTATGTCAGAAGGTGTTAGATTAAAGGAAAAAGTATAAGTGGTTGATGCAACCGTTACCCATACCAATAAGGAAATGTGAAAAATCATAATAGATTTTATCACAATTCTTCCAAAGACATACAAAGTAAATAATTATACATCGATTGTGGTAGATCATATTACAAATACTTCTTACTTCATTGAAATTTTAGAGGACTTCTTACTCGATCAAATTTAAAGGATATACATTTGGGAAGTGGTGAGGATACATGGAACACAACTATCGATCATATTCGATTAAGATCTAATATTTTCCTCCAAATTATAGAAGAGTATCCAATATTATCTAAACATTGAGTTTGAATTTAGTACAACTTATCAAACCCAAAATGTTGGCCAATCTGAGTGGACTATCCAGACACTTTAAGACATGTTGAGAGTATTATTGGTGGACTTAAAAGGAGGATGGAATCATTATATACCCATGTTTTAGTTCTCATTATATAATATATTTCACTCAACTATCCATATGGATCCATATGAATCCCTTTATGGGAAGAGATGTATTATAATAACATATTAGGTTGAAGTTTTTGAATGTAATTTGCTGGGACTTTAAATGGTCGAGGAAATGGTAGAACAGGTCAAGACCATTTAACAACACATCAGGGCTGGTCATATTTGATAGAAGAGTTATGCTAACAATCATTTAAGAGAGCTGGAGTTTATGGTTGGAGAATAAGTGTTCCTCCATATTTATACATGAAATATGGTTATGAGATTTGAGAATAAGGGAAAGCTAAGTTCTAGGTACATTGGCACCTTTGAGACTCTTGATTTCATCAGATTCGTGGCTTATTGACTAGCACTCCTACCAACCCTGTCTCAAGTATATGACATATTCTACACATCCCTCTTAAGGAAGTATATACCAGATCCCTCACATATACCGAATTTAGAGGTGGTACAACTATAAAATTATCACTCTTATAAGGATAATACAGTGAAGATCTTGGACCATAGAGATAAAGTTATATGAAATAAGACAACTCACATAGTCAAAGTATTATGAAGAAACCATAAGTATGGGGAGGTGACATGGGAACCATATGAAGACATTAGGCAAAAATACCCTCACCATTTTTCACCTTAGTATGTAAAATGAAATTTCAAGGATGAAATTTCTTATGGGGGAAGAAATTAATGACCTAATATTTTATCAATGGAATTTCCCCTCTGATTATATAATTGTTTCATACTTAGTAATATAGTATTATATAAAGCACATACACCACATGATATTACATACATAATTTTATTATAATAATTTTAACATTATATTTAGTGTATAAACATGTCCGTAAGAATTGAAATTATAAAAAATGGGATTAAAAATATTAAATAATATAACTAAAATATGAAAATTTGGATATTCTTAATCCACTAGAATAACCCCACTCATGAAAAACACTATATAAATGAAGTAAATATTAGTAATGAAATATTCATCTTTAAAATTAAAATATATATAACCATGAGATAAATATAAGTGAATGATTATTGAATGAAATATAAGCTATTTATAATAAATTAGAAACCCATATGACCTTTTCAAATCCGATTGTTGGAATCTGACCATTGGAATAGTCATATGACCATTAGGAATAGTAACCCGACCATTCTAATTTTAAACTCACTTATGGAAGTATAAAATAATATTTAGGCATCTTATTAAATTATAATATGACATTTTTATATCATGATACTAGTAAATAAATGTTTTAAAATTGACAAAATATGTGTTTGTATTTTTGAAAACCATATATGTTTTATTTTCATTTTTATAAAAAATATAATAAATTAAATTTTTTTTATTTTTGTAAAATGGTTTTATAAATTTAAATTAATATTTATTATAAGGTTAATATATTTTTATGACACCATAAGCAACTTTTCAAGGGGTCCTAAAATTGACCATAATATTAAAATCAGTATTTTTTCAAATAAATGAGTATTTAATTTAAAAATTAAATCTACCATATTTATAAAATTATTTTCATAAAATGGATTTAATTTTTTTAATTAACATGTTGAAAAATAGTTAGGGTGATTTTTTTCTAAAATATTTTAATTATTGGTGAATAGTGAAATACTGTAAAATACAACATTTAACATTATAAATTAAATAAATGATTAATTTCATAAGATATGATGTAAGAACCCAATATATTAAGATCACAAAAACTATTTACTACATGTAGTTAAAAGAATCAAATATATTTATATTCTTAATCCAAAATAACAAACTAATGAATATATTATTCAAAAAACACCCCTCTCCTCCATGTAAAAATACCACCCCTCATCTCCTCTCCTCCTTAGATATTCTGAGCCTTGGATCATGAAATATTTTGACCCAATTACCTTACCAATATTCTCCCCTGAAATATTATTTCTAATGGTCTCAATAAAACAACAATTCCATGTACCTTAAGGATTTTTTTAAGGAGTTGACATTCAAGAGGTAATATTCTCAAACAACCCTTTTAAATTCATTTCTCCTTCTACCTTATCCTCACCTCCCTCATAAAACATGGGATAATAAATCCAATATCATATATATACTTTAATTTTATATTTATAAGTGAATATATACCATCCATCCTCTTCTATTATTCTCTTATTATAAAAATGAAACCATTTTCCATTTTATATTGGTTCATCACTTTCATAGATGATGAATTTTTATTTTAGATTACCACCTTCATGAAGGGTTTAAATTCAATTATAATGCTTTAAAATGATATTAATATGTATATTATATTTTTTTCACATTATATAATGAATATATGTCCATAATATTAAATAAAATGAAACTAGTTCTTAATGGTCAGTAAAACCACTAAAATAAACTAACTTTATAACATTAACATTTTTACTAAATGAATCGTCCATAAATACAAAACAATATTGGTATTTAGGACCATTTAAATTTATGTAAGTATATTTATATCATTTCATTTCACTTCTATATTTTTTAGTCCCATTTGATAAGAATCTCTATAATTATCCTCAAGGGATCCGACCCTGGAACCACAAAGTGATTCTCTAAGAATAGTGAAATCAAAAATTATATCTTATTGAAATTGTTTTAAATGAATAAATATAATTATATTAAATAAATATATATATGGAAAATGTTCTGAATTACTTAATTAATAAAGTTAATTTAATTATTCAGGATTTTAAGTGCAAGTGCAGAATTATTCTGGAAGATAAGGTAAGGGATCTCTCTGAACCACCTTATTTTATTTGGTTCATGCTTTATCTATCTATCTCTACCTCACATTATCTATATATTTTTTTATTTAATGATATTATATATATATATATATCCCCCATATATACTTAGTTTAATTCACCTTTCTTTGATGGGGATATATATGTTTTAAAGGTTTCATTCTCAATTTCATTCGTTAATCAATGCTGAATAAAGGGATATTCTTTATCTATTGACCAATTTAAAGAACCACTCCATAAAATGTTTTAAACCATCATACATTTCTAAAATCTCCCATTTTATTATGGAAAACCATTTTTGTTTATTTATGGTTTTATGGAAATTAAAATTCTCTTCATTTTTAAAGATTCTCCACCCTTTTCCCTAAAACCCCACTTAAGAGGTACATTTCCAAAGTTACATATATACTATTTTTCACATATCCAATCACTTGGATATAATTTTTCATAAAACATATTTATGTTTCATCTAAGAATGTAGAATAATGTTTTAATCATTTATTTAATCGAAAACATTATGATATTCTATCTGGTTATGCTATAAGATATGACTATGAAACCCATTTCTATGGGTAGTATTTATGTTTATGACTTATTTTTGATTCCTTATGTGGAACACATATACATGTACATATTATGATGGGAGTTACCAGATAGAAATACAATGAATTAGGTATTGTATATGTCTCATGAGATGATATATATGGGATTAGAGAGTAAACTCAATCAATGATGGAACTCTATCCACTATGTGATATTGTCTTGGAAGTTAGCCTTAAATTTTTCTTATGTCATGTTTTATACTATAGAAAAACTACTATGTTGACATGATCTTCTTATTATACGTTCTTTATGTTATGGTCCCATATAATTATTCATGAATCTTGTATTTAATGATATTATGTTATTCCTTTTGACTCATCTATTATGCTTTGTTATCATGTTTAGTCCCTCACTGAGCTTTATAGCTCACCCATTTTGTTTATGTATTCCCTAGGTTAAACTATGAAGATTTAGGATCTCATTATTGATATTAAAATAAATAAGTTTTATTTTAGTTTCATTTTTTTGTTTTATATACCTAGTCTCCTAAAGATTCTAGGAATCTTGATCCTTGAGTTGTATTTATTGGATATTTATATTAAAATCTTGTAATAAAATGTGTAAAAGGCCCAAGACACTATACTTGGCATAAAAAATAAGTGAATTCCAAGTTTTTAAATCATTTTCAAGCTAATTGAAACAAAAAAGCATACCATAGGCTTATAATTTTCATGAGAAATAATTTAAAAAAACTTTAATCATTTTAAAAGTGACCCTCGGGAATTTTCACACACACTTGGCATGTGACACGTCTATTCCAATTAAAAAATCCACTTGAAAACCATTTTATGCCTAATACGGGAATAATTAATGATTATAATATAATAAGAGAACATTAAATAACATATAAGCAATTTATAACATGCATCACAAGGGAGTTCAGAATAAACACCTACCTTATCAAGCATAAACACAACCGAAACTCATCACCTTTGATAGAGAATTTATAACTAAGACAATAGATAACCCTATCGACCATAGAAACCAAAATACCCATCATTAGAACCTCTTAAAACCCTAATCCAAAATTTTATAGTGGTTTGGGTCTGTAGGAGTAAGAAAAACCAAGATAGAGAGGGAATGTGATGAAGATAGAATAATAAATGAGGAATAAATACCTTAGATTCTAATTGAAACCTAGGAGGAGCTCCAAAATAAAAGTAGGAATATGGGATAATCTCCCGATTCCCACCCATTCTTCATCTATATAATAGAAAGAAAAGGGAGGGCCAAATGAATTACTTTTGAGGAAAAAAAAATAAAATTTCACTATTTTAATGATATCTAGGCAGGTCACATGGTTTGGTTTCATGGTTTTCCAAGCCGTGAGCCAACCATGTGGGTGAAACTTTATAGACCGAATAGCCTCATGAGGTTTAGTTTCAAATTTTACAAATTTCACTCCAACCATAAAAAACCCATCGTTAAAAATTGTATACCTGGTCACACACTTTCCTCATAGTTTCCTCTAACCATCCTCAAGCCGTGCTCTAATACCCTTACTCCCAAAATGCCCTACACAGTTTTCCCTAGGCCTCACATGATTTGTATTGAATTTTTCACTACCCAAGAAGGCTAAAACATACAAGAATAAAAATAATCATAAAATTACCTACATAATTTTATCCATATAGTTTCCCCTAAACTGTGCATGCAAACCATGCATGGGATAAATAATTTGATATTCTCCAAGTTTGGGTACCAAACTTATAAAAAACTTAAAAACACCAAGATAAAATAAAATAAACCAAAATAAAAGGAAAAAATGACATGTGGGTATCACTGTTCTCTCCACTATAACACTTTATTCCCCCAAAAATACCTTAGTCAAAGTAAAGGTAATAGAGAAAAAGAATGACCTATTACTTCTTCATAAGAAGTGGAAGGGTTTGAAACAACTCTAAAGGTCTTAATACCAAGAAAATAAAACAAGATCTATACTCTAAAAAACCACCAAAAGTAATCGATAAATTATAACAACCTTAAATTGGAATTAAAAATGATAATCCAACAAGGTACTTCAAATTAAAGGATAATTAATGAAGGTCTCCCCATCATTTAACATTAATATAAATGGAAAAGTAACAAACAATCGCTCTTTCAATGACAATGTCACAAAGATAACCAATATTCCTAAAAAACATAAGATAAACCATAGGATTATACTAACAAAAAACATCCAAAAATGAGCACATATCCAAAAAGGAAACACCAAAAAATAAACATACAAGTTTATATGATTTGGTATCCAAAACGATCCATAACCATTACATCAAAAACTACCAAAGGTTATGAGACCAGGTTATCAAAACCATCCCACATTAAATAATCCAAAGAAAATAGCGAATAAAGACATTTTTCAAGAAAATAAATTATGTGGACTCTAACCTTGGATCACATACCAAATGAAAGGTGTGAACTAGGAACTCTTACCAGGGTTACCATCTCATGGTAAACCCAACCAGTTTTATACAAGCACCAACCAATATATAATCTCAATTAGTTCCATGCCTGTTCCAATCACCCAAAACATACACCCAAGGCCATACCATGTCTAAAAGATGATCTAATACCCATTAATTTCCCTCAACACAATTCCATCACCACAAAAAACAATGACACATGGCACAAAAAAACAATAAGGAATGAATAAAACAAAACAACCATCACTCAAACAAGAGTAACCAAAATAGAACATGAAGTATCACAAGAAAAAGAATCCAAACCTTTTCTAAAAGGATCTAAACTCACCAAAAAAATACTAAATACATACCATCACCTAAAAAACCAAAGATATCAGTCCTCACCAGTAAAACTAATGACTAACACATCATTACACCATCTAAAGGGTACAACGACTCTAACACCCTAAGTTGAATCACCGAGTCTGAGACAGAGTTCTACATAACGTCATGTGTGACTCAAAATATGAAAAAGTCTATCAACTAGTGGTGAGGGTCTAAATTAATTTGGGGAGACTATACCCTCCGTAATCATATCTATCATAGGTTATTAAAACATAATCATAAACCCAAAAAAAGAACAATAGAAGAATAACATGAATAAATTATATAACAGATGTCACGGGAAGTCATATAAAAGTAATCAATGTCACCCTAATGTGGAAGGAAATCATGTATAATAATATAGTTGGAAATCAAAATAAATAAATGTGAAGTGAAAAAATATATAGCTTTTCTCTATACTGTATATATCCTCTAGCTGCACACTCCTCAACTGCTAGTCACATGGCTCTTTCCCTTCATTAGATCCCTAATCAGGAAGTCTACATATGCATAAAGCTGCATGTTAAAGGTGTGAGTATAAACATAGTACACCACTAATGAATCCTTAACATAAGTTCACATGCATATAGAACTGTATGACATGATGTAAAGTAAATTCACACCCAAGAATACAATTTACCATATACTAATCCAACATGCACTAATCAAGCTTCCAAAAATCCTAACCATACCTATTTCAGTTCCATGATGGAATAATGTCATAAGTGGTATCATGTGACTCGGATAACTCCAAGTAACTCCATCTACCTTTAAGGAAAATTCATGATATTCCTTTGAGAAAAAACTCTACTCCCACCTTTAATGGAATGTGTAACCCATGTCACATGACTACCTGCTCGCCTTTGATCGTATACATTAATGGTACAACATAAAAATATACTATCTCTCTTATGCAAGGATGTTCCCCATCAGTAGGACATACCAGTATAAATTGAAACTCTTTCAACAGTGTATGAAATTCTCTTGGGATAAACATTCCAAGATAAGGCACTAACCACCCCATACAGAGCCACATCTAACAAGTCATGTTGGTTTAACTCTCCCTCTAAGGAGTCAACTAAATCCATCATGGTCACCTTTATACTTGAACATTTTAAATATATATTACACTAGATACGAAAAAAACTACATGTAAGGAATAAAATACCAAGGAATAATAAATCTATCACAATAAGTGATTATATAGTCTTTGAAATATTATTCAATCAATACACAACAAATTAATAAATGCACAAGTTATCCTAATTGAATTTCATGGGATACCCTATGTATGTTAAGCATACCAACCAAGAAGATGTACCTACCTTTGGCATAGGCACAAACTAAAAATGGGGAAAAAAATCCAAATAATGGTCCAAGATGATAAGTATTTCTTACCTTTATCATATTGAAGCTGAATTCTAAGACCCATTAAGGAACGACTCCCAGATCACACCCATGCACTAAACTACATTAGAACAAGACCCAATTCATCATTATTTATTCAATATATTTATAATTCTAGGAATAGGGCACATCCAATCTAATATTTTTGATATTTTTAAAAAACCCACTTTGATAGGGTTAAGTGGGAACTACACAAAACAATAACCAGTAAACCAAATACAGCATAAAAATAAGATTTATATTAAAATTTAAAAATAAAAACTTCAATATACTTTTATTGACGCCATCATTAAGATTCCAACCTGGTAGGCTACCACAGTCGCTACTATCACTTCAAACACAGGTCCATCAGAAGAACAAACCATTGAACAGTCAGAAACACTATCATCGAACCATTATCGAAGAACTCAACTAAAACAAACCTTCATCTAGGAAGGTAACATCAATTAAATTCCACCAAAAATTAAGAAAAAATACCACTATATTCACCATTTAAGAAACATTAACAACATCTCCAGTAAGAGAAACTAAAACCCCACCAGCAGACCAAGAAGGAACCATAAAATATGCACAATGTTTAGCCTTGAAAAAAGACCAAAAAAAATACAAAAATTTTAGGAAGAAACATCATCAGTGGAACCATCTCAAAATTGACTTAGTATATCTAAAGAGATTAAATCCATAATAACTTAAAATGGGGGAAACAAAAACAATTGTAGATCTAGGACCAATCAAGGAGAGGCCACTGGAATTTGAGATCCAACACTAGTCTATCAATCTAGCATGAATTCTCTATTAGATAGAGGTGGATATCCATAATTCTAGAAAACATAGCTTAGATCTATGATTAATTCCAAAATAATAATAATAATTTATCCAATAAAGGATGGATCTAACCTTAAAACATTCCTAAAATTGATCTATTAATTATGAATCCAAGAGAATATGAAGGGAATACCTCAAGAAACATGAGAGAGATCTCCAAGGGGTTATGTTCAAATTAGGTTCATAATTATGAAGGGATTAGATAAATTATTGGATTTGTGAAAAATTATGAAAACACCATTAATCATGGGAATTTATGTGAACCATTGATGGGCTGGTGTGGTCGAGAGAATGATAGGAATTTTTCATCAGCCACTACCCTACTAGTGGCTTTCCACAGGCTAGCTGATGGTTTTTGAAAAAAATATGACCCACTTATAACACCACCAGCTAGCCAATGGACCTCTAATGACTAGCTGGTGGCCTTATTTCATCCACTATGTATCCCAAAAGATTCTATCCTTTAGAGTGCTCACCCACAACCCCCTTTACCCTTAAATCACACCTCTAAATGATAACAAGACAATATTTTTTAAAATGAAAATACACCAACTAATTCAATGTTGAGGGAATCACAATTATACTTCTCTAATATATTATCTTTCCTAAGAAGTGTCTCTAGTTATATTAATTAAAAAAATTAGTCCATTGAACTCAAAGACCAGCCACAAACTCTCGACTCTCCTTGAATCTTTCTGTGCTACCATAGGACTCTAGAAAGTGAAATTGTGTTCCCTCAGAAAAATTTCTAACTTTGATACACTATCTACATCTTACAGTATATATAATATGCATCAGGATCCAACTCCACATTCTCAAAGTGTATCACATGCATAAGTCAGGAATATTCCTCCATAAATGAGAGACACTAAACACATTGTGCATACCTCAATATAATAGAGGAAGGTCTAAATGTTAAGACACTATCCCAACATGATTAGTAATATAAAATGGTATAACGAATCTCAGTACTAGCTTCCCTTGTTTTTGTAGCCATCGATTCCATAATCGAGGAGTCACCCGTAAGAAAACTCTGTCACATTCAAAAAACTCCAAGGGAGCTATCATCCTATGGGTATATTATCATTTCATGACCTGAGTGGTGAATAACTACTTTTGTATCGACTTGAATCTTTTGAGGGTCTCCTGTACCATGCTCATCCATAAAACAACTACCTCACCCACCTCATTCCAACATAGTGGTGGGTGACATTATCAGCCATAAGGAGCCTAAAAAAATTCTATATGTATAGACACATAGAAATTATTAGAGTTTGTGAGCTAAACCAAGGTTAGGTCATCATACCAAGATCCAATGAACTCCAAAATAAATTCCTATAACATATCCTCCAAAATCAAAATCATCTAATTTTACTATCCATCCATCTGCAGATGATATACTGTACTCAATATCAGTTGGGTACCCAAAGCCTTATGTAAGCCCTTTAAAAAATGTGATATAAAATTCATGTATCAATCTAATATAATTATAAAAAGATATACAAGGAGGAATACATTCTCCCATAATATATTTCCCCCAACTAATCCACTAAAATGGTCTCTCAAATTGGAAAGAAATGATCCAATTTTGTTATTCTATAAAGACTCATGACTCATTGGGGTACTAGGTAACCACATCAAGAAGTACAAAATCACATTATCCCACATTAACATAGGAACTGGAAGTGGATGAAGAGAACTAAAAGTATGTTGTTGCTTCTCCTTTATCCTATGGAAGGTAATTCATCATGAGATAAATCCATTTATGTCTCTCTTCATACATGTCCACCAAAACCGACATTGGATATCATATTACATCTTAATTGACCTTGTATGTTATGCCCACTTTAAAGCATGGAAGTATCTCATAAACTACTCCATTAAGGAGGATATAACTACTAACCTCCCATGAATGTAAATGAAATCATTATTATCCAAGGACTATCCTGGAATTGAATCATCTCCTACCAAGAATTCTCACATCACCACACACTCAAGATCAGACTCTTAGATCACTTTTAAATGGTAGACCAAAGAATAAGTGATCACTAAAGTTATAAATGTCAATAATACATGATCTTTTGATGAATCAACCAGCCACTCAACCATCAAACTCATCAAATTACATTCTTTCTGTGAATACAACTTTCCAAGATATTACGTCTCTAGAATTTGATTACTAAGTTCATTTGTAAAAACATTACCTTTCCTTGGATTATTGTTCATTTGAGAGTAAAATTTATGAAGATACTATACCAAATGTCCCTTCTTTAAAATAATATCCCATTGAGAGAATATATATCATAGGATCTTATGGTCTATGTAAATGAAAAACCTCTCATTGTAGAGATAGTTTTGGAAGCACATCAGTACATAGAACACTATTAGAAACTCTAATTCATATGTCGAGTAGTTCCTCTCATGGGGTCATAGATGACATGACCCATTGAAAACTACCTAATATTTCTTCATCATCACATCTCCCAACCCAACACCTATGGCCTCACAATACACTACATAACCAATCACATGATCTAAAAGAATCAAAACTAGGACCATTTTCAATCTTCTATTTATCTCTAAGAAAGCCTTATCACATTGATTAGTCCACTCAAACATCGCCACTTTCTTCGTAAGCCCCATCATCAGTGCCTCCAAACTAGAGAAGTCCTGGATGAAGCATCAATAGTACCCCAAAATCCCAAGGAAGATCTTAATCTCAAAAACCTTCCTAGGATGTTCCCAAGACATCTCTACCTCTACCTTCTCAAGGACCACTGAAATATAAATCTTAGAAATCACATACCTAATGAACTACACCCACTTAATCCAAAAATACAATTTGATATTTTGGCATATATATGATGAACTCAAAGTGTACTCAAGACAATATCATTTTTCCTAGAATTCCTATCCAATGTCTTGGAATATATCTAGATATCTTCCATGAACAAAATGATAAAGTAGTCAAGATATGGATGGAAATAATTTTCATGAGTGACATGAACACCATTTTATCATTCATCAACCCAAAACACATGATAGAATACTAATAAAATCCATACCTAATCCTAAATATTATCTTGATAATATGTTCCTCTCTGACCTACAACTGATAGTAGCCCAAACAAATTTCAATCTTGCAGAATGGCCAAGCTTCCCATATTTGAGCAAAGAGATCATTAATCCTAGGTAGAGGATACATATTATTCATCACCACCTAATTTATCTTCTTATAGTTCAAAAATATATATAAACTACCATCTTCCTTCTTGGAAAACAACACTGGATAGCCTAAAGGTGATATTATTGGTTTGATGAACCAATTTTCCGATAAATATTCTAAATTCACCTTCAACTCTATCAACTTAGTTGATGAAGGTACCAGGGAACCCATCATAAGAAAGTGCACTGAGAATTTAAAATTTTTCAATCATCGAAGTGATGTAAACCCAATATCTCTAGTGATCATTCCTAGTACTGTCCAATGAGCCCATGTGGTTTAATCATAACACAAATATAAAATAAATAAATTCCTCATTCTGATTTGATGTGTGCACGCTCATAGTAGGATTCTAAAATTCATTTACACAAATGAAACCATATCGAATCCCTGTAGATCTTCCACACATGATTCTCAAATCTTCACATGATCCGTATGTTGGAATCCGAGTGCTAGCATGGGACTCCAATAACCACTTCGATGCAATTATGATCACCATGATCCACTGTCCTTGATCTATGAAGAAAAACATGGATTGATTGTTCGATTGAGAGATTCTATCTCTATAAATCTGGAGGAGAGATAAGCTATGAATTCCAACGAATGAATAATCATCATGGGAAGAGATTATCTCCACTTATATAGTGGAGATCTATAATACCCAATTTGGGTTCCCGACCCCCATGTAATAAACATCCACTAAATAAATATAATAAATAATTATTTATGAAGAATTAAACTACACCATAAATATTATTTATATTTTATCATTTATATTTAATATATATTAAATATATATTACATGATAATTATAAGCCATTAAATTGACTCGCATCTCCTGATGATATTAAATGAACCTTGAATATTATTCCAATATTCATTCATCTAATATTAATCCTTGTATTTAATTAATTACTTATAAATACATGTAATAAATAAATTTAGACCAATTATTATTTACTTTAATAATAATGAATCTATTTATTTATTACTGATCAATATCACTTGGTTAATACTCGGACCCCATGGTGGGACCTACCAACTCCTATAATTTCTATTCAACAGAATATGGAAGATTTTCATAGAGCTATTGTGTGAGACCCTCTAGGAATGTATCTCAATAGTAGTGAATAATATTCATAGACCCAAAGTGGGGTCTACCAAACCATCAAGGCCCCTAAAGAGATAAGTAAAAGTCAAAGAAAAAACTACCATCCTACAAAAATGCACTGTTTAATATAATCTCTTTGTCATCGATATCTCATAAAGCAAGATGCACACTTGTGTCATCATCCTTTTATTGATTTATTATTTGTTGATATAACTAGACAGACTTACCTTCGACTACCATTGAAATGGATTTATGATGATACTACCATCCAGATCAATCATTCCCTAGATATCTCTTCCTTAACCTAGAAGAAAAAAATCCTATCTTGATTATTCAACAAATTTAATGCCACCAATGACATACCCAACACAAACTACCTCACCATGAATTCAATGTCATGGTTTTTCCTTGCATAAATGTACTTGATCAAATGACATACATTGATAATAATCTCAATTCAGAAGACCAATACACATGTCTGTAGATAGGAACAACCAATGATACCTAAAACATGTGTTGTTCCTATTGGAAGGTCTATCCTTTTGATCTCAACTACTAGATATCACCATGTGTGAACTTCATGAGAATAAGTATCAATTATTATGACCCCAACACCTAATAGTATCACATAATATGTGTTTTTTTAGTATGATGTATCTATACCATATGAAATTACTTCAAGATTACTTTCATAGTATCTCTGAGTTCTCATTATAGACTGGGATCTGCTATAACCATTTGATATGACATTTAATCTAGGGACATTACCATAAATGTAGTGGATTCATAAGTATAAAAACTATTATGGAAAGTCAAACACATGTATATTTAACAAAATTTATACTTGTAGTGGTAATCAAAGTACATAATAAGTTGGGTCTAGGGAAGCCACTTAAAATGCTTCCACTTATACTAGATCCAACTGCTAAAAAGTCTCAATATGATAGCTCTCACATGAGAATCATGCTTCTGGTGAGATATGGATTTATTAAAGGGGTCTACCATGTTGTCCTCTGTGGCTACTATGATAGCTACTACATCACATCTCTGAGTAAAATACATCAAGGGATGAAACTTTCAAAGTATACTCTTTATTCTATCGTATGACCTGGGCTCATTGGAAAACACCACTACAACATTATTATCACAATAAACTAGGATAGGGTATGCAATTCTAGGCACAACACCAATGTCTGTGACAAAGCTTCATATCCAGACTACCACTTTTTTTTCATTAGAAACTACTATATACTCAGATTCTACTATATAATCAATTACCATAGATTGATTTGAGATTCTATAGCTCAATGCACCACCATTCATGTGAAATATGTACTCTAACTATGATTTTAGATCATCATGATCTTTCTGGAAACTAGAATCAATGTATCCTCTCACTACTAGTTCCTCATATCCACTATAAACAAGGAACATATTATTTGTACACCATAAGTAATTTAGGATAGTTTTAATAGCTTCCCAATGCAAATCTCCTGGATTAACTTGATATATGCCCACCAAGTTTAAAGTAATTTAAATATAAAACTTTGTACATAGCATGGTGTACATGATAGAACCCACTGCCGAGGCATAAGGGATTATACTCATTATGTCAATCTCCTCTTGTTTTTGTGGATTTTTTTTGGAGAGATTAATACCATGTGACATAGGAAACAACCCTCTCTTGGATTGTTCCATATTATACCTTTTGAGTATCTTATCAATATATGTACTTTTACTTCACCCAATAAACCTATGAGATCTATCTTGATAGATCTTGATCCCTTGAATGTAAGATACTTCACCTATGTATTTCATGGATAAGAATTCATTTAACCAAGTATTAAATAACTGTAAGACTTGTACTTAATTTCCTATAATTAATATATCATAAACATATAATACTAGGAAAATGATGGAATTCCCATCAACCATTTTATAGAAAAAAATATCTATTTCATTTTTGAAAAAAAAACTTCTCTTATGACCCCATCAATATGAACATTCCATGATTTTGATGACTGATTCAACCCATAAATGGATATCTATATCTCACACACCTTATTGGAATTATTTGACCTAGAAAAACCTTTAGGTTGAGTTATATAGAAATCTTCAACCAACTTTCCATTTAGAAAAACAGTTTTGACATCCATTTTCAAAATATCATATTCATGAAAGGATGCTATTACAAGCAATATTCTGATAGATTTCAACATTTCTTCTAGTGAGAATATTTTTTCATAATCAATGCCTTGATGTTGTCTAAAACCCATTAAAAACAGTATTTATTTATAGGTACTAACATTACCATACATGTACAACTTTTTATTGAATACCCATTTTCACCCAATGGATTTTACATCAGTTGGAGGGTCTACCAAATTACAAACTTGATTTTGATACATGGAATCCATCTCTTACTGCATATAATCTTTCCATTTAGCAGCATCCTTACCTTATAATACTTACTTATAGGTTATAGGTTCATCATCCTCAATGAGTAATGTGTCACAAGACTTGGTGACAAGAAAACCATAACGCTCTGGTTCTCTAACATCTTGAGTAGACCCACACAGTACTTGTGTCTTAGGAACCTCTTCATCTCCCACTTCCCCTTTTGGAGATTGTTCTCATACAAAATTCTATGCATCTGGATCATTAAAATCATCAAATTAAATCTGGATCCCACTATTTCCATTGTAAATATGTTCCCTTTATATAAATATGGCATGTTTTTCCACAAAAGCTTTTCAATATGAAGGGTTATATAGGTAATATCCTTTGGTTTCCTTGAGATAACCTATAAAGATGCACTTCGTGCTTTTGGATGATAATTTTTTCACTTGGTATAGTATTGAAAAATCCCTGCATCCCCATACACATAATTTCATAAGATTGGGTTTCTTTCCACACCACAACTCATATAGAATCTCATTTGCATCTTTAGTTGGTACTCGATTAAGGGTATATTCCACTTTTTACAAATCATATCCCCAAAAGGATAATGGAAGAGTTTCTTGACTCATCATTGATCTGACCATGTTTATAAAGTTCATATTCATCCTTTCTCTAACACCATTCAACTATGGTGTATAAGTAGGAGTGAGTTGGGAAACTATACCACACTCCCTCAAGTGATGAATGAAGGCTTCATTAGTATATTCTCCACTAGAGTCTATGACTTCTATAAACCCTAGAAACTCCAATGAGCTCTAGGTAGATGGATGGTACTACTATTGGCATGTTGATATAGTCAACTACAAGTTACAACAACCATTCAAGTGGGATCAAGTAGAATAATAGCAGGTGGTTCCACACTCGCTCACTAGTCAGAGCATGGTACTAGTGGTCATTGGGATTTTAGTTGTGATGGGATCACTATTAGATAGAGTACTGAAAAATAGTTTGAGTGGAGTTACCTAATCTTATTACCAAGCTGGTTTTATACTTCATGTTGGTATTCCTTGAACAACTGAAAGGAATTTTACTGATACCACATTAATTAGATATATCCACACCTAATACATTCATCAGTAAAAATAAAAAATTATGAAAATAAACCTCTTAACTCTACTAAAAATGAACCACATACATCAGTATGAATTAATTTCGATAATTATTTGTCTCTTTATCCCTTCCTAGAGAAGGGTACATTGGCCATTTTCCCTTGTAAACAAGCATGACATACATCCAATTGTTTTAACTAAACCAAGTTTAAATATGCTTCTTGATTTAATTTCTTTAATATCTTCTCAT
Source organism: Viscum album (assembly GCA_963277665.1). NCBI lineage: Eukaryota > Viridiplantae > Streptophyta > Magnoliopsida > Santalales > Viscaceae > Viscum > Viscum album. The sequence continues at coordinate 1,927,530,737 of OY728150.1, read as the reverse complement.
TTATTGACTGAAAATTACTTTTTATTATTAAATCACTTTTTAATGGGAAAGTGAGAAACCACATACAACCAAAACAAACAATCAGACTGCCCTAACCCAGCAAGTGTGACAACAAAAAATCTTCACCAACACAGGATCCCTCGGCAATCAGTCCCGTGCAGAAGCACGGGCATAAAACCGATAGTGAATCCATAACCTCTAAAGCATCCAATTCCAAGAGAACTGCATCAATGATGACTTATTGCACCAATCCTCATCCAGAGTAGTCCAAAAGAATGCTGGAAACAAGAAAAAATTGAACTGCAAGGAACCTGAAGCAACTATGGCTCACACAAACCAAACACTCACACGATCCAACCAAAACCACAGGATTAAACAACGTCGCTAACGAAAAATTTAATATTAAACGTCTCTATTTCCCTAAAAATCTTCCATGTTAAGGATGAAATATAAGTCATGATTGCTAGTTTTTTCATTTATTATCATTGCTGAGTTTTTGAGTTCAAGTATATATATGCCATTTATAAGGTGTACCATACCATAACACATGTTATCCTTATAAAAGAGACAAATTTTATTTTTGAACCTGAAATAAAATCCCATCATGTCTAAACTTGACATTGATATTATGTTTCGTGTTATAAAAGGTATATAATAATAGTTATTCAATTCGAGAACCAAACCACTAGGAAAAGTTAATTGATAATCTCCCACTACCAAGGCTGCTAGAATTACAACATTTTCAACTCAGAGATCAACTTCACCTCTTGTATTATTCTTGAATCAACTTGGTTCCTATATATGAAAACATATGTGTGAGACACATGTTGTATCCAATACCCAACTTTTAGATAATTAATGATTTCATTCAATGATACAAATACCTAAAGTAGAAGCATCACCTTGCTTCTTCTACCTACCTCTACAATTTTTCTTCCAGTGGAATTTCTTGCCACATAAAAACTAGATAACCTCCTGATCATTACCCTGCCTCTGAATCTTTGGCTTCTTTGAAGCCCAGTTCATAGATGTCTTTGACCTTGACTTGGACTTAGACCCTTTTTCTTTACCCTTATTTCTTTTTTTCACCATAAGGATAGAAGAATTGGTATTTTTCATATCCTTATCACCTTGGAGAATCAAATCTAAAAGGTTTGGGAGTAACTTTATCATATTTTTCATGTTGTAATTGACAATTAAAGTTGAAAATTTAGGTGTTAAAGAGGAAAGAATGAGATCCTTTTCTAGTTCTTGGTTCAATTTGAACAAAAGGAATTCAAGCCTCTCAATGTACCTGATCATCTTGAGTACATGAGGTACCTCTTGATTTCCTTTTTCTAGCATTCACCTATAAAGGGAACTAGAAATATATCACCTTTCTTGCATTTCTCTCTCATGCTATAATTCTTGGAGATGAGAAATCATTTTTTAGTAATCCTCATCCTCATACATTTTATACAATTGATTACACATGGATGAAAACATGATGCACTGAACATCTAGTGCATCATCATCATGATTTTTCCGTATATCATTTTTCTCCTTGCTTTCTCCATGAGGAGGCTTAGTAGGAAATTAGGATTCCAACACATAAAGATTCCTTTCTTGGCATAGTACTATGCACAAGAGCCTATACAACTCCTTGAAGTTATTACTGGCCAGGATATGTTCTTTATACAAAATAGATCATAGTGATCATTTACTTGTGGTGTTGGTGATTTACATTTCAGATCTATAACAAATAAATTTTAACAATTGGTACTTTATCTTGATTACCTTTTAGACATTTATGATTAATTAATTATTATATCATTTTAAATCTCTCCCATTATTTTATCAAACATCAATATCCCTCACTATTAGATTAATAATATTCTATTTGTTGAGTATTCTAGTGGAAAGGATCCTTGAAACTACTAATCATAGTCTACAAGCTTTGGTTACCCCATTATTTAGAGAGTTTCTAGGTAGGCATTAGGCTGTCCAATTGCTTAAACTAGCAGATCCTTGAATTGTTGAGTAAAGTGAGAGCTTTTGGAATTTTAACTTAATTCACCAAACAAATTTCCTATAAAATGATAGTAAGATAACTGTGGATAATTCTTTACTACCACTTTTAGTCAAGCAACCATTTATACTTATAGGAACTCCCCAGTAGTAGGAGGCACTCTCAACTTTGAATGATGAGCACCCCTAACACATTTTTTTCTCAAATTTGAGTAATGTAAGGCTTTAAGACTTGACATATCTTTGAGGGATTTTAAAATTTCTTTTAAAATTTAATCCATTTCTATATAATATGTTCAAACTTGGTTGTCGTGTTCACAATTGAACATGCAATAGAAAATATTCATCGCATCTTTATACATTTTATCTTGTTTCTTATTTTATGTGATCAAGAAATAATCATGTACTTGCATAAAACAATAAAAAATGCATAAAGTAAAAAAATTCAATCCAACTAATCTTGAGAATCTAATTATAATTGATCCAAAATAGATTAATCTTGACTTAGGGGGTTCCATACCTGATTTTACTTCTAACTCATTTCATAGATTGCCCGAGTGCAATGTACTCACTTCTATTCTAGATTACCTCTTCAAATTGGCGAGGTTTTCATCTTATAATGTCATCATCTATTTACAAATATACTCGCATGTAGACGAGGGGGGTCTAGGGTTAAAATGTATAATAGGTGCATTGGATGTGCATAACCTTATAAATATATGATTTAAAATAAGATGATATACTGACCGTCATTTAACTACTTAATTATTACAATCATCACATACAATTAATATATAATTAAATTATTAAAAACTAGACATGCACAGGTTGATCACTAACTCAAAACCAATTGGTATAAAAATAATGAACAATAAAATTAAACTGCGATAAATTAAATGAATTTAAATAAATTCAAATAATTTATTTTATTGGTTCTAGCTTTAATTTAATTTTAAATTCAAAATTAAATTTATCCATTAATTTAATTTAACTATAAAATTAAATTAATGTTTTATATTCTTAAAATTTTAAACCAAAACTAATTTTAATTAATTTAATTTAAAACACTAAAATTAAATCAATATTTTTTTTAAAACTATTAATATTAATCATATCCAAAAACCCTACAATGGACCTTATTGGATTGAGACGTAGAACCATCATCCCATTTGGGCCTAGAAAACCATGTACAAGGATATCCTAGCCTAGGAAGGCCTCATCAGACCTGCTTCAGGTCGGGAAGACCTACCCCGACTCTTTTTTGGGGAAAATCAGGTTTGAAAGGACATGTGTAGCCAGTGGAAAATGATTACCTCACTCATGGGAGGTGTTCGAAAGTGGTGATCCACAGTGTCCCAAGGTCCAGGTCGATGGTGAGACCACATTCGAAGTGGGGGGTGGCATCCCGTGGTGGTTCTCATGGGAGGTGGTGGCGAAAAGGGAACGACGTGGTCTCGTTGGATGAGGGCGGCCACATCCTATCATGGTGGTGGGGAACTCGGGTCAGTAATGGTGATCGGGATGACGGTGGACTAGATCTGCTTGGCTGAACCTTGGGTAGACGGAGGAGAAAATTCCTTGAGACACCATGGACATCAAGGCCTCTTGTGTCAAGGGTGATAGAAGAACCTTGGTTTGGCCGGTGGTAAGGGCGGTGGTCGCACAGGATAGGCCACTGGTGACACATAAAGGAGAGGCAGCTAGTTCCTGGTTTGGGTAGAGAGGAGGGGTTCTTCATACGGGTGTCGACCAAGAGGTAGGGAAGGGGTGGTTCCATGGGTTTTAGCCAAGACTAAGGAGGAGGGGATGGTCTCACTCAGGTAGGGAGGAAGACCCAGTGTCTCGGTCTCCCATCGGTTTTTTATTCCATCCTGTAGGCCCCATAAAGGAAATTAAGGAAACATAAAACTAAATCAAATCCCAAAGTCTTTCTAACAAAGAAATAACTTAAAAAATCCAAGTTTTTTATTTTATTATGAGAAAAATAAAAAACAATATAAAATTATATTATATTTTATTCTTCTCAATAATTAGGTCACCACTAGAAAATACTACATTAATAGGATTCTGGTGAATGTAAGAGAAAAAATAAAATTTTAATAACATGTTCTTCAAAATTTAAAACCTGAAGAAAACATAAATCCATTCAACACATTATTGATCCATTAAATTTTTTTATACTACTATTACTTGGATATTTATAATTGGGTTGACATTTGGTTAGATCCGTTATAACCATTTTAACACCCCTACTAAAATTTAAAGTAATTCAATTTATGTTGACTAAGAAAAACCATGCGTCTCGCTAATACCAATAGAAGGTACTAAGGTGATCAGCCAAAGTAGGTGGGATGAGAATTTAAAATTTTTTGATCACTAGAGTGACATAAACCAGTCATCTCTAGTGATCAGGCCCCATTACTATATGAGGATTCCTTATGGTTTAATCAAAGCACAAATATAAAACAAATGAATACTTCGTTCTAATTTTATGCATGCATGCTTGTCATAGGTTTACAATGTTTTTTCTCAAAGGATCTAACTTCGAATCCCTTTATATCATCTACACAATATTCTCAAATATGTGCATGTTCTATATGTCAAAATATGAGTGCTAGAACAGAACTATAATGACCACTTCGATGCAATGACGATCACCATAATCCACAATCCTCTATTCGAGAAGACAAACTTAGATCACTTGCTTGATTGAGAGATTCTCTCTCTATAAATCAAGAGGATAGAGAATATATGAATTACAAAAAATGAATAATCATTATGGGAATAGATTCTATCCACTTATATAGTGGAGATCTATAATACATGATTTGGGTTCCCAACCCCCGTGTAATAAACATACACTAAATAAGTATTATAAATAATTATTTATGACAAACTAAACTATTCCATAAATTTTATTTATATTTTATCACTTACCTATAATATATATTAAATATATATTATGAGATAATTATAATCCATTAACTCAACTCGCATCTCTTGATAATATTAAATGAACCTATAATATTATTCTAATATTCATTTGTCTAATATTAATCCTTGTATTTACTTAATTACTTGAAAATAAATGTAATAAAAAAATTCAGACAAATTATTATTTACATGAATAATAATGAATTTATTTATTTATTGGTGATTTATAGAACTTGGATAATACTCAGACCCCATGGTGGGACCCACAAAGTCCTATAATTCATATTCAACAGAATATGTTAGATTATTAAAGTGATATTGTGTGTGACCCTCTGGGTCCTTATCTCAATAGTAGTGAATAATATTCACAGACCAAGAGCAAGGTCTAGCAACCCATTGAGGACCCTAAAGAGATAAGTAAAAGTCAAAGCGACAACTACCAACCTACGAACACACGTTTTGTAATATAATCTCTTTGTCCCTGATATATTATAAAGTAGTATGAACACTTGTGTCATCATACTTTTCTTAATTTATTATTTTTTTGATATAACTAGACAGACATACCTTTAGCTACCATGGAAAAAGATTTATAAAGGTACTAACATCATGATCAACCAGGCCTAAGATATCTCTTCCTCAACTCAGAAGCGAGAAATCATATCTTGATCATTCAACCACTGGAATGACACCAATGACATACCCGACACAAACTAACTCAAACTGACTTTATTGTCATGATTTTTAATTTTTATCAAAGTAAATAATAAAATGAAATACATTCATAATGATCTCAATTCAAGAGACTAATACACATGTCTGTAGATAAGAAAAACTAATGACACCCAAAACATGTGGTGTTCCTATTGGTGGGTCTATCCTTATGATCTCAATTACTAGAGATCACCAAGTGAAAGATTCATGAGAATAAGTTTCAATGATTATGTTCCCCCAACACCTAATAGTCTCCCATCATATGTGTCCTATTAACATGATGTATCTGAACCATAGTACATCACTTCAAGATTACTATCATAGTATCTAAAGGTTCTCATTATATCCTGGGATCTGCTATAAACTTTTAATACAACATTTAATCTTGGGATATTACCATAAATGTATTGGACACAGAAGTATCAACATTATTATGGCAAAACAAACCCATGTATATATATCAAACTGTATACATGTAGTGGTAATCAAAGTACATCACAAGTTGGGTCTAGGGTACCTACTTACAATAGTTGGTGACATACAATAAGGAGGAATCAATATCAGTTTTTCCCTAAGAATAATTTCAATATAAAACTAAATTCCTATATCTGGAAGAATATCTATGAACTCATATCGGAAATATCAAGATAACGATCCACCACTAGAGGAATAATAGAGGGGGTTACTATTTATTCTGCTATAATATCCAATCCTTGTACATGTATTGTGATCAATATAAACTAACTCAAGTCTGGTACCATCCTCCCTACTTTAAGGTCACACTCACTATTTAACATGAACATGTCTCTTCTATATGTGGTGAAAGATACACATCTCTGATAATAATTGATATGAGCTTGAAGTATAGTTAACCAGTCTATCCCAATGATCACATCAAAACTGGTCATCTCTAATATTATGAAGTCTAATTAATTTCCATATTCAATAAATACCATGTTACATTCATGAAATTACCAAATATGGTCCACTTTTATTCACAAAGGTGTTTCAAGATAGAGTAAATTAGAAGAGAACTTAATTGGTAAATCTTGTAAAATAATGACTTGATAAGATATAAAATAATATTAAGATATTGTATAAAAGAAGTAGTATATAGATTATTGGTAATCAAGAATATACCTATAACTATAGAAGGTCCCTCTCCTATGGTGATTGGAACATCATCCATGGAATAAATCCTATTTGTATCTCAAGAACGACTCTGATGATTCACTAATATGGATGGTTCTTGAATCTGTTACTACCGAGGATCCCTGCTTTCACCCTGACTTATACTCCTAAAATATGGACATGAATTCTTAGAAAAAAATCACTATAGATGAACCATATTACTACATTAATGATATTTATTAGGTGGCTTCATGCACAACAAACTAAATGTCCCTTTCATCTACAGTTGTAGCACCAAATCGAACCTCCTCCAATAGATATTGTAGAGGAATACCTAATCATCTCCATCTATATTCCACCCAACTACACCTTCTCATCCTTCATATTCCTATTAAAAAAATAGGCACCAATTTTCTCATTATGAAATCTAGTCATCAATGTGCTATAAAGAGGTAGAAAACATATAAACATGTCCTCCTCTATCCCCTTCTAAAAGTCAGGGCCTTACGAAGCACCTAAGTATATGTCATCAGATTAAAGCCCCTAACCTATGATTTTAGCTATGGAAGATGAACTATCTTTAATTCATACCCTTATTCACCTCATTCTTAGACATAAGAGGAGATAAACATAGTAACTATGTAAATTGAGTTGAGTATATAAAAACTGACATTGATCCCTCTATAATCTTCATAAAATCATGAACCCAGTCTAGATTTAGCATGTTAGAAAAAAAATTCTCATAGAATATATCCTTGAAGTCCTACCATGTACGACTCTCACACCTTCCTCTCTATGCCATAACCCCCACCACCACCTGGAAGGTCCCTGAAGAATTAAATCTATAAGCTTCAGCTTTCTAACCCAAATTGTATCCACCAGGTCAAAGGATCCCTCAATAATATCAATCCAATCCTCAAAATCCATAGGACCATTGGTTACCTAGAATGAAGGTGGATACTAGAGATGAAAATCCAAATAATAGTTGACCATCACCCTCCGTGATACTCCACATTGATCAGGAATAATCTACAAGACTCCAGGTTGGGGTGAATTTACAACCTAAACCATTGGAGCTAGTATAGGAGTATACTTACGTGTATCCACCTGAATATCCTATATTGTAATGAGTGTATCATCATGATAAGGATAAATATGGTATCTATGAGGATTCATATTTATAAAATTCTAAATGAACATTTAGAACACCTATAATCACTTTCTTATAAGAAAAAAATTAGCATTTATAAGACACACATAAGGGATTCCTATAGAAGACCAATCCTAGAAGATATGCACACATCGTATAACCCTCCAAGATCTACCCAAGGATCAATATTAGTCCTCCATACCCACATGCTATTCACAATCATATATCTAACACACAAAAAATATTCAAGTTCAACTAACTAATTCCAAATGGATATATCACAATGGCAGAGAATAAATATCAAGACATTAAATTAAAGAACTACAATACATCACACAATAGGTATATATATGGAATGTGATCCTACATTCCTACATGTGATGCATGTATGTAACAAAATCCCATAAAACTATAAAAAAAAAATCCCATCACTGATAACTCAAAGGTTCATCAAACATGATCGGGATAGGCACATGGAAACTCCTCCACTCAAGTTCCACAAAGATTATCTCCTTCCTACGATAACCCCAAATGAAAATAAAGGAATAATTTATCCTTTAATAATATTTTTAACACCTATAACTGAATCACTGGATTTGAGATGAACTATCACATTACCATATACACGCCTCCCTGTACGATAAAGGCTGCCGACTCTGAGTGAGGGTTTAATATAACATGGGGACACTATAACCTCCATAAACATAACTATTATATGTTAGTAAAAAAATAAGCCCAAAAAATTGCATAGTAGAAGAATAACATGAATAAGTTCTATAAGATATTTCATTCCAAGTCATACAAAAGTAATCAACAAACCCTAATGGGATATGCCAACTAGTATAACAATATTACTAGAAATAAAAATATATAATTGTGCAAGGGAAATCATTGAGGTTCTATCTTGGTACCACCTCTATCCTCCAGCTCCAAGATCCTCAGTATCCAATCACATGGACCTTTCCCTTCACTAGATCCCTATTCATGAAGTCTGCATACACAACAAGATGCCCATATAGGGTGTGATTATAAACCTCGTAGGATACTACCAATGAATCCGTAACATAAGTGCACACATATATGGAAGTGTATGATATGGTGTAAAGTAAATGTGCACCTAAGCATACAATCTACTATATATTAGGTGATAATGTGCTAACCAAGCCTCTATGAACCCCATTAATACCTTATTTAGTACCATTCCAAAATAATTTCATAAGTGTCATCACATGCCTTATATCACAACAAGTAACTCTGCCCACCTTTAAGGAAAATTCACATTCCACCTTTGATGAGAAACTACATGGCCACCTTTAAGGGAATGTTCCTACCATGTCACATGACTATCTACTTTACTTTGATGGTATGTGTGCATTTAATGCCTTAGCAATAGAATATCTCCTATATGTAAGTTCATTGCCCATCGATAGGTTATATCAGCATAAATGGATACTCTTTAAATGGAATATGGTGTTCCCTTGGGCTAAACATGCCAAGATAAGGTGATACCCATCCTACACAGATCCATTTACCATGATTCATGTTACCCAAAATCCCCATCTAATGAGTCGACTTAATCTATCAGGGAAACTTTTCAACATAATAACTAAAACATAGATTCCAATGGATATTCACAATTCCAAATGTAAGGAATAACATAGTAAGTAATATTATATTCATCACAACAAGAGATTCCATAATATATAAAATATGATTCAATCAATACACAACATGGCAAGGAATACACAATTTATCTTACTAGGGTCACATAGTCTACTCTATGTATGTTAATAATACCAATAAATCATTGGTCTCTACCTTAGGCATAAACAAAAAATAAACATGAAAAAATCTAAATGATGGCCTATGATGGTAAATAATTTCTACCTTTAGTGTGTTGATGCTGAATTCTAATATCTATCAAGGAACGACACCTGGTTCATGATCACATGAAACTTTACACTAGAAAAAGACCCAAATCATCATTATTGTGTCACTAGATTTATAATTATATTAATAGGTATTGTGAAGATATTAAATCCATAAAAACCTACCAAAAGGGAAACACTTTCATTGGTAGATATAGGATTGATCAAGGAGAGGCCACTGAAATTCGATATCCAACACTGATATATCAAAATAGAATGAATTATCCATTAGATCTAGGTATAGATCCATATATCTATCCAAAATGGATTATATCTATGATAAAATATAAATAAATAAGGATAATTTATCTAATAAAGGATGGATCTAACTTAAAATGATGCCTGATATCGATCTAGACTTCAAGATTACTTGGAGAGAAGAAGGGAATGCTTATAGAATCGTGGGAAAGCTCTCCAAGGGGTTTTTTCACATTATATCTGGAATTAGGATGGGATTATATAAATAATTGTACTAGTACAAAATGATGAAAATAACATTAATTGTGGGTATTTCTGGGCACCACTGGTGGGATGGTGCCTGGACACTGGCTGACCAGTGTGCATTGACGGATTCCATACATTATGACTTATCCACTAGAAGGAAAATGGATTAGCATTGGGTGGATTTTGGGTTATATAAAAAATAATACCATCTATCAGCACTGCTGGCTGGTCAGTGGATAACCACCAGAGATCCGTTGGCCTTGTTTTAACCACCGTGCATCCCAAAAGCCTCTTTCCTTTAGAGAACTCACCCACACGACCATTTTCCCCTTAAATCGCAACTCTAAATGAAAAAAGAAATATATGTTAAAATGAAAATAAATTCAACCCTTTAAAGAAGAGAATTTCACAAATATGGTTTCCACTCTCCTTGATGTCAAAATAAGAGACAAAACTGAGTGATGTAGTGCCTCAAAGGATAGACACTCCCCCTTTACATGAGACTTATCTGGGTGGAATATTATATTAAATTAAACATAAACCCAACCTAGAAATGTTTCCAAAATCAAATCAACTGGTACCAAATCACATGGAGGAAAAAAAATACAAAAAGACAATCAATCAAGGAAAATAACATTCCAAAATTACATTCCTTTTAAAATTACCACATTCTTGAAAGAATCAGGAAACTTTTTATAGAAATACACATGATTTTTAAAACACCTAAAAATTTGGAAAAACTTCACTGCATTAAAAAAATCAATTCTCCAAGGTAATTCCAAAAACATTTAACCTAGATTTAAAACAAAAACTACTTTACAAAACAAGGAACCCACACAATATTTCCAAATATAACTCTTTAAAACTTTAAAATAAATTTTCCATTCCATTTTCATTAAATGAAAACAACAAATTTTTATAACACTCCCCAAGGGGTTAAAAATCCCTTTACAATTAAATACCCTCCTGTTTTTAAAACAAAAACACCTTTTGGATTTCACAAAAAAATCAACCAATTCAAAACAAAAATGAGTCTTGAAGTTTTTTTTGAAAAAACCAACTCCATTTTACAAATGAACATGAAGGAATAATTTTTAATCCAAATATTTTTATGAAATCCAAACCCATTTTATAAAAAATTTACAAGGATCCTTTGAAAATAAAAAATCACTTTTTATAAAATTCTCATTATTCACACAAAAAACAATTTACACAACAACCACACTAAATTAGTAACACAAAAATTTCTACAAAAATTTAATCCGTATAATCAAAATATCACATAACCCAATTTATTTTTTCCCACTACTAAAAATTCCTCAAGGTAGTTCTAAAAAAAATTAAACAGGATTCATAATCTTGATTGAATCAACTATATAGTTTTATGGGCCATGGGATAGTCATGAAAAAATCCCTGTGATGTCTTTAAGATCAAGAATTTTTCTAGTACCCATTTTATTAGGCTCTATAAACCAACCTCACACCACTGATACACTTTCCTTTCTCATCCTAAAATCCAACCTAACCACCAAGTTAACTCACACTATTCCAAATATGATCAAGACATTATCAATGTTAAATTAAACACAATTCTTAATTTGAAATTCAAACCCCACTTCCCATGGAAACTCAGGCATCATCATAAAGGGTAGTTAGTAGGAACCCCCTCATGACTAACATCTTTAGTCTTAAAGATAATAATAGATAAAATTTACCACAACAACCCCAAATAAAAAGATAATTAATCACAAATAATTTTGGTCCCTACTGATAAATCTAGCATCAAGTACCATTTTTAACAAATTTTCCCAAGTATTATATCTGAATTGGCACCTGAACCAGGCTTCCACTAGCCTAAAGTAAATTCTTGATCCCCACGGGATGGTAACAAGTGCTTGGGGATCTTGAAACACACTTTTGGAATTATTTCTCTCATAAAACCAATATAAAATAAATAAAAATTTAAAATTATAAATAAACCATGCAAACATAGCTTAATAAATGAACATCCATATAAGGATAAATAAGTTCAATTAATACAAATCAGAATCAAAGACATAAACTTCCTATTCTAAAAGGTTGATATAAAATTCAAAAATAAAAATAAAATGGAAAAGAAAATTGAAAAAATATAACAAAACCACAAGTAACCCCCAACTACTCGGCATATCCCACCATCCATCCATGGACAAATCCAAAAAAAAATAAAAATAAAACATATTTGGAAATCAAAGAACTAACAAAGATATATATAGGCATGATCTAAAGAACCCAGAAGTTCTCTACCCCCTGATACTATGGAAATACATTTTTAACATAGATCCTATAATTATAATTTGAAGATAAGGAATAAAATATAGATTTAATATGATTTATAAAACAAGTACAATAACATTCAACTTACACAATTATAAAAAAAACACCCATTTTTTTAAACAAAAAAACAAGGATGTATAAAAATTTTAAATAAATAATTTCATACCAAGTAAAGAGGGCCTTTAAAATCATAGAAATAAATACAAAACAACATTTATACATCTTTATAAACATTTACTAAAATATCATTTTTTATAAACAACTTCATAGAAAAAACCTTTTCTTAAGACCTATTTAAGAAATTACTAAACCATTTTACTATTTAAATCACACTTTAAAACCATTTTAAAAACTTCCCACTTGAAAGTAAACCAAAACACTCTCAAGGTGATAAAAAAATTACACATAGGCACCAAGGAATCAAGGAAACACAATCTAAGAAAATAACCAAAAAATGGTACCAAAAATCAAAAAAACAAGGGGATTATAAATGATCCATAAAATAAAATCCTCTAAAGTGTTTTGAGAAAGATGTAAGCATCATGGGAAACATACTAATCTTAGGTAATAAATACCTAAACTAGAGATAAGGAACCTAGGTGGGTACAAATGATACTATCCATGTCCCAAGTCATCATATTTTATTATCTAAAAATAAAACTCCCAAGATCTCCCTAGATACCATAGGACACAATGGTTTCACTATCTCACATGACCCACTATCCTCTTCACTCATAACTGACTTGGTTTATCCAAGAAACTTTTCTTAGTTAGCACAATACTACACACTAGGGTTTTCTCTAATATAGGATACCTAATATCTTCCTTAAACTCCTATAAAAATTTAAACTAAGTTGAGAACATATCAACATTTACACGAATCAAATATAAAACATTTGAAAATAACTTAAACCTTACCTAATACACCCTTGTAACAAAAAACACTTTTCACATCCATTTATAAGAACCAAAATATGTAAAACTATATAAAACATTTCCCTAATGGGGTCATAATAGAAAATGATCACAAACCATCATGGGAACAACAATCACATGGGGATCAATTGATGGCCTCACACATTTATAAAAAACATCACTTAATGTGCCAATCGGTCTTTCACTAAAGTTCTCTGGATGTTAATGCATTTTCACACCATTTGAAAACCATATTACAAATGTCCTTTGGAAATAATTTATCAAACCAAACATGAATTTAACATTAACAAACAGACCAATTTCTATAAATTCCTTAATAAAAATACCATATCCATTTATTTTAAAAATAAATAAGTTCTAAGAAACCTTCTTTGAAACTACACACCTCCTTGAAAATATTTCAATATAGTACAAGACCCAATGGTATCAATATAATTTAAAAAGAGTAAAGGTTAACTCCCTTTATTTTTTAGTAATTCCTTTAAATGATCATAATCTCTTTTTAAAGACAAAACCAATGTCAAAAAATACTTTGAAACATTTAAATTCCTTTAGGAATTCCACATAGTAATTTTAACAAACACTTAGAATGAAACATAAGTCTATAAAAATATTTAAATAATTTAAAAGTCAATTGAAAACAAAAAATGAACACCATAGGATTATAATTTTCATAATAAAGTATTTAAAAACACTTTAATCATTTAAAAAGAGATAGTCAGGATTTTTCACAAGAACTTGTCATGTGACACGTCCATGACAAGTGCACAGACCATTTGAAAACAATTTTAAGCGTAATATGAGCATACAAAATTCCTCCAATTTCATAAGAGAGTATAAAATAACATACAATAATTTTATAACATGCATTACAATGTCGTTCTAAATAAACTCTAACATCCTAACGTGAAAAACCAACAAAAACTCATCACCTTCAATAATGAATGCACAACCGAGCCAAGAGACAACATTCTCAACCCTATAAAAACCAAATTTACAACTTTAGAACCTTTATTAATCTTAATTCAAAGATGAATAGTGGTTAGGGTATATGAGATTAAATAAAAACTGAGAGAGAGGTAAAGGGAAGAAGAGAGGATAATAATGTAGGAATAAATATCTTAGATTCCATTTTAAATCAAGAAGGAGGATCCTAAATATTTAAGTTAGAGGGGATGATATCCCCATACATGCCTTATGATTCATATGAGATAGAGAAAGATAAGAGAGGAAAAAATAATAAATTACAAAGGTAAAAATGGAATTTTAATATTTTAATGAAACTTGAGAAGGCCTATGGTTTTGTCATAGGGTTTTACAAATTATGTATAACATCCCACCCATGGTTAGTGACCACTATGTGTTTCCCAGACTAGAGGGGTCACCAATGGGACCTCAAAAATACCTCCCTATATGTTAGAGGCTTCCAACTAGTAGTGGGGGGTCTAAAGTGTTACCGTGGAGATACTATGCCCCAATATCAGAGTGTACAATAATAGAGAAAATGAACCAAAAACTATCCATAATTAATAAACATCAGAGTATGTGGAATTAATAAACAAGAATAAAAATAGTAATAATGAATTCAAAATCAAACACTCCTAAAGACTCATAGTCATACATAATGAATAATTTCCAACCTATTCGATCACATATACAAAATAAAATAAAGAATAAAATAAAGGATACTATACTACTATCCCTGATCCCCGCCTCATCCTGATATCCAATCCCATATAAGTTACTATAACACCCCGTATGATAAAAAATCCATAATAACATGATTTATAACAGGGATTTAAATTTCATACACTTTTATGATATTTTAGGTTTATATTTTTAGATAATGAGGAAATACATTACATAAAAAAGTGGATACTTCCAAGCATTGTACATATCCCCCCAAAAAATAGGGTATTAAGTTTACACCTCTATTTCATTCAAGAAACTTTAGCTTCATTTAATAAAAATAATCATTGAAAAAATCTGACCTTATTATAGTTCTTCCACAAATTTTGATTTAGTGAAAAACATTTGAAAATGTGGGATGAAAAAAATAAAGCTCTGTGAGGGATATAAAAATAACATAAACCCATTATTCTAGTGTAAAACATGAAAACCCATGAAAATGGTAACTGTTATCACAATAAAACTTTGAGAACATAATAAAACATATCCACATAGTAAAATCAGTATTTTCTCAAATAAAACCTTTGAAATCCATTATAAATCTTAGAAACACCATGAATACATTATTAGGAACATGATAACTCATGAAAAACTTTCCTTTAAAAATAAACCTTTTACCTTTAAAAGTTCATAAAATTTCCTTATCGCATGAAATATTTTTTTGAAAACTCTTAAAAAGGATGAAAAAGGTATCTTGGAGCATCATATTCATAACCATTGTTCACTTTTTTAACCCATAAAATAATAAATCATTCCCAATTAATTTCATACGAGTAACCTACTTGGTTATCCCCCTAATTTTTTCCTTCGAAGACTAAATCATTTTCCAATGAATTGGAGATCTATATCAGTCTCACCCTCCATCATATATAATTCACAAGTAGCATATTATGAAGGAAAAATTTATAATATTTCACTTTTTCATCATCAAAACTTTTAAATATCATTTTAAAACATAAGAAAAGAACTTTCCATTTTCATATGATAATAACAAGAAATATCTTTTTTCCTTTTAAAAAATATTAAAAATGAAAAACTCCCAAAAGTTTAGGAATATGATCTTATTTAAATAACCATAAAAAATTGTAGATGAATATTGAAAATAAATAATGACAATAACGGTGAGAAAGGGTGGTGTAATGTCCTAAAATGTCTTACAATGAACTGTAACTTGATCAGTGCACCACATAATCAGAGGCACGCCTCCCCATACCCCAGAGGCTATTGAATAGTAGTTATGTTCAAGGGTGTGACTATAGGGAGACTATAACCCACATCATAGTGTACAATCATAAATACATAACCAATAATCATGAATAACAAAGTGTGTAGAAGGAATAAATAATATAAACATGATATAATAAAATGGAATGTAATATAAACATGATATAATAAAATATAATGTAGTCATACAGGTTGGAAATGCTGATCACCCATTAGGCCAATAAGATATACAAAATAAATAAAAAAAATAAATAATACTAGAAAAGAGGTCTTATCCCAACTCTAGGCCTCACTTCTAATATCTTAACCCCCCTCGATCCCCTCTATCTCGAACGCATTACGCTAGGCCTCAACCCAACCTGTACCTGAAACCATGTGATTGTTTTATTAGGTACCCAAGTTTAGTGGAGACCTAAGTAGGGTGAAAGTAAGAAATTTAGTAGAGAACCACCAAAATGGTCTTGTATGTAACCAGAAATGTAGTGATATGTGAATGTGACATGAGAAACTATAAACAATAGATAAAAAACAGGAAATAAATAAATAAAAAACCATCATTAATCCTCAGGTTTGTGACCTTGATCAATAATACCTACTTTAGCCAGTGTGGGGTATCATTGAGAACATCATGATATTATGTCAAACATATAAATACTATATCATAGGGAATAAACCAAGAATTCCTAATACTCAATATTAAATGAAAAAAAATCATTATGAATAGAACAATAAATAGATCCCAGATGTCCTGCCCATCTCTCAAAATTCCAGGTGTAATTAATGGATTGAATATGATTCCCAGGAATCATGGGAAATCACTAAATTAGAATCATCTCTATGTAAACATTCCAAACAACTAGATCCTAGGCATCCTAATCAGGAGCACATAATGTCACCCAACTTTAATGAAAATATCCTAGGGGTGAAATAGGATTCTCATCATAATAATAGTTATCCAAATCCCAATGTAACACCCCAATATTTTTCAAATAAATTTAATATTTAATGCATTAAAAACCGAGTCTCTAAAAACACCACTTTGTTATAACCTAGCTTATAAACATAATTTTATCACCTATTTGATTTGAATTTCAAAAAAATGACATACACAGTTGCATTTAGTAAGATATTTAGAGTCTGATAAGGCGGACTTATTTTTTGGTTAATATTAATATACCCTTATAAATAGTAATATTAATAGTAATATAAAACTTATGCATATTAAATCATATAATTGTTTTATCTTTATAATGTTATAAGATAATGAGATATTGATTAATTTTTCAATGAGATGTAAAATGAATTATAGTTTTAAAATTGTTATTTTTTTAATAAATTATGTTTTTATTTATAAATTAAATTAATCAAATTTATAAAATTATTTTCAAAAATGGAGTTTATTTTTTAATTTTACATGTCAAAAAATGTTTAGGGTGAATTTTTGGTATTTTTCTGAAATACTTTAATTTTTGATGAATAATAAAATAGGGTAATTTACGGTATATTTACATTATCAGTTAAAATAACTATTACTATCATTATGGATAATGTAAGAACACTTATAACTCATATGAACTTATTAACATTATAGTTCACATGAATCAACACTATTGGTTGTCTTGAGATAAATAATACAATAATGAATAAGATATTCACAAATCACCCCTGTCCTCCACTACAAACCCTCCCCCACTCCATCTTTCTTCACTCCTCTAAATCCTTATTCCTTTTCTAAATTCAGCTCAAATATCCTCTAGATATCCTCCCCTACATCCATCATCCCTTGGTCTCATAAAAATACCAAAACCTCTCCCCTAAAGAGGCTCTCAAGGAAGATTACTTCAAGAGGTAAATTCCTCTTTTCATTTCTTTTATTTTAGGTTCTTTTCTTTTCTTTTTCTTTCCTCACCTCCTTTCAACCAAATTTTGTGATGAATCTAGTACCTTAAATTTACTGTAATTTTTTTATGATAAAGGAATAATTATTCATCATCTATCTTTTCCCCTTATTTTATACTAGAAATGAAAACACCATCCGAGATGTGTTAATTTATCACATTCAAGGACGATGGGTTTTCAATTTCTCTTAGCATCTTCAATTCTGGTCATTAAACCATTTTTATGGTTGTAAAAGACTATAATATATGTATTATACCTTATTTAATATTTTGGAATCATTTTTTAAAAATGATATTAATTTATGAATCAAAACGAGTTCGTTGTGATAAAAAACCGCCAATTAACCCAAAAAATTGTCATTAAAGTATAATATAATGATTCATCTTCACCCCAATAACCAAATTATTTTTTAACCATGTAATATTATGGTTGTTAAATAATAACATAAAACTTATATTTTGGACAACCATTATCATTATACATGTTTATCCGTACATGAATATAAGTAAACTCATCATGAAAACTAAGGAAGAAAACACTCCCAAACAATGAAATTTAATATCTCAACCCATCAAAAGACCATGAATAAACCTAATAAGGTTATAATTAATAAATTAAATATAGGGTAGGTTATGTAATTATTAAATAATGAACCTAAATTTGATTATTCATGTCATTAAGATCAAGGAAGGAACACCTTCAGACTTAAGGTAAGGGTTTTCTACCCAAACCTTCATTTTCATTCGAGTTACTCTTATTCTATAATTACCTCAATTAAGTTCTTATTTATTCATATTTACTCCTAATATATTCTGTGTGGATGTTCTATATATGTGTACCAACCTGAATCCTACTTTCATTTATGTAGATTCAAATGTTTTAAAAGGATATTTCAAAAAATTCTTCTCGAAATACAAGCCAAATTCAAGGGAATTTCTCAAATTATTACCTACTTTCAAGGACACTATATAATATGTTTTTAGTGATCATTATCCTTATAAAAACACTAATTTTATTATGAAAATACTATCTTACTTCACTTTTGGTTTTATACAAAGTATTTTCCAAAGGAAATCTTATTTTCAAAGAAAAAGATTATTTATCTCAAAAATTACTCGATGATTTTATAAGAGTATCTTCATCTGTTTCAACACTGTTGTTGATTATTATCTATTATTAGGATTAGTATTTTATGATATCATATACCATATTTATTTTAATAGTTTATTATTAGTTTTAATTTGGATGTGTAATCTTAAAACTATTCACAAATTTACTTTTAATGGTTAGTGTTTGTGATTAATGTTCGAGGAATGTTATTGATATTTCATATAGTAGTTTCAATATGAATTTACGTGTTGTTTATGTTTATCCCAATTCATATGAGGAATTAATTGGACTTAGTAAGTGTTTGGTGGCGCCCACTATATCCCCTCTGTGAATCAGTAGGTCTCGTGAGATAAACTAGGTCTTGACACAAGGCCTTGAAAAAATAGTTATTTATGGTCCTAGAACGAGGCCTTGATGGTATGTTTAGGATGTCCCACATTATGAATTCCATCATTATGAAAATAGTATTTATAGTTTATGTGGTTATTAAACTAGTATAATACCCATGATTATATTTAATTATGGCATTATTTATTTATCTCTTATTCCTGCCATATTATGTTCAAGTTTATTTTTTGAAAGGCATGTGTTTTTAGTTGTTCGCCTTGACTAATGTTTATTTTTATGATATACTTCATTGTATTGATTACCCTTACTGATAATTTGAGATCAACCCTTTCTTATGTTTTATTTTTCCAAGAATTTGAATGTAATGCCATGACCCTAGTTACCCAGAGTCGGTGCAATATTACATAACATTCACATGATCACAGGGGATAAAATCCTGAAATACCAATCAATTTAGTAGCCTTGGATATACTAGATACATACATAAGTTTTACATTACATTATGTAATGCAAACCAACAACATATTTCCTCCTTTGAACACATTCATATCCCTTAGACTATCTCTGTAGGTCAGTCATAATATAGTTTTTCACATCCTGAAAAAAAAACATAGAAATGAGTGAGCTTATATGCTCAGTAAGGATAACAATTTAGAAGAAACTATCACAAATAAGTATAAACATTTAAGTCAATGTATAAGACTTAAACAAAATCCTTTTAAACATAAAATCCAGCATAATATAGAAAAGATAAATCAAATAATTACATTTACTTATTCACATGGATATTCTACTAGTCGAATAATCACATGTAATAACTAATTTAATAAAGAGGGAATGCATAATTCCAGACATCATAACCGCATAGTCAAGGCCTCATGCCAAGAATACAAATAAAGATTTTTTCAAGGCCTTATACCAAGGCACTAGTTTGTCTCATGAGACCTACCGATGCATTGAGAAGCTATAGCGGGCTCCACATGTCACTTACTAAGTCCAATTTATTCCTCATATGAAAATGTTGAAACATAACATAAACATATTTATTAAAACTAGTATATGAAATGTCAATACTTTAACCATAAATCATGAATGATATAAAAATAGCACATTTACTGTCAAACATGTCATAACTCATTCAATACAATATTGAAGACTATATTTATAATAAATCAACCTCAATCAAGAATAATATCTAGTAAAGGATGTTGACATAGTTTAAAATTATTAGTAAAACTCTTTGAGAGAAATATCACTTTTTGTGAAATCATTTAAAAGTCACACATTTATAAAGGAAGTCATTTAAAATATATTTTTGATTAAAAGTGTCCCATACCACTTTGAAATTTTTTAAAGGAATAAAAATTTTAAAACAATAATGCCCATATAAATAAATCCTTAAAATCATTTTGAAAACATGAACATTAATTAAAAATATTTAGAAAAATAAATCTTTAAAACATTTAAATGATGATCTAGTTAAATAGTGCCTTCCATAAAACATAAAAGATTCCTTTTGAATTTTTTTTATAATACATGGAAATGGATGATAAATATGTCCCAAAAAATTATTACACATAAAAAATCTCAGATAATAATGATATTGAGGAATTAACCCTTACCTTGTACTTTCCTTTAGTCGAGGGTACGTTTAACCTCCTCTTCTTCGGGTGCTTACTTTTGATTTGATAAAAAGTGATCCAAATATTGGATTTCTGATAAAAGTATTGACTCTAGGTTGTAGTGAGGGTAGTTGGGAGGATATTTGAGTAGGGTTTTTCCAAGAAAAATGGCTTTAGAGGTGTGAAATTAAGAGAAGTGGAAGTACCCTTTTATAAGAGAGGTGAGGGTCACTTTAGGAAAAGATTGAAATATTATTTTATTATAAAATAATATTCAGATTCTAATGGATAAAAATGGATTTATTTCAAGGATAAGGTGGGTATGGGTATAAAAACTCTAAAAAAATAGATTTTAGATAAGTTTAGGTCACCATATTAACCTTATCTTTTAAATTTAACTCTCAGTTAAATAGTTTAACTTTTACCATGTCTTCTTGTATTTTTATATTAAATGGTTAATAAACATACTATAAAATTACAATAGAACCTAAAGTGGTTAATTAATGACATAAATATCCTTATATAAGTCCTTTGTATAAGCCTTAGATTTTTAGTAATACTATATCATTTAATAAAATTGTATTTGTTTTAAAAACTCTCTTATGTCAATTTTGACACTATTTAGTATTTGGTTTTTGTAAAAATCATAAAAATCTGATTTCTTTAAAAAAAAATACATTTAATAAACCCTAAAACATCATATAAACCTATAAAATTCATGTATGAAATTATAAGTTTCAATTTACATTTATTTTAATATTTATATTATCAATTATTTTAATCTTTCATTAATAAGGTAATTACTGTATCATCATTGTGTTATAACAAAATTTAATTATTTAAGGTATAAAAATTGTAAATAAAATACCATGATTTAGGAAATATTTTTAGCTTTATAATGAATATTTATATTCTAAATTATCTTATGTATAACCCTACATAAAAAATGTTTTAGTTATTAAAATTTGAATTTAACACTTTCAAATCTTCTTTAAATAATAATAAATGTCCTAATCTAATCCAAGTGGATCAAAGAGGATCATTTTTTATTATTAAGGTTTATTTTGGTTGAAATATACTTATCCAATAGAATTATGACATGTGTTAGGGTAATTATAATATCATTTTTAACTTTAATTACCCTATTTACTTTTAACCGTGGTATATAAAATTCAAAAGTTACTATTCACCAAAAAATATTTTCATTTTATTGAACCAAATTTTAATTATTGATGTTGAATATTTATCTCATATTTTTTAAATTTAATTCACATAAGTGGTAAATTTATGTTTTATGAAAATTTTCAAAAGTGCCTAGAAGGTGGGTAAAAGACGTTAAAAGTTCAATAAAATTTTTAATATCTAATCTTATTATAAAATGAATCCAATGAATTAAATTAGACTAATATAGGTACTATATATCTATTTGGACTTTAAAATAAATTTAAATAAAAAATAATAATTATTTAAACAAAAGTCAGTTTTAATCAATAACAGAGTGTTTTTCACTATTCATCAAAAATTTTAAAAGTTTTCATAAAATACCAAAATATCACCCTAAGATAATTTTGATTTTCCAAATTCAAAAATGAATTTTATTTTACCAAATTCAAAACATATAAGTTTCATTAATTAATTTAAAATAAATTCCCATTGTGAAAACCAAAAAGCAAGTTTTTTTAAAACTAAAAACTAATAAAAGATTGACATGTGTTTATATCTAATTTAAATGTAAAATTGTTTATAATGACCTATATTGTATTAAATGATAAAAATATAATCTAATTATACTTCAAAACCATTCAAATTTAAAATTTAATACTATAAATTATTTTGATTAAAAAAGTTGTTTTCAATTAAAATTTAGTATCTTTCACTATTCATAAAAATATGAATGTTATCAGAATAATAACAAAAATTTATCCAAACTAAATTTTTATGTCCTTATTCTACAAAATAAGTTTATTTTGTGAAATTTAATATATAAAAGTGTCAAATATTGTATTTAAAAAGGGTTCACCATTAATAGGCGGTAAAATTGCATTTTTTGAAAAATACTCCTTTTATCTAAGAAATTGAATTTGTTATTATATTATGTCTAAGAAACACATAATATAGATGTTAAAATTATATAGAGTATTCAAAATGAAATTAATAATATTCATAACCACTTTTTAAATGGGTAGATTGGTAAGTTGTGGTGCGCTCGAACTCGATGTTGCGTGTAGCACATGCTATTGAATTACTTTAAAGAGATACTATACTATGAAATCTTGGGGTGTTACATTCTATCCTCCTTAAATAAATTTATTCCTCATAATTTGAAATTGTTCTTTGAAAATAAAAGTTTTAAAAATAGAAAATACCTTTGTGGAAAACGCACATCGGAAATAGGGTTAATAAAATTTAGTCTTAATAAGAGGAAAAATGAAATGAAAAATTAACCACCAAATTAGGAGTAAGAATAAAAGAACATTGGTGGAAATTATAGACACATAATTTGAGGAAAAATGTAAATATTTATAGAAAGTGATTGAGGTCATCAATCACAAACAAGTGAACAATAAAGGGAAAATTGAGGGCCTCAAAGCCATAAATCTATGATGATTTAAAATATCATCAGTTCAACAATACATAAGGTATTAGGATAACACATTTTTAGTTTTTGAGATACTTTCCATAATGTTTAATAATTAATTTCTTCATAGAATAAAAAAAATAATACTTGACAAGTAGAGTTCCATACATTAACTAATTACTACCACATACTCATCTTTATCTCTAAAAGATAATAAAACTGAAAAATATTCTATTAAACCTAATCATATAGGGTTTCAATTTTTTTTATAATTCATCTGTCATAAAATTTAAAAAAAAATACATTGTACAAACCAGGACATCACGTAGGCCAGTGGTAGGTGACGTACCCTTGTCACCCTTCGGTTACGGTTTCAAGTTTCACGACCTTACTGGATGCGATGGGTTGTCACCCGACCTCTGGGTTTTTATTTTTATAACAATAAAGAAATAATCTTAAGAAGTGTTTTAACCTTAAACAATAGTATCCAATGTTCAACTTAATCCATTACAACCATTATAATTATCTAAAATACTTCTGTCCAAACTCACAGTCCAAAATTAATAAGGAAGGTTACATAACATACATGTGAATACCTTCATCGTGTATTATCACAAGACATGGTAATAAACTAAATTACTAGAAAACCATATTTGAATAGGTATGTACTTTTTTATTTCTTCTGTAAAACATAAAATACTGGATATACTTCTTAAATTCAAAAATGTTGTAATCTCCAACAATGATGGAATAAACAAACCATTATTTAGTTCCTAGGTAGTCAATGATATCCAATATATTTTATCCCACTCAATTATCTCTTTTTCCAAAATCATTACCTCAACCTCATGACTATTTTAAGGTTTATCGTTCTATAAACCATATATTTTGTAAAAAATTTAACCTGCTATTGAGTCACTTTTCTTGGTTCCACACAATCTCAAATCCTTAATAAAATAGTACTGCAGTACAATTATTATATACTCTATAATTATTATAACTTGTACATAATTGATACAATACTCAAATTGCACAATTCTTTAATAACAACATAAGAACACTAATCATTCCTATTCATCTGCGGTAGTATCATAACTTGATTATTATCCAATAGTAGTATTTGGGGTATACTATGATGATTGGTACATTGATTCACGTAGTGTCCCAAATCCTTGTAGATGAAGCATTTTACATTTGAAACCTTTTTCTTACCCTTGTAATCACCTACTTGGTGTCATTTTTATCCACACTTAAAACAAACTCCCATTCCCTTTAAGCATTTACCAAGGTGATTCTTTCCACTGTTATCAAATATGAGAAAATCCTTCTTTCCCTTCTTCCCTTTATCCATCTTTCTCTCTACCATCATTTTCTTCTCTTGCTTCCCTTCAAACCCATAGGACTCAGAGAATTATTTACTTATCTTTTTAACACATGATACTATTTATTCATATGATGAGAATATGTGGGAGACTATTTCCATTCTAAATGTTGGCTTAATACCATTAAATATATGATCCTTCTTACTCTTTGGATCATGCATATTACTGGAGTCCTCATTCCTTCTACTGGGCATCATTTCTAAACAATGGAATACACTAGGTTAGTTTATGAATCACAATGCATAATTAGAAACTCATAAAATACATAACATAAATTGAAAAGTTTATGCATATAATTCATAATCATAAAAATGTTTTATTTAAGGAAGTATTTACTCATAAATCCTTCATAATGGTTTGTAAAGAAAATGTGAATTATCCTAAGAATACCCCCCAGAAGTGTCATAACAAAGAGTGCCACAAGGCCTATTGTTGTGTACCATGATACATTGGGTCAATCACAAAACTCCTTGTTGGAGTTTTCACTCCTAGGTACATCTATGCCAAATCCTCCTCTACCTGATCGTATCCAGACAAGGATGTATTTCTTGGAAAATACACAAAATATCTACATTACCAAAATTATCGAAAGTTCTTCTATAGTAATCCTCAAAGCCTATCTTAGGGTAATGTTCTCTAATCAGATTTTTTTATAAATATATCTTCTAAGGTTTGTACTAAACTTCCTCTGATACCAACTGTAACGCCCCGACCCTAATTACCCAGATTCAGTGCAATATTAAATAACATTGCTATGATAACAAGGGATCAAATCCTAAAAGACCGTTCTGTTTATTAGCCTTGGAAGTACGAGAAACATAAATATGTTTTACATTACATTATGAAATGAAAGAGAACAAAATAGTGTCTCCTTTGAACACATTAAAATCCCTTATACTATCCCTGTAGGTCAGTCATAATATACTTCTTCGTATCCTGGGAAAAATAAAACAAAGAAAGAGGTGTTCTCATATGAATAGTAAGGATAACAATATAGCAAAAACTACCATAAATATGCATAAACATTTAAGGTAATGTATAATACTAAAACACAAGCCTTTTAAACATAAAATTCAATATAATATGGCCAAGATAAATAAAATAATTTCATTTACTTATTCACATGGATATTATACTAGTTGAATAGTCACATGTAATAACTGATTTCATAACGAGGGAATGCATAATGCCAGACATCATAACCACATAGTCAAGACCTCGTACCAAGATTACAAATAAAGATTTTGTCAAGGCCTTATTCCAAGACACTAGTTTATCTCATGAGACCTACCAATGCATCGAGGAGCTATAGCGGGCTCCACCCATCACTTACTAAGTCCACTGAATTCCTCATATGAAAATTTTGAAACATAACATAAACATCCGTATTAAAACTAGCATACTAAATGTCAATACTTTAACCATAAATCATGAATGGTATAAAAATAGAAAATTCATAGTCAAACATGTCATAACTCATTCAATACAATATTGAAGACTTTATTTATAATAAATCAACCTCAATTAAGAATAATATCTAGCAAAGGATGTTCACCTAGTTGAAAATGATCAGTAAAAGTCTTTGAGAGAAATATCACTTTTTTGTGAAATCATTTAAGAGTCACACATTTATAAAGGATATAATTTAAAATATATTTTTGAATCAAAGTGTCCCATACCACTTTGAAACTTTTGAAAGGAATTAACATTTTAAAACAATCACTTACATATAAATAAATCCTTAAAATCATTTCGAAAACATGAACATCAATTAAAAAGATTTTGAAAAATAAATCTTTAAAACATTTAAATGATGATCTAGTTAAATAACACCTTCCATAAAACCTAAAATATTCCTTTTGAAAACTTTTTTATGATAAATTGACATGGATGATAAATATTTCCCAAAAATGTCTTACACATAAACAATCTCTGATAATAATGAGATTGAAGAATTAACCCTTACCTTGTACTTTCTTTTAGTCGAGGGTATGTTTAACCTCCTCTTCTTCGGGTGCTTCCTTTTTATTTGCTCAAAAGGGATCGTTAGGTTGGATTTTTGATCAAATTAAGTCTTTTAGGTTTAAGTGAGAGTAGTTGGGAGGATATTGGAGTAGGGGTTTGCTGAGCCAAATGGATTTGGAGGTGTGAAATTAAGAGAAGGGGAAATACCCTTTTATAAGAGAGGTGATGGTCACTTTAGGAAAAACTTGAAATATTATTTTATTAGAAAATAATTTTCAGTGTAAAATGGCTCCAAATTGATTTATTTTTAGGATAAGGTTGGGATGGGTATAAAACCTCTCAACCAATAGGTTTTAGACAAGTTTAGGTCACTATATTAACCTTATCTTTTAGATTTAGCTCTTAGTTAAATAGTTTAACTTTTACCACGTCTTCTTGTATTTTTATATTAAATGGTTAATAAACTTACTATAAAATGCCAAGAGAACCTCAATCGGTTCATTAATGACATATATATCATTATATAATTCCTTTGGCCGAACCTTAGATTTTTAGTAATACTATATAATTTAATAAAATATTATTTGTTTTAAAAAATCATTTATGTCAATTTTGACACTATTTAGTATTTGGTTTTTGTGAAAGTCATAAAAATATTATTTCTTCAAAAAAAAAAATCAACTCTAACATGTCTTATTAACCATGAAAATTTGTGTATGGAATTAGAAGTTTAAATTTACATTTATTTTAATATTTATATTAGAAAGTATTTTAATCTTTCATTAATAAGGTAATTACTGCATCATTATTGTGTCATAAATAAATTTAATTATTTAAGGTCTAAAAATTATAAATAAAATACCATGATGTAGGAAATATTTTTATCTTTATAATTAATATTTATTTTCAAAATTATCTTATGTATAAACCTATATTAAAAATGTTTTAGTTGTTAATATTTGAATTTGACACTTTTAACTCTTCTTTAAATAATAATAAATTTCCTAATCTAATTCAAGTGGATCAAAGTGGATAATTTTTTATTCTTAAGGTTTACCTTGGTCTAAATACACTAATAAAATATAATTAGGACATGTTTTAGGGCAATTATAATATCATTTTTACCTTTAATTACCCTATTTACTTTTAACCGTGGTGAATAAAATTCAAAAGTTACTATTCACTAAAAATTATTTTAATCTTATTGAAACACATTTTACTTACTGATGACTATTTTGTATCTTATAGTTTTAAAATTTAATTCACATAATCCATAAAATTACGTTTTATGAAAATTTTCAAATGTGCCTAGAAGGTAGGTAAAAGACATTAAACGTTCAATAACATTTTAAATATCTAATCTTATTATAAAATGAATCCAATGAATTAAATTGGACTAATATAGGTATTATGTATCTATTTGGACTTTAAAATAAATTTAAATAAAAAATAATAATAATTTATATAAAAGTTGGTTTTAAACAATAATAGAGTGTTTTTCACTATTCATCAAAAATTGAAAGTTTTCAGAAAAATAACAAAAAATCACCCTAATCCAATTTTGATATTAATAATTCAAAAATGAAGTCTATTTTACCAAATTAAAAACATAGAAGTTTCATTAATTAATTTAAAATTAATTCCCATTGTCAAAACTAAAAAATATTTTTTTTAAAAAAGTAAAAACTATCAAAAGATTGACATGTGTTTATGTCCAATTTAAATGTGAAATTAATTATAATGACCTAAATTGTATTAAATGATAAAAATATAATCAAATTATACTTCAAAACCATTCAAATTTATAATTTGACACTATAAATTATTTTGATTAAAAAAATGTTTTCAATTAAAATTTAGTATCTTTCACTATTCATAAAAATATAAAAGTTATCAGAAAAACTCTAAAAATTTATCGAAACTAAATTTTTATGTTCTGCTTCTAAAGAAGTTTATTTTTTTAAATTTAATATATAAAAGTTTCAAATATTGGATTTAAAAAGGGTTCTCCATTAATAGGCGGTAAAATTGCATTTTTTGAAAAATATTTCTTTTATATGAAAAATTGAATTTATTCTTATATTATGTCTAAGAAACACATAATATGGTTGTTAAAATTATATGGAGTATTAAAAATGAAGTTAATACTATTCATAACCACTTTTTGAATGGGAATATTGGTAAGTCATGGTGCGCTCGAACTCGGTGTTGCGTGTAGCACAAGCTATTGAATTACTTTAAAGAGATAATGTACTATGAAATCTTGGTGTGTTACAGTAAAGAAGTGTTTTATGAATGAACTACAGGATAAACCTAAGAGATATGAATGTTTTAAAGCAATTTCTATGTTTTATTTCATTTCAAGTTGTAATGTTTAACTTATGTATGTATCTTGTTTTGAAATCTACCAAAATAATCAGTCCTTTAAGATGTATATTGCTTATTTATATGCCAGTTTAATAAAATAAGGAACTGACTCTGGGAAACTGGGGGCGGGTCCATATAGTTGGTATAAAGGAAGTTTAGTAGAAAACTTGGAAACTGGATTTAGAAAACTTAGATTATATAATAAAACTCCAAGATATTATTTGAGGATAAGTATACAAGAATATCCTAAAATTTTGGTAAGGAATAAATTAATTGGATCTTTCTATAAAATAAATCTCTGTCTGGATACTACAAGTGGATGTGGTTCTGACACAAATGTACTTTGGAGTGAAAACTCTGACAAGGAGTTTCAGGCTCGACCTGGGGTATCTTGGTACATGTAAATGGGCCTTAATGCACACTTGGTTTGTCACTCTTAGGGGATATTATTAGGATAATTCAAATTTTCTTTATAAGACATTATGAAGGATTTAAATGTAAAAGTTTCCACAACGAAACAATGTTTATGATTAAGAGATTAGCTATGGATATGATTTCAATTTATGCTAAGTATTTTCTTAAGTTATTCATAACCTAATCTAGTGTATGCCATTATTTAGAAATGGAACCAAGTGTAAGGAATGGAAACCACATTAACACATGTATCCCATATAGGGATTTCCCTTTGATGCAAGATAATGATGTTGGATCTGATGCTGCGACTGGTGCTGAGTAGCTTATAACAATACTGGGATAGTTGACTCAGGTTATGAATAGTTACCTTACTTGTATAAAGCATATAGATCCACAATATATAGGAGCTATGTTAGACCACTTTATGTGAAAAAAACCTCCATCATTCAATGAGACTACACACCCATTTGTAGCTGAGTAGTGGATAAGTTCCCTAGAGAAGATATTTCTCTCTTTGGGATGTAATGAAAAAGAGAAGGTTTTCATGGAAGTTTATCATCTATCATGAGATTCCGATCAATGGTGGTCATTAATCCAAAACAGAAAGGATGAGGAAGAAATAGAAAGATGGAATAGAGGGATTTTAAGGAAAATTTCTTAGAAAAATACTTCCCTCCTGAATAGTGAGAAGATATAGAAAGGAAATTTATGAATCTGAATCAAAAAGAGGACGAGAATGTTGCAAAGTATGAAGCTAACTTCACAAGGTTAGCAATACATTCTGAAAACTACATATGTAATCCAAGGAGCAAGATTGATTGATTTTTTTATGGTTTATAACCATTCCTCCGAAGGGAACTAGTATCCCAGAATTTCTCATCATATGAAGATATAGTCTCATGTGCTATCAATACAGAAGAATAATTTTCTAATTCTTATTAATTTAAAGGAAAGCAAGAGAAGAAGAGGGCTGTTGAAAACTCTGTAAAAGGAAATAAGGAAATGGGGAATAAGGGAAGAGTTGACCTTACACCCTATAATAATTGTGAGAATAAACACCCTAGAAATTTCCTGAAGAGAATGGTAGTCTGTTATAAGTGCAGAGAAAAAGGCCACCAATCTCGTGATTACGAGGGAAAAAAGAAACAACCAATGTTAAATTATATAGTTGTAAAGAGATAGTACATTATGAACATGAATTTCATAATAATTAGGGAAACGTTCCCCAAAGAATGACAAGGGAGGAAGACCAAGCTTATGTGATCACAGCTGCTAAGGTTGAAGTTCCTTATGATGTGGTGGCATGTAATTTAATCCTTTACTCAAACTTAGAAAATGATTTATTTGATTATGTATCATCACATTCTTTTGTATCTTCCTTGTTTTCCAAGAAAATTATATATGTCTAATTTTATTTAATTAAGGAGTTTTCAGTTAAAACTCATAGGGGATGTATCATTATAACAAAGATGTGTCGATCAGTCCCCCTTATGACACATAAATGCGGTTTAGTTTCTAACCTTATCCTCATACCCATGATTGACTTTTATATGATCATTTTTATGAGTTGGATTTCAAATTATGATGCAAAGATCTATTTTAAGAAGAGGGAAGTTACAATTTTTGAGAATGATGTTGAATCCCTTATCTTTAGAGCAGAAACCACTCAATCTAATTATCATCTAGATCCACCCCTAGTAGCTCTAATAGATTCAATTATTTGGGAGGAATAGAATTAAATATCTATGGGTGAGTAAAGCCATGTTCAAATAGAAAACGTATACATTGTAAAATAATATGTTGATGTGTTTCCAGAGGATTTACCCAGACATCCTCCAGAGCGTGAAATTGAGTTCTCTATTGATTTAATTCATAGTTCAAGGCCTATATCAAATATTCCTTATAGATTGGTCACCATGGAATTAGTATAATTTAAGAAACAACTAGAGTAATTGAGTGATAAAGGATTTATTCACCCTAGTGTTTCTCCATGGGGAGCCCTTGTTCTTTTCGTTAAGAAGAAAGATGGATAAATGAGGTTGTGCATTGACTATAGGGAGATTAATTCTATAACAACAAAGAACAAGTACCCCCTAACTTACGTTGATGATTTATTTGATCAACTTCATAGAGCTCAATATTTTTCAAAGATTGACCTTTGATCTGGACATCATTTGTTGTGCATGAGGAAGGAAGACATTCCAAAAATATCATTTCGAACTAGGTATGGGCATTACAATTTTATAGTAATGACTTTTGGACTGACTAATGCACCCTCTATTTTCGTGGATTTAATGAATATAGTTTTCAAGGAATATCTTAATGAATTTATTGTGGTATTTATTGATGATATCTTGGTATACTCCAAAATTTACAAAGATTATGAAAATCACTTGAGAACTATTCTGAAGACTCTTAGAAGAAATGTATTATATGGGAAGTTTAGAAAGTGTGAATTTTGGCATCAATCAGTTTTTTTTGGAAAAATTATATCTAAGGATGGAATATCTATTTATCTTGAAAAGATAAATGTTGTGCTAGAATGACACAATCTAACAAACATAACTGAGGTACGTAGTTTTATTGGTTTAGCAGATTATTATTTGTGTTTCATTCAGAACTTCACCGTTTAGCCAACCCAATAACCAAGCTTACATGAAAAGGGGTTAAGTTTGTATGGACAAAAGAATATGAGGATTGTTTTGAGAAATTTAATAGGAGATTAGTGAATGCTTTGATCCTGACTCTACCATTGGGGAATGATGGGTTTGTGATCTATAGTGATGCATCAAAGAAAGGACTTAGTTGTTTCCTTAAGAAGAATAATAGAGTTATTTCCTATGCATCAAGGAAGCTAAAAATTCATGAAGAAAACTATCATACTCATGATCTTGAGTTAGAATCTATAATCTTTTATCTGAATATATGGAGACATTATCTCTATAGAGAAAGATGTGAGATATATGCAGATCATAAGAGATTGAAATATATCTTCTCACAAAAAGAACTCAACCTGAGGAAAATGTGATGGATTGAACTACTCAAGGATTATGATTTTCTATACACTACCACCCAGGAAAGGAAAATAAGGTAGATGATGAATTGAGCATGAAGGATCATGGAGTCCTAAAAAAATAATGATTGAAAGGGATCCTATGTTTATGGATCTGGTAAAAATGGATATGGGAATTATCAAATAAGGTGAAAAATAACTAATTTTTCATTTGGTTTCCAAACCATCTCTGCTAGAAAGTATTAAAACCTCTCAGTATGATGATGATAATATACAAAAGAAAATTAAAGGTGTGAATGATTGGAAGTTGGATGACTTCATGTGTGAAGATGGAATTATGAAATTTGGGAAGAGGCTTTGTGTTCCAGCTATACCCGAGATAAAAAGGGAGTTATTAAATGATTCCCATAGTTCAAATTTCTCTATAAATTATGGTAGTATTAAGATGTATATATATTTGATGGAAAATTTCTAGTGGGATAACATGAATTGGGAAATTTTGGATTATGTATCAAGATGCTTAGTCTGTCAACAAGTGAAGGCTGAAAGACAACATCCTAGAGGAGTCATGCAACCTCTACCTATTCCTACATGGAAATGGGATAAAATCACCATGGATTTTATCATTGGATTACCCAAAACTCAAATAAATAGTGATAAAATATGGTTAATTGTGGATCTACTTATGAAATCTACACATTTCCTCTCTATAAGGGAGGAGTTTCCAATGGAGTGCCTAACACGAATCTATATCAATGAAGTTGTGAGATTTCATGGAGAACCTCTCTCAATTATGTCTAATTTTGATCCTTGATTTACATCTAAATTCTAGAAAAGTTTTCAGAAAGCTTTGGATATTGAGCTTCATTTGAGTACTTCTTGTCATCCTCAAATTGATGGGAAATCAGAAAGGATGATTCAAACTTTAGAAGACATGGTGAGATCCTTCTCACTTGATTTTCAAGGTATGTGGGATCAGTATTTACCTTTGGTGGAGTTTTACTACCATAATATTTTCCATTCAAGCATTCTAATGGCACCATATGAAGCATTGTATGGAAAGAGTTTCTTTACACCAACATGTTGGGATGTAGTTGGTGAAAGGAAGCTTATGGGTCCAAATCTGGTGGAGGAATCAACAGTGAAGGTAAATACTATTAAAACCCATATCAAAGCAGCTCAAAGTAGACAAAATATCTATTTTGATAATTAAAGGAAGAATTTGTAATTTCAAATTGGAGATCATGTTTTATTAAATGTATCTCCATGGACGAGTGTTATAAGATTTTGGAAGAAAGGGAAACTGAGCCCTAGGTATATAGGACCATTTGAAATTCCAGAGATAATTTGAGCTGTGGCTTATAGTTTGGAAATCCCTCCAAGCCTTTATAAGGTATAGAATTTGTTCCATGTCTCATTATTGAGAAAGTACATTCCAGACCCAACACATATCCTCACTTATGAAGATATAGAATTTGAACGAGACCTATCTTACTATAAAGAGCCTATACAGATTATGGACACTAAAGAACAGGTTTTGAGGCATCAGATGACTCGATTGGTATATATACTTTGAAAAAATTATAAAATCGAAGAGGCAACATGGGATCCTGAGGATATTATGATGAATACCAACCCAAATCATTTTATGAGGTAACATTCTATGAATTTTGAAGAATAATTTTTTGTAATGAGGGGAGAATGTAACACCCCAATATTTTTAAAATAAATTTAATATTTAATGCATTAAACACTAAGTCTCTACAAAAAAACACTTTTTTAAAACCTAGACAGTAAGCATAATTTACCACCTCTGTGTTTTAAATTTTGAAAAACTGACATACACAGTTGCATTTAGTAAGATATTTAGAGTCTGATAGGAAAAAATTAATTTTTGATGAATAGTAACATACCCTTATGAATAGTAAATCATATTATTATTTTATTGTCTTAAGGTTATAAGTTAATGAAATCTTGATTAATTTTTCATTGTGATATAAAACGAATTATAGTTTTAAAATTGTTATTTTTCGAATAAATTTTGATTTTATTTAGAAATTAAATTAATCATATTTAGAAAATTATTTTCAGAAAATGGAGTTCATTTTTGAATTTTACATGTCAACAAATGGTTAGGGTAAATTTTTGGGATTTTTCTGAAATACTCAAATTTTTGATGAATAGTAAAATATGGTAATTTACTATATATTTACATTATCAGTTAAAATCACTATTACTAGCATCATAAATTATGTAAGAACACTTGGTTCGAACTCACATGAAATTATTACTATTATAGGTCACATGAATCAACACTATTGGTTTTCTTGAGGGAAATAATAAAATAATGAATAAGATATTGACAAATCACCCCTCTCTTCCACTATAAAACCCCCTCACTCCCTATTCTCTTCACTCCTTTAAAGCCTTGTGCCTTGTATAAATTCTACTCAAATATTATAACAATATGCTCCCCTAATTCTATCATCCCTTGGTCTCATAAAAGACCAAAACGTCTCCCCTAAAGAGGCTCTCAAGGAAGATTACTTCAAGAGGTAAATTCCTCTATTCATTTATTTTATTTCAAGTTCCTTTATTTTCTTTTTCTTTCATTAACTCTCATAATACAAATGTTTTTATGACTCCAGTACCTTACATGTACTATAAATTTTTTTATGATAAAGTAATAATTCTTCATCGTCTCTTCTTTTCCCTTCTTTTATACTAGAAATGAAAACACCATCTCAGATGTGTTAATTTATCACAGTCAAGGACGACGGGTTTTTAATTTCTATTACCATATTCAATTATGGTCATGAAAAAGTTTTTATGGTTTAAAAAGACTATAATATATGTATTATAACTTATTTAAGGTTCTGAAATCCTTTTTTACAAATTATATTAATTTATAAATCAAAATGAGTTCGTTGTGATAAAAAACCGACAATTAACCCAAAAAATTGTCATAAAGTATTATATAATGATTCATATTCAATCACAATAACCAAATTCTTTTTACCATGCAATGTTATGGTTTTTCACTAATAACATACTAATTATATTCTGGTAAACTAGTCTCATTCTACATGTTTATCCATTCATGAATATAAATAAACTAATCATGAAAACTAAGGAAGAAAACACTCCCAAACAGTGAAACTGAATATCTTATCCAATAAAAAGGACATGAATGAACCAAATAATGTTATAATAAATAAATTAAATATAGGTTAGGTTATGTAATTATTAATTTATGAACCTAAATTTGATTATTCATGTCATTAAGATCAAGTAAGGAACACCTTCAGACTTAAGGTAAGGGTTTTCAACCCGAACCTCCATCTTCATTCGGGTTACTCTTATTATATACTTTCCTAAATTAAATTATTATTTATTTATATTTAATCATCATATATTCTATGATAATGTTCCATATATGTGTACCAAACATAATCCTACTTTCATTTATAGGGAGTTATATGTTTTAAAAGGATCTTTCAAAAAATTCTTCCTAAAATACAAGCCAGATTAAAGGGAATTTCTCAAATTATTACCTATTCTCAAGGGTACTCTATAATATTTTTTAGTGATAAGTATATTTCTAAAAACACTAATTTTTTTTATGAAAATACTATCTTACTTTACTTCTAGTTTTATATGAAGACTTTTCCAAAAGAACTATTATTTTCAAAGTAAAAGAGTATTTATCTCAAGAATTACTCTATGATTTTATAAGAGTATCTTCATCAATTTCAAAAATATTTTTGATTATTATATATTATTGGGATTAATATTTTATGATATCATCTACCATATTTAATTTAATTTTTTATGATTAGTTTTATTATGGATGTTCTATCTTAAAAAAACTCACCAATTTACTCTGAATGGTTAGTGTTTATGCTTAATGTTTGGGGAACGTTATTGAAATTTCATATTTTAGTTTCAGTATAAATATATATGTTATTTATGTTTATCACTATTCATATGAGGAATATATTGGTCTTATAAAGTGTTGTGTGGGACTCGCTATAGCCCCTCGGTGCATCGGTAGGTATCATCAGATAAACTAGGTCTTGACACGAGATCTTGACAAAATAGTTATTTATGGTATTAGCCCGAGGACTTGACGATATGGTTATGATGTCCTACATTATGAATACCCTCATTATGAAACAAGTATTGATAGTTCATGTGGTTATTCGACTAGTATAATACCCATGATTATCTTTTATCATGGTATTATTTATTCATCTCTTATTCATGTCATATTATGTTCAAGTTTATTTTTTTAAAGGCATGTGTTTTTAGTTATTCACCATGCCTAATGTTTATGTTTATGATATCTTCTGCTGTATTTATTACCCTTACTGACCATTTTAACTCACCTCTTACTTATGTTTTATTTTTCCCAGGATGAGAAGAAGTATTTTATGAATGAACTACAAAGATAACATAGGAGATATGGATGTTTTCAAAGGTATTTCTATGTTGCATTTAATTTCAAGTTGTAATGTTGAACTTATGTATGTATATTTTTCCAAATCTAATAAAATAATTGGTCCTTTTTAATGAATATTAATTTTTTATATTATAATAAAATAAAATAAGGCACTGACTCCATGAAATTGGGGTCAGGTCCTTACACCCTAAGCCTGGATGATTGGATCCTAGACATGCTAGGAATCCTAGGGAATAGTGGCATCTAGGGAATCCCGTACAGACCTGAGGTTAAATCCCGATATCCTAATAATTAATTTGTGTCATGAAACCTATATCCTAGGAATCATATATAATAATATATGATGATGTTGTCTTGTTATTTGTATCATGCCTGTATCACTTGTGTACCAAAACTTAGATCCAAAGAAGAACCTATGGGTATCCACAAAGTCACCATCACATCGCATCCGAACCATAGGTCAGGCCCTAGGATGAATGTATGGGTATCCATACATCAAAAACAAACAAGTGAAAGTATAAATAAAATATATAATTTGGATGAATAACTAAACCCAACACCATTATCCATATCCCACCAATCTCACATGTTTGGTGTGGGGTCTAAGGTGACACCTATCACCATCTCTACCCAAGTCCAAACACACCCAGTCAAGGAAATTCCAATACTAGGGATCTTACTAGGGTCCCGTAGATCAAAAAAAGGGATAAAAACCCTAATAGGGGTCCTTAGTTTTAGTCCCAAGTCTTTGGTCAACACCCATCATGAGAGGGTATCACATTCCTTGGAAGTGATGTACATGGTATGGCCTCATAATCATCAAGGGTAAATCACATCAAAAATGGTATAGAGAGGTGGGTTATATCCCACCTCAATATCCATGGTTATATGGGTTGGTCCACTAATTCAACCTATTTATCCCATTGATGGTCTAAATTCCTAGGAAAACATATCTCAAGGGAGAATATCCATATCCCCAAAACTATGATCATCGATTCTAATGGATCTCATGTATCACAAAGGTCCTCACATGGAACACTCAGTCCATTCATATCATTTCCTCCCACATCCCCTCTTAGAGGTGTTCAATGGATTATATGTAAGGGATACTACATTGTAATAATTTATATTTAAACTGAGGAACACCCCTCAAGAGGTTACAAGCATCAAGGGGAAACCAATTAAGTCATTTCATTGACGATCGATAGTCGAGGAAAACATTATAGTACATAAGGGCCTATGAAGAATTGGTACTTTACTAAGTTCACTAAAGGTTTGACATTTAGATTACACATTAAATTTAAATTATATGATTCAATTAATTAATCAAAATGGACCAAATCCTTCAGTGGAATGAATGTAAATCTCTTGCATCATAATTAGGCTGTATAAATTCCATATTGAGGGTACTAGGACCACATACCTCATAGTGAATCCAAATCCCTTTTTTATGTTTTGGTATGTTAGCTCCACTTAGGCTCATTGAGACTCATCCAAGCTTGATTGAGCTCTTCCCAAATCATCTAGCCACTACCAACCCACACAAGACCCTAACCCATGTCCAAAACCCATGAAAATTAATTACAACATTTATAACTAATTAAACAATTTAATTTAAATTAGAAATATCCGCAAAAAACTCACAAAAGCCTCATAATTATAGAACCACAATCAATAACATATGATAGGTCTGCATCAGACTCCAACATCATCTCCAAAAATCTCCTATTATGAATTACCAATTCCAAATGAATTTAATTTAAATTAAAAAAAACCTAATGAAATTCATTATGGTGACATGACTCATCAAAACAACATATGAAATCATCCAGAAATCATCTTGGGACATCCTATATGAGGATTGAATGAGATCCATAACCATATTGTTTGATATCACCATGATCTGATTGAATTGGAATCAAAACCCTAAAATATGAAGTGAAAATTAGAGAATAATAAAGGGAAAGAAAAGAGGAGTCCAACGGAGGCCATAACTCCCCGCAAACCACCAAAAAATTACCACAAAAATAACCAAGAATGGAGGAGAACCAATGGTAAGGAAGAATGGATTTGGCCGGGATCATGTGTGAAAATAGGAGAGAAAAGAGGGGGTCACCCCTTAAAAACATGAGGGAGAAATGGGTAATTTCCCCCTTATAAAAGACCCACCATTCGGTCAGTGGCCACCTACAATATGCAAGTTTCTTTCTAGATTCTAACTGATGCCTATATGTTGTTTTATTACAATATCCCCCCACCCCACAATCCCTCTAAAATTCTTCTGATCACTTCAGCTACCTCTATAGACCTAGTTCACATCCAAAAACACATTTTTGAGTTATCCAACCTCTAGTAATTCCATTTCAAATCGCAATATAATATCTAGCCTAACCACTAATTCAAAATTCAAAATTTCACCAAATTCTAAAACTTGTGTATATGCATAGGGTATTAAAATCTCCCCACTATAGAACATCTCATCTCCGAAAAGTCTCATTAAGTACTCCATCAATAGTCACAAACTACTTGGGTTTCCAATTACCATTCAAATGATCATGTTCCATCCTTGAATTCCCAATGAGTTTCTAAAGAGTAGATTTAAACATAAGGTTCTCAACCACTGAAACATGAATTATCGACCTAATTCAATTATGAGACACTAATATGATGCTACACTATATCCATCCATCTAGAGACACCCATGTGTTATCATTTAACTGGTCATCCATGCTATGATGATCCCCACTATAATAAAATACTAAAAGAGGCTAATTTTGAGATATGATACCCTTAACCATTGGAATTTACCATCAAAACATTATTTTAGTGCTCCACCAACCCGCTCGACATAATTCCTGGTGCCCACACCTCAACAACACACAATATCACTAGTCAAACAATGGTACAAACTTCCACTTACCATTTCCAAGACAAACCAGACATGCCTCCACCATTAAATCATAACACAAGGACATCATATTTTCCTTAAAAAGCCTCAGAAAACTCTTGAAACCTACCATTCATATCCAAAATGATGTACCCAATGTGATCTCTATGTCATTAGATCCAATTACACACTAAACCACCAATAGGACCTCCTCCATCAAACTAGTGTTAAGAATTATAGACTTCCATTATCGAAAAGCTTCCAAGAAACCTAGTCATGATACCTTTATCTCCAGGGAATTCCCAAGAATGTTATAATATAACCAATGAGGTTTGTACTTGGCTTCCAATGAAACTCATCAGTCTAGACTTTAGCCATATGAAACAATATTTCATGATCTCCCATACCATGAGCATCAATGTACCCTCGACCTGATGACACTCAGATCACCTTAATTTATCCCGAGCCTAACATAAATTCCTAGAATCCATCATATATAATATGAAAATTCATACTTGGAATTCACTTAGGAACCCAAACCTATTTAGAACCATTTTTCCACTAGCATCAAAATTATATAACAATCATCCAACGATCCATCCCATACCTCCACAATACTTCTATCATGAGGACTATTACACCCATGACTAATATCACACTCCCCACCAATGGAACATCCTCATCACTGAACAATTGAACCAAATTCTTGATAATTGGGTCCCATACCCCATCCATCACAAAAAAAAAGACTGGAGTGGCCAAGATCGGTTATAATTGAGCTTCAAGTCAAAATATCAATTAATCGTCCATTCTCAGTTCATAGAAATATCATCCATGGAAAACACTAAATTAAAATTCATAAAGAGGGTCGCCACCCACAATAAGACATTGGTTCACTCCCCACCACATGTATTTTCTTATACTGCTCCTTGATCACAACCTTATTAGGATCTTCCATAAACATATGCATGCTGATTCTCCCGATAAATTCTCACCATCCTATAAATATCTAACCCAGATCGACCCAGATCATCTATTCTATCACACCCGATCCATTTTCAATGGATCTTTTACCATATATGGAGTTACCCTTTTTCATCAACTCACAAGCCATAATTCCCATGACGTTACATTAAGACCATCATCCCTTGACACCCCCACAATCACCCTCTAATTTAAACACCACATTGTAGAACTAATATGCACACTACATAAATATCATCTTAAAATGAACATGAATACACTCCCAAACCACCTAATAACCAAAACCCCACTCCTAAACCCATGATTTGAAAATCATTGAACTTGGCCAACCATGCTCCAAGGAATGCTAGTATCATCTAAATTACTAACCATTATCACGCATGGGTCGATCTCATCCAATTGGATCGCCATTATAAATCCTCTTAAAAATTTTATTTTCTCATATAGAAAGATTTATCACATGCTTAACCACCATAAAACATTGTACTTAGACAAAAAATGTCTACCAATTCTCACACTACACTCAAAAGTGAATCCTAAAACAACAAGGTTAGGAAATTGATCAGTCCTACCCTCAAGGTCAGTCTCAACACCATGTAACTCTAAGTTTTCACTTCTAAAAGTACTATTATTCAAGGTTCTATTCTTATAAAACCCCAAGGAATGAATATATAATTTCACATATAATCAATCACACCTATTTTTCAACGATCTCAAAATAAGAACTAACCCATGCCTTTCATCTTTAAGGAACTTACCAACCATGTCTAACCACCCCAATGTGTTACCCTTGAATATAATTCTAGGAAAAAACTCCCTAAATTGTTGAGTCATGTCTAAAAGGTCATTAGGAGATCATACCTATCCAAAATACCATATCTCACAAGTCCATAACTCATGTGAAACATCCTGTCCTCGTCTCAAAACCAAAGGAAACATGCATGCCAATGCCCACTCAAGGGTCTCATATACACATTTATTAAGAACGTCATGCAAATTACTCACCCTATTAAGGAATTGATTCTCTCTGATCATACACATACAAGATTTTTCCCTCCAGAATTACAAGTCATCAATCATATATATATATATATATAACTATATCACCCTTGATGATCCGTATCGAGGAACACAACCAGGATGTTCAGTTAGAGAGAATTTCATTCTAAGATATATGGGAAAACAAAATATATGTAGTTACTAACATTTTAAATAATCAAATCTATGGAAAAAACACCCATATAGGGTCTAATAATAGGAATCATGTGCCTATTACCACCTACTAGGGTTATTTCACCTCTTTCGCACATAGGTCAACACCATCATAATCACCATCAATGAGTGTCTCACTAAAGATCCATATGACCTTACATTAGAAAACAATACATATACACAATATTATAGCTAAGTAGAATGCGTCCAAGAAATTATATCAGAAAATACCGTATGAGTTGTTTTTGAAACTTTAAACTATTAGGCCTTTCATCAGTGACATAATTACACACTAGGAGACCTATATGTTATGCGAATACTACATTCCAAATCATGATGCATGAGATGCCTCTTGCCTTAATAAGATAAGATAAAAAACCATAATAAGTCATAAATATAAACATAATGTGTATCACATGAGGTTAAATAATATATATTACTGTAATAATGTATAAAAATAATAGAAATCTCATACCACATGACCCCATACATAGATCTCTATATTCTAGATGTTACAGACTAGTAGTGGGGGTCTAGGATGTAACACCCTGAGATTTTTTGATTTTTTTCCAATTAAATTTAATATTTTCAATATTTTTCATTAAAAGGAACACTAATTTAGCTTATGATACATGTAATATAGAGTATATATTACATTATACGCAACACTGAATTTATTTTTCTGACGCATAAAAATGATATCATGCATGAAATGCGAGAACATGCTTTAGTATACCCTAAAATAATAATATTTTTATATATGAACATTATAACTTATCCATTAAATAGGTGGGTATAAATATTATAAACTACTTTCTGAAATATTCATATAAATTTCCCACCTAATAAAAATTTATTTATAAATTATTAGTAAATAATTAACTAATTTTTAGTAAAGTAATTATATTCATAAACAATATTTTTTCTTCAAAAATATTATTTATTCATTTTTATGATAAAATAATATAATTAATTTATAGATATTTTTTAAAAATTATTTTATAAAAGGAAATTCATTTTTGAAATAATCATATCAAAATTAACTTATGGTGAAATGTTGTAATTTTTTAGAATATATTTATTTTTCAGTGAATAGTGAAAAATAATGATTTTTGTAAAACTATCATTTATTTTAAATAAATTAAGTAATTTAAATTATAAATTCATTTATTTTTAATAAAATTTATATTGTATTTTAGTATAAGTTTATTTTAGGGTTTAAAAGAGGGTTTTTCTTCTAAAAACCGTTTTAATGTGCATAATGTTTCTTTATTTTAATTAATTAAAATAATATCTAATGAGGAATTTTTTAAATGAAAATTTTAGATTATATATCAAAAAAATTTTAATTTATTTTCATACAATTATTATTATTTGACATATATTTTATATAATTTCTTCTTGTGATTGAGAAATACACCTCTTGAGAACCCGATTTTTCATCTCGCCCACAAGTATTTTTTAAATTTAATTATTGCCACATTTATAAAATTTATTTTATAGGATAAATTTCATTTTTTAAGTCATAAATTAAAAATTATATTAGGGTTAATTTTTTATATTTTTCTAAAGAGAATAAATTTTTGATGAATAGTGAAAATATTAATTTTTTTCAAAAATGACCATTTTATTAAATTTATTTATAAAGTTAATTTATATTTTAAA
The DNA here is from genome assembly GCA_963277665.1 of Viscum album. Taxonomy (NCBI): domain Eukaryota; kingdom Viridiplantae; phylum Streptophyta; class Magnoliopsida; order Santalales; family Viscaceae; genus Viscum; species Viscum album. The sequence goes on along the minus strand of OY728150.1, from coordinate 1,927,486,356 downwards.
TTGGTTTTAAAGTAAATTTATCCAATTATACATCCATTATATAATTTATGTCATTTAAATTAATTTAATTTTGAAATTGGATATAAAAACTTTGTAAACATTTGAACCTTTTCTCTTTAAAAAAATATTTTTCATCACGTCTGTGGGATCAATTTTAAAATAAATTTTTCTGCTTATATGTATGGAATTTTGGAAAATAGATTCCATATTTAGAATAATAATAATTTATATTATCTTATAATTTCAACTTAATTTTTGACCAAAATGAATAGTGAATGCATTGGAAAATAATTACTGTGGTTAAGGTAAAAACGGGTTTATCAGGGGGTTAAACTAAAACGTTAAGGGTAAAATAACGATCTATAAACTATTCCAAAAACTATTTTTTGGAAATATTTAGAACATACCACCTATTTTATTCAATAATTTTCTATTTTGGGGCCTTTGGACATATGAAAAACATGGAATCACTCAATTATTTTAAAAAATACTAAGTGTGTCCTCTCCCCCACTTAAAAAAGGCCACCATCTCCTCTCTTATGCACAACTTAAAACCCCTTGGATTCAGAAAATACATTCTTAAATTACTTAAAAAATTACCTCCTCTCATCCTAGAATCATTATTTTGGATAGGAAGGCAACCTAGAAGGATTTTGCTGCAAACCAAGGAGGATACTCGAAGAAAAGGAAACATTCATCAATGAGATTTTTATTATTATTTCTTACTCAACCTCCTTAAATTATAATTATACCATGATTATATAAAAAAATAAGTATATTACATTTAACTAGTTGTTTTTTTGTTAAGTTAATTACCTACAACTATCTCAACTTCCATCAAATTAGTTATGAAATCATCTTTTGTGTGTACGATGAACTACCACGTCACGAATCGATGTAACTTGTTTGTACATTAGCCAATATCGAGGCTATAAATAAGAATGGATATATTTTTTAGATATTTTATACATGATATTTATGATGTTATTATTATTTTTGAATTATTATATCCCGCATACCTTTATATTTTCCATTTTGTGGGAATACAATAACGTCGTTCGTGTGTACAGAGGACTACTATATCACAAAGTGAGGTGGTTCATTCACGCTTTACATAGAAGGTATTAAGGATGGGTTTCATAAAAATATGTGATTTATATGAAAAAATTATTCTCTAATTATAATATCTATTTCTTAATTTTCATTATTCCAATCTGCCAAGAAAATGGAAATAACATTTTTGCATATGTACGACCTACCGTCACCATGAATTTTGAATTTCGTTTCTTATCACTAAATTTTCTAGATTAATCTAAATAAATATGTATAAAAAATATATATTATATTTATATCATGTTTTAAATTTTTTATATGATGAAATAATGATCAAATTAAGATAACCAAGAAATAAAAAGTTAAAACATACATGAATAACAAAATAACTATTCCCCGAAACATGATTTTAACAAGGAATTGTTATTAAATGAGTAATAAAAGGTCATAATAAAATCATATATGGAATGATATATATGAATATGGTTCTCTAAAAAATTTATAATAAACTTATATTTATTATACGTGAGGTTTTAATGTGTACAAAGGATGTCAATACTTAAGGTAAGAGAAATCTAGTCTCTCTTTTATTTCAACAAGACATATGAAAATTCACTACTCGATTATTTTTTATAGTGTATATATTACACCTTTTTCTATTTATATCTTGAATAAAACTATTTTAATGATATTTAAAGTTTCACTTGATGTTATTATTTTTTTTGTATTATAATTCAAAAGATTACTAAAGTGGCAAGGGAAGTCCGTCTAACTTTTTACTTCTCTGGCTCACATGCCATATTTTTTATGTGGTGTATGTACTGCCCAAGAATTTATTTTATGATTTTTATAATTATAATTATTTGGATTTATATAACCATTTTAGGATTTAAATTTTAGGTGGTTTACTTTTCAAAATTTAAAAGATCTATAAGGGATTTTTCATCTATTTGTCTTCTTTGGGACTTAGGTTATGTTATCCACCTATCCACTTCTATGAGGTGTATATAACCCCCTTTAATTTTTTATCATGAATATAATTATTTTAATGATATTTTAGGTTTCATTTAATAATATTCTTTCATAAGTATTATGATTAAAATTTATCAAAGTTTTAAGAGTTTTATGTTTAAATCCCATCGTTTATTGGGATTATTTATAAATATGCTTCCAATGATGAAATATTATAGTATATTTCTTAAGAAACTCATGTATTTTCTTATACTAGGTTTATGTCATGCGAATATATGTTTTACCTATGCCTTCATATCTTTTTGTGCTCAAGAGTTCAAAAATAATTTTTTTAATAAAAATTTACTTTTCTATTGAAAATCCTATTTATTCGAAAATCATGTTTTAAAAAAAATGTTTTCCAAATGTTTTATGTTATAAAAATTGTTTTAAAAGTGGAAAGTATATTTTACTCAAGAAATTCTATAAATTATTCTAAAATATTTTTTTATAAGTTTTCATGGTTATTTTTAAGAAAATTATTTCCAAAATATTGTATGATTTTTTAGTTTTAAAAATTGATTTTCAAAGAAAAGTTATTTTCATCAAGAAATGGTCTAAGTGTACTTTAAAAATTAGTTTCCTTCTAAGATGAAATCCTCAGATGTTACTTATGCTTTATTAAGGATACTATTTAATGATACCATACTTTTTATTTCTCGGGATGGTTAATGTTTATTTTAATGAAATGTTTATGAAACCCATATATTTTTCATTGGTTATGCTATGGTGAATTAATGAAATGTTTATTAAACAAATTTTCTTTACATGATTTATGATGTGGTGATATGTTGAATATTTGATGATATTATAGAATATATAAGCATGGTTATTATTATGATGTGGGTGGGACATATATCTCCCTCCAATTATTTGGGTAAATATTTATAACTCATGAGATAGAAAGTGGGAAACAAGTTGATGGGATTGATCCACTATGGGAAATTGGTGTGTCCTGATACACTATGGTAAATAGGTGTGTTCTAATCCACTCTAAGAATCAAGTGCATCCTGATCTTCAATGGGAAGTAGGAGATAAGTTTTGATCCACTATGTTTATGGTCTTGGTAGTTCACATTGACATATGAAATGGGTTTCTATATTTATGATGGTGCCATAATTTTATGACATAATATTTTGGTCCATGATTGAATTATGATTATTTATTACTATTAGGGATAATGTTTTTTGAAATGATAAAGTTTTATTCCATGAATCTTGTTTATGATCCTTGATAGGTTGGGTATGATATTTTTAAGTTATGTTTATGATTACACACCCTTATGATTATTTTATGATTTCATATGATCTCATATTGAAATATCTTATTTTTACCCTTATTGAGCATATGAGATCACTATTTCTTATGTTTCCTTTCATAAAAAAAGGTTTAGGTTGGGTATGCCTAAGGGGAGTACTATGTGAGAAGATCTTTGTGAGATATATTGAAGATATTTCACCATATTAGAAGATTATGTTCCATGTTTCTAAAGGAACTAAAATTTTACAATCCTTAGGATAATGTTCATGTTATAAATTGAATATTTTTCTAAAAATATGTAATATCCATGTATGAGAATACTGATTCTATATAATTATAATTAAGGGAAAAAAATTAATCCAATCCTTATGAACTCTCAAGTGTGAGCATTGGATGAATCATGGCTCTTAGCCCAAGGGCTTTATGAGGAAAGGGATTCCACTGGGGATAGTGGTGTGTCCAACCTAGGAGGTGTATCTACCCATGCAGTTTCCTTATAGGTATCAATTATAGTCTACTAGAAATAATTCTAAACTTCTATAGTTGGTATCAGAGGAAAGGTTTAGTTGGCCTTTAGAAACTGTGATGAGAGAACCTTAGTGAGATCCCTAAGGACACGTTTAAGGATAAGTATAATTATGAGTCAAAGTATAGGAAAATGTCTTGGAATTTTGGTAAAGGATAGAGCTATTGGTTTCCTAGAAATACATCCATGTCTAGATAATAAAATTGTATTTGGATCTATCATGGATGTACCTAGAAGTAACAACCCCAAAAATACTATATTGAGATAGACTCAATTGGAGACTGGTGTATGACAATGGGCCATTCTTCACACCTGGGTTGAAACTCCCAGGGGATATTATTTAGAAATTCACAAACTATTTATGAACCATCATAAATGATATAGATAAATAATGAGTATGAATAACATAAGATAAACCTAAGGTGACATAGATTGAAATTAATGTGTCATGATTTAGACACCCTATAAGTGATTTCTTATGATAGTGTGATTTTACACTACAATTAGTGTTTTCACACTATAATTTTTTTAATTATAGGAAATGGTGGGAACTAGAAGGAACATGGTTAAATTTGAACATGATATACAATTTTCCAATATGAGGACAAATGAGATGATGAATAAAGTGGAGGATATTGTGATTTTACCTAATCAGTAATTAAGAAATATGATCAACAATGTAAAACTTAATTAACTCTAAGACTCACAAGAGAAGAGAAGGATATATTTTTAGGAGATTTAAGGTATTGGAGACCATGGATGGAAGAAGATTTAGTTTTATATATGTTAATAATGTGGGAATAACCACTTAAAGGAATGTATCAAAGGAATGAGATGATGTTTTTTGCGTGGAGTAGAAGGGAATAAAGTAAGAAATTGCTGAGGTAAACTGAAAAGACCAGTCCACACAATGGGATGGAATATTGGTCTTCCTAATTTATTATCAATGGATAAATACTTAAAATTTGGAATGTATGGGCATTATAAAAATATATGTCCTAGTGGGAAATATCACAAATAGAATCAATATGGTGGTATGAGTAGTGGTTACACAACTGATGATGAAGATACTATGAATGAAATATAAAAGGGAAGAGTTATTAGGGGATACGATGAGTAATTCTAGTTAATGTAATATGAATGATGTGGAATAATTTAATTGATTATGTATTTGAATTCATATATTATTTTATATGAATCATGAAATACATAAGTATTATTTAGTATAAGTTTTTCATTATGGATTTGAAAGAATATGTTGAATAATGATGATGGAAAGGAAAAGTGATTTAATAGAAATGTGATATTTCAAATATTACCCTTAATATGATATGGATGTTGAGATAATGATGTTGAGATAAAGAGAATGTTTTTTTGGATAAATTAAATTGTACAGTACTAATGACCTAGGAACTCATTCACGATTTTTTTTTGGAAAAGTGGTTTATGTTATCATTGATGGAGTTTAAAACATTATTGGACCTATGGAATATATTCAATAATATATGGTTTTATTAAATGAATTAGGAACAATGGATTTTCTTATTAAGGTTTTATAGTAATTCAGGTTATTAACATGTTTCAAGAGAATACATGATAAAGTTATTCACATGTTTGGTACGTGACAATCAAGAGTTACTTTATGATATATGGGTGATTAATTTTAAGTTGATTTAGTGACCTTATTTATAAATTTTAAATTTTATAAGGTTTATAATGTTAAACATTTATGGAATGGTTTAAGTTGAACTTTGTATGAGGTTTTAGAGATTAACGTATTATTGTACTATATGAAGATTTATCTATATTTAATATCCAGTGTTAATTTTTTTAGATATAGAAGGAATGAATTATCATTATTTTAGGGATTTTATTTAGTGTTTCTAATATAAAAAATAATAATCTATCAGAGTAATAGATGAAGTGGAAATTTATCAAGGAACAACCAAAGGATAAAATTGTGTATATGAGATAAAAAGATATCAAGTAAGTACATTTCTATATGTTCTTAGTAGAGATTGAAAAGGAATCCCCCAACTATAGGAAAAGGATATTGAAATGACATGTTATCCTGTTATCATCATAATTGATAAAATCAATGAAATTTTTCATACCTATTTGGTTTATGGATTTATAACCATTAACCTTATATAGATCTACCAATTTATTATGATCAATGTTCTCTATCACTCTCCATTTATATTTGGGGATTAGTTTTCTCTTATATGTCCATATTTTAATTTCTCGCCTATGTTCTCATATATGGAAACCTAATATGTGTTATTCCACATGAATTTCTCACATCCCTTTCTATTTTTCAAGATGATTTTTTATTAACCCTTTTTTCAATGTGGTTTTCTATGAAGTAATTTTAAAATGGTAAAACTTTGATGATGAAGAAAGATTTTGAGGGAAAAATTCATTTTAAGGGGGGTAGAATATAACATCTTGATATTTTTTGATTTTTTTTCCAAATTAAAATTAATCTTTTCAATATTTTTCATTATAAGCAACACTTATTTTAGATTTTTTTACATGTAATACTAGGTATATCTTAGGTTATATGCAACACTAAGTTTTTTTTATACGTAACAACTATAGTGTGTATGACATGTGACACCTAGCTTTAGCAAACCATAAAATAGAATTATTTTAAATATGAACATTATAAACTATCCATTAAATAGGTGGTTTTTAATAATATAAAATAATTTATGAAATATTCATAAAAATACCATACTCAATATAAATTAAATTATAAATTCTTAGAAATAATCAATTAATTGTTTTTGTAAAGTAATTATATTCATCAAAAATATTTTTTCTTCAAAAATATTTTTTATTCATTTTTATGAGAAAATATTATAATTAATTTTTATTTAATTTAGAAAATTTATTTGGTAAAATGAAATTAATTTTTTAAATCATCATATCAAAATTAATTTATGGTGATATTTTTGAATTTTTGGAAAATATTGATTTTTTAGTGAATAGTGAAAAATACCAGTTTTTGTAAAAGTATAATTTATTTTCAATAAATAAATTAATTTAAATGCCCCATTATGTTTTAATGTAACTTAATTATTATTTATTTATTTTTAATCCAATAATTTCTTTTTAATCAAATTTTATTGGATTTTAGTAGAAGTTTATTTTATAGTTTAAAAGAGCGTTTTTCTAAAAACTATTTAAAGTGCATAATGTTTCTCTATTTTAATTAATTAAAATAATTTATAATGATGGCTTTTTTAAATTAAATTTATAAATTTTATATCAATAAATTTTAATTTATATTCATACAATGATTATTATCATACACAGAGTTAATATAAAATCATCTTATGCTTACAAAATGCACATCTTGTAAACCTAGTTTTTCATTGCCCCTATTAGTTTTGTTTTAATTTTTTTTGTGAATTTTATAATTTTTTTTTGAAAAAATAAGGTTAATTTTTTTAAATAATCACTTCAAAATTATATTATGTTTTTTTTGATAATTTTCTAAAAGGAATAATTTTTTTGATGAATAGTTAAAATACTGAATTTTAATTAAAAATTACCATTTTGTTTAATTTATTTATAAAGTTAAATTATATTTAAAATTTTTTTAATGTAAAATTAGTTTTATTATAAAAATATTTATCCAAATTAGTCCATTTTAATGAATTTAATATTGAAATCAGATATAAAAACTTTGTAAACTTTTGAATCTTTCTCTTTAAAAACCCGCTTTCTCATAATGTTTGCTGGATTAATTTTAAATTAAAATGTTCAAATTATGTGAATGGAAATTAAAAAAATGGAATAAATATTTTTATTTATAATAATTAATATTATCTAATAAGTCTAAATTATTTTTTGACCAAAATGAATAGTGAATACAGTAAAAATCCATTACCACGGTTAAGGTAAAAATGAGTTTACCGGGGGTTAAACTAATAACATAAGGGTAAAAAATACCTATAAACTTGTCTAAAAACTATTTTATGGTCTTATTTAGACCATTAAACCTATAAGGTTTGAGACTGTTCTATTTTAGACCCCTATTAAATTTGAAAAATATGGGATCACTCAATTCTTTTCAAAAATACCAAGCGTTTCCTCTCCTCAACTTATAAAAGAACACCCCTATACTCTCTTCTTTACCCATTAAAACTCCATTTTTTTAAAAAATCCCTAAACAAATCACTTCAAAACTTCTATAATATTATACTATAATCCTTATCTTAGATATAAATTCAACATATAAGTCTTTTGGTGCAAACCTAATGAGGATACTTGAAGAAGAGGTAACGTTCATCAATGGGTGTTTTTGTTTTATTTTTTCCTCCACCTCCTTCAATTCTTATTATACCATGATTTTATAATAACATAAGTATCTTAAATATACTTATATGTTGGTATATTAATTTAATTACCTAAAATATCTCCACTTCTATCAAATGGGTTATGAAATCATTGTTTGTGTGTACGATAGGCTATCCCCTCCCGAAGTGATGTCATTTGTTTCTCAATTACCACATCTCAAGGATAGAAATAATGATTTATATATTATTTATATATTATATATATTATATTTATAATTTTATTATGACTATTTAATTATTATATCACACATACCATCATATTTTTTAATTTTTAGTAATATGATAATGTTGCTCATGTGTACGGCGAACTACTGCCTCGTGGAGCAATGTGATTAATTCACTCTTTACATGGAAGGTATTAAGGATGGGTTTAGTGAACATATATGATATATATGAAATAAAAATTATTTTTTAATGATAATATATATCTATTAATCTTATTTATTTCAATCCAAAAAAATGAAAATTGCGTTAATTCGTACTTATGGCCTACCGTCTCCATGAACGATGTATTTCATTTCCTATCACTAAATTTTATGGATTATAATAAATAAATAAATGGTGAATTTAAATTATATTTATATAATGTTTTAAATTATTTATATTATGAAACCATGATCTAATTAAGAGGACCATGAAATAACATGTTAAAACATATGTGAAAAACAAAGCAATTATTGCCCGAAACATAATTTTAGCAAGGAATTGTTAATAAATGAGTGATATAAGGTAATAAGAAAATAATATTTGGATTTATATATATTATTATGGTTATTTAATATATTAATAATATAATTATATCTATTATATAGTAGTTTTGAATGTGTATGAAGTATCTCAAGACTTAAGGTAAGGGATTTCTGGCCACTCTTTCATTTTTGGGAGATATATAAAAATTCGTGACTCATTTAGTTTGTGTGATGTATATACTAACCATTTTATTTTTTATATAATTAATACCAATATTTTAATTATATAAACATTTTCATTTGATTCTATTATTCATTTGGTATTATGATTCAAAATATTGCTAAAGCGGTAAGGTATTTCCATATCACTTTTTTACTTCTGTGTGACACATGCCATATTCACCACATATTTATTTAATGTTGTGTATGTACAAACCATGAATGTATTTTATGATTATTTTAATTAAAATTATGGTGTTTTTCTTATCTATTTTTGGATCAATATTTTAGGTGCTTCATTTCTCAAAAGTTAACAAATCGATAAGGGATTTTGTGTATCAGTTTGCTATCTTTGGGACATAAGTTACATTGAGCACCAATCCTCTTATATGAGGTGTATATAATGTTCCTTTGACATTTTATATCGTGAATATAATTATTTACATGATATTTTACATTTCATTTAATGATATTATTTCATTAGGCTTATGATTCAATGTTACCAAAGTGGTAATAATTTTATGTTACAATCCCATTGTTTATTAGGATTGTTTATAATTATGATTATAATAACAAAAAATTATAATATATCTCTCAATAAAATCATTAATTTTACTATAATATGGTTGTTTCATTATAATAAATGTTTTCCCTCAACTTTCCTCTCTCTATGTACTGAATAGTTCAAAAATAATGTTTTTAATAAAATTGGTTTTTTAGTCGAAAACACTTTTTCTTCCAAAACCATGTTTTCTATAAATTTTTTTCAAAATGTTTTGTGTTAGAAAAAGTGGTTTCAAAGTGTAAAGGATATTTTCCTCAAGAAAAGTTTTAAATTATTATAAAATATCCCCTTATAAGTTTTCATGTTTATTTTTAATGAAAATTAACTCCAAAATATTTTATGGATTTTTATAAAAAAATAATTTCAAAGAATAGTTAATTTACTCAAGAATTGGTCTAAGTGTCATTTATAAATTATTTTCTATCTAATATGACATACTATGATATTATTTATTATTTAATGGGGATAATATTGAGTGATACCATCCTTATTCTTTATTTGGATGGTTGATGTTTATATTAATGAAATGTTTATGAAATTCATTTAATTTTCATGGGTTATGCTAAAGTGAACTGAGGAAATGTTTATAAAACTCATTTTCATTAAATGGTTTATTATGTGATGATATGTTGAATGTGTTATGATATTGTGGCATAAATAAGTATGGTTTTCATTATGATATGGATAAGACCAATATCTCCCTCCAATTTATTAGGTAAAAATTTATATATCATGAGATAAAAAAGGGAAACAAGTCAACATGCTTGATCTAGTATGGGAACCAAGTGTGTCTTGATCCACTATGAGAAACAGGTGTGTCTTGATCCACAATGGGAAACTGGTGAATCCTGATCCACAATGAGAAGAAGGTGATAAGTCATGATCTACTCTGTTTATGTTCATGGTAGTTTACCTTGACACATGAAATGGTTTTCAATATTTATGATGTCTCCACACTTTTATGACATAAGATTATGGTTTTTGATTGATTTAGGATGATTTATCACTCTTATGACCCATGTTTTTTGAAAAGATAAAGTTTTATTCCATGAAACTTATTTATGATCCATGATAAGTTGGGTATGAGCTTTGTAAGTTTTTTCATGATCACATACCCTTATTTTTATCTTATTATTTCATATGATATCAGATTGATATCTCTTATGTTTACCATTACTAAGAATTTTAACTCACCCCTTATTATGTTTCCTTCTCTAAGATTATGATGAAATGTATATGTAGGGTATGCCTAAGGGGAGTACTATGTGAGAAGATCTTTATGGGAGATATTGAATAAATTTTACCAGATTAGAATATTATGTTTCAATGTTCTAAAAGAACTAGAATATTATGGTACTTAGGTATGTATTCATGTTATGTAATGAATATTAATCTAAAAAGATGTAATATTCATGCATGAGAAGCCTGGGTCACTATATAGGGCATGATCAAAGGGAAACTATACCCCTGTACAGAGTGGACAATCATAAATAAATAACCAAGAATCATGAAAATAGAGTTTATAGAAGGAATAAATAATCTAAACATTCTATACTAAAATGGAATGTAGTATATAGGTAGGAAAGGTCAATCAACAATCAGGCTAATCACATATACAAAATAAACAAGACTAGAAAGGATGCCATTCCATGAATTTGGGCATCTCCTCCAATTCTTCAACCCCCTCAAGATGCTTTAGCTTGAATGTATATACCATACCTTAAACTAACATGTACCTATAACCAAGTGAGAAAATTCTCATGTAACCAAGTATAGTGGTGACCCGAGTAGGGTGTTAGTACAAAACTCACTAGGGAACCACCAATTCAGTCCTATACATAAACAGAAATGTAGTGATATATGAATAAGACATTTGTAGTTTGAAAATAATAGATAAATAGTAGGAGATAAATTAATTAATAAATCCGTGTCGATCCTTAGATCCATGAACTTGATCTTCCATACCTATTTCAACTAATGAAAAAGTGTCTCTAAGAAAGTCATGATATAATTACAACCATATAAATATCTGATCCTTGGTTATAAACCAGGTATCCCTAATGCTCAAGATCAAATGGACAATAACCCACCATGAATAGATCAACATATATAACCCAAGTGTCCTGGGTGTCTCTCTATACTCTTGGTATAATGAGTGGACCGAAACCGATTCCTGAGCATATCGATAATTCAATAAATCAGAATCATCTTCATGTAACCATTACAAACATAAATCTCTCATGAATCTTGGTAATCTTGATTAGGAACATTTAATTTCACTAAATTTGACTTCCCAGATCCTAGGGGTGGCATAGGGTTCTAATCATAATAATTTTGATCACACCCCCAAGAATGAATGACTAAATCCTAGAAATTCTAGGCATCCTAGGGATATGTGGAATCCAAGGAATCTCATATAGACCTAAGGAAAAATCCCAACATCCCAGGAATTCTTACATGGGTAAAAAGTAGATCCAAGGAATTAAATATGAGAATCTAAGATAATGTTATCTGATAAAAAAAATCAAGAAAATATCACATGAGGCTCAACATCCGAATCCCATGTAGCACATATGGTAATTTACAATATCACAATCACATCACAATAGTACCATAGGTCAGATTCTAGGAAGAACATCTTGGTATACATATCTACATAAAAAATATACATGTGAAAGCATAAATTAAATATAGGGATTTTAAGAATGCTTAAACCCAACACCACTATCCATAGCCCCTCTAGATTATATGTTTGGTTCAGGTTATAAGGTGACATCCACTATCATATCTATTCAAGTTCAAACACACTCGGTTAGGGACAGTCTGACACTAGGGAAAATACTTTGGTCCCCTAAGTGACACCAAGGGAGAGGCACCCTACTAGTGGTCCTTAGTCCTTGTCACAATTCTTTAGTCAACACCCATCATGAGAGGGTATTGCATTCTCGAGAAGTTTCAAACATGGTAATGCATCATAGGCCTCACTATTATGCCCAAATAGAAATGATCAAGATAGGTGGCTCATGGCAGACAAAAATTTATAGGATTATCTTTGTTGGAATTATAATTCAACCTATTCATCCTACCCATGGTCAAATCACCTAGGAAAACACATATCAAGGGAAAGGGGTGCTCAACCCACAACCATTATCATTGATCCCAATGGACCTCAGGTATCATAAAGGTCCTAACATGTACCAATAAAGGTGTTAATATAAATTCATCCCACACACCCTCTTGGAGGTGTCCCAGGGCTCATATATAAGGGCCACAACATTGTAATCATTTAGTTTTTAACTTATGAATTTCACTCAAAGGGGTCTAAGATTCAATGGGAAAAAAATTTAGTTACAACGTCAACCATTGGTTATTGAGGCCAACAAGATAGTGTATAAGGACCCATATGGACTTGGTACTTAATTCAATTCACTTAAGGTATTTCATTTAAATTAAACATTCAATTTAAATTAATGGTTTCAATTAATCAATCAAAATGGTTCGATGCATTCAGTGACATGACTGTGCATTTCTTACATCATAATCATACTTCATAAATTCCATAGGAAATGTACTAGGAACACCTAACTCATGGTGAATCCAAATAACTTTTTATATTTTTAGTCTTTTAGATCTACCTCGGCTTGTCAAGACCTATCTATGCCCGACCAAGCTCGTACCAACTCATCTGGCCACAAATAAACCATGAAAGGACCTAAATCATACTGAATAACCCATAAGAATTTATTATGAAATTTATAACCAATTTTAATAAATTTAATTTTAACGAGGCATATCTTAAAAAAACTCACTAGAATCCTCATCACGTCGGAACAATAGCCAACAACCCATGAGATTCCCACAATGGACTACCGACATCATCTCAGTTAAAATCCACATAATTCACCATTGATTCCATAATAATTTAACTTTAATTGTAAAGAAAAACATAATAAAATTCACCATGATGACATACACTATCATAATTCCGTATGATGATGTATGGACATTATCTTGGGACATCATATATGAGGAATTAATGAAATCCCTAACTATATTTTCTAATCCCACCACGCTCTGATGGAATCAAAATCTATACCCTAAATTAGGGAATAAAAAATTAGAGAAGAATAGAGGAAATGAAAAGTGGAGAATAATGGATGATATAAATCAACTAAAATTGTCAAATTATTTCCTCAAAATCACCAAAATTTAAGGAGAACCATGGGGAATGAGGAAGGGGGTCGGTTGACCCTATGTGAGAAAATAGGGGTCTTCCCCTTAAAAAAATTGAGGGGGTGGGGGGAGTAATTTACACCCTCTAAAAGATTCATCGTACAACCAATGTACATATAAAACATATAGGTGGCTTCATCTATCCCATGGATAATTAGTGGTTATAGGCCGATGGCTACAAATATCCCATCCAACGCGGGCCATTTCCAATGTTCTCCCAATCCCTATGGATACCTCTTGACCCCCAATTCATGTAAAAAAACCTATTTTAGTTGTTTAGACTCTCAAAATTCCATTATAAACCCCAGTTTAAAATCTAGTACAACCACTAATTATAAATTCCAAATTCCTCTAAATTTAGAAACCCACACATACATATGGGGTATTACAGGCAGTCATGCTGTAAACGATAAAAAAACATTTTTTTTTCAGTTTGTAAAGATAGTCAAAATCATCCATATGTAAAATGTAAAGAATTTTACTTTTAAAAAATATATAAATAAATTCAAAATGAGTTGAAAATCACCTTTACCAAGCTTTTAAGTATAAAAATAACACTCTTAAATCATTTTTAAGAACATCGATATGGAGGAAAAGGATTTGAATGAAATAATTGAAAACAAGGATTTAAAAAAATCCCTTACCTTAAGTCCCATATAACATCATACAATAGAAAAATAATATTTTTAAAGAATACAATTATATTTGATAGTGTATGAGACATGAAAAACTAAGCTTAAGCAACCCATGAAATATATTTTTTTAAACTTAATATCTTTGATATCTTACATAACATGCAATAAATGAAGTGTATTATAGTATAATGTTATAATTTATCTATTGAATTGAATGGTATGAATAAAAATAACTAAATTATAAAAATTATGGTAATTTTTAATTATAAATAAAATAATAATAATTTAAAATAAAGAAATGTTTTCTGAAAAATAATATTTTTCTAAAAAATTATTTAGTCACGCTTTACTCCCAATTTTTTTTTCTATTTTAGAAAATTTATTTGAAAAAATAAAATTAATTTTTTACATATACATGTCAAAATTATTTTTGGGAAAACTTTTGTAATTTTTTTAAAAAGTTTCATTTTTCAATGAATAATGAAAACACTGATTTTTATTGAAAAATTCCTTTTCGTTTAAATAATTTACAAGACAAATTATATTTTATATTGGTTTTAAATTAAAATTAGATAAATTATATTAAAATTTAACTAATTTATGTTATTTTAATAAATGTTATATTGAATTTTTTTATTAAAACCTTCTATACTTATAATGATTTTCTCTTTAGAAACCTGCTTTTTCATCACTTCTATAGGTAAAATTTTAAATTTAATACTGGAAATTATATAAAACAATGTTGGTAAAATAGATTAAATATTTTTCATAATAATAATTTATATTATTTAATAAGTTAAAATTAAATTTTTACCATTATTATTTGTAAAATCAGTAAAAATTAATTACCACAGTTGAGGTAAAAACTAGTTTATCAGGGGGTTAAACTAAATATATAAGAGTTATAATGAACTAAAAACTTTTAAAAATCCTATTATATGTCAATAGTTTTATCTTTTTATATTTATGGATCTATAATGACCCATTTTTGGCTTTTTTCATGATAAAAAATGTATTTAATTGAATCATTTCAAAAATTCCACGGGTGTCCTCTCTCTCACTTATAAAAGGACACCCCTCTCCTCCCATCTTCACATTTCCAAATATATTTGGTTTAGTCAATACCTATGAAAATTAATTACTTAACATCATGAAAACATCCTATATCCCTTAGTTTTATCATAAAGCTAACTTAGGATAGTTTTTTGTTCAAAACTAAAGAAGTTGCATGAAGAAGAGGTGTAATATTATTAAACAAACAATTTCATTTTTTTTCTTATTAAAGCTCCTTAAAATATTATTAAAACATGATAATATAATAACCTAATAATATTACATATAATAATTTTTTTATTATGTTATGATCATTACTTATATACATCTCTTTTTCCATCAAATGGGAAACAAAATCATCGATTATGTGTACGACAGACTACCATCTCATGAATTGATGTAATTCATTTTACCTAACCACCTTTAAAGGATAGATATAATGATGTATTTGAAAAATTTATATTATATTTATGAAATTTTGATTTTTTTATTTTAATGTCACATATACCTTCTTACATTTCATTCTGTTTAAATTACGATAACGTCACTCGTGTGTATGGTGGAATACCGCTCTGCGAAGTGAAGTGATTATTTTTTTTACTTACACTTTACATAGAATGTATAAAGGTTAAATTTAGTGAATATATGTGATATATATTAAATTATATTGACTCTACAAAATTAATATATCACACACTTCCTTACCCTTTTACTCATTAAGGAAATGATAATGTTTCTCGGGCTTACATATGACCTACAGTCTCCACGAAGCGATGTGATCCATTATCCATGTTCAAATATCCATAATGATTATAAAAATGTATAAAATGGAAAAATTATATTTATGAAATTAATACGATTATATAGATTATGTAACTATATAATATTCACAAGAACCAAAACTTTCAAGACAAAACACACATGAGAAAACAAGGCAATTAACACCTGAAACAATGAAAATAATGAAATATTTTTGACAAATGGGTGGTAAAATGTTATAAAAGGATAATAAATGATTTTATAAATATTTATATGGTTCTAGTATAAATTTATAACTTTCTTAAAATCATAATACAAGATAATAAATTATATTTAACCAAAAGGAATTAGGAGGTAAGGGACTTTGTTTCAATTTCTCTTCATTGAGGAATATTATAATGTTATGCTCCTAATTTCTTTTATCTAGTGTATATAATGAACATTTTAAATGTAATATTATGATTCATTAATTATTAATGATATTTTAAGTTTCAATTTTAATTATTTTATCCAAGGTTATTTTAATTGAAAATTACCAAGTGGTAAAGATTTTTATAACTCAATTTCTTTTCATTGGATTATATTACTTCTTAATTATATTTGATATTATATGATCATGTGTGTATTTAATTTTTAATATTTTATGTTTTATATATAATTATTTTTTTGGATTTATATTTGATACACATAATCAATTCATTGGTTAATTCTCGCTATAATTTTAGGATCATTTTATGGGTTTATTATATAATCTCATTTTACTCATGATTGTTTATTCTTGAATTTACATAGAAGAAAATTATTTGATAATTGTATAATAATCAAATTTAATTTTATTATCCAATGTAAATTCATGAATTTTTCAATTAATATAATAATTTTCCCACTCTTTAGTACATAAAATGATTGAGAAAATGTTTTTAATAAAATCCGACTTCATTTCTCTCTTTGGTCAAAAATAAATTTTATTCTAAACACATGTTATGAAAAAATGTTTTCAAAAATATTTTTAAAATTTTGAAAATGATTTATTAAGTAATTTTTTAACCATTTTTACTTTTTAAATTTCTTTTTGAAAGGAATGTTCATATTTTTTTCAAAACAAGTCCTATTTGGATTTTGTTAAAAATTTTAAAGGTATATTTTTTTAACATGTACACCATGAACAAAATTTCTAGTCTTCATCACCACTCATTGTTTTAAATATTATTTTATAAGTTTCAAAAGTTATTTTCAAAATATTTTTCGAAATTTTAGTTAAAAAATATACATTCAAAGTGAAGAGTATATTTTCTTCAAGAATGTCTTTAAAGATATTTTAATGTTATTTATTTTAATAAATAAAAAACCCTTTATTTTACTTATATAAATTAGGGTTATGTTGTATTGATTCTATAATTATTATTTATATATATGGTTTATGATCATTTTGACCATGGAAAGTATCTACATTCACTTTCTTGATTCATTTTTGTAGTCATTAACTTTCCCTTGAAATATTCACTTTCTTATGATCATTGGACATTATATTTCCCCTAAATATCCATATTATATATCATGGATAATTTTACTGCCTAAACTATATGTCAATTCTACATACAATGTTCAATACTGAAAGTTATTTGTTTATGTGGGGAAATACTGATAATTATGTATTCTTTACTCAATACAAATATTTGATGATAAAGAAAATTGTTCATGAATTAAATAAATTATTTGATATATGAGGAATGATTTGTAAATGAAGTTATGGATGGGGAAAGAAACTATATAACCCCTTGATTTATTGGTAGCCTCATGAGTAGAATTAGTAAGCTATCATTAAATTGTATTTTACCCATAGTTTTAAATAGTCATGTGAAAGGTATTGATAGTAGAGGTATCGTGATGCCTAAGATCGTGATACCCAATAATTAATAATTTCCTTTATTAAGAATTTAGTTATTATTATCAATGATATTTTAATAATGATATTATTTTTGGATGCATATTAATTATTAGTTTATTGATTAAATGACATGTGTTTTTAGTTATTTACCTTTCCATATTAATTATAACTTATCTAATCATAATATATAATTTATTGATTAAATAGAATGTGTGTTAAAATATTTACCTTTTCATATTGATTATTCCTTATATATTTATGATAATAATGTTATTGATTAAATTAAATGTTCAATGAATATGGTTTTGAGCTGTAAGACTTTTGAATATTTCTAGTAATATTTCCAAATCCAGATGTAAATTCAACATGGGATTCTAGGGCCCAGATAGCCTCGTTATGGTAATATTAAAAAAATTAGTTATATTTTATCACATGTGAATAGTTGATTTTTACAAGTTAAATAAATCTCAATAGGAATTTCATATTGGATATCTGAGATCGCGGTTAAGTTCTAAACATGTGTTTTACCCTAGGCATGACATAAAATTTTTCTGCGTCGGGTGCTTGGTTGTGGGAACATTTTTTGTAGAGTTAAAAATTTTAGTTTATTAAAATAAACTAATATCCTACCCCAATAATATGATCTTATGTATAAGTGGGAGAGGATAAGCTACCCTTTGAGTGACTGATGACCTGAGGCTGAACTGAAGTGATGAGGTTCCATTGATCCACATTTTTGACTTCGGTCATCATCAGATCTAGATACAGTGGCTTGTAAGTTTCATTTTGGGATAGAATCTTTATAATTTCATCATGAGGTAGGTGGATTTGAGTTTTAATTTAAGACCCCCTTTTATGCATTATTTTATGGTTTTAGAGCCCATTATGTCTGCTAGTGATCCCTCAGGGGTATATCAGTGGGTTTTAGTGGAAACTGGGGTGTTTCGGGTGGATAACAGAGAATTACCATTTGGAATTACAAATAAAAAAATATGTAGTTTATAGTGACACACCATGCATTCTTCCTATTTGTAGAATATTAAATCTTGGGGACTACACACTGTGTACCAGAGGGACACGCCATGTAGTGAGCCTAGGTCGTCTGGTCGAGGGACATGGACAGAGATGTTGAGTTAAGGGACAAGTTTGTGTGCTAGTACATGACCATAGAACATGGGAACAGGGTGCCAGACATGGGAATGGTATATATACATGGCTAGGGTATTGGGTGAGGTGAGACATGCTGGTTAAACAATGTACACATTGTGTAAGCTCACATGTCCATCCAAGTCATATGGTATAAGACACAACTAGTTGTTTACTCAGGTTTCATGTTATGTGGACCCTTGTACACACCATGTACTATTATTGGGAATTTTTTCTAGAATATATCCTTCTCTAGGGATCATATTTAGTCATGTGTGTAGCTTATCCTGATCATTTTTCTACATAGAATGTGATGGTATATTTTATGGTGGCTTTTGAGATACAACATGGAATGATTCTAGCACAAGGTGACATTAATGGTGCTTAAAAGCAAGTAGTGATCTGGGAGGAACACTAGAGAGATTTAAGGGTTGGTGACCTTTCCCACCATCTCATGTTAGTGGTCTCCCAAGACTCTTTAGGCTGGTATAGCAATGATCCCATGCTATCTATGTGCAGGTCCCCTACCCATGGTAGTGTTGCGATGTACGACGTGATGAGTGTGATGATCCTTCTAGAGACATGTGATTGATGCTAGAGGATGGGTTGGTTTATCCTAGAGACATTTGGATTAGTAATTCCTTGTCATACTAGGGTATATGTTTCACTTACCTTTTAGATCGGTAGAGATGGAACTCCCCCACAGTGGGCACATGTCCCCTACCCACAGAGTAGTTCTCCCAGGGTTATCAATCCCCTCTCGGACCAAGGTGAGTGTCCCCCATATCATTTGTTTAGATAGAGACATATCTCCCCTATAGTATTAGATAATGGTCCCTCTATGATCATTATGTATAAAGATTAAATATTCCCCTATCTTAACAGGGCATGGGTCCTCAATCCATGGAGTTAGTAATCCCTTTTCGCACAAGGGTGCGGGTCCTCTATATGTAATGTTTAGATAGAGTTAGTAATACCCTATTATACAAGGGTGTGAGTCCTATATTCTAGTTTTTGTACTCATATTATTGTTTTAGGGTGCGGTCCCCCATTATGATCATATATTTAGAGCCATAACACCCCTATACACAAGGTATAAGTCCTCTATCTACAAAGTGGTAGTCCCCCATATTCGAGTTCTAATGGGGGAGTGGGTCCTACATGGGAGTTGGAGATCCCTTGCCTATGTAGTGCAATTTTTAGTAGAAGGAACCTCCATATATTATGTTTAACACCTGGTTTGGAGGTAGTTCTCTCTTGACATGATGTGGTGTGGGCCTCTCCCTATGGGAACTACAAAGGTTTCACATGGTTGTTTAGGAGTTAGTACTCCCTGAGATGTGGGGTAGCAGTGAGGTGTAGAACCCTCTTTAATATATCTTTATATATTAAGAATGTGGTGCATTGTTCATAGGTTTAAAGAAAATTATTACTGGACCTATGGTTATGGTAATTATAGTTGGACTTAGAGTAGTTCCTGATGGAGAGTGTTCTCTCAGATGGGTCATTAGGGATGAAAGGGTTATTCCCACTAAATCGTATCTCCCAAATGTTCCATCTAGGATGGCAGGATGATACCTGATGAGGGTTACCTCATGGATGTGAAATTTGGAGTGTCAGGGCTCATGGAGTGTGGTTTCCTAGATGAGTGTTACCATCTAGACTCGAGTAGAATCTTATGGATGACTATGAGGTTGGGATCTCATGAGACTCGGAGTCTGGGATGAGTATATCTGGGTGGTTTTGGGAGTCCCTGTGAAGATTTCACATATCAATTTTCACATATCAATATTGACATACCATGTGGATTTAGATGACTAGTCATGTATAGCCAAGAAGTTGTCGAGATGGCATTTCTCTCCCTTTTGGGTTTCCTCCTCTGGTTTGGTTGACCAGAACATTGCCTTTTAGTTTCTCCCTTTTATTTTGGATTTTTGGGGTGTATACTAGGAATTTTTATAATCACCCTACATGGGATTTCCCAACACATGTCGTGTCTTGTGCAGATTATAGGCCTTTCAATGGAGTCTTAGGAGGACTTAGAGCAGGAAAAGATTAGAGGGATAAATAGACCAAGGTGTTTACTGATGCTTAATTGAGGTGTGTTATGGTGATTTTATTAGGTATAGGTCCCATAATTCTGAGTAGGTTGGATTATTTAGAGTTTTGGTTGGCTTATATTTTTCCTTTTTTTACTTTCATTACTTTTTCTATACTCTTATAGTGGGATAGATGTATGCATGCATTTTTTATTTTAGTTTATTTGTCTCTGTACTGTTTCATGAAGATGTATGTGGGTGTATGTTTATAAATATCATAGGATAAGCCCTCCCACATTTGGGATATGCCTACTCAGTACTGGTCTGCATCCCCTGGCCAATTGAAGGTGGGCTTGGGGTAGTTGTGGCTTGGCCCCCGATGGGTCGAGTTGTGACATAGTGGTATAAAAGGATTTAGTTCAACCTTAAAACTGAAGTCTATGAGATTATTTTGGGATTTATGGAGACAATGTAAAGGTGTTTTGAGTTTATATTTTATGCTATGGAATCTAGTGTTAGTGTGGAGGCTAACATATCCATTCACTAGGAATATGACAGCCTTATTATTGACTTGGTACATTAGGGCACTAGTAGTAGGGAAATGTTGGCACATGGATCATATAGGACTAGGTTGTGGGTTCCATGTCTTTATTGAGTCATATCCATATATATACTCATTGATTGTGGCACATCTTGATTTTTATTTTATGATTCCACTATGATGGTAGCCACATAGGGTTCCACAAAAGTATTATGGTAAAGATCCTCTTAGTGACGATGATTCAGTGCTGGGCATTGGTCTTTAGGCTATACCTCTAGATGGTATACAAATTGATCCATCACTTTTTGAGAAGTAGGTTTTATTAATATTTTATGTCGAGGATTCATGAATTCTAAGTGCACTGTATGAGTTTCAGAGGTAGAGACCTCCTAGGTATCAGGGTGAGCCAGACCCCTAGGTAGCTGATGATTGGATTGAAGTAGTCACACACATTTTTTTCATTGTGATGACACCTCTTGTTTAGATGGTGGTTCTAATATAAAGTCTTCTATAGTGATCAATTGGTTAATGGTGGGATCTAATGATGTTGACCCACGAAGAGATGACACTCACTTGGATGGATTTTTTGTATCTCTTCAATGTATATTTTTATCCATCCATGTTGGTATCGGTGCATATCACGAAGATTATGTTTCTTTGTCATTGTATCATATCCTTAGAGGAGTACTTAGAAATGTTCATAGACATTTAATAATACTCTATAGATATGGTTTGAGAACCATTTTTCATTGCATAGATCTTTGAGCAGGGAATTTGTAGAGACATATGAGCATGTGCAGTATCTTTGTGCCTTCCCTCTTATACGGGCGTGTTATACTGAGCTCTAGTGATAGAGAGGTTCTTAGTGGAGGATCGGGTAGATGGGGTTGAAAGTGGTTATCATGAGGATGAGTCATTTTTAGTAACTGAAAAATGTCAGTTTAAAGGATCATGGTGCTAGAGGCACACTCATTCATAGACTAAGACATGTGAGTCTATAGTGCATGAGTCACATTGGGGATCTATTCATCCACATAAGATGTGGTGTTATGCTTGTGATATAGAATGACATTCTGTGAGATATTGTCCGACCCACTATACTGTGGAGATGGAGACGATTGATGAAAAAAAATATTAGAGACATAATTTGGAGCATGAAGTTTCATATAAATGAGGACATGACAGAGGAGTGGGGAGAGATTTAGGAGGTGGAAGATAGTTTGAGATGTTTCCACCATCATGACTAATTGGTCTGCGCCAAGCTCAGGGAGCTGGAGGATGGGGGTAAGGATAGATTTAGGCTATAGAGGGAAATGATATGGAGCCTCTGAGGATGATTATAGGTGTTTTTTATGTTCTTTATACTTTTTCTGTTGTTTTGTTAGATACTATTTTGATACACTCTTTTATTTCCACTTCTTGATCATGGTTTATCTTGGGTGATACAAGGAATTGGTAGAGCCCTGTAATAGTGTTTTTTGATGTAACTTCAGACTCATGAGGAAGAGGGACATATCCCCCATCGAGTTGTGTTCTTGTGATGAAATATACAACTATTCAGAAACATCACTGCTGCCCAAAGTAGATTGTGTCGAGGTGTGGTAGATGCATTCCTCTAAATCATGTGTCTAGAGTGTGTTTTTGTGTTGGAGTGTCATAGCATACCACAATGATACCAATGGATCCTTTTTACTCGACCCATATGCTTGGCGACCCCAATGGAGGGGTATAATTGAAAAGAAAATTTTTGTATCATTAAAGAGGTAACCTATGATATTTCATTAATGTTGATTGGTCTCATACCATCCATGATGATATGGTTTTCCACTAGTGGGAGTGGTAATGTTTCTAGCTTTTTGTTCTCTATTACAGTTAGAGGTTTGTCGACGGAGGGCCTCGTAAGATGTAGTGTGTACAATTGGGAAGCACTGCATTGTTTTTTGGTACCATATTGTACTTAGTTTTAGATGTTTATATGATATTCTTGAGGCTGGCATTGTGCAGTTCATCCAGGGGAGGTTGGGAAATGTCAGGTTAGGTTAGTATCTATGATAGGTTAGCGAGGTGGTATACTGCCAGACCCTGAGAACACATATGAATCAGGTTCTTGGTGCTCACTATTAGTTTCATATAAGGGTAAATGTGAATTCTTCATTACATGATGTCAATCTGGTTTGAGTTGGATGTTGGGTGGGGTGGCCTTTAAGGTTTCCCTGGGTGTGTGTTTGTAAACAGCATAAGAATCCTTTTTGTTGAGATCACTTGTGTGGGGGTACCAGTTGAGAGCTCAATTTTTTTCCTTGTGCCAAGGATTTATATTTTTAGGAAAAAATTATTAGGTAAGAGAGTGTGGTGACTCTAGTTTTGATATATAAGACTTTTGGATATTTCTAGGAACATTTCTAAATCTAGAAACTAAGTTGGCTTAGGATTGTGGGGCCCAAAGAGTCTCGATGTGGTGATATTAAAAATATTAAAAATATTTTATAATGTGTGCACATTTACTTTGTAAATTTTATATAACCATAGAGAGGATTCTTAAATCAGAAATCTGAGACTATGGTTTAGTTCAAAACATAGGTTTTACTCTAGGAGAAACATAAAGTTTTTCGGTATGGGGTGATCAGTTGAGGGAACATTGATGGGTGATTTGATGATTTGAGTTTATTAAAATAAACTAATATCCCCACCACCTTATCATGATAAAAAAGTTATAGGAGGAGATCCCGATTGAGATATAAATTAACCAATGTCAAATAAAAGTGAGGAGGTTGCATTGATCCTTATTTTTGATGCTGATAATCATCGGATCGAGATGCAGTGTCTTTTAAGCATTATTTTGGATCAAAATCTTCAAAGTTTCACCATAAGGTACGCATGTTTTAGTTTTAAGTCATGATCCAATTTTTAATGTATTTTTTAAGGTTTTGTAGCCCAATTATGACTACCAGTGATCCCCTTGGGGTAAATCTATGGGTATTGATGGAAACTAGGGTGTTTCATGTATCTCGTATAGAATTCCCATTAAAATTACCAATCAAACTGTGTGTAGTATAGAGGGACATACCGTGTGTTTTTTCAATTCAGGGGAGATAAAATTTTGGGTATTACTTTCTATGTACTAGAGGGATACACTGTGTAGTGATACTATGTTGTGTGGATGAGGGACATGACCATGGATTCCATTTTAATGGACATGGATGTGTGCAGGTACACGACCAGAGGACGTGGGCATGGGATTCTAGTCATGAGAATGGTATGAGGAGATAGTTAGGGGTTTGGGTGAGGTGATAAACACCAATTAACCCATGTACATGCCGTGTAAGATCACAAGGCCATCCAAGTCCTATGGAAGAGGACACAACTAGGTGTTCAGGTGGGGTAACATGCCGTGTAGACCCCAGTAAATTCCATGTACGGTTCTTGGTAATTTATGTATAGAAAATCTCATTCTTTAGTGATTAGATTCATCCCTATGTATAGACTATCCTAAGAATATTTCTGCATAGAACACAATGGTATTCTTTGTGGTTACTTTCGAGAAATGATGTGGCATGATTTTAGAATCATGTTTCATTAATAGTGCTTAAAATGGGTAGTGTTCAGGGAGGAACACTAAAGAGATGTCGAGGTTGGTAACCTTTACTATCATCTTAAAATGTTGGTACTGATATAATATTTAGTCCATTCGAGAAGTTCTCCCCTCATATCAGGGTACATGTACCCTACATTTGGAAGTGTTGTGATGTGCTGCCTGACAAGCATGCACTCCTTACAGTGATACATGAACTGATGCGGGTGGATGTATTGTTTTATTAGAGAGACTTTTGGATTGGTACTCCCCTATCGTACTAGGGTGTGGGTTTCCCTTACCTCTTAGATCATTAGAGATAGAACTCCCCCACAGTGGGTGTGGGTCCTCTACCCAATAAGTAGTTCTCCCAAGGATGGTAATCCCTTATCGGTCTATGGTGTGGTTCTACCATACCATTCATGTAGATGGAGATAGATCTACCCTATCGTATTAGGGTTAAGTCCATCCATCCCCATTATTAAGATAGATTCAGTACTCCTCTATCATAGTAGGGTGCGGGTCCTCTATCTATAGAGTTAGTAATCACCTATCTCACTAAGGTGTGGGTTCTCCATATGAAATGTTCAGATAGAGTCAGTACTCCCCTATCATAATAGGGTGTGAGTCCTCTATTCTAGGGTCGGTATTACCCTATAATGTCAGAGTGTGAATTCCCATTACAATTAGATAAGTATATTCATAACTTTCCACTACATAGGGTGTAGGTACTCTATTTATGTAGTGGTATTACCTTGTCTTCTAGTTCTGTTGGGGAGAAGGTCCTCCATGGGAGTTGGATCTCCCTTGACTATGGAGCACAATTATAAGGAGTAGGCTCCTCCACATTTTTAACATGACACCTAGTTAATAGGTAGTTATCCCTTTACATGATTATGTACAAGCTTTTCCCTACAGGTACTACAGAGGTTTCACCTGATGGTTAGGAGTTAGTACCCCCATAGCTATAGGTAAGTGATGAGGTGTAGGTATCTCATTATAGTATCTTTAGAGATGATTCATGTGGTGTATAGTTCCTAAGGTGTAATACAATAGTGATAGGACCTCTGGTGTTGGTCACTAGAGTCAGACCTAGAGCAGTTCCTAATCGAGTGTTTTATTTCAGATGGGCCATTAGGGATGACAGGGTTATTCCTGATGGATTGTATCTCTCGAACATTCCATATAGGATGGTAGGATAATAATTGATGAGGGTTACCTCATGGATAGACATATAGAGTGGTAGGACTAATTTATTGGGTTCTCCTAGATAAGCATTACCATAAAAAACTGAGTAGATTCTTGTGGCTTGATTTGAGGTTGGGACCTCATGAGACTTGAAGTATGGAATGAGTATATCTGGGTGGTTCTAGGAGTCCTTATGATGACATCACATATCAAGATTGAAATACCATTTGGAATGATTTGAATAGTCGTGTATAGTTTAGGTGTGTTCATTATAGAGTTTATATCTCATTTGGGTTTTCTCCTCTGGCTTGGCCGAGAAGAATATTGCCTTTCAGTTATTCCCTTTTTTTTGGTTTTTTGGGGCACCTATTGAGAATTATTATACTCATTCCAGTATAATTTTTTCACACACATTTCAAGTCTTGTGTAGACAAAATGCCTATTGATGAAGTCCCAAGAGGACTGGGAGCATACAGAGCTTAGAGAGCTAGAAAAACCAAGGTGTTTACCTGTGCTTGATTAAGGTGTATTCTAGTTGTTTCATTGAATAGTGGTCCCATTATTTTGAGATGATTGGATTATTTATAGTTTTTGTGGGATTTTATTTTTACCAATTTTACTTTTAGTACTTATTCTATACTCTGATTGTAGGATAGATGAATACATCCATTTTTTTGATTTTATCTTATTTTTCTATTGACTGTTTCATATAGATGTATGTGGGTAAATGAATATAGGTACCATAGACTACATCCTCTCATATGCGTGATATTCTTACTCATCATTGGTTTCCATTTCTATAGCCTATTGGATGTGAGCATGGGGTGCTCATGGTTCGGGCCTCAATGGGTAGTCTTGTGATAGAATGTGAGTTCAGTTATTTAAGTTTCCATATTTATTATGACTTATCTATTCATGGAAGAAAAGTTTTTTATTAAATGGAATGTGTGTTCATTTATTTATCTTACCATGTTGATTATTCCCTATCTAATCATGATAGTAAAATTATTTAAATTATATGCATGTTTAGTTATTTAACTTTTATTATTCATTATGATTATTGATTCATGATATCCTCTACTATACTTAACCCTTACTGAGAATTTGAGATCACCCTTATTTTTTTTTCCTTTCTTAGAAATTAATTAAGTATACTAAGAATGATATGAAAGGATATTCTAGAGGGAATAATGATATTTTCTAAAAAAATTATTTTTAAATTTGTATATGAAAATTTAATATGGGAATCATACATGTATCTAGTTTACCAAGACTAATAAAATATTCAGTCATTTAGGATGTGATTTCTTATATCTTATTACAATTTAGTAAAGTAGGTACCAACTCTGTATTACTAGAATTAGGGTCATTAATCTTTTTATTATGGGAAGTTTAGTAGAAATCTTAGGAACCAGAATTTTGAGATTAGGGAAAAAAACAAATGACATACATTGAGGATAAGTATTGAAGAATAACATAAAGTTTTGGTAAGGTAGAGATTATATGGTTTTTCCTAGAAATACATCCCTTTATAGATACTAAAAGTGAATGTGGTTTTTTTAAAGATGTAATTTGGGATAATAACCGTGAAAAAGGTTCATCAACTCGAGTTTTACCTGGTATATGACAACAGTATTTACTATACACTTGGTTTGACACTAATAGGGGATATTCTTTAGATAATTCATATTTTATTTATAAACCATTATGAAGTATTTGAATAGATGATGAGAATGACTGAACTAGGTTAAGACTAAGGTTTCTTATATTGAAAAGATGGTTTCATGACTTAGAAAACCTGTAAATGATTATATTATTTTCCTACTATAATTATTGTTTCTCGGATAATGATTTTTGGTTTTAGTCAACTGAAGGAACATAAAGGAACCATTTTAAAATTAAATATGAAGGAAAATGTAGTGAATATGAGAAAACAAAGGGGATGATGACTAAAGTGAAATATATCATTATTATTCTTAATAAGTTATCAAGAAATATGATTAACAACCTATACCTTAACCAACTCTTGGACTCACCAAAGAAGAGAAGGATGTAGTTTTTCTTAGAGCTCGAGTGGTGGAGATTAATAGGAAATAAGGATTTATTTCATCAATGTCATAAATTTTTAAGGATACACCTAGGAAAGTGTCTCAAAAGAATGAGAAAATAATTTATGTGTGAAAAAGAAGGGAATAAAGAAATACTTTATCAAGTAAAAATGAACAGTATAATGGAAGGAAATAAATATCATCCTAGTGATCTAATTATAGTTCGTTGTATTAAATTTATAGAACCTGAGAATTATCTGATTCAATACCATATTTTAAATGTTGACCCCTAGAAAAAGGAAGGGACTATATTGAAATAAAATAGTTGAAGTATTTATGTATTGGGATTCAATATTTATATTGTAGAAGTATTTTTACCAATGGTATTTTGGTTATAACAATCATGAAACATCTAAGGATTGTGTAAAATTTAAGAAGAATACATGTATTCATTAACATAATAGTTATGGATACCATTGCATCAGATAAAGGCCACTGGGTGACAACCCCTTGCATCCAGCGAAGGATGTTGGGATTGAAACCACCATTGAAGGATGATAAGGGTTTAGCACATACCACTAGACTTTGTTATGTTCTGGTTAATATGTCATTGGTTTTACTTAAATTATTTAATGAATAAATATTAGTGATGATCCAGTGGTGTTACTGTTGAGGTTTATTGATTAGTAACTTGTGCTAACTATATTAGTTTTGGAAAATAGTTAGAGATATAACAAAGTAATTTTCACTATTTTATGGATATTATGATATATAAAAAGTTAATTTTTGTACTTCATGTTAAAAAAAATTATTTTTTATATATTCATTTCTTGGAGTAAGTGGTGAATTGAATATTGATCAAGGCACAACCAAAGGATGAAATTATGATTATAAAATATGAAAATATAAAGTATATTTCATTATATTCTTGGACTGTAAAAGAATTACTCAACATTCTGAAAAGGATATTGAAACAAAAAATTAATCCTATTACCTTCAATTTATATGAATCAATAGTCATTTAACTCATCATAGATTTATGGTCTTGAGGTCCTTAACTTTATATTAATTATTCTCTCTCTTGTGATGACCTCTATCACTCTCTATAATTATTTATGTTTTCTTCAATGTAAATATAATCAATTTACAACAATGTTCCCCTACATAGAAACCTAGTTATGTGTTACTCCATATGATCTTTTTACTTCCCTTTAACTTTTTTTAAGAGGACGTTTTGTTAATTCTTTTATTATGGGAGCTTTTCAATAGTGGAATTTTGAAATTTCAAACCATTAATAACTGAGATAAAGTTTAAATTGTGAGGGAGAAATTTATTGATGATGGGGAGAGTGAAAAAACATAATATTTTAAAATAGAAAAATTTTATTTTATATATTATGTGACATGAAACACTAAACATAAAAAACCCACGAAATATATTTCTTTAAATTTAATCTTTTTGATAGCTTGCGGAACATGGAAACTTGAGCCTAAATGAATCATAATATATTATACCATTATATAATAGACATTAAATTAGTTAGTATGAATATTACTAACTAAATTATGAAAATTTTGGTAATATTTTTATTAGAAATAAAATAAAAATTATTTAAAATAAAAAGAAATGTTTTATGAAAAATTGTATTTTTCTAAAAAATAGTTTAGCTGCTCTTTTCCCGAAAAATTTAATAGTAAATTTTACCAATTTTAAAAAATTTATTTGAAAAAATAAAATTTATTTTTTAAATATACATTTCAAAATGATCCTCAGGAGAAGTTTTGTGGTTTTTTTGAGAATTTTCAATTTTTCAATGAATAGTGAAAAATACTAATTTTTATTGATAACCACCTTTTTGTTTAAATAATTTAAAAGGATAAATTATAAGTAATATTATTTTTAAAGTAAAATTAGATAAATTATATTAAAATTTAACTAATTTAGGTCATTGGAATCAATTTAATATTGAATTTTTATATTACAACCTTTTATATTTAAAGAATTTGCTCTTTGGAAACCCGTTTTTTCTTCAAATCTATAGGTATAATTTTATATTGTATTATTAAAATTAACTGAATTTAATAAGGAAAAATAGATTCAATATTCTAAATTAGAATAATTTATATCATTTAATAATATGATTTTATGTTTTTACCGTTATGAATAGTGAAAAGAGTAAAAATTAATTACCGTAGTTAAGGTAAAAACTAATTTACCGGGGGGATAAAATAAAAATTAAGGGTTAAAATGACCTAAATACTTATAAAAAACCCATTTTATGACCATATTTAGAACTTATAAATTGTAATTGTATATTGAGACCCATTTTTTAATGCTTGGGGCATGATAAAAACCATAGTGTAATCGAATATTTTCAAAAATCCCAAGGCTGTCCTCTCCCCCACTTATAAATGGCCACCCCTCTCCTCCCCTGTTAACAATTCAAAATACTTTGGGTTCATCCAATACTATATTGAATAACTTCCTTACTCACCTCCCAACATACTATATCCCTTTTATTTATCATAAATTCAACTTTGGTTGAATTTTTGTACAAACCAAAAAAAGTTGTCTGAAGAAGAGGTAACATTCATAAAAAACCATTTTTATTTTTTTCTTCCACCAAATCCTTCAAATGTTATTAAAAAAGGACCATATAATAACATTAATATCTTAAATATACTAATATTTTATTATTTCTTGATAATGACCTATATCCATATCCTTTTCCATCAAATGGGAAATGAAATCGCCGATTGTGTGTACGGTGGACTACCTCCTAGTGAACTGACGTAATTTGTTTTCCATCACCACCTTTCAAGGATTGATATAATGATGAATTTAAAAAATTTATATTAATTTTATTATAATAATATACTTATTTAATTTCAATATCACATATACAATATTAAATTCTATTTCATTTAAAATATGATAACATTGATCGTGTCTATGATGGACTACCGCCTCGCAAAGAGATGTGATAAGATTTTCACTTACACTTTAAATGGAAGATAATAAGGATAAATTTAGTGAATATATGTGATATATATGACATTATATTTATTATTTAAAATTAATATATCAAACACTTACATTTTTACCCATTAAGTAAATGATAACGTTACTCATGCATACATACGACCTACCGTCTCCACAAAGCGAAGTAATCTATTATTTATGTTCAAATTTAAATAATGATTATAAAAATTTATAAAATGGAAAAAATTATGTTTATAACATTAATATAATTATGAATATGATGGAAATATTTGATATGCACAAGAATCTTAACTTTCATGACAAAACTTGAATGAGAAATTAAGATAATTAACACTCAAAACAATGAAAATAATGAAAAATTATTAACAAATGAATGGTAAAATGTTATAAAAGGATAATAAATGATATTATAAATATGAACATGGTTATTTTATAAATTTATAACATTATTGGATCCATTATATGTGATATTAATTCATTTCCAATAAAAAGGGATCATGTGGTAAGGGACTTCATGTCAATTTTCCTTCATTGAGGCATATTGTAATGTTATTCACACAGTTTCTTTTATATGGTGTATATAATACACATTTGACATGTAATATCATGATTGATTAATAATTCAGGACATGGTAAGTTTTAATTTGAATTATTTTATCCAAGGGTATTTGACTTGAAAATTACCATGTAGTAAAGAATTTCATAACTCAATTTATTTTCATTGGGTTATATTGCTTCTTTGTTGTCTTTGATATTATTTGATTATCTGTGTACTGAAATTTGAATATATTATGTTTTATATAAACTTATTTTATGTAGATTTAAAATTTTACACACAAAATTAAATCTTTTGTTAATTCTCACTTGAACATTATGATATTTGTAAGGGTTTATTTCACAATCTAATTTTATTTGGGATTGTTTATTATTTAATTTATATTGAAGGAAATTATTAAATAATTTTATAATAAACCCCTTTAATGTTGTTATACTCTAGTTATTAATGAATTTTTCAAGTATTAGTACCATTTTACACTATTTGGTAATTAAAATGATTGATAAAATGTTTTTAAATAAAATTTAAATTCATTTCTTTCTTCTATCAAAAATTTTTTTTCCTCCAAAACTATGTTATCAAAAAATATCATCAATTTTTTTTAACATTTTACAAATTATTTATTAAATGATTTTCCTATTATTAATTTTTAATTTTTTTAAAGGAATATTTATGTTATTTTCAAAATAAGGCCCATTTGGATTTTACCAAAAAGTGAAAGGCACATTTTATATTATGCGTATAACATGAATATAATTTCCAAATATCATGACCATTCAATGTTTTGAAGATTATTTTATAATTTTCAAAGGTTATTTTCAAATAAATTAATTTCAAAATATTTTTTGAACTTTTAGTTTTAAGAAAAAATATATTTTCAAAGTGAAAGGTATATTTTCCTTAATATTTTTTTAATGATCTTATTTTGATATTTATTTTTATAATCAATAAAAACACTTTATTTTACTTATAATCCACTGGGGATATGTTGTATTTTTAACATTCTTATTATTTATATGTATGTTTTATGATCATTTTGAACAAGGATAGTATTGAAATTCAATTTCTTGATTTACTTTTGTATCCATAAACTTTTCTTTGAAATATTCACTTTTCTGTGATCATTGGATACTAAATTTCTCCTAAATATCTATATTATTTATCATGGATATATTTATTTCCTAAATCTTATTTCATTCATACATACAATGTTATACATTGAAATTTATTTGTTTATATGGGTAAATATTGATAAATACATATTATTTTCTCAGTATAGATATTTGATGATAAAGAACATTGTTCATGAATTAATTACATTATTATATTTATGCGCAATTCTTTGGACATGCAATGCCGAGGGGTTTAACACCCTGATATTTTTTTTTATTTTTTTGAATTAATTTAATATATTTGGATATTTTTCATTTCCAACATTATTTAATATAGATATTTTTATATGAAATCACTAGGTTTTGATTGCATTATACACACCACCAAGTTAAGCTTGTGTTACACGAAACACTGACTTAACATGCGTTACATGAAATACTGAGTTTCTACAAAAAATAAATTTATTATTATAATTATTTAAACAAGACAATTATAACCTAGATATTATTATTATGGGTATGGAAATGATTAACTGAATTATGAATATGTATTTTACACATATAAAAACCTTTTGAAATTTAAAGGAAATCTGTTTTTTGAAAAACTATTTAGATGCACACAAGTGTGTTGTATACTAATAAAATAAAAAAACCAAAATTATTGAATTATATTAATTAAATATGTTTATAAAATATTAAATATAATGTTTAAAATTCATCCTATGAGTTTTCTAGACATGATATAAAAATAAATCAAGTTTTTTTCTTAAAAACTCTATTATAATAAAGTAGTTTTATCGCCTTTTAATGGAACACTAGTTTAAATTTTTTTTGAAGATTTTATAAAATATATTAGGAAAAATAAACTTCTTATTTAAAATTGGGATAAAAAATTTACATTGGTTGAATTTTTGGTCAAAATAATTTATATTGTTAATCTACATTTTTAATTGGTTTTAATGTATAATTAGATAAATTTTATATCTTTTAATACAAATTAAGTCATTTTAATTAATTTAAATTTGAAATTTGATATAAAAACATTCCAAATTTTTGAACATTTTTTACTTATATAACCCGTTGTTTCGTCCCATATAATGGATTGATTTTTAATTAATTTAGGAAAATTATTTTAATTGAATTTGGAAAAATGGATTAAATTTTTTTAATCATAATTTAATTTTTTTTAAATAGATCCCTTTTATTTTTGAAAAATATGAATAATAACTTTAGTAATTTTCCTTACCACGGTTAAGGGTAAATCGGGTAATTGAGGGTAAAAATAATATTATAAATATTATAAAAATACCATAAAACATACCAAAATTTTATTATCTGAATTTAATTGGACCCTTAAAACATAAGTATCTAAATTTTATAATTTAATGGACACTTTTCCATTAAAATTACTTAGATATTATTAAAATCAATGAGAGTTACAAAATTTGACACTCTTATTTTTAATAAGTATAATATTCTTAATATGGGATTTAATAGAAGATATGACAAACTATTTATATTATTATAAAATATAAAATGTTTATATACATCATGGTATTTTATTTTAAATTTTTAATGAAGAAATATTTTTTATAAATAATTACACAATGGTGTTGCAATAATTATTCAATTAATAAAACAATAAATTAAATAATATTATAAATATTAAAATAAATATAATTTAAATTAATTAAGGATATAATTTTTTTATAAATTAATATGAAATTTTATTAGTGTATTAAATTAATTGGTTTTAATTTATCTTGCTATATTGATTTTATTAAAGTCAATGTTATGAATAGTGCCAAAATTGACACTCATGATATTTTATGAAAATAATATTTTAGTAAATTATTTATAAATAATGTATATCATAAATAAGGACAAATGGGATAAATTATGTTCCAAAATATTATAAATTTACCATTTATGGTTCAATTTACACATTAAAAGTAAAACTCAGAACCTTTTAATGTCGAAAATTTTATCATCTTATTTAAAATTAAAATAGGTTAAATAAAGGTTAATAAAAAAGATAAGCATTAAAAATACACAAAAACATTTCTAAAATATATTTTTTTAATTTAATTACCACAAAATCACACATTATATTCGAATTAATTTCCATTTTTAGGTTTTTATATTTATATTTAATTTATAATAAATTAATCTGTTGAGAAATTCCATAAGTACCCACCCCCTATTTTATAAAAGGGAACCTATTATTCTTTTTATTCACACTTAAAAACCTATTTTGTTTGACAAAAATCTATCAAAATATACCTTTAAATTAAACCCCTTAATACTATAAGCATTACTTTGGGCAGAAAACTGACCAAATGAGTTGTTTTGTGAAAATCAAAAGGAGATACCAAAAGATGAGGTAACATTTTCATCAACAGACATTTTTGTCTTATTTCTTCCTTTAAACACTTATATTATTTTTATTTATTGTTTATATAATGAAATAATTATAATAAATATAATTAAATTTTGTTATATTAAGGTTATTACCTACACTCACACACACTTCCATCAAATGGGATACACAATCATTGTTCATGTGTATAGAGGACTACTGCCTCACGAACTGATGTCGTTCGTTCTTCCATTTCTATATTTCAAGGTTGTGAATAATGATATAAATTTCATTTTATATGATATATATGATATATATTATGTATTTATGCTTATGGAATTATTATATACCACATGACTTCATGCTTTCCATTTTGTGTAAGTAGGATAACTTTGTTTGTGGACGTGTGGACTACCACCTCCTCAATGCGATGTGAATCGTTCACACTTTACATAGAATGTATTAAGGATGAGTTTAGTTAATTTATATGATATAAATGAAATAATAAATATACTATAATTATATTATATATATACATATATTTCTTTTAATTTATTTATTCTAATACGATAAGAAAATGGAAACATCGTTCTTACATACGTATGACCTATCATCTCCATGAATGATGTATTTCATTTTATATATTTTATTGTTTATTATAAATACTTATATAGTGAATATATATGATAATTAAATCATGGTAATTATTATTCATATGATGAAATCATGATATAACTAAGATGACATAATATATAAAAAATAAAAACACATACGAAAAACAAAGTGGATATTACCCAAAGCGTAAATTTAACATGGAATTATTAATAAATTGGTAATATTAAGTCATAATAAAATAATATATGGTATTTTATATAAGAATATAGTTCTTTAATAAATTTATAATAAAATTATTTTTATTAAATAGGATGTTCGTATGAGTACTTTGATAGTAAAGACATAAGGTAAGAGATTTTTGTTGCACTTTTATTTCTATGGGACACATGCCTTATGCACTACTTGTTTATCTTGTGTAGTGTATATAATGATCATGATTGTATTTTTTGAATATTATTCTGAATATTATGATATTTTAAAATCCATATAGTTTTTTTCTTTCACGGGGAATACGATTCTACTGATTATAAAGTGGTAGGTGTTAGTTCCACAATCTCATTTTTATTTAAAATCATTTATACGTAAGTATTTGCTGGGGAATATTTATCTTCCATATCTAAGTTTCTTAAAAATGTTTTCCAAAATATTTTTAATATTCTTATAAAAATTTTAAATTCATTTTTACCCATGTTTTAATTTTTACTAAATAGTTTTAAAGGAATATTTTTATCATTTTTGTAACGAGTTACTTTGTGAATTTTCTAGAAAAAGTATGAGAGAAATGTTTTTTTAGATTATAAAGAATGAAAATATTTTTATGATTTCATGAAACCTTAATAATTTGAAGATTAATTTACAAGTTTAAAAGTTTATTTTCAAATAAAATGTTTTATATTAAAATTTCCTGGCATTTTACGAAAGGAAAACATTTTCAAAGTAGAAAGGATATTTTCCTCTAGAATTATTTTCATGTGATATATCAAAATTATTTTCCATATATGATAACATTATTTAATTTTACTTATATTTTAATGGGGATATTTTTAAAGGAAGAAATCCCTATTATTCTTATGTATGGTTTTTGTTTATGATGGAATGATGTTTATGAATTCCATTTCTTTTCAATGAGTTATGTTATGATGTAATGTTTATGAAACCCATTTATTTTCCATGGGTTATGATTTATATTAATGTGGCACACATATATATATAGTTTTAATTATGTGATGGGTAAGACCTATATATCCCTCCAATGAATTAGGTAAATATTTATATTTGATGAGATATACAGGGCTGGAATGAGGAGTGAACTCAGTTCAATAATTGACTTTTCCCACTAAGATGATCTGGGAGTAAATCTTGACTACTAAGATGGTCATGGTAGTGAACCATGAATACCAATATGGTTTAGGGAGTGACCCCATACTACTAATATGGTCTTGGTAGTGATGCATTAACTACTATGGAAATCATTTTATATGCTTATGTGTCTTCCAAAATTTCATGTATTATTCCTATGTTATGATTTTATGGATCATGCTTTTGATTCCATTATGATTCATGTATTATTAAATACAAATATTTAATTCCATGATTCAAGATTATGATCTTTGACATGCAAGGTTTTCTTTTCAAATTTTATTCTCCTATTTTGAAACCCTTATTCTCATAATATGCTTATATATCTTCCATGTTTACACTTACTGAGAATCTGAGATCAAACTTTCTTATGTTTCCTTTAATTAGGTTTAAATAAAGGTTTTATGTAGGAGTACTAACAAGGAAAATATTTTTAGGAAACATTGAAGATATTTCACCAAATTATATGAATGTGTTCCAAGTTTCCAAGGAAACAAAACTATTACAGTTCTTGGGAATGTGTTTGTGTAATGTAATGAGTATTCATATAAAATTATGTAATATCCATGTATGAAATGCCTCGGTCATTATATTTGGTATCATAGAAAATATTTAGTGAACCTTTGGAAACTAGGATGAGAAAAATTTAGTAAGATCCCAAGAGGTATTTCTAAGGATATATATAGGGATGTCTCTAAAGATAAATCTAAGTATAAGTTACAATCCTATAATTTGTGTAACAATCATAAATAACCTAGTATTAAACCTAAGATGTTATAAATTGAATGTAATTAACCTTAATTTTGAGGTTTTACCAGTATTATTAGTTTTTTTCACTATATTTTTTTAGACAATGGATGGAACCTGAAGGAACTATGTTAATGAAGAATACAATGGAAAATGAAATGATGGCCCAAAGATAGAATGAAAAACCTTGTTTATATGACCAAAAAACCTTACCAATACATTAATCATACTAGAATTTCAAATGACCAAATTAGTGAATAAAATTTTCTTTAATCTTTCTTAAGGAAACATACACCTTATTTTAATGGAATGGCTGATCCAATAAATTCTGAGAAATGGATATGTACCATCAATATAATATTTTTCATTTTCCATTATTTAGAATGATAAAATGATAATTTGGGAACCTATTTCTTGGAAGGTGAATAAAATTTGTGGTGTAACTTTATTAATAATATGAGTAAACAAGATAAAATTGACTCTACAGATTGGGATGAGTTCAAGGTCTTATATTTTAGTAATTAACTTCCTCATATTTTTATTACAAAAAGGGAGACTTATGTTACCCATCTATCTCATAGTTATGATAAGGAGAGAAGGATATAATTCTAAGGAAAATAAAAAAACCATAGAGAGAGGAAGATTAGATTTACTTTATGCTCAAAGTGTGTAAGGGAACATAGAGGGAATTGTCTTAAGGGGAATGTTACAAGTTTTATGTATGGGAAATAAGGTCATGGAGTATTTTAATGAAAAATAATGGGAATGAAAGAAATCTATAAATATTTATCCTCTAATAATTTAGTGTTTCAATTGTAAGGATTTTGGAAATTATACTTTCAAGTGCCCTAATCCAAGAACTAATGTGGATGGTAAGTCGCAAAAACCTATGAGGAAAAAGGACCAAGGTGAAGCTTATGATTTCATAATAGATGAAGTAAACCATGATAATTATGAAATAATTATCATAATTTTCTCTTTTTGGAATTTCATGTTTGATTTTTAATGAATAATTCCTATGAAAAACTTATTTTTCATCTACTAGTTAAATTGCATGTCACTGTCTACTTAGATTCTGGAATAATGAAATCATATATTCTATGAGTATAAGGATGAACCCAATATTCAAAAGAAAATGTTTTTGTAAGAAAATAGATTATATAAGGAAATTAAGAAGTATGTGTCTATTCAATATGGTTTTATGGTAATTCAGGTTATTACCATGTCTCAAGAAAATATATGATAATGGTCTTCACATGTTTCGTGTGTGAAAATTAACAGCTACATCATATTGTTTGGGAGATTAATGATATGTTGATTTTGGAAATTTAGTAACCTTATTTGGAAAATTTTGGATTCTAATATTTTGGAATGTTTATAAGGGTAACCATTTATGAAATTATTTAAGTTGAACTTTGGATGATCATTTAGAGATTAATGTTTTTTATGCGTATTGAATAACTTTTTCTAACCATTTTTTTGATAAAAATAGATGTAATAACTTATCATTCTATTTATGGATTTAATGATCTAATAATACCTTATGAAATAAAAATTTAACATAATTTCTTAGAATAATAGATAAAGTGGAAATTGATTAAGGCATAATGGAGGGTGAGATTATACAGAAACCAAGTAAGTATATCTTCTAAAAAAAATTATTCAAATTTATAAAAAAGGGTATTGAAATAAAATTTAATTCTATTAAAATTATTTTTAATGATATATATGACATTTTAAAGCTTCTTTTGGTTATGGAAGTTTGATCATTAACTTTTTCTTAACCATGTTCTTTATCACTCTCTATCAAAACATGATAGTTAGATTTCTCTTTCATGTCCATGTTTTCACTTTCCACATATGTTCTTCTATTTGGAAACCTAGTTATGAGTTATTTTTTTTAACCATTATGTTTTTAACTTTATTTTTTTAAAGTAAATTTGGGTAGTAATTTTTATGATGTGGGTTTCTATGAAATTAAATATAAAGTATTAAACCATTGATAACCAAGATGACTTTTGAGGGTGAAATTAATTTTAAGGGTGGTATAATGTAACAACCTAAGATTTGATAATTTTTTGAATTAATTTAATATTTAAAATATTTTTTATTTAACAGAAAACTAAATATATCTTTTTATATGAAAAAACTAAGTTTTTATTGTGATATACGCACCACCAAGTTAAGCATGTGTTACACACACCACTGACTTAGATTGCGTTACATGAAACACTGAGTTTCTCTGAAGAATAAATTTATTATTATAATTATTTAAAAAATAAAATCATAAACTAGCCATTATAATTATGGGTATGAACAATATTAAATTAATTATGAAAGTATTATTTACACATGTGAAACCCCTTAGAAATTAAAAGGAAATCTTTTTCAAAAAAACTATTTAAATACACAGAAGTTTGTTTTATAAAAATAAAATAAATAAACCAAAAATTTTGGATTATATTAATTAAATATAAATATAAAATATTAAATATAATGTTTAACATTCATCCTAAGTTTTTTCTAGACATGATATAAAAATAAATCTCGTTTTATCCTTAAAAACTGTATTTTTTTAATAGTAGTTTTATCATGTTTTAATAAAACTATTATTTTAAAACTAAATTTTGAAACTTCTATAAATTATATTTTAAAAAATAAAATTCTTATTTGAAAATTTGATATCAAATATTACTTTGGTTTAATTTTTGGTATTTTTCTGATAACTTTTATGTTTTGATGAATAGTAAAAATTATTGAATTTTAATTAAAAACAACTTTTTCATCTAAATAATTTATAGTGATAAACATTGATTTTGATTGGTTTTAAAGTATAATTAGATAAAATTTATATCATTTAATCTAATATTGATAATTTTAGTAAATTTTACATTGAAATTGGATATAAAAACATTCCAAACTTTTGAACAATTTTTACTTTAAAAACTCATTGTTTCGTCCAGTATGCGAGATTAAATTTTAATTAATTTCCAAAAAATAAGTGAATTGTATTTTTAAAAATGGATTCCATATTTTTAATCATAAGGTCCAAATTTATTAAATAGGTCTCCCTTTTTTAGACAATATAAATAGTTACTTTAATAATTTTTATTTCCATGATTAAGGGTAAATCGAGAATTTGAGGGTAAAAATAATATTATAAATTTTAGAAAAATACCACAACACTTTAAAAAATGTTATTTTATGAGTTAATTATACTTTTAATACATAATTATCAAAATTTAATAATTTAATGGACACTTTTCAATGAAAAGGACTTGGATATTATTAAAATCCAAGAGTATGAAAAAATGTAACTCTCTTACTTTTAATAAGTATAAAATTTTTAATATGGGATTTAATAGTAGATATTCTAGAATATTTATATTATTATGAACTATAAAAGGTTTATATTCGTCCTGCAATTTTATTTTTAAAATTTAGTGAAGAAGTAATTTTCATAAATAATTACACAATGATGATGGAGCAATTAATCAATTAAATGATAATAAAAATATTAAAATAAATATAATTTAACATAATTAAGGTGATAAAATAATTTTATAGGTGAATATGACATGTTATGGGTGTATTAAATTAATTTTTTTAAAGTTATTTTTCTTGATTTATTTTCTTAAAGTCAAATCTATGAATAATGTCAAAATTGACATTAATGATTTTATTAAAAAAATATTTTTTAAAATTATTTAAAATTCATAAGAAAACCAAATAGGGGAAAAAAAGATGAATTATGTTTTAAAATATCATAAATTTTCCATTTATTGTTCAATTTACACCTTAAAATTAATACTATCAAGCTTTTAATTTCGAAAAGTTGTTACTATAGTTAAAATTAAAATAAGTTAACTAAGAGTTAACAAAAAAGATAAGGTTTAAAATTACACAAAAACCTATATAAAATCTATGGTTTTATGTTATTACTACCATATACATTATTATATAATAATTACTTTTTATTTAGTGGTTTTTTGATTGATATTTATTTTATTATAAATTAATCTTTTGAGAAATTCTAAAAGTAACACTCTAGTCTCTTTTAAAATAAAAGCATTTATTCTATTTTCTTCACATTTCAGAACATATTTGGTTCATAGAAAATTTATCAAAATATCCTCCCAAATTTCCTACCTTCATACTATAATCCTTTATTTGGTAATACATCTAACCAAAGGATTTATTTTGTGAAAATAAAAAGGAGATACTCAAAGAAGAGGTAACATTCATCAACAGACATTTTTATTTTATTTATCCCATAAAACCATTTGATTTTTATATCATGTTTATATAATAAAAATAAATATCCTAAATATACTTATAAGTTTTATATTAAGTTTCCTACCTATACTCACACGCACTTCCATCAAATGGGATACACAATAATCGTTCGTGTGTACAGTGGACTACTGCCTCGTGAACTAGTGTCTTTCATTCTTCCATTTCCTCCATTCAATGTTGGGAATAATTATGGAATTTATGTTTTAATATGTTATATATGATATTTATTATGTATTTATGCTTCTATAATTAATATATACCACATAATTTCCTTCTTTCCCTTTTTGTAAGTACGATAACTTCGTTTGTGGATGTGTGG
Source organism: Viscum album (assembly GCA_963277665.1). Taxonomy (NCBI): domain Eukaryota; kingdom Viridiplantae; phylum Streptophyta; class Magnoliopsida; order Santalales; family Viscaceae; genus Viscum; species Viscum album. Next base: position 1,927,443,197 of record OY728150.1, on the reverse strand, counting down.
ACTACCGCCTCCTCCAAGCGATATGATTCGTTTACACTTTACAAGGAATGTTTTTAGTGTTAGTTTAGTGAAAATATATGATATATATAAAATAATAATTATATTTTAATGATATTATATAAATATATACTTATATTTCAATTACTTACTTTCTTTCAATACGACAAGAAAATGGATACAATGTTCATGTGTACATATGACCCATTGTCTGCCTGAACGGTGTATTTCATTTACTATATTTTATAGAATATTATAAATACTTATATATTAAATATATATGATATTTATATCATTTATATCATTATATATATTATGGAATCATTATATAACTAAGAGTACCAAAAATATATTAAATCAAAACATATGCGAAAAATAAAGAGGATATTACCTGAAGCATAACATTAACATGGAATTATTAATAACTGGGTAATATAAAGTCCAAATAAAATAATATGTAGAATTTTATATAAGAATATATTTATACAATATATTTATAATAAAATTATATTTATTAAACATGATGTTTGTACGAGTACGCTGGTAATCATGCCATAAGGTAAGATATTTTTGTCTCAGTTTTATTTTCGTGGGACACATCCATTATACACAACTTGTTTCTTTTTCGTGGTGTATATACCACTCATGATTGTATTTTATGAGTTTTATTATGAAGATTATTTTATTTTCATATTAACATAATTATATTTCTTTCATTAAAAATATGAATATACTGATTATAAAGTGGTAAGGGTTAATTTAAAAATACCATTTTTTCTAGATTGTTTATATATAAGTATCTACTATGAAATATTTATATTAAATGTATATGTTTCTTAAAAATGTTTTCAATTTTTAGTTTTATTCTAAAATTTTTAAATTCATTTTTACTAATATGTGAATTTTTACTAAATGGTTTTAAATGAATATTTTTTTTTGTTTTCTTAACGAGGTACTTTGTGACCTTTCTAGAAAAAATATGAGAGGAAATTTTTTAGATTATACTATATTATTTTTTTTATGATTTCATGATACCTTAATTATTTTTTAATTACTTTAAATTATTATAAGTTTATTTTCAAAGAAAATATTTTCTTTTAAAATTGTGTAGCCTTTTAAGAATAGAAAAAAAAATTTAAGAAGAAATGATATTTTTCGCAAGAATTATTTTCAAGTTATCTATCCAAATTATTTTACATCTATGATAATACTATTTGATGTTACTTATGATTTAATGGGTATATTTCTCGAGTATAATATCCCTATTATTCCTATGGTTGGTTTATGTTTATGATGGAATGATGTTTATTAATTCAATTTCTTTTCAATGAGTTATATTATGATGAAATGTTTATGAAACCCTATTCTTTTCCATAGGTTATGATTTATATTAATGTGGAACACATATGTATAGTTTTAATTATGTAATGGGTGGTATCTATATCTATATAAAATTCATTAGGTAAATATTTATATCTCATGAGATAGACAAGGCTATAATGAGGAGTGAACCCAGTTCAATAAAGGACTTTGTCCACTAATATGGTATTGGAAGTAATAATTGACTACTTAGATGGCCATGGGAGTAAACCATGACTACCAAGATGGTATAGGGAGTGTCAAAATACTACTAAGATTTCATTTTAAATGATTACTTGACTACTACAAAATCATTTTATATGCCTATGTGTCTTCCAAAATCTCACTTATTACTCCTATATTATGATTTTATGGATTATGCTTTTTATTCCATTATGATTAATGTCTTATTAATTGACAATATTTAATTCCATGATTCAATATTATGATATTTGATATGAAAGGTTTTCTTTTCAAATGTTATGATCCTTTTTTTATACCCTTATACTCATGTTATGACTATATATCTTCCATGTTTACCCTTACTGAGAATTTAATCTCACACTTTCTTATGTTTCCTCTCATTAGGTTATAGAGAAAGGTTTTAAGTAGGATTACTATAGAGGAATATATATTTTTGGAAACATTGAATATATTTCCCTAAATTAGATGAATGTGTTCCAAGTTTTCAAATACACTAAACTATTATGATTCTCAGACATGTGTTTATATATTATAATGAATATTCATCTAAGAAGATGAAATATCAATGTATAAAAAGTTTGGGTCGTTATAATTGGGTCCCATAATTATATATCACCTCAATGCATCAGTAGTCTCATGAGGAAAATCAATAAGATAGAATAAAATGGATTTTGACCCATTATTTTAATCTATCTTATGGAAGGTCTTGATAGTAAAGGTATCATGATGCCTGAGATCATGACATCCCATAATTAAGAATTTTATTCATTAAGAATTCAGTTATTATTTTCCATGATATTCTCACAATGATATTATCTATATATTAATATACATTCTCATTTTATTGATTAAATGGAATTTGTTTTTAGTTATTTACCTTACTATATTGATTATGCATTATTTAATAATGATAGTTAAGTTATTGATAAAATGGAATGTGTGTTCAGATATTTTCCCTTTTATATTGGTTATGCCTAATCTTTCAATGAAAGTGAAGTTATTGATTAAATGAATTGTGTTTTAAGTTATCTACCTTTCCATATTTATTATGCTTTATCTATTCACGACAGTAAAATTATTGATTAAATGGAATGCGTGTTTAGTTATTTAGCTTTCCATGTGGATAATTATTATTTATTCATGGTAGCTTCTTATGTACTTAACCCTAACTGATCATTTTATCTCACCATTATTTTGTTTCCTTTCCCATGAATCAAAGAAGTGTACTAAGAATGATATGCAAGGATATGCCAGAGGGAATAATGATATTCTTAAAAAAAATATGTTAAAATTTTTATATTCAAATTTAATATGGGAATCATGTGTGTATCTAATTTACTAATACTATTAAACTATTCTATCATTTAGGATGAAATTCCTTGTATCTTATGTCAATGTAGTAAAGTAGACACCAGATCTGGGTTACTAGAGTTGAGGTTGTCACACATACATTCTATAAACCCTGAATAATAAAATTATATTAGTTACTTAATTTGTCAATACCATTTTTCATGTTCATTACATTATCATTATTCCTTTAATTTCATTAATTACCATGTTTTATTTCATTACTAAATCAGTTAAATTTCCATCAGAAGTTTAAAGGTCGTTCGGTATTTAATGATTAAAAAAACCTTTATAGGTTGAATGTGGTCAATGGGTTATGGTTTCAAAATATCATTCATGTCATAATTATTATATTTATTAATTAAATAATCCTTAAAAACCCACTATGTATAGAATTTATTAAAAAGGATACACATCATTTTATGGAGGCGATATTCCATAGGTAGACCAGAACACCATTTCCATTTTTCTACTAGGTGTAAAATAAATAAATTAGATAAGAATTTAATTTAAAAAAATTATATCAATGTTATCCATTTAAAATTTATTCTTTAGTTATACCCTTATATCTATCCATGTGAGGTTTTAATGAAAAATTAATTGCATCCCCTCATAGAGGCAGTAGTCTATATGTATCCACAAATTATGTTACTATTTTCCAATGGATGGGAGGGTAAGATAGTAATAAATATATAATCTTTAAAGAATAATAATTATGTAAAAATATCATATATATCATTTTATTCATCATTTTAACTATCCATATGACGTGGTGGTGAAAAGCAATACACATCACTTCATGGAAGTGGTAGTCCACACGTACATATGAGCCATGTTTTCATTTCCCATATAATGGAAAGGAAGTGTAAAATATTTGTTCTACAAAAATAATAAAATTTCATTATAGTTATAATATTAGATTCATTATGTTATAATGGTTATAATATATTAACAAGGAGGTATAAGAATAAATATACTTAAAAGAGTTTGATTAGGACTTATACCTTGGATAACCTCTTTGGATCACACTTTAAGCCTTCTAGGATTGGTATTTTGAGGACACAAGGAACTAAAAGATTAATAAATAAGAGTTGGTGAGGGATTTGGGTAGTGATTATTTGATATATAATTCTCAATGTGTATTGATAATTTAGGATATGAGGTTCCATTTTATAAGTGAAGGGAAATACAACATTGTAAATACTTAAAACATTTAAATACAATATATGTATTTCCCAAGGAAATGGCACTAAAATTATAAATTCCATATTATAAAGAGAGGGAGGTAAAGATATGATTAACCAAAGATATTTAATCAAGTGTTTTGTTTTATATTTAAGGCTTATCCATTTATTTAAACCCTTCTAACTATTTTAGCCTTAACTGAGGTGACACATTTTTACCTTGGTAATTAATTTATATAGAAACAATTAAAAGGGTCCATGTTACCAAATTTGGAAATGATTATTCCAAAAAAGGAAATACTTTTATAATATTTAATTTATAAATATGTTATAAATCAATTTTAATATATTTATGAAAAACACATGAAAAATAGTTAAAAAAACACATATTTTAAGTGTAAAAGTGATTTTACACTAATGAATACTATTTATTATCATGAATTAAATTAGATTATAATTAAATAAAAGAATTTTAGATGAAATATTGACCATTATAAAATTAAATTGAATCTTAAAACAACAATATTAAATAAAAATATTCAAAATAGTTTTTAATTAGAATAGAATATAACTTAAGTTCCAAAAATTAATGAATGAGTTCCAAAATAAAAAAAAACGTTTTTAAATGATTTTTTTTACTCGTTGAACACATATTTGGTTGATTCAAAGGTTATATTAATTTTAAATTCCATACTACATCATGATGATGTTATAAATGTTACAGTATGTATAAAAATAGTATTTTCACGATGAACTAAAAAATTAAATATTTCAAAAAAATCCTCAAAATTCACCCTAAGAAACATTTGATATTATGAATCAATTATAAATTTTAAATTCAATAACAAATAAATTTATCTTCTAAATAAAACCAACCTATTCTTGAAAAAAAATAGTTAAATAAAACTATTTTTATTTTCAATTTAAAAATTATATAAAAATATTTACAAAACTTTGATGAATATGAATCTATAAAATGAATACTTATAATTCATAATATTGAAATATTTCTTATATTACCTAGGTCATCTCATTATTCCCTCCTTATGAAATCATGTCCTCATAATTTCTTTCATTTCTTAAATAAGTGAGTTTATTTTTCCCTCATAGATTTTTACAATTCCATATTGCTTCCTAAATCGTGTTATTAATCCATTAAACCTTTATTCAATGATCCAACTTATTATAAAATAAATTATATCTATAATATAAAATCTAAAATGGATGTTTCTCATAATAAATGTTCTCTTCCAACTGTACTGCCTCGGGGCACAAAACATAAGAGTTATCTGGTGTATATTTTCTTAAAAATGAAACATAAAACACATCATGTACTTGAGATAAACCCAGAGGGAAATATACTCAATAATTAAATGATACCACCTATTCCAAAATTTCATATGGTCTAATAAACTATTAACTTAACTTTTTTATTTTTATTAAATCATATAACACCTTTACATGGATATTTTATAGAAATAAAAGATCAATTTCCTAAAATGAATGATATTTTTTCCTATTATCTGTATAAATATTCTGCCTGATTTGATCTATCCTCATGTTAGCTTAATTATATTTACCTTCTCATCCATTTATTCTACCACTCCAGATTTCAAAAACTTCCTTTCACCTATTTTTTCCCATTATGATACTTCTTGACACTGATTTACTTATAATGCTTAAAAGGGTTCCATCTGTATATTGAAATAAAAAGTATTATTATAAGAAAATTCAACTAATGAATGATGTTGATCCCAAATTTCTGATCAATCCATTGAGAAAGACAAAAACATATCCATGAAAGTCTGAATTTTTCACACCAACATTCCATAATATTCTAGATGAATGAGTGTGTTGAAATTTAATTTAGTTCCCAACAACTTATAAAGTATTTTACAAAAATCTGCGGTAAATATATGATCATGATCAAATATAATAGAGATATTAACTTTATATAATTTGAATATCAATTTAAGATAAATTCTGTAAATCTGATCCAAAAACATACTATCTCAAATAGGAATAAAATGAATATATTTATCCAATCGATCAATAATTTCCCAAATCGCATTACTACCTTGAAATTTCCTTGGTAACCCCACCATGAAATCTATAAACATGTTCTCCTATTTACATTAAGGCACTATAAATGGTCAATGAAACCCCTTCAGTTGTTTTCACATGGTTTTAACTTATTGATAAATCAAAAATTTCATAGTAAGACTAGAAACATATTTCTTTATTCTACCCCACCAGTAATATTTTTAAAAATCTTTATACATTTTTGTGTTTCTCGGATGAATAGAAAATAGAGATATATGATCTTTACTCAATAATTCCTTCTTCAACTATGAATCAATTGGTACACACAACCTATTTCCAAATCACATAATAACTTCTTTGTCAATGTTAAATTCATGAAAGTTAACCTTCTTGAAAAATTCTACTATTTCTTTCAAATCATAATATTCCTTTTGAGAATTGTTATTTCTATTTGACAAATTCAACTACAGTAAAAAGTGATCCAAAATATAGGGATTTCTTTCACACAAAATTTATAGTCCAAAATTCATTAAATAATTAACCAAAGTATCATATTTCAAATGTATCATGGCTAATGATGCATCATATTTTTCAACTCAAGGCATTGACTAATATGGTTTCTTTACTTGGATGATATTAAATGATATAGTAATAATATTTTATCATTTCCAACCATCTTATTGTCCTGATGTTCAATTATTTTTGAGTGAATATATAACATAAAATTTTATGTTCATTATACATATCACATTTTACCTATATTAAATATGCATCCAAATTTTTAATACAAAAACAAAAACTATAAAATTAAAATATTGCATAAAATAATTCTTCTCATAGAGTTTCAGTTGTCATGAAGCATATAAAATTACTTAAATCATATTGCATCAAGAAAAAACCAAGTCCTATTAAGGATGCACCACTACAAATAAAAAACTCACTATTTTTATATGTAAAGGATAACACTAGAGAATTAACAAATGTTCTTTTCAATTCCTGAAAATATTAATAAAATTAATTTTACAAGATGAATTTAACTATTTCTCAAGTTAAAATAGTTATTAATCTAGATAAGCAAGAAATGTTTTCGAAAAAACATTAGTAGTAACTCATAAATCGATTAAAACATTGAATCTCAGTGACATTTATAGGCGTTGGACACTCTTTTAGCACCTTAGTTTTAGCAGGATCAATAGTTATGAAATATTTAGAAACAAAATCCCAATGGATGAAATCTATAGTAACCAAAATTCATATTTTATAAATTTTATATAAAAATTAATTTATTTTAATGTTTATAGAAAAATAATTTAATTTTTATCATGTTTCTTATAAATTTATTATAAACTAGAATTCCATCAATGAAAGCCACAAAAAATTTATGTAAATACTAATGGAAAAATCTATCCCTAAGATCCATAAATACAACAGCTTCATTTTTAAACCTAAAAGTAATAACCAAAAACTCAAAATGGATATACATATTATGAAACATCTTCCTCAGAATGTATTCCTCTTTCACTTTCATCTGGTGATACCCAAATAAGAGATCAATCTTCAAAAAATATTGAGCCCCTTGTACATGATCAAAAAAATTATCAATATGAGTTAATAGATGCTTATTCTTAAGAGTGATGTTATTGAGTGATCTATAATCAGTGAAAATCCTCTTGAAACAATCATTTTTTACCAAAAAAATAGGAGTATTGTAAGGTGATGTGCTAGGATGAATGAAACCTTGTCAAGAAAATCATATAATTTCTGTTTTGATTCCAAAATTTATACCAAATCCATTCATTAAGGGTGTTTCAAAATTTTCTTAGGATCAATAACTAGTTAAATAGTAAATTCAACCTCCCAATTTGGAATAATGCTTGAAAAATCATTAGTAAATTGATCCATATATTCATTTACTACTAGAACACCAGCAATTTGAATAATTTACTTTTTTTCAACAATATGTGCAAGATAGAATTCAATTCCATATTTAATCAGTTTCTCATATTCTTGATATGTTATCAAAGGTATGAATTAATTCATATATAAAAATTGAAACTTATTCAGATAAATAATTTCTTTAGATATAAAATTTATCACAACATGATATATTTAAATCTATAAAATACCTAGAATTAAATCAAATTCTAAAATGGGAAAGACAATAAGGTTTTTAATAAAAACAATACTATAGATGATTAAATGAATTTTACTATAAATCATTATTACCTTAATTCCACCCCAATTATTTTTCATCAGAAGTTTTGAATTCATTTCTTGAGATGGAATTTTCATTCTACATTTAAATTTCCTAAAAATAAAATAATACATGTATTCAAAATCAAATAAGATATTTTCAGAATTTGAACAAAAAAGTAATATACCTATCACCACTTAGTTTGAGGGTCTATCATCTAGATTAGTTGTATTAAAATAATTTTACACCCTTTTTTTAATTTTGGTCTTTATAATTCCCAAATTGTGTAACTAAATTATGATATATACTATCATAACGACCCAAATCATTGTAATTAAAACACCTCACCACTATATGAATATACATTCACCCATTATTAGTCTGATATGAACTATTTTCATTATATTCATGATCCAAATGAATGATATTAACACATCATTAACACTTTCCTAATCCTATGAATCATTATTTAAAATTCATTTTTCCACATTTGTAAAATGTGGTGGGATTACCTATGATTTATTAGTTGACTTCTTCTCCATTATTCTCCACCTAGACTAATTATTACCCTTTTTCTCATGAAGTAGATAAGTGTTAGAAAACACAATCTTAACAAGAACATCTTTAATGTCTTTCCACTCCATGGAATCAATCATATCCATTTTTTGAGTATTCTTAACCAGATACCACCATCGATTGATTCCCCTTCAAAATAATAAATATAAACAGTTACATTTTGATGTTATTTATATATTAAAACTTAAAATATCTTCTCCAATTTATTAATATATCCTTCATATTTCATTGGGTCTTAAAATCCACTAAAATCCAAAGGGTTCTATTTCATAAAATGATTCACTATAGACATATTCCTCTATAGATAATTCAAACAACCTATTTCATGGGTGAAAAAACTAATAACCTACATCAAATGATTTATAACTGAAACAAAATCCTCCATTATAATCATTAAATGTTTCTGATTCATATGGTTATGTCCCTTTGATGCCTTCATACTTCATATTCCCTATTTCCTCTGTATAAAACCATTATGAAGAGACATGAATTAGATAAAGAATCATGGAAATATTCAAAATATATATCATGATAGTATAACCATAAATTATAATCCAATTAAATTATAATTTAACAACACCCTAACCTATAATTTCATCTATACCTTTTCTCAGATACCAACTATAACACCATATATCATTAACAACCCATAATTACATGATTTATAAAAATAGTTTTACTTTTTTACACTTTTATGATCTTTTAGCTTTGGAGTTTTAGATAATTTGGAAAACCATTTCATAATAAAGTGGACACTTCTAAAATGAGATTATTTTTTCATAAAAATAAGGCTTTAATTTTATGCCAAAATTTTATGGAAAACAATTTAACTTTGTTTAAAATGATTAATCATAGTAGAAAGATTGTCCTTCCTATAGTTTCTACACATACATTGATTTTTTTTTTGAAAATGTGGGATGAGAAAAAAATATCAATAATGAACAAAAAATAATTCTATCTCATTAGTCCCTTTAAAATAATGAAAAACCATGAAAATATTTACCCTTTTCACAATAAAATATTGAACACTTAATTAAAATAAATCCATATGAGTAAATAAATATTTCCCAAGTTAAACCTTTGAGACCCATTATAAATCATATGAAATACATGAAGGAATCTTGAGGAACATGATAACTCATTAAAAAATTTCTTTTAAAAACAAAACTTTCACCTTTACATTTTTATAAAATTTATTACCTATTTATATCAAAAGATTTTCCATAAAACCCTCATAAGGAATAAAATATTTATCTTGGAGCATATTATTAATAACCCATTTCCCTTTTTAACCCATTTTGGAATAACTAATGCTTATTTAACTTTATAGGATTAACTTACCTAGTTATCTTCCTCCTTTTCACCTAGCAATACTAAATGATTACCCAATTCATTAGAGAGCTATATATATCTCAACTATCATCATACACTATATCGGGATCACCCATCATCATATATTATTATCAAGTTCCATATAACTAAGGAAACATTTATAATATTTCACATTTTCTTCATTGAACCCCTAAAAACACATTTTAATCAATAATCAAGGAACTTTCCATTTCCACATAAAAATAAGGAGGAATATCCATTTCATTGTGAAAACTCTTAAAAATTAAATGTTCCTCAAAGAGAAGGAATAATATTTTCTTTAAAAATACATGTAAAATTTTATATTAAGTTTGATAACAAATAATAAATATGATGATGAGAAATGGTGGTTATGAAATAAATGTTAAAAAATATATTCTTTTTACACTTTTATAAAGAAAACCAAAATGATATGTATATAAAATATAAATAAAATTACATATAAAATATTTATAAAGAAAGTAAAAAGGAGTTGAAAATGAAATTTCAAAATATTTTAGGTATAAAAATAAAATTCTAAAAATATTTTTAAGAACATGGATATGAAGGAAAAAATATATGAAAATAATACTTTAAAACTAAGGTATTAATGAAAAATACCTTACCATAAGTCTCATATAACTCCATATGTTCTATAACCAATGAATAATAAAATTTTATTAGTTATTTGATTTTGTAATAACCTTTTTCATGTTCATTCCATTATCATTATTCCTTTTATTTAATTTATTACCATTATTTATTTAGTTACTAAATCTGTTAATTTTACGTCATATATTTTGAGTTTGTTTGGTATTTACTTTTTAAAACAACATTTATAGGTTTAATGTGGTCATGGTATCATGATTTATTATAGTCAAGGTATCATGATTTAATAATATTATTAATTTAATAATTATTATATTTAAACTTTAAATACACTTTTAAAAAATAAACATGTAATGCTTTCAAGAAAAATGCGGCATGTTGTTTCATGGAGCCGGTGTCTTGCACACACACACGAGGGACATTTACATTTTTATATTGGGTGGGTAAAAATGAGTTTTTTTTTAATTTATTATAATCATAAATAAGTTATAAATGCCACATTTATTCATTATTTTCCTCCTTATGACCATCCTTGTGAAGAAGCAATGAAAAATGAATCACATCGTTTCGTGGAAGTGGTAGTTCATATGTACACATGAGTGATGTTATCATTTTCCAACAGATGGGGGGGGGGGTAAGAAGGTAAGTAATATCTAATTTTTAAAAAATATTATTTATTTAATAAATATAATATATATTAATTTTTGACATCATTTTAACAAGCTATATGAGTCTGAGTTGAAAATGAAACACATCTATTTGTGAAGGTTTTAGTGTGCACGTACGCATGAGCAAAGTCATCATTTTCTATGGGATGGAAAGGAAGTAGAAAATAGATTTTACATCAACATGATAAATTTAATTATAGTGAAGATAAATGTTTAGTTATGTTATAATCATTAGAATATATTTATAAGGAAGTATAAATAGAAATAAACTTGAAAGAGTTCAGTTTGGACTTATACCTCCTCTATGGATAACCCCTTTGGCTTACACCTTAATATATCTAGGATGGGTATTTTGAGGATATATAGACCTATAAAAAAAGGGAGGATATTTTTGAATCTATTTGGGTATATATTTATTTATATAGAGTGATCAAATTGTGTAAATAAGTGAGGAGAGTATGTTGTATTTTATAATCAAAGGGAGAGACACTCTTGTAAATACTTAAAAAAATTTAATATAATATATATATTTCTCAATTAAAATGGAACCAAAAGTATCAATTTTTTAATATAAGAAAATGTATATATAAATAAACTTAAAAAATGTGTTTTAATAATTTATTTGTACTATCTTGAAGCCACATGCCTTTATTTTAACACTTTTAACAAGTTTTATCCTTAATTGAGGTGATTACTTTTTACCAATGTAGTTAATTTATCTGAACAAAAATTAAAGGTACCTTATTAAAAAAATTTACATTATATTTAAAAATATGGAATCCATTTTATTAGATTTTAATTATAAAGGTTGAAAAAATTACTTTTAAAATAAGTACAAAAAATGCATGAAAACCCATTTTTAGAAAAAACACCCATTTATGCATAATAATTATTTTACACAATGTTTTCGAATATAATTGATTATAATGACTTTAATTAGATTATAATTAAACAAATTATATCTATATAAAATTTGGACCATGAAATAACTGAATGGAATTTTTCAACCACACAATTAAATATAGAGATCCAAAATAGTTTTTAATTAGAATAAAATATATCTTAAGTTCCAAAAAGTCAAGCATTGATTCCAAAATTTAAAATAATGTTTTTAAATAATTTATTTTAATCCTTAAATAAATATTTTCTCAATAATTTTTTTTATGAATTTTTAATTAAATATTATATCTTGACGATGTTATAAAAGTTATGGTATATGTAAAAATGGAATTTTCACTATTCACTCAAAAATCAACCATTTTTGAAAAAACAATCACACTAGGAAAAATTAAATTTTATGAATCCAGAAATGAATTAATTTTTATACAATCCAAATTCTAAAATCAATAAATTTAACTTTTAAATAAAACCATGTAATATATGGAAACCCAATTTAGTTAAATAAAATTATGCCATTTTTGATTGAAAAATTATATCAAATTATTTATAAAATTGTGATGAATATGAATTCATAAAATGAATACTTATGAATCATATGATTTATTTATTTTTATTATTACCTTGGTTTTCATAGATATCCTCCTTGATCAAGTTACTCTGTGCCTCATCCATACCAGAACCTGTGATCAATGAAATTTTCTCAGGAACCAAGTGCTATGGATACCCGATCAAGGTGTGAGTAAAAATCAATAGTGAACCACCAATGAGATCCCATACATAACTAGTAATTTTTTTGTACATGTGACATGATCAAATGAACAAATAAAAAAGTATGGAATCAGAAATTATTATCCACTATCAATCCTCAACTTTTACTGTCATACCCAAGATTGACTCAAACCTGCTTCTGCCAATGCTAAAGTGTCTCTGAAAATGTCAGATAATCACGCCAACCAATATCAAGACCATTTATGATTCTAATAATCTTGTTCTAGTAAATCAATGATAACCATGAGATGAATCAGAGGAGTGTGTTGAATTCATTCTAACCTCATAGAATAATTAGATCCAAGGAACATGTTTGAGGCATCCCAGACCCCATAGAAAATATGGATTTAAAGAACATGTTTGAGGAATACCAAAATATACCTCATCAGAATCCTTTTATATTTTCTAGTGAATTCCATATTGCATCACATACAAATCCTAGAATCATATCTTAGGCATTCTAAACAGAATCACATAAGAATCCTGAGAGAATATAGAAGGGATTCCAAACCATTACCACAGTCCACATGGGAGTATCACATATCCTATACAAGTTTTAAGAAATACTACTAAGCTAATCCAATTTCATCCTAAATCTCAATGGATTTCCCTATCGGGAAAACAATTCACAAGTATCATGCATGCATTTTAGATCCATGGAGAACATCCAAGGAGAACATCTAAGGAATCCTAACCAATAATCACTCTTTCAGTCTCAATGCAGGAAAAGCTCGAATTATCATTGCGATACTGAAGCTGCCTCAATTCAAAAAGATTGTTGCAGCAATTATATTGGAGACTTTGAGATCCTCAGATGTATCTGTGTCTCGGGTATTTTCCCGAAGACCAAGCACCCCTTTGAAGTATTCTGGAAACCTCCGATGCCGGGTTGGATTAAAGTGAATGCTGATAGTGCTTCAAAAGGCAATCCTGGACCTGCCAGCTATGGGGCCATTTTTAGAGATTCTGCTGACCATTTCCAAGGTTTCTTCTACAGTGGGTGTGAGATTGCCTCATCCATTGAAGCGGAGATGCTAGGAGTCATCCATGCTATTGATTTTTCTATCCAAAGAGGATGGAGAAAACTGTGGATTGAAAGTGATTCTACCACCATTGTTCAAGCCATTTGGAATGGAGTTATTCATCTCGCATGGCCGCTCACTACGCATTGGATGAATTGCCTAAATTCGCTTCAGGAGATTGACTACATTGCTACACATGTCTTCCGTGAAGCGAATACTGTTGCTGATGCCCTTGACAACAAAGGTGTCCACCAGAGAATGATTTGGCTGGATGCGCTGCTAGCTGATTTACTTCACCTTTTTGAAAGAGATTATAATAAAATCCCATCCTTTTGACTCATGTAAACTATTGTTTCTTTAATTAATAAATGGTGCTTTGGTCTTTGGCCGAGGCATTACCCAAAAAAAATTGTATTAGGAAATATAATCTCATTTGGAAAATCATTGGATTTCCCTATAAAAAACCCATCCCCGAGATCCTGTGGTACGTATCTCCCCTATTAGGTATCACATTATTTAAATCAATGGATAGAGTCTAAGGAATTCAAAATCAATATCAAGCATGAAGGTGAGATTCTATGAGAATATCCTAGGCACCCCTTATATAAAAATACCTCTTGGTGGGTAGTGTGTCCCACCAAAACTATCTAATGTCACAACACCAATACCTCCTTAGGATTACATCATTGATCTAGGTTCTAATGTGATACCAATGATAATCTCTACCCACTTCTTATACATACCCTATTAGGGGTCAAAATTTCACCAGGGTATGCACTGGGGTCCCCTAAGAAACATCTCTAGAAAGAAACCCTTATCATGTTCCTATAACTCAGTTTCATAACTTTTTTCAACACCCTTCACTAAATAGGAATCACATACCATGATATAGTAAAAGTCTTATCAATACCTCATTGTCCTCCAAGGATAAATTACCAAGGTATATTTCCTTAATCCCATTCCCTTCCCAAATCACCCTAGGTTGGCTTCACACCCAACCTATACAAATATTACCCAAGGAACCCCTACTCTATGAACACATATAAACAATATTAACCACTCACTCCATGATTTCCACACTAGAAAAATGGCTCTAAGGCATGTCATGGTTATATTCCATCTTACTCAGACCACTCATTATTGATAAAATACTCTTCTCTATAAGGAGAATCTAGGGAACCTATTCTAAGGGACTCCATGTTTATTAAATTTATTCACATCTCACCACTCGGGGTCTATTCATATCAAGAAATATTATATCACTAAGTCCATGTCCATTGGAGGTGATGGAAACCAAACTAGTGCACAAGGGTCTATCATGACCCTTGGAACTTTGTTCAGTCCATTCATGGGCATTTCATTTCAATTAAACATATCATTTTAGTTTCAAAAATGGGTCACTCAACCTTATTGGTGAGACCGAACATATCAAATTACATATATATAAACAAAGGAAAATATCACAGGGGAATATACGAGGGGCCAGCTACCTCAATAAAGAATCTATTACATTTTTTACTCCACTACCAAATAGCTCTACCCAGGCTAGTCCAAATCCATCTGGTTACTACTCATCCACATGAGGCCCTAACTAATACTAAGGAATATAAATTAATTAAATACAATAAAATTATACTTAAATAAATAATTAAAATCAAGTACATTATTAATTTAAAATTTTATTTAACTATGAATAAAGGTTAAAAACCCATAGAGAACTCCTATTTCACCAAAACAAAAATCCAAAACCCATGAGAGGTTTGGAACACAATCCCTACAATATCTTAGAAAAAATAACTTCACCTAAATGGGTGAAAACCTCATATTGGTACATCCTATCACTAGGATACATGAAAGTACCATAAAAAATGGTCAACAACACTATGATTTTATGGAATCAATGATAAAACATAAATCCAAATCATTTAAAACCATAGATGATCAAATGAAATAAAAAATAAATCATATGGAGAAACATACCCCAGACACCCTAAAAACAGTACCCAAAATTATTTAGATCAACGGGGAAAATGAGAGAGGATAAGGGGGGTGGGTGAGAATAAGTTGAAATTAAATCCGATGTCTTGTGACACACCCAAAACCCTAAATTCTGAAGGCCCAAAAAGAAATCCTTTACCCTATTATAGAAAACGCACTCAGTTTACTTTTATATCATGAATTGGGGTTCAAATCCATGAGATTTTAAGGTAGATAACCCCAACCCTCAACCCTAATCATTTCATAATATGAACCTATGTTCACACCATGATTAGTTCTCAATAGAGATCACTTTTACCTAGTTACGCATTAATGGTTAGAATTCACCCCACAAAATCAAAATTCATGGTGTTAATGACTATTCACACTAGGAATGTCCTCCCACTAAAAACATTTTGCAGTTTGGACACCTGACCACTACTACAACACCGACCTGAACACCTAAGGAAACCACCAAACATTAAACCAGATCAATAAAAAACATTTTAATGATATAAAATCCCTTGAAACTAAGATATGAGTCTCAGTTCTCAAAATTAACACCTATCCAAATAAAAAATTCAAATTCCACCATAATTTCAAACCCTAAAAAGGTATGGGGTTTTATAACATCCCCAACATAACACCTCTCATTCTTGACAAGCCTTGGTGATTTTCTTACCATACATCACTACCTACCCAAGACATAATTTCATCATCGGCTCACTATGTTCCATATCTAAACACAAAACATGCTTCCCTTTCCAAACTATAAACATAGGGTTCTCAAATATCTAAAACTTGATCCATCACTCGTACCCACTACCAAACAATCATGATAGTTCTTACCTGCATCTGTCTAACCTAAGACACCATAGTGTTATAAAATAATTTATCCCCATTCTTATAGTAATTACCACCACAACACTCATCTCATACATTCTATTTTTAATCCATGGTGCTCTCAACGATTAAAATCCATTTCATTAAGTGATTCTAACTTTCATTGGTCTGATGAAATTCTCAATATGGTGTCCATCTCACCACACCTAATCCCACCTAAAACATCGATCGATCTTTTACTAGATAACCATTCACGAAAACTCTTGGCCTCATTAACTAATGTACTATTTCATCACCAATCGATCATGATTCATTAACTCATGAAGGAATCATGAGATCATACAACACCAACAATAATGTTATAACTATACTTTATGTGTATTTAAATTTTTGGATCCTCAAACAACAAATATAACTAGTTGTCATGCTCTACTCATGAGAATCGATGAAACCTTTATCTGAATCACATTTAAATTATTCCAAAACATTATAATACTTATACCTATGCATGGAATCCATTCAGTATTTCATAAGAATCACAAAAAATGTATTCCTCAAGGGTTTAGATAAAACAGTATATATCCACACACTAAACTTCTAAGTCCATCTCCACCATCCAATAAATAGTCCCCCTCATTACCAAAAACCTACCCACATGGGGTCATACCTCTATAGCTCACACTCCATCCATTACTACATGTAATGAGTGGACATGATCACTACACTCATACCCATGCTCAAATCATTTAATTTAAAACAATTAATATTCTTGCATTATGGAAACATAACCCTATGTAATCAACTAAAATTTCATTCATAATGAGAGTCACACCCTCCCATAGATAATTCCGCACTCCCCTATATATGAATTTTCTTATACCACTCATATAATGATATCTCAATAAGTTCTATCATTATATGCATGTCACTCATCCTGAAACACACTCATCTCATCCTAGGAAACATATATCTATGATCAACTAATAGATCAACCTTATCACTACAATCAATCTATTTCTAATTACATCCCTCACTTTAATGGGAATTTTTAATTTCATCAAACCTTAGGAACCTAATCCCGTAATCATATTACTAATTCCATCAGTCCTTGGCTTTCACATGGTTTCTCACCAAGTTACATCCAAACATCATTATGCATAGCTAGATCATTCTATTTTTATTTCATCTAAATTAAATGTGTGTACAAAATCATACCACCCAATCATATAACTTAACTCACACTACCATGAGTAACACATAATTAAAGCTAGGTTTACACTCCTAATTCACTATCAATTCCCCCATGACATTTCATTCCATAAAAACAAAATCACCATTGTGATCTTTCCCAATAAACCTAACATCCCTCACAAGTAAATTAAAAATAAATGATCAAGAATAAGCTTATTTATTCTCCAAAAATCATTAGTGTCTACCCTAGAACTTACCGTATCCTTGAAATAAAATCTCAGGGTGTTACATTCCAACCCCCTTAAAATGAATTTCACCCTCAAAATTCTGCTGGGTTATGAAAGGTTTAATACTTAAAAGTTTGTTTCATAGAAATCCACATCGTAATAATAAATACTAAAAATTCCATTAAAAAATGAATGTTTGAAACATAATTGTTACCCAATGTAACTCAAATCTTGGTTTCCACATGGGTGAACATTGGTGGAAAGTGAAAACACTGACATGGAAGAGATATCAAACTATCATGTTTTGATAGAGAGTGATACATAACATGGCTAGTAGAAAGTTAACCATCACAAATATATAAACCAAAGTAGCTTGAAAATGGTCATTGATATCATAGAAAATGATGATAAGTTGACAAAATTTTATTTCAAGACCCTTTTTCTTAAAGTTGAATAATTTTTAAGAAAAGATATACTTACATAATTTTAGGAATACAATACCCTTTGTTGTGCCTTTATAGAATTCCTCTCCATATATTATTTCAAGAATTGAAGTTAACTTTTTCATTCCTTAAGCATTAACAGATCATGAGATCCATAAATAGAATGATATGTTATTCCATCTATCTTTATTGAAAAAAAGGTTATCAAAAGTTATCAAACATGTATATATCCTTATATAGAGAGATAATAATTTAATACCTAAATCCTAATCCAAAGTTTAACATTAAACAACCCATAAATGGTTATCCTTATAACCCTTATTCTATTTGGAAGTAAAAAACTTAAGAAATAAGGTCACTAATTTTTTGAAAAAAGTTTTTCATTAGTCCCTCGTTTATCATAAAGTAGATCTTTGTTGTCGTATACCATACAAGTGAATACCTTTATCATGTATTATCTTGACAGATATTAATAAACTAAATGACCAAAAATCCTTATTGAAAATAAATTTTTTTCCTTATTATAATGTTTATTGGATATATTCCATAAATATAAAATTTTTGTAAACTTCATCAATGATAGTATAAACCACTTGTCAACAAATACTTAATAATTTTTGAGGTAATCTTTACCATCCAATTAACTTATTAATAACCCACATATCTTTATCCAAACATCATTATCTCAAAATTAGGAACATATTAAGGATTATATTACCTTATCCAAAATGTCACCTTGCCATTAGATCACTTTTTTAGTCTATTATAAATATTAAACATAATCTTTTAAATTATTATCAAAAAAAATAAATAGAAATATCCTTAAATAATTCACCATTCATAATTCTTTAATCCAAATACATAAATACTTAAATAATTCTACTTTATTCTTAATACATAACAATGATACCTCATAATATTACTTAATACCTTTTTCATTTCAAATTTTATCTATAATCTCATCATCATCAAAAATATAACCATTACTCATACCACATTGTTGATTCTCTTCGGGAGCTTTGGACCTAGGACATATATTTTTATAATGACCATTCATTCCACACTTAAAGAATTTAACCATCAATGATGTCTTAGAGAAGCTAATATTACCATCCATTGTGTTAACCAAACTCTTCATTTTTTCTTTGAAGTTACTTTCTTTTCATCCTTCTTTTCTATAGTCAATATATCTTCTCATTACTCTAAGACATTAACTTGGGTGATTCTTTCCACATTATTGACACAAAGGAAACTAAATATTCATTCTTATATGGTCTCCATTATCCAAAATCTCAATTAACACCTTATTTATATTATTTTGTGAGTCCAAGAGTTTGTTAAGGAACACACTATTAATCATGTTATGTGAAAACTGATTAGGCATGATCACAACATCCTTCACTTCAATGATCATTCCATTTGATTAATAATAAGATAATTTTTCATCACATTTAGTGTTAAAAAGATTCCTTCTAGTTTCTAAAATTGCTTAAAACAAGAAAGAATAGTGTGAGAATCACTCATCATAGAGGAAAACAACATAATAATGAAAAATCACTACTAGGATTTCAAAATTATGACACCATCATATGAAAACTTAGGGTTTTCCTTAGAGACATCCCTATAAATTTCCTTATAAATATCCCTAGGGATCTCACTAATGTTTTTTCATCCTAGTTCACAAATTTTGACTTAAATTTTTTTTGATACAAAATATATCAACCTAGGATTAAAATACATTGATATTACATCATTTTAGATGAATATTCAATACATTACAAAAATACATACCCAGGGACTATAATAGTTTAGTGTCTTTGGAAACTGTGAAAACAATATTCAAACTTGCTGAAATATCTTCAATATTTCCCACAAATATCTTCCCCCTTTAGTAATTCTACTTAAAACCATTCTTCATAACCTAGGGAAATGAAGCATAAGAAAAAGGTGAGCCCAGATGATGAGTAAGGATATACAAAAGAGATATATAATCATAACATGAGCATAAAGGCATGAGAATATGGGAATAATATTTGAAGAACATACCCAACATATTAAAGATCATATAAATGATCCATGTCATAAAGATTGATATTTTATAAGCCATGAATCATAAGGGAATCAATAGAATATTCCCTGAAATAATTATATAGGAATAATACATATAATTTATGGGAGACACATAATAATTTAAAAATATTTCCATAGTAGTCAAGGAATCACTACCAAGGCCATGTTAGTCGTATGAGTTCACTCCCCATAATTTCTTGGTAGTCATGGTTAACTTTGATGACCATATTAGTAGTCAAGGTTCACTCTTAAGACCAACTTAGTAGATAATTTTTTTTATTAAATCGAGTTCACACCCTATTCTAGCCATGTCTATCTCATGATATATAAATATTTACCCAATGCATTGGAGGGAGATATAGGTCCTACCCATCTCAGAATGAAATCATACATATGTGTAAAACTAGATCATATAAATTAATCATATAATAACCCCTGAAATGAAATGGGTATCATAAACAAGAAATCATATCATAACTAGTGGAAAAGACATAGGCTTCATAATCATTTCATCGAATAATAACCCGTGAAAATAAATGGGTTTGATAAAAATATAACCCGTGAAAAAAATCTTGTTTCATAAACATCATGTCATAAAAACATAAACCATTCAAAGAAAGAATATGAATGGAAACATCAGATCATTTCCCTTGAAAGGAATGAGTAACACCTAAAGATGTTATCTTAGATAGAAAATAATCCAGTAATATATTTTAAAAAAAATTATTGAGGAAAATATCCTTTATTCTTTGAAAATTTATTTAATAAAAACCTTTGGAAGACTATTTTCTTTGAAAATAATCTTGAATACTTATAAAGGAATCTAGAAAACCATTTTCCTTGAAAACATACAAAAAAGGTTGAAAATATTTTGGAAACATTTTCCCTTGAAAACATATAAAACAATATTGATTTTTTTTGAAAACCATTTACCTTGAAAACATTTAAAATAATCTTAGAAACATTTTGAAAACATATTTATTTGAAAATAATCTTCAAAATTATAAAAAATTGAAATAGTTGAAGTATTTTTATTTGAAAATAACCTTATAAAAGCATATAAAGGGTTATTTTAAAATCCTTTAAAACACTTTTTTAAATATAAAACATTTTTTTGAAAACTTTTTTATTTGAAAATATGGTTTTTAATGAACATAAATTTGTTACTGACTGGGGAGATAAAGTTATATTTTTATAAAATAACTTTCTTAATTATGTTAAGTACCAAAGAGTGTAAAAAATGGTAATAATACTTGAATATACCATGAAGAAATAGAGTAAAATAAAAGTCATGTTTTTTCTTGAAATATGGATCATATGTTTTTATCAATGAAAACATAATCATAAATGACCTCGATAACGTTGAGATTGTTGTAATAAACTCTTACCACTTGGTTGATTTGAATAAAACTACCCATTTAAGAAAATGTAATTAAATTAAGCTTAAAATATAATTTAAATAAGGATATTCACGAGATAACATGTTGAATTGAAGTTTATTCACCACTTAGAATAATATAGGTTTATAACATGGCATGTGTATTGAGATGAAATTACCTTACCGATTTGGTAACTTTTGAAACACAAACTCTATGAAATAAATATCATCAAATAGATATTTAAATACACATAAGTTTAATTATAATAATAATATAATAAATCCATGGGTAGTATACATACCACATATAAGAAATAGGATGTGAACATGACTTGTGTCTCATAGAAAATAAAAGTGAGACGAGAAAACCCTTACTTTAAGTCTTGAATTTATTCATACAAGTTCAAAACTCCTATATAATAAATATAAGTTTATTATAATTATACCACAGAACTATATTATTATATATAATACCATATATTATTTGGTTATGACTTTATATTTTCCATTTATTAATAAATTCGTGTTAATGTTATGTTTTGGGTAATATCTGCTTTGTTTTTCGTAAATGTTTTGACTTGTTATTCCTATTACTCTTACATTGATAATTATTTACTTTTTTGAATAATTTAAATAATAATTTAAATATCATATATATTTAGTATTTAAATCTTTTTAATAATCTTTTAAATATAGAAATATGAAGTGGAATACACTGTTCATAGAGACGGTAGGCTGTACATATGCCTAAACGCTGTTTCCGTATTATTGTTGTATTGAAAGAAAGAAAGTAAGTGATATATATATATAATAATTAAATTATAATTATTGTTTCATATATATTATATGATTTGTCTAAACCCATCATTAATACATTCCATGTAAAGTGTGAATGGATCACAATACTTTTAGGAGGCGGTAGTCCACATGTCTACAAACGAAGCTATCGTAGTTAAAAAAATGGATTGAATAATGGTATGTTTTATATAATAATTATAAAAGAATAAATACATCTTAAATATAATATATATAAAATAAAAGTTGAGTTTCCATCATAATTATCACCCATGATAAGTGGTAAATGAAAAATTAAAAACATCATTTTGCGAGGCTGTAGTCCACCATACACACAAATGGTAAGTTCATTACCAATTAGATGGAAGTGTGTATAAGTGTAGGTAAAAACATTATAAAAAATATCTCAATATATTCAGGATACATAATTTATTATATAATCATGGAATAATAATATTTTGGGGTGGGGGTGTATAATGAAAATAAAATAAAGGAGATTAAGGAAGGATGTTCCCTCTTCTTTGGGTAACTTCTCTTGGTTTGCACCAAAGGGTTTTCTTGGTTTTCTTTATGCCCTAATTTAGGATTATATGATTAAGTTAGAGATGTTGGGAGATTAAATTATTGTATTTTTTTTGAAAAAAATCTCAAGATGTGTGAATAAGTGGGAAGGGTGAGTGTCATTTTATAGTGGAGGAGGAGTGACATTCATGTAAAGTTTGGAAAAGGGAATTCCACCCACATTTTTCCCAACTCAAGTGGTTATAATAATAGTCTAAATTAAATATTAAGGAGTATATGGTATATATATGAACATAAAATGTATTTCTTAAAATTTTATAGGCTATTTTTGGTCTTATGTTTAAGGCTAAGTCCTTTGTTAAACTATTTATTCTCTTAACCATTGTAATTAATTTTAATCACTTCCACTAATATTTTTGGTCAAAAAATATGTTGAAATTATTAGAAATTATAAATTATTCTGATAAAAAATATGGAGTCCATTTTTTCAAATTAAAAACAAATAATTTATAGAAATTAATTTAAAATTAATCTCATAGACGGGACAACAAAGAGGGTTTTTAAAGTAAAAAGGTCAAAAAGTTTGAAATTTTTTTATATCAAATTGCATTATGAAATTGGTTACAATAACCTAAATTGGATTAATTTATTTATAATTTATCTAATTATACTATAACATTAAATTAAAACATTATTGTGTGATATAAACAAATTAGATGAAAAATCAATTTGAATTCAAATTCATTGTTTTTCAATATTTATGAAAAATTAAACATCTCCGAAAAATAAAAAAATCACCAAAATTAAATTTTAGTATTATAATTCAAAAAATGAAGTTTTGTTTTCAAATAATAATTATAAAAGTGCAAAAAATTATATTTTAAATGGGTTCTCAATTAAAAAGTGGTAAAAATACCTTTTAGAAGAAAAAAAACTTTTTATTCGTAAAATTTGACTTATTTTTATCTTATACCTATAAAATCTATTGGATGACTATAAAAAATTTATTGATCATATAATATATAAATTTTATTTAAAAAATTAATCAATTTTTTTTATTTAATTTATTAAGAAAAAATTGTGTTTGTACACAGAAAAATAGTTTTCTTAGAATTGTAATTTCTTTATTTTCAAATAGTTCTTTCATAAAATTATACTAATTGATAACCAAAGGATTAATCTTATAAAAATGTTTAAAAAATATTTTCCCAGTTTAGCTTATCTTATTTTTAACTTACATTCCAATGACAATGTGGTATCTATAATAATATTTAAATAATAATATTAATGGTATATTGTAGTTTGGTAAAACTTTTTCATGTGTGTAATGAAATCTATCGAAGGGACTTAGTATTATCTATAATACAAGAAAAAAATAGTGTTTATTATACAAAAATATAATCTAAGTGTTGTGTGTAGTGCATTATTAAATTTTTGTTTCATATAACACAGTCCAAACATAGTGATTTTATATAGAAAAACTATATCCATTGTTGTGTGAAATAAAAAATATCAAAAAGTTTAAATTAATTTGAAATTTTATTTTTCAAAAAATCTCATTGTTTTACAGAATGTTCAATCACAATTGTAGTGTTAACATTCCTTTAAAAAGTGATATTTTAAGGTGAAAACTATAAGATGGTATCTATTTAGACAGACTTATAACTATATAAAAAAGTAATAATATGATGGAACATGAATGGTTAATAACCTGTGGATAAACCACCATTCACCCTAATATTTTCATTTTCTCTTACTTTTATTTTATGAAATCATTAAAACCCCT
Source organism: Viscum album (assembly GCA_963277665.1). NCBI lineage: Eukaryota > Viridiplantae > Streptophyta > Magnoliopsida > Santalales > Viscaceae > Viscum > Viscum album. The sequence goes on along the minus strand of OY728150.1, from coordinate 1,927,417,744 downwards.
TCCCATTATCAAATTATTTAATAAAAAATTTAAACTAAAAAATCATAAGTAAGTGACATAGTGAATTAGTGGGTGTTTATAAAACCATATTGAGAGACAAGCCAAGGGTCTGTACTAAAATATCATTCCTTTATAAAATTATTAATGTTAATTTAGTAGGCTAATGATATGAATTTTTAATAAATAGCCTTTCATTATCTTCCCTCATTTTCCCTAATTTTTTTTATAATTCTAGTATGATAGGATTAAGTATTTGAGATGTTATTTCACTAGAGTATAGAGAAATATCTTTGATATGATGGAGATTTCATAATATATGTCCATAGATGGTTCATGAAGGGTGAGTGCACACTGTTTTCTCTATTTCACTCAAGGTATGTTTCCCAATGTTTATTTTATATAAATTTAGTGAAAGAATATTTAATTTATGGTCAATTTTGGTATATAAATTAGGAATTCTTTTTTTGGTATGTTTTATTGTACATTATAAGTTGTCTTCACGTTGTTTCTTGTGGTTTCAGAATTTTTGTGCTGATGGTGAGTATTTCACCATTTATATTGATTATTTATTTTTATATTAAATGGTTCTTTGATTAAGTATTTGGTTATTCTTAAGGATATTTGTTCTCATGGGGTTGATAACTACTAATATAATATCGGATTAATTAATAGTCACATAATCGAGGTAGGTGGCCTTTACCATTTAAGTGTAGTGATTACTTACCATGTCTTGGATTATAAGCTAGTTTCATTATATTCAAGGGATAGTTATCATTACCTTCATAATTATTGTGTTAGATTATATCAAACTATATTTTGTATGGGATCATGTATAATTAATAGTCACGAAATGGTTACATAGTTTTCTAAATAGTTTTTTTGGGGGAACATTGGTAAAACAAGTATTGATGGCCTATCTTATTGCTCACATGGTGGTGCGAGTTGATTCTTGAACTGATTATCTGAAAATAAAATAGTTTAATATTATAGATGGGTTATAAAATTATTAGGATTTTGAAATGAAATTTCAAAATAAATTGGATTTAAAATGGTTTATTCAGAAATGGGATTTAAAAAGAGAGATTGTGGAATTTACAATGATACTTTTCATTGAATTTGGACAAGGGACTTGGGTTAGCAAATTCGAGATTAAATAAATTTTAAAATGGTTATAAAATAATTATTTTATCTCATATTATAAAGTAAATTAAAATTGTCCTATTTTGGTAAATGGTTTGGTTTGATTGAGCTATTGAGGGTGGGGACCTATTTTCAAAGTGTATATGCATGAATGTTCTCTCATTAATGATTGATGTTTAATATGAATACTTTGGATACATGTTTATTACTGATAATATTTGATAATTATATTTAATCCTACCCTTTAGATATGATTCAGTTATATATGACAATAATTTATAGTTGTTTACCCATTAACAAATATTCATACGAATCTTTGGAACACCCTTCAGGTTTGAGATATAATATTGAAATCTAAGGTTCTTAACCACTATAAGTAGAATCATGGAATCTTAATGAAAAATATTTGGGTGATAATTGATGGGTTGTTATTAGGGTATGGGTAGGCCTCTATGATGGTGTCTAATACTATGTTTTGGCCGAGTAAAAATTGTGATCATTCAACCTCAACCTTGGAAGTAAGTATTTCTATATTCAAGGCTAGTGTTCAGCCTCCCTAGTTACCTACAAGAGTTCCTTTCTAATTAAACTTAGTGTTTGGTTCATGATATAATACTATTATTGTTTCTTTTAATGGATAAATTCAGGTTCATGAAGACAATATAGTTTCACAGTGATCCATGGTATGGACCATGATTCTTAGATAGGTGGAGATTAGGTTCATTTATTAGTGCAGTCATGATTTTTCCTATGTGAGATATGAATGTTAGTCATGTATCCTATGAGGTAGTTATACTTGAATTATATGCTTATTTTATTAAGATATAACCCTTGTGGGTAAGTGATGGCTAATAAAACATCAAGTTTTATTTATTCTCAAGAATAATGATCATATTTACTTAGGAGTTTATATACAATGTTTGATTAACCTAGTTAATTTTATACTCTTGATAGTAGTAATGTCTCTATAAGTGGAATAAATTTCGAACAATATCTAATTTTTATCTTAATTTGATGGTAATAGATGCATGAGCAATTTAGATAAATTCAAGCTATGATGAGATGAACTCACCTTCTATAGGAATCCTGCTATGGTAAGACCATGTCTATGAAATATGATAGTGATAATTTTATAATGATACTGATATATAATATTAGGTATTAGTGTGTATAAATTTTACTATATACCAATTTAGTTGGACCAAACCTTACGATGGATTGTGATATATTTTTTAGAGATTGAGATGATCTATCGGTATTATGAAAAATTTTCTATATTGAGGATTGAAAGGATGAGATGGGACAATCTATTAATTGACATGGTTAATCCCCATTATTATTTTTTTATTTTTTTAATATAGGATTTTTTTAATGTTATTTGTTTATTTGAGCCATATTTTACTATATTTTTGGGTATTCATTTTTTATTAACAATTGAAATTAATAGTTGAGCTCTATTTTATTACTTATTATTGTATTTTCTATAATAATTATTATTTCCCATGATATTTTAGGTTTTAGTTATTAAAAAACTGTGATATGACTAATGGGTTAGGTGGGATTCTATTGAGTGGGACTTATGGTTCCAAGATGATATGTCTTGGTGTTAGAGTCTGTTGAGACAAGATTGAATGTATAGACTACCACATTGGTATATGAGGGATACGATTATTCAATTATAAGGAATTGATACTAAACCTGAGTTAGGTAATAAAATAATAAAAAATATTTCATAATCATGCATAGGTTATGTTTCTAGGTGGTTTTAATGAAACTAACAAAAAACATTCTCTCACATCCCCTTGGTTACTAGCAGTTAGTGAGTCAAGGAAAGTGGGGACATCCTACTAGTTCATCAGACTCACACCTAGTAGAATATATAACATGAATTTTGATGCATGTGTGTAGAACTTATGATTTATTTTAGGTCACCAAGTACCATCTTGGATATGGGATGATGGAATTATAAATATAGTATTATATAGGCTGATGACCTGGTAGGATATTATCTCATGAGTTATTCCATACAAATTTTATCCATTTATCTACTTGCACAATATTTTTATCAGATAAGGTGAAATATTTTTCATTTATTTATAGATATATTATTATTTATTTTTTTACTTTTTTTATGTATGTATTGATGATATATCATATAAACCACTTTACATTTATAAACTAATGAGACACAGTTTACAACTCCTTTTTTCCATAGTTTTTCAATATATATATATTATTCAAGAAGATCGTGTCATATTTTTGTATATATATTAATGAAACTTATATTTTTAACATTACAACATAGTCTACCTATGAATTCATTAATCCATCGTCTCTATTCTTCATCCTATGGTTTATAGAGAGATAAGATTTAGGACTTGTAGTAACCCAATTCGGGAAATTTTAGGGTAGATCGGGTTGGGGATTCTACAAAATTTTATCAAGAAACATGTTTGGTTTTAGGATAAATTTAGTTATAGGTAGAGATAAGATGTGATAATTTGGGAATTAGGGTATAATAATTTCTAGCCAGCATGAATTTGGTTGAAACACATGCTTCCATAAGACTCCTTGTGTTGGGAGTAATCACTTTATGTATGAGTGACATATTTTATTTTGGTATTCTAGGTATGATTTTTTTGGGACTCAGGATATTCTATAGGGATCAACAAGGATCTAATTTTTCATTGTTTTCATTATGACATCATCATGCTTAGGCCATTGCACATGCACCTAAGAGCAGTGTCGATCTATATACTATTTTGAAATAAACCAAAAAAATTATAATAAAATAATAACGCATTTTGTGTTTTATCAATTATATTATTATATTCTATTTAATTATTATGGATATGATGATTTTATTTATTTACTAAGATTTTTTAACTGGAAAAGGGTAATGATTTCAAAATTTATAAAAAATGGGGTTTTAGAAAATAAAACTTTTATCGTGGAATAATTTTTTTTAAAATTATAACTATAAGTTGGTCTTACATGAAATGAATTATACAGTTAGTAATTTTAAAGTAAAATATAGTTTTTTAAGAAAATATATATTTTTGACAATGAGGTTTAGTATGGTTACAAAACATGTGTCAAACTTTTCTATGAGAAGTTTTTGGGAAATGATTAGAGCGTCTGATGATTTTGAGATTTATGGTTTTGAAAGAACACCCTTGGATACTAAGTGAGTGCTTGGAAAAATTGGGAGAGTTTTGGTGTGTGTAAGTAAATTTAGACGGATTTTAAAAATAGGCAACCGGTGGAATGTAACTTGGTTTTTTTATTTTCAATGATTTGACGAGGAGTGATACCAGGGGTTTTGAATTATGTGTTTTGATATATTTAGTATAATTTATTTAAAATTATTGTGTTATTTAAGATCAATAAATAAGTGTTTTAATTATTGATCAAGTAGATGGGTATGATAATTATTTATTTCATTAATTCTACCACAGAAGTCATGTATTTGGTTGAAAATTCATCTGATGATGAGAATTATTAGATAAAATTAGTTTCTTATATTTAGTACTTATGAAGGGGAGAACCATAAGTCATGGTATTTATTTTATAATGGTAATTTGGGAATTAATTATGCATTTACACATTAATCAATCTTTATGGAATTCGATTTGAGTTGTGTAATGAAATGATAAAATTTGTTCCTAGATAGTATTTCTGATCAATGATAAGTAAAATGGTTCTAGTGATGAGAAGAAAACAATGGATAAATATGTGTAATATTAGTAATTTTATGTCAAATATTTTTAGTGATTATTTAACTCTGCTGTCAAAGTTTCACTTCGAAAACACATTGAGTATTATAGGATTAAACACAGTATGCCTATAATGAACTAAATAATGATATAGGTTGAGATTTACAAGTGATACCATGATTATTTTCATGGACAAAAAGAGTTATTGTGGTTATTTTATAATGAAAAATTTCATTATTTTTTAATGTAATTGAATGAATCTCATGTTCCAGTGGATTTAGAGCCAGTGCAAATTTGGAATTTTTGTTATTAGTTTAAGGTGAATTTCACTCTATAGTTTCTCTAGAATTTATGTAGAAGTTTTGGGAATTAATGAATTCACATAATATATTAAATGAGTTTTTAAATTAATCCCTAAAGGTTTAAAAAATTAAAAAAATGGATTCAGATCCACTGGGTAACTGGTATGATAACACATTGTACCTAGTGAAGTAACCAATGGGGATAACCCATAGGTTTTTCCTCTAGGTGTCCATTTGTCTTACACCAAGTGCTCAGTGAACCATTAGGTACTAGCTGTGGGACTACTTTGTATATGGTGGTATCTATAACTCTTTTTTAATGGGGAAACTTGGGTATTTTTTGGTCAAAATTAAACACCACTCAGGGTTCCTCATTTTGGACACCAATAGTAAGGGGATACCAACTTCCACCCTCCCTATTTACCCTCTCTTTATCTTCATAAATTTTAGGTGGTTTAGGATTGATTCTCCTTGATAAATCAATGTTATATCCTCTCATTCTATTAATTTTTCACTTTGGTACATTTTCCATTGATTTTGGTGTGACATGATTAAGTATTTGAGAAGAGATTTCACTGATGCATGGTTTAATCACTCAGAAATTATAGGGACTTCAAAAGAAGTATCTATAGAAGGATCAAGAAGGGAGATTAGAAACTTTTCTCACTATTTTATTGAGTTTTTTGTATTACTTAGGTTTTTGGAGAAATTGGTTTAATTAATGGTATTTTGGGATTATAAATTATATATTTTACTTATGATAGGCTTTGGTGTATATCGTGAGTCATCTATACCAATTTGATCATGGTTTTAGTGATTTATAAACTCATAAGGAGTATTCCATCATTTGTGAAGATTATTGATTTTATAATAAATTTCTTAATTATTAAGGAATTGTTTATTCTTAATGAGATACGTGCTTAAAGATAGATATATAACTTTGAGATCTTAGATTAACTAATAGATTTTTAATTCAGTAAGCATACTTTAAACTATGAGTACAATGATTGATTATCATGTATTAGTTTATTTTCTTATTTTAGTACATTTAGGTGATTATTATTATTATTATCTATATAATTAAGGTAAAAAATGATATCACAACATAAATGGTATAGTCCTGTGTTGGATTAATATCTAGTTAGGGAACATATTTTTTGTCTAAATAGTTTTTTAGTGGTGCTTTCGTCGAATGAGTGCTAGTGGCCCATATTATGGATCTCACAATGGTAAAAGTTAATGCTTGACTTCATTTTCTAGAAATAAAATTCTTTAAACATTTTTAATGATATTTAAAAAGAAAAAAGTTTTAAAATTGAATTTTAAAAGAAAAAATATTTAAATTTTTTTATTATGAAAATGGATTTAAAAAGGGAAATTAAGGAATTTCAAATGATTACTTTCACTAGATTTGGAAATGGGAATTATGTTAGTAAATCCATCATAATATGAATTTTTAAATGGTTGAAAAAGATGAATTTTTAATTATATTATAAAGTAATGTAAATTTATCCAATTTTATAAAATTCATTGCTTCATCTAACTATTTCAGGGTGATTCCTAGTTTTTTATGCATGTATTATAATGTTGCCCTTTTTGAATAAAGAATACTATTTATGAATTTTTTAGATGAAAGATGATACTTGAAATTATGTAATTACTATATGTAAACCTTTCCATTTTATGTGGTATGGTTCTATAATGCTTCAATTTCTACTAGATCCCTTGATAACACATGTCTATAAGAATGTTGGGAACACCCTTTGGGCTTGGGATAAATTCATGGACTCTTCGGTTCCCCAAAAATGGGAGTCAAGTTACAAAACCTTGGTGAGAATTTAATGACCAACCATTAATTTGTTTTGATCAAGGTATAGGGAAAACATGGGATAGTGTATGGCCCCTTGTACTGAATCATTGAGGAGTGATCATTCTCACCCACAATATTATAAAAAAGGATTGATGTATTATTTTTTATTTTTTGTCCGCCCAAGTTCCTTATGATATTTTACCTCTAATTATCTTAATGTTTTATGGAAAAAATTTATACAGTATCATTGAAATTAATATATAATGTCATGTTCAGGAATATAATCTAGTGTTTTCATGATCCATGGTACATAATAGGATTTTTGAATCGGAGTAGAGAGGGTTCCTTCCTTGAAGTTATCTAGATTTCTCTAGTTTGATATAGAGTTACTGGACACATAGCTCATATGGTGGTGATACTTATGCATTATGCCTAATTTACCAGGAAACTACCACTATGAATAGGTCACATCTAGGATGAACTCAAGGTTTTATTTGAGGTATAAGATAAATATTATGATTTCTTTCAAGTTCATGTGTATTGTTTGATTCACCCAGTTTATATTATACTCATTCTTCTAGATCTCTCTCTCTATGGGTGGATTAGACATAGTATGAAAGCTGAGTAGGATCTAGGTGTGATGGTGGAAAGTTATTGGAAGATTTTACTACTTCATGATATGATGAGATAGATTTCCATTATATAGATATCTACCAACAATAAAACCAATATAATAAAACAATTATGATGATTTTATGGTGATGTTAGTATATATATTAAGGTATTAGTGTTGAGTCATTATGTTATATGATCATGCAATGTGAGAATTCCCCTATGATGACTTGTGATAGATGGGTTAGAGATTGAGGTGCTTTATATATAGTATGTAATATTTCTATAGTTAGAAAAAATGAGATGATATAAATAAGGGTTTGAGAGATAGTATCTCTGTTAGTTTACGTGGTGGGGAATAATTCTTTATTTTTCCAAAAAATTTATCATTGGTTTACTAGTATGATGTTATTAGACAATTTGGGATCTCTTTTACTAATATTTTTTTGTATTCATTATCACTAGATAATTGACATTAATGGTTATGACCTATTTAATAACTAATTATTATTTTTCTTATTTACATTCATTATTTCCCATTTTGTTTTAAGTTTTGGTTATTTATAGGAAAGTATATGACTAATGGGTTAGGTGGGACACTACTGGGGATGTCTTATAGTTTTGCGATGCTACCTATTTTTGTTAACTATTTGGTATATGAGGGTATATGAGGCTTTATTCATTAGAATATGGGACCTAAACTGAGATGGGAAGTGTCATATGTATCTTTTGGGTGAGCATGTCATCTTCACCATGAAGGAATGTAGGTATGATAGTATTGAATGATCATGCATGATTTATGTTTCTATCTAGGTTGAGTGACACTGATCAAAGACTTACACATGAATCCACTTGATCAACACTACTCATCAACTATATCACCCCCACTAATTGAGTCAAGGTGAGTTGGGGAATCCTACTGGGTTGTTGAACTCACCACTTTCCTATCTAGATGGCCAGGTTTTTAATTTTTATGTGTAACACTTATGTTTCATTATAGGTTTTCTGGTATCAGATCAGATCTAGGATAATGGATTTGGATAAGAAATGTTCTAGAGCTCGATCAATTAAAATGATATTATCTCATGAGTTTGGATGGAGGACTTTATTTTATTTATTTACTTATACTATATATGTATCATCTAAGGGGATAATTTGTTCATTTATTAATGGATTATTTATATATATATATATATATTTTTAACTATAGGTAAATATGTATAGATTCATATCATGTATCCTATATTACTTTTATATACTAGATCATGGGAATCCATTTATCTCTTTTTATTTTATTTTTATAGGTTTTTGGAATTTATAATGTAAGAGTGAGTAATGTTGGATTTTTGATATATTTGGTCATGAAATTTATGGATTTATTTCAATAGAATACTCTCTCTACGACTTCATTTGATCCTCTCCACTAATTATAAACCTTTAGGGGATGGGTATGTGTTCTTGAGGTCAGAAAGTTAATCGGATTAGGAAATGTAAGGGTAAATATCCCACATATGTTACACTCTAAAACATTTTCATAATAGTTTTACATGCACAAATAGTATACACAAATAATAGCTTTAAAAAATAATTATAAATAGTATTGGTCCTAGTGAAAATATAAAGAGGGGGGAGGGTTAATTGGGTTTATAATTAAAAATTACTATTTAAAATATTTAAATATTAAATAAACCAATTTGATAAAAACACATAGTTAACTAAAATTATAGAATTATATAATTTTAGATTTCAAATTTTTTCTCAAAATTGGGATCATGGATCAGCTAAAATAAGTTTAAAATACTTTTAACTTTTGAAACAATTTTACTAAAATGAAAGACAATATATAAAGAAAAAAATAAAGTAAACTATCATAGTAAGGATTTTTTATATAGTTTATTAAAAAAATACCCATTTTCCAGTAAAACAAAGTAAAAAAACATAGATAAAATCACAATGGAAATAAACCAGGGGTTCAGTCTCAAATAAATCCATAATCTCCTCTACTTGGAAATTATCCACTTCAAAATATTTTATTATAAAATAAACAGATCCATAACCTAGATTAGGTTTTAGAACAACATAAAAGGATTTCCATAATTTATAGAGTCTCTTTTATAGTCCTATATGGGATAAAGAAAATATAGGTCACACATGACCTCTTCCATAGTTATATGTGAGAGTACAATTGAAAATATTTCTAAGAGAGTGTATAGAACTATCCAGTTCAGTAAATGTGTTAGTAATAAAGAATAAAATATATAGCACACACACAAATCAAAAGTAAATAAGAAGAATTGGAAAAAGAAATAATTCAGTGTAGTGGATTATGTTGTGCTATTGTCCTATAGATGAATTTTCTCTACTAATTTCCTTTTTTATTTGAAATGGGTGTATGATGATGTTTATTTGTTCTCATATGTTGTGTAAAGGTTAACGAGAGAATAGTGTGTCACAAAAATTTTAAAAAAATAGATTACATTTTCTTTTTATTCATTTAGGAAAAATTTCAATCTCTGTGTTCATGTGAGTATATCCATCTTCTACTTTATTCTAGGTGTCATTATCCTTTTAAAGTCATTATCTAAAAAAACTAGATTTTGATAAATCATCATGAAGATACTCATATTTTGGAAGTAAAATATAGTTCATTAAATGATTCTAATAACATTTAATTATTCATAGAAAATTAGTTCTATTAGAATATTTAAATTTATAATAAAATAATAGTTACCTTTTAGATATGATTGATTAATGTTTTCCATGTAGTTGATCATTTTTCTTTCAATAAATTAGATGAACTTTTATTTGATCATTTTTACTTGTGGTCGGTCCTGTAATTTAATGATTTTGAGCCTAACTTGTCATGATCACTTCATTTAGTTATAATCTCTCTATCTTATTTGTTGACATTTATGATAATTTCATAGACACTATTATTTTGAGATTAAGATTTCTCATGATGTATATATCATGAATTTTTTACATTGACCATGATGATTACTTGAGAAAAAATAAGGCCATTTTGTTCGTTATTATGATCGCTTAGTTCATTTTTCATAAATTCTCATGGTTGATGAGGTTTTTGTGCAATTGATCAGATATACCATGCATTCGATTCCAGATTTAGCCAAATATTCATACTTTTCTAGAAAATTAATTTACTTTCATAAAATATAAAATAATTTATAATTAATATTAGCATGATTTTTTATAATTAAATAAGGAATTTCTAGATCAAGATAACAATATACCCGTTTTTATCATCACAAATTAAGGCATAATTAATCACAAAATTTAATGTTAGGAATTAAAAAATTATATTTTTCATAATAAAATGATAGGAAATAATAAATAAATTTAAATTCATAATGTTTAATCCCCCTCTGTAGTCATACTATTATGAAATACATTATATGTCCCCCTTCAGGACCATAAAAAAATCATAAAGAATTAAAAAGAGTAATGATGTAAAAAAACAATGAGAACACCACAATTAGAATAAAATATTATTTCCTTAAATAGGAAAGAAGGGTACATAGGGCCTATCAAAGTCTAATATGAATTAGAATTATCACGCACTAGATCCATAGAAGAAATAATGAGATCATTCCATTTTACAATATTATGAGAAGGAGAAGGAGGCCGAGGAGGAACCTGAGTTCTAGGAATGGTGATACAATTGGAAACCGGAATAACATGACCAAGTGATTAGGAAAGATTAAGAACAATAGGTCTTGTTAGAGGTATAGGTGAGGTAGATGATGGAATAGAGGTAGATGCTAAGGCATTTGTTGAAATAAAAGAAAGTCTCGGTATAGGTAGGGTAGGATATCCATCCTATGAGTATTGAAAACATACATAAAAGGTTCCAAAATCCTTATAATGTCTATTATAGGATCAGTTCAATGATCTATCACCAGAAGAAAATAATCTTTTTTAACATAAATTATTTTAGTAGAGTAGTCATTACCAACAAATTCTCCACTATGGCTTTGAATGTAGCTGTCAAAGGTGGCATCTTCAAGTCTCTATCCAATGACAAAAATTGAGTTTTAAGATCCTGTTTAGTGTAAATACTTATCAAATAATAGTTTTTTTCACCCATGATAATATTATTATCTATAAAAGACTTGGTTTATTCTATTTTAGTCAAATCAAATTACTTCTCACCATGACCAATAACATCCATTTGAACTTGATTTATCACATCCTTCACACTATCCAAGATACAAAGATGTTATTATTGAAACAATATTTGAATCAAGTCTTCATCAACTGAAACAGAAGCAAGAGGAGAAGGATGAGGTGATGAAGAAAAGATTGAGGGGTTATAAGGGTTGATAATAACATATAGATACATTCTTTCCATAATATCCATCATATTAGTCAGAAATTCTTGCAAGTATTCTATAAGACTTACAAAACTTTTAATTTCTATTTTGAAAGATCAAACGTCATGGTGGAGATGGTATAACTGGATAAATAACTAAGGATTAATTTTTTTAACAAACTTTTGAATAGTGTATGAAATATCTTCCTCTCATTTAATATTACTATGAACAATTGAAATCAATATAATTTATAAAACAAATCCAAGTGGTCGTTCTTAAATTGAATGATATCTATATTTGTGAGGTTATAAAGGGGGATAAAATAAGGTCTAGCCTCTTTAAATGAATAATATTATGATTTAGAAGGATCTTATTTAGAAAAGAAATTGGCATAGGAAGAATGGTCACTAAATTTAGAATCTGAATCTATTTTCAAATGTTCTCTTTTAGGGGACAATATTCTAGATGGTCTTTCAATTTCTTGAATAGAAGCCATAAATTTTTCATTCAGAATATTCCATGTACACTTCTTTGGTTCTAGGATATGAGTCAAAAAATTTCTCATAAAAAAATGTTCTCATAAATATTCTTTGGATAAGGAGGTTTAGCCAAAAACTTCAATAGATCTTCAATTGATCCAGGTCTCACTAGCCTCTCTGAAATAGGTGTAGAAGAAAGATTTTTCCATAATAATTCTTCTCTCCTTGAAATAATAACAAAAATTATAGGTTAGTATGGATTAAAAGTATTATCACCATCATTATCGTCATCATCATATTTTCCATCCACATCAGCCTTATAATCCTAATTATCCTACTTAGCTTATTTATCATCTTCCTTTTCCTTATTTTCATTTATATCACCATGAGTGGTTGCAACCAAATCAAATAAATGATTATATATAGGTACATCTTCTTTATAATGAAAGGAATCATAAGTGGGATCTAATCCTATTTCAATCATAGATTTTATCTCCCTTGGAACATAACCTATATACTTAGCATTTTGAGAATCTATAAGATAAGGTCCAAATTACATTGACCTTTAAATTCCCACAGAAGATGCATCTTCTCTTACTAATTCATCCATTAAAGGTATATTTTTCTATTTTTCTTCTCAAACTAAAACATTAAGAATTCTTTTAACTTAATTAGTAAAAGGTATTTCTTATTTCATTTATTCTAACTTAATAATAACTTCAAGAACATGAGTTCTTTCTAATAATTCCTCAAAATATTTTCTAACTTCTTCATTAAAATCCATAGTATGTGATTCATACTCACTAGAGAAATAGTTGGCCTCAATGGATTTATATGGTTTTAAACTAGGGTAAATTAAATATCTTTACCTAGAGGGATAAGAAATTGGGTTGGAACTTTATAGAGTATATTCTCATCAGCTATACACATCATTTTACAAGTATTTTAGCTTATTTTTATTCCATTACATGTTTTTTTATACAAGAAAAAAACATTTGGTATCATAGTCCATTCAACTCCAAAAGGAACTATTTTTCTCAATTCAAACAACATTGAAATTAACTTTAGGGAAGGGAGTGTGTTGAATTTGGAAGATGGTTTTTTCAAATACTCTATATGTATCATTAAGAAACGAGGAAGAATAATCTTAATGGTATACACCATCAGATATATGAAGAAAAAGGCTTGATACCATACAAAATCATAATATACCATTCTTCGGAAGATATATTATTGAATAAACTTTAATCGAAGCCTATAATTTTCACTTATCTCATTCACAAATGGTATTCTGAAGGTTCTATCAGCATTTGGTTACTCAAACACATTTTTGGTTTAGAAATGGGGTTGATTCACTGGGTAAGAGCTTTGAGAGAACTATTAATATTCAATATATGGGACTCTCAAATATTCTGCCCAAAAATTCAAAATAAATTTACCTTATTAACCATTGATGACTATTTTAGTAAAATCCTTATATTCTTTAGATTCAAACCCCACGTCCAGATAGAAATCCTTTACAAGGAATGGATAAAAGGGTTGATCTTTATCTAAATATAGAATTGTAAAATTTTAATGAACAACGACTCTCCATAACAATGAATGTCTAGTTCTAAAACGTTAAACATAAACTTCTCTTTTAGTAATGACTTTGTGAGAATGTATGGGAAACTTTGAGAGCTTTATAGACCTTCTTGAACTAGATTTAGATCTCTTAGATGATTCGGTAGAATCATATCCAGAATATCTCTTCATCTTAATAGAGAAGACTGATAAATGAATGATCAGATCTAGGGATTTGAATACTTTTGAGAAAGCAGGTTCAAAAAGAGGGTTTGGTTTGGGTTAGAAAAGGTACGATGATTCAATTATGATTTGATAGATTAATCATTTAGGGACTTTACTCAAATAGTGACATATGGGAAATAATAATACACATTTAATAAATTTATAAAATCTATATGATATATATTAATGTGAAATAATGAAATATAAAATCCAATAAAGAAAAATATAACATTTCAAAAAAAATATAGAAAGAATATTAAAAAGAAGATTAAAATATTTATAAAAACATTTAAACATAGTTCTCATACACAATTCGTGTTTTATATAGTTCATTCTCTCATAATTTAATAGATTTTTTAAAATGTTTGAAACTTGATTTTTTTTTGCTGATAAATTCAAGAGTGATATCAAATTTTGAAGAATAATCTCTCAAAAAGTGATGATGTATATCAATGTGATTTGTTTTAGAATGTGATATAGTATTCTTAAAAATATTTATATCACTTTTATTATCACAATTTATATATATGTCTAAATTCATACCCATAGTCTAATAAAGTGTGTCTCATTCAAAAAATTTGTACACAAAAACTACTTATAGCTATGTACTCAACTTCATTAGTAAATAATATAAAAAAATTCTATTTTTTACTACACTGTGAAACTAAATACTTTCCCAAAAGGTGACATGTTCTAGAGATTCTTTTTTTATCTATATTACAACCACCAAAATCTACATCTGAATAACTAAGTAAATCAAATTCCTATTTTATAGAATAAATAAATCCTTAGTTGTTTGTATTTCTAGGTTATTTAAAAATTATTTTCACATTAAGTAAATGTGAATCTTTTGGATTTTATTGAAAATGTGCACACATGAACACATTCACACACCAAACATAATATTATGCCAGATAACAGTTAAGTATAATAAATTTACAATCATACCTCTATAAATGGTTTGATCAATGAGTTTCCCAGTTTTATCAAGATCCAATTTATAGATTTTACTCATGGGAGTATCAATTCCTTTAGTATGTTCCATACCAATTTTTTTTAAAATATATTTAGTGTAATTTATTTTATTTAAAATAATTACTTCCAAATTTTATAAAATTTGAAAACCATGGAAGAACATTAACTCACCCATAAAAATAATTTCAAATTCATTTCTTATAAGTTTTAAAATAAATTACATAAATAATTTCTTAAATATCCAAATATAATATCATAAATATTGTTTTTTTACTACTAAAACAACTTTTGAAATTATTTTAATAAATAAAGTAGGTATTTTATTCGTTTAGTAAAAAATTTAGAAATAAAAAATGAACATATCTTATCATACCAAGCTCTAGGAGATTGTTTTAAACTATATTTTTTTTAATTTGAAAACTTGATTTGAAAAGTGTGGGTTTTAAAATATAGGGGGGTTTTACACAAAAACAACCTCAATTGTTTAACCATTTCAGAATGACCTCTTAAAATTCCTTGAATATAGTTTAAAATTAAAATGTGTTATAAAATAAAGAAAAATTATGATATCTTGAAGTCTAGTTACTAGTGAAAAGGTTTATTCATAGTCAATACCTTTTTCTTGAATATATCATTATGAATCCAATATAGCTTTATTTATAATTATAGTTCTAGTATCATCAACCTTGTTTCTAAATAAATACTTAATTCTAATAATCAGAATTTCCTTAGGTATTTATAATAGTTCTCAGACTCTATTTTCTTAAATTGAATTAGATTCTTGTGTTTATATTACCCAAAATTCATCATAAATTCCTTTTTTAATGTTCTTAGGTTCAATATGTAAAAGGAAATATTGATGTTTAACTTGGTTTATAATATAAGATCTTTTCATAGTTCCTTTATCTAGGTCCACTTGAACTATATCTAAGGGGAGGTCTCTATGAGTCCTAATAGCTCTGGGGTAGAAGTATTTGATACTTAATTTTCTTTTACTATTTTGGTTTCAAATATTTCTCCATATCTAAGTGATTTTTATGATAGTTTTAATGATTTGAAACTAGGTTTTTAATTAATATAAAAATTATAAAGTTCACCCTAAAGAATCTTATATCAACTCAAGTTTTACAGATTTAGTCCTTTGAATATTTCTATGTATAAATCTGGATTTATCCTTAGAGTTGGTATAGTGTTTAGGTGTCCAAGTACCCCAAAATTAACATATTAAAATGATTAATATATTTCAATGCACACACACATACATCATTTTCCTTTATTTTAGGTTTAACATTGATAGAAACATCAGTTGGGAAATATGATACCATAGTCGATTCTGGAACATGGGGTTTACCATAGGCATGACCTAAGGTGGTTAGTGTCATAAGTTTATTTGAAAACATCCATTGATGGGTTAATTTAGTAAAATAAATAAATAATTTGGGTTAGTCACATAACCCAAGGAAGAATTGAGAGGAGGAGGACTATTCTTCAATGATAGATGAAGATTAAAGGAGGACAAAGATCAGATCAAGTTGAATCAAAAAATAGGCAGAGAATGCATTAGACCATCTTAATCATCAAATATTTTACTCCTTACCAATTATTGATCCACAGTTCAAGTAAGACTCAATATTTTCGGTTTCTTCTCCATTGATTAAATTTTTAAAGCATGAATTTTTTCTACTTTTTTCAATTTATGTTCTTCACATTATCCCAATTTTAAATTGAATTATTGAGTAAATTTATTTTTTTTATACCTAGTTTTTAAAAAATATTTCATCACCCTAGGATTTTTGGCCATGATTATACCATCCAATGATGGATTCACCTTGTTATTATTCTTTTCCACCACTGTTCTTTATGTTCTTTTCTGTTGGCCCAAAAAGTTGTGGTTTGACATTGCTGGGGTGGGTTAAAATGTTATAGAACCCCCTGATTTGTGGAAGTTTATATAATGATGTATATATTAATAGGTTAGGGATATATCAAGGTTTGATATGGGTTGTGGGTGAAACTCCATGGATTCATGATCTAGAGTAGTAGAAGGCACCCAATGAGTTCCTACATAGGAAATCAGATTCCTAATTTCTGACCATTGGATTCCAGGAATCGATGGATAAAAGTGGTTTCTACAATTTCAATCGATTGATAAGGTCAACCTAGTATGAAAATGGAAGAAAAAGTTGATTTAATATATGAATATAGAAACATTATTTCTATTAAAACCCTAAAAACATGTTGTGATGTATAGAATAGAACAAGCCGATGGCTAGGGTTTTGGGAAGAGATAAATATCAATCCCTATGTGGACCACACCACAAGTCGTGTGGCCCGGTGCTGGTGACTTGGAGTTTAATATGAGAGTACACTATAATGGGCATGATTATGTATATAGGTAAGACTAGTGCACATGGGCATGGGCATGTTCTCAGACATGATTAGTATGACCAAACATGACCACATACATGGAAATAAGTTGGCTGATATGGGTATAGTCCAGAAGGGAATGGGAAATGATTGGGTGGACAAGAAATGATGTTTACCACCTTTACAAATGGTTTAGTATGTTAGGGATTCCCAATTCATGTCCAGAGGAGAACATGCCTAGGAGGTAAGGTGAGGTCATACACTGTGTGACCCCACATACATGTCGTGAACTTCTCCTAAGAATTATACCTTCCATATCTCACTCTTCGAGACTCAAATTTTGGCCCACAACTATCCTATCCTGAGTCGTTTTCCAAATAGAACACAATGGTAGCCTTTATAGTGGCTTTTGGGATATGATTTGAGGTGTTTCAAGCATGATGCTTCTTCAGAAGATGCTTGGACAACAAATGTGATCAGGAAAATATATTAAAGAGATGAAGGGTTTGACAATCCCTTTGTGAAACTAGGTAATGGGTTCCTCATAATCTCTATATTGAATGAGTGGAACCCCCTATCACACTAGAGAGTGGGTCCTCTATCTATTGAATGAAACCCCCTGTCACGTTAGGGTGAAAGTCATCTATCTACTGAGTGCAACCCCCTATCACACAATGGTGCAAGTACTCTATTTAGTGAGTGGAACCTTATGGAACACCAGGGTGTGAATTCTCCATCTATTTATTGGGACCACCTATCAGAATAGGTCATGAGTCTACTATTGGATATTGTTCCCACTTTAATGTTCCACATAATGGTGAGGTGAGGGTCCTCGAGATGGTTTATTTCATGGAAACGTGAGATGATCAGAATTAGAGTTAGACCTTTGGAGCTACATGTAGACTCAACCTCCTTGGATGGGATTTTGGATATAGAGATCCCATTTATCTTCTATCTAGCTTTCTTTGTGATAATATATGTTAGGTTTTTTTACCTATTGGTATCGGTTGATCTAAATTCTGTAGTATATTTCTATTTCTCCCTTTGTGATTTTTGGGGAGTACTACTATGTATGTATATACTCACCACTAAATGGGTTTTTTCCTATATGTTTCATGTCTTGTGTAGATAATAAAAATATTGATTGATATATTGGTGGATCCTAATGATACTTGGGTGCTTTGACTGCATATGGCAGTCATACATGGAAATATGGAGCCAGGATCTATTTTCCTGTCTTCCAATCATTTTTAGGTTGATACCTCATTTACGGTTGGGCATGCATTTTTCCCCTTTACAATTTGGATCATAATTTCAAACTCTAATTTATTCCCTATAGGTTATTCCATGTGTGATTATACCCTAGATGTTGTAGTCTTTTATTATTCCTATTTACTTTTTTATGGACATGGTTATGTGTGTGTGTACATGTTTATTAGGATAAGGCCTCCCATATTAATTTATTCCTTCTCAATGATTGTCTCTATCCCCAAGTTTATTGGAGGTGGGATTGGGATTGTCATACCTATCTTGCAGACGAATAGGCAGGCCAAGGTGGGTTGAGTCAGGATAGAGTGGTATGAAAGGAGTTCTTCCTCAGTTCGGTGTTGGAGTGGGACCTATGGTGAGGATCAGTTGGGAATATAGGGAAATAGTGTCGGAGTGTCTTGAGTGTAGCTTTAAGGATTGAGAATCTAGTATTGGTAGAAAGACCAATGTATCAATTCACTAAGACTTAGACTACCTTATTTTTGACTTGTCGCACTGAGAAATTGGTTGTAGGGAACCATTGGTAGTGGCATTATATAAGATTGAGTCATTTGTATATCCTTCTTGAGTCAGATCCCCATATATATTCTCATCAAACCATGGTATATCTTGATCACTTTCATGATACCTCTGTGAATACATCTGACCAGTTTGATGATACATGATCATGATGACAATCCATTGAGTAAAGAGGCCTTAGTTTAGGGTACATATCATAAGGTGTTTCCTATAAGAAGATATAGAGCAGTCCCCCCACATATTTTTCAACTAATATAACTAACCAAGAAAGACGATGAAGCACATAAGCTTAATACACCATGTGAGTTATAGCATCAGAGATCACTAAGGTTCTATGGTGATCCAGATCCTCAAGAAGTTAAGGATTGTATTGAGTCAGTGATATAAGGCTTGAGGCTAGTTAATACCTCAATCAATCAAATGGTTGCATTGGTATCCAGTCTTTTCCTTAGAGTAGTAGGGAACTGGTGGAGTGTGATGATGTAGACCCATGATGAGATTATGTTCTTATGTTCAAACTTCCAATAGTTATTTCATGATAATTATTAACATTTTTTTCTTGTTTTACTTATAGATTCAAGTGATTCTTGAGTTTTATAATGGTGATATTATAGTTATTGAGTATGATTTGAGTTTCACTAACCTCATGTGATACTCCCTAAACATGGTCTAATATGGATTCTTATGGGTATGAAAGTTTGATTAGGGCCTCTATAGTGACATCTTGGTTAGTGTTGTATCCTTGTGCATACCTATTCGTGATAGAGTGCTAGAGTGGGATTTGGTTATAGAAGGATTCTTGGAAGGTCGATGCTGAGTGACTAGATTTGGTAGTGTTCATAATGGGGCTAAGTCATTTGCAGTAGCTAGAAGGATCCATTCATTAGTGTATCAACACATGATACCTCCCCTTGGAAAGAATCATGCACATGAATCTATGGCACTGGGTTTGTGGAGAGGATCTGGTCAGATAAGAAATGGGTGGTTATATGCTTATGATTGACGAGGTTACATAACAAATGAATTCCCAACATGAAATGATAAGGATGGAAGATAGAAAATGGATGGAATTACATGGAAGATGTAGTACCAGGATTATGAATCTCCTAGGCATTACTGGGGTGGCCCACATAGAGGTGGTCCTACAAGAGGATAAGGTAGAGCTCTGGAGGGAGAGGCTTTGAGTAGAGATAGATTCTATGGGATACTTCAACTTCCACTTTCAAGACCCGAATCTTGACGTACATGGACATTACATTACTTTTGCGGAATACTTGGTACATAACAAACACACACACACAAGGATCATAATAGTTTAGTGTCTTTGGAAACTCGGAACATAATCTTCTAATCGTGGTGAAAGATCTTCAATATCTCCCATAAAGATCTTCCCTTTTTTTTAACCTAAAACCTTTCTTTATATCCCGGGGAAAAGAAAACATAAAAGGGTGAGCTCAAATGCTCAGTAAGGGTAAACAAAATAAATATCAATCACATCGTATACACAAGCACATAACTTTTGGAAATCTTAACATGCAAAAGAGATCATAATTTCATAACATGAGATAAATCATGGCAGTGAAATGTAATCACAATAATCATAACTTAAAACAAGAAACTTTGTGGCATTCACACATAATCATAGAGAATCATTTCTTGTTAGTCAAGACTCATTGCCAAGACTATCTTAGTGGACAAAGTCCCTTTCTGAATCGAGTAACCCTCGTTTCAGTCCTGTTTCACTGAACCGGTATAACCTACCATTCCAGCCATGTCTATCTCATGAGATATAAAATCTTTACCCAATGCATTGGAGGGAGATATAGGTTCCACCCATTTTATAATGAATCCTTTCTTATGTGTGCCACATAATCATAAATCATACATCATCACATAACCCATGTAATAAAAATGGGATTCTTAAACAACATGACATCATAAAACAATTCATATAAGATAAAGGAATTCATAAAAATGTTTCCATTACAACATAATCAAATCCATGTAATAATAGGGATAAAAACAGAACCCTTTTATTATCTTATATGGAAAAATAATTTTGATAAAATACTTGAACTTCATTCTTGAGAAAAATATCCTTTCTATTTCAAAAACACTTTTCCTTTCTTAACATGTCATACAATTTTAAACTAAAAGAAGTTGATTAAAAATAAACTTGAATACTTGTAAAGGAAGCTTCTTGGAAATAATGTTTTATAAATCCATTCATTCCGTATAAGTTAAAAAAAAACATTCTTCGTACTTTTGTCGGAAAAGTCAAAAAAGTACCTCGTACAAAAAACGACAAAAGATTCCTTTCATATCTTTTACTAAAAACTCATCAAAGGGTAAAATTGGATTTAAACTATTGTAAGTGGATGGAAATAATATTAAATATTTATGAAACATGGATGTGGATGATAAAATACACCCCAGTAAATACTTACGAATAAACAATCTCGGATAAAAATGAGATTGTGATATTTCCCTTACCTTAGGTCCGATTTGCTTCGTATGTATCCGAACCTCCTGTATAATGATTTAAATAATGTCATTGACTTATTACAGAATCATATTCATTGTTATGATATCATATATGGTTCACTTATGACATTATATTACCCGTTCGTTTGTAAATTCCATGTTAAAGAAGCGTTTTGGGTAAAATCGTTTCATTTATCGTAGGTGTTTTGACTTGTTGTTCTTGACATTATTATTACTTATATCATGATTTACTTACTTCCAGAATATAAAATATGATTTATATATCATATATATTCAGTATATATATATATATATATAATAGATAGATAAATGAAATGAAAAACACCGTTCATGGAGACGGTAGTCCGTACGTACGCATGAACGCTGTTTTCCTTTCCTTATTGTCTTGAAATGGAAGTAAGTAGATGACATACATATATATATATATATATATATATACATAAATAAAGTAGCTTTATAATGTCATATATTTCATTATTATTTCTTATATATACTTTATAATCATTCTTAAATGGTTAACATGGAGAATGAATCTCATCACGTCGTGGAGACGGTAGTCCGTACGTACGCACGAGCGATGATATCATTTCCATAAATATTGAATTGAATTGGAGTGTAATATACAATATATCAGAATAAATATGATGTTGTAATAACTATGTATAGTTATTCTTTACACCATTATACCCATCCATGTAAGGTGGTGGTGGAAAATAGATTACACCACGGCGTGGAGACGGTATTCCGTACGTACGCACGCGCGGTGATTTCTTTTTCCGTAGGATGGATAGATGGTGATATAGGGTTGTTTCATACTTATAATAACATATCAGTATATGAGTGATACTTATGTTATTACTTCATAATGAAACAACCTAAGAATAAGAAGTGGAAGAAGAAATAAAGATGAAAGAATTGGTAACGGTAATTACCTCTTCTTTGAAGCGCCTCTTTGAGACCTCCTCTTAGGGCACTAAAATTGGTCTTTGAGGAAGACCTGAACCTCTAGGATTTTTCTAAGGAAGTGGATAATTGATTTTGGCAGGGGTTGGCCGATCTTGAGTGCTCAAATTGGTGTGAGGAGGAGGGGGAGGAGGTGTCCTTTTATAAGGGAGGAGAGGGGCACCTTAGGAATACTTCAAAATATTATTTTATATTAAAGTCCAAATCGGTTTATAATGGTTCCAAAGGGTCTTATTTCGGAGCTAAAGTGGGTATGGGTCGAAAGCCTATCAACCAATAAGATTTAGACATGTTTAGGGTATTATTTTAACCTTATCAATTAGATTTAACTCTAAGTTAAATAATTTAACTTTTACCGTGTCTTTTTGTTTTCTTTCAATATATGGTTAATACACTTACTATAACATACCAAACGAACCCCAAATTGTTTATTACTAATACATATATCCTTATCTAAGTCATTTGGCCGAACCTTAGATTTTTAGGAATAAAATAACAATTAATAATATAATATTTGATTTAAAAACTATTTTGTGTCAATTTTGATACTATTTGATATATGATTTTTGTGAAAGTCATAACAGAATTATATGTTCGAACCAAGTTGATTAAATCAACACTAATATATCATAGTAACCTATAAAATTAGTTGAATTCATAAAAAGTCTCAAATTACATTTATTTTGGTGTTTATAACATCAATTATGTCAATATTTCATAAATAAGATAATTACTGCATCATCATTGAGTCATAAATAAATTAAATTATTTAATGTCTAAAAATTAAAAATAAAATTACATTATGTAGGAAATATTTTTAGATTTCTAATGAATATTTATAGTCGAATTTATCTTATGTATAACCCCATATTAAAAATGTTTTAGTTATTAAACTTTGATTTTAACTATTTTAACTATTCATTAAATAAAATAATATTAAATGTCATTATCTAATCTAAGTGGTCCTAAATGGTCATATTATATTCATAAGGTTGTTTTTGGTCGAATTACACTTATCCAATAGAATTAGGACATGTGTTAGGGTAATAGTAATATCATATTTACCCTTAGTTACCCTATTTACTATTAATCGCGGTAAAAAAGTAAAAAGTTACTATTCACCAAAAAGATATTTTTATCTCATTGAACCACATTTTACTTACTGATATCAACTGTGTCTGTCGGATTTTCGAAATTCCATTCACAGAAGCGGTAAAATTACGTTTTATGCAAAATTCAGTTTTTAACCTACCACTTAGTGGTTTCACTATTCATCAAAAATTGAAGTTTTTCAAAAAAATGCCAAAATTTCACCCTAAGATATAATTGATATTCCGAATTCAAAAATGATTTCTATTTTACAAAATTCCCAACATATAAGTTGCATTAATTAATTTTATAATTAATTTCCGCTGTCACAACAAATAGCGTGTTTTTAAGAGATAATAACTATCAAAAGATTGACACTTGTTTATAACTGGTTTAAATGTGAAATTACATCCAATGAACAACATTGTATTAAATTGTAAAAATGTATTCTAAATATACTTTAAAACCACTCAAATTAATAATTTATCACTATTAATTATTTCTATTAAAAAAGTTGTTTTTAATTAAAATTTAGTAATTTTCACTATTCTTCAGAATATGAAAGTTATCCGAAAGGTAGTAAAATTTCACCCTAAGATAATTTCGATATTCCGAATCCAAAAATGAATTCCATTTTGAAAAATAAAATTTATAAAATTTTAAAAAGTGGTTTTTACTATTCATAACGGCTAGTTTTATTTTAATAGCATATCGTTGTTTAGTGAAACTCGGTATTGCGTACAACACACGCTATAGAGGAAGGTCGCGATTGCGTGTAATGCAAGCCAAGTCAGGGTTGCGTGTTGTGAAAGAATCCTTCGTTGTTTCGTATAACAGAATCCAACCATATTTCATTTATACGTTTAATATATATATATATATATACTCAATGTTGCGTAGAATAACTATTATCAAAATTGTGTGTAACACGGTCCATGAATAGTGTTGCGTATACTGCAAGCTAATACGGTGTTGTGTATAGTGCAAGGTAATCTTGGAGTAGAATACAACACAAGACATTAATGAAATTAAAATAATATTTTTCATAAAATCTCGGGGTGTTACATTCTACCCCCCGTAAAATGAATTTCTCCCTCGAAATTCGTCGGGGTTATAAATGGTTTACTATTTGAAAGTTTCTTTGATAGAAACCCACATTGTAAAAAGGAATACCAAAACTTATCTTTAAAAACAAAAGTATGAAACGTAACGGTTACCCAAATAAACTAATCACTGGGTTTCCACATAGGTGAAAATATGGATATGGAAGAGAAATCTAACCATCATGTTCTGATGGAGAGTGGTAGAGAACATGGCTATAGAAAAGGCAAAAATCACAAATCCATAAATTTGTGACGATCTAAGGTACCATCCGATTCATCAGGTATAAGATCACTAGGACAACATTTTTGGTTTTCAATATCATTTCCCTAAAGTTGAAAATTTGAATTAGAATAAATACTTTCTTTATTTTGGTACAATCTCACTGTTGTTCATGCCTTGAACAATTTCCACTTCATCTCTTAAATAAATGAAGTTGAATTTGTTATTCGTGAAGTGTTGGCAGATCATGTGATAGAATGACGGGTCATTCCATCTATCTCAAACAAAAGGTTAGCAAAAATTATATACACAAGTCGATCTATAGTGAGATTAATCACATATGGTTCCTAAAATAGACTTATACTTCATATATCATACTGCTTAATATAATAAAACTAGTTTCTACTAAACAGGGACTTCCTGTAGGTCAGTGGTAGGCGATAAAGGCCAGTCGCACTTCGGTTGTGGGTTCGATTCCCACAGCCTTGTCCGACGCGATGGGTTGTCGCCCGTCCTGCAGGTTATCCTTTTTCTAAAACTATATTACTATAACATCCCATCAATAATATCGAAAAAACTTCTATCCTTAAACAATACTAACTTATGTCCAACATAATCCATTCTAATCTTTAGGCTTATCCATAATACTGCAGTCCACTCTCATAATATAGTGAAAACGATTACCAGAGATTTAATACTATCGTTAATCCCCATATATATGTCTTTTTGGTCACATTCCAAACATTCAAAGGCCTTAATCATGTATTCTCTTGAATACCCATTGAACCATAGTGAAAACTTGAATGTAGTTAAAAGTTAACACCTTCCACATACCAAAATCCTCAAAATTGTATATACTCAAACCATGATATCACTTAGTCCTTATATTAATCACGAGCTCATGAATAATGTCAAACATTTCATTTTCTCTTTATCCCTTCATTCTGCGCATATCATCTAATTTCCAAAATATTTGAATCACTTTTCATGGTTACCGGTACATTAAAATTATTGAAAACCACAATAGAATAATACAACAATAAAAGTACCTCAACAACATTATTCTTGAATACCAATACATAAACACTTCAATCCATCCTCTTCAATTATTGTCCCGGAATAAGTCCTTCCTTGATTTAGAAGTAACTTTTTAGGTCAGGGCATTGAGTTGGGTAATGCCCATGTTCTCCACAAAAAATACATTGAACTCCATAACAGTCTGTCACTCTATGACCCTTTTCTCCACACAGATAACATCGGTTCCTCCATTTGAGGTATTCCTCAAGGTTCTTTTTCCCTTCTTTAGAAATCTCAATCTTCTTTTCTTTATGCTCCTCAACATGTGAACATGCATAATAGTTTATCTTCCTCTTCTTTGATGAATTAGGCATACCACGAAATTTCACCTTGTTAATCACATATCGCGATGACTGATTTGGCATAATCACAAGATCTTTCTCTCTAGGAATTACACAATTTTGTTGCTCATAGTCACCAATTTGTCCATTGGATTCAATGTTAACCGAATTCCTTCTGGTTCCCTCCATTAACTAAAACACAAAAAGAATCTTGTGAGAGGCAAAAATCATGCTAGAGAAAACAACATTATAAAGGGGGATTATCCTCAATATCTAACTTCTTAGGTTAAATTCTATGATCGTTACCATAGTTCTAGGACTGTATCTTATACGTATACTTATCCTTAGGGACATCCCTAGACATACCTTAGAAATATCTCTAGGGATCTCACTAAAGTTCTCGCATCCTAGTTTCCAAAGGTTGACTAAACCTCCCTCTGATACCAACTGTAAAGACCCGAATCTTGACGTACATGGACATTACATTACTTTTGCAGAATACTTGGTACATAACACACACACACACACAAGGATCGTAATAGTTTAGTGTCTTTGGAAACTAGGAACATAATCTTCTAATCGTGGTGAAAGATCTTCAATATCTCCCATAAATATCTTCCCTTTTTTTTACCTAAAACCTTTCTTTATATCCTGGGGAAAAGAAAACATAAAAGGGTGAGCTCAAATGCTCAGTAAGGGTAAACAAAAGAAATATCAATCACATCGTATACACAAGCACATAACTTTTGGAAATCTTAACATGCAAAAGAGATCATAATTTCATAACATGGGATAAATCATGGCAGTGAAATGTAATCACAATAATCATAACTTAAAACATGAAACTTTGTGGCATTCACACATAATCATAGAGAATCATTTCTTGTTAGTCAAGACTCATTGCCAAGACTATCTTAGTGGACAAAGTCCCTTTCTGAATTGAGTAACCCTCGTTTCAGTCCTGTTTCACTGAACCGGTATAACCTACCATTCCAGCCATGTCTATCTCATGAGATATAAAATCTTTACCCAATGCATTGGAGGGAGATATAGGTCCCACCCATCTTATAATGAATCCTTTCTTATGTGTGCCACATAATCATAAATCATACATCATCGCATAACCCATGTAATAAAAATGGGATTCTTAAACAACATGACATCATAAAACAATTCATATAAGATAAAGGAATTCATAAAAATATTTCCATCACAACATAATAAAATCCATGTAATAATAGGGATAAAAACAGAACCCTTTTATTATCTCAGATGGAAAAATAATTTTGATAAAATACTTGAACTTCATTCTTGAGAAAAATAACCTTTCTATTTCAAAAACACTTTTCCTTTCTTAACATGTCATACAATTTTAAACTAAAAGAAGTTGATTAAAAATAAACTTTAATACTTGTAAAGGAAGCTTCTTGGAAATAATGTTTTAGAAATCCATTCATGCCGTATAAGTTAAAAAAAACATTCTTCGTACTTTTGTCGGAAAAGTCAAAAAAGTACCTCGTACAAAAAACGACAAAAGATTCCTTTCATATATTTTACTAAAAACTCATCGAAGGGTAAAATTGGATTTAAACTATTGTAAGTGGATGGAAATAATATTACATATTTATGAAACATGGATGTGGATGATAAAATACACCCCAGTAAATACTTACGAATAAACAATCTCGGATAAAAATGAGATTGTGATATTTCCCTTACCTTAGGTCCGATTTGCTTCGTATGTATCCGAACCTCCTGTATAATGATTTAAATAATGTCATTGACTTATTACAGAATCATATTCATTGTTATGATATCATATATGGTTCAATTATGACATTATATTACCCGTTCGTTTGTAAATTCCATGTTAAAGAAGCGTTTTGGGTAAAATCGTTTCATTTATCGTAGGTGTTTTGACTTGTTGTTCTTGACATTATTATTACTTATATCATGATTTACTTACTTCCAGAATATAAAATATGATGTATATATCATATATATTCAGTATATATATATATATAATAGATAGATAAATGAAATGAAAAACACCGTTCATGGAGACGGTAGTCCGTACGTACGCATGAACGCTGTTTTCCTTTACTTATTGTCTTGAAATGGAAGTAAGTAGATGACATACATATATATATATATATACATAAATACAGTAGCTTTATAATGTCATATATTTCATTATTATTTCTTATATATACTTTATAATCATTCTTAAATGGTTAACATGGAGAATGAATCTCATCGCGTCGTGGAGACGGTAGTCCGTACGTACGCACGAGCGATGATATCATTTCCATAAATATTGAATTGAATTGGAGTGGATTATACAATATATCAGAATAAATATGATGTTGTAATAACTATGTATAGTTATTCTTTACACCATTATACCCATCCATGTAAGGTTGTGGTGGAAAATAGATTACACCACGGCGTGGAGACGGTATTCCGTACGTACGCACGCGCGGTGATTTCTTTTTCCGTAGGATGGATAGATGGTGATATAGGGTTGTTTCATACTTATAATAACATATCAGTATATGAGTGATACTGATGTTATTACTTCATAATGAAACAACCTAAGAAGAAAATGTGGAAGAAGAAATAAAGATGAAAGAATTGGTAACGGTAATTACCTCTTCTTTGAAGCGCCTCTTTGAGACCTCCTCTTAGGGCACTAAAATTGGTCTTTGAGGAAGACCAGAACCTCTAGGATTTTTCTAGGGAAGTGGAGAATATATTTTGGCAGGGGTTGGCCGAGATTGAGTGCTCAAATTGGTGTGAGTAGGAGGGGGAGGAGGTGTCCTTTTATAAGGGAGGAGAGGGGCACCTTAGGAATACTTCAAAATATTATTTTATATTAAAGTCAAAATCAGTTTATAATGGTTCCAAAGGGTCTTATTTCGGAGATAAAGTAGGTATTGGTCGAAATCCTATCAACCAATAAGATTTATACATGTTTAGGGTATTATTTTAACCTTATCAATTAGATTTAACTCTAAGTTAAATAATTTAACTTTTACCGTGTCTTTTTGTTTTCTTTCACTATATGGTTAATGCACTTACTATAACATGCCAAAAGAACCCCAAATTGTTTATTACTAATACATATATCCTTATCTAAGTCATTTGGCCGAACCTTAGATTTTTAGGAATAAAATAACAATTAATAATATAATATTTTATTTAAAAACTATTTTGTGTCAATTTTGACACTATTTGATATATGATTTTTGTGAAAGTCATAACAGAATTATATGTTCGAACCAAGTTGATTAAATCAACACTAATATATCATAGTAACCTAGAAAATTAGTTGAATTCATAAAAAGTCTCAAATTACATTTATTTTGGTGTTTATAACATCAATTATGTCAATATTTCATAAATAAGATAATTACTGCATCATCATTGAGTCATAAATAAATTAAATTATTTAATGTCTAAAAATTACAAATAAAATTCCATTATGTAGAAAATATTTTTATATTTCTAATGAATATTTATAGTCGAATTTATCTTATGTATAACCCCATATTAAAAATGTTTTAGTTATTAAACTTTGATTTTAACTATTTTAACTATTCATTAAATAAAATAATATTAAATGTCATAATCTAATCTAAGTGGTCCTAAATGGTCATATTATATTCATAAGGTTGTTTTTGGTCGAATTATACTTATCCAATAGAATTAGGACATGTGTTAGGGTAATAGTAATATCATATTTACCCTTAGTTACCCTATTTACTATTAATCGCGGTAAAAAAGTAAAAAGTTACTATTCACCAAAAAATTATTTTTATCTCATTGAACCACATTTTACTTACTGATATCAACTGTGTCTGTCGTATTTTCGAAATTCCATTCATAGAAGCGGTAAAATTACGTTTTATGCAAAATTCAGTTTTTAACCTACCACTTAGTGGTTTCACTATTCATCAAAAATTGAAGTTTTTCAGAAAAATGCCAAAATTTCACCCTAAGATATAATTGATATTCCGAATTCAAAAATGATTTCTATTTTACAAAATTCCCAACATATAAGTTGCATTAATTAATTTTATAATTAATTTCCGCTGTCACAACAAATAGCGTGTTTTTAAGAGATAATAACTATCAAAAGATTGACACTTGTTTATAACTGGTTTAAATGAGAAATTACATCCAATGACCAACATTGTATTAAATTGTAAAAATGTATTCTAAATATACTTTAAAACCACTCAAATTAATAATTTATCACTATTAATTATTTCTATTAAAAAAGTTGTTTTTAATTAAAATTTAGTAATTTTCACTATTCTTCAGAATATGAAAGTTATCCGAAAGGTACCAAAATTTCACCCTAAGCTAATTTCGATATTCCGAATCCAAAAATGAAGTCCATTTTGAAAAATAAAATTTCTAAAATTTTAAAAAGTGGTTTTTACTATTCATAACGGCTAGTTTTATTTTAATAGCATATCGTTGTTTAGTGAAACTCGGTATTGCGTACAACATATGCTATAGAGGAAGGTCGCGATTGCGTGTAATGCAAGCCAAGTCAGGGTTGCGTGTTGTGAAAGAATCCTTCGTTGTTTCGTATAACAGAATCCAACCATATTTCATTTATACGTTTAATATATATATATATATATATACTCAATGTTCCGTAGAATAACTATTATCAAAATTGTGTGTAACACGGTCCATGAATAGTGTTGTGTATACTTCAAGCTAATACGGTGTTGCGTATAGCGCAAGGTAATCTTGGAGTAGAATACAACACAAGACATTAATGAAATTAAAATAATATTTTTCATAAAATCTCGTGGTGTTAAATCCACCACCAGGTGGCCCATTCTAGGCTCAGGGACCTAACATTCCAAGCCATGAGTAGTTGCTTTCTATGGAGGGCTATGACCATGCTACACATGAGTTTATCCAAGGTATGATATGTCCCTCTTATACTCTTTACCCAGTACTAGTAGACATGGGAAAGAGTTATTCGTTCATCGCCTTATCCCTTGGGTGAGATATTGAGATTCCAGTTGAAACTTTATTCCAATATGTATAGCTATAGGTTTCTATAGGGAGTGATTCATAGATTTCAAATATCTTACAGTAGTGTGAGGTTTCTCTTGATGGAGAGAGTTTCTCGTGGGACCTCATGGTAGTATCAATGAATCATTATTGTTTCATCTTGGGTATGAAATTAATTTCCATGATTCAATAATATATTAGCTAGCATCATATATGATTTAGATACCATCAGATAGATGGGACGAGATTCTTCTTTTTGGGTGAGATACATCTCATCACTAAGCGGGTAGGCATTGCGAGTAGGAAGATAAAACCCATCACCCATCATTTGGTTAGTTTATGCCTTGGTCCAATAGGATCTTTAGGCATATGGATTCCTTAATTTGTAGAGGGTTATATGGATATTTTCCTTGAGGATGTTCCTAGACTACCTCTAAAGTGGGAGATGAACTTCTACATTGACTTACACCCTGGTACAACACCGATATCTTCTTTGGAATATCATATGGCCTCAACCAAACTATGAGAGCCGAGGGTATAGTTAAACAACCTTTGAGGGAAGGGTTTCATTAGATTCAATGTGTCCCCTAGGTATATGTAGTTTTGTGTGTGTGAAAAAGGTGGATATGAGATTAAGGAAATGTTTTTCTTATCATTTCAAAAATAAGGTAACAATAAAGAATAAGAGACCCTTGTTGAGGATTTGTGATCTTTTTTACCAGTTGAGAGGTGTGAGTTGGTTCTCCAAGATCAATCTCAAGTATATTCTCAAGGATTATATTCAAAATATGTAATTACAATGTCTCTATAGAAACTATGAGTTCATGGTGATTCCTTTTGGTGTGATGAATTATGCTGTTGTGTTCATGGATCTTATGAACTAGATTTTCCATCTATTTTGAGATTCATTTTTTGTTTTCTTCATTGATGAAATACTTATTTACTATATGTCTGAGTATGATCATGCATAGTATCTAAAGATGATACTAGACTTACTCTGAGAGAACCAACCTTATGTTATGCTCAAAAAGTTCTTATTTTGGATATGCAATGTTCACTTTTTGTAGAATTTCATCATTAACAATGGTTTAGTTGTGTGCCCAATGAAGATTGATGTGGGGATTTTTTGGGATCCACCCATGAGTGTGTTAGAAGTGAATAGTTTTTTTTGTCTTTATGAGGTACTACATGAGGTTTTTGGAACAATTATATAAGACTTTATCCCCTTTTCCGCCTTAACATAGAATGGAAATACATTTAATTGGGCTGAGAGGTGTCATATATCCTTCAAGGAGTTGAGGTTGAGGTTGAACAATGAACCTGTGTTGATACTACCAGAGTAGGGTGTTGAGTACATAATGTTCTGTGATTCTTTAGAGATGGTCTCAATTGTATGTTGATGCATATGAAGACAATGAATGCATATGGGTTGAGTTAGTTGAGACAACATAAGTAGAACTATGTGACTCATGACCTATGTTGTAAGTGGTAGTATTTTCTATGATGATGTAGAGTCACTATCTTATGGGAGAGCATTTTGTTGTTTACTAAGACAACTAGAGTCTTAGGTATATCTTAACTCAGAGAGATATTTACCTAAGTTAGAAACAATGGTTTGAGTTTATATAGGACTATAAATTTTAGATATTCTATACTCCTGGTATGTTAAACATGGTGGCATATTCCCTTAGCAGAAGCCCCATTCTTTCTTGGTAGAGGAGGCATATGTGCAATTAGCTTTGTTTTTGTTGACCCTAGTGGAGAAGAGGGATTCATATTTTATTTAGTAAATGGTGGTGAATCATCCACTTATTTTGTGTGTGAGATAGGCTTAGTTAGGAGATATTGACAGTGTGGTTCTATGTGATCAGTTATCCATAGGAGATACACCATATGGATTTTTTGAACAAGGAAAGAAAATCATACTTCTTCGGGGATGGATGGTGGTTTTAGTCACATTATGTTAGAAGGTGATAAGGGGTTTTACACTTCCTACTTATTTATACATCCCAATGTAGAAAATATGTATATATAAATTTAGAAGAATCTCTGGTTGGATGGATGTGGTGGAGCATTATTAAGTTTGTCTCTCGATGCATTACATGCTAGTAGGTAAAGGCTGATCACTAGGTTCAAAAGGTTTGAAAAAACATCTTGAGATATCAAAGTGAAAAAAGGTAAATTATCCATAAAATTTGAGATAAGGGTTCTGAAGATATTGAGATTCCATGATTATATCTGGGTTATTTTTGACCAACTAACAAGGTCAACAAATTTTTTTACCATTCAAGAGTGGAGATCAGCTAAGAGTCTGGGGTGATTGTACATGTGATAGATCTTAAAACTTCATGGGGTAACCTCAATGATCATATCTAATCATGATGATCAATTCATGTCATAGTTTTAGAGAGTAATGAATGAGGCCTTTGGGACCCATTTGAGGATAAGCATGAAGTTTCACCCCCAAAAGAATGGGAAAACCAAGTGGACAATCCAAGTGTTGGAGGATATGATGAGGGAATATGTTCTAGACATTGGTTGGATTTAGGAGGATCACTTTCCATTGGTATAGTTTTCTTATAATAACAGATATCACTATTCTATCAGCATGGAAACTTTGTATACCTTATAAGGGATACCTTACAGGTTAACCCTATGCTGGACGAAGACTGGAGGGAAATTTTTTGTTAGGCCAGAGATGGTGCAAGTGAAGTTTAAGAAGGTTTAGGTGATCCATGAGCATATGAGGATAACCTAGAATAGAAATAAATCTTATATATATCGACATAATATGACTTATGAGTTTGATAAGGGAGACCATTTTTCCTAAGAGTCTCCCCATGATGGGAATTATAGAGGTTTGGATAGGTATGAAAGAATTCCCTGAGGTTCTGTGGACCATTTGAGATACAACAGAGGTCTAGATAGGTGTCATTCTATCTATACTTTCCCCCATAGTAGTACTAAGTACATGCTATCTTCCATGTGTTGTATCTGAGGACATGAACATATGAATGTTATTGAATGGGGATAGATGGAAATTGAGGATGGGGCCACCTTCATGGAGTGCCTAGTGGCTATTAAGGATTTACATGAGAGGATTCTTTATGGTTGGACCATCCCTTTGGTTATTGTGCTTTAACATAATTGGAGCATATATGAGATCCCTTATGACTGTAAGAGTCGTATGTGGACTCAGTAGCCCCATCATTTTTTTCTAGCTTGTGCTTTTTAGGGTCAAAAGTTGTAAAATAAGGGATAATGTAATGAATCTGGTTTTGTGGATTTAGTCAGTTGAATATATATATATATATATATATATATATATATATATGGATTTATACTTGGATTCAGAATGGTTTTTGGGTGTCTTGGGGACTCGTAATTAATATATTAGAAATATTAATATATTTTAATTCACATGCATGCATAATTTTGGTTTTCCCATTGATATAAAACTTATATGATAAATATGAGACCATGTTGGATTATAGAATGTATGTTTTATCCTATGTGTGACCTAAGTTTAGTCGAGGTTAGATGTTTCATGAAATGTATCCATTGGCTGGTGTTTTTAATAAAATATATAATTTATTTATTTATTTTAATTAAATGACCTATCCTAATCCTCCCTCTCTAAATATGATGCCATGGAAAAATTTTAGGGTTATCCAAAAAACCATGGGAGGATTTGATAGAAGGAGGATCATTCTTTTATGAAGGACTAAGATCATAGGATGATGATTATTGGTTCAAGGTTGATTGAGAAAGAGGTAGCGAATGCATCATACCATCTTCATCACTCAAAAAATAGATCTTTACCAATTATTGATCCATAATGAAGATAGAAATTATTATTTTCTATTTTTACTCATTTGATTATGTTTTTAAGTCATCGATTTTATTTTATTTGTTCAATTGATGTTTCTCACATGAGCCTGGTTTCAAATTGAATTGTGGAACCAATTTATTTTTCCAATTCCATGTTTTCACCCATGGTTTCCCCACCTTATGATTATTGTCCATAATCACATCAGCCACCATGGGATTCAACTCATTATTTTTCTTTTCCAACACCATTATTAACATTATTTGTCATTGGTGCATGGGGTATTAGTTCAAAATATACGGGGTGGGTTTAAGGATGATCAAACCCCAAGATTCATGCTAGTCATGTTAAAAACATAAGGATTAATGGGTCCAGAATGTATTGTTTTTAGATGTAGGATATTTTTGATGCTTCATGGATTTGAGATTTTGAGCAGTGATAAACCCATGATGGGTTCCCATGTGGGAAATAAGAATCTTGATTTCAATCCATTGGAGGTTGGAAATCGATAGATAGTGGTCATTCTGACGATTTCAATGGATTTGAGAGGTTAAATCGTCTTGAATGATGGTGAAAATGACAGAACTACGATTAGTTGAAAGAAGCATAGTTTTTGTGAAAACGCTGACCACATGTCGTGTTTTCTAGAAGAACACACGCTATGTAGTCCCTTAGCTGTAGTGGGTAGGATTTCGAGTAGTGATTAATATCACATATCGTGTGGAACTAACCACACACCATCTAACTTGATGATGGAATCTCTACATGTACTCCAGGAGTACAGAAGCATAGACACATGTAGAAACACACAAAAAACCAAAGTACAATGGCATGACCATATACTTTGACAATGTTGGGATACCTAGTCATGGCCACATACATGGGCATGAGATGATGTACCTGAGAATGGGATGGAAGGGAATGAGTGGGGATCATGTGTCCAATATATGTTGTGTACCATCTATACATTCTATGCAGTATTAAATGGATTCCCAAGACATGTCTTGGGGATAAAATACCTAAGTGATGAGGCGAGGTGACATGTCGTGTGACCCCATGTATACATTGTACACTTCCCCTAAAACTTTTATCTTATGTATCACCTTATTTATGACTAGGATTTTTCCATTGATTAGCCCATCCTATGTGGTTTTTAATGTAGAACGTTATGGAAGACTTCATAGTGGATTTTGAGATACAATGTGATGTGTTTCAAGTGTGAAACTTCTTCAAGTGACGCTTGACTGATATAAATTATTGAGAAGGTTCATCAGATAGATTATGGGTTTGGAAACCCACATGTTGTACTAGGACATGTGTCCCTGATAATGTCTTTATAAGCTAAGTGGAAACCCCTTATCACACCAATGTATGGATCCTCTATCTACTAAGTGGAACATCCATGCAGTACCAGATCATGATTCCTCTATCTACTGAGAGTCACCACTCTACCTATCATAACTCATCCTAGTGGGGCCCACACCACGACTCCCCAAGCCCACTTCCAATAGGCTAGGGGCTGGTGACTAGCACCGAATAGGCATATCACTAATATGGGAGGAATTTTCTAGGTACATGTAAACACGCACACATCATCAAGCCCACAGATTCTAAAAAGTAAAAAACACTAAGGAACAAAATGAATGCATAC
Source organism: Viscum album (assembly GCA_963277665.1). Lineage (NCBI taxonomy): Eukaryota > Viridiplantae > Streptophyta > Magnoliopsida > Santalales > Viscaceae > Viscum > Viscum album. The sequence goes on along the minus strand of OY728150.1, from coordinate 1,927,380,678 downwards.
AACTAAACCCAACCAACAGAGTACAATAGAAAGTAAAGTATGAAAAGTAAATTGGGCTAGAATACAAGCCCACCAAAATCAAGAGTTTTCAAACTACAAATTCAAACCTATAAGTAAGAATTATGTATTGGGACTACTGATCATAGCCATAGGAACACATCGGCCAGTAAGGAACTCAAAAAACTCGGTCCAGCCCTAGTCTGCCCTGGACTCTGTCAAAAGGCCGCTCATCTGCACAAGACATGACATGTGCAGGAAAATTCCGTGAAGGGGTGAGTATAACAATACTTAGTAGAGGACCCCGAAAACCACAATGAAATACAAAAAGTAAAAGGAAAGTCTTCTTTACACAGTATATATCTATTGAACATATAATAATAGAAACACATCTAGATATACTCATAGCCCAAACCTGTAGTCTAGAGATAAGTCACACAACCTCATACCCACGCTAGGGATTCCTTATGATGGTTCCATGAAGCAATCATTTAGGATAACTCACTCCATGTGTCTGATAGCTCTGATGATGTTTGTCCATGAAGTACTGTTCATCAGGAAAATACATGAGAGAGATAGATTCACTATTATATCTGAAGAGAGAACTGATATAATCATTCCAAGAGAACACACTTTTTAGTGGGGAAAGATCACGATACATAGATGAAGATCACTGCCAGGGCCTTGGAGGATACCATGAATCATCTAGATTCCACCTGCTAAGCAGATTATCGAAATCATGTAGGATAAGTCAAATCAATAACTAACTTTACTTGGGGTCCAGAATGGATAGAGGATCTCTCTTTGGGACTCTCAGAGGGATAACTAACTCTATATTGAGAATTCCTACTGAAGGGATTATACTCTTGTGGATAGAAACGATACCTGGATTTCATGGGAATGAGAAAAGGGGCACTAACCCAAATGAAACTTGTACAAGAAATGGTGTAAAAGAAAATAAAACCATGTATAAGGGAGTACACAGTGTGTAGAATTGTTCACACACTGTGTCCCCTAACTCTAGGTACTGCCTTTATATAGCGGCCCAAGTCTAGAGAACATGCCACGTGAAAAGGTATATATAGAGAATTTAAGAAGTATCACACACCATGTCAAGGTATCTAGGGTCTAATCCATGTACACTGGTCATGTGCCCATACACGGCCTCAACCCGTGTATGCCAACCCATGTAACCGGTACATGGGGTGACCTACATAACCGGCCTAGTCTGGCTGTGTGGTGGAGTACATGGTGTGTAATCCACCCCATGTCTGTGTATCCTCTGAGATAAATTCCAAGTACCATGTGAGGACCCACACATTGTGTATCCCCGGAGGCATGCTGTGTTCTTTGTCAGGTGAAGTGCACAAAACCTAACCACCACTATGATGACCTCACACGACATGTTCATCAAAGAACACACCGTGTTCTTTAGGAATTTCTTAATCATGATGTTCTTCATCGCCGCACATTAGGTGATCCACCGATCTCCAATCTGGCCATTTGATCGATGAAAAAATCCAAGGTTGAGGTTACCCCGACATCCCAAAGCCATCTCTATTGTTTTCGAGCATCCGATCAGCCCCAAAAACACATCTTGATCAAACCATGTGAAGAAAACTTGAAGAAAAATCCTCCTCAATCCGAGTCGATTCATCGTCTGTCATCCCCGTCAAACCTTTTCTAGGTCATCATGATGATTGATATTTGATTTGGGATCATTTCATTTCAAAATGGGTTCACAACGATCCATTGTTCATCACCCTATGTAGAACGTGAATAATGCAGTGTGGGGGAGGAAGAAAACAATAATAAAAGGACGAACACACCTCCACCGTCATTCTTCATGGAATCGATCCACTCCAATTAGTAAGTATAATAGCTAATCAAACAATAAACCAACCATTATCATAAAATCAATTCCCAAATCAAAACCCCAAAAGAAACAGAAAATAACATTCTCCCACAAGAATACATAATTTGTGGATCAACATATTTCTAGGATGATCTGCATTCATTGTTTAATCCAAGAATAGGGAAGAAATAAATCAAAATTACAAACCCCTAACTTAATTTGATTGAATAACTATTGTCGTGTCACATTCATTGGTGAGGTTCCATCGAATCTGATTTGTATCAATGGATCGCCCCGACGTCGTCTGCTAACAGTTCCTCCCCCACCGCTCTAATGGTTATCGTCAATTGGCAGGGTTATCCAGTTGACCCTACAAATTTTCCATAAGAGGATATTTATAGGGGAGGAATTAGGCCATTGTGTTGAAAAGGAAATCAAAATAAAATAAATTATTTATTTATTTCATTTCCTTTAAAACTTATGAAAACTAACTTTTACAGTGGACCTGCGCTAGTCGATGTTAATCCCTACCTAAGCCAAAGCCACTGCTCTCAATGCAACAGTGCCCTCAGATTTCTGATCTGGGCAGTTGGTTAAAAGTTATTTTTAATTTTTTGGGAAAACTTATCACACATTCTATTTAAAAGATTAATTTATTTTGAACATATATTCTAGGCACTTCGAGCCTTGGAATCGCACACCATCACAAAGCCTAGTATCAAAATAATTCAATATAATACTTAAAAATAATACACTAAAAATAGGAGGTATTACATTCTCCACACCTTAGGGATTTACATCCTGGAAATACAAATCCAAGGACTACTCAAACAGATGAGGGTACTATGCATGAATATGAGCCTCCCTCTCCCACATTATCTCTTAAAGATTCCCATGCTACCACCATACATGCACTAGGGGAATAAATCACCCATAAATAATCTTCTCCTATTGATTTTGGTACTCTTTGAAGGTTGATCCGTCCTCGATGTATAGCTCACCCCATTCGATGATGTATGATGGGTCATGCATGTACCTCCTCAACTGCGACATGTGGAATACGTCACGTATCCGGTGTAACTGGAGTAATAGAGTTAGGTGATATTCCACCTCAACAACTCTACATAGTATCTGAAAATGGTCAATGAACCTGAGAGACAAATTTACACCCCAACCAAATCTCTGCAACCCTCACTGAGGTTAGACCCTAAAGAAGGCATGTTCCCTCTCCTCGTACTCCAAGGGTCTCTATAATCTATCAAAATTTGACTTCTTCCCACTCTGTGAACTCTTCATCCGCTTCTGGATGACTTGAAACTTCTCAATTGTAGCTCTCACTAACTCAATAACCATGATAGCTGACTCTCCAAGGTCGGTCCGGCATAGTGGTGACTGGCAGTGTCTTCCGTATAAATCCTCAAATGGTGTCAGGACATTGGTGGAGTTGTAATAGTTATTGTACACAAACTCCACTAGTCGTAGGTGGTCCTCCCAACTATGACCAAAGTCCATGATATAGGCCCACTACATATCCTCTAGAACCTGAATGGTCCTCTCCGTATGACCATATGTTTGGGGATGGAACTCTGTGCCCAAGCGTAGCTGAGTCCCAAACACCTTCTACAACCCCTTACACAACCAGGATGTGAAATGAGCATCTCAATATAAGACTATAATTGAAGGGATTCCATGAATCTAAATTATCTCCTTTATGTGGAGTCATCCCAAGCTCTCTACGGAACTCTGCTACCTGAAATCTAGGAAGTGGGCCAGCTTGGTAAGTTAGTCAATGATCACCAGATGGAATCTTTCCCCTTGGACATTCATGTTAATCCTTTCATGAAGTCCGTAGATATTCCATCCCACTCCCACTCCGACACTTTTAGGGGGTGATCTAACCCTGCTAGAACCTGGTGCTCAGCCTTCACTTACTGGCATGTAAGGCATTAAGAAATGAACTATACTACTACCTTCTTCATACATTTACACCAGAACTGATGCCTAATATCCTTGTAAAGACCCATAAATTTCAAGGATTTTTTTTAAAAATGTTTTGGAATTTTACGAGCCTGTGGCTTCTGACGACACTTGATTCCGAGACCCGGTGTGCCCGAAATCAATTTTCTAAGTTTATCTTGGGTACGTTCAGTGAACGAATGAGAGGGTTTTTCTAACTTTTGATCCAATGCTCAGAATTAAAATCTAAGGGAACCGATGAACTCGCAGCGCTGGTAATTTCTTAAGGGGACACTTACCGTAGTTGCGTTTGTAAAGAAGGAGAATATAATTTTGGGGGTTTATTCAAGAAATAAAGAAAAATTGACAGAACAATTTTTATTTTGAAAGGTGGTTTTTCCCTCCCATGGGTAGTTAAGGGTGGGTCCCATAGCCACTTAACTACCCAAGTGTGGGTGTTAGAGAGGTGGGGCCCATAGGACCCCCACTATTTAATTTCCTCTGATCTCATTTATTCCCCTATTGTTTCCTTTGACTTTTCCCCCATTAATACCCCTTGTTTAATTCTTTGGTAACTCCACATATTGATTATGATGGAGCCTTCCTACATTCCTCATCCTTTTAAACGTGCCAACCAATAAATTTATGTTAGCGTAAATTAATTTGGCACCACATTGAAATTAATAAGAATGGCATGACAATTCTATTAATTTGTGATCCACCTTAAACTTTTGGGTTGGAAAAACATTTTTGAGAAGGATCTGGATGGAATTAAGAAGGTAGGTGAACCGTTCTTCAACGAAGAACGACGAAGAACGCCAGTTCCTCGAAGAACAACAATGTGTCACCAATCCTATTCCCCTCTAATAGAGAGGAGATGCCGCTTCCTCCACAGCGCACTCCGTTGACGCCTACAAACCCCTTTCCCCACGACGCTGTCTACCGCGATGCTGTCTACCGCGATGCCATCTATCGCTGTGCTGAAGATCATCTTCTTGGTTGAGGTAGGGGGAAAATTTTTATATTCTTCTTTTATGAGAATTATACCCTCAGCATGGCGTGTATTTATTTGGTGATACTTTGAACCACTAACGCGGTGGGTGCGGACTAACGAACAAGTCCGAACCCACCGCTTATTTGTTCTTGATGTACAGAATAATTGGAGATGACGAAGTGGGACATGAATGGAAATTGGAAGCCTTCACAGTAATGTACGGGATCCGAGACGACCGCTGGCGCAGACGTGAGCGAAATCGGACCACCAGAATGACTGTGGTGGCCTGCGGAAGTCACCGGTGGCGCGGGTCATCGGTGCCCCAGTGTGCCGCTAGCAGGAGACCGCCGCCGCTTTAGCTGCGGTGGCGAGGCATTGGATCCCACGGCTGTGCGGGATCTAGGGGGACGCAGCGTCAGTCACTGCGTCCGTGGAACACAAAGGGGGGACTGCGTCCCCTCTGCGCGGCCCGCTAGCCGAGCCAGCGCACCCCCCGGCAGGGCCGGGGCGTGTCACGCAGACCGGGCCGGGCCGAGCCCCACCCTACTGGTCCGGAACAGGACCCGGGTTGGGTTGACCTAGTTCGGGCTGACCCGGGGGGGGGGGGGGGTGGGTGGGGTTGGGCCGGGTCAGACTGGGCCCAGACCCCCACTTCGGACCATTTTCGGTCTTTTACCCATAACCTAAGCTACAGACCTCCGATCGATGCAACGTAAGTTTAATAGGAATCCTTGGATTGAGACGGTCGTTTCAGTATATTACAATTGAGGTTTCGATAAATTTTGGGTATGGAAAGGTTGGTTCGAACTAAAAACTGACCGGGCCCTTTGAGCGGAAACACTTATAACTTAAGGACCGAACGTCCGATGGACATGCCGTCAATTGCGTTGGGATCCTTTTGTTTAGAAGGTCCGTTTGGATTACTCCGATCAAGGTTTGGACGCAGCTGGATTACATTCCGGTTGGTTTTAGCTTAAAAACCAACCGGGCCCCTGGGACGGAAAAGCCAATAACTCTCAGACCGGGCGTCCGATTGACGCACTGTCTGTCGCGTTGGGTTTATTTTAGTGAGATGGAAATTTGGGATACATCAACTCTGGAATTATTTATAGTTGATGTATCGACCCTCTTTTTCTCGAGGAGCAGACCCTCCCGGAATCGAGCATGATGTGTGCGGGAACCCTAGAGCTGGCTGCGACTACATAGACTTCTGTACTGGAATCCTCCGTGGGTTCGACAACGACGACTACCATACTAGAATCCTCCATGGGTTCGACAGTGATGACTACTTTTCTTGTATCCTATGTGGGTATGGCAGTATTGACTTCTGTACTTGTATCCTTTGTGGGTCCGGCAGAGTAGCTGGTCTTGTATCCTGTGTGGGTCTGACAGCTTAGCTGGTATTGTATCCTATGTGGGTCTGACAACTTAGATGAATAAGTAGCTAAATCTGATCATCTATATTGACTTATGAAGTGTATACCTGTGTGAGCTGAGTCTTGACTTCAATCATTATCATCGATGTGAATGACTTTCTTTCCTGTGTGGACTGGGTTGTGTTGTTCCCGTGTGGACTGAGTTGTGCTATCCTTTGTGGACTGAGTTGTGCTTTCCTTTATGGACTGTATGGTTCTTGGGCACGAGAGTTGGAGATGAAATGTAACTGAGGACTTAGGTATCTGTATGGGCATATACCTAAGTAGTGTTATTGATACTTCATGATTGTATCTTTCTTTTTTGGTTTATCCTTCATGGATTCTGAGAGACCTTCGGGGGTCTCGGGGTCCCTACTGAGTATCGTATACTCACCCCTGCACAGGCTATGCCCACACTACATTGTGTTGGATGCAGATGACAGACAACACTGATCGAGGTGGAGGCTTTTGGAGCTGGACGGTACCCGGAGGTGGACCACTTAGCAGGGCGTACACGGAGAGGACGGCGGGACCCGAGGAGCCGAGGAGACTATCTGTACCCACCTTTCAGGTGGGACTTCCGGAGGATGAAATGGTGTTGCTGTTTTACTTACTACTATTGTAATTTCATTTTAGTTATACTGTACTTCAGTTGGGTTTGTATACTGGCCCATTTACCTTTTCAGCACTTACCTTGTACCCAGTTTTACTTAGTGCTTACTTCACTTGCGTACTCTGTTGTGTTTTAGTTTACTTTATAAAAGTCAATGCCTTCCCCTTTTTATTGGGATTTACGCTTTTGGTGATATTCGCTATCCCTTGGACTATGGAAGGCGGGCTTGGGGTAGTCACGACACGAGCCCCGAGGTCAGGTCGTGGAAAATTGGTATCAGAGGAGTCAGTTCTATCGCAGAACTCAGGACTCTGATATTTTCTTCTCTATGAAGCAATAGTGTTAAGTTTATTGAGTGTGGTTTTCAGTCCAGGGAGTTCAGTGTTGGTGCGGTGACTGACATATCCATACACCAGGACCCTGACTTCTGATTTCCAACCTAGTGCACGAAAACATTGATTTCATGTTTGTTTCAAAAGTTTTCTTTGTGATTACTTTGTGTTAGCTCACCAAGTATAATGTATTAACCATGGAGCACCTGTTTCGTTTTAGGATATACCCATGATATAAGCTATCTAGGGTTCCGAGCTTTGTGCGAGATGACAGCCCACCGAGCGATGATGCCTCAGTGCTGGGCCCTATTACAGCGGAGGCACCATTGGTACCTCTACCCGCCGATCCACCGATGCTACCCACCCCAACGGCGGAGAGTGCACAATGCCTGAGCACGTTGCACGAGTTTCAGAGACAGAGGCCTCCCAGGTTCCACAGAGAGACGGATCCTTAGGCAGTCGAGGATTGGCTGGAGGCTATCGTCAGAGACTTCAGATTGGTAGGGACACCAGGAGACCTCATGGTGATCCTTACCGCGAGTCTCCTTCACGCAGCAACAGGAATATGGTGGAGCCTGATGCTCCAGGTTCACGATGAGGAATATCTACTTTGGACGGACTTCGAGATCCCCTTCCGCTCGGAGTTTGTTCAGGCCACCCTTCGTGCGGTGCACATCCAGGAGTTACTACAACTGCGGCAGGGCAACATGTCTATAGCCCAGTACTCAGCGAGATTTACTGACCTCTCGCACTACTCCATGGACATGGTACGAGACCCATTCTTCCAGGCCCGGACCTTTGAGTAGGGAATGAGACACGAGATAAGAGCTTCGATGATTCTCTTCATCATCCCGACACAGGTGGGGGTGCTGAAGTGAGCACTATTAGTAGAGAGCTTTCTCGCCGAGTAGCCATCAGCAGTGAGACCCACCACAGGAAGACACAAAGTGGAGTCTTCTGTAGCCGGTAGTCGACAGACGATGTAGGGGTCCAAGAGGATCAGGCCGAATGGTGGGCGACCTCAGGATTCAAGTTTAGCTGTGCGGGGAACACGGCGCAGAGCCAGCCTTACGAGGAACAGACAATGCTATGCATGCGGCGGGCAGGGCCACATGGCTCGTGATTGCCCGAACCTCCATGCAGACGAGCAATAGACAGTGGAAGGAACTCCCAGGCAGAGGCGGAGGTTCGACCGTGGAGGTCCGCAGGGAGTAGGCGGATGAGGCTGAGAAGCTGGCCGAGCAGCGGGTGGTGGACGACGCTTCAAGGTTCTACCACCACCACCCCTATGAGGTCCACCCCGACCATAGAGAGCTGGCGGGCAGAGGCAGCCTCAGGTCTAGGCAGTGGAGGCTTACAACCATGGCTCACCCGAGATGATTAGAGTTACTATCTTTTTTTACTCCACCCTTGCTGAAATTCTTATAGACATAGGTGCGAGTCATTCTTTTATTGCCGCTGCCCTTGTTCAGAGCTCAGAGATTCTGATGGAGCCGTTGGGTCAATCCTTGCGGCTAGAGACAGCTACGGGATAAGAATCGACAATTACGCACTGGTACCGGTAGTGTGAGCTTACTGTAGGAGGTTAGAGCTTCGGTTGGGATCTTCTTGTAGCGGCGTCGAGGCCTTACGACGTTATCTTGGGTATGGACTGGTTATCTATAGTCCATACTCAGATCGACTGTATTAGGTGCAAGGTGCGGTGTGTCTGCACGGATGGGACCAGGTTCACCTTAACCGGTGAGAAGGGAACCTTCACAGCATTGGATGGACTTACGCAGAGGAGAGGGAAGCAGATCACACATCAGTTGGCTAGTCTCATCCTCAGAGCAGTTGACGTGCAGAGTCTGGGATTTCCTGTTGTGGTGGATCAGTATGCGGACATTTTTCCTGACGATGTTCCAGGATTAACTCCTTGTAGGGAGGTAGATTTATATATATACTTGTACCTAGGGACATCACTGATATCTACTCCAACATATCGGAAGTCTCCCGCTGAGCTACGTGAGCTGCGGGTACAACTGGAGGATTTATAGGGGAAAGGTTTCATCCGACCCAGTGTTTCAACCTGGGATTCTCTGATTTTGTTCACCAAGAAGGCGGATAAGAGATTGTGACTATGTGTCAACTACCATCTCCTGAACTAGGTTACTCTTAGGAACAATTATCTGCTCCTGAGGATTTATGACCTCTTCGATCATCTCAAGGGAGCACGTTGGTCCTCAAAGATAGACCTCAGGTTAGGCTATCATCAGCTCTGAGTTTGGGACGAGGATGTGCAGAAGACGACCTTCAGGTATAGGTAAGGCCACTATGAGATCTTGGTCATGCCCTTCGGTGTGACCCATGCTCCAGTAGTGTTCATGATTCTCATGAAAAGGATCTTCCTTCCCTACCTCAATCGTTTTGTCATAGTCTTCATTGACTACATACTGATTTACTCGACCACCGAGGAGGAGCATGCCTACCACTTACGGGTTGTACTGGATACACTCCGAGAGCACCAGCTTTATGGTAAGCTCTCAAAGTGCCAGTTATGGATTCAATAGGTCCACTTCTTGGGGAACGTCATCTCAGAGGCAGGAGTTGCAGTGGATCCCGCGAAGGTCGAGGAGATACTTGGTTGGGAGCCACCCAGGAGCGTGACGGAGGTGCGAAGTTTCCTAGGTCTGGCTGGGTACTATCAGAGATTTATGCCAGACTTCTCCAGAGTTGCAGCACCACTTACAGCTTAGACAAAGGAGGGGAAACCCTTCGTGTGGTCAGAAAAATGTCAGTAGAGCTTCCAGGAGATGAGGCAGAGATTGACCAGTGCGCCCATCTTAAGTCTACCAGAGGAGGGCGTAGGGTACGTAGTTTACTGCGATGTACCAGGGACTGGGATCAGGTGTGTCCTGATGTAAGAGTGAGCAATGATCGCTTACGGTTCATGGAAGTTGAGGCTGCATGAGCAGAACTACGCTACCCATGACCTGGAGTTATCCGTAGTGGTCTTCGCCCTGAAGATGTGGCAGCACTATCCCATGGGTGACCACTATACAGTCTACTCTGACCACTAGAGTCTCTGGTACATTTTCTCACAGAAGGACCTGAACCTGAGACCGTGGCGATGGCTCGAGTTCCTCCAGGATTATGACTTTGAGATTGTCTATACCCCTGGGTAGGGGAACATTGTGGCCGATGCTCTTAGCAGGAGATCAGACATTCAGCTACTTGGAGAGGAGAAGGAACAGTTAGCCACTTTGTAGATATCCTTCATGGATAGAGATGGGGCATCCTATCTTCAGTCCCTCACAGTCACTCCTTCACTACTTCAGCAGGTCAGAGAGGCACAACATGGGGACATTGACTATGAGGCGCGACATGCTCAGATATCCTCAAGGATAGCACCCGATGTATTTTTCGAAGGCGGGGAGCATGTCATCCACTTCAGGGGATGTACTATGGTACCAGTTGCACTACGGGAGGAGGTTCTGAGGGAGTTCCACACTTCCTCTCTAGTGGTACATCCAGGAGTAGCGAAGATGTACTAGGACCTCAGATGATAGTACTAGTGTGCTGGGTATGAAGAAGGCTGTGGAAGAGTTTGTTTCTCGATGCCTCACTTGTCAGCAAGTGAAGGCAGAGAACTAGGTACCTAGAGGCTTGGTACAACCCTTAGAGGTCCTGGAGTGGAATTGGGACGAGTTATCCATGGATTTTGTGATGGGGCTTCCACATACTTCCAGAGGACACGACACTATCTGGGTGATCGTAGACCAACTCACCAATTCAGCCCACTTCCTACCGATCAGAGAGCATGGCTCAGTAGATAGCTTGGGATGCCTCTACATTCAGGAGATCGTACGACTTCATGGTGTGACATCATCTATCATCCCTGATTGAGATGCTTGCTTTACTTCCTAGCTTTGGAAGGGGTTGCAGGAGGCTTTTGGGACATAGCTATGCCTGAGCACTTCCTTTCACCCTTAGACATATGGACAGATGGAGAGGACCATTCAGACACTCGAGGACATGCTCCGTGCATGTGTCCTTGACTTTGGTCATAGTTGGGAGGATCAAATACCCTTGGTGGAGTTTGCGTACAACAACAACTTCCACTCCACCATTAGGATGGCACCTTACGAGGCACTGTACGACCAACCTTGCATATCACCTCTGTGCTGGACTGACCCTGGGGAGTCAGCACTCGTAGGACCGGAGATGGTTCGGGCTACGATGGAGATGGTGCAGGTCATCCAAGAGCGGATGAGGACTACATAGAGCAAACAGAAGTCCTATGCTGATAGAAGGCAGAGACCACTAGAGTTTGAGGATGGCGACCACGTTTTCCTACGGGTCTCACCTCGACGTGGATTACATATATTTGGCCGAGGTGACAAGTTATCTTCACCCTTCATCGGACCTTTTCTGGTCCTCAGCAGAGTAGGTGAGGTGGCTTACCTCCTGTCCCTTCCACCTCAGTTGCACCGGGTGCACGACTTTTTCCACGTATCTCAACTGAGAAGATACGTGCATGACCTGACGTATATCATCGACCACGGGGATCTGGACATCGATGACAGTGCGACATTTGTGGAGGTCCCGGTGGAGATCGAGGATCGACAGGAGTGGTTCCTATGTGGGCGGTCAATTCCTTTTGTGCACATTCATTGGCAGCATGGGAACCTCCAGGAGAGCACATGGGAGCAGGAGGCTCAAATGCGTACTCAGTACCCTCATTTGTTCCCCTAGTTTATGTTATAGCTTTATAGGGATGCAAATCCTCGAGGTGGGAGTAATTTAAAGACCCAAAAATTTAAAGGAATTTTATTCAAAACGATTTGGAATTTTACAAGTCTGTGGCTTATGATGACACTTGATTCCGAGGCCCAGTGTTCCCGGAATCAATTTTCGAAGTTTATCTTGGGTACGTTCAGTGAAAGAACGAGCATGTTTTTCTAACTTTTGAACCAGTGCTTGAAATTAAAATATGAGGGCACCGATGAACTCATGGTTGCGCCCAAATTTACCCTACTGGTAAAAGTGGTCGATGTAGTATATATAGGGGTCGAATCCATAGGGACCGGAGAAGTAACCTTGAGACGCTATGATATGGTGAATGATGGGATATTAAGTAGCCAACTTTGGGTTTGATTTTGAATGGTTTAAAGAATACTAAGAAATATAAGTGAATTCAATTCAAAGAAAATGGGTTGATCTTAGGATTATGCTCAGGGTGGATTGAATGAATTTTACTTCCTTAGAAAATTTTGTTTTTATTAATTCTTGATGAATCCATTCTTCAAGAATAACACTACCTTCATCATTTTCTAGTTTGGTGCTTACTAATACAATTACTAATCCCCTATACACTTAGAGAACCAAATTCATGATCTCTTCGAGGTATATGGTCATTTAGTAATTGAATTTAGTTTTCTCAAATACAATAAAGATGAAGAGTAGAAATAACTGAAGAATGGATGTCTTAAATTAATTATCCAATTAACAATAAATCGTTCATAAAATAACATTCAATCCATCCTTTTCATCCTCCTAAGATCAACCCATCAAATGGTTATCCCTCCATTGATGGTATACTCTCAATGGTGGGCGGAAGATGGCTAACAAGAATTGGATTTAAGAAATTAAAACCGCGGAAATAACGAGCACTCCTCCGTGTGTGTGAATGAAATTCACACCTATGTGTGAACTAATTCACGAAAACACAGAGATATCCCTGTGCTTTGTGATAATAAAGTTTTATTAAATTAAATGGAAAATATAGAAGAGAAAGAATTTTATTAAGAACATAAGGATACAAAAAAAGGAACTTACATGTAAATGGAAAACATTACAAAGGAAATTTGGAAGCATAACCTTACAATGAAACAAGCAACAAAAGATGATAAAAAAATATCCACCCCATATTCACTTAACCACTAGCTCCTTATATAGGAATATTAGGAGCCTTAGGTCCATCCCCCAATAATTAATTCACCCCCAACAATTAATAGAGTCAAATAGAGGGTGAATAATCAAAAGGAAATTGATGTTTCGAATTTGACCCGGAAAACTGTCCAGATTCATCCACCATATTGACGTGTGAATTCTCAATTGAAGAAGGCCGAATCCAGAGGGGTTGTATAATAGAAATATCATCTTCCATCTGTCCTATATGATCTGTAAAAATTTCAGGAAATTTGGATCATCCGTTTGGAAGTTATGGTCAAAATGGTGTGACAAATTTCTGTGCATTAATGTCGGGTCCACCATTTAAATCTCAACTTCAGATCCCTTTATCATCATGAAAACATCAGAATTAGCTCAGTCCAAAGTTTAATAAAATGATAATAATATTTTAATATTTCTACTGTATAAATTTGAGATTCATTGGGCTTGGTTATGTGGGCCCCACATTTGTTTGATGGGCCTTAGGCCCATTATGATTTCTCCAGCAAAGTTCTGCATTCGGGCTCAAAAATATTCATCTTCCCTTTGGATTAATCCATCGGACCTAAAAGATAAAATGTTCCAATCAAAGTGATAAATAATATCCCAAAATATCAAATTCAGAAAATGAATACAGTGTTTTCCACAAATAGATGAATAATTGGGCCCAAATTTGCATTTTAAACATGAATTGCATTTAAGATGAGAAATGAAGTTCTATTTATGTAATGCACTAAAAACAATGTTTATGGACTTTGGAAAAATTAATATAAAGATATTAAAAATTAATATTAGACACTTTCAGTGAATAATCACACCCCCCAACTTGAGTTTTGCTAGTCCCGAGAAAAATATATTACAAATATGAAATTCAAATCCCCTTTTCCAAAAACATTTAAATACACATTGCTCACCAAATGAACTCATACCAAAAAAATTATGGAACCCATCAAAATATTTTAAAAAAAGCTAGGTCCATAAGCATATCCCAAGCCCAAGACCATTACTTTGTTCAAATTCATCACCACATTTCATCCAATTTCAATTAATCATGACAAAGTGTTATGCATCACAAAAGATATGGGGCCCATTTTATTATTCAAGGGGAAAAAATGGAAGTGCTAGGTGGGAATAACATTAAACCTTAATATGAGTATCCATTTTTTTGATTTTTTTTATGATTTTTATCCACAATAGATATGAAATGACTAACTCTGGGTAAGACAACTATAGAGTCACGATCCCCAAGTGTCGGACGCCACACATTTGGACAAAACATTGCTCTATGTGGTCAATTTTTTTTTGTTTTTTTGTTTTTTTGGATACTCAAATTAAACTAAAAGTGACCCCAGAACCCTATGCTATAATGAAAGGGACCCAATAACTCAAATTTACACCCACGATCCAGTAGATGTGCATTGTGGCAGTTTTATTTAGAGGATGAAAATGTAAACTTTGAAAAATCACATCAGACAACCGCACTTTCCAAAAACTATGCTCATGAACTTAAACTTGCATTAAAATCAAAATCAAGGCATGAAAAATTTATTTGATATCCAGTTTTAGAGTTTTCAATGTGTGTTATCAAGTTTATGGTTAATGGAATTTTTCTTTTCATGCATGTTTTTATTCACAAAATAAAAAAAAATCATTTTTTATCTCCCCCAACTTATAATGACACTGTCCTCAGTGTTTAAAGAAAAGAAAAGTTAGAAGGGGGTAGGATAGGAGTTCAAAGATGAAATTTAGAATGATAAACATGGAACAAATTCACCTGGTTTTTAAAGTTGAAGTTCATGATGCTCCAGATTACTCCTTTGATCTCTTGGGGGATGTAGGCACCTCCTTGATTGAACATTTATCACCCAAAATAGTTCTTGAACCATAAAAAGAAGGACAAAGCAGACAAAAAAAACAACACAATGATTTATTTAATTCCATGTACCATCATTTTTATGGTTTTCAATGTTTTTTGTTAAAGTCAAACTAATGATACATTGTCTTCTTTTAAATTTCCGGGTAAGTTATTACTCAGGGATCACACCACGTGAAATGGATGAATATGGTGATCCCCTTTCATACCCATCCATACTCATAAAAGAAGAACAGGTCAATAGTCTAATTTTTTTAACCTACAAAAACATAAATAAAATAAAATAAACTGATGATACATTGTCTTCTTTATATTTTCTGGGTAAGGTATTACTCAGGGATCACACCGCATGACACAGATGAATATGGTGCTCCCCTTTAATACCCATCCATACTCATAAAAGAAGAACATGTCAACAAGCTATAGTAATTTATTATATTTTTAAAATATCAAAATGATTTATTAATCTTATTTTAAAAATAAATATGATTCCAAAAATATTAGAAACATGAAAACCATGGGTTGCCTCCCGTGCAACTCTTTTATTTAACATCGTTAGCCCGACTTATACCCACCAACTTATCCAATTCCAAATTTTGACATTTTAAATAACCCATCAATTTCCACTTCAATAAGATTGAGATTGATTATTTTTTTGAAAATTTTTTCGTGTAAAATCCTATTTTCTACAATGATTGGTAAAATCCAAGGAATATCTAAAATGATTGATCGTGTTTTATCTGGAGTATTTCTTATGATTTCAAGGTTCATTCATACATGGTGAGATTATTGATGAAAATTGATGATAATTGAATGGTATTGGTTATCATAAATAGAGGGATTATTGAGTAGGGAAGGAAGTATTAAAACATCGAGTTCAGTTTGATTGAATTTTCATAAAGAAGAATGACAATTTGAATAAAAAATTGTTTCTTCTTTAAAAAAATTTGAAATAATTGGTTCCTTTTGAAAATATGATTCATCCAAAAAATTTTCCATTTGAATTTCATGAGTGGGTATAAACACAATATTCATTATATCTCCCAATGGTACAATGATCGGTGATTCTAAAAATTTTTTATTGGAGCAATATTCCGAACACTCAATCCACAATGTCAAGTTTCCCTCTTGTGAATACAAAAAATCAGTTTCCTCTTGATTTAAGCACCCATCAAAAATTCCTTGATTATCTTCAACTATCCCAAATCCAATGGTTGGTTCTTCAATAAATTTATTTGAGGTTTGTGAGAGACAAGATTCTTGTATTAGTGATGAGGAAGAGACAACCTGAGTGGGAATGGGTTCCATAACCATTTCAATGCTTTGTAGTTATACTCTTAAAGATGAAACCTCTGAATTCATTTTATCCTTTTTTTCACACAAATGTTCAAGAATTTTTTTCAGAATTAGGATTGATAGATGTTTGGACATCATGAAATTCATTATGTTTGATCTCTTCAATCATCCTTGATAGGTATGGAAATTGATCCTTTAAACAATCAGCATTTCCTTGATTGTACATCTCATTTGGTGTTGTATATTCAATCATGGTTTGGTCAACGAAATTCTCTATGTGAGGTGATTCAAAATATTGATTTTCCAGCTGATTATAGCCTTGGTAAATTAATGGGTATTGTTGAAGATAATCCATTGGAGTTGATTGAAAGTTGTTTTTGGGATTCATTGGACACACAATAATAGAAAGGGGAATATAGAAGAGAAATTAGGGTGGGAAAAGAGAATTTGGGGTGAGAATAGAAGATGTGGGTCTAAGGTACTTACTTGGGCCCCCGACAATGGAACCAAAATTTGGTTGCGCCCAAATTTACCCTACTAGTAAAAGCGGTCGATGTAGTACATGTTGGGGTCGAATCCACAGGGACTGAAGAAGTAACCTTGAGACGCTATGATGTGGTGAAGGATTGGCTATGAAGTAGCCAAATTTGGGTTTGATTTTGGATGGTTTAAGGAACACTAATAAATCTAAGTCAATTTAATTCAAAGAAAATGGGTTGATCTTTGGATTATGCTTGGGGTGGATTGAATGAATTTTACTTCCTTAGACAATTTTGGTTTTATTAATTCTTGATGAATCCATTCTTCAAGAATAACACTACCTTCATCATTTTATGGTTTGGTGCTTACTAAACACAATTAATAATCCCCTATACACTTAGATAACCAAATTCATGATCTCTCCAAGGTATATGGTCATTTAGTAATTGAATTTAGTTTTCTCAAACACAGTAAAGATGAAGAGTAGAAATAACTGAAGAATAGATGTCTTAAATTAATTACCCAATTAACAATAATTTGTTCATAAAATAACATTAAATCCATCCTTTGCATCCTACTAAGATCAACCCATTAAAGGGTTATCCCTCCATTGATGGTATACTCTCAATGGTGGGCAGAAGATGGCTAACAAGAATTGGATTTAAGAAATTAAAACCGTGGAAATAACGAGCACTCCTCCGCGTGTGTGAATGAAATTCACACCTATGTGTGAACTAATTCACAAAAACACAGAGATATCACTGTGATTTGTGATAATAAAGTTTTAATAAATGAAATGTAAAATATAGAAGAGAAAGAATTTTATTAAGAATATAAGGATACAAAAAAAGAAACATACATGGAAATGGAAAACATTACAAAGGAAATTTGGAAGCATAACCTTACAATGAAACAAGCAACAAAAGATGATAAAAAATATCCACCCCATATTCCCTTCACAACTAGATCCTTATATAGGAATATTAGGAGCCTTAGGTACATCCCCCAATAATTAATTCACCCCCAACAATTAATAGAGTCAAATGGAGGGTGAATAATCAAAATGAAATTGATGTTTCGAATTTGACCCGGAAAACTGTCCAGATTCGTCCACCATATTGACGTGTGAATTCTCAATTGAAGAAGGACGAATCCAGAGGGGTTGTAGAAGAGAAATATCTTCATCCATCTGTCCTCTATGGGCTGTAAAAATTCAGGAAATTTGGCTCATCCGTTTGGAAGTTATGGTCGAAATGGTGTGACGGATTTTTGTGCATTAATGTCAGGTCCACCATTTAAATTGCAACTTCAGATCCCTTTATAATCATGAAAACATCAGAATTAGCTCCAGACACAGTTGAATAAATGATCCTCATATTTTTATCTTTCTACTGTATAAATTTGAGCTTCATTGGACTTGGTTTTGTGGGCCCCACATTTGTTTGATGGGCCTTAGGCCCATTATGCTTTCTCCAGCAAAGTTCTGCATTCGGGCGCAAAAATATCCATCTTCCCTTGGGATTCATCCATAGGACCTAAAAGATAAAATGTTAAAAACAAAGTGATCAATAATATACCAAAATATCAAATTCATAAAATGAATATAGTGTTGTCCACAAGCAGATGAATAATTGGGCCCAAATTTGTATTTTAAACATGAATTGCATTTAAGATGAGAAATGAAGTTCTATTTATGTAATGCACAAAAAAAATGTCTATGGACTTTGGAAAAATTAATATAAAGATATTAAAAATTAATATTAGACATTTTTAGTGACTAATCAACTCACAGTTCCGGTAATTGCTTAAGGGGACATTTACCGCAGTTGCGTTCGCAAAGGAGGAAAAGATAATTTTGGGGTTTTATTCAAGAAATAAATAAAAATTGACAGAACAATTTTTATTTTGAAAGGTGGTTTTTCCCTCCCATGGGTAGTTAAGGGTGGGTCCCACAACCACTTAACTACCCAAGTGTGGGTGTTAGAGAGGTGGGGCCCACACGACCCCCACCATTTAATTTCCTATGATATCATTTATTCCCCTGCTGTTTCCTTTGAATTTTCCCCCATTAATACCCCTTGTTTAATTCTTTGGTAACTCCAAATATTTATTATGATGGAGCCTTCCTACCTTCCTCATCCTTTTAAACGTGCCAACCAATTAATTTATGTCAGCGTAACTTAATTTGGCACCACGTTGAAATTAATAATAATTGCATGACAATTCTATTAATTTGTGAGCCACTGTTAGGGCTAATAGGGGCCTATATACCCTGAGACGGGGGGGGGGGGGTGAATCAGGGTATGGATATTATTTTTCAAAGTTCTTCCTGCCCCACTGGATCTTGACCTCTTTGTTACAAGGGTCACTTTGTTTGCACTTGTGTGGTTACTATGATCACTTGTCTCCTTTACCTGATGATGATGCTTTGAATGCAATGCAGGAAAGTAAGCAGGCAGACACAGAGATTTTTACTTGGTTCACTGCTAAGGGCTACGTCCAAGGAGCATACGCCGACAAGTTGCCGGTTCGTACCAAATTCCACTAGACTTCACTAGCTGTGGATTACAATGTTCGGGCTAGATCACTTCTATGCCCAGGCTCACTGCCTATACAATGTTTAGCGTCAGCTCACTGCTTTCCCATGGGTCACTCGCTGTTTCTCTCTCTATGGCTCACTACCGGTGGAGAGGATCACCTTCTTCCTCTTCCTAAGCTCACTGCTTTGTGAAGGGAATCAACTCACAGTTTATAGAACTTTAGGTCTCTTCATTTGCATGAAGTAATGCATCCTTAACTGTATATAGATGCTCTGTTGAAGTCCAACTCTCATCCACTGATGAATAACTCTTTGCCTCTGAACACTGGGCAATTCCTTTTGGAAACACCTTCACAAAGTACCATACAATGCGAGGCTCCCAATTTTGCAAAGCTCAACAAGCCTTCGCGAAGCTCCTGCCTTTTCGCGAAGCTCACTCGTGAAGCTCACTCGCGAAGCACTCTCGCGATGCTCAAGCCGTCTCAAATCAACAACCCTCGTGAAGCTAAGTAATCCATCACAGATTTCGCAGGTTTCGCGGAGCTACAATAGCCGCCACGAAGCACCTCTTTCGCGAAGCACACTGGCTCCGCGAACCACCTTCGCAAATCGAGAGCAAAATATTTTCTCTGAAAATTCTCTCTACTTCGCTCGAAGGGGTCGGCCTCTATTTATAGACGATTCCACCGACCCTCATCCCTTCCGCGCGAAGTCAACGCCACGTCATTGCAAATCATGAAGCTCCAAAGTTTCTGCCGGAATTCTGTCCAAATCGCGAAGCTCCACGGCAATCTTCCGTTCGCGGAGCTTGATGTAGTCGAGAAGAATCACCGTCAACTTACCTTCGCGGCTCAAGCCTTCGCCGCAAATCTCCCTCGTGAAGCCCAAAATTCCTTCGCGCCTTCGCCGCGAAGCTCTCTCGCAAAGCCCTTCTCCGCCGTGATGCGCTTCAGCCTCTGCCGTTCGCGAAGCTTGACGTAATCGTGAAGCATCACCGCCTCCATTCTTCTGGTCTTCGCGATTTCCAAACCATGCATCCTATCTTCACGAAATTCATGCCTTTTCCATATTAAATTATGCTCTTCATGGAAATCCTCTTTTCACGATGCTCACCAAAGTCCAAGTTTTGGACCCCAAAATTTTGGCAAACACTGGGAAACGACACCACCTTGTACTGCTCTTTTGTACCGCCTCCAGATCATCCATTCCTTTGTCATCGTTCTTTGTTAACATGGAATGTCAACAACTTCTCGGGAACTCGACAAATATCCATGAAAATCTTCTTTGTCAACAAACACAATCAACCCAAAAATACTACAATGTTACCTTGATGGATTTTTGCCCAACAATATCCCCTTTGGGTTTGTTGACAACTCTTCACAACTCTGCTCAGGATGATGTTCTGCACTTTGATACCTCACTGAGTCTTCTTCCAGTCGCTACCACCATTCGCCTCTTGCGATTCTGATAGCGTTCAATGATTCACATAAAACGTAATCTAAGCCCACATGAGCAATGCTCGGCGTGAGAAACAAGAGTAGTATGAAAAGTTCATCAATGAATCACTTCATGTCAACCACAATTGTCGATTACACCCTGATACCAATTTTTAAATTGATACCAATTTTTGAACCATATTGATACCAATTGGTGATAGTTGGACACCGTCTCACACCATTCCAACACCACTGTTCTGCTTTTATCATGATCCTCAGCTGTCGTGATTTCTATGCTTTGATCGATCACTTCTAGCATCGTCAGATTTAAAAATCTCCCCCTTTCTCATTGCTCCCCCTTTCGGGATGCTCCACCTGTCAGCTTCTCCCTGTATCAAATATGATTTATCAAATCTCCGCACTGTATCCCCCTTGAACAATCACTATTTTCTCCCCCATTAACAAAAACTTTTCTCCCCCTTTGTCAATGAACCCAAAGGTCACTCTGTTGTAGTCTGTAACATGGTAGAGAAAACATATCAGCACATTAGGGAAAAACACATCATACCTAGGGGAGGGGGGGGGGGGGGTGGATCCCACATCCACACTATTTCAAGTGAGGGGAATCGACTGAACTCCCAGAGCCAGTCAATGCTGCTCAAAAGATTCCTTGGGTATAGCCTTTGTCAGAATGTCTGCAACCTGTAGCTCTGTAGGCACATACTCCAACTTCACGATTCCCTGCTCAACCTTCTCCTTGATAAAATGATACTTAATCTCAATGTGCTTTGTCCTTGAATGATGGACGAGATTTTTTCTAAGATTTATAGCACTTGAGTTGTCGCACTGGATTCCGATCGGAGACTTCAGTTCAACTCCCATATCTTCAAGCTGCTGCTTCATCCACAATAACTGTGTGCATGCTTGAGTGGCCACAATATACTCAGCTTCTACGGTGCTCAATGAAATGAAATCTTGTTTCTTTATTATCCAAGAAATACACAATCCACCAAGATAGAATGCACCACCTGACGTTGATTTTATATCATCTGCTGAACCGGCCCAGTCTGCATCAGTATATCCCAATAACTCTGTCTGAGATTTGTCAGTATATGTCATTCCGAAGTCCACTATGCCCTTGATATACTAAAGTATTCTTTTCACTGTGAGCATGTGACTTTCCTTGGGATTACTCTGATATCTCGCTACTTGGAATGTGGAGAAAACAATATCAGGCCTTGTTGCGGTCAAGTACAATAGACTTCCAATGATTTGCCTGTATTCTGTGATATTAACTGCCTTGTCATCTTCATCTTTCAATAGTCTCATCCGGGTGGCAACCGGAGTCTTCATCTCCTTGGAATTTTCCATTTCAAACCTTCTCAGGACCTCCTTGGCATATTTAGATTGAGAAATTAATGTTCCATTCCTTCCTTGTGTCACCTATAGACCAAGGTTCTTCAAATACTAATATAGCCTTTGTTCTGAATCACTGTGCCATCTTCATTCATCTTGTTGCGATAAACCCATTTAGTCCTGATGATGTTTTTATCTGCTGGCCTCGAAACAATATCCCATATCTAGTTCTTCGCAATCTGATCAAGCGTTTTATTCATAGCATGAACCCAACTTTCAATGTCAGCTGCATCAGCAAAGCATTTCAGCTCTAATTGAGGTAGGAAAGATGTCTGCTGCAGTGACTTCATTATTCTAGTTTGAATAGGAGCTGCTTGATCACCAATGATATTTTGTCTATCAATTTCAGCTCAGATCTTTGGGTTCCTTGTAGGCACAAACTAGACACTTTCATGTTCATCATTGGTCTCTTCTTCTGAATCAGCATCAGCCACTTCTTCTCCCTCTGTATTGTTTTCTTTCTCAACACCTTTGCCAGGAAACTGTTCACTGACTCATTTTTTAGTGGATTCATTTATTTCTGCTACCTTTCTCTGTTTCATTGTTCAATGATGTCATTTCCTTGACCATCTTCTCTCATATTTTTGTTGACACACCTTTGATTTTCTCTCGCAGCTTTTTGGTATCCTGAAAGCAGTCAGCTGATACCACATTGTTAGAACAAAATAGATAATCATGAAAACCTATGTGTTTCTATTTTTCACCAATCATTCCTCATGAGCATAAACATTCATCCTTCATATCATATTGAGATCATGCATCTGATTAGGATATAGAATGCTCCCCCTGGGTTATGCAACTCTTCCAGTTGTTAGGCCCAACAGTTTAGACCCATAACACGTCATTTCCTCCTGCATCATTTGTTCCCATCTTCCACTCATATTTGAGCCATTAACAAAATATCTAAGCCTACTGAGTTGAAACTCGGTGTAGGAAACAATAGACAAAGTCAATAACACAAATACTTCCTATTGTGCTCTGTTGCTCCCTTTTATCATCAACTTTGATACCTGATTTGAATCAATTGAAACTCTGGAGCACATCACTTCTCCACTTTGCATCCTTAGATGCCACTTCCCCTTGGATTGTATCTCCCTAAAACCTAAAACACATGTATTATCAGTTAATAGCATTTATATACATAGGGAGAGGGGGTTTCTTCTAGACTCCTCAAGATGAGGATTTCAGTTGATCCTAATGGGCCAACCCTTTGATTCTTTCTTGGAGGGCATCACACTCCTTTATTGCTTCCTCCAACTGCCTAACCAACTTCAACTGTTCTGGCCATATGACTAGGCATTCATTGCCTACATTCTGAGCCTTCTTCTGATATGTAGATTTGGTAGGCTCGGCCTTTCTCACCGCTTGGGGTATAAACCCGCTAGTACACATTTCCTTCTTTGAGGTTCTACCAAAATTCCATTTTCCTTGATTATTTATCTGAGCAGGAACCTCTCTATTTGGCATCTTCCCTTTCTTCTTCTCCCATCTTAGGGGTCTTCCTCTTTCCTTCACTTCTCGCTGAGAAACACAACATGTGGATTTCTCGATGAATTCTTCGTTCATCTTTATTTTATCAGAGGTCTGAGTCACCACACTCTTTTTCGCTGGTGGTGATTCCTCTATTGAACATTCAATATTCTTCATCACAGCTGGAGTAGATCTCCCCTTAATCTTCCAGGTTTGTTCACATTATCTCCTTGAGAGCGGTTGTGAGTACGATAGAGGAGGTGATTGATATACCTTTCGTTCAGCTCCATGTGATTCCCCTGAGGCTCTAAGCCTATTTTTCACCTTACCACTTTTTCTCCCAGTGCTTAATTTATCATTATGTACCACTGGAGTTGGTAATCTCTTTCTGGGATCCTTTTACTTTCTTACTTTATTCTTGCTACACTCTCTGGCCAGATGCCCATGATCAGAATGTATGAAACATTTTCTATTAAAGTCATACCTCATTTCATCACTTCTCTGCTGAGATGTTGATGCAACTTGTTTTATTCTTCTGGCATCGATCTCTTGAGCTTCCTGACACATACTCATGATGTGTCCCATCCTTCCACAGTAATAGCATCTGATGAATGTTCTCCTCTGAGATACTCTTCTCTCTGATTTATCATGATGCTTCTTCTTATTTTCAGATTTAGCAATGTCTCCGTTTTCACATCCGGAAATGTATTCCAGAGCCTCTGAACAGAAGCTTGATGTGTGGCCGTGAATCCCACAGAAATAACACATGTCTTCACTTATTTTTTTAATTTTTCTTTTAGGCCTATATCCAGCACCTGCAGGATCTTTTCCATTTCTAGAACTATTCACGACTCTCTTTCTATCATGCACAGGAAAGGTTTCAACAAATCCAATACCAGCTTTTCCGAAACTTACTGGTCTTTGAGCTGAGAAAATATTCTATTGTTTCTCTTCAGAAATAGAATACTTATTCTTCATTTTATCATCACTTGTCGAAGGATGATCAAATAGCAAGTGTAAGTCATCCTTCATTTTCGGCATTCCTTTAGCATTGGATTTCTCCACATCCTTCTTTACTAATTCTAGATCCTCTTCTAACTTTTTAATCTTCGTCTCCCTTGATTCGAGTTGGACATCCAGTTCTTTCTTGAGAATCTTCCCATTACTCACCTCATCTTCTAGTTCCTGTGTGAGATTTTACACCATTGCACTTTGCTTCACTACTTTTAATTTTTCCTCAGAAATAGATTTAGAGACAGATTCATTCTCTTGTTGTAGGCTTCGATTCTTCTGAACTTCTTCAGACAACTATGCTGCTAGTTCATCATTTCTAGAATTCAGATTCTGTACTTCATCTGACTTTTGATTCTCTTCATAATCATCAGCCTTTTGTTTTCCTTTCATTTTATCCATCTTTTGTAGTTCATTGGCATGAGAATCATTCTTCTCTGTTAGGTCAGTAACTATGTCAATAATCCTTTGATTTAAGCCTCTTAGCTTGTTGACCTCAATATCCAATACTTTTATCCGGATATCTTTGGATTTGACATCTTCATCCAACTTCTGGTCCACTTCCTTTGTCATGTTGACAACATCTACTGGTGGCCTCCTTCTTGAAACTTCATCATCATCAGTTGTTCAGGAATTACTTTGATGATCATGTACTTCACTTATTCCAACATCTTGATTGTGTAAATCAATTTTTTCCCTATCAGATTCATCCAATCCTTCCTTCAGCAAGAAGTTTGATTCATTTAACTGAATCACACATTTTCCATACACACTTCCACACTGAGGAATACCACCTGACTTCTGATTCTTATTTGATGTTTTTCCCTTTTCCATGGCTCACGAGATAAGAGCAGACTAATTCTTTAAACACACAGATCGACTACACCAAGTCAGAGCAAAAAAATATAATAAAGGCAACCTATCCCTTTGATACCAATTGTTAGGGCCAATAGGGTCCTATATACCCTGAGAGGGGGGGGGGGGTGAATCAGGGTATGAATATTCTTTTTCAAAGTTCTTCCTGCCCCACTGGATCTTGACCTCTTTATTACAAGGGTCACTTTGTTTGAACTTGTGTGGTTACTATGATCACTTGTCTCCTTTACCCTATGATGATGCTTTGAATGCAATGCAGGAAAGTAAGCAGGCAGACACATAGATTTTTACTTGGTTCACCGCTAAGGGCTACGTCCAAGGAGCATACGCCGACAAGTTTCCGGTTCGTACCAAATTCCACTAGACTTCACTAGCTGTGGATTACAATGTTCGGGCTAGATCACTTCTATGCCCAGGCTCACTGACTATACAATGTTTAGGGTCAGCTCACTGCTTTCCCATGGGTCACTCGCTGTTTCTCTCTCTCTGGCTCACTTCCGGTGGAGAGGATCACCTTCTTCCTCTTCCTAAGCTCACTGCTCTGTGAAGGGAATCAACTCACAGTTTATAGACCTGTAGGTCTCTTCATTAGCATGAAGTAATGCATCCTTAACTGTATATAGATGCTCTGTTGAAGTCCAACTCTCATCCACTGATGAATACCTCTTTTCCTCTGAACACTGGGCAATTCCTTTTGGAAACACCTTCGCAAAGTACCATACAATGCGAGGCTCCCAATTTCGCGAAGCTCAACAAGCCTTCGCGAAGCTCCTGCCTTTTCGTGAAGCTCACTCGCGAATCTCACTCGCAAAGCACTCTCGCGATGCTCAAGCCGTCTCAAAGCAACGACCCTCACGAAGCTAAGTAAGCCATCGCGGAGTTCGCAGGTTTCGCGAAGCTATAATAGCCGCCGCGAAGCACCTCTTTCGCGAAGCACACTGGCTCCGCAAACCACCTTCGCAAATCGAGAGAAAAGTATTTTCTCTGAAAATTATCTCTACTTCGCTCGAAGGGGTCGGCCTCTATTTATAGGCTATTCCACCGACCCTCATCCCTTCCGCGCGAAGTCAACGCCACGTCATTGCAAATCGCGAAGCTCCAAAGTTTCTACCGGAATTCTGTCCAAATCGCGAAGCTCCACGGCAATCTTCCGTTCGCGGAGCTTGACGTAGTCGCGAAGAATCACCGTCAACTTACCTTCATGGCTCGCGACTTCGCCGCGAAGCTCCCTCGCGAAGCCCAACATTCCTTCGCGCCTTCGCCGCGAAGCTCTCTCGCAAAGCCCTTCTCCGCCGTGATGCGCTTCAGCCTCTGCCGTTCGCGAAGCTTGACGTAATCGTGAAGCATCACTACCTCCATTCTTCTGGTCTTCGCGATTTCCAAACCATGCATCCTATCTTCATGAAATTCATGCCTTTTCCATATTAAATTATGCTCTTCATGGAAATCCTCTTTTCGCGATGCTCACCAAACTCCAAGTTTTGGACCCCAAAAATTTGGCAAACACTGGGAAACGACGCCACCTTGTACTGCTCTTTTGTACCGCCTCCAGATCATCCATTCCTTTGTCATCGTTCTTTGTTAACATGGAATGTCAACAACTTCTCGGGAACTCGACAAATATCCATGAAAACCTGCTTTGTCAACAAACACAATCAACCCAAAAATACTGCAATGTTACCTTGAGGGATTTTTGTCCAACAGCCACTTTAAACTTTTGGGTTGGAAAAACATTTTTGAGAAGGATCTAGAAGGAATTAATAAGGGATGCGAACCATTATTCAACAAAGAACGATGAAGAACGCCAGTTCCTCAAAGAACAATGACGCTCCACCAATCCTCTTCCCCATGAAAAGAGAGGAGACACCACTTCCTCCTCGGCGCACTCCGTTGACGCCTACAAACCCCTTTCCCCACGATGACGTCTACCGCAACGCCGTCTACCACGACTCCGTCTACCGCGAATCCGATGATCATCTTCTTGGTTGATGTATGGGAAAAATCTGTATATTCTTCTTTTATGAGAATTATACCCTCAGCATGGTGTATATTTATTTGGTGATGCTTTGAACCACTAACGCGGTGGGTGCGGACTAACGAACAAGTCTAAACCCACCGATTATTTTTTCTTGATGTACGGAATAATTGGTGATGATGAAGCGGGACCAGAATGGCAATTGGAAGCCTTCGCAGTAATGTACGGGACCCGAGACGACTGATGGCGTAGACGGGAGCGAAATCGGACCACCAGAATGACTCCGGTGGTCCGTGGAAGTCATCGGCGGCGCGGGTCGCCGGCACGGTGGCGCCCCGACATGCCGCTGGAAGGAGACCGCCGGGGCGGCAAGGCATTGGATCCCACGGCCGTGTAGGATCCAAGGGTACGCGGTGTCGGTCGCCACGTCCGCGAAACACAAAAGGGGGACCACGTCCCCCCTGCTCGGCCCGCTGGCCGAGCCAGCGCACCCCCCGGTTGGGCTGGGGTGGGTCATGCGGACCGGGCCGGGCCGCACCCCTCCGGGCCAGACCCGGACCCGGGTCGGGTCGACCCGGTTCGGGCCGACCCGGGGGGGGGGGGGGGGGGCGTGGGGGTTGGGCCGCGTCGGACCGGGCCCAGACCCCCAGTTCGGACCATTTTCGGTCTTTTGCCCATAACTTGAGCTAAGGACCTACAATCAACACACCATTAGTTGCGTAGGAATCCTTGGACCGGGTTGGTCATTTTGGTATATTACACTTGAGGTTTCGGCAAAATTTGGGTATGGCCGGGTTGGTTCGAACTAAAAACCAACCGGGCCCTTGGAGCGGAAACAATTATAACGTAAGGACCAGACGTCCGATTGACGTGCCGTTAATTGCGTTGGGATCATTTTGTTGAGACAGTCCTTTTGGCTTACTCTGCTTGAGGTTTGTATGTAGATGAAGTATGGTCAGGTTGGCAATATCTTAAAAACCAACCGGGCCCCTGGGACGGAAAAGCCAATAACTCTCAGACCGGGCGTCCGATTGACGCACCATCTGTCGCGTTGGGTTTATTTTGGCGAGACAGAACTTTGGGATACATCAACTCTGGACCTCATGATAGTTTCTGTATCGAGAATCTTTTTCTCGAGGAACGGACCCTCCTAGAATCGAGCATGCTGTGTGCGGGAACCCTAGAGCTGGCTGCGACTGCATTGACTTCTGTACTGGAATCCTCCGTGGGTTCGACAGGGACGACTACCATACTGGAATCCTCCGTGGGTTTGATGGCGATGACTACTGTTCTTGTATCTTATGTGGGTCTGGCAATATTGACCTCTGTACTTGTATCCTGTGCGGGTCCGGCAGAGTAGCTGGTCTTGTATCCTGTGTGGGTCCGACGGCTTAGCTGGTCTTGTATCCTATGTGGTTCCAACATATTAGATGAATCAGTGGCTACATCTGATCATATATATCGCCTTAATAAGTGTATACCTGTGTGAGCTGAGTCTTGACTTCAATCATTATCATCTATGTGATTGACTTGCTTTCCTGTGTGGAATGGGTTGTGTTGTTCCTGTGTGGACTGATTTGTGCTATCCTTTGTGGATTGAGTTGTGCTTTCCTTGGTGGACGAGATGGTGCTTGGGCACGAGAGTTGGAGACGAACTGTAATTGATAACTTAGGTATATGTATGAGCATATACCTAAGTAATGTTGGTGATACCTTGTGATTGTATATTTCCTTTGTAGTTTATCCTTCGTGGATTTTGAGAGACCTTCGGGGGTCTCGAGGTCCCTACTGAGTATCGTATACTCACCCTTGCACGGGTTATGCCTGCACTACGTTGTGTTGGATGCAGACGAAGGACATCACTAATCGAGGTGGAGGCTTGTGGAGCTAGACGATATCCAGAGGTGGACCACTTGGTGGGGCGTACACGGAGCGAACGACCGGACCCAAGGAGCTGAGGAGACTATCTGTACCCACCATTCAGGTGGGATTTCCGGAGGACGACATGATGTTGCTGTTTTAATTACTACTATTGTATTTTCCTTTCAGTTTTACTGTACTTTAGTTGGGTTTGTATACTGGCCCATTTACTTTTTCATCACTTACCTTGTACCCAGTTTTACTTAGTGCTTACTTCACTTGTGTACTTAGTTGTGTTTTTTTACTTTATAAAAGGCAATGCATTCCCCTTTTTATCGGGATTTACGCATTTGGTGCTAGTCCCTAGCCCCTGTCCTATGGAAGGCTAGCTTGGGGTAGTCATAGCATGGGCCCTAACATCTTGTCGTGACAATCCTGGTATATTTTTTCTAATCCAGGATGTACCACCAAGGGGGATGTATGGAAATATCTTAGAAACTCCTCTCGTGATGCCACGGGTACAATTGTGCACCCTCTGAAAAGGCTTACGTTCCCCCCACCTTGTGAAAATCCATCTAGAGAAAATCCTGTGGGAAACTAGGAACATAAAGTCTCACAGTTGAAATCCCCTAACTGTGCCTCCCTGACTCACTATAAGAGTGGAGGAGTGACAACCATCAACTGAAGATAAGATGTATCATCTCCATCTATAGAGGATAACTGTAGCGAGGCCAACTTCTCTGTCACCTCACTCAAAAGCTACAAACTTGATCTCTTACTGAGATCATATGCCACAACATTTCCCCTCCCAGGAGTATATATTATCATGAATTCATAATCAAGGAGGTAATCTAGAAATCGCGTCTACCTCAGATTCATATCCTACTATGAAAAGATGTACTTGAGGATATTATGGTCTTAGTAGAAGATAAACCATTCACCCATCAGGTAGTGTCACCACATATTAAATACAAAGTATTCCAATTACAAATTGAGATCATGGGTTGAATTGTCCTACTCATGAGACCTTAGCTAGAGTGAACTATAAGAAATCACTTCCTGTCACTTCATCAGGACACAACCAAGCTCCGTACCTGATACATCACAGAAAACTATGTACTCAACACCCTCTTATGGAAATAACAAGATCGGTGCACTCATCAAAATCTACCTCAATTTCTAGAATTCCTACTATAACTTCTCCATCCATGTGAAAGGCTACCCCTTCCGGGTCAAGTCTATCATCAGTGCTGATATCTAGGAGAAATTAGGGACAAATCTCCAGTAGTAACCTAGTAGCCCAGGGAAGCTACACACCTCTATCACTCTCTGGGGTGGCTCCCATTCTAACATCGCCTTGAACATGGATGGATCCAACACCACTCCATATATTGAGATAAAATATCCCAAAAAGTGTTCCTACTATATACATAACTGTCACTTAAGGAGCTTCCCATAAAGCTGGTGTTCTCTGAGTACATCTAGAACCTTCCGTAGGTGTCTTGCATGCTCCTCTAACGCTGAGTACACATGGATGTCGTCGATGAAGACCACTTTGAACATATATAAGTAAATCTAGAGGATCTAGTTCATATGTCCTATGAACATTGCGGGGGAATTCATCACATAGAAGGTCATCACAAAGTACTCAAAGTGACCATAACGACGTCTAAATGCCATCTTCGGTATATCATCATCTTGTACTCGAAGCTGGTGATAACCCAACTTGAGGTCAACCTTCGAGAACCAACATACCCATTTCAGCTCATCAGAAAGTTCATCAATCATCAACAATGGATAATTGTTCTTTACCATCCCCTGGTTCAAGAACCAATAATCCACACAAAACTTCAAACTCCCATCTTCCTTCTTGGAAACCAAAACTAGGATTGCCCAGGGTGAAACACTAGATCTTATGAAGCCCTTAATATAAAAATCCCCCAACTACATAATCAGCTTGTGCAGCTCTGTGGGAGCCATCCAATACACTGGTGAGGATATCAATGCCATACTGGGGTGTAAGTCGATGCATAAGTTGATCTTCTAGTGGGGAGGCAATCCTAGAACATATTCTGGAATGACGTCCTCATACTCTGCCACTACTACTAGGAATTGAAAGATCATGAAATATACTTCTCTGAGGATAATGCTAGCCAAATCATGAGTTATCTACTGCACCCTCTCATCCATGAGCCCATTCTATGATGGCTGGGTTTCCTTTTCACCAACAAAGGAAAGCCTCATTCCACCACTATAGACAAACTGCACTCTTTGCCTAAAGTAGTTAATCTGGGCATGGACCAAAGATAACCAATACATACTGAGAATGATGTTGTAAGGCCTTGACATTACCACAAACGGGTTCCAACTGATACTCTCTCCTCCAAGGGAAATATCACACTATCTGTAAAGGTGCGTGATCATTGAGTCTCCTCCCATATGTGTATCCAAGACTAAGGGTCGAGTTAATGGATAAACTAAAATCTCAAGGTTTCTCACAAGACATGTGGCGAGGAAGGAATGTCCGGAATATTTGTATATAAGTGTGTAATATAAGGTATAAAAGACATAGATTGTGTCTTAGATCATTAATAGATTCGCCGGGTCATAAAACTCGACCTCAAGATGCTATCCCTGCCACCATCCCCCAGCTCCTTAATCCTAGTGAGGACCACTTGGGGGGGGGGGGAGTAGAATTAGTTCAAAGTGTCTTCCACTACCTGTAGCTCTCCCTGATCCTCTACCATGACCACTGATGGGTGGA
This sequence comes from Viscum album, assembly GCA_963277665.1. Lineage (NCBI taxonomy): Eukaryota > Viridiplantae > Streptophyta > Magnoliopsida > Santalales > Viscaceae > Viscum > Viscum album. Next base: position 1,927,348,589 of record OY728150.1, on the reverse strand, counting down.
TCTCTCTAATAAAATCTCTACCTCTACCTCAGTGGTCCATCCATTGCATCCCTATTAGAAACTCAATGGGTTGGACAGCCTCTAGCGAGATGTCCTATACCATCGTACAAAAATCATTGCCTCTCCCTAGGCTGACTGGATCTAACTAGAGATCCCTGGACTATCAATCCCCCATCCTGGGTCCTCCATTGATGTCTCCCATGTCATAGTCCATGTGTCTGACATCGACTCCCTACTGTTGAGGTCTCCACACATGTCTGTCTACTACTGACTGCCACTGGCTACCTCTGATCTTCCAAGAAGCTCTCGATCACCAAGGCCCACTCAAGTACTATATCCTAAGTTGAAATTCATAGAGCCACAAAACTAGCTCATTTTTTCCACCACAGACCTTGATCGAAGGTATGAGATATGAAGTAATGATCCTTGAATATATCCATCGAGTACCTGGAGATATTGGTGAACCTTGATAAATAGTCAGCCACCGTCAAAATGCACTGTTGAAGTAGAAGAAGCTCTTGGATATGCACTTCCCTCAGCATAATCAGAGATGAATCCTCCCTAAAGATTCCCTTGAACTCAGTCCATGAAATATTCTCCTCGTCATAAGTTTGTGCGGACAAACTCCACCAACGTCCCGCTGAACCGTAAATAAGTCTCTATCCTAGGATCAACATCTAGTCTGTTGGTGTCCTCACCAGACAGAAAACTATGGTCACTGCCTCAAGCCAGTCCTCAGCCAACTGAGGGTCGGGATCACCTCGGAACCTGAGAAGAATCTATCTATAAAACTCATGGAGCACGCTCAGCCCGTGCTTCTTGTCTGTCAGTACTATAGGTACCACGTGATACTCCACTGGTGGTGGTACAGCAGGTTCACCACCTGTAGGTAACACCTAATGAACTGGTCCCTAAATCGAAGCCTCATCACTAAGTGGGTCATTCTCATGATCGAGCTGATAAATCCTAGCGGGCATGTGCCATAAAGGCATCCTGTAAAAAAATAATATGTACTATGGTCAAGATTATATCTAGATAACTCACATTTAAGGACATGGAATATGAAACCCGTTCTTATATGATTCATGTACAAATCTATTATTTCCCTAAAATTGTTTTTTTTATGTTCCAAGTTGAAAATCATGTTATCAAAGTCCTGGTGTATGGATATGTCCGCCGCCTGCACCAACACTGGAGTCCCTAGCTTGAAATCATAACTTAGAACACTTGACATTGTTTCCCCAAACCAATCTCACAGACTCTTAGTCTGAAGGTAGAAACAAACATCTCTAATACCACTCTATCATGACCCATCCTAGTGGGGCCCGTGCTGCGACTCCCCATACCCGCCTCCAATAGGTCTGGGGCAAGTGACTATCACCAAGTAAGCATATCACTATCATGGGAGGCATTTCCTAGGTATCTACACACACACACACACACACACATCTCCAATCCCAAAAATACTGAAATGTAAAAACCACTAAGGAAAAAAATGCATGCATACAACTAAACCCAACCAATATAGTACAACAAAAAGTAAAGAACGAAAAGTTAATTGGGCCAGAATACAATCCCACCAAAAGCGAGATTTTATAAACTAAAAATTACAATATATAAGAAAAGAAGAGGTACTGGGAATGATTCTCATAGCCGTAGGAACGCCTCGGCCTGTAAAGAACTTAGAAAACTCAGTCTGACCCTAGTCTGCCTGGGACTCCGTCAAATGGCCACTCATCTACAGAAGACATGACAAGTGCAAGAAATTCCCATGCATGTGTGAGTATAACAATAATTTATAGAGGACCCCAAAAACCAAAAATCAATACACACAGTAAAGGTATAGTTTTCTCTACCCAGTATATGTCTACTAAACATATAGCAAGAGAAACACATCTAGATATACTCAGAACCCTGACCCATAGTTTAGAGACAAGTCACATGACTGTATACCCACACTATGGATTTAATACGATGGTTTCACAAAGAACTCGTCTGGAAGAACTCACTCCACGATTCTGATAGCTCTTATGACGTCTGTTCGTAATGTACTCTTCATCGGGAAAATCTATAAGAGAGATATATGTAATGGAAGATCTAGAGATAGCAATGATACACTCATTTCGAGAGAACACACTCCTATGTGGGGAAATATCATGATACATAGATGAGGATCACTTCCAGGGGCTTGGAAAATTCCACGAATCATCCATATTACACTAGATAAGTAGAGGATCAACATCCTCTAGGACAGGTCCCATCGATAGCAGACTCTACCTAGGTTCAAGAATGGATATAGGATCTTGCTTCAGGCCTCTCAGAGGGATACTTGACTCTATATTAGGAATTCATGCTGGGGGGATCATACTTCAGTGGATGGAAACGATACCTGACCTTTAGGGGAATGAACAAAGGGGCACTAATCCAAACAAAACTTTTCCAAGGAATAGTAGAGAAGAAGACCAAACCATGTAGAAGGGAGTATATGACATGTAGAGTTTCTCAAACGCTGTGTCTCATGAATCCGGTTACTGAAAATGTACAATGGAACGAGTCTGTAGAACATTCCCTATGAAAATGTATATAAACAACATGTAGGAAGGATCACACAATGAGTCAAGGTATCTGGGGCCCGCTCTGTGCATACTGGCCAAGTGCCTGTACACGGCCTCAACCCATGTATGCCAACCCATGTAACTGGTACATGGGGTGACCCACCTAATCGGCCTCATATGGCTGTGTGGTGGAGAACATGGTGTGTAGTCCACCCTGTGTTTATGTATCATATGAGATACACACTAAGTCCTGTGTTATGACCCACATGCTGTAACATCCCAGGTAAATAAAGAATATGAAAATTTTCATATTTATTAATATTTGTGAATTAAACATTATTTTTACTTTAAAGGGGATACTATGTTCGATGGCGTACTTGATATACAACAATGGGTTTCTTTGAAAACGTGCATTGCACACAACGTTAAGTTATACCAAAAAATAATATAATAACATTATTAATTTAAATGGTAGTTAACAACTAGCCATTTTATTAGAGGGAATGAATAGAACTAACTAAAATATGACTATATATGTTTGTTAAACATTTTTAAATTTATCCAATAAATTTTAGAGGCTTAAAATGTGAATGAATCCAATTTTAAGCATAAATACTCTAATATTCTTTAAAAGGCCAATTTACCACCTTTTAATGGAGAACCTTTTTTAAATATAGTTTGGTAAATTTTATATGCTATATTTGAAAAAATAAAATTCTACTTTAGAATTGGAACATCAAAATTTATTCTAGGTAAATTTTTTGGTATTTTTCTAAAAAAGTTCATTTTTTAATGAATAATGAAAAATACTACATTTTAATATAATTTATTTATATGGTTAGATTATATTTTTAGATGGTTTTAAAGTGTAATTAGATTATATTTTTACCATTTAATCTACTTTTTATCATTGGAAGTAATTTCACTTTGAAATTGGACATAAACAAGTGTCAATCTTTTGATAGTGATTATTTCTTAAAAAAAATTATTTTGTTTTGATAACGGGAATTAATTTTAAATTCATTTCTGCCAATTAGGTGTTTTGAATTTGAAAAAATGGATTATATATATGGAATCAGGAGTTAAAAATTATGTAAATAGGTAACTTTTATTTTTATACATTATGAATATTTACTTGAGTAAATATTTTATTAACCATGATTAAAAGGTAAATCTAGTAAATAAGGGTAAAAATATAATATTATAACAATATTAAATTAGAATAACATGTGTCATAATCCTATTAACTGATAAAGTTTGACCATGTGCATAATTGGGTTGATTTTGGGACCCCATGGAGCCACATGGGAGTGATAATGACACTTTATATTAATTAATTTAAAGTAAAGAAAAAAATGACATAAATGAATATCTTATAGTAAAAAAATATTTACATGGGGTTATATAAGTTATCAATTCGACTATAAATATTAATTTTAAATCTAAAAAAAATTCCCACATCATGATATTTTATTTATAATTTTTAGAAATCAAATAAATATAATTATTTATGACACAATAATGATGCAATGTTCACCTCTTTAATGAAAGATTTAAATAAATAAGATTATAAAAATTAAAAAAATATCCAAAACCTGAACAATTATTATTGGATGATTTTATTTCCAAAAATATTCATCTTATATTTTAATTTAATTAGTTTTGGACCTTTTTAAATAGAAAATAAGTTTATAATAAAATAATATTTTCAAATCTTCCAAAAGAGCCCCTCCTCCCCCTTATAATAATCCCTCACCTCTAACCCATTACTCACACCTATAAATCCCATTGTCTCATCCAAAATCTACCCAATTAAACCCCCTAAATCTCTCTCTTCCTCCTATAATACTTCCTCTAGGAAGAAGGCAATTCAAGTAAACCTTTTGGTTCAAACCAAAGGGAGATACCCAATTTAAAGGTAACATCTTCTCTTAAGATATTTTATTTTATTTTACTTCTCCAACCCCATAAAATATATTTATTAATTTATTTTATAAAAAAAAAATTATTGTAAATATACTAGGTTTTTTATATGATAAGTAGTCTGACCACACTTATACACACCTCCGTCTAAAGGGTAAAGAACAGACTGTTTTTGTGGATGGTGAACTACTGCCTCACGAAACGATGATTGTTCAATCTTCTCCTACCAAATCTTATGGTGGACATTTATATGACACTGTATCTACATGTGATATATATTATATTTATATTGTATCTATACTTATGTATTTTTTTTATTTATATCATACCTTTTTGGTTTCCATAATGGGTAAATATGATAATTTCATTTGAGGAAGTGCAGACTACCGCCCCATCAAAGTGATATGAATCATTCATGCCATATGTGGAACATATAAAGGATTGAGTTAATTAAATTAAATAACATAGATATTATAATAGAATTATAATATACCTATGTATTATTATGTTTTCATTCCTTTAAATATAAAATAGAAGTGAAAGTAGCCTTCATGAGTATGTACGACTTACCGTCTTCGTGAAAGGTGTATTTCATTTCTTAAATCCAAATGATATGGAATATTATAAATACATATACACTGGATATATATGACATAAATCATATCTAAATTATTAATATCATTATGTAGATAACGTAATTTTGACCACATGGACAATTTGTAATTATAACAAGTTCATTTTTGACTAAAGTTCCGAACATCAACAAAATGTCCGATATGAACTCAAATAATTAAATAATTATTATAGAAAGGTAATAAGTGATATAAAATGAATAATAAACTTGAAAAATATTCTTAAGGAAGTATAAATTAACTTAAGTTTATTATTCAGTAAGAACATGAAACATATGAGTCAAGTCAAACATTAGGTAAGGGGTTTTCATCTCACTTTTTATTCCCGTGAGATTCATGATATATTTGCCACTATTTCATTTTGTGTGGTGTATGTACTGCCCATGATTGTATTAATTGTGTTATATACTTTAATTTATGGGTATTTACATATTCATTTTATGATACTTCTTTCATGTGGTGTATGTTTTGTAAGTTACCAAATCAGTAAGAGAACCTTTCACTATTCTCTTCTAATCCAAGACTTCTTTTATGTTATGTATTTTTATAATTAAATTTTATTATATTGGGATATGTTATTTTATATCCTTATTGCTATAAATTTTATCTCCATATGATGAGAGGTACTTTTATCCATCACCAACTCATTTTCTAAATTTTAAAGTGACGCCGTTAGGCTGTTGAATTTCTGTAAGAGATATTCTTAACCCAATTTCAATTCTTTGGGTTAAAATTATGCTTCTTGACTATGTCGCGCTATGAATATGTGTGAATGAACTCTTATTTTTTGACACATAATATCCACTTATATTAGATGTATTATTATTTTTCACACAAAATTATGTCATTGATTTGTCCTTAATCTAAGGATATGATCTTTGCAAGGAACTTTGTCTCAATTTACATTCCATTGAGATTTATTTGTTGTTATACACAAATTCACTTTTAAATGGTGTATATACTACATTTGGACATACTATATCATGAATATTATTATTCTCATGATATTATAAGCTTTTATTGATGTTATTCCTCAATTATTTTCATTCAACCGTCTCTCATTTGGTTAGTAACTCATTAACTTAAATATCGTTTTAAATGTTTTAAATATTTATTCTTCTAAATAATACTCCTTAATGTCCACGTTTAAAAAATGGATTTAAGTATTTATTTATAAGGACATTAATGTTTGGAAATTAAAATTTCTTTCAAAATCTTCAAAGTGGTACGAGACACTTTGATTAAAAAATCTCTTTATTAAATGTTTTAAATGGTTTTGAAAATGGTTTCATAAAGAATTTATTATGTCAATATCTTGAAATGATATATTGTGAATAAAATGTGGAAATGTTGTCTTTTCTTTATGCTTGTTTTATGTGTTATGAATATGTTATGGTTATTGGGCATTGTTTACGTATACGGGTGGTTTTTTAATAAAACTAGGGGGTGAACTCGAGATAGATCTCCAATGCGTTGGGTAATGTGATAGAGGTAAATGTTAATGTTTCTCCTAAGAGATATAGGGAATATACTGTTATTGGCATTACAAGTGTAACTCCCTATGTAGTTATGAAAGATATAATGTAAGTATGATATGGATTCCATAAGTTACCTTTATGATTTATGATTTCCATGTGTTATTCATAAATATTATGATTTCATGAGGTATGTTAAAGAGCTTATGATTTGTATGTATTGATGAATTAATGTCTTATTTCTTTATTTTATAACCCTTACTGAGATTTTTTATGCCCATCCTATGTTTTTGTAATGTTTTTCATAGGGTATATGGTAGGGTAAGAGAAAAGAAGAACTAAATAATATTTATATCAAGAGAATAATTATTTTTTTCTTTTAAGAATTTTTATTTTATATAAAATGGATACTGAGTAGAAGTGTTTAATTTGTAATTTTTGAGATGTAATGTAATAGTTATGGCATAATTATGTAAAACTCTATACCTGAAAATATACTCAATGTAAATTATTAACTTAATTCAAGATTATTTAATGTTTAAGGCTGGGGCCTTATAGTTGGTATCAGAGGTCGGTTTAGAAAACTTTAGGGATTTGGAATTTTTGTTAGACACATGGTTAGTCTTTTTGTCTACTATTTAAGTTAAATCCTTATATTTTAACTTTTTCATATCAAGGAAAGTATCTTACAAATGGAAGGAAGAGGATCTCAAACGACATTCCAATCTCTTCCTGATAACATTCTCTCAATAATTATTCCAAAGTCATGCCTAGATGATTCTGGAACATTTTCTAATATATAAATCACTTGCTAGAAATTGTTTGAGATATCAAACACCTCCACTATACCTCAATACCATCATGGATCATTGGTTATATTTAATCAAATCATATTTTCTTAATATTATCAAATTTTCATGAAAGTTAAATATTATCAAGGAACTTTCAAATATTTTACCTTATCACAAGATTTTGAAGCATATTATGATTTTGAAAAAGGTACTGAAGAAGGAGACCCTTGATCAACCTATTTATATTTACTTTAAATTATAGTCTTTCAACACATACCTATGGTATTTTAAAAGGACCATTTATTGAAAGTTTCAACTCAAACTCAGTCCAATGTTTTTATAAAAATCATGTTTTATAAGATGTTTTGAAATTATATGTTATACATGATTATTTTCTGAAACTATTTTTCTACAAACACCCATATGACCCATGTTGTGCAAGGTGTATTTGGTTGAAGGAATCAAATTATTTTGAAGTATCTCTAAATCATTGTTTCAATTCATGGACCTTATACCCACGTGAACAAGATGATGATGAAACCATGCAGACCCCATGATCAAGGTATGATGTTATTTCTATTGGGAGTAGTTTTATTTTATCATATGGAGGTGAAATAAAAAAATGACAATAGACATAAGTCTTCATTAATATGTTGAGGTCTTAATCAGTTGGGATGAAAATAATAGGTATAAGACAACATTTGAGGTAAAAATATGTTAGGGTTAATTTTGAGTTTTATAAAAAGGACAACCCATAAGATGGGTGAAAAACCCTCGTTTCTGAAAAGGCCATGGGAATCGAACCCACAACCGAAGGGCGACAAGGGCGCATCACCTACCACTGGCCTACATGAATTCCTTGATTAGTATAAGTTATTCCTTTAGTTAAATGATTTTGTAGATCAAGAATAAGTTGATTTTGTGAACTTTTGTTTTATCAAATGGATATCCTTAGTATAGGAAAATGATTTTGTGATTAAGTGATAAAGGTTATTTTGGAAGACGTTCTCTTTTTTAGGGAAACACTATATGCCTAATGGAAAATAGAATACTATGGGATTTGATTTTTTGAATAATTGTTGAAATTTTATTTTGGAAGAATCTATGTTTTATGGCTATTTGGGTTATTTATGGAAATGATTAACCTATCATAGAGAATATGTGATTAAGTTAATTACACTTCAGTATGTGACTTTAATAGTAGTCGATGTTATTTGGAGATAAATGGAAAGATTTACTACAGAAGACTATGTGATTAAATTTTTCTGAGTTTTGGGTTTCAATCTTAGTTTGGTTTACTTTAAATACTTTTATGGACAGATTTTTATTGAATGATTTTTGTTGAAATTTGGGTACTGTTTGTAGAATTTTGGAGATTAGGAATAATATTTTTTAGAGGATTATCTTTTATTGGGATTATATGATCTTATACTAACCATTTTGGTTTTGGTTAATGTCTAAAGATAGGGAAAATATTTTTTTGGATTATGTGATTCTCTAGATGTTGATTATAGAACGTCACATGTGAACAAATCATCTTGAATACTCATCATTTGGATAAAAGATGAGTTTTTGTAAGAAACTTGTTAAAGGATGAAAATCCTCGTGAAAAGTAAGTATATTTATTTATGTCCATAGTAAATCACATAAATAAATTCCAACTTTAATAAAAGGAACTTAAAAAAAAGAAATGTTTTTTGTTTACTTTTTCAACTGGGAAACCAAAGACCGTTTAACCTATCACAAGTTTGTGATTTTCTTGTGGTTAACTTTCTCCAAATCATGTTTTCTATCACTCTCCATCAAAACTTGACACTTAGTTTCTCTTCCATATCAATATCTTCATGGAATCCTAGTATGTGTTATCTCGGGTGACCTTTGTAGTCCTATTTATTTCTTTTAAATTTATATTTTTATTTACTCCTTTTCCAATGTGATACTTTCAATGAAGTTTCCAATCCCAATTTTAAAATTTCAAGGACACAATTTCTAAAATGGGGAAATATGTAACATCCCAGGTAAATAAAAATATGAAACTTTTCATATTATTAATATTTCTGAATTAAAAATTAATTTTACTTTAAAGTGTATGCAATGTTTTATGGTGTACCTGATACATGACAATGGTTTTCTTTGAAAACTTATGTTGCATACAATGTTGAGTTATTCCAAAAAATAATATAATAATATTGTTAATTTAAATGGTAGTTAATTCCTAGCTGTTGTATTGGCAGGAATGAATATAACTAACTAAAATATGACTATATATGTGTTGGGAAAAAATCCCTCAAGGTATCATTAAAGCATTTTTGAGGTGATTGTGTTTGTTGAAAAAGTGGACATCTGAGTTGTGATTGTTGACAAAGCAAAACGATGACATACAACTTTGTTGACAAAGAGGATTTCATGGTGGAATGTTGAGTTCAAGAGCTGAGGTCAACGATCCATGTTTGATTCAAGAATTTCGATAAAAGGAATGGATGATCTGGAGGTGGTACAAAAGAACAGATAAAAGGTGGTGCCGTTTTCCAGTGTTTTCCAAATTTTAGGGCCTGAAAATCGGCAAATGAAGAAAAGTGTTTTTGGCAAAGGGACTTGCGCGCCGTGAACTTGGTGTACAGAAAACTTGCGCGCCATATGTTTTTCAAGATCATAAGATCAAAATATGGCTAACGAAATAGGTTCGTGCAAGTTTGGGAGTTGGTCGTGCAAGTGTCTAAAAGGAGAGAAGACTTGCGCGCCAAGACTGGGTCGTGCAGGTGACTTGCGCGCCGTCGCGCAGGGTGGTCAGATTGCCTATAAATACTGAACCACCCCTCCTCATTCTTCAATGGAGTTCAACTCTTTGAGAAATCAGAGCTCCCATCGCGCAGGTGTGGTGGTCGCGCAAGTGGTGTGTGTGGTCGTGCAGGTGGGACTTGCGCGCCAGAGGTTGAAGTTGTGCGCCGGTGTTAGAAGTTGCGCGCCGGTTGGCAGTTGCGCGCCAATATTGGTTTGGGTGTAAAAGGAAGAGAGTCGCGTAAGTTTGGAGTTGAGGAAGTTTGAGTCGCGCAAGTGTCTGAGGAGGACTTGCGCGCCCGTTGTGACTTGCGCGCTGATACTTGCGCGCCGAGTTTGACTTGCGCGCCAAGTAAGGTTTTGTTCCTGCAGTGTTTCTCAGGCTGCGTGGAAGCTGGAAGTTTGCCCGATACATTCGGTGCAAAGAGAGATTCATCTACGGATGAAAGTTGAACTTCAACAGAGCATCTACATACAGGAGAATATGCATTCATTCATGCAAATAAAGAGACCTACAAGTCTATAAACTGTGAGTGAATCCCTTCTGGAGAAGTGAGCTTAGGAAGAGGAAGAAGGTGATCCTCTCCACCGGCAGTGAGCCAGAGAGAGAGAAACAGGGAGTGACCCTTGGGAAAGCAGTGAGACGAACCTAAACATTGTATAGGCAGTGAGCCTGGGCATAGAAGTGATCTAGCACGAACATTGTAATCCACAGCTAGTGAAGTCTAGTGGAATTTGGTACGAACCAGCAACTTGTCGGTGTATGCTCCTTGGACATAGCCCTTAGCGGTGAACCAAGTAAAAATCTCTGTGTCTGCCTGCTTACTTCCCTGCATTGCATTCAAAGCATCATCATCAGGTAAAGGAGACAAGTGATCACAATAACCACACAAATGCAAACAAAGTGACCCTTGTAACAAAGAGGTCAAGATCTATTGGGGCATAAAGAACTTTGAAAAAGAATATCCATACCCTGATTCACCCCCCCTCTCAGGGTATTTAGACCCCTATTGTCCCTAACAATTGGTATCAGAGGGATAGGTTTCTTTTATCAGATTTGTTTACTTCGACTTGGTGTAGTCAATCTGTGTGGTTGAAGATTCAATTTTCTCTTATCACAATCTGCCATGGGAAAAGGAAAAGCATCAAAGAAGAATCAGAAGTCTGGTAATTTCCCTCAGTGTGGAAGGGTTTTTGGAAAAAGTGTGATTCAACTAAAAGAATCAAACAGCTTATTGAAGGATGGTCTTGATGAATCAGATAGGGAAAAGATTGATTCACTCAATCATGATGTTGGAATTAGTGAAGTGCATGAGCATCAGAGTGATGCTGAAACAGAATAAGAAATTGAAGGAAGAATAGATATGCGAGCTGAGTTGGAGGCTGCTCTTGAGGAGATAGATGTTTGGAGAGAAAAAACAAAGAAATCCAACAAAGTTGTTCACGATGCCAAACTCTATATGTAGCAGCAAGAAGAAGAGAAGTCTGAGTTGATGGAAGAAATTGAGAAACTCAAGTTATCAACACGAGAGAACTCAGAATCGGTTAGTGAGTATAAGATTAATATTGAAGAACAGAAAAGGGAGATCGATGGCTTGAATAGAAAAGTGAAAGATCAATTCAAAAGCATCAAAGAACCTAATATTCCAAGTGACGTTGGAAACACTGAAGAAGCCAAATCTAAAGATATCCAGATCAAGGGATTGGAGATTGAGGTCAACAAGATAAAAGGCTTAAATCAAAGTCTTATTGATATAGTTACTGAACTAACAGAGAAGAATGATTCACATGCTGAAGAGCTGTAGAAGATGGCTAGAATGAAAGGAAAACAAAAGGCTGGTGATTACGAAGAGAGTCAAAATGACATGGTTGATAAGCTGAAGCATGAACTCTAAGATGAGGTGAGTAGAGGTAAGATTCTCAAGAGAGAAGTTGATGTCCAAATTGAATCAAGGGAGATAGAGATTCAAAAGTTGGAAGAAGATCTAGAATCAGTTAAGAAGGAATTAGAGAGTTCCAATGATAGAGGAAAGCCTAAAATGAAGGACACCTTGCATTTACTATTTGATCATCATTCGACAAGTGATGATAAAATGAAGTACAAATATGCTATTTCTGAAGAGAAACAACAGAATGTTTTCTCAGCTCAAAGACCAGCAAGTTTCGGAAAAGCTGGTATTGGATTTGATGAATCACCTCCCATTCATGATAAGATGAGAGCCGTGAACAGTTCTAGGAGTGGATAAAAACCTGTAGGTGCTGGAGATAGGCCTAAGAGGGCAGTTACAAAAAGAAGTGATGACATGTGCTATTTCTGTGGGATTCACGGCCACACATCAAGCTTCTATCCAGAGGCCCAGGAATACATTTCGTATTGTAAAAACAGAAAATGTACAAAATATGAGAATAAGATGAAGCATCATGAGAAATCAGAAAGAAGAGTCTCTCAAAGGAAAGCATTTGTTAGATGCTATTACTGTGGAAGAATGGGACACACCATGAGTATGTGTCAGGAAGCTCAGGAGTTCAATTTCAGAGGAAGAACTCAAGCTACATCAACATCTCGACATAGAAATAATGAAATGAGGTATGTCTTTGATGGAAGATGTTTCATATGTTCTGATCATGGGAATTTGGCCAGACAGTTTAGCAAGAAGAATGCAGGGAAGGAAAAGGAACGTGAAAGGAGATTCCCGACTCTAGTAGTGTATAATGAGAAATCGTACACTGGAAGACATGGTGGTAAATTGGAAAATAGGCTTAGAGCCTTAGGGGAATCACATGGATCTGAACGAAAGGTGCATTAGTCACCTCCTCTGTCACACTCACAACCTCTCTCTAAGAAAGAACATGACCAAATATGGAAGAAAAAGGGAGGAAACGCTACAGCTATGAGTAAGGAGAAAGTACACTCAGTGGAGGACCCACCACCAATGAAAAATAGGGTGGCGACTCATAAATCTGATAAAAGGAAGATAAACAAAGAATGCATTAAAACATTTGGAGGTCGTGTGCCACAACAAGTAGTGGAGAAAAGAGGAAGACCCTTGAAATGGTGGAAGAAGCAAGGGATGATGGAAAGAAAGGAGATTTCTGCTTAGATAAATAATCAAGAAAAATGGAATTTTGGAAGAACATCAAAGATAGAGCTATGTACTAGTGGTTTTAAACCCCAAATGGTGAGAAAGGCCAATCCTACCAAATCTACATATCATAAAAAGGCTCAGAATGTAGGCAATGAATGCCTAGTCATATGTCCAGAATAGTTTAAGTTGGATATGCAACTGGAGGAAGCAAGAAAAGAGTGTGATGCCCTCCAAGAAAAAATAAAAGGGTTGACCCATCCAGATCAACCATCATCCTCATCTTGAGGATTTCGAGAAAAAACCCCTCTTCCAATGTATATAAATGCAATTAACTGATGATTCATGTGTTTCAGGTTCTAGGGAGATACGATCCAAGGTAATGTGGCATCTAAGGATGCGAAGTGGATATGTGATATGCTATACAGTTTCAATTGATTCAAATCAGGTACCAAAGTTGAATAAGAAAGTGAGCAATAGAGAACAATAGAATGTGATTGTGTTGTTAACATTTTATCTTGTTTCCTACACCTAGTTTCAACTCAGTAGTCTTAGAGATTTTGTTAATGGCTCAACTCTGAGTGGAAGATGAGAACAAATGATGCAGGAGGAAAAGACTAGTTATGGGTCTAAACTATTGGGCCTAACTACGGGAAGAATTTCATAACACTGGGGGAGCATTCTATATCCTAATCAGATGCATGATCTCAATATGATATGAAGGATGAATATTTGTTCTCATGAAGAATTATTGGTGGAGAAGTAGCAATAACCTTGCATTTCATGCTTATTTATTTTGATCTAACATTTTGGTATCAGCTGACTGTTTTCAGGATACCAAGAAGCTACAAGAAGTAGTTTAAAGGAATGATTCCATTGAACAATGAAACAGTGAGAAATTTCCTGATGAACATGATGAGGAGGAAAGAAAAAAGGGGGATCATAAGTGAATAATGCTGATTTAGAAAAGAAAAATCATCATCTGCACAATAGTCAAAGAGATGAGCTGAAATTGACATGCAGAATATCATTGGTGATTAGCCAGCTCTAGCTCAGACAAGGAGAATGGAATCACTATAGAAAAAATCTTTTATATCCTAGGTTGAGCCTCATTTCTTGGTTGATGCAGCTGAAGATGAAAATTGGGATCATTCCATGAATGAAGAGAAAGATCAGAATTGAGAAGAATCAGATGTGGGAGACTGTTTCAAGGCTAGATGATAAAAATGTCATTGGGAATAAATGGATCTTTCACAATAATATAAACGAATATGGCATAGTGATTCGAAAAAAAAACACACGACTGGTGTGAAATGAATACTCCCAAAAAGAGGGTACTGATGTTGATAAGACATTTGCACCGGCTGCAAGGCTGGAGACAATCAGATTATTTTTGGCCATAGCAGTGCAAATAAAGTTCAAAGTGTTCCAGATGGATGTCAAATCCACATTCCTGAATGGGGTTCTAGAAGAAGAGGTGTATATTGAGCATCCAGATGGTTTTCTCATTCATGAGGATGAGAAAAACGTTTGCAAGCCGAAGAAGGCATTGTATGGGCTGAAACAAGCACCAAGGGCATGGTACTCAAGGCTTGATCAGTACTTGAAGAAGCTTGGTTTCTCATGTGGAGGAGTTTACTACAACCTCTATTTCAGCAATGATATTAATCAAAGGATGATGGTGCTAGTGTATGTGAATGACATAATTTTTGGCGGATCAGATAAAGCTCAGTGCAGACAGTTTTCCGAATTCATGAAAAATGAGTTTGAAATGTCAATGATTGGAGAGCTAACGTTTTTCCTTGGTCTACAGGTGACACAAGGAAGGAATGGAACTTTCATTTCTCAATCCAAATATGCCAAGGAGGTTCTAAGAAGGTTTGTAATGGATAATTACAAGGAAATGAAGACTCCGGTTGCTACCCGGCTGAAATGATCAAAAGATGAGGATGACAAGGCAGTTAATATCACAGAATACAGGAAAATCATTTGAAGTCTGTTGTACTTAACCGCAACAAGGCCTGATATTGTTTTCGCCACAGGCCAAGCAGCGAGATATCAAAGTAATCCCATGGAAAGTCACATGCTTACAGAGAAAAGCATACTTCGGTATATCAAGGGCACTGTGGACTTCGGCTTGACATACAACGAAAAATCTCAAACAGAGTTATTGGGATATACTGATGAAGACTGGGCCGGTTCAGCAGATGATAGAAAATCAACGTCAGGTGGTGCATTCTATCTTGGTGGCTTGTGTATTTATTGGCTAAGAAAAAAACCAGATTGCATTTCATTGAGCACTGCAGAAGCTGAGTATATTGTGGCCACTCAAGCATGCACACAGTTATTGTTGATGAAGCAGAAGCTTGAAGATATGGTAGTTGAAGTGAAGTCTCCGATCGGAATCCAGTGTGATATCTCAAGTTCTATAAATCTCAGCAAAAATCCGATCCATCATTCCAGGACAAAACACATTGAGATCAAGTATCATTTCATCAAGGAGAAGGTTGAGCAGGGCATCGTGAAGTTGGAGTATGTGCCTACAGAGCTACAGGTTGCAGACATTCTGACAAAGGCCTTACCCAAGGAAGCTTTTGAGAGGCATCGACTGGCTCTGGGAGTTCAGTCGATTCCCCGCACTTGAAATAGTGTGGATGTGGGACCCCCCCTCTCCCCGTGGTATGATGTGTTTTTCCCTAATATGATGATATGTGTTCTCTACTATGTTACAAGCTACAAAGGAGTGTCCTTTGGGCTCGTTGACAAAGGGGGAGAAAAGTGTTTGTTAAAGGAGGATAAAATAGTGATTGTTCAAGGGGGAGACAGTGCAGAGATTTGATAAATCATAATTGATATGGGGAGAAGCTGATAGGTGGAGCAGCCAGAAAGGGGGAGCAATGAGAAAGGGGAAGTGTATTAAATCTGATGATGCTAGAAGTGATCGATCAAAGAATAGATATCACGACAGCTGAGGATCGTGATAAAAGTAGAAGAGTGGTGTTGGAAAGTGGTAAGACTATTTCCAAACCAAATGTTGCTCTTCCAACAAGCCCATCAATAATTGGTATCAGTTTAGTACAAATTGGTATCAGTTTGGTGTCAACAGTAGATGTCAGAGATGAAGTGATTCATTGATGAACTTTTCATTTACTCTTGTTTCTCACACCGAGCATTGATCATGTGGGCTTAGAGTATGTGTTGAGTAAATCCTTGATCGCTATCAGAATCACAATGAGGCGAATGGAGGCTGAAGAATCAACGACGTATCTTTGTTTTGGAAGAGTTTTCAACAAACCCAAAGGGGGAGATTGTTGGGCAAAAATCCCTCAAGGTATCATTGAAGAATTTTTGAGGTGATTGTGTTTGTTGAAAAAGTGGACATCTGAGTTGTGATTGTTGACAAAGAAAAATGATGACATACAACTTTGTTGACAAAGAGGATTTCATGGTGGAATGTCGAGTTCAAGAGCTGAGGTCAACGATCCATGTCTGATTCAAGAATGTCGATAAAAGGAATGGATGATCTGGAGGCGGTACACAAGAACAGATACAAGGTGGTGCGGTTTTCCAGTGTTTTCCAAATTTTAGGGCCTGAAAATCGGCAAATGAAGAAAAGTGTTTTTGGAAAAGGGACTTGCTCACCGTGAACTTGGTGTACAGGAAACTTGAACGCCATATTTTTTTCAAGATCAGAAGACCAAAATATGGCTAAGGAAATAGGTTCGCGCAAGTTTGGGAGTTGGTCGCGCAAGTGTCTAAAAGGAGAGAAGACTTGCGCACCAAGACTGGGTCGCGCAGGTGACTTGCGCGCCGTCGCGCAGGGTGGTCAGATTGCCTATAAATACTAGACCACCCCTCCTCATTCTTCAATGGAGTTCAACTCTTTGAGAAATTAGAGCTCCCGTCGTGCAGGTGTGGTGGTCGCGCAAGTGGTGTGTGTGGTCGCGCAGGTGGGACTTGCGCGCCAGAGGTTGAAGTTGTGCGCCGGTGTTAGAAGTTGCGCGCCGGTTGGCAGTTGCGCGCCAATATTGGTTTGGGCGTAAAAGTAAGAGAGTCGCGCAAGTTTGGAGTTGAGGAAGTTTGAGTCGCGCAAGTGTCTGAGTAGGACTTGCGCGCCCGTTGTGACTTGCGCGCTGATACGTGCGCGCCGAGTTTGACTTGCGCGCCAAGTAAGGTTTTGTTCCTGCAGTGATTTTCAGGCTGCGTGGAAGCTGGAAGTTTTCCCGATACATTCGGTGCAAAGAGAGATTCATCTAAGGATGAAATTTGAACTTCAACAGAGCATCTACATATAGGAGAAGATGCATTCATTCATGAAAATGAAGAGACCTACAAGTCTATAAATTGTGAGTGACTCCCTTCTGGAGCAGTGAGCTTAGGAAGAGGAAGAAGGTGATCCTCTCCACCGGCAGTGAGCCAGAAAGAGAGAAATAGGGAGTGACCCTTGGGAAAGCAGTGAGCTGACCCTAAACATTGTATAGGCAGTGAGCCTGGGCATAGAAGTGATCTAGCCTGAACATTGTAATCCACAACTAGTGAAGTCTAGTGGAATTTGGTACGAACCGACAACTTGTTGGCGTATGCTCCTTGGACGTAGCCCTTAGCAGTGAACCAAGTAAAAATCTCTATGTCTTCCTGCTTACTTCCCTGCATTGCATTCAAAGCATCATCATCAGGTAAAGGAGACAAGTGATCACAGTAACCACACAAATGCAAACAAAGTGACCCTTGTAACAAAGAGGTCAAGATCCAGTGGGGAAGAAAGAAATTTGAAAAAGAATATCCATACCCTGATTCACCCCCCTCTCAGGGTATATAGACCCCTATTGGCCCTAACAATATGTTTGTTAAATGTTTTTACATTTATCTAATAAATCTTAGAGGCTTAAAATGTGAATGAATCCAATTTTATGCATAAATACTCCAATATTCCTTAAAAGGTTGATATATCACCTTTTAATGGAGAATACTTTTTAAATATAGTTTTTGTCACTTTTATATGTTATATTTGACAAACAAAATTCTTATTTAGAATTCTAACATCAAAATTTACTTTGGGTAATTTTTTTGGTATTTTTCTGAAAAAGATCATTTTTAATGAATTGTGGAAAATACTGCATTTTAATTCAAAAATTCATTTTAATCTAATTTATTTATATGGTTATATTATATTTTTAAATGGTTTTAAAGTTTATTTAGATTATATTTTTAACATTTAATCCAATTTTGGTCATTGGAAGTAATTTCACTTTGAAATTGGACATAAACAAGTGTGAATCTATTGACAGTTATTATTTATTAAAAGGACGCCTTTTTATTTTGACAACGGGAATTAATTTTAAAATAATTTTGGCCAATTCTGTTTTTTTGAATTTGGAAAAATATATTACATATTTTAAATCAGGATGTCCAAATTATGTAAACAGTTAACTTTTATTTTTATACATTATGAATATTTACTTCAGTAAATATTTTATTTACCATGGTTAAAAGGTAAATCTGGTAAATAAGGGAAATAAAATAATATTGTAATGATATTAAATTACCCTAAAACACATACTAATCCTATTAGATGATACATTTCCAAACATGGGGATATTTGGGTTGATTTTGGGACCCCATGGAACCACTTGGGAGTGATAATGACACTTTATATTAATTAATTTAAAGGAAAAAATGACATAACCATATATCTTATAGTTGAACAGTTTTTACATGGAGTTATATAAGTTCTATCTTCGAATATAAATATTAATTGGAAATATAAAAATATTTCCTAAATCATTATATTTTATTTATAATTTTTAGACATCAAATAAATTAAATTATTTATGACACAATAATGATGTAGTGTTCACCTCATTAATGAATTATTTAAATAAATAAGATTATAAATATTAAAAAAATATCCAAAACCTGTAAAATTTTTATTGTATGATTTTATTTATAACAAGAGTCATCGTATATTTTACTTTAATGGGTTTTGGACCTTTTGAAATTGAAAGTAAGTTTATAATAAAATAATACTTTCAAACATTCCTAAAGAGCCCCTCCTCCCCCTTATAAAAATCCCTCACCTCTAACCCATTACTCACACCTCTAAAGCCACTTGTCTTGTTAAAAATTTTCCCAGTTAAGCTCCATACATCCCTATTTTACTCCTAGAGGCCTTCCCTTAGGAAAAAGGCAATTCAAGTAAACCTTTTGGTTCAAACCAAAGGGAGATACCCAATTTAAAGGTAATATCTTCTCTTAAGTTCTTTTATTTTATTTTACTTCTCCAACCCACTAAAATCTCTTTATTCCTTTATTATATAACAAAACCTGTATCCTAAATATACTATGTTGTTTATATGATAAATATTTAAACTACACTTACACAGACCTCCGTCTAATGGTAAAGAACATATTTTTTCTGTGTACGGTGAACTACTATCTCACGAAACGATGATTGTTCAATCTTCTTCTACCACATGTTATGGTGGCCATTAAGATGGAAATTTATTTAAATGTTATATATATTATATTTATACTTTATCTATACTTATTAACTTTCTATTTATTTCATATATTTATGGTTTTCTATAATGATTAAATATGATAATCTCATTTGAGGAAGTGAGGACTACCGTCCCCTCAAAGTTATATGAATCGTTCAGGCCATACATGGAATATATAAAGTATTGAGTTAATTAAATTACATAACATATATATTATAATATAATTATAATATACCTATGTATTATTATATTTTTATTCCTTTAAATATAAAATAGAAATGAAAGTAGCGTTCATGCATACGTACGACTTACCGTCTCCATGAACAGTGCGTTTAATTTCATAACTCCAAATGATATGGAATATTATAAATACATATACACTTGATATATATGATATATATTATATTTAAATCATTAATATAATTATTTATATAATGTAATTTTGACCGCAGAGACAATTTGTAATTATAACAAGTTCATTTTTGACTAAAGTTCCGAACATCGACAAAATGCCCGATATGAACTCAAATAATTTAATAATTGTTATTGTAAGGTAATAAGTGATATAAAAAGGAATAATAAACTTGAAAAACATTCTTAATTAAGTATAAATTAACTTGAGTTTATTATTCAGGAAGAACACAGAACATACGAGTCAAGTCGGACATGAGGTAAGGGGTTTTCATCTCACTTTTTATTCCCATGAGATTCAAGCTATATTTGCCACTATTTACTTTTGTGTGGTGTATGTAATTCCCATTATTGTATTAATTGTGTATTATAATTTATGTTTTGGGTATTTACATCTTAATTTTATGATCCTTGTTTAATGTGTTGTATGTTTCGTAAGTTACCAAATCGGTAAGGAAAACTTTCACTCTTCTCTTCTAATCAAAGACTTGTTTTATGTTATGTATATTAAAATTACATTTTATTATATTGAGATATATTATTATATATACTTATTTCTATAAATTTTATGTCCATGTGATGAGATTTCTTTTCCTCTCTCATCAACTCATTTTCAAAATTTTAAAGTGACGTCATTAGGCTGTTGAATTTCTGTAAGAGAACTTCTTAACACAATTTTAATTCTTTAGGTTAAACTTATTCTTCTAGATTTTTTAATGATATGAATATGTGTGAATGAACTCTGATTGTTTTACACTTTATATACACTTATATTGGGTGTATTATTATTTTCCACACATAATTATTTCATTGATTTGTCCTTAATATAATGATATGATCGTTGCAAGGGACTTTGTATCAATTTACATTTCATTGAGATTTATTTGTTGTTACACACAAATTCACTTTTAAATGGTGTATATACCACCCTTTGGCATATTATATCATGAATCATCTTATTCTCATGATATTATATTCTTTGATTAATGTTATTCCTCAATTATTTTTATTCAAGCATCTCTCATTTGGTTAGGAACTCATTAACTAAAATATTGTTTTAAATGTTTTAAAGATTTATTCTTCTAAATAATACTCATTAATGTCCATGTTTAAAAAATGGATTTAAGGATTTATTTATATGGACATGAATGTTTTGAAATTAAAATTTCTTTAAAAATCTTCAAAGTGGTGCGAGACACTTTAATTAAAAAATCTCTTTATTAAATGTTTTAAATGGGTTTGAAAATGGTTTCATAAAGCATTTATTATGTTAATATCTTGAAATGATGTATTGTGATTAAAATGTGGAAATGTTGCCTTTTCTTTATGCTTTTTTTATGTGTTATGAATATGTTATGGTTATTGGGCATTTTTTATGTATACGGGTGGTTCTGTAATAAAACTAGGGGTGAACTCGAGATAGCTCTCCAATGCATTGGGTAATGTGACAGAGGTAAATGTTAATGTTTCTCCTAAGATATTTAGGGAATATACTGTTATGGGAATTACAAGTGTAACTCCCTATGTAGTTATGAATGATATAATGTAAGTATGATATGGATTCCATAAGTTACCTTTATTATTTATGATTTCTATGTGTTATTCATAAATCTTATGATTTCTCGAGGTATGTTAAAGATCTTATGTTTTGTATGTATTGATGAATTAATGTTTTCTTTCTTTATTTTATAACCCTTACTAAGCTTTTTTATGCTTATCCCAAGTTTTTTTAATGTTTTTCACAGGGTATATGGTAGGGAAAGAGAAAGGAAGAACTCAATAAGATTTATATCAGGAGAAGAATTATTATTTTCTTTTAAGAGTTTTTATTTTATAAAAAAATGGATTCTGAGTAGAAGTGTCTACTTTGTAATTTTTGAGATGTAATTTAATAGTCATAGCCTAATTATATAAAAATCTAAACCTGAAAATACCCTCAATGTGAATTATTAACTTAATTCAAGATTATGTAATGTTTAAGGTTGGGGCCGGTGAAGTGCGCAAACCCGAGCTGCCACCATGTTGGTCCCATATGGTGTATTCATCGAAGAACACAATGTGTTCTTTGGGAATTTCCAGATCATGCCTTTATTCATCTACGTGCATTGGGTGATCCTATGATCTTCGATCCGACTATCCGATCGATGCCAAACTCTTAGTTTGGGGTCATCCTGATATCATGAAGCTATTTCTATTATTATGAGGCCTCTGATCGGCCCCAAAAATACATCTCAATCCACCCATGTGAAGAACTCTTAAAGAACGATCCTCTTTGATTCGAGCTGATTTTTCATCCACGATATCCACTACACCTCCTCTATGTCATCAGGATTATTGATCTTCAATTTGGGATTGTTTCATTGTAAAACAGATTCTCCATGATCCATTTTTTGTCACCCTGTGAAGAATGCGAAGAATGCAGGGTGGGGGAGGAGGAAAACAATAAGAAAAGGAGGAACATACCTCCACCTTCATTCCTCATGATGTCGATCGGCTCCCATTAGTAGGTTTATCGATTAATATAATGATAAAATAACCATTGTCATAAAATAAATTCTTGAATCAAAACCCCAAAAGAAGCGAGAAATAACACCCTCCTGTAAGAACACACAATCCACAAATCAACCTGTTTGTGGGTTGATCCATGTTCATCATTTAATCCTAGGATGGGGAAGAAATAAATCAAAATAAAAAACCACTACCTCAATTTGGTTGTATAATTATCATCATGTCACATTCGTTGGTGAGGTTCAGTCGAATCTATGGTGTGTCGATTGATCGCTCTGATGTCGTTTTCCCACAATTCCTCTCCCACCGCTCCAACTACCATCATCAATTCACATGGTTATGCATATAACCCTATGAATTTTCCATAAGAGTTTATTTATAGGGGAGGAATTGGGTCATTGTGTAAAAAAGTAAATCAAAATAAAATAAATTATCTATTTATTTCATTACCTTTAAATGTCCAAAAACTCACTTTTGCAATTGACCCGTGCCAATCTATGTTAGGACCTGCCTAAGCCAAAGTCACTACTCTTAATGGAACAGTGACCTCATATTTCTAATCCACACACTCATTTTAAAGCTATTTCTCTTTTTCAGGAAAAACGATCATGCACGCTATTTAAAATTTTAATTTATTTCAAACATCTAGTCCATGCACTTTGGGCCTCAAATTCACACACTATCACAATGCATGGTCTCAGAATAATTCCATATAATATTTAAAAATAATACATGGAAAATCTGAGACGTTGCACTACCACATTAGGGTGTAGCTCCTTTATCACCGAGTGGTCGCCCCTTTTCACACTAGGTAACATGTAATATATCTTTTTGGTGGAACCCTTTGATTCACCAGGGTTCAAGTCCTCTATTTATCTAGTGGTACCCCCACTATCACACTAGGGTTTAAGTTCCTTATTAGATATTTACTCCTAGACTATGCAACATAGAGGAAAATTGTGATTCCTCTACACCATTTCTTATACGGACACATGAGATGATAGGCATTAAAGATGGAACTTTGGAGCTACAGATATACTCATCATACTTGAATGAGATTTTAATATTTATATCCCCTTTATCTATCATATGGGTTTCCTTATGAGAATATTTCTTAGGTTTTACTTTCCCAGTTTCTATGGGTTGATCTGAATTTTTTTTATCTTTATACTGATCCCTTTGTGGTATTTGTGGAATCCTAATATATATGTATATACTCACCATTTCATGGTATTTTCTTGCACATTTCATGTGTTGCGTAGGTGAAAGGAAGATCATCAGAGAAATTGATAGAGCTTAGTGATTCTTGGGTGCATTGACAACGTATGATGGCTATATTTATAGATTTGGAGTCGATCTATCTTTATTTATCCATTATTCTAGAAATTTTCTATTTAAGAGTTCATTTCTAGTTGGGTGTTTGTTTTTTTATTTACACTTTGGATTATTTTTTTGTACTCTAATATATTCCCTGGAGGTTATTGCATGCACGGTTATACCCTAGATATTGTAATATTTTTTTATTCCTATTTACTTTTTCATAGAGATGGTTGTGTATGTGTATACACACAAATTAGTATAAGGCCTCCCATGTTATTTTTTTCCCTTTCATCACTTATCACCATTCCCTATCCTATTAGAGGTAGGCCTGGGGTTGTCTCACCTATCTTGATGACGAAAAGGTGGGCCCTTGTGGGTCAGGTATTGAGATCTATCTAAAGGGGTCTTAGGCTTATGTGGAACTATTTCATTAAATTTTAAATATATATATTCTTCTAAAATTTTAGTCCTTTTATTCTATACCCCTTATGAATTATAATATATATAACATCCTAGGAAAATTACTTCACCACTTTTTGATTCACAATTTTCTAAATTTTCTTTTTCATTGAGTATAAATAATTTACAAGAAAAAACTATAAAGTATTTGAATTTTTTTTCTTATATTCCATAGCTCATAATGGGGTTTCTTTAAAAGTCGTATAATAAGAATTATATTAATAATTTAGAAATTTTTATTCATATATTCATATAAAAAATAAACTAATAAATCATATTAATTAAGCATAGTCTAAGAAATATCTTAAAGAATACGATTTCTTTTTCTACAACACCATTTTTCTATGGGATTCTAGGAGTATAAAACTTATTAATATAGTTATGTTGTGAGAATAAATATTCAAAATATTGAATTTTAAAATCATTGTGATGATCACTTCTTGGGGTATTAATGGTAATACCAATAAGGGTTTCTTCTTATTTTTAATACTTGGTAAAATAAGAACAAGATTATCTTTTGCGAGTGAAAAAATACATAGGTGTATATAGAAAAGTCATCAACTAGAACATAAGAATAATTCTTCCCCTTTAAACTATAAAATATAGAAGGTATGAAAATTTACATGTGAACCAATTATAGGGGTTGATAAGTTGAAACTTAATTATTTGGTTTGAAAGAGATTTTATGTTACTTACCTTTTTGATAGGGAGTAATCACTTTTTCTGTTAGGATTTCTAGTTTAAGTAGATCATTTACCAATAATTTCAAAAAAATATTTACAATTATGTGAATATTTCAATGGACTAGTCTTCTATTCCAAATCCTAGAATCTTTATGAAAGACACTTAAACAAGTCATCTTTCTAGTAAATAAAGAATTCAAATCAACATCATAAACACTATCGTTATAAAAGGAAATGGATAATAAAACATAATTATAATAATGAATATTATAAGAATTAATATCAAAAATAACATGGTAACCATAATTAAATAGCCATGATATACTGAGAATATTATATTTTAAACCATCAATAAATAAAACATTAGAAAACAAAAAAATACTAGAGTTAATGATATAACTGAGTCCAATTATTTATCAATTTTAATTATCACCAAAAGTGACATATCCAGCATCTAATTTGATAAGGTTCTTAAAGCTCAAATAATACCTAATCAAGTTTCTAGATCATCCATTTTCTATATACCATAATTTTATATTGGAACTCTTCAACCAGGTTTCCTATAACAAAATTAATCAAGAAATGATTTTTTTACCCAAATTTTCCTGGGTCTATAAATGTTAGTTTTAATGGACTTAGGAATCCAAATTTGTTCAATTTTTTTACCATAGAAAGACTATAGAATTTTAGAAATAAATAAATTATTAGGTCCAAAAGAATAAAATATGTTTACTGACTTGGAATATCTAAAACTAGTAACAAATGTTTTTTGGAAATCTTTTTCTATTTATATTTTTAACCAATACCTATGGTTTATTTAGGTGTAGTTTTTTTCAAAGAATATTTTTAATAGTTTCTCTTAAACTTTTAAATATTTCCAAACACTTATTAGATTTCTTATTATACATTTTAAGTTCATTTTATCCATCTAATAACTGATATTTTTTATCCTTTTCTATAGAAAAATAATATTTAAAGTGAGCAGACATAACATGATTCTTATTTAAATTCTTTGTATTTATTTTTAAGTTCATTAAATTTATCTTTTAAAATATCATAGTATTAAAATATATATTAACTAGATATATTTTATTCATATTTTTAGTCTCATAAGGATCTTAAATATGAATTGGGGATACTAGAGAAATATTTTATAACTTAGATGTATTTTTAATGAAGCACATGTTATCAATTATTATATTCTCTTCTTGAGTTAGATTCTATTAAGATATAATATAATGTGTTCAATGTGGCTTTCATATGTATTTCATAACTTTTAACTTTTTACTTATACCTTTTTCTTACATTTTATCTTATGATAATCATCTTTGATTTTCCCTTTTCTAGTACACTCATAATAGGTTATCTCATTAGTGGAATCATCATTTTCCACTCTTTTCCCAAGTTTTCTTTGTAGTAATACTTAAATCTATGATATTAATTCTCGAATAATTTATTCTTACTATATAATTTTTTTTAATTATATGGATAGATGAACCATTTCTTTAACACCATCAATAGGTGATTCAGAACTACTAAAACTATCATCTTCAATTCTCTCTTTGAGCTTTGAGTCTTAAATTTTAAATGATACTCACTTTATTTTGGGTTAATTTTATTCTTAATCATTTAATTCTAAATATTACACATACAATATAATATTTCCTATAAACTCTTTCATAGGAAACTTAATTATGTCACATGATTATTTTATTGAGAAAGAGGCCCCCATCCATCTATTTGGTAGGCTTCTAAAAAGCCGCATCAGTTTATCTTTATAAGTAAATTTATTTACAAGTGAATGCAACTTATTTAAAATGAAATTGACCCTAAGATACATATCGTAAATTTTATCCTTAGGTTTAATCTTGAATGAATCATATTTAACATTTTAAGTATTTAATTACATCTCATTAACGTTGGAAGTTCCTTTATGAGAAAAAAACATGTGTATCCCAAATTTCAAATGTATTAAAACAATAAGATACATTGTTAAATTAATTTTATTTAAAATCATAGTATAAATAATCCATTTTTTTTACAATTTTAATCTTAGTAAAATCTAGTAGTATCATCCCATGTTTCTCTTTCAGGTTTGGGTATTTCATATTCTTCTATAACAATTTTTCAAATATAAAATCCCATGTTCTCTATATAGATTTTCATTTTAGTTCCATTAAAATAAGGAGTCATATAACACCCCGAGCCTAGAAGACTAGAGTTACTGAATTATTTTATTACATTTTCATGATTACAAGGAATCAAATCCCAAATAACCAAATAGTTTAGTAGTATTGGATGACCAAATTACATTCGTGATACCCATACATTAATAAAACATGATACAATATGAAATGAAATAAATTGAATCCTTGAAATATTATTCAATGCTTTATTATTCATAACCTAGATAAAGGAAATATAAGAAAGGGGTGATATCATATACTCTATAAGGGTAAGTAATACTATATAAAATATCATAAATAATAAGGAAATATGAATAACTCATTCCACTAAGACATAATCTTGAACATAATATGGAAGGGAAAAAAACTAAATGAATAATCCCATATAAATAATCATTGAAGAGTAAAACATAAACATGGATATTATAAGAGTTTAATAATCACATGGAATATCATTTACTAGTATTATAATGAGGGAATTTATATTATGAGACAATATAACCATACCGTTATGACCTTATGCCCAGACCATACATAAATGGGTAAAAACCTAAAGTAGTTTGTTTCATGAGACCTACTGATGCACCTAGGGGATATAAAGGGACCCAAATGACACTTAATAAGTCCAATTAATTCTTCATATGAATTTATGAAACATAAAAACCTAAACATTCATATTGAAAAACTATTATATAAAATGTGAATACTTCAACCATAATCTATAAATAGTGTCAAATAGAACATTCACAGTAAAAATGATCATAAAAACATTAAAAAAAAATGGTAGAATGGTATCATAAGAGATAAAACTCAATGAATTAAAATATTAAACAATGTAAATCGATATATATGGAGATACCAATTAAAAATTCTCAAGGAAATAAATTTTTAAACATTCCAAAGTATCCCATACAAATTTGAAACATTCAAATAATAATACCTTATAATATCATGATAATAAGAAGGATATTGATATTTTATATCAAAGTTAAGTAAATACAACACACATAATGAATAAGTGGTGAATAAGGAATATATCTCACTGAAGTAAAAGCAAGATGAGAAAACCCATTTTTTAATTTGGAAAGAAGAGTGATTTTGGAAAATCATTTGTTTTTGTCATAAAATAAAATTATAAAAATTTATTTTTCAAAAGAGAAAAATAAATGACATTAAAATTATATTCAATTCATAAATTATTTTATACTTAAGGGAAATCATGTAAAAATAGTTTTTAATATTCTTTATAAATAAAAAATTTTAATGCTTTTGAAGGAAAATATTAAAGAGATTTTAAAGTGAAAAGGCATGTTTGTCTTAATAAAACTAGAAATGAACCAAGATATTTTTCTATGATAAAATGAATGATTTAAAAAAAATAATTATGTCTTAAAATATATTATATATTGCACTTAAAAATGGGTAAGAATTCTTGAAGTTCTCTTGAATCAAGATTCTTTATCGAGAAGAATTGAGAAAGGAACCATATTAAAACGAGTAATATAACATTAAAAAAGATGAAATGATCTCAAAATATAATTTTGGAACATATAAACCCAAAATAGAATAATAATATAAAAATAATGGATAATTTCATTGGGGGTAAACAGAGAGATAACGTAACTCAAATAAAAAAAGGAGGTTCGGGAGGAAATCCTTACCACATTGTAATTAATTGAATCATATACCCAAAAATTAATAATCATAAAATGAATAATTTAATACCATGAATATAAAGAAATTAATTATATTATATATATATAAATATATCAAATTTCAGTATACATGCACCACATATAAGAAATAAGTTGTGAATAATGGAAATCTCACCAAAATAAAAGTGAGATGAGAAATCCCTTACCTTATGTATGAATGTGTTCTGCACTTGATCTTAATATACAAGATAATAATATTAAATCCATTAATTAATTAATTTATAATTTTATATACATGTATTTAATTTATTATAATTTTATTAATTTTATTTATGGTATTTTTGATGAATTATAAGATACAATATTATCGCTTGAGATCGTTTATTTCCTTGGTTTTAATGATAAGTTTACTGGTATAAATTTAACGAAGTTCATGTAAAATGGGAATAATTCTATAGAATTGGAATTATATTAAATTAATTAACATAAATAAGTGTAAATGTTTATATATATAATTCGGATAAATTTTATGAGGATGAATCATTAGATAAAATTTTAGTGATAATTTCTTAGATTATTTTAGCGCTTTTCTCTATTATCACTCACTAGTTTTGTTTAATTAATTAAAGATATGTATATATAATGGTTATAGAAAAAAATAGGATTTAATACATATCTTATTATCTATTTAAACCATAAAAATGGTTTTATGACCATTATTGAAGGACAAATTGAAGAACGAAAATCTGTCATCTACAAAGGTTGTAAATCAGCACCTCATGGACGATAATTTCATTTTTCACATAAAAGAGGGAGAGAAAGGAGTTTGATAAAGTATATTCCATTAATATTATATCATTAAAGTATATAGATGATACTTGAGTTATCATACTCATTTGGATAAATGTGGTGAGTAGAGAATAAGAAATGAAAAAGGAATTTGAAAGGAAATTAAAAGATAAAGAAAAAGGATTTACCTCTTGAATTATCCTCTTTGAGAACCTCTTTAAGGAACCTTGGTTTAGTATTTTGTTCTGATTAGAACCACTTGTAAGTGGTTGAGATACCAGGGAAGAAGATTTTGGGAGAATTTGTACAAGATTCAAGGAATAGAGGTGTGAGGATGAGTGGTTGTGAGGGTTGATATTTATAGTGGAGCAGAGGGGTGATTTTTGAATATTTTATTCATTTTTTTATTATTCGGAATACTATGAATAGTTTGAGAATTATGATAAAATATATTAAAATAATTAAGGTATGTTCAATATTATGGTTCTTACATTATTCATGACTTAAGGAATTGTGTATTTAACTTATAATGTATTTATACTGTAAATTTCTATATTTTTCTATTCACTAAAAATTCAAGTATTTTCAAAAAATCCATAAAAATAACACTAAATTTCTCAATTTGTAGAATTCAAAAAAGAACACCAATTTATGAAAATAATTTTCTGAATATGAGAAAATTAGTTTTAAATAAAATTATCATTTACTTGAAAAATACAGATTTTAAAATTCTAATTGATTTTATAACACTTGAAAAATTTATTAAGGTATCATAAAATTATCCTATAATCATAATAAAACAAACCATTAAAATATTAATATATTTTATGAAAATAAATTTTATTTTAAGTGGTTAAATTAAATATAAAATTTTAATTAAATATTTATTATATATAAAAATACCAGCACTTAATTAGTATTATTTAAAATATTTATTTACTTATACTATGATATAATTATATAATTATTTCATTTATAAGATGCCTAAATTTTATTTATACTTTCATGGGTGAGGTTACTATTTATTTGGCCAATTTTCTATTCAAAGGGTCATATTACTATTCAAAAGTGTCAAGTTACTATTTATCAAAAAATTAAATTCATCGTATGAGACTCTAAATATCTCACTAATTGAAACCTTGTATGTCCGTTTTTCAAAATTCAAATCATAGAAGCATAAAAATTATGTTTAATGGATAGTTTATAAATATATTATTTAAATAATTATAATGAAAAATGTTATTTTTAGATACTTAGTGTTTTTTTCATTAAATTCTATATTAAATTTATTTGTAAATTCTTGGGGTGTTACATTCTCTCCTCCCTCAATAAATTGAATCCTCATAGTTTGAAATCACACTTTTAAATTTAATGGTTGATACTTAAAAATTATTTTATGGGAAACCCACATTGAAAATAGGGTTTATAAAATATCCTCTTAAAAATAGGGAAAGGTAAATCACTACTACAAAAATGGGCGAGGAATGCGCCACCTTTTATCAGCGCTAAGAAAAAAGTGCTGATAAAGGAACCCTTTATCAGCACTAAAATTTTTGCGCTGATAAAGTAATTCTTTATCGGCTCTTTTATAGCATAGATAAAGGGATTCTTTATCAGCGCTAGAAAAGTGCTGATAAAACCATAGTCCCATATTTTATAAAATATGGTGCACATTATCCTCTGTTTATCGTGCCCTCAGGCCCTCGCAGTGTTGTACCCCAACGAAAACTCCCCCTATCTTCTCTTTGTCGGACCTCCGCCTATAGCCCTTCTCCTTGTCCTCCCCCTCGAACCCCTTCTACGGATCCTCCTCCCCGCAAATCCTACTTCCACCTCTCCGCTGGACCCTACTCCCCGTGAACCCTACTCCTCTATTTCTCAATGGTGGTAGATCCTCCCGTGCACCTCCCCCTCGTGGTCACGCCTTCCCCTCCTGACGTAGCGCAAAAGGATCCCTAACCGCTCGACGCTTCTTCTCTCCCTCCATAGCAGGTGCGATCTACTCTAGGTAATTATACCACTTCTCCTTTTAGGTTTATTTTTAGTGGATAGGTTTTTTGAGAGTAGTTTTCATTAGGGTGATGTTTGGATTCTTCCCCATGATCACCACCCTTGGATTAAATGCTAACTAACATAGAGTTCTAACAATCTATGTCATGAAATAACACACGTAGTGGATTATTTTACTTGGTTAGCAGATGATTTGAACTAAATTATGACTTTTTTATGATTCCCCATGGGTCCTTATGATGTTTGGAACTAGAATTTATTTTTCACCAAGTGTCATATATATGAGGGTTTGATATTCTTGTGTAACCTCAAGCTAGACCTTATTATACATAAATATTCTATTAATGTTGAGTTTTTTTTCCTCATACTTCTGGTGGAGTGGGTTTATCTATATTGGGGAAAGTGGTCTTTTTGTAAACCCCTTCATGAAAAAAGAGTTTTTATAGTACCTTTCACATTATTAATTGGTTACACTTTGTGGGTTTTATGATGTGCTGGTGATTTTGTTTATGGGGAAGGTTCTATTTATGATAGTGATTAGGACCCCTAAAATATAGAAAGTGTATCCAACCCTGTGGATGTTAAGTTATATTTCTCGTAGTCGGTGAGCATGGTTTTATGTGATGTGTACAAGAAGAATACTTTTATTCCCTTTGAATGTCTAGGAATTCTTTAATGCTTCATAAGGGAGACTTATGGTTAACTATTGGTAAATATATGGTGTATGTATCAACACATATACCAGAGATGATGAGTGTCTTTGTGAATTTATAGAGTTCTAAGTTGAATCTTTTCTTGAGACTGTTCATAGTGGAGCCTATAAGCCATTTTGGTTCATTTATTATTAAACCAAGATTTATGGAGTGGCCTCCAGTATTCATGAACTAGGGCTAGAAAAGTTGTGGAGATCATAGTAGTGAATTCATGGAATTTTGAATGGTATTATTTGGAAAAGAACTTTGGGTTTTGAAAGTGGTATGAACATGTGAGCAGTTGTATTTGGGTGGTTAATTTTTTTAGGATTGTTGGATGTTTCTTGACTTCGATCAGTGGTAAATTCCACACATCATTATTTTATGTCAAGGAAAATTTAAGGGCGATATCAACTTAGTGAACCTCTAAGACTAGTTTTTCTAAGGTGCTAGTCTGGAAGGTTTTTTCTTGAAAATGGGGAGACACCATGCACTTCATTGGGTCGATAGTGATTCTTCCCGGATACCTATTATGGGTTTCAAGATTGTTATTTTGAATAGAGACTGCTCTAGTAAAGAACTACCCTTGGTGTTTCAGGACAAGTGGTTTTGATTAAGTACACCTACACTATGAAGAACCTAATTACGTGATGGGGGATGAATTTATACTAAGGTGATTTTAAATTTCTTTCACAAGGTTGGACTGTATTTCAGCTCTTTTTATTAAATCCATTAATTTATGTTGATCAATTCATATACTGACCTCTAGTGGTTTGGGGGAATTCAACATGTAATACTAAGCTTTGGGTGGCTATATTAGTGTTCTATGATTATGTATATGGTTTGAGTTGATATAATAATCTTGTAAGGTAGTGATATTTTGGGATGTAGGGTTAGCAGCACCCACCCACAGTAGGTGTGTGATGCAAGTATCATATCAGGAGGCACTATTATTCATAGGTACCTCAAATATATCCCATTAATCTAAGAAATTTAATATGATTGTTATGGGTATAGACATATCACATTGCATTTTCTTAACATTCATGTTACATTCAGAGAGGCAGTCGACGAATAGCCTAGGTAGAGGAAAGATCTGGAGAAAGGAGGTCTGTACATCACTAAAGTGATGGAGGAGATCGGGGAGCAACATGAGGTGGATGGAACTTTGGTTTTATTCTTTTAATAATACCCGTAAGTAGACCACTCTTATATTGGGAAGTTAGTGGTTAGAATCTCATATAGTT
This sequence comes from Viscum album, assembly GCA_963277665.1. Taxonomy (NCBI): domain Eukaryota; kingdom Viridiplantae; phylum Streptophyta; class Magnoliopsida; order Santalales; family Viscaceae; genus Viscum; species Viscum album. The sequence continues at coordinate 1,927,314,892 of OY728150.1, read as the reverse complement.
TTAGTCACTAGAGTCTTTTTACCACTAGGCTCCAGGAGTGTTTGGAGGTACGATCTATATTAGTTAAACTTTTCTTGTAGTAATATTAGAAATACGTACAAGAAACTATTTCTCCTAATTTTTTCAATTATTTTCTAGGTATATGGTAGGCATCGGTAGAGCCCCGTATTAGTGAGGGAGAGTTATTGTATATTCTTTAGATGTTCATGATAGAATTTATGTTCACTAACCTTAATTTTATATTTCTTATGTTAATTTGGGTAACAAAACCTATGATATTCCATAGTAATTTTGGATAAACCTAGGTTATTTGTTTCCCCCACGAACCACTTTGTGTTTGGAAATGTATCTACTATATTAGTTTTCTCATCAAAATTTTATCCTTATTTTCATTTTATTTGAGTTTGGTCACTAGTTTTGGGCTGTTTAATTTGATTATTTTCTGATGAATGAGGTGTCTGGTAGGGGTGGTTAAAATGATGTTTAATGTTTTGCTGCAAGGGTGGTGGGTGCTAGAACTGTTGTTAAGGGGGTTGGAAAGTGTGTTGATTTTGATGGGGGTCTATCCTAGTTCTGTTTATATCAAAATCTTTAATGGAAGTGGTTAGGCTCTATTAATCTCTATTTTTATAAGGAAGTGGTTCTATTATAATATATTTTGAAGTCTTGTTTTGTGTATTTGATCATAAATACTAATATTTGAGATTCAAATAGGATGGAGATGAATAAAGATTGGATGGATGCTAATCATTTGTCAATAGTCTATGAGAATGGAGTGAAATAGTTCATCAAGTTTGAAAAGGATCACACAAAGGATTATTATCAAATCATTTTTCCATGTTTACATTGTTGTTATTATATAATAATTACTCCATAGGAGTTGGAAGAATATTTGATATGTCACAGAATAGATCGGAGTTAAAAATGTTTGAATAAACATGGAGAAAAAGAGAATGTAGCTACTGGATGGGAAGAAACAATGTTTTATGGATCATCAAATTTGAATACAAATATGGATAATTAAGAAGACCGTATGGAGGATGTGATTACAGATTTCAATGATGATAAAGGTCATATTGAAGAAATGACAGGGTCAATTGAAGATGAAATATGTAATTACCCAAAATTGTTTGAGAAATTAACGAGTTGTACAAAGATTCCATTTTATACTGTTTGCACTAAATATACAGAATTGTCAGCTGTACTAAAGTTGTATAAATCGAAAGTAGGCAACGAATGGAGTGATGTTAGTTTTATGGTACTACTTTCTCTCTTGAATGATATGCTCTGGAAAGATAATGAGATCCCAAACAGGACATATGAAGCTAAACAAATGCTATGCTCGATGGGTATGATTTCTGAAAGAATACATGCCTACCCAATAGACTATATACTATTTTTCAAGAAGAACAAATCACTTACAGAATGAACAAAGTGTGGTTATTCTAGATAAAATAAAGAAGAATCCAATCATACGAAAGTTGTATAGGACTTTCCAATCATTCCAAGGTTTAGTCATCTATATGGAAGTGAAGAAACTACAAGACAATTGTCTTGGCATGTAGATAAAATAAATAAAGATGGAAAATTACATCACCCGTCTGACTCTTCTCAATGGAAGATAATTGATCATGAGTATCCTGAATTTGGAAAAGATCCGAGAAACCTTCATCTTGCGTTATCTACATATGGAGCAAATCCTTTTGGTTTTCAAACCAGCACTCCCAGTACATGGTCTGTTATGTTGGTAAATTATAACTTGCCATCCTAGTTATGCATGAAGTGGAAATTCATCATGTTATCTATGATTATATCAAAACCAAAACAACTAGGTAACAATATTGATGTTTAGTTGTCTCCTTTGATCGAGGATTTGAAGTTATTGTGGAATTTAGGTGTTATGTTGTATGATGCTTATAAAAGTGAATAATTCATGTTGAGAGTGATGTTGTATGGGATGATAAATGATTTCCCTACTTATGGAAAATTTTTAATCTATAGCATTAAAGGAACTCAAGGGTGTCCCGTGTGCGAAGAAGATACAGAATCAATTTGGATGAAACATTCATCAAAATCTGTGTTTCTAGGACATCGTAAATTTCTACCTCATCGACGTAAGTATTGATCCTGGATGACATCATTCAATGGAAGTTCAGAACAATGCAAATCACTGTCTCCACTAATAGATGATCGACTGTTTGAGAAAGTAAAATTTGTGAAAACTGTTTTTGGTAAACCATTTTGAAAAAACCTTACAAAAATCGGTTGGAAAAGAGATCAGTTTTTTTGAATTACCATACTGAAATTGTTTATACGTCAGACATTTTCTTGATGTGATGCATGTAGAAAAAAATGTATGTGGCAGTGTTATCAGAACATTGCCAAATTCCCCTAAAAAACAAAGGATGAAATTAAGGAAATGTTGGACTTGGTTGACATGGTAATATGAGAAGAGTTGGCTTCTATGAAGGGTTAAAATCGAAGGTTTCTTCCTCCAGCTGCATACACTCTTTCCAGGGAAGAGAGATTTCAGTTTTGCAGCTTCTTCAATGATGTAAAGGTTATAGAGGGGTATTCATCAAATATCAAGAACATTGTGTCAATGAATTATTTGAAGTTAAAAGTCTTGAAATCACATGACTTCCATGTTTTGATTCAAGATTTAATTCCTATATCTTTACATTGCATTTTGCCTAAGAATGTTCATCATACATTAACCAAACATTGTTTTTTTAAAGCTATATGTAGCAAAGTTTTAGACCTGGAGAAATTTCCATCTATGGAAATAGAAATATTCATCATATTATGTGAATTAGAAATGTTCTTACCTCCAACATTATTTAATATTATGGTTCATTTTATTCTTCACTTGGTGAAAGAGATTCAACATTATGGTCCTATCTACTATAGATGGATGTACCCCATTGTACAGTATATGAAGATTTTGAAAGGCTATGTCAAAAATCAAATTTGTCCAGAGGGTTGTATAGTGAAAAAATATATTGTTGAGAAATACATTGAAGTCTATAATGAATACCTATCTAATGTGGAAATCATTGGTCTCCCAGAATCTCGTCACACTGGATGCATTGAAGTTAAGGGAATTTCTGGAAGAGATATTGTGACAATCAATATTACAGATCAGAAGCAGGCCCACCTTTATGTTTTGCATTACAGTTGGGAGGTTTCTCCATATATTGAAACCCAAAAAGAAATTCTTAGGTAGTTGAATCCATCAAGGGATGAAAAATGGATATCAAATACACATACTCACCAGTTTATAGGATGGTTTTAGGACCATATTTTTAAGGAGTTAGATGAAAATACAAACTCAATTTCAGAATTACTTCGATGGCTAGTTGTCAGACCAAGTGTGTATATATTATCTTACAATGGTTATACATTCTATAAATATGAACATGAAGAAGATAGTACCATGAAAAATAGTGGAGTTACACTTGTGGCTGAAGCGATTCATGTTTCTGGTAGTAAGGACAGAAATCCAATTTATGAAAATATGTCATACTTTGGAATTATCAAACAAATATGGGAGTTGGATTATACGATATTACAATCACTAATTTTTCAAACCAAATGGGTTGATAATAATAGTGGTGTTAAAATAGATGAATTGGGATTTGTGAAATTTGATTTTAGTAAATAAGGGTACAAAGACGAATAGTTTATTGTGGCATCACAAGCAGTACAAGTATTTTATGTTCCAAATCATGCAAACCAAAAGTGGTTGATTATTCTGTTATCGTCCAAAACTATTGAAGGGTCCAATAAAAATTCAGTTGAGGAAGATCCTTTCAGTGGTACGTCGCAATCATTTCGTTGTGGTCCCAATGTAGATGATGTTTTATATGTTAGAGGAGACAATAATGAAGTGATTTGGATAATAGATAGAGGTGTCAAATCCCTTCAGCCTTTTAAAAAAATAAAGAGAGTTCAATAAATAGGTTATATTTTTTTTGTAATATAGATATTGTTATCTCATTTTATTATCTTATTATTATTTAATTTATGTAATATAAATTAACTGTTCAACCACATTTGTAGATAATGACTTCTACATGTTCTAGTGCTCCTAACCTCGAGGATGAACAAGTCTGTCAAGCTGCTGCTGCTGCGGCTGCTCATAGTGCAGAGCAAAAACAAGTTTCTGAACCTGTTTCTTCTCATAGTGTTGAGTTCCAAAAAACATGAGCACATGGTGTTGCTATCATTTCAGATGAACCTATAGATGATGTTGATATCGATGAAATGGTCGAGGATGAAGGACCGACATTGTAGAAAACACAAGTTCATCGTATTTTTATGGTGTTAGCCAAAGATCTTAAGGAGAAAAGCAAAGGCATACAATTTAATATCATATGGAATGCATGAGGACAACTTGTGAATCCCAACAAGGCTATGTTTAGTAGTTACATTGGAATTGTCACTCGGCAAAGCATGCCGATTGACATAGATTCATGGCACCATGTTGTGTCTGGGCTAAAGGCTGTGATCTGGGAAGAAATTTTTGTAACATTATGATATTATTTCTTTAATTTACTAGAAGATAAAATAATGTAACAATTTCTTAATATTCTCAATCTCTTGCAGAGTACATTTATAGTAGATGATTCACACAAGAATTATGTAATAAGGCTTGTAGGAAGGTGTCATCAAGGTTTTAACACTATTTTAACAAAATGTCACCTAGAAGATTCCAAAGGTAAAATAAACCCACACCCACCCCTTATCTACACTCACCTGATATCCCAAGAAGCATGGGATGCATTTATTGGCCACTGTGGAGATGAGAAGTTTCAGGTACGTTGTGGCTGATAATAAGTTTTTTGAGGATATGTGTATTCATCACTTTGATTGTCAATATTTAATTTATGAACTAGAAAATCAGTACTGAAAATAAGGAATGTGCATCAAAACCAACATACCCCTATCATAAAGCAAGGATGAGGTACGCTTCACTAGAAAAGAAAATGGTACATATTTTAAATTTAAAGTAATATTGTTAGATGCCAAGAAACAAAATCATAATTATCTTTCTATATTTATCTGTATATTGATGAGTCTAAAACCAAAGACACTTCCATCCTACGTCATGTTCTATGGAAGGAGGCACATGTGAATAAGGAAGGGAAGCTAGTAGTTGAAAACACACAAAAAGTATGGGAAATATGTGTAAGTATGAAACAATAAAAATATTTGTTTTAAATAGCTATTACATAAAAAAAATTAGTTATTTTCCTATATACAACGATCATAGGAATCAGCTACTCTTGTAGCAGATGCAGACCTATTATTGATGGATTTGAAGTATCCAAAATAATATGGTCATGTCAGAGGTGCGGGGTTTGGGGTGACACCCCGAGTATATTATGAGAAAAAAACAAACAGATGATAGAGATGAAAAAATGAAACAAATGAGAGAATGACTAGAAACTCTTGAAGAACAATTTCAATGACAAGGAGATTTGCCATCAACTTTTATGGGTAGGAAGCAAGGAGAAGACACTACTCAGGAACAACAAGCATGTGAGGATCCTGTCCCTCCCCCCACCAACATTGAGGCGAGCCATTCCCCTCAAAGAAATGTCTTATCCATGGTAATCAATATTCTAATAATTGTTCCCTTGAAATGTGAATCAGAAAAACACTGATACTTTTTTTATACTGATCTTCTACAGGGTGATAATGACTGTGATTTATATATGTCAACACCCACATATCCCCTTGTAGCGAGGGCTATGGTGTTCAACATCCCAGAGAAAAAGCTGCATAATAGACCACTTCCAAAAGATCCTCTGAAAGTGATGATTATTGTAGCTCATGATCCAAATGCAGAGCGACCTATTCCATTTGATGAAAATGATATTCATACGGTAGAAAAGGCTATTGGGAAATTTATTTCATGTCTGTAACAACATGTAAGAGTACATGTGGACAATGAGGTATATATTTCCATTTTTTTCAAGCTAAACCTTTAACAATTAATGAAAAAAGGATTTGAACCAATGAATTTTATTATAGATGGATAAAGGTAAGGGGGTGACAAGAAACGTCGGCTCAAAAGCATCTAAAGGATCGACCAACGAATCCCAAAGAGCTACTGAAAGCCGAATAAACCCACCTGTTCTCTATCCAGAATTACTAGCATAGAAGACTCATGTGGATATGAAGTTAAGAGATGGTAGTAGTCATGTAGTGGGTTTGGAAAAGAATATATATGGAGAGTAAATTCAAGATTTCGTTGCTACCAAAAATGTAAATGATATCCTTGAATACAGTTAGTTAGGCGTTACAATTGTAAATTTATATATGAGGTATGTTTTCATGAATTGATTTTCTAAAAGCTGATATAATGTGAAAATTATGACTAAATGCATTTTATATTATTGACAGACGCATATATGAAAAACAGTTGAAGGAATTTTCCCATGAACCAAAATTTCAGACTCGTTAGTCCTCACACCACGCTAACACAACTAACGAAATTAGAGCCATCAAAAAAGGATGAAATAGTGAATGACTTGCTGAAAACATTTGAAATCAAGATTACGGATGACATATTATTCCTAATACCAACCATGCAGGGGTAAAACTCTATGATTAAAGAATATCAATTATATTTTCACTTATTTTATTACTTATTCATTTTTGTGTTTTTAGGAAACATTGGATGCTAATAGCAGTGAACTTGGATGCTCCAAAGATTTATTTTCTGGATTCAATGTAATGATATCTAATAAACTAACCAGACATGATGGAGTTTGTGAATCTGTAAGACACTACATCCTACGTTTTAGGTCTAAACATCAAGTAATATAATTTATATTATCTTTTACTGGGGATTCTGTTATGATAGGACAATGTATCATTATCATCTAAAAAAAGGAATGAGGATAGGGGATAAGCATAAGGAAGCGAGCAAGTACTACGTCTGGGCAAATATTAGGGTATTTATAATAAAATTTCACTATCCAAACACATATAAACAAAAGCTACTTATTCTCCTAATGATAAAATTTTTTGTAGTGTCCAAAACAAACAAACTATAATTATTTCAGTTATTATGTTTGTAAATTTATGAAAGAGATCATTTTTCATTAACAAAATTGCATCCCTAAAGAGGTATTTTTAAAAGAAACTACTATTTAATTTAAATTATTTATTAATTCTTTATTTATATATTTTTCAAGACTACTATGACTGTCAAAAAGCCCCATTCACACAATAAAATATAGACTTGTTTATAAATGAGTGGGTTGTATACCTGATGGAAGATTGTACACAAATAACATGAAGATTTGACTTAGGGACGTGTATAATTGGCAGCCATTTTTGAGAGGGGTTAAGGGGATCAAAAGATGAAACATTATTTTATGTAATTGTTTGTAGGAAAATTGTAATTGTTATTAAATAAAACACCCTTTCTCCAATGAGTCATTTTCCCATTTTAACAGATGAAATGCACTAGCAACATTCAAGAATGATGAACCACTTTTCTTGGGGCATTGGATAAGAAAAACCAGTAAAATCTCCAAAATACCTTCATATCCAACCAAATACATTAGGATTGTGTTGATACTTTAGGAGAAATATCCATCGGTCATTTTTGATGTCTACGAGTCAACCCCACCTCAATCTGAGGCACAGTGTGACCAGTATCACTCAAAGTGTCTCTCTTTTATTTAAAATGGACATAATTTTAAGTGAAAACAACAAATGACGTACAAAAATCTGACAAAGAACATTCGTATTGTGTTGATACTCTATGGGAACTATCCATGGGTCATTTTTGAAATGTACAAGTCAACCTTTCCTCAATATGAGGCACGGTGTGGCCGGTATCACTCAAAGTGTCTCTCTTTTGTTTAAAATGGACAAAAGTTTAAGTGAAAACAACAAATGACATACAGAAATCTAACCAAACACATTCATATTGTTTTGATACTTTAGGGTAACAATCCATGGATAATTTGGGATGTGTACAAGTCAACCCTGACTCAATCTAAGGCATGGTGTGACTGGTATCACTCAAAGCCTCTCTTTTGTTTAAAATGGACATAATTTTAAGTGAAAACAACAACTGACATAATAAAATCCAACAAAACACATTAAGATTGTGTTGATACTTTATGATAACGATCCATGGGTCATTTCTGATGTGTACGAGTCAACCCCATCTCAATGAAAGGCACAATGTGGCTGGTATCACTGAAAGTGTCTCTCTTTTGTTCAAAATGAACAGAATTTTAAGTGAAAACAACAACGGACATACATAACTATGACAAAACACATTCAGATTGTGTTGATACTTTAGGAGAACGATACATGGGTCATTAGTGACGTGTAGAAGTCAACCTCAGCTCAATCCGAGGCACGGTGTGACCAGTATTACTCAAAGTGGCTCTCTTTTGTTTAAAATGGAAATAATTTTAACTTAAAACAACAACTGACGTATGGAAATCAGACCAAACACATTATAATTGTGTTGATACTTTAGTATAACAATCCATGGGTCATTTTTGACATGTATGCATCAACCCCGCCTTAATACGAGGTATAGTGTGTCCAATATCACTCAAAGTGTATCTCTTTTGTTTAAAATGGACGGAATTTTAAGTGAAAAGAACAACTGACATATGAAAATCTAACCAGACACATTAGGATTGTGTTGATACATTAGGATAAAGATAAATTGGTCATTTTTTGACATGTATGAGTTAACCCCGCCTAAATCCGAGTCACGGTGTGTCCGGTATCACTCAAAGTGTATCTTTTTTGTTTAAAATGGACATAATTTTTAGTGAAAACAAAAAATGACGTACAGAACTCGGAATAAATGAATTAGGATTGTGTTGATAGTTTAAGAGAATAATCCATTGGTAATTTTTGATGTGTATGAGTCAACCCCGCCTCAATCCGTGGCACGGTGTGGCCGGTATCACTCAAAGTGCCTCTCTTTTGTTTAAAATGGACAAAATTTTATGTGAAAACAACAACTGACATATAGAACTCTGAACAAACACATTTGGATTGTGTTGATACTTTAGGAGAAAGATACATGGGTAATTTGTGATGTTTATGAGTCAACCCTGCCTCAATCCGAGGAACAGTGTGGCCGGTATCACTCAATGTGTCTCTATTTTGTTTAAAATGGACAAAATTTTAAGTGAAAACAATAACTGACATACCGAACTCCAACCAAATGCATTAGTATTGTTTTTATACTTTAGTAGAATGATCCATATGTCATTTGTGAAATGTAAAATTCAACCCCTCCTCAATCATAGGCATAGTGAGGCCTGTAAGACTCAAAGTCTCTCTTTTGTTTAAAATGGACAGAATTTTAAGGGAAAACAAAAACTGACATACGGAAATCTGATCAAAGAATTCAGATTGTGTTGATACATTAGGGGAATGATCCATGGTTCATATGTGACATGTATGAGTCAACCTATCCTCATTACGAGGCATGGTGTAGCTGGTATCACTCAAAGTGTCTCTCTTTTGTTAAAATGGACACAATTTTAAGTGAAAACAACAATTGACGTACGAAACTTTGACCAAATGCATTCAGATTGTGTTGATACTTTAGGAGAACAATCCATGGGTCATTTGTGACGTGTAAGAGTCAACCATGCCTCAATACAAGGCATGGTGTGGCCGGTATCACTCAAAGTGTCTCTCTTTTGTATAAAATGGACATAATTTTAAGTGAAAAACAACAATTGTCGTACATAAATCCGACCAAAACGCATTCAGATTGTGTTGATACTTTAGGAGAATGATCTCGGGGTCATTTGTGACATGTAAGAGTCAACCCACCAACCCCCAGGATGGTACCCTCACCCCTCCTAGACACCACCCCACCACCTAGACACCCCCACCCCTAGACACCCCACCCACATGGATAGCCACCCCCACACCCTGGACACCACCCACCCCCTTGGACAACCCCACCAACCCCCAGGACACCACCAAATCCCTTTGACACCCCCAAACACTCAAGGACATCCACACCACTATGGACACCCCCACCCCCCTGGACACCCCCATGGACAACCCCCCACCACCCAAGACAACCCCCACCCCCTGGACACCCCCCAACCTCCTGGATGCCCCCCACCCCCGGGATGCCCCCCACCCCTCCTAGACACCACCCCACTACATGGACACCCCCACCACCCTGGGCACCCCCACCCCCATGGACAGCCACCCCAAGCCCTGGGACACCACCCCATCCCACTTGGACAGCCCCGCTAACCCCCTGGACCACCCCCACCCCTGGACACTACCCCACCCCCTGGACACCCCACCCCTCTAGACACCCCACCCCCAGGAAAGCCCCCCAACCCCCCTGGACACCACCCCACCTCCTCGACACCCCCACCCCCTGGACAACCACCAACCCCCTGTACAACACCCCCACCCCTCCTGGACACCACCCGACCACCTGGACACCCCCATCCCCTTGGACAGCCACCCCCACCCCCTAGACACCACCCCACCCCCTTGGACAACCCCACCAACCCACTGGACCGCCCCTCCCCACCCACCTGGACACCACCCCACCCCCTAGACACCCCCCACCCCTCTAGATACCCCACCCCCTGGAAGCCCCCCAACCCACTGGACACCACACCACCCCCCCTAAACACCCCCATGGATAGCCCCCCTAAGCCTGGACAACCCCAACCCATAGACACCCCCACCCCCTGGACACCCACCAACCCCCTGGACAGCACCCCACCCCTCCTAGACACCACCCCATCACCTGGAAACCCCCACCCCTAGACACCCCACCCCCTTGGATAGACACCCCAGCCCTGGACACCATCCCACCCTTCATGGATAGCCCCACAAACCCCCTGGACCACCCCCACCCCCTGGACACTACCCCCTAGACACCCCCACATACAACACCCTGGATAGACCCCACCCCCCCGGGACACCCCCACCCCCCGGACACCCACCAACCCCCTGGATGACACCCCCCTCCTAAACACCACCCCACCACCTGGACAACCCCACCCCCTAGACACCCCACCCCTTGGACAACCACCCCCACCCCCGGACAACCCCACCCCCTTGGATAACCACACCCACCACTGGACACCCCACCCCTCTAGACACCCCCACCCCCTGGAAAGACCCCAACCCCCTAAACACCGCCCACCCCCTCGGACACCCCCATGTATAGCCCCCCGCCCCCTGGGACACCCCCATCCCCTGGACACCCCACCACCCCCCTGGACAACACCCCCACCCCTCCTAGACACCACCCCGCCACCTAGACACCCCCACCCCCCTTGGACAACCACCCCCACCCCCTCGACACCACCCCACCCCCTTGGACAGCCCCACCACCCCTGGACTGCCCCCACCCCCTTGGAAACAACCCCACCCTTAGGAAACCCCACCCCTAGAAAGCCTCCCCAACACCCTGGACACCACCCCACCCCCTAGACACCCCCAATGGATACCCCCCCCCCCCCCCACACACACCCTGGACAACCCCCACCCCCTTGGACACCCCATCACCCCCCCTGGATGGCATTCCACCCCTAGACGCCCCCAACCATCCTCAAAACCACCCCACCCACCTTGACACCCCCACCCCCTGGACAACCCCACCCCCATGGAAATCTCCCACCACCCCCTAGACACCACCCCACCCCTTTGGACAACCCTATCCCCCTAGACACCCCCAGACACCCCCACACCCTAGACACCCCTACCCCCCTTGGACAACCACCCCAAACCCCTGAACAACCCCCTAACCTCGGAAATTCTAAATTGAATTCTTTATGTATTTAATTAACTTATGAATTATGTGTTAATGGTGTATAGGTATACTTGTTGTATGTGTATACTTTCTATAATTACCTTATGAATTATGTATTAATTTAGTATGGGTATACTTATTGATATGCTATTTTTTTGCAGGTCCAGTTTGGGTGTGCTACTGCAGAATTTTATATTATAGCAGTCAGGGCATTTATCAGCACTGATAAAGGGAGCCTTTATCAGTCCTAAAAAGGCACTGATAAAGAATCTATTTATCAGCACTTTTTAGTGCTAATAAATGTATCCGTTATCAATGCCTTTTTAGCATTGATAAAGGATCCCTTTATCAGTTCTCTTTTAGCACTAACAAAGTCTAAGTTTATCAGTGCTATAAAAGCACTAATAAAGGGGACCCCCTTTATCATCACTGAGCTTTATAGTTCTTTTTATCACTGTTAAAGCCCATTTTGAGCACTGATAATGCCCGTTTTTGTAGTAATTAATTCATAGGTTACTAAAAAACTTTGCATTCGAATATAATAACATTAGTGTAAAGTGAAAATATTTACATTGAATAATAATATAATCATCATGTTTTGATGGGGAGTGATAGAGGACATGGTCGTTAGAATGTTAACCATCTCAAAGCGGTAAATCATGTGATTGGTTAAAAGATAATTGAATTATCAGAAATAAAACTAATGGATAATTATTTTGTTATAAAATATTTTTTCTAGAATTGATGGCTTCCTTTAGTATCTATATAAGCACTTGAGAAATTAAACTTCCTTGATTACTTTCCATGTCATAAGAATAATATCATCCTTTAGTTGTGCTATGATTTATTTTCACTACATTCCTTATACCTAGAAATGAACATTAAAGATGAATTTCTAATGCCTATAGAATATGAATAAACTTCATCAGATCAAAGATCTCAAAAATGTATAATTATCTATTCCTCTTATCTTTATAGATTAATCAAATCCAAAAAGGTTAAGATAAGATAAGATAATTTTCTAAAAATAATAAACCATTATATGTTAAAAAAACTTTAATCTCCAAAATTAAAATGTAAAACTAAAATTTCAACATAGATCATTTTTCAAATTACTATCGTTATTTAAAGAAAAAATATTCTATATTAAGACCCCAAATTCAAAAGGATTTGTTCATATAGTCTTCCAAATAACATCGATAACTCTTAATGTCCTATATAAAAAATTTAATTCCCCATATCACATAATGTTAAAGTTATTCTAGAAATTTCCATAAATAACGTGGATCACCATAAGTCCACAATAAAAGCATATTTGACTCCATAATAAAAGTCAACATTTATTCCTCAAAATATTATATTTACCAAAATCTTATTGGATTCCAAAAATTGTGAATGTCTTTCGAAATAACATTAATTAATTAATCAATGTATCATTTTCTAAACCCAAAGTTGTATATTTGATAAAAAAAATGTCCATAAAATAAAAATAACCTTTATCCATTATATGTTTTAAATAAAAATAAGACATGATAACCAGGACTTCACCTAGGTTAGTCGTAGGCACTAAACCTTTTTCACCCTTAGTTTGTGGGTTCAAACACCACAGCCATGAAAAACAAGGAAGGATGTCACCCAGCATGTGGCTTTTCCTTTTTATAAAACCATATAACTTCAAAAATAAATATGATATACATCCTTGAAATAAAGTAAATAACTAAACATCCTTTTATATAGGATTTTCCATACAACCTCAATACACAAATACATCGTACATTTATTTCCACATAGGTCCTTCCATGGTATAGAGTTTTTCTTATAGGATTGGGAATTAACTCAGTTAATTCCCATGTCCCTTAAATTTAAGTAAAATAACTACAAATGGATTATTAGGAATAGTTTTATTTCCTTTAATTGTACTCTTCATTTTCACAAATAATTCTCTTCTTTATGTCATTATTTTCCACACATAAATAATTTATTTGTTTCTTTAAGACACTTTCTTGGGTGTCTCCTTCCACATTTATTTCATGATAGAAATTTAGATTTGTTTTCTCCATGGTCTCCACCACTAGAGCTATTATAAAAATCCATTCTTCTCTTCTTTGGTGGGTTCAGGTGTTTGTTAAGGTATATGTTATTAATAATATTTCAAGAAAACTGATTAGGTATAAACACTATATATTTCACTCATATCAATATAAAATTTGGTTTCTAATCACCACCTACTTGTTCATCATGTTCAATGTTAACACGAATCCTTTGGGTTCCATCCACTGGATAAAACTAGAAATAATAGTGTGAGTAACAATAGTTATATTGATAAAAATGTATAATAATTTATAGAATATCATAACACATTATTCTCAAATAAAACACATTAGTCTTAACATATTTTATTCATTTTCATTATATATTCAAATCCTTAATAATGTTTGTAAAGTTAATGTAAATTATCCTAAGCATATCCCCCGAGAGTGTCCAACCATGTGCATATTAAGGCCCGTTGTTGTGTACCAGCTTACCCCATGTTAGGCTCAGGACACCTTGTTATAGTTTTTACCCCTAGGTACATATGTCACAGAACCATGTCCACTTATAGTATCCAAGCAAGGATTTGTTTCTTGGAAGACCCACATAATCTATACCTTACCAAAATTCTAGGTTTGTTTTCTATACTTATCCTCAAGTGCTATATTTGGACTATGTTCTCTAATTTTCCAATTCTACTTTCTAAGGTTGATGATAAACTTCCTTTGATAACAAATATAACTCTTTAACCCCAGTAGCATGGAGCCAGTGAATTATTTTATTACATTGGCATGATTACAAGGAATTAAATCCCAAAGGACCGGTCAATTTAGTAATCTTAGAAGACCAGATTACATTCATGATACCCATACATAAGTAAAACATGATACAATATACAATTAAATAAACCATATACTTGAAATATTATTCAATGTTTTCTTCTTCAAAACCTATATAAAGGAATCATACTAAAGGGGTGAGCTCAGATTCTTAGCAAGGGTAAGTAATATAATAGAAGATATCATAAACAATAAGGCAATGTGAATAACTTATGCCACTAAAACAAAATCATGAGCATAATATAGCCGAAATAAAAACTGAATGAAAAATTACATATAAATGATCATAGAAGAATAAAATACAACCATAGATATTCTAATAGTATTATAATCACATGGAATAACATTTAATAGTATCATAATGAAGGAATTCACAATTCGGGACACTGTAATAATACGGTCAAGGCCTCGCATCCAGACCATACATAAACGGATAAAAAACCAAACTAGTTTGTCTAATGAGACCTACTGATGAACTGATGAGCTATAGTGGGCCCCACTTGAAACTTACTATATCTGATTAATTACTTATATGAAAGGGTAAAATATAAACTACATAAACATTCATATTGAAAAACTAGCATACGAAATGTGAATACTTCAACCATAATCTATGAATGGTATCAAATGACACATCCATATTCAAAATAATCATAAAAACATAAAAAAAATATTTTATATGATACCATAGGAGATAAATCTCAATAAAGTACATGATTCATCAAAGGAATTTGACAAATATGGAGGTACCCTTTATAAATCCTCAAGTAAATTAATCTTTAAACATTGAAAAGTGTATCATACCACTTTGAAACATTCAAAGAGTAATTCCATATAATATAATTAGAATAATGAGACTCATAATATGATATATAAAAGGTAATTACATACACCAAACACATAAGGAATAAGTGGTGAACAAAGAATATATCTCACAAAAGTAAAAGAGAGATGAGAAAAACCCTTTTTTACTTTGGAAAGAAGAGTTCTTTTAGAAAATTATTTGTATTTGTCATAAAATTAGATTGTAAAAATGAATATCCTAGAAAATAAAATTTAAGGACATTGAAATTATATTATAGGCCTGAATTATGTCCCACTAAATTTAAATCATGTAAAAAGTGTTTATAAGAATATTTAGAAAAAAAAACATTTTAGTGTGGTTTAAGGAAAATATTAAAGATATTTTAAAGTGGAAAGACATGTTTTTTTCCTAAAACCAAAAAAGAACCAAGATAGGTTTTCATGATAAAATTCATGTTTTTATAAAAATAATTATGGCTTAAAACATATTATATGGTTCACTTTAAAATGTATAATAATTTGAGGAGTTCCCTTGAATCGAGCTTGTTTATCGGGAAGAATTGACAAGGGAACCATATTAAAACATGTATTATCCCATAAAAAGATGAAATGATATTTATATATGAGTTTTTAATATATAAACATAATATAGAATAATTATATAAAAATAATGAATAATTACATCGGGGTAAAGAGAGATATAGCGCAACCTGATTGAAAAATGAAGGTTCAGGAAGGAATCCTTACAACTTTGTAATCAATCGAATCATATGTACAAAAATTCATAATCATAAAATGAATAATAAAATACACTAAATATAAATAGATTCATGATATTATATATATTAAAATTCATTATACATACACCACATATAATAAATAAGTGGCGGATAATGGAAATCTCATGAAAATAAAAGTGATACGAGAAACCCCTTACCTTATGTCTGAATGTGTTATGAACTTGATCTTAATGTCATGGATAATAAGATTAAATAAATTAATTAATTAATAAACTTATATACATGTATTTAATTTATTATAATTTTATTAAGTTCATTTATGGTCTTTTTTATGAATTATAAGATACAATTTTATCCCTTAGGATCGTTCATTTCCTTTGTTTTCATGATTAGTTTACTTGCATACATTTAATGAAGTTCATTTGAAATGGGTATAATTCTCCATAATTGGAATTATATTAAATTAATTAACATTAATATGTGTGAATTGTTATATATGTTATTTTGTTATATGGTATGAGGATGAATCATTATATAAAATTTTAGTGATAATTTCTTAGACTATTTTGGCATTTTTTTCAATTATCACACACTAGTCTTGTTTAAATAATTAATACCATGTATATATAAGAGTTCCATAATAATAAATAAGATTTAGTACATATATTATGATTTTTTTCTACCATAAAAATTGTCTCATGACCATTCTTGAAAGATAAATTGAAGAATGAAAATCTATCGTCCCCGAAGGATATAAATCGGGACCTCACAAAAGATGATTTAGTTTTTAAAATAAAAGAGAGGGAAAGGATTTTCGTAAAGAATATTACATTAAAATTATACCATTTCAGTATATATATTATAATAGAGTTATTATTCTCATTTTTATATAGTATTTCAAGAGATAATAATAAATGGAAAATGAATTTGAAAGGAAATTAAAATAAAAAGAAAGTGGATTTACCTCTTGAATTCTTCTCTTTGAGAACCTCCTTAAGGCACCATGGTTTGTTCTTCTTTTATGGGTTACTAGAAGCTAATGGAAGTGGGGGATAGAATTTTTAAGTTGATTTGAGAAGAATTTGTACAAGATTAAAGGCTTATAGGTGTGAGGAGAATTGCTAGTGAGAGGTGGTATTTATAGTGGATGAGAGGGGTGATTTTTGAATATTTAATTCATTTGTTTATTATTTTGGCTCAAGACTCGGAATAGTTTTAGAATTATAATAAAATTTATTAAAATAATTAACTTAAGTTCTTGATTATGGTCATTACATAATTCATGACTCAATTAATAGTGTATTTAACTAATAATGTATATATACCATAAATTATCGTATCTTACTATTCACCAAACAATTCAAGTATTTTAGAAAAATCCTAAAGAAAAACATAACAATTTTTTGATGTATATAATTAATAAATGAACTCAAATGTATGAAAATAATTTTTTAATAATGATAATATTAAAATATTAATTAAAATCATCATTTTCTTTAAAAAAAGAGATTTTAAAATTATAACTGATTTTATAACACTTGAAAATTAACTAAGGTCTCATATAATTATCCCATTATAATAAGAGAAAAAATATTAAAATATTAATTTATATTATGAAAATATTTTTTTTAAATTTTAAATTATTAAATTAAATATATAATTTTAATTAAATATCTACTATATACAAAAATACCAACACTTAATTAATAATTTTGAAATATTTATTTACTTATTCTATGATATAATTATATCATACCTTCACTTATAAGATACAAAAATTTTATTTATACTTTCATGGGTGATGTTACTATTTATTTGTCCAGTTTACTATTTATAAGGGTCATATTACTATTCATAAGGGTAACATTACTATTCAAAAGGGTCAAGTTACTATTCCCAAAAAAATTAAGTTGATCATATCGAAATCTAAATATCTGAATGATTTCAACCATGTATATCGATTTTTAAAATTCAAATAACATAAGTGAAAAAATTATTTCTAATGGATAGGTCATAACTATATTGTTTAGATAATTATATTAACAATGTGTTGTTTCACACATACATAGTGTTTTGTGTATTAAATTATATATTAAATTTATTTGTAAATATTTAGGGTGTTACAAGTCTAGTTAATATAATATCCTTCAAGATTAGTATTATCCATAAAGATATAAATTTAGATATATTTTTTTATTATTTGAGAAAACTAGATCATAGTAAAAAGAAATTTTCAAAATTCCCTGACACAAAATTGATGTCCCATAAAAGAAGAAAGAGGGACATGAATTAAGTTCGTAGTTAAAAATTTCTATTTAAAATATATAAAACCCAAATCCCCTCATTTTATAAAAAATACCATTTAAATAAAATTATTGAATTATATAATTTGTTTATTCAAAAAGTTTCTAAAAATAATGTTTACGGCTTAGCTAAAACAAGTTTAATACCATTTTATCTTTTGAAACAATTTTACTAAAATAAAAAATTATATAAAACCAAAATTAAAGTAAATTATTAGAATAATGTTTTGTTATATAGTTTGGAAAACAATTTTTTTGAAAACATAATAATAAAAAGATAATAACACTTCATATATAAATAAGGGGTTCAATCTAAAGTCGATACCTAATCCCCTATACTAAGATATCACCCAATACTAAGTATTTTATTATAAAATAAATTGATCCATAACCCGGATTGGATTTTATAATTTCATACAAGGATATTCAGGATTCACCGAGCCTCATCCATGGTTCTATGCAGGATAAATAAATTCAAGGTCACACACAACCTCTTCCACATTTATATGTGGGAGTAAAAATGAAAATATTATAAAGATAGTGTGTTGCACTATCCAGTTCATTACAAGAGTTGAACTAAAGCATAAAATAAATAGAAGGCACACATATATCAAAAGTAAATAAATAAGGTATAAGAAAGAAAGAATTTAGTACAATAGATCATGTTGTGCTATTTTCCTATAGATTATTATTATCTAATCATTGTCTTATTTTATTTGGAATGGGTGCACAAAGACATAATTTATTCTCAAATACTTTGTTGAGGTTTAAGTGAGAAAAAAATGTTTCATATATTCAAAAAAATAGATTAAACATTATTCATTTTCATTCTGGAAAATTCCAATTTCTCTATGTTTATTCGAGTATACGAGTCTTGTATTTTACACCATGCATCTTATGTCATTTAATGTATTTATTAAAAAAACTAGCCCTTGAGAAATCATCATGAATATCCTTGTATTTTGGAATAAAAATATGGTTCATTAAATGCTTCCAATTACATTTAATATTTAATTGAAAATTATTTGTATTAGTATATTTAATGATATAATAATATAATACTTAGCTTTTAGATATAGTAGATTAATGTTTACCATGTTAGTATCTACAGTGATGGAAACTTTTAAATGTGTAACATTATTATGTACAGTTTCTTAAATATTAATATTTATTATTTAGATATTTTTATAGGTCATACAAGTGATCACTTATTATTGTAGTCAATCATATGAACTTACAATCGATCATTATTTACTTACAGTCACTCCCATACTTTGTTGATTTTGAAATTGATCGGTCATAGTCACCTCATTTATTTATTCAATAACACTTTTACTTTGTGATATAACTAATAGTTTCATGGATACTTATATTTCATGATTAAGATGTGTCATGTGGCCAATCTCATTCCTTTTAAACTTTGACCATGATAGTCAATTGGTTTCTTTTTTATAAATTCCCATGGTTGATCTGGTGTTCATGTGGTCGATCAAATATACCTTGTGGTCGATTAAAGAATTATCCAAATATTTATAATTTTATAGAAACTAAAGTTACATTCATAAGATACCAAAAAATTATAATTAATATTTTCATGATTTGTGATTATGAAAATAAATAATTTCCGGACTAAGACAATAAATAAAACATGGAAATTGTACCTGTAAATAGTATTGAAAATAGTATCCATGGAAATAATTTAGAAACAGTACCCATAAAATAAATACGAATCACAATTACACTCATAAAGAGTACCCATATATAAAACCTTTTCAATAACTATTATAATAATTTATAAATAATGGTTGACATGATTAAAACCATATACCTATTTGATGCCAATCTCTTTCTCAAACTAACTATGTCAGGGGAGATAATTATTTTTGGAAGTACTATTTAAGAACTAACATAGTTTTATAAGAGTACTAATGGTTGAGTTCTTACAACGTAACCCATAAACACCACATAAAAACAATACCCACAACCAATTCCCTCAAAAAATACCCACAAATGACACAAACTTACAGTACTGATGAATAATACTCACTAAAAGTACTAACTATGTCTGTAAATAGAACTCAAAAATAGTGTTTGGAATAAAAATTTATAAAAGAAAATTTCACACTAATGGATCCTCACTTACTATGAAAACATCCTCTCAACTCTTATGTATTTTTCACTTTCTTCCTTTGGTTATCAGCATATCCTCCTTCTATTTTTTATATTCTTTACTCATTGATTATAATCTATGGATTTTATCATTTGATTATCACTTTGTTCTATTTTTGATCATATTTTGTAGCTACCTTTTCCCCATATTCTTCTTGTTTTGGTTGGTTTTTCATAAGATGAATCACCTTCATATGAGATCATCTTGTTTTTATTTATTTGATGTTCAAGATTCAAGAGGTAATACTATATCTTAATTATTATATATCCCATTATCATGTTCCCCTTGTGGTTCTAATGGTGGTATGTCTATCCCTGAGAGGTGATGTATTGTTCACAATTTCCTAGTGGTGACCAGAATCTTCAGCAAGATCCCCTGGTGAAGGTTTGGTGGGTTCATTAGCATCTAAAGAAGAATTATTTATTTATTTTTTTGGTCTTTGTTTCTTATAATTCATGATATTTTTATTGATTTCGATTTCTTATCTAGGTGGTTGTGTTTTTTGTCTCTCCATGTATGAATTATTTCCCCCTTACTATTCCACTATATTTTATAGCTACCACGGATTCTCCCATTGTTCTCCCTCACATGCTTCTTTTTTTCTATATCTTCAATATTATTATAGGGAATTAATGAGACATGATTTATCAAATGCATTCCTATCATAGAGGTAGTGTATTTCATATGCGATGTAAACTTTTTGAAGAGGTGACTCTATATAGTGGTGTGATGGGGAAATATGTGTAGGTAAGTTCTAATGTAGTGTTCACTTTAGGGGATGACTTCTAGAAAATTCTTCTCTAGTGTTGGGGTTTTACATTTGGTGATGGTGAGATGATGATCCCCAGTGGTGTTGTGAGTTCAATGAGATTAGTAATAATGAGAACCTATATAAGGAAACATATAGTTCATAGGCTATGAATCAAATGGTCACAAAAAACACAAGGCTTAAGTCATGACTTTGGTCCTGATTCATTTATTCATTGTGCATTGAGCACCCCACCCTCCTCCTTCCTGATTTTTCTTTTCCTAACAAGCTTATTTTTTTCACAGGGCTAGTCTCTGTTTATTAATTTGTTTAGGTTGGTTGTTCTATATAATTTTTGTAGTGTTGTTTTTGGTTGGAAAACCCCAAAAATCCTATTGTACATGTTCCCACTCAACTTATAAAAGATGTTTTTATTATAAAAATCCAAAACAATAATATTAGAAGAAAACTATTTTTGTAATAAATTCCAAAAAATGAAATTGAATTACTATTACAACAACATGAAAATTATATATATTAGGATACAAACCCAAATAATCATTAGTGTTGATCAAAATATCTATATAACTGAGTTGTGGGGGATAAAAATGTTATTATAATCATTTTTAAGTAAAAAAATTAGTTTTATAAAGGTGACAATAGTTAGATTCTTTGTAACCTGATATAAAAAAGGAACAATTCACTTATTAAAATAATATTTATATTAATGTAATTAATATTTTGATAAAACTTATTTGATATCTATTGTCCCATAATGATTTTTCATGTGTGAATTTTCACAATATTGTTTCTCAATTTGGTATATTTTTTTTTGTGTTGATATCTATGGATACTCATGGAATTAGGTTTCATGTTACTTTCTTATTAATATATTATTTTTTCATTTTTATATCATTATTTTCAAGAAAAAAGAGTTAAAACATTCTATGTGAAGGTAAGTAGACATAAATTGATTGTTTCAACAATAATATGGGTTATACAAATTATATTGAAATTATTTGGATTAAACATAAGAGATAAATAATATTCCCAAAAAATATAAAGCTATTAGAATATTATTCACTTATTTTTAGTGTTATAAACCATAGAAGAACCAATAATGAATTATTATAGAAATAAAAGAAAATGAGAAAGAGAGAAAAAATATTGGGGACCTACATGGTTCAAGAGAAATATTTACATTCATGAAGGGGTAAATGTTCTTTCACTATATATAATAGATCCAATTATGGATAAAATAAGAAACCAAATAACTACCTTAGAAAATGACCTCACAAATAATTACATAGATATTATACCTTTCCTTTTTATAGTAACCTGATTCATATATTGGTCCATGATACTACAGTACCTCACATTAGTATGGTCTATACTGCTATATTTACATACATTGGTGAATTTAGTCAAACATTCTAGAGTGTTTTGGCATCTAATAGTGGTCCAATGATGAATGAAATCAAAATGGAATTTTTTATTGGCCTATAATATTTGGACATGATCCATCAAATAAATTAGGCTCTATGATTCTAATGATCTCACACTTAGAGACTAATACAACAACTAAAAATCCTCTAATGGTCCCATAATGTGTTTCATAGTCCACCACTCAAGTTTTTTTCATCATTAAAGATTGAAATAGGTATAATAGTTTCTACATACCATCTTATTCCTTAATAAATCATCTAGATAATTAGTTCCTCAAATATTCTATAATATTTGATTCCAATCATGTATCATGATTTTAATAAAGCATTACTTTAGCTACATAGGATTTATCTTAGCATGAAATACTAGGTTGATCATATGATTCATTTCACTAAAAATATCATATTATAATGCATTTATTCTCAATTTAACTCTAAAACATTTAATAATTTCATTAGCTAAACCATGGGCTTCCCAACTTATGTTAAAAAATATACTTTTCCTTCATTGTAGATAATTTCACCACCTTTTTTAATTTAGAAAACAATTATACCAGTTCCTCCACAAGTAAACTCACAACATTTAGTAATTATATGGCTATATAAATCACCTCCAAATTTACTATACACACCCTCCCATGGAGAATTTACTTTTCCAAAATAGAGGGATACCTCCTTTAAT
Source organism: Viscum album (assembly GCA_963277665.1). Lineage (NCBI taxonomy): Eukaryota > Viridiplantae > Streptophyta > Magnoliopsida > Santalales > Viscaceae > Viscum > Viscum album. The sequence continues at coordinate 1,927,291,330 of OY728150.1, read as the reverse complement.
TTATTAAAATACCTAATTATCCACTTAATTCCTTTCCAATGTTGTTTTCCTAGTTTAGAAATATACCATATCATAAATCCTACTATTTATGAAAAATATTTGTAGTGATAAACCATGAAATACATCGAGATTTTTATTTTTGGGGAATAAAGAACCTGCACCATATAATCAACCCCTTACCACATTTTTAGTTATTTCCCTATGGAAAACATAAAAATATATTTCTCAAGGAATATAAATTAAATTTTACTCCAACATAAAAAATAAAAAACTTTAAATTAGACCTAGTCTAATAAAATATCAAGGTTCCAACTATATGATCACTCTTAATATTTATTGATATAATCTTTTTAACTTCTATATAATCATTTATCTTAAACTACTCAACCAATTAAACTTTTTATTTCATCAATCCTTTTATTGAAATATACTTAAAAATAATATAATCCATTTATAGAATAAATATGACATATATCTTACCAAACTACTTTAAGTAGAATGATTGGTTCATGACACACTATTTGTATTCATTTTTACTCATAAATGTTTCAATTTTTTTCAACAAGGGTTCCTTATTTAACCTAAAAAAACTATTTTTGAATTTTAACACCATTAATTTATTTACTAACACTATAACTCTGTTAATATTCCCCTTATATATGTATTCAAAATATTTTTTGAGGAAAATATTCTCCACATCAATATATTAAAATTTGTAAAACTCCAATGAAATAATGCAAAGAACTACCTAGATGGTGGTGAATTTCACAACAAGAGATTAACTCTTGATGATATCTACACCATCCATTATTTAAAATTCGTTCACTATATGAATTTACTTATATATAATTATACCATCATGTTATTCCTTGACTCTACATACTCATTTATTATGTAATGATTTATTTCTTTATGGAAATGTTGTCATCTCCAAAATCTCGCTAACATGAAATAGGGTGATTTGATCCTTTATTTACAACTCCCAATTATTTAGATCCTTTATCATTATTAGTTATTTAAAACATTATAAATCTCCACTATTAGTAAATTTATAATATTTTTAGGATGATGAATACCTATAAACATGTCTTCTCACCTTGGTTGTCACCTAAACTCTACCTAAGGAGTTTGGTTCATCGGTTCTTTTATCACATTAACATGAATTAATTCAAACAAAACTTGATCAAGGAACCCTAATTTTTCACTCTCACTATTAAATTCATCCATATTTATGTATTTTTAAATGATTTATTCGTTAAATATATCATTTTGGCCTCTGATTGTATTTATTTTATCGACATCCTAGAGGTGATAACCAAATTCCTCACACTATATCCAATGAATAATTTTTTTGACTTAGCATGATGCTTTTCCATTACATAAAAATCTATATTTACATACCAAAATAACAAAATACTTGTAAATTATGTAGTTATACTTTGTTTTCTTAACTAGATATCCTCAATAAGTAACTCTTCCATTTGAAAAAAACTCATATTAATATGATATACTATCATATTTATTACATTTACATAAAAAGTTTTGTTTATCCTTGTGTATTGCCTCATGATCCTAGAATATTCATTTAAATTATTATTTATTTACATATAAAAATCATATTGGTTTTGGTGTATGTTGAAGTATTTTATACCATGAAATTAAATTATTTACACAAAATTACCTACAATCATTACTATCATACTCCCATAAACTATTAGATCTAAATATTTCCATAATTTATCATTATCCACTAGAGTATTCCACTTCTGAAACTTAATAAACATATCAACATTAAAAAAAAAAATTAAAACCATACCTTCCTTACTGGGTCATTAATAAATGTCACATAATATAGAGACACTCTAAGGGAATATATTAGCTTGTATACCCATAAATTATTGTAAACAGGTTCAAAATTTTAAACCATTAACATCATACCAAATTTTAAAAAATATATTGTTTTTTATTTCAAAATATAATCATAAAAATTGGAAAACATTCACCGATTTAAACTTTAGTTCAATTTGATTCATAGTTAATACCTTTATACTCTTCCAACACATATACCCAATTATACAATTCCACAGTTGTGAATCCAAAATGAATTTTTCTATTGAAATTATGTCCATGAGATTTTACATTATATTGAGTAATGTTCCATTATTCACCCCATGAGCTACAACCGTATCCCCCTTGGTAAATTTATAAGTAACACTAGTGAATATAGTTCTCAATCCAACTTATTCAAGGTATATAATAAATATAAGATCTATAATCAACCTAAGGATATGCCATACATTATTTACAATATGATAACCACCAAAATTTATTTTGATTTATATACCATTTTTTCTTATAATATATTATTGTTTTTCATAAGTAAGATATACCTTGACAATATTACCAAGAAAATAATAATTTATAAAATATTTATTTGATATAGATTTAAATTATTCTTAAAAGTAAAAAATATATGAATCCATGGGATAATAAATAATTAATAATAATATATTATGACTTCATTTAATTTATATGTTTACTAATTTTTTTAGCTTCCTTCTATTTATCCTTGAATTAATTTTTAACACACCCCTTACTCCCCTAGTTCTAAAAAGTAAGAATGGGGAAAATTTTCCTTTCATCGACTCTTTCCTATTGATTTAGTTCTTTTTATTTGATTTAAAATTGCATAGATCTACCTCTTCCTTCATCTTATAGAGAAGAAACATATAATATTCCAAAATATATTCATTGAATATACTCAATGAGGATTATATCTCTCATATCAATCAACTTTAATGTTTTATTTTCTAAATATGTTATTACAACTAATAAACTAGTTTCCCAATTATTAGGTAATGAAGAAAACAATTCCTATAACACCTCATCCCAAATTTCCTAAATGACACCTGAGAATGTGGTGCCACATGACCTCTGGTAAGTTTCTCCATATTCCAGAGGCATCTAACTATTATGAGGACCTAAAATAGTCATATAGGGACTACACTTTCATAAATTAAGCATGTGGTTTATCCTTTAAGCTAACAAAACTTTGGTGTAACCCATCCGTATAATGGAAAAATCCAAAACATGTAGCAAGAAAACCTAGAGCCAAAGGCCACACCAAAATATTGATTATAAAGTAGTAAAATAGTCAATATAATGCCTCCACCAAAACTGAGAATCTATAATAAAATATTAAAATTATTCATATAATACACACTAAAATGTATAAAAAACTTTATCTCTATGGATGATACATGTGTAGTATAATAATTGTAGATTAATTATAAAATGGTTTACAACCCAACTCACATGATCAGCTCCATTATAATACTAAACCTTAACAAATATACTCATCCTGATCCATGCATCCAGATCTAAGATAATACTTGAACTTGAAATGAAACATTAAGATCAACCCATGTATATTGATACCAATGTTATGTATATTGGTACAAACAAGTCTAATAAACCAGTACAATTCCACAACTATCCATGAAATGATGAGTTTTTATGATAAATTTGATGCACTTGAAAATCTTAGGAGACTATGAAGTTTGATGATCAATGATACTCACTCACATAGAAATAGAACAAAACACGCACATGAAATTCATACCTTTTCCTGCATGGAAAAAATATGCACAAAACCAAATGACTCACATTTAAGATACCCAAAATAGACCGAGAATCACTTTCCTATGATCAATAACATGTATACCACCATGAAAAAATGAGTTATTCCATAACATTATCTTATCAAACACAATAAAAAATTAGTCCCACAATATCCAAAAAATTATCTTCAAAGAATCCCTTATGGTCCAATACTCATATCATTACTAAATCATAACCAAGATCCTAAAATATCAAGTTATAAAGAATATAAAAAATTTCTAATCAAATAGGCACACACCATCAAATCGCATGTAACAAAATTACTAGATCAAATAATAGGAAAAATGGAATTACACCTCATAGTAAGAAATAAAAATATAGACACTCATGACATAACCCATCTTATCTTACCAACCCTTTCTAGGGATATATGTAAAATTTACTATATTAAACCACTGGCTAGATCCCATATATTTAGTGTTGTCATATAGGTTGGTTCCGACTTCATGAAGGTATAACTATATGACTACACATTTATGTCTCAAATCATACATCAAGAAACATAAAAAATAAACAAAGTGTTTTCCATGATCATGGTATTACCTTAGGTGGGTCCTTAAAAGTATTTTGGACAACTTTATCCAATTAATCCCATTATTACCACTTGAGGGTCATCCAATATCCCACATAGAGCCTCGTTATCCATCACTCTATTTCTAGATTCTAACGGGGAAGAGAAAAATCTAAAGGGATATGTATCCTGATTGAGTAAAAAATATACACGACCTCACAACCAAGAACCAAACTGCTCCACAAGTTAATCATTAACCCCTATGGTTATCTAAGACATCACTTCATAGTGGAATACATACACCACCATGAGGTCGGTCACACAAAAATATACTAACTCTCAAGCTACATGGCTAATCACATTATCTCACAAAAAAGTAATATTATATATCAATAGAGAGGGAAACTCACCATACTCTTATTAAATTAACAAGGATTTAACACACTTCTTCTATCCCATATCTAGATCCATTCCAATTATTTTCATTCCAGAAGAACAATATATCACAAACTCAGACTATGCCATCAATCTAGAACACTGGTAATAGCTCTCATCTTAATCATTGAGCCAAATATTAAGGGTCTCCAACAAGAAACTATGGAGTCCATATAACTTATCAAGATATTCAATGAATTCCCAAGGAAAATTATGAACAGAATCCCTATCACTTAGTCAATATTAATGGCTCACACCCACACCAATGGTATCCAAATATTTCTATAGACCTAGTCCAAATGTAAATATGGAAAGTATCTCAATCCAGTCTAGCTATACCATCACCCAAGGAAAGGTTTCTCCTATACCTTCTATGCTATCATGCATCATCATAGAATGGAAGAAAAAAAAATAAATAAATCAAAATCAAGAAGTGAAATCATAATCATACAATCTTTGTAAAGAATGTAATCCTCCATATATGGTTAAACATATAAAAAATTGTTCCAAAATAACCTATCCTATATTTTATTTAATAACATGTCAAAAACCTCAGTTTAAGTCATTTTAAAAAGGAACCCCATTCAAAATTTATTCATAATAGATCCTAGAAAAAAAATCAAGGAAACTCCCCTTTAATAACCCTTCATTTTCTTTAAATATCGATCTCAGAACCATCTATTTAAATTAATATTTTTTAATTTCATTTTATACCAACAATACCTTTTAAATAACCTTTAATAAGGAACACCACTTAACTTTAAAAATCTAAATCACACACCAAATAATCCAAAAAGAGGTCTACCAACACTCATTTGACCAATGTTCTTCCAATGAGATATTTATCAGGCTATACGATCATTGTAGACTTTTAGTGAAATGTGTGCCCATCCTGATTTACAAGTTGATATTGAAAGGACTAACCATGATCTGTGTAATTAATGAGAGGATCATAAGGGGGGGGGGGTGAATCAGTGATCATCTCTTTTTAAATTTTATTTCTTTAAAAACAACAGTAACATCTGGTCAGTGATAATTTAATCTATTGGAAGACAACAAACAAGCACACCCATAAAAACATAGGTATTGACAAGGTTCACTACTCAATAAGAGTATCTATTCATTATCATGGTTTGGAAATAGTACAATACCACACATATTCTATAAAACAATCCGTTGTAGTTTCAAAAAAGTATAGAATATCCATCACTTTAATAATAGTATATTATTCATAGAGTGAATGTGCTATTTTCATAGATAATATGATTTTAAACTTTTGTGAACTAAAATAAGTAACCTTCACAAACAGGCTTCAATATGTTTTCACCATGATTCTTGAACATTATTGACAATTGAATTCCTACAAATACATATTCTCCAAATTAAATTTATTTCACAGTTGTGTGTATTAACTTTTATATCAACTTCTCCCCCTGCACATTTCCATAATATACTCTCTATTCTGAACCCTCAATCTGATACCCTCTATCTGATACCATGTTCGTCTAATTTATTCTTTATCTGGTTCATCCAATACTAAATTTTTTTATCCTATTTCTGGTACTTCTTCATCTAATGCTGATATGTCTAACACTTTGATAAAATATATCTCAAGCACTCCCATCAGAACTCCACTTCTCCATGAACTTACATATAATTAATAACATATGTATTGACCTTTTTACAACACATGATCACCTTTATATAGGTGTATTTTCTCTAAAACATAGGTAGAAATAAGAAATTCAAATTTGGGTTTCCTACTAAAAAATTTAATGTCCCACTCGAATCATTCTACGTTTTACCACCTTCAAACCTCTAAATAGATAGGCATCAAAACTCTTCACAAGAACTCTCCTTAGATATTGGTACCAAATACCACTTCAAAACTTCTTGAAAACTCACCTAGAATCATGATTTTTTTCTTTTATGATTATTTAATAATTAAAATCATATATTGACATCATCAAAATGAATGAAATTATAAAATAATTTTTAAATTTACTAAAATCTTCATATGATACTTCTTTGTAGGAATTACTTTGTCTGATAATGCTTTTTCCGGTAAATTGCCGTAAGGTTCTTCTTTATTCAAATTTCCTTCATCCGATAGACTCAAAAAAATTATTATGTATGATGAACTTATACCAGTTTGATTGGATTTTATTCATATGATTCTTCCATCTATTTATTCTTCACATGATTTCTTTTTTAGGAAATATTCTTGTCGGTACAAAGATCCTCAAGCCATTGTTTGATGGATCTTTCTAGAATCCTATTTTCTGATCACTTAGAAACTACTATCTACTTTCATCGAAGACTAATTACAATGAAATAATAAAACATGGTCTAATTAATTTTATTTTCTCTATCTGATGAATTATTAATAATTAATTTGACATGAATTCATAAAACCCTATCCAATAAAACTTCAGACACAACTTACACAACAGTTCTCTTTATCTGGGAACCAGGGTTCTACTAAGTTCTACCAAATAATTACTTTGAAATTTTTTATCTAGAATCATGAATATATTTATATATAAATTATTATTGTAAAATTTAAAATCATAAAATCATCACCTACTTTATTTTATATGAAATATTTGTTTAATAGACTATGAATACAATTGATCAAACATTTGTTTCCACCCTCCTTCCAATTGCCTCAATCCATTCATCTTTGTCTAATCTCTTTTTTCCATTAGGCCCAACATTATTTTTCCATTATAATTTTTATAGAAACTTCATAAGGAAGGACCAATATTTTCAAGTGATTTATAAATTCATATAAAAATATAATTCCAAGAAATCCTTCATTATTTTCAACTATACTTTAACATCTCTTGGTCTAAATAATATCTCCATATGGATTTTATTTTCAACCAGTGAACTTAAATCACTAATTCTCCAAAACATAAGAAATGTATTACTATACAACAATTATAAACCTACACGAATGAAATTAGCATAGTAAATAAGACTTATTAAACAAAAAAACCATTTATCCATAAAGTAGTGATTAAAAATTATTCAAAACATGTTATTGGACTCACAACATCATCATCAAAAATTAAAAAAAATATAAAAATATATATAACAAGTTCCTATATCCTCTTAAAAAACTATTAAAACATTATAAGAATTCCTATATCACAACTTAACCTTTTAAAAACTCTAAAAAAATATATTATCTCCCAAAATAAGAAAATATTATGTTAATGTATGGACTTATGTTATATCTTTTTCCCCATTTTAAAGCAATATCCAAGGAAAAGATGATACAGGGGACATAAATCATATAACTAAGCCCTGAAGTGAGTGAGGATGAACAACCATTATATAACTAAACCTTGAAAAAGTTTCCTTCAATAATGGTTTCATGAATATATCATTGAATTTATCTATTATAGGAATACAATAAAATTTTAATTCATTTAATTCTACACCTTTTATGAAGTGATATTTAATATTAATGTGCTTAGATGTAGAATTTCTCACAATATTCTTAGTGAAATTTTTATCACTTTGATTATACAAACATAAGAGAATTAACAGCTTCACATCAACCATTAAGTCGTCCATAGGTGCCTCTGTAAACACTAACTTAGTTGTAACTTGAGAAGCAACCACAAAATCTACTTCTACAGTATTGAGATTCAAGGAATTTTACTTCTTTTTATTCCAATTCACATACCTTTTTATAAAAAATAAAATTTCCCCAGTTTTTGATCTACTATCATCAACACAAGTATCCCAATCAACATATTTTTAACCAAATAAATCAATATTTCCTCTAATATCATCTTTCAACTTGAAATCAGTTATTCCTTTAGTATATCTTAGAAATCTATTTCCAACCACAATATGGGACTTCCAGTGCACTTTGATATCTGATACAAATTGTAACAACACACACTGAATTTATCCTTGAATCTATGAGATATAATTGGATTTTGATCAGTTTACTAACATCTTTTTGATTAAAATTCTTTCCTTTATATTCTTTTGAAAACATTGTACCCATTGAAATGGGTGTAGAAATAGTCTTCAAATATTCCATCAAAAATTTCTTAATAATTTCTTTAGTATACTTATATTGATAAAGAAAAATTTTCGTTTTTCTTATGATAGATTTTCAATCCAAGAAATTACTTTATTTCTTATAGCCTAGAAATTTCAAATAGTGCCTTCAAATATATAGAAATATTTTTGTAGATTTCTCCTTTATTTCCAAATAATATGATATCATCAACATAAATAATATAAATGAGGGAAACCTCTTGATTTTATTTTACGTAGATGTTTTTTAAAATATTCATTTTCTTAAATTCAACTTCTTTATTAATGTATCCAATTTATAATACCAAATTATCAAGGATTTTTTTAACCAATTCAGTTCCTTCTTCAACCTGGAAGACTAACTTTCATCTTGACTAAGAAAGGAGCGAGATGAGTGATCAATATAAAATTATTCCTCTATATCCCTTTTGAGAAAAGAATAATTGAAATAAATATGGAATATAAAAAAATATTATGATGGTTTAGATTATTTCTTCTTGGGAAAAGTTCTCATAAAAATCAATTCCTTCAGGATTTGATTATCCTTTACAAACTAACCCTTCCTTTTTTTTATTACCCCACACTTTTTATTCAAATTGTTTCAAAAAAACTATTTTTTTTACAATCAAATTATTATTTTTTTGGTTAAAAGTTCCCATATATCATTATTCTCAATCTTATTCAGTTCTCCATTCATAGAATCAATGCACTCGGGATGCTCTAAATTTTCCTCAACATATATTAGTAAAATTTGTGAATATAGAGAGGTATGTGAAACTATCCCTGATGCAGTTTTGGTTTGAACATTTTTTCCTCGATTTATAATGATATTTTATACTTCCAATTAATTTTTCATCCTTAGATGAGATAAATACAATTTTACTTTATCACTTTTAATTTCTAAGTCATAATATTTATCTTTTACAAACTCTATATTATCGCTTCTTTAGAAAACCTTTTCATATTTTAAAACTATAATAACTTCATCTTAAATTCCTTTTATATATGTATTTTAATATGAACAATTTCTATCAAAAATCTCCATCAGGTTCATAACCTTATAATCAATAATTTTCCTAGTTTCATTGCTATAATATCTGTATCCTATACTATTAGGAGGGTATAAAATGAAAATACCATGAAAACCTTCTTCATAGAACTTTATAATGCCCTCACATATAATATTAATAATATAGGGGCTACTGAACACCCTTAAGTATTTTAGACTCTATGTAACATTGTAATAAATCTTTTATTGAGTCATATCTGAGTTTTTTATAGAAACAATGATTCTAAATGTGAATTAATTCTCTAATAGTTTGTCTCTAAAATAATTTCTAAGTATCTTGTTTAATCAATACAGTTCGAGAAATCTCCACTAGAAATTTATTATTTATTTTTTCAGCACCATTATTATGTGGTTATTATAGTTCATAAATTTCATGAATAATTCCATGATTTTTAAGATAATCAATGAGATTTCCATTTGTTTAATCAACAAAATTATCAGGTTTGATTTTCTTCATGGAATATCCACATTCCTTTTCAAGATTTATCTAGAAATTCTTAAACATTTTGAGATCCTCTAATTTATGTTTCAAATAAATTATATATGTAATATGAGTGAAATCACTAATAAATTTAATAAAGTACTTATATCAATTCATAAATTTCATTTTCATGGTCCCACATATGTTTGAATTTATAAGTTCCAAGGGATGGGTTGAATATTCTTTAACTTTATTATATTCTAAATTTGGTATTGATCATTTTTTAAAAATAAAAAAACATCAATATCTTATTTTTGTTGGGTTGGGAACATCATGATTAACTTCTATATTTTTCATCATGATCATATTTCTTTGGCACATATATCCCAACCTTTTAATCCGAAACCAATTTTCTTCTATCATGCTCAAATATCATGAACATTATACCTATCCAACCCAAAATAGATTTCCATTATTTTTTCCCTTTATTAAAACATTCTCATCTTTAAGTATTTAAAAAAATACATCTCTTCTAAAATTAATTTTTTCCCTTCATCATTAAGATGTGAAACTTTCAATATATTTTCATTCAGTCCATCAATAAATAATGTATTTATGGATTTAAATTATTTTTTACGAATGATAGAAGATCCAACACATTTGATTTTGAGTGACTAATAATTTAAAAAATCCTATTTCCGTTCTTCATAATAATTTACATAATTTAACAAGTTTAAATATTTGGTTATATTTGAGAAAAAGCCACTATCCAATATCAAAGTTCATTATCCTTTTGTGGCCTTGAGAGTAGTTTCAATAATTAAGGTATTATCCTTTTATTTTCCTTCTTTTATATGGTTTTTTATATAATTTTCATATAAAAATTATGGAGATGGTAAAAATAAAATACTTCCTTTAGAAATATGTCTAGTATGATCCCATATTTCACATATATTTTCCAAATATTAAAATCTATTTTATATTTTTAAACTGGATTTTTCAACTTGGATTCTTTGAGTGGGTGGTATCCCCCATAAAATTTACTTATAGTAAATTATAGAATTGTTTTAGTGTTGATGATAGAAACAAAAAATTTTATATGTATTATTAAAGCCTCCATATTACCTAGAATATCAATATAAAGCTTATTTTACTCTATAACCTACAAGATTTTTAGAATAGTGTGCCTACATTCCATCAGATTTACGACCATTAATCTTGGTTTTTTTACTATGAACCCAACTTTTGTTATCTTCTTGACATCTTCTTCTTATATTTAACCAAATCTTTTGTTGTATTATGTTTTTCTCCAAACATTGACTCCTTTGAAATTTTGGAATCTTAAACATTGTAAGTTTTTGGCTATATACATAGTATTATAGACTTTATTAACATTCTAAATATATTTAACCTTGTTGTCAAACTACGAGGATGATAATTTTTAATCATTCTAAATTTCACATTTCTTATAATCTTCTCTGAATTCTAAAACCATGTTTAGGATGTTTGTTATTCCATTCTCAGCTTCAACAAAATTTTATTGAACAAGATCAAACTCTTTCTCTTTTACTTTATTTTTTACTCAATATTGATGTTTAAGTTTTTCTATTCATAATGTAAATTATTTATATTGTCAATCTCCTTAAATAGTATGTATTTTTCTTCCAGAACTAATTTCTTATTGTTTAAAAATTGATCTTATTTCTTTAGATTATTATTTTATTTCATAAGTTTAACAATCTTTGAAAGAAATTATATCTTTTAACATTTAAGCATAAAAATACTTTGAGTTTATTCTTATTCTTATTTAGAGTTATAGATTTAATCATTGGTAAAACTATCATCATTTACCTTTGAAATAAGAAACTTTTTAACATCATTATAACTTTAATTTTTAACTTCCACTTCACTGCCATCACCTCTCTCACATTTAGAAAAAAAGTTTCAATTTTTATATTTAGGTAGTTTATTATCTATTCCTTTTATAAAGGATTTTGATTCATTGATCTTATTATTTTTATGTATTCTTGACATTATATAGTATTCATCACTATCTTTATTTCCTTTAGTCCCAAAATCCTATAGGGAAATATCAAATAGATTTACAACTATTTTACTTCAGTTTTAAATTTACATTTTTTACTTCCCTATTCTTATTTTTACATTTACAGAAAGAAAATGCATGGATTTATCATATTTTTTTACTTACCTAATATTTAGTGTGAGATACACTATCTTATTCCTTAGGAAATTTATTAGTATTTCCTTTATTAGAAGCATTTAAATAATTTTTCCAGTCAAGTTTTTCTTTATTATTGAGAGTTTTTATCTTCTCATTTCTTATGTGATGAGAATAATATATAGATAAACCAAAGAATGAGTTTTAGGATCTCTGTATTACAAGGATGATATCTTGGCATTGAATTTATCAAAAAATATTTTTAGAATATTTTTAATAAAATTTGAGTCTTTTAAATTCTCACTAATACATATTATTGTGATTAAAATATCATAAAAACTTGTAAATAAGTCACTAACAGATTCATCATCTTTCATTTTAAGATATCCATACTTCAATAATGAAATATGTACCTTTTCATTATTTTACCTAAAATTTCTTTTATAAATAATATTAAAATTTCTATAGTTTCCTTTAAATGTTTAAATTTATTTGAACCTATTAAATTCAATTTATAAGAGTGAGGAATTTATAACATTTTTGGCTCTCCCATCATTATTTTTTTTTTATTTATCTGTAGGAGTTAAGGGGTCACCCTTAGTAGGAGTTTTCAAACCATATATTGTAGCTTCAAGAAATTTATAGCCTATGGATAAAAGATATAGAGGAATTATATCCTTAAATATATGATAGTTCTTACTATCAAAGACCAAAATACAATTACTATTAATAGAGTTATAAATTTCCATGGAACCCTTCCATTTATTTAAACTTTTCACAATAACGAGTCAATGGAGGAACCTTGACCTAATACAGCTTGAAAGGATTACTTAGGATCTATGTGATCACTAGGGGTGGTGGTGAATCAGTGATAAATTATTTTTATCTTTTCCTTATTTATAAATAAACTATTTCTCTAGTGAATGAGAATTTAATCTTCTAGAAAATAAAAAACAAGAACACCTATAAGAACACAAGTATTTAAATGGTTTTCCACTCAATAAGGGTAGTTATTCCATGGCATGGTTTAGAAATAATATAACACCACATATGAACTAGAATACAATCCTTTATTTTTATAGAAAAAAAGGAATATCACTTACTTATGTAATAGTATAGTCTTCAAATAGTTCACATGATCCTCATTGATACAATAAAATGTAATAATTTTTTTACAATAATAAATGTAAACTTCACCAATAAGATTTGATCTATTTTCATCATGCTACTAGAAAAGAAAGAACCTCGAGGCTAGTAACCTATATATGGTGTCTACTTTATCACATTAGTATAAGATATAAGAGATTTCATCCCAATATTGAATCAAAATATATAATTAAATGCATATGAGATGGCACAATATAGGGGGGTGGATTGTAATTCTAAAAGTTTTGTATTTAAATACTTATGTAGAACCTTATTTTAATAAATATTAAACTAATACAATTCCCAAACAATAAAAATGATTGAATTTGTCCTAGATCTGATGGATATGATATGATTCTTTAAGTAATCAAAAAAGAAATTGTGTTTGAATTGAATACAATGATCGGAGTATAAAAAATGCAAATGATTATACCATAAAATGTATAGAATCTCTTAATACAATATGTAAAGAATATATCGTAATTAAAATAATTAAAATAGAAAAGAATATGAATATCAATGAGAAAAAAATGATTCCCTTTCTATTATAAATACTGGATGAAAAATAAAGGGGTGTTGCAATTCTTTTATCCCAAATAGTAGGGTATCCTTTCACCTAGGATAAAAGGTATGTCTTACCACCACCCCGGTAAGCCCTCAATATGATGATCGGTATGTCTGTCTTCCTATCAGTAGAATCCATCGATTAAGAAGGTAATCAAAAAATCTAACTTTCAAATAATTGAAATCCCTTGATACAACGATCAACAACACCATCTTCCTATCCCCATAAGCCCCCGATCATTATCAAAATGATTGGTCGCACAATGAAATACAAAGAAATTATTGAAATACAAGAACTAGGAATAAACCATTATCATGTTGTATATTTAAGGATTTTCGCATGAAGTAAGAGATATGACACACAATCTCTCTATTAAACTTATAAGATACAAAAGTTTTATTTCTCTGGTACAATTGACCATCTATTTATAGCACTCAGATTCCAATGGTCACATTTTCTCCAACGGTCATATTTCTCTAGAAAATTCAGAGGGACTTAGACACCTGGCATTGTAACGGTCAAAACAAAGTACAATACATGACATCATTTTTATTGGTATATAAGTAACTTCATGACATCGATTTGGTTAGACTATAGTATGTATAAAAGTATTAAATAATGAGTATGATGAATTTCAATGAGAAGCATGTATGCGGTAATGGAGTAAAACAGGAGTACAATACATAACTTGGTTACAATGCATATCATAGTTTTGAAACATAGCATGGTTATGATTCATATTTTGATTACTATGTGTAATGTAATTACGATGTATATCATGGATACGATACACAATTACGATTCATAACATTAATATGATGTATATTTTGATTACGATGAATGGCATGGTTACAATTCATGGTTAAGATGCATAATGTGGTTACTATGCATGGTTACGATGCATAATATGAATATGATGCTACCATGATTATGATACATATGGTTACGATTCATGGTTATGATGAATAATGTGGAGACAATGCATAATGTGATTACGATGCATATCATGATTATGATACATATGGTTATGAAAGCATCATATGTGGTTAAGATTGTAAAACAACATATATGGTTATGATGTAAAACTATATAAAGTGATTATGATGAGAGACAACATATGTGATTAAGATGAGAAACAACATCTAATTACGATGAGAAAAAACAGGTAATTTTTGATTTCCAAAACAAAAAGATCAATGGGAAAGTCGAAACACATTTTGACTCAACACCCAATAGACCAAATATTTCACCATTCATAAAGAACTAGATACATACATGATTCCCATTTTACATTCGAAATAGAATATAAAACATGGTGAAATTAAATACTCTGGCTTCCTTGAATTCATTTAATGATTTCCTCTTCATATCTCTTGGAAGGGAAAAAAATAAGGGTGAGATTAAATTCTCATTAAGGGTTATGTATTGTGAAATTTATCACAATTAAATAAGTAATGATCAATATGGAAAGGTAAATTACTAAAATAACATGAAATTTAATCAATAACTTGAGAAAAAAATGCATCCATGGATAATATCAATACAATATTCTCATGGATAATAATAAATGAATTATAAAATAATGAAATAATTAATATTAGACATCATGATATCATACAACATGATATCTATACCATCGATTCCTTATGCTAATATAGTTTAAAACTATGTGTTAAAATAAAAAAAACCTATTTAATTATAGCTTACATATTTGTCTTATGAGACCTAATGATGCATCGAGGGGATATAAAATTTCGAGACCAACCCATTATTACATGCCCAACACATCCTAATATATTAAATGATCAATTAAAATTACATATAATATGAGTTATCAACAAATATCAGCATTGAGTAAATAATATAGATTCAATAAGTTTTCCCAAGTTAATCAGAAAACTTTCCAAATAAAACAATATATGTAGGAATGACATAGAGTTTAACAAATAATCATATGCATGATACAAAGAGTATGTATTTTTAAGAGAAATTTGATTTATTAGGAATAATGATCATAAATACATAAAAAAGGCAGTAGATAAAACATATAAAATAAATTTAGTGTATAATACCAAATATGTATTAGTGAAGTGAAAATTAAGATAAAATCCTTTATAAAGATCATATCACTGATTGAGAATAATTTAATTGAGATTATGTGTAACAAATGTAAATCCAAAAAATACAAGTGGAAATATAACATAATACAATAATAGGTAATTTAAAACATAATCATGGTATAAAAAAATAAATGAAGTATAAGTATAACCCAAATAATGTAAATTGAGTTAAGAATCCCCTTACCACTTGGTAACATTCAATTCAACTCCTGTGGGATGAAATATTTAAAATTGAAACTTAAAATATCATGTTGTATGAAGGATTAATTAAATAACTTAAAAATGAGGCATTGTATACATCATTTAAAATTAATTATGTGAAAAATAATAAAATATCCCACTTTTAAGGAAAATTGAGATAAAATCCCTTACCTTGTATCTATAATATCATATCTGATCCATTTATAAAATTTTATCACCAATTTGTTAATAATATTTTATTATCCTTATTTTGTGTGTTAACTGTATGTTTGGTTTAGTAGTCTCAGTCCAAGATTCCTGACAATAGTTATATCATCTCTAAAATTAAATTCAAAATATAAATATCATATATATTAAATATATCATTATTTTTAATCATATATAATTTATAGATATAGAAAAATGAATTACACTGTTCATGGAGATGGTAGGTTGTACTTTCGCATGAACGATGCTTTTACTTTTAGATGGATGGAATGAAAGAAATGTAAATAATAATTCACCTTTCAATGATCATTTTTATACCATTTATATCTTATATATTCATTGAATCTATCCTTATTACCAACAATGTGAAGTGAAAATAAAAAATGAATCACATCACTTTGTAGAGGTGGTAGTCTACATGTATTCACAAGAGATGTTATCATTTTCCAAAGGATTGGATGGTAAGATGGAATGAATGATATTATAATTATATAAGAATATTAACTTCAAAAATATAATATAAACTTATTATTTCCATCTTTATATCCATCCATATAAATAAGTGATGAAAAACATATTACACCATGATGTAGAGATGGTAAGTCGTACATACACACGAGTGAAGTTTTTTCATTTCATAGGATGGAATTGTGAGGGAATATGGTTTAACCATAATCATAATAAAAAATATAAATATTTATTATACTGTATTTATTATATTTTAATGGTTACAAAATATTAATAGGAAGTACAAGAATAAATATACTTGAAAGACCTGATAAAGACAATTTCTCCTTCTTCCCTAAACTTCCTTTAAATATTCTCTTAAGGAACCTAGGTTAGGTATTTTGAAAGGAATAAAACCTATATAACTTGTATCAGGATTTGGATAATGAAATTTTTTAGGTTTGGTCAATCTATATTTCTCAAATTGGTGTAATGAAAAGAGATAAGGGGTGTTCTTTTATAAGTCAGTGGAGGAACATTCTTAGAATTTCTTAAAGTACTAAATTAATATAAATTATATTTATTATCCAAATGGTTCAGAAATTGATATAATATGAAAATAATATGATTACTTTTTGAAATCCTCTCATCCAATAATTTTTTTAAATGTTCTAATTGTCTTTTTACTCTTATCTTTTTATTTGTACCCCTGTTAACCCTTTTGACAATTACCACAATGTTAAAGTTATCTAATATTTAAAGGCCAATATTGTTTCCATATAAGGCTAAAAGGCCAATAAATGGACCATGATTTAGTTTTTAAACCATATACCATTAAATTTTTAAAAAATAATATTTTCAAGAATTTTAAATCATTTAATTAAATATTATTTATTGTAAAATATCATTAATGTAAATTTTGATGATGTTCATTTAATTTGACTTTAAATACAGAAAGACAAAGATATAATTTGAATATTTACTTTTATAAAATCTATAATATTTTATATATATCTATAAAATTATTTTTTCATTTTAACACACTCAAAAATTATTATTTCTTGAGTTTTTAAAATAATTTATTTTATTTTTTTAATTAATTGAATAAATACCCTGTCAACATTGTGTAAGCATTTACTATATTTATTTAACCACTAAAAATTAGAAATAAATTACCATTATCAAAAAATAATTTTTGTCTCAAATAAATATTTATAAACAAACATACCTTCTTTTTTATCCATATATCAAAAATTTATTAATAATAAAATAAAGAGAATGACATTTTTGACTTTTCTTTAGATAAAATATTATAAAGGTAAAAATCATGTCCAAATGGGAAAAAAGATAATATATTATAAGTTTGGATGATTATAGACAAAATATAATCATATAAAAGAAATTATTCAAGTTTTAGGGATTAATTTTAGTCCTTATCATTTTATTTATACCCTTAATTAACCCATTTTACCGTTACTGTAGAAACAAAATTTACCATGGTCAATACTCATAACGATTAAAAACAAGAGAAAAATTCAAAAAATTAAGACTTAATGATTGTAAATATAGAGTCTTTTTTTCCACATTCAATAAAAATAGGTGTAATAATTTAATTTAAAATTGAATATGCAAAATGCGATGATAAACAATTGTTTTAGAAAAATTTATTTTTAAGAATAAAAATGATTTTATACAAAATTAAAACATAAAATTTATTCCAATGAAAATAATTTGATTCTTTATAATACAATAATATTTAATTAACATTGAAAATATTTTATTAAAAAATTGAAGCATTTAAATTTTTGAAACAAATGAATAGTTTTCAATGAAAATTAGTATTTTTCACCATTCACTGGAAAATCAATATTTTTAGAAAAGTCCCAAAATTTCACACTAAGTTAAATTTTAAATTATTATTTTAAAAATGATTTTATTTTTATAAAATATATTTTATAAAAGTGTAAAAAATTATCATCATTCCCACACATAAAATGAAAAATAAAACCATTTTGATTATTTTTTTAAAGTATAAGTTGATTTTAATGAAAATAAAGTAATTATTTCTTATAAATAAATAAATTATATAAAACCTTCATATGTATTTTAATAATTTGTTTTACCCTATTCATAACCTCCAATTCAATGGTTAGGTTTTAATGGTTAGTTTTAAATAACAATATTTCATGGTTCGTTTAAGGTTAGTGTTGTGTGTTGTATATGCTACTGAAAATAATGTTCTTTTAAAATATATGGATTTTTAGTTACCCCCATTTAATAAATTTAATATTTTAAATTTTAACTTTTGATCAGTTTGAAATTTTAAAATTCTATTACAGAAAATCCACCACCTAAATAAAGTTAAAAATTATTCCTTATAAAATAAGAAAGGGAAATATGAAGTTCATAAAAAATAGGTTTTAGAATAGTAGAGAATTAGTGGTAAGTAAAAATATGGACATGGAGAAGAAATATAAAACCCAAGGGATAATATTGAGTGATATAGAACATGGTTTGAGAAAAGTTAATAACCACAAAATCATAAATTTGTGATGGGTGAAAATACCGTCAATTCATTGTAAATTATTACAATAGGATAATATTTTTTGTTTCAATATCCTTTTGCTGGAGTTAAGAAATTAATTTACCATATATACTAATAAAACATTGAATTAATGTTACTAAAAAGTATAATTTCATCTTTTAATAAATTTCCTCCATAATATCATTTTTATCTAGATAATGAGTATTCAAGATGATTTTTTCATGCCTTAAGTACTAAAATCAACTTATAATGGATCAAATAATCCAAAAAAGAATAAAATTATACTCCACAAGTACTTACTAGAAGAAAAAATGGTTAACAAAAGATATGAAAATTCATAAAATGAATAAAACTTCATATTAATGAATAATATATTAATCCATAAATTTCAACAATAATACCCAAAGGTAACAATAACTAATTCCATAAATAACAATCTCAAAATTTTTCAAAATATTCTAGAGTAATATTGAAATCAAAATATTTTAATGATTTGATCTCTTATTATATTAAGATTAATTTATCTCTAAATAACATCAGTCACTCTTAAAGTACCATACCAAAAATTTATATTACCTAATCAAATAATCTCTAAGACATGCTAATAATTTAAATAAAAAACCCCAATCACCACAGAGACACATTAAAATAATACATGATTTCAAAATATAAGTTAACCTTTGCTACTCAAATACTATCCCATATAATACAAAAATATTTCTATTTACCTTTATCATATAAGGTTCCCAAAATAGAGAACTTAATCAAAAATTACATTAATAACTTAATCACAAAATCACTTTTCAATCCCACGGTTATATATATTATGAAAAAAATGTTAAAAATTTGTAATAACTCATAATTCACTAAAAATAAAATATCATATAATATCTAATGGTTATAAATACCTTTAAAATTATGTACACATAATGTAAAGGCATTCTTTCTCAAATAAATTTATCACATATTAAACCTAAGGGTAACATATTCCCTAAATATCTATCAAAGCTCAATAAATGTCTCCAAAAATTTCCTTAATAAAAAAACCTTAATAGAGGAATCTATGAATTTAAACATATGATCAACCTTAGACTTATCAAAACATGTAACTTTAGGTTCATCAATGAGAATGAAAGAGGTATATCATAACTTTTGAATCATATTAATAGTAATGGGGATGTGTAAAAACATATCGCTACTTGAAAAATTTTTAATCAAAAGGCATAATTTGTAGAAGGTTCCTGAATAAAGAAGAGAAAGATATGATCCCTTACCTTGAGAGGGTTCTTTGAAAATATTCAAAGAATCTTCTTGACATATTGGGGGAACCTTTTTAGGGTTATATAGATGGAATTTATGAGTAATTTAATGATCCAAGAGTTTTTAGTTAAGATTAAAGGATTTTTGGGTGGGTTTATATAGAAAGATTAAAGAGAATTCTTTAATAATTTCCAAATCTTGGTTTAAGATTATATAAGGCAATGTAATAAAAAAGAATAACATAACATGAAACTTAATATGGTTTCTACCAAATTCGAATGGTTATAACTATTTTACATGTTTATGAACCAATATCATTAAAATAATACCCTTGGTGATGTGGATGTGAGTCATGTTTACAAAGAATTGATTTTAAAACCTTAAAATATAATATAGGTTTGGGAAGATTCATTAAGGGTTTATAAAATAAATAAAATAACCTTCAAAAAATTTATTTAAAATTGAAAATATATATTTGGTTTGGATACATTATTTGGAATATATTATATCGGTTTTGGGACATTATGATGTCATAATACATACCGTATATTGATACCATATATAATTTTGACAAAAAAATGTGACTGTCTAAAAAAATTATAAAAATAACCACAGGTTAATTTAAAAAATAATATTTATCTTATCTAAATAATTCAATATGTATGAGAATTTTCACTTTTTTAACCAAAATTAACATTTATAAAAAAAGTACTGTTTTCTTACCATAATATTTTTTGACCCCAATAAAAATTATTTTTGACATCATAAAATTATATTATAATTTATATTTAATAAAAAATATTTTATAAAAATAGTTAATTAAAATATCATTAATTTGAAAAATTCTTGAATTCATCAGAGGAGTGTCTTGATTGAAACTATATAATTCTAAAAAATATTTTTTGTTTCTTCGATTCAAAATATATTTTTATAAGTCATTATTTAATCATATAAAAAGTAAAATTAGGAATGTATAAATACAATAATTATTTTACTATGAATAAATATAAGCAAATTCGTACTGTCTGGGTCATGTTACATAACCCTTTATTACACCAGCGAATGCTCTAAGGGTAAGAGGTGTAATTGGATATTTTCATGGCGTGGTTTGGTGTACATATATTAGGTCATGATCTAAATGAGATTGAAATTCTATGATAGATGATTTAGGTCATGATTTAGTTTTTTAATATTGAGTTCTTCTTGGTCATGGAAAAATCCTAGTGATACTATCTCCCTCAGAAGATCTGATAAATGGGCTTCACTGGGTATGATCCTACTGGTTGAGACCATCACTTATTCTATTTATGTTAATTAGAATTTATAATAACCCTTAATATACTTATAAAAATAGTCACTATAAATTTGTTATATTATCAATGTTTATAACTCTTAATAGCCTTTTTAATCTAATAGATTATAACTATCCAAAATAACCAAAGTAGTGCATTTTTTTTCTATAACTAGATTACTTGATAAAGAATTTATTCATTCAAAAAGTGAATTTAATTTATAAAATATTAGGTCATTAAATTATTCCCCCATTTGAAAATTTCACCCTCAAAATTTTCATTTCATAAACTAAATTAATGATTGTACTTCTATTTAATAATCTCTTATGCTTCCCAGGTTTCTTCTATGAGATATTAGTTCTACCACAAAACATTAAACTACAGAGTTGTCTTGTTTTCTAGAACTTTTCCAATATGAGAAAACATTGTTAAGTCAATAAGGATTTCCTTATGACTTTTCCATTCCTTCATACATGGGGGAGATTTTTTAAGTCATTAAGGCTTTCCTTATGACTTCACAATTCCTTCTTGTTTTGAAAATCACAACCACCTTATCTCAAGGAAAAACTATTTTTACCCTTTGTTTTACTTCTCTAAGGAAAATTTCCTTCCCCAAGGAAATTTATCCTTACCATGTTTTACTTAGTTCATTATCTTGTCTAAGTATAAAATTCAGTGTCATATCTAAATCCTTGGAATCATATAATACTTAGATATAAAGCATTCTGTTTAAGACTCTGAAGTCTGGTTATGAACTCTCATGAAGTTCAACTCCAAATTTGGGATACGAACATTATGAAGTTCAAGTCTGAATTCTGGATACGAACATTCAGGAAGTTTGACTCCGAATTCTGATTAAGAACTTATGTAAAGTTTGACTATGAATTTTGGTTATGAATTCTAATTATGAATTCTAGATACGAACTCTTATGAGTTCTGAATCCGAATTCCGATTACGAATTCTGGTTATGAACTTCTCTAAGTTATGACTCTGAGTTCTCTAAATACAGACTTCGAACTCTTATGAGTTCTGACTCCTAATTCTCATGAACTCTGACTCTGAACTATGTAAGTTCAGGTTCCAAATTCTTGTGAATCCAGACTCTGAATTTCCTTGAAATTCAGACTCTAGAATTCTACAAAAATCAGGTTCCGAATTCCTAGAAAACAGAATCCTAATGTCCTTGTACTATAGACTCCAAATTCATTCTTGGTTAGACTCTGAACTTTCATTTAATTTCATTCTGAATATTAGTTTTTGGTTATTCTTACATCTATTTAGTTATAAAACGATGTCGTGATTTCAGTTACTCACTAACCATTGTTTGAGTGACACATTTCCATGTCCCTTCAAAATTCAAGAAAAAATATGACCATTAGAGGAGGGAGCCAACCGTTGAAGCCATGCCTATAAATATGAGCTCATTTGAAAGAGCTCGATTCTTTTGGAATTTTTGAAGCTCAGAACTTTCAGAAGTGATTTCTAGATAGAGAGACTCTTATAAACTCTCAGGCTTCATGAATAAAGTTTTAACGGCTTGTTCAAACTTTTCTTCGTGAAAATTTTCTTAATGCGACTCTGATTGTTTCTGTGTATAATCAAGGGCTTCCCGGAATAGGAAGACAGAGGTGCCGACAACCTAATAGTTGGGGGCTTGCAGGGATATCAAGACAGACTCCAAT
Organism: Viscum album; assembly: GCA_963277665.1. Classification (NCBI taxonomy): domain Eukaryota; kingdom Viridiplantae; phylum Streptophyta; class Magnoliopsida; order Santalales; family Viscaceae; genus Viscum; species Viscum album. Next base: position 1,927,267,506 of record OY728150.1, on the reverse strand, counting down.
CTTTGTATCGAGGGCTTACCCTGGTGTGGGTAAGACATACTTTCTTGAAAGTATAAATCAAGGGACCTTTTTACAAGGTTGTTGGATACCTTTCTATTTGGGTTAAAAGATTAACATTGTTACTTGTTTTGTTACAAGTTTTCTGCCTTTATTTTTCTTGTTGAGGAAAGTATAACTTTCTTAAACTTCATTATACTTGTACTCTGATTTAGTTAGATTATATACACTTTACTCTAGAATCTTATTTGTTGTAAACTTTTGTTAAGTTTCATTTCTGAAATCACTTTTCTGAAATAAAGCAAGTTATTAGAACATATAGGTGTTGTGAATTTTGGTTATTCAAAATTTCCTTAAGGATTTTTTCAAGAATACAATTCACCCCCTCTTGTATTTGTATCGAGTTATATATATTTGATCCTACCTTTGGTATTATAGAGTATATCATACTCACATACCATCTCAACAATTGGTATCAGAGGATTAGTTCAACCGAAAATTAATCTCACGATTAGATTTAGAAGAAAATTCTTCTTCTTATTATTTTCTGAATTGAACTTCCAGAATCATACTTTTTCGGAATCATATTATTCGGACTTGTATAGTTTGGATTCATTTTTTCTTAGAGATACTTTGGTTATTTATTATCCTTTCTTAGGAATATTTTCATTGTTTACAAACTTTTTCTATTAACAAGTTTTGTGTGGAAAGACTTTTCTTAAAGATGATATGAATCAATGTTGGTTCCATAGACAATCTCAATCCAACTATACCAACTATCTTTGATGAAAATGACTATGAGTATTGGAGAGATAGAATGAAGACTTTCATTATCAATACTGATGTTGATAATTTTGTTTAGCTTATTGGAGGATACAAAATCCTTGACAAAGAAGTTAGTACCTTCACCAACCAAGAGAAGCATGAATATCAACTGAATTATAAGGTAAGAAATACTTTGCTTTTCTCCATGACTAGAAATATATATAGCCAAATTTCATCTTGTGAAGTAGAAAATTATATATGGAAGAAAATTGAAGTTACTCACTTTGGAACTTCCAAAGTTATTGAAATAAGAAGATCCATTCTAAGAGATGAATATCATGGTTTCTGCTTTCCTTATAGTGAACCCATATGTAAGGTATAACAAATATTCATGACTAGTGTGAATAGTATAAAATAAATGGGTGAGAAAGGATTAGATGATGAATCCCTCGTTGACAAAATCATAGACATCATGCCCAATGAGTGGGAATCTAAGAGGACTGCTATTGATGAGAACAGAAATGTTACTCAGATTTCCTTAGATGAGATGTTTGGAACTCTTCTTCAGCATGAGACTAGAATGAAGAGAGATGCTGATAATGTAAATAAGAAGAATGGAAATGGTAGTGTTGCTTTTACTACAACTTCTAATCATGTGAAATCCAAGAATCCTAAGAGAGTTACCAAATCCAAATCTAAGAAATTTGTTTTCCATTCTGAATCTAGTGGAAGTGAATCCTCAGAGAATGAATTAGAAAATATTTCTCGAAGGATGACCAAGATATCTAGATAGAGGAACTTTCAATCCAGATATAAGAAAAAGAAAAGGAAAGATAAGAAAGATTCAGAAGTCACATGTTATGAATGCAAGAGAGCTGGACATATAAGACCTGATTATACTATGATTAAGAGAAAAGAAAGAAAGGAAAAGCATTCCGAGAGAAATAGAAAGAAGTACTATAAGGAAAAATCTAAGAAAGTGTTAAAAGCTAATGACACTTGGAGTGCCAGTGGTGGAGACTCTTTAGATGAATCCTCAGAGTATGAATCTTCTGGACAGAAGAATCTTGGTATGATGGCCAGTCTACCTATTAAAAATCATTGTTTAATGGCTAAGGTACACAATGCTAAATCATTGACAAATGTTTCCTTTAATGTTAACAATAGTAAATATTATAACTCTTCAGATGAAGAATCCTCTTCTGATGAAGATAATACCTTACCTACCTATGAAGAAGTTTCTAGGTTTTCCAAACTTCTTGAGATTGAGAATTCTAAACTCATGAAAAAACTTGATAAGGAAAATTCTAGGAATACTATTCTTAATAAGGAAATATTAGATCTTTCTAAAGATATTGATAAGAAAAATACTGATTTTGAAAGTATTTAAAAAAGTATTTAGGAAGTAAATTATGAGAAGAAAAAGCTTTCTAAAGATCTAGAAAATGTAATTTCTAAGAAAAATGTTTTCGAGCTTAGCTCTAGTTCAAAATAAAATATTTTTGAAGACAAGAACTTGGTTATCAAACTCAAATCTGAAATATTTTCCTTGAGCAAGTGTTTTTCAAACATTACCTTAGGTAAGGAAAATTTTGATAAAATGTTTTCTCAAATCTGACCTCTTAGGAATAGTTATGGTTTCGGTTATACTTGTTCTAAACCTGTTTTTAGTGACAATTATTTTGTTCCACAAAGTGAACCTTTCTTCACAAAGTGTCAGTGTGATGGACACTGGGAAAAGAATTGTTCTCTAAACAAAACCCAATCTTTAGGATTTCATAAAGCCTATTTTTCTAAGAATATGTGGGTGCAAAAAATTTTGATTTCTAAATATTTCGGAGCCAGAAAAGTTTGGATTCCAAAAACCCAACTCTTTCTTATTTTTAGGAAAGTAGAGAAGGTATCAACAATAATACATGGTACATGGATAGTGTATGTTCTCGGCATATGACTGGTAACAAAAACTATTTTGAAAATATTATCAAGACAAAAGGAGGAAAAGTAACTTTCAGAGATAATGCTCATGGAGAAATTATTGGTATAGGTAACATTGTTCTTCTTGGAAAAACTATGATTTCAAATGTTTTATTTGTTAAGGGTATTAAGCACAACCTCATTAGCATAATATAATTATGTGATGAAGGCTACCTTGTCAATTTTAGGAATGACAAGTTCTTAGTACACAATTTCAAGGAAGAGTTTATTATTTCTACCCATAGGAAAGAGAATGTTTACACACTAAACTTACAAGACCTTAGGATCCAAAAATTACCTTGCCTTAGTGCAATGGAATATCATTCTTGGTTGTGACATAGAAGGTTTGGACACTATAACCTTAGGAACTTATGAAACTTTCTAAGAAAATATTAGTTAAGGATATACCAGATCTTAGATTTGATTCTTCAAAAGTTTGTGACCCTTGTTAAAATGGAAAGCAACATAAATCAAGTTTTAAATTAGTTAGTGAAGTCTCAACTACTGATTCATTACATTTAGTGCATATAGATCTCTTTGGTCCTACACAAATAGGAAGTATTGGAGGCAAGTACTATGTATTTGTTCTAGTTGATGATTACACTAGATTTATTGAGTAAATAAGGCTTTTATTATGGCATTTACATTCCCTCGTACATTGGGGAGATTGTTATGTCATTAAATATTTCCTTATGACTTCACGATTCCTTCTTGTTTTGAAAATCACAAACACTTTATCTCATGGAAAAACTCTTTTTACCCCTTTTTTTACTTCTTTAAGGAAAATTTCCTTCCGCAAGGAAATCTACCCTTACCATATTTTACTTAGTTCTTTAACTTGACTAAGTATAAAATTCTATTTCATATCTAAATCCTCATAATCATATAATACTTAGATATGAATTATTCTGTTTAAGACTCCGAATTCTGGTTACGAACTCTCATGAAGTTCATCTCTGAATTCTGGATACAAACGTTATGAAGTTTAAGTCCGAATTTTGGATATGAACATTCATGAAGTTCAACTCTGAATTATTATTAATAACATATGTAAATTTCGACTATGAATTCTGGTTATGAATTCTTATTACGAATTCTAGATACAATGTCTTTTGAGTTCTGACTCCGAATTCAGATTAGGAATTCTAGTTACAATCTTCTCTATGTTCTGACTCCAAGTTTTCATGAACTCTGACTCCGATCTTTGTAAGATTAGGTTCTGAATTCTTATGAATACCGAATTCGAAATTCCTTGAAATTCAGTCTCTAGAATTCTACAAAATTTGGGTTTCGAATTCCTTGAAAACAGAATCCGAATATCCTTGTACTATATAATCCGAATTCAATCTTGGATGGATTCCGAGGTTTCATTTACTTTCATTCCGAATATCAGTTTTTGGTTATTCTTACATATTTTTAGTTATAAAACGATGTAGTGATTTCAGTTACCCACTAACCATTGTTTGAGTGACACCTGTACATGACCCTCTGAAATTCAAGGAAAAATATGACTATTGGAGGAGGGAGCCAACTGTTGAAGCCATTCCTATAAATATGATCTCATTTGAAAGAGATCGAGACTTTTGGAATTTTTGAAGCTCATAACTTTCAGAAGTGATTTATAGAGAGAGAGGCTCTTATAAACTCTCAGGCTTCATGCAGAAAATTTGAATAGCTTGTTCAAACTTTTCTTTGTGAAGATTCTATTAGTGCGACTCTCATTGTTGCTGTGTACAATCAAGGGATTCTGGGAATAAGAAGACAGAGGTGTCGACTACCTGATAGTTGGGGGCTTGTGGGGATAGCAATACAGACTCTGATCTTCATATCGATGGATTACCCTACTATGGGTAAGACATAATTTCTTGAAAGTATAAATCAAGGTATCTTTATCCAAGGTTGTTTGATACCCTTCTCTTTTGGTTAAAAGATTTACTTTGTTACTTTTTTTGTTACAAGTTTTCCGCTGTTATTTGTATTGTTGAGGAAAGTATAAATTTCTTATACTTCCTTATACTTGTACACTAATTTAGTTAGATTCTATATTCTTTAAGGAAGAATATTATTTGTTGTAAAAGTTTGTTAAGTTTCATTTCCAAGATCACTTTTCTGAAATCAAGAAAGTTATTAGAACTTATAGGTGTTGTGAATTTTGGTTATTCAAAATTTCCTTACGGATTTTTTAAAGAATAAAATTCACCCCCTCTTGTATTCGTATCTCATTTTACATATTTGATCCTACATTTAGTATTATAGAGTATATCATACTCACATACCATCTCAATAATTGGTATCAGAGCATTGGTTCAACCTGAATTAATCTCAGGATTATATTCAGAAGAGAATTCTTCTTCTTATTATTTTCAGAATTGAACTTTCGAAATCATAATTTTTCAGAATCATATTTTTTGAACTCATATAGTTCAAATTAATTTTTTTCTTAGAGATACTCTGGTTCTTTATTATAAATTATTAGGAATATTGTACTTGTTTATAAAATTTTTCAATTAATAATTAAAGATGACATGAATCAATGTTGGTTCCATAGACAATATCAATCCAACTAGACCACCTATCTTTGATGGAAATGACTATGAGTATTGGAGATATAGAATGAAGACTTTCATTATCAATGCTGGTATTGATAATTTTTTTATACTTCCTGGAGGATACAAAATCCCTGAAAAAGAAGTTAGTACCTTCAACAACTAAGAGAAGCATGAATATCAACTGAATTATAAGGTACACAATTATTTGATTTGATCCATGACTAGAAATATATATATCCAAATTTCATCTTGTGAAGTATAAAATTCTATATGGAAGAAACTTAAAGTTACTCAATTTGGAACTTCCAAAGTTATTGAAACAATAAGATCCATGCTTAGAGCCGAATATCATGGTTTCTTCTTTCCTTATGGTGAACCCATATATATGGTACAACAAAGATTCATGACTATTGTGAATAGTTTACAATCAATGGGTGAGAAAGGTTTAGATTATGAATCCATTGTTGAAAAAATCCTAGACATAATGCCCAATGAGTGGGAATCTAAGAGGACTGTGATTGATGAGAACAGAAAGGTTACTCAGATTTCCTTAGATGAGATGTTTGGAACTCTTCTTGAACATGAAACTATAATGAAGAGAGATGCTGATAATGTAATGAAGAAGAATGGAAATGGAAGTGTTGCTTTTACTACAACTTCTAATCATGTGAAAGCCAAGACTCATGAGAGAGTTACTAGATCCAAATCTTAGAAAGTTGTTATCCAATATGAATTTAGTGGAAGTGAATCCTCAGAGAACGAATTAGCAAATCTTTCTCGAAGGATGAACAAGATAACTGGACAGAGGAACTCTCAATCCATATATAAGAAAAAGGAAAAGAAAGATAAGAAAGATTTAGAAGCCACATGTTATGAATGCAAGAGAGCTGGACATATAAGGCATGATTGTCCTATGATTAAGAGAAAAGAATGAAAGAAAAAGTATTCAGAGAGAAATAGAAAGAAGTACTACAAGGAAAAATCTAAGAAATTGTTGAAATCTAAAGACACCTGGAGTGCCAGTGGTGGAGACTCTTTAGATGAATCCTCAGATTATTAATCTTCTAGACCGAATAATCTTGGTCTAATAGCCAGAATACCTATTGAAAATCATTGTTTAATGGATAAGGTACACAATTCTGAATCATTGGCCAATGTTTCCTTGAATGCTAATGATAGTAAATATTATAACTCTTCAGATTAAGAATCCTCTTCTGATGAAGATAATACTTTACCGACCTTTGAAGAAGTTTCTAGGTTTTCCAAACTTCTTGAGATTGAGAATTGAAAACTCATGAAAAAACTTGATAAGGAAAATTCTAGGAATGCTATTCTTACTAAGGAAATATCAGATCCTTCTAAAGATCTTGATAAGAAAAATGATGATTTTGAAAGTATATCATAAAATCTTGAGGAAGTAAATTCTGATAAGAAAAAGTTTTATAAAGATCTAAAAAACATAATTTCTAATAAAAATGATTTCGAACCTAGATCTTGTTCAAAATAAAATGTTTTTTTAAGAAAAGAACTTGGTTATCAAACTCAAATCTGAAATATTTTCCTTGAGGATGTGTTTGTCAAACTTTACTATAGGTAAAGAAAGTTTTGATAAAATGTATTCTCAAATCTAGCCACTAAGGAATAGTTCTTGTTTTGGTTATACTAGTTCTAAACCTATTTTTAGTAACAATTATTTTGTTATACAAAGTGCTCCTTTCAACACAAAGTGTCAATGTGGTGGAAAATGGGCAAAGAATTATTTTCTAAAAAAAACCCAATATTTTGGATTTCATAAAGCCTATTTTTCTAAGAAGATGTGGGTGCCAAAAAATTTTCTTTATAAAAATTACAAATCCAAGAAAGTTTGGATTCTGAAAACCTAAATCCTTCTTATTTTTAGTAAATTAGAGAAGGTACCAATAGTAATACATGGTACAACGATAGTGGATGTTCCTGGAATATGACTCGTAATAAAAACTATTTTGAAAATATTATCAAGATGAAAGGAGGAAAAGTAACTTTCAGAGATAATGCTCTAGGAGAAATTATTGGTATTGGTAACGTTGTTCTTCTTGGAAAAACTTTGATTTCAAATGTTTAATTTGTTAAGGGTATTAAGCACAACCTCATTAGCATAAGCCAATTATGTGATGAAGGCTACCTTGTGAATTTGAGGAATGATAAGTGCTTAGTACACAATTCCAAGGAAGAGTTTATTATTTCTGGACATAGGAAAGAGAATGTTTACACACTAAACTTATAAGACTTTAAGAACCAAAACTTACCTTGAATTATTGCAATAGAAGATCATTCTTGGTTGTGGCATAGAAGGTTAGGACATTGTAACCTTATGAGCTTATGAAAAATTTCTACGAAAAGATTATTAAGGATCTACCAGAGCTTAGATTTGATTCTTCAAAAGTTTTTGACCCTTGTCAATATGGAAAGAAACATAAATCAAGTTTTAAATTAGTTGGTGATGTCTCAACTACTGATGCATTATATTTAGTGCATACAAATCTCTTTGGTACTACACAAAATGGAAGTATTGGAGGCAAGTACTATGTATTTTTTCTAGTTGATGATTACACTAGATTTACATGGGTCTATTTTCTAACAAAGAAGTATAAAGATTTTTCGTATTTCAAAAGTTTTAGTGACCAAGTGAAAAAATGAGAAAATCCTTCCATTGAAAACTATTCATAGTGATCATGGAGGAGAATTTTAAAATTCTGATTTTGAAACTTTTTATAGTAGAAAAGACATTACTCATAACTTTTTAGCACCTAGAAACCCCCAACATAATGGTGTTGTTGAAAGAAGAAATAGAATTCTTCAAGAGATAACAAGAACCATGTTGAGTGAGTATTCTGTAGCCAAACATTTTTGGGCTGAAGCTGTAAGTACTACTTGTTATAAAATAAATCGGGTTTTGATTAGACCTTTTCTTAATAAAAATCATTATGAGTTATAGAATGGTAAAAAACTTAGACTTAACTACATTAAGGTTTTTGGTTTCAAGGTATTCATTATGAATATTAAAGATAATCTACATAAATTCGAACCAAAATATGATGAAGGAATTTTCTTAGGCTAATCGACAAATTCTAAGGATTATAGAGTTTTCAAAAAAAAACACTTGTATTGTTGAAGAGTCAGTGCATGTGAAATTTGATGAAAATGATCCTTTCATTTTTAAACAACCCCAACCTAAATCCTCAGATGTGTTTTCAAAAACATAGTATCAAACTTTGTTAGAAGATCCTTCTGATAAGGAAAATGTTCAAGAAGATACTACGGAAACATTTACCCCAGAATATTTCCTACCCTATGTTGATGAACAGGTTTTACAAAACCCAAATCAGTTGTTTCTGAAGAATCATCCCAGTGATAGTATCATTGGTGATGTGAATCAACCTATAAGGACAAGAAGTTCCTTAAGAAATGAAGTACAATATCTAGCATCTCATTCCCAATTAGAACCAAAAAGCACCGATTAAGCTTTAGGTGATGATGATTGGATTAAAGCCATGCAAGATGAACTAAATGAATTTGAATGGAATAAATTCTAGACCTTCGTTAAAAGACCTAAGGAAACTTCTATTATTGGAGTAAAATGAGTCTTCAGAAATAAGTGTGATGAAAATGGAATCATTATTATAAATAAAGCTAGATTAGTTTCTAAAGGCTATAATAAACAAGAAGGAATAGACTATGAAGAAACCTATTCTCCAGTAGCTAGACTTGAATCTATTCATATTTTACTTTCATTTGTAGCATTATTCAATTTCAAACATTTTCAAATGGATGTGAAATGGTCTTTTCTTAATGGTTATGTTCAAGAGGAAGTTTTTTGTTAAACAACCTCCTGGATTTGAAGATACAAAATATCCTGATCATGTTTTTAGACTTACCAAAGTTTTTTATGGCCTTATACAAGCCCCTCGAGCTTGGTATGATAGACTTATAGGATTTTTACTTCAAAATAACTATGTCAAGGGAAATGAAGATCCAACCCTTTTATAAAGAAAGATAATTTTTTTTTGATTGTTCAAATTTATGTTGATGACATTATATTTGGTTAAACTCAATAATCTTTAACTGATTCCTTTGCAGATCTAATGAAATATGAGTTTGAAATGAGTATGATGGGTGAGTTAACATTTTTCCTTGGTTTTCAAATTTCTCAAAAACTAGAAGGAATCTATAAATCCCAACATAAGTATATTAAATATCTTCTTAAAAATTATGGATATGAAAACACTAAGAGTATAAGTACTCTCATTGGTACCTCAAATACACTTGATCTTGATGAAGTTGGGAAACCAGTAGATCAAACATCTTTTAGAGGTATGATAGGAAGTCTACTTTACATAACAACTAGTCATCCAGACTTAATGTTTTCAGTATGCTTATTTACAAGATATCAGTCCAATCATAAGGAATCTCACTTAAAGGCAGTCAAAATAATTTTTCGCTACTTAAAGGGAACCATGGATTTAGGACTATTTTTTAATTCTAGAAATTATTTTGTTTTAAAATTTTTTTTGGATGCTGAATTTGGTAGAAGTAGAATGGATAGAAAGAGTACATCCAGAACTTTTCATTTATTATGATATTCATTAGTTTCTTTGTCTTTCAAGAAGAAACACTCAGTAGCACTTTCCACTGCTGAAGCTGAATATGTAGCAGCTAGAAGTTGTTGTGCTCAAGTATTGTGGATGCAACACACACTCAAAGACTATGGTATGAGTTTTACCAAAACTCAAATTTTGTGTAATAATTCATGTGCCATTGCCCTTAGTAAAAATCCTTCACATCACTCTCATGCAAAGAATATAAATATTAGGCATCACTTTCTTAGGGATCATAGACAAAAAGGAGATATCATTATTCAATTTATCGGAATAAAAGATCAACTTGCTGATATTTTCACAAAATCTTTACCTTCTGATAGATTTGAATACATTAAATAGAAGTTAAGAATGATAATCGTAAGGTAATCCTCCTCAATTAACTTCTTGTTGAACCAATATCCTTACAGTAATAAACTCATTTCCATAGGGGGAGTACATTTTCTATGAAGCTTTTCATATTTTTCGTAATGATATTTTTCATATTTTTCATAATGAAGTTTTTCAAGTCTTTTGTATTATAGTTTTTCAAGTTTTTTTCATAATGAAAATTCTCGGACCTGATGTTTTCGTTATGAAAATCATTGGACCTGAAATTTTCATAATGTAAATCTTCAGACTAGAAGTTCTTATAATGGAAATCATTAGACCTGAAGTTTTCGTATTGAAAATTTCTGGACCTGAAATTTTCTTAAAGGAAATATTTGGACCTGAAGTTCTTTTAATGGAAATCTTCAGACCTTATGTTTTCATAGTAAAAATTTTCGGACCTGAAATTTTCGTACTGAAAATCTTTGGACCTGAAATTTTCATAATGTAAATTTTTGTAATTGAAAATTTCGTAGTGATTTTTTTTCGTATTCAAGTTTTTTGGAATCCAAAGTTCTTCAAGAAGAATATTCTTTAGTATGAATAATATTCCTAGAAATCTGAAAGGTATGATTCTTTATTGAGTTTTTCGTAATTACCTTTTACTTGATGTTTGTTTATTTTGATTTTAAAATTTCTCAGATTCCAGTTTCCTTAAATCCAAATGTTTTCTTTTTAAAACCTTAAAAGACCAGATTCAACCAAAATTTTCCTTGCGGCTATCATTTAAACCGCCAGATCAGATCTGAACAATTCTCAGCTATTGGATTCAAATGAGAATTTCAACCATCGATTCAACACCTATATAAAGGGGACCCCCAATGGTTTTCCCATATTAGTTTTCAAAGCCCGTGTGTGTCGAAGCTCTGCCCCTCTACAAAAGTCGTTCTGAACTTTTCTGAAGTGCTCAATTCTAAATGTTTGTAGAAGTTCCCTCTCAAGATATGTCTTCTGTCAAGCTGATTGCAGAGTGGAAAATATACAGGGAGAGGTTAGTTCATCCGAACTTCTTCAATAAGTATGACTCTATTATTGCCAAGAACATCAAGCTCAATGGATGGGAAAGTGTATCTATTTCTAAGACAGGAGCTCAGGATGTTGTCTATCTGGATATTCTTATAGAATTTTATGAATCAGTTTGCTTCTTTAAGGAAGAAGGTAGAGAAAAGATATCTTTCTAGAGTTATGGAAAGACATATAAACTCTCTTACACTAAGGCTGCAGGATTGGTGGGGCTATCATATAAAGTAGAAGCCAAATTTTGCTCTCACAAGCTACCATATGTTAAAGGAAGTTTCATCAAGGTGAAGGCTATGGAATGCCTTGGTCTTACTGATGCAAAGATAGAAAATATTTCCCATCTATCTACCAATAATCAGATTCTATAGTTATGGGTTCAAGGTCTCATCGTACCGAGAAAGGGTGACAAGGACACCCTGAAGAAAAGTGATATTTATTTCTTGGACTTTTTGGTAAATCTATGGAAGGTCAACCTCATGAAGCATATTCTAATTAGAATTAAGAATATCCTGAATGGGAACTTGAGAGCTCAGATTATATTGTATCCTGGCTTACATTCCAAGCTGATAGTTCGGTGTCTTGAATCATTCAAGATCACTTGCAGTTCCAAGCCGAGGAATTGCAATGTAATGGTGATTAGTGATGACACCCTCAAGAGAATGAAGGTTGGTTTCTCCAAGGAGTCAGAAGAATTCTATGATCTGCTTGAGGATGAAGCAGAATCCATTCCAAAAAACATAGAAGAAGATGAACCTTCAAAGAAGGATAGAAAGAAAAGAAAGTTGAAGGATGTGTAAGTAGAAGACAAAAACCCTAAGTCTAAGGAAGTCCAATCCACACCTCATAAACCAAAGAAGTAAAAATCCTACCTATATGAAGTTACAGAAAAATGGAGGGAGGATAAGGAGAATAGAAAATCAGGGGAGCCACATTTCGGTTTGGATCCTGCTGAGGCTAAAGCCTTGAAATAATCAACTACTGAAGAGCTTGAGAAGAAATCCCAAGAGAATAAACTTAAGAAGAAAATGTCTGAGGCCAAGATTGTGCAATCTCTTTTGAAGGACACTGAGGTTGCATCTGAACAAATCCTATTACCAGAATCTTTCCTTATAGATCAATAGCCCGAGACTCCGGGAAATAAGTTCATGTCCCCAAAAAAAGTTAAAGAGAAGGAAGTTGAGAAGGAAGATGTGGAGGAAGTTTGAGAAGCTCATAGCTCTGAAGAGACAACTGATATTTTAATGCAATTTGAACACTTTCATGAAAATAAAAGTGCTTCTGAGAAATTATCAATCCGGACTTCTCAAGCCGGATCTTCAAAACATTCTACTCCTGGAGCTAATGAGAAGGGTGAAGAATAGGAAGTAAAGAATTTGTTTAAAGAAGAGTGTTTAAATCATCACTTTATTCATCCAAAAGACATTGAGGTTTTAGCTGAAAAATAGAAAATTGATTAAGATAAGATTGTACAATTGTCTAGGAGTGAGCATGAATCCCTTGATGATGATGTCATACTGAGAATTGATAAGGGGAAACAAGTGTTTGTTGATAATCCTAGAAAATTTGTAGTGAAGAAGAAAGAGGTTGCAGGAACTTCAAAGAGGAATCTTGTTGAGTTAGAAAAACAAGAATCACCAAGTAAAGTATCGGATTCTGAATCATCTTCTCTTAGTCATTATTTTGTTGAATAATCCTTGAAGAAGATTGTCGGGTCCATTCCAACTATTTCAAGCATAGATTCTAGATGCCAGATGCTTCAACATTCTCTTAATCAGAAATCAGATTCAGTGTCCATGGTGATGGACAAGTGTGTCAAGATAGAATTAGACTTAAAAACTTTCCTCATAGGCTACAAAGCTCATAGAAAGTCATGTAAGAAGATAGCCAGCTGGTCAAATAGGAAAGTACAAGAAATTAGTGACCTTTATCAATTTCAAGAAGATGTCAAGGAAGATTTTGATACCAAAGATACCAAGATCAAAGATCTTATAAACAAATTTAAAGAAAATATGACTCTAGAACAAAATACTCAGATTTAATAGGTGAAAGATTGGAATGGGAAGCTGAGTTATATTGTCCAAATCTGGAAAACAGAAAAGGATCTCCAGTTTGAGATCCAAGAAAAGCTTGGGAAATAAGATGAATTACTAACGGTTCAGAAAGAGGCCATGAAAGCTCAGGAAGACAGGATCAAAGCATTAGAAAATCAAGTATAGGAGGATCACAAGGAGCTGAAAAAGCTAAAGACCATTGTGAAGAATCTAATTCCCAAGGAAAAAGAATCAAAATAAACCCCACTTCTATTTTTTGTTGTATCTATCTTGCCTTCTAAAAATTCTTCCAATTATAATGAAATTGTGTGTTGGTCGGAGTGGATACTCAAGAGGGGGGTGAATTGAGTTTCAAAAAAAATTTCTGTTAAAAATATATCTCTTAATATCCCTCAATTTTAAAAAAAAGTAAAACTGTAGTGAATCTATACAGAGTGTAAAGGTTCAATCAGTTTTTCAAAGATTTATTAGGTCTTAGTTAACTTAATATAAAGATTAAATTAACTTTTGAAACTGACTTACTGATTTACAATAAGTATAAAAACTTGCTAATTTAACTATCAAAGTGGATTTAAAATAGTTTTCTATTTCAAAGTAATAGCAGCAGAATAAATATATATTTTTCATATAGACTTAAATTAAAATGCACAGTAGAGTTAACCAAGAGGTTCAGTCTCAAGCCAAGACTTAGTCCTCTCAATAATTTAAATAAATTGATCCACACCCTGGATCGGGGTTAACAACAGTGAACAACTGTCCAGGCTACACATGGACCTCTACCACCGTTCTTTGTGGGAAAAGCAAACAACAACACATAGGCTATTTAGGTCTTAATTGACCTCTACCACTTTCCACAGTGGGAAACAATGAGTTATGAAGTTTGAGTGAGGATTTAATAATCCTCCAGTTTAGCTTAGGAGATAGTGTGTGGGTAAAATAAACAGGGTACACACACTGCTCAAAATGTAAAGATAGAGTCACTAAAGGAAGCATGTATCAGAGTTTAGAAAGCTCTAGTGATTGGTAGTGCAGCTCTGGACTCGTTAGATTTAACAGAGATGCTTTTGAGTCCTTCTGTGGTTTTGCTATTAAAAACAGAGTATCGTGATTTAGCTTGATGTCCTTCACAGGAAAGTGAGTTCTCGGATTTCTAGTATTCTTTGTATGTTCTTCGGTAGTGCTGGATTACGTGCATAAGGGTTTTATTTAGATCTTGAAAATGTCCCTTCTTCCACTTTGTCACATGTTCTTCAGTATCTCATGTATATTCATGGAAGAATTCTCTCTTTATGCCTTTTCACTCATCCCTTTCTTTACTGCAACTCGATCTTCCTTTTTATTCCCTGAGCTTCGGCAATTTAAATGATTACCTTTCCATAGGTACAAGGTACGATATCCTGACATGCCAACAACTAACATTAAATATCATTAATTGCATTAAAAACATCAATTATGACCGTTAGAATTAAATATGAATTTATAGAGATTCAAACAGTTTTCATGACTATCGGTGAGTCATGAGATCAGTGATACATTTTGAATCTGCATCAGTTTTGCTTGCATCAGCATCAGTATCTGAGCATCGGTGTCTTAGCATCGGTAGATTAGTATCAGTATATTAGCATTAGTATATTAGTATCGGTAGATTATCATCATTATATTAGAATCATTAGATTAGAATCGGTAGATTAGCATCGGTAGATTAGCATCGGTAGATTAGCATTGGTAGCTTAGCATTGGTAGATTAGCATCTGTAGATTAGCATCGGTAGCTTTGGACCTTTGATAGTTAAAGGTGTGAGCGTTCATTGTCGGTGGGACCGTTTATCATCGGTGTGACTGTTCATCATCGGTGCGACCGTTCATCATCGGTGTGACCGTTCATCATCAGTGACTCCGAAAAATGACTATCGATGAGTCAAGACATGGAATTCTTACAAAAAGATTATTCAATCTAGAATACTTCCTAGTCAACCATAACCATACATTGATCATTGATAAACATTTATAGATGTGATTTAAACACATTTAGAACAAGTTGTTCAAGATACTAAAAGGAAATAAATTAAACTAAGATTTGTTATTATTAAAACAACCATTCCACAGAGAGTTCAACAATCTACCCCTTTTTGATAATCACGAATCAATGGCAGAAATGAAGAGAGAATATTGTATGTCATTCATTATGCTCCCCCTATAAAAAAAATATATTCCAAAAGATAAAACATGGTTAAAATAGAAATCAGAACAGATACATATAACTGAGACATTCAGTTCACCCATCCAGACACGATGCATCTAGAGTTCACATATGCATGCATGATTCACCTGTTTTCTCTCCTTGATGTCTCTCCCCTTTTGGGATTATAAAAAATAAGAGATAAGGAAGGATAAGAAAGAATATGTCATACCAAAAAAGAGTACATAAATTACAAACAAAAGGGAATAGTTCAGGAAAACAAACACCCAATCAAAAATTGACTGTAACAGCTATTTATTGGGGTGCAAGGGAGATTTCCATTTAGAAGTAGGAGGAATTGAAGGTCCAGAAGGTTGTTGGGTGGAAGGTGGAATTGGCCTTATGGAGAAAGGAGGTAGGACGACCCAATCTAGATGAACTATGGGTTCCAAGGTCACTTGCTGTGAAGAAGATCATTCTGAAGATTATTGTTGAAAGACTGGTCTAATACTAGAAAGAGCTTGAGAAACAGACATCTGGATGGAAGCAACATCTGATGATTGCAGAGTCTCAGCTGTAGAAAAAACAATGGCTTTTTCTTGCACATGAAGGTAGGGTTTTAGAAAGTTTATGAAGTCCTGAATGAATTCTCCACTATACATCATGTCTTTTTAAAAATCATCCTTATTTTGCATGAAATTTTCTAATGTGGGGGTAAAATATTTTAACTGATAAACTTGAGCTTTAAAAGCTTGATTCACTGGAGGGATTATCTAACTATCAACTAGTACTTTATAATGATGATTTAACTCATTCTTTGTGTAGATCTTAGAGAAATAATGATCGACTTTCTCCTTAATCTTCTTTTGAGATTTTGTAGCTTCAGTCGAATACAACTGTACCATTTTATGCACCTAATCACCATGCTCTTTCATTTTCTTCAAAGAATCTAAATCTAAAATCTTCCCAAGAGCTTCCAGCTCTTCTATGACAACATCTCTTAAGGTATCTAATTCACGACCAGTGATCTTGGTCACCTTCGCATTGCCAGCTTGAGCAATAACCTAAGTAATCTCAGCTTTTAACTTCCTCAAATATGCTTTCTTCAAATGTTCTATTAGATTTCTTAAAACTTCCATCATACCAGAGATGGTTGTTCTGAACTCACCTGACAGAGATACAAGATTGCTGCCTAAATCCATAAGTGTTTGATTCAAAGAAGTAATATGTCTGCCAATCGATTCACTGTAATTGCACAGGTCTGGTTTGATAAGGCTTGCTACTCTTTGAGCCAAATCATTCATAGCAGCATCAGATAAAGTCAAGGGAGTAGGATCAGGAATATGAGATAACTCACTTTTCACAGTCTCCCTAACAGATTGAACCAATTCAACCTTGAAATTATCAAAATCTGACTGAGCAACTGCCGGATCAGGTCTACCTTGAGATACTGAAGGATCAGGTCTGACCTCTGTTCTTTGAAAAAATTCATCAACAAGTTGAGACTTAACAGAATCACTTATGTATGAAAGATCCACTTCTACATATTCCTCTTCCTCTGGGTATTCCAATCCTAGAACAGCAAGACCTGGATGCTCTTCCCATGCCGCTTTGCATGAAGGGTATACAGGTTTCACAAACTGAGCTCGTCCAGAATTTTCAGGAAGGACTTCTCCATCTTCATCACTCTCCAACTGTTCTGTCCTTTTAGCCTCATGGACATTTTCTTGCTCAATAGGTTGGGTTTGAGGATCATATAGAATCACATTATGACCTTCAATAGGTATAGCATCATCATCAGCATCATCACCATTACTTTCACTGTCACCACTACCACCATCACCATCAGCCTCACCCTTATCACCATCACCACCTTCATCATCATCATCATCATTAACTGATCTCTCACTTGAACTGTCTGTACTTCCGGATTCATACTCCTTAGAAGTTGATTCAGTAGTCTCACCTTCTTGTTCATCATCTAAAAACGGTTCAATTTCTGGCAAATTGAGAGGAGTACTTGCTGAAGCAAATTCCATCCTTATTCTCTTTGGGATAACCATATTAGGATCAGTCCTTTTATCAGGAGATGATTCAACCTCTTCTTCAGTATTTAGATTCTTATCAGATTCTTCTTCTTCTTCTGTTCGTTTCTTACTAGATTCACCATTTTCTTTAGGAACAACCACTTCCTCTTCTTCATCCATATAGATCACTTCCTCACCAGGTTTTAAGCTAGGATCTCTTACTTCTCTTGGTCTCATTGGATGATCAGTAGGATTGAAGGACTCATATAACTTTTCTTCGTCAGAAACCCAAACTATCTTCCATGGGTTCCAATTGATTTTCATTCTCTTACAATTAACTTTGTTGAAACAAAATCTAACTAATGAGATACACTCATCTCCATCATCCACACAGCCTAAGAATTTCAGCATGGAAAAAATCTGTTTAGAATAAAATAGAGTAGTAGCTTTCTTTGAATGTTTTATCATCTCAACAATATGCTCGGAAAAATATCTACATAAATTGATCTTTTCACCATTAAGAAAAAGAAATAGAAGAAAAACATCTTGATAATTTACTACAGCAAAATAACCTTTTCTTGGACATACTTGATGTTGAATAAATTTGAATAGGATTCGGTTCTCACCATCCAACTCAGCAGCAATTATCCTTCGTGATTCAGACTTCCCAATAAAAAACTCAAGGGCTAGCTCATAAGAAACATAATCAGTTGTGGGAGGAATATTACCAGAATAGTCCTTGTATCTTCCACTGTGAGGTACTCCTAGACATTCAGCCCACTGTTTTGATGAAAACATAATTTTTTTCCCTTTTACTATAGAAGATAATCTCGCAGTCTCTACTCCGTCCAAATCTATATCCAGGTTCAAATAGAACTCATGAACCAGCTTAGGGTAAAAGACTCTATAATTATTACAGAACCACCCCTTCCAGCCTTGAGTTTCTAACACTTTCAAGAGAATGGATTTTCTAGATAAAACCCATTTTGAACAAATTTCCTTTTTAGATATAACTTCTCATTTTTTATATCTCCGGGTTCACAGACCTCTGCGTCGTACTGCTCAACTCACCTCGAGCATGCTTGACAGGTGAAATTCCATCAAATTCCTTGCTCTGTCTCTTTTTCTTGGCCATTTTGAGGTTTTGAGACAATCGAGAGGCTTGGAAAGATTCAAAAGGCTCGGGTTACAGAGAAGAGAGGAGAGAGTTTGGCGGAAAATAGAAGGTCAACAATCTTTAGAGAATAGAATAGCTGTGTGTCATTATTTGTATCATTTAGGGTTATAGATAATAAAATATCGATTAAGTAAAACAGCGTCATTTTAAACAGACAAAAATAATTTTTTTAACAAGAAAATAGTACGACCCAATTGATAGCACTAACCGTCATGACAGATCGGTTTGACAGATCGGTTTCATATATCGGTTTCACAGATCAGTTTCACAAATCGGTTTGACAGATTGGTTTCACAGATTAGTTTTACAGATCGGTTTCATAGATTGGTTTGACAGATCAGTTTCACAGATCGATTTGACAGATCAGTTTCACAGATCAGCTTCACAGATCGGTTTGACAGATCAGTTTCTCAGATCAGTTTCACAGATCAGTTTCATAGATTGGTTTGACAGATCAATTTCACAGATCGGTTAGACAGATTAGTTTCACAGATTAGTTTCACAGACCGGTTTGATAGATCGGTTTCACAGTTCAGTTTCACAGATCTATCATACCTTACTCTTGTTTAATTGAGTTTAACCTTTCACAATTTAAGGGCCTGGTGAACATATCGGCTAAATGATGTTCAGTTCCTATAAATTCCAGAGTAATATCACCTTTTTGGTAGTGATCTCTCAAAAAGTGATGTCTGACATCAATGTGTTTGGTTATAGAGTGAGACACAGGGTTTCTTGAAAAGTTAATTTCACTAGTGTTATCACAGTTAATTGAAATATGCTTAAAATCATATCCATAGTCCAAAAGCTTGTGTTTCATCCACAGAATTTGTGCACAATAACTTCCAGTAGCAATGTATTCTGCTTTAGTAGTAGATAATGCAACAGAGTTATGTTTCTTACTACACCAAGATACTAAGGATTTTCCCAATAAATGACATGTTCCAGATGTGCTCTTCCTATCTAACTTGCAACCAGCAAAGTCAGCATCTGAATAACTGATTAGCTTAAGAGATTGTCCTTTTGGATAAAACAATCCTAAGTTTAGAATGTGTTTAAGATACTTAAAAATTCTTTTAACAGCAATAAAATGATACTCTTTCAGATTAGCTTGAAATATTGCACATATACACACACTAAACATAATTTCTGGTTGACTAGCAGTATGGTACAGTAAGCTTCCAATCATACCTCTGTAATTGGTTTGATCCACTGGTTTCCCAGTTTCATCTGCATCCAATTTACAGACTGTACTCATAGGAGTATCACTTTCCTTAATACTATCCAAACCAAAACGTTTTAGAATATCCTTCGTGTATTTACTTTGATTCAAAATAATACCATTTTTATTTTGAAAAACATGAAATCCAAGAAAATATTTAATTTCTCCCATTAAACTCATTTCAAATTCATTTTTCATACTCTTTGAAAATTCAGTACATAAAGAAAGTTTAGAAGATCCAAAAATAATATCATCAACATAGATTTGTACTATGAAAACATCTTTAGAAATGATTTTAATAAAAAGAGTTGGATCAGCAATCAATTTAGTAAAACTTTTTGAAATAAGAAAATTACTAAGTCTATCATACCAAGCTCTTGGAGCTTGTTTTAAGCCATATAAAGATTTAAAAAGTTTAAAAACTTGATTTGGAAAATGAGGATTAATAAATCCAGGTGTTTGTTCAACAAAAACATCTTCAACAATAAAACCATTTAGAAAATCACTTTTGACATCTATTTGATATAACTTGAAATTCAGATGAGCAGCATATGCAAGTAAGATCCTAATGGCTTCTAGTCTAGCTACAGGTGAAAAGGTTTCTTCATAGAATATACCTTCTTCTTGAATATATCCTTGTTCAACTAGCCTAGCTTTGTTTCTAACTATGTTTCCAGACTCATCAACTTTGTTTCTAAAAACCCATTTTGTTCCTATTGTTAAAGTATCCTTAGGTCTGTCAACTAATTCCCAGACTTTGTTTATTTCAAATTTATTTAACTCTTCTTGCATATCCATTACCCAAAATTCATCATTTATAGCATCATTGACATTTTTAGGTTCTATCTGTGATAGAAAATCTTGATATTCTACCTGAATTCTTAGAGAAGCTCTAGTCTGTGTCCCTCTATCAAGATTACCAACAACAACATCCAAAGGACGATTCATTAGAATCCTTGTTGATCTAGTAAAGGTAGGACTAGAAATTTAAGGATCTTCTCTAGGTTCGGATTCATTAGAAGTAGATTCTGGAATAAGTCCAGAACTGGTTGTCTTTATAGCAGGTTCTTTAGATTTGTCATTAAGGTCCAGCACACTCAAATCTTCTTCAAGATTTTCAAGAGAGGTTTTAGGCTCATGTGGATCAGATTCATCAAACTTGATGTGAACAGATACTTACACACATTTGGTTCTCTTATTAAAGACTATATAGGCTTTTCTCATTAAAGAATAACCAAGAAATATTCCCTCATCTCTTTTAGAGGCAAACTTGTCCAGATTATCCTTTGTATTAAGAATAAAAACTTTACAGCCAAAGACTCTAAAGTAACTAACTTTAGGTTTTCTATTATTCCACAACTCATATGGGATATTCTTAAGAACTGGTCTAATTAAGACTTTATTAATGATATAACAAGTTGTATTTACAACTTTATCCCAAAAGTAAATAGGCAGGTCATACTCATTAAGCATTGTTCTAGCTATTTCTTGTAGGGTTCTATTTCTTCTTTCTACTACACCATTCTGCTGAGGTGTTCTAGGATCAGAAAAGTTATGACTATAGCCATTGTGTGAGCTATAAGATTCAAAGTCTTGATTATAAAACTCACATCCATGATCACTTCTTAGGGATTTAATCTTAATTCCACTAAGATTTTCTACAGATTTGGAGTATTTAACAAAATAAGAACAATCTTCACTTTTGTGAGCTAAGAAGTATACCCATGTATATCTAGAAAATTCATCTACTAGAACATAGACAAAGTGCTTCCCATTTAAACAAGAAACTCTTGATGGTCAAAACAAGTCCATGTGAACCAACTCGAGAGGTTGAGAAGTAGAAACTTCTTTATATGATTTAAAAGAAACTTTATGTTGCTTTCCCTTTTGACAGGGATTACAAACTTTTTCAATTGGGAATTCAAGTTTAGGTAGGTCTCTAACCAAGTTATTCCTAGTTAGTTTTCTAAGTGAATGGATGTGGCAGTGTCCTAATCTTCTGTTCCAAAGCCAAGACTCTTTATGGAAAGCATTTAGACAAGTAACATTTTGCTTAGCTAAAGAATTTAAATAAAGTGCATAAACATTTTCATTTCTTAAGGAAGAAAAGACTAAAACATTTTTAGAATTAAAAACATTACAAAAATCATTTTCAAATTTGACATTAAAACCATCATCACACAATTGAGAAATAATTAACAGATTATATTTTAGTCCACCAATAAATAAAACTTTAGAAATTAGAATAGAATCAGTGTTACCAATTTGACCTAGGCCGATGATTTTTCCTTTATAATTATCACCAAAGGTGAAATGGCCTCCATGAATCTTGATTAGACTTTTAAAGCATGAGTAATCTCTAGATATGTGTCTGGAAAATCCACTTTCCAGGTACCATACCTTCTTGTGAGAACTCTTGAAATAGGTTTCCTACAAAACAGATTTAGATAGGAAATGATTTTGGTACCCAGATCTTCTTGGGTCTAGAAAGGTTTGAAATCAACATTTTTGGTACCCACATTTGTCTTATGGATTTCATACAAATTACAGAATCCAAAGATTTTGAAAGATAAAATTTATTTGATTTATAACTACATGAATCACTAGTTGAGGCATATGAATGTCTAGAACTAGAATTACCAATATTCTGTCCAGATTTAGGAATAAATCTATTTTTAGTAATCTGCCTCTGTCCAGGTTTGTAGCCTATTCCAATAGTGTATTTAGGTGCCACTTGCTTTCCTAGAATTTGAGTTATTGTATCCTTTCCATTTGTAAACTTCTCTAAGTCGCTTCTAAGTTGCTCATTAGACATCTCAGTTAAGTGTTTTCCTTTAACAGTTGAGCATTCTTCTCTTTCTCAATAGTAAGTTCGGTTTTAATAGTTATAGTGAGAGCATGTTGTTTCTTCAATGATTTGTATTTATCCTTAAGTTCATTGCATGTCTCTTCCAGCATATTACAATATTCAAATAATTCCTTACTAGTCATGTTTTCAGAATCAAAATCAGATTATGCATCATCTCCAGAATAATAGGAATTTAAAACAAAAGTATCTAAGGTTACCTCAGATGTGATTGTCATGAAACACATGTTGGCACGTTTCTTTTCAGAATCAGACATTTCAGATTTACTTGTGCTGTCTTCAGAAGCACTCTAGGTAGCCTTCATAGATTTCTTGTACTTCTTGTCCTTATAATCATATTTCTTCTTGAATTTTATCTTTGGGCAGTCAGCCTTTATGTGTCCTTTTATTTTTCACTCGTAGTAAACAACTTCATCACTTTTATCTAGAGTTTTCCAGTTCTTCTTCCAATGTCCCTTATTGTTGTACTTTCCTTTGTAATTTGATTTTTTGAAAAATTTATTCTTCCTATAATATTTCTTAAATCTTCTGGCTATCTGATCCATTTCAGCATCACTCTCTGAATCTGAACTTTCACTTGTTGGACAATCATTTTGTATTTGATATTTTTCTTTGTCCTTTATCTTTGAAGAAGTAGTCTTGAAAGCCACTGATTTCCTTTTTGGTTCATCATCTTTCTCTTTGTTTATCTTGAGTTCTTCCTCATAGATCATTAGTTTTCCAATAACTTCTTTGATAGGTAGAGCTCCAATGTCACATGATTCTCTGATTAAAATAGATGTGTCTCTCCATCGGTCTGGTAGACATATCAATATCCTCATGATTTGTTCCTTTGCTAGAACAACTTTACCAAGTGAATTCATTGTATTAACTATCTCATTGAACCTGATATATATATATCAGAAATGGGTTCATCAGTTTTCATTTTAAAATTATCATATTTAATAGTATAAGTATTCAATCACATTTCTTTAACATTAGTTGTTCCTTCATAAGAAACACCCAAAGTATCCCATATTTCATAAGAATTTTTGCAAGCAGATATTCTGTTAAATTCCTCATCTCCTAGAGCACAGTACACAACATTCATGGATTTACAATTATTATTGTAATCAGACTTAGTAGGTTCATCCCAAGTTGTTCTTTCAGTTTCTAGAATTTTATATTGAGACTCTATAGTAGTCCAAATATCAAAACCCATGCTCTCTAAATGAATTTTCATTTTTAATTTCCACTGAGCATAGTTTGTTCCATTAAAGAAAGGTGGCCTGTTAGTAGCAACACCCTCTAGTCTATTATCCATAGATAGATTTTAGAGAATAAAATTTAAAGAGATAGAATTTAGAACTAACAGAAATTTAAGATCTTTAAAGATGAAACTAAAATCACAGTTGAAAAACAGAGTATTTTAAAAATCCTTAAACAAAAACAAATACTCTGATACCAAATGTTGGTCAGAGTGGATACTCAAGAGGGGGGTGAATTGAGTTCCAACAAAAATTTCTGTTAAAAATATTTCTCTTAATATCCCCCATTTTAAAAACAAAGTCAAACTGTAGTGAATCTATACAGAGTGTAAAGGTTCAATCAGTTTCCCAAAGATTGATTAGGTCTCAGTTAACTTAATCTGAAGATTAAATTAACTTTTGAAACTGACTTACTGATTTACAATAAGTATAAACACTTGCAAATTTAACTATCAAAGTAGCTTTAAAATAGTTTTGTATTTCAAAGTAATAGCAACAGAATAAATATATAATTTGCGTATAGAATTAAATTAAAATGCACAGCAGAGTTAACCAAGAGGTTTAGTATCAAGACGAGACTTAGTCCTCTCAATAATGTAAATAAATTGATCCACACCCTAGATCGGGGTTAAAAACAGTGAACAACTGTCCAGGACACACAGGGACCTCTACCATAGTTCTTTGTGGGAAAATCCAACAACAGCACACATGATGTTTAGGTCTTACTCGACCTCTACCACTTTCCACAGTGGGAAACAAAGAGTTATGAAGTTCGAGTGAGGATTTAAGAATCCTCCAGTTTAGCTTAGGAGACAGTGTGTGTGTAAAATAAACAGGTTACAAACACTGCTCAAAATGTAAAGATAGAGTCACTAAAGGAAGAATATATTAGAGTTTAGAAAGCTCTAGTGATTGGTAGTGCAGCTCTGGGGTCATTGTATTTAGCAGAGATGCTTCTAAGTCCTTCTGTGGTTTTTCTGTTAAAAACAGAGTATCGTGATTCAGCTTGATGTCCTTCACAGGCAAGTGAGTTCTCTGATTTCTAGTGTTCTTCGTATGTTCTTCAGTAGTGCTGGATTACGTGCATAAGGGTTTTCTTTAGAGCTTTCAAATTACCCTTCTTCCACTTTGTCACGTGTTCTTCAGTCTCTCATGTATATTCATGGAAGAATTCTATCTTTACGCCTTTTCACGCATCCATTTCTTTACTGCATCTTGGTCTCCCTTTTTATTCCCCAAGCTCCGGCAATGGGAATGATTACCTTTCCATAGGTATGAGGTACGATCTCCTGACATGCCAACAACTAACATTAAATATCATTAATTTCATTAAAAACATCAATTATGACTGTCAGAATTAAATATGAATTTATAGAGATTCAAACAGTTTTCATGACTATCGGTGAGTCATGAGATCGGTGAGACATTTTGAATCTGCATTAGTTTCGGTTGCATCAACATCGGTATCTAAGCATCCGTGTCTTAGCATTGGTAGCTTAGAATCGGTAGATTAGCATCGGTAGATTAGAATCAGTAGATTAGAATGGGTATATTAGCATCGGTAGATTAGCATCGGTAGATTAGCATCGGTAGATTAACATCAGTAGCTTAGCATCGGTAGATTAGCATCAATATATTAGCATCAGAAGCTTTGGACCTTTGATAGTTAAAGGTGTGGCCATTCATCATCAGGGGGACCATTCATCATTGGTCTGACCGTTCATCATCGATGCGACCGTTCATCATCAGTGTGACTGTTCATCATTGGTGCGACCGTTCATCATCGGTGCGACTATTCATCATCAGTGCGACCATTCATCATCGGTGTGACCGTTCATCATCGATGACTCAGGAAAATAACTATCGATGAGTCAAGACATGGAATTCTTACAAAAAGTCTATTCAATCCATAATACTTCTAGGTAAACCATAACCATACATTGATCATTGATAAACAATTGTAGATGTGATTTAAACACATTTAGAACAAGTTTATCAAGAGACTAAAAGTAAATAAATTAAACTAAGATTTGTGATTATTAAAACAACCATTCCACAGAGAGTTCAACATTGTGGATGATTGTTTGGTTGTTTGTACTAATATTTTAGGTACCATATTTTTTTCCATTCCCTCATACTCTTTTTTAAAATCACAAAGGGGGAGAAGGAAAATTAATTCTAAAGGAGAGAAGGAAAAAAGATTTATATGTATGTAAGAAATATCGCTAAGTAAGGGGGAGTTTATCTAAGGGGGAGTTCTCATTATGAAGATTTTCACAATGAAATGAAAATTCTCATTCCAGAAATCTAGAATACAATCTTTAGTGTTCCAAATCCTAAGAGGGAGTTAGTCTTATTCACCATTGTTCATATGTAAATGGAGATAAGTTTTATTTTCAAAGTCTAGAAAATCTATTTCTAAGACCTTATATTCTTTTTCATAAGGATGTTTGTGCTTTCCAAAAAGGGGGAGATTGTTGAGTCAATAAGGCTTTCCTTATGACAGTTCCATTCCTTCATACATGGGGGATATTGTTAAGTCATTAAGGATTTCCTTATGACTTAACGATTCCTTCTTGTTTTGAAAATCAAAAATACCTTATCTCAAGGAAAAACTCTTTTTACCCCTTGTTTTACTTCTCTAAAGAAAATTTCCTTCCCCAAAGAAAATTTATCCTTACCATGTTTTACTTAGTTCTTTATATTGTCTAAGTATAAAATTTGGTGTCATATCTAAATCCTTAGAATCATATATTACATAGATATGAAGCATTCTGTTTAGGACTCCAAATTCTGGTTACAAACTCTCATGAAGTTCAACTCCGAATTCTGGATACGAACGTTATGAAGTTCAAGTCTGAATTCTGGATACGAACATTCGGGAAGTTCAACTCCGAATTCTGATTACAAACTTATATAAAGTTCCACTTTGAATTCTGGTTATGAATTATGATTAGGAATTTTGGATATGAACTCTTATGAGTTCTGACTTCAAATTCCGATTATGAATTCTAGTTAAAAACTTCTCTAAATTCTGACTCGGAATTCTCATGAACTCTGAATCTGAACTTTGTAAGTTTAGGTTCTAAATTCCTGTGAATCAAGACTCCGAATTTCCTTGAAATTTAGAGTCTATAATTATACAGAATTTAGGTTCAAAAATCCTAGAAGAAATAATCTGAATATCCTTGTACTATAGACTCTGAATTCATTCTTAGGTAGACTCTGAAAATTCATTTACTTTCATTCCGAATACTAGTTTTTGGTTATGCTTACATCTGTTTAGTTATAAAAAGATTTTGTGCTTTCAGTTACTCACTAACCATTGTTTATGTGACATGTGTATAGGTCCCTCTGCAATTCAATGAAAAATATGACCGTTGAAGGAGGGAGCCGACCGTTGAAGCCATGCCTATAAATAAGATCTCATTTGAAAGAGCTCGATACTTTTGGAATTTTTGAAGCTCAGAACTTTTAAAAGTGATATATAGAGAGAGAGGATCTTATAAACTCCCAGGCTTCATGCAGAAATCTTAATTGACTTGTCTGAAATTTTCTTCGTGTAGATTTGTTTAGTGCGACTCTGATTTTTGCTGTGTAAAATCGAGGGCTTCCAGGAATAGGAAGACATAGATGCCGACTACCTGATAGGTGAGGGCTTGCAGGGATAGCAAGACAGGATCCGATCTTCATATCGAGGGCTTACTCTGGTGTGGGTAAGACGGAATTTCTTGAAAGTATAAATCAAGGGACATTTATCCAAGGTTGTTGGATACCCTTCTCTTTGGGTTAAAAGATTTACTTTGTTACTTGTTTTGTTACAAGTTTTCCGCATTTATTTGTATTTTTGAGGAAAGTATAACTTTCTTATACTTCCTTATACTTGTAATCTAATTTCGTTATATTATATATTCTTTAAGGTTGAATCTTATTTGTTTTAAACTTTTGTTAAGTTTCATTTCTGGAATAACTTTTCTGGAATCGAGCAAGTTATTAGAACTTAAAGGTGTTGTGAATTTTGGTTATTCAAAATTTCCATAAGGATTTTTTAAAGAATAAAATTCACCCCCTCTTGTATTTGTATCTCATTTTACATATTCAATCCTACATTTGGTATTATAGAGTATATCATACTCACATACCATCTCAACAATATTTACATGGGTCTATTTTCTAGCAAAGAAGTCTAAATATTTTTCGTATTTCAAAAGTTTTAGAGACCAAGTGAAAATGAGAAAATCCTTCCATTGAAAACTATTCGTAGTGATCATTTAGGAGAATTTCAAAATTCTGATTTTGAAACTTTTTTTAGTAGAAAAGGAATTATTTATACCTTTTCAGCACCTAGAACACCTCAACAGAATGGTGTTGTTGAAAGAAGAAATATAATTCTTCAAGAGATAACAAGAACCATGTTGAGTGAGTATTCTGTAGCCAAACATTTTTGGGCTAAATCTGTAAGTACTGCTTGTTATACTATAAATCGAGTTTTGATTAGACCTTTTCTTAATAAAACTCCTTATGAGTTTTGGAATGGTAGAAAACCTAGACTTTCCTACATTAAGGTTTTTGGTTGTAAGGTATTCATTCTGAATAATAAATATAATCTACATAAATTTTCACCAAAATCTGATGAAGGAATTTTCTTAGGCTACTCCACAAATTCTAAGGCTTATAGAGTTTTCAACAAAAATACTTGTACTGTTGAAGAGACAGTGCATGTGAAATTTGAGGAAACTGATCCTTTCGTTTTTAAACAACCCCAACCTACAACCTAAGATTTGTTTTCAAAAAATAAGTATCAACCATTATTAGAAGATCCTTATGATACAGAAAATGTTAAAGAAGATACTACAGAAACATTTACCCTAGAATATTTCCTACCCTATGTTGATGAACAGGTTTTACAAAACCCAAATCAGTTGTTTCTGAAGAATCATCTCCGTGATAATATCATTGGTGATGTGAATCAACTTGTAAGGACTAGAAGTTCCTTAAGAAATTAAGTAGAACATATAGAATTAATTTTCCAATTAGAACCAAAAAGCACTGATGAAGCCTTAGGTGATGATGATTGGATTAAAGCCACGCAATATGAAATAAATGAATTCGAAAGAAATAAAGTCTGGACCTTGGTTGAAAGACCTATGGAAACTTCTGTTATTGGAGTAAAATGGGTCTTCAGAAATAAGTGTGATTAAAATGGAATTATTATTAGAAATAAATCTAGATTAGTTGCCAAAGGCTATAATCAGTAAGAAGTAATGGACTATGAAGAATCCTATGCTCCAGTAGCTAGACATGAATCTATTCGTATTTTACTTTCCTTTACAGCATTATTCAATTTCAAAATTTTTCAAATGGATGTGAAATGTGATTTTCTTAATGGTTATGTTCAAGAGGAAGTTTTTTTTTGAACAACCTCCTGGATTTGAAGATACAAAAAATCCTGATCAGTTTTTTAGACTTACCAAAGCTTTGTATGGCCTTAAACAAGCCCATCGAGCTTAGTATGATAGACTTATAGGTTTTTTTGCTTCAAAATAACTATATTAAGGGAAGTGTAGATCCAACCCTTTTTATAAAGAAAGATAAGAAAAATGTTTTGATTGGTCAAATTTATGTTGATGACATTACATTTGGTTCAACTCAACAATATTTAACTGATTCCTTTGCGGATCTAATGAAATCTGAGTTTGAAATGAGTATGATGGGTGAGTTAACATTTTTCCTTGGTTTTCAAATTTCTCAAAAACAAAAAAAGAAGAAATATATCCCAACATAAGTATATTAAAGATCTTCTTAAAAAGTATAGATATGAAAACACTAAGAGTATAAGTACTCCCTTTGGTACCTCAAATACACTTGATCTTGATGAAGCTGAGAAACTAGTAGATCAAACATCTTTTAGAGGTATGATAGGAAATCTAATTTACTTAACATCTAGTCATACATACTTAATATTTTCAGTATGCTTATGTGTAAGATATCAATCCAGTCCTAAGGAATCTCATTTAAAGGAACTGAAAATAATTTTTCGCTACTTAAAGGGAACTATGGATTTAGGACTATTTTATACTTTTGGAAATGATTTTGTTTTAAAAAGTTTTTTTGATGCTGACTTTGGTGGATGAAGAATGGATAGAAAGAGTACATCCATAACTTATCATTTCATAAGAGATTCATTAGTTTCTTGGTTTTGCAAGAAGCAACACTCAGTAGCACTTTCCACTGCTGAAGCTAAATATGTAGCAGCTGGAAGTTGTTGTGCTCAAGTATTGTGGATGCCACACACACTCACAGACTATGGTATGAGTTTTACCAAAACACAAATTTTGTGTGATAATACAAGTGTCATTGACCTTAGTAAAAACCCAGCAAATCACTCTTGTTCAAAGCACATAGATATTAGGCCTCACTTTATTAGGGATCACACACAAAAAGGAGATATCATTATTCAATTTATTGGAATGCAAGATCAACTTGCTGATATTTTCACAAAATGTTTACCTTCCGATAGATTTTTATTCATTAAAAAGAAGTTAGGAATGGTAACTGTAAGGTAATCCTCCTCAATTAACTTCCTGTTGAACCAATCTTCTTATAGTAATAAACCCTTTTCCATAGGGGGAGTACATTTTCTGTGAAGCTTTTCATATTTTTCGTAATGAAATTTTTCATATTTTTTGTAATGAAGTTTTTCAAGTTTTTTGTATTATAGTTTTTCAAGTTTTTTTCCTAATGAAAATTTTTGGACATGATGTTTTTGTAATGAAAATCTTTGGACCTGAAATATTCGTAATGGAAATATTCATACCTGAAGTTCTCGTAATGGAAATCTTTGGACCTGAAGTTTTCTTAATGAAAATCTCTGGACCTGAAATTATTGTAATGGAAATCTTTGGAACTAAAGTTCTCATAATGGAAATCTTTGGACCTAAAGTTTTCATAGTAAAAATCTTCATACCTGAAACTTTCATAATGAAAATATTCGGACCTGAAATTTTCGTAATAAAAATTTTCAAATTTGAAAATTTTGTATTGATTTTTTTTTCGTATTGATGTTTTTTGGAATCCAATGTTCTTCAAGATGAATATTCCTCAGTATGAATAATCTTCATAGGTGTCTGAAAGGTATGATTCTTTCTTGAGTTTGTTGTAATTACCTTTTACTTGATGTTAGTTTCTTTTGCTTTTAAAATTTTGTAGATTTTAGTTTCCTTAAATCCGAATGTTTTCCTTTTAAAATCTAAAAAGATCAGATTAAACCAAATTATTCCTTGCGGCTATCATTTCAACTATCAGATTAGATTTAAACAATTATCAGCCATTGGATTCAAATGGGAAGTTCAACCGTCGCTTCAAAACTTATATAATGGGGACCCCTGATGGTTGTCCCACATCTGTTTTCAAAGCTTGTGCATGTCTATGCTCTGCGCCTCTACAAAAGCCATTCTGAACTTTTCAAAAGTGTTCAATTCCGAATGTCTGCAGAAGTTCCCTCTCAATATATGTCTTCTATCAAGCAGATTGCAGAGTGGAAAATATATTGGGAGAGGTTAGTTCTTCTAAACTTCTTCAATAAGTGTTACTCTATTATCTCCAAGAACATCAAGCTCAATGTATGGGAAAGTGTAGCTATTTCAAAGACAGGATCTCATGATGTTGTCTATATGGATCTTCTCATAGAATTTTATGAATCAGTTTGCTTCTTTAAGGAAGAAGGTAGAGAAAAATTCTCTTTCAAGAGTTATAAAAAGACATATAAACTCTCTTACACTAAGGCTGCGAGCTTTGTGGGGCTGTCATATGAAGGAGAAGCCAAATTTTTCTCTCACAAGCTGCCATATGTTAAAGGAAGTTTCATCAAGGTGAAGTCTATAGAATGCCTTGGTCTCACTGATGTAAAGACAACAAAGATATCCCATCTATCTACCAACAATAATATTCTACAGTTATGTGTTCAAGGTCTCATCGTACTGAGAAAGGGTGACAAGGACACCCTAAAGAAAAGTGATATGTATTTCTTGGACTTTTTGGTAAATCTAAGGAATTTCAACCTCATGAAGAATATTCTCATTATGATTGAGAATATCAAGAATGAGAACTTGAGAGATCAGATTAGTATGTATCCTACCTTACTTTCCAAGCTGATAGTTCGATGTCTTGAGTCATTTAAGATACCTTGCAGTTCCAAGCCGAGGAATTACTAAATAATGCTAATCAATGATGACACCCTCAAGAGAATGAAGGTTGGTTTCTCTAAGGAGTTAGAAGAATTCTATGATCTTCCTGAGGATGAAGCAGAAGCCATTCCGAAATATATAAGAAGTTGAACCTTCAAAGAAGTCCGGAAGGAAGAGAAAGTTAAAGGAAGTGTAAGTAGAAGACAAAACCCCTAAGTCTAAGGAATTCCAATATGCACCTCCTAAACTCAAGAAGCAAAAAGCCTACCCATATGATGTTGTAGCAAAATAGAGGGAGGATAAGAAGAATAGAAAAGCAGGGGAGCCACAGTTCGGTTTGGATCCTGCTAAGGCTAAGGCCTTGAAAGAATCAACTGCTGAAGAGCTTGAGAAGTAATCCCAAGAGAAGAAACATAAGAATAAAATGTCTGAGGCTGAGATTGTGAAATCTCTTTTGAATTCCACTGAGGTTGCATCGGAACAAATCCCCGTACCAAAATGTTTCCTTGTAGAACAATTTCTTGAGACTCCTGGAAAGAAGTTCATGTCCCCGGAAAAAGTTAAAGAGAAGGAAGTTGAGAAGGAAGCTGTGGAGGAAGTCCGAGAAGCTCAAAGCTCTAAAGAGAAAACTGGTATTTTAAAGAAAGTAGAAGAATTTCATGAAAAGGAAAGTGCTTCCGAGAAATTATCAATTCGGAATTCTCAATCCAGATCTTCAAAACTTGCTACTCTTGGAGGTGATGAGAAGGGTGAAGAAGAGGAAGTAAACAAGTTTTCTTAAGAAGAGAGTTTTAATCATCACTTTATTTATCCAGAAGACATTGAGGCTAGAGCTGAAAAAGAGAAAATTGATGAAGATAAGATTGTACAGTTGTTTGGGAGTGAGCTTGAATCCCCTGATGAGGAAGCCATACTGAGAATTGATAAGGGTAAACAAGTGTTTGTTGATACTCCTAGAAAATCTGTAGTGAAGAAGGAGGTTGCAGGAACTTCAAAGAGGAAGCTTGTTGAGTTAGAAAAACAAGCATCACCAAGTAAAGTCTCGGATACTGAATCATCTTCGCTTGGTCATGATTTTGTTGAACAATCCTTGAAGAAGCTTTTCGGGTCCATTTCGAATTTTTCAAGCATAGATTCTAGATGTTAGATGCTTCAACATTCTCTTAATCAGAAATTGGATTCGGTGTCCATGGTGATGGATAAGTGTGTCAAGATAGAATCATACTTCAAAACTTTCCTCATAGGCTACAAAGCTCCCAGAAACTCATGTAAGATGATATCTAGCTAGTCAAAGAGGACAGTACAAGAAATGAGTGACCTTGATCAATTTTAGGAAGATGTCAAGGAAGCTTTTGATACTAAAGATACCAAGATCAAGGATCTTACAAACATCTTTAAGGAAAAGGTGACTCTAGAACAAAATACTCATATTCAAGAGGTCAAATATCTGAGTGGGAAGATGAGTTATATTTTCCAAAGCTGGAAAATAGAAAAGGATCTCCAGATTGAGATCTATGAAATGCTAGCAAAACAAGATTAATTGTGAAGGTTCAGGAAGAGGCCATGAAAGCTCAGGAAGACATGATCAAAGCATTAGAAAAGAAAGCAGATGAGGATCACAAGGAGCTGAAAAAGCTAAAGAGCATTGTTTTAAAGCTAATTCCCAAGGAAAAAGAAGCAAAATAAATCCCACTCTGATATTTTGTTGTATCTATCTTGCCTTGTAAAAATTCTTCCATTTATAATGAAATTGTGGATGCTTGTTTGGTTGTTTTTACTAATATTTCAGGTACCATATTTTTTTCCATTCCCTCAAACTCCTTTTGAAAATCACAAAGGGGGAGAAGGAAAAATAATTCTAAATGAGAGATGGAAAAATATTTATAACTATGTAAGAAATATCCCTATGTAAGGGGGTGTTTATATAAGGGGGAGTTCTCATTATGAATATTTCCACATTAAAAAGAAAATTCTCATTCCAGAAATCTAGAATACTATCCTTAGTGTTCCAAAGCCTAAGGAGGAGTTAGTCATATTCACCATTGTCCATATGTAAAGGGAGATAAGTTTTATTTTCAAATTCTAGAAAATATTTTTCTAAGACCTTATATGCTTTTTCATAAGGATGTTTGTGCTTTCCAAAAAGTGGGAGATTGTTGAGTCAATAAGGCTTTCCTTATGACTTTTACATTCCTTCATACATGGGGGAGATTGTTAAGTCATTAATTCTTTCCTTAAAACTTCACGGTTCCTTCTTGTTTTGAAAATCACAAACACCTTATCTCAAGGGAAAACTCTTTTTACCCATTGTTTTACTTCTCTAAGGAAAATTTCCTTCCCCAAAGAAATTTATCCTTACCATGTTTTACTTATTTATTTATCATGTCTAAGTATAAAATTCAGTGTCATATCTAAATCCTTGGAATCATATAATACTTAGATTTGAATCATTCTGTTTAAGACTCTGAATTCTGGTTATGAACTCTCATGATGTTCAACTCCGAATTCTGGATACAAATGTTATGAAGTTCAAGTACGAATTCTGGATATGAACATTCATGAAGCTCAACTCCGAATTATGATTACGTACTTATGTAAAGTCTGACTATGAATTTTGGTTATGAATTCTGATTAAAAATTCTGTATACAAACTCTTATGAGTTCTGACTACAAATTCCGATTACGAATTCTGGTTACAAACTTCTCTAAGTTCTAAATCTGAGTTCTCTGAATACAGACTCCGAACTCCTATAAGTTCTGACTCCAAATTCTCATGAACTCTGACTCTGAACTTTGTAAGTTCAGGTTTCGAATTCTTGTGAATCCAGACTCTGAATTTCCTTGAAATTCAGACTCCTAAATTCTACATAATTTAGGCTATGAATTCCAAGAAAACAGAATCCAAATATCCTTATACTATAGACTCCAAATTAATTCTTGGTTAGACTCCGAACAATCATTTACATTTATTCTTAATATCAGTTTTTGGTTATGCTTACATCTGTTTAGTTATAAAACGATGTTGTGCTTTCAGTTACTCACTAACCATTGTTTGAGTGACACGTGTACAGGTCCCTCCGAAATTCAAGGAAAAATATGACTGTTGGAGGAGGGAGCCGACTATTGAAGCCATGCCTATAAATAAAAGCTCATTTGAAGGAGCTCGAGACTTTTGGAATTTTTCAAGCTCAGAACTTTCAGAAGTGATTTATAGAGAGAGATTCTCTTATAAAATCTCAGGCTTCATACAGAAAGTTTGAATGACTTGTTCAAACTTTTCTTCATGTAGATTTTTTTAGTGCGACTCCGATTGTTGCTATGTACAATCGAGGGCTTCCGGGAATAGGAAGACAGAGGTGTCGAATACCTGATAGTTTAGGGCTTGCGGCGATAGAAAGACAGACTCCGATCTTCGTATCGAGGGCTTACCCTGGTGTGGGTAAGACATAATTTATTTAAAGTATAAATCAAGGGAACTTTATCCAAGGTTGTTGGATACCCTTCTCTTTGGGTTAAAAGATTTACTTTGTTACTTGTTTTGTTACAAGTTTTCTGCTGTTATTTGTATTGTTGAGGAAAGTATAACTTTATTATACTTCCTTATAATTGTACTCTAATTTAGTAAGATTCTATACAATTTAAGGTAGAATCATATTTTTTGTAACTTTTTTTATGTTTCATTTCTGAAATCACTTTTCTAGAATCAAGCATGTTATTAGAACTTATAGGTGTTGTGAATTTTGGTCATTCAAAATTTCCTTAAGGATTTTTTAAAGAATACAATTCACCCCCTCTTGTATTTGTATCTCATTTTACATATTCGATCCTGCATTTGGTATTATATATTATATCATACTCACATACCATCTCAACAAAAATCATCACCTGATTCTCCTCATATGAAATGTTATTCTCTAATGGTACTGCCTATTGATTCAATACATGTGATGGGTCTGGTATGTACTTCCTCAATATCGTTACATGAAACTCATCATGTACTTGAAATTGGTTTGGTGATTGTTCTAGTCGATAGGCGAATAGTCCAATGCAATCAAGGATCCCAAAGGGTCCAATGTCCCTATAACTAAGCTTTCCATTCTTCACAAACCTCATGAATTTATTCCATGGTGATATAAGAAGGAACACTTTATCTCAAACCTTGAACTATAAGTATTGTTGAAAATTGTCTGCATAACTTTTTTATCAACTTTTTACAGATTTTATATGATGTATAATGGTTTAAATATTATATGTATTATCTTAGATAATATTAGG
Source organism: Viscum album (assembly GCA_963277665.1). NCBI lineage: Eukaryota > Viridiplantae > Streptophyta > Magnoliopsida > Santalales > Viscaceae > Viscum > Viscum album. The sequence goes on along the minus strand of OY728150.1, from coordinate 1,927,230,972 downwards.
TAACATTTTCTTTCACTCTGTAACTTTATCCCAACATGTTGGAGTTTGACATATCTTCTCATACAGAGCCTCATAAAGTTCCATTTGGATGCTAGAATGGAAACTATTCTAATTTGTGAACTCCACCAGGGGAAGGTATTGATTAAAACATTCTTTTAAAATCTATTGAACATGATCTTATCATATCCTATTGAGTTTAAATGGTCCATTCATATTTTACATCCATATGATGGTGATAAGTAGTAGAGAAACTTAGTTTTGTATCCAATACTTCTTGAGGGACTCTCCAAAACCTCAAGCTAAACTTATGATCTAATTTAGATACAATAGAGGGGCGAACTTCATGTAGTCTTACCAATTCCATTATTTATATATTTGTGAGTTGGTAAAGAAATAAATCTTCCTTGATAGAAATGAAATGCATTGACTTGGTAGGCCAATCGACTACCACTCTAATGGAGTTATTTCCTTCATGTATCCTAGGTACTCCTTCGACAAGATCCAAGGTTATGTTTTCTCATTTCCATATTGGTATAAGAAATGGTTACAAAATACCCTTAGAATTCTATTGTTTTACCTTGAATTATTGGAAACCATGCTTCATGATAAAACTCTAGAATCTACCTCTTCATGTTTTACTACCAAAAGTTATTCTTAAAATCTATATACATATTTCTAATTCCTGAATTAATAGATAATGATGAGATATTGTTATCATCCCAAAGTTCCCTCTTAAGTTATGGTTTTTATGGGAAACATATCTGGGTTTCAAATATTATAACTTTATATTCATCATAGTAAAACTTTAGAATATTCAATACTTTGTTATTTAGAAACTCACCATCTTTATAGGCCTCCTTGATACTCTCAACAATATATGGTTGAGTAGGTATTTGAGAAAGGTAATATGCATATCATTTTATTTTTATCATTTCTATAATTTCTATGTTCTTGAAGATTTGATCAATTTAAATAATCAACATGGACAGGGCTTTGAGTTATTTTCTACTTATAGAATATTCCACATTATTCACCTTCCCATAATGGTAATGAATTGAAAAATCATAATCCTTGATCAGATCCGACCACCTTCATTGGTTCATATTAATCTTCTTTTGTGTGAAAATATACTTGAGGATTTTATAGTCCATATATATGTCATACTTTTCTCTATAGTGATAATTTCACCAAATATTCAGTGTGAATATCACTACTTCCAATTCTGGATCAAGTGTTGGGTAGTTCTTCTCATGGATATTTAATTGGAGGGAGGAATAGGCTATCAATTTTTCATCTTTCACGAGTACACAACCCAATACATTTTTGGAATCATTGTTGTAGATGAAAAATCATTGCACACTAGTGGGTAATGGGAGCACATGATCAGTGATTATAATCTTAATAAACTCTTTGAATCTTTCTTTACATTCATCAATCTAGAAAAACTTGACTCTATTATGTGTAATATTGGTTAGTGGGCCTGGAAGTCATGAGAAATTTCTCAAAAATTGACGATAATATTAGATAATACAAAGAAACTATATATTTACATGAGAGATGTTTTTCTAGGACGTCCTTCAATTGACTCTTTTTTTAAGGATCCATAGATATCCATTTTTTGGTGATAACATTCCCCAAGAAAGTTACTTACTCTAACCAAAACTCACATTTTATGTACTTTTCATGTAAATTTTCTTTTCACGTGTTATTTAGTACAATATTTTAATTCTCCCATATTCCTCCTAGATTTTAGAGTAAATAAAAATATAATCTTTAATGACTGCCCAAAATTTTTGAAGTTAATTTCTAAAGACACTATTAATAAAGTCTATGAAGATTTTTAGAGAATTAGTGATTCCAAATGGAATCACTATGAACTCATAGTGCCCATATATAGTACAAAATTATTCTTGAGGATATCCCCATGGTTTTCCTTTACATGATAATATCTCAACTGAGGATCTACCTTAGAGAAGAATTTTTCTCCATGTATCTGATCAAACAATTTATAAATCCGTGGAAGAGGATAATTATTCTTTATTTTTACCGTGTTGATTTCATTATAATCAATGTAAAGGCATATTGGACTATCATTATTCTTGATGAAGAGGACTGGTGCACCCCATGGTGAATACTTAGAAATATAAACCATTTATATTGATTCTCCTTTATTTTTATATTGAAGTCCTTATGTTCAACAACATCCCTTATATTTGTAGTCTTGGATATTTTCCAATATATAGGTATGAGTTTGATTGAGAACTCAACATCTTAGCTAGGAGGAAGTCTAGAAAATTCATTGGGAAAACTATTGGTGAATTACCTTACAATGATAATGTCATCAAAGATGATATTTTCTTAAGTATAAACTATTTCAGCTAGATATTATTTCTCACAAGTTAATAATATCTATTATTGAGAAGTTGATGCAAAATAATATCCATCATCCTCTATGAACATGCATAGAATTGGGGGGAAATTTTCAATATGGAGGTCAATTTCCTTTTATTGTAAATTTATGTTGGATCTATACATGGAATTAAAATCCATTCCCATAATAAATTATAAGGGGAATATGATAAGGTTTTATGGGAAATTCATCCCAAAAATTTAGAAAGGGGATGAGTCATATACTGGGGATGAAACAATCATCCGATTTTATGTATTCACTAATAACACAACTTCTATTTTTTGAGGTGGTGTTTGAATAGTTATACTAAACTTGAATGATATAAAAGAATGCTTAAAGACAAAATCAAATAGTATATTCACTATTCTTGAATGAATAACTAACATTCCCATCACCACTTCCATTTCGGGATCAACCTTAGTAGTTAAGATAGAATATGTGTGATGCCCCAAAACATATTATTATGTAATAATAATATTATTTTTAATGATATCCAAATAAAACTCACAAAGAAAACATATGACATTTTATTTAATTAAACACCGAAGTGTTTACATTATAGCAAGATCAAAGGAAAACCATACTAACCCAAAATACCCAATAAAATCCTATCAAAGACACTGGGAGGCCACCTAATGCAACAACGAGACTTGATAAATAGTGAAAATCCTTTGCTTCAGTCAGAATAAAAAACATCATAGACAGAACCACGACAGCTGTACTAAGCAATAATGGTATGACGAGCACCATTCTCACCAAGTTGTCTAGAAGTTGAATTAACTAGAACATGTTTTTATAAGGTTCTTTTTGACTGTTTATGGAATATATGACTGTTATATTCATTTTAGGGAAAATGGAGTTTAAAATAAGGAGACCGCTGTTTTCTTTTATGACCGTGGGAGTTTAAAATCATGTTATCATTAGAGTTTTATCAAAAATATGTATTTATAAATAAATTTTTAAGGACAATTTCCTGTAGAATAATGATTGAAAATGTATATTGTTTTTTTTAAAAGTACAGTTTAAAATAACTATTATTATTAAACAGAATTATTTCTTTTCGAATTATTATTTAATATAATATTTTAAAAAATAATTATACTAATATAACTAATTTTTGGTTTGTTTTCCAAAATTTGAAATATATATAGTTGTATATTGGATTTTAAGTATAAAAAAATACTATTATAAAATTATAATTTTATATTGTGGTTTTACATGACTTTGAAAATTTTTATTTTAAAATATTTTGATGACTTTATTTTTGTGCTATTTTATTTATGAGAATAGTTATTTAAACTATTATATGAATAATTATATGGGTCTTATATATTTTTGAAAATATGAAAATTATTAGATTATAAATTGGATTAATGTTTCATAACATCATTAACATTTTGAATATATAATAAAACTATTTTAATAGAATAATTATGCAGATATGAAATGATATTTGATAAAAATCATTGTTTTTGTAATCAAATATATATATATATATATATATATATATATATAATATTAACATTTAAAAAAATATTTTCAAAAATTAAAAATATATTTGTACAAATTATGATTATTTCTTTCAATATAATATATTTTCAATTATTAATTTAATAAGTACATAATATGAAATATATAAATTTAAGTTTTATAAAAGAATTTATTAATAATAACTTTTACTTTTAAAAGTATTGATAAAATAAGATTAATAGATAAAAAACATTATTAGACTTTTGACTTTTTAATGTTATTAATAATATGATATTTGATTAAATAAATAAAGATAAAGTTATAATAATAATAATTGATAAGAAAATCAGACAAAAGAAAGAAAGAGAATCCCGTAATAACATGAAGAGTCTGTGAGTGAGGTTTCGCGCTGTGGGGGGTCCAGATTTCAGGCTTTACAGTTTATGATTCTAGCCGTCTGGCGCTGGGGATCTTGAGCAGGTCGGGTGAGTCAGAGGTCGTGCCCCTTGGGAGGACCTCGAGGGATTCTTAGCCTCAGTTTCATAGGGCGCTGTCTAGGTTCAGTTGAGTTGAGGTGTGGATGAGGCCGAAGCTGCCGACAGGTTTTTTTCCGACGAGGTCAGGGACAAGGCTACTGGTCGGGAATTCAAACTGAGCACAGATGCGGGTCTGACTGAAGCTGCTAAGGGTGTTCTAGGTGGTGAGGGTTTCACCTTTTCAGACATAGTAGGGTAGGCCTTCTTCTCGAATCTATTTTGTATTTAAGTTTTGTATTCCACATGTTCTCAGTTTTTTTGATCCATAGATATGATTTTTTTTCTAGTTTTTTCAGCTGTCATCTGCAGTCCTAATCCGTGAATGTTATACTTTTGGAATATAAAGTGTGGGTATATCATTTTAGTCTATTTATTTGTTCCCCTGACCTTGTTTAACTATTTTTAATATTAGTTTTGTCATTTTTTTGTTCTACTTTTCACTAATTTATTGAATGTGAATTATGGCATATGCACCTATAGTCCGAGCTTGCACTACAAGCCTGATCCAATCACTATAACAAAATTATTAAAATGTCTCCATTGGTCCTAGTCAAACAATATGGGTATGGATATAAAGGCCTTACTCCTTCGTGTAATTGAATGCGGGGAGCCTTGTTTGAAGCACTGTGGGTGTGTTCAAGACAACATAAATAAACCAACGTTTCTGCAATCAAGCAAGAGATTTATGTTTCCCTGTCTTTGTTGTTTTAAGGTATATACATATATATGTATACTAATAAAAATATACATATATAACCTTAAGATTTAGTTAAAATATTCTCTTAAGCCGATCCTAATTCTTATAGATTTTGATTTTAAGATGTATTATGAACATAAGGGTCCTTTACCTCTTGTTTTCTTTGTGCAATAATATGTTTGTATACTTTTTATATTCAGTTTATGAATATATATGTATGATCATAAGGTTTTTGGTAAACCTCTTTTATACCCGATTCTAAGACTTTTAAACATTGAGTTTCAAGCTTAAGTAGAGTTTTAAAACTTAAGGAATTATTTTTTGTACAAAACTTTTATATATATTGTAAAGACCTGGAATTTTCACGGAATTTTTTTAATACTTTGGATTTTTACGAGTGCACAGTTTCTGACAGCGCTTGATTCCAAGGCCCGGTGTGCCCAGAATCAATTTTCTAAGTTTAGCTCGGGTACGTTCAGTGAACGAACGAGCGGGTTTTTATAAGTTTTGAATCGGTGCTCGAAATTAAAATCTGAGGGCACCGATGAATTCGCAGCACCGAGATTCGCTTAGGAAAAGATTAACTTCAACCGACAAGGGTTGGACAAAAAAGATAAGTTTTTAGAATTTCAGGAAAATAATTATATAAAATAAAATAACTATAGGCTATTTTATTCTTTTTCTTCCACCTTTGAGCGACAGTTGGAAGAATCTTAGTGTAACAACGATTAATAAATGAGGGCCATTTAATGACTCATCCCTTGGGTTGTGTAACAGCAATGCCCGTGTGTTTAATAGGTTCATTAATTAAGGTTCATTAATGAACAATAATAATGAACACAACGTGAGGATTAATTCTTTTATTAATCAACCCATTGAAAAAGGAATTTGGAACCCGTGGGAGGAAGCTCTGACGAAACGCCGACGACACCGGCCTATGACGAAGAACGCCGGTTCCTCGGAGATCGACGACGCGCCACCAAAACTCTTCCCCGCAGCTAGAGAGGAGACGTCGCTTCCTCCTCGACGCGCCCCGACGACGCCTACGATCCTCTTCTCCATGATGCCATGTACCGCGGCGCTGACGATTGTATTCCTAGTTGAGGTAGGGGACTTTGGAAATTATATGTTCTTTCTCATGAGAATTATACCCTCGTTCTTGGTATTAATTTGTTTGGTGGTCTTATAAACCTCTGACGCAGTGGGTGCGGGTTAACGAACAAGCCCGACTCACCGCTACTTTGTTCTTGTTGTGCGGAACAATTGGCGACGACGAAGAAAGGCTGTAATGGCGATTGGAGGCCTTCACAGTAATCTACGGGTCTTGGGATGACCGTAGGCGCAGACGGGAACAAGAACGGACCACCGGAATGGCTCCGGTGGGCCGTAGAAAACTCCGGCGGCGCCCCGACGCGCCGCCGACAGGAGCCGCCGTGCGGGATCCGGAGGAGGACACGACGCCCGCCGCGTCCACGGAGAACAAAAGGAGGGGAGACCACATCCCCCCCTGCTCGGCCCGCTGGCCGAGCCAGTGCACCCCCCGGCCGGACCGGGGAAGGTCGCGTGGACCGGGGTCGGATCGACCCGGTTCGGGTCGACCCGGGGGGGGGGGGGGGGGGGGGGTTGGGCTGGGTCGGGCTGGGCCCAGACCCCCAATTTTGGACCGCTTTTGGTCTTTTACCCACATCTTGGGCTACAGACCTCCGATCGACGCACCATTAGCTGCGTTGGGATCCTTGGACCGAGAAGGTCGTTTCGATATATTACGCTCAAGGTTTCAGAGAACTTTGGGTATGACCGGTTTGGTTCGAACATGAAACCAACCAGGCCCTCGGAGCGGAAACACTTATAACATGAGCTCCAAATGTACGATTGACGTGTTTTAGGCCTTGTTGAATTCCTCTTAGTGAGATGGTTCTTTTCGATTACTTCACTTGAGGTTTGGACATAGCTGGAGTACGGTTGGGTTGGTTTTTTCTTAAAAACCAACTGGGCCCCTGGGACGGAAATGCCAATAACTCTCAGACCGGGCGTCCAATTGACGCACCGTCTGTCGCGTTGGGTTTCTTTTGACAAGATGGAACTTTGTGATACATCAACTCTAGAATTCGTGGCAGTTGATGTATCGACCCCCTTGGCTTGTGGAGCGGACCCTCCCGGAATCGAGCGTGCTGTGTGCGGGAACCCTAGAGCTGGCTGTGACTACATCGACTTCTGTACTAGAATTCTCTATGGGTTCGACAGCGACGATGACCGTACTGGAATCCTCCATGGGTTCGAAGATGATGACTACTATTCTTTTATCCTATGTGGGTCCGGCAGTATTGACCTATGTACTTGTATCCTGTGTGGGTCCGACAGAGTAGCTGGTCTTTTATCCTTTGTGGGTCCGACAGCTTAGCTGGTCTTGTATCATATGTGGGTCCGACAGCTTAGATGAATCAGTGACTACATCTGATCATCTCTATTGCCTTACGAAGTTTATTCCTGTGTGAGCTGATTCTTGACTACAATCATTATCATCAATGTGATTGACTTTCTTTCCATTGTGTATTGGGTTGTGTTGTTCCTGTGTGGGCTGAGTTGTGTTATCCTTTGTGGACTGAGTTGTGATTTCCTTATGAACTAGATGGTTCTTGGGCATGAGAGTTGGAGATGAACTGTAACCGATGACTTAGGTATATGTATGGGCATATACCTAGGTAGTTTTGTTGATACTTAGTGATTGTATCTTTCCTTTGTGGTTTATTCTTCGTGGATTCTGAGAGACCTTCGGGCGTATCGGGGTCCCTACTGAGTATCGTATACTCACCCCTGCATGGGCTATGCCCACACTACGTTGTGTTGGATACAGATGACGAACAACACTGATCGAGGTGGAGGCTTGTAGGGAAGGATGGTACCTGGAGGTGGACCACTTGGTGGAGAGTACACGGAGTGGACGGTTGGACCCGAGGAGCTGAGGAGACTATCTGTACCCACCCTTCAGGTGGGATTCCCGGAGGATGACTTGGTGCTGCTATTTTTACTTACTAATGTTGTAATTTCTTTTCAGTTGTACTGTACTTTCAGTTGGGTTTGTATACTGGCCTGTTTACTTTTCTGCACTTACTTGTACCCTGTTTTACTTAGTGCTTACTTCACTTGCGTACTCTGTTGTGTTTGTTACTTCATAAAGGCAATGTATTCCCTTCTTTTGAGATTTTCGCCTTTGGTGCTAGTCGCCAACCCCTGGCCTATGGAAGGATGTCTTGGGGTATTCACGACATGGGCTGCGAGGACGGGTCATGACAAATTGGTATCAGAGGAGTCGGTTCTACCACGGAACTCAAGAATCTGATAATTTCTTCTCCGTGAAGCAATACTATTTAGAGTAATGAGTGTGGTTATCAGTCCAGGGAGTCCATTGTTGGTGCGAAGACTGACGTATCCATAAAACAAGACGCTTACTTCTGATTTCTAACTCAGTGCACAAAAACATTGATTGTGTTTGTGTTTCAAAAGTTTTCTTTGTGACTACTTTGTGTCAGCTCACCAGGTATACTGTATTAACTATGGTGCAGCTGTTTATTTTCAGGATGACCCCATGATGGCAGCCAGCTAGGGTTCTGAGCATTGTGCGAGACAACAACCCGCCGATGGATGAGGCCTCGGTGCAGGGCCCCATTACAGCAGAGGCCCCAGCGGTACCTCTACCCGTCGAGCCACCAATGCTACCCACCCCAGCAGCGGAGAGTGCACGCGGCCTAAGCGCTTTGCATGAGTTTCAGAGACAGAGGCCGCCCAAGTTCCGTGGAGAGATAGATCCTCAGGCAGCCGAGGATTGGCTGGAGGCTATAGTCAGACTCTTCAAGTTGGTAGGGACACCGGCAGACCTCATGGTGATCCTCGTCACGAATCTCCTGCACGCATCAGCAGGTAGATGGTGGAGCCTGATGCTCTAGGTGCACGATGAGGCATCTCTTATTTGGACAGACTTTGAGTGCCTCTTCTTCTCGGAGTTTGTTCTATCCACCCTCTGTGCGGTGTACATCTAGGAGTTACTACAGCTGTGGTAGGGTAGCATGTGAGTATCCCAGTACTCAGCGAAGTTTACCGATCTCTCGCGATACTCCACGGACATGGTAAGAGACCCATACTTCCGGGACCAAACTTTTGAGCAGGGTCTGAGGTATGAGATTAGATCTTCAACGATTCCACTCAGCATCCCGACTCAGGCGGGGGTGCTGGAGAGAGCCCTGCTAGTGGAGAGCTTTCTCACCGAGCAGCCATTAGCAGCAAGACCCACCGCAGGATGGCACAAAGTGGAGTCTTCTGCAGTTGGTAGTCGACAGATGATGCAGGGGTCCAAGCGGACCAGGTCGTCTGGTGAGCGACCTCAAGACACGAGTTCAGCTGTACGGGGCACTCGGCACAGATCCAACCTTCCGAGGAGCAGACAGTCTTACGCATGCGGCAGGTAGGGCCATATGGCTCGTGACTGCCTGACCCACTATGCAGATGAGCAGCAGACATTGGAGGGACCTCTGAGTCCAAGGTAGAGGTTCTACCATGGAGGTCCGTAGGGAGCAGGCAGATGAAGCAGAGGAGCTGGCAGAGCAGCGGGTGGTGGATGAGGTTTCGAGGCTCTACCACAACCACCCCCATGAGGTCCACCCCGATGATAGGGAGCTGTCCGGCAGAGGCAGGCTCAGCTCCAGGCAGTAGAGGCTTACGACCACGGCGCACCCGAGATGATTCAAGGTACTATCTGCGTCTACGCCACCCTTGCTGCAGTTCTTATAGACACAGGAGCAAGTCATTCTTTTATTGCCACTACCCTTTTTTGGAGCTCGGAGATTCTGACAGAGCTGTTGGCTCGATCCTTGTGGTTAGAGACTCCTACGGGAGCAGACTCGACGATTACGCACTGGTGCCGGATGTGTGAGATTACTCTGGGAGGCTAGAGCTTCGGCTGGGATCTTCTTGTAGCGGCGTCGAGGCCTTACGACATCATCTTAGGTATGGACTGGCTATCTACAATCCATGCTTATATTGACTGTATTAGGAGCAGGGTGTAGTGTGTCTGCACCGATGGGAGCAGGTTCACCTTCACCAGCGAGAAGGGAGCCTTTGCAGCACAGGATGGACTCACACAGAGGAGAGGACATCCGATCACTCACCAGTTGGCTAGTCTCATCCTAGCAGGAGTTGACGTGCAGAGTCCGAGTTTTCCTATTGTGGTGGATCAGTATGCAGATGTTTTTCCTGACGATGTTCTAGGACTACCTCCTCACAGAGATGTAGAATTATATATTGACATGTACCTTGGGACAACCCCAATATCCACTCCAGCATATCGGATGGCTCCCGCTGAGCTTCGAGAGCTACGGGTACAACTGTAGGACTTGTAGGGTAAGGGATTCATCCGACACAGTGTTTCATCTTGGGCTTCCCCGATACTGATCGCCAAGAAGGCGGATGGAAACTTGTGACTATGTGTCGACTATCATCGCCTGAACTAGGTGACTATGAGGAACAAGTATCCACTTCTGAGGATTGACGACCTCTTCGATCAGCTCAAGGGAGCACGTTGGTTCTCGAAGATAGACCTCAGGTTAGGCTATCATCAGCTCGGAGTTTGGGATGAGGATGTGCAGAAGATGACCTTCAGGTTTCGGTACAACCACTATGAGTTCCTGGTCATGCCCTTCAGTGTAAAAAATGCTCCAGCAGTGTTCATGAACCTCATGAACAAGATCTTCCAGCCCTACCTCGATTGTTTTGTCATAGTGTTCATTGACGACATACATATTTACTCGACCACTGAGGAGGAGCACGCCTACCACTTACGGGTTGTACTGAATACACTCTGAAAGCACCAACTTTATGGTAAACTCTCGAAGTGCCAGTTCTGGATTTGAGAGGTTCATTTCTTGGGGCATGTCATCTTAGAGGCGGGATTTGCAGTGGATCCCAGAAAGGTCGAGGCGGTACTTGCTTGGGAGCCACCCAGGAGCGTGATGGAGGTACGAAGATTCCTAGGTCTGGTTGGGTACTATCGGAGATTTGTGCGAGACTTCTCTAGAGTTTCAACACCACTTACAGCTTTGACAAAGAAGGGGAAAACCTTTGTGTGGCTAGATAGATGTAATCAGAGTTTCCAAGAGCTAAGGTGGAGATTGACCAGTGCGTCCATCTTGAGGCTCCCAGAGGAGGGCATAGGGTATGTAGTTTTCTGCGACACATCAGGGACCGGACTTGGGTGTGTCCTGATGCCGGAGCGATTAGTGATCGCATACGGTTCACGGAAGTTGAGGCAGCATGAGAAGAACTACGCCACCCATGACCTGGAGTTAGCAGTAGTGGTCTTCGCCCTAAATATGTGGCAACACTACCTGATGGGCGAGCGCTTTACAGTTTATTATGACCACCAGAATCTCAGGAACATCTTCTCACATAAGGACCTGAACCTGAGACAGCGACGATGACTCGAGTTCCTCTAGGACTTTGACTTTGAGATAGTCTATACTCCTGGAAAGGGAAACGTAGTAGCAGATTCTCTCAGTAGGAGGATGGGCATTCAGCTACTTGGAGAGGTGACAGAGCAGCTATCCACATTGCAGATATCCTTCGGGGAGAGAGATGTTACAGCCTTTCTACAGTCACTCACAGTAACTCCTCCACTCTTTCAGCGGGTCAGAGAGGCACAACGTGGGGACGTTGACTATGATACACGACGTGTACATGTATCTATATGACAGGCATCTGATGGATTTTATGTAGGTGGAGAGCACGTCATCCTTTTCAGAGGACGTACCATGGTGCCAGCTACATTATGGGAGGAGGTGCTGAGGGAGTTTCACACTTCCCCTCTACCGGTACATCCTAGAGTGGAAAAGATGTACCAGGATCTCAGACGATAATATTGGTGGCCGGGTATGAAGACAGCTGTGGTAGAGTTCATTTCTCGATTCCTCACTTGTCAGCAAGTGAAGGAAGAGCACCCAGTACCTGCAAGCTTGGTAAATTTCTTAGAGGTCCCGGAGTGGAAGTGGGACAGGATATACATGGATTTTGTGATGGGGATTCCACGTACTTCTAGAGGACACGACACTATCTGGGTGATCGTAGAATGACTCACCAAGTCATCCCACTTCCTACTGATCAGAGAGTAGGGCTCATTAGAGAGCTTGGGACGCCTCTACATTCAGGAGATCGTACGACTTTATGGGGTGCCATCTTCTATCATATCCGATCGATATTCTCACTTTACTTCCCGGCTTTGGAAGGGCTTGTAGGAGGCCTTTGGGATGAAGCTATGCCTTAGCACTGGCTTTCACCCACAGAAGGATGGCCAGACGGAGAGGACCTTTCAGACACTCGAGGACATGCTCTGTGCATGTGTCCTTGACCTTGGTCGTAGTTGGTAAGATCACCTACCCTTGGTGGAGTTTGCGTACAACAACAACTACCACTCCACCATCGGGATGGAACCTTACGAGGCTCTGTACGGATGACCTTGCAGTTCATCTCTATGCTGGACTGACCCAGGGGAGTCAGCACTTGTAGGACTAGAGATGGTTTAAGCTACGACAGAGAAGGTGTAGGTCATCCAGGAGCGGATGAGGACTGCACAGAGCAGACAGAAGTCCTATGCTGATAGGAGGTGGAGACCACTGGAGTTCGAGGATGGCGACCAAGTTTTCTTACGGGTCTCACCTCGATGTGGATTAAATAGATTTGGTCGGGGCAGCAAGTTATCTCCGAACTTCATCTGGTCTTTTTAGGTTCTCATTAGGTTAGGCGAGGTGGCTGACCGCCTGGCCCTTCCACCTCAGTTGCACCAGGTGCACGACGTCTTCCACGTATCTCAGCTGAGGAGATACATTCATGACCCGACAGATATCATCGACCACGGGGAGCTGGACATCGATGACATGGTGACTTTTGCGGAGATCCCGGTGGAGGTCGAGGATCGACAGGAGCGGGTCCTATGTGGATGGTCGATTCCTCTGGTGCACATACATTGGCAGCACGGGAACCTACAGGAGAGTATATGGGAGTGGGAGGCTCAGATGCATGCTCAGTACCCTAATTTGTTCCCCTAGTTTATGTTGTATCTTTATGGGGAGGTAAAGCCTTGAGGTTGGAGTATTGTAAAGACCTAGAATTTTCAAGGATTTTTTTAAATACTTTGGATTTTTACGAGTGCACAGTTTCTGACAGCGCTTGATTCCAAGGCCCGGTATGCCCGAAATCAATTTTCGAAGTTTAGCTCAGGTACGTTCAGTGAACGAACAAGTGGGGTTTTATAACTTTTGAACCGGTGCTTGGAATTAAAATCTGAGGGCACCGATGAATTCGTAGCGCCGCGATTCTCTTAGGTGAATCTTAACTTCAACCGATAAGGGTTGGACGAAAAAGATACGTTTTTAGACTTTCAGAAAAAGAATTGTATAAAATAAAATAACTATAGGTTATTTTATTCTTTTTCTTCCACCTTTGAGCGGCAGTTAGCGGAATCGTAGTGTAACAGCGATCAATAAATGAGGGTCATTTAATGAATCATCCCTTGGGTTGTTTAACAGAAACTCCTGTGTGTTTAATAGGTTCATTAATTAAGGTTCATTAATGAACCATAATAATGAACACAACATGCGGATTAATTCTTTTATTAATCAACCCGTTGGCAATGGAATTGGGAACCCACGGGAGGAAGCTCTGACAAAACGCCGACGACGCCGGCCTCCAACAAAGAATGATTAAGAACGCCAGTTCCTCAAAGATTGGCGACGCACCACCAAACATCTTCCCCGTGGATAGAGAGGAGATGCTGCTTTCTCCTCGACGGGCCCCGGTGTCGCCTACAATCATCTTCTCTGCAATGTCGTGTACCGCGACGTCGACGATCGTCTTCCTGGTTGAGGTTGGGGATTTTGGAAATTATATTTTCTTTCTCATGAGAATTATACCCTTGTGCTTGGTATTAATTTGTTTGGTGGTGCTATAAACCTCTAACATGGTGGGTGCGGGTTAACGAACACGCCCGAATCACCGCTACTTTGTTCTTATTGTGTGGAACAATTGGCGACGACGAAGCAAGGCCGTAATGGCAATTGGAGGCCATCAAAGTAATCTACGTGTCCCAGGACGACCGCAGGCGTAGACGGGAGCAAGAACGGACCACTGAAATGGCTCTGGTGGCCCGCGGAAAACTCCGGCAGCGCGGGTCGCCGGCGGCCGGCACCGGTCGACTGCCCGGAGGCGGCGGCACCCCGGCGCGCTGCTGGGGCTGAAGATGCGGTGACAGGAGGCCCGATCCCACGGCTGCGTGGGATCCAGAGGAGGATGCGGCGCCCACCGCGTCCACGGAGCGCAAAATGAGGGGGGACCGCGTCCCCCCTGCTCGGCCCGCTGGCCGAGCCAGCACACCCCCCCGGCCGGACCGGGGCGGGTTGCGCAGACCGGGCCGGGCCGCGCCCAGCTGGGCCGAGCCGTGCCTAGCCAGGCCGGGCCATGCCCTACTAGGCCGGACCCGGGTCGAGTCGACCCAGGGGGGTTGGGCTGGGTCGGGCCGAGCCCCAACCCCCCATTTGAGACCACTATCGGTCTTTCGACCACATCCTGGGCTACGGACCTCTAATTGAAACACCATCAGTTGAGTTGGGATCCGTGGATAGAGACTGTCATTTCAGTATATTACACTCAAGGTTTAGGAGAACTTTGTGTATGATCAGGTTGGTTCGAACACGAAACCAACCGGGTCCTCGGAGCGGAAACACTTATAACTTGAGCTTCAGAAGTTCGATTGACGTACCGTGGACCTTGTTGAATTCCTCCTAGTGAGATGGTTCTTTTGGATTACCCCACTTGAGGTTTGGGTGCAATTGGAGTATGGTCGGGTTGGTTTTAGCTTAAAAATCAACCGAGCCCCTGGGACGGAAAAGCAAATAACTCTCAGAACGGGCGTCCCATTGACACACCGTCTATCGCGTTGGGTTTCTTTTGATGAGACAGAACTTTGAGATACATCAAATCTAGACTTCGTGATAGTTGATGTATCGACCCCCTTGTCTCATGGAGCAGGCTCTCTCGGAATCGAGCGTGCTGTGTGCGGGAACCCTAGAGTTGGTTGCGACTGCATCGACTTCTGTACTGGAATCCTCCTTGGGTTCGACAGTGATGACGACCGTACTGGAATCATCCATGGGTTCGACAGCGATGAGTACTGTTCCTGTATCCTATGTGGGTCCGGCAGTATTGACCTCTGTACTTGTATCCTGTGTGGGTCTGGTAGAGTAGCTAGTCGTGTATCCTTTGTTGGTCCGACAGCTTAGTTGGTCTTGTATCCTATGCGGGTTCGACAACTTAGATGAATCAGTGGCTACATCTGATCAACCCTATCACCTTACAAAGTGTATTCCTTTGTGACCTGAGTCTTGACTACAATCATTATCATCGATGTGATTGAATTGCTTTCCTGTGAGGACTAGGTTGTGTTGTTCCTGTGTGGGCTGAGTTGTGTTATCCTTTGTGGACTGATTTGTGCTTTCCTTGTGGACTGGATGGTGCTTGGGCACGATAATTGGAGATGAACTATAACCAATGACTTAGGTATATGTATGGGCATATACCTAAGTAGTTTTTTGATACTTCATGATTGTATCTTTCCTTTGTGGTTTATCCATCGTGGTTTCTAAGAGACCTTCGAGGGTCTCGGGTTCCCTACTGAGTATCATATACTCACCCCTGCACGGGCTACGCCTGCACTACGTTGTGTTGGATGCAGACGACAAAAAACACTGATAGAGGTGGAGGCTTGTAGAGATGGATGATACCCGGAGGTGGAAAACTTTGCAGGGCATACACGGAGCGGACAGTTGGACCCGAGGAGCTGAAGATACTATCTGTACCCACCCTTCAGGTGGGATTCCCGGAGGACGACTTGGTGCTGCTGTTTTTACTTACTACTGTTGTACTTTCCTTTCAGTTGTACTATAATTTCAGCTGGGTTTGTATACTAGCCCATTTACTTTTCAGCACTTACTTGTACCCAGTTTTACTTAGTTCTTACTTCAATTTCGTACTCTGTTGTGTTTGTTACTTCATAAAGGCAATGCCTTCCCTTATTTTGAGATTTACGCCTTTGGTGCTAGTTGCCAGCCCCAGGCCTATGTAAGGCGAGATTGGGGTAGTCACGGTGCGGGCCCCGAGGATCAGTCGTGACATATATATATATAGTATAAATGGTTGTATATAATTATATAGTTTGTAAGACTCACCCTGTAAACTGTATTTAAGCCTTTTAAAATTGAACTCTAATAGTTAATTTATGTTTTTAATAAAATTGTATGTGTAAATTAATTTTTTATAAGACCCTTATGTATACCCAATTATGCATATAAGTTGTATATGTTCACATAAACATATATGTAAGTTGTTTAATAAATAAATATTTTAAAATTTAAATTATGATTTTTAGGGATTCTTGTTAATTAATGTGACTAATATATTAAATTCATATGGGTATCAATGGATTTTTCTTTGGTTTAAACCCTTTAATACATAGTTTATATTCAGATATGAGAATATATATGTATACATGTAGACATTGATCCTCAATTTTATTTAGATTTTTCCAAGGATTACAAAGACAGAATAAAACATGTGTTTTCAAAATATGAATGTATTTATTTAAAAATACTACATTTTATATAGTACCTTGTGTATAAATAGATTTACACTACACACTTCCCTAGTTTTGGATACTCCAAATATTATACTTTTGATGTGTTTTGTATTTATGGAGAATTCATGAGTATAATATTTGGGGTCTGAAACTCATATATTCAGATGTACGAATCAATTATTTTCATATATATGTAAATATAATGGTATTAGTTAAGGTTGGGTGTCATGATTTCCATTTTTTAACATTATGTATACCCTTGGGATGTGTTATAGATAAGAATATTAGTAATAAATGTTTAGTTCATCACATATGCCATAATTATGCATCATATATGCCATAATCTGCATATCATACTCACTATTCAATGACATAGCCATGAAGTTGATAGTTTTGTAATTAATACCTATATGCCTGAATCACTAAATATATGTAAATACTAATTAATGTAATTAAAACTCTTATGACCTTTTATTGAATCATGAATTAAAATGTTCATGGTGTTATGGGATACCTTGAATAATATTAAACGAGAAATTAAACATTCAAAGTGGTATGGGACATTTTGAATATACGAACCTATTTGGCATACAATGAAGGTAATAGAATCATAATAATGGGTTGGGGACCGGTTAAGGAAATCCCCTTGATGCATCGATAGTTCTCATGAGACAATCAGGTCATGGCATGAGGCCATTGACATTTTAGGTCTTGACATGATGTCTTGACAGGGTTTGGTATTATATATTCCTCCATTATGTCTATAACAACTTTGTGGATATTTGACTAGTAGAATATACATGGTTATGATCTAGTACTTATGAGTATCAGAAAAAGTAAATGCTTATGGCATGAAGCTTATTTATCACTCAGTGATTTAGTAACCAGTGTATGTTTCATAGTAGTAAAGGATGAAATTGATGTTTTTACCTTTATGTGTAATTCTGATTATGTATTAATCTTAGATATTAAATTTTTACATGCATATTCTTATGTCATGATTGCTTATAATGCCTTTACTTATTATTCTGAGTGAACATGCTTGTAATTGAATCATGATTCCTTATAACTCTATCTAAATACCATGAAATGTGCCCTTATGATTCTCAGACTAAATGCTACGTTGTGATGTTTATATTTTTGTATCCCTTAATAAAATATTTTAAGGGAAATTTTAAAAGAGTGTTTTCAAATGTTATATTGGTATATTATGTTTTTTTAAAACCCCTTTCTAGGCATTTGTATGCTCACCCGATGTTTTTCAAATATTTTTTTTTTCAAGTATCCACTTTTAGCAGAAGAAGCATGTTAGAAGTAGCTCGTTTCCCAGAACCTGAACCGAATCGACCCTCTGTATGGGACATGATGTGTAAAATATCAGTGCATGCTTTTTGTAAAAATTTACACATCATGTTTCAAGGCACTGACATAGGGTATTCTGGAGTTGGGCTGTCACATTAGGTTTCAGAGGATTTAGTTTAGATAACTCTGGAAAACTAGAACTGAACAAATAAAAATTTACTTAAGTATTACTAAGTATGATGTTTTCTTAAATTTTAGATGCCTGACGAATCACGCCTTCTGTCCTGTCCGATAGAGATATTAGAAACCATAGTGTTCAGGGCATGTTTAGAAGGATATGAAACTTTTGATAACTTACGTATATCATTCCAACATCTCTGTCATGTGTCCAATTATCCTCATGTACTCCAACTTCACCAAGGATATGGATTTGATTAATTTCTAATGATGCATGCCCAACTTCCCTTTTATGCACGCTAGGGAAGGTATTATGGAGGTCAATTCTGATACTTCACCTTGGCTGATAACTTCTTTTCACTAATGAACTTCCAAGAAGCTGCATAAGAGGGTGATCTCTTGGAAGAATACCTTTGTCAAATTGTAACCTATGTTCTTCAAGGTCAGTTCATGGAATTCGAAATTCTTGATGAATCTACCCATTTTAATTATAGATAGAAAGTTCAAGAATGCGTCTCCCAACCCTATACCCTTCATGCTTTCCTTTGTGGAACTTTAGATTCCCACATCCAATGAATCCGGATTGTCCATGCTACATCTAGACCCAGGAGATTGAGGAGTTTGGAACCACTTTGGGAATCTATTTAACTGTGAATTGGGGAAATCACCAACACTAGTGAATCCGGTGAAGTTCCATCTTAGAGGATGTGAGGAAATCCGTACTCATGTTGTTAAATTGAGTGAGTAGTTATGTAATACCTTGGGTTTATGAACTTTTTATAACTGAATAATGTTATGTGTTTTGTTACATTAACATTATTTTACAAATAAAATCTTTTTTTCTTTTGTTATGGTTATGTCTTGACGAAATAATACACACCTCTTGAAATTTCAGATAGAAGACATGAGTTCACAAACCAATCTTCTATCACTTCTTACTGAACTGTTAGAGATCATAAATGTCAAGACATGATCTGAAAAATACTAACCCTATTCCAACCTATGTTTGACTTGTAAACAACTTCATCAGGTGTCGAACTGTCCAAACATTCTCCATCTTTACCAAGGAATAAATTTTGTCTATTACAATATATAATTTTCACAATTTTCAGCATATAGGAAAAGATGAAAGTATCATGAAGCCCTTTTTCTATGTTTCACTTTGGCTGATAACTACTAAGAGATTGATAAGTCTCTAGAAGCTGATTTTAATGGTGACCATCAAGCGGCCTACCTATTCTAGGTCTTGAGTTTTAGTTTTTAAAGAGAAATCTACAAAATCAATATTTTCAAGCACGATGTGGTGCGAGGTAATTATAGGTATTTATTCCACTCTGAAATCTCCAACCTCCACACTTCTCATGCCTCTCTATGGAAGTTTGAGTTCTTTAGACACAGTTTCGACCATCGCTATTCATAGTGCGTTTGGGCCTAGGAAATTGAGTAACTAGATACTACCATAGGAATCCACCTGAGGTCTTCAGCACCTTACCATCATTGGTGTTCTTGGTAAAGGGACCTTAGGAGTGACATGTGTCTGGTGTTGCTATGGTTGTGTACATGCATTTTAGAATTGCGAGGATGCAATTATTTGTAGGGGAAATAATGGGTTGCCCCAAAACTTATTCTAATGTAATAATAATATTATTTTTCAAGTTATCCGAACAAAAATTGCAAACAAAACACATGAAATTTTATTTAATTAAACACTGAAGTGTTTAAATTATAGTAAGATCAATAGAAAACCATACTAACCAAAAATACCTACTAAAATCCCTATCAAAGCCACCGGGAGGCCACCTAATGCAACAATGAGACCCGATAAATAGTGAAAATCCATCGTGTTAGTTATATTGAAAAACATCACATCCAGAACCATGACAGCTGTACTAAGAAGCAGTGGTATGACGAGATCCATTCTCACCATGTTGTCTAGATGTTGAATTAAGCAGAACATGTTTTTATAAGGTTCTTTTTGATAGTTGGTGATATATATGACCGTTATATTCATTTTAGGGTGAATGGAGTTTAAAATAAGGTGACCATTGTTCTCTTTTATGATAGTGGGAGTTCAAAATCAGGACATCGTTTGCATTTTATCAAACAAATATATTTATAATTTAAATTTTTAAGGACATTTTCTTGTAGAATAATGATTGAAAATTTATATTGTTTATTTTAGAAGTATAGTTTAAAAAAACTATTTTTATTAAGTAGAATTATTTCTTATCAAATTATTATTTAATAGAATATTTTAAATAATAGTTATACTAATATAAGTAATTAGTAATTTTTTTTCCAAAACGTGAAATATATATATATATATATATCTTTGTGTGTGTGTGTGTGTTGGATTTTAAGTATACGAAAATACTATTATAAAATTATAACTTTATATTGTGGTTATACATGACATTGACAATTGCTATTTTAAAATATTTTAACGGATTTATTTTTGCGCTCTTTTAATTATGTAGATAGTTATTTAAACTATTATATGAATAATTATACAGGTTTTATATATTCTAAAAAATATGAAAATTATTAGATTATAAATTGGATTATGTTTCATAACATTATTAACATTTTGAATATATAATAAAACTATTTAAATAGAATAATTTTGCAGATATGAAATGATCTTTTGATAAAAATCATTTTTTTGAATCATATATATATATATATATAATATTAACATTTTTTAGAAAAAATGTTTTCAAAATTTAAAAATATTTTTGTACAAATTATGATTATGTTTTTCAATATAATACATTTTCAATTATTAATTTAATAAGTATATAATATAAAATATTTAAATTTATGTTTTATTAAATAATTTATTAATAATAACTTTTACTTTTAAAAGTATTGTTAAAATAATACTAATAGATAAATAAATTTATTAGAATTTTGAATTTTTAACGATATTAATAATTATATATTTTATTAAATAAGTAAAGATAAATTTATAATAATAATTGAAAAGAAAATCAGAAAAAAGAAATAAAGAGAATCCTGTAATAACTTGGAGAGTCCGTGAGTGAGGTGTCGCGCCGCGGGGAGTCTGAACTTCTGGATTTGCTGTTTAGGGTTTCAACGGTCCGACACTGGGGATCTTGAGAAGGTCAGGTGAGTCAGAGGTCATGACACTAGTGAGGACCTTGAGGGAGTCTCAGCCTCAGTTTCGTAGGGTAATGTCCAGGTTCTGTCGAGTCGAGGTGCGGATGAGGCCAGAGCTGCCGAGAGGTTTTTTTCCAGTGAGGTCAGGGACAAGGCTATTAGTTGGTGACGTCACACCAAGCTCGTTTATAGGTCTGACTAAAGCTTCTAAGAGTGTTCTGGGTGGAGAGGGTTTTGTTTTTTCAGACCTAGCAGGGTAGGTCTTCTCTCCAAATATCTTTAGGATTTAAGTTTTGTATTCCTCCTGTTCTCAGTTTTGTCAATCGGTAGATAGATATTTTTTTACTGGTTTTGTCTATTGTCATATGCAGTCCTAATCCGTGAATATTTTAATTTTGGAATATAAAAAGTGGGTATATAATTTTAGTCTACTGATTTGTTCCCCCAACCATGTTTAACTCTGT
Source organism: Viscum album (assembly GCA_963277665.1). NCBI lineage: Eukaryota > Viridiplantae > Streptophyta > Magnoliopsida > Santalales > Viscaceae > Viscum > Viscum album. The sequence goes on along the minus strand of OY728150.1, from coordinate 1,927,209,125 downwards.
TTAATATTAGTTATGTCAATTTTGTTGCATTACTTTTCTCAAATTTATTGAATGTGAATTATGGTATCTGCACCTATAGTCTGATCTTGCACCACAAGCCTGAGCCTGTCACTATAAAAAAATTATTAAAATGTATCCACTAGTCCCAGTCAAACAATATGGGTATGGCATAAAGGCTATAATCCTTCATGTAGTTTAATGGGGGGGGGGGGGGCCTTGTTTGAAGCTCTGTGGGTGTGTTCAAGACAACATAAATAGACCATCATTTCTGCAATCAAGTAAGATATTTATGTTGCCTTGTCTTTTTTGTTTGAGGGTTTATACATATATATGTATACTCATAAATATATATATATAACCTTATAGTTTATTTAAATTCTTTTCTTTTTCTGATCCTAAGTCTTATGGATTTTGAGTTCAAGAAGTATTATGAACGTAAGTTTCCTTTACCTCTAGTCTTCTTTGAGAAAGAAAATGTTTGTATACTGTGCATATTCGGTTTATGAATATATATATTATCATATGGTTTTTGGTAAACATATTTTATACCTAATTTTAAGACTTTTAAATATTAAGTTTCAAGCTTAAGTAGAGTTTTGAAACTTAATGAATTATGTGTTTTACAAAACTTATATATATATATATATATATAGTATACACAATTGTATATAATTATATAGTTTGTAAGACTCACCCTCTGTAATGGATTTAAGACTTATGTCATTGAAATCCAATGGTTAATTTATGTTTTGGATAAAATTGTAGGTATAAATTAATTTTGTTATAAGAACCTTACGTATACCCAGTTATGCATATAATTCGTATATGCTCACATAAACATATATGTAAGTTGTTTACCAAATAATTATTTTAAGATTTAAGTTATGATTTTTAGAGATTCTTGTTAATTAATGTGGCTAATATATTAAATTCATATGTGTACCAATGGATTTTTCTTTGGTTTAAAACATTTAATACATTGGGTATATTCTGTTATGAGAATATATGTTTATACATGTTGACCTTGATCATGAATTTTATTTTGAATTTTCCAAGGATTGAAAAGAATGAATAAAACACGTGTTTTTGAAATATGAATGTCTTTATTTAAAAATACTAAATTCTATATACACCCTTGTGTATAAACTGATTTACGCAACACACTTCCATAGTTTTGGATACTCCAAATATTATACATTTGACGCATTTAGTATTTATAGAGAATTCATGAGTATAATATTTAGGTTTTTCAACTCTTATATTCATATGTATGAATCACTTATTTTCATATATATATATATAATGGTATTATTTAAGGCTGGGTTTCATGCTTTCCATTTTTAACATTATGTATACCCTTGTGATGTGTTGTACATAAGTATATCAGTAATAAATGTTTGAGCATCTGTGAGTCTTATACCCATATGAAATATTTGGTTCATCTTTTAAGTAATTATTTATCCGAACCAAGAAGAAATTCCAATATATATTTTATTAATATGGTTTTAGAATGTAAGCTTATAATTTCATGTAACAAAACTTGTATTTCTTTTAGTGCATTAATTATCATCACATATGCCACAATCTGCATATCATACTCACCATTCAATGACATAGCCATGCAGTGATAGTTTGGTAATTAATACTTATACACCTGATTCACTATATATATATATAAATGATAATGAATGTAATTAAAACTCTTATGACCTTTTGTAGAATATTTAATTAAGCTATTCAAGGTGGTATGAGACACCAGGTATAATATGAAATGAGAAATTAAATATTCAAAGTGGTATGAGACATTTTGAATATACAACCCTATTTGGAATATAAGGAATGTAAAAGACTCGGTATAACGGGTTGGGGACTAGTTTATGAAATCAACTCGTTGCATCCACAGTTCTCATGAGAAAATGAGGTCAGGGCATGAGGCCATTGACATTTTAGGTCTTAACACGAGGTCTTGACAGGGTCTGGTATTATACATTCCCTCATTATGTCTGTAATAACCAAGTGGATTTTTGACTAGTAGAATATCCCTGGTTAAGATCCAGAACATAAAAGTATCATAAAATGTAAATGCTTATGGAATGACGTTTATTTAGAACTCAGTGATTTAGTAACCAGTGTATGTTTCACAGTAGGAAAGGATGAAATTGAAGTTTTTACCTTTATGAGCAACTCTTACTATGTATTACTCTTAGTTATGAAATTTTTACTTGCATATTCTTATTCCATGCTTGTTTATAATGTCTTTACTTATTTTTCTGACTGAACATGCTTATAATTGAACCATGATTCCTTATAACTCTATCTGAATACCATGAAATGTGCCCTTATGATTCTCAGACTAAATGCTATGTTGGGATGTTTATTTTTCGCTATCCCTTAAGAAAATGTTTTATGGGAAATTTTAAAAGATTGTTTTTAAATGTTATATTGGTATATCATGTTTTTTTAAAAACCCCTTATCGAGCATTCATATTCTCACCCAACGTTTTTGAAATATTTTTTTTTTCAGGTATCATATTTTAGTAGAAGAAGCATGTCATAAGTAGATAGTTTCCCAAAACCTGAACCAAATCGATCCTATGAATGGGACATGATGTGTAAAATATCATTGCACAGTTTTTGTAAAAATTTACAAATCATGTTTCAAGGAACTATCTTCAGGTATTCTGGAGTAAGACTATCACAATAAGTTCATCCTTTATCTCTAGGACTTGGAGGTTGTTGTTGTTAGTTTTTTGTTTAAAACCCTTAGATTAGGGTATTGATTTAATTATTATTCTTATTATCTATAGTTGAAACTTTGAATAACATGTTGATGGTTGAACATATAATTCCTTTCTTCTACCACTTGGGTGGATTTCTTTGATATGTAATTTCTAGCTAGGTGCCCTTCCATCCTACAACTAAATCATTTCCTCATCCGCTTTCTGAAATTTATGTGGTTCTTAATCCCAGATGTTTGTTAAGTGGGGTTTTGGAATTTCATTACACCATTATATTTCTCCATTATAGCACTAGAATTAAACTCTATTTTCTATTAATTATCACCATGATAACCTTGAGATTCATTGATATACATTTAAAATCTCAAGGAATGTCATATAATTTACTCAAAGTTATCAAATTCTTGAGTGGAGAAGGATCTTTATAGAATTATATTCATACCACCAAAGAAGTAGTTGAATTTACTTTAGTAGTCAATGGAAAATTTTATGGTGTATTATATATTTTGGTGAATTTTTCCACATTCTCTCTCATGGATTCATCATCCTTTTCCTTAAGGCTAAGTAATTCCATCTACATTTTCATTTAGAAAGTGTGAGTAAATTAATTATTGAAAAACATATTATTGAATTCATTCCACTTCATCACTTCTATCTCCTCCTTGGGCTTCATATTTTTGAACAATCTCCACCATTCATCAACTTATCCTTCCATACGATAGAAGACCAGAGTGAATACATCATACCCAAGGAATTTAAGGATGGAGATGATATTTTCAAAAGATTTTATATATTTATACACGATTAAGGGGTTAGAAGATCCCTTTAAGGACTGAGTCCTTTTTTACATAAATGTCTCAATTGAAACTTTCTTTTTCTTTGTGGGATTATGGAATTACTCTGGATTTAAGTTTCAATTCAAAATTTTAATCAATTGATAAATTATTTTTAGAATTTTCATGATCCCTACTTCCATTAGGTTGGAAATTTCATTTGGGAAACCATTAAATTATTCCTCACATTGGTTGTTGACTCTGTTCCTCATATTTCCATCTATTTACTTGAATAAAGGGAAAATTAGGGATGGTTATTTTTAAACTATTAGAAACATAAATGGGAAATATTAAATATAAAAGGAATAACTAATAAATGAAATATATTCCTTAACTTATGAATTTCTTTGTTTCAATCTGAGTTATCCAAGATATATTTCCTTATATAAAATCTTATGGGAATTACCTTTACCTTAATAACATTTCATATGGATCATATGTATTTACCATAGAATATGCACCAATTGTGTCAAGTAAGGTGTGAAGAAATGCCTATTTTAATGCACTAGGTGACAATCAAATCTAGCTCAAGGCACCATTTAAAAGGTTATTACCCCTAGACACCTCTATGGTAGAGCCACATCCACTTCTATTATCCAAACATGGATTCATTTTACTAGAAACCAAATAATCTATACTTTACAATATATTTTCCTATTTTTAGTCTTATACCTAATAATAGAATTATATTTTTATAATCTTAATCACAAAAATAAATATACTTACTTTGATTCCAACTCTGACAACCCATATCTTTAATTCACATTAATTAATTATTTATTACATAAAGGAAAACATAGTATAACCCCATAATATCAAAAGTACAAGTGTCCTTATGAAATTAAGAACATTAAATAACAACTTGAAAAGTTAATAAAACATCGTTAATTAAAAACATTGAAACATTCACTAATTTTTTTAGATTTTTTAAAACTCCATGGAATAACCTGAAGATGTACATAATAAATGGGTGAGATATAAAGCCTAGTAAGGGAAGAAAAAAATCATAGGATATGGTAAAGTAATAAATGTTATCAATAGGAATTTAAAGGTAATATAATATGGGTGATAATAATAATTTTGAATAATAAGGCATGATATAACATGATAACATAAAGGAAACTTACGAATGCGACAAAAATAAAAAGCATGACATAATAAAGAAATTCAAGGAGAGACGCCAAGAAAACATAACATGGTGTGATTAGTATAATCTCCCAGGAACCATAAATTCCATCTCATGAGATTAAAAAATTAAAAAATTAATTGTAGGGATATATAATTCTAACCCCACCTGTCACATTCATAACATGTACATGAATTTGTGTGCTACATATATCTTTGAACATAGGATCATATTTCATCAAATTTAATCCCATAATTATAGAGTGTTAGATAAATATATTGAAATCAATAGTCAATCAATGATTAGTAAATCTAGGTGAATACCCTTGTGTGAATATTAGAATAGGTCTTCACTATAAAAATGTTTGGTATTGAAATTCACATGAAAATATTACATCACAATAGGGATACATAATGGTTCATGGAAAGGAATAATGATAGTGAAAGTGGTCTCTAATAACATGGTGGGATGTGTAAAAACATATCCCAACATGAAAAATTATAATTCAAAAGGAAAAATATTATGAGCTGCCATATCTTTAGACATAGGTACCAATCATTCTTTCCTTCCACGAATCTTGTCCCAGACCTAGAGGTTCCGGGTAAGCCGTTGACTTGACCCTCACGTCTGGAGATACCTTTGGGAGGAGACTCGATAATCACACTTACGCCGACAGTGTGATCTGACCACGAGGCGAGAGTTTCGGTTGGAATCTCTTGGTGGCAGCGTCGAGGCCTTGCGACGTTGGTCTGGTTATGGATCGAATTCACAGATCATACCCAGGTTGACTGTTTTAGGCAAAAAGGTTGTGGTTTATCTACAACGTTGGGATAGGTTTTCCTTGGTCAGCGAAAAGGAAACCCTGGGCAGCTCAAGATAAACTCATGCACAGGAGGGTGTAGCCGATCATTCTTGGGTCGACCCACCTTACCTTCGTGGCAGCAGGAGTTTTGAGTTTCAGTTCTAATCAGTAAGTAAAGGCCTCTGGAGTTTGAGGGTGGCAGACCACGTTCTTATACGGGTCTCACCTCGACGAGGTTTATGGAGTTGTAGCTGAGGTGACAAGTTACTTCCGATGTTCGACGGACCTTCTGGTCTTTAACAGGGTAGGCGAGGAGGTTTACCGCTTGACCCTACCACTTCAGTTGCACTAGGTGCACGACGTTTTCCACGTATCCCAACTGAGGAGATACGTGCTCGACCCCTTCGCATATCATCGACCATGAGGAGCTAGACGGTGGCGATGAGTGTCTTATACGGAGGTTCCTGTGGAGATCGAGGATCGACATGAGCGGATCCTAGGAGTATGGTCGATTCCTCAGGTGCACTTTCTTTGGCAGCGCGGGAACCTCCAGGTGAGCACATGGGAGCGGGAGGCTCCGATGCGTGATCAGTACCGCTTTGTTTCCTTAAGTCTGTGGTGAAGCTTTACGGGGACGTAAAGCCCTGTGGTGGGAGTAATGTAAAGACCCGTAAATTTCAAGGAAATTTTTTTTTCTTAATTTTTTTTGGAATTTTACAAGAACGCAGTTTCTGACGGCACCTGATTCCGAGGCCCGGTGTGCCCGGAATCATTTTCCGATGTTTTGGCTCGGGTACGTTCAGTGAACGGACGAGCGGGTTTTTCTAACTTTTGAACCGGTGCCCGGAATCGAATTCTGAGGGCACCGATGAAATCGCAGCGCCGGGTTTTGCCTAGAAACGCCTCTTCCGGAGTTGCGTTTGCTCAAGTGTGGTTTTTAAATTTTGGGACTTAAGGTTAAGAAATAAAATAAAGTTGTTACGACAACTTTATTTTTATTTCACTTGAAGCCACTTGAAAGCCACATTAAGCTGGTTAAGCTTAGTTGAAGCGGATAGGGTGCAACTGAAATATCCTATCCTCTTGATAGGATATTTATGGGTGGGGCCCGCACGAGCCCCGTCGTTTCTTCCGCTAAGTAACGCACCCACGAAAACCCATCAAAGAAACTGAAAGTCAACTGACGCGGTTTCTTCGTTTCTTAACAGACCATTAAATTGGGCTGTTTCTTTCGTCCAATTAATTGGGCGGTTTCTTTGGTAAATTAATTCTTGGAATTAATTGTTCGTTTCTTTTTTTTTAATCGTTGCTTGTGCGTTAATAAAATAAGATTACTCTTATTTTATTTTGGGTGGAAGCTTGTGGCGTGGGGAGAATTTGGAGGAGAGCGTTCTTCTTCGGCGAAGAACGCGAAGAACGCCGGCCTCCGGCGAAGAACGCCGAAACCGCGGAAATCAACGACGCTTCTTCCGCGACGTTTCTTCCGCGACGATCGTTCCTTTCCAAGCGACGTTCTCCCTTCGGACGCACCTCGACGACAACGGAATCAACGACGTTTCTCTGGCGACGTTTCTTCCGCGACGATCGTCCTCTTCCGCGACGAACTCGCGAGCGACAACGCTTGAGGTAGGGGTTTTAAACCTTTTTAAAGTTGTTGATCTTTCCTTCGATCTTGAAGGTTCTTTTTTTTTGTCGGCCCTTGTTTCCGAATCTTTTTATTTATTTTTAAAAAGATTGTGATGGATTATCGTTCTAGAAAGGCCGATTGTTATCAATATAATGCGAGGGGGGTCGGGCCGCACAAACACGGCCGAACCCCCCCTCCTTTATTCTTGTTGTTTCTTGCGGATGGAGCGAGATGGCGTGGTGCCGTCGCACCACGCGGGAATCGTACGGCAACTATTGAGCGGCGCCGTCGCGCCGCGCTGTGGAACGAAATCAAACAAGATCGAGACGCCTTCGCGCCACGCCGAGAAGTCGTTCAAGCACGCGACGTCGTCGCGCCGCGCCAAAGAGGCCGCAGATTAAATTAATTTTATTTTGTTCTTGAGCGCAGATTGACGGGCGACGACAAACGAGGCCGCAAGTTAATTTTGAGGCCTCCGCAGTTAAGGTCGGGTCCCGGGATGACCGTAGGCGCAGACGGGAAGCAAATCGGACCACCGGAGCGTCTCCGGCGGCGGCGCGGGTCGCCGGCGCGGCGGCGCCGGCGGCCGGAGGCGGCGGCACCCCGCGGGTGTCCAGGGTGGCACCCCGCGGGTGCCGCGGGGTTGTCTGGCGACACCCCGCGGGTGTCCAGGGTGGCACCCCGCGGGTTCCGCGGGGTTGTCTGGCGACACCCCGCGGGTGTCCAGGGTGTCACCCCGCGGGTGCCGCGGGGTTGTCAGGCGACACCCCGCGGGTGTCCAGCGCGACACCCCGCGGGTGCCGCGGGGCTGTCAGGCGGCACCCCGCGGGTGTCCAGCGCGACACCCCGCGGGTGCCGCGGGGTTGTCAGGCCGCTCGGCCGAGCCGAGCCGGACCGGCCCTGGCCGGGCGGGGCCGGGCCAACCGGGTCGGACCCGGTTCGGGCCGACCCAGGGGGGGTCGGGCCGGGTCGGCCCGGACCCGGACCCCCCCCGTTTTCGGACCATTTCGGTCAAATTCACATATCTTGAGCTCCGGACGTCCGAATGACGTACCGTCAGCTTTGTTGAATTCCTCTCAGTGAGACGGAACGTTTGGCTTACTCTTCTCGAGGTTTGGATGCCGACGGAGTACGGTCGGGTCGGTTCGTACACGAAACCAACTGGGCCCCTGGAACGAAAAAGCCAATAACTCACAGACCGGGCGTCCGATTGACGCGCCGTCTGTTTCGTTGACTTCCTCTTGATGAGACGGAACTTTTGACATACTCCTCCCGAGTTTTGGATGCAGTCGGAGTATGGCCGGATTGGATTGTACCCGAAATCCAACCGGGCCCCTGGAATGGAAAAGCTGATATCTTTCAGCCAGGACGTCCGTTCGACGAACCGTCAGCGGCGTTGGTGATTACGTTGAGAAACGGTCCCTATGTGCTTACCCTATGAGAGTTCGGGGTACAGTTGAGATATGGCCGGGTTTGGTTTGCTCACGAAACCAACCAGGCCCCCGGGACGAAAAGGCTAATAACTCACAGACCGGGCGTCCGATTGACGCACCGTCTGTTGCGTTGAGACCCCTGTGACGAGGCGGACTTTTGTGACACTTATTTGCAGGACCTTGTGATACTTGGAGTATCGACCAGTAGCTCGTGGAGCGGACCCTCCCGGAGACGAGCGTGCAGAGTACGGAGACCGTGTAGCCGGCTGAGACCTGACGACTGCTTGACCGACTCGACTTGGAGTGAGTCGACTAACCCAGTGGACGGAGCGCCCGGTATTTGGCGACAGACCCACGGCGGACGGAGCGCCCGGTAGTTGGCCGCAAACCCGTGGTACTCGATAGGAGGAGTACCTCTGTAGGCTATTGGGGGGAGCGCCCGGTATTTGGCGACAGACCCACAGCGGACGGAGCGCCCGGTAGTTGGCCGCAGACCCGCGGTACTCGACAGGAGGAGTACCTCAGCAGTCTTAGGTTAGTGAGAAGTACCTCGGAGTCGTGACAGGACCACTGTACACTCCAGAGACGGAGCTCTTCAGCAGTTACGGTTTCGATAATGAAAATCCTGGTTTGAGCTGAGTCAATGAATCTTTGCATTTCCTCATGATTGAGATGGGTCGCTTGATAACTTAGGTATATGTATGGGCATATACCTGGGTGATGGTTATCCGTTGATTTCATGATTTTTGTGTATCCTTGTGATTGGATGGGTTACTTGATGACTTAGGTATATGTATGGGCATATACCTAAGTAGAGTCTGATGTTACTTCGTGATTGCTGTCTTTACTTTGTGGATATCCATGTTGGATTTAGTGAGACCTTAAGGGTCTCGGGGTCCCTACTGAGTAGCTTATACTCACCCCTTCACGGGCTATGCCCGCACTTCGTTGTGTTGGTTGCAGACGACGGACAGCGCAGATCGCAGTTGAGGCTTGCGGAGCAGGTCGGTACCCAGAGGAGGACCACTAGGCGGACGTACTCGGAGTAGACGACAGGACCCGAGGAGTAGAGGAGCTATCTGTACCTACCCTTCAGGTAGGATCTGTGGTGGACGATCCAGGAGCTAAGCCATCTGTACCTACCCTTCAGGTAGGAATCGAGGAGGACGACCCAGGAGCCGCTTCGTTCTTCCAGCTGCTGTTTTTCCCTTTCGAGTTGTACTTTACAGTTGGGCTTGTATTTCCGGCCCTTTTACTTTTTTTCGCTTGGGTTTACTTTTCCGCTTGCTTACTCTGTGGTGTTTGTTTGCTTTTGTAATGGCAATGCCTTCCCAGTTATCGGGATTTACGCCATTGGTGCTAGTCGCCAGCCCCTGGCCTATGGAAGGCGGGCTTGGGGTGGTCACGGCACGGGCCCCGAGGCAGGGTCGTGACAGATTAGTATCAGAGGCAGGTTTCGATCCTCCGACCTGTGGGAGGGATATGTATAATGAATGGAATATTGATTTCATAATATAATATTTTTGAGTGAATTTAAAAGTGAGGGTGGGTGGGTTTAAATATCTAAAGTGAGGATAATTCCTTATTAATTTTAAAATTAAGTTTTGGAATCTATATGAGAAAGTAATAAAAAAACTATACCATGGTTTTTTCACATGTTTTATTCTAAATTATAGTGGTTTAAATTATTCTATATGTTCTGATATCATTAAAATAATTTCATCGATGATGTGGAAGTGAGTCATGTTTACAAATAATTTATTATAAAACCTTAAAATATAATGTATATTTTGGATGATTCATTAAGGGTATATAAAATTAGTAAAATAACATAAAAATAAATTGTTTTAAAGGGAAAATAAATATTTGGTTTGGATACCTTTAGGGAATATATTATATCACATTTAGGTCATTATGATGTCATAGTACACATCATTTATTTATACTATATTTAAGTTTGATGGAAAAATTCCAATATCTCCAAAAATTGTGAAAAAATAACCATTGGATAATTTCATTGTGATGATTTCAAAAATAATAATTAATTTATCCAAATAATTCTCTATGTATTATAATTTACATTATTAGATCAAAAATCCATATTTATTGAAAATATTGTTGTTTTTGATGATAACGGTTTTCCAACCCTTATAAAAATTATTTTTGGCTTCATAAAATAATAATATCAATCATGTTTAATAAAAATTATATAATAAAAATATTTTTTAAAATATCAATTATTTCAAAAATTCTGGATTTATTCAAAATGTGCTTCTTTATTGAAACTATATATTTCAAAAAATATAATTTTTTCTTCATCCTTTCAAAATATTTTTTTAACAAAATCATTATTTAACAATTTAAAAAGTAATATTAAAAATATATAAAAATAATTATTACTTTATTAAGAATAAAAATATTAAAATTCATACTATTAGGGTCTTTATACACAAACCTTTATTACACTATCGAATTCCCTAAGGGTAAGATGTGTGATGGTGAGTTTTTTTATGCTGGTTCGACGTACATGGTTTGGGAAGTGATCTTGATGTTCTTAAAATTTTACCATAAATAGTTTCTTTAATGCATTAGTTTTTGAATATGTGATTTTAATTAGTTAAGGGAAAAGGCCAGTGATGCTAGATCTCTCAGAAGCCCTAATAAAAGGTATTTATAGGGTATGATCCTATAGGTCTAGGACATTGATTTTCTATATGTGTCGATTGGACTTTATCATAACCCTTAATATACTAATATTAATGGTCATTGTACATCAAATATATTATAAACTATTATGATTCTTAACATTATTTTAAATCCAATATTCAAAAACTTATCAAAATAAACAAAGTAGTGCTTTTTTTTTCTATTACTAGATATCTTGATAAGGAATTTTTTCAATCAAAAAAGAAATTTTATTTATAAATGTTTGGGTCATTACTTCCTAAATCAAGTTCCTACATTTTCTACTAAACATGTTCTAATACACACTATAATGAACCCAAATCGAGTAACCTATAGATGGTTTCTACTTTATTACATTGGTATAATACAAAAGTGATCTCATATTAAAGGACTATATAGTTTATAAGTCTTGAAGAACTAGATATATACATGATTCCAATTTTACACTAGAAATAGAATATAAAACATGGTGAAAGTAAATATTCTATATCCCTGAATTCATTCAAAGGTTCCTTATTCATATCATGGGGAATAGAAAAAAAATAAGGGATATATAAAATTATCATTAAGGGTTATGTATAGTTGAAGTAATAACAAGTAAATAAAGCATAATAAATATGTATGTAAATAAATGAAAACACATTCCATTTAGTCAATAACTTGTGCACAAAATGCATCCATGGATAATATTAATGAAGCATTCTCATGGATAATAATAAATAAATTCCCATTGAAGGAAATGATTAAAAATTTACATCATGATCATATACACCATGATATCTATACAATCAAGTCCTCGATCTAAGATAGTTTAAAACTATGTGTAGGTATACACCAAAAACCCATTTAATCCTAGTTTATTGATGTGTCCCATGAGACCTATCGATAAGTCAATGGTATATATAATTCTAGGCCCCACCCATCACTACATGTCTAACACATTCCTTGGATAATGAATGATCAAATCAATTCATAGAAAATATGAATTATAAATTTATATATATATTGAGTAAAAATACATATTCAATAAGTTTTTTCCCAGTGAATAAAATAATTTTCAAATAAAAACACTATATTTAAGAATGATATATGATTTAAGAAATAATTATATCCCTGATGAAAATAATATGTATATTTAAGAAAAATTTCATTCCTAATGAATAATGATCATAAATACATCAAAGGTCTTGTATATGTGCATACTACGAAATATACCTCAATAAAGTGGATACTAAGAAAAAATCCCTTAAAACGATCATATCATTGAGGTAATAATTTTTTAATTAAGATATTATGAGTAACAAATTTAAATCCATTCAATATAGGTGGAAATTAAAAATAATTCTATCATAGGTCATTTCACACATAATCATGGTATAACATAGTCAATGATGTAGAAGTATATCCCAGTGAATGAAAATTGAGTTAGGAAACCCATTATCACTTGTTAACTTTCAATTCACATCCCAGTATTTGAAATAATTTAATTTAAATCTTAAAATAATATGAAATATTAAATATTCATGACATAACATGTAAATTGGGATGTATATACACCATATAAAATAAAGTAGGCTCATAACAATAAAATCCACCTCATAAACCTAAATTCCATACCTTGAGTTCAAATTTTCTCATAATTTTGTTATATATTATAATAAATATACATTTGTTATACTTACATACTAAAACAATATTTATATCTATAATATCATATATTATTCCTTTAAAACATTTTATTACCCATTGGTTAACAATATTTTCTTATCATTATTTTGGGTGTTAACTTCATGTTTGATTAGGTAGTTTGAGTCCTTTATTCTTTATTATGGTTCCATCATCTTCATAATTTTATTAAAGATTTAATGATTTAAATATCATATATATATATATATAATCATCCATAAAATATAGAGATATAAAAATGAATTACATCATTCTTGTAGATAGTTGGACGTACATATGCATGAACGATGTTTTCACTCTTTGATGGTTGGAATGAAAGAAAGGTACAAAATATGACTCCTTCAAAAGACAATTTTTTAAATCATTTATATCTTATATATTCATTAAATATATTCTTATTACCATTTATGTGGGAAAAAAATGAAAAATAGATCACATTTCTTTATAGAGCTGGTAGTCCACATGTATACATGAGCGACATTATCGTTTTCCAAAGGATTGGATGGTAAGAATGTGTATATGATATTATAATAAAAAAATAAAATTTTTATCATAGAAATTATATATATTAATTAGTTCTATATTTATATCCATCCACGTAAAGTTTTTATGAAAAATGAATTAAATTACTTTGTGGAGATAGTAAGTCATACGTAAGCATTAGCGATGTTTTCTCATTTCATAGAATGAAAAAGAGATGGAATATGGTTATCCCATAATCATAATAACATCTAAATATTTTTATTATACTTTATTTATTGTATTATCATGGGTAAAACACATTGATATGAATTAGAATAATAAATAAACTGAAAGGATTTAGAAAAGATAATTACCCCTTATTCTATAGACTTCATTTAGATCTTCTCATAAGGGACCTAGGGTAGGTATTTTGAAAAAAAGAACACATATATCTTGGATAATTATTTTTATATTGGAATTTATTAGGATTTTATAGATATATGTTAATCAATGTGGTGTAAATAAAAGAGAGAATGTGTGTTGTTTTATAAGTGATGGGATGGAAATTCTTGGAAATTCTTAAATTTTTAAGTTGATATAAATTATATTTCTACTAAAAATGGCTCACAGTTTTTCATAATTATCAGATAAGATGATTATGAGTCCAAATAATCTCATCCAATAAAATATTTAAATGTTTTATTTGTGTTTTCACCCTTATAGTTTAGTTTTAACACCTCTTAACCCTTTTGATAATTACCATAATATTAAAGCTTTCCAAACTTTAAGGGTCAAGAGTGTTATAATATGAGGGAAAATCCCCATAAATGGACCATTGTTGATGTTTTAAATCATATACCATTAATTTTTCTAAATATAGAGTTTTTATTACTTTTAAATCATTTAATAAAATATTATTTATTATAAAATATCTTTAATGTAAGTTTTGACCCTATTCATTTAATTTGAATTTAAATACATCAATTCTATGAGGGAATTTTAATATATACTTTTATAAAATATATAATAATAATTATATATATATAATTCATTTTTTAGTGTAAATCCCTCAAAAAATATTTTTTAGAATATTATTTTAAATTTACTTTATTTTTCAATTAATTGAATAAATATCATATCAACATTGCATTAGCATTTAAGATAATTAAATCACTAAATAAATTATAAATAAATTAACATGATAAAAAAATAATCATATATATTTCAAATAAAAATTTATAACCACACATACCTTCTTTTTATGGCTATGAAAAAAATTTAAAGATAATAAAACAAAGGGAATGTCATTTTTGAATTTCCTGTAGATGAAATATTATAAATGTAAAATTCCTGTACCAATTGAAAAATTTCATATATTTTTATTTTGGATGATTATTGATAAAATATACTTATCCAATAAAATTCATTCAGGTATGAGAGTTACTTTTTCATTCCTTATCAAATTATTTTTACCCTTAATTATCTTATTTTACCTTTACCAAGATAAGAAAATTTACTTTACATTACCAAAAAAATGAATGAAAATAAAAGAGAAATATTTAAAAAATTTATAACTAATAATTAAAAATATAAAATCCACTTTCAAGATTCAATTATCATTTGTCGTTGAATTTTATTTAAAATTAATCCCCAAAACATGATGATTTTTTTCATAAAAATGTATTTTAAGTTTGAAAATATTATTTTACTAAATTAAAATATTAAATTAACTCCAATTAATTTAATTGGATTATTAAACATATAATAGAACTAATTTTAATTTTAAAAAAAATCTTAAAACCAAATGGAACGTTGTAAATTTTTTAAATAAGAATACAATTTGAAATGAAAATCAGTATTTATCTCTATTCATTGGAAAACCAGCCTTTTCAAAAAAATCATAAAAATTCACCATAAGTTAAAATTTATATGATGATTAAAAAAATATTTTAATTTTATAAAATACAATTTTTAAAATTGGTATTAAATAATTATAATTCAAACATAAAAAATTAAAAATGAAACCATTTTTAAATAATTTTGTTTGAAGTATAAAATGATTTTCATAAAAATTATGTAAAGATTTTTTATTAGTAAAAAAAATTTATAAAACACACACATATATATATATGTTTAACCATATACTTACCTTACAATTAAATGAATACATTATAATGGTCATATTTTAATAATAACATTTCATGTTTCATTTAAGCTCGTTGTTGCATGTTGTATACGCTATGGAACATAGCGTTATTTTAAAATCTCAGGGCATTACATGAACTTTTTCTCCCTTTAATTCTTATAATTTATTTTTCCTACAATTCAATTTCATTCAAAATGTGAGAATAATATTTTGTATGAACTTCTTCATATAGACCCCACCATCTTTACACTAAGTCTTGTATCCTAGGTTCGATATCCTTAGTCCAATAACCTGTTCATCTGATTACTTCTTCATAATATTAATCTGATTCCATCTATTAGGTATTATCTCTATGGTACCACATCATCTGATTCTTTTACCTCCCATGATTTGAAAAAATATCTCTCAAGCACTCCAGTTGAAACCTCACTTCTTTTAAAACTCTCATAACAACAACAACATAAGAAACAACCTTCTCAACAAACTTAAGTCAATTTATATTGATGTAGTTCATCTGACATATTAGATAGATAAATGAAAATTAAATTTTTGTTTCTTGATCTAGACATTAATATCTGTCCTGAATCATTCTAGGTTTGACCACCTTCTAACCTTTTCATAGATAGGAACTAAAAATATATGTAGGAACTCTCTTTAGATATCTACATCAATGAACTCTTCAAATATTCCTAAAACCAAGGATTGAATCATGATTTTTCCTATATGAGTATTGAATCATTAAAAATCCATATCAAAATCATAGCATTGAATTTATTTACAATTGTTTTTTAAATTTACTAAACAATTCATCGAAAAATTCTTTGTAGGAACTCATTTTTTCAGTAACAATCTATCTAATATGCCATCAAAAGGTTCTTGTTTATCCTAATATTTTATATATGATAGGCTCACATAAATTATTCTATCTAATGAAATTATACATGTTTGATCATATTTTATTCATAATACTTTTTCTTATAGTTCATCCTTACATTATTTCTTTGTCCAAAATTATTCTTCTTAGTATGAAGATCTATAGCCCTTTGTTCGATGGACATGTCTAGAATCCTATTTCCCATAATTTAGCAACCACCATACACTACATTGTAAGGATCTTTTGGATGTGTTTGTAAAAATCTGTTCAATGAATTTGAGTTTCTCTATCTTATGGAATTCATAATACTCTATTTGACGACTTCATAAGACTCTCTAAGATGAAACTTCATCCATTTATTCCACAAAAATTATCTTTGTTAAAGAACCATTGTTCCACCAAGTTCTAATTACTTATTCCTACAAAATAAATTGTCTAGAATGATTAATATATTTATATATACATTATGTTTGTAAAATTGATGATCAGAAAAGAATCTCAAGATTTAGTTTTTCTTGAATACTCTGTTCAACAGACTATTAATTCAACTGGTAAAACATTTTTCTCCACACATGATTTGATTAACATAGACCATTTCTCTTCATCTGATCTCTTTTATTCATTAAATACATATATATTTATCCAATATACTTTTTTTAGAAACTTTTTAAAGAATTCCCAACTTTTTCAAGTGATTTATGAATTGACAAAAAAATAAATTACTAAGAAAATCTTATTTCTGTTCAACCATAATTCTACACCTATTGTTCTTATCATAGATCACATAATTTTAAGAATTAATAAAAAATTAGTAGTAATGACCACATGAACCAGAAAATAACATATAAAATGAAGTGGTTTAGAAAAATAATGAATACCTACCTTAACTAGTGATCTATAATCAATCGTAAGCTCATATAATCCATTAATGGGTCTAAGATAACCTATCTCATCCATAAAAAATAGCACATTAATTATAAAATCATTAAAAACAAAATTCCCAACATGGAATAATTGACACCAAACTCACTATGGTGTGTAAAAATGTTGAAACCATGAGCGACATGGTACAATCCACTCTCAACACACACAAGTACCTATGACATACAAAATCACTAATTTCTAAAACTTTAACCATTAATCAATTCCTCTTAATTTGACAAAAATTCACAAGGAATATATACCTAAACATAAATTTTGAGAAAAAATGATAATCTAAGCTCACCATTCTTCTTCTGCACACCATAAATGGAAGCCCCATCTTATTGAAATGATTAAGCCTTACACTAGTGAAATATAACCTTAAAATCTTAAAATAGAGCAACATTAAATAGAGAAAAGGAAGATAAAGGGGTAAGGGAATAAAATGAGCCCCAATAACCTCAATATACCAAGAAAAGTGACTATATATCATCACCTAACCAAGGTAGTATCAAAGGGGAATTAAATAGGGAATAGAAGAGGTGGAGATTCCACCCAAAATGACCTCCTATAACCCCTAATCTTGTATATAAGGCAGTGGGATTGACTAAAATTATGTTCCTTACCATTCTAAATTAAATAATACAAAAATGGTGCATTTTAGCATGACCCTCAACATCACTAAAAAGTTCAACCAATTTTGGGTTATATTGTAGTGCAACCAATGCTTTACACCATAATCCCCTACTCCCAAGAAACATAAAAATTTCATAAAAACCCACTCTATAGTGTGATCAAGCGATTTATGGTGAAATGAACCACATTATGGAATTATAAATTCTGAAAATATTAAACTAAATTTCTAGTGAGTTTGGGGATTTATGATATAACATTCCCCATTTATGCATGTTACTATCCCAAACTCTAATATTTAATTCTATGTAGAGGGATCACGATGAAATACCTCTTACTAAGACATGAAACCTACCCTCAATCCAAAAATTAATATTATTCTTCCTATACATTATGCCAAAATGCCTCTAGTTATGAATAGATACCCCATATATAGCATAAATTCATCCACTAACATCTAAAATATAACATCCCACCTGAGGTTGAGGCCATTGAGAGGTGCATAGATCAAAAGAGTAGAAATTAAGACCTTATGCTCACCCCTCAATATTCTAGAGGCTTATGAGCTATAGCAGAGGTTTGGGTAGTTCTATGATAAGACTATACCCCCATATCAATGTATTCTATAATAGATAAATAAAGTAGAAATTATCCAGAAACATAAAACATATATCAGACTATAAAAAAGAAATTAATAATAATCACAAATAACAATATTTAATGCGGATGTATACAATCATATGGACTCACAATCATTCCAATACAAAATAACGAATCACCCACTAATATATTGACAAATAAAAATAAATAAAGGATCAAAAGGGATCGAGGATCTATAGCCACCTACGAGCCTCACCTCATCTCGTATTTGAATCCCATCTGAGAAATACCACTCAACCAGGATACTCAAGGACTCTTCCCAAGATGAAGCTATGAATAATGATATTAGCTTGGGTTATCAAGTTATATGGAAACTTGAGAAGGGTTATAGTAAAACTCAGTAGGTAACCGCTAATGATATCATATCAATAACAACTAAATACAGTGTACACATGTGATATTCTCAACAAAATAAATAAATAAAACTACAAAATTGTAAATAAATAACCCCCACCCATCCTTGGGTTCTTCCATTGAACCCTGATTAACCCAAACCTACTTTTTCTAGTGATGGTGCACCTATGTGTATATCATACAACCATTCCATCTAATATATACCACCCAGATGATTCCTAGGGGATGTCAAAACCAATAAAGTAGTATCAAGCACAATGGATTGATCCTAGGTGAAAGTCCCATTCATCAAAATGGAATCACATCAAAATCTAAGGAGTGTGTCTAAAAAGTTCCAAACGATATATCATTTGAATCCAAAGATCATGTATTGTTCATTCCAATTCATGTCAATAGGCCTATTAATAGATTCACATCCCCTATCCCAAATTCAGAGGATAAAATCAAAGGCAATCCAACACATACCACATACAAATACAAGGAATTAAAAACCATATTAGGCTCAACAACTGGATCCCAAGAGCATGCCATGAGAATCCAATAGTAGAAATAATGAAGTCCTTATACAAGGATCACTCTTGAGGAATCACATATAACAAATAAATCATATTTAACAACAAATCCCACAAAACCCATATCATATAGTGTATCTAAATGGGGTCAAACTGCTACCCAAACCCATCCCATAAGTATATGGTTGGCCTATCAAGTGAAAAACCTATCATCATCACAACCATAACATGTTCAAACTATTTATTTAGGTTATAAGGTGAGACATGAAATTATTATTACCCATCTCTGCACACACCCTCTTAGGGTTCAACATCTTACTAGGTCCCCCACTAGGGTTCCCTATATATCATGATAGTGTAAGAACCCACATGGTATCCTCTATCATATTCTTATCACTTAGGAAAATCATGTCACATTTATGGAATAGTTACCCTCAACACCCTCATGATCACATAATGATCTCACTTTCCTTATAGGGAAAGTCACATTTACATCAGTCCCAAGAGATGTCACAAGTCCCATCTAACTTTTCAGACCTCCCGTTAGTCAAAAAGTCCATCAAAATCCATAGGGTCTACCAACCCATATAATCATAACATCATGGGGGATGAATGATTGACCCATGATCAACTCAACAAGCCTAACATCTCTAAGTAATCACTTATTTATCTCATAAACTACTTGTGAAAAACATCCCAACCTACACTATCCTCTACAAGAAGTTGTCTTTGTACCTTATACTAATTCAAATAAATTACATTAATTTCATTTCAATTCTTCCCCCATGGTCCATGTGTCATAATATACACAATTATAATAATAGATACAACCATTGTGGCTTGATGTAATCAATCTAGTGCATAAGTTGTATCATGGAAATGAATCTTTCTGCAATCCACACATGGGAATTTTACTTTAATTGAAAAATGTATACAATTTTAAAAAATAATTCACCCTTTTTGGTAGGTTTGACCATATCACATGCCACCTAAATAATGCATAATTCCATAGGGAAGATTCATAAGGACTATCTACCTCATTTCACGGTTAATTTCTTTTTGGTTACATAGCTTAAGAACTCTCTCTGAAGATCATCCAAGGCCAACTGACCATTTTCCATCATTAAAAGACCCTAAATCTTGAAATTAAATCCAATAAATTATTATAAACAATTTATAATGAATTATGAAATTCATTTTAATAATTTATAGTCAATTTAAAAAATAATTAAATTATGGATAAATCCTAAATTATCACTATACATCAATGACTAGATAAAACCTTGATAAATGGGGTGTGGTTCTCTCCCGACATTTTCCCAAGACTAAGCCACACAAAACCCACCAAACAATGGCACCTGATCCAAGATAAATATAATTTAATCTTAATAGAAACTTTATAAAAATTCATATAGTGATGTACCTTCACTAAAACAACATAAAATAACATATAGACCTCATTTTGAGATTCCATATAGAAATGCCACACAATATCCCCATTATTATTAGTCAATTTTTCCATGATATGATAGAATTAGATCAAAACACTAAACCAAAACCAAACCAAAATAAGTGGGGATAAGGGAGAAAATGAATAGAAAAAATATAATACCATACCTCTGATCACTGTAAAGTCACACATGGAATCATCAAAAACTAAAGATAAACACATGAGGTAATGGGGAGAGGAGAGGCTAGATAAATGGAATCGTCATATCACATACTGTACTAAAGAATATGGGGTCCCATGTTGGTAAAAATACAGGTTTCCCCCACATAAAAAAATAATTGGGAATTATTTATGATAAGAAAAATGGTTTTCATAGCGAACCCTATTCCAGTCTAGGGGAAAACCCCTCTGCCCAATATATTCAAGGTGATAATTCTTGTTCACATCATGAATAACCTACAAAATTTATTTTCAACAACCCATACACTCAAATCCTCTTTCAAGAACTTCCGAAACACTCGATATGCCACCGAATCCATAAAACCTATCCAAAATCACTATTTAAGGACATCTAAATTCTCAAAATATTATTTTGAATCCCAATTATCAAAATTAATACCTTACCAAATAAAGAAAATTTTAATTTTTTCTAAATTTCATATCCCAAAAAGGAACAATGTTTTACAACCAACACAACATAGTACATCTTTTATTTGAGAAGACTTATCGACTGTTCAAACCCAAAACCCAACAAAAATTGATTTTACAATCACCATTAACTCATCATGTTATTCTCCATAATTAAAAATTACATTCCATTGTGCAAATCATGCTATGAGACACAATATTCCTCAAGGACTAAGCTACCACTCATCAACATCATCAAAACATCAATATTATTCTAACTCACATCTATCCATCCTATGAGAATACAAAGTCATCAATCGATTCATCCTAGATCATATAGTTCTCCCCAACATAATCCTATTCTCATAATGACTAATTTTGATCAATGAACCTCACCACCAAAGAAAGTTTTATTCAAAATACTACCCAAGTGTTATATTAACATGGTTGGAGTAGTTTCAATCTCACTACACCCAACAATTAGAAAAAACAACTTGGGTAGAACCCTATAATACTACTCACACTTGATTCCAAATCAAATCAGATGAGTATCCATCATCAATACATGAATCCCAAACATGTTATCCTTTCCCCATTATCCCCACCTATTTATGAAACCTAACAGTCATAAACATTATAAAATAACTCTTGTAGTTTACAACCCACTACATCAAATTACACATGAGAAGATAGGTCTACCCTCCTTTGGCCTACCTTTATCATAAATGATTGAACAAAAATTCCAACACATTACCAAATAACTTAATGACAATGAATTAACGCATGAAGTCATCTCGAGAGAATCCCACAACCATACTAAATTCTGACCATGACATTTGATGTAGATCCCCAGTTGGATCACCAACCATTAATGCCTGCCATTATGATGTCACCTTGATTATCAACACACCTTTGATCTAACTCATGCTTAGATCATGTAAAAATTCATCCCAAGTCTGATTTCAATTCATAGAAATCATCCATCACCTCATATGAATCCATATATGGTATAATTTATAGTAATAGATAATATTATATTAATTTTCTAACTAGATTAAAAGATCCATATTGACAATCCAAGGACCTATCCTATCATTCCCATGACCCTGCACACATGAGGTTATGCCTTCGTGGCACATGCTCCAACCATTACATCATGTAATGACTAGATGAAGCCATACCAATCACATTTGAGAGAAAACATGAAACATCAAAATCTACTAGTTGCTAGCCTATAAGAATGTTACCCTCTACCATCCACAAAAATTTCATTCTTAATGAGGGTCACACCATTCAATATACCTTAGTGGGCTCACCACCATATGTATTTCCTTAAACTTTTCATTAATAAAACCTCAACATGTTCCATCCCCACACCATATTTCTCCCTTAAAGACATACACATCAACTCGGTCAATAATGACATGATCCATCCATGATTTCATTTTCATCATAGAGGAAACACTCCTCATTCTCATTTAATCCTTAGTTTGATTTTCCCATAGGTTATCCATAAAATCCATCCCTCAACTCACACACATTCACTCACTAATTCATAATTCAATGATATGAAAGGTAATTAGTGAATACCAGCTTGACTTCACGAAAAACCAATGGGGGTACGATCCTCACCACTAAATCAAAAAACATCACTCATGATCTGATGAGTTACATTTCATTATGCTTAGAATCATGCACCTAAACATTGACAATACTCCACCTTCATGTTAATCACATCTATCCAGAAGAACCTCAAACACTCACCCTAGAAATAGGAATTTCACCTATGACATGGACAAACACATGACTACTCTCCAACTGATTTCATGTCCAAAGTAGAACCATATACCATGATCTCACTATTCCATAGAAATAATATACCAAATTAATAGTTCCATGCACGCAACTAGTAATTCCCTTGAAAAAAAACCTTGATACCAAATCATTAACACTCAAGGTGATTTCCCTATGAAAATAAAAGGTATCTACATGCCTATAACATATCTATAGTATAACATCCTATGTAATTATCTCTAAGAAACATACATAACCATGAATTCTATATTCACAAAATCTAAGGCCTCATTATTATTGTATCCCATAACCAATCACACATCCGATGAATCAATCTCATATCCCGAAGCATCTACTATTACTTCCCATTTCTATGTAGTCTCACAAGCCTAACTAACCATTACTATGGGATACCCTTGTAAAACACATCTAATTTCATCCAAAACACCCAGATCACTATTCTTAAGTTGTATCTCAAAACACTAGGCTCCCACACTTAACCAATAAGACTTTTTAGAGGTAAATGATAATTCCTAGAAATATATCTTCTCATATCTCAAGTGACATACAGTGACTCACATTCCAAACTACCCACTCTAGGGGTGCATCTACATGTGTCCATATCCGACATCACATTATAACTCATCCTTCTACTCAAGGGAACTAATTATCACTGGGCACCTATATAAGTGACTACCCCCTTGAGAAATATGATCTCATTTCACATTAACAAAACTAAATCACATGAAAAATTCTAATCCATACTAGGGAAATAATTATAACTGAGAATCTATATATGGGATTACCCCCTCGATAATCACTATCTCATGATAACCCTCACTAAACCTCCAAATATAGGGGCCACCGCCTCAAGGATCACATTCTAATCTAGGTATATGCATGTATATATAATGGATTATCCCCACCAAAGTTTTTATTAAGCACACCATGATAATATGGTTCGATTAAGTATAATTCCACGAAGAATCTATTTATGAAAATCCCATGTTGGTTATTATTGACAATGAAAATAACAAAACCTTTTTTATTTCAGATATATTTATGTAATGGTCAACTAAGGTTTCATCACTAAGGAATATAATTCCCATACTAGGGTCATTATGAATCCTATTCCAGAGGGAATATATATTCATCAACATTGAGCATATCATTATAGAACAACATGGCTTGTTTTCAAAAGAAACTATATCTTGGTTGAACTGAGTAAAATTACACAACCAATTTACACTATTAGAAAAACAGGTATTTGCGACGGGTCATTTGTGACGGGATCCCGTCCCAAATGGCTTTTTGCGATGGGGGCCCGTTGCAAATGGCCCGTTGCTGAAAACGGCGTCGCAACAACACTTATTTGGGACGGGCTCATCGCTAAAACCTTTTTTTGCGACGGGTATTCTTCCCGTCGCAAATAGTACTCCGTATGTTTGAAAAAAACTTTTAAAATAGTTTTTGCGATGGGTCCCGTCACAAATACCTGTTGCGACGGGGCCTTCGCAAATAGTTTTTGCGACGGGCCCGTCGCAAAAACTGTTTTTTAAAAAAAAATAAAAAACTATTAATAAATTATTTTAATGCATATAATAATAATACTATTTGCGACGGGCATAGTATCCCATCGCAAATACTATAAAAAAAATAAAAAAAATAAATTATTAATAAATTATTTTAATTAATATAATAAAAATCCAATTATAATTCAAAAATAAAAAATAATAAAATATTAATAAATGATTTTAATTAATATAATAATAGAATTATAATTCACAAATAAAAAAAATAAATTATTTTAATTAATATAATAATAATAGAATTATAATTCAAAAATAAAAAATAATATAATATTAATAAATGATTTAATTAATATAATAATATTAGAACTATAATTAATAAATAAAAAAAATATTAATAAGTTATTTTAATTAATATAAAAATAATAGAATTATTTTACATTCAAATATTAAAATAATTCAAGTATTACAAAAAAATATAATTAAATTATAATATTACAAAATTTTAATATATATATAAGATTTAATATTATAAAATATAAATAATATTATTATTAATATTAATATTGTTATTTAAAAATATAATATTATTAATATTTTATAATGAGACAGAAACTACGAATAGAAAAAAAATCATATTTTGATTTCACAAATTTTATAACATAAATACAAACTCTAATCTGAAGGAGGGGGGGGGGAGGTGGGGGATTTGCATATGGTGGTGGAGGAAACTCCATCCCTAAAGCATGAGTGAGTCGGCGCATGTACTCCATCTGCTCCTGATGCTGCTGCTGCCACCGACTCGTCTGCTCCTCGTACAGCTGCTGCTAGCGTCGACGCTCCTCCTCATGCTGCTGACGCATCTGCTCCTGCTCCTGTCGGAGACCATCTATCAGTGCAGTATGAGATCGCAACTGATCCTCATATTGTGTAGTAGAAGAAGATGCACGAGATCCTCTCGAGCTGGACGCCGGTATCGCAGCACTGCCATAATAATCTCCGGGAGTCAGTCGAGAGATGATACCAACTACCCGGCCCTTCTCGAAGGCATACTGGGTGGCCTGCATCCATGACGCCTCATCAAACTGACGGCTAGTGGTCTGATCTGATGACTCGGCCTGACTCTCAGGCCGGGCCTGTGACGCTGCGGCCTCATATGACTCCTGTAGTTGCAATTTAAAATTAAAATTGTGAATATATTATATGCAGTTAATTTTTAATCTTGAAAACAAATAATACTGACCACGATGTGATGCTAAGGATCACCTCTGAGCTCCCCAGTAGCAGGATCACTATACATCCTCCGATATACGTCATACTCCGTAATATCAGGGTTCTCGAAAGCCTATAAGAATAAAAAATAAACTGTTAATATTTATAGTTATATAAAATATTTATAAATAATGTACGTACCAGATGCTGTCTATGAGTACTGAAATAATGACTCCCAGCTCGATGAGTCACCTTCTGTCTCCCCCGATTCTGCCTCCCCACCGATGATCTCCTCTAAAAGGAACCACTCAACCAGTGCGCACATAATCCATCCCATACATGGGATGAAATGTACTCTCGTCGGTGTGCTCTACATGACTCGTCAAAATCTGACACTCCTACTTTCTTCATGGAATCTTTTCTTAAATTGTGCAAAAACTGACGAAGGCCATCACGCATGGCCACCTCCCATGCCTCGTGGATGGCGTCACGCATGGTATCCTCGATCAGATACCATAAACCCTACAAATAAATCAAAATATCAAGTTAGAAATGAAATAATTTTCAAAATAAAAATTATTTATTTACGTACGTACCAACCAATGGCCGAACATGGCCTGCTTCACATCAATGGGAATCTACTACCATGTGCTCCACAGCTGAGAGAAATAGTTACGCAAAATAGCGCTGCCCTGTCTGACTGCTATATGCAAAAAACTGTAAAAATAATAAACATTTATTATGTGAATAGATTAATGAAATCTTAGTCAAATCCGCAGGTTATCACACAGGTTATCACACCTCCGTGTGCGTGGATCAAACCCAAGACGTGGACGTCGCTCGGGGATGGGGTCAGGAATCATCAATCGTGTAAGACCGCGCCCCCTCCGCATACTCCCTGGAGAGCCTGCAGGCTGAGGGTCATCTGCCAGCAACTCATCCGCATCGAAAGGCAGGTCAGCATCCGCCAACTCACGAAATGTGGCGTCGTCCATCTGAAACAGAAAATGTTAATGTTAGAAAATAATTGATAATTACTATTATATATACATATATACATATTATGATTGTATATAAATACCATGGAATTCTATCAGTGTTCATCTTCATCATCATCTTCATATATGTCAATGTCATCTTCATATTCCTCCTCAACATCATCGATATCCATTGGAGTTACAGTTTCTTCATCTCTTACCATTTCAAATTCATATGTGACATCATTAACATCATCTTCATCACCGACTCTTAAATGTGGGGTGTCGTCATCGATACTCATGTCTCTTTGTAAAAAAGATTGATTTTCAGTACTCTCTTGAGAAACTTCAATTCTTTGCACATCAGTGAAAGCACATTCACTTTGACTAAACTGATTGTCTCGAATTTTGATTTTTATTACACTCCACCAATCAGTCAAGTCTCTTGATGTAGCACCGTACTTTGCATAATAAACTTGATATGCCTGTTGAGCCAATAAGAATGGTTCATTTACTGCGAGAACACTTTTACATTTAATATCGATGATTCCATGAGTCAGATGAACACGCACGCCTCTCTCTGTATCCAACCACTGACATTTGAACATGGTTATGTAATGTTGTCCAAGATAACAGAGTTCAATGATTTCATCAAGTATGCCATAAAAGTCAACTTCATTTTCTCGATGATGAGATCCTCTCAAGCTAACTCCACTGTTCATTGTTTTTTTCGATTCCCCATATGCACATGTGTGGAATCGAAATCCATTCACCACATATGCATTATAAGTTTTGACAAGTTTGTAAGGTGGGTTACTCAATACACACAGCAGTTTGTCAATTTTATCAGCATGTCGAGACACCTGAAATTTTTTGAAATAATTATCAATATAGTAAACTATACATTGAATGAGTTGCAAAAAGATAAAGAATTTATGTTACCAATTTTTGAAACCACTGAGAGAAATTTTTCAGTCGACATTCTTCGAGAGCAGCTGCTGTACTTATTGGTAATTATTGGTAATTATTACTAATTAATACTAATTATTGGTAATAATTGGTAATTATTACTAATTATAGATAATTATTACTAATTATTGGTAATTATTATTAATTATTACTAATTATTACTAATTATTACTAATTATTACTAATTATTACTAATTATTGGTAATTATTACTAATTATTACTAATTATTACTAATTATTACTAATTATTACCAATTATTGGTAATTATTACGAATTATTACCAATTATTGGTAATTATTGGTAATTAATACTAATTATTGGTAATTATTACTAATTATTGGTAATTATTGGTAATTATTGGTAATTATTGGTAATTGTTGGTAATTATTGGTAATTATTACTAAGTATTGGTAATTATTACTAATTATTGGTAATTATTACTAATTATTCCAAATTATTACTAATTATAACTAATTATTACTAATTATTGGTAATTATTACGAATTATTGTTAATTGTTACGAATTATTGTTAATTATTATTAATTATTGTTAATTATTACTAATTATTACGAATTATTACTAATTATTATGAATTATTACTAATTATTGGTAATTAATACTAATTATTGGTAATTATTACTAATTATTGGTAATTATTACTAATAATTGGTAATTATTACTAATTATTGGTAATTATTACTAATTATAGGTAATTATTCCTAATTATTGTTAATTATTACTAATTATTGGTAATTAGTTCGAATTATTACTAATTATTACTAATTATTACAAATTATTGATAATTATTACTAATTATTGGTAATTATTACTAATTATTGGTAATTACTACTAATTATTACTAATTATTACTAATTATTAGTAATTATTGGTAATTATTACTAATTATTACTAATTATTGGTAATTATTGGTAATTATTACTAATTATTAATAATTATTCATAATTATTCTTAATTATTCATAATTATTCATAATTATTCCTAATTATTACTAATTATTACTAATTATTACTAATTATTACTAATTATTGGTAATTATTGGTAATTATTGGTAATTATTGGTAATTATTCCCAATTATTACTAATTAGTGGTAATTATTTGTAATTATTACTAGTTACTGATAATTATTAATAATTATTACTTATTATTGGTAATTATTACTAATTATTGGTAAGTATTACTAATTATTGGTAATTATTACTAATTATTGGTAATTATTACTAATTATTGGTAATTATTACTAATTATTGGTAATTATTACTAATTATTGGTAAGTATTACTAATTATTGGTAATTATTACTAATTACTGGTAATTATTACTAATTATTGGTAATTATTATTAATTATTGGTAATTATTACTAATTATTGGTAATTATTACTAATTATTGGTAATTATTACTAATTATTGGTAATTATTACTAATTATTGGTAATTATTCCTAATTATTGGTAATTATTCCTAATTATTGATAATTATTGGTAATTGTTCCTAATTAGTAGTAATTAAATGAATAATTACCAATAATTAGGAATAATTACCAATAATTACGAATAATAACATATTTAGTATATTTTATTATTAACATTAAAATAATATAATTTTCTAATTTATATACAATTCTACTTTCATCTGTGTGTTTTCTATCTCCACATACAAATAATACATGTGGAGACAGCAAACACACAGATGAAAAGAGAATTGTATATATATAAAAAATTATATTATTTTAATATTAATAATAAAATATACTAATAATATAATAATGTTATTATTCCTAATTATTAATATTTATTACTAATTATTAATATTTATTCTTAATTATTAAAAATTATTACTAATTATTCCTAATTACCATTAACTATGAACAATACTAATAATTTAAATTTATTTAGTAACAAAACAATGTAAACATAATTAAATGACACCTAATTAAGAATAATTAAAACTAATAAAAAATTAAAAATAAATATTAAACTAAAATGAACATAAATACCTTGAAAATTGATCTGCTCTGATCGTTCTTCAAAACATTAATATCAACTCCGAAGAAAAAAATTAAACTTGAGAAAAACTAAACTTTAGAAAGAAAACATTGAGAGAAGAAGAAGATGGAGTTTGAGAATGATTTAAAAAAAACAGATGGGGGTATTTATAGGTTAGATTATTTGCGACGGGTCCATTTGTGACGGGATTCCCGTCGTAAATAGTATTATTTGCGATGGTACCCGTCGTAAATACCCTAGCCATCATTTAATACGGTCAACGGTTAAATAGTTATTTGCGACGGGTCCCGTCGCAAATAACCACCTATCGACATACTATTTGCGATGGGGAAATATTCCCTTCGCAAATACCTTTTACCGCCGCCGGTTATTTGCGACGGGAATATTCCCCCGTCGCAAATATGTTTCCCGCGATTTGGCGTGCAAAGCGCGCCAGTCCTTTTGCGACGGGGAAAGCTATCCCGTCGCAAAAGGCTACTTATTTGCGACGGGCAAATACCCCCGTCGCAAATACCCATTTTTCCCGTAGTGTTATATGGGAGAACCCTATATGAGTTATTTTTTATACATTAAACAACTAAACACTATCATTAATTATATCAATCACACACAAGCATGGAAATTTCATATCAATTATATGCGATAAATATGTTGTAGATATAAAGGTCACTTTCTAATGTACCAAAACCTAAAACCATTAAATCATAAATCCAAAAACTCCATGTGCATCAAACTAGCAAAAATAATATAACTATAACATCATAACCTATAAATTTAAATCCCAATCCATTTTTAACCTATACATATCCCTGGGAAAGGTGTTCATGATGAACACGTATGATACCCATCATAACCTCTGACACAAACCTACATGACACGTATAATATATCTCCAAATAACAAGAAAAAAATCATAAACTATATGATATTACTCAAAAAATTATCTAATACCACTTTGTAACATCATCCACTGAGCAGCAACCATTGAGTAGTGCCCATAATAGAGGAGTATTCACTGGGACCTCGTAAATGACTCCCTATATGCTAGAGGAAGATGACTAGTAGTGAGAGTCTAGTGTAGTACCATGGAGAGACTATACCCCCATATAAGAGTTTATAATAATATATAAATAAACCATACTTAATCCATAAATAGAAAACATTGATCAGTGTACTTTAAATTAATAAAAATATGGTGTTTCTCATTTAATAAAAAAGTGGGGTTCCCCTAACTTATAAAACAATAATGAATTTATAAAATCATTAAAACTCATGATCATTAGAATATAAAAAAATTGTTTTTAAAATGGATTGATAAAATTGAAAAATAAATAAATGGATGAAATAAACTAAGACTATACTACCATCCAAAATCCCCACCTCATCTAGTCATCGAATACCTCCCAAGCTATCCCACTTGATCAAGCTACACCGAGCCTCTACCCTACATGAACCTATATACAAGGAGATAATCTCAGACACAATGGACACCTATGCAGGGTGTGAGTATAACTCAGTAGGGATCCAAAAATTTGGCCCTGTACATAATCAGTAAATGCAGTGTTCACATTTAATATTCTCACCTAAATAATCAAATGAAACTATCAAAGCATAAATAAAAAACCCATGCTTATCCTTAGTTTTTTCTAATGAACCTGAGATCAAACCAAAACTGCTTAATCCAGTTCTAGAGTGTCCCTGATCCTATCATACATCTATTCCAACCAATTTTATGCCCAGGGAAAATTTGTTTTAGCAAGTCTGTGGTAATCTAGTCATATCATCCTCAATAGCCAGATCCCAGGAGTTAGTCTTGGGAATCCCAAATAGTATCACATTTGAATCCAAGTTCCTTGTTAAAATCATTCCAAACAATATATCATTTGAATTTAAGGAGAGTCTCAATGGAATTAGATATTATGCACATAGGCCAACTGGGATGGTTGCATCCCGTGTCCCCACTATAAGGATCAAATCTCAAAAAATACAAAAAATATTATATTTGAATCCAAGGAACTCATCAAAGGCATTCCATACCATATTAGTCTCAACATATGAATCCCAACAGAACTTAATAAGAATCCTATAATAGCATCCATGAAGAACAAATCCAAGGAGCATGTTTAAGGCACACCTCATATCCAATAAATCATGTCGAGAAGTACATGCCACCCAAAAAATCTCATATATTTTATTCATATGGGTTCATCATACTACCTAAAACCTTCTGAAATGTATAAGGGTATACTCTAGAGTAAAAACGTAATAATCCTCACAACCCTCATAAATGAGAACGGTCAATTCAGGTTCTAAGGTGACATATGAAATCATTACTATTTATCTCTTCACACACACTCTCAGGGGTTAACATCTCATTAGGGAACACACTGGGGTTCCCTAGGTCTCATGATAGTTAAGACGCACCACATGGGACCCTCTTTATTATTATTACCACTCAATATAAGAACTTCATTGGGAATAAATATCCTTAACATCTTCATGGTCACATCATGATCTCACATTCCTTAAAAGAAAAGTCTCAGTAACATCATTCCCAAGTGACGACACTAGACCCATCCCACGTTTTAGGTCTTACAAACTCATTAATATCAATTAAAATATCTAAAAAATTCCATTGTTTCTACCCACATAGGTAGTCACATATCTGTGGGGGGAGTAACTCCCACCCCACACTCAACTCAACTATCCCAAAGAATCTAATTTATCACTTAGTTCTCATTGAACCAATTGGGATAAACATGAAAATTCAAAATCACTTCTACATGGAGGTTTCTATGGATACTTTAATAGGGATAATCCATTAAATTCATTATATTTCATTTCTATCCCTCATGGTCCATGTTTCAAAAATCACATAATTATAATTAGGGCCTCGTCCATCTGAGACCAAGGTCGTCAAGCTAATTCACAAGTTTGATCGTGGACTTGGAACTTTTTAGAATCCACTCATAGGAATTTAACATTAATTAAAAAATTTAAACCATACGACCACCCTTGGTGGAGATACCACACATATCACAAGCTATATTAATCATGCATAATACCATAGAGAAGATGTATATGGCCCTCCTACATCATTTTAGAGTTATTCCATTCTTAATTATGTAGCTTGAAAACTCTTGCTTGATACAATACAAGTCTAACCATAAATTTCCTTTCACCGTGAGACCCAAAATCATGCTAATACATCCAATAATTAATCCTAATCCCATTATATTTAATTATCCAATTCATTTTAATAATTGATAAATAATTAAAAAATATATTCAATTATAAATAATTCTAGAAATATCAAATTAAATGAACCACTCACCAAAACCTCGATCAATAGGGTGGAATCAACACTCAACACACACTAAAAAACAAGAAACACAAATTCACCAACAAATAGTACTTGATCAATAGAAGATTCAATTTAATCTCTATAAAAACCAATCGTAAAATTTATTCAAAAATTTAACCTCACTAAAAACTCATTAAATGGTGTGAAGACCTTGTCTCACGATTCCAAATAGACATACTATATAATAAACTTATCATTATTGGTTAATTCTACCATGATCCTGTGGAATTGGTTCTAAACCCTAAACTAAAATTGAATAGAAATCAGTGGGGATAATGGAGAAATAAGTATAGTGAGAATTAATGAAAAAAACTACCTTCTATAGCCATAGTGTCACACCACGAATCATCCCATGTGGAATGTTGATAAAGGAGGGAAGGGGGGATAGACTGATCAAATTTTCTCCTATCATCACATACTCAACTGAAGAAAAAGGGGGGATGGCTTGATAAAATGTTGGGTTTCAACCACATAAACTAATAATTTGGCACCATTCATAGTGTAGAAAAGGGTTCACTCTATGAACCCACTTATAAGAAGGGGAAAACACATATTACTAAAAAATATAGGCTGTGGAATATTGATTATAGCTAGAATGGACTACAAATGCTATTTTTTTTGCAAATCATATACTCTTAACAAATCCAGAAATCTTCCCAAACACTTGAGACACCACCCAATCCTTAAAACCCATCTTAAAACACAATTTAAGGATTCCGATATGCTAAAAATATCATTCCAAATATGTAATTATCTATGTTAATCCCTCAAAAATAAAAAATAATTAAAATTAATACTGAATTTTGGATCCTGAAAAGGATTTAGACAAGAGAACTCTCTATAGGTGTTTTCCCAATGAAATACCACCTCTAAAATATTCCAAAATTCATTTAAAACATGATAAGAGTATATTCTATTCAATATAAATATAATGATTTAAAATATATATCAACCCAATTATTAGGTTAATTGTCCACTATTTTAGTTCAATATTCACTAAAACCCTCGTTACTCAATCACTAAGACTTCCAATACCTTTTCTATGATCACCATCATATCACTTATGTTGATTTTTCTTAAGATACCCATCAAGAAAATTAGAATCCAATTATTCTTAGAAAATAACCCTTCTTGTAACCAACACCGAAACAATAAGATAGTTCTTAAACACACCCTTCAGTCAAAATTAATGAAACACTAACAAATGATTATTCTCTTGGATTATGCTACATCCTACTATAAAGTTTGACCAAAAAATGATAATTTTATCAAATAGTGATCTAAGACAATGGAATTAACTATGATAATGCATCACCGGGGTCTAAATAATTAAAAATATCAAAAAATACCTACCTTGATACCTAATCCTAACACCAATTTCAACCCTAAATACAAAGTGACAAGGGTCACTCTAACAAAATGATACATATATTACCAACAAAAATTTAGGCATTTGGGTCACTCCCATTACAAATCAAAAATCAAAAATACAAAATTTACACATAAATATTTTAATTATTTAAACACCAATTCAACTCAATTTATACATATCAAAACTTATCTGAGTTTTCAAAAACCACCTTGGAATCCATGGTTTGTATCAAGACCAAAAATACCAAAATATATATGTTTTCCATTATTTCCCTAAAAAACTGATACCATTTCAATACCCAATTTGAAATATTATTTATAAAACTATTTTACTTATATTCCCAAAACCTTAAAATTCTAACCATTTTAGTAAAACTTCTTTCCACTACATGATTTTTAATTTTAAAGAAAATTTAAAAAAAAATCCAAAAACACCAAAAACCATTTTCCTATGGTTTCTAAACAAAAAGAACCAGTAATCAATAAAAAAACCCTATATATCCATATCAACCTAATAATACATCTAACATATTTCAGAAAATTTAAATAATATTATAATTTTATTCAATTAATAGTGGATCCTCATGATGCAATATTTCAAACAACACCACCCATAGGCACATTTATCATGCTATATGTTGGGACCAAGTTTGATGGGGGTATTTTTTAAAATAAGTTTACTGGAAATTTTTCATTTTTTTAATTTATGAAAAATAATTTCACTTTTTATTTTTGGTGATCAAATAAATGATATTCAGGCTCTGATGATAAGTCAATATTTTCTTTTGAAATTCTTTCATTTGAAATTTTCAGTTCTGAATGTCACTTTATGGGTGTACTTGTTTTCATACTTATCTTTTAGAATGTATATTTTTGGACAGACCATGGAGGTGTAGTAGACATAGAATATCAAATGAAATATTTGAAATAAAATTAGAAGTTGATATTCCATTCCCAATATTTTGAAAATCATGTAAAACCTCATCATAAACATGTTTTTTTAATTCATGTTTAAGTTGTTCGTAAATAATATTTTCAGACACAAAGTTCTGGATATAGAATACTAGACACATAATTCCAGACATATCATTTTGGATAAAGATCATCTAAGGAAATTTAGAGATATGGTTGTTTAATAAAAGTTCTGAATATCACACATTCTCTAAAAAATAATGATCCTTGATTTTTATAAGAATAGGATAAAACGTTTTTGGGAATGAAAATTTTTCTTTGATAAGTTTAGTGAAACTATAAACAAAAGTCCATACAAAGTGTTTGTTGAAAAATATTGTTTACAAAGTTTTACAATTATGTGAATTAGATAAGTTGGGATGTTTTAAAAGTTTAAAGTGTTACTGAATCATAGAATTTTCTATATAATGGATTTTATTCAATTAAAATCAAAAAAATACTTTGGATAAATATTTTGAAGAAATTATGAGTTTATGAAAGTTTTTGTGTTTATAATAAAGTGATAATTGTTCTGGAATTCAGCGAGACCACTAGGGGATAAGGTTAATTTATTTTTAATCTTAAAATTGAGATAATCAAATTTATATAGTCATATTTAGAGATATAATGATGAATATTTATTTATTTTTAGTAGATATAATGGTGCATAGATAGAGAATTTTTTGAAAGAAAGAAGAGCTCAATTTTTTTTATCAGACTCATTTTTTATGACTAACAATGTTGGAAATAGTTGAGTGGAAAAAGTATCCAAACCAAGAAATGTTATGAAGGTTCAATGAAATATTTTTTCTAGAAAATTTGTTATGATGATAAGTGAAGTTATTTACAATAATTATAATGCTATTTTTGTATTTTGAGGATGATAAGATGATCATTTCACATTTATAAATATCATGAAGAAAGTTTGGGATGATTCTTGAAGTGTCTTAACTTTATATTTAATGAATCTCGAAGAATAGAGATATGATGAGGTTTTATTATAAGGTTATAGAAGAGTATAATAGTTTTGATAAATTTTTGGAGGGTTTAAATTTGAGTGCGAGTATTTATTTGTGAAAATTAATTGATCAGGAAAGTAATTTCAAGTTCGTAACTTTTTTGTTTCAAGTTTACCTATGTAAAGAGGTGGAAGTACAACATAGAAATGTACTATTTACATGAAAAGGAAAATAACTAGAGTATTTTTTTTGAAAATTATTACTAGTTAGAATTTATGGAGTAAGGGTTTTTTGATATAAATTTATAAGAAGGTTTTAAAACATAAGAATTTGTTAGAGGACTTATGGTTAGTGTTCACCAGAAATAATTTCTAGTCAATCTCATTAGATAGACAACATTATAAAAAACAATCAATCACAAAATTTTTGATCAGAGAAGTTTGAGGGAAAGAGTAGGTTTTTAATTTACTGAAGAAGAGTCAGATATAATTATTTCCAAATAGATTTATTTTTTGATATAATAATTATAAAGTGATAAATAGACAGAATGGTTTCGTGATTGATTTTTTTCCAGATTGACTTTTTTTGATAAAAAAAATAGGTAGAGTAAAAAAATCAAAAAATCAAACATAGTGATCAGACTTTTATTTTTATGAATTATATAGAAGTAATTATTATCTACTACTAGGAAAGAATATGAATAATTTTTCTTGAAAATTATCCAAAGTGAATTTTTTTAAGAAGCATAGTGAAAAAGTTATGAACCCATTGGTGAATGTTTCTAAACATATTACAAAATCATATTTACATATTTTGTTATAGAATGAGTAAAAAAATCATGTTATTGATCATAGTTATTTACAAGTTTGGGTGTATTTCCTTTCTATTATAACCACATAAAAAGGGTAGTTTAACAGTGGATTTCATGGAACTATATTAGTTCCAAACAATTCCAAGTACAAGCTACTCTTACTGAGTAGTGAACCTTATAAATACTTATGTTTCAATGGATGCGTGTAAATTTTCTTTCCATATAGTTGTAACTATTTAATAGAAGATAAATTTTGTTAAGAAAGTTAACATAAAAGAAAAAAAATACCATTGATTCACCTCCTCCCCCCCTTCGTTATTACATTGATCCTGCATGGGCCTTTTTAATTGGTATCAACATGAATGTCCCTTTGTTTACTCTTTTTTTATGTTTGAATATAATTTCTTGTGGATAATTTTAATTGTGTGAATTTTTAAAATATTATGGTCTTTTATAGAGATAACTATCCTACCAAGAAATATAGAATGTTTCCATATTTTATATCCCTCAATTATAATGTTTTGGAGGCTGCTACAAACAAATTTCCACCTTATGCTAACAATGTTCCTCTTGTCACCACTAAAAAAATATGGATAATAATGGGAGGGTTGAAAATTATTTACTTTATTAACCCTTTAAAATTTAATTTATTAGAGTTAACAATATTAGAAATACCATTGGTATTTAGGAAAAGTTAAAAAAATATCTATTAAGGCAATATGAAGGTGAAGAAGAAAAAATTAAAAATATAAAGGTTGGGTGTGTAAATATCATAAAATGAGTGAGTATGACTCTATTGGTGAATTATTTACAATGGTTAATGATATTTTATACACCATAATATGTCTTGGTGATAATATGTAATATTAAAATATTGTTGAAAATACCTTACGAATTCTTATTAATAATTTTGATATAAAAGTGTCATATTTAGAAGATAGATATCATAAAACTCTATATTTGGATTACTTATAAAACAATCTCATTACATATGAAATGAGAGGACAAAAATTTATAAAAATTAAAGAAATGTTTTATAGAGAAATTTACTTGAAATCTTCCAAGAAATGAAAATATAAAAATATTCTCAAAGATGAATAAATTGGTGACTCAAAATCCAAAGATGAGGTTAGTAAAATTTTTTATGAATTCTTGTACTTATTTTCTAAAAATTTTACAAGAGGAACTAAAAAAATATAGATTAGTTACCACAATAATTTTTTGGCAGTATATTTATTGGGATTTTTTTTGAAAATTGTCCATGAAGAAAGGATGAAGAAAAATGTGATGAAGGCAAAAAAATTATTGAAGATCATTTAAAAAACATATTGAAAAATCAAAATCTAAATCAATAGGAATGGTAAAATAGGTATCTAAATCCAATAATTGAAGATATTTTAAGGATGATGATGTTGATGAATGTTAAGTTAAAAATAAAATAATTTAATAATATTTTTATAGAAAACATTTTTTTTATAAAAGATAATGATAAAGAGTTTGTTTGTTATAAAAGTAATAGTTTGGGAGATTAGACATAATTAAAATATGATATTAAAATATAGTTTAAAGAATGTCTTCGAAATATTGTAAAACTTGAAATGGAAATCAATAAGTTGAAAAAGGAATGTTCTATAGTTAACTGTCAAGAATATTTTTTTCAAAGAGAAATATAAGTTGTTAGAATAGATTTATCATTTGAAGAAATCTATTGAAAATAATATAATATGAATGAATAACTTTATGTAAAGATAAAAGTGAATATGGGAGTGATAGAACTTGTTCAATAAAATTTATCTAAAACTAACCAGAGAGTTATGAGGTTCAAAAACTCTATTTCAATAATTTTTAAAAGTTATAGGAATTGTGAACGTAAGAAATTTGAACAATTTTTTTAATTAAAATGTTAAAAAGAAAAATTAATATGTTACTAAGATTAATAAAGACAAGAAAATCATGTATGTATCCAAAACCAATAATGTTGAAAATTTAGAAGCTTTAAAAATATCATGTATGTTCCTAGATGGATGTGAAATCATATTTTCTCAATGGAGAAATTGATGAAGATGTCAATACTGAAAACCCATGTGGATTTTTAATTGGAAAATATGAAACATATGTATGAATATGGAAGAAATATATGTATTAGATAAGGAAAGATCTAAGAGCTTGGTATTCCAAATTATATTCCTGCTTAAATAAGTTGAAATTTAAGAAAGGAAGAGTTTAATGCAATCTCTATTTAAAATAATATTAGGTGATCCCCCTCATTTTAATTGTTTCTATTGATGATATTATATTTTCTGGGGATGATGAAATAACTTTTGAAATGTTTTATTAAGAGAGAAATAAGTTTTTTGAAATGTCTATGCTCAGTGAAATGAAATATCTCCTAGTCTTAAAAATATAAAAAAATAATAAATATATATTTCCATCTTAGAAGAAGTATTCTATGGAACTTATTATTAATTTTAGAATATAAAATTGAAAAAAAATTCCACACAAATTTCGGTGGGAACAATGTTGTAGTAATATAGATAAGGAAAGGAAGTGGATGTTAAAAAATTTAGAAATAAATTGGATTTTTTATATTTTGTTGCTTCAAGACTAGATATTTTATATTCTCTTACTTTTTGTGCAATATTAAAAAGTTATCTAAAAAATTTTCATCTCTTTTAAGGAAAAAAATTATCAAATATATCAAAGGCACAAAATATTTTGACAAAAATTATGACATCTTATGAAAAATTGATTTGTTCAGTTACAAAGATGCTGATTAGGAGGGAAGTTTGGATGGTTTAAAATCTAATTATGGTGGAGTTTTATTTGTGAGTGAAGATATGTGAGTAGGAATATTAAAAAGAAAAACTAAGTAACTCTTTACACAACTGAAGATGAAAATATTGTTGCCAATAATGTCATAACACAACTTATGTGGATGAAAGATCAGTTGGAAGATTTTCTTGTTGAGGTTATGTTACCTATTCTCATGGGTTTTGATTAAAAAAGTCTATAAATATTACTCAAAATATAGAGAAAAATTCTTATTCAAACCATATTGATATCAATTATCACTTCATCAAAGATAATATAGAGAATAATGAACTCAATTTGAAATATATTCCTACAATGGAACAAGTTGCTGACATATTTAAATCACAATTAATGAAGGAAAATTTTTATAAATGGAGGTTAAAAATAGTAATACAACCTCCTTATTTATAAGGGTGAGGTATGTGTTTATATCCCCTCTCTCATATTTTCAGTGGATAGTGTTGTCAATGGGTGAAAATGATGTTTCATAAATATATTCATTGGCATGTGTTAATCCTCTTGACAAAAAACATGTATTTAGGGGGAGTTCTTAAAATGGGTAAGATATGATCTTATCATGTAAATGTATGAAATATTTTAATAGTTTATTCAAGGGAATATAAAAAACTTTGTCCCTATAATAAATTTTAAATGTTTTGGAGAGTTGTATTTTTTGAAGTTTCAAACGTTTTTTCCTTAGTCACTAGATATAAACAAAATGGTTTTACTATTAAATGATTCTTGTTTCATATATTGAGTTAAATCACGTAGGATTATTATTGTTGATAAGTGATCCATATAATGAGTTTAAGAAGTTTCTATGATTTTTGAATATTGGTTAAAAACAAAACCCATAGGGGGAGATTGTTTGGACCAAGTTGATTTAAGGTGTATTTTAGAATATGTTTGATGAAAAATTTTCGTTTTGTTGTATTTAAGAAAAATCACATCATTTAGTTATTTATACTCATTGTACGAAGGGGTTTTAGAATCAGATGACCAAAAATAATTTTCTTTTCAAATTCCATCAATTGAAGTTTTTGGTTCTAAATGATTATTTCTAGGTGTACTTGTTTTTTGAATTTATCTTTCAGTATGTATATTTTCGAACAGAATAGGGAGGTGTATTAGAAAAATAATATTAAAATATATTCCTGACATACAATTATAAGATTATATTATAATAAATATGTTCTTAAAATCATAGAAAACCTCATGATAATCATGTTTTTATGGTTCTTGAAGCTATTTAGACACAATATTTCTAGACACAGATTTTCAGATATAGAAATACCGAACCATAACTTTAGACATAGGGTTTCAGACTGAGGATATCTAAAAAAATATGGTGATAATTTAATGTTATAAAAGTTTCAATATCATGAATTATCTAAAAACACATAATCCATGTTTTTTGTAAGAACAGGTGAATGGTTGTTCAGGTATGAAATGTTTTCTATGAGAAGTTGTGTGAAAAGTTTTTGGACACAAGATTTGATTGTGTGTTGAAAGAGAAAGTTTGTTTACAATGTTTTACATGTTTGGGAAGGGGATAAAGTTTTAACTTAAATTATTTTGATAAAGTTAAGGAATCTCCAATGTTTCTGAAGAATGGTTTTGATAAAATTCAAATCTGAAAAATCATTTGGATGAATCTTTAATAGAATGTATGTTTTTGTGAAAGATAGTTGGGTTTATACTTTAGTGAAAATTGTTATG
Organism: Viscum album; assembly: GCA_963277665.1. Lineage (NCBI taxonomy): Eukaryota > Viridiplantae > Streptophyta > Magnoliopsida > Santalales > Viscaceae > Viscum > Viscum album. Next base: position 1,927,167,064 of record OY728150.1, on the reverse strand, counting down.
AATTTTTGTCAAACCACTAGGGGAGAGAGTTAATTTCTTTTCAATCTTAAAAGTGAGATAATCAATGTTCTAGACTCATATTCGTAGATAAAAGGATGATTTCATTTTTATGGGTAGAAGATAGAAATGTGTAGGACTAAATAATGTTTTGAAGGAATGAATCACTCCAATTTGATATCAGACATAGTTTCCTAGAAAAAAAGTCCACATAAAGTTGTACAAATAGAGTATCCAGACAAATAACTCTTATTAAGGTTCACAGGAATATATTTTAAAGATTATGTGTTATGATGAGAAGTGATGTACTTTAAAAAATTTATAATGTTATCTTTTAATTTTTTTGATGATATTATGATCACCAAGAATTTAAAAATATCATAAAGAAATTTTGGGATGATTAATAAAGTATATTAAATATATATTTAAGGATTTTTGAAGCATAAATTTGAGCTAATTTTTTTTCTAATATTTATATAAATGTCAATAAGTTCTAATAATTTTTTAGGGGTTTCAATTTTAGTGGGAGTTTTGATTTGTGAAAATTCATTGATTGGGAAAATAATTTCAACTTCACACTATTTCTATTTTAAGTGAACCTATATAAAGGGACGTAAATACAATATACAATTGTACTATTTATGTGAAAAGGGTTGAGCACTGGAGTTTTGGCATATAACTGATTACTAAGCAGTATTTCTAGAGTATGGTTTTCTAGAGGTAACTTCTAGAGGAATGTTTACAGATAAGAGAAGTAGTTAGAGGAGTTGTGGTTAGTGTTCACTGAATATACTTTCCAAATGATCTCATCAGATGTATAGGAATAGACACAACTATCACATAGAAACTTTTTGGTCAAAGGATATAGAGGGAAAGAGGAGGGTTCTGATTAATTATAGAAGTGTTAGAAATTTTTTTGACATATTTTTTCTAGAAAACTACTCAGACAATGAGAAATAGAAATACTAGTTTCTAGACTATGTTTTTTCAGGACATAATCATTTTGGAAAAAATGAAACAGACTGGGAAAATAAACTGAGGAATATGACACAGTGATTAGACTAGTTTTTGTATGAGGTGTTGAGAAGTAGTTCTTATTTTATACTGGGTAAGAATATGAAGAACTATTCTTGAAGAATATAAAAAGTGATGTTTTATGAATATTCATTATGATAAAGTTCTAAACTAATTAGCGAAGGTTTCTAAACTTGTTATGAAATCTTATTTACATATTTTGTCCTAGAATATAAATAGGCACCTTTTTGTTGATCATAGTTCATTACAAGTGCAAGGATATTACCCACCCAATATAACACATAAAAATCACTGTTTTCGAGTGTATTGTGTGGTATTTTTTTATCTCAAAATAATGAAAAGGACTATATATTCTTATTGAGTAGTAAACCATGTAAATATTTGTGTACCTATTAATGTGCATGAAAGTTTTTTTAATAAATTTTGTAACTATTTAATAGGGGGTGAAGGTTGTTAAGAAAGTTATCCTAAAAGGAAAAATATATCATAATTAACAATCCCCCTCTTAGTGATTACATTGATACTACATGGGGATTTTCAACATATTCATCCCATTATCATGATGCATGAATATAAGATTTTATCTTTTATAATATCTATGAATTATCCCGAGTCTCATCCATTGCACATCAGGATTATTAGTCTAACACCTCACTCAATGTAGAGTATATAATCCTAACACTTGATAACCCCTAAAAAATAGTTTTCAATCAAATCCATTTCATTTAGGCATGTTCTTAGTATAACACTGAAGCTTTCATATCCTATCTCTACATTAAACATTCACTATACTAACCAAACACATTATTTCGTACCACTTTCAAATTTCTTAGGCTAGATTGTCTAATTGGAACATGGGAAGGGGGTTCCACATTACCTCAAGAGATCCTCCCTATACACTAAAGGATACTAACTTATACTGAGGGCCTAAAATAATATTGGGGAGAGTATTCTACTATAAATAAAGTATAATTTTCCTGAAAGAATATATAAAAAATTTGGAATGATCCATCTATAAAATGGATTAACCCAATGTTTTTTGAAAATAAACATCTAATCAAGAGGGGATCTATAATTCATAATATAAAGTCATAAAATTATCTATTAGATACATAAACCATAAAAGAGAAACACTATAATAGTATCCCAATTGGAAATAAGATATATAATTCAATTCATAAAAAACAACTGGATATCTAGTTGATAATGTGTAGTATAATAATCAAAGTGAAAATATACAATGGTCTTTATCCCAACATGCATCATCAACTCTTGTCGAATACTTAGCCTCCACTACCATGATTATCCAAATCCATTCATCAAGTATGAAAAATATCCATAAAATAAAACATTAATATATACCAATGTACATTGACACTCATACCATATATGTTGCTATGGGTGAGTCTAACAACCTAGTAGGATTACATCACTCACATTGACACTCATACCATATACATTGGTATAGGCGAGTCCAACAACCAAGTAGGATTCAATCACTCACACTAGAACATTGAGTGATCCTATGATAAAGTGTATGTGCATGAAAATATTGGAAAAGTGTATAGGTCAGTGATAGACATAGCTCACTCACAAAAAAATATAATGTCCCAGCACATGTAAGTCATACATGCGACCATATTTCTAGAGAGATAACACACCCAAAATAGTCATAATGAAACTACTAAACACAACACAAGACACACTTTTTCATGATCTATATCATACATACCACCATATTCCAGTGGGTTATACCAAACCTCTCTTATCTCACCCAATGTAACCCTAAATAAGCCCCAATATATTCAAAAAACATTCTAAATAGAATCCCCCATGGAACATTGGTCATTTAACTACTTGAATATAACAAATATTCTAAAATATCATGGTTTAAATAATACAAAAAATTGAAACTATATATTTAACAACCATAAAATCACATATAATAGAAATCCCATATAAAATAATGTAACAAATAATGAATGGGCTCCAACCATAATAAATAAGAATTCTGATGCTCATGCCATACCCCATCTCATCTCATCGATCTATATTGGAGCTATTTTACAGAAAACCAGTTGATCACCAATTCCTCAATACCAAATATCACATGTCATAAAAGGGGTTGGATCCCAATATATGATTGTATAGATCCCCTTATATACCCTAATCTTTAGGATCTTACGTCGGCCATCACTAAAAATAGAAAAAGTATATCCCTAGGAAATGATCTTACCTCAAGTGGGGACTTCAAAATAACCAGGTAAGATTTATTTCATAAATAACACCATCATATCATGAGGGTTAGTGAAAATCCTTTATTGAGCCTCATCAGTCATTCCTTTGTACACATAAGTCAAAGATGAAGAGAAACGCCTAGAGTGTGTTATATCATGATAGAGAAAATAGAATGTACCTAACCACAAAAACAAGAATTGATATTTTAATTGAGCTAATTTTTTATACCTAAGATTTTAAAATAATTCTCCTCCCATAGGTATTGACACACCACCATGAGTTTAGTCACATAAAAACATACTCACTCTTAGGTGACATGGCCTTTTATATTATCTGAAAAAGGCATACACTGGGTAAAATAGGAGGTAAACTGACTATCCTCTTCTCAATAACAAAATTTGATATAACTCATATCATATCATATATCATGATTCATACCATGTTTCACCATAAAACAGGAGAAAAATCTTATAGAATGTCATATTTCATCAATCAAAAATAGTGGGACTAACTCCCACCACAACCATCAAGGCTAATGTCAAAGATCTCCTGTAAGAAACTAAGAAGGTCATAAAACTCATCAAAAAATCAATGATTTCCCAAGGTAAATGATGAATATCACACATAGAAATTCATTAATATCAAGGGATCACACCCACTGTAAAGGTATCCTAATGTTCATATGGACATCCTCCAAATTAAAAACTAATGATCACCTCAATATGGTCTAACCAACCCATTGACCAAGTGAATGTTTTACCTATGGATCATATTTAATAATGAATCTTTATAATATAGAAGATAAGATACTAGTAAAGTAAAAGTGAGAAGTTCAATCATTCTCATACAAGAATTAGAAAACCCAAAATCACCATAATATGGTTAAAAAACAATAATATGTTTAAATAAAATTCCATATTGGGTTTCCGTTAAAAAAATTCATAAACCTCTTTTCAAATCATTTGAAAATTTCACCCCATTTTTAATTTGAAAAAACTATTCTATCGGATAAAAGGCCATGTAAATTATCTTAAAGAATCAATTATTTTATTTAAGGAAACATCTCATTAAATTATTATTTTCCTTTGAAATTATTTTTGTACCAAACCATTTTCAAACTACGTTTAAGAAATATACTCATTTACCTTTTGAAATTCAACTCACACTACAAAAAAATTAACAATGAAGTCAAATGATACTTATTCAATAAAGGAGAAACCAATAAACCATTTAAAAATCAATATGACCATTTTTTACTATTATAATGATGCAATCCCATTAACATGTATAGGGTATGATCATACAATATTATTCAAAATTCTAAAAATATTAATAAGGATTATAAATCTATAATATAATCTATATAATCAAAAAATTTGGTAATGTAAAGGCCAACTACCTCAAAAAGAGATCCATAATCGATCCTAATATCGTACCACCCACCAACGGGTCCATGAGAACCTATATCACCCATAATTAATCACATATCAATTATAAAATTATTTAACACCAAATTATGACTTTTCATAATCGAAAATAAACTCAATGAGAGGATTAAAAACAGTGAAACCTCAAGATATGAGGTGTGTTCTATTCTGGAAACTTAAAAGTGTCTATGGAATATAGAATATTTAATTTATAAATAACAATCAGTGGTCAATTTAACCCAATTACACATAAATCCATATAGAAACTCACTTGCTGATAAACCTTAACTATAAATGCATGAAATGTTGATAATGCAAGATTCATAATCATTCTATATGAACCACACATTAAATCCCCATAATATCTAATAGATTTGATAATAATATAGTTGAATCACACCTCACAACACTAAAATTACATAAATGGAATCAAATAAAAGGTATAGTAAGGAGACATTGGAGAAAAAATGATTTAATCACATTGATTTTAAAATAAATATGATTCTATATCTTCATCCGATAAAGGGAGTATCAAAGAGGCACCGAATTTGGGGAAAAAGAGGAGGAGATACTATCCAAAATGGACTCCCTTGATCCCTTTTATTATATATGATAAAGAGGTGTGGTATATATAATTATGCTATCAAAACTCATAAAAAATACCATAAAGAGTTCACTATATCATGACCCTCAACATTATTGAATAATTCCCTTGATCTAGGGTCACATTACAACATGGACAATTCTTCACATTGTAATTACCAACTATAAAGTAACACCAAAATTTCTTGTCCACCCCATCTATGGTGTTGTAAAGGGATTCATGGTGTGACCACCAACATTGTAACATTATGCCTTTGCAAGATATAGAACTAAATTGTCACTCTGTTTAGGGTTTCAAAATGAAGCAATCCCTATTATGATGTGACACTTCCCCAAACTCAAAAATTTACTATTAAATAGAGGGATCATGAATCAACACCTCTTTCTATGGTGTGACTCTTTCCCTAATCAAAAAATTAATCATATGAAACCTCCAAATCACCCCATAATTCCTTTTTCTATGTTGTGATCCCATGACTATAGTAGAAATCCATCCCCAGAACCTAAGATATAATTTTGGGTGTTTTACCACAAACATACCTCCTCCATAACTTCCTAAAATACTTCCCAAACATAATAAAAACTTTACCTATGTGATATTGATCAAAATATTCAAAATCAAACACACACAAAAATAAAAGGGAAACCATCACACCTATTAGTTCATTGAAACTTAAATATGTAGTTTGTTATGATATCATTTCATATTCTTTGTCATGTAGTGTAACTCTAACCAATATAAACTAAAATCTAATGATTTTGAATTTATTTATGTGATAAAAAATGGTCTTTATTTAATTCATATTCATATTAAATAATTTTTTCATTATGTATATATTGTTTAAAGTTAGTAGATTCTCTTATATGTTATTAGTTTTATTGTCAACCCAATTGGTATCTTCTCCACTCTGATGTTCAACACTATATTCTTCACCAATATAAGATAGAAAAATACTAAAAATATCTAATTGACCAATTCCAACTTGGTATTTTAAATAATTGTTGGATTTAAATATTGAATTTAAAAGTGCATATATATACGATAAATATAGTCACTGATCTTGATTATCTTGAAATATAAATTTCTTATATCAAAATTATTTATCTTTACCTTATATTCGTCCATATTCATTGTTTAACATGAAATATTTTACCCATAACTACTAAACTTTTTCTTTAATACTAGTTGATATGGAATTTTTGGTCGTTAAGGATGAAATATACCATAAATGAAGGAAAATGGGAAAAAAACACAAATATTAACATAGTTCAAGAAAGAAACCTATATCAATAGAGTGACATAATTTTTGTTACTATATTTTCAAGAATCAAATATAGGGAGATGAAGAAACTAAAAACCTAAGTAAAAACCGATATAAAGACTCAAAATCTTATAAATAAAATTCCCTTTGTGGAAAAATTAACTTCCCTTTTTTATGTATTAGGGTTATAGAAAACTCATTCAATTATTTGGTTTTATTATTTACTATCATATTTAAGAGACTTATAAGTTTCATAACCATTGATCATTTTTGGATTGAATAGTTGTCATATGATTAATATAAATATATGGTTTTGAAAAACCCCATTGACATAAAAAAATGTAGTGATCGCCACAACTAATATTACAATACCCTATGAAGGCCCATTATCAGAAATTATGATATAAATAGAATAACTAAGCTTTTCTATTAACCAAGACCTAGCTGAGATAAAAAAACTTAAGCACAAGTGAAACCATTTAGAGGAGAAGTTCAATCTCATCAAGATCATGACCCAAACTATATACACCGAACCACCCCTTAAAGTCTCACCATCACACACCTTACCCTTAGCAATTTTTCTTATGTAATAAATAGATATGTATCAAGTCCCTTATAATATAAATATTCATATTTTATAGAATAGTGAATAAATTTTCATCATTTATTATTACTTTAAAAATGATTTTGACTTTGATATAATAAAACACAAATTGTATTTTGGTGTAATATTCAAATTCAATTAATAAATATATGAAATTAAGGATTTTTGAAATAAAGAATATTTTAATAAAATATTATTAATAATTTATATTTATTATAGATAAAATATCATATAATTTTTATGAAGTCAAATTTAATTTTTATAGGGGTTTAAAAACTGTTATTGTAAAAAATAAAACATTTATCAATACATTTCAATTATATTTTAAAAGTAAATATTAAAATAATTATAATATTACTTGAGTAAAATAAATGTTATTTTTGTAATCAGAACATTGAAATTTTCCAACGGTTTATTTTTTATAATTTTCTAAGGCAATCATTTTTTTGCAAAAATTTAAATATGGTACAAATATACAGTGTGTCTTATGACATAATAATGACCCAAAAATGATTTAATAAACACTATAAGGGGTATCCAATATCAAATATATTTCCCCCATTTTAATTTTGAGTTTATTTTATTAATTTTATAAAGCCTTTAAGAATTATCCAAAACCTATAATATATTTTAAGGTTTCAAAATCATTTATTTAAGGACATGAATCACTCCCATATCTACAAGGGTAATATTTTAATAATTTATGAACTCTTAATTATAAAATAATGAAAAATATCCCACTTTTTTAGAAACCATGGTGAAAAACCATGAGAAGGTTTTTGGTTTTCGTTATTTTTTTATATAGAGTCAAAAACCAAAATTTCAGAAATAATAAATAATCACCAACACATTTACTATATAAACCCATCCAAAATCACATTTTTCTTCACTCAAAAAACTTTTGAGCACATATGTAATCTTCTATTTCCACTATAGCGACCTCTCAAGGTTCACCCAATATCCCATTTTGCTTCTCTCACGCTTTTGGAATCACACTCTCATGGTAAGGGATCTCCCACTCTCCTTTTAATTCAAGAGCCTATTTTATGTTATGATTTTTAATTCATATTTTTTCATATTGGGATATGTTATTCCATATTCCCATTAAATTATATTTTATGTATAAATGATTATATACCCCTTTAAATCCAATTAATCCCTCTATTTATCCTTTTTTTGCACCCATTACCATGTCCAAATTTAGTAAGGGATTTATCTATTCCCATTTCCAATCACGCACATTCTTTATATTTTTCCTTTTGAATATCAATTGGTTTTGCTATAATGTCTTTATAATGACACCTATTTTTTTTGAAATTTAGTCTCTAATAATGATATACCATTTATACATTATAATTATATAATTATCCAAAGCCGTTACCATTCTGAAATTTAGTAAGGGATCTTCCTCTCTTCTTTTTATTCATGCACCTCTTTTAGGTTTTGAATCTTAATTTTCATTTGTTCTTATTTTTTTTATGTTTTTTATATATCATTTTTACTTTAATTTTTATTTCCCTATGATTAGATACCTCTTTTACTATCATTATTCCCTCTCATGAACCTTTATGTACACCCATTACCTTGCCGAAATTTAGTAAGGGATATTTTCCTCATCCTATTTATTCAAGAATATTCTTCATTTTATGTCTTTTATTTTCAATTCCTAACATTGAGATATTATTTTACACATAACTATTACTATCTCTTTGATTCAGAATAATTATATACACTTATATATCTCATTAAACCATTTTTATTAATCTTTGAGTACCACCGTTATGATGTCGAAATATCACCGCAATTTTCCATGCCAAACAATTGTATAGTTTATACCCATACCCATTACCTATCAATGATGTTCACCTTTTTTCACTTATAATTATATTATTTTGGAAATAAATGTATTTATTAGAGACTCCTTTATCTTGGAATAAAATTTTATGATAAATGATTCCTTTTTTTATGATCTATGTGGCACACTTATGCATGTGAATGAAATGAAAGTGATCTGTGCACCAAAAATTATATAGTGATCCAATACATTGGGTAATAATTTTGTCTCATGAGACATAATGAAAGGTATTAGAGGGAGAAGCTAATAAATCATGGAATATTTTAAATAAGTATGTCTTAGAGGTCATTCTTGACCTATTTTTATGATTCCATGTTAGAAGTTGTTTCCACATTTCCCATGATGGCTTTATGTTACAATTCTATATCATTCCTTATTATTCATGTTTATAATTATCACCCATTTTATGTCCCATTTAAATTATTATTGTCTAACATGTAATGATTCGATAATGTTATGCTTTTTTTATTCTCTTACTATGATTTATAACTCACCCCTTTCTTATGTATTTCCCCAGGTTATCCCATATAGTTTTATGTATGATGGAATATTATGAGCATGTTAAGAAAATTTTCAATAATGGAGTTGTACCCACCATTTTTTGTTTTTATTTAATGTACCCAATTCCAAAATACACTAGAGTTATTGATCTTAATAGTTTTATTATGCACACTCTTATGTAATAAATCATTATTTAAAGTGTTATAAATACATGGGTTTTCATAGTTTGTACAAAGGAAAGTTTAGTTATTTTTGGTATTAGGATTACAAAATTCTAGAGAAATATGTAGGGATATGAATAAAAATAATAATACAACCCATTTTTTTTTTAAATTATAGAGTTAGTGGTTTAAATAAAGATATAGCATTGTCTGTATACTACAAGTGTATTTAGCTATATCATAGATGTACCAAACATTAAAACCTGAAAATTCCATTGGGCTAAACTCGATAGAGAACTGGTGCACAACAATGAACCTAGCTGCACACCTGGTTTTAATCTCCTTAGGGATATGCATTGGTAAATTCACAAGGTTGTACAAACCATTATTAAGGGGGGAAATTACCATAAGTGTCTATGTTAGAAAATAGATCATGGATAACATATATTGAAGAATAGAAATCCGTAAGTTAAGGAAATAAATTTCATTTATAAATTATCCTATTAATGTTGATGGATTATTATTTATGTTTTTAATAGTGTAAATATTCCCATCCATAATTATATAATGGATGAATTAAATGGTTTGTACCAGAATAAAAAATAAAACTCTAGGGTTATTGTCCATAGTTATACATATTACATTATATCTTTCAAGTTTGTAGACTTATTCACACACCACCACAAATCATGTAATTAGAGATCTTGGTGAATGTGAAAAATGTGTATATTATAGAATCTCAAGTATTTAACTCCTATACTATAAAAAAAGATGAACTTCCCAACAAACCTATTGATACTCCGTTTAATTGAATTTTATGAAATTATGGGCAAGGATTGAAATTACTTATATATATCCAACATAAATTGTTTTGAGTAGGAAATCACTCTTCGTATCAAAAATCATCCTCAGATTCTATAAAAATTAAATGAGAGATATGAATTTTATAAAACACCAACAATCAAGCATGAATATTATTTCCCTACGAGAAAGAATATCTAGCTTAAATGACTGTGTCTAATTAAAATGTCATCCTCAAAGACTTTACCATTTTGAGGGTATATGCTGGTGTGTTTCTAGAATAACTTTCTAGCCTTACTCTATACTGATTTTTTGAATTTCCCATTGTTATTATACCTAGATAATTTATATTATCCAATAATTAATATAAAATATATATTGTGGAACTTTTAGAGCTTAATAAACAACTATAGGAGAATCTAGATAAAGGGTTTATATGACCTCTTTTTGTACATGGTACAAGCACTACGAGATCGTAGTATTACCATTTGGACTCACCAATGCTCTAGAAATATTCATGGGCTTGATGAACAAAGTATTTAGAGATTACCTGAGAAAAAATGGGTAGTCTTTATAAATGATATTCAAATATACTCAAAAAATATGGAGGAGCATGAGGAACATCTGAGCACTATCCTTAAAACCTTATGAAAGTAGAAGATCTATAAAAATTAACACAAATGTGAGTTTTTCTTTAAGTAAGTCTCATTATTGGGAAATATTTTCATAAAAAATATTATATATAAAGACCTTTAAAAGATAGAAGCAATTGAAGGATGGTTGAGGCCAACATCTGTCATAGAAATATATAGTTTCCTTAGACTATCTAGGTACTATTGTAGACTCATGAGAAATCTCTCAGGATTGTCAAACCCTATAACAAAGCTAACTCAGAAGGCAGTTAAAGTTTTTTAGAATCATGAATGTGAAAATAGCTTTAAGACGTTGAAAACGAGGATTATCACTACACCTATACTTACACTACCCAAAATTGGGGATACTTTTGTGGTATACGATGATGTTTAGAAGAAGTAATTGGGTTATTTGTTAATGAAGGATGAAAAATTGATAACCTATGTCTCAATAAAATCAAATTTTCATGAAACAAACTACCAAAACAAGATCTAGATTTGGGTTTAGTGATATTTATGTTTAAAATCTTGTGTAATTATCTCTTTGGGGAGAAGTGTGAAATATATACGGATCAAAAGAGCCTCAATTATATATACACATAGAAATAGGAGAATATTCACCAATAAATATGGTTAGAGCTTACAAGGACTATGACTACTCAATTATCTACAATCCTAGGAAATAAAATAAATTAGAAGAAACTCTATGTTGAAAGGGTACATTAATTTTATCATTTATTATAATTGAGAAGGAAACACTATTTTTAGACTTGAAAAGGATAGAAATAGAGATCATAAAGGAAGGAAAATAATAAATTCTTTCACAAATGATTGATCAACCATACCTTCTATAGAGTATAAAGGAAGATCAAGGATATGATGTGAGAAATAAAAATAAATTAGAATCTATAAGAAACAAGAAATCCTTAGAGTTCAATGTTAATGAAGGATTTGTGAGATATGGTTCATGACTATGTGTACCTTCAAATCCTATGTTAAATAATTATCTATTGGATGATGCATATATTTTTACCTTCTCCTTCCATCCAGGGAGAAACAAGATGTATTGAGTTATCTAAGAGAACTATTTGTGGGAAAATATGAAGGAGTTCATATAATATACATCAATGTGTCTTTTATGTTAGAAAGTGAATGTTTAATGGAAAAAATATAAGAGGATGATCCATACATTACCCATAACTACATGGAAATGGTTAAACACAATAATGGTATTGGTCAATTGTCTTATAATAACATCAAGAAGAATTAATGATATATGGGATGTGGTGGATTTTCTTACAAATACTTTTCACTTAATTACAATTTGAGAGCTTGTGTAACTTGATCAATATGGAAGGATATACATTAGATAAGTGATGAGGTTTCATAGAACAACACTATCAATTGTATTTTATTGGGATCCAAGATTTAACTCCAAATTATTAAAGAGTATCCACCATGATGTAAATATTGATTTGAAATTTATCAATACTTATCACTCTCAAACTAATGGCCAATCTGAGAGGACTATTTAGACACTAGAGGAAATATTGAGAGAATAACAGATTGACTTCCAAGTGGGATATTATCAATATTTTTTATAGTCAAGTTCTAATACAATAATAGTTTCCCCTCGATCACCAAAATATCTCTTTAAGAATACATTTATGGGAAGAGGAGAAAACACATGTGTTGTGGGATGAATCTTGGGAACAAAAACTTCTAGGTCCTAAAATAGTTGAGGAAATGGTGGAAAAGGTCAAGACAATTAAACAACACATCAAGGCTATTGAAAGATAGAAAAGAACTATGATGAAAATCATTGACCAAAAATAGAGTTAGAGGTTGGAGAAAAGATACTCCTCCACATATCTCAATGGAATAAAGTCATTAGATTCGGGATGAAGGGAAATATTATCCCAAGATACATCGGTCCATTTGATATCCTTGATCAAATTAGAGCGGTAGCCTATTGACGATCACTCTGACATAACCTATCTATAATACATGATGTGTTCCAAATATTACTCTTGGGGAAGTAAATACAAGAACTCTTAAGTGTGATGAATCTAGTGGTGGTACTATTGGAGAACGATCTTTCATATGAGAAGTATCTAGTGAAGATCATAGATCATAGATAAAAGTTCTACCAAATAAGACAACACACCTAGTCTATGTGATATAGATAAACCACTATTTTGAAGAAGACAAGTGGGAACTAGAGGATGTGATGAAATATAGTTACCCTAGTATATTTTAGTATATGAAATGAAAATTTTTATGTTAAAATTTTTAAAGGGGGGAAGATTAAAATGACCCAAATTTTTATAAATAAAATTTTCTTTGTCACTGAATTAATTTCTTTATTAAATATTATGGTCATAGAAAAATCAAGAACATATTTGGTTTTATAATATCCTATTATACTTAAGATACCATTAAAAATCATAACCATTTATAATATATCCTTTGAACAATGCTCATATGATTAATATAAATATAGGATTTTGAAAAATCCAATTGACACAAACAAAGGAAATGATGGTCTCAATCAGTATAATTGTACCCTAAGAATCCCATTTATTAGAACTTATAAGGGAGGTAAAATCATTGGTATTTTACCTAGAAAAATTTTAATCTGATATTCAATAAATCAATCACAAGAAAACCCATTTATGGGAGAAGTTCATGTTCATCGAGATCATGACCCAAACCATCTATGTCAAACTACCCCATAAAAGTCTCACCATCATGAACCTTACCCTTACGGAATTTTTTTGTTTAATAAAGGGATTTGTATGAAGACCATAATAATAAGAACATGTATATTTTATAGAATAATTAATATACTTTCATCATACCATTGTGACTTTATAAATGATTTCGAATTTGATATAATGAAACACAAATTATATTTTGGGGTAACATTCAAATTCAATTAATAAATTTTTGAATTAATATATTTTTAAAATAAATAATATTCTTTATATAATATTATTAATAAATATTTTTTAGTAAATATTAATGTTCATATACGATTTATGAAATCAAATTTAATTTTTATATGGGTTTGAAATCTGTTATTATAATAAACCTAGCATTTCTCAATAAGTATTCATTATATATTAAAAGTAGAAAAATAAAATATTTATTAAATTATTGGATAAAATAAATATCATTTTTTAGAGTAGAACATTGAAATTATCCAATGCTGAATTTTTCATAATCTTTTAAGACAATAAACTTTTTTTTTGTAAAATTTAAATAAGATATAAATATACGGTGGGTATTATGATATCATAATGACTCAAAAATAATATAATCAATACTATAAAGGTTATATATGACCAAATATATTTTCTACTTTAAAACAATGTAATTTTATATTTATTTTATTAATTTTATAAATCCTTCATGAATCCTCTAAACTTATAATATATTTTATGGATTTAAAATAATTTTTATGGACATGAATCACTTCCACATCACCTAGAGTTATATTTAAATATGTTAGTCCCTATTACTTTTATAATTATGAAAAAAAATTTTCTTCAAAATAAATAGGCAAAAACCATGGAAAGGTTAGTGGTTTGAGTTACTTTATTAACTAGAGTCCAAAATCGAAGTTTGAGAAATAATAAGAATTATCCACACTTTTCTTACATAAACCCACACAATATCCCATTTATATTCACTCAAATACCATATAGAACATACTTAATCTAACATATCCTCACTATAGTCATACAATGGTCCCACTAAGCTCTCATTAAGCTCCTCCCAAGCTTTTGAAACCATATTCTCAAGGTAAGGGATCTCTCACTATTCTTTTAATTCAAGAACCTTATTTATGTTATGCCTCTTAATTTCCATTTATTCATGTTGGGATATATTCTTAAATATCCCCCTTATTTTCCATTTTATTTTTAAATGATTATATACCCCTTCCACTCTCATAAATCCCTCCCATAAACCTTTACGTACACCTATTATCATACTGAAATTTAGTAACAAATTCTCCCTTATCATTTATAGTCAAGCACCTTCTTTGTAGTTATCATTTGGAATAACAATTGGTTATGTTTTAATGAATTTATAATGATAAATCTACTATCAAATTTATTATCTAATAATTATATACCATTTATAACCACTCATTATATCATTTACCTAGTCTATTACCACAATGAAATTTAGCAAGGGATCTACCTCCTTTTTTATTCAAGAAGCTATTTTATGTTAAGAATCTTAATTTATATTTGTTATTGTATTAGAAAGTTTTTATATATACCTATTAAATTTTTATTATTGCCATGAGATTATATACCCATTATATCATAAACCACCCTAGATACCCTGGTACCCTGACACCCAATTCGATTCTGACATAGCCTGATTGGTGTTCCTGATCCCCACAGGTTGGAGACTAGAACTCAGAATTATAAAATATGAAAATGGGAATGAATTTTCCACAAAAATAGTGGATGAAAAAAATTTCATATTATCATGATTTAAGAAAATTCCAAAGGATACATAACTAGACGAAAAATCATTTATAAAAATACACAAAAGTATATCTTCAATGTATCGAAAAATAATAAGATAAAAAACCCATGTTCCAAAAAACATATCAATCCAGGTCAAAAGGATCAACAACAAGAACCAACTCCAAGTGGATATTTCCCCTTTGACAAACCTGGAATAAGGAAATTTACAAACTCTTAAAGGAAAAGGTAGGGTTTGAGATAAAATCCTAGTAGGGTCTCACCATGTGTTCCAAAATAAGATCACATAAAGGTAAACCATATCATGATTTCAATTTCAAGTAAAACATGAATGGAAGTTCAATTTCATATTAAAAAAAGTATTTTCATTTCAAATCATTTAAATATTTCAAAAAAATTTCTTAAGTAAACAATTCCTATAAAATAGTTTATATATATCACTAGGCATGAGTAAAATAGTTCCACAAACATCAACGTATATAAAAAAAATTACAACAAGAAAAATAGACACCTGGACTATGGTACGAAAGTTTCACGTTATGAGAAACTCAAAAACTCAGTCTGTGATCACAAAATTGTGCCCACATATCTGAAAACACTATCCAAATAGGACTCACTGACATCCAATTGGGGATAATATCTTCTAAACTTTTTTTGTTATATTTGTAAAGTGTCAAAAAATTTCTTGGGAATTACCATCCTAGAGTGTTTATCCTAAATAACTCACTAACTACCTAGGATCGTATATTCTTAATAAATAAATCAACAATTGGAAAACCATTTCAAAATAGTTTAAAATATAATTTCCTCATTTTCACTTTCAATATTCCGGTTTCCCTTTAAAAACCAAAACCTGGGTTTTTAATCATTTCATGAATTTTTTGAAGATAAAACCAATAATAGGTTCTTATTAAATCAATTTAATTAATTTTTCTAAAAAATCAATTTAACAAATCATTTTTACAGTTTCATTCAAATTAAAACCAGACCCCAATTTCTAATTTCAATAGAGTTGGGGGGTTTTCCCCAAATATTCATGCCAAATAATTTTTAAATTTAAATACACACTGGATTTGATTTTCAAAATTCAATTGAAAGGACATTTATTTAAATAAATATAATAATTTGTTAATGGAATGATAAATCTCAACAGAACCACCTTCCTTAATATGAAGATTGCATATTACCACACCGAAAATGGGATTTTCCAATTAAGAACACCACCAATGAAGATCAAGGAATAAAACCTAGATTCAAGATAAAAAAAAGTTTATACCGACTAAACACATGATGATCTAAAAACCCCTATGGAGGAAGTATATATAGTGTGATAGAGAAGGGACACTAGAAGATCTCTTACCATAGAGGGATCAAACAAGTTTTCCAAGCTTCGATCCACCTTTTAATAGGTTTTCAGGATCCAAAATGGGTTCTTGAGAGCCTCCAATAACTTGGATTTGATAATACAATTAGTTATAGTATATAAGGAGTTTATATGGGGGTTCCAAAATTTATTAATTAATTTTAAAAAAATAAAAATTCACACAAACGGAGTTAGCTGAGTAGGGCCACACTATTTTTCAAACCATGCATCCTAACCATGAACCTCATTGATGGAGTGCACCAATTCTACTAATAGTCTATATGGTTTTTTAAATTAGTTCACCAAACATGCAAATAATCATGTTCTGGGTTTGCACGGTTTCCTCTGGGTGGCCACACAATTTGGAAAACATGTGCGCCAATCGTGCACAATGTAGAAGATTCCAAAAATTCAAATTTCGTCTTGAAACAAACCATAATGAACCCCAATAAAATAAATATAAAAAAGAAGGCTCACATAGTGCCTATAAATAGTAACATTATGTTAAAAACTCCCCCCCATAAAATCATTCTACCCCTAGATAGCCTTTCAAGAAGTATCTCTATCAAAAAAGACAAGGCCACTACACTCTCATCAGTGCCACTTTCTCCCCAATATCATGAGTATAAAAACTGTGATTCCACAAAAATTTAACCAAAGGTATCACCCCCATGATGTACATTTATTCCACAATCAACTATCATAAATGGATTCTTAATCATTGATAAATCTGGTTCAACCTTATGATCACTCTATCTCAGAACATGAGATGTATTAGAATGATAGTTTCACAGGTGCAATACATGGAACACATTATGCATCAATGTCAATTGTGGAGGATTTGATAAATGGTATGAAACCTTCCCCACCTAATGAAAAAACATAAAGGGTACAACAAAATGATGCTCAATATTCCATTACATCCCAATCCATCGATTATCCAAACGAAGTGAAACTATGAAAAAAACATTATTACCAACTAAAAATTATTGTGTCCTATGATAATGATCGTTATAAGACATATATTGAATCTATGATGATGATATTTTGGACACTCATTTTTTTGGCAGATACAAGTATAATTTATATGGTTCATCGAGGGGTAATCCTAGATGAATATGTTATGGGGTGATATTTAGAGATCCTAAGGGTGATTTCATTGAATACCTTAATGGTCATTATGGATTTTACACAGTATTTTATTTTGAAATGATTGATTTTATCCATGATTTCCACATGGAAAACTAAAAGAATTAGAAAAATATTTGGTTTGAATTTGACTCCACCATGATTGTACAGGCTGTTAAACTTGGTCAGATTCATCTCTCATGGAAGCTGACAGTGAGATGGTCAAATTCCCTTGACAATCTCTCCTTAATGAATTATATTATCACTAATATTTTTTCTAAAGAAAATTATCTAGCTAATGTCCTTGAAAATAAGGGAGTGACTGATGATGTGTATGTATTATCTAACACTCTCCCTTATGATATCTTACCTATTTTACGAAGGAAAAAATTGTAAAATTCCTTCATTCAGACTGCTTTAACTTTTCTCTTTTATTATCATAAGATCCACTGATCTCACTTTTATAAAAAAAATATATTTACATGACCTTCCATAGAAGGACTCAAAAGGATCCATTGGAATTGTGGACAAGTATCTATTATTATAGGAAAACTAAACCAGTGCCCAATTGTCTTCCCAAGATCCATCAAAGTGAAGAACGTGGGAACAAATCATATCCTCAAGAATATATTTATCTCTCTGTCTTTCCATTTTTCTAGGGATGATATTTCATACTCAAATTGACCTATGATCCAAGTGTCTCTTAAAGGACTCTCTAAAATCAAGAAGTAAAATAGGTATCTCTATCAGAGACTATAGTAGATGTTATTCCAGGAAAATGGGTAATCTATTTCATATATTTATTTCCCAGTTCCTCAACCTTGGTTATATCATAAATGGGAATAAAGTGAGATGATTTGGTCAAACTTTTGATCGAAAACCATATTACATTTTTTTGGTACATAGAAACCCAACCACAAATTCTATAAAGATGTCATCCCACTTCCATGTAGGAACTTGAAGTTGATGAAGTAAACTTGAAAGTTTCTGGTGCTCAACCTTGACCTATTGGAAAGTATAATAAAAAGAGACAAAATCAGAAATTCCCCATCACATACCTATCCACTTGAATCATCACCACATATGATAGAACTTATATTTGGTTCATGGGTGTGAATCCTACTAGGAATTATGGAAATACACGTCATATATTTCCTCATAGGAAAAGGTATAACATACCAAAAACATATAACACTATCATTAGAAAACAAACACTTAGCAATGGTCTCCCAACTATAAAGAGATGTCCTAATGGTATGGAATTCATCATCAAGCTGTTGTTCCTGAACAATTATTTCGAGAGGAGTGGAGGTCAACTGAACAGTAGAAAAGACAACCTAGGATAATGTTTCCCTAAA
Organism: Viscum album; assembly: GCA_963277665.1. Classification (NCBI taxonomy): domain Eukaryota; kingdom Viridiplantae; phylum Streptophyta; class Magnoliopsida; order Santalales; family Viscaceae; genus Viscum; species Viscum album. Next base: position 1,927,147,594 of record OY728150.1, on the reverse strand, counting down.
TCATATATGTAACTATGAAAAAAGAGCCTACAATTTCCACTATTCTGATGATTCATTCTTGGTTTGGGTCAGAAGTTTCCAACTCAAAGCAACTGCGATGAAATTCCCTTTCCCTGGTGTATAGGCGATCTCAAAATACAAATATTTTAGGTAATATTCTCAATGCCTCAAGAATAAATTCAAATATTTTTGGTAGAATATATAAATCTATCTCTTATGGTAAAAATTCATGGTAAACCATTCTTTCAAAAGTTAATTCCATGTAAGTTTAAGGGAATTCATCACAATTTCAAGTTCAAGGTCATGGGTTGGATAATTCTTATCATGTGGCCGATGCTAACAAGAGCCATATGCATTGACATGATCACACTGCATAAGAAAAAAATCTAAACCCAAACCTAATTCATCATAGAATACCATGTAGCCTTGCCCATATCATCCCTCCTTTTTTACATAAAATTTCATTACATTTTAAAAACAAAGGATCTTTAAAGTCTAGTGTCTGGGAAATCAGGAACATAAAACATGAGAAAAACATAATAAATTATTCTAAAACACTTGTAAGGATTATTAATTGTTCATCCTATGTTCATTACAACATCTCATAACCTGGGAGCATACATCAAAGGAAAGGGTGAGTAGAAGGCCCAATAAGGGAAACAAGAGAAACATTTTACATGTGAACTTGAGATACATCAATAAAGTCACAATAAATAACTTTAAGGCATGAGAAAGAGATCATGAGTCATATCATAATAAAAATAACATTTTTCATAACATGAAGATGTGGTTACAACATTTAACATAGACAATCATTTCTGTATCATCAAGGTCCATTCCGAAGGTGTCATTAAAAAAAATTACCAAGGTTATTCACCAAGGTATCGTTAAAATAGTCATCTCTAGAGATTAAGTATTTACCCAATGCATTGGGGTGCTATCAGGGAGAACCCTTAATTTATCTTTATTATCATGTGAGACACATATATAATCATCAAAAATTTCATAAATAACCCATATATCATAAAATAAATGGGTTTCATTTCATAATCATAATGTTTTAAAAACTTCTTTAATGACATGATCTTTATGTCACTTTAAACCCAAGGAAAAGGAAAGTGGATTTCATGTTTGTAAATCCGAGAATTAAAATAGAACATTTTCATATATATGTGAATACCCCTGTAGAATAAATATCTTTGAGTATTCACTTAATAAAATAAAATAATTTGAGAAAAAGAGAAAGACATTTTGAGACGAAAATTCTGCAGCATAACAGCTATGTTACAGGGTTTTAGAAAACATTGAAAAGAGAAGGGACATGGTTAACCCACTAATAAATGATCCATAAAATAGTAGCGGGAAATAATATAAATTATTTAATAATATGTTAATGAAATTTTAAAGAAATACCATATGAAATGAAGAACTTTAAAGGAAGACAAAAATAAGATTTCTCTTATGAAAATTCGGCAGCCTAACGATGTTACATAAGACATAAAAAAATGAAATGATGAGATAAAATAGGGTATCTCATCATATGAAAATAAAAAGGACATTATGATAGATATATAATATCATACCCTAACATAAGAAAAGGAAATTGAAAGAAATGACATGAAAATAGAACTTGAAAAATGAGAAGGGTTGAAGAATCCCTTCTAAAAATTCGGCAGCCTAACGACGCCACTTAAAAATTCATAAAATGAATTGATGAGAGTAAGAGGTGGTATCTCATCATATGAAAATAAAATTACATTAATTTGAATATAAAGGAACATCATCCAACATAATATCATGGAGCATAAAAGAAATGACATAAAAGAGAGTACTTGAAAAGAAAGAGAGAGGTAGGATCCCTTACCTTGAAGAGTAACTTCAAAATATTGAAGGTTGGGACCTTGTGAGGCTTGAGAGAACCTTGGGAGGACTCCTTGGGAGGTAAAGAGACCAGAAATTCATTGAGGATGATTTGGAAATGAAAATAATGAGGGAAAGGCTTGGTATTTATAGGAGAAGTGAGGGGACAAAGCATTAATTGCCAAGGGACAACTCATCGATGGTATTGGAAAAACCATGGGATTTCCCATGGTATTTGACCATGGTATTGGCCACTTGGGACACCTCATGCCTTATATTAATATTCATAAGTCTACCAGAATTATTTCATAATTATTACATCCTTAATGATGTCATTAAACACCCGAAACTCAAAAACTGTATTTTCACTATTCACAAAAAATCAACTTTCTCAGAAAAATCCCAAAATTTTACCTTAACCAAATATCGATACTCTGATTTCAAAAATGAACTCCATTTTATGAAAATAATTTTTTAAATATTTTTAATTTAGTTTTTAATTAAAAACACTATGCACTGAAAATTCAACAGTTTCAAAAAAATATCGAAAATTCACCTTAAGTAAATATCGATGCTCTAATTTCAAAAATGAACTCTATTTTATGAAAATAATTTTCTAAATAATTTTTATTTAATTTTTTAAATTAAAAATTATATTCATCCGAGAAAACTAATACTTAACCAATAATCTCTGAAACAGTAATTTACATATTTTATTGAATCACATTACTTAATCAAGGTGCCTAAATTGTATTAATACTTTCTTAAGTGACGTTACATAATCTATTTGGTCACATTACTAATCATAAGCATAAAATCACTATTCATAATTTAGTATTCATCAAAAATTAAGTTGATCTTTTTAGACTCTAAATTTCTTACTGAACATAACTGTAGAAGACTATTTTTTGAAAATAATTACACATTATTAATTATTTACGGTTTATATAAATATTTTTAAAATATAATTTTTCTAAAATTCATCAATAATATTCATACTATATTTATCAGGAAATTTGAGAATTCACAAACTTCATCATAAAAAGAAATCAGAATTTTTATTTAAATCAAAGGATTACACAAGGCAGTTACGGCCTCATTATATATCCCCTTATAACACCAGCATAGGACCTAAGAGTAAGGTGTTGTAGGGTGATGGAATATTGGGGCGGCTCGACCAACATTGCCTGAGTAGTGATTTCTATCATCTTGAACTTCTCGTGAAGGCGATTCCATTCCAGCTTCACACAATGAAGTTCGGCTTGGGTTTGGTCCAGAGTAAAACCCAAAGGTGCTACCTCCTTTCTGAGTTCTGTTAGATGGGATTCGATAGGCCTGAGACTACTGGATGGGGCCATCGAATCTTCTTTTAATATTAGTTAATCAATATCACTTGTATTTATCGACAATAATTACAAAATTTAGTTTACAATGGTATTATTGAATAATGGTCATATAACAATCAAAACCCGACGGTCTTATTTTATTTATACTCATTTTATTAAATGAAATAGTTTTGTTGAGTATAAAATAAAATAACCCACAAAGTTAGGAAACAAAATTTATTCAAAATTTTTGGTCGTTACAATATTCCCCCTTTAAGAAATTGCATACTCCCAATTTTAAAATTGGGCTTAGAAATTTCGTTGAAAATACCACATTATAAAAGAGTCAGTAAAAATATTACTTTAAAAGAAAGAAAGGGATGTACAAAGGTCACCTGAGTTAAATTATAGTAGGATTCCATGTTGGAAAACATAGATATGGAAGAGAAAAAAAGGGTCAAGTTCTGATGGAGAGTGATAGAAAACATGATTTGGAGAAAATTAAACACAATAAGATCACAAACTTAAGATGTGTTAAACGGTCTTTAATTACCCAGTAGGAAACGTAAACCAACAACGTTTTTGTTTTACGTTCCTTTTCATAATTTTGAGGAATTCATTTAATACATAGAATAAAAACAAAAGGAAATATATTTACCTTCAAGTATAGTTTCATCCCTTAATAAGTTTCCACCAAGACTAATCTTTTCTCCAAACAATGAGCATTCAAAAAGACTTGGTCTCATCAAAAGCACAAGAATCATCTTCTAGAGAACCACATAATCCAAAAAAAAATAACTATATTTTTCCCTTGTCTTTAGTCATCAACTGAAACTAAAAAGGTTAGTATGAGATCATATAATCCGAAAAAAGTATAATCCTATATAAAAAGAAATATGACTATTAATCTCCAAAATTCAACAAAAGTACCCAAAGTTCCAGAATGACCATTCAATACACAATCATCCTCAAAATTCTTCAGAATAATCCAAACTAAGATTGGAACCCAAAACTCAGAAGGATTTAATCACGTATTCTTCCCTAATAAATCATAACATTTATCTTCAAATAACATCGAATACTATTAATGTCTCATACTAATGTGTAATTAACCTATTAAAATATTCTCTATGCTAGGTTCATCATTTTCCAGAAATAACCCAAATCATTATATGTCCACAATAAATACATAAATTCCTACAAAAAAAATCAACCATTCCAACTCAAATTAAATCCTATAGTATTTTATTTACCTTTGGCATATAGTACTCCAAAAGAGTAAACATCATCCAAAATAACATTTATAATTTAATCACCAAATCATATTCCTATACAAAGGATATCCATTTGATAAAACATAAGCTTCCAAAATAATCTTATTTTTGATCCATAAAAAAATAACAGGTGCATTAATCAGTCTGAAGGTTATAACAACAAACTCGTAATGTCCATATCTTGATTGTAAAGAATTTTTTGGAATATCATCATTATTTACCCTCAATTGATGATAACCAGAACTAAGATCAATCTTAGATAATAATTGAGTCCCATGAAGCTGGTCAAATAAGTCATCAATTCTTGGAAGAGAGTATTTGTTCTTCACTGTGATCCGATTCAGTTATCTATAATCAATGCATAGCTGCATCGATCTATCCTTATTCTTCACAAAGAGAACTGGTGATCCCCAAGGAGACACACTTGGTAGGATAAACCCATTCTCCAAAATATCTCAGAGTTGATTCTTTAATTCATCTAGCTCCACATTTTCCATCCTATAGGGTTTCTTTGACATCAGATGAGATCCAGGTACGATTTCAATGGAGAAATCTACCTCTCTTTTTGGGGGAGGTCTAGGTAACTCCTCAGGAAATACCTCAATGTATTTCTAGACAATGGGGAAATTTTCTAAAATAATAAATCCTTCATGAGAAACATATTTCATTTATGAATATTTTATCTAAAAATGATTTTATGTCTTAAAACTTCAAGCTTAGACAAATTAATTTTTTCTATAAATCCTTCATAATGATTCATAAAAAGTTTGCGATTAACCAAAAATATCCCCTGTGAGTGTCATAACCAATAGTAAAGCAAGGCCCATTGTCGTGTACTATTTCTTATTCAAGTCCATCTCAAAGCGGTGTTTTCGGGTTTTACCCCTATGTACATCTGTGCCAGAGCCACCTCTCTCTGCTCGTTTCCAGATAGGGATGTATTTTCTTGATAAACCATTTACTCAATACTCACCAAGATACTAGGAATATTTCCTATATTTAAACTTTTCTATAGGGTTGTTCCTAAAGTTTTCATATCATAATTTCCATAAATAACTAAACTATCCTTTGATACCAACTATAACATCCCGCCTTTTTATTACATAACATTTCATTACATTTTACAAACAGAGGATCTTTAAAGTCTAATGTATTGGAAGTCAGGAACATAAAAAATTCTTCTAAACCACATGTAAGGCTTATTAATTGTTCATCCTAAGTTCATTAAAACATATCATTACTTGGGAGCATACATCAAAGGAAAGAGTGAGCAGAAGGCCCAGTAAGAGAAACAAGAGAAACATTTTACATGTGAACATGAGATACATCAATAAAGTCACGATAAATAACTTTAAGGCATGAGAAGGAGATCATGAGGTATATCATAATAAAAATAACATGTTTCATAACATAAATATGTTACTACAAAATTTAACTTAGAAAATAATTTTTGTATCACCAAGTTACATCCCCAAGGTGTCATAAAAAAATTTATCATGGTTATTCACCAAGGTATCGTTAAAATAGTCATCTCTAGAGATTAAGACTTTACCCAATGCATTGGAGTGATATCAGGGAACACCCTTAATTTTTCTTTATTATCATGTGAGAAACATATATTATCATAAAACATTTCATAAATAACCCATATAGCATAAAATAAATGGGTTTCATTTCATAATCATAATGTTTTAAAAACTGCTTTAAAGACATGATCTTTATGTCTCTTTAAACCCACATAAAAAGAAAGCGGGTTTCATGTATGTAAATACCAGAATTAAAATAGAACATTTTGATATATATTTGAATACCATTGTAGAAGAAATATCTTTGAGTATTAACTTAATAAAATAAAATAATTTTATAAAAAGAGAAAGACATTTTAAGATGAAAATTCTGCAACATAATGACTATGTTACAGGGTTTTAGAAAACATTGAAAAGAGAGGGGACATGGGTAAACCACTCATAAATGATCCATAAAAAAGTATGGGAACATAATATAAAGTATTTAAGAACATGGTAATGAAATTGGAAAGATATACCATATGAAATGAAGAACTTGAAAGGGAGACAAAAATAAGATTTATCTTACGAAAATTCGGCAGCCTAACAATGCTACTTAAAACTTCAAAAAATGAATTGATGAGATAAAATAGGGTCTCTGATAATATGAAAATAAAAGTATAGTATGATAGAAATATAATTTCATACACCAACATAAGAAAAGGAACTTGAAAGAAATGACATGAAAATAGAACTCAAAAAATGAGAAGGGTGGAAGAATCCCTTAAAAAAATTCGGTATCCTAACGGCGCCACTTAAAAATTATTAAAATGAATTGAAGAGAGTAAGAGGGGGTCTCTCATCATATGAAAATACAAATTAATGTAAGGTGAATATAAAGTAACATCCTCCAACATAAGAACATGGAGCATAAAATAAATGACATAAAAGAGAGTACTTGAAAAGAAAGAGAGAGGTAGGATCCCCTACCTTGAAGAGTAACTTCAAAAGATTGAAGGTTGGGACCTTGGGAGACTTGAGGAAACCTTAGGAGGACTCCTTGGGAGGTAAAGAGTCCAGAACATCATTGGGGAGGATTTGGAAAAGAAATTAATGAGGGAAAGGCTTGGTATTTATAGAAGAAGTGAGGGGATAAAGCATTAATTGCCAAGGGACACCTCATCGGTGGTATTGGCAAAACAATGGGCTTTCCCATGGTATTTTACCATGGTATTGGCCACTTGTTAAACCTCATACATTATATTACTATTCATAAGTCGACCAGAATTATTGCATAATTATTATAATGACGTCATTAAACACCTGAAACTCAAAAACTGTATTTTCACTATTCACAAAAAATTCAACTTTCTCCGAAAAATCACAAAATTTACCCTTAACCAAATATCAATGTTATGATTTCAAAAATGAAATCCATTTTATGAAAATAATTTTCTAAATATTTTTAATTTAATTTTTAAATAAAAACCACTATTCCCTGAAAAGTCATCTTTCTAGAAAAAACCAAAAATTCACCTTAACCAAATATCGATGCTCTGATTTCAAAAATGAACTCTATTTTATGAAAATAATTTTCTATATATTTTTAATTTAAGTTTTTAAATAAAAAACACTATTCACCCTAAAAACTAATACTTAACCAATAATTTCTGAAACAGTTATTTACCTATTTTATTGAATCACATTACTTAATCAAGGTGCCTAAATTGTATTAATACTTCCTTAAGTGAAGTTACTTAATCCATTTGGTCAAATTACTAATTATAAGGATAAAATCACTATTTATAATTTACTATTCATCAAAAAATAGGTTGATCTTATTAGACTCCAAATTTCTTACGGACCATAACTATGGAAGTCCATTTTTTGAAAATCATTACACATTATTAAATATTTAAGGTTTAAATAAATATTTTTAAAATATCCTTTTTCTAAAATTCATCAATAATATGCATAATATATTTATCTGGACATTTCAAAATTCACAAACTTCATCATAAAAAGAAATCACAATTTTAATTTAAATCAAAGGATTACACAAGGAAGTTACGGTCTCGTTACATAGCCCCTTTTAACACCAGCATAGGACCAAAGAGTAAGGTGTGCTACGGTGATAGAATCTTGGGGCGACTCGACCAACATTGCCCGAGTAGTGATTTATATCAGCTTGAACTTCTCGCGAATGAAATTCTGTTCCAGCTTCACATGATGATGTTCGGCTTGGGTTTGGTCCAGAGCAAAGCCCAAAGGTGCTACCTCCTTCCCAAGTTCTGTCAGATGGGCTTCGATCGGCCTGAGACTACTGGATGGGGCCTTCAAATCTTCTTTCTATATTAATTAATCAAGATCACTTGTATTTATATACAATAATCGCAACATTTAGTTTCTAACAGTCTTATTGACCAATGGTCATATAACAATCGAACCCCGATGGTCTTGTTTTAATTATACTCATTTTATTAAATGAAATATTTTTGTTGGGTATAAAATAAAATAACACATAAAGTTAAGAAACAAAATTTATTCAAAATTTCTGGTCGTTACATTGCCCACTCTTTATAAGTGTCAACAATAGTGAATATGTCAAATGGTGTTTCAACTAAACAAAATAAATTTGACATGTGTCCTCCCAAGAAAACATTACTCTCTTCCAAGTGAGAGAGATCATCAGAGAGTCCAAATTTGAGACATCATTTGTGAACTCGCAATAATACCAAGCCAAAATCAAGAACCTCCAAATCTAGATACAATTATACAGTTTCTCCCATGTCATAAGAACTTTCACCTTCTTAGGATAAACTGAGATACAATGTTCCTACATCACATTCCCCAAGAACATTACTTATTGATTCTATAAATTAAGTTTTAATAGCTTGGCATAAAGTCAGTTATTTCTCAGTAATTCTAGGACTAATCTCATATGACGCACATGATCCCCCTAGGACATAGAGTAAACAAGGATTCCATTCATAAAGATGACAAAAAACATATCAAGATAGTTAAGAAAGATCATATTCTTCAAAGTCATAAAGACTGTTGGATAATTTGTTATAAAAAATGACATGAAAAGGTAATCATAATGGCTACAACTACTCTAGAAAGTAGTTTTCTGAATATCAAATTATTTTATTCTGAGATTGTGATAACCAAATCAAAGATCAATCTTCAAAAACCACTTCACCTTTTCAACTAGTCAAATAAATCATCAACCTATGAAAACTAATACTTTATCCTTATAGTAAATCGATTTATTTTTTAGTAATCAATACAAAGGTGGAGTGACCCATAAACCTTCTTAGAAATGAGAACACGCACCACCCAAGGTGATACACTTGGGTGTATAAATTCATTCTCTAAATGATAATCCATATAATCCTTTGAATAATCCATTTCAGATAGTTTCATATATAAATAAGGTATTGATACTGGTTGAGTACCAACTACTAAATCAATAGAAAAATCTACCTCCCTTACCAGTGGAAAACCATATATTTCAAAAGAAAAAACATTATGAAACTCAGTGATAACTAGAGGGAGATTACTAATAAAGGATTCTCAATGCATGTCAAAATAGAACATTAATATAAATTTCCCTAACTCTGGATAATAAGGTATGAATCTACTAAACCTTGGGTCCCACTATTTCTGGAAGATACAACACACTCCATCGGGTGAAGTAAAGGAGAACCATCAATAATAATAATAAATTCATGATTTATTAGCAATGATCAAATCCAACATGAAAATTACATTAATAGTTTTCATGTTGGGGACAGTAAAATCCCTAGTAAGATAGATATCTAATAACAAGAAAATAAAAGTAGGAAAATGAAGGCCTTTCTATCTCTTCATTTAGAGGGGTGTTGTAATATCCATCACATAAGATAAAAGCTCCATAGGAATATTTAACCGATTTAAAATATGAGTTACAATGAATGAATGATATCCACAAAAATTAAATAAATTAATCACTAGAGATGACGTAATAGTTATTGTACCACTAATTATCATAGGTCCCATTTCTTCTTCATTTGGAGACTCTTTAACTGTGTGAAGAAGGTTCATTCTAGATTCCTCTGCAATAAACCACTTGGTTTATGAAGCATCTGCTTGCACCATAGTACATTTAGGAATTGATGATTCCATTACACTATACAGATCCAAATAGATATAAAAGAACTTTTACAAGTGACCTGAGCATCTATAGGAATCACATATCTTGGATGCTGCAATGAAAACCCATTCCAAGTGCCCAGTTTTACAATACTATTCAAAAATAAAATGGTTTTTACCAGGAAGTGAGAGAGTTCTAGAGGAACCCTTATGTTGAGAACCACCAAGTGACTCACAATAATTTCTCTTTCCTTTGAAGGAACTAATATAACTTCCATTGGGATAAAAAGGAACTCCCATCAAACCCGAATCACCGAATAGGTCTAGCTCAACCATCCACACTCTATCCAACACATCAACATAATATGAGAGCTTCAGGAAGAAAATCTGAGAATGAATATATGATCAAATACCCATCTCAAAACATCAAGTATTAATCTTATCATTTGATACAATCTCATGTAAAAAATTCAAATTCTTAGAAAATAAATTTATATACTCTATCATGGTCCTATCAACCTGCTCAAGTTTGAAAAACCCAAAGCCCTTTACTAGCACTATAGACCCAGTATAGAACTTTGAAGGTGAAAATAACTTTAAAGTCATTCCACTCGAATACCACATTCTTATTTGACTTCACCACTATGTCCCACCTTCTCCTTTTAGGTCTCTATAGCTTAAAGGTACCACATTTCACCTTAATTTTCTCAAGTGTCTCCAAGGACACAAAAAATGGAATATTCCCCTCAAACAATCCCAAACATCTTGAGGATTGTTAGATCCTTGGAATGATGGTGGATTCTGAAGAAGTAATTCCTGAGAATGATTTTGAGACTCATCACTGTGAGATTCCATAGCTGGAGCCTAAATGGGAATAGTTTAAGGTGCCTGTCCTAGAGCTTCGATAACATGAAAAATAATCTCGATGAGACTCTAGTACATGTGAATATTTTCCCATTGTGGTTCATTAATAGCTTCCCCTTGGATTCTACTCACATGACTTATAACATGAATGATTCTATATAAAATCAAAAAACAACATTGAATACATAAAAATGTTACTCAAATCAGCACATAAATAAGAGAAATAATGAATTTTATCCGCTTAGATAATAAGATAAGATTTGAATTTGAACGTATCCAAATTAAAATTAGGTAAAAGACTAGAAATAATCCTCATGAATTATTTCCCAAACCACCCATGGTGACTTGAGGCTCATTATTATGATATTGGTCCAAACAATCAATGAAAACTATCTCCTAAGTCCCAAAACGTTATCTCAACTGCATACTAACATAATGTAAAGATGATTAAACTATACCTTTTACACCAGTTTGTAAAAAATTTGGACTGGATACCCTCATACATTGACACCTTATCTGATCCTGACATAGACTGAAGGGCATTCCTAATCTTCATAGGTTGGCGACTAGAACCTACTATCATAAAATATAAAACTGTGTAGAAATTTTTCCCAAAAACAATTGAAGAAATAGTTACATATCTGTATACACAATAAAAACTCCTAAAGGGTACAATACCAAAAGAATAAGAATGTATTAAAAACCCAAAATTAAATCATCAATGTACAAAAAAATTAAAATAAAATACAACCCATGTCCTAATAGACATAGAACTCTAGGTACAAAGGATCAAAAACAAGAACCACATCTAAGTATAACTTTCCTCTTACTCAAACATGGTAGAAGAAAATCATAAAACACCCAAAGGAAAACCTAGGATGTGAGATAAAATCCTAGTAGGGTCTCCCCAAGTGGTCCATAATTATATTATTTAATGATAAACTATACCATGCTTTCATTTTCAAATAAAAATAGCACGGTAGAGCAATTTCAGATTAAAAAAAACATGATTTTCATTTCAAATGATGAAGATATTTTAAATAAAGGATTAATTGACTGTTTTATATAATATAGTTTATATAAATATATTAGAATGGGTAAAATAGTAACATAAACAATGGAATATATATCAAAATAATTACAATGAGAAACACGTTCATCTTCACTAAGGTATGATAGTTACAGTTTATGAGATCCTCATACACTCAATTTATGATCATGAAAATGTGAACACATGTCCCTTGACACTATCCAAAGGGGACTCATCAATATTCCACTATGGATAATATCTTCTAAAATAGGTTTTTTTGAGTTTTAAAGTATCAATCCATTTATAGGGTATTCCCATCCAAGATTGTTTTTCCCAAATAACTCACTAACTACTAATGATTTTATGTGCTCAATAAATCAATAAATAATAGAAAAATCATTTCAAAATATTTTAAAATACAATTTCCCCATTTATAGTTTCAATATACTAGTTCCCTTTAAAAACCAAAACATGGGTTTTTAATTATTTTATGATTTTTTCTATAATTAAACCCATCATAAGTTCTTATTATATCCATTTAATTTTTTTTCTCAAAATTAAATTTCAAAAATCAGTATCACAATTTCCATCAAATTTAAACCGCACCCCAATTTCCAATTCCATTGGTATTGTGTTTTTTCTATAGAATTAATGCCAAATAAAATTTCAATTTCAATCCACACTATATTGGGTTTTCATAATTCAATTGAAATAAATTTAATTTAAATTAATAAAATAAAGGGTTTATGAAATGAAAAATCTAAATGGATCCACCCACAATAATACAAAGATCATTCATTAACACACCCAAAATGAAATACACCATTAAGAACACTATAAATGGAGATCAAAGAATCAAACCTAGATTTATGATACAAAACAAAGGAGTTTAGATCCATAAAAAAGATAATGATATAAAAAACCGCATGCAGGAAAGATAGAGAGTGTGAGAGAAGGAATGAGAGAAGATATTTTACAAGAGAGGGATCAGATGAGTTTTTATAATATTCTATCCCCCATAGAATAGTTTTAGAGGATCTAAAATGGGTTCTTGAGAGCCCCAAAACATACTATTTTCTAATACCATGACTTAGAGATGAGAGGGAGGTTATATAGGGGTTTTTGATATATTTAATTAATTTTTGGAAATAAAAAGCTCCACATGTATGGTTTACTGAGTAGTGTCACATGACTTGTAAAACCATGCGCCCCTCTGATGGGGTTCAAAATTTATAAAAAGTGGGAGAATGGGTTTTTTAAGACATGAACCAACCATGAAACCCTCACTATTTTTATTTTTATATTTTCTACTAGGTCGGCACACAGTTTGGGAAAATCATGCGACAACCATGAACAACCCACAAAATTCCAAAATATTTAAGTTCCTTACCAAAAAATAGAAAAACCCCACTCATTGAAAGATAAATAATTAGGGTAGAAGAGTACCTTTAAATTTGAACAATATGTTACATTTCAATCTCATTATGTCCTCACATGAATATTTATGTACACTCATTAACACACCAAAATTTAGTGATAGATCTTTCTCTCCTATTTATTCAATCATATTATCATTTTTTGTATTATTTTTACAATTCATAATGTTGTGATATGATTTTTCACATCCCAATTACTTTAATTTTTTTACCAATAACGAGATACCCCTTTATCTCTCATTAAACCATTTTTATTAATATTTTAGTACTTCCGTTATGCTGATGAATTTTCACCGTAAATTTCCTTTCCAAATAAGTGTGTAGTGAATTACCAAATCCATTTTCTACCAAGGGTTTTCACCTTTATTTACTTATAATTATTTGATTTGGGACCTACATGTATTTATTCAATACTCTATTATCATGGAATAAAATTTTATGATAAATGATTCCATGTTGTATGATTTATATGGAAGACTTATGCGTGTGAATGAAATGAAAGTGATGGAGGACCATAATTTTATAGCACTCCAATGCATTGTGTAATTTTTCAGTCTCATGAGATGTCATGTGAGGGATTAGAGAGTGAACCTCATCAATCAAAACATTTTTTTCTATCATGATGTCTTGGTTTTCAGGCTTGACCTATGTTTTTGATTCCATGTTTAATGTTTTTACACATTTACCATGTTGACTTTATATTACCATGCTATATCATGAATTATTATTCATATTTACGATTATCACCCCTTTTATATCCCATTGAAATTTATATTATCAAATTTGTAATTCTTCCCTCTTTTTATGCTTTTTTATTCCCTTATATGGGTGTATAGATCACCCTTTTCTTATGTATGTCGACAAGTTATCCAATGAAGTTTTAAGTAGGATATAATATTATGTGCATGTTAAAGAATCTTTATATAATTAATATATACCCACTATTTTAATCTTTTATATAGTTTAATTATTCTAAAATACACAAGAGTTATAAATATTATGGGTTTTATTATATATACTCTTATGTAACAAATCATTAATTAATGTGTAATAAATATATGAGTTTTAATAATTGAGCACATAAACATGATGCTATAGTATCCCACATTTATATAATAATTATATCCCCATAAGTTTCCATGATCGTATAAAACCCCCAATTTTGGTAGTCCAAACTAAAGTAGTGATTCATGTTGGTCTGTTCGGCATAATCTAGAACAATGGTGAAACTATTAAAGTCATCAAATCCGTGTTTTTAACAAGTATCCAATATTGGGGTTGGATCCATCAAACTGATTAGGCTCCACTATTCTGAGATGAATTACACAAAATAATATGTAAGTTGTTACTTAAATATTATGATGATATAATTATTACTAAAATAAAGTCCTTGAAAAATAGTGAAATATTCACTATATAAAAATTATATTTTTTTGGAAAGGTGGAAAACCATATTATTAATTATTAATCTATTTTTATATTATAAATTCATAAAAATTAAATAGATTTAAAAAATACAAAAATTATGATATAAGTATAGTGATATATCCCAAACATAGGATATATATGTCAAAATAATTCAATTGAATTTTAAAATTAAAATAACATATATTTTATCTATATTGTAATATTTCATTGAAAATAATAACTTATATTTTTTTGATGAAAATTTATAAGATGAGGTAGAAAAATTTGAATATAATTAGGCCTTCATTTTTCAATCAATTTATTTATTATTTCCTAATAATATGTATATAATCATGAGGGATTCAGTTCTATATAATTTGGGATAAACTGAAATAAGATCTTAGGATTTTGTAGATATTATGGGAAGTTTTGAAGGACAACTTTTGATGTTTTCTTTAATCCCACTATTTATAATCATTAATTTTTTAAGTATTAATATATTTTATGTGAAATTATTCTTTAATATCATTTACTATATATAAATCCAAGATTAGTGGATAATATAATTATTGTTGGGGGTTATGGAAACATGTATAAGGCTCCAGCCTTAAACATTACTTAATCTTGAGTTATTTCAAGAATTAACATTTAAGATCTTTTTAGGTTTAGAGTTTTAGAGAATTAGATCATAAATCATGCATTTCATTCCACCTTTAAACAAGATAGTAACATCAAAAAGAGTATTCATTTTTTCCAACCAAAGGAAACATATTTAAAATAAAACAAGGATTCTTTCTTGACACTTCCTTGACACTATCATCACAACATGTACCTTCCCCTTAACCTGTGAAAAACATTTCAAAAACTTCGGATGAGCATAAAAAGATCAGTAAGGGATATAAAAATATGGAAAGAAAATATTAGTCCATGTATACATAAGAATCAATGAAATCATACTTTACTCATAAAACATAAGCACTTTACCATACCTGATGAAATCATAATATTTATGAATAACTCATAGAAATCATAAGACATAAAAGGTAACTTGTGGCATTCATAACATTCTTACGTAGGGAGTAACCCTCATGGGTACGTTTGGAATACCCATCATAGTATATTCCCTAAATCTCTTTAGAGAAACCTTAGAGTTTAAATCCTTTGTGTTACCCAATTCATTGGAGATCTATCTCGGGCACGCCCACCCTTAGTTTATCACAAAACCAACCGACTTCAAAAACAATTCCCAAGAACCATAACATAATCGTATCACATAAAACATGCATAAAGGAAACCTAAAGTATCCATATTTCAATCACAAGATATCAATACAACACATTTATATAATCAAAACATTATCAAAACCATTTTAAATACCAAAATAAAAGAAAAGTAAAACATGGTATTTATTTTTCATTTAAAAAAAGTTATGGCTTATAGAGGAAGCCGAAACTCAAATAATGGTGATGGTGACAGAGAAGTCGTTGTCGCCACATATGTAAGACAAAAACATTCCTTTTGTTGTTTAGTAAAATGATTCATGTAAAAAAGATTCCTTTTTAATGAAACTAAAATTCAAAAGGGTTTATTATACAACTAATAAAACAATGTCGTATATAAATTGAAGTATGCCTCAACGAAATGAGATTGAGATGAAGTCCCTCACCTCAAGTCCAACATGTCCTGTTCGTTTCTTTATATTCCTTAGTAATAAACTTTGTTCAATTTATAATTATTAAGGAATTCATTTAAATATTATTATTCAATTCATATCACATATTACCATGTCATAATAATTTGTTAATTATGTGAGTTCATATCATACGTTTTGTTGATGTTCGGTACATGAGTCAAAAATAAAATTGTTTGAAGAGAATTGTGCATGTAGTTATAAGTACATCATCTCCAGAATGGGGTTCATGATATAAATATCATATATATCCAGTATAAATGTATTTAATAATATTCCATAATGTTTGGAGATAATAAATGAAATGTACCGTTCATGGAGACGGTAGGCCGTACGTACGCATGAACACTACTTTATTTTTTTGTCATATTAATGGACTTTAAAACTAAATGAGACATAGATATATTATAATTCCCGCACAATATATATTTTATATAGGTAACATAAGTTCATTAATTAAATTCTTTATAATTTCCATGTTTGTCATGAACGAGTTGCATCACATGAGGGGGAATCGTCCACACTTCCTTATATGAAATTATCGCATTTGCACAACATGCAAAGCATAAAGGTATGTTTTTAATATAAAATACATGAGCATAGAGAAAAAATAAATATAATATATATCATATATAAATATAGTTCCATCATAATGGCCACCATGAGTGGTGGTAGGGAATGATTGAACAATCATCGTTTCGCGAGGCAATAATTCACCATCCACGGAAACAGTATGTTCTTTAACCATTAGATGGAGGTGTGTGTAAGTGTAGGAAGAATACTTATCATAACAACATCCTAGAATATTGGGGATACTGGTGTCATTATGGGATCAAATAACAAGAAGGTAGTGGTGATTGAAGAAGGAAAATAAAAGAAAGGAACTCGAGAGAAGACATTACCTCTAAATAGGGTAACTCTTTTTTGATTTGAGCCAAAGTCTTCCTTCGAAAGAATTCTGTGCAAAGTGAGGATTCTAGGATTAATAGAGGGATTTGGAGAGATAATATGAGCTGATTTTGGATGAGACAAGGTCTTGAGAGGTGTGAGTAAGGGGGTAGAGGTGTGTGCCTTTTATAAGAGGGAGGAGGGTCACTTTTGGAAAGTCATGAAATGTTACTTTATTATAAAATGATTCTTGGATTTTAAAGGTCCCAAAATGATATATTTTGAGGATAATTTTATAAGGGTTCGAAATACACCCATCCAATAGGTTTTCGACAAGTGTAAGTCTTATATTTTACCTTATCTTTTCATTTTATTTAAATCATTCATTAATGAGGTAATCACTGCATCATCATGGTGTCATAAATAAATTTATTTATTCATTGTCTAAAAATTATAAAAAAATACCATGATGTAG
The DNA here is from genome assembly GCA_963277665.1 of Viscum album. NCBI lineage: Eukaryota > Viridiplantae > Streptophyta > Magnoliopsida > Santalales > Viscaceae > Viscum > Viscum album. The sequence continues at coordinate 1,927,129,706 of OY728150.1, read as the reverse complement.
TTAATATTTTTATATTTCCAATAAATATTAATAGTATAAGAGATAATTTATGTAAATAAAATTAAAATTGTTTTTCTTAGGATTTACAAACCTTTGTTATATTTCTCTTCTTTTTCTAAATAATGTCATAAATGTCACTATCACACCCATTTGACTCCATGGGCCGTCAAGTTCGGTAAAAATATTTCCATGGTCGGACATGACTCAAAACAGAGGATTGAGACACATGTTGAGGTCATTTTATATTATTATGATATTATTTTATTACCCTTAACTACCTGATTACTAATTAATCACGATAATTAAAGATAATTATCATTGTTACTATTCATAAAGTCAAAAAACAAAAGAGTCTTAATTAAATAATTTGGAACTTATGATTCCAAATATGGAATCCATTTTACCAAATTAAAAACACATAAATTGAAGTAATTAATTTAAAAATAATTCTCGTTGTCAAAACAAATAGCGTGTTTTTAAGAAACAATATATTTCAAAAGATTGACAATTGTTTATGTCCAATTTGAAAGTGAAATTAATTTTAATGACCACCATTGAATTATATGGTAAAAATATATTCTAATTACACTTTAAAACAAATTAAAAAGATAATTTAACTATATAATTAAATTAGATGAAAAAACAGTTTTGAAGTAAAATGCAGTATTTTTCACTATTCATTAAAAAATGAACATTGTTAGAAAAATACCAAAAATATATTCAAAGTAAATTGAAATATCCCAATTCTAAATAATATGTTCATTTTGACAAATATAGATTATAAAATTCTTAAAAGTTAGATTTAAAAATGGTTTTCCATCAAAATGTGGTAAAACAAATATTTTAAAAATATTAGAGAATTCTATGCTTAAGATTGGATTTATTCACATTTTAAGAATATAAAACACTATCTAATTCATAAATAGACATATATATAGAAATATATAATTCTTTACTTACATGGGATGTTACATCCTTCCCCCCTTTAGGAAATTGTGCCCCCACAATTTATTTACTTATCGAATAAGTGGGGGTTATTTATCCCTCATTACATTTTTAGATTCCCATGTTGTCCTTTCTATCATGTGGTTTTTCCACAAAAACTTTACTTGATGAATCACCTTATTCCACAATACTTTATCCCTATGGTCTTGAATCTGGATCGGTTGTTTTTCATAAGATAGATTCTCTTCCAATTGAACTACCTCTGGACTTAAAACATGAGATGGATCTGGCATGTACTTCCGTAACATTGAAACATGAAAAACATTGTGTAGCTGAGATAAACTCAGAGGTAAAGCCACTCGGTATGAAACTGATTCAACTCTCTCCTATGGTCTAATGAACCTTGGACTCATATTTCCTCTCTTACCAAATCACATCACACTTTTCCATGGTGAAATTTTGAGGAAGACATGATCACATACCTCAAAAGAGAGATCCTTCCCCCTGTTGTCCGCATAAATTTTCTACCTGCTCTGAGCTGTTCTCATGTGTTTCTGTATCAGCTGAATTTTTTCTACCATATCTTCTACCAATTATGGTCCCATCAACTTCCTTTCACCTACTTCATCCCAAAAATCTGGAGTTCGACACCGCTTCCCATATAATGCCTCAAATGGTGCCATCTCTATACTGGAATGAAAACTGTTATTATAAGAAAACTCAACTAATGAAAGATGTTGGTCCCAAATTCCATGATAATCTATCGAACAAGCACGTAGAATATCTTCCAAGGTCTGAATTTTTCGTTCTAACTGCCCATATGATTGAGGATGAAAAGTTGTACTAAAATTTAATTCAATACCCAACAAATTCTGAAGGCCTTTCCAAATGTTAGAAGTGAACCTGGGATCACGATCAGATACAATAGAGAGGGGAACTCCATGTAACCTGACTATCTATTTGAGATACAATCGAGAAAGTTGATCTAGGGAAAAAGTATCTCGAATATCAAGGAAATGAGCAGATTTAGTCAAGCGATCAACAATAACCCAGATTGCATTATTACCTCGAGGTGTCCTCGGTAATCCCACAACGAAGTACATGGATATATTCTTCATTTTTCACTCTGGCACTGGTAAAGGCTAAAGCATCCCTTTTGGTAACTGCTACTCTTCTTTAACCTGTTGACAAGTCAAACACTTCACAGTAAAATCAACAATACCTCTTTTCATTCCATCCCACCAGTAATACTCCTGAAGATCTCTATACATCTTAGTACTACCTGGATGAACTGAAAATGGAGAACTACGTGCTTCACATAACAACTCTCTATTTAACTGTGAATCACAAGGAACACACAATCTCTTCCCAAATCTCAAACCACACTCATTATCAATGTTGAATTCAGGTAACATACCCATCTCAACCAGCTCTACCTTTTTTTGCAACTCACCGTCTTTCTTCTTTGCTTGCTTAATTCTGTCTGATAGAGAAGATTTCACTAATACCTAAAACAAAACAGAATAATTTCCTGCACCAACAACTTCCAAGCCATAATTCCTCAAATCCTTAACCAAAGGATCATGTTACAAACGTAACATGGATAATGAAGCCTTACTTTTTCGACTCAAATCATCTGCCACTTTATTTGATTTTAGTGGGTGGTAGTGAATCATGCAATCATAATCCTTGATTAATTCCATCCATCTCCTCTGTCTCATGTTCAATTATTTCTGAGTGAATATATACTTTAAACTTTTGTGATCAGTATTTATTTCACACTTTACACCATACAAATGATTATTTCAAATTTTTAAAGTGAAAACAACAGAACCTAATTCCAAATCATGTGTAGGGTAATTTATCTCATGAGTTTTCGTTTGACGTGAAGCATAAGAAATTACCTGATCATTCTACATTAGGATGCAACCAAGTCCATTCAATGAAGCACCACTGTAGATAAAAAACTCACCATTCCTAGAAGGCAGTGCCAATACTAGAGCATTCACCAATCTCCTTTTCTATTCCTGAAAACAATAATCACATTCTTTTGTCCAGAAAAACTTAACACACTTCTGAGTTATCTTAGTCAATGGGCTGGACAACTGTGCAAAAGTTTTTACAAACCATTGGTAATAACCTACCAAACCAAGAAAACTATGAATCTCTGTTACATTTGTGGGTCTTGACCATTCCTCAACAACCTTTGTTTTTGCAGGATTAATAATTATTCCATCTTTAGAAACAATGTGACCAAGGAAATAAATTTGTTGCAATCAAAACTCACACTTTCTGAATTTACCATACAATTTCTTTTCTTTTGCGGTTTGAAAAATAACCCATAAATGACTTTTATGCTCCTATTTACTTTTAGAAAATACCAAAATATCATCAATGAAAACAACCACAAAATTATCCTCGAACTCATGGAAAACATTATTCATAAGGTCCATGAATACAGTAGGTGCATTGGTTAACCCAAAAGGCATAACTACAAATTCATAATGGCCATATATTTTACGAAACACAGTCTTTGGAATATCTGCTTCATTTACCTTCAACTAATGGTACCCCAATCTCAAGTCAATTTTTGAGAAATACTGAGCTCCCTGGAGCTGATCAAACAAATCATCGATATGAGGCAAAGGATATTTGTTCTTAACAGTGATGTTATTCAAGGCTCTATAATCAATGAAAAGTATCATTGAAACATCTTTCTTTTTAACAAACAATACAGGATCACCCCATGGTGATGTGCTTGGTCAAATGAAAACTTTCACTAATAAATCTTGCAATTCCTCCTTCAACTCTAAATGTTAAATTTGAGCCATTCGATAAGGGGGGTTTTAAATTGGCTTAGCATCAAGAACTAAGTCAACAGTAAATTAAACTTCCTGATCTGATATTATTCCAGGAAACTAATCAAGAAAAATATCAAGATACTCATTTAAAAATGGCACATCATTAATCTGAACAGTTCCTTTGTTTTCAACAATATGTGCAAGGTAACATTCATTTCCATCTTTTACAAGTTTCTCAACCTCTTGATATGTTATCAATAGTAAGGGTTCATTCTTGTACACAAACTGAGAGTCTTTCTAAAAAGAAACTTCTTTAGCTCTACAATCAATCTTAGCATGGTAAACAGAGAGCTAATCCATACCCAGGATAACATCAAACACTACTAGAGGTAAAACAATAAGGTTTTCAAGTATATTCTTTCCACAGATAAGTGTAGGAAGATTCTTATGAATTCTTTTTGCCTCAACATTTCCCCCAAGTGTTTTTACCACAATTTAATGAGTCATTTATTGAGATGGAATTCCTAATTTAATAGAAAACTTTTCAAATATGAATCAATGTGTAGAACCTAAATCAAACAACACATTGACATAATCTGAAAAAACAAACAAAGTACCTAATACCACTTCATTTGATGGACCAACATCTTCTAAAGTAGTTGCAAAGGATTTCACCACACCTTTTTGCTTGTATTCTGGCTGCTTTCCATCATTCGAGCTCTTTCTCAAGCACTCTTTTGTATAATAACCCATCTCATTAGACTTGAAACATTTCAGTAACTATAAATCAAATTTGGTCTTACCATTACCCTAATCTTTTCCAGTGTAATCATGAGCCTTATGTCTCATATTACCATATCAGAATCTCTTTCTAGAATTCAAAAGGCATTCCCCAAAATGATTTTTACCACATTTACCACAAATTGAAGGCTTAGTTTTCTTACCACCAAAGATTTTTGATGGATTATTCCCTTTCTCCTTCCACCTCGGTCTCTTCTTATGTTGGTTTTCATTGAACACTTGATCATCGACAAACTCCATTTCTACCTTCTCAGCACATCGAACAAGCATTTCATAAATTTTGAACTCACGAGAAGATAAATCCCTTCGATATATTGAATTTAATCTTGAGTAAAAACAATTGATTTTACTATCAAGGTCTCTAATAAAATTTGGAGCATACCTTTCCAATCGAGTGAACTTTTCCTCATAAGAAGCCACTGAGTCATCCTCTTGCCTCAATTCCAAGAATTGTTTTTCCAACCTAAGTTGAACAACCTTAGGAAATTATTTCTCAAGATTCATACCTTTGAATTCATCCCAATCAAGAGAATCGATCTCATAAGTGTCCTTGATATTTTTAACCATCGACTACCACTGATCTGCTTCACCCTCCAAACGATAAACAGCAAGACTAACCTTTGGATTTTCTGAACACCCCATGACATCGAAAATCTTCTCCAGTTATTTAATCCACCGTTCAGCTAGAACAGGGTCCGATGATACTCTGAATGATGGGGGATGTTGCCTCATGAAATGTTTCACCACTAACATGTTCATCTATAGTTGATCTGGATGATCTTGTGCATAGATACCACCACTATTTATCACTTGAGTCAACTGCGCCATTACTGCAACAAACTGTTCAGTTCAAATTCCGACCATCTCAGGATGCTAATTTGGAAGGTCATTTCCTTCTGTATACCTTCCTAACACTGCTTCCTTATTTCCTCTATGGAAAACCATTCTGAAAAAACATATCTTAGATGAAGAAACATGGTGATCTTCAAATGATATATCATATCAATTTGACCATAATGTGTAAAAAAATATTTTTGTATCATCATTTAAATGAATTCTAACTCCTAAAGTTATCTAAACCGACCTCTGATACCAATTATAAGGCCCCGACCTTAAACATTACTTAAAATTGAGTTATTTCAAGAATTCACATTGAGGATATTTTCAGGATTAGAGTTTTAGAGAATTATATCATAAATCATGCATTTCATTCCACCTTTAAATAGGGTGGTTACATCAAAAATTGTATTCATTGTTTTCTATCAAAGGAAACACATTTATAATAAAACATGGATTATTTCTTGACATTTCCTCGACACTATCATCACATCATGTACCTTCCCCTTGACCTGTAATAAACATTTCAAAAACATGGGATGAGGATAAAAATCTCAGTAAGGGATATAAAAATACGGAAAGAAAACGTTAGCCCATGTATAAATAAGAATCAATTAAATCATACTTTACTCATAAAACATAAGCACTCTAACATACATCATGAAATCATAATATTTATGAATAAATCATGGAAATCATAATACATAAAGGTAACTTGAGGCATTCATAACATTCTTATGTAGGGAGTAACCCTCATGGTTATGTTTGGAATACCCACCATAGTATATTCCCTAAATCTCTTCGAATAAAACTTTGTGTTTAACTCCTTCATTTTACCCAATGAATTTGAGAGCTATCTCAGGCTCACCCAGCCTTATTTTATCATGGAACAACCCGAATTCACAAACAATTCCCAAGAACCATAACATAATCGTATCACATAAAACATGTATAAAAGAAACATAAAATTTCCACATTTCAATCACAAGATATCAATACAACAAATTGATATAATCAAAAAATTATAAAAACCATTTCAATACCAAAATAAAATAAAAGTAAAACATGTTATTTATTTTTCATTTTAAAAAAGTTATGGCTTGTAGAGGAATCCGAAACTCAAATAATGGTCACGGTGGCGGAGAAGTCGTTGTCACCGCATATGCAAGACAAAAATATTCCTTTTGTCATTTAGTAAAACACTTCATGTAAAAATATTACTTTTGAATGAAATTAAAATTCAAAAGTCTTTATTATAAAACTAATAAAATAAGGTCGTATATAAATTGATGTATGCCTCAACAAAAGAAGATTGAGATGAGGTCCCTTACCTCAAGTTCGACTTTTCCTGTTCGTTTCTTTATATTCCTTAGTAATAAACTTTGGTCAATTTATAATTTCTTAAGGAATACATTTAAAGTTTATTATTCAATTCATATCACATATTATCATGTTATAATAATTAGTTAATTATTTGAGTTCATATCATACTTTTTGTTGATGTTCAGTACATGAGTCAAAAATAATCTTGTTTGAAGAGAATTGTCCATGTAGTTATAAGTAAATTATCTCCAGAGTGGTTTTCATGATTTAAATATCCTATATATCCAGTATATATGTATTTAATAATATCCCATAATGTTTTTTGATAATAAATAAAATGTATCGTTCATGGATATGGTAGGCCGTACATACGCATGAACGTTACTTTCATTTTTTTGTCATATTAATGGAAATTAAAACTAAATGAGACATAGATATATTATAATTATAGTACAATATATATGTTATATAGGTAACATAATTTCATTAATTACATTCTTTATAATTTCCATGTTTGGCATGAACGAGTCAAATCACTTGAGGGGGCAGTCGTCTACACTTCCTCATATGAAATTATCGCATTTGCACAACATGCAAAGCATAAAGGTATGTTTTAAATATAAAATACAAGAGAATATAGAGGAAATAAATATAATATATATCATATATAAATATAGTTCCATCACAATGGCCACCATTAGAGGTGGTAGGGAAAGATTGAACAATCATCGTTTCGTGAGGCAGTGATTCACCATCCACAGAAATAGTATGTTCTTTAACCATTAGACGGATGTGTGTGTAAGTGTAGGTAGAATAATTATCATACCAACATACTATAATATTTAGGATACTGGTGTTATTATGGGATCAAATAATAATAATATAGTGGTGAGTGAAGAAGGAAAATAAAAGAATTGAACTCGAGAGAAGATAATACCTCTAAATCGGGTAACTCTTTTTTAATTTGAGCCAAAGGCTTCCTTGGAAAGTCTTCTGCCCAAAGTGAGGATTCTAGGAGTAATAGAGGGATGTGGAGAGATAATATGAGATGATTTTGGACGATCCAAAGGCTTGAGAGTTTTGGGTAAGGGGGTAGAGGTGGGGACCTTTTATAAGAGGGAGGAGAGTCACTTTTGGAAAGTCTTGAAATGTTACTTTATTATAAAATGATTTTCAGATTTTAAAGGTCCCACAATGATATATTTTGAGGATAAGGTGATAAGTGTTCGAAATAAAGTCATAAAATAGGTTTTTTACAAGTTTATGTTTTATATTTTACCTTATGTTTTCATTTTATTTAAATCGTTCATTAATGAGGTAATCACTGCATCATCATGGTGTCATAAATAAATTTATTTATTTAATGTCTAAAAATTATAAAAAAACTATCTTGATGTAGGAAATAATTTTATATTTCCAATAACTATTTATAGTCTAAGATATTATTTATGTAAACAAAATTAAAATTGTTTTACTTAGGATTTACCAACCTTTGTTATATTTCTCTTCTTTTTAAAAATAATGTCATAAATGTCACTATCACACCCATGTGACTCTATGGTCTCTCAAGTTTGGTAAAAAGATTCCCATGGTCGGACATGACTCAAAAAAGAGGATTTTGAGACATTTTGGGGTCATTTTATATTATTATGATATTATTTTATTACCCTTAACTACCCAATTACTAATTAATCACGATAATTAAAGATAATTACCGTTATTACTATTCATAATGTCCAAAAACCAGAGTCTTAATTACATAATTTGGAACTTATGATTACATATATGGAATCCATTTTACCAAATTACAAACATAGAAATTGCAGTAATTCATTTAAAAATAATTCCCGTTGTCAAAACAAATAGCAAGTTTTTAAGAAACAATATCTATCAAAAGATTGATAATTGTTTATATACAATTTCAAAGTGAAATTAATTATAATGACCACCATTGGATTAAATGGTAAAAATATATTTTAATTAAACTTAAAAAACAATTAAAAATATAATATAACCATATAATTAAATTATATGAAAAAGTAGTTTTGAAGTAAAATGCAGTATTTTTCACTATTCCATAAAAAATTGACATTATCAGAAAAATTCCGAAATTTTATCCAAAGTAAATTTAAAAGTCAAAATTCTAAATAATAATTTTTTTTGACAAATAGAGCTTATAAAATTATCAAAATTTATATTTAAAAATGGTTTTACATCAAAAGGCGGTAAAACAATATTTTAAAAATATTAGAGTATTATATGATTAAGATTGTATTTATTCTCATTTTAATCATCTAAAACACTATCTAATTCAAAAATATACCTAGATATGAAAATATATTACTCTTTACTTACTTTTTATGTTACAACATGTGTGTGGATTGTACATGTTTTCTATCAAAAGTGTTTTTTTATATTTGTATTTTTTGGAACCTTTGTATGATTCTATGTTAAATTTTATTTATTTATAAATATATAGAATAAATATATTTTAATGGAATGAAAAAATACATGGCACCAATTATATGAATATTTAAATTTTATTTCATATAATATTTTTTAGGTAACGTTCTGTGATACAAGACTCATTCTAGACTCAGAGTTAATACTTATTGTAATTATCATGTTTTAATTTGACCATAATAATAAAATGTAATCTTAAATTATCATGGTGATAATAACAATTATAATTAAATAAAAAAGGTTAAAATGTTACTTTCAAGAATCCACATAACTTTTATAACACTAATGCATTATTATGAAAAATTCTTTCTTCAATGTTTGACATAAATTCACAAAGTATCATGTAAATTTTCCCCATTTGAATGATTCTTATTAGAAAAACCTAGATTTTGAGTTGAAATATAAAAACTATAATAAAAAACTATAAAAATATTTTATAAAAACTAGGATAATTTGATTCTATATAGCATATTTATAGAGACAAATTTTCATTCCTTGTGAAGGTTCTGACAAATTTTGGAATGATTTTCAAGGAATGCAACATCATTACTATTTTAATTTTAGTGGAAATGATTAATTTGTCAATTTTTCATTAAATTTTATTTATATATTGATGGATATTTTTTATATATTTTAAATATTGGGAAGTGTTTGAATGAACCTCTCACTAAAAGAATATGTGGTTTACTTGGAGATGAATTTCTCTTTCTTGATATAAAGATTGGGTGTTCAAATTATTGGAGATGTCAACCAATAATAATTTATGAACGAAAAAAATTCAATAGCCTAGTATTAAACTCCATTGATTGTATTAATTTTTTTTTATAACTATATAACCTCCGGCTAGTGCATAGGATTCCTATGGAACAATAATTGGTAATAACTAGGCTATATTTGAAGGTTTCAAGGAACAAGAGAAGCATTGTGTTGGTTATCAATTTTATTTTTTCATTAATAAGAATAGATATGTCCATAGAAATAGATTAGTTCTCACTATAATTTTATATATGGATCATAATAATTTTATTTTTAAATAAACTATATTAAGAATTACTTCATTCGTGATAATCTTCCATGATGAAAATTCTAACTGTGCTCTTTTTAGGTTGTTTTTTGCAGTGGAGAATCAAAGTGAGGATTCTTATAGATATATCTATTTGTGATAAAAAAAATATTATAATGATGTTCTTGAAACTTTGGGTTATAGTGTGAAATAATTTAGTGGTTTTTTATTCTCACTTTTTACAACATTGACTTCATTTGGTCACTCAAGGTTCTTGAGAGAGGTGAAAGAAATGATATCTCGAAAGGTCTTTAGAGAAATATATAGAATTGTATCCATTATGTCAAAAACCCCACCAATGAAAAACTGATATATTTTAGAATATATATACTTAGGGTTAAATAATTATAATATCACAAAATTAATTATCATTTTATTTAATATTAGTAAAACCCATGTCAAATAATAACAATATGACTAATAATAATAATAATATATTATTATTGTCATGAGATGTGTTTATTATAATATTATTTATTTTATATATACACCATTATTTATTTAAATGATATTACATATATCATTTTCATTGGATCATTAATCTTTCCAATTTATTCCCATTGAATTTATCAAACATAGAATAATAATAAAATATATTCATTAAATATAATAAATATTATATTCAATAAACATATGAATAAACATTTATATTAATATTCACATAACATAAATAAATATTTATTTTTCTATATTCACTAAACTCATTTATAATAGAAATTAATTTATAATCTTTTGAATAATAAAATATGATATAAAATTCAATTTAAATTTTCTAAACTCAAATATATCATTTATGAATTCATATTATAATATTTTACTATAATTCTTACTATTACATAAACAAAGAATAAATTTATTCTTAAATTAAGATTCAATAGGATTTAATGAGATTCCAAGTACTCTTAGTGTATGAACCTCTAGACCCCTTTCTCAAATACAATAGGTGAACTTACCTAATGTTCAAAATCACAATCTAGAAACACATCAAGGCACTCATAGAGAAATAAGTTAATGCAAGAAATAAAAAAGCTTTCAATGAATTCTAACATGTACTATATTCCATTTTTCTACTGATATATCATCATGTAGGATACTTAGTCGTGTTATCACCGTGTATTCATGATTTATATTTCTTTGCAATTTCAAAATAAACTATTCTACAAAATACTGTGTCCATTGATTTCTTCAGATAATTTTCTTTCAATTGAAGGGAGTTATATAACTTATTCCATTAATAATGAAGGGATAATACTTTCCTGACATTTTCATTTAATATCATAACACTTATGAACCAAAAATATTATTCTACTTTATCGTGATAATAGGTCTTCACATTTTTCTTCCATACCTCAAAGTACATGATTTGTGATACACATTAATAATAATATCAAGACTAAGGATAAATATACAAGTTCTTAGATATGAATATCCCTTGACATATAAAGCATTTAAATTCTAATTGATGAATATTTACTCCAAAATTACATTCTTGGATATCAGTATGTGTGAAATTTATGAGAACAAGTCTCAATGACTTATTATCCTCTAACACCTTGAAATATAAAATTAGTTATGTCCCATTAGATAGATGTATCTTAAAGATAATACATATTTATTTAAAGATATTTTCATAGCATTTACAGCTTCTCATTATGAAGGTTAACTTATATAAACCTTAAATGTGATAAATATTTTTAGGATATTATTACATTAATGTTATGTATAAGAATAATTATTATGTGATAATAATAAAAATATGAATTCCTATAATCGATATTTAAAAAAAATCTATTTTCAGGGAACAGAATCCAATAGACTCCCAATTTATGTAGAGAAAATTACTAACATTTCTTTAACACATTTACTCTTATATGATATTCATGATTCTAATGAGGTATTTCTATAGTTATTATCCCTTAAACGTTTTAATATATGGATGTTATTCATATTGATACTTTATCTATTTGAGTAAAATCACTAAAGAGGTGATATCTTTGAGTTTATACATTTTTTACTCAATCATATTCTTAACATTTTGATTAGTACTATTTTTATACGATTATTATTAAATAAATTATGATAATATATTTTATTTTTTGGTATACTTATAAGATCTATAAAAAATTATTGTGTACTTTATATTGACTCTTATCTACATTAGAAGCTGCAACATACATGGTATATCTAGATATGGTTACCACTAGATTCAATAATATTCTCTATGTTATTTCCTTTACCTAACTTTGAAAGTAGAAAAAAATGATTTATAAAAGGGTTAATTTAAAATCCCTTTGAAAACTAGCATCCCCATAATTTAGTTTTGGATTTCACACAAAATGTATCCTTGCAACAAGATGGCAGCTAGTATAGATATTAAAAATCAAAATATATTTCAGCATATGAATTTCGAAAATGGTTTTCATTGAAGAAACACCTTGAATAATCTTAAACCTTTTAATAATCAATATTTATTTCTTGGTATCCCATTTACTATCCAATTATAGAAACCTATTGAACACCCATATAGTCCTAATGGGTTTTATATTAGTTAAAGATATTATAAAAATACAAGGCTAGTTATGGTAGTTGGAATCTATTTCAGATTTCAAATAAACATTCCAAATTTTTCTTATTTTAATTTACTACTTTCTTATATAATAACTATTAATTATTCTCAATAAAAAATATTTATAAATCAACAAACTTGATGATTATAAAAACTTTTATCTTTGGTTTTATCCTTCCTACACAGTATGTGTCTCTGGAACATCTCATCCCACTAAACATCATAGAATTTATGTTCCTATATCAAATTATGTGAATCTAAATCCATGAATGCATTCAATTACAACTTTACACCCCTATATCAATTAGGTATATTCAAACTATTAAGAAAATTAATTTAAATTAACATTGTGTTTACAAGATGAAAGTTTATTTTTAAAATAATATTTAACAAATAGATTGCATCTAAACACATGAATTTTTGACATAATGTTCTTTGAAAATATAACTTATCTGATATCCATTTGTCATTAAAATTTTCATATAGATGAGTGTAAATGAATATATTTGATATCATTTCTTGAAAATATACAGTAGAAATCTTGGGTAAAATACCACTTTCAAATCATTTTTTTGAAAATCACAATACAACTTATATGAGTTTGATTTTACGTGGATTTTTTTTGTTTATGATTTTTGTGCTTTAAAATTTTAATGTATGATACTTTAATGTAAACTAAAATCACACTCATATTCTAGTATTTTTTAAATATACATTGAACTAAATTCTTTTTACATTAACATGTTTTTATGGTGTGCAATGTTAAACTCAATGGAAGATAGAGATTAAAGCTAAAACCATCAGATTATGTAGTGACACACCCAATATATATTTATCAATACATAAAGATATTAGAATTATTTTATTGGAGTTTTTTATTATATAATATATAAATTAGACAAATGGATTCATAGAGGGGAAATTAATGAGTTAAATGATTCATTATTCTTTTAGTTATTTGGAAGTTTTCATCATCTAGATGATTTAAGCTTGACTGATTATAACATTTTATTTTTGTGAGTTTTGGATAAGTACAATATTTGAGAATGGTTTACTTGTAAAAATCATTTTTTTTATATTTTAATTTTTCAATACTTGCGATTGAGGTGGTTTTGGGATTGAACTTGGAATATCTAATCATCCATGATTGATAAACATATAGAGAATGATTTTATTTGTTTGAACCCTCATGTTTGAATAATCCTTGGTAGACACATGAAAAGGAACACCATATTTAAGTCTTTCTTGGGGATATAGATAATTTTTTATATTGACGATTCAATAGTTTATGAAGTCTTAGTTTTGCAACTTAGTACCTTCCAAAAACTCTAAATCTGAGGATGTTCTAGGTGTGTATCTAGGATACCTAAGATTAGGTTAATAGATCCTTTGTTAACATTGGTTAAAAGTGAAGATTTCTATTGATTTTAATCATATTTTAAATAATATATATTTTGAATTTCTTGATTATTATCTAGAACTCTATGAATTATTTTTAAATTTATTTATCTTTTAATTTTTTACAATGATATTAAATTTATTGGATGGTGTTTACATTTTAAAAGTTTTATTTTTGGTTTCATTATTTCTTTTATTGGATATTTTATAGTTTTTGATAGTTTTATTATCTTTCATGTGTTTTAATTTTTTAATAAAACTTTATTCCACTAATATATTTTTATTAATCAAAACATTTATTTTTTGATCAAATAAAAACACGAGTTTGATGAAACTTTTGAAGTAATGTTTTGATAATAACATATCACCCACTTGTAATGTGTTACCAACTTTTATTGGGAAAACATAATATTATAGAAAGTCTATAAGTTTGATATTCTTTCTATTATTATATATTTAATTTTAATTTTTAATTTTATGTTTTTTAACAGAACCTATCAAAGGTTCCTTACACAAACTCTATTTTTTAGGAGATATCTTTTATTTATCATGGTTGGAATACCAGTTGGTTCAAATAATAATATAAATCATAATAGATATTTTAGGGTGGAAATTATTATTATTGTTACAGATATCATATTGAATCATGGATTATCTGTCTAATATTTTATAATCATCAAATCTTAAAACAAATATAATATTCCTATGAAATATGTGGTTGGATTTACTATAGATGAAAGTGATGAGTTTCAGCAGAACTTCTAAGTAAAAAAAACAATTATTTTTGGTATTTTATTAAAAATTTATAGATAATTATCCTCATGTTTAAAAATGAAAAAAATATAGAAATGTTTTTAACTAATCACTTTGAAACTTCTAAACTTATTATGATGAATAGAGTAACAATTAGAAAATATTATCAATGTTTTGAGTTTTCTTCTAGTAAAACCATGGATCACATGCACCAAGAATTTATGGAGATGGTGAATAATCTAAAATAACTTGGTGAAAATTAAATATTTTATGATAAACTTATTGGAATTATTATTTATATTATACTGAAGGAGTGGGAATCTAAACAGATGATGATAAATAATACTAACTATATCATGAATCATAGTCTTAAGGATTTAATTTCCACTTTAATGAAATACAAAAATATTTTTAATGGAGATGTTGATAAATAGAAAAAAGGATTATATTTTAATTCAACTTCTAAATCATTAAATTCTAGAGATGAAAATATTAGTACATAAATAACTAAATCTAAGATTTTTTCTAATGATAGTGGCATGATATAATAAACCCATCCCCACACTCCCAGATCCATTTTTAATAACATAATTTTAATATTTCAAGATTTAATTTTTATAAATTTTACCCAATTTTTTCAAATATATAACATCAAATAGAATTATTAGACCACTAATATACACAAGGACCTTTTAGGTTTATAATTTTTTTGAATTGGGTCAAAATATTACATAACAACTTGGATATTTACAAATTTGGTTTATAAAGATATACATAATCCCACATACATTATTCACATATAGTAATAACTTAAACTGAAATTTACCCAAGATTTGGGCTAAAGATATTACTTTTAATGTAGCATGGGTTGTTGAATCCTAAGAGAACAAAGAAGAAACCTAAATAAACATGCATTATATGGGATAGATTTGGAAATTAAGTGGCCACCTTTGATGTTTTATATGTTTTAAATGAACACTAAGAGGCCAAAGTGAATTTAATTTATGAGAATTGTTTGTTTCTAGGTTATTAAAAGGGTTGGATTGGATAGATTTATTTGAAACAATTTCAATTTCTTATCCTCAAGGGTGATTCAATGAAAGAGATCAAAAAACCTTCAACACTTATTGGTTTAATTCCAACATAAACCTAATTATAATAACATATAAACTTGGAATATCATGTCAATGAAAACCCCAAGGTAAAGGATCATATTAGCACTTGAATTGTGTGGCCTTAAAATTCAAAAAGTATGAATAAGTATTTAGATCATCAAATGAAATTCTCAATTATAATAAGTGATAAAACATTTTTAGAGAGAGATATAATATTTAACACAAACCATTTTTAATCCATTGAAAAAACCCATAAGAGGGTTATCCTTACATTGATTCTATGCACTCAATGGAAAATTGGATTAGACTCATAAGTATGGAATTAAATAAGGGAAAATAATGAAGTAATGAACAACCCACCATTATGCAAAGGATTTATCTCTTCTGCATGTGAATAAATTCACAACATAATGAAACTATATCAACATATTTAAAAAGTGACAAAAAATTAAGATAATAGTAACTTTTATTAATAAACTATGGTGAAGTGAATCAACTTTAAATTTAAGAAATATGATACAATGTTAAATTAGAATCATAATATTAAAATAAAAACATACACAAATTCCTAAAAAATCCATCAAAACCACTATCTAAAATTAGATTTTTGAGATACTTGGATCAATACCCAAATATTAAATGTCACCTAAATTAATGAGGGTAGTCGTAGTTGGCTTTAAAGTTAATGGAGTGTAAAATTTTCAAACCTCTAAAAAAATTAGAACTCACTAGAATCTATCCAATATATGCACTAAAATAGCTTCTATATGGAAGAATATATGTGAGACATAGCATAAAAAATTGAATAACTAGATTTATACTAACATATTTCAAAATTTTGTACCATTTTTCTATATATATTAGGAGTTATGATCAAAATTATGGGCTACTAAATTTGGCCCAAAATTTATTCTTCCACTTGGGATGCATATATCACTAATAAATATCATAATTAGCTCTAGAAATAGTTAAATGAAATGTTATCCATGATTCCTTATATCTAAAATTAAAATTATAGCCTCATTGAGTTTATATCATGGAATATACAATCATTTAATTGGGATTATTTCCAGTTCACTTTTCCCATAATTGTCTCAGTTGAATGTACAAAATGGTGGTCCTCCATTGGGAATCTATATATTCTCCAAAAAGATGAAATATTCCAGAAAACATGTGTGACATACAATTTAAAATATGTAATTCAAGTAAATACCAAGGGTTTTATAAGGCAATGAATGAATATAATTAGTATTAGTGCATCTCATAATGAATTAACAACATAATTTGGAAAAAATTTTAATTTTTAAAATGAACTAATACCTGTATTTTTGAAAAATTAAGAACTTGAAAATAATAATATTAAAATTGAATATTAGCCTATTTTATTAGATAACCACACCCCATAACTTGAGTTTTTATATTACCAATAAAAAAATTCTATAAAAAATATGAAAATTAAACTCTATTTTTGCAAGCACATTTCAATATACAACGCTTACTATTTTTTACTCACATAAAAAAATGAAACATATAAAAATTATTTAAAAAAATCTTGGTCCAAAATAATATCCCAATCCCAAGACCATTAATTTCTCCAAATTCATCATCAAATTTCATCAAGTTTTAATTAAGTATAATGATATGTTATTCTTGAAAATATACACAAGGGTTTATTTTTATTTAAGGGGGGAAATACTGAAGATCTTTGTGGAGTCACGTCTCAATTTTAAGAAGAGTATTCCGTTTTCTTTATTTTTTTATTTTAAAAATTTTCCTTTGTAATTTAAATTGTACTCAATTGAGTAACCACTTTAAGAAGATCTTACTGATAATACCATTGATCAAAGTCCTTAGGGAGATAAGTGAAGATCACATTCTCAAGCACCATCTTGAGTTAAATCAATCAATAAAAAATTGTAACATCTACAATAAATATAGAATTCTTAACTCTGGGCTAATAAACTCTAGAATCATGATCCCCAAGTGTTGAAAATCCCATGTTAGGTCAACAAAATTCTCTATTCATAAATTTAATATTATATATATATATATATATTGTTAGTTTTTTAATAATCATGTTAAAATCAAAACGATCAGAAAAACTATGTTATTGATTGATGGAACCCAAGAAATAAAAATAATACCCCATATTCCAAAGGATATTCCTAGTGATATTATTATTAAATATGATGAAAATGTTAATGGTGAAAATGCACATCGCCAACCGCACTATCCCAAATCTATGCTCATGAAATTAAACATTCATTAAAACTAGAATGAGTGAATGTAAAATTATTTAATGATTAGTTTTAATGATATAAAAAATATTTTTTCATGAATATAATTAAGGAAATTTTATTTTCCACCGATCAAGGTTTTTTTAATTTTTTTTTAATTTTTGATATTTTATTATGCACACAAAAACAATTATTTTTTTTACAATTTCACCCCCAAATTAGAATAACACTATCCTTAGGGATTAAATGAAAATAAAATTCAGAATAATGTTGGACTAGGGGAGGTATTGTAAATGGAAATTTAAAAAAAACATGGAATATAGTAAATTAGTGGTGGATATTGAAGTTCATGATAATCTCGATTAATTCTTTGATCTCTATGTCACTCAAAGATGCCTAAAAAATGATGACATATTTTTTTTGTACACTTGGAAGAAATTTGACTTTAAGGAAAATAAATCAACATTATCATCCTCTAAAACATAAAAACTAATATAATTATAATCTCAATTGAAACACCTTGAGGTTCCAAAAAAACAAATAAAAAAACAAAAAGGGGGAAACATATTTATTTTAAAACACCAAAAAATGAGTTAAGGTATAGGTATAAGATGAAGTGCCTCCCAAAAAGTCATTTGTTTATTTTGATTAGCTTGACTTGGACCCTAAATCTATCAACTATTTTCTGGTTCATAGGTTGGTTTAGTAAATTTCTCATGTGATCTATATTTACTAAATTAATAGATAAATGGTTTTTGTAACGTCCCAGACCCGGCCAGCCACCCGAACAGTGCCGAACGAGTCGGTTGATACTACCTTAGGCGCACCTCCCCGAATGCCAAAGGCTGCCGACTAGCAGCGAGGGTCTGTTAGGTATAATGGGGAGGTTATACCCTCTCGGAGGATCTTAGTAAGGGTACTGGTCCAAGTATAATGGTAAGGATACAACAGAAAGGAAAACGCAGCAGACTCGAACTAGACCCACAGAACGGAAGAAAAATCAATATAGATAAACAGCGGAAGCAGTAAATGAAACAACAACAACAGAAATAAACACCACAGCATGATAAGAACAAGTAACTAAACTGAACAGTAAAACATGCATCCAGAGCAGGCCATACACAACTGAATATAAAAAGGGCGCCAATGGCTAACCAACAGTAGCTACAACAAGCATGCCAATACAGAAAAATAAACAAAACAAAGTAAACCCAACTAGGCATGACCTCATGGTCCATACCATCTCCATGGAATAACTAGCGTAACCCAGCTCCTGAAGCTGGCCTCTTTCCTACACGTATATCTATAAAGTCTACATGCGTCCTAAAGGGCCCGTGTAGGGTGTGAGACAAAACTCAGTAGGATACCACCCAACGGTGCCTACCAAATATATGTGTTTAAGCAGTCATGAATTTACAAGGAAAGCAGTAAACAGTACAGTGCACAAGTAAACACAAAATCCACTATTGCTCAACAGCCACCAAGGAGTGTCACATGCCTGGGCCAATGCCAGAATCTCTGTCGTGTAACCCAGCACCATGTTCCACCTGACACCTCGTGTCTCAAGTACCGACGTCCCGAAGGCACACCCAAAATAGTAACCCGGCACCATGTGCCTCATGACATATCGTGTCTCAAGTACCGAAATCCCAAAGGCATGCCCAAAATAGTAACCTAGCACCATGTGCCTCCTGACACCTCGTGTCTCAAGTACTGACGTCCCAAAGGCACGCCCATTCCCTAAAAGCTTCTCACCTCCCTATGGCTTTCTACGGCAAGCACCCCAAACCAAAATACCTAACCGCAACTACGGGGGCCTCTACCCACACCAGTGGTCAAAACCACCTAATCACAGAGTATCTATATGTGCATACTACTCAAATTCCCGGTCAGAGGTAATCACACAAAACAGTCCTAAGCCACCAAAACATCTGACACCTCGTGTCCCTGCGACCATGTCGCTCAAGTCCGATGGCCTCACCATCCAAGTAACCCATGCCATGCCCAACCTGACAATCGTACTGCCTCAAACCAATGTCCATGACGCCCAATCCCATGGTCAAAACCACCCAATGTAGCCCGGGCAAATCCCCAACCTGTGATCAGCATCACTCAAGCGTAACCGGGCCAAGCCCAACACAACCCAAAGGGTCCAGCAGATGCAATTCAGCAATTGCATATATAACATGTTTAAATAGGAAAAAAAAACCAGAAAAAAATACTAAAAAGTTGAATTTCACTATACCAGGTGTTATCCCATACCAGCACTGAGGTCTTAAATGCCTTGAATAATTATAACAGGCTTAAATAATTTAAACTAACAGTTTAACACAATAATATTGCAATTAAAACCATTTTGGCATTTCCCGACCAAAATACCTTGATGAGCCACGACCCTCACCCGGCCCCGCTCATGCAAACTAGTAACCGAGCATACCCAAAGGCATCCCAGAGGTCCCATAACAACATAGTATGAAAAACCAGATAAATCGGGTCCCGCTCAAAAATACCTAAAAACGCGCCGAAGCCGCGTTACCCAAACAACCACGAAAACACAAAATATGGTATGCACCACCTACCTGATACTCGCATGATGCAATTCCTCCGATAACACCCTCCAATTTGGTCTAAAACGCGGTAAATCTACAAAAGATTCAAAACTGCTCAAAGGGATATAACTCGTTCTAGATCAAAAATCAGACAAAACAACCAAAGTGGAATCGAGGCCTTATCGAGGGGGTTCCAACTCACTAATCAACGATCGAAACGGGTCTCAGATGGATGATCAGGAGGGGAAGAGAGGTTCGGCCGGCCTGGTTCTCATATCCAGTCAGCGGATATGAGGTTCTGCTTCAATACGAGGCAACTACCCATTTTAAGCGAAAAAAAGTACACGGCATGTACTTTGGGACTACACGCCCTGTATGGTTCATTTAACTGTTTATAAGACAGAAAGATTCCGCCGACTTACTTTCAGTACCTGCTGACATGAGTACACAGCGTGTACCTCTGGGTACATGACGTGTACCGGGTTCCTCTTCTCTTCCTCACTGACATAGTCACACGCCGTGTATATCCCTCAAACATGGCTAGACTACATGACATGTCCCAGGGGAACACAACATGTCCTCAGTTTCACCCGGCCAACAGGACTACAAGCCATTTATGGCTTCACACGGTCGGGGGCATATATGGAATGTTATAAACTACACGCCGTGTAGTAGGAAAATTCGACACGGTCACTGCACGGCATGTACTCGGCGAGCACATGGCCAGTCACTCGCCTACACATACATGGCGTGTACTTAAAGTACACAGCGTTTATTCTGGAAATTTCCCGAACTTCCCATTAAATCCAGTTTCCTAAGAAACAAGTCAAAAATTTAAACAGGGTCGGGATTTTGACCCGTTCCAAAAACCAGGGTTCTTACAAACTCCCCACCTTAACGTAGCTCGTCCCCGAGCTACCAAACGAAACCCAGAGATGGCACTGAACATGCCCATCCCAGTTAAACAACCTGGACTACCCTGGTCTCAATGGTTCTGGCTAAATTCCTCAAGGGGCTCCCCACATTAGGAATTGCCTAATCGGTCTCAACCAACAAAATTTAAATCAAACAAGGTTCACTAACCTATTTTCTAGATGCAAAATCCTCTCGTGACGCATCGTCACCCCTGCACCTCATTGGTGCTCCTGTATCGCTACCGACACCCAACGTAACCCGCACCACATCGGTGTCCGCCTCCACGAGGCCCTGGTGTCGAGCACCTCAAGTAACCCACATCCACGATTCCCCGATGCCCACGACACATCAAGTAACCCGTATCCACGATGCCCCGATACCCATGACACCTCAAGTAACCCGCATCCACGATGCCCCGATGCCCATGACACCTCATGTAACCCGCATCCACGATTCCCCGATTCCCACGGCACCTCATACATACATACATACATACATATATATGTATATATATCAAGCACCCGAGATGGTGCCAACCCACTGACTATCATATAGTTAGTCCACAAAGATCATGTGCACCCCGTGCACTCAAAAAAGACATACCTCTACAGGTCATGCCAAAAAGGAAACATGGAGATCACGGTCACACCGCGGTGTACCTCTAACTGTAACCGGATCACCGGACTGCTCAGCCTTTGGCAGCTCCATGGCGTGCACCTGCCTTGAAACACGACTGCCTGATGCCTGACCTCCCTGCGGTGCTGCTCCAGTCACCGGCCACTGACCCCTGAGCTGGGTCCCACTGTCTCTGTCACGGCCTCCGCGAATAGCTGAACCTTGACTACCTTCTCCGGGTACCTAACCTGAACCAACTCCAGACGCTCCAGTCTGTCCTGGTCCCTACCTGCTGTCTATCTGAGAAGGATTCCTGCAAAACCTCTCTAGATGCCCATCCTGTCCACATGCCCGACACTCCTTCGGAGGTCTGTCGCACTGCGCCCAAACATGTCCCGGCTGTCCATACTGGAAGCAAATCATCGAAGAACTCCCACGAGGTGGTCTAGCTAAATCCCTGGCCTGACTGCCCTACTAGAACTCATCTCTTCCTTGCTTCCAGCTATCCGAACTGTCAGCTGAAGCTGTCGTCCTGCCCATGCGAGATTTCTCCCTCTCATTGCCCTCGGCTATAAGCGCCTGATTCACTGCCTCGGAGAAAGAACCGAGCCTGAAAATGTTCACCTTGACCCGAATGGTGTGTCACAAGCCATCCTCGAAGCGCCTCACCCTAGCTGCATCATCGCTCACCATACCAGGTGAAAAGCGAGACAACTATGTGAAAGTAGTTGCATAGTTCATGACGGACATGTCACCCTGCTGAAGAATCAAGAACTCCCGAGCTCTCTCTGCCCTTAGTGTCTCCGTGTAGAAGTGCTCAAAGAACCTTCCCTTGAGGTCCATCCATGCCAGTCCCTCCTGTCTATGATCCTGAACCTGTATGTCCCACCAACGCTTTGCCGGTACTCTCAGCATGTACGTCACCAGCTTGACCCTCCGCCCTGGAGGCGTCTCGAGCTGCTCGAAAATCATATTCATACTCTCTATCAAGTTCTCAACTGCCTGCGGATCACCCTCTCCCTGAAAAAGAGGCGGGTGCTGCAACTGAAACTCCCGCATTAGATACGCCATAGAAGGCTCTTCACCCTGAATGCCACTCTCCATCCCCTTCAAGACATGTACTAGGCTCGCCCGGAGCTTCTCGTCGAGCCACGACCTGAACGATGCCAAACTCGGCTGCTGTCCTACCTGCACTGGATCCTGAACATGATCCTATCCCTGAGCCTGTACCTGCGGCTCGTGTTCTGCATGTACCGAATTCTGACCCTGATCCTGCGGCGCTGTATCATCTCCTGCCCGCCGCTCCATCGAGCCATGAAGTAGTAACCCGCTGAATACCATAAATGGTCAGACAACCCATATATATATAAATATAACAATATATTCTACGCAGATAAGGAAAGCAGTAAACAGAAGTGCATAACAACTACCCTTACTCCCCCTCACCGCATCCCATGCCCCACGGCATCCCGGCCTCATGGCCTCCTTACCCGCTCAACAGAGCCAAGTATCAATAGTACCTCAGGCCATGCTCGTCCCGACAACTCACGTTGCCTCAACCGATGACTGAGTCGCCCAATCCTGATAGTTACACTGCCTCAGTCATAGTACCTGCTTGCTCTCGTAAGAGTCAGACCCAAAACCCTACCACATGCAATTCTACAAAAAAAAATAATGGCATACACATTGCAACAACTAGCAATTCTATCAGGAATTTCACCATTTTACATTTCAAAGCAGATAAAGAATGGCAATTGATTCATTTTATTCACATGGTATTATCACTTCACAAAGCATACGTGCAATTATGAAATTGAAATACCCTAGAAATGTGCCTATCAAAATCCAAGCAATAAGCCTTGCCATACCGGGCCAAGGTCCAATTCTCCCTTACCACACCGGGTCAAGGGTCACATATCACAATGCAGAACATCACACAACAAGTGAGCCACCGAGGTGGAAATCGTATAAACTATAATCTGAGCAAAAGAAAACAGCAATTCCCACCCATGGAAACTAGGTCCATCCCTTTTACCTGGGGCTGTAGGCACCCAAGAACAAGCTAGAAACCCAGTTCTAGTAACAACAACCTATCTCCAGTCTACCATATCCCAAATAGTAAAACCAGTAGAAATAAAAAGGGAATTCTCAATCTCATTAGTAGCCATAAAAACACTGCTACTAAATCCTTGTCAGAACCTCCTCTGATACCACTTTGTAACGTCCCAGACCCGGCCAGCCACCCGAACAGTGCCGAACAGGTCGGGTGTTACTACCTTAGGCGCACCTCCCTGAACACCAAAGGCTGCCGACTAGCAGCGAGGATCTGTTAGGTATAGTGGGGAGGATATACCCTCTTGGAGGATCTTAGTAAGGGTACTGGTCCAAGTATAACAGTAAGGATGCAGCAGAAAGGAAGACTCAGCAGACTCGAACCAGACCCACAGAGCGGAAGCAAAATCAATATAGATAAACAGCAGAAGCAGTAAATGAAACAACAGTAGCGGAAATAAACCCCACAGAATGCTAAGAACAAGTAACTACAACTGAATAGTAAAACATGCATCCAAAGCAGGCTATACACAACTGAATATAAAAAGGGCGCCAATGGATAACTAACAGTAGCTACAAGAAGCATGCCAATACAGAAAAATAAACAAAAAAAAGTAAACCTAGCTAGGCATGACCTCAAGGTCCATACCATCTCCATGAAATAACTAACGCAACCCAGCTCCTGATGTTGGCCTCTTTCCTTCACATAAATCCATAAAGTCTACACGCGTCCTGAAGGGCCCGTGTAGGGTGTGAGACAAAACTCAGTACGATACCACCAAACGGTGCATACCAAATATTTGTGTTTAAGAATTCATGCATTTACAAGGAAAGCAGTAAACAATATAGTGCACAAGTAAACACAAACTCCACTGGTGCTCAACAATCACCAAGGAGTGTCACCTGCTTCGGCCAACACCGGAATCTCTGTCGTGTAACCCAGAATCACGTGCCACCTGACACATCGTGTCTCAAGTACCGACGTCCCGAAGGCACGCCCAACATAGTAACCCGACACCATGTGCCTCCTGACACCTCATGTCTCAAGTACCGACGTTCCGAAGGCACGCCCCAAATAGTAACCTGGCACCATGTGCCTCCTGACGCCTCGTGTCTCAAGAATCGACGTCCCGAAGGCACGCCCATTCCCTAAAGGCTCCTCACCTCCCCTTGGATTTCTACGGCAAGCACCCCCAACCACAATACCTAACCACAACTACGGGGGCCTCTACCCACACAAGTGGTAAAAACCACCTCATCACGTAGTATCTCTGTGTGCACACTACTCAAAGTCCCGGTGAGCGGTAATTACCCAAAATAGTCCTAAGCCACCAAAACATATGACACCTCGTGTCCCTGCGACCATGTCGCTCAAGTCCGATGGCCTCGCCATCCAAGTAACCCGGGCCATGCCCAACCTATCAATCGTACTTCCTCAAACTGACGTCCATGATGCCCAATCTCGTGGTCAAAACCACCCAAAGTAACCTAGGTAAATCCCCAACCTGTGATCAGCATCACTCAAGCGTAACTGGGTAAATCCCAACACAACCCAAAGGGTCCAGCAGATGCAATTCAGCAATTTCATATATAACATGTTTAAACAGGAAAACAAAAACCAACAAAACAAACTAAACAGTTGAATTGCACTATACTAGGTGTTGTCCCATACCAACACTATGGTATTAAATGCCTCCAATAATTATAACAGGCTTAAATAATTTAAACTAACAGTTTAACACAACAATATTGCAATTAAAACCATTTTGGCATTCCCCGACCAAAATGCCCCGATGAACCATGACCCCTCACCCGGCCCCGCTCACGCAAACTGGTAACCGGGCATACCCAAAGGCATCCCAGAGGTCCCATAACAACACAGTATGAAAAAGCAGATAAAATGGTCCCTGTTCAAAAATACCCGAAAACGCGCCGAAGCCGCGTTACCCAAACAACCATGAAAACACAAAATGAGGTTTGCAACACCTACCTGAGACTCGCACGATTCTATTACTCCAGTAACACCCGCTAATTCGGTCTAAAACGCGGTAAATCTACAAAATATTCAAAACCGCTCAAAGGTCTATAACTCGTTCTAGAAAGAAAATCAGACGAAACTGACAAAGTGGAATCGTGCCTTACCGAGGGGGTTCCAACACACTAATCAGCGATCGAAACGGGTCTTAAACGGACGATCGGGAGGGGAAGAGAGGTTCGACCTGCCTGGGTCGTGTATTCGGGCGGAGGATATGAGGTTCTGCCTTAATACGAGGCTACTGTCCGTTTTAAGCGAAAAAAGTACATGGCGTGTACTTTGGGACTACACGTTGTGTATGGTTCATTTAACTGTTCATAAGACGGAAAGATTCTGCCGACTTACTTTCAGTACCTGCCGACATGAGTACACAGGGTGTACCTCTGGGTACATG
This sequence comes from Viscum album, assembly GCA_963277665.1. Lineage (NCBI taxonomy): Eukaryota > Viridiplantae > Streptophyta > Magnoliopsida > Santalales > Viscaceae > Viscum > Viscum album. The sequence goes on along the minus strand of OY728150.1, from coordinate 1,927,102,844 downwards.
ACGTGTACCGGGTTCCTCTTCTCTTCCTCACTGACATACTCACACGCCATGTATATCCTCAAACACGGATAGACTACACAACATGTCCCAGGGGAACACGACGTGTCCTCAGTTCCACCTGGCCAACAGGCCTACAAGCCATGTATGGCTTCACACGGTCGGGGGCACACATGGCGTGTTAAAAACTACACACCGTGTAGTAGGAAAATTCTACATGGTCACTGCACAACATGTACTTGGCGAGCACAGGGACGGTCACTCACCCACAAATACACGGAGTGAACTTAAAGTACATGGCGTGTAGTCTAGATATTTCCAGAACTTCCCATTAAATCCAGTTTCCTCAGAAACAAGTCAAAATTTTAAACAGGGTCAGGATTTTGACCCGTTCGAAAAACCCGGGTTCTTACAGTTTTAACCTATGATGAATAACATTGAAGATATAAACACTAGTGTCATCCTAAATCTATACTACACCATGAGGGTACACAGTTTTTTTGGAAAAGGTTGGGGCTGAAGCCTCATTTTTATTAAGAAAGCAAATCAATGACCTCTTTTAACTGGGTAGAGGGACGCCCATTACATAGCCCGAAGACCCAGTGGGCTTGTAGCCCATTACATAGCCCGTAGGCCCAATGTTTTGGCCCAAGTCTCATTCTGTGAATAGTAACTCGGCTGCTACAGTACCAGCACAGTACTGCCACCGCTACAGTGCCCTTCCGCCGCTACAGTACCCACCGATCAACAGTACCGCCACTGCTACAGTGCTGCTATAGTAACTCTACAGTACCCTGCACCAATTGGGTTTTGATCCCCCATTTTTCATGTAGTATTACGGTGTGCTTACCACTAATCCAAACCCCAACAACGCCATGAGGGTACACATGATGCACTATGTAAGGCCTTGAACGTATTGACCTTAATTTTCTTGGATTTAAGTGATATTTGGAACTTTATAGAAGCACATATTTTCATAGTTTAAGTGTTTTCTTTTAATATTTATAGATTTTCAGTCTTAAAATATTTCTTTATTGATACTTGGATTTTTATAATATTATATTCTAAGATCCTCAAGTTTCTTAAGGTCTAATTTTTTTTGTTTCATCCAATGAAATTTAGAAATTAATTTTTTTATAGACCAAAAGTCCTTATATTCAATTTCAATAGTCAAATAGTTGGATTTTATATAAACCAAAATATATGTTTACATTCTTAGGATGGTTTTAAAAGAATTATGGTATACCCAAATGTCCTAAAAGTGTTTCTTATACCAATATTTCATAGCGGTATTGATGGGTTTTTAATGAATTTTCTAAATTCCACAATTCTCCAACTCATTATGACCATTGGTTTTAAGATGATAGGAAGTTGAAAATTTGGGAAAAATCACATACTTATACATGAGTTTTGAAAAGGAATTTTTGGGAAAATGGGTTCCATGATCGATGGTGATAGCCCTAAGAATTTTCAATCTAGGAAATATGTATTCGTATAGGAATCATATAACAACTTGATGGTCATTGGACTAAGTTAGAATGTGATCAAATCATTTTTGGACACAATAAAAAGATAAGAGTATGTAAAGACATCCCTTAGAGTTTGGGAAGGGTCCCATGAAATCAATTCCTCAACAATAAAATATTTTTACATCTATAATAAGAGTAAGGGGAATTTGATATCTTTTGGTTATGGATCCTAATTTTTGATATCAAGGAAAACCTTTATTTAATTTGAATTATTTTTTAGTGAGGGTAGTCATTAATAAACCACTTTGAAGAACCTTTTTAGGGGTTTTCTTAGTCAAAAAGTGTCCTACAAATACCTCTCATTGATATAATTTATGAATGGACTCTTTCTCAAACCCATTAATGCATATTATAATTACATTATCTAGAAATAAATTAAAGTGTTAAGGACCACCAAACACTTAGTGATTGAAAAAATAAAGTAATTTCCTCATATCTTGAGACTTTAATAATTTTTGAATAATTCACATAAACAATTAGTAATCGATTTCAAAATATTATGGAAAATAACTCACAAAATAAAGGTCCTCATAAAGAATTGAATCAAAAATATAAAGCTGATGTGAGTTTTCCTTGAATTCCATCCTAGATAGATGTCCATATAAAACATTTTAAAAAACCTTTTTTTCTGGAATGTTTATATCAAAAAATTATAAAAGGAAGAACCACCTAATTAATATATCCTTGGAATCCTGTTTTTAAAAAGGAAATTCAAAGTCAAATGATCTATGAAGACAATGATAGGGGATATTTAAATATAGGACTAAAATTTTTATAAGGAAACAAAAAGCTCAAGAAACTCTTTCGCAACTGTGTTGTAGTTTATTTTTGGATCATTTTATGATTTGAATTCATAAGAGAAACCAAATGGAATTTTATCATATTTTTGTCCTATGATGGATCCTTTAGAAAATTAACTCACATAAAACAAGATTTTTAAAAGAAGAATCCAATTGGTATAATTCATGATGGGTGGAGATATATGAAATGAATTGAGTGTAAATAATTATTACTCATAACTATTCATCCAAACAAATTGAGCATCCTTGAAAAGAAGAGAACAATGGGGTCATGAAATGGAGATGAAATTATTAATAATACTTATATATAAAACAAAATTTCATAAATAGAAACTCACGTATTTGATATTTTTTGGATATAGAATGTGATGAACAATATCAACAATGGATTTATCAACTCCAATCTCTCTACTAGAAACTAGATGGTCCAAAACAATCCCTTTACCATGAAATAAAAGTTTTCCTAGTTTAGGATGAGATAATTATCCTCACATCTATAAAACAACATATCAAAATTTCTAAGGAATCCAAAAAATGTATCCTCAAAGATGGATAAGTTATATATAAAGACATCCAAATAATCCCCCACCTTGTCAGAGATGATTCCTGTTATGCACAGTTGTAATATACCGAGGGTATTACATAAACCAAATGGAATGTTCTTAAAAGAAAAATCTCTATATATACATGTAAAGGATATTTAGCCTTGATATTTTAAGGAGTAATCAATTTTATTATAACTTAATAATTCATCAACGAACCAGTATAACTCATGAACTTCCACTCACTCAAGGACTTCATCAATGAAGGGAAAGGGAAATTGTTCTTTCTTAGTGAAATAGTTCAACTTGATATAGTCGATGCACACTCTCTATCCAATATTTAAACTTATGGGGAGAATACAAAAATTCTAATTAGAAATCATTTCAATTAAATCCTTCTTAGAAAACACTCAGAATGGGATTAATCACTAACTCTGAGCTGTATGGTAGATAATACTGCCTTTTAGAAAATTTAGAATTTCATTCCATAAAAAATCCTTGAGATTGGTAAAGATTATTAATTGAGGTTGTTGAAATGGATTATAATCATATTATAGAACAATCCAATGGGTTAAAATGAGTGGGATAATCCCAGAAATATCATACAGGGTCCAACCAATTTCTTTTCATGTCATCTCAATATTTTTATAAGCATTCTCTCTTGGTTGGATTCAATAGAAGAAGATATAACAATAAGAAGGGTTTTATTATCCCCTATAAATTAATACATTAGTCAGGAAGGTGTGAACTTGAATTTGAGATCATATTAGTTGATGTTTTATAAGAATATTGATACTTTTAATCAAATTCAATTTCCTCTTTCAAATTTTTTAGAATAACTGTCTCCTTTAGAAAATATTATTTAACCAATAAATTATTCAAATATATGATAAAAACAATTTTAGACTCAAATTTAATTTTTTAGATGCTTTCAATGATTTTTGATCCCGAGAAATCATTTGAGGATCTATCTAAAAGAGTTTCAATCTAATTTGAAAATTTTCCCTCATGTGAACAGATAAAAGTAATTTTATCTTGTCATAAACATCCTCCAACAAATGCTTGATGTTCTTATAGTAAACTATTAATAATACCCATACAATTTTCTTCATGAATATATTAATTATCCCAAATTTAAGATTTTTCCTTTTCCATGTTCAATTAATTTCTCATGCTTTCAAAGGTTAGATTCATGTTCCCATTGTTTACTTAGATCATTGAGATAATTTTTTCTGGGAATGGATTGATAATGATGATTGATTTTATCCCTAGTGCCTTTGTTTTGATGATTATAAATTAAAATTAGGTTATTAGGGTAGATGAAGTTCTCAAATTTTACTATAATATCCCATAACATACCTTTAAGAACAAAAGTACTTCGATCAATAAGTTGGAGTGTGACTGAAGTTAGTTAGAGCTCTTCAATAACTAATTTTAAATACATGGCATATGTAATGAGGTTCACTCTATCACCTTTATGAAAAAGGGATTTGAAATTTGTTTCTCTGATAAATCATTGTGGATGTATGCCCAACCCATGACTTCTATCTTATGAGGAATTGTACCTTGAATGATGGCACTCACATTAGTAACCAAAAGAACATGGTTTTTATGTAAAAATTTTCTTTTAAAAGCAAACATGTCATTAAGCTACTTTGAGTAGGAATGTATGGTTTGAATTATATTCAGAAGGGGTTCATTCAATATAATCTAAGAAAAGATTTACCTTAATATGTCGTTTAGTTTGGGTTTATACTTTCCTCTCATGTGTTGAGGAAAGAGAGCATGTTGATGTATTTTTTAGTTTTGTGTGTATTCTATCACAAGATAATTATATTTTTTAGTTTTAAAAGGTGTTTTTATAACATTATTAGGTGATATTTAATATTTTAATGGTTTTGGTATGATTTGTTCCTATTTTTAAATGGATTCACTACTTCTTAAGACCATCACAACTTTTAGTTATTCCAGTGATGATTGTGTGTAGCTTGATTATCCCCATATGGTTAGGGGATGAGAAACATGATTTTACATGGGTGAATTTATAGTTTTTATAGTTTTTAATTCATTTTTATATGATGATACTTATGATTTTATTTTATTAATTTTTTTATTCAATTGTTCAAGGATTGGGAGGGGACAAATTGGGAAAGGGATTTTTCTGACTAGGTTATCATAGGTGGTCACTTTGGATGTTGGATGGGTTGCTGCATAGGTTATTGGAATTGGACTAGTGGATGTTGGTATTTTAATGGTTGGTATTAAAACTAGTTTTTTGATTGAAGATTTTATTGAGGGTAAGGGTTTATACATTGTAGTTGTGTTATTTTTTTGAATGTATTTTTAAAGGAATTATAGATGGTCATTGTACCTTGGATAAAACTTTTTTTGAAACTATATATTTTAAATGTTTAAATAACTAAAATAAAACAGTTTTCTAAAAAAATAAAATACTTTAAAGAATATATGGTTGGGATGTTTTTTGACTTATGGTCATGTTTTTCATTAATTTTGAAAATAGGCTCTATAGTTTGGATTTCCTTGACCTTCTAAAGATTGATCTCCTCGACCTTCCTTGAGAGTATAGTAAGATTTTTCTTTAAAAATTTATTGTTACATAAGAGTGATAATTTCAAAATATTTTGGTGGATTCTCATATTCAGAAGATGTTCCACATGTTTAGTTATATTCATCAAGACCTTCTAGGTACTCATAAATATCATTTTGGGATTTTTTTGAAGGTTCTTTTAGACATCGTGTCAATGAACTATTTGTTTCCCAGAACCAATCCTTCATAAAATATTAAAACATGTTCTGGGATTTAAAATCCATGGTGAGGTAACATATTTATTGTGTCTTTAAACCTTTCCCATTTTTCATAAAATGATTCTCCTTATTCTTCATAAAATTTTTGAGTGCTCTTTTTGTGTGGCATTTTTTATGATTGGGAAAATAATTTTTATAGAATTATATTTATAATTGGTCCCATGAATGCATTTATTCTAGTATAATTTTTTTTAACAAATTATTTTATTTATACATTAGGGAAAAATTATGGAGTATCATTTTTTTCAGTTCATGTGGATTTTGTGGGAACATGGTTTCAACAATGTCATTGAACTCCATGACATATAGGTATGTCATTTTAGAATCCATCCCATGAAAGATTAGAAGGTGGTTTATAATAAGAGGTTTTACGACATAGTTTAATTCACCTATGGTATTATGTATAATTCTATAGGATGAATTGGTTCTATATGGTGTGAGGTATTCATTCATGGTCTAGTTTGAAACATTTTATAAGTTTTGGGCTATGTGATTTGGGTTTCAATTTTGGTTTTTGACTAGGTTGATGATAGTGTTTCATGGAAGGAACTCTATTAGAATGAAAAAAATTAGAATATATATTCTTATGACTATTGGTATTTAATTTAAAAACACAACTAAGTGTTCCTAAAACTCTAACCCCAAGACTATCCACCATAACAAGATAGTTTTATTGGTTACAGGAATAGGAAGACATAACCAAAGAAAAGAGAAAAAAATAAAGTGGAAAAGATAATAGAAATGGGATGATAAAATAAAAGTGTGGTATAATAGAATGAGTTTCGAGTATGACTTACTTGGGTCACAAAATTTGGTTCCAAAATTTTGTTTTTACAAAATTAACATAATTTTTGGGTTGATACAGTCATTTTAGTGTATCATGGGTTGTTGAATCCTCAGATACCTAAGAAGAAACACAAAGAAACAAACATTCTATGGGTGAGATATGGATATGATGTGTCCAACTTTGGATTATTTTCAGATTTCAAAAATGAACCATAATATACCAAAGTGAATAAAATTTATGGGGAAGGGTTGATATTATGTTCTTATAATGGATGGATTGGATGAATTTCTTTTCAACAATTTCAATATCTTAGGATCAAAAGAGATTCATTCAAAGGGATAAAAATTCATTCATAAAATACTAATTTAATACCAATAAAAACCCAATTATAAGAAATTATACACATTAAGGATCATGTTTATGAGAACTCCAAGGTAAAGGATCATATGAGAACTTGAAGTGTGTAGCCTTAAATATCAACTTGGATGAAGAATGATTATTATTGGAAAAAAATTATAAATTAAAAGAAGTGATTAAAAATTTGTATAGAGAGAAATAAAATACAACACCAACCTTTATACTCCCTTGAATAAACCCTTAATATGGTTACACTTCTATTGATGATATTATCTAAATATAATACAAGAGTACACTCATAAGGACGAAATTGAAGAAGGGACAAAATGAAATAACGAACACTACACCATTGTGTGAAGGAATTACCTCTTAATTGTGTGAATATATTCACACCTAATTTTTATAAAAGGACATAAAATGATGATAATAAAACCTTTTATTATGAAACTATGGTTAAATTCAGCAACTTACAATTTAAGTGATGTGATACAACATCAAATTGGAATCATAAAATTAAAACAAAAAAACACACAAAACTTCCTAAAAAATCCATCCAAATAACTACATTTAATATGAATTTTGAAAGCCATGGGTAAATTAAAAAATAGTAAAATTCACCCATATTAATGACTGAAAGCATAGTTGGTTGGAAAGTTAATGGGGAGTGGACTTTTCCACCATTGAAAGAAATCAAATCTAGCTAACATACACCCAAAAGATGCACCAGAAATTGCTTCTAGATAGTTTAATATATTTGGGTAATTGAAGAATAAGTTGAATATCCATATTTCCTATAATATATTTCTGAATTTTATCCCATTTTTACTTATATATGAGGATTTATGATCAAAATATTGTGTTATAATATTGGGTCATCGAATCTGGACTAGAATTTCATTTCCACTTGGGCTGAATATATCACCCTTTCAAAATAAGAATTATCTCTTGAAATAGTTGAATTCAATGTTCTCCATGATTTTCTATATCTCTAGTAGAACTTTTTTGCTTCATTGGTTATGGTTAATGAACCTTAAATTTATTTTAGTAGGATTCTATGCAGTTCACTTCACCCAAAATTCTTTGGGTTGAATGTCCAAAATGTTGGTCTTTCATTGTGAATATTTAAGTGTTATATAAGGAAAAATTGTTCCCCATAACATTCTTGAAATACAATTTAAATATGAAATTCATGTAAATAATTATGGGTATTTTTTATGGAGATTAAATAATTTATTGAGTATTTGTGAATTTGAGAAATAATTAGCTCATCTTGGACCCTAAATCTAACAACTATTTTCTGGTTCATACGATGAATTAGTTAACCCCACCAATTTTTCATGTTTACTGAATAATTAAATGAATTGTTTTAATCTATTCCCATTAAAATTAAAGATATGAACACTAGTGGGATAAAAAATATATACTTCCATATGGTGTTACACATGATGGACTTTGTAAGGCCTAGACCATATTGACATTAAATTTTATAGGTGTAAGAGATGTTTGAAATTATACTGGAGAAAACATTTTACTGGTTTAAAGTCTTTGATTTCAAGATTTCTATATTTGAAGTATTTAACACTAGATTTATTGATACTTGAATTTTGATAAGTCTCTATCCTAAGTTCTTCAGGTTTGTTAAGGTCTAATTACATTTTTTTCATCCAATGAAATGTAAAAATTCAATTTTTTACTAGCCAAAATGACTTATGTTCAATTTCAAATTATAAATGGAAATATTTTCCCTAAATAAACTTATATAGATACATTCTTAGTATTGTTTTTATGGTAATATGATACAACCAAATAAAATATATGAGTTTCTTTGGCCAATATTTCCTAGAGGTATTGATAATATTTTTCAAGAATTTTATGATTTTCATTATTCTCCAACCCATCTTGATCATTGGTTTTTTTATGATAAGTAGTCAAAACATTAACAGAATTCCCATAATTAGACATGAGTTTCAAGAAGGGGTGATTGTAGAAATAGGTTCCATGATCACTAGTGATAACCATAGGAATTATAAATCTTGAAATTATGTGTCCTTTCAGGAATCATATCACAAATTTATGGTCATTGTACTTGTTTGGAATGGACTCAACCCATTTTGAGACATAATCATCAACTAAGAGGATATAACGATATCCCCTATTTTGTGGGAAGGGTCCCATGAAATCAATTCCCAAATAATAAAATATTTCAATACCCAGAATGGGAGTAAGTGGAATTTTATTTCTTTTTGTTTATGGATACTAATTATTAACATTGAAGAAACCCTTGGTTAGGATTAGACCAAATAAACCACTGTTAAGGACCTTTTAAGTGGTTTTATTAGTGGAAAATAGGCCTTTAATTTCTTCTCTTTGATAGGATTTAAGAGTGGAATCCTGATAAAACTCTGAAATACATCTTCTAATGACTTGATCAGTACATAACTTATAGAGGTATGTACAATAAAACACATAGTGTTTGAAGTTATAGAGAAATTTATTCCTAGAATGAGTCCCTATTAATTTTAGAATAATTCCCATAAACAAGTATTTTTATGCATCAAAATATAATAAGAAATCACTGACAAATAAAGGTACTCATCAAGAAATGAATCATATACAGAAAAGTGATGTGAGTTGTCCTTAAATTCAATCATAGAGGGGTGGTTAACTAAAAAAATTTCAATACATTTTACCTTAGTTTATATATCATAATATTTCAAAATATCTACCCTCATAATCAATCTAGACTTGGAATCTTGTTATTTAAAAGGGGTTTTTAGAGTTTAATTATTTGTGAAGATAATGATGAGGTATTCTTAGAGAAAATAATTTAATTTTTCTATGTAAAAGAAGACATAAACAAACTCTTTCTTGATGGTGGTGTAGTTTATTTGTTAATCATTCAATTATTTACTTACATAAATGATGATGAATGGATTTTTATCAATTTTTTTCCTAATAATGATCCAACAACAAATTAAATTTCATCACGAATTATTTTGAAAGCAATAATACAACTGGGAGCTTTCATTATGGGTGTCGATATTACTGATTAAATGATTGTAGAGAATGATTCCTCATGGATCTTCATCCTAATAAATAGATCATCCTTCACAAGAAGATAACATTGTTGTCAGGAAATGAAGATGAGTTTCCTAATGAAACTTATCATGAAACCATCATGTTCTAATAAGTACCTCACTTATTTGATTTTTTTGGGAGAGGGAATGTGATGAATTATATAAACCATAGATTTTTCAAATTCAATCCATCTACTAGAAACTGTATTTACCAAGTAAAATTAATTCGGTCAATAATTTAAAAAATGATGTGAAAATGTGCTCCATTTGTGAAATTCACTAATAATGGTATTTGGGAATAATACAGAACATGGAAACCATAATATAGACAATTAATATTAGCATATTTCAATGGATAATCAGGAACCTTATGAGGAATAACATACTAAAAAACGTTCTTCAAAAATTGGCGAAATGGAAAATATAAAAAGGGTGATTTCAAATGATCAGTAGGAGTAAAAATAAGAATTAACAATTGTATGTCATCAATTAGCATAATATGAGCATAAGGGTATAATTAAAAACCAAAGTGGAAGAGTTTAACATAAGAGAATTCATACACATCAATATAAAGATTAGTAATAATTAAACATGGAATAATTCTATAACAAATGGAACATTCATAATAATCAATAATTATGAGCTATGTGATGTCAATATTGATCAAATGAGATATTAAAGACTCGTAGAAAGAATAATGAAAATGTGTTGGTATATTAGAACATTATATTAATAACCCATTTCATAAATAAATGGATCCCAATTCAATCTATAGGATAAACCTCCCCTTTTAACCCCCTATTTCTTTCTTTCAAATTCATGGAACATTACAAAATACATTGGAGAGCTATATTAGGCCCATTACCCATATTATATGTATTAGTATTACCCGTAGTATATGATTTATTGGGATCACCTGTTTATATAAGCTGTATTGAGATCACACATTTGTATAAGAAGTATCAATTTAACCCATCATCATCAATAATTTCCAAATACCATTATTGAATAAAACACTTATAAGATTTCACTTTTCAATGTAACACCCATGAAAATGACCATAATTCCATTATATCTTGGTTAACCCATGTAAAAGAAATGGGTTTCATGAAAATATCTTTAATAAATTATTTTTTTTCCTTTCAATGAAGTAATATGGATTCCATTATTATAACATATACCTAGTGGATAATAAGTAAATTAAAGGGTTGCTTTCATTGGTTATTAGGAATACCATTAAAATATTATTAAAAACAATCATGAGGCACAATACCAATTTTATTTTGAAAAAAACTTATAGAAACTAAAAAATCACAAAATATTATTAATATAATTTTCATTGAAAATAACCTTGGAAACTAATAATATAATCCTTAAATAAAATAGTGATTATGATGGATGTAAAACCCATTAATTTTGTAAAAATTAAAATTAAAAATTCTTTTGAAACATTTTTAAAGAGAGTCTAAAGTGACCCATGTTGAAAATATTAATAAATTTACATTTAATAAATTTTAAAATGTGGTAAGATGTCATGTAAAATAATATTTTAATATTATTTATGATTAAAAAGGAATATTATATTTTTTTTACAAAACATTAATATTAAAGAAAAGGATAACTGATCTAAAAGGAGATAAAATATTACTATCAAACCCAAACAACTTTTTTGATTTTTATTTAATCAGAAAGGGAGGAAATGGTAAGTAAACATGTAAAAAACATTCATAACCTTAGTATAATTAAAGGGAAATGGTTTATGAAATTCATAGCACATGATTTCCCCTAAAGGAACCTTGAACATAGAAAATCCAAAAAAATTACATTATTTCATAAAAATCATTTATATTTTGGTAACTTTTGAATATTAAGATCTTGAAATAAATATCTTCAAAATAAATTTTATGTAACTTTAATATGAATATATACCTGATATAATATGTCAAGGGGTAGAATATACACCTCATAAAATAATTTTGGTGTATATAATGAACATGTGTCCAAAAAAAGAGAATTTGAGATGAATAAAACATTAAAAGATCATATAATTGAATTGTTAAATAAATAATAGAGTGATTATGTGTAAAACTATAAAAAATGTAAATATACAAAATAATAATAATATTGATCAATTCATACATAATCAGTATATAAAAAATTCAATGATTAAGAGTTATAACCCAATGAAAGGAAACTGATTTAATAATTCCTTTACCACTAAGTAACCTTCAAATCAAATTACCTTGGTTGAAACAGTTCAAATTAATTATTTAAATAAATATTTTCAAGGTAAATATCAATGACATGGTAGGAAAAAATGGTCGGATTAGAACTGGGTAGTCTATCCTTCATATCATTTAAAAAAGATTGTATAGTTAAATGATATGAGGTTGGGTTTACCATTTTTGTTTCATGGGAAAGATGATTTTTGGAAAATTTTGAATGTTTATTGTGAAGGGGTTGAATGTGTTTCATAATTCATCATGTCAGGTTAACCATTTTTTATCTTTTATAGAGACTCCCATCAGTTTCCACATCCATAACTGAGTCTGAACCTCCTTTCCAAAGGGAGACGGTGAATTGGCGTTTTATACACAATAATGATTAGGAACTCACATAGGTTGTGAGGATGGTAGGTTTGGATCATAACACAATTTGGGGGGGAATTTTTCATACTTTGGGACTCTATTATGTATTTAAGATATGTTTTTGAATCTCTTCCTAATCCTGATACATGGATGATTCCCCTAACAAAATGATCAAGTGTTGAACCCTTCCATCTGTAAAGAGGGGTATACTAATGAGTCTATCTATATATATATGAGGTTCTTTTTCTATCTTTCTTTAATGGTTAGGTACTAATTTTTTTAATCCATATCATTAGGTAACCAATAGTTTACTACCATCCAGGGTGGAGATTAATATCATGAGGATGGGATTGAACCTCTATGAGGTGTCTTTCATATCTTATTAATATCAACAATATAAGCCCACATAGTTCATTGAACACGAATAGTTTTAAGTCATGTGAAAAGGATATATATTAGTTCACTTAGGCACTAGGTATTAAGATTGGGCATCAGGGATAAGTCCTACATATCCTGGTTATGGCAGGAATCATAGTCACCATAGTTTGATCACACCCTGGGACATACCCCTAGGTGGATTCCCTTGTATGGGGACAATCATATCAAAATGATAAATGGGTATTACACACTGGGGTTTACTTTTAAAGATATATTCATAATGAAAATATTATGTTCATTTCAAATCCCTAAAACCATGTGAGCCATTCTTGGTGTGGGAATCAAGGGATACCAAGTTATTAGTCTCACTACATATGGATGGAGGACTTATACACCAGGGTTGACCCAGGTATATTTGATATATAGATAATGCATTGGAAATATGATATAATTATCCTAGGTATGAAAGGAATCATATTTCTCATAGTTCAGTTAAATTCTCTATCCACTGGTGGATGAGGGAGAATGATAATCCTATGGGATAGATTGGGTCATGATGGATGGAATATCATAAACATGGAGGTATATTAATTGTGGTGTATTCTAATTTGATATTGGACCTTGGAAATGAATCCTATGTATACAAGTTATTGTAGTAATAAAATTTCTCATAATTCAATTGCAACCTCAATTTATAGGTGTATGAGGAATAAATATAAGCACATGGGAGCAATTGGGGGTCGATAGTAGGAATGTCAGATACATGATGAGACCTACATTGAAGAAGATTCCCATTTGAGCTCAGGCCTTAGGAAGGAATCCTACATAGCATGGGTTTGCAAATAATTAGAGTTATTATAGTTCAATTTCCTCCTCAATCCGTTAGAGGATAAGGAATAATGATAATCCCATGGGAGAGATTGGGTCTTGATGGTTGGAATGTTAGAGACATGTATGGACTTACACTGATGTGGATACCAATTTTATCATGGGATTTAGGAAGGCATACTATGTATCTCAGGTATGATAGGAATTAGAGTTCTAATAGTTCAGTTTCCTCTTCAATTTGCTTCTTGATGAGGAAAAAAGATAATTCCATTATAGAGATTGGGTCCCAATGGTTAGAATATCAAAGATATGGAAAGTCATACACTGAGGTAGATAACCATTTGATCTTAATCCTTAATAATTCATCATCATTATCTCTAGTATGTATAGAGTTAGAGTTATCATAGTTAAATTTCCTCCAAAATCCACTGAAAAATTTGAAAGGATGATAATCCCATGGGAGAGATCAGGTTTTTATGGTTGGAATGTCAGAGACAAAGAGCGAATTACACAAAGAAGGATTCTCATTTTAGCTCATCCCGGAGGAATATTTCATACATATCCTAGGTATGGTAGGAATCAAAGTTCTCATTGTTCACCTACCTCCTCAATCTGTTGGTGAATGAAGAAGAATGACAATCCCATTGGAGAGATTGGGTCTCAATGGTTGGAATGTCAGAGACATGGTGGAACTTACATCAACATGGATTCTCATTTGAGCTTCGAAATTTGGAAGGAATCCTATATATATTGGGTATATCAAGAATTATATTTCTCAAAGATAAATTTATGGTATGCAAAAAATATATTCACCGGACAAGGTTATCATGTCTTAAGATATCTTCCTGACATATCCTGACTATTTGAAAGATATTTTTGGGTTGCCTATATGACATGTCTTAGGATGTTTGTATGAAATTAATGAGGATGTCCTAACATGACCACATTTCCTAGAGTACATGGATAAATAAAATCTTGTGATCTAGTTTACTTATCTGAATGACATCACATAATCGGAATGGAATGTATGGAATACCCCACATGATCAAGGATAGCACATCTTGAGGGTGTCACATGATCTAGGCTGAGTTTTTTGGAAACAAATTCTAGACTCGACCAACATGTTTGGGTGGAATCATATGATCCAGGTTGACAGAGGGATATCATGAGACATGGATGACATGTTTGGAGGGTTTTGTGAGACCCAAATAACTTACTGAGAGAGTGTCTCTTAATTCAGGCTGACTTGTCTGCTGGACATCACAAGACCTAATTTGAGATGTCTTGAGGGTTCCATGAGACCTAGTTGACTTACCCAAGTGTCTTCATATAATGTAGGAGATATGTCAGAGGACATCACATAATTTATATAGAAATCCTAGAATAAATTTTGATACTTGGGTGGAATGCATGGAGGGTCTCGACCAACATTATTGACATGTATAAGGGACCTTTCATGATAAATATGGAATGTTAAGGGAGTGTTTCATGACTTGGGTGACATTTCCTAGTGTTTTTTCAAGATCTGGGTGGGTCATGCGAAGTGTATGAGGATCAGGGTATCTATGTTTGCATAATTCTCCCATATTTTTTAGTCTTTATTAAAACTTTTATTACATATGTTTCTCTGGTTTTGTCCAATGTTAGATTATTTTAGGTTTCACATGACCCATTTCACATGCATGACCACCTTCGTATGATTCAGATGATATTCCAGAAGTCCTCCACATGATCTATAGATTGATCACATGAAGTACATACTCATGAAACATGATCCTTTAGGTCATTCTTAGATTTTACATGGAGGAATAACTTGTGGTCATGTGGCTGGAAACTCCAAAAATTCCTCTCATTGAATCCCATATAGTATTCTCTCGTGGTGTGCGTCCATCATGTGTGTGTTTTTTGTGTTGGGGGGATTTATAGGCATATCCTCCTCAATGATACAAGGCCTTGTGTTGTGTGTGTGTTGGGGATATGAGTTGGAGTTAGTGGAGGGATTCTTGTGCCACAGACTTTTGATAATCTAACCATGGTTTATCCATGACATCATATTTTCATCCCATGATAAACAGTGACCAAAAGAATATCCCTTAATATCTATATTTATTTGACCTTATGTGATCAATGGGACATCACATAACCATTTTGACATTCTAGAGAGGATCTAAAAGGATATGTAGATATTTCTAGTAGTCTTCATGAAATCAAGATGCTCATGGAAGGGATTATATGTGATAGAATATGACTTGTGTGGGGTTATTCATGATATTGAGTTGGCTTGTCAAGGGATCCCCCATTAGATCATGTCAACATGTCTAAATTCCCTCATGTGATCATACATTTTTTGTCTAGGGGTACCTCGCGTGATCAATAATGATCACCTAAGGAATATGACCCCTTTCATGTAAAGGATATTTTATCCTATCTTCATAATAATCTTCCTTATTTCTCCATTTAGTTACTTATTTATTTTCAAAAGGATTGGATATCTCTGGAAGTTGTGCGAGTGTTTTCAAAAAAAAAAACATTCTTATTGTTTATGATTCATCACGTGATCAATGATGGATATCATGGTGATGTGTGATAATTTACATAGACAACCCTTATTTCTTGTCTATGGAGATAGAAGGGAATCACATATAAATGTATGAGACCCTTCACATGACAAGGGTGACATGATTTCATGATCTTTCATGATTAGGTGGATATGTCACCACGTCTCTACGCTGTCTTGCAAACTGAATGATCTTTTCATATAAGAATAAATGACCACATATATACTACTCTATTTTTAGAGTATCACATTTTATTTTATGAAGTTATTTTTATTGTTTTTTAGGAAACCACTAATTGAAAATATGTGTAATTTAGAGGAACTCGTTCGGTAGCCTCTACATGACTACTAATGCTTATCAAGATTTCATCAGAAGAATAGAGAGTGTTGTAAAATGGGATCCATGTTAACAAGATCATATCAAGTTCTACAAATGATCCTTTTTCCCGAACTTATCAAGGTCATGAAACCACCTATCTTTTTTAGGTTTACATGATCCTTGAAAGTTTTTTTACTTTTTATTAATTTATATTGTGGAGAAAATAATACCCAGGATTTTGGTATTTAGTCACTTGGATATTTTCCAATTTTCATTTGGTGGGAATCAACAAATTCCCCCCATCAAGAGAGATGTTTGTGGGAAAAGGGTTCAGTTATACAGAAATAAAATTCCAACCTAAGTATTTGGGGATGCCTCCAATCAGTATCTTGGGTGATGTTTGGTCTTCCAGTGATCGTTGGTATTACACAAATTTCGATATAAATTGGGGGAAAAGAGTGGCTCATTCCACATGTGGATAAAACTCTTTAGAGTTATTGTGATTCTATCATATGATCCTTTTGGAATACCACATCTCAAGATCTTGTTCGTGAGACCCCTCCATTAGAATTGATAATGATACTTGTTTCAAAAGTATTTTTTATGAGTCTATTTCATGATAACTCACTGCATGCTCAAGCTACTCGACTAATGTTATCTATAACATGATCAAATCAACCATGAGATGATTCTAATTAATTTCTTAATCATTAAAAAACACTTTGATTGTATGGCTGCCATACAGGTTTGTAATGATTTGATAGTTCAGTCAGATGATCGCTTCACCATTATACGGTTCATGTGACCATGGTTGGGTCATGTGATTGTGAGTCTTATGACTGGTCATGTGGTCAAGAGATTTACTATTGGCCATGAATTCTGTGAAATCCTCATGGGTTATGTGGTTTTTGATACTTGTATCAAGTCATACGATATTAAATCCAATTGTGGTTCATGTGATGCACAAGATTGTTTTGAATTTTTTGCATATATTTTGATGGATTTTTTATTTTCAAACATATTATTATTTATTTTATGATTATGGATTCTATATCTCATTAAATTTCATGAAAATATTCAAAGAAAAAGGACAAAATAGTAGTGGATTATTGAAACACTATTGTTTCTATTGTGGATGACGGTTGTTGCCGTAATGTCAAATCATCAAGAGAATCCCAATGAATCTGATGGAAGTGAATCTTAAGAAATTACCTCTTTTATACTTCCCACCACTCTATGGGTTTTTTTCTTACAAATTAATCTCTTATAATTATATAATTTTCACTAATAATGCATCCCGCTTAGATTTTGGAAACCCATAACACATTTTAGGTGAACATCTCCCACATAGGTCACTTTATTACTAAGGGGGAAAACAGATGCGTATATTATGATGTTTATACCCACATGATACGATGGAAATTTCCATAATACTGATTTATATATTCTCATGTACCACTCGATAATGTGTAATTCTACCATGATTTAGAGGTTTGGGTGGTTTACCAACTAAGGCCTTCGATCGGGGCGGGGGAGGGGAGTTTCAAAATGGATTGGGATTGTACCTTCTGTGTGTTGTATATTGACTCTATATTTTCTATGGAGCTAAATAATATTAGAATGTATGAGGCTATATGTATCTCTCAAACCTTTTTATACCTCAATAAGGGCTTGAATTCATACCTATCCAGTCGATGGAATTGAGACGTGAATGTATTCTTACTGATACAAGGAAAGGTGGGTATTAGTCTTTGAGATGTGGAAAAGATTTGTATCCCACCCATTTTAGGGGGGATTTATAATGAGTTTTCCCATATAATCTACATGGGATAATGTGGGTAGGAATACTCCTATTTCTAATGAGTTGACAAAGTTAGAAAAAAGGGACTTAAGAAAGACACGATTTTGGGGATAAATATCTCATTCAAGCAATGGGAAAGATTCTTCATGAAGAAATCTCATGTGGATCCGAAAGACAATAAGCTATATGATTTTCTTGATAAGGACTCTTGTAGTACTGAAGGAGCCTTTTGGGCCACATATTAAGAATGAAAATTTACCAACTAGCGGTGGGAGGTTATTCCCGATGTTGACCGGACTGTTCAACAAGAAAATTTCATTTCCTGGTACCTAAGAATGTATTGAATCATGATGAAGAAAAATAGTGAATTTAGAGTCTCTATATTCAATATGGTGACTTATATGGTAGGAGGGTATCATATTCAGTTATCCATTCCTATGTTGTAAAAACAGTATCACCTCCTACATTATATTTATAGAGGAAGATCCCCACACTTAATATCTGACCCCTTTTAGGTGTTAGAGGTTGGATAGGGGATCATTTAGTATGTTATGAGTAAGTAAGCATCTGGAACATCCCCAACATTCATTAGAAACCACTTTCTAATGCATCAGTGGGGTAAGTCAAGTTACACCAATGGATTGGGAGTTTAAGGCTTTCCTAATTCATAATGAAGATTTATCCTTCAAAACCCATGGGATATTACCCACTTTTAGTATAGTTGATAATGGTTGGGCCATCCTTGAGGATAGATCCTTTATACTATCACTTCATGAGGGAATCCAATCTACCCGCATTGATGGGAGTCTCCTCTATGAATGGTGTGAACCTTGTCAGTTTAGCCTTTAGTTTTTGTGTGTTCAATTGAGATGTCCTCCACCTATTCATGTTTTCACTGAGTATCATCTGATGGTGTCTCACCAGTTATGGCTGATGTTCATAGTGGAGGAGACTCTGTTCAAGATAAAATTCCCTCTATATGATTTAGATATTGGTTTATCCCAAAATTATATAGATATTTGGATGCACTCATATCCCAATGGTTAGTTACCCACATCCTTACTTGAGGATACAAGATTTACACCATCTATCAAGACAATATGAGTCCATTAATGTACCTAGTTTTTAGAGGACTAATAGCACCAAAAGTACCTTGAAAGGAAGTTAGGAATATATTATTACATTCACTTCCAATATAATTTTCAACCAGTATTCCCGTAGTGAACATATATCTTATCAGTGAATCCATTCCTGAACAATTATTTCCAATCACATTTCTGTAATAGATGACTTATAGAACAATGAAATTAGAGCCTAATATTTGGGGAATATTGTGCTAGGAAGAGTTACACCTAGATGGATTTTCTCACATCACCACTTCAATGGGTATCATGATCAAATACTGACCCATGGAGGTCAAGGATTTTCTCTAATACATTTACATGATGGTGGGAAGTGTGAAGGGTTGGGTACACTGTTCACCAATAGTGTAGTAGATGGCGGTTCGAGGCACACATGAGGTTTCCATGGATGAACATGGTTACCTTATCATCGAGGTAGTGATAAGGATAATATTTATGCCATTTTGAAATGGGAATATTATTACTGTAACTGTACAGATTTAATTTTCATTACCATTGATATAACAAGAATCCATAGAAGACTAGCCCCTCCCGCTATCCCTGGTATATTCTCAATGGGGTATGGTTATTATAACATAGTTTAGCGGTTATCAGGGGACCATTGATGAGTGTTCCCCATGTCAATTGTCTCTGATAAGGGTATAAATTACCATCCATGGAGAAACAACCCCTACATTAATATCTTTTGGGACCATCCTTAATTCCCTTGGAATTATCACCTTATAGAGATCCTACCTTAGAGGGAAAAGTAAAAAGGAAGTGATTAGAATTTTTAGAGACCTCTCCACCAGAATCCTCTTCTATGTGATTCATTTTACACTTTCCCTATTTTGGACTATTCTAGCAACACATTTGGATTTATACCAAATGAACTAGTTCCCACCGATCCCACTTAGTGGAGCCTATATCTGCCTATGACAATATGGGTGGGAATTCAACTACTTCACTAGAACCTTCATTGTCATTCCCAACCTATCAAGTAGCGGATGTGGATCATGTGTTGGACCAATTACGCTCAATTACTACTATTGATGTTAAAAGAGTTTTACCATTTGATCTATCAAAAGTGATCATTATTTTTGTAGAGATATATATATGTAGATACTTTGATACTAATTAATCTTTGATAGAAGCAAGTTTCAGAGAAGGTGAACAATTCATCAAAAAAATGGACACATTTTTTAATTTTTATCATATATCCAAATATTTATTTCAATATCGCATCCCTCATGGGTGGTGAGAAAATAATTAAAGAGAGAAAGTGTCCATGGTTATATCAAGCTGATCATCACAAGATTATGTCAACTATTCTTCTGAATACGTGGTTGAGGAAGAAAATGTTTCTAGAAATGAAACTAAGAATGGTATGGTTATAACATTAGTCATATATATTGGTTACCTGCTTATATAATTTCACTTATCATCTCACTGATAAAACCTTGTGCCTCTTGTTGTAGTTCCTTATCCTTAGATCATGGATGTTCCAATCAGTACTTTATTTGGAATCCCTATGACTGAGTCAATCAATGCTGAGACCAACTCCCTACCTACTTCATCAGATACTATGAGCATAGCTCCCGTTCATTAAGACAAAGTACCAGAAAATGTTTTTATTCACACGATGATCTTGGGACATGGTCCAGATCTACATCACTTTACTAGTTGATACAATAGCAGTTCTGGAGGGAGATTCAGACTTTAATTTTGGAGGCCCATTTAGAAGGGATGAAATATCATTTGGTTCATCTTTGGTTTATGGTCACCACCCCTAGTTATGAGGGTTTTGGTTATACATCCCTTCAAGCTTTGTTGAAGGATGTGATCTATTTTATAGAGAAATAAAGGGCCCTTTAATTTGTTGTGGTAGAAAATGAATCTTACTCTTAAATAATTTAATGTTGGGATGAGGTATTAAATTAATCTTACTAGTATACATGGGTGGCATAAACTCACTAGGACATGGTAAGTGATTGGATAGTTGAAATAGGCCATTTACAGTATGAAATTAGCTTTCTTCAAGAAGATATGTCTCAAATTCATCATGATATTCAAATATTAGAGAAAAATATAATAGAACAACATGTTCTCTTTAAAATAGTGATGAACACCAATATTAACATTGTTACTGTGGAAAGAGATTTGTATAAGATTTCAGAGGTTGAATCCCAATTTGGTGATCAATTACACCAATCCATTACCTCCCTAGTTCAAAGTTATGTAGATCATAAGGAATTATATGAATGAATGTTGTGACGAGATTGTAATTTTGTGACATTTACATTATTTATATATTCATTACAAAGATTTTGGTATGTGGAGGTTTGTCTTTATATATGTTTTCAACAAACAGATCTTCCAAACTTTATATTTCATTGTTCAATTTTCTTTCATTCATGATGTGCATGATATTTTGTTGACCTGATATTTAATGAATTTTCAATGATACCCATCCTTAATATAATATTAAGTAAAATTAAATTCCTAGATTATAATATTTAAACAATAACATATTTTTTAATGAGAAATACTCATGAATGAGCACTAAGACAAGATTCCTCATTGACACATCTGATCAATTTATCTTGAGATTAACTGATTCACAAAAGGATAATTTTATAAAATTAAATGTCCCATAGAGAGAATGGTTTATCTATTTTTTATGTTAGTGTACTTAGTGAGAATGTATTTATTTTTTCTAAGGCCATATCTTAGGTTCCAAAATCTTTATATATTTTCCATTTATGTTTCCCTAATTTTTTCCTAAGATCCATATAGGTGAAGGAATAACGATAATATACTAAGATTTTCCTCAGACTTACTTTTACAGATCTTCAACCTAACAAGTTTTGTGACTTTTTCATTTTATTTGTGATTAATCATTCCTAGAACAAAAAATGTGCATGTCCAGTTACCAGAGACTAAATATTTCCCAGGGTTCCCTTATTGGGTTTTTAACCTAGTGGGCATTGTGTATCCTTTGGTTAGCAATTTTATGGTTATGAAAACCAGACCATTTATATGATGTAGTTTAGGGTTTTCTAGATTAGACCTTCTATTACTAGTATTTTAGAGACTTCCATCTAATAATTTATATTATCATTGTTTAGATTCTTATTTCTTAGACTTTATGCTATTGGTAATGTTACCATTTTTGAGGTAATTATCTCCATGCATTTTAATGTTAAGTGGTACGGAATTTTACCATATAGATTAATGACACATGGTATGAAAATCTACTATATAGTTTAACATCATGCGGTAATGACATAAATATGCGATGAAGTTTAATTTCATGATTCCAGGAAATGATTGATGAACATGTAAAATGGGGAAGATGTTACATGGATAACCCAAAACACTATGAGGTGATGAGTTCCACTGTGGCGTTTCTAAGGCTCATGAGGATTAGTGTTCCTTTACTATAAGGATAATATTTATCTATTTGGTAGGTTAACGAACTTATAGCACAATCAAACATATGTGTCCCCACTCTTTTCTAAGGGCCATGAATGATCTTAGAGATGATGTGTGTGGATAGCGAGAACATTGGGAAGCTGAGTCCATATGGACAGTTGGAACATGGGTTGAGTAAGTCATAACCCGAAATATCAATTCAATGAACATGGGATGGGGAAGACATGATGAGGATAACCCATAACACCTTAAAGTTACAAGTTCTACCATGGTGTTACTAGGGCTCACAAGGATCATGGTTCCTTTCTTACAAGGAGGATACACTTCTGGTTGGTAGGTCAAATCCCATATGCATCAATATCACGGTCAAACAGAGGTCCCCCACCCTTTTTTCGAGGGATGGGAAAGATTTTAAAAGGCTCCAAAATTTGTACAATGGAGTGGGATGTAGAGAAAAATCTATTATGAAAGGGTTCTCGGAGATGGGTATCTTCTTCAAATTGCCATGGAAGGTTTTTGGCTATCCGAGGTTCTCAAACAATGCAGTGTGATTTGTGGAAAACCTAATATTAAAGGAGGCTTTGAGAGACTAAAAAGTTTTATATCTATCTATTTAATACGTTATCATTGTGTGGAATTGCGAAAAATCATTACTCTATCATTTTTCATGAACAGGGGATCCGGTGAGTGTGACTTGGATTTTATTACGTCCAAAAAGTGGGCTCTGTTATTTTTATGCCTTGTTCATTTACACTTTATTTTTTTTCCTAAACTATGGACCTGGAGAGTTTAGTAAGGAAGGAATCATATTTTTCTCTATAAAATCATTGAGAGTTTTTAACCATAAAACTTTTTATGTATCGTTCATTAGTATTTTAACGTATTTTTATTTGTACAATAAATGAATAATGTTTAAAATCATATATATTTGACCAATTTTTATGCTATTTACGGTTGTGACCCAGATGGACCAGGTATGTGTGGAATGTTTCACAAAAGCTAATTAGGATAGCCAGGTTCAAGAGTAATCCAACATCCTTTTTAGCCAAAGTTGAAAATTTAGTAAATCATGGCTTGAGGTTCTCATTCCTTGAGTAATGATATGAGACTATCATATCGGGGATCCTTCAGAACACCCTACGGTGAAGAGTTCTTCTACGGTGATTTCATGGATCTCGAGGAACAGAAAGACATTTTTTTAATGTTAGTAATGCATTTGGTTAATGGGTATAATCTCATATTTTGAATCCATAAGCATACATGAATATTTAAATAAAGGGTCTCTCAGAGCTGGGAATATTTTTCTAAAGGCCATGGAAGGTTTATGAAAAACTAAGACACTAAAGAAAGGAAGTGTGATTTATGGGACAAGGGGGATAAAAGATGCCAGAAGAACCTAATACACTAGTTGATAGTGGTTGGTCTCTTCTGATCCATTAATATGTAATTATAATGATTTATTTCATACACATTTTACCATCATGTAGTCGGGACGTATTTATCATGAAATCTAATATCACGGGACAATGATTATTTACTTTTATTATAGTTTAACATCATTAGGTAAAGGAATTCACTGCATAATTCTAGCCTATATGTAGTTATAGGTTCATTTTTATCATTTTATATGGTTAATTTTAACCCATTATTGGTGATTTGGGCATCTCTATGTATCTTATGATGAATGGAATCAACCAGTAAAGAGTTCTTTTGTGAAAGTTTACTCAAATGTTTGATCTGTACATAGGGATGGGGGGACATTTCAGTTTTTTATATTGTGTCCAGACCTAAAATTCAGATATTATAGAATTGATATGTATCCCATGATGATAGTAATAAATCCACAAATAGGTCTTGATTGGGTAATTCTCTATACAGGTCTGACCCATACGCAAAGGGGGCATTGTTCTCATTGATTGTTATAGTAGGTCCCCAGATTAGTTATTTGGATGTCACTACATACCATATTATGAAAGGAATCGATAAAATGTAGTTCTTGAGCAACCATGCTATTTAACATCATATAGAAAGTATGTATCACTACACGAAAATTAGTGTTTAACTACCTCTATTTTTTAAAAACATTTTAGTGTCAGTTTATTAAAAACTGCCATTAAAAGTTTTATTTTTTCAATAAACCTGACACTTCTCCCCCGACCCCCCGACCCCCCACCCACACACCCCTGACCCTTGTGACCCACCGACACCACAAAGCCCTAGCCTCACGGTGCCATGTTGGTAGTCCCGAGCCTCACCACCCCTAACCATGCCTTTCCAACGGTCCAAAGCTTAGCCACTCCTCGCTCCATTTGATTATATCTATTGTGGATTATAACCTCTTGGATCATCAAAAAAATATACCAATTAATCAAGGTATCTTCTTCTACCCATTATCTATATCATTTTCTTTTTTTGGATGCTCATTCATGTGAACCCCTCTATTTTCAAATAAGATCTGATTGAGGTTGGGGTTTCCTTACCAAGGGTTGGATATTTTATTTTTTCATTTAACCATGACGATGTTTGATCAATCAGTTATTATACGATAATCATAGTTCTCCATGAACATCTAATCATGGTTGGGGATTCTCCTTCCCCTCTGTTTAATAAATTTGTTGGAAATGTATACTTTTTTCATCATTATTTTTGAATGTATGGTTTGGTGGAACAAGATAATGAATTTTCCTAAACAAAATTGAATGATAAGTTCTTTATTCACATGAATTCACTAACATTAATGTTATTGATAATATAATTATGTTTTATTAATAATGTTTCCAAAAATTATTTTTTTAAGAATTGGCATTTTGTTGGAGTTTGTTATAAGTTGAAAACCATGCTTTTATTAACTATTTCAAATCAGACTGAATAAAAATTTCAGATCATATAAATGTATATGGAACCTTTTTTGATGTAAATATATAATTACATCAAAATAAAAACCATAATAATTATGAAATTTAATGAATCTTGAAATGTGGTATTATTCATGATGAAATATAATTTATATGTTTATGTGATTGATGAATTTTTTTGTGCTTCATCTGGTCCCTGTGGGGATTTTACCATTAGTGGTTATAATTGGGTATACATTAAAGTGTTTTGTTTAGTGAAAAAAATGGTTTGTTGGAATGATATGTGATATTGGATTGTGTGTGACATTGTTGTGTGATGATCATGGTGGTGGTGGTGATGTGTGATACATGAGCATATAGTTGGTATGTGAATTATTTATGGGGTTTTGTTTTTTCTTGTTTGTTTCCTAGTAGTTATAGATTGATTAAAAAATTATCATTCTCAAATTAAATGAACTTAACATGTATTAATTTTATTGGGGATTAAAACAAATGGATTATAGAATAGTAAATGGGATAGTAATGATTAATTCAATACACCAAAATTAGTGTTTAGAGGCAGTTTAATAAAATACCACTATTTTTTAAAAAACATTTAGTGGCGGTTTATTAAAACCCATTTCTTAAACAATTATTTTTTTCCACAAACCCAACAATTCTACTGTAACACCATGAGATTTTATGAAAAATATTCTTTTAATTTCATTAATTTATTGTGTTGTATGCTACACCAAGATTACCTTGCGCTATACGCAACACCGTATTAGCTTGCAGTATACGCAACACTATTCTTGGATCGTGTTACACACAATTTTGATAATAGTTATTCTATGAAACATTGAGTATATATATATATATATATATATATATTCAATGTATAAATGAAATATGGTTGGATTATGTTATACAAAACAACGAAGGATTCTTGCACAACACGCAACCCTGACTTGGCTTGCATTACACGCAATCGCGACCTTCCTCGATAGCGTGTGTTGTACGCAATACCGGGTTTTACTAAACAATGATATATTATTATAATATTATTATGAACTAGCCGTTATGAATAGTATTAACTAAAATTTTTAATCTTATAACATTATTATTCGTCTTGCACATTTTCTAAAACATGGTATAAGAACAAAATAAATTTTTCGGGTAAAATAAGTATTTTTCAACAAATGCAGTTTTGCCGCCTTTTGATGGCGCACCAACTTTAAATATAGTTTTTGATATGTTTATAAGTTCAATTTGACAAACTAAAATTCTTCTTTAGAATAATGAAATAAAAATTTACTTTGGATAAATTTTAATATCATTCTGGTAACTTTCATATTTTGATGAATAGTAAAAACACGCTATATTTTAATTAAAAACAACTATTTTCATCGCAATAATTTATATTGTTAAATTATAATATTTAATGGTTTTAAAGTATAAATAGAATATGTTTTTACCATTTAATATAATGTATGTAATTATCATTGATTCTACCTTGAATTCGTAGGATAAATCAATTTAATCTTTTGCAATGTTTTAAAGAAAATCCCATTTTCTTTCGACAATGGGATTAATTTTAATCTAATTTCTACAAATTTTTTGTATTGAATTTGAAAAAATGGATTTCATATTTGGAATCAGTGGATCCAAATTATGTTAATAAGCTACTTTTTATTTTTGGGAATTATGAATAGTAACTACGGTAATTGTTATTTACCATAGTTAAAGGTAAATCGGGTAATTAAGGGTAAATATAATATTATAAAATTATCCTAACACATGTCAAAATCCTATTGGATGACTGAAAGTCGACCCATATCACCTAAGGGTCGGATTAAATTCATTTAATGGACTTTTTTCCATGAAAATAATTTAATTATTATTAAAACCAATGAATGTGACAACATGTCACTTTCTTAAATCTTATAAGTATAATAATTATAATTTAGTGATAAAATTCATGAAACTTCGAACATGAATAGTCTCCAGAAAGATAATACAATTATATACATCATAAGAATTTATTTATAATTTTTATAGATTAAATAAATATCATTTATTATGACACAAAGATGATGCAGTAATTGTCTTATTAATGAAATATTGACATAATTGAGGTTATAAATACCCAAATAAATGTAATTTAAGACTTTTTATGAATTACAATAATTTTCTAGGTTAATATGACATGTTATTATTTATTTAATTAACTTTTTTCTAACTAATCATTCTGTTATGATTTTCACAAAAATTAATTACTAAATAGTGTCAAAATTGACATAAAATAGTTTTTAAAACAAATATTATATTATTAATTGTTATTTTATTCCTAAAAATCTAAGGTTCTACCAAATGACTTAGATAGGGTTATATATATTAATAATAAACAACTTGGGGTTCGTTTGGCTTTATATAGTAAGTTTATTAACCTTATAGTGTAAGAAGACAAGAAGACACGACAAAAGTAAAATTATCTAACTTAAAGTTAAATATAAATGATAAGATTAAAATAGGAACCTAAACTTGTATAAATTCTATTGGATGAGATTATTTAGACCCATCCCAACCTTAACCTAGAAATAATTCAATTTGGAACTATTTAAAACCGAACTTGACTTTATAATAAAATAATATTTTTAGTTATTCCAAAGGTGCCCCTCTCCTCCCTTATAAAAGGTCACCACCTCCCCCTCTTCCTCACACCACTTTTAGCCTTCAAGCTCGGCCAAACCCTGCCAATTTCCATTCTCCACTTCCCTAGAAACATCCTAGAGGTTCTGGTCTTCCTAAAAGGCCAATTTTAGTGCCCGAAAAGGAGATCTCAAAGACACGCTTCAAAGAAGAGGTAATGTCTGTTACCGATTCTTTCATCTTTATTTCTTCTTCCACTTATTCTTCTTAGGTTGTTTCATTATTAAGTAATAACATAAGTGTCAATTATATACTTATATGTTATTATAATTATTAAACAACCTTATTTAACCATCTATCCATCCTACGAAAAATGAAATCACCGCGCGTGCGTACGTACAGAATACCGTCTCCACGCCGTGGTGTAATCTATTTTCCACCACCACCTTACTTGGATGGGTATAATGGTGTAAATAATAACTATATATGATTATTGTAAAGTGATATTGATTCTGAAATAGTATACATACACTCCAATACAATTCCACGATCATGAGAATGATATCATCGCTCGTGCCTACGTACGGACTACCGTCTCCACGACGCGATGAGATTCATTCTCCACGTTAACCATTCATGAATGATTATAAAGTATATATAATAATTAATAATGAAAAATATGACATAATAATGATTCTTGATTTATGTGTATATATATGTATGTCATCTACTTAATTCCATTCAACTCAATAAGGAAAAGAAAAAAGCGTTCATGCGTACGTACGGTCTACCGTCTTCATGAACGGTGTATTTCTTTCCATTTACTGATCTATTATATATATATATATTATGAATATATATTATATATAAATCATGTTTTATATTCTGTAATTAAGTAATCATGATCTAAGTAATCATATGAATAATTACAAGTCAAAACACGGATGACAAATGAAACGATTTTACCCAAAACGTTCTTTAACATGGAATTTACAAAAGAACGAATAATATAAAGCCATAAGTGAACCATATATGATATCATAACAATGAGTATGATTCTGGAATAAGTCAATGACATTATTTAAATCATTATACATGAGGTTCGAACACATACGAAGCAAATCGGACCTATGGTAAGGGAAAATATCACAATCTCATTTTTATCCGAGATTGTTTATACTTTTCTATTTACTGGGGTGTATTTTATCATCCACGTCCATGTTCCCTCAATATTTAATATTGTTTCCATCCACCTAAAATTTTTTTAATCCAATTTTACAATTCGGTGAGTTTTTAGTAAAGGATATGAAAGGAATCTTTTGTCATTTTTCGTACGAGGTACTTTTTGTCTTTTCTGACAAAAGTACGAGAAGAATATTTTTTTAACTTATACGGCATGAATGGATTTTTAAAACATTATTTACAAGAAGCTTAATTTACATGTTTTGAAGTTTATTTTTAATCAACATATTTTAGTTTAAAATTGTATGACATGTTAAGAAAGGGAAAATGTTTTTGAAGTAGAAAGGATATTTTCCTCAAGAATGGAGTTCAAGTGTTTTATCAAAATTATTTTCCATCTAAGATAATAAAGGGTTCTGTTTCTATCCCTATTATTACATTGATTTTATTATATTGTGATGGAAATATTTTTATGAATTCCTTTATCTTATATGAATTGTTTTATGATGTCACGATGTTTAAGATTCCCATTTTTAATACATGGGTTATGCAATGATGTACGATTTTTGATTTTGTGGCACACATATGAATGGTATAATTATGAGATGGGTGGGACCTATATCTCCCCCCCAATGCATTGGGTAAAGATTTTATATCTCATGAGATAGACATGGCTGGAACGGTAGGTTATACCGGTTCAGTGAAACAGGACTGAAACGAGGAGTGAACTCGGTTCAGAAAGGGACTTTGTCCACTAAGATACTCTTGGAAATGAGTCTTGACTAATAAGAAATGATTCTCTATGATTATGTGTTTATGCCACAAAGTTTCATGTTTTAAGTTATAATTATTGGGTTTTCATTTCACTACTATGATTTTTCCCATGTTATGAAATTATGATCTCTTTTGCAGGTTAAGATTTATAAAAGATATGTTCTTACGAATATGATGTGATTGATATTTCTTTTGTTTACCCTTACTAAGAATTTGAACTCACCCTTTTATGTTTTCTTTTCCCCAGGATATAAAGAAATTATTTAGGTTTAAAAAAAAGAATATCTTTATGGGAGATGTTGAAGATCTTTCACCACGATTAGAAGATTATATTCCGAGTTTCCAAAGACACTAAACTATTACGATCCTTGTGTGTGTGTTTTTGTTATGTACTAAGTATTCGGAAAAAGTAATGTAATGTCCATGTACGTCAAGTTTCGGGTCTCTACAGTTGGTATCAGAGGAAAATTTTAGTCAACCTCTGGAAACTAGGATGAGAAAACGTTAGTGAGATCCCTAGAGATATTTCTAAGGAATGTCTAGGGATGTCCCTAAGGATAAGTATACATATAGGATATAGTCCTAGAACTATGGTAACGATATTAGATTAAACTAAAGATGTTAGATATTGAAGTTACCCCCCCTTTATTATGATTTTTTCCTCTCACACTATTCTTTTTAGGTTTTGTAAAATGGTTGGAAACAACATGATTCACGATAATGGAGGATATGATGGAAAATGGAATGATATTATTCATGAGCAACCAAATGAAATGGGATTTGCAAGTCCAAAAATCATTATTATGCCGAATCAGCAATCTCATAATATGATCAATAAAGTAAAATTTGTTAAGTTTCCGGACTCGACTAATAAGAGAAAGATGGATTTTCATGATGATCATAGAGGAAAGAAAGTTCAATTTCCCCTATGTAAATAATATGGGAAGAGGCATCAAGGAGAATGTTTCAAAGGAACTGGAAGATGCTTTGGGTGTGGAAAAGAAGGACACAAAGCCAGAAAGTGCAAAGGAAAAGGTTCAGTTAACACCAGGGATGAGGATAATGGTATTGCTACGACATCAACAATGGTTAAATGTTTTAAATGTGGAATGTTCGGGAATTATGAAAACCAATTCCCTAAGGGAAAGTCTCATGAAGAGAATCAGTATGGTCGTATGGGTAGTATTTATGTTGATGATGATGAAGAGACTACAAATGATATGTGAGATGAAAGAATTGTTGAAGCTCGGTCAATGGTTTAAGAATGTAGTGGAATGATTACATGTTTATCATTTGTAATATTGTATAAGTAATATCATGGTACTATGGAATAAAGAGACATCTAAGGATTGTTACACTGTAGTCTTTCCTTGAGTTTTGAAAGTTTATGATTAATGGTACCAGTATCAATGAAAGGTTATTCAGATATTTTTGGAATATAGATGATATGCACATAATTAAGGGATAAGGAGAAAATTAAATGTTTGATAGTATTCATGAGCTCATGACTGATATAAGGAGAAGGTTATATCATGGTTTGAGTATATAGAATTTTTGGATTTTGGTATGTGGAAAGAGTTAAATTTTGACTGCATTCATGTTTTCTCTAAGGTTCAATGGGTATTCATTCTTAAAGAGAATACATGATTAAGGTATTCACATGTTTGTAATTTGACCAACAAGATATATCTTATTATATATGGGGGATAAATGATGGAATTCACGTGATCATTTTCTTTATACTATGAGATTGGAACAAAGTATTTTAGATAAGCCTAAAGATTGGAATGGATTATGTTGGACATAAGTTAGTAAGGATAAAACTTTTTTGATATTTTTGATGGGATGTTATAGTAATATAGCTTTAGAAAAAGGACAACCTGCAGGACGGGCGATAGCCCATCGCGTCAGACATGGCTGTGGGAATCGAACCCACAACCGAAGTGTGACTGGCCTTTATCGCCTACCACTGGACTACAGGAAGTCCCTGTTTAGTAGAAATTAGTTTTATTATATTAAGCAGTATGATATATGAAGTATAAGTCCATTTTAGGAACCATATATTATTAATCTCACTATATATGGACTTATGTATTTTTTTGATAACTTTTATAGCCTTTTGTTTGAGACAGATGGAATGACCCATCATTCTATCACATGATCTGCTAACACATCACGAATGACAAATTCAACTTCATTTCTTTAAGAGATGAAGTGGAAATTATCCAAAGAACGACCAACGGTGAGACTATACCAAAATCACGAAAGTATTTATTCTAATTCCAATTTCATCAACTTTAGGGAAATGATCTTGAAAACAAAAAATGTTGTCCTAGTGCTCTTATATATGATGAATCAGATGGTACCTTAGATCATCACAAATTTCTGGCTTTGTGATTTCTGGCTTTTCCATAGCCATGTTCTCTACCACTCTCCATCAAAACATGATGGTTAGATTTCTCTTCCATATCCATATTTTCACCTATGTGGAAACCCAGTGATTAGTTTATTTGGGTAACCGTTACGTTTCATACTTTTGTTCTTAATGATTGGTTTTGGTATTCCTTTTTTATGATGTGGGTTTATATTAAAGAAACTTTCAAATAATAAACCATTTATTACCCCAACGAGTTTCGAGGGAGAAATTCATTTTAAGGGGGGTAGAATGTAACACCCTGAGATTTTATGAAAAATATTCTTTTAATTTCGTTAATGTCTTGTGTTGTATGGTACACCAAGATTACCTTGCGCTATACGCAACACCGTATTATCTTGCAGTATACGCAACACTATTCTTGGATCGTGTTACACACAATTTTGATAATAGTTATTCTACGCAACATTGAGTATATATATATATATATATTCAATGTATAAATGAAATATGGTTGGATTATGTTATACGAAACAATGAAGGATTCTTGTACAGCACGCAACCCTGACTTGGCTTGCATTACACGCAATCACGACCTTCCTCTATAGCGTGTGTTGTACGCAATACCGGGTTTTACTAAACAACGATATATTATTATAATATTATTATGAACTAGCCATTATGAATAGTATTAACTAAGTTTTTAATCTTATAAAATTATTATTCATCTTTCACATTTTCTAAAACATGGTATAAGAACAAAATAAATTTTTCGGGTAAAATAAGTATTTTTCAACAAATGCAGTTTTGCCTCCTTTTGATGGCGCACCCACTTTAAATATAGTTTTTGACATGTTTATATGTTAAATTTGACAAAATAAAATTCTTCTTTGGAATCATGAAATAAAAATTTACTTTGGATAATTTTTCATATCATTATGGTAACTTTCATATTTTGATGAATCGTAAAAACACGCTATATTTTAATTAAAAACAACTCTTTTCATCGCAATAATTTATATGGTTAAATTATAATATTGAATGGTTTTAAAGTATAAATAGAATATATTTTTACCATTTAATATAATTTATGTCATTAGCATTGATTCTACCTTGAATTCGTAGGATAAATCAATTTAATCTTTTGCAATGTTTTAAAGAAAAAACCCGTTTTCTTTCGACAACAGGATTAATTTTAATCTAATTTCTGAAACTTTTGTGTATTGAATTTGGAAAAATGGATTTCATATTTGGAATCAGTGGATCCAAATTATGTTAATAATCTACTTTTTATTTTTGGGAATTATGAATAGTAACTACGGTAATTTTTATTTACCATAGTTAAAGGTAAATCGGGTAATTAAGGGTAAATATAATATTATAAAATTACCCTAACACATGTCAAAATTTTATTGGATGACTGAAAGTCGACCCATATCACCTAAGGGTCGTATTAGATTCATTTAATGGACTTTTGTCCATGAAAATAATTTAATTATTATTAAAACCAAAGAATGTGACAACATGCCACTTTCTTAAATATTATAAGTATAATAATTTTAATTTAGTAATAATCTTCATGAAACTTATAACATGAATAGTCTCCAGAAATCTAATACAATTATCTACATCATAGGAATTTATTTATAATTTTTAGGGATTAAATAATTATAATTTATTATGACACAAAGATGATGCAGTAATTGTCTTATTAATGAAATATTGACATAATTGATGTTATAAATACCCAAATAAATGTAATTTAAGACTTTTTATGAATTAAACTAATTTTATAGGTTAATATGACATGTTAGTATTGATTTAAGTAACTTTTTTAGAACTAATAATTCTATTATGAGTTTCACAAAAATTAATTACAAAATAGTGTCTAAATTGACATAAAATAGTTTTTAAAACAAATATTATATTATTAATTTTTATTTTATTCCTAAAAATCTAAGGTTCTTCCAAATGACTTAGATAAGGTTATATATATTCATAATAAACAACTTGTTGTTTTTTGGCTTGATATAGTAAGTTTATTAACCTTATAGTGTAAGAAAACAGGAAGACACGACGAAAGTAAAATTGACTAACTTAAAGTTAAATATAAAAGATAAGGTTAAAATAGGAACCTAAAGTTGTCTAAATTATATTTTATGAGAGGATTTATACCCATACCCACCTTATCATCGAAATAAATAAATTTTGAGCTATTTAAAACCGAACTAGACTTTATAATAAAATAATATTTTTAGTTATTCCAAAGGTGCCCCTCTCCTCCCTTATAAAAGAGCACCTCCTCCCCCTCTTCCTCACACCACTTTGAGCCTTCATGCTTGGCCAAACCCTACCAATTTCCATTCTACACTTCTCTAGAAACATCATATAGGTTCTGGTCTTCCTCAAAGACCAATTTTAGTGCCCTAAAAAGAGATCTCGAAGAGGCGCTTCAAAGAAGAGGTAATGTCCGTTACTGATTCTTTCATCTTTATTTCTTCTTCAACCTATTCTTCTTAAGTTGTTTCATTATGAAGTAATAACATCAGTATAACTTATATAATAATGTGTTATTATAATTATGAAACAACCTTATTTCACCATCTATCCATCCTACAGGAAACGAAATCACCGCACGTGCGTACGTACGGAATACCGTCTCCACGTCGTGGTGTAATCTATTTTCCACCACCACCTTACTTGGATGGGTATAATGGTGTACATAATAACTATATATGATTCTTGTAAAGTGATATTGATTCTGAAATAGTATACATACACTCCAATACAATTCCATGATCATGAGAACGATATCATCGCTCGTGCGTACGTACGGACTACCGTCTCGACGACGCGATTAGATTCATTCTCCACGTTAACCATTCATGAATGATTATAAAATATATATAATAATTAATAATGAAATATATGACATAATAATGATTCTGTATTTATGTGTATATATAGGTATGTCATCTACTTAATTCCATTCAACTCAATAAGGAAAAGAAAACAACATTCATGCGTACGTACGGTCTACCGTCTCCATGAACGGTGTATTTATTTCCATTTACTGATCTATTATATATATATATTATGAATATATATTATATATAAATCATGTTTTATATTTTGGAATTAAGTAATCATGATCTAAGTAATCATATGAATAATTACAAGTGAAAACACGGACGACAAATGAAACGATTTTACCCAAAACGTTCTTTAACATGGAATTTACAAAAGAACAAGTAATATAAAGCTATAATTGAACCATATATGATATCATAACAATGAGTATGATTCTAGAATAAGTAAATGACATTATTTAAATCATTATACAGGAGGTTCGGACACATACGAAGCAAATCAGACCTAATGTAAGGGAAAATATCACAATCTCATTTTTATCCGAGATTGTTTATACTTTGCTATTTACTGGGGTGTATTTTATCTTCCACGTCTATGTTCCCTCAATATGTAATATTGTTTCCATCCACCTAAAATTTTTTAAATACAATTTTACCCTTAGGTGAGTTTTTAGTAAAAGATATGAAAGGAATCTTTTGTCGTTTTTCGTACGAGGTACTTTTTGTCTTTTCCGACAAAAGTACGAGTAGAATATTTTTTTTAACTTATACGACATGAATGGATTTTTAAAACATTATTTCCAAGAATATTCTTTTATAAGTTATGAATTTTATTTTTAATCAACTTCTTTTAGTTTAAAATTGTATGACATGTTAAGAAAGGGAAAATGTTTTTGAAGTATAAAGGATATTTTCCTCAAGAATGGAGTTCAAGTGTTTTATCAAAATTATTTTCCATCTAAGATAATAAAGGGTTATGTTTCTATCCCTATTATGACATTGATTTTATTATGTTGTGATGGAATTATTTTTATGAATTCCTTTATCTTATATGAATTGTTTTATGATGTCACGATGTTTAAGATTCCCATTTGTATTACATGGGTTATGCAATGATGTATGATTTATGATTTTGTGGCACACATAAGAATGGTATAATTATTATATGGGTGGGAACTATATCTCCCTCTAATGCATTGGGTAAAGATTTTATATCTCATGATATAGACATGGCTGGAATGGTAGGTTATACCGGTTCAGTGAAACAGGACTGAAACGAGGAGTGAACTCGGTTCTGAAAGGGAATTTGTCCACTAAGATAGTCTTGGAAATGAGTCTTGACTAATAAGAAATGATTATCTATGATTATGTGTGTATGCCACAAAGTTTCATGTTTTATGTTATGATTATTGGGTTTCCATTTAACTACTATGATTTATCCCATGTTATGAAATTATGATATCTTTTGCAGGTTAATATTTCCAAAAGATATGTTCTTATGAATATGATGTGATTGATATTTCTTTTGTTTACCCTTAATAAGAATTTGAGCTCACCCTTTTATGTTTTATTTTCCCCAGGACATAAACAAAGGATTTTGGTTTTTAAAAAAGAAGATCTTTATGGGAGATGTTGAAGATCTTTCACCACGATTAGAAGATTATATTCCGAGTTTCTAAAGACACTAAACTATTACGATCCTTGTGTGTGTGTTTTTGTTATGTACTAATTATTCCGCAAAAGTAATGTAATGTCCATGTACGTCAAGTTTCGGGTCTCTACATCTCCCCCAACCCCTCCCGTACCCTGACCCTCAAGACCCCCGACCCCCCGACCCTCGACCCCTACGACCCACAACCACCAAAGCCCTACCCTTGTCATGCCTCGCCATTAGTCCCAAGCCTCTTCACCTCTCACCATGCCTCATCGATGGTCCCGAGCCTCTGTACCCCTAATTGCGCCTCACTGCCAGTCTTGAGCCTCGCTGCACCTCACCGCGGGTCCCTACCCTTTCCCCCACCACCGACCCACACCAGCCCTCACCCCTTACCGCTTTTACCAAGACCCTTCCCCTATCTAGAATCATTAGTGTTTGTCTTATGAATTTAGTGTTCCAAAACCTATATATTATTTGTAATGATATTTATATTCTTGACTACTATATTACTATAATTTATTTTAAACAATTTTACAAAATATCATTTCTATCATGCTATTGTAGTGTTACAATAATGTAGAGTGAGAAGGTTCATTATGTTTTCCTTTGGAGCATATTTTTATATGAATAAATTATAATAATATATTGTTTTGATATTAAAAATATCTAGTCATTGAATAAATGGAATGTTTACTGTTTTGATATGAAGCATGTTTATTTTTATAATGTAGAGAATGTTTAGTGTGAATATATAGAAAACTGTGGGTTTCTATGTCATTAACATATTTCATTGTGATTACTTTAGGTTTTATTTATTTCTAATTTAACATGTATTACATTGATTCTGTTATGAATATCATGTGAAAAAATTTGGAATTATCTTATAGGATTTAGTTTGAAACTTGTCTACTAGATACACAAAGAGGTATATCTATCTGTATATCAAGTTCCTCCCTATAAAAAGGAATGACCTTCTATAGTGGAAGGATTGCATATATGTATATCTTTATTGATATATATTTTTTATATAGAAATATTTTCTCTCATATGTGATTATGAGGCTTCATAAGTAAGGATGATAAACATATAGTTCCTTCCTATGAAGAGATGAGGTCGACTACATAAAAATTATATTCAAAAAAATTCATCACATTTTAAGATGTAGTCTCCTAGATTGGTTGATTATAGAAACACACATATAGAGATAATGATATGTATATATATATTTACACCTCTTCCTATAGAAGATGGGTTTGGACATAAATCCTTGATGGAAAGGTCCATCATGGTAGAAAAGTACACTATATGGATTCTGAGAACATATAAAGAAGGTTTGGATGATGTTGATGAAATTTTTTACTATCCTAATAAAGTATATTATTTTTTATCTGTAGATTATTAGTATTATTATGTTATTCAGTTTGTATAAATCACTATCTGAGAAGAATAAGTGGTTGGATGAGTAATCTGTACTCTTATGGGTTTTGTGGTTCTATTTATTTAAATGTTTATTAGAGGAGAGAAATTGGTATTAACTTAAAATTATACTCAATAAGAATATATTTAATTATTCATTCAACATTGATCATCCTAAATTATGATAGTTTACCTTTTTATTAGTTTAATATATTTTTTAAATAGTTTCAATTTCTTTAAGTAGCGACTGAGAAATGGACATAGTCAAACATATTTATTTCACTTTTTATAAAAAAAACATTATGTTGGTGGTACCTAGTACCTCATTATAGTTAAAAAATTATTTGATTTACTTTGATTTCATGAACACATGTCATCATCTTTAGAGTTGTTCATTTATTAGTTGAATGCCTCATTAGCATGTCCCATGAAGTCATGATCGTCTTCAACATAATTTTCAATGTTGGAACCATTCTAGTCCTTTAATAAATTATTGACATTGGATTGTGATATTTTTTTTCTATGATTTATTAGAATAATTGTTTTATTAAAAATGGATTTCAACATGTATTTTTTTCTCTTGGGTTTCATAATGGTTTGTAAATGAAAAATGTAACTCTTTTACACATCATTTCCCACACAAATAGACTTTATAGATTCCAATTATCCTTTTAAAAATGCTACATTATTTTCCATATGTATTTATATATTAAAAAAATATTTAACATAATCATTTTTTTTCAACTAGTATATATTAATCTCTTATCCTAATTAGTAATAGTTATGTTTTTTTATTTTTTAATAATGTGTCAGAATATTGTGATATATATGTATAAAAGATGGATCACATTACTGAGGAACACACCTCAGTATGCTAAGGTTTTGGAGAAGTTTTTAGATTTTAAAATTTCCAATTGTTCCGTTTATGGTAGAATAATATGTCGATGTCCTAAATATAAATTTATAAGATGGTTTAAGAGAGATGAATTTTATGAACACTTGATATTGAACCAATTCCCTGTTCAATATTTGTGTTGGATTTGGAATGGAGTATCAAACATTTCATAAAGGGTTAAGCACTGATTCCAATCCATATAATGAGTTCCCAAATTCATAAAAAATAGAAAATGAAATGAAAAAACTTATAAATGTTGCATTTGACATTGTAGGAAACCAACATCAACATCCAAACATATTAGAACAACCAGTTGAGGGTGCTACAAATAGCAATGGGACAAGTGATGTTTTTGAGACTATAGGACAACCCAATAAAGAATTTAACATATCATTTCTCTTTATTCTATGTTTAATAATATAAGAGAAAACTTCACTAAGTAGATGGATGTTTCATGGATTAGTGGATCATGGAAATCAAGAGTTGTATAGTGGATGTTTGAAATATTTGAAACATTATTTTCTTTTGAAGTTGTACCATATCAAATGCATATATGGAATTTAAAATAAGGTTATGTCCATTATATTGGAATTGTTTCATGATGAATTTACTAAATCAAAGATCCCTGAGTCTTTTTATGATATGAAAAAAGTTGTTAACAATCTTGGTCTGAATTATACAAAAATTCATCTGTGTCCTAAAGATTGTATGCTTTATTAGGGTGAGGATTCAACCAGATAGGATTGAAAAGAAAGTTCTTATTCTAAATAGAAGTTTATGGGAGATGTTGGAAGTCTGAATATATATAATACCATGAAGAAGAAGAATATAAACCCATCAGAGGAGGGTTTTCATTACGTTCCTTTATAACCTTGATTGCAAATATTATTCATGTCATCGAAAACCAACAAACACATGAACTACAATTATGTAGATATTAAAAATTATGGATTAATGCGATATTGTTGAAATTAACAATCATGGAGGACATTTTATTCATTACATCCATAAATCTCATCTGACCCTAGAAATGTTCTATTGGTATTGTCTCGTGATGGATTCAACCCATTTGGGACTTTCAGTACCAGTTATAACATTTTTCTAGTTGTTTTGATCCCTTACTATATACCTCTGTGGATGAGTATGAAACAAAAACTTTTATCATTTTGATGATTATTCTAAGAAAAAATTCATAGAAATTATATTAATGTATACTTTCAGTCTTTAATGAAAAAATTATTGGAGAAATGGAGCAACGATGTTGAGACATATGATGTATCTTCTACAAAAATGTTCAAAATTCAATCTACTCTAAT
Source organism: Viscum album (assembly GCA_963277665.1). Classification (NCBI taxonomy): domain Eukaryota; kingdom Viridiplantae; phylum Streptophyta; class Magnoliopsida; order Santalales; family Viscaceae; genus Viscum; species Viscum album. The sequence continues at coordinate 1,927,061,935 of OY728150.1, read as the reverse complement.
GTGGATCATTAGAGACTTCCCTATAATTGAGAGTTTATCTGGTTGTAACACTTATAAGGGTTTTTATTGTTCTATTCGTAACATACATTTTGATCCCAAATGGATACCTCATAGTATAAAATGGCGCTTCTTGTGTCATCGAATATTTCTCGATTCTTCTCAAATATTTTGGATGAACAAATCAAAATTCAATGGTTTCATTGATCGTAGACCACCTCCAAAGTTGTTAACATGTTCTAATATATTGGAAAAACTTGGAAATTTTTGAAAATGAATTGGGGAAACATGCATCATTTTAATGATAGTGTGAAATGATTTTGAAGTGTATTTTCAATTGAAATCGGAACACAACAATGGAAGAAAAAACTATATTCTTCAAACCTCAATATTGGGAATTTAATTTGATGCAGTATAATCTTGATGTGATGCATATTGAGAAGAATATTTGTGAAAATTTGATCTTCACATTTCATAATGATCATGGAATGTCAAAGAATCATCCCAATGATCATAAATACTTAAAAACAATGATCATAATGTTTGATATCCATCCATATGAGAATGAAAGGTATGTTCCAACAAATTTTTCAATGAAAAATAGTGATAAATAAAAATTCATTCAAATTTTAAAACTTGTGAAGGTTTAAAATTGGTATTCAAGTAACATATAAAGTTGTGTTGACGTAAATCATCATCGGTTACATGGATTGAAAATCCATGATTCACATATTTTTTTTACAATAGTTACTTCCTATATCATTGAGTACATTATTACCTGAAAAGGTTACAACAATTTTACTCCAATTATGAACATTTTTTTAGAAAACTATGTGAGAATAATCCACATCCATTTTATCTTGAAAAACATTAGGATATATTTTTATTGACACTTTGTGAAATGGATATGATCTTTCCTCCGCCTTTTTTACTGTCATGATGCGTTTAACTGTGCATTTGGTTGAGGAATCTAAATTAGAAGGCCACGTACATTATCCATGGATGTATCTAATTGATAAGTACTTTCTTTATATTTTTTTTTCATTTCTATAAACAATTATTGACACATCATTAAATACATAATTATGTTTTTTTATTTTATTTCATAGATATATTGGGCATTTGAAATCATAAGTGGAAAATAAAGATCAACCAGAAGGCTCTACTTCTGAAGGCTATTTGGTAGAGGAGTGTCTTACCTTTTGTTCTTGATACTTGGATGATATTGAGAAAATATTAAATCATGTTGGATGTGCAGAAGACGTGTCTATTTAATCTGAAATACATGTGAAATAAATAATTTTTCATACTATCGGCTGATCAGTTGGTAGGAGCTCAAATGTTACACTAACAGAAATAGATTTACTAAAAGCACATAAATATGTTCTACTGCATAATAAAATTTCAGATCCATTTATTGAAGATTTTAGGATACAAAAAAATAGAATAATGAGGGGATGAACCTGAAATGAGAAATATATAAAAAATATATTAATAAATATCTTGTAGAATGGTTTGCATGATGTGAAAGTTCGTAAATATTAAAATCAATATAGATATTAGTTTGATACATATATTTTTTAAATCAAATAATGTATATTAATTTTTTCAGATCATGAATATTTATACTTGAGCAGAATTGATAGAAGATTTGATGTTTCTTGCTCAAGGAACTTTAAAAAAGCAAAAAAGTTCGACACTTACAACGTGAATGGATTTATATTCCATTCAGTTAATCAGGAAGAGGGTTTAAAAACACAGAATAGTGGCATATTTATGTTTTCTAAAGTGAAATAAAATGGAAAGTTGACTGATATTATCAAATTAAAATACCACATATATTTTCCTCTAACTTTATTCAAATTAAATTTAGTGAATACTATTAGGGGTCTTAAAAGATATTCATTGTAATTTACTTATATGGACATCTCTTAATTGTTGAATGTTGGTGACCATGAACTAAAAGATATATATATCTTATTTTCTTAAGATAAAATGGTATATTATATGAAAGACTTCTTGGATTAAGGGTGGAGTGTAGTTTATCATGTAAAAAAGAGACTTTTATGATATGAGTGATGAAGTGGAATATTTGACCTCTGATATTGGATCCCATAAAAAGTAAGAAGTAGGCTAATTTTATATCATGATATTAAAAATATTAACCTTGAAAGAGTAGATTATTTAGATGATGTAATGTTGGTGTTGGGACCACTTTGTGTATAAGTTGTATTTGTTGTCAACAGTTGTCAATAAAGATCAAAATGAAGGAGATGGAAAAGAACTCCAAAGTAATGGAGGAATAAAAATCTGACAATTGATGCACTGATCTTAATGTTCAAAGAACCTATGTCAATGGTGAAAAATTGTTTAAAACAATGATGAATGTTGAAGTATCATCCATCTTTGGATGACTGAAGAATAAATAGTGGAAGGTGAAGTAATAAGTGTGATCATACAAACTAATAGAATTGTGTGTTTTGCATGAAGAGGTTAAGAAGAGTAGAATGTGCATTCAGTTTGGTTGAGAACACATTAGGCATGCACTCTTGTTCATAAATTAAGAACACCCAAACCAAGTGAAAAATAACTTGATAGAAGTGTCCATGCATGGAATTGATATTCTAACTGTCCATGCACGATATTGGAAAGAAAGATGTTGCTGGAAGATAGGGATGTTATAATAATTTCCTCACTAAATCTAATGATGATTTTTTTGTATGTATTTTACAAAGATCATAAGTTGGTCAGAGAACTTATTATGGAAGCTTTATGAAGGAAAGTGTGATAAAAGATGCAGCCAATCATCATGGTTGGTCATGCATTCGAAGGTTTACTGTGTTCTTTGTGATTATGATGAGCTTCGCGAATGGAAGAGGTGAAGAGCTTTGTAAGCGAGAATTAAAGAGGTGAAGATAATTTTTAGTGGAGCATCAGGGAGGTGTAAATGATTTGATGGAACACTTCACAAATATGATGAGATTTGAGAATCTAGAAAATAACCATGGTACTTTATGAAACAAAGTGAATTTTGGAGGAAATTTCAAATCTTTGAGATTTGGTGGTGACATGGTGCTGATGTGGATGGAAGGTTTTGGAGTTGTTGGGAAACACCTAGAAATTGAACCCTACCCCCTCGAGAAAGGAATAGATACTTAATGATAATTTTGGATATGTTTAATTATGAAGAAGCTTCACAAAGTATATTGTTCTGCAAAGGAAACATGCTTCATGATGACAGGTTGTTCTGAAAAGTCTCAGTGAGATTTGTGAAGTTGTGATATCTACAAAGAAGTTTTATTTGAGGTGGTTGTGTTTTCCTCAAGGGATATAATCCATGTGAAGGAAGAATTCCCTACAAAGACAATTCTCCTTGAAAAATTTATGAGCTCTACGAAGGAAGAGAGTTCTGCAAAGGTGTATGCTCTGTGAAGTACAGAGCATTGCAAAGTAGTGATCTCTGTGAAGAAGTGAGATCTGCAAAGTAGTGTACTTTTTGATGGAGCTGTGTGAAAAATATCTATGAAGGAGCTTTGAAAACAACATTTTGAATACCTGGATTAGGTGAACTAGTGCTTGGGAAGACACCACTACACTATTCAACATCAATGTGTATCCAAGTGTGCCCACTTATAGACTAATTATTATTTAGGGTATAATAAATGTGATAATACTAAGCTAACATAGACTTCATTAATTGGATAATTATAGAGGGAGTTTGTGATTCTATAAAAAAAGAATATAAATGATCTCAGTATAGTTGGTGTATCACTAAAGAAAAAAGTGAGAAGAAGAATGGGTTTCAGTGCAGCTAGTTTTTCACTGAAGAATAAGGATAAGAAGAGTGTGAAACTTTCAAGTTTTTTGTAGAGAAAGAAGTGGTTGTTTACTTTAATGATTCTAGGTAAGAAACAAGTTAATAGAGAAATATCAAAGTAGTACTGTAACATCCAATAGGTATCAATAGGTGGAAGACTCTATTGGTGTTGAAAACCCTTATCAATAGGGAGAAGATTATTTTTAGAGGTAGTATAATGAACCAAAAAGGTACTATATGTTGTATTAGGTCATCACCAGTTCAAGAAGAAGGATTATTTCCCTTCTCCCTTTGAGTGTAGGGACTCACACTGGGAAGATATTATCTCTTTCCCTCTTCCATGTATAGGGATCCACACTGACTAGAGGACAATTTTCCTAGTCAGCCACTATAAAAGCATATCACCTTATAGTGGAGAATCCATGTACTGGTCATCACCATACATGGAGAGGACTTATCTAATCTTATCGAGTAGTGAACCCTATAAAAATATCATGTGCATATTTTTAATACTTTCTATTATTTCATGCGATAGGTAAAGAGAATAAGAGAATCAAGATCCTAACATTTCAGGAGGTATAGGAAAAAAAATTGGAATTGGTTTAAAAATTCCCCATAACTGACTCAACCCCCCTCTCAATGTTAGGCATATCCCAAACTGTTCCTCTAAGATGGAGCGGGAAACCTACATGATTATAGGAGAAAATGATTATATTTGTAGTTATCCATTAATTTATCATCCACTCATTTCCATTGTGTAGTCATTAATTATAACGGTTAGGTATATTTTGTTTTTCAGTACTGTACATATGTTTTTATTTATATTTTTTTCTCTATGAATTTTTTGAAATATATGTTCTAAAATTAATTTTATTTGATTAAATGACAGGAATTCCAAGGAAGAAGCGTTATACTCCAATTGCAGGGTCAAATACTTTTTCTAGATTTCGGTTGACTCTGATAATATTTTCATTAGTTTAGATATTTATTATACAATGTTATATATTTAATATATTAAATTTTGGATTTATCTTGTTTAATGCAGCCATAGATTTTAGGCCACCAAGCATTCTGAAAAAAAGTGTAGTTTATTGTTCATAAAAAATCTGATGGGAGTATTGTTAATGATCCTACCAAAAAAGTTGGGGCATGAATTCATTTTTCATTATAAAAACTTACTAGCAGCATTCAATATTTTAATATATATTTTACCTAATATGGATGATATATTATTTATAAGTAAAAATTAAAGAACTATGAGATGTCAATCCCATAAAATCCTACTCAGTCTTCTAGGATAACCCAATTAGTAATGTCCTTGGGAAGGTGCATCTTGGTCAAGTGTGTGGGATGGGATTAGAACCATTATCATATGAGGTCTTTGGTAGGAAAACAGGGATTGAAAGTGATGTCTGGTGGTGATAAGGTAAATCACACAACTTCAAAATCATTTAATTCAAATTTTTTTTATTGATTTTAAGTTTAAATATAAATATAAAACATACTTTATTTTTCAATATAATTGTCTTATAGGTGATGATAATAGGAAGTAGATATGGAGATGAAGAGGGTGACTAGAAGAGTTCATCATTGGGAAATGATTATTAGAGAGGGTTTTTTTATGTATCGGTACGTCCAATGTGGGTAATTTTTATCATTTTCTTATATTTTAGATGGAATTGGGACAATGAGTTCCCTATGTTTGTATTTTATAACCATGTATCTATATATTTTTCTTCAACTGGATATGGAGATAGAAATTTATTTATGATCAAATTTGATTCTTAGTATCTTGACTTTCTTTTACATATAGGTTGATCTGACTATTATATTCTACTATTTCCCACTAGTTTTTTCATGGTGCCTTACTAAGTATGTTTATAGTCACACCATCATGGTATTTTCATGCATGATTTTTTCCTTTCATATAAAACTAGTATATTGTGTCCTTAGTGGACCGAATATCTAGGGAATGTAGAAGTTAGTAGAGGCATTGGCCATTTTTTGTGGTCAGACATAGGGATCTTCAGTTGGTAACACATATTATTTTCTCTTTTAGTTGTTTTTATATTGGGACCTACTTTCCTTATTCTTGGTTAGGCTTGTATTTTACACCTTTCCTTTCTTGTACAATTATCTATCTCATTCTGATGTATTTCATAAAGGTTACTACAAGACTTTTTTTACACCAAGAGGTTTTATTTTATTATACGTATGCATTATTTCATGGAGTTGAGTGTGCGTGTTTCTGTGTTTGTGTTCTTATAAAATAGGAAAAATCATCTCACTTTAATGATATTCGTACTTTGTGATTGTCGCCATCCCTTCAACTATTAGGGGTGAACATGTGGTGTCATTCTTAGCTTAATGGTGCCACAAGTTGGGACCCTATAGGCCATGTCATGACACAAAACCCCGTGGTTTTCTCCAAGACCATAATCTCTATCTAACCTCATCCATTATTGGAAATTCTATAAGCTTTTACAAATCTCACATAACGACCCAGTCCTACTAGCCAAGGATCATTCTATGTTATCTCTCACCAAAATATGGTCCTATATTACTTATCTATACAATTATATCTCAATCCTATAACATATAGGACAACCAGTATCTTTCAGTCCCAATGTTTTATTAGTATCATCTTGTTTTCACCTTCTTGGTTAGATCTCTGTCTTGATGTGTTGGGTGATCTCTCTTTTGGGATACATTTGTGATCTATTTGTGCATGGACCCTGGTTTTTGATCTCTATCTTTTTGGTCTTGGATAGGCCTTGGGGATGTAATTGGTTAACTCAGACTACGTGGATTCTTGTCAGACTAGGCACATATATACATATATGCTATTGTTTTGGGATCTCATCAATGGGTGGGATTAGTGTTGGAAGTACAATGATTTCATAAATTATTTACCTGTTGTATAAAACCAAGTTAGTTTTATTCCTAACTTGTATATGTTCTGATCATTTATGAATATTTTGGATGATTTCTCTTTTGGATAATCATTGCTTATTATTTTTGAATCATTAATGACCCATTTAATGAAAATAGTATTCATGATCGATGGTTTTATATTGAGAATTATTTTTTTATTATTAAATTTATGTATCTTTTTTGTAATTTTTTGTGGATTTAGTTTTAACATGAGAATCCTCATTTAAATAGACGTGTGATGATTCATTATAGCTAGTTTTAAATGTATTTAATTTATTTTTCATTGGAAATGTGTTGTGTAATAGTTTAAAGAATCAACGTACATTCACTGAGAAACATATATAGAAATGTTTTGATTCTTTCAATGTGTTGAGAAATGTATTGATTCTATCAATGTATTGATAAATGTATTATATATTCATTCAATGTGTCAATTATTCAATATATTTATGTATTATTGATTCTTTTAATGTGTTGTGTCTTGTTTGATTCTTTTAATGTATTGAGAAATGTATTATTTATTTCAATGTGTTGTTTTCCTTGGTCAATGTGTTGTTTATTTATGTTTTAGTGATAATCAATGTAAGTTTATTCTTTAGATTTGAAATGTGCTTTTTCAATTTATGTTGAATATACATTTTATGATCTGGTAAAATATTTAGGGTTACTATTGTGTTGTTCTAGCAGCGGGTTCTGGGGATATAGAACCTGCAACATGTTTTTATCATAATTCGTGATTTATTGGTTGTTTAAACCACCTCTTGATATAATTTTTTGCAGTGGTTTAAACCATCACTATATTAAGGCATTTTTTAGTGTGGCAGGTAAACCACTACTAAATTTTATTTTTTTACTTAGCCTTAGTTTTATCAATTTTAGTGGCAGTTTTGTTCTATAAAAATTTCATACTGTAGAGGAGGTTAAAAGCTAAAAATAGATCATGGTTACTTTTTAAGAAAAAACCACCACTAAAACTAAAAAAACCTCCAAGAAATACACATTCTACGCCAATTTCCAGAAACCACCTCTAGATAAAAAACTGCCACTAAATGATCATTTTTTCATAGTGTAGGCTCCCTAATGTGAAAAAGGAATACTATAATTGGGCCCAATAATAGATATATGGTTGTCAATACATATCCTATGATGATAGGAATCCAACTTTACATATTTCTTGAATGGAGGTGTTGTGGGAGACTAAAACCAATGACAATGGTACTCTCAGGTGAGGTCCATGATAATACACAATTTTATGTCTTGTAAGGGATAAAAACTATACAATTTAACATTATATATCAATGAATCATGGTTTCACTTTTTTGATCTTGCATCCATGACCATGATAACCATGTTGTAAACTAATATGTTTCAATTATGCATGGAATACTTTTCCAAAAAAATCCAAATCTCATGTGAGATATGCTCACTATTAGAAATAAGGAATGGAAAAGGTTACCCTCACCACATAGAGTTAATTAAGGACTTAATAGAGAAAATTTAATGATATGGTTTCTAGGTCATTATTTAAGATCTATCCATCCCTAAATATCAAATTGGAATGAGAATCAAGTCATATAATGTTCTGGAAATCCACAAAGTGTAATGTCATGTAGTATAAATGCCATCTATATAGTTTAACATCATGCAGTAAGGAAAAAGGTGAATTAATGTGAAAGAAGATGAATATCATATCCAGGATGAATAATAGATGTATGAGCATCACTACATATCCTATGATGGAAGGAATCAAGCCACAAATAGTTCTATAAAAACCTTTCTGTTTAGATTCATACAACAAAGAAAATATCAAATGCAATTTAACATCCTGCAGTAAAGATGAGGGTCACCCGATGTGGAATAGAAGGATTGAACATTTTCATAGAGTATAACGTCATGTGATTGGGTAAACTGTATTACAGATGGACCCAATGGGTGACAATACATCTCCTATTATAGCAGTAATCAATCCATGCATAGTTCTTGGATAGGGAATTCCTATTGTGGATCTGACTCACACAATGTAATGGGGGTACTTAATTTATCTTTTTTCATAGATCTATCTCATGTGTGGTGAATAGTTGGGTAGTTGATGATTCTTGTGTAGTTTAATTTCTTTTATTTAGAATGTTTACCATGTAGTTTAATGTCATGTGTTGGGGACATGTTCCATACAATCTAATATCATGTGATCAGGACAAGTTTCCAACAATTTAATGTCATGTGATAAGGTTGTGTTCTCTAAAATTTAACATCATGCGGTCATGAATAGTTTTTATAGTATAGCATCATGAGACTAGGAAACGTTTATGCATTTTAATTTCATGTGACTAGGATTAATTTTTTATAGTTTAATTTCATGCAACCGGGATGAGTTTTCATAGGTTAACATCATATAACCAGGACGAGTTTGTGAAGTTTAACATCATGTGACATGTATGAAAATGATGCTTGATGGAAGACATAAAATGTATTTCATAAAAAAAAATCTCATTGGGGGGGGGGGTGTGATGCATTCCCCATAAATTATGGTCAATGAGTAAGACCTGTTGTGATATTCTTTATATATGATATAAGGCCCTTCCCATTTGGGTTCCAACTATAGAGGCTTCATTCTTATTATCATTTGGTCTTTAAAAGCCAATACCAATTCTCCTTGACTGAATGAGGATATTTGAACCTTATTATTTAAGGATCATTCCATCTGATTTTGATTAAATTCAAGGTTTTGTAGTTTACAAAACCTTTTCTCATTGTGCCTCTCCAATTTATCCAACCACTTTTGTGATTTCTGTTCCTAAAATAGTTCTTGCAAATAGCTATTTGGGGATAGGGAAATTGGAATTCTATGTGAAACATTTACTTAGTTCCATACACCAATGATTATAGAGTTTCTAAAATAGTGGAATGTGTTGTGGTATGGTAGGAAAATAAATCATGGAGGAGCATTTATGGCCATGACATCTTTCCCTTATTCACCATCTTTTGTAGTATGTTTGATAGAGTCTTATTTAAGGATTCTATTTTTCAATTTTACACTTCATGAATGTGGGATGCATGGTTTGAATTGATGTTGTACTCATGGTACAATTTTTTCAACTATGTATAAAAAAGTTGTTTTCGTTTTCTTTCAGTATTGTGTGAGGGAATCAAAACCTGCTGATGATATTTTACTTCCTGAATTTGATGATATTCATCATCCCGAATTCCTTGAGGGTTATAACCTCAGCCCATTTAGAAAATAATTCGGTAGAAGTAAGTATATACTTAACTTCTTCGTTTTTTCTAGGGGATATGTCCCAATGACATTCATTCCCCATGGAAAAACATCAAGGAATTTTTTGTTATGTGTAACAATTTTAGGGGTTGATGGATGATGTTTTCTTGAATTTCTAATGCATTGAATTTCATGGTATATTCAAGATAGTCATATATCATTATTTTCTAGGAGTAACATGGATTCTTGATTTGGTGGGAGAACCTGATCCAAGACTAATGAGCAATGCACTAGCCTGCATTTACTTCTTCCATTATAGATGGAATATCTATTTGTTCTATGAAACCATGAAGGATTCATAAAAGCCTCAATTATAGAAGGTTTTTTTCTTATTTGGACCATCCTGAATTGTAAATTTTGTTGCTCAGTGCCAAATTTATTACCTTCTGGCAATGTTCGTTGGTAGGGTCACATTTATAGATAATCAAATATTGGCACCATCAATATAGGGTTGGATATCATCTCATCACAATCTATGGTGGTGTTGACCTGATTGATTTTATCTATTTCATTGATGGTGACTAATGATACTGTACATTGGTGCATGATGCGGAAGAACACTTCTTCTAGATAAGGGTATTACAAAACTATGGCTGCATTACCAAATGCATCAACAAAATCATTCTATGATTGGGGAAAATGATACCATGTAGCTTCAAAAGGAAATTATTATATTTGTACTCTAACTTAGCCAGTGAATGGGGGAAAATTATCCCATTTTAATGGAATATTCACCCTTGATATTCATTATTAGTATATATAAATCCCTTTTAAATATTTTTTAGTATATCTACATCTTTAGGGATATTTCTAAGCCAACAATGAGGACTTGGTATTCAGCCTCATTATTCATGAACCCTACAAATATTGAGAAAGAATATTGAAAATTTTCATTTTATATAGTAACAAACAAAATCTCTAAACCAACCCAATTGAGTCTTAAATTTTCCATTATATTTCTGATAGGTCATAATAAGTTTCCATCAAAATACATCGCCCATGTTTGGGGAGTGTCATGGTCATAGGAAACCCCTCAATATAGATGTACAGTGTCCACTGGTGTACTTTTAGGGATGAGATGTGCTGTAAGAAAATCAGTTATGGCCTACCCTTTCATTTCCTTCTATGAGACGAACTGCATGTCATACTTTTTATGAATAACCTACCATTGGTAAAAATTCCAATTCAACATCAGACGACCAATGATGTACTTGAACGAATCAATAAGAGAGTCCAAGTGAAATTCATGGTGCTGTATCTGACGTCTCATCTTTTTTACTACATATATGAGCGTGAGGCTGTTATTATTGACATTAAAATATTTTTCTCAGTTCTTATAACCATTATTTTGAGGTATTGGAGACTATTCTCATTCCATTTATCATTTTTTTATGCTATGAGTGAACCAAGTGATCGTTCCAGGGTGTCGAGAAATTAGATATGTAAATTTCCATCTATTTGATACACCAGGACCAGTGGGGGAAGAAATTAATTCTTGAGACTCTTGAAGGATTATAGGTACTTTTCATTCCATTGTAAGATAACCCACTTCTTCATTATCTTAGTGAATATTAGAGATTTTTTAGCTAGGTTGGTTATGAAATGTCAGATCTATGCGTGGTTCCCTTAGAGCCCCATCAATTTGTTGAGATTCATATTACATGAAATTACTATAATTGCACTATAATTTTATTGGTTGAACTATATACTATGGTTTCATACCACAAAGGCAAGGAATTTAGTTGATGTTACCCTGAAGGTGAATTTCAATGGATTCATTTTCAGACTATGCTTCCATAACTAGTTAAAGAATGTATGGAGGTCCATAAAGTGTTATAATCATTATTAGGATTTGAACAGAAAGTAATAGATATAAACTTAATCTCTTCAACCCAATAAGGTTATAAATATATGATATATGGATCATTTATAATTAGTGTCAGTGTTATTTAACCCAAAGGGGATGAACATATAGAAAAAAGATCCCCTAGGGTGCTCTGAAGGTAGTGGCTTTCCCATCTTCAGGGGAAATATTTATTTTATTTTACCCTGAATACCCATCCAAAAGGGAATGATATTGGAATCTAGATATTGTATAAATCAATATTTTTTTATTATTAATGGGAAGATGACTTTTAGGTGGTGTTGATGAAGGTCTCTGAAATCAGTTCAGACCCTAATATGTCTGTTCTTTTTCTTTATATGGATGATGTTGGTGGTCCATCTCGGGTATTTCACTTCTTGGACAAAATTTTATCTGAGAAAATTCTCAACCTACAACTCTACATTAGTAGCATGATATGAAAACATACACCTATCTACCTACTTGAATTCTCAATGGTCATAGGTTAAGTCTATGTGGTGGGTGGCCACATTGGGATTCAACTTAAGAGTTTTTGTGTAGTTCTAACAAAACACATATTCATGTTGCTTTAGAAATTCTATGTACATATTTTTCTCCTCAATAAGAATATATAAACTTATAAATGTAAGATAATGGTATTATTGTATTCCTTGATTTACCTACCTGATCATATATATATGGTGGTGGAGATTCCTTCCTTGAATGTGGTAGGGGAATTGCTGAGGCCATCCTTTACTTCTTCCACCTATGTGTTTATGGAGGTATTTTTATATTGGCTTGTAAATCTAAGGGAATCTCTATCACTATCATGAATAAAGAGGTAATGTTTATAGAAATTATCATCCCCAAATACTAGAGTTGTTTTATAGAGGTTTTGGAGCTTAATTTATTTTACACTACTACTAGATATAAAAGGACCTTAGCCAAATGAGATTGAGTCTACTTCCTCAATTCAATTTATGGGTAGCACATAATAACTTTCAAGAAAACTCTAGGGATTTTCAAGTGTGGTACCCAATGAATTAGGGGATGTGACCTATACATTTTATCTAACATTGGTTATTTTCCCTCTATTTTAAGAAACTTTCCCCAGAATATGTGGCTTTTCATGACTAAAAGAAAGAGCTGTCACCATGTAGTTTGTCGACTTTCCCATCGATGTGGCATTTCAAGCATTGATGGAATTTTGAAGGTACCTCTACATGGATATGAATACAATATATTTTGATTATAACATTATATGATGTTTCTTATTGGATAACCATGAAATCAGTATCATATGTGGGATACCCAAAATGATTTTTGAGCTTGACATTCCTAAGAGGTCTTTTATCGCTCTTATCATTCCCTTGAATGGTCGGCTTTGTGGGAGATAAGCTCACTTGCTATATCCAAAATGTTTTAGGGTATCAATAGAGATAATGTTTCTCCCAGACAAATTATTAATCGGATCTATTTAGATATTAACATTATCGAGTCTACCTGAAACATATAATGGTCTGATGTTTCCCTGGATGACCTCTTCCTAATCTTTCTCTATTAATGAGACAGTGACATGAAATTATAATGTAATAGTCTCCACATGATAAAAATTAGATAAAATACTTCTATATTGAAATCATCTGGGATTTTAATTTCTTCAATGAGTTCCTCTATAAGTTATTTTTAAATATAGAGTGCATCTAGGATTGTGAGTTTGTCTAGGACAAACCTCAACTTCTTCAGAATTTCATACTTTTGTTCCAAATGTAGTTTATTCTAAATATGGGGGTTTTCCTCATCATTTCATTTAGGAGTTGAGGTATTTATGGTGTCTGTTACTATCATTATTATAGAGGTATTGGTAACATAATATTCTACCGGTGTGGGTCACGCCATCCTTCACTATTGTTTGGGCTAATCAGATAATCGTACCACTTCCAGTTGTTCAAGAAATACCACTTTGTGTAAACATCGGCTGGATGGTTCTGAGAGATATTCTTGTCTCTATTGAACATGATAGAGTGATTTTACTAGGATATTAGCTACATATATGTTCTCATAGGGGGAAATACTGACCAACCACACCGGTACTATCCCCTATATCCTCAGCTCATGTGCCTGTAGCCTCCAGCTCCCCTGTCATGTATGGAAACCTCATACGTGAAGGAATATTCATCATTGGATAAGCGTATTTCCAATTTTATCATGTTAAATTAAACAAAAATGTGTTATTTTTCAAATGGTTTTTCTTACTGTGGGGTGGTTCTCGTGATTTAGATGGTGTAGGAATGAAATCTGCAAGAGTTAGAGATTGCATTGGAGATAAAAATGACTCTTTCTCTTCTATTAATTGTTTTGTTTTATGGTCACATCAACCTCTGGTAAGTGTGATTTATTTAACCTACTTGGGTGATGGAATAATTATGGGTTTATAAATATGGGCTCTCAGGATGGCATGATCTTGGTAAACTTTATTTTGATTCATTAAGTTGTTGAACTTCTTCCCATGACAGGACAAAACTTTTTTCCAATCACTTTATTTTTATGTATGGGAGACGACTACACAATTTATTTGTGCTTGGGTGTTTTGCAACATAACTTGTCTAAAATAAACCATTTTTTGAGGAAATAATTAAAGATGAATAAATCCTAGATATTGTATCCCAACCATCTATGGAAAGGTTAGTAGTTGGGGTGATCAGTGAGGTTAACCTAGTTGGGTTTCCTAGGCTGTCACTGCTTGAGTTGGTCATTTTTCATGGTTATAAGAAAATAAACCGGGACTTGATAATTTTAAAATAAGTATACTTTATTCATCAACTCCTAAAATATTGGTCACCCTAATCTCTTTATTATTTTTATAGAGGGTGATTTTGTTATTGTTCCTACTCGATAAGAGGTGCTGGGTGGCTCAGGCCCTACATGGATTGTTGAAAGGATACTTATACTGGTGTGATAGTAATAGTGGTATTATCTACCTTTCTGATCCTTTAATCTTTTATTGATAAAATGAGTTGAGATTTATCTCAGGTGTGCATAATGTAATCTTATAGACATTATGTCATTTATGTAAACTAATAAAATCTTGGTTGACGCTACTCATCATGGAGATTATGATCATAAATTTCAAGCAATTGTTCCTATGAGAGAGTAATGATATGTCAATAGGTTAATCCTTTACATATGTAAATATATATAATGAAATTTCATTTTTTTGTTTCTTATAGTTTTTTAGGTTGACAATTTTTGTTTTTATTAGTGGAGAGATGAACTGATAAAGGAATTGATTGTGAAGGTTTTCCCATACTACAATAGATCCTGTTTGAATTCTACTGTACCAAAAAAAGGTTTTACCATTAGATTATATACAAAACACATCATATTGGAAACTTCCTTCGTGTCTTTAGGGCCCACCATCAAACCACATCAAGACACAAAGTGTGTGAGATATTATTCTGGGTTATTCAAACTGTCAAAAGTGGAGAAGGTAGGATAATTGAAATTAGGTGGGGGAGAATTATCACCCACCTATTTGGGATATAACCTCTTATCAAGATACATGGGTGAGTTTCTCCCTTATAGGGATTCTATTAAAGTATCCATGAATACAATAAAAATATATCAATTTTAGAGGTCCTTCACTCTGAGCCACCTCCCATATAGATAGATCATGTGAAGCTTGGTGAGGTGGCCCTATTTTCATATCCTATTGATTATTGATATATGTTAAGACTTAATGATCACCCTATCATGATAGATACTATCACCATAATAGAGGGAAGTCATGATCATCTTAGAAATATTCATTTATGTAGATAGGATACCAAGATCCGAAGCTGTTATGATGCTCATATGCCACACATGCAATCAAATTGGCTCTTTCCTAATGCATGTGAGAGGAATATTAATCTTATATAGAATGCGATCCATGGTGGGAATGTTTCCCCTAAGTATATCCTTGTTTAGTTTCATGAAATTTTATACCTCATTTTTATATTATGTCAGCTCTTCCTCCGTGGAAGGAATTTCACCTCTCCTAGGTGGTGTGTGGGATATGATCAATACTTTACCTTTATCCTTGGATGTTCTCTACCATATAGGTGGCCATGAAATATTCAGAGTTTCTATGTTTTGTAATTTCCTCTTGTTATGTGTGTGTACGACCATAGTTGTTACATCTTGACCACCCTTCTCTCATGGTACACTATCTACATTGAGTCCCTCTACATTTAAATCTTGATCAACAGTATCAGTTGTACCATTGGAGATGACATTCATAGAGGTATACTGAGAAATAGTAGTTGTCTCATTACTCTTGATGCAATATAATGAGTATGTACTTCCTACATCAGCATTGTTTTTGGAATCTCTTGGACATATAAGACCTTTTTTTCTTATGGACCCTATGGGGTTTTATATCCTTCATAGTACATTTCTCTTGTATTGGCCCTTGAGTAGTGACCTTGAGAGAGTTTCTTCCCATGATTGCCAAACTGGCCCCAAATAGTATAGATTTGTCTTGTGGTGGGAGGAATAGTTGGGATGCCAACAATAAATATTTACCTCCCAACCTAAAGAAGACTAATTACCTATGAAGTGATAATGATGATTAAAATCCCCACATACCTATGTGATTTTGAATTTTTAAGGACTCTATTGTCCTTTTTTATCCTTTTTTAAGGGTATGATGATTCCAATCAAGGATTTGATGAATCCTATGACATGAACTGAGATATAATGCCCTCATCCCTAAGATATGTGTTTAATCTTGAACCACTACTAATTTCTCAAGGACCCCATCGGGTTTGATGAACTTGGTGATGGTGATTGAGATAAAATTCCTCTATCCCAGTTGGTTGAGGTTGTTTTTATGATACCACTAATATTTCTTAGATCCTCTCATGGATTGAAGATCCGAGGGGTTAAGGTGGTGGTAAATATTTTTCTAGCCTAGAGGGCTATGTTATCTCATGGATTGATTCCATTAAAGCTTTTATTGATCCATATTTGATTCGGAATAGTTATTATCAGGTATGAGATGGGTGAAATGGAAACCCATGATGTGATTAATTTTCTATGATAATTTTTCAAGTTGATAGAGACTTCAAATTATGTGTCTAAAATGTGTTCCCATTCTTCAAGGGGCCTAGTTTAATGATATGTTGGAAGTCCTCTCCCTCCATTCCATATGTATAAGAATTTTTGAAGTGGGGGAGTTCTGTTGTAGTGACCAACTAGCTTGAGCGTTACCTAGTCCCCAGATTTCATTGGAGACTATAAAATTACAAGACACATTATTTGCGGAGATTTTATATTTCAAGGGTGAGGGGAAGTAAAATGATCCATACTTCACCCATCCTCAGACATGTATGTCTGATGATGCTCTGTAAACTAGTCAAAAGAGAGTTGTTATGATATAAAGACAAACAATACATAGGTATTTTTAATGATCTCTACTCCTGGGTTCTAAGATATGGAAAAGGAATCCATATCTAGATATCAATGGAATGGGTTGATTGTATGTAGGTGATACTCATAACTTAGATACGGAAGATTTTTATTATTCAATCACTGATGAGTTTCCCACATATTTTAGTGTATGTAAGGAATGAACTCCAATTATAGATCTTCAGGGATATCCTATTCAAAAGTGGCGAGCGTAAAGAACATAGTTGGGAGTTTTTTATGACTAACTTTCCTTATAAACCTATGCAAGTATCCTCTTTATTAGACTTACATTCCCCCACTTTTTCAGACTAAATAAGTTGATTCCTTGAGTTTCTAGCTAACCGTGGTGAAGGGTTGTTGGTAGTTGATGGGGAACTATATATTGTTGAACTTGATGTTTTAAGAACCTCTCTATATGAAGGAATATGAGTTTTGATAAACTCTCAATATATAGGTGTCTAGAAAATGGGATGATTTCCTTTTCTGAGGGATATATTACAATGGGAAGGTTTACCATGGCGGATGTTAGGAGTAGATTCCCTATGATCCATCTCCACCCTATGAGGAGGAGAAATATCATTATAATGGTCTTCTTATTCTTTTTTTGTTGAGTTAAAAGACCCTTGGGGTGATGATAATATGTATGGAACAACATCAAGGACTCCAACTTTGATCATATTAGGGATATAAGCCTCATTCTACATCATGGATGGAATATGCCGACCTACCTTTTGGGGTTGTGCAACAATATAGGCCTTATATATGATTTTTCCATAATATATTGATAACCATATAGGGATATGAGAATATGATCTTGCTACTGAGAATATTCATGATTATTCAAATGATATCTTTCTTTACTAGTAGGAATATGAGCCATTTTATGGGTGGTTGCTAAAATATTCAAATTAACCCTGGACGAATCATGGACATTATCCTGATTCAAATATGAATTCCCCAAAAAATTATATTGAAATACCTCTAGAATGGGATAAGGGATATGAAACTCTTCTAATATAGCATTTGAATGATTCTGGTGTAGTATTTCATATGTGCAATAAGGATATGAGCCTATTTTCCATGATATATTTGAATATTCCAAGTAGCTTCACCGATACGAATATAGCCTTGTCTTGGGGTGTGTTCCACTCTCACCAGGTAGTCCCTAAGAGGAGTGGGTATATGAGCCCAATCATATGACTTTAATGCATGACACTGATCTTTTTTGGTAGTGATATGAGCCTATACCTAAGCATGCGATGCACTCACTTGGCGAGACCTAGTTGGAATGAGAATATGAGCTTGGTTTGGTGTCTCTTGTGTATGATTACAGTATTTTTATATAGGTATATTAGCCTATCCCGAGGTATGCATCGCTCTTACTTAGTGATCCCCAGTTGGAATTGGAATATGTTCCTTGTTCGGTGCCTTTGTAATAGTTCATTGATAATTTTTTATAGGAATTTTTGTTCATACCAAAGTATTAACCACTCTAACATGGAGATCCTAAATTGGAATAAGAATATTAGCCTAGTCTAGTGCCTCTTCCTTTAATAGAATATTCCAATAATCCTCCTGGACTGGAGAAATAATGGTCCCTTTCTATTGAGAAACAACTTGTTTATACTAATCAGAGTGTTGTACTACCCTGGCTATAGGGATAGAAATATGTTCCTATCCATGTATCTGTACCAGTGTTAGAATATTTCAGTGGAGTTATTCTTCTATTTCTATGATGTAATGAATTTTATAAATGTTTTCATAAGAATGTATGATACAAATTTTCTACATCTAATATCTAATGGAAGATATCTTTGATTTAAATAGGGATATGATACATCTTCTATCTTACTTGTTCCATTATAATATGAATATGAAATTCATGCACAGGGTTAAAGATATTCACGTCCTGCATGCTTGCTATAGAAATAAGCCCAAAAAATTGATCTAGTGAGTAGAGTTATGATCCTACTCACTAAATATCACCTAGATATGTCAGTGAAATTCATTAGAAGAAGTAGAGATATAATCCCACTCTAGATTTTCTAGAGCTTTCCATGCCCGATGTGTCTTCCTTAGTGCCCATGCATGAGCGTCAGAGGTGGAAATGTGTCGGGTGGTTCCATCAGTAGGTGAATGAGGGGAACTAGTAGGATGGAACTAGGGATAACAGTTTACATGATCCCTCCTTGGAAGATCCTGAATCGGAAGGGACCCATGTATGACTCCTTAATCAATCATCATCAGATATTTAAGGAGGTGCCTTCTTCTCTCTAGGGACTAGCTTCTTATGTGGTTGGTGGTGGCAATGAGTGCCACTAGTTTCAAAGTTGGTTTCTTTGGATAATGCAGAATATTTATTTCATGCATTTGGATACCTTTGTGTGTACTCTCAAGGATCAAGATTGTACTATTTATATAGTATTCCAAGACCATTGAATTATCTACCTGACAATAAAGAGATCAAATAGATGAGGTACTTATGTGACTTGAATTAGTTTCAATCATTGCTTATTTTTTAGAATGATCACTAGAAAAAGACATGATCTCAAGCCATGTGTTGTTTGTGAGAGTAGTATCTGTAGTCATGAAGACAATAAGGAAAAATTCACTGATCTTTTCATTATTATAGGTATGATACGTTCTCCATCATAAAATGAATAGGTAACTTAATTTTCCTTTATTATTCCCAATCCAGCCATTCTTCTAATGAGTACTAATCATATTTATAATGTACATATTTCATGAGAACCCCAATTTCATTTGGTCAAATGATCGTTTTATTATTTGATAGATTCATATCGTGTTTACCATTTTTTTATTTTGTGGGAAAGATCATCTATATGGTAAGAAGAAAATGGCCTTACAGGAACCATGACATATGTCCTTTTTATCATGTGAGGATGATTTTTTGGTAAAATTATTTCATGTTAGGTTCACCATTTTTTTCAAGGGAAGGTAGGTTTTTAGAAAAGTCCAACAATTGATTTTGAGGGGGATGAATATGATGCCTAATTTAGAATGTTGGGTTCACCATTTATAATCTTTCATAGAAACTCCCAATATATTTAACATCCATAACTTAGTATGGACCTATAAACTAAAGGTAGGTGGTCAATTGCAATTTTAGACCCAATAACACTTTGGAACTCACATTCTTCATGAGGATGGGAGTTCAGGCTCATCATACCCTTTTGGGGTAATTGTTTCATACCGCGAGACTCTCTTATAGATTTAATATGTGTTTAAGAATCTATTCCTAATCCTCATACATGACTAGTTACCCTAACAAAAAGATCATGTGTTGAACCCTTCCATATATAAGGAGGGGACTATTAATGATTCCATAAATAAATAAATAAATATATATATATATATATATATATATATTAGTTTATTTATATATCTCCCATTAATGGATAAGTAATGATATCTTGAAGTCATATCACCAGGTGCCCAGGAGTTTACTTCCATATATAGATATAATTAATATCTTGATAATGGGAGTGAAACTCTAGGATATGTACTACAAATCATTTTTATATAAAAAATTAAAACCCAAAGTTCATTGAACTCACACAGTTTTGTGTCATACGAAAAGGACATATATGAGGGAACTTAGGCACCTAATATTGAGCTCGATCCTTAGTAAGGAGCACAAATTTTCATATTTATTTTAGGAATCATGGTCATTGTAGTTTGATCACCCCACTAGGAAATACCCCTATGTGGATTCCCTTGTTTGGGGATTGTCATATCATGATGCTAAATAATGATTACACACTGGAAATACCTTGGTTGGATAGATTAATAATAAAAATTATATGACCATTGAAAAAAACTAATCCCACGTGATCCATGATTGTTGTGGGGAAAAGTGATAATAAGTAGTTAGACTCACTTTATATGGATGTGGGACGAATGTGTTGGTAAAAATCTTGAGATATTTGATATTTAACACGGGCCCCAGGAGGGCATCCTACCTATACTAGGGATGGAAGGAATCAATGTTCTTGTAGTTTAGTTGCCTTCTCAATTTGTAGGTGGTTGTGGAATAACGATAAGCCCATGGGTGATATTGGGTCATGATTGTTAGAATGTTAGAGAAATAGTAGGACTTACACTAAGGTGGATTCCCATTTATTCTCAGACCTTAGGGACGCACCCTATATACCCCAGGTGTGGAAGGAAATAATTTTCTCATAGTTCTATTTCCTCCTCAATTTACTAGTGGATGAGGAAGAATGATAATACCACGAGAGATATTCAGTCTTGATGTTTGGAATGTTAGATACATGGTGAGACTTACAATGAGGTGGATTCCCATTTGAGATTATGTCATAGGAAGGTATCATATGTATCCCAAGTATAGAAAGAATCATATTTCTCATAGTTCAATTGCCTCCTCAATTCACTGGTGGTTGAGGAAGAATGATAATCCCATTGGAGATATTTGTTTCTGATGGTTTTAATTAATGATACATGTAATGACTTATTGTAAGGTGGAAGCCCATTTGTGCTCAGGATTTAGGAATGCATCCTACATATCCCAGGTATGGATGTAATCAGAGTTCTCATAGATCAAATTTAAACTCAGTACATTATTTTATGAAGAAATATGTTAATACCATGGTATATATTGGGTGTTTCAATTTGTAATGTTGGATACATGGAAGTGATTACACTAAGGTGGATTACCATTTGAGCTCGAGCCTTAAGAAGGTGTCCTATGTATCTCAGGTATGATAGGAATCAGATTTATTATAGTTAAGTTGCCTCCACAATCTGCTAGTAGATGAAAAAGAGTGATAATATAATGGGATATATTGGGTCCCTATAGTTGTAATGTTAGAGATATAGAAGAACAAAAATTGAGTTTGATGTCCATTTAATTTTATCCCTTATAAAGGCATTCTATGTATCCTGGGTATAGAAAGAATTAGAGTTCTCATAAATAGTTTCCTCCTCAATCTAATGGTGGATGGGGAAGAATGATAATACCATGGGGGTATTTGGTCATGATGGTTGGAATGTTATATCCATGGAGGGAATTACCTAGAGATGGATTCTAATTTGAGCTCGGGCCTTAGAAATGAATCCTACATATTTAGTGTTTTGATGGAATTAGAGTTCTCATAGTTAAATTGATGTTATTCCCTAATATATTCATTTGAAATTTTTGTCATTCCTTGAGATATTTTATTGAAATATCCTGATTATCTTCCTAAAATGTGGGGTGTCTATATGAAATGTCGTAGGATGTCTGTAAAACATGCTTGAGGATGTCTGGAAATGACCCAATTTCCCAGAGGATATGTCCATAGATAATCACATGATCTAATCACATTTTCCAAAGGAAAGCTAATAATATTAATGTATTGTCTAAAATACACCACATTATCAAGGATGACACATCTTGAGGGTGTCTCATGATCCAGGATGAATTGTTCGGATGAGAATGTGAAACCTAGATGACATATCCAGAGGGCATCGCATGATCTAGGCTAACTTATCCAGTGGACATCATGATACCTAGCTGCCATGTTAGGAGGGTTTCACACATCCTAGATGACATAGAGAGAGGGTTTCACAAGACCTAGTGTGTCTTTTTCAAAGGATATCATGAGATCGAGTTTGAAATGTGTGGATGTTTTCACAAGACCTAGCTGATATATCCTGGTGTCACCTCATAACATGGGCAAACTATTCGAAGAACATCATAATATTTTGTTGGCAAGCCCAGAGGAATTCATGAGACTTGGGTGGAATGTCCCAAGGGTGTAACATGAATTTATTTACATGTCCAAGGGACATCACATGATAAAAATGGAATGTCAAGGGAGGTTCCCATGAATTAAAAAACCTGTCTTGGTGTTGTCTTGTGATCTGGGTGGGTCAGGTGAAGCACATAAGGGTGAGTGTATCCATCTTCATATAAGTAACAAGTCATTTCATTCTTTATTTCAGACTTTATTATATATGTGCCTTGGGATTTTTCTAAAGTTAAATTATTTTAGGTTTCTTGTGACCTAGTCAACATGCAAGACCTCTTTCGCATGATCCAGATGACACACCACAAGTCCTTCGCACGATATATAGAGTGATCAAATGAATTTCATACTCTTGTCATGTTATCCCTAAAATAGTTCCACTAATTTTACCTGGTGTAAGACCTTGTTATCATGTTAGTAGACACTCTATGGTTTCCACTTTGATATTACCATGTATCATTCACCTATGGTGTACATCTGTCATGTGTGTATTTTTTGTGATGGGGGGGGGGGATTTATAGGCCCCTACACCCTATTGATACACTTCCTTGTGTGGAATGTATCTCTAAAAAATGATTTGGTGTTGGTGGAGGGATTATAGTGTCATGTTTTTCATGTGATCTAACTGTGGGTCATCCATGGAATCATATTTACATTTCATGATAAATAGTGTATGGAATAATATTCCATAATCAATATATTTATTGAACCTCATCTGATAAAAGGAACTTCACCAAACCATGGTGACATTCTAGTGTGGTATCAAAAGGTTAGGAAGACATGTCTAGGATTATTAATGAGTTCAATAAACCCGTTGAAATGATTTCACATAATCAAATATGACTTATCTAGGGTAATTCACAAGACTGAGGTGACTTGTTAAGGGATCCTCCATGAAATCAGGACAACATGTTTAAAGGCCCTCTCAAGATCATGTAATCTCGTCAGGGGGGGGGGGGCAGAAATGATGAATGGTGGTCTTTAAGGGTGTCTAAACCCTTTCATTTAAATTTTAATGTAACTTTTCTTATTAAAAATCTTCAATATTTTACCATTTTATTTCCTTCTTTATTTTACATTGTCATGATATCTCATGATGTTGTGTGAATTTTTTCAGAGAAAGCAATTATCCTTATTTGAAATATTCCATGTGATAAATGATGGATCTCATGATGATGCATGCGTGTTTCTATGGAAAACCCTCTTGATTTCATATGGAGCCAAAGGGGTAGCACATGGACATATCAAAGAACATTTCATGATGAATGTGACAGGATTTCATGCTCTTTCACGACAAGGTGGACATGTCTAGAGGGATCTACAGTGTTTTAAAAACCACATGATCCTGTATCATAATAATTAATAAGCACATAAGGTATCATAATTTTTCAAATTTTCATCCTTTATTATATAAAGGAGTTTTAAATGTTTGTTAGGAACCCACTGATTTACATATCACATGATTTAGAGGCACTCACCTGACAGCCTTTGTACGACCACCAATTCTTTTCAAGTCACCTTCGAAAGAATTGGGAGGCTTTTCAAAGGGTCTCCATGTAATCAATAGCATATCATATGCTTCACATGGTCCTTTATCTTGAACATCCAAGGTTCTTGTGATCACATGTTGTTTTGTGGGTTATGCGATTTGGGTGAGTTTGACTACCTTCTCATTCTTTGTTTTTTGGTGAAAATAATACAATGCTTTGGGTATTTCTTCACTTATTGATTTTCTAATGATCATTTGGCGAGAATGAAAAATATTGAATTACAAATTATTCATGTTATAACATTTAAATTTGATTTATATACACCATATAAAATAAATTATGTGTATAACATTAAAATAGGCCTTAATGAAATGTAATTGAGATGAAACCCCTTACCTCAAGTTTAGAATTTACATGTGTATCCTTTAGTTCATGTATAATAAAATTTTATCAATTATCAAATTTCTCAAGGACCTTAATCATGCTTAATAATTAATCATTAAATAATTTATTCCATTTATATATTTGAAATATTTAGTTACTTAATCATTTAGGTGGACATGGTATTTTTTAAGGATTGTCAGTTCATATCATTAAAATTAATTCAGTATATTGATCTTGGTCAAATAGGTAATTGTTACATCATATTAAAAAACTATAATATAAGTACCCAGCCTTAAACATTACTTATTATTGAATTAAATGAATAATTCACATAGAGGATCTTTTCAGGTTTAGAGTTTTTGAGAATTAGGACATAACTATTACATCTCAAAAGATTACAAAGTATACACTTCTACTAAGTTTCCATAAAATAAAAACTCTTAAAAATAAACTTGTCTAGTTACATGTTTTAGATAGCATGATGTTTCCTTATTCCCATCCTTGAACCTATTCCACATTAAGTCCTATGAAAAACATTTCAAAAATAACTTGGGGTGAGAATAAAAAGCTCAGTAAGGGATACATAAAGAAGGATAACTGTTAGTTTTTTCAAAACAAGAAGTAAACCATGAATACATAATCAAAGGAATAATTTTCACCTTTATGAAGCAGAAAATACTCTTCATTGAATAAAAGATCATTACTTACCCTTTTATAACCAAAATATTACCATAAAACCCATATAAAGAACACATAACATATAAAGGTAACTTTGGACATAAACATACATAAATGGAATAACCATACGGTCAACTTCCACACATATCACTTAATGTAATAGCCATACGACCGACTTCCATACCCAATGCATTGGAGGTTATAACTTAACCACCCGTCCTGGTATTCACGGCACCACCCGTCATATGGTTTATCATGTAACCACCCGTGAAATGTCCAAGTACCATTATAAAATCATAAGACATAAAACAAATATAATGGACAGACAACATTTCCACACTTTGATCACAATATACCACTTAAATATATTGACATAAAAAATCCATTATAAAAACCATTTTCAATATGAAAATACATAAAAGAGTATATGGTATTTATTTCATTTTAAAAACATTATGGATTTTTGAGGAAGCCAAAGACCAAATAATAATTGCGGCGGCGGAAATGGTCGTTGTCACCGTGTACATTAAAAGAAACATTCCTTTTTGTCTTTTTGTAAAAAAATTCATATAAAAAGATTCCTTTTGTATAAAATTAAAAGTAAAAGGGGTTTATACACTGTATAAAAGAAAGTCTTGTATTAGAACAATATATTCCTCAATGAAAGGAGATTGAGATGAAGTCCCTTACAAAGACGGTATCCTTGGATTAAGGATAAATCAATTACATAATTATGTGTGACAAAAGAATAAACAAAATATAAGTGGATATTAAGTGTAAAAAAATAAGAGTAATTCACACATATTCAAAGCATGACATGTTCAAGGAGTACAAGTTTAACCCAAAGGATTGAAATTGAGTTAAGAAGTTCCTTTACAAAAATTCGGCAGCCTAATGACGTCACATTAAGATTCATAAAATTAGTTGATGGGAGAGAAAATGGAATCTCATCACTTGGACATAAAATTTACATCAATAAGTATATAGAAGAACATATCCTCACATAATAATATGTAAATTAAAATACCAAACAAAAAAATGTCTTTTAAAAATAAGAGGGTGAAAGGTTCACTTACCGATTTGGGTAACTTTCGAAACGTCCACCCCACGAAAGAAGGACCATAAAAAATTGATGTAAATACTCATAAATGAATGTTTATTACACAAGGAGTAGTATAATGGGAAGTATATACACCACTCAAAGGAAATGGTGGAAAATGTAGCATAAATCTCATGGGAATAAAAGTGAGATGAAAAATCTCTTACGAAAACTCGGCAGCCTAACAGCGCCACTCAAAACATCCAAAAATGGATTGATGAGATCAAATATGGTCTCTAATCATATTAACATAAAATGTACAGAAAGAGGAATATAAAATAACATCCCCCAACATAACAAAGAGGAGCTTAAAAGAAGTGACATAAAGGAGAGTACTTAAAAAGAAAGAGAGAGGTTGTATCTCTTATGAAAATTCGGCAGCCTAACGACGCCACTCAAAATATAAAAAATGGATTGATGAGAGATAATAGGGTCTTTCATCATATGAAAATAAAAAATTACAGTAAGAGTAATATAAAACAACATCCCAATCATAAGAAAGATGAGCATAAAAGGAATGACATAATAGAGTGTACTTAAAAAGAAAGAGAGGGGTGGGATCCCTTACCTCAAGTCCGACTTGTCTTGTTCGTTTCTTTATATTCCTGAATAATAAACTTTGGTCAATTTATAATTTCTTAAGGAGATCCTTTAAATAAAATTATTCAGTTCATATCACATATTATAATGTTATAATAATTGTTTGATAATTTTAGTTCATATCAGACGTTTTTTACGATGTTTGGTACATGAGTAAAACAATGAACTTGTTTGAAAATGATTGCCCATGTAGTTATAATTAAATAATTTCCAAAATAGTATTAATGATTAAAAAATCATATATATATATACATTACATATTCAATTTATACTATTCCATAAAATTTGGAGATAAAAAATGAAAAGCACCGTTCATGGATACGGTAGGCCATACGTACGCATGAACGCTACTTTCATTTTTTTTGTCATATTAATGGAATTAAAAATAAATGAGATATATATATATATATATATTATAATTACAGTATAATATATATGTTATATATGGTCACATATGTTCATTAATTTCATTCTTTATATATTCCATGTATTTCATGAACAAGTCACATCACTTGAGGGGGCGGTAGTCGACACTTCCTCATATGAAATTATCGCATTTGCACAACATGGAAAGAATAAAGGTATGTTTCAAATATAAAATACATAAGAATATAGTATACATAAATACCATATATATCATATATAAAATACATTTACATCATAATGGCCACCATTAAAGGTGTTAAAATAATATTGAACAATCATCGTTTCCTGAGGCAGAAAATCACCAACCACATAAACAGTATGTTCTTTAACCATTAGAAAAAGGTGTGTATAGGTGTAGATCTAATAATTCTCATAAAAACATCCTAGTATATTTAAGATAATGGTTTGGTTACAAAAGAAAGGAATAAAAATAGTTTAGGGGGTTGGAGAAGCAAAATAAAACATAAGAACACAAGAGAAGACACTACCTTTAAATCAGGTAACTCTTTTTGATTTGAGCTCAAAGGCTTCCTTGGAAAGACTTCTGCCCAAAGTGAGGGTTATAGGAGTAATATAGGGATGTGGAGAGACAAAAAGGGCATGTGTTGGCTGAGTCAAAGGCTTGAAAGGTGTGGGTAAGGTGGTAGAGGTGGGGTCCTTTTATAAGAGAAGAGGAGGGGCACTCTTGGAAAGTTATAAACTATTACATTATTATAAAATTATTTTCTGATTTGAAAGGTCCCAAAAATATATATTTCAAGGAAAATGTGATAATGTTTCTAAATCCACCTATCTAATTGGTTTTTTACACGTTTAAGACATATATTTCACCCTATCTTCGTATTTTATTTAAATCGTTCATTTATGAGGTAATCCCTACATCATCACGGTGTCATAAATAAATTAATTTATTTAATGTCTAAAAATTATAAAAAAAAATAATGATGTAGGAAATCTTCTTATATTTCTAATTAATATTTATAGTAAAAAATATGACTTGTATAAACCCATGTAAAAATTGTTTTAGTAAAATAATACATGTTTGTGACATTTTAATTTTAACTTTAAATAAAAAAATTTTAATGTCATTTTCCAGCCAATGTTGCTCCATGGGGTCCCCAAGTTGAAGCATGGATTTAAGTGGTCGGCCATGACTCATCCAATAAGGGTAGGACATGTGTAAAGGTAATTTCATATTATTATAACATTGTCTTTACCTTAAATAACACTAATTACCTTTAATCGCGATTAATAAAACATAAAAGTTACTATTCACCAAAAATTATTTTAATCTCATTGAACCACATTTTACTTTTAATGAAAACCATGTATTTCGTATTTTTGAAAATCAAGTCACAGAAGTCTTAATGTTTCATTTAAAGGAAAAATCAGTTTCTTTAACTACCACTTAGTGGTTTCACTATTCATCAAAAATTGAAGTTTTTCAGAAAAATACCAAAAATTCACCCTAAGCTATATTTGATATTCCGAATTCAAAAATGATGTCTATTTTAAAAAATTCAAAATATATAATTTGCATTAATTAGTTTAATAATTCATTCCAACTATCAAAACAAATAGCGTGTTTTTAAGAAACAATATCTATTAAAAGATTGACACTAGTTTAAGTCCAATTTCAAAGTGAAATTAATTACAATGACCACCATTGGATTAAATGGTAAAAATATATTCCAATTACAATTTAATAAGATTTAAAAATATAATCTAGCCATATATTTAAATTAGATGAAAAATCAGTTTTGATGTAAAATGCAGTATTTTTGCACTATTCATTAAAAAAACGAACAATGTCAGAAACATACCAAAAATTTAAACAAAGTAAATTTCAATGTCCCAATAATTAAGAATAAGTTTATTTTGAAAAATAGAGCTTATAAAATTTTCAAAAGTTAGATTTAAAAAAGGTTCTACATCAAAAGGCGGTAAAATAATCTTTTAAAAATATTAGAGTATTTATTCTTAAAATTGGATTCATTAGCATTTTTAATCCTCTAACATTTATTGTAAAAAGTAAAATTTTTTGACAAACATATATAATAATTTTTAGTTAGTTCTGTTCATTCCCGTCATTACAAAGCCTAGGGGTTAACTACCGTTTAAAATAAAATTATTTTATTATTAAAGTGCAACGTAAGATTTCAAAGAAAGTCGTTGTTGCGTATTGGGTAAGCCGTCGAGCATAGAGTTCCCTTTAAATAAATATTAACATTTTATTCACAAATAGGGATAATTATAAAAATTTCATATTCTTTATTTAACCGGGGTGTTACATCCTTCCCCCCTTTTGGGAATTACGTCCTCGCAATTTTAAATTTGGGCTCAGAAACATCATTGAAAGTCCCACATCGGGACAAGAGTCGGTAAAACAATCACTTTAAAAGAAAGAAAGAGAAGTAAAGAGGTCACCCGAGTTAACCCATACTAGCATTCCATGTAGAAAAACACGGATATAGAAGAAAAAGAAAAGGGTCATGTTCTGAGGGAGAGTGCTAGAAAACATGTTTAAGAGAAAGTTAACCATAAGAAAATAACAAACATGTGGTGGGTTAAACGGTAGTCGATTCCCCAGAAGGAAAAGTTAATATACAACAATTTTGTTTTAAGTTACTTTTCATTGAGGAATTTATTTTTGATCTTAAGGAAACATACTTACTTGTAATGTTGACTTTCAACTTTTACTAGATTTCTTACACAAACTCATACTTTCTCCAAAAGATGAGTATTTAGGAATACTTGTTCGCATTAAGAGTACTATAGTCAAATTATTGAGAATCACCTAATACAAAAAAGAGAACTATATATTTCCCATGTATTTAGACCCTTACCAAAACCAAAATTGTTAGAAGAAGATCAGATAATCCAGAAACAGATAACCCTTTATAAAAAGAAAATCTATTCTTAATCTCCAAAATTTGTCCAACAAAACCCAAAGTTCAACGTGGACCATTCGATAAACAATTTTTCCAGAAAATTCTTCAAAGTAAACCAAAAAAATATTGAAACCCAAATATTTGAAGGATTTAGTCACATAGTCTTCCACGGGACAAATTAACACTTATCTCCAAATAACATCAGTTGCTCTAAAAGTCTCATATTGAAAAGTAATTATCCAAATCAGATATCTTCCATAATAGGTTAATAATTTCCATAGAAAACCCAAAATAAACTTATTCTTAATTCATAAAATCATCTAACTAAAAAGAATAAGTCATACTAACCAGGGACTTCACGTAGTCTAGTGGTAGGCGATAAATACCAGTCACACTTTGGCTGTGGGTTCATTTCCCGCATCTTTGTCCGACGCGATGGGTTGTCACACGGTCTACGTGTTGTCCTTTTTATAAAACTCTAAAAATAACCCTAACATGTTTTAACCTCAATAGATTCCTTATACCTCTCATTTTCATAAAAATTCATTATGATCTCAATATCTTAATTCTTGAAGTCTTATTTCACCACCATAAGATAAAATAAAACGATTCCCAAAATGAATAACAACATACCTTGATCATAGCGTCCACTCGGTTTCATCGCCATCTTGTTCACTTATGTAAAAGTCCCAAGCATTACAACAATGATTTAGAGATCCTTCAAAATCATTTGCTTCCTCCATCCAAATACACCTTGTACAACATGGGTCATATGGGTGTTCACAGAAAAAAAGTTTTTGGAAAATAATCATGTATGAAATATAATTCGAAAACATC
This sequence comes from Viscum album, assembly GCA_963277665.1. NCBI lineage: Eukaryota > Viridiplantae > Streptophyta > Magnoliopsida > Santalales > Viscaceae > Viscum > Viscum album. The sequence goes on along the minus strand of OY728150.1, from coordinate 1,927,030,443 downwards.
TGATAAAACATGATTTCTATAAAATAGTCAGACAGAATTTGAGTTGAAACTTTCTATTATTGGTCCTTTTAAAATACCACAAGTATGTGCTGAGAGACTATATTTTAAAAGCAAATATAAATAGTTTTCGCAAGGGTCTCCTTCCTTAGCACCATTTTTAAAATCATAATATGCTTCAAATTCTTGTGATAAGGTAAAATATTTGAAAATACCTTGATAATATTTACCTTTCTTGAAAATATGAGAATATTGTGAAAATAGTATTTACCTAAATACTACCCATGATCCGCGATGATAACGAGGTATAGTGGAGGTGTTTGATATCTCAAACAACTGCTTGCAAGTGAGTTGTATGCTAGAAAAAGTTTCACAATCATCCGAACATGACTTTGCAATAATTATTGCAAGCATGTCATCAGGAAGAGATATGAATGTCATTTGAGATCCTCCTCCTTCCATTTGTAACTTACTTTACATGACCTGAAAAAAGTTATAAAACAAGTATTTAACTGAAATAATAAATATAGGGACTAACCATGTGTCTAAAAAAAACTCTTAATCCCTAAAGTTTTCTAAACCGAATTTTGATACCAACTATAACGACCCGACCTTAAACATTAATTATTATTAAATTAAATGAATAATTCACATAGAGGATCTTTTTAGGTTTAGAGTTTTAGAGAATTAGGAGATAACTATTACATCTCAAAAGATTACAAAGTAGGAACTTCTACTAAGTTTCCTTAAAATAAAAACTCTTAAAAAGAAACTTGTCTAGTTCCATGTTTTAGATAGAATGACGTTTCCTTATTCCCATCCTTGACCCTATTCCAAATTAAGTCCTATGAAAAACATTTCAAAAAAAACTTGGGGTGACCATAAAAATCTCAGTAAGGGATACACAAAGATGGATAACTGTTAGTTTTTTCAAAACAACAAGTAAACCATGAATACTTAATCAAAGTAATACTTTTCACCTTTATGAAGAAGAAAATACTCTTAATTGAATAAAAAATCATTACTTACCCTTTTGTAACCAAAATATTACCATAAAAACTATATAAAGAACACATAACATATAAAGGTAACTTGGTAGATAAACATACAAAAATGGAATAACCATACGGTCAACTTCCACACATATCACATAATGGAATAGCCATATGACCGACTTCCATACCCAATGAATTGGAGGTTATAACGTAACCACCTGTCCTGGTATTCACGACACCACCCGTCATATGGTTTATCACATAACCACCCATCAATTGTCCAAGTACCATTATAAAATCATAAGACATAAAACAAATATAATGGAAAGAAAACATTTCCACACTTTGATCACAATATACCACTTAAATATATTGACATAACAAATCCATTATAAAAACCATTTTCAATACCAAAATACATAAAAGTTTATATGGTATTTATTTCATTTTAAAAACATTATGTCTTGTTGAGGAAGCCAAAGACCAAATAATACTCATGGCAGCGGAAAAGGTTGTTGTCACCGCGCATGTTAAAAGAAACATTACTTTTTGTCGTTTTGTAAAACACTTCGTAGAAAAATATTACATTTGTATAAAATTAAAATTAAAAGGGGTTTATACACCGTATAAAAGAAAGTTTTGTATTAGAACAATATATGCCTCAATGAAAGGAGATTGAGACGAAGTCCCTTACAAAGACGGTATCCTTGGATTAAGGATAAATCAATTACATAATTATGTGTGACAAACGAATACACAAAATATAAGTGGATATTATGTGTAAAACAATCATATTAATTCATACATATTCATAGAATGACATTTTCAAGGAGTACAAGTTTAACCCAATGGATTGAAATTGAGTTAAGAAGTTCCTTTGCAAAAATTCGACCGCCTAACGACGTCACATTAAAATTTATAAAATTAGTTGATGAGAGAGAAAATGGTATATCATCACTTGGACATAAAATTTACATCAATAAGGATATAGAAGAACATATCACCACATAAGAATATGTAAATTAAAATACCAAACCAAAAGAAGTCTTTTAAAAATAGGAGGGTGAAAGGTTCCCTTACCGATTTGGGTAACTTTCGAAACGTACACCCCATGAAAGAAGGACCATACAAAATTGATGTAAATACTCATAAACGAAATTAAATTAAACAAGGAGTATAATAATGGGAAGTACATACACCAATGAAAGGAAATGTTGTCAAATGTAGCATAAATCTCACGGGAATAAATGTGAGATGAAAAATCCCTTATGAAAACTCGGCAGCCTAACGGCGCCACTTAAAACTTCCAAAAATGGATTGACGAGATCAAATAGGGTCTCTCATCATATTAACATAAAATTTACAGCACGAATAATATAAAAGAACATCCCCCAACATAACAAATAGGATCTTAAAATAAGTGACATAAAGGAGAGTACTTAAAAAGAAAGAGAGAGGTTGGATCTCTTACAAAAATTCGGCAGCCTAGAGATGCCACTCAAAACATCCAAAATGGATTTATGAGAGAAAATAGGGTCTCTCATCATATGAAAATAAAAAAGTATAGTAATAGTAATATAAAAAAACATCCCAATCATAAGAAAGATGAGCTTAAAAGGAATGACATAAAAGAGTTTACTTAAAAAGAAAGAGAGGGTAGGATCCCTTACCTCAAGTCCGACTTATCTGGTCCGTTTCTTTATATTCCTACATAATATACTTTGGTCAATTTATAATTTCTTAAGGACCTCCTTTAAAGATTATTATTCATTTCAAAACACATATTATAACGTTATAATAATTGTTTAATAATGTTAGTTCATATCAGACGTTTTTGCCGATATTTGGTACATGAGTAAAAAGATGAACTTGTTTGAAAATGATTGCCCATGTAGTTATAAGTAAATAATTTCCAAAATAGTATTAATGATTAAAATATTATATATATCCTGTACATATTCATTTTATACTATTCCATAACATCTAGAGATAATAAATGAAAAGCACCGTTCATGGAGATGGTAGGCCGTACGTACGAATGAATGCTACTTTAATTTTTTTGTCATATTAATGGAATTAAAAATAAATGATATATATATATTATAATTATAGTAAAATATATATGTTATATATGTCACATATTTTCATTAATTTCATTCTTTATACATTCCATGTATTGCATGAACGAGTCACATCACCTGAGGGGGTGGTAGTCCACACTTCCTCATATGAAATTATCGCATTTGTACAACATGAAAAGAATAAATGTATGTTTTAAATATAAAATACAGAATTGTATTGTAAACATAAATACTATATATATCATATAAAAAATACAGTGACATTATATTGTCCATATTTAAAGGTGTTAAAAGAATATTGAACAATCATCATTTCGTGAGGCAGAAAATCACCAACCACAGAAACAGTAAGTTCTTTAACCGTTAGACAAAGGTGTGTGTAGGTGTAGCTCTAATAATTATCATAACAACATCCTAGTATATTTAATATACTGGGTTTGTTACAAAATAAAGGAATAAAAATAGTTTAGGGGGTTGGAGAAGCAAAATAAAACATAAGAACACAAGAGAAGACACTACCTTTAAATCAGGCAACTCTTTTTGATTTGAGCTCAAAGGCTTCCTTGGAAAGACTTATTCCCAATGTGAGGCTTCTAGAAGTAATAAGGGGATGTGTAGAAAAAATATGGGCAGTGGTTGGCCGAGCCAAAGGCTTGAGAGGTGTGGGTAATGTGGTAGAGGTTTGGGCCTTTTATAAGAGAAGAGGAGGGGCACTCATGGAAAGTTATAAACTATTACTTTATTATAAAATGATTTTAGAATTTCAAAGGTCCTAAAAGGATATATTTAGAGGAAAAGGTGATATTATTTCTAAATACACCCATCCAATAGGTTTTTGACAAGTTTAAGACTTATATTTCACCCTATCTTCTCATTTTATTTAAATCGTTCATTTATGAGGTAATCACTGCATCATCACGGTGTCATAAATAAATTAATTTATTTAATGTCTAAAAATTATAAAAAAATATTATGTTGTAGGAAATCATTTTATATTTATAATGAATATTTATAGTCAAAAATATGACTTGTATAACCGTACGTAATGATTGTTTTAGTAAAACAATACATGTTTGTGACATTTTAATTTTAACTTTAAATAAAAATTTATTAATGTCATTTTCCTACCAAAGTTGCTCCATGGGGTCCCCAAGTTGAACCATGGATTATCTTAGTCGGCCATGACTCATCCAATAAGGGTAAGACATGTGTCAAGGTCATTTAATATTATTACAACCATATCTTTACCTTAAATTAGAATAATTACCTTTAATCGCGATTAATAAAACATAAAAGTTACTATCCACCAAACAATTATTTTAATCTCATTAAACCAAATTTTACTTCCTAATGATAACCATGTATGTCGTATTTTTGAAAATCAAATCACAGAAGTGGTTAAGTTTCAATTAAATGAAAAATCAGTTTCTTTAACTACCACTTAGTGGTTTCACTATTCATCAAAAATTGAAGTTTTTCTGAAAAATACCAAAAATTCACCGTAAGATATATTTGATATTTCGAATTCAAAAATGATGTATATTTTACAAAATTCAAAATATATAATTTTCATTAACTAATTTAATAATTCATTCTCGTTGTCAAAACAAATAGCATGTTTTTAAGATACAATATCTATTAAAAGATTGACACTAGTTTAAGTCAAAATTTGATGTGAAATTAATTCCAATGACCACCATTGGATTAAATGGTAAAAATATATTCCAATTACACTTTAAAACCAATTAAAAATATAATCTAACCATATATTTAAATTAGATGAAAAAGCAGTTTTGATGTAAAATCCAGTATTTTTTCACTATTCATTAAAAAAATGAACAATGTTAGGAACATACCAAAAATTTAACCAAAGTAAATTTCAATGTCCCAATCATAAAGTATAATTTTATTTTGAAAAATATAGCTTATAAAATTGTCAAAAGTTATATTTAAAAAATTTTCACCATCAAAAGGTGGTAAAACAATCTTTTAAAAATATTAGAGTATTTATTCTAAAAATTAGATTCATTTGCATTTTTAATCTTCTAAAATTTATTGTAAAAAGTAAAAATATTTGACAAACATATATAATCATTTTGTAGTTAGTTCTGTTCATTCCCTTCATTACAACGACTAGGTGTTAACTACCGTTTAAAATAAAATTATTTTATTATTAGAGTGCAACGTAAAATTTCAAAGGAACTCGTTGTTATGTATTGGGTAAGCCATCGAGCATAGCATTACCATTAAATTAATATTAAAATTTTATTCACAAATAGGGATAAATATAAAAATGTAACATTCTTTATTTACCTGGGTTGTTACATCCTTCCCCCCTTTTAGGAATTGCGTCCTCACAATTTTAAAATTGGGCTCGGAAACATCATTGAAAGTCCCACATCGGAACAAGATTCGGTAAAACAATCTCATTAAAAGAAAGAAAGATAAGTACAGAGGTCACCCGAGTTAACCCATACTTGGATTTCATGTAGGAAAACATGGATATGGAAGAAAAAGAAAAGGGTCATGTTCTGATAGAGAGTGATAGAAAACATGTTTAGGAGAAAGTTAACCACAAGAAAATCACAAACTTGTGGTGGGTTAAACGGTATTAGATTCCCCTATAGGAAAAGTTAATAGAAGAATTTTTTGTTTTAAGTTACATTTCATTGAGGAATTTATTTTTGATCTTAAGGAAACATACTTACGTGTCATGTTGACTTTCAACTTTTACTAGATTTCTTACACAAACTCATACTTTCTCCAAAACACGAGTATTTAGGAAGACTTGTTCACATTAAGAGTAATATAATCAACTTCCTGATAATCACCTAATCCACAAAAGAGAACTATATATTTCCCATGTCTTTAGACCCTTACCAAAACCAAAATTGTTAGAACAAGATCAGATAATCCGGAAATGGATAACCCTTTATAAAAAGAAAATCTATTCTTAATCTCCAAAATTTTTGCAACAAAACCCAAAGTTCAATGAGGACCATTCGATAAACAATTTGTCCATAAAATTCTTCAAAGTAAACCAAACTAATATTGAAACCCAAATATTTGAAGGATTTAGTCACATAGTCTTCCACGGTACAAATTTACACTTATCTCCAAATAACATCAGTTTCTCTAAAAGTCTCATATTGAAAAGTAATTAACCTAATCAAATATCCTCCATGATAGGTTAATAATATCCATAGATAACCCAAAATAAACTTACTCTTAATTCATAAAATCATATAACTAAAAAGAATAAGTCATACTAACCAGGGACTTCATGTAGTCTAGTGGTAGGCGATAAATACTAGTCGTACTTTGGTTGTGGGTTCGAGTCCCGTAGCTTTTTCCGACGCGACGGGTTGTCACAGGGTCTACGTGATGTCCTTCTTATAAAACCCCAAAAATAACCCTAACATGTTTTAACCTCAATATTTTCCTTATACCTATCATTTTCATCCAAATTCATTACGATCTCAACATCTTAATTCCTGAAGTCTTATTTCACCACCATAAGATAAAATAAAACGATTCCCAAAATGAATAACAGCATACCTTGATCATGGAATCCACTCGGTTTCATCGCCATCTTGTTCACATAGGTAGAAGTCCCATGCATTACAAAAATGATTTATAGATCCTTCAAAATCATTTGCTTCCTCCATCCAAATACACCTTGTACAACATGGTTCATATGGGTGTTCACAGAAAAACAGTTTTGGAAAATAATCATGTATGACATATAATTCCAAAACATCTGATAAAACATGATTTCTATAAAATAGTCGGACAGAATTTGAGTAGAAACTTTCTATTATTGGTAATTTTAAAATACCAAAATTATGTGCTGAGAGACTATATTTTAAAAGAAAATATAAATAGTTTGCGCAAGGGTATCCTCTCAGAACCATTTTTTAAATCATAATATGCTTCAAATTCTTGTGATAAGGTTAAATATTTGAAAATACCTTGATAATATTTACCTTTCTTGAAAATATGAGAATATCGTGAAAATATTATTTACCTAAATACAACCCATTATCCGCGATGATAAGAGGTATAGTGGAGGTGTTTGATATCTCAAACAATTGCTTGCAAGTGAGTTATATGCTACAAAAAGTTTCACAATCATCCAAACATGAATTTTCAATAATTATTGCAAGCATGTCATCAGGAAGAGATATTAATGTCATTTGAGATCCTCCTCCTTCCATTCGTAACTGGCTTTACTTGACCTGAAAAAAGTTATAAAACAAGTATTTAAATGAAATAATATATATAGGGACTAACCACGTGTCTAAAGAAAACTCCTAATCCCTAAAGTTGTCTAAACTGACCTTAGATACCAACTATAAGGACCCAGACTTAAACATTACTTATTATTGAATTAAATGTATAAATCATATAGAGGATCTTTTCAGGTTTAGAGTTTTAGAGAATTAGGACATGACTATTACATCTCAAAATATTACAAAGTAGACACTTCTACTAAGTTTCCATAAAATAAAATCTCTTAAAAAGAAACTTGTCTAGTTCCATGTTTTAGATAGCATGACGTTTCCTTGTTCCCATCCTTGGCCCTATTCCACATTAAGTACTGTGAAAAACATTTCAAAAAAACTTGGGGTGAGCATAAAAAGTTCAGTAAGGGATACACAAAGAAGGATAACTGTTAGTTTTTTCAAAACAACAAGTAAACCATGAATACTTAATCAAAGTAATACTTTTCACCTTTATGAAGCAGAAAATACTCTTGATTGAATAAAAGATCATTACTTACCCTTTTGTAACCAAAATATTACCATAAAACCCATATAAAGAACACATGACATATAAAGGTAACTTGGGACATAAACATAGATAAATGGAATAACCATACAGTCAACTTCCACACATATCACTTAATGGAATAACCATACGACCGAATTCCATACCCAATGAATTGGAGGTTATAACATAACCACCCATCCTGGTATTCACAACACCACCCATCATATGGTTTATCATGTAACTACCCATCAAATTTCTATGTACCATTATAAAATCATAAGACATAAAAAATATATAATGGAAAGAAAACATTTCCACACTTTGATCACAATATACCACTTAAAAATATTGACATAAAAAATCCATTATAAAAACCATTTTCGATACCAAAATACATAAAATAGTATATGGTATTTATTTCATTTTAAAAACACTACATCTTGTTGAGGAAGCCAAAGACCAAATAATACTCGCGGTGACGGAAAAGGTCGTTGTCACCGCGTACGTTAAAAGAAACATTCCTTTTTGTACTTTTGTAAAATGATTCATAGAAAAATATTCCTTTTGTATAAAATTAAAAGTCAAAGGGGTTTATACACCATATAAAAGAAAGTCTTGTATTAGAACAATATATGCCTCTATGAAAGGATATTGAGACGAAGTCCCTTACAAAGACAGTATCCTTGGATTAAGGATAAATCAATTACATAATTATGTGTGACAAACGAATACACCAAATATAAGTGGATATTAAGTGTTAAATAATCAGATTCATTCACACATATTCATAGCATGACATGTTAAAGGAGTACAAATTTAACCCAAAGGATTGAAATTGAGTTAAGAAGTTCCTTTGCAAAAATTTGACAGCCTAACGATGTCACATTAAAATTCATAAAATTAGTTGATGAGAGAGAAAATGGTATCTCATCTCTTGGACATAAAATTTACATCAATAAGGATATATAATAACATATCCCCATATAATAATAGGTAAATTAAAAGACCAAAAAAAATAACTCTTTTAAAACTAGGAGGGTGAAAGGTTCCCTTACCGATTTGGGTAACTTTTGAAACGTACACCCCATGAAAGAAGGATCATAGAAAATTGATGTAAAAACTCATAAATGAATGTATATTACACAAGGAGCAGAATAATGGTAAGTACATACACCACTCAATGGAAATTGTGGCAAATGTAGCATAAATATCACGGGAATAAAAGTGAGATGAAAAATCCCTTACGAAAACTCGACAGCCTAACGACGCCACTTAATACTTCCAAAAATGGATTGATGAGATAAAATAGGGTCTCTTATCATATTAACATAAAATTTAAAGAAAGAGGAATATAAAATAACATCCCCCAACATATCAAATAGGAGCTTAAAAGAAGTGACATAAAGGAAAGTACTTAAAAAGAAAGAGAAAGGTTGGATCTCTTCGAAAATTCGGCAGCCTAACAGCGCCACTCAAAACATACAAAATGGATTGATGAGAGAAAATAGGGTCTCTAATCATATGAAAAAAAAATTACAGTATTAGTAATATAAAATAACATCCCAATCATAAGAAATATGATCTTAAAAGGACTGACATAAAAGAGTGTACTTAAAAAGAAAGAGAGGGGTAGGATCCCTTACCTCAAGTCTGACTTGTCTTGTTGGTTTCTTTGTATTCATGAATAATAAACATTGGTAAATTTATAATTTCTTAAGGAAATCATTTAAATATTATTATTCACTTAATATCACATATTATAATGTAATAATAATTTTTTAATAATGTTAGTTCATATCAGACGTTTTTGCCGATGTTTGGTACATGAGTAAAAAAATGAACTTGTTTCAAAATGATTGCCCATGTAGTTATAAGAAAATCATTTACAGAATAGTATTAATGATTAAAATATTATATATATCCAGTATATATTCATTTTATACTATTCCATAACATATGGAGATAAAAAAGGAAAAGCACCGTTCATGGAGACGGTAGGCCGTACATACACATGAACGCAACTTTCATTTTTTTGTCATATTAATGGAATTGAAAATAAATGAGATATATATATATATATTATAATTACAGTATAATATATATGTTATATAGTTCACATATGTTTATTAATTTCAATATTTATACATTCCATGTATTGCATGAACGAGTCAGATCACTTGAGGGGGTGGTAGTCCACACTTCCTCATGAAATTATCGAATAAGCACAACATGCAAAGAATAAAGGTATGTTTTAAATATAAAATACAGAAGAATATAGTAAACATAAATACCAAATATATCATATATAAAATACAGTGACATCATAATGGCCACCTTTAAAGGTGTTAAAAGAATATTGAACAATCATCATTTCGTGAGGCAGAAAATCGCCAACCACAGAAACAGTATGTTCTTTAACCATTAGACAAAGGTGTGTGTAGGTGTAGCTCTAATAATTATCATAAAAACATCCTAGTATATTTAAGATACTATTTTTGTTACAAAATAAAGGAATAAAAAGAGTTTAGGTGGTTGGAGAATCAAAATAAAACATAAGAAAACAAGAGAAGACACTACCTTTAAATCGGAAAAATCTTTTTGATTTGAGCTCAAAGGCTTCCTTGGAAAGACTTCTGCCCAAAGTGAGGCTTCTAGGAGTAAAATAGGGATGTGGGGAGACACAATGGGAAGGGTTTGGCCGAGGAAAAGGATTTAGATGTGGGGGTAAGGTGGTAGAGGTGGGGGCCTTTTATAAGAGAAGAGGATGGGCACTCTTGGAAAGTTATAAACTATTACTTTATTATAAAATGATTTTCGTATTTAAAAGGTCCCAAAAGGATATATTTAGAAGAAAAGTTGATAAGGTTTCTAAATACACTCATACAATAGGTTTTTGAAAAGTTTATGACTTATATTTCACCCTATCTTCTCATTTTATTTAAATCATTCATTTATGAGGTAATCACTACATCATCACGGTGTCATAAATAAATTAATTTATTTAATGTCCAAAAATTATAAAAAAATATCATGATGTAGGAAATATATTTATATTTCTAATTAATATTTATAGTAAAAAATATTACTTGTATAACCCCACGTAAAAATTGTATTAGTAAAACAATACATGTTTGTGACATTTTAATTTTAACTTTAAATAAAAAGTTATTAATGTCATTTTCCAACCAATGTTGCTCCATGGGGTCCCCAAGTTGACCCAAGGATTTTATTGGTCGGCCATGATTCATCCAATAAGGGTCGGACATGTGTCAAGGTCATTTCATATTATTATAACATTATCTTTACCTTAAATTACACTAATTACCTTTAATCGCGATTAATAAAACTTAAAAGTTACTATTCACCAAAAATTTATTTTAATCTCATTAAACCACATTTTACTTCCTAATGACAACCATGTATGTATGATTTTTTAAAATCAAATCACAGAAGTGTTAATGTTTCATTTAAATGAAAAATCAGTTTCCTTAACTACAACTTAGTGGTTTCACTATTCATCAAAAATTGAAGTTTTTCAGAAAAATACCAAAAATTCACCCTAAGATATATTTGATATTCCAAATTCAAAAATGATGTCTATTTTAGAAAATTAAAAATATATAAGTTTCATAAATTAATTTAATAATTCATTGCCGTTGTCAAAACAAATAGCGTGTTTTTAAGAAACAATATCTATTAAAAGATTGACACTAGTTTAAGTCAAATTTTAAAGTGAAATTAATTCCAATGAACAAAATTGGATTAAATGGTAAAAATATATTCCAATTAAACTTTAAAAAAAATTAAAAATATAATCTAACATAAATTCAAATTAGATGAAAAAGTAGTTTTGATGTAAAATGCAGTATTTTTTCACTATTCATTAAAAAAATGATAAATGACAGAAACATACCAAAAATTTAACCAAAGTAAATTTCAATGACCCAATCATAAATAATAAGTTTATTTTGAAAAATAGAGCTTATAAAATTGTCAAAATTTTGATTTAAAAATGGTTCACCATCAAAAGGCGGTAAAACAATCTTTTAAAAATATTAGAGTATTTATTATTAAAATTTGATTCAATTGCATTTTTAATCCTCTAACATTTATTGTAAAAAGTAAAAATATTTGACAAACATATATAATCATTTTGTAGTTAGTTCTGTTCAATCCCATCATTACGACGCCTAGGTGTTAACTACCGTTTAAAATAAAATTATTTTATTATTAGAGTGCAACGTAAGATTTCAAAGGAACTCGTTGTTGCGTTTTGGGTAAGCCATAAAGCATAGAATTCCCTTTAAATTAATTTTAAAATTTTATACACAAATAGGGATAAATATAAAAATGTCATATTCTTTATTTACCTGGGGTGTTACATCCTTCCCCCCTTTTGGGAATTGCGTCCTCGCATTTTTAAAATTGGGCTCAGAAACATCATTGAAAGTCCCACATCGGAACAAGAGTCGGTAAAACAATCACTTTAAAAGAATGAAAGGGAATTACAAAGGTCACCTGAGTTAACCCATAATATAATTCCATGTAGGAAAACCTGGATATGGAAGAAAAAGCAAAGGGTCATGTTCTGAGGGAGAGTGATAGAAAACATGTTTAGGAGAAAGTTAACCACAAGAAAATGACAAACTTTTGGTGGGTTAAACGCTATTCGATTCCCCAGTAAGAAAAGTTAATAGACAACATTTTTGTTTTAAGTTACTTTTCATTGAGGAATTTATTTTTGATCTTAAGGAAACAAACTTACTTGTCCTGTTGACTTTCAACTTTTACTAGATTTCTTACACAAACTCATACTTTCTCCAAAAGATGAGTATTTAAAAAGACCTGTTCGCATTAAGAGTTCTATAATCAAATTCTTGAGAATCACCTAATACAAAAAAGAGAACTATATATTTACCATTTCTTTATACCCTTACCCAAACAAAAATTTTTAGAACAAGATCAGATAATCCAGAAACTGATAACCCTTTATAAAAAGAAAATCTATTCATAATCTCCAAAATTTGTCCAACAAAACCCAAAGTTCAACGAGGACCATTTGATAAACAATTTGTCTATAAAATTATTCAAAGTAAACCAAACTAAGATTGAAACCCAAATATTTGAAGGTTTTAGTCACATAGTCTTCCAATGTACAAATTAACACTTATCTCCAAATAACATGAGTTGCTTTAAAAGTCTCATATTGAAAAGTAATTAACCTAATCACATATCCTCCATGATAGGTTAATAATTTCCATAGATAACCCAAAATCAACTTACTCTTAATTCATAAAATCATCTAACTAAAAAGAATAATCCATACTAACCAGGGACCTCACATAGTCCAGTGGTTAGCGATAAATAACAGTCGCACTTTAGTTGTGGGTTCCATTCCCGCAGCTTTGTCCGACGCGACAGGTTTTCACACGGTCTGCGTGTTGTCCTTTTTATAAAACTCCAAAAATAACCCTAACATGTTTTAACCTCAATATTTTCCTTATACCTCTCACTTTCATCCAAATTCATTACGATCTCAACATCTTAATTCTTGAAGTCTTATTTCACTACCATAAGATAACATAAAATGATTCCCAAAATGAATAACAGTATACCTTGATCATGGAATCCACTCGGTTTCATCTCCATCTTGTTCACGTAGGTAGAAGTCCCATGCATTACAACAATTATTTAGAGATCCTTCAAAATCATTTGCTTACTCCATCCAAATACACCTTGTACAACGTGGGTCATATGGGTGTTCACAGAAAAACAGTTTTGGAAAATAATCATGTATGACATACAATTCCAAAACATCTGATAAAACATGATTTCTATAAAATAGTCAGACAAAATATGAGTTGAAACGTTCTATTATTGGTCCTTTTAAAATAACATAAGTATGTTCTGTGAGACTATATTTTAAAAGCAAAGATAAATATGTTGCACAAGGGTCCCCTTCCTCAGCACCATTTTTAAAATCATAATATGCTTTAAATTATTGTGATAAGTGAAAATATTTGAAAATACCTTGATAATATTTACCTTTATTGAAAATATGAGAATATTGTGAAAATATTATTTGCCTAAATACAAACCACGATCCACGATGATAACGGGATTTAGTGGAGGTGTTTGATATCTCAAACAACTGCTTGCAAGTGAGTTGTATGCTAGAAAAAGTTTCACAATCATCCGAACATGAATTTGAAATAATTATTGCAAGCATGTCATCAGGAAGAGATAGGAATGTTGTCTGAGATCCCCCTCCTTACATTATTAACTGACATTACTTGACCTAAAAAAAGTTATAAAATAATGATTTAATTGAAATAATAGATATAGGAACTAACAATGTGTCTAACAAAAACTCATAATCCCTAAAGTTGTCTAAACCGACATTTGATACCAACTATAAGGACCTGGCCTTAAACATTACATATTATTGAATTAAATGAATAATTCACATAGAGGATCTTTTCAGGTTTAGAGTTTTAGAGAATTAGGACATAACTATTACATCTCAAAGGATTATAAAGTAGACACTTAAACTAAGTTTCCATAAAATAAAAACACAAAAAAAGAAACTTGTCTAGTTCCATGTTTTAGATAGCATGACGTTTCCTTGTTCCCATCCTTGACCCTATTCCACTTTAATTCCTCTGAAAAACATTTTAAAAAAAACTTGGGGTGAGCATAAAAAGCTCAATAATGGATACACAAATAAGTATAACTGTTAGTTTTTTCAAAACAATAAGTAAACCATGAATACTTAATCAAAGTAATAATTTACACCTTTATGAAGCAGAAAATACTCTTCATTGAATAAAAGATCATTACTTACCCTTTTGTAACCAAAATATTACCATAAACCCCATATAAATAACAAATAACATATAAAGGTAACTTGGGAAATAAACATACATAAATGGAATAACCATTCGGTCAACTTCCACACATATCACTTAATGGAATATCCATACGGCCGACTTCCATACCCAATGCATTGGAGGTTATAACGTAACCACCCATCCTGGTATTCACGGCACCACCCATCATATGGTTTATCACGTAACCACCCGTCAAATGTCCAAGTACCATTATAAAATCATAAGACATAAAACAAATATAATGGAAAGAAAACATTTCCACACTTTGATCACAATATAACACTTAAATATATTTACATAACAAATCCATTATAAAAACTATTTTCAATACCAAAATAGATAAAAGATTATAGGGTATTTATTTCATTTTAAAAACATTACGGCTTGTTGAGGAATCCAAAGACCAAATAATACTCACGGCGACGTAAAAGGTCGTTGTCACCGCGTATGTTAAAAGAAATATTCCTTTTTGTCGTTTTGTAAAACGCTTCATAAAAAAATATTCCTTTTGTATAAAATTAAAATTCAAAGGAGTTTATACACCATATAAAATAAAGTCTTGTATTAGAACAATATATGTGTCAATGAAAGGAGATTGAGACGAGGTCCCTTACAAAGATGGTATCATTGGATTAAGGATAAATCAATTTCATAATTATGTGTGACAAAAAAATAAACCAAATATAAGTGGTTATTAATTGTAAAACAATCAGAGTCATTCACATATATTCATAGCATGACATTTTCAAGGAGTACATGTTTAACCCAAAGGATTGAAACTGAGTTAATAAGTTCATTTTCAAAAATTCGACAGCCTAACGACGTCACATTAAAATTCATAAAAGTAGTTGATGAGAGAGAAAATGGTATCTAATCACTTGGAAATAAAATTTACATCAATTAGAATATATAAGAACATATCCCCACATAAGAAGATGTAAATTAAAATAACAAACAAAAATAAGTCTTTTTAAAATAGGAGGGTGAAAGGTTCCCTAACTGATTTGGGTAACATTAGAAACATACACCCCATGTTAGAAGGACCATAAAAAATTGATTTAAATACTCATAAACGAAAGTATATTACACAAGGATTAGAATAATGGGAAGTACATACACCACTCAAAGAAAATGGTGGCAAATGTAGCATAAATCTCTGGGGAATAAAAGTGATATGAAAAATCTCTTACGAAAACTCGGCAGCCTAACGACGCCACTTAAAACTTCCAAAAATGGATTGATGAGATCAAATAGGGTCTCTCATCTTATTAACATAAAATTTAAATCAAGAGAAATATAAAAGAACATCCCCCAACATAACAAATATGATCTTAAAAGAAGTGACATAAAGGAGAGTAATTAAAAAGAAAGAGAGAGGTTGGATCTCTTACAAAAATTCGGCAGCCTAACGGCGCCACTCAAAACTTCAAAAATGGATTGATGAGAGAAAATAGGGTCTATAATCATAGGAACATATAAAAGTATAGTAATATTAATATAAAATAACATCCCAATCATAAAAAATATGAGCTTAAAATGAATGACATAAAAGAGTGTACTTAAAAAGAAAGAGAGGGGTAGGATCCCTTACCTCAAGTCCGACTTGTCTTGTTCGTTTATTTATATTCCTGAATAATAAACTATGGTAAATTTATAATTTATTAAGGACCTATTTTAAATATTATTATTCAGTTCATATCACATATTATAATGTTATAATAATTGTTTAATAATGTTAGTTCATATCAGACGTTTTTGCCGATGTTTGGTACATAAGTAAAAAATGAACTTGTTTGAAAATGATTTCCCATGTAGTTATAAGAAAATAATTTATAGAATAGTATTAATGATTAAAATATCATATATATCCTGTAAATATTCATTTTATACTATTCCATAACATCTGTATATAAAAAATGAAAAGCACCGTTCATGGAGACGGTAGGCCGTACGTACGCATGAACGCTACTTTCATTTTTTTCTCATATTAATGGAATTAAAAATAAATTAAAGATATATATATTATAATTCCAGTATAATATATATGTTATATTGGTCACATATGTTCATTAATTTCATTCTTTATAAATTCCATGTATTGCATGAACGAGATGCATCACTTGAGGGGGCAGTAGTCCACACTTCCTCACATGAAATTATCGCATTTGCACAACATGAAAAGAATAAAGGTATATTTTAAATATAAAATAAAGAAGCATATAGTAAACATAAATACCATATATATCATATATAAAATACGGTGACATCATAATGGCCACCTTTAAAGGTGTTAAAAGAATATTGAACAATCATCGGTTCGTGAGGCAGAAAATCGCCAACCACAGAAATAGTATGTTCTTTAACCATTAGAGAAAGGTGTGTGTAGGTGTAGCTCTAATAAATCTCATAAAAAAATATATTATATTTAATATAATTGTGTTATTACAAAATAAAGTAATAAAAATAGTTAAGGGGTTGGAGAAGCAAAATAAAACATAAGAATACAAGAGAAGACACTATCTTTAAATCGGGTAACTCTTTTTGATTTGAGCTAAAAAGCTTCCTTGGAAAGACTTCTGCCCAAAGTGAGGCTTATAGGAGTAAGAGAGGGATGTGGAGATAAAAAATGGGTAGGTTGTGGCCGAGCCAAAAGCTTTAGAGGTGTGGGTAAGGTGGCAGAGGTGGGGGCCATTTATAAGAGAAGAGGAGGGGCACTCTTGGAAAGTTATATGCTATTACTTTAGTCTAAAATGACTTTCTGATTTCAAAGGTCCCAAAAGGATATATTTCAAGGAAAATTTGATAAGGGTTCGAAATCCTCCCATGAAATAGGTTTGTGACAAGTGTAAGACTTATAATTAACCCTATCTTCTCATTTTATTTAAATCGTTCATTTATGAGGTAATCACTACATCATCACAGTGTCATAAATAAATTAAATAATTTAACGTCTAAAAATTATAAAAAAATATAATTATGTAGGAAGTATTTGTATCTTTAAAATTAATATTTATATTAAAAAATATGACTTGTATAACCCCATGTAAAAATTGTTTTAGTAAAACAATACATGTTTGTGACATTTTAATTTTAACATTAAATAAAAAGTTATTAATGTAATTTTCCAACCAAAGTTGCACCATGGAGTCCCCAAGTTGACCCATGGATTTTCTTGGTCAGCCATGACTCATCCAAAAATGGTAGGACATGTGTAAAGGTAATTTAATATTATTATAACATTATCTTTACCTTAAATTAAACTAATTACCTTTAATCGCGATTAATAAAACTTAAAAGTTACTATTCACCAAAAAATTATTTTAATCTCATTGAACCACATTTTACTTCCTAATGAAAATTATGTATGTCAGAGTTTTTAAAATCAAATCACAGAAGTGGTAAAGTTTCATTTAAATGAAAAATCAGTTTCTTTAACTACCACTTAGTGGTTTTACTATTCATCAAAAATTGAAGTTTTTCAGAAAAATAACGAAAATTCACCCTAAGCTATATTTGATATTCCTAATTCAAAAATAATGTCTATTTTACAAAATTCAAAATATATAAGTTGCATTAATTAATTTAAAAATTCATTCCCGCTGTCAAAACAAATAGCGTGTTTTTAAGAAATAATATCTATTAAAAGATTGACACTAGTTTAAGTCCAATTTCAAAGTGAAATTAATTCCAACGACCACAATTGGATATAATGGTAAAAATATATTCCAATTACACTTTAAAACCAATTAAAAATATAATCTAACTATATATTTAAACTAGATGAAAAAACAGTTTTGATGTAAAATGCAGTATTTTTTCACTATTCATTAAAAAAATGAACAATGTCAGAAACATACCAAAAATTTAACCAAAGTAAATTTCAATGTCACAATAACAAAGAATAAGTTTATTTTGACAAATAAAAATTATAAAATTGTCAAAAGTTAGATTTAAAAAAGGTCCACCATGAAAAGGTGGTAAAACAATCTTTTAAAAATATTAGGGTATTTATTCTTAAAATTGGATTCATTTTCATTTTTAATCCTCTAACATTTATTTTAAAAAGTAAAAATATTTGAAAAACATATATAATCATTTTTTATTTAGTTATGTTCATTCCTGTCATTACAACGACTAGGTGTTAATTACAGTTTAAACTAAAATTATTTTGTAATTAGAGTGCAACGTAAGATTTCAAAGGAACTCGTTGTTGCGTATTGGGTAAGCCATTGAGCATAGCGTTCCCTTTAAATTAATATTAAAATTTTATTCACAAATAGGCATAAATATAAAAATGTCATATTCTTTATTTACCTGGGGTGTTACATATAATCAATAAAATATAATTATTTTTATATAATAATAATATTTTTAAAACCAATCATGAATTATGGTTATGAAAAAAGAACCGTGTTACAACCATAGAGATGATAGTCCACACATATGATTGAGTAACATTTCCATTTTCTAGTATTATGAGATAAATAAGAGAAGTTATATTATATATGTACATAATTATCATAAATTTTATATTTTATAATTAAATACTTTATATATAACATTCATTTGTTGCGTTGATGAAAAAAAAATCACATTATTTCGTGGAGGTAGTAATTCACACTCATATAAGAAAGATGTTAACTTTTTTCAATGGATTAAATTATAATAAAATTGAGGATATATTATCATTAAAAAATGAAAATTATTTCATTATTGTCACATATATATATTAATTATACTATTATAATCATCTATGAGTGGTTGTGGGGGAAAATGAAGAACATTGGTTCATGAGACGGTAGTCTTCTATACACATGAACAATGGTTTAGTTTCCTATTTAATGGAATAAGAGGTTAAAAAAAGTTATTAAATTTAAATTGTAAAATATCATTATATTTACTATACATGTTTTATTATTTCATCAATTTTTAATTGTATTTTATGGTAGTATAATAAACAATAAAAATAAAATATTTAGTTAAAACCTATACCTCTTCTTCAGACAAACTCCTTTTCTCTAAAACTCAACCACACTAAGGTTTGTATTATTGTAAAAATAATACCTCTATAATATGCGTAGAGATGTTGTGAAGGTATTTGGGAATTTATTTTCAGAAAACAATGTCTTGAATTTTCGATAGGATATGACATGGAGTGCCCTTTTATAAGTGAGGGGAGGGGCATTCTCGAAATTTATTAAAGTATTAAAATAATATAAATTAATTTTTTTTGTTTAAATTCCTAAAAAGTGATATGAATATATTATATGACGTGTATGGGTTTAAATAATATCATCCAATAAATTCTTTACATTCATAGAAAATGTTTTAACACTTATCGATTGTTTAAACCCCCATTAACCATTTTGACAATTATAATGATATCAAATTTTTTTATCATCGGGGGTAAAAAATGATTCTATGAAAGTAAAAATGACCCATAAATGGAAAATTGTTTATATTTTAAACTATAAACCATTAAATTGGAAGAATATTTTAATTTTAATAATTTTTAATCATTTAATAAAATATTTTTTATCAAAAAATACCATTAATGTCATTTTGGAAATAGATGAAATATTATAATTTAATACGTGTCTAACTCATGTAAAATGGTTAAACAATTTAATGAATTAAAATATAAGGAACATAATGTTTTAAAATAGTCATAAAATAAAATTTTAATCGGTTTAGATATCATTTTAATCCTTATATTTTGGTTTAACCTCATTGGTTAAAAAATTTAAACCTTAACCACTATATAGAATTTTTTAATATCAAAGGGTAATAATTTTATTCATTAGGAAAAAATTGTCTCATAAATGTAATAGGGATGATATTTTAGAAACTTTATAATACTAGTTTACAATTTGAAACATTTTTTTTATTTGGATATAATTTAATAAAATATATTTAATATAAGATAACGTTATTGTCATTCTGAGAAATATACAGATAATTTGACTTTCAAAATAACATGAAAGTAGAAATTTTTTTATATAAACCATTAAAACCTATATAATATATAATATTTATATTAATGATTCTTCATAAATGTTAAATCACCCGAATATTATTACTTTTATCGTTTTAGAAATCATTTAGTGGATTTATTTACTTCTTGCACAAGCACTATGTTAGCATAGTGTAAGACTTTAAGGTAACTATTTCACCACTAAAAATTTAAAAAAATTTCCTTGATAAAAATAAATTATTTATATTTAAAATAAAAATTTATCACCAATCATAATATCTCTTTATCCACTTAAAAAATATTATAAATATTAAAAGAATGAATGTGACATTTTTGACATTACCTTATCTTGAAATATTATAAAGGTAAAAATCAATGATAAATGGTAAAAATGTAATATTTTCAATGTTCTTATTATTATTAATGAAATATACTCATATAATGAAATAAATAAGTTTCTTTAATTAATTATAATTCTTATCATAATAGTTTTATACCTAAATAACCCATTTTACCTTTACTGGGGAATCAAAAATTTAATATGGTTATTATTCATAATGAAAAATAAAATGGTCTTATTAACAAAATTTTAATGTCAAGATTAAAAATGGGGAATATATTTTATTAAAATCACATAAAATATGTGTTATAATTTAATTTGAAATTAAATGCATAAAACACGATGAATATTTTATTTTTATAAAAATGATTTTTAATGCATAAATATGTTTTCAAACCAAATTCAAGTATAAGTGGTATAATTTATTTTTACCTTCTTTATTCCATAGAGATATTCATAAAATTAATGTCTCGGAAAATTAATATTTTTGATAATGTCAATGATTTTCAGCATAGTAAATTTTCAAATTTTTTTCCTTATGTGTTACTGAATGACTTTAGCCTTCTCTTCCATTCCATTATCTTATTCATGTCCCAAAAGATTATGTTCCCCAAACTCATTCCAGTATGTTGGATTTTTACACTAATTTATATAATGGGATTAATAAATACCCATCTGAATTATTGAGTGAAATCTTTGTTGTATGAAAAATTGACCGTAAGATGGTATTTATCCCCACTACATTTAAAATACATAGAATATGATCATAACATATCCTCTAGAGTTTAAATTGTTCTCTCAAACTAATGATATCTCTGACGATGCTACATGGTGATAAAAATCAACTCTATATGAAGAGATTGAAAAAGAGGTTAACAAAACATATATTTAAACTTTAGATCCTGATCAAGTACAATTGAATATGGTACCCCATGAAAACTTCCAACTCTCATAATGTATATTCTAGAAAGAGGGCCCAAATAGAAATATTCTTTTATAGAAATGATTTTTTCTGAGTTTTTAAGGTTGTTTACTAATGCCCATAACTACCTAAACATCAAAATATAAGATAAACTATAATGGTTACTAGTACCTTTAATCATATGCCCATAAAGTGTAATGGAATTTTTCTTTAAATAACTTTTTCACCAAAACATATATAAACCCATAAGACTGTATTTCTACATATACCCTCTTTAAATATCCTATATATTGATAAAATACCATCACCTAAAATCTAAAAATTGGTTTCAATGACTTTTAAATTAGGTTCAACCATAAAATCATAAACCAATGATGGTATCCATAACTCTTAAGTTATTTTTAAAAGAAGACATATATACTTACAAACGTTAATTCCCCTATTATACCTTATATAAGATCTTATATTAAAAAAATTCTATTGGAATATTAGTTTTATGAATGTATGCATAAAACATAAAATTTTATTTTATTGTTTAATAATTCATGAAGAGGTATATTATCACATGAAATTTCCCAAAAGCAAGAACATTAATATTTTTATAGTTCCCATTCATACAAAATCAAACGGGAACTGTCTAACAAAGGAGGAGAGGATAAGTGTTCCCAAATTATCAAGAATCCCTTCATAAAATTTGCTACATAATATTTCCCTTTATACATTGTCTATAGTGGTTTTTGAGGCATATTATTTTTATTGTACCATGGTTTTGGTCATTGATTCCCATTATGAGAAAAATAATTTCTCTTGAAATTGTTGATTATATATGGTGCATTAGTTGGCGTCCTCTTCTCATCCATTTCATTTACCACACCACTAATTTTATTTCAAAAATTATTGGGATTTATGAAATGTTTTTACACATTTTATCACATCCAAGTTATATTCAAGTCGTTCTATTTATGCTTATTATGAAATTTTTGGAATACAAATCCCAATAATTTCATTCCAATATTTGATTTTTCTTGAGAATCAATCTTCTTCTTCCTATCTAAACCATAAGAATTGTGGGAATATATAATTTCAATTTCTATCTTTAGTGAACATTGAAAAACTTATTCATATCTACTTAATTTTATCATATCCATGTCCTTTTCAATAATTTGATTTAGTTCACTAAAGAATAAATTAGTTTTTCTTTTAGGTATTATGATTAAACTAGAAGCATACTTTACAAGTCTTGTAAAATTTTCTTCATAAGTACCAATAGATTTAAATTTTATTTTCTTAAGATCAATGAATTACTTCACCGTGTTTGTTATTTGAATAGAAGATAATAATTTACTAAAAAATGTCACCATAAACTATTCTCATTCCATAGATTCAATTTCTTATCATTCTCTCATATTCTTTATACGAGTCCTCCACTGATCATATTTAACCTTACAAACAATAAAAAACCAAAATTACTTTTTTCATCATTTTAAAAATGAAGAATAGAAAATATATTTTTAGTGGTATTGATCTATTTCTTAAAAACAATTGGATCATTGTAATCACTAAAATATGGTGGATGTTTCCTTATTAAGGACATAACAGAATGTTGTTTCCTCCTATTCTCATTTGGAAGTTCAACATGATTAATAGATTGAGAAAGTTGTTTATTTATATCAACAATATTATTCATTCCATATTCCATAATTTTTTGTTTCTTAGGTGTAAAATCATTAAATTTTCTATTTCATTAGAATTAACACAGTTCCTTTGGTTTTCACCCATTGATAAAAAGAATAAAATATAGTGTGAGAAACAGTAATAATATTGGAAAACCACATAATCATGAAAAATACCTTATATTTTGTCTAAATAATGACACCTTATTTTCAAATTATTACACCTTTGGTTTATCCATGTTCATTTATAGTCACTATCCATTTAAATTCATCATGATGGTATGTTAACCGTTTTTGAATTTTCAAAGCATATCCTTCAGGAGTGTCAAACTAGGTATGTAGCAAGGCATGTTTTAATGCACTTGGTGATGGTCAAGTTCAAATTAATAAATTAGTTTAATAGTTATTCCACCAAGGTGACTCTTTTCTAGAAACATATACACATATAGTATCTAGACAGGGTTTTAATTTTTGGAAACCACAATCTTTATACTTTACCAAAATTATAGGAAGTTTTCATAAAAATTGAATTATCCTTAGACTTATTCTTAGAAATTTATTTAGGGATAAAAATAATCCTTTCCAATCTTAGTTTCCAAATGGTATCTAAAACTTTTCTCTAATACCAACTATAGTGACCCAGGATTCTCATACATATATATTACATATTTCTAGATGAATATTCAATACACTACAAAACAATTCCCAAGGATCATAATAGTGTACTGTATTTGGATACTAGGTAACAATTATTATAATTTAGTGAAATATATTCAACATATCTCCCAAAGATATTCTCACATTGTACTCTTCTTAGGAATACCCCAAATAAAACCTTCTTCACAATTTGGGGAAGGAAACATAAGAAAGGGTAGTCTCAAATGCTCTGTAATAGTAAACAAATAATCCATAAAACTATGATCATATGAAATCATTAGATTATAATAAGTGTATATGATCATGAACATCACTTAAAAAGTTCATAACTAACCCATCATATATCATAAACATGAGTTATGGGATATAACATTATCATTTATGAAAATATTGCCTATAAGGGTGATAAATCATCTAAAATAAATCCTAAACCATATACTCATATCCTATAAGTATAGAAACATCATAACTATTGTGAAACATTTCAAATTTAATGGTATCTTCTAAGAAAATAAACATAGTGGATCATGAGTCATCACCTACTTCCCAAAGTGGTCCAGGACAGACCTATTTTCCATAGTAGATCAGGGCACATTTTTTTTACCACAGTGGATTAGGACATGCCTGTTTCACATAATGGATTTGGGAACACCTATTTCCCATAATGTATCAAGCCCATCTCCTTGTTTCCAATTTTTATATCACGAGATAAAAATATTTACCCAAGGCATTGGAGGGAGATATATGTACCACCCTTCACACAATGAAAATCATACATATGTGTGCCACAAGATCAAAAAACATTCCTAACATCATATCTCATTATATGAAATGGGATTAATAAACATTTTATCATATAATGACCTATGGAAAATATATATTTTTCATAATAATTTTGTCATTTCATCATTTCGTCATTGCCTAACTTGTGGAGAAAGAAGCGGGTTTCAAAAAAAAGATTATCATGGTATAAGCCATAAAAGATAAATGGGTTTCATAAAAATCAGGTTGTCATAAACATAAATCATTTAGAACAATAATAATAATGGTATAATTGTTTCAAATACCCAGTAAATCTTAAGTTACATATAATGATGTAATCTTATATGGATAATGATTTTGAACGATAAATCACTTGGAATGTTTCCCAAGGAAGATAAATTTTCTTTTAAAATCACTTTTTAAAAATGAAAATTACAAAATATTTTGGAAATAATTTTCATTCAAAAAAATTGAAATATTATGATGGAATATTTAATGAAAATTATTGTCATGATGATGTGATTTTTCTTTCATGTAATACACATTAAAACAAAGATACCTTATATATTTTTTTAAAAGCTAAAAAGGAATTGTTTGGAATTCAACATGAACATTCCATTATTTTTTTAAAAAGTCAAAAAATGGAAGAAATATATTTTAAAAATAATTGTATATTATTAAAAAAAAATTAAATCATTTTTTTAAAATCTGTTTTCAAAGAAAAGTAATTTAGATTGAGATATAAATAAAGTCATATTTTCTGAAAAAAATATTGTTAATTTTAAGTACCAAAGATTGAATTTTTTTTACTATTAATATAATGAATAAAAAAAGGAGAGTAAAATTCCTTAGTTTCATGAGAAATGGATCATAATATTGTATGATTAGAAATAAAATCATAAATAATCTCGATAGATAATGAAATTGTAACATTAAATCATTACCACTTTGGAAACTTTAAAATTTAAGCACCATAGAGGATATTCATTAAATGAAAAATTAAATATTGAGGATAAATAAATTAATTATATTAAATTTCAAATGGATTTTATATACAACTTTTAATGTAATATATGTGCATAACATTATATATGTCTCAAAGAAGGAAAATTTAGACAAAAATTCACTACCTATTTAGTTAATTTTGAATCTTAAATATTTTGAAAGAGATTTACTAAAATGGAAATGTAAATAAAAATAATTTTCAGGATATTATTCCGAATATAAAATCACAATAATTATATAAACCACTTAAAATAAATAGGTGGTGAATATGGAATTTGTCTCATTGAAGTAAAAAGTTAGACATAAATCCCTTACTTTAAGTTTCATCTTCCTTCGTACACATTCAATATTACTATTAAATAAATATAAGTTTATTATAGATATATTAATGAACCATAATTATATATATCATATTATATATGATTTACTTATGACCTGTTATTAAATATTTATTACCAATTTGATGTTAATGTCATGTTTCGGGTAAGAACCTCTTGGTTTTTCATATTTCTTTGGATTTTTGTATTTTTTGTCCTCTTACTTTTTTCACGGGTCAATAATATATAAAATTAAAACCACTATATAAATTTCATATACATTCATTATATTTTTATTTAGAGTGATCCTTAAAATTTAGATATAGAAAATGTAATACCTCATTCATGGAGATGATCAATCATATTTACGCATGAACGTTGTTTACATTTTTCCATCCGAAAGAAATAAAAAAAATAAAAAATATATTAACATTATAGAATCATTTATATTTCTTATATATCAAATATTTTCATTAAAACCATCATTATTACCTTTCATGAAATGTCTGAATGAATATAATCACTTCGTGAGGAAATAGTCCTCCATACACATAAGTGACATTATCATATTCCCAAAAAATGGAGAGTATGAAGGTATGTGTTTTATTATAATCTCAAAAGTATAATAAATATGATAAATATCATATATAAATTATAAATCCATAATTATGCATGACCATGAGAGATGGTAATGGAATAAAATGACATGAGTTCGTGAGGCGGTTTTCCAATATACACATGAACTATGATTTTGTAACCCATTTTTTAGAAGTGGAGATGGTTTTAGGGTGTTACAAAAACATAATAACATTTCATTGTATAATAGATATTGGTGTTATTATATTTCAAGTGTTAAGACATAATTTCATGTGAAAAAATTATAATGGAAAATAAGGAGCTTAGAACTAGATAGATTGAGAAGTTTAAATGAGTGAAGAGTGGTGGTTGCCTTTTATAAGTGGGGGAAATTATCCCATTTCGAAACTACATGGGAATTTCTCAAAAGAATCCAAAAAAATATGGTCATTCCCTAAGTCAAAAGATTCCATATGATAATATATTACTGTTTTCGAGGATAAAATTGAAACATATCCTAATAATATAAATTTAACAAGTGCAATTGTCTTTTAAACCTTTATATTCTTAGTTTAACCCTTGATAAACTCATTTTAACCATAACAAGAACAATAATTAATTTTTACTACTTATACTATTAATTTTAGTAAAAAATTAAGTATTACTTATTAGAGAATATATATTATACTAATTTTAAAAATGGAATCCATTTATTTTAATTCAAAAGTGTATAATGTTTTCATCTCCAATTTTAATATAAAATTTATTCCAATGACTTAAATTATATTAATAGATATAAAATTTAAATAATATTACCTTAAAAACAATTTAAAATATCATTAACTTTATAAATAATTAAAATAAAAAGATTGTTTTCAATTTAAATTAAGTATTTTTCACTATTAAAAAATTAACTTTTTAGAAAATTCTAAAACACTAAACCTCAGAAACATTTGGAACAATGATTTAAAAAATTAGGTTTATTTTATGAAATTATTTTTCTAAAAGTGTCAAAAATTAATTTTGTGGTTAACAAAAAAAATCATTTTTGGTGAAAATAATATTTTTAAAACTTATAAAGGCTTTTATTGAAATATTATGTACCTCTTTATCAACATGTATTCATTATATAAAACCATTATACATAATATTTTAAAAAATTATTTATTATTCATATCTCTATATTCAATGGCGAGGTTATAATGTTTGTGTTTAAATAATTATATTAATACTATACCATGGATCATTAAAACGCAGTGTTGGGTGTAACACAACCTCAACTCAAGGTTTTGTATAACACAATCTAAACTTAGTTATTCATGTAA
The DNA here is from genome assembly GCA_963277665.1 of Viscum album. Taxonomy (NCBI): domain Eukaryota; kingdom Viridiplantae; phylum Streptophyta; class Magnoliopsida; order Santalales; family Viscaceae; genus Viscum; species Viscum album. Next base: position 1,927,002,156 of record OY728150.1, on the reverse strand, counting down.
CACATTATTAACATATTGCTTTATGAAATTCAACCGTTCAAAGAAATTTAATTTCTTAGAAAAATAATAATTCCTAAAAATCATGGATGTTACAGGTTAATGTGAAAGTTATTAATCATATATTGTGACAAATGATTAGGCATAATCACAATATCCTTCTCTCTAGTTATCATCCCATTTTATTTATCATCAATAACTTTTCCTTCATAATCAAATATAATATTGTTTATTTTTGGTTTCTTTTATTGACTAAAATGAAAAAGAATAGTGCGAGTAACAATATTCATGGTGGGAAACCATATAATCCTGAAAAATCACTTATAGGATGTCTAAATCATGAAACCTTATTTTTAATATATGAAACATTAGAATTAACCATGTTCATTCGAAGTCATTATTTGAATCCTTTATTATGTTTCATAAATAATTTTTGAAATTTTAAAGCATATCTACAGTGAGTGTCAAACTAGGTATAAAGCAAGGTTCAAGGTTGTACACCAGGTGATGATCTAATCTAGCTCAATGAACCCTTTTCATAGTTATTTAAACTAGGTACCTCTATATCAAATAGACATCCAATTGTAGTATCTAGCCATGTATTTAATTTCTTGGAAACCAATTTCTCTATCTTTTAATAAAAATCAAGGACATTTCTCTACACTTTTAATCATCATTATACTTTTCCTTAGACATATCCCAAGAATAAAATTAGAAATATCTATTGATAAATCATTAATGTTTTCACATCCTAATTTAAAAAGGTTAACAATACCTATCATTTGATACCAAATTTAGAGACATCAACTTATCATATATAGATATCACATCTTAATAGACGAATATTCATTACATTTCACAAATAAATGATCAAGAAACATAATGGTTTAGTGAAATTAGAGGGTAGGTACACAATATTATTATTTAGTTAAAAATATTTAAAATCTCACATAAAGGTCTTACCCATTTTTACTCATAAAAAATATACCATTCTTATAAACATTCATCATTACCTGAAAAAGGAAACATAATAAAGGGTGAGATCAATTGCTCAGTATGGGTAAAGATGGGAAATATGTAAACATAAAAAGAGAATAAGGGTATGAGAACTAGAGAATAACATGTGAAAACCATACTATAGATTGAAATGATCAAATTTCTTTATCCTAGCATGAAGATTGTAAGTTCATATAATACACAAAAAATAGAATCAAGGAACAAGATCCACGAGACAATATCATTGGAATAAGAAATATATTTGTGTAATATACATAAGAATAGAAAATATAATGTTAATTCTACCCACCATGAAATTCATAACATGTTAATATTTTGGTAACCACCAGTGTACCTACCTTAGTCTTGGGACAACCTCTGATATACCCTCTTCTAGGCTTGGGTTAACCTCTCGTATACCCTATTTCAAGGACGAGATAACCTCTATTATACCCTCTTTTAGGCTTGATATTACCTCCCATATACACTATTATATCATAGAACCTTAATAATAAAACAATGTATTATAAAAAGTTATAGGTCCCCCCCACTCTTGGGTATAATTTAACTACCATCATTGGTCCTAACATAATTCCTATCATATAATGAAAATAATACATATGTGTTCCCAAAGACCATAAAATAATAATAATTTTAGAACCCCTGAAAATAAATGGGTTTTATAAATATTTCATTATAATAAAACCTATGGAAATGAAACTGGTTTCATAATCATTTTATAATTTCATCAAATCATATCCTATAAAAAAGCAAGATTCAAAAGCATATTATCATGTTATAACCCATATAATAGAAATTTGTTTCATAAACATCAAACAATTATAAAAGTTAACCATTAATAGAAAGAATAAGAATGGAATCCTTGAATCATATCCTTTGTAAATCATAGTTTACATCAAAGTATGTAATTTTAGATGTAAAATGATCTTAAAATATTATATGGTACATTTCTTAAGGAAAATAAACTTTCCACATTGAAAAAAAATTAATAATAATTTTTTTTCAAAATATATTTCATTGAAAATATCATTAGAATCATGTAAAGGAAGCTTTAAAGATCGTTTAAAGCATTTATTTTAGAAAATAACCTTTTAAAAATATATTTATTTTAAAACAATCATGAAAACTTATAACTAAACCTTTAAAATTAATTTAAATAATTTATTGAGGGAAAGTATGATTTCCATTTTGAAAATCAATAAATATTCATAAAATATTTTGGAATAATTTATTTGAAAATAATAATTTAAAAATATAAAGAAATCACTAAAACAATTATTTGGTTATCATAGTGAAAAATTACATTCATTCCATACATGTTAAAACAAATAATCCATTCACATTTTTGATAAAAGTCAAACATGAATTATTTGGAAAACAATATAAAACATACATTCAAAGAATTTTAAAAAAATTATAAAATGTGTAAAAATTTATTTAATGAATCATTTTGATAATTTTGAAAACATTTTATTAAAGAATTTTTAAAAATATTTATTTTAGAAAAAAATTATTTATGACCGAAGGGATAAACAAAGGTGATATTTCAAAAAAACATTATTTTAAACTCTTGTGAATATAAATAGAGAGAAATGTAGGGAAAAATTGTATTCCTATGGAATTACCAAAGTATAAAAAAATTCATGATGTTATTCAGAGATATATCATATTACTTTATCATCTGAAACAAAATCATAAAAAATCGTAATAAACAATGAAATTTTAACTTTAAACCCTTACTACTTTGGTATCTTTTTAATCCTAATAACCATTAAATAATAAAAAAATGAGAAATAAAATATAATTTATAAAACTTGATTAATTATATAACATTCCAAAGGGAAAGTATATACACCATAAATATGAAATGAGAGGTGAATATGGAACATATATCCCATAAATAAAATAGTGACTAGAAATCCCATACCTTAAATCTTGACTTAATTTGTACACATTAAAACCTCATTCATAATAAATATAAGTTTACTATACATATATTAAATAATAATAAGTATATATATATATACATCATACCATATATGACATACTTATGACCTTTTATTACCTGTTTATTAATGATTCCTTGTTAAAATTACATTTTCGATAATAACCAATTTGTTTTTTAGGTATATTTTGATTTTTTATTTTAAGTTCACATAAGTTGATCATTATCCAATAATATCAAGAAAATTTACCATTATATGAAAATAATATATACTTGGTATATATTTATTTATAGTAATCAACAAAAGTTAGAGATATAAAAATAAATACACCATTCATGGAGACAGTAGATCGCATGCATGTATGAATGTTGTTACCATTTTATCTATGGATTGAAAGAAAAAAAGGTTATTTAGTATATTAAAATTATAGAATATTATTTATTTAATATATATAACATATTATTATATAGAATTTTCCTTATTACCATCCTTATAAAGCGTACATGAATAATGAATCAAATCATTTAGTAAGAAGGTAGTATGTTGTATACACGAGTGATGTTATCGTATTGCCATAGAATGGAAACAAAGAAGGTATTTGAGATATAATAATTAAAAAAGCATAATTATTTCATAAAAATCATATATAGATACTAAATTCATCATTATGATCAACTATTTAATGATGTGATGGAAAAACGAATAACCTCGATTCACAAGGCGGGAGTCCACCGTACACACGTATGATGATTTCATCACCCATTTGACAGAATAAGAGATATATATAGAATATTACATCAACATAATAATATATAAGTATAAGAAATATAATTTTGTTATTATATTTTAATTATTAATACATTAATGAAGGTGATAAGAGGAGGAGTAAAAAACGAAATATCTTAGTGAAGACAATTACTATCACGTAGAAAAATATCCATTGGATCTCTTACTAAAGACCCTATGGCTTGTCATCTGGGATGACCACTATCTCTAGAACATGGATTATGATTTTGGGGATGTATTTCTTATGGTTTTGGTTATGAAAAAGTATTAATAAGTGTGCATATAAGATGATTGGAGATGCCCTTTTATAAGTGGGGAACCGAACCTACATGGAAACTACATGGAAATTTCCCAAAAGGATCCAAATTGATAAATTAATTCACACAAAAAAGATTAAAAATGATCTTAAATTATAAAAAATAAAATATATTATTGAAATAATTCCATCTAATATGATTTATTCACGTTTTTCAGGAAATATTACCTTTAACTTCTCAATTTAACACTTAGTAAACTTGTTTTAACCACAACTGTGGTAGTTAATTTTTAAGGGGTTTAGTATTCATTAGGATAAAAAATTAAGTCTAACATATTAGATAATATTTTTTATTCTGATTGAAAATATATATTTAATTTTTACAAATTCCATTCATAGAAGTGGAAAATTTTATTTTAAAAATGAACCCACATATGCATTTTAAAAGATGTTTTCAAAATAGAAAATCTTCAAAAGCTCCAAAATATTTTTATAAAAATTTAAATAATTTATTAAAAATTAAAAAATTATAGTAATAGATATATAATTTAATTAATTTCACTTTAAAAACAATGTTAAAATAAAATTATCTTGTAAATTCTTTGAATGAAAATGAGATTTTTTTATAAAAACAGGTATTTTCACTATTCACTAAAAAATTAATTTTTCTTTAAAATTATAAAAAATAACTCCAAGATAATTGTGAAATGATTTTTTTTAAAAAAAGATATAATTTTTTCAAATAAATTGTTTAAAAATTTCGAAAAATAATTTTAAAATGAGTGCCCAAAATGCTATAAAACAATTTTTTAGAAAAATCATGTTTTTAAGCATAAAATTAACATTAGTATTTTATATTATATAAAATAAAAAATACGAATGATTGAAATTTTATTTAATATATAACATATAAAGTTCTTTAAAATTCATTCAAAAATGTTATTTTGTTAATTTATTGAAGTAAAATTCATTTATATGCATAAGAATAGATTTGGAAAAAACGATTTTCTTTTGATTCAAATGGTTTATAATTTCATGTATAATTAATTGGTTCCTAAAAAATTCATTATATATATATATATATGTTAGTGTGTTTGAACCATATATTTTTATTATTTATTTAATCGTATTCATACCCTCCATTCAAACAACAAGATGATAACTATCATATTAAATATCAATATTTTAATAGTATGTATTGTTTCATTTAAAATTGGTGTCATGTGTAATGAAATTTGCACTAAATGTTTCATGTAACACAAGATAAACACATTTATACATGTAATTAAATCTAAATATAGTATTACATGTTATAAAATATAAACATAACATTATGTGTAACAAAAAATATCAAAATGTTAAACAGTACTTGGAAAAACTATTTCACAAAATCTCATGGTGTTATAATTATGAAAATCCATCTGAATCCTATAACTAGATTTATACTATGTTATATTTTTGTTTTAAAATTATTTTAAAAGATATATATATGGTAGTTTTACTCCCTTAAGTTTTAATTCCAACCTGGACCTCCCCTTATTTATCCATTAAGTGTTGACAAAAAAATCATTCTTTATAGGTCATTATTTTTGTTCAATTACATATAACAAAATAAATCAATGTGTTATTAAAGTTAATTTTTTTTAAGTAATAGATAAATAAAATGAAAATAATAATTAATTATAATAACAAATAAATTATATAATTAAAAAACCACTAATTAAAATCATTTGAGTATGAAAAATGAAATTTCAAAAAACAATTGTTTAAAAAATATTCCAAAGAATTACTTAAAATTATAATTAACCAAATATTTTATAATAATGAATATTCAAAAACATAAAATATTTAAAAATAATGGGATAAAATCAGTTTATACTAAAATCCATAAAATACATATTGAAATTACTAGGAAAATTGTGAATTGGTTTGCTCATTATATACCCTAACACATAAAAACCATGTTTATCTAGAATAATTGACCTCAAAATTTCCCAAATATTATTGATTAAATGATAATATTAATATTAATGTTATTTTTAAACATTAAATCATGTAATTTGAAGAAATTATTACAATTCAAAATATGAAATTTATTATTCCATCATATCTAGAAATGTCGTTAATAAAAGATAATACAAGTTTATCTACTATAAAATTTCACTATAAATGTTTAAATGATATTAAGAACTCAATTATTCATCTTTTATTTTGACATACACATACTTTATTATATTTTATGACTAGGAATACACATACTACACTATTTATTTATTTATTTATTTTATTTTTAATCATTTTTTACATAAAAATGCATTGATGTATGAATTAAGTAAATCTAGAATAGAACCATTCAAGTATCTATTAATCCTATGAGGTTAAGTTTATTAACTGGGGAATGGAAGTAATAATGGTCTATTTACCCTCAAGAAAAAAATATTCAAATATGATTTAGCTATTTCGTAACTTATAAAGTCTAGTAATAGTCGACTCTAAGAATATTTATAATGTTTAAGTATGTATGTATCATAGTAATAGAATATCATATAGTATTTAACTTCTATTCATATTTTTTTTTGAAAAACCTTTTAATGTATACTTTTTATACACACACATTCCAAATAAAATTTAAAAAAATTAAGGTGAATTATTTATATTACTCACAATAATCCAAGAAATTACAATTCTATACAAATTTTAAACTAATTTTTATAATTTATTTACTATAAAAATTATTTATCCCACTTTAATTATGATTTATTATTCTATTATTTAAAGATAATTTAATAATTCACACAAACCCATTTCATTTAAATATTAATTATTAATCTGATATCAAAACCAAATCATTAATGTTAATCATAAGTAACATGTCATTTAATACTATGAATGAAACATTGTTTAATTGGGTACCCAGATGGCCAATTAACTCTAAAAATTTCTTAAAATATATTTCTATTGAAAAACACCATCAGATTTTCAAAGTACATATACAATAAAAAATTCATGCTGGTAATATGAATATAAGACAAATTAGATAGATAGATACTCTTTAAAAGCATATTTTATCTCCTCTAATTGAAAGTAGGTTGGAAAATTATCTTTTACATCCTTGAGACTCCATGGTCTAAAAAAATAGAGGGTATTTCAATAGATTTGGGTTCTTATTTTGAACAAATTAAAACAAAAAATTAAACCGAAATGTAAATATTAAAAATATAAAAAAACAAACTAATGTCAATTGGGATGATACCTAAGGGAACATTAATTTTATGATTTTTTTAAAAAAAATATCCATATAGGTTTATTCGTAATCAGTAGTGGGTTTTGGTTTCATTAAAAATTACTACTAAGTGTGGGTTTATCATCTTCCCTTTATAATAACAAAATTTTCTTTCTATATATGAGGCACTGTGGTGGAAAACTCATGACCAATTTTTATAACATCCTCTCAGAGTTTCATATGTCCAATTTAATATAACTAGAAATATACCACCTTATTTATTATTGTAATTTGGTTAAAGTCACGGTAGTGAATAAATATAGTGAGGATTTCTTTCTTGGGTTTATCATGAAATTCACAGTTATGGGTCAGTTCTTCTATAGACTTCACCCAACCCCCATCATCATTTTATTTAATCTAGATATATTCTTTCCTCATGTTTCGCATGAATTAAAACCAAAATACCACATAATGAAACTAAAAATTTGGGTAAAATATTTAAAACTATTATGATATATAGATAAAATCAATAAGAGGTAAAAATTAAATACAAATAAAAAAATAAAATCTTATGTATATTTATTTTGTTAATTTTATGATTTGATATAGATTTTATATTTCATTGATTTTTTATTTTTCTAGTTTCTCAAAATTTTCCCTATTTTCTTCCCAAAAAATTGGTAATATTAATAATCTATCCTTGAAAATGGTTAGAAATGAACTTTTATTGTATGTGTAGTGGTAACTATAAAACATGTAGAAAATTTATAAGATCCTTGTTGTAAAACAACTTGTAATAATAAGGCTATATTCATTATATTAGGTTAGGTAACAAGTGGTATTAGTTGAATTTTTATACAAAAATAATAAAATATATAAATTGTAAGTACACCAATATGTGATAGGTGGATAAAAAAATGACTCCAATCCTAGAGTTGAGGATAAGATATTCACCGCAATTAGATTAGAAAACAATTATAGGGGAAATTTTAATCTTCTAAAACTATATAAACTCTAAAATTATTTAGGCTAATGTAATGAGAAAAAACTACTACATACTTAGATATTCTCTCTCATGAAATATACAAGACTTAATAATAAATAATAAAGTCATTGAAAGGATTCCTAAGAGTCCTTAATATGATCAATGAGTTTTTACTTTGGTGGTATCGTGTTACCATTTCTCAATAATTTTAGGTGTTTCAACTTCTATTATTCATGTTTATAATGGTGTGGTTGTCAATCACACATGTGTAAGGCTACAAACTACCATAATACCCTAATCATAGGAAACAATATTACACTTTGTGTTTTTAGTGTATCTTCATAGTTAATTTATATTTTATAGTCACAATAATCTAAAAAGTGATAATGTATATATTACTAAGTATATTTTATAAGTTTCCACTATCATGAATTTACCTCCAAAAATAGGATATCCCTCCATTATCAAAAAATTAGTAACAAATATTTTAACATGTAATCATATACTTGACAATAACATTAGTTTTAGAAAATAAATTTTAATTAAAAAAAATATCATAATAAAAATAATGAATAAATTGAGATAGAAAATAATAAAATATGAAATTAATATAGATAGAAAATAAGTCTTAATAAATATTATTAAAATAAGAATTCAATTATCATATTGACTACGATGTGTTTCTATAGCTTTGGCTTACACCCCTTGAAATATTCTCTAATTCTTATGAAATTATTCCTCTAGAACATATTCCTTTTTTCCTTATTAATCTGTATCAATGGAGGAAGATATCCTGACTCAGTATCCCTTTCTCTATTTCTTTTGATTCATTACGTAAACTACCAATTATCTCTTTAGAAAATATAATAATTCCACATGATAATAATATGTATGGGATTTTTCCATACAGACAATGAACCTTCACCCAAAAGTATCGTGAATTTTAGTACCTATCCCCATGATATCGTTATTTTTCATCTCTCTGGGATTTATTTCCAGAGGCCTTATATATTTCATCCAAATCTAATTTGGTTAGGTAATTTTTTATAAAGAATATTTTTTTTCCATTTGTTTTATTCACATCCATGCGTGTCTAAGATTAAATCCATGATTCTTCTTCTTCTTCTATTACATAGTCTTTATCTTCGAATATTCATGAATGATATGATGATTTTATACATAAATGGAATTCATGGATGATATTTTAAGATAATCAATATTTTATTGTGATACATAAGGTGAAATGGGATTAAAATTATCATAGGTTTAGAAATGTTCTTTGTGGGGATATAGTCATTGTTTATGAAGAAATCATAGAAATTGATATTCTCTATGATACAAATATCGAAAAAGATCTTCTCCAACATAATGTGTTGAGTTCTCTATCTATTAAAATGTTGTCACGGATAATGTTCATCATATTTTACAATTTTTTTTCATTTTAAAAACATTTTAATACATCAAGAATTTAGACAAATTTATATATTAAATTAATAATGAAAAATTCAAATGAATAAAATAATCAATTATAAAAATATATAAAAATTTCAATGAAAAAAACAATCAATTAAATGTATTCCAGTTTGAAAAATGAATGTTTATATATGATGCTATAATATATTAAAAATAATAACTCAAAAGAAGGATAAAATGGATGAACTCGTGTATTATTGATCAAAAAAATTATTTTAATATTTTAAATCAAAGACCTTTACTACCACAAATCCTTTTCAACTATGGAGTAACATTATTTTTAATGGGTAAAATCAAGTATAATTAAACCTCACATTATTGAAAATATGATAAATCCAAGGAAATGTAAAAATTAGAGGAAATATAAGTAAGGATTATGAGAATAAAAACTCAAACCACTTGGGGATCTGTTACTTATTCTATTATAATGTGTTGAAAAAAGATATAGTATGTCATTTCACATTACCATTATCATTCATGGTGTAAAAAATATTCAATGAATAGTTAACCTCATGGATATTTTTTAATTATGTTATTCTAGATAAAAAATCAATTTTGTATACTTCACAATATCCAGTATGGTTAAATTTTGAAAAAATATACATAAATTAAAAAATATAACCATGTTATAATTCATCATAATATTTTCCAAATTACATCTTCTGGATCTTTTTTTTGTGAATATAAACAAACATTAACTATTTTAATGATTTTTACATGAAGTATTCTATTTAATTTTAAAATATCAAATTAAGGAAATGACCATCGATACTTCCTCCATCAAAAACTAAAAATCCTAAAACTATCTATATATTGAGGGGAATTTATATCCCAATTAAGTCTAAAAAAAATATTTTGAATGCAATGTATGAAGATAAAATGTAGAACAAAAACTTTTCTTATAAGACAACTGGTAGGTGGAATTTATGTAGTGTTATTTAAAATGGATATATTATCTGATACCATTAATTATAAACCAAATATCACACAAAAAGAAAATGATTAACCACTTTTATCAAGATCTCTAAGATTTAGTATAATAACTTCTTCTTTTAGTTTTTAGTTTTTGAGACTCAATTATTATGATTATTCATTATAAAATAACAAGAGTTTTAATGTTAATTGTTTTTCACTCTACCAATATATTTTAATCAAATATGTCCTTCAGTAAAGGCTTTGTGTCTTTTATTATGTAAGTTGAAGATACTTTTGGGATAATATATTGTTACTTTTTATTTTTTATCAAGGAGGTTCTCTCTTATTACATATTTATTTGAATAAGAGAATTAACCCTCCTACCACTTGGTATTAAAATATAATAATTTTTATTGTTAGGAATGTTTTTATCCAAATATATCAAATTTTAAGTGTTCTATAGATTTTTTATCATAAAAAAAAATTAAATTATTTTGAAAATTTATTATTTACTCTAGTTTTAGCTTTATAGTTATATTTATATTAAACTATTTTTAGTGAATTTTCTATATGAATTGTTATTTACATTTATAATGTGTTATATTATTTTTATAATTAGTTTGGAGTCACCTTACATCAGAACATTCAAACTATAATAACTTAAGAGGGGTATTTAAGATTTTTAAAACATGAATTCACACCTCTTAAATATTCTTTATAGGGGAAAACCATTTATCAAATAAAGTCTTTAAAAATTACTTATATTAAATGAATAAAATAGGTAAATGGTTTTAATATAATTGAATATTTTATAAGTAAATGTAAATGGTATAAATCAAAACTGAACACTAATTTTTTATGGTATAGATTATGATTATTTATGAGATATAATTAATACTTATGTCATAAATAATGGAATTCACAATTACTCAATGATTCTCATTGAGTAAAGCTTTTTTAAAAGAAAATTCCAATTTTTATAGTTTTTTAGATGTATATATTTTAACAAAAATATAAAACCTATAATACATCATTTTATGCTATTAATAATAATATCTAAATTAAAATTTATTCAAATGAAATTGAAAATTGAATTTGGAAGAAGATATAAGTCACCCTTATTAAAACATAAATTGTTTTAGATACTTGAAGAGTTATGTTAAGGGCCAATTATCGAGGTTTTTATTTTCACTCAAAAGAGTCAGTTGTTTAGAAATGTCTATGATATATAATAGTTTTTAATAGATTTAAATACTTATAAAAAACAAATATAAATGAGGAAAATATGTTTCATAAGAATATTGATATTCTTAAATAATAGGAATCCAAGAGAATAACTTTCATTGAAACAAGTCATCCTATAAATACCAAGGTTCATAAACTTATCACAACATTCATAAAATATAAAGATCATATTAATAGAGATATTAAAATACTGAAAAATAATAGGTGAGTTTCTTACACTACTATAATAATGAAACATCATTCAAATGATTGTGATATACAAATTAGGAAAGATGAGTTTTATCATATTTCCAAATAGATTGGAGTGATTTTAAAGAGGATATAACATTAAAATAATAACATTAAAAAAATAAAAAAATGATTTATATGAAAGATATTTTTAGAGATAATAAATTAAAAATATAAATGACATTATTTAATATTTAATAAATCATATTTTTCACATTAAACTTAATTATTGAAACATGAAGAGAATATATATATTCAAGAAGTTATAAATATAAAAAGAATTTTTTGAATGCTAGTTACACATAGAGTGATAGTGAAGCCTCTTCCTCTAAAATTATCTTTGATAGTGATTATAATAGGAAAATTTCTAGATTCATTGCTATAATTCCAAAGGATGAAGTTTTCTTTATGGTAAAGGTTTGTAATGCCTTAAAAAGAAATAATTTAAATTATTTTTATTATTTAAATGATAAAGAATATAATTCTCCATCTATAGAGGAAATTAATGAATATATGGAATATTTAGAAATATCCAACAAAAATATAACAAATAAATATAAATATTCTATGATTGATCATTCTCAAGAAAAATATATTATTTTTAAGCTAAATTCCAAAAAATAATAAACCTATTTATTTCTTATCCTATAGAAGACTATAATGAAGTTATTAAATTTAAATCCTAGATAGAAAGCCAAAATATGAATGAATATATATTTATAGTCAGAATAAAAATATATCGAATAGATTAAAAATTTATAAAAACATCGAAAGAACATATTCAGAGAGGGTTTATTTGAATTAAAATATTTCATTCTAGAAATTTATTCCATTTCACTTATTATTAAACTAAGGGAAAATTTAGAGGTGAATTTTTCTTAAAAATAGACAAATGTTTTATAATAGATAAATCATATATTTTTTAGGACTTATTTTTTCTTCAATATATTTTAGTTGTGAAGATGTGGGTTCCAAAAATTATTATTTTTAATGTTTGTTAACCCAAGAAAGTGTGGGTACTAAAATTTGATGGTATATAAAAATAATATATGGTTTTGGGAACAAGATGAAAAAAATGATATATAGAAAGTGGAATCTCTAAAAATATGGCTAGAAAAAAGCATAACTCTAGGAGGCTTGAATAAATTTGAATAAGGACATGTAAGAACCCAACCAAAAACATTACATATTATAGTTACTTTTGAATATAATTCATATTATTTCATTCCCAAATATCATTTAGGTTTATATTATTATATAGTTTTGGGGAAAACCCATACATTTCATGTGGACACTTATACTCTATATCTATTTTTTCAACCAAATGAAACCATATTAAAATAAAACATGGTTTATCTTTTTGAAAAATCAGTATAAATTTCCCTTAACCTCATTTTTATTAAAAATCTTCCATAAAACCCACAATTTTTTTTAAAACATTGGATGAGCACAAAATTATCATTGAGAGACATAAAAATATGAAAACCCATTAGTACAATAAAAACCATTAAAACTCATATAATATTTTACTTTATGTTCAATGTTATTTTGTTTCTAAAATAAAACATTTTCATATGAAAGAAAAACACAAGGTTTTCTAAAGGAAAACCATTAAAACTGATAGAAAAAAAATTAAAGCCCTTTTTTGGTAACTTCAAGATTAGTATTCATAAAAATGTTTCAAAAACCCTTTTTAATTGGAATAAAAATACAACTAACTTCCAATATAATCACTACCCATTGAATTAGAGATCTATAATGGGGTTCACCCTTTGTATAATTTATATAGGTATCCCCCATGAGATATAATGGGGATCAACCCTTTATATAAGCTACATCAAGTTCACTCGTGAGCTAAAATGGGGCTCAACGCAACATATAAGCCATATCGGGCTCATCGTGAGCTATAATGGGGATCAACCCTTCATATAAGTTATATCAGGCTCACCCATGGGCTATAATGGGGTTCAAACCTTTGTATATACTATATCCAGCTCATGAATTTCATACAATTCTAAATTAACATATCATGGATTAAATCCTTGAATAAACCTTTTAAAACCATGTTTAAAACACTTTCAGAAATAAAAATACTATTTTTTTATAAAAATTTCATTTAAAATATAAAAACCAGTCATAGAACAATAAAACCATTTAATTTAAAAATATTTGAGAGAAATTATAAAATTAGGTTTTCAAAATATTTATATAAATATAAATAAATTCATAAAAATAAAATTTGTTATAACATTGACAGTCAAGATACATATTTAGAAAACAAATAATTTAAACATTTTAATTTTTTTTGTTAAAAAGTATCTTACCACGAGTTTGATTTGGCACATTTGTCTTTTATCTTCCTGAATAACAACATTATGTTAATTATTTAATTTATTGATTATTTTTAAATTTTATTAATACTTTTATACCAATTAGTTTGGAGTTGTAATAATTACAGAATTATTTAAATTTCCATCGAACATTTGGATGATATTCGATACTTGAGTCTGAATTTTTTTTGTATGATCTCTATAATCAAAGTTTTTATTAGTACATTTTATCCAAAATAATATTCATTAAATAATAATCATTTATATAAATCAATAATACATTTAAATCCATTAATTAAATATTTTTGTGAAAAAATAACTATGTTATAATCTTGGTGATGGTAGGTTGTACGTATACATGAGTAACATTTCTATTTTTTCAAGAATCATTATAGAATAAAGGTAAGTATTATTTTCTCTTTATTGAAGGATAATACTATCATTAAAATAATGTTGATAATTTAAATATACTTATATATTCCATCCATGTGATATGGTTATGAAAAATGACTCGCATCGCTTGATGGAGGTGATCATTCATACGTACACACTAACAACATTATCATTTTTCTTTAAATAGAATGGTAAGAATTTAAATGATAAATTATATTAAAAGGATGATACATATATCATTAATATCATATATAATAATTAATTCTATCAATATAACCAATCTTGATAGATGGTTTTGAAAAATGAATTTTATTGGTTCTTGAGGTGGTAGTCCTCTGTACACATGAATGATACTTCCTTTCCCATTTGATGGAAAAAGATAAGGATTTAGGAGATAATATTAAACTAATAACATATAATTATATGTAGTATACTTTATTTAATATTTTATCATGGTATAATAATAATTTAACGAGGTTAAAGAAGAAACAAAACAGAAACATTTGATTAAAAATGATACCACTTCATTAAAAATCCTACGTTTCTTAAAACATTAAGACCACTAAAGATAATATTATGACAAAACTAAATCCTCTATAATGTGGGGATAAATTCTAGGATGGTATTTGGGAATATAATTTCTGAACCAAATAGTGTTTTAAGTGTGAATAAAAATGAATAAGAGGTTCCTTTTTATAGGAGAGGGGATGTGTACTCTTAGAATTTCTCAAAATATTATATTAACAAAAATTATTTTTATATTTAAAATGATTCCAAAATTATTAATTTATATTATAAGATTATTTTGGGTTTAATTTATACAATATACTAAAATTTAGATAAGTTATTTCTATTATTAAATACTTATCTTTTGGTTTTAACCCTTATTTTACTCCTTTAATTCATACCATGTGAACATATATTTTTTCTCTTATAATAAAAACATAGTTAATATAATATTAAATAAGAACCATAAATGAATCATTGATGATAATTTAAACCATATCCCAATAATTTTGATTAATTTAATATTTTTACAAATTTTATATCATTTAATAAAATATTATTTATTTTAACAATATAATTAATGTCAATTTTGACCCTATTCAGTAATTTAGAGTTTTAAAAAAATCAATAAAACAAGATATATGCAATAAAACTATTTTTATAAACCAATAATATGTTAAAGATGGTATAGAAATTTTTTATATGACATTAATTTTCTCGAATTATATTTTTTAATTTTGTAATATAATTTATTTTAATTTTACATTAATTTAATAATTAGTGAATCATTATTATGACAGAATTTATGTTAATTATTTCATCCCTAAAAATTAAAAAAAATTAATAAGGAAGATAAATATTTTATATCTAAAATTAACGATTAATTTCATAATTAGCTTATTTATTTCCACATATTAAAATTGTTATTCTCATAAAAAACATTAACTTGACAAGTTGAAATTTTCTTAAAATAAAGTATTATAAGAAACTTAAAGTTATCCAAGTGGGAAAAAGAGGTCATAAATTATATATATGTATGGTTTTATATTATATGTACTTATTAAAAAAAATTATAACAAGTTTTATGGTAATTTTATAATTCATATCATAATTATTTTTACCTTAAATTACCCGATTTACCCTTAATCATGGTAATAAAAACTACTAAATTTACTATTAATATTACCCCAAATAGAAGGAAAATAAATAATAAATTTTAAAATTCCATTTTTCCAAATTCAAAACAAATATATAGATAAAATTAAATTAAATTTAATTCTATAGATGGGGTGAGAAAGTGGGGTTTTAAATTGAAAAAGTTCAAATGTTTGAAAAATTTTTAAATCAAAATTCAATATGAAAAATACTATAATAACAATAATTGGTTTAATTGATGTATAATTTATCTAATTTTACATTAAAACAAAATTTAAATATAATTTCACATTATTAATTATTTAGATGATATGTTAGTTTTCATTTTAAATGGAGTATTTTTCACTATTCATAAAAAATGAAACTTATTAGAAAATAGAAAACATCACACTAAGAAAAGTTTTACATTATTCATTAAAAATTGAAATTAAAATTTTAAAATAATAATTATAAAAGTGCAAAAATTTAGTTTTAAAATAAGTGTACCATCAAAAGGTGACAAAACTCTCTTTGAAAAAATGTATCTTTTTATGCGTAAAATTTAATATATTTTTATATCATTTCTAGAAAAAAAATATGATTAGTATTAAATATTATATCAAATATATATATATATATATCATTAATATAATCAAACAAGAGTTATTTTTCATTTACTATTTTAAAACACATTTGTGCACATTTAAATAGTTTTTTAGAAAATGGTTTCCTTTTATTTCCATAAAGGTTTTATTTTTATTTATAATTAATTTGTTAACAAAATAATATAAATTTGTAAAAAATATTTTTCAAATTTATTTAATACTATTCATACCTTATATTCTAACAGTTAGGTACTAATTGTAAAATTTAAATAAAAATATTTAATTGGTCATTTAAGACCGATGTTGCATATCATGTACACTATCAAATATAGTGTTTCATTATTAAAATGGGATGTTACTTTATCCCTCATTTAATAGATTTCATCCCCAAAATTTTAATTCAAGATTTATAACCATGGTTCTACTATTCAAAATACCAACATTGAAATACCACATTAGATAGAAGATTAATAAAACATCCTTTTGGAATGAGAGTAAGGGATGTACGAATGTTACCAAAGATAACACATATTAGGATTCATCCTTTAACCCATTTCCACCATAAACTCGTATTTTTCTCTAATTGATGTGTATGAATTTTTTCATGCATGAAGCACTAGAATAAACTTCTATGAATAAAAAATAGATAAAATTATAACTATATATTCCTCATATATTTAAACATTTATGAATACCCAAATTTTTAGTACAAGTTTTAATAATTATCCAAAAACTATAAACTTTTAATTAACATAAAACTACTTTGATCTCAAAAATTTAATATAAATACCAAAAGGTGATTATAGATCATTTAAAATTTAACTATCCTCAAAATTACTCAAAAATATTCTTGACTAATATTTATTCAAAAAAATCAAAAGGATTTGATCACATAGTCTTACAAGATAAATTTTAAAAATTACCTCCAAATAAAATCAATTAAACATAATGTCCCAGACAGAAAGTAATTTCCTAAATCAAATAATCTCTAAGATATGATAATTATTCCCATAAATTAGTTGAATCCCCTTAAATACAATGTAAAAGCATATATAAATCCAAAATATAATTTTACTATTATTCTTTCAATAAAATAAAATAACATATCTTAATATTATAAGATTATTGAAATAATGAACATGTTATGAAATACAATTAATCTCTTAATCCCCAAATCATTTTTAATCCCATTATATTCTATACATACATTCCCAAAATAATCTTATTCTTCATCCATCAAATATAAAATGAAAAATTCATACTAAATACGACTTGATGTAGGCTAGTGGTAGGTGATTCACCCATGTATCCCTTCGGTTGTGGGTTCAATTCTCATGACCTTTCCAGACACAACGAGTATGGGTTGTCCTTCTCCTAAAAATATATTATTATAATCCCTATAAAATTTCCATAAATGGGAGAAACAGAATCAAATATAAAATTAATATTTTTTTAAACTCAAAGGTTATCTCATACATTTCATTTTACATAAAAAATGTAATAACCCATAATTACCTCAAAAACATATGTCTTCAAAAATATTATTAGTCACCTTAAAATTTTATAACCCAAATCCAAAAAGGGTTTCTTGGAAACTAAATTTATTATCAACCATAAAATGATAAACCCATGAGGATATCCATACTATTATGAAAACCAAAAAACAAAAAACATCATAATCTATGAAGTTATCTAAACCCGGGTTTCATACCAACTTTAAGGAACCATCCTTAAACATTACACATTATTTTAAATTTTTACTAGAATTAATTTTATTTCTTTTGTTAAGATATTTTAGGTTTAGAGTTTTATAGTATTAAGAAAAACTCCCATATATTATAAGTTGACACTTTTCATCATTTTCCATTTTTTCCACCTAAAAAAACCCCTTTAAAATATAACATAATTTATCTTAATGAAAATTCATCACAATCCTCTCCTTAATATCATTATTGTACCAAATATTCCATAAACCATTTTAAAAACATTTTGAAACTTTTTAAGAGGAAAAAAATCTTTGTAAGGGACATAAAAGGAAGGAAACCCATTAGTAAAATGAAAAACATGAAAACTCATAACATGTCTACCTTTTCCTTCTATGTTCTTTGACTGTATGACATAATATATTTTCACGTTGAAAAAGAGACATTTTTTTCTCAAGGAAAGCCTTTAAAACCCATATCAAACAACTTAAACCCCTTTTTTAGTAACATTGAGAATACTATTCATAAAAACCTTCAAAAAACCTTTTAATTGGAATAACCATATGGATGAATTAAAAAAATAGTCACCACCCAATGAATTTAAGATCTATAAATGGGATCACACTTTGTATAAGCTATTCCTACCTCACCTGTGAGCTATAATAGGGATTAACCCTTCATATAATCTATATCAGGCTCGTCCATGAGACATAATGGGGTATAACCATTTGTATAACCCATAGAAGGCTCACCCATTTCATATAATTATCAAGTACTATATCATGAGTTAAACCCTTGAAATCCATTTTAAACCCGTGTATAAAACACTTTATATATCAAAATACCAATTTATTATAAAAATCACTTTTAAAATATAAAAATGACACACATAATAATGAATCCATTTTGATTGAAAAGAATTGTAAAAAATTATAAAGGAAATATTAAAATATTAATGTTTCAAGAAATAGTGAAATTAAATTCATGCCTTATGTAATAAATAAACATTTGTTTTGACGATTGTAAAAAAACCTCAAAGTGTAACTTTAAAATAGGATTTTAAAAGAAATTCCTTTACATAAAATATTAAAAACATTATTCTATTAGAATAATTGAGAAAATTCTAAAATTACAATTTTAAAAACATTAATTTACACATAAATAAATTCATAATTTTTTTATTAATATGTACATGAAGGATAATTATTTATAAAATAAATATTTAAAACATTTAAAATGAGGTTTTTCTTTAAAAATACACTTACCTCGAGTCTGATTTGTCACCTATGTCATTTATATTCAAGAAACATAAAATTAGGTTAATTATTTAATTACTTTAGAACATTTTTTATGTTTAATTTTCCTTTTATACCACTTATTACAATGTTATAATAATTACATAATTATTTAAGTTCACATCATATATTTTGATGATATTTGGTACATGAGTCCAAGAAAGTCCTTGTTTTCATATCTACAATAAAAGTGTCAATTAGTCCATCATATGTAGAAAAATATTCATGAAATAATAATAATTTTTAACCCATACATTTAATATGGTTATGAAAAATGAACTATGTTATAATCATTGAGACAATAGACCGTACGTTCTCATGAGTAACGTTTCCATTTTTCAGCAATCATTATAGAAAGAAGGTAAGTAATATTTAATATTAAAAATGATAAAAATATAATTAATATAATCTGAATATTTAAAATATAATCATATATATATCACCCATGTGATGTGATGAATAACGAATCACCTCACTTTGTGGAGGTGATAATTCACACGTACACATGAATGGCATTATCATTTTTCTTTGCATGGAAATGATGTAAATGATATATTATATTTAAAAATTTTAAATATGTCATGAATATCAAATATAATAATTAATTCCATCAATATAACCAGTCTTCAGAGACGGTTATGGAAAAATGAACTATATATGTTTGAGAGGTGGTAGTCAGCCATACACACGAACAGAAACTTCTTTTCCCATTTGGTGGAAGTGGAGATGGATTTAGGTGATGATATCAACATAATTACATCTTTGTATATTAATTATAACATATTTTATTATTTCATCATGGTTTAATAAAATTTTATGTAGGTGGATGATAAAATAAAATAGAAACACGTGATTAAAGATGAAACCGCTCTTTTAGAAATCATTCATTGGTGGACACCTTAAGACTACTAAAGATGGTATGATGTCTTAAATAATGACTCTAAAATGTGTTAATAGATTATATTAAGGAATTTTGGTAGATATTATTTAATCAAAATTGGGTTTAAAGTGTGAAGAAAAAGAAATAAGAAGTTCTTTTTATAGGAAAGGGTATATACACTCTTGGAATTACTCAAAATATAAAATTAATATATACTAATTTTTTTTCCTAATAGAACAAAACTATCAAATTTAGATTATATGATGATTTTTTTCTAAATACCCATATAAAATAAATGTTATATATGATTTTTTTGTTTTTTAATCCTATTATTTTTTAACCGTTATTTAATTCCTTTGATTCTTACTGTGAAAGCATAAATGTTTACTCTTTGAATGTAAATAGAGTGAATATAAAATGAAAAAATAATTATAAATGAGTCATAGATTAAATTATAAACCTTATCCAAATAAGGTTTTAGAATTTATGCTTTTTTAGTAATTTCATATCATTTAATAAATATTTTTTAATTTAAAATATCATTAATGTCAATTTTGACACTATCCGTTACATTGACTTTTAAAAAAATTAATACAACATTAAATATTTTAAAAAATACCTAATATTTCAATTTATTCTATAAAATTATTTTATTAAATCAATTCCTTAAAATTATATTTTTTATTAGTTTTAATATCATTTATTTAATTTTTTTATTAATTTATCAATTACTATGTCATTGTTGTGTTGTCATTTAAGGTAATTATTTGTTCCTTAAAAATTCAAACTAAATTTCTATGATAAAATAAATATTTTTATTCCAAATTAATATTTATGTTTGAATTTTCATTCTTGATAACTACATATTTAAAATGTTATACTTATTAAAAAAAATAGTGTGAGAAGTTTTACTATTCTAAAAAAAATACTATAAGGATAATAAATCCATTAAAGTGACTCCAAGAGGTCAAAATTTTATCATAATTTTTATTTTTTTTCTAAAAAAGCTCATCCGATAAAATTAGGATAATATTTTGGATAGTTTTCTAATCCTTATCATAATTATGGTTACACTTAGTTACATGATTTATCCTTAACCATGGAAAAAAATTACCAAGTTTACTATTCCTATAGTCCAAAAATAAAAGGTAAATATTTAATAAATTTTTACCTTCTTATTTTAAACATGAAACCCATTTTTCAAAATTCACAACACATAAATGGAAAAAAATTAATTAAAAATGAATCTCATAGAAATGGTGAGGAAGCAGGGTTTTAAAGTAAGAATATTAAAAAGTTTGAAATGTTATTATATTAGAATTAATTCTGAAAAAGATTCCAATAAAATTATTTGGATTAATAGATCTATATTTAGTAAAATTTCATTTAAAACAAATTTAAAATATAATCTATCGTTATAAATTATTTAGATGAAAAATTAGTTTTCTATTAAAATTTAGTATTTTTCACTATTCATAAAAATGAAACTTATCAGAAAAATAACAAAATTAAAACTAATATAAATTTGAAATTAATATTTAAAAAATTAAGTTTATTTTGTAAAATAAAATTTATAAAATTTTCAACATTTATTTTTAATACAAGTGTACAATCCAAACGGGGTAAAACTCTCTTTAGAAAACTTAATATGTTTATGTGTAAAATCAGATTTATTTCTATATCATTCCTAGAAAAAAATTGGATTAATGTTAAAAATTATATTGAATTTTATATATATGTGTGTTTATTTCATTAATATAATCCAAAAAGATTTATTTGATCATTTATTATTATGAATCCCACTTTTTAACATTGAAATAGTTTTTCAGAAAATGATTTCATTTTGTTTTCAAAAGAGTTTTATTTCCATTTATAAATAATTTTTCACCTAAGAATATACATGTATAAATAATATTTGTATAATTTAGTTAATCTTGTTCACTAACACCATTATAATGAATGGTATATAATGGTGACATTTAAATAATTATATTTAGTTTTTTTAATCTTAATATGGAATATTATGTATGCTATCAAACATAGTATTTCAATTTAAAATATATGGATGTTACAGGAAAATTTATTCTCAGAGAAAATTAACATCATAAAATTATTAAATTATGTAACATATCTATCCTTATTTTTAACTTTATTTCTAATATTATTTATTTTTTTATATGTAAGTATAACCTCATTATCATAAATCTTTTTTATGATGATTGTCACTCTATAAAGTTTTTAATAAACAATTTACCATAACTAATTCAAAAAGAGTTAAATTTTTATATGTCAATAGGCATGGAAATGTTTATTCCATATTTTTAAAGTAATTAACCTACCAGAACATTCCATGCCTGAGTGAAATTAAGGATAAGCACTGAATCATGAACATGATAGTAAGATACTATAATATCCATACCATAACTATACTTTCCATCAAGTAACAATTGTAATATTTTTTGAAAAATAAGTTTATTTATTCTAAATTCTATGATCCAAATCAATATAGGGAGAAACAAGAAGTTATATTTTAAACCTATTGGTGATATATAAATATCTTAACTATTGTAGTTTGTTTATATATATAATTTTAGAATAACTCAAACTGCAAGTATTAGAGGAAAAGACAATGTATATGTGCTATAAAATGATTACACGTGATATACCTGGGTTTTATTTTACTCACAAAAATTGAAATCAAATAAGTTATTTAATAATTTTTCCTTTGTAGTTTATAATGGAGAAAACCATTATATAATATTTATCTAGAGTGCTCATTGATAAAAATTTGAGAATGTTAATTTTGAATGTTTTTTAGGGAGAATGTAAATATGATAATTTTCTAGAACCAAAAACACTACAAAAAATAGCATTTTTTATATAAAAAATATAACTCTCCAATAGATTACTTGATCATTATTATTTTAATATCATTTTTATTAATAATTTTTTAATAGCTGCTTATACTATATTTTACGATATAAAATTCATTTTGGTTCATTTTATTTTAAAGTAAACTATTTTAATACTTTGGAATAGAAGGAATCTAAATGTTGATTACATTAGAATTTCCCGATAAAAAATATTCATCTAGAATACTAAAGAAAAAAATTCTAAATTTTATATACAATATAACGAAGTTGTTTACTAGGTTACTTTAATGCTATTAATGATTTCAAATTTTTAAAAAATGATTATGCACTATTAAATAAATGGTGTATGTGATGTTTTATGAAATCAATATATTTACAAATTATATTTTAAAAAATTTGAATTATAAAATTGGTTTAAATTAAATTTTTGAAACCACCTCTATTTTCCTAAATCTAGTAATTGATCTATGAATATAATATTTCAATTAATATATGTAAATAATTTGGGAGTAGATTATATAATAAATATTGAAGAACAATCCACTTTTCCTAGAATCTAAATATTGTTCAGGGATAAACCTATTAATAATTTTTTTCTGTGATGTTGATTTATTGATAAAAATCATAAGTTATTTATAGAAAAATTGTTTCCATATAAAATTTTAATCTCAAATTGAACAAAAAATGGCTGATTATTCCTTATGTGATGATATCCAAATAATTGGTTTACAATAAAAAATAAATAAATTTGAATGAAACATTGATTATTATTTGGTAAAACATAAAATAAATCTTTCTTTTTTCGAAATAAGTTTGGTTCTAAAATAAATTTAATGAAAATTAAAATATTATTTAGAATGAGGAGGGTTATGTTATTAAATCTAATAATCAATAATCGGGACTATATTATGACGATGTTTTTTCTCTATTATAATGATTTTAATCTATCTAAATTATGCTAACCTTTCCCACTCTTATGAATTTAATTATATTTAAAATAAATGTTAAGTGTAAAATCCTAAATGGATATATATAGGATGATTACTATGTTTAATAACCCCATTATGTTAATAATTTTTAATATATAGATCATTTATATTAACCTATTAATGTAATTTATAGTCAGAAACAAACTCTAATATATTAGGTGTGATCATTTATATGTATTTCTCATTAAAAATAAAATTACCAAAGTAATAGAAGATAGAAATATTTTTAGTAAGGAAGGTTTAAGGAAATAATTTTTATAGAAAACTATGTCAATGATATTATTTTTGTATCAACACAGAAATCACTTAAAAATGTTTTATAAAACTCAATCAATGTGAATTTGAGATGACTATGATGAGTGAAATTTATTTCATGGTTTCATATTTTATTAGAAACTATTAGTTGTAATATTATATTATCATTTGTATATCAGTGATTTACTTGGAAGATTTGGTTTTCATAAGAAAACTAGTCTTAGTACTCTGGTATGTACCTCATACAAACATGATCATTATGAACTCAGAAAACTAGTAGATCAGAAACATTACATATGTATGATCAAGGTTTTAATCTAACTATCTTCTACTTGAACATATATTATTTTTTATGTGTGTAATTGTTCAATATTTTAAGATAATCTAAAATAATCTTATTTAAAAGAATTAAAATGGATCTTTCATTAACTAAAGGATACATTTAAAATCGAGCTATTTTATCCTTCCAAATCTAAAAGATTACTTAAAAGTTATTTAAATGAAAATTTTAGAGGATGGAGAATGGATAGAAAAATTATAATTGAAATTTTTTACTTTTTGAGTGTCAATATTTTCATGGTTGTGAAACTAGAAATATTCTCTTACACTTTACAATAGTAAAGATGAATTTTTAGAATTTAAATGTTAATGTTAACAATTTATTTAAACCCATTACACCCTCATTAATTTTTGAGTGAGTTGTACTTAGAATTGTATTTTTTTGATAACACTAGTTCTATATTAATTTCTAGTGATCTATACGACCACTCATGGGATATTTATATAGTTTTAAGAATTGTTATTTCATAATCTTGTAATAATGGTAGGTTGATTTCTTGAATTTATCAAAATTGAAAATAAAATTTCTGATATATTTACTAAAATATATTAAATCTAATATGGTAATTATCTATTTTAATTTATTGGTTTCTATTATATTATTTATACTCATTATATGAAAAAATGGAAAAAGTGGAAGAAATTTATTTTTTAAAAAACATATTAATCTTTTTAGGTATTTATTTTTCAAAGATTACAATAAAGAAATAAATTATAAAATATTATTTTTTCCATAAAAATATTAGATAAAATATTTCCAATGAATAATTGATTGATATATTTTGGAATATAGAACCAATATCTCAATAAAAATCCAGTTTATTTACATTGAATCATAAATTTCAGAGGTAAAAAACTACCCTTAGAAATTCTGACATAATTTTTCAATAAAATAAAAATATATATAATGATATGAATTCAGATAATCATTATATAGGGAATGAAATTATAATTTTCAAGTAGTTATAAATCAGTGGCTTATATTAATCCTCATATCCAATATAATCTGTAGTTGACACCATGAAACTATTATAATGAATTTATTAAAAAGATCTTCTAAATACGCTATAGATATTTCAACTGCAAGTTTTTATTATTTTAGATTTTAGAGATTAATCTAGATAAAAATTATCCAAAATATTCACTTGTATTTTATCCCAATCAAATTATTGGGATAGATTACAAATGTTAGTTTACATAAAGGATATTAGTTATCAAAGGTTCATTGATTTATAATAGTACAGCAGAAACATATTAATTTTGAAGAGGTTTATAAAATTATTAAAGTGGGAAAATATTGTACTTGCACATATGAAATAATTTTTATTTTATACTTTAATTACTTATCAATTTTATAGTACTTTATTATATTATATGAATTGAGGAGTTAGAAGAGCTAATTTTTTAATTGATGATCATAAATTTTCCTTGGTTTTAGACCAATTTTCTAGAGTGGTAAGTATACTAAATGAAGGAAAATTAATATTAATGTAACAAAAATATCTATTAAAATATATAGCATATGAAATATATGATTTAATTTTCATATTATTTTCATCAAAAGATATAACACACAAAATTGATAACTTAGGTCAAAACTTTTTAATTATTTTTAAAGGGATATAAAGAAATTATATTTCTATGAAAATAATATAGTTATAATATTATGGTTTAGGATAACAATATCATCGAATTTCTATTTGATAGATAAGAATTTAATACTATATTTTTTATGTGTAAGTAAATTGAATACATTCACTATGGATTAGTAAAAGTAAATATAACACTTGAATTACAAATCTTAAATAGAGTACTGATAAATATCATTGATTACGATTGAAATTAAATTCTAAAAAACCCATAAAATTTTACTATCAATTAAACTAATGTGGAAAAAATTATTATGATAATGCTAGTAGATGAATGTAAGGAAAATAGATTCATTGATACAAGAAAACATTTCATTTCCCATGTTCAACAATACAAAAATAAGAATGTTTGCTTGATAATTTATTTCAACATAATATAAGGAAATCAATATTACTCATTCATTTTTTGAATAATTAGAAAATTATTCATTAATAAATATTTATCAGATGAAAATATAACACCAATAAATAGATGAAAAATAATATACTTAAAAAATGATAGAGAAACTCTATAGTTTGGAGCCTTTTTCATTAGAGAATGTTTTAAGATCAGAAAATAAACTAAAGATAGTGTTTTTATTAGAAACATCCCCACTAGAACTCCACCAAGCCATATGTGATTAATTTTTTAAACCATGAATACCACCTTCAGAAATACATTGGTTATTAACTATCACCAATATTAAAATATCACACATTTATGGATGAAATTACTCTTTATAAAAAAACATCACATCAACATGAATAATATAAATAATTTTGAAAAATTTATTCATTTATAATATATAAATAAAATGTAAATTTATACAAATAGAGGACACAATGACTAAATAAGCACAATATTATGATCCCCAATATACACTATAAAAGGTATAATGAAACATTCTTAATAAAAAAGCCTCCTATTTCCAGATCTACAGTCGACCGACACCAGTAATAACTCTATCTAGATAATATAAAAATTATTTTATATAAATAATGGGTAAAAATAGTATTATATTTTGTCAGATACTACCCAAATTCTCACACTTTCTGGTGAACACATCATACAAATGAATCCGTGAATGGGATATACAAATCCAAACATTCAAGCATAAGAATCTCCTAAAGGTTAACCATCCAACCACCTCCATTTCAAACCACATCATTAAAATTTGAAAACCCCATAACATACTCTTCATATTCTATTATATAAACACTAATATGATATTAGAAAATTAAAATTCTATATTCAAAAAGTTTTCCACCCTTTTTGACCTCACTACAGCATCACCTCCACTATATAGCTATCCATACATACGGAATTATATAATATACAAATAACCCCTTCTACATATCTATATTTCTATAAGAAACTCACTAATCAATAATAAACACCATTAATATTATATTATCCCACAATGAACTCTCTAATCATCTATTATGACTCATTGTTTAGGCCATTATTCACCTGAATAGACACTTTCTTATATTCCATTTTTTCACACTAGGGTAATATTTTCACTATAAATTGCTTTTGTTGATTATATATCTACCATAATGGTATCCCACAATATTACATGGTATCAACCATCAGATACTCTATATTCCTTAAGATACATTCTTATAAAATCAAAACATATTTTCTCAAAGTGATTCAGTTATGAAGATATCCGCCCTCAGGGACTCGCACTGTATTATTTGGTTTCCAACCTCAGGGAATCTCCCCTAATCAACCATTTTCATCCCCATAACACAACATACCCACTGTAGTTTTCCATATCATACACACAAAAAATAAATCATAATCATCACTACAATCATAGATCATGACCAATTACAAACCACTAACTACAATTTACAGAAAAAAAATCAATTCAACCCCCCACAATCAAATTATTCACCGAACTAGGTCTTCATGTATACAGAGGTCCATGGTTAAACACTGACACTGAATAAGTACACCACAAAACATAATGGTTTACCATAATACATATCTTATTGATTAAAACCACACTATATCATTGGTATATAGTGAAACCAAAACCTTACCATATAACCAACTCATGTTCAGGTCCCATTTCAACCAAGGAACATAATTACCAATAAAAATTAATCCCCACCTCTATATCTTCTAATAATAGTGTGGTTGTTTTGGGGTTCATACTTGATATTTGTTCCATGATCATTATCGCCTCTTTCAACAATCATTATATCTTAAGAGAAGTTGGCAGAACAACCCTTACTATAAATGGAATAACCCTAAGGCAATGTGGATTTGACCATTATAAATTCACACCACCTTGTGTAAATATTCTTAAAATGGAACACCAACTCCAGGATATGGTATAACCCCATGTATATATAGATATAACCATTTATAAATCACATCTACTATGTTCCCCATGAATCACTTAGAACATTACAAAATTTCTAAAGAGTTGAATGTCACACAATCTATATTGGAATCAATCATGAAAAAATACATTAGTTTTACCCACTCTACTTCAAGGTATTACCTATTATTTGACACTGTTTTGGTCATAAAATTAATATTTGGGACTTATTAATTATTTTATAAATACTTAGAATCAATTCGAATAATAATTCCATCATGAAATATTCATCAAATAATTCATATATGAATTATAAAAAATAATCAACATCAAATCATATAATTCTCAAATCATGTTATTTTATACTTATTCAAATATTTTAAAAAATATATATCATATTATAATTTCATCATCATTCTACAATAAATAAAAGAAACTCAAATTAAATCATCCTAGAATTATACATCTCAATAATTTATAAATTTAAATTTTTCCCTTCCACTAATTTCATAAATATTCATCGCTTCCAATCTTAAAATTTATTTTTTCATCCTGAATAATATTATCACCAATTTCAAACCCATATATCTTTAATAATTCCATCATTTTTCAATTTTATAGTAAATTATACAAATAAATTAAACACATTAAATACTCTTATATAATATTTATTCATCATTTACATATTTGAATCCACCATTTTTTATATTCCACCATCTATCAATTTATATCATAATTATTCATTTATTATCTCTCCACATTATAATTATTCAATAATAATAATTATCCCATCAATTTCAATTTCACTAATCTTCTTTAAAATGATATTTATAAAGGAAACCAATCATTTTATTATCATATTTATAACCCAATTTCCAAATTACTATATATTTACCTTCTCATATTATTATGAACCATTCATTTAACAGAACTGATAAGATAATTAATGGACTGTATAAATTTATCATTATGTTTTAGATTTTTTAGATAATAATTTATTATTTTCTCTGTAATTTTAAGTAGTTTACCATGGTTTGATATCTTTTTGTTGATTTTATCATAAAAATTAATATATAGAATTTTTGAATTAAATTCCATTTATTCAAGATACAATTGGAAATTTGATTTATTTTGAAATAATTAACAAAAGTTTTTATGTAATTTTATATAATAAAGGCTATTATTGATGGATAAATAGAAGTTTTCAAAGGCTACATAAGATTCAATTTAGAGGGTTAAGATAATGTGATTAGAATATTTTATATATACTTGGTGATTAAGGATACATTTTTTACCCTACACTACTTAATATCAAACCATAAAAATAAATTATTTACAACAACATCAAATGATCCACAACATCGAGAATATGTTACATTCAATATATCCTGCATCCATTATTAAGAGTGTATCATATTCTCAATAGAGTCTTACATTCATCTCCATGATAGTGAAATAGTTTGGAAATGGATCGTGCATCGACATGAAGATATTATAATCACATCCCCATAGAATGGGATAAATAATTGAGAATATACTATCCCCAATATAGGATGCATAGATACCTAGGAATCTGTTATCATCTCAACAACAACTCAAACTTAAACATATGAATACATTCTCATTAGAACATTAATGAAATAAAAAAAAACCCTAATTTTGAGTAATTTTAAAATTTGTATTATAACGTATGTCATTTCTATCATTAATGCAATGTTCTTATATCGATAATAGCGTGTCTTCATGCAAATTTAATTTGAGAAAAAACCAAAAAATCCATCATCATCACAACATATCCTCATTATCCCACCATTAATTCTACTTCACCAATATAATATATCATAATAACCTTATATAAACTAAATTGGATTCAATAGAAACTTAGCGATCAATTTTTTAGAATGGAAACATTTTTTAGTTTGATACTAAAAATGTTTCAAAAGTAATAATATTTCCATGAATCCTCATAGAACACAATAAAAGATTCTATAGATTAATGTAATCACAATATATTATTGTCTAAACAAATTGGGTAATGCTTTAACATTATGTACTGAAGTCCTCAAATCTAAGGGAGAGAGAGAAGGTGAGGTACATATGTATGGGAAGGAGAGTTTAACAGAGATATTTCAGGTTATTACACATGTTCCGTGGTCCAAATTAATGATTACCTACATTGATTGATCTTATGAAGGAATAATAAAAAAGGAGATTTTATGCTTAGAGGAATAAGTCAGCAATTTGATAGGGTTTTGGAGATCATTTTGGAGTTTAAGAATTTGGTAACCAAGAATTTAGAGATAATCATCATTTTAGTATCATCAAATAGAATAATTTTATTAATCATTTAATTTTATTCAGTATTATCATGTATAAATAAACAATTAGTTAGGTTTAAGTGAGGTGTAATTGTTGATTTCTGTTAACTTATGAATGAATTATCCTCTTTATATAATTTTATTATTTTTTTAATTCAATACGTGCTAAGAAAACTTGTGTAAGTTTTTATAGGTTTTTATAACGAGGAAAGGGTAGAAGTCCAACTTTTTTACATAACAGTGGACTTAGTTATTTAAAGAAAGAAAGTCTCATAAGAGGATAAGTAAATCTTCAATCTCATACTTTTTTATTGAATAATCTTATAATAACCCACATAGTAAACCTTATATGGATCTATGATTATACTAAGGTGTTAAATAATGCCCTGAAAGAGGACATAGAATATTAATTAATAATGTTATTAGAGAAAATACAAGTTTGAGAGAAAATAGTATAAACCAATTAAGCAAATCCCAACACCAATACTTCTTATTGATCAATAAATTTAATATAACATTATTAATCTTGTGTTCATCCAAACGTTAATTTATTCTTTCTATATCTATGAATACATTTTTATTTATTAATAATATGTGATACAAATACAGACAATCCAAAGTCATTTATGTTTTTATCAAAATAAATATAGAATACTGAGTTTCTCTTATAGTATTCATGGAGGCGACCTAGGTGACTTCCCATCATTGTGCTACATCACCCTATGAACTTATAAGAGGATATGTATAGTTACAATTTGTAGTTTCACAATAAGATATAATAAATTCACATGGATTACAACTAGGATTAGAATTTTGAGTCACCTACTTCAATTTGATGATGGATATTATTTTTAAATCTTCCAACTATTGTCACTAATCATTCACCTCAAATCACATTATTTATTCATCCTTATCCAATACATTATGAATCCATAACCAAAGGTTATCTTCTTCATATGTTAAGAAAATACATTCAACCAATTTCCAATGATTTAAAATACCTTCCCACATTATTCATTTATATTCAATTATCCTTTTCACCCTTCCTTTATTCTATGCACAACTACATATTAATTATTTAGTTTCCATATATTTAAAATATCACAATAAATGTTACCTTTTTAATTACTTTAACTTTCCATGTCCCCAACATTTGAATATATTATTCCACTTATTTTATTAATTACCCATTAAAACCACCATATGGAAATATCTCACAATCTAGGTTATTTACCAATAAAATATAATAAAAAAATATCAATTACTCATATAAATAAATAATAATTAACTTCCATTAGAACATTACACCTTTAAAAAAAATAACAACTTCATAAAATCATTGAACTATCTCTCGAGGTTAAACACCACATCCCAAATCCAATATCCTATAATAATTTACATTTTGAGAACTCAAAAAGTCCTATTTTATCCTTTTCAATTCATAGCCTATAAAAATTCATAAACTCCCAAAACATCAAAATCTAGATATCCATAATACAAAACCCTTTAAAAATTTTCATTCTTAAAATCATTCATTAGTGATCATTGAAATGGGAAAAAACAAAACCAATAATTTTATTTATATTCCATCAATACAAAAAAATTACATATCCAATACAAAATGAACAACTCGTAACAATATAAAATATTGAAATATAATGTATGATTACATCTGTCAAGAGTTTTACTATATGTCACCATGTCTCCAAATAATTCAAATAAAGTAAATCACTCATCCTCAAAGGAACTTATTTCTATGTTCCTAATATCACATGTGATATCCCATAAAAAAATTTCATCCTTGATATCTACATCACTAAAGAAAATAACATGTGAAGTATATTGAAATAAATTTTATGTTTTGATACATTAAATGTGTAATGAACCTTTTCCAATCTTGTATGTAGTTTCACCTAATAAAGTACCCATAAAATAGAATCCAAAACTTTTAATTGACCCATATATTTTGTTGATAACTTTATACCTGTGTATTTCTTTGATGAACAAAAAAAAGAGAAACTATCAAGAAGACATGATCTCAAAATGAAAATTCTTGTGACCCCTTATAGAATTTTCATATGATTTCTATTTACTCAGAGTAGTTCTATTACAATACTGAATAACTCACACATGCTGCATCATATCCCACACCATCTCTGAACCAACTATAGTGTCCTCATCAACCTCAACTAAATATAGTCTATAACCACATGATCACCCAAACAATTCAGAATTTGAAGCCTTACCAAAAGGGAAATGAAAACTAAAATTATTAGAAGAATTCATAAATGATAATTGATCTAACCATGATACTTTAAAATAAAAGATAATCACACGCAATATGACAAAAAAATGGATGAAAACCTCCCATCAAAACAAGTTTTTAAATTTCAAAAAACTGGAAGAGATGATTTTGAGAAATAAACCCACATTATCTAATTTTTATCCTAGTCTACCAAAAATGCCTCTTCAATGTAGCATACATATTTACATAAATCAAATGCACTAAAAAATAATAACTCTGAAACTTATTTATTATTTCTTTACAATTAATTTAAGGATAGAATATACTTCTGTGGATTAACACACAATGTTTCACTTCTTCGACCCAACCATCTAAATAATCACCACTCATAATAAAATCCTTAATTATTTATACATTGGAATCTCTTAAATAAAATTCCTATGCATAACATAATAATGAAGATGTTAGTGAAATATGATAAATACACATCCTTTGGTGAATTTCCTCATAAGTAAGATTAAGGGATGCAAACTATAACACCACGAACCTATGTTACAATGGTGTAATTAATACTAATGTTATTTTTATATTTATTATAATTATTTATTTCAAATAAATTTACAACTTATATATAAACCTTATAAGAAACATTTTATTTAATAAAACATTGATACGTTACAACATTACACATCAAAATAATTCTACTACTCCAAGAAACTAATTAGAAGATCAAGAAAAATAGATGGTGCTCCGTTGAGTAGCATAAGAATAATTATTGAGTAGGACACTTCCTTTGGGTATTCCATAGTCAGAATAAGAATAGTCAGAATAATTATAGATATACTGAGAATAAAGGGAATGTTGAAAAACCTTTTTTTGAAGCTGGAGAAATCTGGTGTTTTTTATGCATTTAATACCCATAGACATGGGTATTTATACAACTTTTATAGCCATTATAAAATAAATATCATTTGGGATTTAATTTTAAGTGGATGTTGATATTTTATATCATCGTTGTAATTTTATAACAATTAAGTATTTTAAGTGTTTGAAATTTTAAATGTTTTAAAATTTTTATTTTTAATTAAATAATAATATAGTTATAATTTAATATAATCTTTAATTTTTAGATTTTAAAATTATAACATGGGTATTTATACATTCTTTCTGGTAACTTTTGTGTGTTTTAAATATTAAAAATAATATTTGTAATTAATAAAATTAACAACATGAGATTTGTTAAGTGGATAATATAACCTTATAATATAATAATGCTTTTATATTTTTAAGAATAGGAAACTAATTTCAAATTATTAATAATATATAATTATATAGAGACACACACACATAATATATATATATATATTATTTTGTTATACATATAATAATATATATTATTTAATTTTATAAATATGTATTTATTGTTTATTATTTTATTATAAAAAGAAAAAACTTTATATTTTAAAAAAAACTAAAATGTATGAATATATATATATATATATATATAATGATATAATGATTGTGTTAAAAATTGAAAAAATGAAATGACAAAAAGGGTCAAAACATTTTTTTATAAAAAATATTATTATTTTAAAAATAATTGATGTTGTGTTTTTTTATAAATATATGTAATTAATTTATAAAAAATTAACCACATATATATATATGTTTAAAAAATATATTAAATGATGATGATGTATTAAAACTATTAATTGATAAAAATAATGAATATTTGTATATGTTAAAAAATAAAAAACTAAATAAATAAAGAGTTAAAACTAAAAATGTTAAAAAATATTATATGATGATGGATTATAATAAAAGTAACGATTGATTAGAAAAATTGACAAAAGTTACAAAATTTAATGGAAAATGGGAGAGAGAGATAGAAAGAGAGAAATGTTAAAAGATAATGGAATGAAAAGGTGAGAGGACACAATGTGATTGAAAAAAATGAAGTGTCCCACTCCTTCTAACTCGCTCAACCAAGTGTGCCCCCTCTCGGTTATCAGTTTTGGTTAGGCATAATACTATTCCATCCCTATAATCCTAAAATACATATCACACTCTATAATGATTTGTTTTGTCCTATTTGTTCAATTTTATCAGCACGATCTCAACCGTCCATTATATTTTTGGTTGTTTTCTCCACCATGCCTATTCGAGACACACCACAGGTCAACCACTAGTTTCTTTTATTCCTCCTCCACTTCACATATTTAACCCGTGATACACCTCCATTCCCCATCTACAACCCCATATCAATTTTGTTTTCTAATCTTCTACAGTTCCATAAATGAACTGATTAAATGATATATGTTATAAAAACCCTCTTTTCACACCCAATTACACCAAAACCTCACCCCACTATGCTCTCTCACTATTTCTAGAAATCCCACTATCCTATTTCAATATAATTAATGTAAATAAATTGTTATTTTCAATTATATTTTGTAAGGTTTTATAAAGTTATTTTTTAAAAAGTTATATATATACATATTTATCCATGAATCTTATTATTTTCATAATTTACAAGTTATGGATTGTGTTATGATTTGTTTAGTAAGGTAGATAATGTGTTTTTATATTAAAACCATAATTCTTGATTTTTAAAATGAGTAGGAGATTTATATTGAAACTTATTTTGTAAGGGTTTAATTTTTTGATCAAATTATGTTGTTAAACAATGTATTACATATATACATATATCTAACATAAATTATTTTTAGAACTTATTAAGAATGTGATTATATATTTTTAGTTTTATTATCATAATTGTAAATACTCTTTTAAATTATCAAGTTATGTTTTAATTCATGGATGTGAGTTTAATTATTTTCTTTTGTTTCAATATTCTGCATTAAATGTATATATTACATTTATAAAAATTATGGATTAAAGCCCGGATTAATTTTCCGTAACAAATATTGTTAATTATCAAAGATTTTGTTTTAATTAGATTACATATTAATTATTCTAATTGATATTCTCATTAATCAATGTTTTTCTTAAACAATAATTTATTCCACAATGATGATTATTATAAATTCAATGTCATATATATATATATACAGTTATAAGTATGAAATGTTTATTTTTATATGATAAGTGTTTTTAATTAAATGGTTATTTCTATGATGTGTTATTTGTAAAGGATAAGCTATTTTCAACCAATAAAAAGTTTATACATTTATATATGTATATTTATATACATAGATTTATACACATGTAAGTAAATGTAATTATTTCTTGCTATTTTATTATTTTTTGCAATAAAAAACACATTTATTTATGTTTTATCAAATGATTATTAGTTCTATAAAGGAATATATATAAATATGTACATTTTTATGTATATATGTTGAAATCGTTGTTTTTAATTAGAAATACAGTTCGCGAAACTGAATATAACCTTTTACTTTTAATGGAAAATAATAAAAAAACCCTATTTTATTATTATGTGCTTTAAAATTTTAAAAGGGTTTATTATTTTGATTTTACAATTATTATTTCATGTATATACATATGTTTATGTTATTTTGTTTACTCAAAATGGTTAGTCTCTTATTTCCAAATCCATATGAAAAGTTATGATTTATCTATTTATGGTATATGGTTATGAGTAACCTAGTTAATAAATGAAAATAGTTATTATTTTATGTGATAAGACAAAAAATTGAGTATTTTATGTGTGAAAGCTATCATTTCAGGTTTGAAATTGAATTCTCTCATCATGGTATGTCATTCATAGTTAGTTATGGACAACTTCTAATTTATAAATGAAATTTCATTCATTTTAGATAGAATATATGTATTTATTTCATTATATTTCTTATTTTTTCATTACAAATAGAG
Organism: Viscum album; assembly: GCA_963277665.1. Lineage (NCBI taxonomy): Eukaryota > Viridiplantae > Streptophyta > Magnoliopsida > Santalales > Viscaceae > Viscum > Viscum album. Next base: position 1,926,964,400 of record OY728150.1, on the reverse strand, counting down.
GCATTTATTTCAAGTTTGGGATTAATCTTTTCAATGATATTTATGGATTAAAATTAAACTTTATACTGTGGTGTGGGACACTTTTTATTGATTAAAGATTATGTACCTTAATAATTTATCAATGAATTTTTTTTCATCTTTGATTAAGATTAAAATAAATCAAAGTGGTATGGTGCACTTTGATTTAAATTCGTATTTCTATTAAACTTATGAGGAATGCATTGAACATATTATGTGATAGGTGAGGACTGGTATATCTTTTCGATGCGTTAGGAGGTCACCTGAGACAAATTAGTTTCTTGGAAAAAATCCTTAACAAAATGATATTGTTATCCAACATTATGCATTCCCACATGCATTGGACTTATTATACAATGTGTGAGGCCCGTTATAGCCTCTCAATGCATCGGTATGTCTCATGAGACAAACTAGTGTCTTGGAAAATGTCCTTGATGGTATGATTATCAATGGTCTTGGAACAAGGCCTTGATAATGTAGCTATGATGTCCGAGGTTATGCATTCCCTCATTATGAGATAATTATTTTAACTTCCATGTGATTATTCGACTAGTAGAATATCCATGGATAAGAATCATTTTATTATTAACATTTATATGTCTCTAGTCAATCAGATTCCCATGGTAGAATGTTTTATATATACTAATATAGAAATTATGTCCATCTTCCATATATACATAGAGGTTAAAATATTATCTATCATTTAATTGTTTGATTTTTTTTGTTTGATGTTAATTGATATCAATTTATTTGCAAATTATGATCAAGTATTTTTAAATTTTTAAATTTCTATCTGAACCTATGACATGTCATACATAAGTAAGTATGGTCATTATCTTACTTGAAAGTAGAACTTCATGCATTTTTGTTTAAGTGTGTGCATATTATATAATTAATTTATTTATAAATTTTAAATAAGAATATAAATTCTTTAGCATGTGTTTTCCCTAATTTTTTAGTAACTCTCATAAATTAGTGATAACATGCTATGAGAAATGTTATTTTCTTAAGAAAATGACTTAAGTATGTATATTTATTTTAAGATTTTTTTTGAAAAGAATTTAGTGATTGTTTTAATAACACATTACTAGAAATTAAAAATTCTCATCGTACATTTTTAATTCATTTCTACAGGTTGAGTATATTTATCAAGGAAATTATTTAATTTGTGAAAGTATCTCATTGAAGTTTATTTTTTTACATTTTGGAGTAAATGTAATAGTTCTATCTAAATATCTAAAACCTAGAGTGATAAAGATCTTGATTTATGTAATGTGTTGTTTAATTTATTAGTTTCTTTTTACAAAAAAATTAAAAAATATATTTTGGCACCAGATCCAGGAAATTGTATTCGGGGTATTAAATTTGTCATCAAAGGAACAATTTAGTTAATTTTGGAAAATTTGAACAAAAATAATAATTTATGTATGATTTATTTAGTAAAAATATTTTCTTTAAATTTTTAGATGGAGGGGGAGAGATCACCAATCAACATTTGGTATCTTCCCAATGAGCTACATGAGACCATAATTGTAAAATCATACTCAGATTTATACCAACATTTCATAAACATATGTTTACCCTCTAAACACCTCTACCATGTTTCTACCACTTCAAAAATCTTTTGTTTTTTTCCAAGGATCCCATTATGTTTATTTTCTCATGAAACAATCATAGATTTCCTTCTAATTATTTAAGGATAAATATTATAAAGGCCTTTTTAAATGTATTAAGTTGATTGAGAACTACCTATCCCTATTGAGTTTCTTGGAGGCCACAAAAGAGGGTGACCTATGTGCAGTATATCAATTCCTAATCTCGAACTATAGCATGTACATTAGAATTTAACATATCAGACCATTTAAAAACGAGGTAGTACAGATGGTCTATAGTGACTAAGTCCATTACAATATCTCCAAGCTCTAAAACACCCATGCCTCTCTTTGAGGAATCAAATTCTATATGCATGAGTTTTAACCTACCTGGTCAAAGTGTATTTGCGATAGGGAATTTAAACTTTTAACATCAAACTTAGGAATCACATTGACTGGGAGGAATAGTTCACTATGGTGGACTTGGTGAAGGTATAACTTAAATGATTACCTATTAATTAATTATATTTAACTTTTAAATGTTTACCCATTTTAATTTCGTTATTTGTGTAGGGACATGAAGGTCGATGTCAGAAGGGTTCAGTCGGTGGGTTTTTTGTGAGTACAATCGAATTACGAGGTTGAAAACTAGTTATAGGGGGGGTATGAAACCCAGAACCTATGTTATAATGGTGTAATTAATATTAAATCTATTTTTGTACTTATTAAAATTATTTAACAAAAATAAATGGATAAATATTAGATGAACTAATGAGATACATTTCATTTTATAAAACACTGACATGTTACAACATTACATGTCAAAAGAATTCTACTAATCTATGAAATTCATAATATGGCCTAGTAAAACAAATAGTGCTTCACGTTGTAGCATAAGAAGAAATACTGTGTAGAACTCTTCCTTTGGTTCTTCTAGAGTTTGAATAAAAACAACTCGAAGAATAATAAAGATGCTGAGAATTAGAGGAATGAACAAATCAATTTTTTTAAAAATAGGAAAACACTGGTGATTTTTTTCTTCATTTAATACTAATAGACATCGGTATTTATTCTAATTTTATAGTCATTATAAAATAAATAGCTTTTGGGATTTAATTTTAAGTGGATGTAGATATTTCTATATGTCTGTTATAATGTTATAACCCATAAGTATTTTAAGAGTTTAAAATTTTAAGTGTTTTGAAAGTATTATTTTTAGTTAAATAATAATATAGTTTTAATTAAAGATAGTCATTAATATTTAGATTTTAAAACTATAACATGGGTATTTATACATTTTTTCTGATAAACATTGGGTGTTTAATAAATTTAAAATAATATTTTAAATTAGTAAAATTAATGACATGCAATTTGTAAAGTGGATAACATAACCTTGAAAAATAATAATGATTTTATATTTTTAAGAATAGGAAACTAATTTTAAATTCATAAAAATATAAATGTATACACACACACACACACATAAAAATATATATATATATATTATTTTTTATAGATATAATAATTTATATTATTTAATTTTCTAAATATATATATATTTTTTATAATTTTATTATCTATATCTGTTATTTTATTATTATATTATAAAAAGAAAAATCTTTATTTATGTTTTTTAAAAAACTAATATGTATGAATATATATATATATATGAAATTATATAATTATTGTGTCTAAAAAAATGTTAAAACAAACTGATAAAAATGGGGTTAAAATATTTTTTTATGAAATGTATTACTATTTTTAAGATAATAAATATATTGGGTTTTTGTTATAAATATATGTAAATATATTTTTTAAACCCTATATATATGTTTAAAAAAATACATGAATGAGATGATATATTTAAACTATGAATTGAAAAAAAATGAGAATTTTAATATGTTAAAAAATGTTGATCTAAATAAAGAAAGAGAAAAAAATAAAATTGTTAAAAAATTAATATGATGATGGATTATAAAAAAATTAATGATTTGTTTGAAAAATTTAAAAAAGTGACAAAATTTTAAGGCAAATGATATAGAGTGAAATGTCAAAATATAATGAAATAAAAAGGTAAGAAGAATATATGTGTTTGAAAAAATTAAGTGTCCCCCTCATTCTAACCCGCTCATCCCAGATCTCCCGCTCTCGGCCATCTGTTTTGGTCATGAATAATTATAGTCACCCCCTATAATCCCAAAACAGATCTCCTACTCCATAATGATTGGGTTTATCCTAGCCATTCAATTTTCTCAGGTGCAATCTCAAATTTTTGTTCTGTTTTTGGTTTTCCTCTCTGTCGTGACTATTTGAGAAATACAGCAGGTCGACCACTGGTTTCTTTTCTTCCTTCTCCACGGCTTATATTTTAATCATGATACACCTCAATTCTCTATCCATGGCCCCATCACGATTTTTTTTCCAATCTTTTACCGTCCCATCCATGAACTGATTAAATGATATATGTAATAAAAATTCTCTTTGCACACCCAATTACAGCTGAACCTCACTCTTCCAAGCTCTCTCTCAGTTTCCATAAATCCTACTGCCCTCTTTTGATCGATGTCAGGTTTGGGAATTATTATTTTCAATTATATTTTTATGGGTTCATCAAGTTATTTTGTTATATAAATATATATATATATATATAGACACACAGACACCCACAAATTTATCCATGTAACTTATTATTTTCATAATATACATGTTATGGATTATGTTATGAATTTTGTTTATTTAGGGAGATATTGTCTTTTTATGTTCAAATTATAATTCTAAATTTTGAAAATGATTATGAGATTTATTTTGAAAATAATTTTATTAAGGGTTTAAATGTTTGATCAAATTACATTATTATACAAGGTATTATATATATAAATATATCTAAAATAAACTATTTTTAGAACTTATAATGAAATAGATTATATATAGTTAGTTTTAATATCATAATAATAATTTATATTTTAAATTATCAAGTCATGTTTTAATTCATGATTGTGAGTTTTATTATATTTTTAAGTTTCAATATTCTGCATTAAATTAAAATATTACGTTTATAAAAATTATGTTTTACATTCATTATGAATCTTCCGCAACAGATATTAATAATTATCAATGTTTATGTTTTAATTTGATTTACTATTAGTTAATCCAATTTAAATTCTCATTTATTGATGTTTTTCTCAAAGAAGAATTTATTCCACAATGATGAGTATTATAAATTCGATGTCTTATGTATATATATACATATATAAGTGTGAAACATTTATTTTCATGTGATAAGCGGTTTGAACTAAATGGTTATTTCTAATACATATGGTTTATAAAGGAATTTTTTTTTCAAACAAGAATAATTTTATACATTTATATATTTATATATATATACACACATGAAAGTAAATGTAATTGTTTATATCTGTTTTATTAATTTTTTTGAATAAAAAAACTTAAGGATTTATATTTTATCAAACCATTTTTGGTTCTACAATGGAGTACATATAAATATGTACATATTCTACATATAAATGTTGAAAAGGTTGTTTTCAATTAAAAAACCAATTTTCTTTGTTGAATATAACCTATGATTGTTAAGTGAAAATAATAACACAACCCTGTTTTGTTATTGTGTTCCTTAAAATATTAAAAGGTTTTATAGTTTTCATTTTTCAGTTATTATTTCATGTATGTACATATGTGTATGTATGTTTGTTTATTAAAAATGGATAGTTTCTTATTCCCAAATCCATATACAAAGTTAGGTATTTAACAATTTATGTAATATGGTTTTGAGTAACCTAGTTTTTAAATGAAAATAGTTATCATTTTATGTGACTGGACTAAAAACTTTATTATTTTATGTGCGGAAGCTATCATTTCATTTGAGAAAATAAATTCACCTCTCATGGTATATCATTCATACTTAGTTATGGAAAATTCGTAATTTATAATTTACATTTCTTGCATTTTAGGGAGAATATATGTATTTATTTCATTATACTTCTTATATGTGCATTAAAAATAGAGGGATTTATTTCAATTATGGGATTAATCTTTTTTATGATATTATATGGATTAATAATAAAATTTTTCAAAGTGGTATGAGAGACATTGGATTGTTTAACGATTATGTACCTAAAGAATATATTAATGAATTTATTTTCATATATGATTAATATTCAATTAAATTAAAGTGTTATGGGAATCTATGATTTAAAGACATATTTTCTAGACATATGAGGAATGTGTTGGACTTATTATGTGATGGGTGAAAACCACTATAACCTCTTGATGAATCAGTATGTCTCATGAGACAAACTAATGTATTTTCATGAGGCCTTGAAAAAATGTTTATGTTCTCTAGTAATATTCATTCACATATATCCATTGGAATTATTATATGATGGGTGAGGCCTACTATAACTTCTTGATGCAACTGTAGGTCTCATGAGACAAACTGGTGTCTTGGCACAAGGACTTGATGGAATGATTAAGAATTGTCTTGGCACGAGGCCTTGACGGTGTAGCAATTATGTCAAAAATTATTCATTCCCTCATTAAGATATTTGTATTTGACCTTCCTAGTGATTATTAAACTATTAAAGTATCCATGTATAAGAATAAATTTCGTATGAACATTTATATGGATTTATTTAATTACATGCATATGGTATAATTTTTATATATAATAATATAGAAATTATTTTCATCTTAAATCTATACATGGAGGTTAGAAACACATCTATGATTTAATGAATTGATTTTATGTGTTAGATGTTAATTGATATCAATTAATTTACCAACTCTATTAGATTATTATTTCATTTGTAAATCTGTATCCACACCTCTGACATGTCATACATAAGTATGTATGGTCATTATCTAACATTTAAGTAGAAATTCATGCATTTTGGTTTATGTTTGTGCATAATATAAAATGAATTTTATTTTAACTTTTAAATAATAATTTAAATTACTCATCACAAGTTTTCCCTAAAAATGATTTTTAGTAAGTCTTGAAAAATGATGATGATAGACTATGAGAAATGTTATTTTCTTTTTAAGAAAATTATTTTAAGTATGTATATTAATTTTAAAGGAATGTTTTTTAAAAAAATTAGTATTTTTTTAAACCCCTTAATTGGAATTATAAATTCTCACCCTACGTTTTGAATTCATTTCAATAAGTTGATTAGATTTATCAATGACATTATTTACATTGTGGAGGTAGCTCATTGTTGTTTATTTTTTGTACAGTTTTAATGAAATGTAACTATTGTATCTAATTCTGCAAAACCTATACTGATAAATATCCTCATTTATGTAATGTACTCTATAATTTAATAGTTTCATTTTACAAAAAAATTACACAACATATTTTTTCACCGGATCCGAGCAACTAGGGTTGGGTAGTTACATAAACAACTTCAATCCCTTTCCATTCCTTGATCATATGCTAAGAATTATAATTATAATAATTTCGATTTAAATATTCAATCCCCAAAAATTTACTCAATACTTATAGGTTACATTAGTACATGATGCATTGATTAAACACATGACCCAAAATTGATATTTAGGTACCTTCCCATGCAATGTTTTCCACAAAAGATACTTAAAAACTCCATGAGATGTTGTGAATACTCATCTATAATACTTAAAATAATAAAAATATAATTAACAATTCCAACCACAAAATCATTAATATAGAGTATATAAACCCCATTCGTTGTCTTCATAAACATAGTTGGATTACCCATAACTCAAAATGGAATAAAAAATATCTAAAAATATCCTTACCAAAAACAATATTCATCTTTAGGGTATCAAATAATTCACCTTTTATAATATATATATAAAACATTAATCTCCTGTACATATTCTTCATTGATAATGATTAAGTAACTCATATAAACACACTAATATGAATGAAACATTAATGTTTCAATTCATTAATATTAATTAACATTATCAAATTTTTATAATCTCAATACAATAATCATTTATATAAAAAGTAGAAATTATGATATACGTATTCATTAGAGTCATAACCATTCTACTTGGAGGTAAACTTATAACCTATTCTAAAAATACATCAGCATAAAACCCAATACCTTGAGGAATTGTTTATGCTCACATTGGATTCCTAAAAAATTAAACTCTTCATTTGATATGCGATGTCATATAGATCAATCTCCATTTAGCGAATATAAAAATCTCTTTATCCAAAATATAATACACGATCACCATAAAGAATAAGGAAAAACACCCTTCATTAATATCAATTGATACATTATTGTGAAAAATTATAATTCTATGTTCCAATGGAGTTAATATCTTTATACCACAAACTGTAGACCATAATTCTCTCTTATTTTTTTCTAACATCCTACTAGAGTAAATATAAATAATACAACAAACCTCCCATGATTATTGAAATTATTAAACTTTTATAGCTTGGGGTTTCCATTTGTTATCTCATTATTCATATCATATTTACTTCCTTCTTCTACCACTCTACTAGTCACCTCTCTTCTAAGATACTCTATGATATACTCTTCTAGAACCAACCTATTAATGTGATACCTATGGACATCCATATTACTGACGGTATGATATTTAAATCTAGGGAGGTTGAAGGGGAAAATATTTCAATAACCAGAGTTAGTTCCCACATACTCTAACCATAATGAAGAAACATGCATAAAAACTAGATATTACCGATGACACCATAAGAGATAGATTGAAAGTATCAAATCCAACATGCTTTTAGTATACTAGTCATACCATAAAAATTAGATCATGATGGTAGTTGACTCCCATGACCTCAATTAAAAACAAATTTTGTTAAAACTTTAAAAATTCCACCACTATTTCCGCTATGATATACACCTTACCAGGTAATAAACAAGAATAATACTATCCACTTTAATGAATCCTTTAACATCTCATTCTATTCCTATATCATTATCACTGATATTTGAGTGTAGATTCAAAATTACCTTTGAATATTAGGCCTAAAATTCTAATAATAATGAAAAGACATCATCATCTTCTTGGTTATAAAATTAAGGGAATATTTTATCAACTCTATAAATGTCTCACCAAACTCTTTTATAATGGAATTCCCTTTTTTCATCACAAAAAAATCATGATTCCTCTTGAGCCTAAGATAATTTTATTGAAACTATTTATTAAATGAATACCAAATTTAAAATTTTCTGATCATAGACATATCATTACCCCCAAACATTGAATCCACTATTAATAATAAAAACCTTATAATAAATCTCCATACTAAATTATCACTATGATCAACTCCTTTGTATATTAAATAAAAGGATATGTAAACCTTCTGTAACTAATACCCAATATCTAGAATAACAACAACCAGTATCATAATTTGGTAATTAGTTATAATTATAATTAAACATTCTATCCTCAAAACTTGGTTATACATGAATAATGTCTGACCACACTAACAGATCAACTAGGAATCTGAACACATATTCAGATTATTCACCCCCACATAGAAAATTACCTCAAGTAAAACACAAGCACACTAATCATGAATTTGAACTAAATAATACACAAATCCCTACCTATATCGATACAATGTAGTTAACACAAAATTACCTAAGTATTGATCCATTTTTTTTATAGATTCCTTTCATTAATCACATGGTCCCTTCATCATCAAGATGGGTTCCATACTACGCTTCACATACTTGGTTCAATTAATGTTGTTTCAAAACCACCTAATTAAGAATCCCTAGTGTGTAATCCAAAATCTATCCAAAAATAAATTTCATTGATACCATTATATAATGATACCCACCGACTGAGATTTAACCTGATTCAATAATAAGTTTGATTATATCCCCTGAATCCCTCATTTAAAAGGAAACAAGTTGGTGACTAACACAAAGGGTATAATATGAAAGATTTATGGAAGACATTACCCTTTATAAATAGAAAATAAAAATCTCTATAAATAATGGAAGTAATTTTACAAACACGTTATTTGTATAAAATTTTCCAATTCATGTATTGAAAAATTAGAGATATACATAAAGTAAAAATGACCAAATGATTATAATACCCTCTAAAACATAGGCATGCTATAATACAACCAGATCCACTAATAAGTCAATTATTTATAGAGATATGGTCAAGAAATATTAAATGCAACTCTATCAAGAAAATATACAAAACATTCATATAATGTTTGCTTTATAATATTAATATATAGAGTAGGTTCCAGTATATATCTCCTATTTGTCTGTGTGAATAAATTATTCCAAAGCATCTATGTATGGGATAAATAAAACCCAAAAAAAAATTAATGAATCATATCAAAAATCAAAACCATATAAGCACCTATATTTCAAAAAAAACATTACACTTTTAAATTCCCATTTCATTCTCTTCACATGAAATCATATTACCACTCATTAAATAATATATATCACTATTCACCATCTAAAAAACTACTTAACTATTGTGAACTAATTGAAGTATCACCTCTATAATGTAGTTACACACATATAAGAACCTTATAAATATATCAATAATTTACACCAAGAAGTTATTAATGTAAAGGAAACTCTCTAATCACCCAAAACCATTACAAAATAACAATCCATCCACATAGAAATTTCTAATCATCTTTCACCATTTGTTAGTTGGGATATTGTCTATCTGTAGGGAAACATGCTAGTTTTTTTTGGTGTCAACCCTCTTGGAATATCCCCACCAAAAGAGTAATTACATTGGGTAGCTTTCCACTATCAAGAAATATCACTATGTTATAGGGTGTACACTCTTGTAGATTCTATACTCATATTACATTCTAACCACCACATATCATATGTCCTTAAAGTGTTTTGGTTGGTAAGCTTCCCACCCTCTAGGAAACTTATTACATTACAGTGTGTCTGCCTTGAGTACTCTCCCCTTCTCAACTCATGTATGGATCAATGAACATAACATCCACTATGGCTATCCTTATCATTCACACCAATATCACATAAACCCCATTATAATCATCTGACATGAAAAACATGACCATAAAATAAGTAAAAAATCTTATAACATAATCAGACATTAAAAATTGACTTAGACCCCCACCATTAATTTAATCACATAGCTATGCTATAAAAAATACAATCATTCTTAAATAATAACATAAAAAAACATATACCATTCCCCACTATGGTCTACTATAATAATAATTCTTGGGTGTATACCACACCATATCACTAACATTTATTATGTCATGGGTATACACTAGCACCAAAGACTCATCACGTATCCAGGACATTTCAAAGACCCCTTTCAACCAGGGTACATAATTCCATATATATACTCATCCACACAGCCATATCTTTTTATAATATGGAATTTTTTCATTAGTTTATTATAGATTTAAATTCCAAGAGCAATATCATCACATATCACAATCATCTTATCTAATGAGAAACTAGCTATATAAACTTACAATAAATTATATGGACCTATACCAATGCCTAAATACCCTTTAGAAATTGACACCATTCCCACATAACTCTTTTCAAAAAAATGTTCCACCAATTTCAAAATGTTTCATGACCCCTTGAATATATGGCACATCACCATGTAACAAATTGCCACTTCATTACCTAATCCTCACTAACACCTCATCAATTGTTTCTAGGGAGTGGCATAAACCTATGAAAAATTATCATGGTCCATTACAATGTATACATGTTTCTCCCACTTACCTCCAAAGTATTTTATACTATATTCTACTATTACAAGATCTAAATTCATATTATAGACTTTTAGAATATTTCATAAATACTCATAAAAAAGTTCAATAATATTTCCAAAATAAAAAATCCATCGAATAAGTCACATGTGAAATTTGAGAAATAATTAACATCAAATCAAAAAAATTATGTTCTATATTATATTCCAATTCATTAAATATTTTCATAGATATTAATTATATTATATTTTTTTCCAATTAATACGTAAAAAATAAATTTGAATCGAATTCTTTTATCAGGGAAATATACTTTTCAATCGTTGAAAAATTTTGATTCCACTATTTCTCTAATTTCATAAATACTCATCCTTTCACAATAATTAAATTATAATTATTCATCAAGAATAACATTTCTTATCATTTTATATCCAAATGTATTTCTCGAAGTCACTATTTCTAAATTTACATATAAAATATACCAAAACATTAAACACATAAAATTTTCACATAGATCATTTATTCGTAATTTTTATATTTGAATCCACCATTTTTTATATTCCATATTTTATCAATTCCACAAAATAATATATCATTTATTATATTATCCCATTTCAATTCTTCCATGTATAAACTCATCCCATAGAATCATCTTTCAAATGATCTTGAAAATGGAAAACAATAATTTTAACTTAATATTCATAACCCTATTTTCAATTTATCATTATCTTCTCTTCAAATATTATTACAGACCAATCATATAATATAAAGAACATTTTCTTGATAAGTTTACATGAAAATTTATAAAATATGAATTTGAAGTAACCTACCATGATTCTAGGAATAACAATATTCCTCATTCATTTGATGATCACCAATAATTGTTTATCAATAATCTCATTCTTCATCTATTTTCTTTTATCCACTATAACACTATCCCCAAAGGTTACCTTATTATTTAAGGGAATTAAGAATACGGCATCACCCCCTAAATCTTAATATCAAAAAATACATAATCTATATATTTATTTACATTCAATTCTTTTTATTTCCCATCTATAATTATAAGAATAATCACACATTAATTATCATGTTACTTTCTATTAAAAATATCCCATTAAATTCACTATTTTATTTCCTCTAGAATTCTATGCCACTAATATAATAATATTTGTTTTCAGTTCCTCTAATAATTCTTTTTCATTATAATCACATTAAATTTTTTCACATGGAAAATTATTTACTTATAAAATATAATCTATACAATAATAATTTCAATTATAGATAAATATTAATTAACTTTCACTAATACCAAGATTATTGGAAAAAACCAGAAACCATAGAAAATCATTAAAACACCCCAAGGGTCAACAAAACATCTTAATTCCAATGAAAAAAAATTCATTATAACACAATAAAGTTTCAATTTTACACTTATAAAATGAAATCCTAAAAAAATCAAAAACTCCAAAGAGTTTAAAACATGGGCCTCTATAGTTATATAATAACCAATAATGAATAACAAGATTGAATGAAAATGAAAGGATGATACTAAATCCAAACATTTAAATTCAAAAACATTTATCATGGATTACAAAAAAAGGAAGCCCAATAGAGTAAGATAATAAAAGATGTGAAATAAAATCATGGATAAAAGGAGAAGAAGAAAGATTCTAGAAATTAAAAAATAAAATGTTGTTATCCCTCTGGTCTCTATATGGAATCTAGGAAACAAGGAGGGAAAAAATCCATGGAATAAGGTTTATTTCTCACCCACAATGCTATAAAAGGAATATAAAAATCCATAGAGTTTAATATCTAAGATGTAATTCACATTAATTCTATTCATAAATAGTATAATAAAAAAGAAATAAAGGAAACATATTCTATAGAAATATATTTGTGTTTGAAATTATCATCACAGATCAAATGTAATACCCCATGTCATACTAGTTTTAAAAGTTCAAAGGGAACGGGAATATTCAGTTAATAAAAAGGTAGTATTTTAATTGATATTAACGACAATATTTATAGAGTTCAAACATATTAATGTGATAAATTTAGATGTATAATGAGGCTTATAATGTAACATGGGTGCATAGGTTGGACATGAGAGCCTTAGGTTATGTTTTTAGTGTTTTGTTGGATTCTACAGATGGATTTAGGAACATAATTAATGAGAAATAATGTGGAACCCTATACCACTATATATTTTTAGTTCATTATCATATAAGATGTTTTTATGATACAACTAGAACATATTTTCTAGGAAATCATTAAAATTCAAGGGGACACCCTATATATAGGTTTGGGATGTAGGATTAAAACATAGTTTCAGATATACTGTTTAAGTTTGTATAAGAAAACAAGTTACGTATGGTGTTAGAGGTAGTTCCATGTATACTATTGGAGACCAGTTTGGAAAATCATGATGCTAAAAATTTTATCTCATTAATAGTGGGAAGATACAATTTTTTACATATTTATTTTTAAGGGTCATCCCCTTTTCTCTTCTCCTCCTCCTTGTGCATGGCCATCCCTCATTCCTCCTCTTTAGTTTCATGTACCCACTTGAATTGGGGATGATTTCGGTACGATTCATCAATTTTTTAATGTAAATTTTAAACTTTAATTTCCTTTACGTATCTACTCCTTTCTTCAACTCTTATTTTTTTCTACTGGTTAAGGTTTCATTTTTAATTCCACTGGAGTGTGGTGGAATCATCTTACATTATTCTGTATATCACGTGGCTTGCATAGAGGGGATCCGGGGATGATGTCTACCCACCATCACATGTTATTTTGAAAGAGGTAATTCATATCCTTGAATTTTATAATTGGTTTTATAAAATTTAAGTTAAATTGGGTTTTTTCTTTTAATCATTGGTTATTGATTTTTTTAGTTAAGGTAAAAGAGTACACTATGGGTTGTATTAAATTTGTTGGTCATAATTTCTATATGACGAGGATGACTAATGAGATTCTAATAATTATGTTTATTTTAATTAAAATGTAAAATTGTTCATAGTTAAAGACCACTATATTTCTGGTTGTGTGACTCTTTCTAGAAAAAATTAATTTTTTTTGTTTTTATTTGATATAGGGACTTGTGTACTATTTATGATAGCCAGATAGTCTTAGTGAGCCACAACATTAGTTTTCAAGATTATTTGAAAAGGGTTTCTTATTTGGAATAAGGTAGGTGATCCTTATGCATCTTTGATTTAGTAATTATGAAATATATATATATATATATATATATATATGGTATGAATGGAACCTCCAATATAAGCAACTATCACATTTAAATTATTATTATTTTTAATAAAAACTGGATCCAATGGTTTAAATTATTCAAGGTGTCGAGAGCCCTGTGGTTTCCTCACGTATGAGCTAGATATCTCAGATGCCAGTAGTTGAGGATATAAATTTTTATTGATATGGTTTAGTGTCACATGTGGTAGGTGGATTAATAAAATCTAGGTAAAGAGTTTTGATTACTTGGGATGCATGTTCTTGTGGTGTTTTATAAGAGATAACCAGTGGAGGTTGGTGGGTGGGTTGGGTATTTGAGCCCACCTAAGATGAATTGGAGATATAATGGGAATAAGGACTTCCCTATACCATGACTAGCCTTGGAGGATATTGAATCATAAACAATACCCAAAGGGGACCCTAGTAGGTTTTCTTTTGAGTTGTGATTCTATGGAGAGTCAAACTTTGGAATGGGTAGAGATGGAACAGGGTGTGACCTTATATTCTTTATGAATGATATATGACTGAGGGGATATATATTGAGGTTATGGGATTAATAATTTGTAAAATCCCTACCCTATTCTTAATATTTCACATATTTCTTTAATACTATTATATATGCCCATATGTACTACCTAGGATCTGGTCTATGGGTCCGATAAGATGTGATAATGCTATTCAGAATTCTCATAGGTACTTATAAGGTTCCAAATTTTCATCCTTAAGCGATACCAATGTGAGACATCTTGGATTTTAAGAATGTGATGACATCCCCATGGATTCCCAGCATATATCTTGGGATCTAGATATGATCAACATAAATATTCTCAAGACACTAGGATTCAACCTCAGGTAAATGTGAGATTCCCAAGAGTCCCTAAATCCCTTAGATTCATAGCCTAATTAGGATCCAACCACACAGTATTGGGTGTTTATTTAATGGTTGTTATGATTATTATTAAATTACTAGATCATTTATAGGATATTTCCATTATATCCGGATGATATAACTTGTTTTTTATTAGGATTCATAGGATGCCTTGGATCCAGCCATTGGGAATGTCGACATGGGGGATGACTTCAATTAAATTCTTTACTAGGATGTGTAGAATCAACCTCAATCCATTATTTATAATTGGAGTTTATAGAGATTCCTAGGACACATGGTAATTTTCCATGTATCCATTCTTATTAAGATGTTGGATGTTAGATCATGGGTATGAGTATTATTAAAACAAACATTATGTATTCAAGGACTTCCCATGATGTTGGGACTCTTAATCTCTTTTTTATGTCATTTATATTATAACCAATATTATATATTATTTATAAAATATATTATGAATAACCAATGTTAACCATGAATCATTTTAAAGGTACTTTATACTAGTATTGGTTAAAGTATGTTTGAAACTTCAAAAAAGATATACCATGATACCTTAAACTTTTTGGATTAAGTGGGATATAATTATTATAGGGGAAAACACTATATGGGTTAGACCCAATTTGATGATTTATTAGTGGTGGATATATACCATAAAGGATAATAGTTTTCTATTATTTGAGTGTTTTTAATTTTCAAAATAATAACAATTCAGGTTAAATAAAGGGGTAACATAACTGAGGGACATGATAGAAAGAACACATGGATTGTTCGAAATTTTTTAATTAGGTGAATTAATTAATGAAGTGAAATGATGATTAAATGGTAAATTAAAAGGAAATTACATGATATGAATCAATTTCAAGAATTTAAATTATATAAAATTTTGATGGTGGGTCAATGAATTATGTTTGTCAAGGTTAATTTTTGAAGGATCTCAAATACCATAGTTGGAAGGGGGGTTGATTATATGTTTCAAGCATTCGCCATCCCACTTGAGTCATGAAAATTGACTCTCAAATTTTTATCACTCAATATCTATAGAGGAAAGTATGCATATAATATAGAGACTATGAATAATGTTATAGATGTCTTGATTCCATCCAGACATGGTTTATATGGATGGAAGAGTGCATCTTTTTCCTACTTTATCAAGATATAACTATGATTATCAGTTTAGTAAACAAAAGAGGATTTTTGTAATGGTATGTGATTCACATAGTATATATCATAGTAATGGTTCATTTTTTATAAATATTATACCATAGGAAAAAAATATCATAATATGGTGTTTATTTCATGGGTTTTGTGAGTGTATAAAAGATAGATAAAGGTTTGTGATAATTCATGGTCACTTTAAGGAACTTATTATCAAGAATATTCAAAAGTATTCAGTAGTGTTATCTCCCAAAAAGTAGGATACATCGGTGAATCAAAATATGGATTGTCTCAATTGTTTCTCCCCAGTTCCATTGGAAATTAATGTAACATCACTGGAGAACTATCATATAGTGTGGATGTTGTTCCTCAAAGAACAAATTCGATGAGTTTTCGAACCATTGACTTGAAGAACCATAATGGAAGGAAGTAAACTATATGATGGTATGGGGAATGATATTTCCTAGTAAAAAAGATATTTTTTGGAAGATATACTGAAGGTCGAGCCTATAATTTATGGAAAAGAAATTGGAGCACTAGAAATTGGTTTCATAAATAGAATATTTTTACCAATTTTGTGGTGGTCAAAAAATTGTGGTGGTCAAAAAAATTTGGTGGATCCATGAAGACTATCATTAATCAAAAGTCTAGTTGGAATTTTTTTCTAGTGTAAGGTTTTATAAATGATGGTATGTAATGTTTGGGTATGATTTTTGATATAATATAATGAGGATTAATGGTATTCCATGCCATTTAGGGAATTATCTTCTATATATACTCCATATCTAATTAGAAGAAAACTATTATTCTCTCAAATGAAAAGTATTTAGAGAATTCATCTAAAACCATACTATAATTATTAGTTAGTCATCCTTAGTTTTGTGTATGTTCTCTTTACCAAGGGTGGTGATGATGAATTTGGTGGTTTTAGAATCTATGAATCAATTATTAGATGATCTTCAAAGTATCTTAAGTTTAACTATAATGAAGGGGGATCCACAAAGGTTCAAGACTGTGGATATAATGTAGTTAAAGTGATGGTCCATTCATGTCTTGGCTACAATAAAGGATTTTATAGTATGATTAATCATCCAATAATATTAGAAATTATAAAACATATGAATATTTTTTGGAGGATAGTTTAGATGATATTTATTGAGTTAGATATACTATAAATCTTTGTAGTTATTGAATCACAATGAATCTATGCTTTAGAAGCATAATAGACCAATTTAAGTTAGTCTATGGAAATATTCATAGACATGTAGATTAATGGGATTTTATTTAATTCATATTTTGACTCAAGGCTATTTTATTTTCAGTGAAACCCCATTGAGGCACGCTGAAGGTTTCATGTGAGAGAAATTAGAAGACATGTTATGAAAATCTAAGGAGTCATTTCTCCAGTGGAGGCCTGTATAATATAAAGCATCATTACTAAAAAAATGTGGAGGAATTATAAAGGGGTCAATATATATTGTTTTATGGTTACTTTCTTAAATTAATGAGAATATATTTTTTTTGGAATA
The DNA here is from genome assembly GCA_963277665.1 of Viscum album. Lineage (NCBI taxonomy): Eukaryota > Viridiplantae > Streptophyta > Magnoliopsida > Santalales > Viscaceae > Viscum > Viscum album. The sequence continues at coordinate 1,926,946,223 of OY728150.1, read as the reverse complement.
TTGTTAGGATTATAATAGGGAAATCTTTCCCAAGTGGGATATTTTTAGGTTTTTATATGAAAACTATTTTCATGGAAAATAATAAGATTAATACAAGACATGTTTTAGAAGACAAACATAGAATAAACTCGATAGATAAAATACACTTATACATTAGTAAATCAAGATTTATGTGAGTGAAAGATAGTTATTTGGATGTAGATGAATGAAATATGTTCAATAGAAGTAGTGACCATAATTCGTGTATAAGATGTCTTATTAGGTTTAGTCAAGTAAAAGTGAGGTCATCTAATGTAAGCAATGTCGTGAGGTGACCAAGTGTGGTAATGTAAAATGTTAAAACATTCAACACATTCACCTAGGGAAAGCAGTCATGTTTTAGAAGAAATTATGATATAGAAGGAAGGGAGGTTTTGGATACAGAATAAGTTCCATAGTAGGTGATGTATGTAAAGATTATATGACATACACGACGTTCTCTATTGATAATACATAGAAATATTTCCTCCCATATTTCTGGAAAATTAAATGATATATAAGATTTATTATTTGGAATATATGAGTACTGATCATTGTCAATCGAGACTTGGTGGTTCAAGTATATATTTATATAGGAAATCTAAATATTCAATGGATGTGACAAGATCTCTACAAAAGTAATAATACATTGGAATTGGATGAACCACTAGAATATATTATAAATAGTATACTGATACCACTTGTTAAGGTATTCATTAGAAAATTATTTAAGTTATTTAATGTGAGGGAGGCCTTATAGATGAATGAAAGAGGTCATAACATGAAGGTTAAAAGGACCAAAGAGAGGAAAATAAATAAGGTAGAGGTTCTAGATGGATCTCATTCCCACAGTCATGGGTTTTCAAAGCGGGATTTCTTTTGTTGGGAGGTTATCACTAAAGGAATTGGCGTGACATATTCATGTAATTTTATTAGGATACTATAATATGAGGTAATCATTCTAACTCTTATGAATTATTATTCCTTGAATAAAATACATATTTATTATGTTATGGATGGGCGATTTAATGTTCAAACCAATTCAAACTTAATTCGAACGTTTTATAGGAGAATGTGGTATGCTTATTTTTTTTACTTATTTGATTATATCATAAGGTAGTTCGTATGCTGATAGGAACCATAGGAAGGGGGTGGACTAGTTTATTGGTGGGGGTACATATATATCCCATTTCTATAAATTGGTTCAAGGGGATTTCATCGATCAAAGTATGTAACATCTAGTGATTATTATTCTACAAAAATACCCAATATAATATATAGTAGGTTTAAATGTATCCTATGTGAAATGAGAGAGATCAATGATTATGGGATATGTCATTTATGTTTAGGGTGAAATGATGGGTCAGGAATATTTTGGATATAGGTTGCATGAATTACCATGGATGAATAAATCCTAGATCAAGCCTCCTAGGATAGATCTATTGGGATGATGTGAACATGACTTGTGATTATTATCATCCAAATGATACCTAAATTTAGCCTAGTGTATTTTTATTGAATGATGAACGATAATATTTTATAGTGGGTATAACACCATTATATGTTTCGATTATAACCCTTGTTCTAGGTGTACTTTTAGTATAGGATAGTAGTGAAATATTTACTAAACCCAAGTTGACGGTGGTTAATGTTTCGTGTTAGTTATTTGATGTATGTGAGTATGGTATATATTGAAACCTATGGTAACCTAATTTTGGTTCTAGTTTATGGATGTATTGAATTGTACCATTCTTATAAAACCCTTTACATTGTGTTTCCCAAACGACTAGAGGTGTTTAGAGGGTGTATTAGTACTTTTCTCTTTTAAATTTCCATATTTTTTTCAAAGCCACTTGACTAACTATGGGGTCTCTTGTTCCCTCTTATGGTCAGTTGGTTTGTTCTTATAGTTTGTTGTGTTGTTCTTGAGGCAGGTCAATTGTTCTAATGAATAGTTTCTTCCTTTAGAAGGTTGATTCTTCTATTTCATTACTATTTTTGTTTGACCAATCCCTTTATATGGTACCTTCAACTATTTTCTAAAAAAAAATTTCTTAATACCTAGATTTTATAAAATGATGTAAAAATAAGTTTTATTATAAAATAATTATTTTGGGGATTAAGTTTTTTAATTGTTTTTGTGGGTTTAATTCCCATATTTGAATTTATTATGTCTTAGGGATTTAAATGATTCACTGTATGTGAAATAAATGTAATATAATTAATGTATAAATATAGGGATATTTTGACTATGTATCTTTAGGGAACCCGTATGATTTCAAAAAATCTAGTGATCTATGAACATAATATTCTTGATTGCTTTATCTCAAACCCATAATTTCTATAAATTACTAATAGATTTTTGTAAAACCTTCTACATCATTTGAGATCATCCTGTATTAGTCCAAGAAAGGCTACAATGACATTCCCCTCTTTTTGATGTTAGTAATTTGGGAGATTATTTTCTAGGAAGGGGATCATTTTACCCTTTATTTCTCACATCTTGTAATTAAAATGATTTTCTTTCTTGTGTGTGGCCATACAGATTTATTAAAGTAGATAATGAACTAAATTAAATTAAATTAAATATAATGGTTTCATTCACATGTGGTTACATATTATTTTTTAATTCTCTTACTGTTTCATTCATTTAATTCATTTTTTTATGGTGACACATTTTTTATAACTCTTATTAATTAAGAACCCTTGATATTTTCAATGAACAAAAATCACTTTTCATAAAATATTAAACATGTATATCTGACTATGAAGCTATTTTTTATATATCTAATAATTGTTTAAAAATACTCACTCAAGATGTGATGGTATGTTTTTAAATCAAAATTTAATTTATTATAGTAATTACATGAGATGTAAATAATTTTTTATGTGATTCTTGTGTATTTTATGTTTGTATTATGGTTGTGTGTGTTTTTTAGGGACCTAACAATAATGGTTGATATCAATTTAAGTGTGAGATTTATTGAGGCTTGAAGTATAGTGGTTCATATATGGTTGTTGTGGTGAAATGGTTTCATTGAGGTAGTGGTAATGGAAGGTGGTGTGATGGTAAACATAGCGAGTATGTTGTGATACTGTGTGGTGCCCTGAATTAGTAGCCTAGTAGAATTTAAATAAAACTATTAAATAATGAATTTGAGAAATGTGGGTTGGAAATCATGTGTGGAAAATGAATTAAATAAAATTACTAAATAGGAATTAATTCAGCTGATGATTAGAGTGGATTTTCATTAAATAAGTTCATAAATGGATTAATAAAAAAATTTTGGTTGGTGAATGAGTTAATTTTGTAATTATATGAATATGAAAATGAAATGAAGGGTATTGTGGTCTATGTGTGGTTAGTTTTATGGAATAGCTTTATTTAAGGGTGATAGTGACTGGTAGCAGTTTTTGGTAATAATATTATAGTTTTAGAGATAAATATAGGTGATAATGTATTATTTTCAATACCTTATGTGGGATTGGGTTCTGTATATACATACATATACATACATACATACATACATACATACATACATACATATATATATATATATATTTGTGATTTTATTGTATTTTATTGTGTTTGATATATGAACACTATCCAATTGTAGTACCCCATAATGACACCCAAATGTTTTTGGGGGTGTGTTCCCCAACATCTTAATAGAGAGAGAAACCGAAGGATGATTAACCAGTCTACCCAACTCTTTATTCAAAAATAGTACAGGGTTAGGGTACCTAGTTAGTGGAAAGTCATAACTGATGATATATTAATAGTGGTGGTTTCTAGTGATTACTGGAGATGATATGTAGTGGGGGTTATGTGTGGTAGGCGGAGAGAATATGGTAAATTTTATATAAGTTCATTTTGATATTTTTTTGTCTTAATATGGAAGAGGAAACAATATTCAAGCTGAAGATTAGGAAATGTTCATTGGACCATCATTCTACAACTAGAGAAATATTCTCCTTTGAGTGGTTGAGACTCATTATTTTACTATTTATAGCACACTTCAAGGCATCGGAACCATCCCTTGGTCTATTGTGTATACTTTATGATAGTGAAATGGGATCATGAATTACCACATGGACATATTATATACATGGAATGAAGGGATGCTTTTTATTATTTCCTAGAATCCCAGGGGATACAAAGTGAGTGGATTTCTGGACTTTCCAGTCCTGAGTCCTTTCTTCTCGAGGGGACCAACCAATTTAGAAAAGATACTTGACTTCACTATTTTATAACTCCATGATTAGGATACCCATAATAGTCCTCCAATGCTTTCCTTATACTTATCTTGAAAATACAATATTATTTTAGTAGTGTGGATTTTTCTGGTCTAGTGAAATAAGAGTTAGTGGTATTTTTCAGTTTTTAGAATCCAATAGAGAGAGAAACCACTCTAGTATTTATTTAAAATTTAAGTGAATGTTTTGGACATTATGTAATTTACTAAAAGATCTTATGAAGGGATTTTAAGAATTACTAGAGTTTAAAAATTTTAGAATGCGGTTGTAGAACCACCAGATACCGAATGAAATCTACTTGATTGCCTTTTAGACACTACATCATTTAAGTTTGGGAGAGGGAACCTAATGGAACCATTTTAGTATTTTCAATTGTTTATTTTTCTATTTTTTTTAAAAAATGTGTGTGTGTTTAATGGTAATGCACGTGTCACCTAGTTAGCTTCTGAGGCATGAGTTATGTGTCCATAGGGTAATTAGTTATACCCAAACATCGGTTTTAAAGAGGATGAATTTAGGAATTTTTCTAATTAAAATGGTACTGGACATAGTGGTTCCATATTTTGGATGATAGAATAAATTGAAGGAAGGCTCCCACTCTACCTACCTCCAATCACATTCTTTCCATTGATCTAAAGTGGTTTTATCTTGATTGTTCTCAGCAAAATCAAGATAATTGATGAAACACAGTTTCTTATCAATTTCACTTTATTGTATAATTGACTATAATTCCACAATATTAAAAATATATAGGTAGTTAAATTATTTTCAACATTTTATTAAATTTTAAATTTAAATGCATTAATTGAATTTTATATGATTTTAAGTGTTTACATGTTTTGGAATTTAATGAGAGAATGATCATAAATAAGTTTATTGTCAATGTTTGTCATTAAGAAGACATCTATCCATGAATAAATATATATTATAAATCAAATTGTATATTAAATAATGAATTATAAAATAGGAAGATAAAAAACATGTGTGTGGCTATGATATGTTGTGTACTAAGGACTCAAGAATATATTTTTAGATTAAAACTGATGTTATATGAGAAAAATACCCATAAGAAGAAAAAGAGGGGACATCAAAGGGGAAAATCACAACAATGTTTTTAGAACATTACATAATAGTTTATTATGATTCTTACTATCACCCACTATTAATTATGTTAGTCTATATAGCTCACAAATATCATTTTCTCCTCATGATATATTTTAAAGGAGAAATTCATCCTTCCACAAAAAACTCACTTATATAAGAGTCTATAATCCTACAATTACCTATGATTCTCAATATTTGTTATAAAAAATGATACATTATTATTAGGTGATTGATAGGAAAAACTTTTACAATTACGTTAGAGCCTATGATAATCCCTTCAATATTACGACATCATATTTTGGCATTCAATATTCAATGAAAATATATTTTAGTGATTTTGAAACGAGATATCAATGATGTTGATTCAATCATGTATGATTATAGACACATATTTTTTCCATATATGTATTAATAACTCATACCACCTCCTATGAAAAAAAAACGAATTAATGAAAATGATAGGATGCTTATACTGAAATTGATCCATATTGATGTCTTGATATTACTTTCATTATAAACTACTAAAAATTACAATAAAAAGAAATCATAATTTTAAAAAAACATGTATCTATAGTTATAAAACATCCTCAATGATTATAAAATAAATATAGGAAGAAATAATGGTGGAATACAAGTTAAAGAAAATTATTGGATGTTGATAGAGGAAGGAATCCATGTGACTCATATGCATACACCCCTGGAAAAAAGATTCTCCATATAACCTACCTATCAACATTATGTAATTTCTCTAAAAAAGATGCATGTACCTTGATCATGTAGATAAGATATGGATGATATTAGTGGGAACTAAAGCCCAATTGGTCTAAGGAGATATAACTTAGCATAAAGGTGATAAGTCTTGAACCTTATATAACCACATGGAGTAATAATAAGAATATCTTGTATGACATAGAGTGATCTCATACACCCTAAGAAGGAACATGAGTTGTTAAATAAAAAAGTTACCTTATGAAATAATAATTTTATAATTCTAAAATGGATCTATAGTTATAATTTCTATAATAATCTTAGTATAACATTTTCTTAGTGTAGAGACCCGAAGCCTGACGTACATGGACATTACATTACTTTTTCGGAATACTTAGTATATAACAAAAACACACACACAAGGACCATAATAGATTAGTGTCTTTGGAAACTTGGAATATAATCTTCTAATCATGTTGAAAGATCTTCAACATCTCCCATAAAGATCTTTTTTTTAAACCTAAATCCTTTATTTATGTCCTGGGGAAAAGAAAACATAAACGGGTGAGCTGAAATGCCCAGTAAGGGTAAAAAAAATAAATATCAATCATGTCATATTCATAAGAACATATCTTTTCGAAATATTAACCTGAAAAAGAGATCACAATTTCATAACATGGGATAAATCATAGTAGTGAAACGTAATCCCAATAATCATAACTTAAAACATGAAACTTTGTGGCATACACACATAATCATAGAGAATCATTTCTTATTAGTCAAGACTCATTTCCAAGACTATCTTAGTGGAGAAAGTCCCTTTCTGAACTGAGTTCACTCCTTGTTTCAGTCCTATTTCACTGAAATGGTATAACCTTCCATTCCAGCCATGTCTATCTCATGAGATATAAAATCTTTACCCTATGCATTGGAGGGAGATATAGGTCCCACCCATCTCATAATGATACCATTCTTATGTGTGCCAAAAAATCATAAACCATACATCATAGCATAACCCATGTAATAAAAATGGGATTCTTAAAAATCATGACATCATAAAACAATTCATATAAGATAAAGGATTTCATAAAAATATTTCCATCACAACATAATCAAATCAATGTAATAATAGGGATAGAAACAGAATCCTATATTATCTTAGATGGAAAATAATTTTGATAAAACACTTGAACTCCATTCTTGAGGAAAAAAACACTTTTCCTTTCTTAACATGTCATACAATTCTAAACCAAGAGAAGTTGATTAAAAATAAACATGAAAACTTGTAAAGTAAGCTTCTTGGAAATAATGTTTTAAAAATCCATTCATTCCATATAAGTTAAAAAAAACATTCTTCGTACTTTTGTCGGAAAAGTCAAAAAGTACCTCGTATGAAAAACGACAAAAGATTCCTTTCATAGTCTTTACTAAAAACTCACCGAAGGGTAAAATTGAATTTAAACAATTGTAGGTGGATGGAAATAATATTACATATTGAGTAAACATGGATGTGTATGATAAAATACATCCAAGTAAATGCCAAAGTATAAACAATCTCGGATAAAAATGAGATTGTGATATTTCCCTTACCTTAGGTCCGATTTGCATCGTAAGTGTCTAAACCTCCTGTATAATGATTTAAATAATGTTATTTACTTATTCCAGAATAATACTCATTGTTATTATATCATATATGGTTCACTTATGACTTTATTTTACCCGTTCTTTTGTAAATTCCATGTTAAAGAGCGTTTTGGGTAAAATCGTTTCATTTGTCGTCCGTGTTTTGACTTGTAATTATTCATATCATTACTTAGATCATGATTACATCATTCCAGAATATAAATCATGATTTATATATAATATATATTCTGAATATACATTTATATAATAGATCAATAAATGGAAAGAAATACACCGTTCATGGAGACGGTATGCCGTACGTACGCATGAACGCTGTTTTCGTTTCCTTATTGAGTTGAATGAAAATAAGTAGATGACATACATATATATACACATAAATCCAGTATCATTATTATGTCATATATTTCATGATTAATTATTATATATACTTTATAATCATTCATGAATGGTTAATGTGGAGAATGAATCTCATCGCGTCGTGGAGACGGTAGTCTGTACGTATGCACGAGCGATGATATCATTCTCATGGTCGTGGAATTGTATTTGAGTGTATGTATACTATTTCAGAATCAATATCACTTTAAAATAATCATATATAGTTATTTCTTAAACCGTTATACCCATCCAAGTAAGGTGGTGGTGGAAAATAGATTACCCCACGGCGTGGAGACAGTATTCCGTACGTACGCACGCACGATGATTTATTTTTCCGTAGGATGGATAGATGGGGAAATAGGGTTGTTTCATACTTATAATAACATATCAGTATATGATTGATACTGATGTTATTACTTAATTATGAAACAACAAAAGAAGATGAAGTGGAAGAAGAAATAATGATGAAAGAATCAGTAACAGAAATTACCTCTTCTTTGAAGCGCCTCTTTGAGACCTCCTCTTAGGCCACTAAAATTGGTCTTTGAGGAAAGAATAAAACCTCTAGGATGTTTCTAGGGAAGTGGAGAAGAAAATTTGGTAGAGTTTGGCTGAGCTTGAAGGATCAAAGTGTTGTGAGGAAGAGAGGGAGGGGGTGCCCTTTTATAAGGGAGGAGAGGGGCACCTTTGGAATAACTAAAAATATTATTTTATTATAAAGCCAAATTCGGTTTTAAATTGCTCAAAATTGATTTATTTATAAGATAAGGTGGGTATGGGTATAAATCCTCTCATCCAATATAATCTAGACAAGTTTAGGTTCCTATTTTAACCTTATCATTTATATTTAACTTTAAGTTAGATAATTTTACTTTTACCGTGTCTTCTTGTTTTCTTACACTATAAGGTTAATAAACTTACTATATCAAGCCAAACGAACCCCAAGTTTGTTATTATTAATATATATAACCTTATATAAGTCATTTTGAAGAACATTTGATTTTTAGGAATAAAATAACAATTAATTATATAATATTTGTTTTAAAAACTATTTTATGTCAATTTTGACACTATTTAGTAATTGATTTTTTTGAAACTCATAACAGATGTATTAGTTAGATAAAAGTTAATTAAATCAATAATATGATGTCATTTTAACATATTAAATTATTTAAATTCATAAAAAGTCTTAAATTACATTTATTTGGGTATTTATAACATCAATTATGTCAATATTTTATTAATAAGACAATTACTGCATCATCTTTGTGTCATAATAAATGATAATTATTTAATCCCTAAAAATTATAAATAAATTTCTATGATGTAGATAAGTGTTTTATATTTCTGGAGACTATTCATGTTCGAAGTTTCATGAAGTTTATCACTAATGTAAAATTATTATACTTATAAGATTTAAGAAAGTGACATGTTGTCACATTCTTTGGTTTTAAAAATAATTAAATTATTTTCATGGAAAAAAGTCCATTAAATGAATCTAATCCGACCCTTAGGTGATATGGGTCGAATTTTTGTCATCCAATAGGATTATTCCAAGTGTTAGGGTAATTTTATAATATTATATTTACCCTTGATTACCCGATTTACCTTTAACTATGGTAAATAAAATTTACCGTAGTTACTATTCATAATTCCCAAAAATAAAAAGTAGCCTATTAACATAATTTGGACCCAGTGATTCCAAATATGGAATAAATTTTTTCAAATTCAATACACAGAAGTTTCAGAAATTAAATTAAAATTAATCCCATTGTCGAAAGAAAACGGGTTTTTCATTAAAACAATGCAAAAGATTGAATTGATTTATCCTACGAATTCAAGGTAGAATAAATGATAATGACATACATTATATTAAATTGTAAAAATATTTTCTATTTATACTTTAAAACCATTCAATATTATAATTTAACCATATAAATTATTGCGATGAAAAAAGTTGTTTTTAATTAAAATATAGCGTGTTTTTACTATTCATCAAAATATGAAAGTTACTAGAATAATATGAAAATTTTATCCAAAGAAAATTTTTATTTTATGATTCCAAAGAAGAATTTTATTTTGTCAAATTGAACTTATAAACATGTCAAAAACTAGATTTAATGTGAGTGCTCTATCAAAAGGCGGCAAAACTGCATTTTTTGAAAAATACTTATTTTACCCGAAAAATTCATTTTGTTATTATACCATGTTCTAGAAAATGTGTAAGATGAATAATAATGTTATAAGATTCCAAATTTATTTAATATTATTCATAACGGATAATTCATAATAAAATTATAATAATATATCATTGTTTAGTAAAACCCGGTATTGCGTACAACACACGCTATCGAGGAAGGTCACGATTGCGTGTAATGCAAGCCAAGTCCAGGTTGCGAGCCGTGCAAGAATCCTTCATTGTTTCGTATAACAGAATCCAACCATATTTCATTTATACATTGAATATATATATATATATACTCAATGTTGCGTAGAATAACTATTATCAAAATTGTGTGTAACACGATCCAAGAATAGTGTTGCGTATACTGCAAGCTAATACGGTGTTGCGTATAGCGTAAGGTAATCTTGGTGTAGCATAAAAAACAAGACATTAATGAAATTAAACTAATATTTTTCATAAAATCTCGGGGTGTTACATTCTACCCCCCTTAAAATGAATTTCTCCCTCGAAATTCTTCTGGGTTATAAATCGTTTACTATTCATAGAAACCCACATCATAAAAAGAAATACCACAACTGAACTTTAAAAATTAAAGTATGAAATATAATGGTTACCCAAATAAACTCATCACTGGGTTTCCATATAGGATAACATTGGTGAAAATATGGATATGGAAGAGAAATCTAACCATCATGTTCTGATAGAGAGTGGTAGAGAACATGGCTATGAAAAATCCAACAATCACAAAGCCATAAATTTGTGATGATCTAGAGTACCATCTGATTCATCGGATATAAAGGCACTAGGACAACATTTTTGGTTTTCAAGATCATTTCCCTAAAGTTGAAGAATTGGAATTAGAATAAATACTTACTTTATTTTGGTACAATCTCACTATTGTTTGTGCTTTGAACAATTTCCACTTCATCTCTTAAAGAAATGAAGTTGAATTTGTTATTCGTGATGTGTTAAAAGATCATGTGATAGAATGATGGGTCATTCCATCTCTTTCAAACAAAAGGTTAACAAAAGTTATAAGTCCATCTTATGGTTAGATTAATCGTATATGGTACCAAAAATGAACTTATACTTCATATATCATACCGCTTAATAGAATAAAACTAGTTTCTAAAAAACAGGGACTTCATGTAGGCCAGTGCTAGGTGATAAAGGCCAGTTGCACTTTGGTTGTGGGTTCGATTCCCACATCCTTGTCCGACATGATGGGCCGTCGCTCGTCCTGCCGGTTGTCCTTTTTCTAAAGCTATATTACTATAACATCCCATCAACAATATCAAAAAAAAATTTATCCTTAAACAATACTAACTTATGTCCAACATAATCCATTCCAATATTTAGGATTATCTAAAATAATTCGGTCCAAGCTCATAGTATAAAGAAAATGATCATGTGAATGCCATCATTTATCCCCCATATATCATAAGATATCTCTTGTTGGTCAAAATACAAATATGTGAATACCTTAATCATGTATTCTCTTGAAGAATGAATATCCATTGAACCTTAGTGAAGACATGAATGCAGTTAAAAGTTAACACTTTAGACATACCAAAATCCTCAAAATTCTATATCCTCAAACCATGATATCACTTAGTCCTTGTATCAATCATGATCTCATGAATACTATCAAACATATTAGATTCTATTAATCCCTTCATTATGTGCATATCATCTGCTTTCAAAAAATATCTGAATAACCTTTCATGGATACTGGTACCATTAATCATACACTTTCAAAACTCAAGGAAAGACAACAGTGTAACAATACTTATATGTCTCTTTATTCCATAGTACCATGAGATTACTTATACAACATTACACATGATAAACATGTAATCATTCCACTACATTCTTAAACCATTGACCGAGCTTCAACAATTCTTTCATCTCACATATCATTTGTTGTCTCTTCATCATCATCAACATAAATACTACCCATACGACTATACTGATTCTCTTCATGAGACTTTACCTTAGGGCATTGGTTTGCATAATGCCCGTACATTCCACATTTAAAACATTTAACCATTGTTGATGTTGTAGCAATACCATTATCCTCATCCCTGGTGTTAACGAAACCTTTTCCTTTGCACTTACTGGCTTTGTGTCCTTCTTTTCCACACCCAAATCATATTCTAGTTCCTTTGAAACATTATCCTTGATTACTCTTCCCACATGATTTACATAGGGTAAATTGAACTTTCTTTCCTCTATAATCATCATGAAACTCCATCTTTCTCTTATTAGCCGAGTCAGGAAACTTACCAAAATTTACTTTATTGATCATATTATGAGATTGGTGATTCGGTATAATAATGATGTTTGGACTTCCAAATCCCATTTCATTTGGATTCTCATGAAGAATATCATTCCATTGTCCATCATATCCTCCATTATCGTGAATCATCTTGTTTCCAGCCATTTTCTAAAACCCAAAAAGAATAGTGTGAGAGGCAAAAATCATAATAAAGGGGGAGTAACTTCAATATCTAACATATTTGGTTTAATATAATATCGTTACCATAGTTCTAGAACTATATCCTATATGTATACTTATCCTTAGGGACATCCCTAGACATACCTTATAAATATCTCTAGGGATCTCACTAACGTTTTCGCATCCTAGTTTCCAAAGGATGACTAAACATCCCTCTGATACCAATTGTAGAGACCCGAAGCCTGACGTACTTGGACATTATATTACTTTTGCGGAATACTTAGTACATAACAAAAACACACACACAAGGACCGTAATAGTTTAGTGTCTTTGGAAACTCAGAATATAATCTTCTAATCGTGGTGAAAGATCTTCAACATCTCCCATAAAGATCTTATTTTTTTAAAACCTAAATCCTTTCTTTATGTCCTGGGGAAAAGAAAACATAAAAGGGTGATATCAAATGCTCAGTAAGGGTAAAAAAAAGAAATATCAATCACGTCATATTCATAAGAACATATCTTTTGGAAATCTTAACCTGCAAAACAGATCACAATTTCATAACATGGGATAAATCATAGTAGTGAAATGTAATCCCAATAATCATAACATAAAACATGAAACTTTGTGGCATACACACATAATCATATAGAATCATTTCTTATTAGTCAAGACTCATTTCCAAGACTATCTTAGTGGACAAAGTCCCTTTATGAACCGAGTTCACTCCTCATTTCAGTCCTGTTTCACTAAACCGGTATAACCTACCATTCCAGCCATGTCTATCTCATGAGATATAAAATCTTTACCCAATGCATTAGAGGGAGATATAGGTCCCACCCATCTCATAATGATACCATTATTATGTTTGCCACAAAATCATAAACCATACATCATAGCATAACCCATGTAATAAAAACGGGATTCTTAAAAATCATGACATCATAAAACAATTCATATAAGATAAAGGATTTCAAAAAAATATTTCCATCACAACATAATCAAATCAATGTAATATTATGGATATAAACAGAATCCTATATTATCTTAGATGGAAAATAATTTTGATAAAACACTTGAACTCCATTCTTGAGGAAAAAAACACATTTCCTTTCTTAACATGTCATACAATTCTAAACTAAGAGAAGTTTATTAAAAATAAACATGAAAACTTGTAAAGGAAGCGTCTTGGAAATAATGTTTTAAAAATCCATTCATGCCGTATAAGTTAAAAAAACATTCTTCGTACTTTTGTCGGAAAAGTCAAAAAGTACCTCGTACGAAAAACGACAAAAGATTCCTTTAATATCATTTACTATAAACTTACCGAAGGGTAAAATTGGGTTTAAAAAATTGTAGGTGGATGGAAATAATATTACATATTTAGGAAACATGGATGTGGATGATAAAATACACCCCAGTGAATACCAAAGTATAAACAATCTCGGATAAAAATGAGATTGTGATATTTCCCTTACCTTAGGTCCGATTTGCTTCGTAAGTGTCCGAACCTACTGTATAATGATTTAAATAATGTTATTGACTTATTAAAGAATCATACTCATTGTTATGATATCATATATGGTTCACTTATGACTTTATTTTACCAGTTCTTTTGTAAATTCCATGTTAAAGAGCGTTTTGGGTAAAATCGTTTCATTTGTCGTCCGTGTTTTGACTTGTAATTATTCATATGATTACTTAGATCATGATTACATCATTCCAGAATATAAAACATGATTTATATATAATATATATTCCGAATATACATATATATAATTGATCAATAAATGGAATGAAATACACCGTTCATGGAGACGGTAGGCCGTACGTACGCATGAACGCTGTTTTCGTTTCCTTATTGAGTTGAATGGAAATAAGTAGATGACATACATATATATACAAATAAATCCAGTATCATTATTATGTCATATATTTCATGATTACTTATTATATATACTTTATAATCATTCATGAACGGTTAATGTGGAGAATGAATCTCATCGCATCGTGGAGACGGTAGTCCGTACGTACGCATGAGCAATGATATCGTTCTCATGATTGTGGAATTGTATTGGAGTGTATGTATACTATTTCAGAATCAATATAAATTTACAATAATCATATATAGTTATTATGTACACCATTATACCCATCCAAGTAAGGTGGTGGAAAATAGATTACACCACGGCGTGGAGACCGTATTCTGTACGTACGCACGCGCGGTGATTTCTTTTTCCATAGGATGGATAGATGGTGAAATAGGGTTTTTTCATACTTATAATAAAATATCAGTATATGATTGATACTGATGTTATTACTTCATAATGAAACAAGTAAAGAAGAAGAGGTGGAAGGAGAAATAAAGATGAAAGAATCGGTAACGGAAATTACCTCTTCTTTGAAGCGCCTCCTTGAGACCTCCTCTTAGGGCACTAAAATTGGTATTTGAGGAAACCCAAAACCTCTAGGATGTTTCTAGGGAAGTGGAGAAGATAATTTGTCAGAGGTTGGCCGATATTGAAGGCTCAAAGTGTTGTGAGGAAGAGAGGGAGGGGGTGCCCTTTTATAAGGGATGAGAGGGGAACCTTTGGAATAACTAAAAATATTATTTTATTATAAAGCCAAATTCGGTTCTAAATAGCTCCAAATTGATTTATTTGGAAGCTAAGATTGGGATGGGTCGAAATAATCTCATCCAATAGAATCTAGACAAGTTTAGGTTCCTATTTTAACCTTATAATTTATATTTAACTTTAAGTTAGATAATTTTACTTTTACCGTGTATTTTTGTTTTCTTACACTATAAGGTTAATAAACATTCTATATCAAGCCAACCGAACCCCAAGTTGTTTATTATTAATATATATAACCTTATCTAAGTCATTTAGAAGAACCTTATATTTTTAGGAATAAAATAACAATTAATAATATAATATTTGTTTTAAAAACTATTTTATGTCAATTTTGACACTATTTAGTAATTGATTTTTGTGAAACACATAACAGATTTATTAGTTAGAAAAAAGTTAATTAAATAAATAATAACATGTCATATTAACATATAAAATTATTGAAATTAATAAAAAGTCTTAAATTAAATTTATTTGGGTATTTATAACATCAATTATTTCAATATTTCATTAATAAGACAATTACTGCATCATCTTTGTGTCATAATAAATGATAATTATTTAATCCCTAAAAATTCTAAAAAAAACATTTATGATGTAGATAAGTGTTTTATATTTTTGGAGACTATTCATGTTCTAAGTTTCATGAATTTTATCACTAAAGTAAAATTATTATACTTATAAGATTTAAGAAAGTGACATGTAGTCACATTCTTTGGTTTTAATAATAATTAAATTATTTTCATGAAAAAAAATCCATTAAATGAATCTAATCTGACCCTTAGGTGATATGGGTCTACTTGTAGTCATACAATAGGATTTTTCTAAGTGTTATGGTAATTTTATAATATTATATTTACCCTTGATTACCCGATTTACCTTTAACTATGGTAAATAAAATTTACCGTAGTTACTATTCATAATTCTCAAAAATAAAAAGTAGCCTAATAAAATAATTTTGACCCACTAATTCCAAATATGGAATACATTTTTTCAAATTCAATACACAGAAGTTACAGAAATTAAATTAAAATTAATCCCGTTGTCGAAAGAAAACGAGTTTTTCTTTAAAACATTGCAAAAGATTGAATTGATTTATCCTACGAATTCAAGGTAGAATCAATGCTAATGACATAAATTATATTAAATGGTAAAAATATTTTCTATTTATATTTTAAAACCATTTAATATTATAATTTATCCATATAAATTATTGCGATGAAAAAAGTTGTTTTTAATTAAAATATAGCGTGTTTTTACTATTCATCAAAATATGAAAGTTAACAGAATAATATGAAAAATTTATCCAAAGTAAATTTTTATTTTATTATTTTAATAAATAATTTTATTTTGTCAAATTGAACTTATAAACATGTCAAAAACTAGATTTAATGTGGGTGCGCCATCAAAAGGCGACAAAAGTGCATTTTTTGAAAAATACTTATTTTACCCAAAAAATTTATTTTGTTTTTATACCATGTTCTAGAAAATGTGTAAGACGAATAATAATGTTATAAGATTCAAAATTTAGTTAATACTATTCATAATGTCTAGTTCATAATAATATTATAATAATATATCATTGTTTAGTAAAACCCGATATTGCGTACAACACACGCTATCGAGGAAGGCCGTGATTGCGTGTAATGCAAGCCAAGTCAGGGTTGCTTTCCGTGAAAGAATCCTTCGTTGTTTCGTATAACATAATCCAACCATATTTCATTTATACATTGAATATATATATATATACTCAATTTTGTGTAGAATAACTATTATCAAAATTGTGTGTAACGCGATCCAAGAATAGTGTTGCGTATAATGCAAGCTAATACGGTGTTGCGTATAGCGCAAGGTAATCTTGGTGTAGCATAAAACAAAAGACATTAATGAAATTAATAGAATATTTTTCATAAAATCTCGGGGTGTTACACTTAGGGTTTCTTTTATGATACCCCATGCAATGGACTCCATTACTATGGAAGGTAGATCATTGCCATTACAATGTGAACATACGGTTTAGATTTATTGTTTGTTGTTTTTGTGTGGTCTCCCACTAAAATCACCCAATGTGGTTTCTTAGATAATATAAATAATGAATTTTATGGTGTTTCATAAAATTCCCCATTCAATTTTATTGTATGTAGATTCTTTACATTGAGTAGGTGTGGTATGTGTTAAGGTATGATGGTGAATATTTTCACTTCATCATGTTATCATTATTTCTATAATAGATTCTTATTTTACATATACTATCAATGAGTCCCCTTCCATGATTATTTAAAATAAGATAATTTAGGTGGTTATAACATGAGTTCTTTATGATTTTTTTCCATGTTTAGTGGGATGAAACGTCTCTAAATGAACAATTTGTGGAATTATGTGAAGGAAAATTCACTCAATTGATGTATGTCACCAACCAATTCACACAAGATGATTTTATATGGTAATTCCTTGGCATGAATGACCAAATCACAAAATTTATTAAAAGAAATATTACATAAATCTAAAGTACAGGATCATATTACAATATTTTTCATGGAAGGGCATGAGAGCAGCTGGGAAGTCTTCACACCAGTTAATGTTTTGATTAACTCCCAAGTTTTCCAACCCATTGGTGACCATGTTTTCTTCCTGATAAACATGTGTGATGATGTAGTTTAGGTCAGTGAGCAAACGGTTGCATTCCATCCAATGGGTAGTGATCAGGAAAGCTAAATGAGTTACGCCATTCCAAATTTCATGGAATATGGACATCAAGTCAATTTCAATCCAAAGTTTGTTCCATACATAAACCATGGAAACATTGATCTCATGAATCAAGCCCATTATCTTATCTTTTAGGGAGGAGGTAGTGCCATAATGTCCCATGAAGCATCCGAGAATCTATCCTAGGTGGTTCATGAAAATTGCACCACATCCTGTGGGGCATGGATTGCCCTTGGAGGAGCCATCAATGTTGATTTTGATCCATCCAGGGAGAGGGGCTCTCTAAAGAACCTTTAAAGTGTAGTGTGGTTGAAAATTTTTGTCATTGATCCCTAGACATTTTAGTATTCCAAAATCATGCACGGTATTATGGAAATGACCTTTCTAAAGAAAAGTAACTTCTTGTATGGAAATAAGGATTCATGTACAACCTGTATTAAGATTAAGTGAGTAGTTTTTATGAATAATTGTTTTCCGATCATACCAGATTACATGGTGATGTTTAGAAACAACTACAAGGAAAAGGTTTCTAATTTATTGGTAGTCATCCAACTCTGAACATTTCAAAAGTTGATTGTTGATAGAGTCAAAAGTCAACCCTATGCAATCAAAAATGTCAGAAATATAGTTACAAAGAGTAGAGGTAGTACAAAAAAAAGGAAGATATGGTTAAAATCTTCTCTACGTTTATTACAAGATTTTACATTTAGAGAAAAGTTGAATTCCAAAAAATTGGAGGCAGATATCAATGGGAATTCTGTTGTGAGCATTGCGCTAGATGAGATTGAATATTGAGGGTTTTATCCAAGGTTTGATGAAGTGATTAAACTAGCTGTAATCATTCTCATTATCATATCACATGTGAGCGTAATACTTTTTAGAAGTAAGAATTCCATTATGAGATGAATCCCAAATTAGGAAATAATTATTATAAGTGAAAGGGTAGTCATCAATGAGATTCAAAATAGTATTTGAGAGATGATATTTTTGATAGTTTATAGAATCTTTGATAGAGCTGATGGTGTTTTCAGAATGTTGATTAGGTAAAATCGTAGAAATTAAAGGCATTCCAGTCCAGTTGTCAATCCAGAAATCCATTGAAGATTCTTTAGAGACCATCCATCACGAGTTATTTATAATGTTGGAGATAGAGTGTTTGAGGGCAGGACATATGGATGAATTAATAAATCTCAAGTTTTCCATCTTATGTTTATCAAGAAATCTATTTTTGAGAAAAATGAGGGACTCTGAAGTGTTGTGGAAGAGATTCCATGTAATCCGAGCTTGATGGACTTCATTAAAGTATTTTAAATGTTTTATACCAATGATGTCATTATCAATATGCTTGAAACAATTTGACCAAGGGACCATCACACGTTTTTGTCAAAGAGTACTACTGGTCCAAATGAAATTTTTAACAGCCATATTCATTTTTTTGAAAAGATTAACAGGCCATTTGTAAACCATCATAGAGTAAACCATATTAGAGACAATAGTGGATTTGACAAGGCAGGTCCTACCTACCATAAAGAGAGATTTACCCTTCCAATAGGAAATCTGGTTACAAACTTGATTAACAATAGTGACAATGTGGCAAGCTATGGGTCTACCCCAAAAAATGGGGACACCAAGGTACGTGAAAGGGAGAGAGCCTTATTTTAGTCCCAAATCAGTAATAATATTGCATTTTCTATTGGAAGAAAAATTCTGTCCAAAAAGGGTACAAGATTTGTTGCAACTTATGGTTTGACCAGAAACCTCCTCATACTGGGAGAGAGTATTTTTGAGGTTAAGAATGTTTATTTTGTCTTCTTGAAGGATATGTATTATGTCATCTATATAGAAAAGGTGAGTGGGGGTATTAACATTTCTGGTGACATGATTAGGTTTCAATTTTCTTTGTCCCACCAGACGATTGATCATTTTACGGAGGTAGTCTTCCACTATAGAGAATAGAATAACAGAAAGAGGGTCACCTTGTCTTATGCCTTTGGTGAATTTAATGTAACCTTTGGGAGACCCATTGATTAATATAGAGATTATGGATGAATTGAAGAGAGTTTTGATCGCATCAATGAAGTGCGTACTAAATCAAAAACATTCAAGAACTTTTAATCTAAAACTCCAATCCATAGTGTCAGAAGCATTCTTGATGTCATTTTTAATAGCTATATTTCCTACTCTATTATTTTTGTTCAAGTTGTTAACACATTCAGAGGTAAGATAGATACATTCTTGAATTGATATACCTTTTAAAAAGCCAAATTGGTTCTATGAAACAATTTTTTCAATAATGGTTGAAGTCTTATTATCAATGATTTTGGAAATGATTTTGTAGAGGGTGTTTATAAGAGAAATGGGTCTGAAAGGATGAATTTTAGAGGCATTATCCACTTTAGGGATCAAGGTGAGAAATTGAGCATTGATATCTTGAGGAAGCACCCCATTTGTGAAAAAGGTTTTAACAAGATTACAAACATCATATTGGACCACATCCAAAGAATCTAGGAAGAACCCGTTGTTAAAGCCATCAGGACTTGAGGCACTATTAAGATTTAGACTGAAGACAATGTCTTTGATTTCATGATCGAGTGGCGTGTTAAGAAGGAAAATATTGTCCAAATTAGTTATTACAAAAGGAATGACCTCAGGGAGGAGGTCTTTGCTGTTATCAAGTCCATTAAAGATGGTTTCATAATAAGAAACTATATGTTGATATATGTGATCATCCTTGTAAAAAATCTCATCCCTGTAATTTAGAAAGGTTGGAGGTCTTTAGGATTTCTTATTTCTTTGGAGGGCATTATAGAATTTGGCATTTCATTCTCCATTAGTTAACTAGTTGACTTTATAATATTTCTTTCTCATATAACTTTATAAATATATAGTGGATAGTGGAATACTATGAGAGGGTAACTACTTATAAGTAGTAATAACTTTGAAAAAAAATATGATTGATCATGACATCATAAATACCCATGGATAAACAATCATTCATCCAAATATTATCGTTTTCATTTTATCTATTTTATAAAATAATAAAAACCTCTTCCATAATTTCCTATAAATAACAACTATAAATATGTTAATATGTGAAACAAATTTTTAGATGGTACTATTTAGTTTTCTTTATGATTTTTCATTATTTTAATTTTTTATTTCTTTGAAAAAAATCCAATAATACCAGTTTGGACTATAAATGTAGGAATAAATAACAACAAACTAAATAGGATAATTGTAAATTTATGGTTGAAAAAATATAATTATTGTTCAGTAAACACAACTTATCACCACATATTCTAGAAAAATAAAACCATGTTGGAGCATACCATTTGGAGAAACAACAACAAAAAAGTATCAGGTGTACCATTACATAAGGGAGGATATTCAAGTATAAAATTAAGGATGATAATTCCTCAACTTTTAGATATAAAAATATAAAATATTTTTTTAGTGTATGAGATATTAAGAAATGGAGAAGTAAATGTCATGTAAAAGGAAATCAGTAATATTAAAGAAAAGGAAGTAAAAATTATTGTGGAAAAAACAGGATCCATGATGAAAAAATGGTTTTCAGATTAAGAAAATAATTAACAATAGAACAAGAAGAAGATGAATACGGGGAACCATGATTTATGTAGTTCTAGAAATGATCCTTATTTCCATAGAGATTCCTAAGTTTCTCTATCACTGGGAGAAGTATTACATGTAAATGGTTTTTCTTCAGACACATAGAAACCCTAGAACAAATTATATCATAATGAAGTTGATAAAAATATGACACCAACCACATAACAAGTCAAATATTCTATAGATACAAGTTTGGTGTGTAGTCTAGGCTACAAACATTTGGCTCAAATACTTCCAAATAGACCAGACTACACCATTCCAACACAAATTCACTTCATTTTCCATGTTTTTTTAGACAATGATAATAGGAATTTTAAGTTAATAATAATAATAAATAAATGATCAAATATTTTTTATTTAATAGGTGGAGGTCACGTTAAGTTAAAAAGATCAACTACCTATTTATGAAAGTTACTTTTGAGAGTCATTGGATAAATAAGAAGAGATACATGAATATAAAATTAAGCGATACAACTATACTTTGAATTCATTGTTGAATTTTATAAAGGTTAAATTAGAACATTATATCCCTTATTTAAATATCGTCAAATTAACACCATTGATTTTATACCATAATGAAATTAATGATGATGCCATAAAGTAGGTGGAAATGTTTGAAAGAAGAGTGGAAAAACTAATGGTACTAACCTGTAAATTATATGAGGGAGATGGTATTGAGTCATGGATCTAAGGATGAAAATATCGAGTAAAAAATCATAAGAAACATTATATTATAACCAAGAAACATATAGTAGATAGTAAAAATCCCTACGAATAATGGAAGGATTATACCTATATTATTACACCACCTTGTATCACAAGACCATCATCTGAAAGGGTATTACCACATAGTATATTTTATAAAGGGACCTATATAAGAAGTAGTTTATAAATAGTTATGGAACTACCATGATATAGTGGTTCTTATAAAAGAAACTCAATCAAACTTCAGATTAGGGATAACTAAAACAACTATATAG
Organism: Viscum album; assembly: GCA_963277665.1. Taxonomy (NCBI): domain Eukaryota; kingdom Viridiplantae; phylum Streptophyta; class Magnoliopsida; order Santalales; family Viscaceae; genus Viscum; species Viscum album. The sequence continues at coordinate 1,926,923,525 of OY728150.1, read as the reverse complement.
TTGTTAATAGTTATAACTCAACACTACTTTGGGGGTTTACAATAGTTTTTTTTCCATTTCCTTTTTCATTTATATATTTTTAAATAAATTATTAATCATATTATATTTTCTTTATTGGAATATTATTGGAAAAAAAATTTCCATTATTTTTATAAAATAACTATCAAATACTATTCATCATAACCATTATTGTTTTAAATTATCTACACTTTATCATATTAAATATTATAAAAACTATTTTTCTCTTTAATTAGGAACAATAAAATAGAAGTGTTTGTGTTGGGTAGGGGGGTTAACTTGTCCATTTGGTTATTGATTACATGTAACCAGTAAAAACAAAATCTGGAAATTGAGCATAATAAAATTTTCAATCCAATTTATTCATTAAGTAAATTTTAGTAGCCTAGTTTTATTTGGAAATCCAAACTGTAAATGAATTATAATAATTATTTCATTCCATGATTTAAATTCATGAACATTCATGTAATTAAATTTAATATTAAAACCCATGCCACAAGTAATTTCAAATGCCAAATATATCAATATTTATAATTTTTTAAAAAATTAGATATTCTAAAAATTTCCCCTTTTTGATATTATTGAGTATTATCATTCTAACTAAAACAGTTTTATTTTTTATTTCATTTTTTTGAAATTGAGATTATTTTTCAAAATTATTAAGGTGTCAAATTTTAAATCTCATTAATTTAACTCTTATGAAACCACCCTTTCTATATATTCTTTTTTATTAAACCCACTTTAATACAAGTACATTCAAGTAGTTTACAATATTACATGTATTATTTCCTCACCCACCCTACACATGATTATTTTTCCTTTTTATAATTGAAAAAAAGTGTATAGAGAGGGTTGTTTCATATTCATCATAGGAGGTAGTATTATTATAAGAAATATGTTTAGGTGTTCTATTTTTTTGGTAATAGATTTCAAAAAATCATTAATGTTCATGGATTCCTATAATTTTCAAATGAAAAAATATTTAAAAAAATTATGTATAAACATATGTATAAATAATATTTGTATCAATGGAGATTTTTGTTGACAATTATCATTTATGTATGAACTTTTAAATGGTGGATATTTATAATGGGTGAAACATTTAAAATGGTAATGATATGTAATATTCAATGATTATTCAGTGATATAATGTGAATTTTTCTGAAAAGATATTATACAACCTCATTAAATTATTTTTTTCACACTAATTCCCATGAAAATATACCCATAGTAATAATATTTCAATATCCTTTAGCCAGGAAAAATCCCATAATTATAAAAATGGATAATCAAGAGAAATAATAGGCCTATGGTTACCCATGAATGATCTTGATATGATAATAACATCTCTAATATCTACATCGAGTGATAAGGGAATGATTTCCAAGAAGGCTGGATTATGTGTGCATTGGTGTAAATAGTAGGATTGAATGAACTTTATTAATCATAAAATAATAGATCTAAGTGAGTTTAAGAAGGAAGAATAATGAATTTTAGGATTATTTTTGTTGAAACTTCCAATCACTCTGAACTGACGAAATTTAAATTTACATGGATATATCATTTATTTATTTATTAATTGGGAAATTTATTTAAAGTGTAATGATTAATTGTAGGAAATTGATGAAATAATTATTTATATATATATTTACTAGGTTGATAATCGATTATAACCACATTATTTTAAAAACATATGAACAAATAAACCATTTTTCAATATGTTGGTAATTGTTAAACTAAAATGAAAAAAATCATCTTTAATTTTATTTTTATGGTTTAATTATTATTTACAAATTTAAATCATTTTCTAATATAGAGAATTTTTTATGATGTTTTTCGATAATAAATACCTAGAAAATCCTATAATGATTCAGTGTTAAACATTATATAATATTGAGATTTAAGTCAAGAATTCAATCTCTTACATTTGAGTATCTTTAATGATTAATGTTTTGGAAGATTATTCCATTATTCTTATATAAATAAATATTAAACCATAAAGTGGATACCACTACTTAGTATCAATTTTTTCAATAAAACCAAAATTGTAATATATAACTTGTTTTATTTTCATGACACATCTTCACAGTTTTCATTATGACCACATTCTTGTCTCTTATCATCCTTAAAACCAAATAAATAACATTTTAAAACACATGATTAACATAAAAAATATCTGTAAGGGACATATAAAAATAAAGAAAGAAATCAGTTTTTCGATGAATACTTATAAAAAAGTTCCTTTTTAAAAATAAACACTGAGTTAAAAAAATTATTACCTAATAAATCCAATTCTGTACCCAAATCATTTCATAAAAAATTTCATAATAAATCATAGAGAAAACATAAAAATCATAATGATGCATTTTCAATCATAAAATATCCATTAAAAATATAGAATGCATAAATAAATCATAAAGGATACTTGGTACATCATTTTCATATCACACTTAGAAATGGAATGACCTACATGGTCAAAATTCATCATGATCAATACCCAATGCAATGGAGTGATATAACATAAACACATGTCCTTGGTTTATTATATAAATACTTTTCCTTGGTTCATAATGTAACCACCCATACATATTTTATAACAAAAACCCCAATACTTGGTTTATAATAGATCAACCCATCTATGGTTTATAATAGAACTACCGATCATAATAATTAATTTTAAAGAATTATGAAAACATAATACAAGAATTATTTCATTATAAAAAGATTTTTTTCACCAATAATAATGAAAATTTGTATAATGCTATATACCTTTCGTTTAAAACTCAATTTTCAAAACAAAAATAACACGAATAAATGGAAAGAGGGGTTTTATTTGAAGAAAACATGGAATTTTATAAATTAATAAATAAAATAAAATAACGATCAAAGAAGTAGAAAAAACTATTGATTCCATAAACATTAAAATATAACATTCCTTCTTTATTTTTCCAAAAAAATATATATATAAAATGTAAAAAATATTCCTTTTGAAAATCATTAAAATAAAGTAAAAATGGACATTAAATTTTCTTTTATAATTAATTTATTTCTATGTGAATATATCTATAAAATAATTTTAATAATATTGACATCAAAGAGAAATATATAAAAAATAAATATTTAAAACATTTAAAATGAGGTTATTAAAGAAAAGTGTCCCTTACCTCGAGTCAGACTCTTCAAATACATTTTTTGTCTTCCAGAGTAATAATATTACATTAAATATTTACTTTATTAAAAACATTTTAAATTTTTATTATTCCTTTTATTTTATTTATTTAAATGTTATATAAAATTACTTTATTTTTTATCATATGTTTTGATGGTATTCAGATCATATGTCCAAAATAAATTTGGTAAGTTCATTATGGTAAAATATATCATTATTAAATAATCTATAGAATGATAATCATGAAATATTTATATATTATATGGATAAGTTATAATTTTAAATAAAAATATGAATTACATTTATCTAAAATAAACTATATTTCAATCATGGAGATGGTAGGTCGTGCATACTCATGAACAATATTTTCATTTTTTAAACGATCATTATTATAAGAATGTAGTTATTTTTTTTATTTAAAAATTATCATTATATCTTCGATTAAATATTATTCCATTAAATGCACTTATTTTTACCATCCATGTTATGAGATAATGAAAAATTAATCACATCGCTTTATGGAGGTGGAAATTCACACGTCAACATGAATAATGTTATCATTTTCCAATGAATGCAAAGGTAAAAAAATACATGATATATTAATTTTCTAGAATGAAAAGTATTTCATGAATTTAATAAATTTACATTTGATCCATCATCATATATTGATTTGATAGTCTGTGATAGAAAAACAATTACATCAGTATGTGATGTGGTAGTCCACCAGACACACAAATAATAGTTTTGTTTCCCATTTTAAAGAAGAGGAGTAGATAAAGGTTATTACACTAAAAAAATAACATCTTAGGATTTGGAATATTCTTATTTTATAATTTCATCCTTGTGGAAGAATATTATAAGGAGTTATAAGAAGAAATAAATAAAAAATCTTAGTTAATAACTATACCTCTTTATTGGACAACTTCTTAAGGTTTACACCAAAATATTTAATAGGTTTATTTTCTAATAAAAAGCGCCTTCTTAGAAATGGGGAGGGATGTAATAAAAGGATTTGTCTTGGTATTTTCTAAAGTATTATTATCAAAATATGTGAGGAGTGGAGGACTGGAGGTTCCCTTTTATAAGTGAGGGTAGGGGAATTATTAGAATTTCTTAAAGTATTAAATTAATATATAATAATTCTCATTGAGATAAGTCTAAAAAATTACATAATTCAAATACAGGATTCTTATGGGTCGATATAATATCATAAAATAAAAACATTCATGTATATTTTATGTTTTTACCATTATTTGGTTATTTGAAGCCACATTAACCATTTTTATTTCTATTGTGATAACAAATATTTTACACTTTGGGGTGTCAATATATTTCTTATAAAAATAAAATTAATATATAAATAAAAAGGTTGATATTTTAAACCATATACCAATAAAATATACTATCATAGAATTTTTAGGATTTTTTAATCCTTTAATAGAATATTATTTATTATAAAATATCATTATTTCCAAATTGGTACTATTAATTTAATTTGAATTTTAAAACAAACAGAACGAAAAAAAATTTGAATATAATATTTTAAAACATATAAAAAATGTAATATTTATATAAAACATTGTTTTACAAAAAAATTATTTAAAATAAGTTTAATTTTAATATTTTTAAAATAATTAATAATATTTTTCTATTAATTGAATATATATTTTTTCAGCATTATGTAAGCATTAAAGGTAATTATTTTTTCACTAATAATTAAAAATAAATTACCATGATAAAAAATATATCTATAAAATAAATAATTATAACATTATATAGCATCTCATTATCCCTATGTCAAAAATTTAGAGATAATAAAAAATAGAAAGGCATTTCAGACTTTTCTTTACATAAAAATAATAGAAAGGTAAAAATCAAAGAAGAATGGAATCGAGCTTCCATAATATCTAAAATGTGATATAAATGGAAAAAATAAACTACTAAAATATTATAAAAAATTTTAGGGCCATATTTAGTACTTATTATATTAATTTTAACTTTAATTAACTGATTTATGCTCACAATGGTGACAATTATTTATTATGGCTATAATTCATAATGATCAAAAATAAAACGGTGCTATTTATGAAATTTTTATCTCAAGATTCTAATTATGATTTTTTTCATGATTCAATTTATATAATTAATACAAGATTATACTACAAAATAAAGTGAAAAATATTTTTCAAAAAAAATTTATTTTAAGTATACAAATTATTTTATAACAAATTACTGTATAAAATTAATTATAAATACTTAATTAGAATATATTTAATAAAAAGGAACTGATAAAAATATAAAACTAATAAAAAATTCAATTTTACATTGTAAAAAAATAATCTAAAATATTGATTTCCATAAAAAATAGTATTTTTCAATACTCTTTGAAAAATCAAACTTTTTAGAAATTAATCAAAATTTTAGTGTAAGATAATTTTTATATACTGATTTAAAAACTGATACCATTTTAATCATATAAAATTTATAAAATTTACAGAAATTAATTATAATATTTTCTCACAAAAATTAGTAAAAATATTTTTTTCAATAAAATGTATTTTTGAAGAATAAAATGAATTTACACAAAATTTAGTTATTTTTTACTAAGAATTTTTCAATAAACTTATGTTGAGTATTAATTTAATATATATTGTATGAATTAGTTAATGGTATTCATACCCTCCAATTTAATGGCTAGGATATAATAGTCATATTTAAATAATAATATTTTGTGGATCATTTAAGCTCGAGTTTGCATATCATATATACTACCAAACATAGTTTCTTGTTAAAATATCAGGGTGTTACATTCTCCAACCCTTAATAAATTGAATCCTCAAAATTTAAACATAATCTTATTATTCAAAAACCCACACTGTAAAAAGGGTTAATAAAAATTCCTCTTTAGTAGAGTGAAATGGAATGTATGAAGGTAATCTGAAATAACATATACCAAGATTCTAAATAGGAGACCATTAGCAAGAATTTAAAATATAGATATAGAGAAAAAAATTATTTTTGAATATTGATATAGATTGATAGGGATCATTGATCACAATAATGTGAATGATCATGATAATGTTAACAACCATAAAACTATAAACCAAAGAGGTTTAAAAAGGAAAATTAATTCATTAAAAATGAAGGTAATAGGATACATGTTTTGTTTGAAGATATTTTTTATATATTTGAGGTATTAAGTTTTCATCAATACTAAGATAATAAGGTAATATACTTACTTTAGAAGTAGAATTTCACACATTAATCAATTTACACCACAATCTCATTTTTTTACTCCAAATAATGAGTATTTTAGATGATTTTTTCATTCCCAAAGCACTAAAAACAACTTCTAGTTGATCAAATATTCTTCATACATTATCCAAAACCAAAATCCTTAATACAAGGTAATATAATTACCAAAATGAGTAAAAAATCATATAAATAAATACAACATTAATATCCACATTTCAGTAGTAATACCCAAAGTTCAATATAAATAATTCTATAAATAACTATCCTTAAAATTATTCAAAATATTTCTCATTGTGATTTAATCCCAAATTTTAGAATGATTTTGTAACATATTCTATAAAGATAAATTTATCATTAGTATTCAAATGAAATTAGTCACTCTTGTGGTCTCAAACCAAAATGTATATTCCCAAATCCTATAATCTCCATGATATGATAATCATTTCCATCAAAAAACTGAATCACCATAGATCCAAATTAAAATTATATTTGATACCAAAGGATAATTCAACCTTTATTCATCAAATAAAATCCTATGACATTCTGTTTATATTAATCATATAATGTTCCCCAAAATAATGAACTTATTAAAAAATAACATTAGTCACATAATCACAAAATCAATTATAAATCCCATTATTATTTATATCAAATGTTATCAAATTTTAATAAACCATAATTACCTCAACATCAAAGATATGATAATCCCTTATAGTTACCAATACCTTTAAAATTATTTCCATAAAATTTAATAGCATTTATACAGAAATAAAATTTTCACTAAAACCCATACTAAACCCAAGCATTATATTTCCATAAATGAATCCCAAATAATCTTAATGATTTTATACTTCCATCATTTAAACCATCAAAAGGGTGTGTCTAAGAAAATGAAATTATGATCTACCTCAAACTTATAGACGTTGAATAGTATTCCTAACTCTTAATTTATCCTTAAATAAAAATATCATAACATCTAAATTTATATAAACCTTTCTTATGATACCAAATATGTGGAACAAACCTTAAAAATTATTCAATCTTGATTTTTAATTAAATAATTCATTATCATACATTTAAGGATCATTACGATTGAGTGTTTTAGTGGATTATGAAATCACTCTTATATAAATAAATTTTATCTCACAATGTGGAGACTTTTAAATAATATATTAACATACATACACATTATATCATTACTATGGAATAAATAAAACATTACACAACCCGATTCCCAAATACCAAATTAGTTTAGTGCCTTTGGAAACATTAAAATGTAATCATTGATACATTATTGAGATAAATTTTATCCCACTAGGTTATCGAAGACTATAACCCCTCTTAGAAATAACATTGATGAAATATATCTTCATTAACTAGATAGAAAATAATAAAAGGGGTGTGCTCTGATGCTCACTAAGGATAAATAAGGGAGATATGTAATAATAAACATGAAAATAAGGGTATGAGAATCTGATTATAACATTATAATATCATTACCTATATATAAAATATTACTATCATGAATTATAAAATAAACATTATAATTTAAAAAGACATGAATCATTAGGGAAACAAGATCATAATCCCTGAAAAATTAACATAGGAACAAACCAAGGAATTGTAGTATATACATAAGCATGTAATATAATTCCCTATAAGTCAATACGTGTAACTAGAACATATAAGGGAACTTCATTGGGACTACAACTACTATGAGGAACACATTTCTATCCAATATCTTAGTTCTTTCCTTTTATGGGATCTTGTTTCCCTATATTCTTATTATGGATCTGGTTTCTCCATTTACCCAGAGTGGATCTGGTTTCCCCATCTTCCCATTGTTGATTGTGTTTCCCAATATTCCATATTCATGGTGTCTACACCTACCAGGTGGGACACATAAACATCCCCACCCCTATTCCATTCTTTCTAAGGGGTTAGTTTTTCTAATTATCCCATAGTGGATCAAGCTCGTCGACTTGATTCGCATCATTATCTCATGAGATATAAATCTTTACCCAATGCATTTGAGGTGGATATAGGTTGCACAAATATCATAATAATTTCATTCATATATATTTCACAATATAAAAAAATTATCAACATATCATTCCCATTAAAAATATACGGATTTCATAAACACCCTATCATAACCCACGAAATAAAATTGGCGTCATAAACATGTAATCGTATCTTAACCTAAGAAAAAAGATAGTTTTCATAATCATTTCATCAAATATTAACCTGTGAAAAGAAGTGGGTTTCATAAGAATATAAACTTTGAAAATAAGTGTGTTTTTTAATAATATAACATGTGAAAAGAATTGGGGTTTTTAGCATATAACATTCAAAATACAAATGGGTTTCATATAACCTATGAAAGAGAAACTGGTTTCATGAGAATCGTATCATAAAAAAAACCAATAAGAGAAATAATATGAAGGGAACCTTTATGTAATCTCTTAGAAAAACATGATTAATACCAATGGATTTCATCATATATGGAAAATATTTTGTATATTTTATTTTATACACATTATTTGAAGAAAATACCCTTTCATTAAAAAAATTATTTTGAAACCTAAAAACAATTGAAAACATTTTTCTTTAAAATAATAAAATTGAAACTTGAAAAAAAATTGAAAATAATTTTACATGAAAACAAATAAAATAAACTTGAAAACATTTTAAAAACCATTTATTTGAAAAAGAAAACTTGAATTTTTTTAAAATTATTTATTTAAAAACATTTTGAAAAATTATAATGTAATATTGAAAACCATAAAAAAATTTAAAATTCAATTTTTATTAAAAATTACCATAATATATCATCTTTTAAAACCTGTTTTTTATGTTCATTTGTAGTATATACACCACACAAAATATCTATGTTGTCAATAAGGCATAAATCTCATAGGAATGAAAGTGAAAATAAAAATCCCCTTACCTTAAGTATTGGCATTCTGTGTACACATTAAAAACTCATGTATAATAAATATACGTTTATTATAAATACACAAATAACTATATTATTATATATAATACCATATATAATCCACTTATGACTTTATATTACCGTTTTATTAACAATTCCTTGTTAAATTAATGTTTCCGGTAATGACTTCTTTGTTTATCATAGGTGGTTTGAATTTTTATTCTTGATCTTCTTAATTGGATCATGATATAATTATTTCTTAAATTTAAAACATGATTTATATATAATATATATTTATTTTATAAATATTTATAATAATCTATTAAATAAATATATATATATATTAAACAAAATACACCATTCATGAAGATGATAGGTCGTATGTACGCATGAATGCTACTTCCATTTTATTATCATATTAAAAGAAAAAAAGTAAATGAAATATATATGTAGAAATATATAATATCATCTCAGTAAAATTATTATGTCATATATATCATATAACCTTACTAAACCCATCCTTAATACATTCTATGTAAAGTGTGAATGAATCACATTGCTTTGAGGAGGCGGTAACCCAAACATCAACAAACAATGTTATCGTATTAACAAAAATGGAAATAATAAAGGTAAAATTTATATAATAACTAAATAAGAATAAATAAATCATAAATATCACATATATCATATAAAAAAAGAGTTTCCACAATAATTCACAACCATTAAAAGTGGTAAATGTTAGATGAACCACATTGTTTTGTGAGGTGGTATTTCACCGTATACGAAAATAATAAGTCCAGTACCCATTAGATGGATGTGAATGTAAGTGTAGGTCAGAAAATTTTAAAAAATAATATCATTATATTTATGATACCAGTTTTATTATATGATCATGGGATAAGATAAACTAAGGTGGTGGAAAAATAAAACAAAGGAAAGGAGCTGGAGGAAGGATTCTACCTCTTCTTTGGGTAAATATTTTTGGTTTACACCAAAGGAATTCATTTGATGGATTTACGCCCAAAGGGAGGATTCTAGGAGTATGAGAGGAATTTTATTAAGTTAATTGTGCACATATTTTTTTAACATAAGTTCCTTTAGAGGTTTGAAGAAGGGGGAGAGGTGGTATCCATTTATAAGGGAGGGAGTAGACATAATTGTTATTTTTAAAAAAAAAAGTTAGGTGTACCCATGTTTCTACATAAAAAAGTCATAAAAACCAAAAATAAAATAGAAATTTAATGTTTATGGAATAGATATTGATAAAAAATAGGTTTTTCACAATTGGATAGGTTATTTTTTCACTAAAGTTTAAGGTTTAGTCCCTTATTATGATTTAGTTTACCTTAATCAATGTAATTAATATTAATAACTTTCACTAATATTTTTTGGTCAAAAAGAAAGTTTCTATTGTTATACTATAAATATTATACTCTTTAAAACTAAGTATTAATTTTTTTAGAAATTATGTTCACATAAGAAGATAAATTAAGTTTAATGTTAATCCCGTAGCTGTGGCAAGAAAGCGAGTTTTAAAAGTGATAATTTTCAAAAGTCCATTAACATTTTATTCTAAATTAAATAAAAAAATGACTTGAATGATCCAAATTTGATTAATATATGTATAATTTATCTATTATTACTTTAAAACAAAATTAAAATATTATTTTACTATATAAATAAATTAGATGAAAAAGATGTTTGGAATTGAAATTCAGTATTTTCCCTATTCATTCAAAAATAAAGTTTCACATAAAAAACCAAAATAAAGTCACCCTAAGATTATTTTTAAATTATTAAGTCATGAATGAATTTTATTTTATAAAATTAATTTTATTACTTTCCATATAAGAACAAAAAAAGTCGTTCTTTTAGGAAAATAGTATTTTAAAACATATAAATACTTTACTAAAAATTGTATGTCTAATTAAAATTATGATTTATCTATATAAAAAATCATAAATAAAATGAAAAATTAGTTATTAATATTCAAATTACCAATTATAACAATACATTTATAACTATCCCATTTAAATAATTATAATAATAATTTTTTTTCATAGAAATTCAGTGGGTTGTGTAATGCTAGCCATGTCAGTATTGCATATAGTGAAAGATTAACTTGGTATATCATATAATAAAACATTTAATTTTAGTATAGTGAAACTAAATAAGTCAAATAAAATTAATTTATTAAAAAAATCACAAAACTTGTGGTTTTACATTTATTGTTTTTTATTCTTTTTATTACCAAGTTATATGTCATTATTTAAGTTCTCATCGTATTTTTTAATGATATTTCCTCCAAAATTAATTAGGTAGTTTGAATATAGTCTATGAGTTCATTATTATATAATATACACAATAATAGTCATGAAATAATTATAATTTAAATATTTCAATTATTCTTTCAAAACCTTCCACGAATGATGGTTATTAAAAATAAACCATCACGGAGTCGGTAGGTCGTACATACACATGATTAATGTTCCTATTTTAAAATGATTATTATAAAAATAAGGTATGTATTATATTATATTTCCATAATATTAATTATATAATAAATAAAATATTAATTATTTAAATACTCTTAAATATACAATCCATTTGATGTGATAATGATAAACAGAGCACACTATTTTGAGGATATTGTAATCCATAGGTACACAAAAACAAATTTCATCATTTTTTAATGAATAGAAAGGTGATAAAATATTTGATATATTAATTTTAAATGATTTAAATATTTCAGGAATATTATATATTTACATTTAATCTTTGATCATAAATACCCACAAGTGGAAGTTATGGAAAATGAATTACATCGATTTATGAGGTGGTTGTCCGATGTACAAATGGATGATCATTTCGTTTTCCATGTTTTAGAACATGAGATGGATATAATATATTAAATTAACATAATAAAATATAATTATATGATTTATACTTATTTAATTATTTTATCATTATTTAAGAATATTTGAAGGTGGTAGAAGAGGAAAAAAATAAAAATTCTAAGGTAAGAATTATTATTCTTCTTCAAACAACCTCTTAAGGTTTACTCCAAAAGAATTCCTAGGTTGGTTTCCTAATAGAATAAAGTCCACTATGAATTTTTGAGGGATTTAATAAGGTATTTGGTTTGTTATTTATATATATAGAGTTCTCAAAATGTGTGAGTAAGACGGGAGAGGAGGTTCCCATTTCTAAGTGAGGGGTGGGGAATTCTTGGTAGTTTATAAAGTATTATATTAATTTAAATTAATTTTCAAGGAAAAATTGTTCAAGTAATTTAATTATAATTTAGGAATAGTATGTATAATATTAATATCATTTTAAAAAATACTGACAAGTTTATATTTGGTTTTTACCTATGCCAATTTATTTAACTTGTATTAATTGTTTTTTAAAATTACTACGATAACGAATATTGTTCTCCTTGGGGTCATGATAGTCACTATAAAAGGAAAATTGGCTCACAACTGAACAATTGATGTTATTTTAATCTATATCATAACATAATGGATCAATATAGTATTTTTTTTATTTTTATATCATTTAATCAAAATATAATTTATTATAAAATATCATTATTGTCAAAATTTGAACTATTCATTTAATTTGGATTTGAAGAAAACATGAAATAATAAGAATATAAATATAATATTTTAACACATATATAAAAGTTTATATTTAAATAAAATAATCTGGAAAAAATAATTCCTTCAAAGTATATTAATTTTAATACTATTAAAATTATTTATTTGATTTATCTTTTAATTTAATAAATTTGGTATAAGCATTACATAAGGATTTTAGGTAATTATTTCATTGATAAAAATTATAAATAAATTACCATGAAAAAAATAATAATTTACAATTAAATTAAACTTTTATAACTAAACATATCCTTTGTGCATCATTATTTCAGAAATAAAGAGATAATAAAACAAAGAGAATAAATTGGTTGAATTTCCATTGCATAAAATAATATAAATGTAAAAATCAAAGAAATATGGAACCAAATCAAAAATTTTCATAAAAATTGAATTTAAATTGCCAAACTTCAGTAATAAAATAGGATAAATAATTTTGATAGAATCATTTTTAATCCTTATCACATTATTTTTAAACATAATTACCGGATTTAACCTGGTGACAATTATTTACGATAGTTGCTATTCATATGGGAAAAAGGGGTAATATTGACCAAATTTAGAAATCTTGATTTTAAATATGGAATCCATTTTTATATATTCAATTTTTAGAATTTATAGAAATTAATTTATGATTAAAACTCTAAATGGAATGAAAAATTATTTTTCAAAAAAATATTTTTTTAGCTGTAAAAATGTTTTTATACCATATTTAATTATAAAATTCATCAAAAATAATATAATTTAATTATGTTAACCTAAAAGGAACTAATAAAGTTTTAAACTAATCTAATATATAATTTTACTTCATAAATATCTTTAAATTAAATAGAGTTTTTAGTAAAAATCTGTATTTCCATTATTCATTGAAAAATTAAACATTTCAGAAATACCTCAAAATTTCATAGTAAGTTAATTTGATATAATTATTTTTGAAATTATATAATTTTAATAATATAAATTGTTTAAAATTTCTAGAATTGATTTATTATATTTTGTCACAAAAATAAATAAAAATCATTTTTGAAGGAAACATATTTTCAAAAAATAAAATGTGTTTAATAAATGTTGAGTGATTATTTAAAAAGTATTTGTAAAAAATTTATATTCATTAGGAATTTTATAAATATTTCATAATGTTTTTAATCCTATTTATACCCACCAATTTTTTGGTGAGGTTATAAAAATAATATTTAAATAATAATATTTCCTGTTTTTTTTAGTCTCAATATTCTGTGTCATATATATTATTGAACATAGTTTTATTTTTTTTTAATCTTGAGGTGTTACAAATCAAATAAAATATTATTTATCACATGATATTTTTAATATTAAAGTAATTCAAGAGAGGCATGAGAGACATTTCCATTGCTATTATATGTTATCTATTAATTAATTGTCAATGCCATATAAGATGACAAGTGATTTAATAGAAGAAAACTACTAACAAACATGAAATCAGTGGATTATATAGGATAATGAAAACACCATGATTCTAGCATATAAAACAATTGTTTATTACAATTTCCTTTTATAACCCACTATGACTAATTTCATTCTATACATCTCACATTTATTATCAAAACCATAATGAATAATTAAAAGGATAAATGTTTCTCACAACATTTGACTCACCCATTATAGTACTTATGATTATCTAATCATCAACAATACCATGATATCAATGATAATCTATAATACACAGCTTTTTGGGCTGTTAGGATATACTTACCATGCAAAGAAATCATAGCCTATAACAATCCTATTAATAGTATAACATGACATTTATCATTCCAAAAATCAATGGATAAGAAGATATTGTCCTTAATAGAATGTGATATTTGCTATGATGATCATATCATAGATGAATATAGACACATAACACTACCCATGATATTGAAGATACTCCTATTGATTTTTATTACATTCTCTAATCGTTGAATTAGATAGTGTGGTTACATAAAAATTGGCTGATATAAATTTTATAATACATCTATATAAAATAATATAAACAATTATGGTGAAATAACATTATAACAAATATGAATCATTAAAATGTACTACCAAAACCTATTTTAAAATTCTAGACGAAGGGGGGTGGTTAAAGACAGGAATACGAGTTGAGGATGGTCCTTCCCTACTAATGGAATAACGAAGTCTCACTTCTTATATACATAAACCTGAGGAAAAAATAATATTTATCCAACATTCCTTACTAATTTGGGAAATGTATCATTATATAAAACTATATTTATCTTAATCATGAAGATTATTGGAAGAAGATATTAGTGGTAATCGAAACAAGTCACCCAAGGAGCATAATATTATCTTAAATGGGAGAATCCTAAAACATTTTAATACCACGTAGTGGAATCCTATAAATATTTACTACCATATAGTGTGATCCCATGATCCTTGAGGATATAGAGGGTCAGATAAATAGACAAGAATATTATGAAAATCATAGGATCATAATATCTAGGTCATATGGTCCTACTTAGAGGAAGGGGTGAATTTTACTTTCAAAATATATTTTAAGAAGTTTAATCAAGACAAAAACCAAATCTTATTTATGTAGAATTTATCAGACCTAGAATCAGACCAATTAAAAAAGTCACAAAATTATAACAAGAAACTATCTAATTAAAATAGAGAAAAATATTGATATCATGATGAATCTTATGTATCAGAATAAAAGAATAATAATCATGAGGGATCCAATTAAATCAATGTATTTTTACTATCTTAATCAAAGTAATTTGAATAAAACAAAAATATAGAAAGTTTAATATGATGAATAACTTTATATAACATGTAGAAGAATAAAAAACCTATAAAAAGAAGTTATACAATAGATTTATAAATTTAATAATGATTTAAATTCTATATTTAAAAGATAAAACTCTTTTAACTTTAAGAGTAAGGTAGTTAATAAATATGACTAAAGGTATCTACTATTTTGTACTTATAGTAATGTTTTTCATTCCATACTAAGAAAACCATTGATACGATGATCAGAATTAATCGATATTGTTATCCACAAAATCCCTAGATATGATGACTAGCTCTATATTTCTAGCCTCAGAATCACTAGAATGAGTGGATCAGATTCCCCATATTCCTATCTCGAGAAACCTTCAATAGTAATAATGATCAGACTCTAATACAATTTCTAAAGTTTTTAAGGAAACATATCTAACCAGTATTCCTTTAGAACAAAAATTATCTTTAAATTAAACAAATTTCTAATAATGAGCAATCCATTCAATGTAAACATTATAAATACTGAGTAAGAAAAAATTATTCTATCCAAAATCTTCAAAAGACTCACTATTTATAAGTAGTTCTCTAACAGTCATATTTCCATGTTTGTTGCAGTGACCACATATAGCTGGAATGTGACAAGTAATTTTTAATTAAATACTTGATGTCATATTGATTAACAAAATAATCGTGTTAAATATATTTCTTACATTAGAAACGAGTCTTTGTATTCCTATTATAAACTTCATCCAGATTGATGGGCTTCTTTTATAATGTCAATATGATAATCCTTATGAGTGTTAGTATGATTGTATCAATACATGTATTAGTCTTATTGGAAAGACTTTTTTAGGTACAATATACATGAATAACACCCAAATACTATTTTGGTAATGGTTAGTCTGATTTATGAGATGATTACTCATTTTTATTACTAAATGAAGAGTATATTTTTTATATTCCTAATACATTTAAACTAATTCTACATATGGTAACCCATATTTTTTTTCTATAAAAACACACTAAAACTCATGGTATATAAAACAGTAGTAAACCTAATTTAATAATGTGTTTGTGATTTTCAAAACTAAAGGAATGAAAAATTAAGAAGTAGAACATCTCACTCAACAATATCCCACTTTTTTTAAAGCAAAAAACCCAAAAATTAAAAGATAAATAACATGAAAAAAATTCAACCCATTTTTATTTTAAGAACATCACATTCATAGTTTTTTATTTGATACTTAACTCCCCTTGAGTTTATAAATCACTTAAATATGGTGAATAGTATGTTTTTGAATATGATGAACTCCCACATAGGATAATATCTTCGACTTTACTATAAAAAATTATCCCTTTAAAATCTCTCCCCTTAAAGTAATATCTCCCCATTTATATTACCACTCCCCTTTTAGAAAAACTTCTCCCGGTTAAAGAATTTATCTCCCTTTTTGATATTCAAATAGTAATAGGGAATAGTCTGATGTTTCTTGAATTTTTAGAAAAGAAAAAAAGAAATAATTCATTGAAATAACTAATCATCCCAAAAAAATAAGAAATAATATATATCCAATCATAATTGTAAAACATTTAGAAAAATTATATTTTGTTGAAAATATAATTCATTAATATTAAGAAACCCTTCAAATTTAATTTATAATTAAAATAAAATAAACAGTTAAAATAAAAAATATTGTTTATTTATTAATGTCTTGAAAAAATATTTGATGTTCTTGAACTCATTATGGTCTTTCCCCATTTTGAAAACTTGTTCCCTCTAGGGTTTGATCTTGAGATTTTAACATTTTTTACTTCCTTAGCAAGTTCCCTTTATTTTTACCCCAAAACAATCACTTCATATTTTCTTGATTAGAGTTTTTCCATCTCTAACTCCAAATAGTGGATATTTTTGTTCAAATCATTCACATCATTAGTATGTTCATTTGTCTCACGTCTTAATTCATCAACAAACATTACTCAGTCTTCCAAGAATTTGGAAAACCGATTGAAGGATTCATATGACTCTACCATAATTTTCTGAATCTCATAAAACTACTCATAATGCATTTGAATATCTTAATCAATATAGTTATAACATTTTATTATTTTATCCTGCCATCAATTGTGAGTGTGGGAACTTTCTTGTAATGTCATAAACTCAGTTTCGATCTGTATTACTAATTAAGTTAAAACATTAATATAATTTTATTTATTATTTAGACTATCTTGGATAAGATGAATATAATATTCATGATTAAGAAATTAAGGAATTGTTCCTTCTAATCTTCTCAATACATGATAAAAATAGTTAATACCCTTTTAAGCTATAGTTAGAGAAGAATCTGATTGTTCTATGCCAGGATGGGTTTATTTTGTTTTACTTGTTCAAACATCCATTTCTTTTCTATTATTCTTATCTATGTTTGAAAGATCCTTATCACCATTCCTTGAAACATTATTTTCATATAATAATTAAACAATATCTACATTGATGGTCAAAATTTTTACAGAAACTTTGGTTTTTGAATTTTGATATTCTTCATCTTTCTTTAATATCAATTGTTCTTCTTTTTTGAATATGATTATTGTAACATCCCAAGTAAGTAATGAATAATAGATATTTTTATCTATCTATATTAATGAATTAGATAGTGTTTTAGAGGCTTAAAATGAAAATAAATCCAATCTTAAGCATGGAATACACTAATATTTTTAAAAGATTGTTTTTCTACCTTTTAATGGAAAACCATTTTTAAATCTATCTTTTGACAATTTTATAAGATATGTTTGTCAAAATAAACTTATTCTTTATCATTGGGACATCAAACTTTACTTTTTGTGAATTTTTGGTATTTTTTGGACAATGTTCATTTTTTAATGAATAGTGAAAATACTACATTTTACATCAAAACTGCTTTTTAATCTAATTTATTTATATGAGTAGATTATATTTTGAATTGGTTTTGAAGTGAAATTAGAATATATTTTTACCATTTAATCCAATGGTGGTCATTGGAATCAATTTCACTTTGAAATTGGACTTAAACTGGTGTCAATCTTTTCATACTTATTGTTTCATAAAAACACGCTATTTGGTCCGACAGCGGGAATTAATTATCAAATTAATTAATGTGACTTATTTTTTTTGAATTTTGTTAAATAGACTTCATTTTTGAATTCGGAATATCAAATATATCTTAGTGTGAAATTTTGGTAATTTTCTGAAAAACTTCCATTTTTGATGAATAGTGAAACCACTAAGTGGTACTTATAAAAACTGATTTTCTGTTTAAATAAAATTTTGCCACCTTTGTGTTTTGAATTTCAAAAATCTGACATACATGGTTGTCATTAAGAAGTAAAATGTGGTTCAATGAGATTAAAATAATTTTTTGGTGAATAGTAACTTTTAAGTTCTTAATCACGATTAGAGGTAATTAGTGTAGTTTAAGGTAAAAATAAAGATTTAATAAAATGAGATGAGCTTGAAACATGTCCTAACCCTATTGGTTGTGTCATGGCCAACCATTAAAACCCATGGGTCTATTTAGGGGACCCCATGGAGCCACTTGGGTGAGATAATGACTTTAATGCCTTTTGTTTAAATAAAGGTGAAAATGACACTAACATAAATTGTTTTACTAAACAAAATTTAAAAGGGGTTATACTAATCATATTTTTGACTATAAATATTCATTAGAAAGCTAAAATGATTTCCTACATCATAGTATTTTTTTTATAATTTTTAGACTTTAAATAAATTAAATTATTTTTGACATCATGATGATGCAGCGATGACCTCATTATTTAACGATTAAAATAAAATGGAAAGATAATGTAATATCTAAGACCTAAACATGTCCAAAAACTATTGTATGGGAATATTTCCAAGCCTTATCATATTATCTTCGAAATATATCAATGTGGGACCTTAGAAATTCTAAACACTTTTGAAAATAAAAAAAATAGTTTCATGATTTCCAAAAGTGCCCCTCCTCTCCTCTTATAAAAGGCCCCCCACCTCTACCTCATTTCACACACACCTCAGGCCTTTGGCTCAGCCATACCCTGGCAATTTACCCTCTCCACATCCATCTCCTAATCCTAGAGGATTCCCTTTGGGCAGAATCTTTTCAAAGGAAGCCTTTAGGCTCGAATCAAAAGGAGTTACACTTTTAAAGGTAATTCATTCTCTAATGTTCATTTGTTTTATTTTGCTTCTCCACCCCCCTAAACTCTTTTTATTTACTTATTTTGTAACAACACAAGTATATTCCATATACTAGGATGTTGTTATAAGATTTATTTGAGCAACACTCTCACACAACTACATCAAATGGTTAAAGAACATACGGTTTCCATGGATGGCGAAATTCTGCCTCCCGAAACGATGATTGTTCAATACTCATTTAACACCTTCAAAGGTGGCCATTATGATGTCACTATTTTTATATATGATATATAATATGTTTATTCTTTCCTTAAGCTTCTGTATTTTTAATTTATGGAATACCACTATTGTTTCAATTATGGGTAAACACGATATCTTCATTTTAGGAAGTGCGGACTACCGCCCCCTGAAAGTGATTTGATTCATTAATACCATATGTGGGATGTGTAAAGGATAAAGTTATTGATATTATATATGTTATTATACTGGAATTATGATATACACTTATATCATTATGATTCCATTCCAGAAAATATGAAATAGAAATAGAAGAAGCGTTCATGCGTACGTACGGCTTACCGTCTCCATGAACGGTGCATTTCATTTCTTACCTCTAAATGTGATGTAATATTATAAATACATGTATATGCTGAATATATATGATATATATGTTATCCAAATCATTAATTTCATTCTGTATATAACAAATGTTTGACCAAATTAACAACATGTAAGTGTAAGAAGTATATTTTTGACTTAAGAACCAAATACCGAAAAAATGAACATTATTAACTTAAATGATTACATGATGTTCATAACATGGTATAAAAGGAATAATGAACATGAAAAAGGTTCTTAAGCAAGTAGATATTAACTCAAGTTTATTATTCAGGAAATTAAAGAATGGTCGGGTCAAGTCGGATACGAGCTATGGGACTTCGTCTCAATCTCCTTTCATTGAGGCATATTTTATTTTATACACAACTTTCTTTTATACGGGGTATAAACCCCTTTGACTTTTACGTTTATTCAAAAGGAATCTTTTTTATACGAAGCATTTACTAAACGACAAAAGGTAATGTTTTTGTCGTACGAATGCGGTGACAACGACTTCTCCGCCGTTGTGACCGTCATTTGAGTTTCGGCTTCCTCTACAAGCCATACCTTCTTTTTAAAAGAAAAATAAATACCATGTTTTACTTTTCTTTTATTTTGGTATTGAAAATGGTTTTCACAATGTTTTTATTATATCAATGTGTTTTATTGATATCTTGTGATTGAAATGTGGAAATTTTATATTTCCTTTATGCATGTTTTATGTGATACGATTATGTTATGGTTCTTGGGCATTATTATGAAAACGGGTGGTTCCGTGATAAACTAAGTGTGGGTGAGCCCAATATAGCTCTCTAATGCATTGGGTAACGTGAAGGGGTGAAACGTTAAGGTTTCTCCGAAGAGATTTAGGGAATATACTATGATGGGTATTTCAAACGTAACCAAGAGGGTTACTCCCTACGTAAGGATGTTATGAATGCCTCAAGTTACCTTTATGTCTTATGATTTCAATGATTTACTCATGATTTGATGAGGTATGTTAACGTTCTTATGTTTTATGGGTAAAGTATGATTTCACTCTTATGTATATAGGTACCCATGTTTCCTTTCCATGTTTTTATAACCCATACTGATCTTTTTATGCTCATCCCAAGTTTTTTTTTTGAAATGATTTTCACAGGTCAAGGGAAAGGTACATGATATGATGATAGTGTCAAGGAAGTGTCAAGAAAGAATCCATGTTTTATTTTAAATATGTTTCCATTGATGGGAATGAAGAATACTATCTTTATGTAACCACTTTGTTTATATGTGGAATGTAATGCAAGTTTTATGATCTAATTCTCTAAAACTCTAAACCCGAAAAGATCCTCAATGTGTAATCTTGTAATAACTCAATATTAAGTAAGGTTTAAGGATGGGGCCTTATAGTTGGTATTAGAGGTTGGTTTAGATAACTTTATGAGTTATAATTATATTAAATGGATATCCAAAAATATTTTTTTGAAATTATATAGCATTTGATGATTACCATGTTGCTTCATCTAAGACATGTTTGTTCAGAATGGTTTTCTATAGAGGAAACAGGGAAGAAGTGCTAGGAAGGCATACAAGAGGAAATAACCTTCCGAATCAGCATCCTGAGATGGTCGGAATTGGAACTGAACAGTTTGTTGTAGTAATGACGCAGTTGACTCAGGCTATAAATGGTGGTGGTATCCATGCACGAGATCAGCCAGAACAACTGCAGAGGAACATTTCAATGGTGGAACATTTCATGAGGCAAGAACTCCCATCATTCAGAGGATCACCTGACCCTGTGTTAGCTGAAGGGTGGATTAAAGCACTGGAGAAGATTTTCGATGTCATGGGGTTTTCAGACAATCAAAAGGTTAGTCTTTCTATTTACCGTTTGGAGGGTGAGGCAGATCAGTGGTGGTCGATGGTTAAAAATATCCAGGATGCTGATGAGATTGATGCTCTCGACTGGGATGAATTCAAAGGTATGTTTCTTGAGAAGTATTTTCCTAAGGATATTCGACTTAGGATGGAAAAGCAATTCTTGGAATTGAGGCAAGAGGAAGACTCAGTGGCTACCTATGAAGAAAGGTTCACTCGATTGGCAAGGTATGCTCCAAATTTTATCCGAGACCTTGATAGTAAAATCAATCTTTTTTATTCAGGATTAAAGCAAAAATATCGAAGGTCTTTAGCTTCTCGTGAGTTCAAAAGTTATGAAAAGATTGTTCGATGTGCTGAGAAGGTAGAAATGGAGTTTTCCAATGACCAAGTGTTCTATAACAACCAACAGAAGAAGAGACCGAGGTGGCAGGAGAAAGGTAAGAATTCTTCAAAAAAGTCTGATGGTAAGAAAACTAAGTTTCCAGTTTGTGATAAATGTGGAAAAAGACATGCTGGGGAATGTCTTCTGAATTCTGGAGAGTGCTACCGATGTGGTAAGATGGGACATAAGGCTCGTGATTGCACTGAAAAGGGTCAAGGTGAAGGTAACACCAAATTTGATATACATTTAGTGAAATATTATAAGTGCAATGATATGGGTCACTATGCAAATGAGTGTCCGAGAAAGAGGTTGAGTGATGGGAAGTAGTTATACTATAAGCAGAAAGGGGAGGTGAAATCTTTTGCAACTATTTCGGCAGACGTCGGGCCATCAAATGAAGTTGTATCAGCTCCAAGGAGCTAGGTATTTTTCAAAGATTGACTTGAAGTCGGGGTACCATCAGTTGAAAGTAAAAGAAGAAGACGTTCCGAAGACCGCGTTCTGTACGAGATATGGCCATTATGAATTTGTAGTAATGCCTTTTGGGCTAACCAATGCACCTGCTGTATTCATGGGCTTAATTAATAGAATTTTCCATGAGTTCTTGGATAAGTTTGTGGTGGTTTTCATTCATGATATTTTGGTGTTTTCTAAAAGTAAAGAGGGGCATGAAATACATTTAAGGGTTATCTTGCAAACCTTAAAAGAAAAGAAATTGTATGAGAAATTCAGCAAGTGTGAGTTTTGGTTGCAAAAAATTTCTTTCCTTGGTCACATTGTTTCTAAAGATGGAATAACTGTTGATCCTACAAAAACAGAAGTTGTTGAAGAATGGCCAAGACCCACAAATGTAACTGAGATTCGTAGCTTCCTTGGTTTGGCACGCTATTACCGAAGGTTTGTTAGAAATTATTCACGGTTATCTAGTCCAATGACTAAGCTAACTCGCAATGGTGTTAACTTTATCTGGATAAAAGAATGTGATGATTGTTTTCAGGAATTGAAAAGAAGATTGGTGAATGCTCCAGTTTTGGCACTACCTTCCAGGAATGGGGAGTTTGTTATATACAGTGATGCTTCATTGAAATGACTTGGTTGCGTCCTAATGCACAATGATCAGGTAATTTCTTATGCTTCGCGACAGTTGAAAACTCATGAGGTAAATTACCCTACACATGATTGGAATTAGCTGCTGTTGTTTTTGCTTTAAATATTTGGAGGCATCATTTGTATGGAGTAAAGTGTGAAATATATACCGATCAAAATAGTTTAAAGTATATATTCACTCAGAAAGAATTGAACATGAGACAAAGGAGATGGCTAGAATTAATCAAGGAATATGATTGTACAATTCATTACCATCCGGGAAAAGCAAATAAAGTGGCTGATGCTTTAAGTTGAAAAAGTAATGCTTCATTGGCAATGTTGCGTTTGGAACGTGATCCTTTGGTTAAGGATTTGATGAACTTTGGCATAGAATTTGTTGGTGCATGATATTCTTCTGTTTTGTTTCAGGTATCAGTGAGATCATCTCTATCAGATAGAATCAAGCAAGCACAGAAGCAAGACAGTGAGTTGCAGAAAAAGGTAGATATGGTTCAGAAAGGTAAGTTTCCTGAATTCAACATTGATAATGATTGTGTTTTGAGATTTGGGAAGAGATTTTGTGTGCCTTGTGATTCACAGTTGAAGAGAGAGTTGTTATGTGAAGCTCATAGTTCTCCGTTTTCAGTTCATCCTGGCAGTACTAAGATGTACAGAGATCTGCGGGAGTATTACTGGTGGGCTGGAATGAAAAGAGATATTGCTGATTTTACTGTGAAGTGTTTGACATGTCAACAGGTTAAAGCAGAGAGGCAGTTACCGAAAGGGATGCTTCATCCTTTACCAGTGCCAAAGTGGAAATGGGAGAATATATCCATGGACTTTGTTGATGGATTACCGAAGACATCTCTAGGTAGGTGATCATGTTTTTCTCAAGGTTTCTCCTTGGAAAAGTGTGATGAGAATTTGTAAGAAAGGAAAGCTGAGTCCAAGGTTTATTGGACCATATGAAATTCTAGAGAGAGTTGGATCAGTTGCATACCGAGTGGCTTTACCTCCGAGTTTATCTCAGGTACACAATGTTTTTCACATTTCGATGTTGAGAAAGTACATGCCAGATCCATCTCATGTTTTGAGTCCAGAGGTAGTTCAGTTGGAAGAGAATCTATCTTACGAGGAATAACCGGTCCAGATTCTTGACCACAGGGAGAAGGTATTGCGGAATAAGGTGATTCATTAGGTAATGGTTTTATGGAAAAACCATATGGTTGAAGAGGCAACATGGGAATCTGAAAATGCAATGAGGGATAAGTACCCTCATTTATTCGATAAGTAAATAAATTGCGGGGACACAGTTTTCTAAAGGGGGGAAGTATGTAACATCCCAAGTAAGTAATAAATAATATATATTTTTATCTATGTCTATTAATTAATTAGATAGTGTTTTAGAGTCTTAAAATGAAAATAAATTCAATCTTAAGCATGGAATACACTAATATTTTTAAAAGATTGTTTTACTGCCTTTTGATGGAAAACCATTTTTAAATCTATCTTTTGACAATTTTATAAGCTATGTTTGTCAAAATAAACATATTCTTTATGATTGGGACATCAAATTTTACTTTGTGTGAATTTTTGGTATTTTTTGGACAATGTTCATTTTTTAATGAATAGTGAAAAATACTACATTTTACATCAAAACTGCTTTTTAATATAATTTATTTATATGATTAGATTATCTTTTGAATTGGTTTTGAAGTTAAATTAGAATATATTTTTACCATTTAATCCAATGGTGGTCATTGGAATCAATTTCACTTTTAAATTGGACTTAAACTGGTGTCAATCTTTTGATACTTATTGTTTCATAAAAACACGCTATTTGCTCCGACAGCGGGAATTAATTATTAAATTAATTAATGTGACTTATATGTTTTTAATTTTTTAAAATAGACTTCATTTTTGAATTCGGAATATCAAATATAGCTTAGGGTGAATTTTTGGTAATTTTCTGAAAAACTTCAATTTTTGATGAATAGTGAAACCACTAAGTGGTACTTATAAAAACTGATTTTCCGTTTAAATGAAAATTTTCCACCTATGTGTTTTGAATTTAAAAAATCCGACATACATGGTTGTCATTAAGAAGTAAAATGTGATTCAATGTGATTAAAATAATTTTTTTGGTGAATAGTAACTTTTAAGTTCTTAATCGCGATTAGAGGTAATTAGTGTAGTTTAAGGTAAAAATAATGCTTTAATAAAATGAGATGAGCTTGACACATGTCCTAACACTATTTTTTGTGTCATGGACGACCAAGACAACCCATGGGTTGATTTAGGGGACCCCATGGAGCCACTTGGGTGAGATAATGACTTTAATGCCTTTTTTAAATAAAGGTTAAAATGACACTAACATAAATTGTTTTACTAAAACAATTTTTAGAAGAGTTTATACTAATCATATTTTTGTCTATAAATATTCATTATAAATCTAAACATATTTCCTACATCATAGTATTTTTTTTATAATTTTTAGACTTTATATAAATTAAATTATTTATGACATCATGATGATGCACCGATTACCTCATTATTTAACGATTAAAATAAAATGGAAATAAAATGTAATATCTAAGACCTACACTTGTCCAAAAACTATTGGATGGGAATATTTCGAAGCCTTATCATCTTATCTTAGAAATATATCAATGTGGGACCTTAGAAATTAGAAACACTTTTGAAAATAAAATAATCGTTTCATGATTTCCAAAAGTGCCCCTCATCTCCTCTTATAAAAGACCCCCACCTCTACCTCATTTCACACACACCTAAAGCCTTTGGCTCGGCCATACCCTGACCATTTACTCTCTCCACATCCCTCTACACATCTTAGAGGATTCCCTTTTGGAAGAATCCTTTCAAAGGAAGCCTTTAGGCTCAAATCAAAAGGAGTTACACTTTTAAAGGTAATTCGTTCTCTCATGTTCATTTGTTTTATTTTTGTTTCTCCAACCCCCTAAACTCTTTTTGTTTACTTCTTTTGTAACAACACCAGTATCTTCAATATACTAGGATGTTGTTATAAGATTTATTCTAGCTACACTCTCACGCAACTACATCAAATGGTTAAAGAACATACGGTTTCCGTGGATGGAGAAATTCTGCCTCCCGAAACGATGATTGTTCAATACTCATTTAACACCTTCAAAGGTGGCCATTATGATGTCACTATTTTTATATATGATATATAATATGTTTATTCTTTCCTTAAGCTTCTGTATTTTTCATTTATGGCATACCACTATTGTTTCCATTATGGGTAAACACGATATCTTCATTTTAGGAAGTGCGGACTACCGCCCCCTGAAAGTGATTTGATTCGTTAATACCATATGTGGGATGTGTAAAGGCTAAAGTTAATGATATTATATATTTTATTATACTTTAATTATAATATACTCTTATATAATTATGATTCCATTCCAGAAAATAGGAAATAGAAATGTAAGTAGCGTTCATGCGTACATACGGCTTACCGTCTCCATGAACGGTGCATTTCATTTCTTACCTATAAATGTGATGTAATATTATAAATACATGTATATGCTGAATATATATGATATATATGTTAAATAAATCATTAATATCATTCTGGATATAATGAACCTTTGACAAAATTAACAACATGTAAGTGTAAGAAGTCTATTTTTGACTTAAGAACCAAATATCGAAAAAATGAACATTATTAACATAAATGATTACATGATGTTCATAACATGGTATAAAATGAATAAAGAACTTGAAAAAGGTTATTAAGTAAGTAGAGATTACCTTAAGTTTATTATTCAGGAGATTAAAGAACAGTCGGGTCAATTCAGATACGAGGTATGGGACTTCGTCTCAATCTCCTTTCATTGAGGCATATTTTATTTTATACACAACTTTCTTTTATACAGTGTATAAACCCCTTTGACTTTTACGTTTATTCAAAAGGAATATTTTTTATACGAAGAATTTACTAAATGACAAAAGGGAATGTTTTCGTCGTACGTATGCAGCGACAATGACTTCTCCTCCGTCATGACCGTCATTTGA
This sequence comes from Viscum album, assembly GCA_963277665.1. Lineage (NCBI taxonomy): Eukaryota > Viridiplantae > Streptophyta > Magnoliopsida > Santalales > Viscaceae > Viscum > Viscum album. The sequence continues at coordinate 1,926,895,571 of OY728150.1, read as the reverse complement.
GTTTCGGCTTCCTCTACAAGCCATACCTTCTTTTTAAAAGAAAAATAAATACCATGTTTTACTTTTCTTTTATTTTGGTATTGAAAATGGATTTCACAATGTTTTTATTATATCAATGTGTTGTATTGATATCTTTTGATTGAAATGTGGAAATTTTATGTTTCCTTTATTCATGTTTTATGTGATACGATTATGTTATGGTTCTTGGGCATTATTATGAAAACGGGTGGTTCCGTGATAAACTAAGGGCTGGTGAGCCCGATATAGCTCTCCAATGCATTGGGTAATGCGAAGGAGTGAAACTTTAAGGTTTCTCTGAAGAGATTTAGGGAATATACTGTGATGGGTATTCCAAACGTAACCAAGAGGGTTACTCCCTACGTAAGGATGTTATGAATGCCTCAAGTTACCTTTATGTCTTATGATTTCAATGATTTACTCATGATTTGATGAGGTATGTTAAGGTGCTTTTGTTTTATGGGTAAAGTATGATTTCACTCTTATGTATATATGTACCCATGTTTCCTTTCCATGTTTTTATAACCCATACTGAGCTTTTTATGCTCATCCCAAGTTTTTTTTGAAATGATTTTCACAGGTCAAGGGAAAGGTACATGATATGATGATAGTTTCAAGGAAGTGTCAAGAAAGAATCCATGTTTTATTTTAAATATGTTTCCATTTATGGGAATGAGGAATACTATATTTATGTAACCACTTTGTTTATATGTGGAATGTAATGCAAGTTTTATGATCTAATTCTCTAAAACTCTAAACCCGAAAAGATCCTCAATGGGTAATCTTGTAATAACTCAAGATTAAGTAAGGCTTAAGGCTAGGGACTTATAATTATTCCTCCTAGGTAATTTATTATTTTTATTCATTATCTCTATTAGAGGGTAGATCTGATGATAATGAAGACTCTGATATTTCTTTGTCATATTATCTTTCTTCTTTATCAGCCACTATATTCTAATCCTCTTACACTTCCACTTCTTCTTCAATTTCTCTTTCTACTTTGGAATATTATTATTGTAATTATTATTATTATTTATAATATCCTTCTTTTTTCATATTTTTCTTATTATTATTTTTATAATTTTTCTTATCCATCAGTTTCCTCATCAACATCCCTATCAATATCTTCTTTTAACTATCAGGCCATTCTATGAACTCCTTTTCCAACTAGATCCAATCCCAATTTATTTTACAGAATAACTGGGATAGATTCTTAATCAACTACTTTTTCCTTCCCTTTATCTACAATTGAAGGTATATCAGCATGAGACATTGATGTTTCTTCAATATCTATCCCTACTTACATGATTACTTGATCGGGGTGGAAAGTAGGTAAGGAACCCCTCTTAGAGTCCCTTTCTACTCCTTTTAATAAATCTTCACAGAACACAGCTTATCACAATTTTTATTTTATTTATTCTTCTTAAATTATTATTATAAGATTTTAGAATACCAAATCCTTTATGTATTATATTCAGTTGGTTTGATTAAGAATTGTATATCCGTTAGTTTCTTTTAGGAATTATTTTTCATCATCTCATTTAAAACATTGTCATGCATCTATTTTTTTCTTCCAATTATCTAAAGGAGAAGTATCTTATATTATCTTATTTTTATTTTCAACATATTATTATTTTCTTAAATACTATGCCAATAATACAAAACCATCAACTTTATCAAATAATTTATTGGAATTTATATTAAAAAACTATATCCTTTTCATTGTATCATCGAATATAAAAGAGATATTTTCTCTGACTTGCGACCTTAAAAATTTCCATGCATCTTATAACCATATTAATAATCATAGTTAGAAATATACTCATATTATATTTGATATAGATAATATTTATATTCTCCACAGTATGAATGATTAACTTTACAGCATCATTATTCTTTATATTCCCAAGAAAGTCCTATACAAAAAGATATCATACCTTTAATGTATCACGATATCATTTTTTAGAAAAGATAAATCCCTAAATCCATAGGGAAACCACTCTATTATCTATAGTTAGGTGTGAAACCTTTCTAATTTTTTAAGTTGTAAAATAAATAATCTTTGGCTTTTTTCTTATTAAAGGAACCCAGACTATTCGACAACTTGTGTGAGGGACAATAAGATACAACTTCTGAGGTTACTCTGACTAAGATAACTTGTTTCTTATAATATTATTTATATCATTTCCCATACATAGTGAAAGATAGGTTTTCTTTACCATATTATATCAAAAAATTGATGTGATGCATAAAATTAATAAACTAATTTCAGATAATAAAGGTATAAATACTTATCGGGATTCTCTACAAACATCATTTCGTATTCTTAGAGTGATATAATATTTTTCACAGATGAATCATAATTATTGTATAATGACACTTCAACTAACAATTATTTAAAAATTAACCATTTCTCATAATACTCCTTTGTCTTTATTAGATCTCGGACTGACACCAAAGAACAAAAGAAAAGACAAGTTATCAAACTGAAGGCTTTGATAGGCGCAAGAAGTTGGGAAACAATTATCTGAAAGATCAATATAGGACTTGGGGGTTGTACTTATTTACATAAGTGAAGGGGTGATAATTAAAATCCAATATGTTATCCAATGGTTGATATTCAAACCATTATAATATGATGGTTGAAGTTATCTGAATAAATTCTTTATGAATTTTAACTCTCAATGTTTTTAAATGTTTTATTAGAATGATAAATAATCTTATTAAGAAAAGTTTTAGAAACAATAAAACAATACACGATTTTAATAAAACTAAATGCATGAAAACCACAATTAAATAACTAATCATAATGAGATAGTGTAAAAACATAAAATATTATATGAGTGCCTTTAGGAGTTTAAAGATTCATCAGTATGAATACCCTATTCTTATTTGGTTTTGATATATTATAATAGTTCTGAAAATAAAGTCTATATATGATTATTTTTGAAATTAAAACGGATTAAAAATATTTAGAGATAATTACTGATTGAAATTTTTTTTAAATAAAACCTGATTATGGGAAATTTTAAATCAAAATTTTTTTAATAAAATTTTGAATCCTGAAATTTTATAATAATTATAGAGTTAGAAAATCATATTTTTGGATTCTAATTCATAAATTTTTGTAAACATGATTTGTTATGGAAAAATAATTATAACAAAGTTTTATAAATGCTATCATATTTTAAAAAACTAAATGTTTAATGAAAATATTAAAGTTTTTTAAAATAATGGAAAATATGTACCCCCCTATGAAAAGGAGTAAATTAATGTAAGGATATGTGTAAACATGAAGTATATATGAATGATTAATTTATGTTGATCGTTCCTATATTTATTTTGATATATTCAAATCTATCATATGGAATGGGTTTATTAAAATATCAGCTGGTTGTTCTTTCATTCTGAGAAATTTTAAATTTGTTTCTCCTTTAATTGTGTTATCTCAAAAGAAATGGTGTCTTATATCTATGTTCTTAGCACATGACTAATGTGAAGTTTTTTTATTAAATAAGTAACACTTGTATTATCATAAAGTAAATGAATTTCAGTAAAACTCATACCATATTTAGTTAGTGTGTGTTGCATCCACAACACTTGAGAACAAAAAATCTTATCTACCACATATTCTGCTTCAACAATGGAAAACTCTGTTGAGTTTTGTTCCTAACATTCCCAAGAAACTAAATAATATCCTAAGAAATTTAAAGTTATAGATAACATTTTCTTATCAATTCTATAACCAAAAAATTCACCATCCAAATAAAATTTTAATTCAAAAAAATTTACATAATAATATAAAATTCCTTAATCCATAGTTCCCTTAAGATAACTAATTTTTCTTAAAGATTTTAAATGGTATTATTTTTTATGTTCTTTAAATAAAGAAAATAATAATACAAAAAATAATAAATATGGATGAACAGAAGTTAATTAAGGTAAACTTCTTATCATTCCTCTAACAACATTTTTTTCAATAGGTTTTATAGCCTCTTAAATATCTAATATATTAGAGGTATAAATAGTATTCCTAATATTTTTTGTATTTTAATATCCAAATTTCGTAAGAATATATTTTATTTACTTATATTGAGATATAAAAGATCATTATAGTTTTTGTGACATTTGAAAACCATGAAAATATGTTCACTCACCATTCATACTCATTTCAATCTCATATCTTGTATGACCCACAAAAAGAATTTGTTGAATATTTCTGAGTTTATTCAAATTTAATGTCATCAACATAAATATGAACAATCATAATATTTTTTTTAACTTCTTTTATAAATTTTTTTTGTATCTATAAATCCCTTAACAAAATATTATTTGTTGAAAAAATACTGTTAATCTATCATACTATGATCTAGGGTCTTGTTTATGTCCATATAAATATTTTTTATGTTTTAAAACATGTTATAGATGTATTTTATTTTTAAAACCAATAGTTATTTTATGATTAACATCCTTATAAACATATCCATTAATAAAACTTGACTTCATATCCATTTGAAATATTTTGTAACTAAATGATGTTGTAGAGGATAAAAGTATTCAGATAGCATATAATATTACTATCAGCGCAATGATTTATTCATAATAAATTCTCTATTATTGAATATAACCATTATACACAGGTATAACATTATTTATAATAATTATTTTATTTTTATCACACTTATTATGAAATGCCCATTTTACTCAAATTAAATAAGTATATATAGGACTTTCAGCTAATGTCCAAACTTTGTTCCTGTAAAACTAATTGAGTTAATATGGAACATCCTTATTCCAATCCTCATCACATGAAGCTTGATAAAGATTATTAGGTTAAAATGGGGATAATAAATCTAGATTCTCATTTTTTTCTTAAGGAACTTCTAGCCATAAATAGTGGATCAAAATCACCAATGATAGTTTATATAGGATGATTCATAGGAAACAAATGACTTATTAGGTTTTCAAAAATCTATTATTAAACTAAAGGTATAATATATTCTTGAGGAATAACAATAGAGACTAATTCTTGAGTTATTTTCTTATGATTGAACCATGTAAGAAAGGTTGAAAATAAATTCTAGAAATGACTTCTGAGGATGTATATTAAAGTTGTTTGAAAACAAAAGGACCAGTTTCATCAAACATTAAATTTAATATTTCCCCAATAGTACAATAAATTTTATTAAAAACTTTTTGATCCTTAGAAGTATTGAAATAACCTAAAAATATCCCTTCACCAAATTTGGGTTAAAATTTATATAGATTATATTTAGTATTTATAATGAATACTTTGAAACTGAAAACTTTTAGGTAAGAAACATGTGGTTTTATTACTGTCAAAAACTCATAAGGAGTTTTATTAAGAAAATGTCTATTTAAAACAAGATTTATAGTATTTATGGTATTATTAACCTTTTCAACCCAAAAACTCTTTAGAAATGAGTATTCACTTACCATGATTATAGTTATTTCTTGATGAATTATATTTCTTCTTTCAACTACACAATCCTTATGGGGAGTTATGGGTTGTTAAAAGTTGTATTATACAAATTTCATAATACAAAATGTTTCAAAATCATAATTTTCAAATTATACACCATTAAAACTATGAATAGTTATCAAGGATATTTATTTCTCATATTTAACTCTGGATATAAAGGTTTTAAAATAACTTAAGTCTTTCTATTTATTTGATATAAAATAAACACATGTATATATAGTGTAATCACCGACTAAGACATATACATAATATTTTACACCAATACTTATATTTTTTATAGGACAGTATATCCCCGTGTGAACTAACTATAAAGTATCAAAAGTTATGACTTTACTAATAGATTTAAAACTCAAATTATGTTTCTTACTGTATTGACAAGGGTTACATACTTTTGAAGTACCAAACCTAGGATTCAATAGATACAAAAAAGCCATTTCTTAGTCAATATAGATATGTTTTTAACATTAAAATTTACTAATATTATATTCCATAACTAACATTTATCTTCCATTACACTAATGAAAGTTATTTATTGTCTTCGATGGTCTTATATGATAAGTGTATATGAATTCTCATGCTGATTAACAGAAAGAATAAATTCACCATAAGAACTATGTACTAAACATTTATCATTTCTAATGATCAAAATTTAACCTTGTTCACATAATTGACTTATTATTATATGGTTGTTCTTAAGACCTACAAATAATAAAACATTTAATGGTATTTTCCAACAAATTTTGTTCCTATTCTAATAGTCTCCCCTTGAGCATTATTTCTGAAAGTAACTTGGACTCCATTACACTTGATTTTTTTCTGGAAGAAATATTTAGTTCTATTTATGTCACTATAACACCCACTATACATGTACGACATTTTTTATTGGTGGTATTATCTTTGTTTTCATGAATACAAAAATATTACACTTTTAGAACTGAATCCTTTTTAGGTTTGGTAATATCCGAAAACAAAACTTTAGGAATCCACATTTTTTAGAAAATAAAGCTTTATAAAATCCTAGTGATTTATCTCTTTTTAATGAGAAAACATTTTTCCAATGGTATCCACATTGTATCTTAGTGAAAAGGTTTCACTTTTTGGAATAAAGTAATTATCGTTAAAAATAGGTTTTTATGTGAAAACCTTATTCTAGATTTAATACCATGAGAAAGAATTTGTTTATACATGTTAAAAAATTCTTAACACTAGTAAAGTTTTATTTTTTTTCTCAAATTAGATATTTTGAGTTTTAGTTTAATAACAAAATTTTTATCCTCATCAGTATTAGTTTTAGATCTTTATTATTTTTTAAAAGCATTTTCTATCAAAAATAGTTTTTTCAAAATATTTTGTAATAGTATCTTCCTCCGAAATAGTCTTATTAAGATCTTCAAAAAGATATGATATTTTAGTTTTTGAAAGGATTGTTCTTGAATTAGCCATATCAAGTTCATATTTAAAACAATCAGTTTTTTTACAAATCTTTTAATTTTCATTTTCTAATAATTTTTGAAAATAAGAAACCTCATAATAACGTGGAAGAGTATTATCTTCCACTAGGGAAGATTCTTCATTAGAAGATATATAAATTTTCTCATCAAGAAAATTATTATTTAAAACATGTTTTTAATGTATTTAACTGCATATACCTTATCCATAATATATTTATTTACCATGGGTAAATTGACAAAGATACTTATGTTACTAATTTCAGAACTTTTATTCTCAGATGAATTTTATGAATAATAACCACCACTATCACTCCATGTGTCATAATCTTGTAGAACTATCTTATCTTTGGATTTTTAATAATTTTTGGAAATTATTTTTGAATTTATTTAATTTCTATCTTTCCTCTTCATCTTTGGACTATCTGGTTGAATATTTTAAATATTATTAAATTCAAATAAATTAGATTGGGAATCTTTTTTATCAATTCTATCCTAATTACCTTTATCTTATCTATATTTAAAATATTTATTTCCAACTATATTGTTCATAATTTTGGTGAGATCATATAACTAATTCTAATAATTTTTATAAGTACTGGAGTTTTATTGAATACTATTTTTATTTTTCCTTGATGATTTAAGAACCATCTCTACTGACTAGGCTTTTTAAATTAAGGTAGATATTTTCTGAAAAAACACCATAATTTTACTTTTTTTTATCAAGATCTCTTTTATGTCTACCCTTTTATTTCATTAGGGTACCAATAAAATCATGAATAGTTATATTTTTTTGACTTCCTTGTATGATCAACAACATTTCTCTTCAATTCCCACTCATTAAGAATGGTATCAATAATATTAACAAGAATAATCTCATATTTATGTTATTTTTTCTCCAAGATATTGTACACTATTTATAATTTTCATGAACCTCTGGTTCATCTTTTCATCTGAATCTCTAGGATGAAAATAAAATTAATGATAATCACATCTTAGAATAGGTCTTATAGTTTCCATTACTTTTGATTTACCAAAATTAGTAACTTCTAATTTACATTAGATACTTTTATAATCCTCAACAGAGTATATATAACTATATATTTTTCTTTTCATTGAGTAAAACATATTACTACTCACTTTATATTTCAATTGGTATTCCAAAGCTTCAACATTAGTTAAAGAAGAAACATCCTTATTAGAAGTCTTGTATTTTCCACTTCGAATAGAAATTTTACAAAATCCAATTTTGATTGCAAAGGTCTTCATTATATCTCTCCAATATTCATAGTCATTACAATAAAAAATTAGTTTTTTACTAGGATTTAAATTGTAAAGAGAACAAACATTAATTCCTTCCATAATTAAAACAATATAAAATATTTTATGACAATACAAATTAGTTTAGAAATGTTTTATGAATAAAAAATTATATCAAAACTTAAAATAACTTGTAGCATGTAAAGAATGTAAAAAAACTCAAAATGTTTTTGAGCAGTAGAATCCAACTCGGATACCAATTGTAAGATCATAAGATCTACCTTAGATGGATATACTAACAATAGGGGTGAATTTTAGTTTAAAAATTTAGTTTTGGAAGTTTAAACTATAAAAAACCAAAAGACTCTATAAGTAAAGGATATCAGACTCAGACTTAGTCTAATAAAAATAGTTAACAAATTAGAACAAGAAAAAGTGAGATTAAATTAGAGTAAAATATTAGTATCATGATGGATTTTATATATTATAGTACAAGAATCGTAATCATGATGGGTATAATTAAATAAATGTATTTTTATTATCATAAGAAAATTAATATAGATAAAATAAATAATATAGAAATTTGAATATGATGAGTCAATTTCTATAACATACAATGGAATAAAAAAAGTTTAAAACTAATTATTTCAATAGCTATGTGAATGTAGGAATTACTTACAAGATATATTAAAAAGATAAAACTATTTTAACCTTAAGAGTATGTTTGCCAAAAACCCTAACTAAAGGTATACACTATTTTTAACTTTCAATAAAAATTTTCCTTCCATACCAGGAAATCCTTGATTACAATGATCATAATTGCTCTATATTCCTATCCCCTAAAGCCCTCATTATAATGATTGGATCTATCTTCCTATCCCAAAAATCCCTCGATCTGATGGATCATATTCACCGTCTTCCTATCCAGAAAACCCCTCAGTCGCAATAATGATCAAACATGAATACAATTTCAAATTTTCATAAGAAAACATTCTTAAGAAATATTACCTTAGAATGAAAACTCTCTCTAAATAAATACAAATACAAATAACAATCAGTTAAACCTATTTAAACATTAAAAATATTGATAGAGAATTTTTTTTCCAAACTATTCAAATGACACTCTATTTATACAAAATTCTCCAACAGTCACATTTCTATGTTTATTACAACAACGAGAGGCAGATGGAATTTGAAAGAACATTTGTAATTAAATTAATAATGTCATATTGATTAACACCATCATAGTGTCAATGAAATTAATTACATTGGAAAAGGACTTTTTATTATGATTATAAACTTAAGTCAGTCTGAGAGATTTCCTAAATAATGTTAACATGATAATATTTATGAGTGTTTGTATAATTGTATCGGTATTAGTATCAGTCTAATTTTGAAGACGTTTTTGTGTATGATAGGTCATACTAAAATCTAACTTATTTTCTGATAAATTTGAGTCCAATTTATCAGATGCATACTCATTCCTATTACCATATTTAAGAATGTATTTTTTATATTCCTTGTACAATACATCTTATTCTATGTATTGTAAAATATAATGATTTCTAAAAAAACATACTAAAACTATTTGGAAATAAAAATGTTAGTAAACATGATTTATGATATTTTTTGTTATTTCTAAAACTAAACGAATATAAAATTAAGGAGTATAACTTTTTACTCAATAGAAATAACAATTATAAAACTTTAAAACATATATATATTTTTTCTTTCACTATAATTTTCATACATTATTTTCAATTTTATCTCCATGATCATCCCCTATAATGAACTCCATTCCTATAGAAACATATCCAGTCAAAATATTTCCTTGAGGGGACCATTCCATGATTACCCTAAGAATGCCTCTAATAGGCTAATGGCTGGCAACTATCACCGAGTAGGCACATCACACAAATGGGACTCATTAGGTTAAGTACATGTACACACGTACAAACACACACACCCATAGATATCCAAGACCCAAATTTTGAAATATAAAAACACTAAGTAAACAATTCCTGAAAACCACTAAGATCCCACAATAGTGTACGATAGGAAGTACATAAAAGTAAACATGGCCAAAATAAATGCCCACAAAAAAGAGACTATAACCAAAAGTCTATCCTATAAAAGTATAGGTACTATTAATGATTTATAAATTATAGGAATACCTCATATGTCTGGCTTGGCTATGAACCACCTAGTCCTAGTCCACCTTGGACTCTATCAAAGGGGTCGATCATCTTCACAAGACACAACATGTTTAGGAAAATCCCATGTAGGGTTGAGTACAACAATACTCAGTAGGACTCCCCAAAACCAAAATTTAAATACCATGAAAGAAATAAAATGAATGAAATACCACCAAGTAAATACCATGAAGGAAATATTAATCCCATTGCCGAGTGCATCAAATTAATGTTTATTTTTAACTATAATTTCTACAGTATAAAAACAACCCTTGGTCATCTCTTGATGGAGACATAGATCATTAATTTAAAAATAAGGATCTAATTATGAAAATTAAATAGGAATTTTGATTTATATAACTTTTGTTTTGTTGGTTTTAAAACAAAAATTGAAACTATACTACCAAGAGAGAGAAATAGGTTAGATAAATCATAATCAGCTCGGGTAAATGTACCTTGATGCTAAATTTGTCGTCACTCTCAAGGGAAAGGAAAGGAACATCTATTCCTGGATTTTATACATAATGAAACTGGTAAGGTTATTTGAGTTATAACAAGGTTACCACCTAGGATTTTATCGATCAATGATATTGATTATCGATGACCACTCAAAGTCAACAAACATGAATCAATGTAAAAACAGAACTCAATCAAGGCATCACATCAACAATGTGTTGAGATGACCAAATTTTTTCCAATGATAAAATAATCCACCTGAAAAGAACATGCACATTCATATGTTCAAGCTCTTGTATTCTATCAACGGATGCAATCCATTTTTACACACATGAAAGGGATGAGGTGGGAAAAAAAGGAAACCACACTTAAATCGTCACAAGATCTGGGTTATGTATGGAAGAATGTGGATTATTGTTCCTTTTATTTGTATTTGATCATACCAGAATAAACAAAAATTTAGAATTTATAAATTAAGAAAAATTTACAACAAATCTAGAAAGAAATTACCTTACAAATATTACAAGCATGGAGCTTAGGATTATAACAAGAACACTTCCCAAACAGTTCAATAAGAGGTTTAGAAGTTCATGAGATAGAAGAGAACTAAAATGGTTAAAAAGAGATCCCATGTTTGACTCACCCTTAACCATGTTCATGAAACATTATAGAATGATGGGGAGGAGTGATTTTATGTATAATTACATCATAATTTTCACAAAAATTGGTCATGTATCTAAAGGGCTAGGTGACTATTCATGGCAGAATTTTTACTCTATCTTTAACGGGCTGGTTGACTGACCAAAACACATGAAAATGACTTAAACTTAAGTGCAGAGTCGGAACCTTGAGTTAGTTCTCCAGTGAGGGTGGAATACACCCATTTGATGTTCTATGGACCAAGTTATTCCCCAAATTTAGAAGTGTAGTCCAATCTAGCCCGCCCAGAATTTCTTCAAAATATAGACCAATTTTGGGCATCTAAATGGACGAATTAGGCTCTAGAGTCTTATTGAGAAATGTAGCCCATATGGTTTTTCACATTAAAACAAATTATCAGCCTAATTTTATTCACTTATTATCCAAAGTATATATTGATCTTTATCAGTGTGCTCGGGCACTCACACAGTTTGGCCCATTTTGCTTGAATTCTATCCTGGGCTCTCCCAATCACCCCCTACAATGTAAACACAAAAACAAGTAAAATTGATCAATAAAATAGTGATAAACATAAATTAATTTTATCATACATGAAGTGAAATTTATTATTATATTTGGAATTTTCATTACAAGACTAGTTTAAAACAGTGGTGTAAGGGTGGAAATGAATAGTGAATCGCTATGCAATCAAATACCAATAAATAAATACTATGAAGAAAATACCATGAAAGAAAAAACCATGAAGTAAATACCATGAAGGAAAATTCACAGTCAGCTCCACACAGTTTTATTTCTACCACACATGTAGTATGAACATCCATATATAATCAATACAAGACTCAAAGTGTGAGGTAAGCCACAACCAATTTCAAGTCACAGCATTTTTCTCAAAAAATGCTTGTTCTGGTAGATCATATTCCTCAAGCCATGATATCATTGGAGATTCTCAGAAAGTATTCTAGAACATTTGGGCCTTGCCCAAATGAGAACCTATTGGTCAATGAAAATTATGATACCATAGAGAATAAATCACACCCAAATATGTCGGGGGATACCATAGATCATGATTATACACACTAGGGAATATAACATACACAATATAGATCAATTCAAAATATAGGGGATCATGAGCAAACCCCTTGGGGGATACCATGGATCGTGCCTAGACACTCTAGGGGATACCAAATACTATAATGATGTTCCCTATAAATGGAGGAACAACACCCTATACTCAAAGGTTATGTTCATTCCATAAAAAATCCATTAGGGGTGATAAAGGATTTCACTCAAGTACTAGGGATGGATTCCTAACTCTATTTGAGAATCAGCCTCTAGAGGAGATTATATAGTCCAGTGATGTAGAAGTCATACCATACAGAACCCTCAGGGAAAGGACCAAAGTTAACTCTCTCAACCTTTACTAGTCCAACCTAAAAACTAACCACATCATATCAAAATGATGATACTAACATTAGCAGCCCATCACCATAGAGAACACATTAAATGAGCATACCGTTTGAAATTTTTGGCCATTAGAAGTTTTAGAAATGGTTCACTAGGCTGGTTGACCGAATCCCAGTCGGTCTATCAACCATCACAGTTGACCATGGAATATGACCACCCCATGATGTCATGGTAAATAATAGAGGATGACTACCCTAGGTTATCATGTTCGATCATGATAGTTGACTACCCCTAGTTGTCATGGTTGTGTAACAGTAGGAGCTACCGAAACATATGATCAGCTGTTGCAGTCGACTATGACCTGACTCCAGCCTGGTCACCCTAGGTCCCACCCAGATCCAACTCGACCTGCTGGACCTAACTCTATCAGCTGGGTCTGACCCGGACCATTGTTCATATCCCATTTGTTCAGCCAGGCCCACTGCGCCTAGGCTCAGCTCCTCTCCACCTTGGACCACCTGGCCCATCCTTGTCCACTCTACTCTAGCCTAACCTTCTTCCCTGGATTAGCTTGCTCCAGCCAGACCAACTATACTCCATCCCAACTCGCTAGCTGTTCACATCACATCTCCTCCACGTCCCCAGCCCTATTGCATCCTTTAGCAATCATATGAGTTCTCCTACCACAGTACACACCTTTTATCCCTCCCAGCTTCATTATGGTCTTCTATCACATTCTAGCTCCACCAACATTCTTTCTATCCACTTGGACCGACCCCATAGACTCGCACCACTGCTCCCCTAGACCGACCGGAACCACCACTATAAACCACCTCGTACACTACTGTGTTCCACCATCTGTTCCAAAATACATCACACCATCACTATCCAACCTCCATTATGTTGTTCCAAACTCTAATAAACGATTTTGGATCATTTTTCCTAGAATTGAAGGTGCAATGATCAATTGTTAGCATAGGATTTTCAAAGCATGTGGAGTCGATTAAGAATGCATGAAAAATGTAAGAAATCAAGAGATAAAAGCACTAGAACACCCAAGGAAGAAACCTCATTATTTGTTCTTGTTAGCCTAAATCATATCTTTTTAAAACAAATAACAAAGAATAAAATCAAGGAAGCTCCCGAAAATAAACTTGTGAATATAATCCACTCTGAAATTATTGAACTACAGTTTAATGTGTTCATGAATTATTCCATATTAATTATCAAATTTAAGAATGGAGAAAATAACTCAAATGATCATTCCCTGCCTAGATTCTGGATCAATTGTTGATGAAGAAAGGTTAAATTGATGTCAGTGAAAAGACCCTCTAACTCCTTTGGGACGATAATCCACTATCCAAACATCGATACGTCATCGTTAATGGGAAAAGACCTCCAAAAGTTTTCTAAATCCATTCGGTTTTAGCCAAAAACCATGAGGAAATTAAATAACTATTCATTTTAAGGAGAAACAGTCACCATGTTAATAAAATAATTTATCTTTAAAATATTTAATGACGATTACGTCCTTTTCGTATTTTCCATAGAATACCCATGTTGACTGAAGTTTATTTGCATCTAGGGAAAACAATAATTAACAAAATAAATAATGGTATTAGATTTCTAAAATGAGTCACCATTCAGGATTTATTTGTATTTTAAAATAAAATATTTTTATTTAATTATTTTATTTAAAGTTACTCCATTGGTGAATTTTTCTTTAAACAACCCGCACTGACCAAAGTTAAGTTGGGCATAGTTAAAGCAGCTATTTTGATCTCAATAGTTACCTCTTATTTCTAATCCAAGAATCTGTTTAAATTATATTCCACTTTTTAAGGAAATCCATGCATTTGTTCTATTAAAAAATTAACATTTTCAATAAATTGTTACGGTCACACCGAGCCTCGAAATTGCATTCTGTTTTATCTCCTGGTCTTAAATTTTTTCCAAATTACTTATAAAAATAAAACTAATAAAATCATATTTATTTCATTCTCCCCAACTAGGGGATTTACGTCCAAGAAATCCAAAAAAAGTGCTACTCAAACAAATGAGGGTACTGAGCATGAATCTGAGGCTCCGTATCACATGTTCTTTCTTAGATATTATCGTGTTGCCATCAGACATTCACCAAAGTAATAGACCACCCACATGGGATCCTCTCCTATCGATCCTCGATCTATATTGGGTACTCTGCAAAATTCACCCCTTCCTTGATGTCAATCTCACCCCAGTCAATGTCTCGCAGAGTGTCTTGCACATACCTCCTTAGTTTCGACACATGGAAGACATCAAGTACCCTCTATAACTGTGGTGGTAGATCCAAGAATTATGCCACCTCTCCAACTCAACATAGAATAATGAAAGGTCTGATTAACCTCAGAAAAAACATTCAGCCCTGACCAAATCAGTATAATCCATATCAAGGTGAAACCTAGAAGAACACATTTTTTCTTTCCCCTAACTTCAAAGGGCCCCTACCGACTATCAACTTTATACTTCTATCATCTATGTTCATTCTTCATCTGCTCATGGATGATCTGAACGTTCTTAGTAGTAGCTCACACACACTCTGGGCCAATAAGTACCGAATCCCCTATGTCTGTCCAGCAAAGTGGTTCCCTACAAGGTCTCTCATAAAAGGCCTCTAATGGTTCCATACCAATGGTGTAATGATAGATGTTTTGTACCAAAACATAATTTGTAGTAGGTGATCGTCTGAACTATTTCCATATTATAACATGCACACTCAAAAAAGTTCCTCTAGAACATGTATAGTATTTTGAGTCTGGTTGTCCGCCTGTGGGTGTAACACTGTTCACAAGTGTAACTGAGTCCCAAATGCCTCATACAATCCCTTCTATAGCTAGGATGTAAAGAATTCACCATGATAAAAGACAATCATCAATGGGACTCCATGAGTCGACAGATCTTTTTCACATAGAGGAATCCTAAGATCTCTACTGAACTCTCCTCTTGGATATTTAAAAAGTGGTCCGACTTAGTGAGTCAGTGAACGATCACCCATATGGCGTCGTTTCCCCTAGAAGTATGTTATAAACCCATCACAAAGTCTTTAAATATCCCATATAAAATCCATTATAGCACCTTAAGGATTTGGGATAAGCTCCTTGGAACCTAGTGCTCAACCTTCACTTGCTGACAAGTGAGGAATATAGGGATGAACTCTACAACTCACTTCTTTAACCCTGACCATTAAAACTGATGTTTGTTATCCTGGTATATCTTTTCCACACCTGAATGTACCGTCAATGGGGATATATGAAACTCCCTCAGAACCCGCTCCCACAATGTCACTGGTACCATAATACACTTTCTATAAGAAATTACATTCTTCGCAACTTTATATTATATATCCAGAGCATACCATGTGGACAAATGATCATGTGGTGTCTTGCAGTCTGTATCCCCAAGCTATTCCTCCTTAACTCACTATAATAGTAGAGGGGATACAACCATCGAATGGAGGTATTCTTCTAGATCTCCATCTAAAATATATTATTGAAATGATTCCAACTTCCCTAATCCATCCCTTAGAAACTGCATGATTGATTTTCTTCTGAGAGGATATGCCACATCATTCCCCTTACTAGGAGTATTGAAAATCTCAAAGTTATATTCCTAGAGGAACTCTATCCATCACCTCTGTCTCATGTTCAGATCATTTTGAGAGACGATATACATGAGACTATTATTATTAGAGCAAATGACAAACCACTCACCCATTATATACTATTGCAACATCATCAATGTGAAGACTACCGCTGCTAGATCAAGATCATGCGTCATGTAGTTCTTCTCATAAGGCCTCAACAGATGCAAACCATTGGTAATAACTTCTTTCCTCTGAATCAGGACACAACCAAACCCGGTCCATGATGAATCTCATTACACCACATACTCAACAACCTCCTCTAGAAATGTCAAGATGTGAGTTCTCTTCAACCTCATCCACAACTCCATAAAGCAATATTGGCACCTCTCTGTCAACACAAAAGTTTGTCCCTTTCATGTCAAAGATGTCAAGGGTGTTGGAACTCAAGATAATTGTGGTACAAACCTATGATAGTACCCATACAAACCAAGGAAACTCTGCACCTACATAACACACTAGGGTGGCTACTAAGAAAGAACACCCTCTACCTTCGCTGGATCCACTGAAACTCTAGCCTTTGAGATGTTGTGTCCCAGAAAATGGACCTCTCAAATCCAGAACTGATACTTCAGGGGCTTCCTATTAAGAGGATTATTTCAAGGTGTGTCAAGTAACTTTGACTAGTGTCTCATGTGCTCCTCCACGAATGTCAAGTACACTAAGATGTCATCAATGAAGATCACCATGAACCGGTCTAAGTAAGGCAGAAATATCTTGTTCATGAGTCCCATAAACACTATTGGGGTATTATTTAGGAAAAATGGAATTACCAAGTAATCATAGTGACCATAATGACATCTGAAACATGTCTTCGGTATATCCTTATATCGTAATTGCAACTAGTGATATCTTGACCTGTGGTCAATCATTGAGAACCATTGTGCCCCTCTAAACTAATCAAAGAGGTTGTTGATCCTCATCAGTGGAAACTTGTTCCACACAATCACCTAATTCAAGCATAAAAAGTCCACAAAAAACCTATATATCTCATATTCCTTCTTAGAAAACAAAATTGGGGCTACCCAGGGATAAAAAATATGCCCCACGAAGACCTTTCTCTATAAGTCATCCAACTATACCATCAGCTCATGAAGCTCTCCGGAACCAATCTAATATGAAGGTGTAGATATAGCTTCCATCACAGGGTATAGATCAATGCAGAGGTATACCTATCTATAGGGAGGTAAACATGGAACATCCTTGGGAAATATTTCAACATAATCCACCAATAATATTGGAAAATGAGGAATCATATCATCCACTATACCAAGGGTGAGGATATCAAATTGATGAGTAATCGGATGCACCCTCTTATGTGCGAGTCCATGCAATTCTTCATGCATTCATTTTCAATGACAAAAAAAATATTCCCATAAATGTGGACACACCATAATCTACACCTAAAATATTCAATCTAATCATGAAATTTAGATAACAAATCCATTCCAAGAATGAAATCATAAGGCCTCAACGTCATTACCAAGAGATCCCAACCAAAACTCTCACCTCCAAGAGTTAGTTCACACTGTCCATACTAGTGTATGATCATAAAATCTTCTCTCATAAGTGTCTCTAAGTTTAAGGATCAATTTAATAGTTTGAACTAGAATCTCTAAATCCTAAACAAGGTTTGTCGAAAGACAGGAATGAATAGCACCCATGTCTATAAAAATTGAAACTATAGTGAAAAAGAAATAGGTCATGTCTTAAATCATCCATATAGCCCCTATGATATAATTATCCATTGGCTATAGCTGGCCTCATCCCTATCCACCAACTCCCTGAGCCTGGCATGGACCACCTAGGGGTGGTGGTGGTAATAAGTCAAACCTCTAACCACCTCCTACTTCCCTGCCTACTCCTCTGCCATGTCCTCCACCCTATAGACCACCCACCTCATGTATATGCCTCCTCCTCGGTGGTTCTTTCTTCACCCCACAACAAGCTGTACTATAGGTTGTGCAATCTATTTTCAGATGTACCTAACCACCCCATGTGTAACAGCGTCTATCTCTTGGCTAACTCAAGCCACCTTGGTTGCCTTGCATTATTGAACCGCATCATGGGACTGTCCCCTACACCACCTAACCCACTTGGATCCCTATGACTATCATTGGATGAACTATATAGTGGTATAAGCTACCCGATTCCCAATTTTAGCTCCCAATTCCAGTTTCCACTCTTCTAGAAAACTCTCCAATAGTAGGGCTTGCTCAAGTACCCCAAAAGAAGTAGGAATGCAAGGGGATACCACTGAAATTTTGATTTTATGGTGTAATACCTTATCAAAGGTCTGAGCCAGGAAGAAATGGTCTCAAACCATATTAATGGAGTAGTGTGAAAGATTAGTAAGCCTTTTTGAGTACTCCAACATTGTCACACATCCCTATTGTAGATGTAGAAGAATCTATATGTGAACTAATCACAATGTGGCTGGATAGAAATCCTACCTAAATAGACGCTCAAATTCTATCTATTATAGAGATGTACCTCCATGAGACTGTGTCACCAATATCCACCATATCCCCATGGATCCTTGAAAAAGGCCCACAATGAGGGCTGCCATCTGGTTAGCTGGCATCCTCATAGGACGAAAAACGCGGGTCACTGCCTCTATCCAATCCTCTTCCAACTGGGGGTCTGGCTGACCGCGAATCCTAGGAAGTTGTCACATCTTGAACTCATTCAACACACTTAGCCTTCATAAATCCTTTACTAGTAGTGATGGTAGTATCTAATGCTCGACGACTGGTGGTATAGCAGGTAAACCACCCAAATATTCTATCTCCGGTACAAATCCTTGTATCGAGTCTCATCACCTAGTGGATCATCCTCATGATCACATAGTGTAATCATGGCTGGTTGTCTATGTGGATGCATCTTGAAGTAAAAAAAGAGGTACCATGATCAATAGAGTATAATTAGAGACATGACATAATAAAGAAATGGAAAAATCAACCATCCCTATATGATTCATGAACAATTTTTTCCCCTACAACCATTTTTTTCTTGTACTAAGTCAAAATATTGGTGCCCAGAGTCTAAGTGTATGGATATGTCAGCTTCCGCACCAACACTAGATCTCCTTGACTGAAATCTAAACTCAAAGAACATAACACTATTTCCATAAACCAATCACATAGACACCCAGTCCTAAATTAGAAATGACCTCCTTTGATACCGCTCTATCTCGACCCATCCTAGAGGGGCCCATGTTGTGAGTACCTCATGCACACCTTAAATAAGCCATGTGTTGATGACTATCACTGAATATGAATATCCCACAAATGGGAGGAATTTTCCTATGTGCCAGTGTGAATTAACACACATATCCAATCCACAAATGATGAAATGTAAAAACACTAAGTAAAAAATTCATGGAAACCACTAAGATCACACAATAGAGTATGACATGAAGTAAAATATATAGTAAAGAGTTCCAAAATACAAGCCCATCCAAAAAAGTTTATGTAACCAAAAGTCCAACCTGTAAGAAAATAGGTACTAGAACTAGTTTCTGAACCACAAGAACACTTCGTCTGTCTGGCCACGCTAAGAACTATATGGTCTTGGTACACCTATGACTCCATCAAATGGGTCAATTGTCTACACAAGAAATGACATGTGTAACCATATCTCATGTAGGGGTGAGTAAAAAAATACTCAGTAGGACACCCAAAAACCACAAAGGAAATACCACAAATGAAATTCCACAAAGGAAATACCACAAAGGAAATACCATGAAGGAAATTACATGAAGGAAGTACCATGAAGGAAAAACCACCAAGGAAATACCACTAAGGAAATACCATGAAGGAAACTGCGTAGTTAGCTCCATGAAGGTGTATATCGACCAAAAAGGTAGAAATAAAAACCATATATACTCAATCCATGACTCATAGTCTAGAGGTAAGACACGACCAATTTCAAGCCATAAGATTATGCTCGAAGAACACTCATTTCAGGAGAAATCACTCCTTCAGACATGATATCATTGGAGATGGTAAGGAAGGAGTCTTTCTCATTTGGGCCCTACCCAAATGTGAACGTATTGGTCATTGAAAATAATGATACCACAAATAGGGGATCTCTCCCTAATACCATGAAGGATACCATAGATCACACCTATATACACTAGTGGATGCCACATACCCATTTTGTATCAATTCAAAACATATGGGGTCATTTCCAAACACCCTCGGGGATACCATGGATCGCACCCAGAGACTATGGGTGAAACCACATACCCTATTGATATTCTCTCTAGATGGAGGACCAATTACATACTCTTAAAGGTTATTCCAATTCAAAAAAAGAAATACACAAGGGGTGGATAGAGGATCTCACTCTAGTCTCAGCAAGGGATGCCCAACACTATCTCAGACTCAAAATATAGAAGGGATTATAGTCAAGTGATGTGGACAAAATACCATACTAAACCCTCAAGGAATGGACCAAAGGGAATGCTCTCGACCTATATTGGTCCAAGATAAAAACTCACCACATCATCTCAAAAGAACCAACTCAACACCAATGGTCCCAATGCTGTAGACATTACATCAAACAGATGTAAAATTAGAAATTTATTATGTTTTGAAGTTTTAGAAGGGGTCATTGTGCCTGTTCACCAACTCACGGTTAGTCCACCAACATTGATGTATATTGTGCAAGTCAAACATCCCCAGATTATATGGCCTACCATAGAGGTTATTTTCCATGGACTTCTGTGGTCGATGGTGATAATCCACTACTCCCAACTATCACGGCCATGTGACAGCTAGGGCTACTGCAGATCACATTTGATCATCATAGTGAATTATGGCTCAGCTCTAGCCTGGTCACCCTAGGTCCAAATTTGATTTGACCAAGCCCACTAGGCTCGACGTGGATAGTTGGGTTTTACCCATCCTAGTTAGCTATTCCTAGGCCTGCCTAGCCAGCCTAGTCTGCTCCGCTCCAACCCTACCAGCTTCCCTAGTCCGTTTTTCTTTGGCCTGACCTGATATACTCTTGCCCGACCTACTGGTTCTCAATGATGCACCACCTCTGCATCGCGCCACCTCTTTTTCCTCGGCCCTGCCACATCCTGTATCCACCGCTTGTGGCCTCTTACTATGGTCCACACCTTCTATCCCCACTGGCTGTCACACTGTCACCTACCACATTACAACTCTGTCGGCCGCCTCATCATTCTCCTCGCCTTCTGCCTGATATTTCCCCCTCGACCCATGTCACGACTCTCTTAGACCAACCAGAGTTGTAGCCCCCTTCACCACCATGCGCCCCATTCTCTATTTTTTTTGGCCAAAACGTGTCACGCCATCACTATCACACCTCCATTGTGTCTTTCGAAACTCGTATCCATAGTTTTAGATTGTTTCTCTAGGAATAAAGGGCACAATCATTGGTCATTCACATAGGGTTTTCAAAGCATGGTGAGGAGATAAAGAATTCAAGAAGAACAGAAGATTTCATGGGAGAAAATCACAAGAAATATCAAGGAATAAACCTTATCCTTTTTCATGTTGGCTTCCATCCTATCTTATTAGAATAAAAAATGAAGAAGAAAATCATGGAAATCCCAGAAATACTCCCGTAAATATAATACATTTTGAAATGATTGAACTGCAGGGTAATATGTTCATGGACTTGTCAGAATTCTCCATTGAATTTAGAAACATGGATAACAACTCAAAATATCATTCCCTAATTGTATTTGGGATCAATCATTGATGAAGAATGTCTGTGTTTCCTTTTTTGACAAGATCTTCTAACTTTGTTGGAATAAAGATACACGATCTGAACCTCGATCTGTCATCGTTCACTAGAAAATATCTCAAATGGTTAGATGAATCTCCATGGTTTGAGTAGACAACCTTGAGGAAATTCTATATCTATAAATATAAATGATAAATAGTCATTAAATCAATAAAATAATGAATATTTAAATTATTTAACGGAGAATACATCCTTTTCTGTTTATTCTAGAGAATACCCACACCGACTAAAGTTAATTCTCATATAAGGAAAATACCACATTGCGATCTCAATGGTGGCCTCATATTTCCATTCTGGGTCACTATTCATGATTTATTAGGATTTTAAAGTAAAATAAAATAAAATAATTTATTTATTTATGGTTATGACCTTGGTGAGTTTTTCTTCAGATGACCCATGCTGACCAACATTAGGTTACGCCTAGGATAAAGCCACCATTATGAGCTCAATGGTGCTTTCAGATTTTTAATTCTGGTACCTATATAAAAGATATTTTACTTTTCATGGAAATCTATACATGTGGGCTACTAAAAAATTATTGTTTTTCCAAGAATTTCTCTGGACACACTAGGAATCAGATTCACATGTCGTCTCAGCACTTGGTCTTAGAATTTTCCCAAAAAAAATCTTAAAACAAAATTGGGAAAATATGATTCATTAAATGACCATAAATGGTAAATTTGAGGGGTAAAATATATGTTTATGTTATTTCTAATCCAATAATAATTAATCTATAATTATTATATTTAGAATCTTTACTCTGATTTTGTGTAGAATATGTAAAATTATGAATGTGGTGAATTTCACTTCATCACAATATCTTCATCACTCCACTTTTATTCCTCTATGCATACAATAAATGATTACCCTTCTATGAATTTTTTGGTATAAGATAGACTTATGTTGTTATAGAGGGATTGGTTTATGATTTTAGACATGTATAGTGGGATTAAATATCTCTAAATTATCATTCAGATTATCTGTTTCTAGGATCATTCACATGATTGAAGGATGTTAACTACCACTGCAAATAAGAAAATATATGTAGTATATTCACTCACATTTTTAGTTTTCACATGTCTTTAAAAAATATATTTGAAGGTGGAAAACTATAATACGGTATCTATTGACTGGGATTGATATATATTATAAAAAAAGGAAAATTATGATAGAACATGATTGGTTAATAACTCTAGGATAAACCACCACTCAATGAAATATTTTTATTTTTATTTGTCTTTTATATCATTAACTCAAGAAAAACACAACCCATTAACCAATTATTTCATTAAAAATACAAAACTAAAATTTATAAGTAAGTGGTGTAGTGAATTTTTGAGTTTTTAGCAAATAAAATTGAGAGAAAACCAAGGCTCTACACTAAAACTCTATTACTTTTTTTAATTATACGTTTTATTTTAACAGGATTATGAAAATAATTTTTTAGAAATATCTTTTCTCTGTATTTCCTTTTTTATTCCCAAAATTTTTATATGATTTTCATGAGATTGTATTAGGTATTTTGGAAGCTATTTCTCTATAGAATATTTGATATGATGAGGATTTCATAATTTAAATCTAAAGAAGGTTCAGGAAGGGAGGTTGCACACTATTTGTCTCTGTTCTACTCATGTGATGTTGTTCGATGAGTATAACATATGATCTTGGTGAAGTTATATTTAATTTATGGTTAATTAAGGTTTATAAATTAGAGTTTTTTCTAATGGTATTTTATAGTTTACATCATGAGTTTTTTTCACCCCTTTGCATGCGGTTTTAGTAGTGTAGCATTGCATCATGAGTATTTCCCCATTTATACTGATTATGTGATTCTATATTAAATGGTTCTCTAATTTTGGATTTTATTATCATTGATTAGATGAGTTTTCATGGGGATGAGAACTAATAATATAATCTTCGATTAATTAATAGAGATGTAATCGCGGTTAATGGATTTACTATTTGAGTATAGTTATTACAGAGCATATTTTAGATTACAGTATAGATTCATTATATTCTTGGGTTTAGTATTATTACCCTTATCATGTTTTTAGATGATATCACAGTATATATAGGATGGAATTGTGTCTACCTAAATTCTCTAAAGGTTAAAAAAAATTTCTAAAAATTATTTTGGTGGTGCATTAGACAGTCAAGTGTTGGTGTCCCATCTTAAGTCTCGTATGGTGGTGTGTGTTGATTCATGACATGGTTTTATAAAAAAATCTTTAATTTTTTAAATTTGTTTTAAAATTGTAATTCTTTTGAAATGGAGCATGAAAATAAATTATATTTCAAATGGTTGACTTAGAAATTTAATTTTAAAATGGAAAATTTAAAATTTCAAAATATGATTTTCATTGGGCTAAGTCGAGGGCCTTATGTTAGTAAATTTGATATTCAATACCTATTTAAATGTTTATAAAATAAGTATTTGGGTTCATATTATAAAGTAAATTAATTTTAATTATTTTGTTAAATCGTTTGGTTTGATTCACTTATTGAGAGTGATGCCAGATTTTCAATGTGTATTTTCTTGCATTTTCTATCACAAATAATATATATTTAGTATTACTTTTTAGTATATATGATGATCCATGATAATATTTGATAATAATATTCAATTATTTATTTAGGATATGAGTTTCATAGATTAGACATAAATTTCTTATTGGTTCCTCATTAACATATGTTTATAGGAATTTTGGTAACAACCTTTAGGCTTGAGATAGTGTCTTGAACTCTAAGGTTATAAACCGCTATAAATTGAATAATTTAATATAAATGATACTTATATGAGTGGTTAGATATGGGTTTTCATCGGTTTATGGGAAGGCCCTGGGATGGTGTTGGACACAATGTTTTGAATATCTATAAAATGATATCATTTACCCTCAAACTTAGAAGTAGGTATTTATATATTCATGGATATAGTTTATCCTCCCTATTTCCTAGGAAGAGTTTATTTCTAATTTAACTTAATTTTTTTTCTATTAGATAGTTATAGTACTATTTTATTTAATGGATATTGAGGAGTGTTTGAGGATATTCTATAATTGTAGTGATTCATGATATGGAACTAGATTTTAGGATATAAGGAGAGAAACATGCATTCTTACTAAAATCAGGATAATTATCATGTTAGATAAGGATGTTAGGAATGTTACATTAGAGGTAGTGATACTTGTGTGATGTAATTCTTTGGTCGATATTCATCCCTTGAAGAGAATTAATGGCTATAAAACATTATGTTTTGATTTTTTTTCAAGGAAAATGATTATAATTTATTATGAGTTTATGTTCACTATTTGATTTAAAAAGCTAATTTTGTACTCATGCTGGAAGTGTTATCTCTATTGGGGGATAAAAGTGAAAAATAGGTAAGTTGTATCATAATGGGATGGTGATAGATGCTTGATAGTTTTAGATACCATAAAAATATGATGTGATGATCTATCCTTCTCCATGGACCCTATGATAATACAATGACTATGGAATATTCTAGTGGTAATTTTATGATGATACTGATATACAATCTAAGGTATTTGTGTGTGTGCATTTTAAAATATAATTTCGTAGTGGGAGAAAAACCATGTGATTACTTACATTTCATTTTATAGAGATTGATTATATCAATGTGTATTTTGCGAAATTTCTATAGTGGGGATTTAAAGGATGATATGGCACATTCAATTAATTTATATTGTTAGTCCCCATTCAATATTTTTTTTCTTTTTTTATAGTATTGTTCTTGTGACTTTTTTTGATTAATTATGACTTCTTTTCTATATTTTTGGGTATTAATCTTTTATTAAAAATTGAAATTGATGGTTGAGACTTATTTGATTACACACTATTATATTTATTATTATCATCATCATTGTCCATGGTATTTTAGATTTTAGTTATTTATTGGCTATGATATAACTAATTGGTTAGGTGGTATTCTACTAAGTGAGTATTATGGTTGTAAGATTATATATCTTGGTATTAAATTCTTTTTAGATAAGAGTGAATGTATTGTTTACAACATTAAGACACGAGGGTATATGTTCCATCAATTATAGGATGTTGAGTCTTGACTAGAGTTAGGTAATATGAGTATAAAAATATTTCATTATCATTAATGGGTTATGTTTTTAGGTGGGTTTTAATGACACTCTCGAAAAATATTTATATGAATGCACTTTCTCACTAGAGTATAGTGATTAAAAGAAAGTGGGGGAATCCTACTAGGTCATCAGACTCACCCCTAATAAACTACATTGCATGGATTTTGATGTTTGTGGGTATAAATTATGTTTTATTTTAGTTCTTAAAGTACAATATAGGAGCTTTGATGATGGCATGGGGAGTGTTTCATTATATAGGCCGACAAACCAGTAGGATATTATCCCATGAGTTATTACATATGCCTTAATTTTTATTTATTTACTTGTATTGTATATATATCAGAAAAGGGAATATATTTTTCATTTGTTTATGGAAAAAAATTATTTATTTTTTTGAATTTTGTGTTTTATTTATGGATATATATTACATAAACTATGTCAATTTTGTAAACTACACTATAAGAAAGCATTTAACACTCCTTTTTTTGGTTCTATAGGAGTTTTGGGTATATAAATTAAACAATATTTTCATTGCAAATTTTATTATAATGAGGAATGAACCTTGTGGTTTTTACTTGATGGAAAAATGTACCAAGGAATATATTAATCCATTATTACTATTATTTATCATATGGTATACCAAGTGACAATATCAAGGTCATGTAGTGACCCAATTCATGAAATGTTTGGGTAGAATGGGTTAGGGAATTTATACGATAGTATTAGGGAGAATTTTTGGTTTTGAGATGAATTCTGTTATTGGTATAGATTTTATGTGAGAACTCAGGAGGTAGTAAAAACACATTTCTTCTCAGCATAGATTTTCTTAAAACCCATGTTTCAAAAATATGACCCATTTTGGGAGTAAAAACTTTATATATTAGTGACATATTTGGTTTGGGTAGTCTAGGTATGGTTTTTTGGGAAAAAAGGATGTGTTATAAGGCAAAAAAAGGATCTAGTTTTTTATTTTTTTGATTTATTATGATAGAGGAATTATTAAGGCATTTCACAAGTATCCAATAATTGTGTTGATTTATATATTATTTAAAAAAACTAATACTAATTAAAATAATCCAATAAACTAATTTAAATTATCTAAATTTTATTATTATAAGTTATTTAATAAATATTGATATGATAATTTTCTTTATTATCTAAGATTGTTCGACCGCCTAAGGGTAGTGACTTTAGTGTTTCTAAAAAATGGGTAAAAAAACACATTCTACGGAAAAATAATGGTTAAAATGAATTATAAGTTGGTTTTACTTTAAATGGAACACAATGCAAGTAATTTTGAAATGAAATTTTGTTTTTGAGGAAAATATTGTTTTTTGAAAATGAGGTTTCTTATGATTACACAACACATGTAAAATAGTTTTGTGAGTTGTTTTTGGGAAGTTATTTGAGTGTCTAAATACTTTTAGATTTACTATTTTATAGACCACCCTTTTTTACTGAGGGATATTTTGTTAATGTTTTTTATGTTTTGGTGTCCATAAGGATGTTGAGACTAGTTTTAAAAACTATATACTAATGGCAGGTAACTTAGTTTTATTATTTTCAATGATTCATTGAAGAGATAACTGATTGGTTTAGAATCATCTGTTTTAATATATTTTCTATAATTTATATGAGTGTCATGTTTTTATTTAGGTTTAACAAATATTTTATTCATGTATGGATATATTAGATGGGTTTAATAATTATCTATTTCATTAATTAGACCATCTAATTCATGTTTTTCTCAATGATTCCTCTTATGGGGTGAAGAATTAGAATATTTCTTCTTATAATTATTACTTATGGAAGGTAGAAATATAAGTTCTAATTTTTATTATATAGTAATAATTATGTAATGAATGGTGTGTTTACACATTATTCTATATTAATGGTATTAAATATTTTTTGGTTGCTCAGATGATAAAATTTATCCCTAGAGTTTATTTTTGTTCAATACAAAGTAAACTGGTGCTAGTTTTGAGATGAAGAGAATAGAAAATTTTGGTTAATATCAGTGATTTGATGGCCATGTTTTTTAGTGTGTAGTTAACATGGGTTATGAATTTTCACATCAAATGAACAATGAGAATTATAGTATAAAATACTGTATGCATTTGAAGAATTAAAAAATGATATAGGTTGAGAATTAAAAGTTATTTCCTGAGGATTTTCATGGGTAAAGATAGTTATGATGTGTATTTTATAATGAACCTTTTCATTAGGTGTCGGTCGAATTTGATAAAGTTCTTGTCCCATTGGTTACTTATATTACATTAGGTTCTTGGGGAACCATTGAGTACTAGGTGTTCTTATAATAGGTAAATGGTGGTACACATAACTTTTATTTAAATGTATAACTTTTTAGATTTTGTTTCATTAAAATGGAACCCCACTTAAGGGTTCCTTATTATAGAAGCCAATATTAAGGAGAGTCCAATTCCCACCCTCCTTCCCTATCTCTATCATTATTAATTTTAGGTAGTTTTAGTAAGATTCACCTTACTAAATTGAGTTTATCTACTATAATTATATTTCTTTTACACTTCTCTATATTTTCAATTGATTTTAGAGTGACATTATTAAAAATTTGAGAAGATATTTATCTAATGCATAGTGAAATCACTAAGATATGAGACGACCTTCATAGGTGGAAAATATAGGGGGATAAAAAATGGTGATTATAAAATTTTAGTATTTTCTTTTATTTATTTTTATTAAATATGCTTTTTTGGAGAAATTTGGTTTATTTTATAGTTGATTTGGGCTTATAAATTGTATATTTTACCTATGGTAGGATTAGGTGTATATCATGATTCTCTTTTACCCCTTTTCTCATTATTTTAATAATTTATAATTGATATATGATTATTACATTGTTTATATAGATAATTGAGTTTATATTAAACGATTTATTTATAAAGTAATTGGTTATTCTTGATGTGATAGGTTCTTACAGATCCATTACTTCCAAGGAGGACTTGGATTAAGTAATTGATTTGTAATGTAGTAGGAAAATTTACCCTTTGAGTGTAGTGATAGGTTAACATGTGTTGGTAAACATAATAGTTTTAATAAATTTATTGGATTATTATTATTATCTTTATAATGATGATGTAGCACAATATCACAACATAAATGTGATAGGATTGTGTTCGATTAATATTCCCTAAGGGGCCACATTGCATGCTATGTAACATCCCAGGTAAATAAATAATATTACATTCTAATTTTTATCAATATTTGTGAATAAAATGTTAATACTACTTTAAAGGGAATGCTATGCTCGATGGCATACCCAATACGCAACAACGAATTTCTTTGAAATCTTATGTTGCACACTAATAATATAATAATATTATAACAGTTAACGCATAGCCGTTGTAATGGAGGGAATGAACAGAAATAACTACAAAATTGTTACATATGTTTGTTAAATATTTTTACATGTATCCAATAAATGTTAGAGGCTTAAAATCCAAATAAATCCAATTTTAAGAATAAATACTCTAATATTTTTAAAAGATTGTTTTACCGCCTTTTGATGGAAAGCCATTTTTAAATCTATATTTTGACAATTTTATAATCTATATTTGTCAAAATAAACGTATTATTTATAATTGGGACATTGAAATTTACTTTGGATAAATTTCTGGTATTTTTCTGATAATGTTCATTTTTTAATGAATAGTGAAAAATGTAGTATTTTAATTCAAAACCCCTTTTTAGTCTAATTTATTTATATAGTTAGATTATATTTTAAATTGGTTTTAAAGTGAAATTAGAATATATTTTTACCATTTAATCCAATGGTGGTCATTGGAATTAATATCACTTTGAGATTGGACATAAATGAGTGTCAATCTTTTGATATATATTGTTTCTTAAAAACATGCTATTTGTTATGACAATGGGAATTAATTACTAAATTAATTATTGTAACTTATATGTTTTTAATTGTTTCTAATAGACATCATTTTTGAATTCTGAATATCAAATATATCTTAGGGTGATGTTTTGGTATTTTTCTGAAAAACATCAATTTTTGATGAAGAGTGAAACCACTAAGCGGTACTTAAAAAACTGATTTTTCGTTTAAATGAAAATTTACCACCTCTGTGTTTTGAATTTCAAAAATCTGACATACATGATTCTCATTAGGAAGTAAAATGTGGTTCAATGGGATTAAAATAATTTTTTTGGTGAATAGTAACTTTTAAGTTTTTAATCACGATTAGAGGTAATTAGTGTAGTTTAAGGTAAAAATAATGTTTTAATAATATGAAATGACCTTGACACATGTTTAACCCTTATTGGATGTGTCATGTCCGACAAAGACAACCAATGGGTCTATTTTTGGGACCCCATGGATCCACTTGGGTAAGATAATGACATTAATGCCTTTTTTTAAAAGTAAAAGTAAAAATGACACAAACATGTATTATTTTACTAAAACAATTTTTACATGGGGTTATACAAGTCATATTTTTGACTATAAATAGTCATTGGAAATATAAAAATATTTCCTACATAATAGTATTTTTATTATTTTTGGACATTAAATAAATTAAATTATTTATGACATCATGATGATGCAGCAATTACCTCATTATTTAATGATTTAAATAAAATGAAATGATAATGTAAAATCTAAGACCTACACATTTAAAAAACCTATTGGATGAGTATATTTCTAACCCTTATCACCTTATCCTTAAAATACATCAATTTGGGACCTTTAAAATCCAAAACTCATTTGAAAATAAAGTAACATTTTATACCTTTCCAAGAGTGCCCCTCCTCTCCTCTTATAAGAGGCCCCCACCTCTACTACCTTACCCACACCTCTCAAGCCTTTGGCTCGGATAACCCCTTCCCATCTCATCTCTCCAAATCCCTCTACTCATCCTAGAAGCCTTACCTTAGGGTGGAAGCTCTTCAAGAAACCCTTTTGGTTCAAACCAAAGGGAGTTGCCCGATTTTAAGGAGGTTAAAGAACGATCGAGTCAAGTCGGACCCGAGGTAAGGGATCCTACCCCTCTCTTTCTTTTTAAGTACACTATTTTATGTCATTCCTTTTAAGCTAATAAGTTTTATGATTTAGGTGTTATTTTATATTACTCTTACAGTACTTTATTATGTTCATATGATGAGAGACCCTATTTTCTCTCATCAATCCATTTTGGAAGTTTTGAGTGGCACCGTTAGGCTGCCGAATTTTCGTATGGGATCCTACCTCTCTCTTTATTTTTAAGTACTCTTTTTATGTAACATACTTTAAGCTATTCTTTCTTATGTTGGGTGAAGTTCTTTTATATTCCTCTTGATAGAAATTTTATGTTAATTCTGATTAGAGACCCTATTTTACCTCATCAATCCATTTTTGGAAGTTTTATGTGGTGCCATTAGGCTGCCGAATTATCATAAGGGGATTTTTATCTCACTTTTTATTCCCGTGAGATTAATGCTACATTGGACACTATTTACTTTTGTGTGGTGTATGTAATGCCCATTATTTTACTATTTGTATAATATAATCTCATTTATGGGTAGTTACTTTTTCAATGTATGACCCTTCTTTTATGGGGTGTACATTTCGAATGTTGCCCAAATCGGTAAGAGAACCTTTCACCCTCATCTTTTTAAAAGACTTATTTTGTTATGTATTTTAATATACATATTATTATGTTGGGATATGTTCTTCTATATCCTTATATATTTAAATTTTGTGTCCATGTGATGAGATACCATTTTCTCACTCATCAACTAATTTTATGAATTTTAAAGTAACGCCGTTAGGCTGTCGAATTTTACCAAGGGAACTTCTTAACCCAATTTCTATTTCTTTGGGTTCAACATGTAGTTATTGAATATGTCATCCTTTGAATATGTATGAATGAACTTTGATTGTTTTGCACTTAATATCCACTTATATTGGGTGTATTTGTATTTGTCACACATAATTATGAGATTGATTTATCTTTAATTTAAAGATACATTCTTTATAAGGGATTTCATCTCATTTTACATTTCTATTGAGACTTCATTGTTGTTATGAAAAAATTCACTCTTATATGGTGTATATACTATCCCTTGGAATATTATATCATGAATCTATTTATTCTAATGATATTATAATGTTTCGATTAAATGTTATTCCTCAATTATGGTATTCAAGTGTCTCTCATTTTGTTAAAAACCCTTTAACTAAAATATCGTTTGAAATGTTTTAATGATTTATTATTATAAATATTTATCATTAATATCCATGTTTTAAAAATGGTTTTAAGGATTTAAATATATCGATATTAATGGTTTAAAATGTTAAAAACTTCAAAGTGGTATGGGACCCTTTGATTCAAAAATCACTTTATTAAATGTTTTAAATGGTTTTGAAAATGGTTTTTAGAATGGATTTATTATCTTAAAATTTTATATTGTTATTTCAATGTGGGAATGTTATCTTTCATTTATGCTTATGTTATGTGCTATGATTATGTTATGGTTCTGGGGCATTGTTTATGAAGACGGGTGGTTTCGTGATAAACTAAGGGCGAGTGAGCCCGATATAGCTCTCCAATGCATTGGGTAACGTAAAGGGGTTAAAATTTAAGGTTTCTCCAAAGAGATTTAGGGAATATACTGTGATGGGTATTCCAAACGTAACCAAGAGGGTTACTCCCTACGTAAGAATGTTATGAATGCCTCACGTTACCTTTATGTCTTATGATTTCTATGATTTATTCATGATATGATGAGGTATGTTATAGTGATTATGTTTTATGAGTAAAGTATGATTTCATACATGGACTAATGTTTTCATTTCATACTTTTATATCCCTTACTGAGCTTTTTATGCTCATCCCATGTTTTTGAAATGTTTTTCGCAGGTCAAGGGAATGGTACATGATATGATTATAGTGTTAAGGAAGTGTTAAGAAAGAATCCATGTTTTATTTGAAATATGTTTCCGTTGATGGAAAAAATGAATACTATCTTTTATGTAACCACTTTGTTTAAATGTGGAATGTAATGCATGTTTTATGATCTAATTCTCTAAAACTCTAAACCTGAAAAGATCCTCAATGTGTAATCTTGTAATAACTCATGATTAAGTACGGTTTAAGGATGGGGCCTTATAGTTGGTATCAGAGGTAGGTTTAGATAACTTTAGAGGTAAGAGTGTTGTTTTAGCATAAGTGACAAGTTGTGTATGACCACAAAGGTTATTATATTGGATAGAGTCATTGTTATTTTTGAAGGTTGGAATGAGTTTGAGATAACTTGGATAAGTATATCTTAGTGTTTATCTTCCTCTTTAGTACATGATGATTTTGTTGATATACTCACACTGACCCTTTTGGTTTTAGTAAATGGATGGATCTAGCAGGAACCAAAGTGAGAATGGGTTTGAAGGAAATTGTCGTGGTTCTCTGATTAAGAGACTGGATGAAATGGAGGATTCAATGAGAAATCTCGTGGTCATTCTAAACCAACTATCAGGAGTCATGATCAACCACTTGAAACCTGGTGAGTTCTCTAATACCTCTTGTATGAGAGAACTAACTCGATGTGGAAGTTTATGTGATAATTATAAAGGTAACCATTAGGGTTTATATGATCCTTACTTTTGAGGTAATTATGGGTTACTATATGTTATGATGGAAGATGAAAGGCATGAGGTAAAATTGAGGTTAAAATATGTTATGGTTATTTTTGAAGATTTTATCTCTTTTTGGGGGGCTGTTTTAAGAATTATATAGTTTTGGAAAAGGGACAACACGCAGACTATGTGACAACCCGTCGCGTCGGACGAAGCTGCGGGAATCGAACCCACAACTAAAGTGTAACTGGTATTTATCACCTACCACAGGACTACGTGAATTCCCTGGTTTTTTTGACTAATTCTTTATAGTTAGATGATTTTATGAATCAAGAATAAGTTTATTTTGGGTTATCTGTGGAAATGATTATCCTATCATGGAGAATATGTGATTAGGCTAATTACTTTTCAATGTGAGACTTTAAGAGAAACTAGTGTTATTTGGAGATAAATGTTAAGATTTAATTTAGAATACAATGTGATTAAATCCTTCAGAGATTTTGGTTTCAATATTAGTTTAGATTACTTTGAAGAATTTTATGGACAAATTTTTTATCAAATGGTGTTTGTTGAACTTTGGGTTTTGTTTGGAAAATTTTAGAGATTTGGAGTAGTTTTTCTTTTTTTGTAAAAAAATAACCTTTTGGGTATTATCTGATCTCGTACTAAACTTTTTGGTTTGGTTTTGGTTGATTATAGTACTCTTAATGTGAACAAGTCTTCCTAAATACTCGTATTTTGGAGAAAATATGAGTTTGATTAATGAATATAGTAAAAGTTGAAAGTCTACGTGACAAGTAATTTTGTTTCATTATGATTTAGTTAAGCACAAAAATAAATTCCTCAATTAAGAGTAACTTAAACCCAAAATGTTTTCTGTTAACTATTCATACTGGGGAATCGAATACCATTTAACCCATAATAAGCTTGTGATTTTCTTATGGTTGACTTTCTCCTAGACCAGTTTACTATCACTCTCCATCAAGACATTACCCTTTGTTTTTTCATCCATATCCATATTTTCATACTTGGAAACCTAGTATGGGTTAACTCGGGTGACCTTTGTACTTCTCTCCCATTCTTTTTAAGTGGTAGTTTTACTGACTCTTGTTCCGATGTGGGACTTTCAATGGAGTTTCCAAGCCCAATTTTGAAATTGTGAGGACGCAATTCCCAAAAGGGGGGAAGGATGTAACATCCCAGATAAATAAATAATATTACATTCTAATTTTTATCAATATTTGTAAATAAAATGTTAATAATACTTTAAAGGGAATGCTATGCTCGATGGCGTACCCAATACGCAACAACAAGTTTCTTTGAAATCTTACGTTGCACACTAATAATATAAAAATATTATAATAGTTAATGCCTAACCGTTGTAATTGAGGGAATGAATAGAAATAACAACAAAATTATTACATATTTTTGTTAAATTTTTTTACATTTATCCAATAAATGTTAAAGGCTTAAAATCCAAATGAATCCAATTTTAAGAATATATACTATAATATTTTTATGAGATTATTTTACCTCCTTTTGATGGAGAACAATTTATAAATATATATTTTGACAATTTTATAAGCTATATTTGTCAAAATAAACTTATTCTTTATGATTGGGAAATTGAAATTTACTTTGGATAAATTTTTGGTATTTTTATGATAATGTTCATTTTTTAATGAAGAGAGAAAAGTGTTGTATTTTAATTCAAAACCCCTCTTTAATCTAATTTATTTATATAGTTAGATTATCTTTTTAATTGGTTTTAAAGTGAAATTATAATATATTTTTACCATTTAATCCAATGGTGGTCATTGGAATTAATATCACTTTGAGATTGGACATAAACGAGTGTCAATCTTTTGATAGATATTGTTTCTTAAAAACACGCTATTTGTTCTGACAACGGGAATTAATTATTAAATTAATTATTGTAACTTATATGATTTTAATTTTTTAAAACATAAATCATTTTTTAATTTGTAATATCAAATATAGTTTAGGGTGATGTTTTGATATTTTTCTGAAAAACTTCAATTTTTGTTGAATAGTGAAACCACTAAGTGGTACTTAAAAAACTGATTTTTCGTCTAAATTAAATTTTACCACCTCTGTGTTTTGAAATTTAAAAATATGACATAAATGGTTGTCATTAGGAAGTAAAATTTGGTTCAATGGGATTAAAATAATTTTTTTGGTGAATAGTAACTTTTAAGTTTTTAATTGCGATTAGAGTTAATTAGTGTAGTTTAAGGTAAAAATAATGTTTAAATAATATGAAATGACCTTGACAAATGTCCTAACCTTATTATATGTGTCATGGACGACCAAGAAAACCCATGGGTCTATTTTTGGGACCCCATGGAGCCACTTGGGTAAGATAATGACATTAATTCCTTTTTTTAAAAGTAAAAGTAAAAATGACACAAACATGTATTATTTTACTAATTTTTTTTACATGGGGTTATACAAGTCATAGTTTTGACTATAAATAGTCATTAGAAAGCTAAAAAGATTTCCTACATCATAGTATTTTTTTATAATTTTTGGACATTAAATAAATTAAATTATTGATGACCAAATGATGATGCAACAATTACCTCATTATTTAACGATTTAAATAAAATGAAAATATAATGTAGAATCTAAGACCTACACATGAAAAAAAAAACCTATTTGATGAGTATATTTAGAACCCTTATCACCTTATCATCAGAATACATCAATTTGGGACCTTTAAAATCCTAAACTCATTTGAAAATAAAGTAGAATTTTATACAATTCCAAGAGTGCCCCTCCTCTCCTCTTATAAAATGCCCCCACCTCTACCTCCTTACCCACACCTATCAAGCCTTTGGCTCGGCCAAACCCTTCCAATATCATCTCTCCACATCCCTATACGCATCCTAGATGACCTACCTTAGGAAGGAAGCTCTTCAAAAACCCTTTTGGTTCAAACCAAAGGGAGTTACCCGATTTTAAGGAGGTTAAAGAATGATCGAGTCAAGTCAGACCCGAGGTAAGGGATCCTATCCCTCTCTTTCTTTTTAAGTACACTCTTTTATGTCATTAATTTTAAGCTCATATTTCTTATGATTGGGTTGTTCTTTTATATTACTCTTACTGTACTTTTTTATGTTCATATGATGAGATACCCTATTTTCTCTCATCAATCCATTTTGGAAGTTTTGAGTGGCGCCATTAGGCTGCCGAATTTTCGTAAGGGACCCTACATCTCTCTTTATTTTTAGGTACTCTTTTTATGTAACTTACATTAAAATCTTCATTATTATGTTGTGGGAAGTTATTTTATATTCCTATTTCTGTAAATTTTATGTTAATATGATAAGAGGCCCTATTTTATCTCATCAATCCATTTTTGGAAGTTTTATGTGGCGCCGTTAGGCTGCCGAATTTTCATAAGGGGATTTTTATCTCACTTTTTATTCCTTTGAGATTCATGCTACATTGAAAACTATTTTCTTTTTTGTGGTGTATGTAATGCCCATTATTTTACTATTTTTATAATATACTCTCATTTATGGGTAGTTACATCTTTATTGTATGACCCTTCTTTCATGGGGTGTATGTTTTGAAAGTTGCCCAAATGGATAAGGGAACCTTTCACCCTCCTCTTTTTAAAAGACTTCTTTTGTTATGTCTTTTAATTTATATCTTTTTATGTTGGGATATGTTCTTATATATCCTTATAGATGTAAATTTTATGTCCAAGTGATGAGATACCATTTTCTCTCTCATTAAATAATTTTATAAATTTTAAAGTGACGTCGTTATGATGTCGAATTTTACCAAGGGAAATTCTTAACCCAATTATGATTTCTTTGGGTTCAACATGTAGTTATTGAATATTTCATCCTTTAAATATGTGTGAATGACCATTGATTGTTTTACACTTAATATCCACTTATATTGGGTGTATTTATATTTGTCACACATAATTATGAGATTGATTAATCTTTAATTAAGGATACATTCTTTATAAGGGATTTCATCTCATTTTACATTTCTATTGAGACTTCATTGTTGTTATGCACCAATTCACGCTTATATGGTGTATATACTATCCCTTGGAATATTATATCATGAATCCATTTATCCTCATGATATTATAAAGTTTTGATTAAATGTTATTCCTCAATTATGGTATTCAAGTGTCTCTCATTTTGTTAAAAACCCTTTAACTAAAATATCGTTTTAAATGTTTTAATGATTTATTCGTATAAATATTTCTCATTAATATTCATGTTTTAAAAATGGTTTTATGTATTTAATTATATGGATATTAATGGTTTAAAATGTTAAAAACTTCAAAGTGGTATGGGACACTTTGATTCAAAAAACACTTTATTAAATGTTTTAAATGGTTTTGAAAAAGGGTTTTAGAATGGATCCATTATCTTAAACTGTTATATCGTTATTGCAATGTGGGAATGTTATTTTTACTTTATTCTTAAGTTATGTTCTATAATTATGTTATGGTTCTTCGGCATTTTTTATGATGACGGGTGGTTCCATGATAAACTAAGGGCGGGTGAGCCTGATATAGCTCTCCAATGCGTTGGGTAACGCAAAGGGGTTAAACGTTAAGGTTTCTCTGAATTGATTTAGGGAATATACTGTGATGGGTATTCCATACATAACCAATAGGGTTGCTCCCTACGTAAGAATGTTATGAATGCCTCAAGTTACCTTTATGTCTTACGATTTCTATGATTTATTCATGATTTGATGAGGTATGTTAAAGTGATTATATTTTATGAGTAAAGTATGATTTCATACATGGACTAAAATTTTCATTTCATACTTTTATATCTCTTACTGAGCATTTTATACTCATCCCAAGTTTTTGAAATGTTTTTCACAGGTCAAGGGAATGATACATGATATGATGATAGTGTTAAGGAAGTTTCAAGAAAGAATCCATGTTTTATTTTAAATATGTTTCCATTGATGGGAAAAATGAATACTATCTTTTATGTAACCAATTTGTTTAAATTTGGAATGTAATGCAAGTTTTATGATCTAATTCTCTAAAACTCTAAACCTGAAAAGATCCTCAATGTTTAATCTTGTAATAACTCAAGATTAAGTAAGGTTTAAGGATTGGGCCATATATGCTAAATGGTTTGTTTGGTGGTTCCTTTATCGAATGAGTGCCAATGGCATATGTCATAGATATGAAATTGGTGTATGAGGACTATTGAATGCATTTTATAAAAAGAAACTGTTTTTACCTTTTTAAATGACTTTTAATAAATTTAAAAGAAAAAATATTTTATTTTTTTTATTTTGAAATTGGTTTTAAAAATAGAAGTTAAGGAATTTCTAAAGAGAATTTTTACTCTAATTGTAATGGAGACTTATGTTAGTAAACCCATCATAAGATTAATTTTTAAATTGTATTAAAATATTAATTTTAAATTATATAATATAGTAAAGTAAATTTATCATATTTTGGTAGTTTATTTGGTTCAATTGGCTATTTCAGGGAGATGAACTATTTTCAATTCATGTATGATTATGTGTTCTCTTATTAATGATGGGTTCACTTTATGAATTCTCTTATTGAATAAAGATTCATGAAATTATATAATGAAAATATGTAAACCTTCTATTTGGATATGGGTTAGCTATACAACGGTAAAATTTCTATTAGGCCTCTAGTTAGCATATGTCTAAAAGAATTTGGGAAAAAAATTTAGGCTTGAGAAAGAGTCCTGGACTCATAGGATCCCAAACACTTATATTTGTGTCACAAAACTTTTTAGATACTTAAAAGACCAATAATTAAAGGGTTTTGATTAGGTTATAGGGAAAATCTTTGGTTAGTGTGTGTAATCTTATCCTAACATAGTGATGAATAATATTTTTCATCTATAGCCTTTATATAAAAGAACTAATAAATTATTTTATATAATTAAACCTCCCTAGTTCTATATGAGATTGAACCTTATGTTA
The DNA here is from genome assembly GCA_963277665.1 of Viscum album. Taxonomy (NCBI): domain Eukaryota; kingdom Viridiplantae; phylum Streptophyta; class Magnoliopsida; order Santalales; family Viscaceae; genus Viscum; species Viscum album. The sequence goes on along the minus strand of OY728150.1, from coordinate 1,926,855,473 downwards.
TCATTAGTGTTTTGGGTGGGAACTTAATATATTATCATTTTACTTAATATTTATGGTTTTTTGTAGAAAGATAATCGAGTTCCTGATGATCGATGTTACTTATTAAGATTTTGGTATTAGAGGAAAGAGGGTTCCTTCTTTAGTGTAGTCAGGAATGATAATGTTTGATATAGAGTTACTAGGAACATATATCATAGTAGTGAAACTTAAGGGAATTACCTCTATTACTGAGATACAACCCCTATGGAATGGTGACATCTAGGATGACCTTAGGGTTTGATTTGAGCTCTAAAAGAATGATTTTTATTTCTTTCATGTTTATGTGTATTGTTTGATTCATCCTATTTATATTATACTCTTTATATTACTTCTTTCTATATGGGTGGATATAACATAGTTTTATAAATGGGTAGGATCTATGAGAGATAGTGGTCGGTGCTTCAGAGATTTTCTAACTTCAATATATGATGATATGGAATACACTTCTCTAGGGATCCACGTATAATGAGACCAATGGAATGACATAATGGTGATGATTTGAGAGTGATGTTTACAAAAAACCCAAGGTATTGGTTTTTAGTCATTGTGTAATATGATCATGTAGTGGGATATTTACCCTACAATGATATAGGTTCTCTATGTATAGTATGGAATATTTCTCAATTGAAGAACCCTGAAATGAGATAGGGTTGGGTGTGAGAGATGATATCTCCATTATATTATGTGGTGGGGGCCTATTCTTTAGTTTTCGATTTTTTATCATTTTATTATTATAATTTTTTTATTTGAAACCTTTTTCTCACATTCACTTTGATTTTTGATATTCTTTATTTCTTAATAGTTGACATCATTGGTTATTACCACTTTGATCACCTAATATTATTTTTATTTTTAGCACCATTATTTCCCATGTCAGTTATTGATAGGACACAATTTTACCAATGTGTTAGGTAAGATAGTATTTAAGAGGTCATATGGTTTTTTGATGATTACTATAGTAGTTATCATCCATTGAGATAGGAGTGAATGTGTGGTATACCTATTTGGGAAATGAGGGATACGATTCTTTAGTAATTGGGATATGGAACCAAAATTAGGTTGGGTAATACCATATGCGTATTTTGGGTGATTATTTCAACTTCATCATGATAGAATTTAGTTATGATAGTATTTAATGATCTTTCATGTGTTATGTTTTTTACCAGGTTGAGTGAAACTGACTAAATACATTCACATGCTTCCCCAAGGTCACTACCCCTCAATGAGTTTAAGTTGGTGGGGGAATCCTATTATTTCATTGAAATCACCTCTTACCTATTTATGTGGAATGGTTTCCAATGTATGTGGGTAGTAATTATGTTTCATTATCACTTCTCAGGTATCAGCTCATATATAGGATGATAAAATGGAATGAGTAGTGTTATGGATATCAATGAATTAGAAGAATACTATCTCAAGAGTTTGTTTGCATGTCATTATTTTATTTATTTACTTATACTATATATTTATCAACAAGTGGGATGACTAGTTTATTTATTTATTGATGTTTTTATGTGTTTTTTTAACAATATTAAAATATGAACATATATATATATCATGTACACTATATTACTTTTATATACTCCATCATGGAAAACCACTTTTTTCAACATGATTTGTTTCAATAGGTTTTATGTATGTCCAATGTAAGAGAAGGTCATTATTTTTTTTTGGAATATTTTTTATAGAACTATATGGTTTTTTATTGAGGTAATAATATCCCAATGAATTTTTTCCACTCCACTAATCGGTAACCTTTGATTAATGGTAAGGCATTCTGAAAGATACACAAAGACCTATATTGAGCACCAACTGGGTATATTAGCCCATGGATGTTATAGTCTACAATATTTTCGTGATAATTTTACATACTGAAATAATATCCACAAATAATATCTACAAACAATACTTATAAATAGAACTTGAAAATATCATCTGTAAATAGTACTAGATAATAACACGCATAAAAAATTTAGAAACAATACCACTAAAAACTATTTATAATTATATGGATAAATACTACCAATATATAATACATTATACAATAACTATTATAATAATCCAAAAAATATTTTTGACATGATTCGAACCTTATACCAATTGGATAAAAATATCATTCTCAAACCAATAATGTTAGATGAGATAAATTTTTCTAGAAGTAATACTGAATAAAAACATAGTATTATTAGAGTATTAATGGTTTAGTTCCTAAAACATCACCCATAAAATACATATTTAAAAGATAACCATGACCAATGTTAATACACAATAACCAAAAAATACACACAATAATAGTAATCAGGAAAAATACTTACTAAAAGTACTAACAGAAAATGTCTATAAATATAACTCATAAACAATGTTTGGAAATAGTTTTTTATCATAAAAATTCTCTCTAATTGCTCCTCACATACTGGAAACACCTTCCTTTATCTCTTACAGTTTTCTCACTTCCTTCCTTTGGTTCATAGAATATCCTCACTCTACTTTTCATGCCTTAGGAGACTGTCCCATATCTTAATTATTTGGTATCCCATTCTCTATGTCCCTTTCAGTTATGGTGGTGGGACGTCCATCTTTTAGAGGTGCTTTGTAATCCACAATTTCTTTTTGGTGACTATATTCTTAATAAATCTCTTATAGTGGAGGTCTAGTGGGTTATTTGTCTTATAAAGATGCCTTATTGACATCTATTATTTGTATGTGTTATCATAATTTAAGAATATTGTATTGAGTGTGATTTATAATCTTGTGTGGTTGTGTTTTTAGTCTCTCTTTAGAACACTATTTTCATAACATTGTTATATTGTATTTGATGGCCACCATAGATTTTCCCATATTTCACAACCACATTATTTTTTCTGGGATTTACTGTATGTTAATATGGAAGAAATGAGATAGGTCGTATTTAATATATTCCTCTCATGGAGGTAGTGTTTTTCATATGTTGGGTAAAATTTAATAATATGTGACTCTTTATGGAAGTTTGATAGGGAAATATGCGGAGGTAGTAACTAATTTGGTATTCACTGTATCAGATGACTTCAAGAAACTTCTTCTTTGGTTTTGGGATTTTGGTCCTAGTAATTTTTATTCAATGATATATAATGTTTTTTTGATGTGGGGTTGATTAACAATGATGAAAACTTGTATAGGGATTAAACACATGGTTCCTCATAAATGATACTTCTTTTATATGGTCTTCATCATCGCATGAAAAAAAAGATTATTCATAATTTTATGTTCACTCTAACTATTATAGTATAATGAATTTTACTCCAACAATCTATATAAAACCATTTCAAATTTCATCAGAAAACCCATCTTTATATGAACTTATGTTATAATAATATAATTTTCCTCTATGTTAACAATTGAGAAAACAAACATATTCGATATCCTCCAAATGTAAACTCAGAACCTCTATTAATAATAATTATACATAAATCACCTCCCAATTCATCATACACACTCTTCTATAGAGACTTTCCTTTACCAAAATAGAGAGACACTTCCTTTTATTTATTCAAATACCTCAGTATCCACTTCATGACTTCCCAATGCTGTTTTCCTGGGTGATCCATACACCATCTCATGAATCCCTATATATAGGAAAATATATATTTTGGAAACAATGTCATACATTAATATTTTGACTATTAGGGGATAAATAACCTTCACCATATAATAAACCACTTCCCCTATCTTCGGTTAATTTTCTGTGGAAAACATAAAAATGGATTTATTAGGGAATAAAAATTGAATTTCCATTTAACATATAAAAACTACTCAAAACCTTTACATTGGATACATTATATAAAAATATCAAGGTTCTATATATATGATATATCTTTATCTAAATACCAATTATCTTTTTATCTTTTCTAAGATATTTTATCTTGAACTCTTGGACCGACTGACATTTTATATTATCAAACCATTGATTTAATTGTCCTTAAAAAATAATATCATCAATTGATAGAGGAAAATATAACATATTCCTTACCAAATGACTTTATGTAGAATAAGTTTTTCAAGGAAAATAGTTTTTATAAAATATTACTCATAAATTTATCAAAAAGGTTTTATATACTACATGGGTACCTTCTTTAGCAAAACATTTTCTTTAGATTTTTTTAAAATTACATTATTTCATAACTATATAAATCCATTAATATAATAAATATAGATGTCCAAAAAAATCCATATAGAAAAATATTATTTATATAAAGATATTCATAATTTAAACACTCTGATGAAACATTGTTAAGAACCACCCAAATGGTCATACATTTCATAATAAGGGAAAAATATTGATCTTATTCTAACTATATTTTAGTTAAAATTATTTCAGTAATATCATTTCATTATATATCATTTTTACATCATCATCATCCTTGAATTTACATATGTATTTATTCTTTAATTCTTTATTTCCTTATGGTAGTGATGTCATCTACCCAGTCTTATTATCATAACATAGGGTGATTGCATATTTTATTTCCAAATCCCACTTATTGAAATACTTTATATATATTAGATGTTTAAAATATTCCAAATCTCCACTATCAGTCAATATAATATTTTATAAATATCAGGAACACCCATGAATAGATCTTCTCACATTGGTTGTCGCTTTAACACTACATGAGTAGTATGATGCATTGGTTTTATTTCTAAGCTTATAGGTGTTAATTAAAAATTAACATGATAATGGTGCCCTAAATTTTCACTCCCACTATTATATTAATTTATATATCAGTATGTTTACATGATTTCTTCATTAAATATCACAGTTTATCATCTTATTATATTTTTTTCAACATTCCAAAAGAGATAAAAAAATTCAACAGACTAATCCAATGAATAATAATGTTTCTGACATAACACAATGATTTACCATTATATAAATTTCTATATGTAAATATCCTAAATAACCAAATACATATATCTGATAGAGTAAAACCTCATTTTTTGACTAGATGTCATCAAGAAGATACACTCCCACTCAAAAACAAAAACAACTATTATTTCTATAATATTATTCCATATTTAATTCTTTTACCTAGAAAGCCTTGGTAAAAATTGTGTATGGCCTCATACTCCTTGAATATTAATTTAAATTCTTATTAATTTTCTTATAAAAAACATTTTGGTTTTTGAGTACATGGTGGTATGTTTTAAATTTCCATTATTAGCATAAAATTACATGAAATAATTTTTATAATACTATCTTATATTGTTAGATCTAAAGTAATTCTTCATTGAAAATGAATCATTATCCACTAGAGTATTCCACTTTTTGAAACAAAATCAAAAAAAAATAAAACATTTATTTTCAAAAATGTAACACATACCTTCCATATTGAGTTATCAGTAAATTTCACATAATATAGTTACAATCTGAGGGAATGAATCAGTATGGATACACATTGGTTAGTGTAAACTAGAATAAAATTTCAAACCATTATAATTATAATTACATTAAAATTTGTTATTTTTATTTTGAAATATAAAATCTTTACTAGGAAAACTTCCACCGATTTCAATTTCAGTAGAACCTGGTTTGTTGTTAAGACCATTATGCCATTCTCACTCATATAGCCAAACATTCAAGTTCAAAGTTATAAGTCCCTAAATAATTTTCTATTGAAATAATTTTTATGGGACTTTACATTATATTGAATAATGTTGCATTCTTTACCCCATGAGCTACAACCATACCATCCTTGGTAATTTTCCATGTACCACTAGTGATTTTCATAATAAGGCCTACTTATTAAAGTTATCTAATAATTAATATACATAATCAACCTAAGGATATATTATAAATTATTTATAATAAATAACTACCATAATTATCCTTGACTTTTACACCACTATTTTCAATAATCTAATATTGTTTATCAAAAGTAAGATATACCATTACAACATTACTTGAAAAATAATTATTTAGGAAATATTTCTTTTATATAGAAAGAAATGATTCTTATATGTCCGAAATGCATGAATCTATGAGACTATATGCAATTAACTACAAAGCATTATCACTTCCTTCAATTGATATGTTTGTTTAATTTTTATTATCTTCCTTTCATTTATCCTTTAATTCTTATTTAACATATCCCTACTTACCACCATGATAAAAGGTAAGACTAGAACTCTTTTTCTTAACTCGAATATTTTTTATTGATTTATTTCTTTGTCTTTGATTTTACTATCGGATAGATCTACCCCTTCCTTTATCTTATAGAGAAAAACTATAGAATCTTCCCAAATATCATCTTTTAATATACTCATTGGGGAATAGATATCTCATATACTTATACAATAATTTGGTATTTTATAAATTGAGTATGAAAACTATTAATGTATCTTCCCAATTATTAGGTAAGGAATAAAACAATTCCTATAAAACCTCATCTTTATTACCTAAATGAAACCTTTGCATGGGGCACCCTATAAATTCAAGAAACCTTTAATATATTCTAGAGGCATCAAACTAGTATAGATAACCTAAAACAATAATGTAGAAACTATAAAATCTTAAATTAATCATATGGGTCATCAATTTATCTATCAAAAATTTGGTATAACCCATCCATATAATGGAAATATCCTAAACGAGTTGGAAATAAACTTCGATCCAAGTGGGCCCCCACAAACTAGAATATAAAGCTATAAAATTTACTATATAATGCATCAAACCTAACTAGGTAGCTAAAATAAAATATTTATAGAAGTAATCGGATATGGAATACAATGTATAAAAATAAAATCATTCTTTTCTATGATATATGTGTTGTAAAATAATTATATACTAAATAAATTATGGGATAAACCCCAAATAATATGATTAAATCCTTCTGAATCCTCAACATTAACTACTACAATCTTCCAGATCCATGCATCTAGATCTAATAAAATAATTATAGATCTACCCATTCACATTGAAACCCATGTTATGTATACTAGTAATGGGTGATTCAAAATAACTATTAGGATTACATCTCTCTCAAAAACAAATTGATTGATTTTTTGATAGAATTTATAAACATGAAAGTATTGGGAGAGTGTGAAGGTAAATTATCAATGCCACTCACTCAACCAATAAAATAACAAAATATGTGAAAGAAATTCATAAATTTTCCAATGTGGTTATAATATGTACACACGCCAAGTATTTACATTGAATCTAATAAACATAGAAAAAGATTTAATTACCTATGATTGATAACATGTATACCACAATGAAAAAATGTGGTCTTCCATATAACTTTAGACTCATCAAAAAAATATATAGGGTGGTCCCACTATATCCAAAAAACTCTATCAATAGAACCCTTCATTTACCATTACTCATAACAATCCAGATGCTCATTCCCTAATCAATCTCATCTCACCATTCCCTACAAGATTATTCAATCATATTTCCCATATAGCACCACTAGTTTGATCCCATGTATTGAATTTTATTATTGGATATGTATCCCACAGATTGATGATAAAACTCTCCCACTATACCTTGATTGCTCATATCATAAATGAAAAATCATAAAAAAAAATAGTGTGCCAATATCATAGTCTTACCTCAGGTGGGTATTCATAAATATTTTTGTTATATATATTCAATTCTTCCCATGATTACTTCATGAGGGTCATCCATTATCCCACCTGGAGCCTTATTATCCATCACTCCATTTTAGAATGTCAATGGGGAAGTGAAAAATCTAAAGTGATCCATATCGTGATTGGGGAAAAATTACATGAACTCATAAACAAGAACCAAATTGATCCCCAATTTAATCATAAATCCCCGAGGTAATCTCTTAGATTACCTGCAAGTGGTATCAACAGCCCACCAAGAGGTCAGTCACACTAAAACATACTAGTTCACATGTTACATATCCAGTCACAATATCTCAAAAAAAGGAATATTCCATGTTAATTAGAAGGAAAACTCCTTATCATCCTCTTAAAAATAAATCGAGGCAAAATAAAAATTCTCCCCCATCTCTAGATACATTTCATATATTTTCATTCCATAAGAAAAAAAATATAATGAACACAAATTATTCCATTAATCAAGAACACTGGTATTATATATCATATCGACACTTGAGGCCGATATTGAGACTCTTCCATAAGAAACTATAGAGTAAATATATATTATTATGAAATTCATGGAATGATGAAGGCCAATCAGGAACATATTTTATATTTGTTAGTCAATATTTTCATCCCTCACCCACACCGAAGGTATCCCAATATTCAAATAGAATTAATCTAAATATAAACTTGGAAATCATCTCAATATAGTCTATCCAACCCATCACCCAAGGTAAGTATTCTCTTATAGATCATATAAATTCATGCATTGTAATGAAATAGTAAATAAAATACGAAGAAATCAAAATAAATAAGTGAAATCATAATCATAAAATCTTTATAAAGTAGGGAATCACCCAAACATTATTAAACATATAAAAATTTTACTAAAAATGAACAATCCTATATTTCCTTTAGAAAAAGTCAAAAACCACCTAATAAGTCATTTTATAAAGTCAACAAATGTTAAATGTACTCACAATATAGCATAGAACAAAAATACATGAAACTAATCTAGAAGAAACATTCATTTAATTTAAAGATCTATCTTAAAAACATATTTTTTTATTATTTATTTTTCAATGAAATTTATTTTAATCCAAAAATACCTTTTAAATAATCTTCAATAAGGGACACTATTTACCTTTCAAATTCTAACTCATGATACAAAAAAATCCATGAAGAGGTGTATCAATACTCATTAAACCAGGGATCCACTAGTGAATTTTTTAACAATCTATATAGTCATTATTGACATTTAGTCCAATGTGAGCCCATCCTAATTAATGGGCTATGATTTATAGGATCATTTAGGATCTATGTGATCCCTAAGGTGGTGGGGGTGAAATTTATTTGTTTTTTCAAGTTTACCTTTATTAAAAACAACCTTATCATTCCATTACTGAGAATTTAATTTATCTAAAAATAAAAATAAAAAACTAAAACACCCATAGGAACACAATTAATAACATTTTTTAGAAAATAAATTATATTATCTAGTCCTTGGAATGGTTTAGAAATAACCTAGTACCAAAATTTTAATTAAAAACAATGCTTAGTGGTTTATTACATGTTAGGAATATCCAACACTTTTATAGGACTATAGTCCTCATATAGTGAATATTATCCTTTCATAGATAATATGATGTTGCAATATTTTAAATAATATATGTAACCTTGAACAATAGTATTCAATGTGTTTTCTTTTTTTTATTGAAATTTCTTCACAATGTTTTTCATACAAGAAATTATTCTTCCCTTTCACTTTCTTTCACAATATCAAGAAAGAACTTATATATTAACTTATTTATATGTACATTTCCATATGAAAACTTTATATTATATCATTGATTATATACCATTGATCCAATATCATGTTCGTATGATTACTTATTCACCCTATTTTTTGATATGAATTCCTTGGTATCCTTTACCTGATACCACATTTTTCGATTAAACTATGTATGATTCATTGTAAAAAATATATATTAATCACTCTTATCAACACCCCACTTCTTTAATAACTCGAATGGAATTAAAAAATTAATAGAAAACTTTATCATCTCCCATTATCACCTTTAAATAGGCTTTGTTTATATGAAAACTTTGGGAGAAGTGCAAACCTCACATTTGAGTTTCTCACTCAAAATTTGAATGTCCTGTCCAAATAATTCAACATTTAACTTCCTTCAGTACTCTGAATATATTATATTCAAAAATATTTATGGTAAATATTAGTAGATCTTAGCATCAATAATATTTTAAAACTTCTTGAAACCTTGGATTGAATCATTATTTTTCCTTAATTATTATTGAATCATTAAACATCAACCTCATCATCATAATAATGAATGACTTTAGAAAACTCATTGTAATATTCCTAAAATTTTAATCCATAACTTCTGTAAAGGAACTCCGTTTTCTGGTGGTGTTCTATCCATTATTACATCATAATTTTATTCTTTATATGAATTTACAACATCTGGTGGACTCAAAGAAATTATTATGTGTGATGAAATTATACAAGTTTGATGCGATTTTCATCGTATGATTACTCCATCTAGTAATTATTTATAGTATTTCATTCTCTAAAAATATTATTCTTGGTTTAAAGACCCTCATCCCTTTTTCGGGTGCATCTTTCTGTAATCCTATTTTATGGTCACTCAAAACCATTATTTTATATTCTGAAATCCTCTTTCTAATGAATTCATAAAACTCTATTTTATTAACATGAATTTATTTTTGTACGGGATTAAAATACTCTATTTTATAACTTCATAAAACTATGTTTGAGGAATTTTTTTCCAAAAAATCCACAAAACATCTCATTGTATTGTAACAATAGTTACACTATATTCATCAAACTTTTTCCCTTTGGTCATATTTAGCTAGAATCATGAATACCTTTATATAGAAATGATTCATGAAAGAATGAAAAAAAATCTCCTTATTTAGATTTTCGGGGAAATTTAATCTAATATAATATGAATATAATTGGTCAAACATTTGGTTCTACCCTCCTTCCAATTATTTCAATCCATTCATCTTCATCTACACTATTGTATCCATTAGATCCGTCTTTCATTATATGGTATACAGTTTTTTTGAAAACTATATAAGTAATTACCAAAATTATAAAGTGATATTTGAATTGAAAAATATATTTTACAAATAAAAACATACTTTTGTTCAAACATACTTCAACACAACTTGGCCTCAATAATCCCCCCTTAATATTTTTTTGTCATACAATGAATATCAATTAATAATGCTCTAAAACTAGTGTAATGGATAACAATACAAAAATTTATATACTACATGAGTGAACACAGTTCAAGAAATAAGAATAATAAAGTAAAAATACCATGTTATCCATAATGTTGTGGTTAAAAAATATTTCAAACTTATTCTTTAACTCACGACATCATCATCACAAATTAAAAAAAACCTAAACCTATAATAAATATTTTAATGTATTCACTTCAAAAAATTGTTAATAAATATCATACATACTAATATCACAACTTAAATTTTTTTAAAACTCTGCTATAAAATATTCTCTCCCAAAATAATTAAATTACATATTAATAGATAGATTTTTGTTACAAATTTTCTCCCCCATGTAATACACTATACAAATACAAGAATATAGAGGGGAAAAATATATATACCCTATCCCTGAATATAATGAGGTTGGGAAACTATTATCAATGCCCACCTGTGAAAGGTTTCATTTAGTAATGGTTTAGTGAACATATCAGCTACATTTTCCATTGTAGGAAAAATCTCCAAATTTAGACAATTTATTTCCACACTCACTTTTATGAAGTGTTATTTAATATTAATGTTCATAGATTTATAATTTTGTACTTTATTCTTAATAAGATTTATATCACTTTGATTATCATAACCCAAGTGATTTTGAAGCTTCACATCAACCAATAAATCATCGAAAAAATATCTTTATCTATACTAATAGTGTTGTAGCTTGAGTGGTAACTACATACTCAGCTTATAAATTGTTCATAGTCACTAAATTTCAATTCATTGTATTCAAACTCACATATATTTAACCCAAAATGAAAATTCCACAAGATGCAAAGTTTTTTCATCGACACAGTCTTCCCAATATATAGTTTTGTATTGAAATAGATCAATATATCCCATACTATCATATTTTAACATGAACTCAATTATTTTTTTAATATATATGATAAATATTTTTTCAAACACCATATAGGATTCATTCCATGAAATTAATTCATTTCCCCTAGAATATATATTTTAAATAGCATCATCATATCCTAAATATAATTTTTAAAAATTTATTCATCATTACCTATAAATATTATATAATCAACAAAAATAATTACAATAACGGAAACCTCTAGATATCATTTTATATATCGGTTTATGAAAACTGTTCCATTTCTAAAATTCATATTCTTCAAAAAATTATCCAGTTTAGAGTACCACTATCCCATGGATTATTTCAACCCACACAATTCTTTCATGAAATTGGAAACATATATTTCATATTGACTAAGAAATAATTCTCATTGTTTCTTAATATAAACTTGTCATTCAGTCTCTATATTGAGAAATTCATATTTGACTTCCATTTGGGATATATTGTATCTCAATTTTTCTGTAATAGTGAGAAATATTATGATGGTTTCATGTCTTTTAACTAGGTAAATGATCTTGTAAAAATTATTTCATTCATCCTGTGAGTACCCATTAGAAACTATTCTTTCCTTGTTTCTTATCACTTAAAACATTTCATTCAACATTTTTCAAAAAAATAATTTTGTTCCAATCACATTCTTGTTTTATAGTTTGGGTACAAGTTCCCATGTTTTCTTCTTCTCCATGTGATTTAATTATTCAATAATAAAATCAATACACTCATAATGCTCAAAATAATCTCCACCATCACATTGATTAACTTGTGAATTCAAATTGGTATTTGAAACTATCCTTGATGTTCATATGATTTAAACCTATTTTCCTTGATCTCTAATGATATTATATACCTACACTTACATCATCATCCATGGATGAGATGAAAAATATTATCCTTCATCACTTAAAATAGATGAGTCAAAATCTTTATCTTTTACACCATTAATATTATCTCTTCTTTTAGAAAATTTTTCATATGTTAAATTGTAAAAAATCCATCTTCACTTCCTTTTATATCTACATCTGAATGTGAAAACATTCAATCAAAATGTTCTATAACATACAAATTTTCAAAACAAAAACTCTTTCGATTTTACTTGTTCTAACATATGTATCATCTACCATTAGAAGGGTATATAAGGAAAATACTATCAAAAAATCTTTGATAAATTATTCTAATATTATCACATTAAACATTAATAACGCAGGTGCTACCAAACACGTTTATTTATTTCACAATTGGTATCAATTTATAATACATCATTATGAATTTATGTCATAGTTTGGTAGGTATAAACAGTTAGTCGAAAATTTGAACTACTACTCAAATATCATGTCTCAAAAATAATTAAGAGGCGTCATGTTTAATCAGCATAGTTCAATCCATATACACTAAAATTTTATTCTTTCTTTCATTAACACCATTATAATGTGGTTTTTATGGTGCATTAGATTAATTAATAATTCCATTATTTTCAAGATAATCATTGAAATTTCTATTTGTGTACTTATAACAATTATCAATTGAAATATTCATTATGAAATATACATATTCATTTTTAGAATATGTACCGAAACTATTAATTTTTAGATCCTATGATTTATATTTCAAAAACATAATAGATATAATATTCATGAAATCCATAATAAATTAAATAAATTAATTATTTCCATTTATCGATTACTTTTCCTCAACCCCACATATTTACGAGTGTATAAGGTTTATGGGATGAGTTGAATGTATCTCTATTTTCTTATGTACTGTGTTTGGAATACTTCCTTTTTGGAATATTAAACAAAACCAATATCTTATTATTTTCCTGTTAGGGACATGATGAATTTTTTTCACTCTCTTTCATCTTATTCCTATTACTGTAGAACTTGTTTACAATCCTTTTATTTCATAACTAGTTTCATTCTTTAATTACCAGAAAACATGAACCTTGTAAAATCAAAACCTCAAATATATTTCCCTTGGTTCATTGTACAATTTTTAGAACATTAACATATTAAGGTTTTTTTAATAATTAAGACATCTCTTATGAAAACAAATTTCTTCCCTCATCAAAAAGCTATGAAACACTCAAAAAGTATTGTTTTATTCGATCAATAAATAACCTCTTCTTGATTTAAATTTTTCATTACCAATGATAGAATATACAATTCCATTAATTCTAAGTGACTCAACATTTATTAAAGTTACTTTCCATTGACTTTAATCTGTTACATTCCTTAAAAATTTAAAATCTATCTTTATATGTAAAGAAAACACACTGTCAGAAATCTAAGTTCATTTTTCTTTTGTGGTCTTGAGAGAAGTTTCAAAAACTAAGTCCCTCTTCTTGAATTTTACATAATTCGTATAAGGCTATTCATATATTTAATACAAACATTTTGGTGATGATATCATTATAATACATCCCTTATCAAGATGTCTAAGAATATCACAAATTAAATATATAGTTACTAGATGTCAAAATCTATTTTTAGTTTTCAAACTATATTTTTATAGCTGTATTCTTTGACACAGTTGGATCCCCCCCAAACTCTACCTCCAATCTCTTTTGGACTCATTATATCATTGATGATCAAAATAATGCACTTTCAATGCATTCCAAAGCCTCTGTAGTTCCATCAATATCTATAGAAATCAATTTTTTTTTAAATAAATAGCACGTTGTATAGAATTTTGTAACTGATTTATATTATATTTGACACCATAAAAATTTGTCCTTTATTTTCAAACAAAATTTTATTAGCTTCTAGAATTTCTCTTCTCGTCCATAACATAATTTTTTGTTTTAGAAAATTTTTCTTCGAGCATTGATTCCTTATAAATTTCTGAATCACCAACTCTGGATTTTTTAGCTAAATATATAATATTATTACCTTCTTATTCTCATAAAAATATTTATCCTTGTTTTCAACCCCTGAAGATGATATTTGTTGATGTCTATAAGGCTTAAACATATTAGACCTCTCACCAACTTATGAAACTGAGTTTCAGATGTTTGTTAGTCATTTCGTAGATTCAATAATATTATGGTGAACAAGATCAAAATATTTTCATTTAACCTTTATATTTTCATCAAGCATAGTATTTAGGTCTTTCAATTTATAATATAACTTCTTCCAACCATTACACTCTTTAAAAAATATGGATTTTTATAAAAAATAATATTCTGGATTGTTTGTAGATTTATCTTCTTTCTTAGCTTCTTATTATATTTCCCATATCGAACAATCATTGAAAGAAATTACATCTATTATCTTTTACTAATAAACTATATATGAGTTTCCCATTATTATTTATTATAGTAAATTTTTCATCACTAGTAAAACTCTCATTATTTACCTTTGTGATAAGAAACTTCTCTGCACCACCATCACTAGAATTTTCTACTTCTACTTCCCTATCATCATCTTCGAAAAAATTTTAAAAAATGTTTCTCCCTTTAAATTTATATTTTTTTGTCCTTTAATTTGGGATATAATTTTTATTCATATGTATTCTTCCTTAGAGGCCTTTCAGACTTTCCACCTTCTTTGTCATTATCTTAATTTTTCTTTACTTCTTTCAATTTGTAGGGGAAAATACACTGGCTTTACAACTAAATAACTTAAATAGTAACATTTCTTTTATACTTCACTATTTTTAATTTCACATTTATAAAAAAATACCTAAATTCATAAAATATTTTACTTACCTTATTTTTAGTTTTAGAGCCACTGACTTCTTCCTAAGGAACATTCTTATACTTTCCTTTCATAGTAGTTATGAAAGAAATTTTCTAATCAAATTGTTTTATTCTTCAAAACATTTTTATTTTCATTTAATATGTGATAGAAATATAATAACGATACCCCAAGGATTGTTTTCACTATATATAACTTTTAAGGATATTACCTTGGCCTCAAATTTTTCAAGAAAAATTCATATAATCTTTAAAATAACAGTTAAGCCTTTAAAATTAACAACAAAACATCTTTTGGTGTTTATAGTGTCATTAACACTTATAAAGACATCACAAACGAATTAATCATATACTTTTTTAAGATATTCATACATTAGTCTCCAAATATATAATATTTATTTCGTTATATTCACATTTCCTTCATAAATTGTAACGTCCTGGTTCTGGGTGCCACATAGAGGTGCCCTGTACTCGATTGGTCACATGGAGTCAAGTGCATTTCCCCAAATGCCAGAGGCTGCAAACAAGTAGTGAGGGCCTTGGGTGTGATAGTGGGGAAACTATTCTCTCATAGGAAGAGTAACGCAGTGGAAATAAACAGATTACAATAGAAAAAGTAGTAATAATAACAAGCAATAATTAAACAATGGAAGACTGAAGAAACAAACCACTTGAGAACATATATAATGATGCATGATAAATATTTCTAGAAAAGTATCCAAACAAGTCACAGTGATATAATAAATTACTAAACCAATGTACAAAGAAAAAAAATAAACTCCAACAGTATCGCAGGCCATAGATTAGTCTTATTCTCTCCATCTCCACAACAATCAAGTACCTGAAGTAGAAGGGCGCTTGCATTTATCTAGACCTACAATAATATAACATTTTTGGGACCAAAATAATGACCCAAATAGGGTGTGAGTTGAATCTCAGCAGGCAACCACCCAAAGATTTTTTCAAATAGTCAATGAATATATATGGAAGACAATATGCAAAATAAAGCAATAAACAAGGAATTACTCAAAAGTAAATAATCCTACAATTTTAATTACATCCATTTTCATTTATTAGTTATGAAATAAACAAAAATAAGTAACCCTTTGGGTAGTCCTCATATCCTAACCCCTCTGGTTCAACTAATCAAACTCAAGCAAACCTCTGGGATGTACTCACAACCTAACCCCAATGATTCATCTTTAGCACAGACTCTCTGAGGAAGCACTCACTGTCAATTCCACCTATAGTCTCACATCGGTAACTATATACACACTTGGGAAGCACTGAAGGTCCAATTCCCCATGTGGTCTCTTAACGAGGAAACTACATACACTCTGAGGGAGCACAAATTTCATCCCCTATATAGTCTCGCAACTTAAAAGTAAATAGGCACTCAGGGGAATCCCTCAGCGTCCATTCCGCTTATGGTTTACTAGATCGTGTTCCCACATACTTTTGTAAGTCAATTGTGCTCAAATAGTATATGGAAACCAATATAAACCTCAAGAACTACTTGGCTAAATAATTTACCGTATCTCACAACATGTCAGATAAAATCACTCCATCCTAACAATACTAGGTATGGAAAATAATGCAGCCTAATATGAAAATCCAGACCAAACGTTTAATATAAAAAAACAAGGGAAAAACATTCATAGCAAGGTAAATAAAAGTATTTAAAATCATAAATCTTATACTCAATGACACAAGGTATATCGGGAAATAACAGGGCTAAAAACCATAAACACGCAATACCCCAAACAAATGTATTGGGAACTTCTGCATATATAACTCAAAGAAAAACTATGGAAAAAAAACCACAAAATTTGGAATTGTGCGATTGATATACGTGATCCATAGTATTTGAATCTCCCTAGAACAACTTAGATCTACAAAAATGTTTAAAATATTCAACTCAGGATATCTCACGAGAGAGAAGAAATCAAGAGTTGAGGCTCTAGAAGAAGTAAGAGATTACCATGGTGATTCAAATACAATTGACGGTGATGGATTCAAATAATGGAAACCGAGTCAGGGGCTCAGAGAAGAATCATCAGCCTTGGTCACTCTTCGATGAGATAGACTGAGAAGGAGAGGTTTCTTCCAATTAGAGGTGACCTCGGTCCGATATAAAAATTAAAAAAGAAAAGTAAAAGGGATGTATTTTAAAAGTACATGGAACGTACTTGCCTTTACCGGGCCCCGATTTAGGTGGCCTCCGGGTCACCGCACACATCCATTTACTCTGCTGTTACATAGCCAGTACATGGTCACCAATGAAAACAGGGTACACAGTGTGTACTTATAAGTACATGGCGTGTACTCCTGAAATTTCTCTAAACTCAAATTTTTCTAAAAAATAACCAACAATGAAAGACATACCTGAAAATAAAATCTGGGTACTTAAAAAATTCCCCCATTAAAGAAATTAGTACACAAATTTCCCTAGAAAGGCGTCATAGTTGAAGAATCCTTAAATAGATCCGGCCACTGTGATCGTACATCGACCTCCCACTCCCCAGTCTAGTCCTGTACTCGCCCATGTTTCCATAGGACTCATACCAGAGGAACAAACCGAAAATGGTGAACCTTTAAACTGCAATAAAAAATCTGGATAAGATGCTCCTCAAATGATTCTTCCACCTGCAACTCAATCTCCTCGGGGTGTAAAACCGAAGACAGGTCTGTGAAGTAACCCCGTAGCTGAGAAATGTGGAAGACATCATGCATTTCCAAGTACCTCTGAGGTAATTGTAACCAATAGGTAACTAGACAAACCTTCTCCAAAACCTCAAATGGCCTGACATATCTCTGTGAAAGATTTCCCAATCTCATAATCCTCCTGTGTTCCAATCCTCAGTGTGACACACAAGAAAACCTGATCTTCGACCTGGTACTCCAGAGGTCATCACCGTCAATTATCATAAGACATTTTTCGTGACTGTTTTGTAGCCATCCTCTTCTGAATCAAATCTATATATTTTGTGGTCTCCTAGACAAGATGAGGTCCCATCATAGCTGCCTCTCCTGCTTCCATCCAACATTGGGGTGATTAGCATGGACTACCGTACAAAACCTCATAAGGTGCCATCTGAATAGTAGCCGGAAAACTATTATTATAGGATAACTCCACAAGAGGTATGTGATTCTCCCAAGAACCTCCATAATCCATGAAACATGCTCGAAGACTATCTTCCAGCACCATAATCGTATTCTTGGATTGGCCATCTGTCTGGGAGTGGTAAGTTGTACTCAAGTGTACTTGTGTAGCCAAAGCCCTCTGTAAACCCTACCAGACCCTAGAAGTAAAACTCACATCTCTATCTAAAACAATAGAGTGTGGAACCCCATGTTGATGTACCATCTCACGGATGTACAACCTTCCTAGATCATAAACACTAATGGTATCCTTGATTAGCATGGAGTGAGGAACTTTTGTGAGTCTTTCAATGACATCCCAAACTATATCATTCCCTCAAGGAGACATTGGTAAGCCTGTCATGAAGTCCATCATGACATCATTCCACTTCCACATGGGAATGAGTAAATACTATGAAATCAATGCTGGTTTCTGATGCTCCACCTTCACATGCTGACAAGTGGAATCCCACCTTTTTATTACATAACATTACCTTACATTTTACATACAAAGGATCTTTAAAGTATAGTGTCTTTGAAATCAGGAACATAATACATGAAAACAACATAAAACATAATTATAATACACTTGTAAGTCTTCATCATAGGTTCAAACTAAGTACAATTACTGCATCTCATAACCTAGATACATACATCAAAGTAAAGGGTGAGCTGAGGGACCTGTAAGGGTAAACAAGGGAATCAATTTACTTGTGATATTAATAAAAACATGATTAAAAAACAAAAAGACAAGAGAAATGGAAGTATAGGAATATCATAATGAAAATAACATGAAACATAACATGAATATGTGGATACTACATTTCATTTAGAAATTCATGAACATATCACCAAGGATCATCCCAAAGGTTTCATAAAAAATTTACCAAGGTTATTCACCAAGGTATCGTGAAACTTGTCATCTCTAGAGATTAATTCTTTACCCAATGAATTGGAGAGATATCAGGGAGCACCCTTAATATTTCCTTACATTCTTGCAATAAAAATAGATCATAATAAAATAAATCAAAATAAACCATAGAGAATATAAGAAATGGGTTTTATTTCAAAATCGTGACGTTTTAAAACTTCTTAAAAATAAGATCATTATGTCATTTATAACCCATGGAAAGGGAGTGATGGTTATATGTATTTCAATTAAAAATAAAATATATCATCTTTATATATTTATGAACACCCATATAAATGAAATAGTTATAGGTATTCATATAAATAAAACAAGTAAATTTCTATATAGAAAGATATAGAAATTTTGAGGTGAAATTCTGCAGCAAAACAGGTATATAACATAGTTTTAGAAAACAATGAAAAGAGAGGATACAAGGGTCACAAACTCATAAATAATTCATAATACAGTATGGATACATAATAAGATCATGGTATGGATATTTAAATTACATACCACATGAAAAAGAAACATGAACGGAAAGAGAATATGCGATTTCTTTTATGGGAAATTCGGTAGCCTAACGACGTCACTTAAAAATTCAAAAATCAAATTGATGAGAGTGGAAAGGGTCTATAAAAAATTATACATGAAATGGAAAGTAATGAGAACTTATAAGAACATACCCTCAACATAAAGAGATGGAAACCAAAAGACACAACATAAAGGAAGTCATGGCTTAAAAGAGGAGGGTGAAAGATTCCCTTACCTTGAAGAGTAACTTCGAATGATTGAAGATCGAGACCTAGGGAGGATTGAAAGAACATTGGGAGAACCGCATAGGAGGTAAAGAGACCAGAACTTCGTTGGGTAGGATTTGGGAATAAAATTAATGAAGGAATGGCTTCGTATTTATAGGAGAAGTGAGGGAATAAATTATTAATTTCAAAGGGACACCTCATTGGTGGTATTTTCAAAACCATGGGCTTGAACATGATATTTTCCCATGGTATTGAACACTTAGGAAACATAATAGAAAATATGACTATTAATAAGTCTACCTGAATTATTACATAATTATTACATCATTAATGATGCCATTAAACACATGAAACTCAAAACTGCATTTTTATTATTCACTGAAAATTTAACTATTTCAGAAAAATCCAAAAAATTCACCTTAACCTAATATTGATGCTTGTAATTAAAAAATGAACTCCATCTTATGAAAATAATTTTCTAAATAATTTTAATTTAATTTTTTAATAAAACACTATTCACCCGAAAAATAACTAATACTTAACTAATAATTTCTGAAACAATTATTTACATATTTTATTGAATCGTATTATCAAATAAAGGTGCCTAAATTATATTAATATATTCTTAAGTGACGTTAATATTCCATTTGGTCACATTACTATTCATAAGTGTAAAATTACTATTCATAATTTACTTTTCACCAAAAATTAAGTTGATCTAAATAGAATAAAAATTTATTACTAAACACAACTGTAGAAGAACATTTTTTGAAAATCATTACAAATTATTAATTATTTAAGGTTTACTTAAATATTTTAAAATATAATTTTTTTCCAAAATTCATCAATAATATACATCTTATATTTACCCAGGAAATTGAAACTCACAAACTTTACCATAATAAAAAATAACAATTTTATTTATCTCAAAGGATAACACAAAGAAGATAAGGTCTTGTTACATAGCCCCTTATAACACCAGCATAAGACCTATGTGTAAGGTGTGCTAAGGTTATAGAATCTTGGGGCAGCTGGACCAACATTTCTTGAGTGGTGATTTCTATTAACTTGAACTTCTCCCGTAGGTGATTTCATTCGAGCTTCACATGATGAAGTTCAGCTTGGGCTTGGTCTAGAGCAAAGCCCAGCGGTGCGACCTTCTTCCCAAGTTCTATCAAATGGTCTTCGAACGGCCAGAGTCTACTGGATGAGGCCATCAGATCTTTTTTATGTTTTAATTAATCAAAATCACTTGTATTTATAAACAATAATTGTAATTTTAAGAGTTTAGTCCCCAATGGTCATATAAAAGTTGAAACCCAATAGTCTCATTTAATCACACTCACTGTGTTAATTAAGGAATATTGTTTTGATGAGCATAAAACAAATTGGAAACAAAAATTAATAAAAGTTTGGGTCGTTACAATCTTCCACCCTTAAAAAATTTCATCCTTGGAATTTTAACTCATACCCTTAGAAAAGAAAAGGTGTGGGTACTTCTACCTCAAAAAATGCTCTTGTTCCCACGTGGCTTCTTCGCATTTGTGGTTCCTACACAATACCTTGAAAAGGTGGGTTGTCTTGTTGCATAGAACCATTTCTCTACGATCCAAGATCCCCACCGGATGCTCCTCATAAGATAGGTCATGTTTCAGTTGTACCACCTCTGGGTTTATTACATGTGAAGGGCCAGTTATGTACTACCTCAAGAGGGATACGTGGAAGACATCATGAAATTGTGCTAGATTTGGAAGAAGTGCATGCTAATAGGCCACCTCTCCTACACGATCAAGGATTTCATAGGGGCCAATGTACCTAGGGATGAGCTTACCTTTCTTCCCAAACCTCATGACTCTCTTCGAAGGTAAAATTTGAAGAAATACTTTGTCACCAACATCAAACTCAATGTCCCTTTTATGGTTGTTAGAATAGATATTTTGCCGACTTTGAGAACCTTAATGTGTTTCTGGATGTCATGGAATTTTTCTGTCATCTCTTGCACAAGATCAGGCCCAAGAAGCTTTCTCTCACAAACATCATCCCAACAAGTAGTATTTCTACATCGCTTCCCATATAGAGATTCATAGTGTTTCATTTGAATGTTTGAGTGAAATCTGTTGTTGTAAGAGAACTAAACTAAAGGGAGATGTTGATCCCATCCACCTTTAAATTCCATTGAGATTGTTCATAGAATTTCCTTGAGTGTTATAATATTCCTTTCAAATTGGCCATTAGTTTGGGGGTGATAGGTAGTACTAAAATTCAATTCAGTGCTTATATCTTGTTGAAGAAATCTCTAGAATTTTGATGTGAACCTTAGATCACAATCAAATACGATAGAAAGTGGAACTCCATGCATCCTTAGCACATCCTTCACATAAATCATGGAAAGTTGATCAAGAGATAAATCATCCCGAATAGAGATAAAATGGGCAGTCTTGGTGAGATGGTCCACAATAACCCATATCACATTTTTTTCTTTAGAAGTTCTCGGGAGACCAATGACAATGTCCATAGTGATATAGTCCCACTTCCATGATGGTATGGGTAGTGGTTGCAGTACCCCTTTAGGAATTTGTCGCTCTGACTTCACTTGCTGAAATACTAGGAACCTTGAAGTGTAGTCATCAATCTCCCTTTTCATATTATACCACCAATAATGATCATGAAGCTCCCTATACATTTTTGTGCTTCCAGGATGTATAGAGAAAGTAGAACTATGGGATTCATCTATCAATTCATTATATATTTCTGGAATAAATGGAATAAATAGTATTGTACAAAATTTTAGTACACCTTCTTGATCAATAATGAACTCAAGAAACATCCCATCCTTCACAACTTCAAACTTATAATGTACAAAGGATCTTATTTATGAGCTTTCTTGATCTTCTCTAGTAATGAAGGTTGAGAAATAATTTCGGTTAGGGTTGATGATGTCCCTCCCTTAAAATTATCATGTCTAGATTTACTAGGTCAATTATCAAAGGTTCTTTTTAAATCCTCATCATAGAAAGAAGAACTGGGTCTTTCCAGCTTAATGCATCAGAAACATTGTTTCATCTCCTAGGATGATAATGAATGGAACAATATTAGTCTTTAAGAAGTTCCGACCATCTCCTTTATCTCATGTTCAATTCATTTTGTGTAAAAGTATACTTAAAAATTTTATGGTCTATGTATATATCACATTTCCCCCAATAAAGATAGTGCCTCAATATCTTCAGAGCAAAAACAACCATAGCCAGCTCCAGATCAAGAGTAGGATAGTTCTTCTCATGAGTATCAAACTGTCAAGATGAATAAGCAATGACTTTTTCATTTTTAATGAGGACACACCCAAGCCCTTTCAAAGATGAATAACTATAAATAACAAATCATTATCCACTTTGTGGAAGAGTTAACATGGGTGTAGTAACTAATCTCTTCTTTATCTCTTGGAAACTTTCCTCACACTCCTTTGTCAAGATTAACTTTACTCGTTTTCGAGTTAAATTGGTTAATGTATTAGAAAGTCATGAATTTTTTTTCACAAACCTCCTATAATATCCAGATAATCCAAGGAAACTATTAATCTCATTTATTGTTGTGGTTGAGGTCTCTCCTCTACAAATTTTTTTTTTGTAGGGTCAACTATGATACCTTCATTGGTTACAATGTGTTCGAAGAAATCCAATTGTTGTAACTAGAATTCATATCTTATGAACCTCTGAAAAAGCATCTCCTTCATCAGAGTTTGAAAAATCTCCCTTAGATGATCCTCATGCCCCTCGCAACTTCTGGAATATATCATAATATCATCAATAAAAACTATTTCAATGTTATCAAGGTAGTCCTTAAAGACTCTATTCATCAAATCCATAAATATAGAAGGTTCATTAGTTCGTCTGAAAGTCATAGCAACAATCTCAAAACGCCCATATCTTGATTAGAAGTCAATTTTTGGAATATCTTCTTTCTTCACCTTTAATTGATGATAACCAGATCTAAGATCAATCTTAGAGAAAAATTGAGCCCCATAAAGTTGGTCAGATAAGTCATCAATTCTTTGAAGAGGGTATTTTTTCTTCACTGTGATCACATTCAGTTCTCTATAATCAATGCATAGCTGCATCGATTCATCCTTCTTCTTCACAAAGAGAATTAGTGCACCCCAAGGAGACACACTCGGTCGGATAAACCCCTTCTGAAAAAGATCTTGGAGTTTTTTCATTAATTTTTCTAGCTCCACATTTTTCATCCTATAGGGGGTCTTTGATATCAGATGAGATCTAGGTACGAGTTCAATGGAGAACTCTACCTCTCTTTCTGGGGTAGGTCCAGGTAACTCCTCAGAAAATACGTCAACATATTCCTGGATGATGGGGACATATTCTATCTTTAATCTCTCATCTCCTTCTTCTTATTCACCGATCAACTCCATAAAGAAGAATATAGGGGGTTATTCTTGAAAAATATCAGGTTGAGATATCACTCCCTGGAAGATAACTGTAGGTTTTCCATTCAAGACTACTGAGATATCCTTACACCTGCATTTGATCTTAGCATTATACGTTGAGAGCCAGTTCATCCCTACTAAAATGTTGAATTCCAACATGGGAAAGACTACTAAATTTGAGATAATATTATGCTCACTAAATTAAATACTATAGTTTCTAAACACTGACGATTTTTGGATAATCCCACCAATAATCTTGACTGATAGCTCTACTTTTAGAAAATCAGGGGTTGATTCTAAATTCATTGCAAACATAGAGGAAATAAATGGAATGCGTAGAACCAGAATCAAACAAAGTACTTGCCAGCTTTGAGAGGACAACAATAGTAACTGCTACCACATCATTCAGAGATTCAACTTTTTCTGTCGTGATAGCAACATAACATCCTTTCTCCCTAGGCCTTTGCTGAGGCTGATGGGGATTCCCCTCCACTACCGTCAGATTTGGATAGTGATTGGAAAAGTTCCCATGTTTTCCACACATAAAACATTAGACATCAGGTAGGGACTGCACTATCTTCCCCTTGTCGTTAGTGTTTAAAAGTTGAGGTTTCAACTCACTTTGAAAATTCCTCGCAATATATCCATCTCTTCCACAAATGTAGCAATTACTGCTCCCAAGAAGATAGTTCCCCCATTGCTTCTTCTGACATTTATTACACATGGAATGTTGCACTTTCTTGCCTCCTCTCCCAGGATGAAAGTTCCTCCCTAAGATGGGCTCCATCTATCTCTTCGTGTTGTTTGATTTCTGAGACCAATGCGTCTCACCAAACTCTAGTTCAACTTTCATCGTACTCCACACAATCTCCTCATAACTTTGATAGTGTCGGTGGGTTAGATTCTTCCACAAATGAGGTCTCAGTCCATTGAAGAACCTATCGACCTTACCATTTGGATCCATGAAAAAAGTTGATTTATAATGGGAATGTATTGTAATGTTCATCTCGTAGATTCCCACAGATTCATTCTCCTTCTGCTTCAGCTTGAGAAACTCCTTCTCCATTATTGATCACATGGAATGATGGAAATAATTACTAAAGAAGATCCCTCTAAACTCTTCCCACAACTGATCATATTCTTTCTCTAAGTGATAGAAAACCATGGTGACCTTCTCTTGCTCTGAATAGTGGAGCACAGAAAATATCATCTCTATATAGCTGATCCATTGTTCAAAAATCCATGGGTCAGTCAATCCACTAAAGGTTGGTGGTCGATGACTTATAAAGGACTCAACATAATGTTGTTCCCTTTGTGGTGAGATCAGTCTCTCAGCATGATTCATGTTTTTTATCATAACTTGGGTCTGTTGGTTTATCATTCGTATGAATGTTTCCATTCCAGATTCCATCATAGGGCCTTCAGTGCATGGTCCATTGGGGTCACCATTTGCGTGGTTCCTCCTATTGACTTCCATTTCTAAAATAATAAAACCTGAGTGAGAAGCTTATTTAATTTATGAATATTTTTACTATAAAGGATTTTATTTCTTAAAACATCATTCTTAAACAATTAGATTTCTCTATAATTCCTTCATAATGATTCATAAAAATATTTTGATTAACCAAACATATCCCCTAGTATTTTCATAACCAAGAGTATAGAAAGGCCCGTTGTCATGCACCAGTTCTCGTTCGAGTCTATCTCAAAGTGGTGTTTTCGGGTTTTACCCCTTTGTACATCTGTTCCAGAGCCGCCTCTACCTGCTCGTGTCCAGACATGGATGCATTTGTTTGATAAACCAATAACTCAATACTCACTAGAATAAAAGGAAGTCCTATATTTAAAGTTTTCAATAGGGTTATTCCTAATGTTTTCATAGCCCAATTTCCATAAATAACTAATCTATCCTTTGATACCAACTGTGGCATCCTGCCTTTTATTACATAACTTTACATTACATTTTACATATAGAGGATCTTTAAAGTCGAGTGTCATGGAAATAAGAAACATAATACTTGAAAACAACATAAATAATCCTTCTAATAAACTTTTAAGGCTTCATAATAGGTTCAAACTAAGTACATTTACTACATCTAATAACCTGGAGACCTACATCAATGGAAAGGGTGAGTTGAAGGCCTAGTAAGGGTAAACAAGGGAATCAATTTACTTGTGATATCAATAAAAACTTGATTAAAAATCATAAATATAATAGAAATAGAAGTATAGGCATATCATAATGAAAATATATTGAATCATAACATTAATATGTGGCTAAAACATTTCATTTGGACACTCATGAATATATCACCAAGGATCATCCCCAAGGTGTCATAAAAAATTACTATAGTTATTCACCACAGTATCATGAAACTTGTAACTTCTAGAGATTAATTCATTACCCAATGCATTGAAGCGCTATCAGGGTGCACCCTTAATATGTCATTAATTTCATTTTATCCCCATAGATTATAATAAACTATTTAATAAATATCCCATATAGAATAAAAGAAATGTGTTTCATTTCAAAATCGTGACTTTTTTGAAATTTCTTAAAAATGAAAACATTATGTCATTTGTAACCCATGGAAAGGGAGTGAGGGTTATATATATTTCAATTAAAGAATAAAATATATCATATTTATATATTTATGAACACCCATATAAATGAAATAGTTCTGGGTATTCACATAAATAAAACAAGAGAATTTCTGGATAGAACGTGATAGAAATTTTGAGGCGAAATTTTTACTGCATAACGGCTATATAACATGGTTTTAGAAAACATTGAAAAGATAGGGGAAAAGGGTCAAAGACTCGTAAATAATTCAAAATACAGTATGGATACATAATAAGATCTTGGTATGGATATTTTAAGGACATACCACATGAAAAGGAAAAATGAAAGTAAAGAAAAGATGCGATTTCTTTTATGAGAAATTCAGCAGCCTAATGGCGTCACTTAAAAATTCTGAAAACAAATTGATGAGAGTGGAAACGGTATATATACTATTAGACATGAAATGGAAAGTAATGAGAACATATAATAACATACCCTTAATATAAAGAGATAGAAACTAGAAGACACAACATAACAGAAGTCATGGCTTAAAAGAGGAGGGTGAAAGATTCCCTTACCTTGAAGAGTAACTTTGAAATCATGAAGGTCGGGAACTTGGGAGGCTTGAAGGAACATTGGGAGGAATCCTTGGGAGGTAATAAGACCAAAAATTTGTTGGGAGGATTTGGGAATTAAATGAATGAGGGAATGGATTGGTATTTATAGGAGAAGTGAGGGAATAAATTATTAATTTCCAAGGGACACATCATCGGTGGTATTGGAAAAACCATGGGCTTTACCATGGTAATGGAAACTTGGGACACCTCATTGAATATATTACTATTAATAAGTCGACCGGAATTATTACATAATTAATGATTTCATTAAACACCCGAAACTCAAAACTATACTTTTACTATTCACCAAAAATTCAACTGTTTTAGAAAAATCCAAAAAATTCACCTTATCATAATATCGATGCTTTTGAATTAAAAAATGAAATCCATTTTTTTTAAAATAATTTAATAAATATATTTTTTTATTTTTATTTTTAAATAATTACAATATTCACCCAAAAAAACTAATGCTTAACTAATAATTTCTGAAATAGTTATTTACTTATTCTATTGAATCACATTACCTAATCATGGTGCCTAAATTATATTAATACAATCTTAAGTGAGGTTACTATACCATTTGGTCACATTACTATTCATAAGCATAAAATTACTATTCATAATTTACTATTCCCCAAAAATTAAGTTGATCTTATTAGAATCTAAATTTCTTACTGAACACAACTGTAGAAGACTATTTTGTTAAAATCATTACACATTATTAATTATTTATGGTTTACATAAATATTTTAAAATATCCTTTTTCCCAAAAATCATCAATAATAAAAATCACATATTAATCTGGACATTTGAAACTTACAAACTTTTCCATAATAAGAAAAAAATATTATTTATCTCAAAGGATTACAGAAAAGTAGCTAAATTCTCATTACATTGCCCCTTATAACACTAGAATAGGACCTAAGTGTAAGGTTTGGTAAGGTGATAAAATCTTGGTGCAGATCGAAAAACTTTACATGAGTGGTGATTTCTATCAGCTTGAAATTCTCCCATAAGAAATTTCATTCAAGCTTCACAAGATGATGTTCTGCTTGGGCTTAGTCGAGAGTAAAGCCCAGTTGTATGACCTCTTTCCCAAGTTCTTTCAGATAGGCTTCAAACAACCTGAGTCTACTTCATGAATCCATTGAATCTTCTTTCTGTGTTAATTAATCAAGAACACTTGTATTTATAAACAATAATTGTAATGTTAAGAGTTTAGTTTCCAATGGTCATATAACTGTCAAAACCCAATAGTCTCATTTAATCATACTCACTTCGTTAATTAAAGAAAATAGTTTTGTTGAGAATAAAATAAACAACACACAAATTGGAAACAAAAATCAATAAAATTTTGGGTCGTTAATGACAAGTGGGACACCTCATGAAAAAATCAGTTACATCTCTCTTGATACATAGCCACCAATACTGACGATGCATATCTCGATACATCTTGGTGACACCAGGATGCACATTCCAAAATAAGGAATGAAAGCCCACATCAGATCCTCGTCTTTGTCTGCTGGCACCCATTTTCATCCATGAAAAAGAAAGATCTCATCCTTGCCTATAACCCATCCAAGAATGTGTTCCTCTCTTGACAGACTTTCCCATAGGACTAGGCATTCTGAATCTGATAGGAACCTCATTCTCACTCGATCAAGTAGAGTTGAGGTAACAAATACAAAAGAAAATTACTTTTTCCCTTGTCTATCATGTACCTCTAAATGTATCTTAATAAAAAGTTTCATAAGCTTCCATTCACAATTGGCCTCATGAACTGCCTATATCTGAGTCTTCCTACTCAACACATCTGCTACTACATTCCCTTTTCTAGGCATGTAGGCAAGATCAAGATCAAATATATAAGGTAATCAAACCACCTTCTCTGTCTTAGATTTTTATCACACTGAGTAAAGATATACTTGAGACGTTTTTGGTAGGTTAATACCACAAAATTCTCTTCCAGAAGATAATGTCTCCAACAGCATAAAGCATGAACAACTACAGCCAACTCATGATCATGTGTTGGGTAGTTCCTCTCATGTGTCCTCAACTACTAAGACCCATACGTAATGACTCATTCTCCCTACATAAGCACTACTCCTATCCAGATACCTAATGCATCACAATTTATAGTATAACTCTTTCCTGTCTCTATAAGAACTAGTATCGGTGCTGAAGTAAACATCCATTTTAGGTCCTGAAAGGCTAACTCACAAGAATCTGACCACAAGAACTTCACACCCTTCTTAATCGGACCAGTTAGTGGCTCTAATAAGTTTGAAATGTCTTTTATGAAATGTCTATAGTATCCAGCAAGCACTTGAAAACTTCTTACCTCATATACGTTCTTCGGATGCTCCTAAGAATCTACTGCTCTCACTTTATCTGGGTTTACTTACACTCCTATCTATGAGACAATATGACCCAAAAAGTGAATTAGGATCATCGAGATGTGGAATTTTGAGAGCTCAGTATATAAATGATTCTCTCTCAGTGTACTCAAAACGATCTCAAGATGTGTGTCATGGTCATGTCAAGTGTGAGAGTACACCAAGATATCATCCATGAAGACTACAATGAAATAATCCATGTATGGATGGAACACTCGGTTCATCAATTCCATGAAAACTATAGGCACATTCATGAGACCAAAAAACATAACCACATAATCATATGGACCATACCTGATATGAAAGGTTGTAAGAGGTATATCTAATGGTCTAATGTGCAACTGATGATAACTGGGTCTCAGGTCAGTCTTCGAGAACTCCCAGGCTCCTCAAAGCTGATCAAAGAGATCATAAATCCTCGGCAAGGGATATCAGTTCTTGATCATCAAATGGTTAAACTTCTGATAATCCAAAAAAATTATGATGGTACCATCCACATTCTTTGCAAACAAGACAGGAGAACCCCTAGGAGAAGTACTAGGTCGGATGAAACCCTTTGCCTGAAACTCCTCCAAGGGCTTCTTGAGCTCTTGTAACTCTGGTGTAGCCATCATATAGGGAGGAATGGACACTGGTGCCACTCCTGGCACAAGCTCAATAAAAAATTCAACCTCTTTCTCCGGAGGAAAACCAGAATAGTCCTCTAAAATTATATCCCTAAAAAAATCATCCACTAGAAGAATTTCCAACTGTGATGTCCCCTGGTCTTTCAGATATAGACTAGAAATATGAGTTATAACTCCTCCCAGCCCATGATGCTCAGGTCCTTTTCTACTCGCCTAGACATCCCATTTTCCATTATGAAGAAATGATCCACCCTATGGTGATGTGAAACCCATCCTACGGTGATACCAGTCGACAGTAGCCTCAAATGTAACTAACTAGTCAATTCTGTGAATGACATCACAACTCGTCATATCTAAGACATAGAGGTCCCAAAATAAGTGACACCCACCAAACTCTAGAGGGTACTCCTTTCACTATTATACACTATCTATTATTTTCCCCAATAGAGCATCAAGAAAACTACAAAAGAAAAGATATAAAGTCCAAGGCTCTCCAAAAAACAAAAAAAAATATTAAACTATGGGAATCCCCTATATGGAAAATAAAAGATGTTAAAACTGAGGCAAATAGGATTGTAACTCGAACTGTCAAGGGTCCGGGAACCTGATCTTCTTAGGTCTGCTCCAATGTGAATGTATGGCTTGTACCACAGCCCAGTGACCCTACCTGACCACCCTGATCTGATCCCCACTGACCTGATCCACCTTAGTTTTGCTAAAATCCTTGTGACTGGCTACCATGGTTGTGACCTCCACCTCGACCTGGACGGCTAGATGAACTCTAGTTCCTTGACTGGTGAGAAACCGGGGGTGCTACTCCTGAACAAGGAGTCATAGAAGAACCTCTGTCACCAGATACTCGTGGGAAAAAACTGACAAAACCACTGAATATGGCTAATCGTGCTGCAATATCAGCACTCCACTAGGTATCTCGAGAAATGTGGCCTCATATTCCCACTCTTTCTACACTGGTATCTCACCACCTGGATACCAAAATAAGTATCAGGTCTACTACGATCTCTGTGCATATACATTCTAAGGAGCTTCCTACTATTTATCTGAGGGCTACCAAATCCGGATGCTGAACCTACCTGTATCACTGCTCTAGAATACCTCATTTTGTGCTCCTTGATCAGCACCTAGTTGATTTTAGAGGTTATGGAAGTCAACATGAAGATGTCCACCTGATACCGTATTTCATTCCTAAGGCTATCCTCAAACTTATTCACCAGAAATAACTCATCTCCCTATAGAATAGGTGTTATGCATTGCAGATTTGTAAAGTGAGAAGATTACTCCATGATGGAAAGAGTACCTTGTTTCAGACTGATGAAATCTCAGGCCAGATCATCTCTCAATGTCGCTGGGTAGAAAGTAGTTATAGAAGGCACGCTAGAACTTATCCCAAACCATGACCTACTGGCATCCCACCTATGAGATCACATCCCACCATCTTTTGGAGGATTCCTGAAGCATATATATAGAGAGATTTATCCTCCTCTCTGGAGGCATCTACAGATGCTCGAAGATAGATAGCATGGATTCCAACCCTGACTTTACAACTTGAGGTCCACCATCCCCTATGAAGGTGGGAGGATGTGGCAGCTGAAAAACCCATGTCAACTCTTTCATAGATGGGACAAGATGCGGTATTCCTTAGAAGGTCTGCATGAACCTCATGAATAGATCCTAGGACTATGCATTATCACCTGCATCAGGAATAACTGCTGGTTCCAAGACTGGAACTATAAAAGGATTAGCTGTTAGTTAAAATTCTATCATGTTTGATGTCTGGACATTGTCTTGTATTTGGAATACAACCGGAGGACCTATCAGTGGCATGAATGTTCAAGGTCAAGAACACACCTTAGTTCGAGACTATCAAGGAATGAAACTTAAAATTTTAATAAGGGGGCATGAGAATGAAAGCATTCAATATTTTCAGAACATGGATATGTGTCGTGTATAACATCTACATGGTGTGTTCCTTTAAGCCTTCTCAGGGGTGTGTACTCCTTCCAACTCTGGTCATGTAACACCCCATACACACGGTGCGTTTCTCCCAGACACGACATGTACTTGAATCGTATTCCCCTTCCCAAGTTCTTCTACATGACATACCCACACAATTCCCCTAAAACAAGACTACACATCGAGTTTGTGCCAGACACGGTATGTACTAGATGAACTTCACCTAACCATGTTGTTACTGACATGTACGGTTACATGGTTGATTCTACATGGCGTGTTTATGTCAGACATGGCGTGTACTAACTCTCCATTATCCACCCGTGTTGTTGGTCACATGGCTAGACACATGGTCTATACACACGGCTTCTACTTCTGGTACACGACATGTTCCATCAAAGATTTCCCAACCCCGTGTCTCTTCCCACATAGACATGACATGGTTAGATACTGCATGACGTGTACATAAAGTACATGATGTGTACTTATGAAAAATATTTCCTTCCCAAACTGAAGGATAGATGGTGTGTATGTATCATTACACGCCGTGTATTCTGAATTTTTTCAAACAGTAAGCCTTAGAAACTACTTCGGAACCCAGAAAACACTGAAAAATACGTTAAAATTCCAAATTTCGATTCGTCAGGGCCAATGAACCCCACGAATCAAAGTTTTTCATCTTTCAAATGTTATATACAAACATAATAGTGTGATGATCCACCAAATTCCGATCCATGAGGGCCCATAACACCTTAAGAACCCAAGATTGGCGTTCATTCAAACCAAACCTTACACAAATCAATACCCAATCAAATAGCTGGTATTATATCGAGGCATCTATCACAACAATATGAATATCTAGAAAAACATCTATCAAAACAACATGCAATCAGTAATTCACCCTAAATGGAATGGAAAGAAAGAATGACATGTTATCTCTAGAAATTTCATATATGATGCATGAGATGGCATACCCTCATCTCATCCATTTGTAATAGAAACAGAACCTTAATAATATAAAAAATAATAGCACAAATCAAGTGAATCACCCGACAAAGAAATAAAATCAACTGTATTAATTGAAAACAAATTTTTTTTCAATATACAGGGTAAATTATATTTTCCCTATACATGGGTCAACTACTCTCAGACAAAACTTATTACCAATAACCTATTCTATCCTATCCCTAGATACAGGCTCCAAACAGTAAGTCAAGAAGAAAATAACCTCCTTTGATACAACTTTATAATGTCCCAATTCCAGGTTCCACTTATAGGTGCCCCGTACCCGATTGGTCGCATGACCTCAAGTGCATTTCGCAAATGCCAGAGGCAACTGACTAGTAGTGAGGGCCTTGGGTATGATAGTGGGGGAACTATTCCCTCATTGGTAGAGTGAGGTAGTGGCAATAAATATATAAAAATAATGGAAGCAGTAATAATAACATGCAATAAATAAAAAACAGAAGACTAAAGAAATAAACAACTGGAGAACATATATGATGATGCGTCATAAATATATCTGGGAAAGAATCCAAACAAGTCAAAATACTGGAATAAAATACCAAACCAAAGTACAAAGAAAACAAATAAACTCCAACAACATCACAAGCCTCATCTTGGTCCCATGATCTCCAGCTCCACAATAATCAAGTACCTAAAATAGAATGGAGCATTCCCTTATCTATACCTGCAACAATATAATCTTATTGGGCCCAAAATCATGACCCAAATAGGGTGTGAGACAAATCCCAGTAGGAAACCACCCAAATATCTATTCTTAATAGTTAGTGAATATATATGGCCGATAATATGGAAAATGAAGAAATAAACAAGGAAGTACTCAAAAGTAAACAATCCTACAAATTTCAATTACATCCATTTTCATTTAATATTTATGAAACCAATAAGCATAAGTAGTCCTCAGGGAAGTACTAATATCCTAACACCTCTAGTTAAAAAAGTCAAATACAGCCAACCCTCTTTGAATTACTCATAGTCTAACCCATCTGCTTCAGCTTTAGCATAGACTCTCTGAGGAAGAACTCACCATAAATTCCCCTTGTGGTCTCATATCGGTTACTCTAGACACTCTAGGGAAGCATTGAATATCCAATTCCCCTTGTGGCCTCAAGATGAGGAAACTATAGACACTCTAAGGGATCACAAATTCCATCCCCCCCCCCCTATCGTCTTGCAATGTAAAAGTAAACAGACACTCTGGGAAAGCCCTTAGCGTCCATTCCCCCTATGGTCTACTACACCAGGTTCCCACTGCCCTGTGTAATTAAATAGAGCACAAACAATATATGGTAGCCAAAGTAAACCTCAAGAACTACTTGGATAAATAGTCTATAGTATCTCACAACATGTTAGATAAAATCACTCCATCTGAACAATACTAGGCATGAAAAAAATCATCATAATAAGAATATCTAGAACAAATGGTAAATATCATGAAAACATGGGCAACACATCCATAGAAAGGTAAATAAAACTATTTAAAATCATAAATACTCTACTCAAGAACACAAGTAACAACATGAAATAACATGGTAGAAAACCATAAACACGCAATACCCCGAACAAGGGTATTGGGAACTTTTACACATATAGCTCAAAGACTAACTATGGAAAGGCACAAACCACCTACCATGGCATTTTACAATCAATATAAATGAGCATCATGACATGAATCTCCCTATAACACTGTAGATCTATAAAAACATCTAAAATGTTCAAATGAGGATATCTCACGAGAGAGAGAAGAAATCAAGAGATGAGGCTCTAGAAGAAGGAAGATCTTACCTTGGTGATTCCAACGAAATCGACGATGGTCGATTCAATGAATAGACGGTGAGTCAGGGTTTTAGAGAATATTCATCAACCTTATTCACACCTAGACAAGGAGGGTTGAGAAGGAGGAGCTTCTGGAAATTAGACGCAACCCTAGTCCAATATAACAATTATAAAGAAAAGTACATGACGTGTCTTTTAAAATTACACAGTGTGTACTTACCTTTATTGGGCCCGGATTTAGGCAGCCTCCTGGTCCCCCCACATGGCCATGTACTCATCCATTACATGGCTAGTACATGGTCACCTGTGGAAATCGGGTATATGATGTGTGTTTATAACTACACGACATGTACTATTGAAATATCCCGAAACACCACTTTTTCTTAAAAAATAACCAGAAGTGAAAGACATACCTGAAAAGAAAATCTTGGTTCTTACATGAATATTCTTTAAAATTTCCAAGATACATTTGGATATTTCAATTCATTTAATCCTAAAATGTTTCATTTCAGATAGTGAAAAAAGTAAATCATGTTTGGCATACCCATAATTCTCAAGATTCCATTTATCTATAGGTGGTAAGGGATAACCCTCAGTATGATGATTGAAACCATCTTTAGTATCTTCATGAACTTTATCTACCACATAAAAAATATTGGCAATCATTCCATCCTTCTAGATATAATTCTTATTCCAATCAAGATATGTGTCCATGGACTATTAATAGAGATTAGAACATCCATGTATTCCTTTATTTTCATCAAACATCACCCAGGAAAGAGTCAAGGAAGTAACCTTAATTTGATACCACTTCAAAGGTCTAGTTAGGATCTGTGTCACCACTGATGTGGGTGGGGGTGAATTAGTGATATATTCTTTTTAAGTTTTCATTCTTTAATAAACATTCACCTCTAGTTAGTTTCAATTGACTCTGATAGAAAACAATAAATATGTACACTTCTTTGAACACAAGTATTTATAATATTAACTACTCAATAATACTAGTTAGTTTTTTATGTGGTTTAGAATTAATACAATACAATAAAAACACTAAAAAAATATCATTGTGGTTTATATAATGTAGGGAGTATCCATCACACTCATAACAATATATTCCTCAGACATTGCATCTCCTCCTCTTACAAATAATAACATGTAACAATTGTTATAATAACAAAATTAACCTTCACTAATAGGTTTTAATATATTTTCACTATGATGATTGAAATTTATTAACACTTACCTACCGAAAACTACTTATTAGTCCTATTAGATTTATTTAAAAATAGTTAGAGTAAAATTTTATATCAATTTCTTCTTGTAGACTTGTCTATTTGATACCCTATGTTTTGTATCCTCATTCCGATACCCTTGGTCTAAAACCATTTTCCCCTAAATTCTTATTCACACTATTCATATGATTCCCACTATTTATCATTTCTTATTTAGAACCACATCATCTTGTGCAACTAAATCCTATACTTCAAAAAAATATCTATCAATTACTCTTGTTAGTAACTCACTTCCTAAAAAATTTTCATAACTACAACAACTTAAGTAAAAACCATCTCATGGTACGTTATTACTTTTACATAGGTTAATTTTCAATAAAAACATAGGTAGAAGTGTAAACTAAAATTTGAGTTCCCCTTATAAATTTTCATTTACAAAATAAAAAATTCTACATTTTTACTATTAATTATTTGAATTGATAAAATTCAACAGTATTTATAGGAACTATCCTTTGATATTGGTGTTAATAACCTCTTTAATTATTTCTAAAAACTCAACCAGAGTCATTATTTTTTCCATTGTGATCATTGAATCCTTAAATTCCAAGATAAACATAATTACAATGAATGGATTTTTAAAATTAATTTTAAATCTATACAACTATTCATACAATAATTCTCTATAGTAACTCCGATCAATAACCAACTCGGATACCCTGGTACACAAATACTAAAGGAAACACTGAAATTTCCTAAAGGAATTTTCCAATCCTTATGGGTTGGTAACTAGCCCCATGGAGTCGATAAATTTCCAAATTTCATTATTTCTCCCCTTGAATAGAGAATTGATATAAAATAACAAATGATAAAACAAAGAACAATCCTTATTCTAAACAATCCACAAATAGAAAATAGTACCACAAGTAGATATATAAATATCCCAAAGTAATACATCATTCAATAAATGACTCAATATCTTTTCAAAAAAATATACAAAAGTATCCCGGTAACTAGTGGATTACAACTCTAATTTTCACCTTCATTATACAATGTCTCATGAATCAAGAACACCCACTACATCCATGTATCACATTCCATTTTTTGGACCTAGCATACATAATTTAAAAACACATGAAGGAAAAAGTTGGGTTCCATAAAAATATTCCACTAGGATTTCTCCAATTATTCAATAAGTAGGTCTGTAAAAATTAACCATTTAAGATTCAATTTAAATAAAAAAGGCATATAAATTTATTTTAATACTTTGAGTCAAAATAATATTTCAGAATAGGTAGGTGGAAAGTATGTAAAAATTTGATTAAATGAACATTTTCATAAAAAGAATAAGTACATGAATAAATAATTTAAAAAAACATTGGCATATAATAATCAAATATCAATAAAGAACTATGGTCATATAACCCGAGGTTCGTTCATTGCTAAATGATCCCCACAATACTCATTCAATCATTCACAGATCAAGGTGTGTTCACATTTCCCTAAGGATAAATTCTTTGAAAAAGAATCTATCATGAACGCAATATGGGAAAATATTTAAAAACATTGTTTAGTTAGAGTTTTCATCGTCAATCCATTTCTTGGGTGTTAGAGTCCTATAATTATTATCCTAATCACCCACTAACTACTCATTACCTCATGAAAATTAATTCTATCTACCAATCAATAAACTATGGGAAAATAAATCAAATCAAGTCAAATCATAATTCAATTTTCATTTTTATAATTGCATGTTTCAACATGCCATTTCAATTTACAATACCAAAACAAAAGTTTTTCATCAAAATCTTGCATTAAAAATCATCTTTCACTAGAATACATTTTATCAAGAATCAACATAAATTAATTAGATCAATATATTTCTCATTTCAATAAATATTTTTCTTGAATACACTGAATGTTTTCAAATAATTTTAAATTAGGTTTACTTTCAAAAGCCCATGCATTTTGGACTCAACAATCAAATAAACTCAATTTCATATAATCAAATAGAAAATAAATTTCAAATCAAGAATGAAAAGAAAGGTTTAATGTGTAGGTAAAATACCTACGGAAGAACCAGATTTTAATCACATGATCATGAAAACACCAAAATTGAGTACCATCAATAGAGATTCTATGAATTAAGTATATTAATGATGAATCACTAAAATCAGAATCTATCAATCCAAGGATCCAATATGTAAAAAATATGAGGATACATAATTCTTAAAGAAAAAATATATGAGAATAAAATAAGGATTCAAAATCAAAAAGAACATTCTTACTAAAGAGGGACTAATCTCATCAGCCAACACTTTCATCTAAGAGAGAAGGGGCTAGAAAAGCTAAAATCCTCTCTAGGAAGCCTCTCAAAGATGAAAGGTCAGATTACGGTGTAGTGGGAGGTGTTTATCATTTAAAATGTATGGTTTCAAGATTATAATTATATTTAATAGGGGAATGAAGACCCACTTTCATAGTATCGTGAGTTAAAACACATGATCAATACTAACTTTTGGTCTAACTATGCACCCTTAATGGGCTTCTAGAAAAGTGAATGGTTAGACAAATCAGAAACCAACTACAATATTTCTTTTGGAATTATAATATGGGGTGAATAGTTTGGTCACATGATTATAAACCATACACTAACTGTGAAATTACCCACTTTCCCTTGCCACATGGTTTAACCATAGAGGACAAACTGTTTGAACTAATCATGCACTACCTTCAAAAATTTCATTTCATGGAACTAAGTTTCTTGGATAAAACCACATGGATTTACCTAACCGTATGAAAACTATGAATAACCCAAAAAATCTAAAATTTCTATAAAATTAAATAAATGGATTGGAATAACACTCAAAAATGTGATCAAAGAGAAGAGATAAGAATAGCTAAAGGATGGTAGTGGTATTTTAAATATACCTAAAATAAATGATTTCATTCCTAGAAATCATATCAAAAATACCCTATGTCAAATAGATGAGGATAATGCTCTCTCATAAATGGAACATGCTCAAAAGTATCATATAAATCCGAACCACACACCCAAAACACAAGAACTATGGCTATGAACTTCCTATTAAGAACCTACATCATATAATCAATAATCCAAACCGATTTATTGGTCATAGATAAATCAGGTTCCAGGTCAATGTCCTCCCAAATCCAAACACGTGACGGCTCTGAGAGGAACTTATGAAGATGTGACACGTGACTCACATTATAAATCTATATAAAATGAGGTCATAGATACAAATGATATTCCCTCATTTCAATCATCCACAAAAGATCAAACGACCACACGTACCATAGTGCTAACTATCTCAATTTACCAAGATACCACTAACACAAATGAGGTGAAAATCTAAAAAATGTTCCCCAATTGAAAACCTCAAAGGGTTATAAAAATAATCAACATAAAATTTATTACAACTATTTGACATTATTATTCTCTAATTAATCAACCAAATGTTTTACAACACCTCTTGGACCAAAGTAGTTCCACTAGGTAAGCTTCACTAATCAGTGACCAAAAAAAATAGATTTACCTGGATGGGTATACAATGGATCAAATGGTTCCATCCTAATGTAATTTCTATATCTTTTGTTATAAGAAAATTCAACTAGTCCTAAGTTGTTTTCCTAAACTTCACTAAAGTCAAGAATTCAAGAATGGAGAATATATTCCATGATTTTTGCAGCTCTTTACAAATTTCCATCCATCTACAGATTATATGTCATATTAAAACTAAAATTATATCCCATCACATCCTAGTAGACTCTATAAAAAGGAAAATTGAATCAATTATCTAAATTAAAAAATATAACAGATGGATATTCATAAACCAGTTGATCTCTTACATGTGAAGTATTCCAAAATCATGAACTTTGATTGTATCTTGAATGTGTAACAATTGAGACGATTGGTCCCTACCCATATCAAATTATTCCCTAGAGGGATATTAGGAAATATAATAATTAAATCCATTGAAATTTCATCCAACTTCCACATCATAATAAGAAGTGGTAGATGAAAACCTAAGGGTTTCTATTTCCCGACCATCACCTTCTGAAAGGTATAACAATGAGAAACAAAATTAGTGAAATCTCATTATATACTTAGATGATGGAATAGTCACCACATGTCATATTACATATTCATGGTTCTAGTTTTTATCAACCCATGGAACTATTGAAGTCCCCCATCATGGATTTTCACATTATAGAATTTGTGGTGTATAGTTTCCAAAAGCATATAATCTACTTAGAATATAACGATAACTTGTTAATGGTATCTCCACCATAAAGATATTACCTAATTCCATGAATATCACCATCATGTTGATGTTCATGAAGAATCATCCCAAGAATCGTGGAGATAAATTGAAAATTTTACATGGAAACCTATGTCCCATCATCCCAGACTCCCAAATTAATATTAACAAAGTGATCCATAAATTTCTTATCTTCTAATGATTATTTCATTTACAAAGTTATATGTTTCCATATCAATGAACTAGTGATGAAATTTCCATTAATAGGGGTGTAGGTAATGTTTAAATAAAAATATTTTAAGAACACTACCAAATGACTTTGTATAAGATTCAAATATTTTTGTGAGAAGATATATCCCCATATTTTTTATTAGAATAGATAGTAAAACTTTCTTAAAAAATGTTATTCTACATACTATTGGTAAAATGTATCAAATAATTGGGCTCTATGTAATGATTAGTATAGTCATTCTCATGTTCCCTAAGTTATTGTAAACTATAGGCCACCACATGATCACCCTTTATGTGAATTAATTCCAAACATTAACCTGATGTGTGAAAAAAGTCCATGTATCTCTTCCCATACCCTAGAGTAG
The DNA here is from genome assembly GCA_963277665.1 of Viscum album. NCBI lineage: Eukaryota > Viridiplantae > Streptophyta > Magnoliopsida > Santalales > Viscaceae > Viscum > Viscum album. The sequence continues at coordinate 1,926,813,619 of OY728150.1, read as the reverse complement.
TCAACTTTGGAGAAGAATTAGAAATATCCTTTAACTCACAAAAATTATTCAAACATTTCAATTCCCATAATAACATTACTCCTTTTTGATTGATAGTGGTCATTAGAGAATCTAATTTGGACAAATGTGTGATGAATTAGAGGTAAAACCCAACTAATACTAAGAATCTATAAATCTCAAAAAGATTACATCATTGTTCCCATGTTATCACAGACTTTACCTTCTCGGGATCGAATGAAATATCATGTTTTGAGAGAAAGTTTCCAAATATCATTACTTGTTGAATCTAAAAACTAAATCTTTATAGCTTGGAATAAAGTTAGTGATCTCTCAAAATCTCTAGAATTGCTCTCATATGACACAAATACTATTACTCAGTTTTAGAGTAAAAAAATATTTGATCCAAAAAATTCCACCATAATTGAATTTAGATACTCATGTAATATCCTATTCATTAGTGACATAAAAATTTTAAGATCATTGGTTAGAACAAATGTAATAGCAAGTTAATCATAATGGACACACCTTCTCTAAAATACAGTCTCCATAATATCAAATTCATTTATTCTCAACTACTAAAAACTAGATAGAATATTACTATTCCAGAACCTATTATCCATTTTCAACTGGTCAAACAAAACAGTAGTTTGAGGAAACAATTATTTGTTATTTTATGTAAGTCGATTGAATTTTTCATATTTTATAGAAAGTAAAAGTGTTACATCAACATTATTTGTGAAAGTAATAGGTCTCTATAATGGTGACACACTCGAGAGAATAAATCCATAATCTAACAAATCGTCCAACTGATTCATTAAATATTTCAATTAATATGGATTCATTTGGTTGGAATGAATGGAGATAGGTTGGGTACTAGACACCAAATTAATATAAAATCACCCCTCTCTTACCATTGTTAATCCATCATAGTCATAAGAGAACACAATGAGAAACTCAATGACTATTTTAGTAAGACCACCACTCAAAGATTATTTCTTTTGGTCAAAATAAAACATATATATCACTTGGCCTAACTCTAGAAAATGTGGTTTAGCTTTACCTGACCTTAGGTCCCATTCTACCTTCAAAAAAAGTCACACCACATTAGTGGTAGAAAGGGAGACCCATCAATGATTAAATATTACACATTACATAAGGTAAATCATCCAATCCATCTAGATAATGATATATAAACGTTTCATGTTCATAAAAAACAAATCAATGTGAGATAGGTATTAGATAGTGTGAAAGTACTAGAAGAGAATCAAAGATCGTTATCTCTATTAATATTGAGGGGTGTATAAATATCCATCACATTATTTATAACCTCTATATAAAATTTGACCAAATTAAAATTAATATTCAATACGAATTAATGAGAAGTATTGATATCAAATAAAGTAGTCCCTAAAGATGAAACTATATTTATGGAACCTCTCATTATCACTGGACCTACATCAGCTTCCTTTAGAGACTCTTACACAATGTAAAAGAGATAAATTATGAATTTATATGGATAAGAAACCTTATTTTTTGAAGCATCTCATTTCTACAAAGATCCTTTATAAGTAAATGAGATCATTCCACTATTTGGGGTAGAAAAGACTTGATAAAACTTCTGTGGGTGGCCTAAGCAATGACCCAAACCACATATATTTTGTTCCTTGGTACAAACTTGCTTAAAATTCTTGAAATTTACACATTAAATTAAATTAAATTATCCTTTGAAAAATACCAAATAAGGTATGAATGATTATTTTTTAATGATCCTCTATAAGAGTCATCATGCTTCCTATTTCCTTTAGAATAACTAACAAAACTACAACTCAGATTTTGAAGAACTCCCACCATCCCAGACATCCCATCTAGGTCAAGCTATGCCATCAGTGATATATCATGAAAATACACATAATAAGTGGTATTTATAATTACATATTTATATCATCTTACATATCAAATAAACATATCAAATCAGTGAGCCTTTAGATTCTCACTCTTCACTACCTCAGGAAGAAAAATGGACCATTTTAGCAAATCATTTTCTATACTGAGTCACTATTCTGTATCCTTTTTGGAGGTATATAAATTCTATACAATTTTCAAAAATCATGGATTTTGGATAGACCTACCTAGTGAAAAGATCTTTAAAGTTAATATTATCTAAGAATTCATGTTTATTCACTATAACCAATGAATCCCACCACATACTGCTAGGCCCTTCAAGATTTGAGGTATCACATTTCAATTTTATATAATCATGAATTTCCAAGAACTAAAAAAACTCAATATTTTTTAACCAGCCCCTTACCTCCAATGTATCACTCGTGCCTTGGAAAGATGGCGGTTTCTACCAAAGATACTTTTAAGGATTATCTATAGTTTAGAAACATTAAGGTTTTACAATTGGATCATAAATAGAAACGGGTGTGGAATCCTATCCAAGATCTTGAACAACATGGACCTCTATCTCTACAAGGTTATGATCAACTATACATTTCAATTTCCAAGGTCAATTGGTAGATCCATCCCAAGTTATAGTCAAACATATTCTTGGGGGAATGGTACAATATAATATGAACATGAAACATGAAGACATTAGAAAGGATACTGAAGTAATTAAATAAATAAAAAGATATGGTAAAATCCTTTAAAAATGATTTAATTGAATTTTTGTAATTTATAAACACTTAATTGAAATTTGGAAAATACTATAACTAGGTCAATTTATTCCTTGAGGACATTGTTTCCAATCACCCATAATGACTCAAGGATTTCTATGTAGAGAGATGTCCATTCCCTAACTTGTAAAATTCATCTCTAAGAAACATAAATCCTACCTCATATCTATAAATACATCCCATAAAACATACCAACATCCAAGAGATGCACAACCTAATTTGATAGAACATTGTCAATAACCACCCCAGATACCTTGGTACACCGATACCCAAGCTGATAAATACATGGATCAAAGGGAATTTCCAATCCCTAAGGGTTGGAGACTAGTGTTAGGGCATCAAAAAATGTTTAAACGGAAGGATTTCACCCCCAGAAAAAATAATTGATATAAAATAGTGGGTGATAAAATAATGAATAGTGGTTGATCAAAGTTTACTATAGTAATGATGAGGGAGGTTCTGTGTGATTATGATGAATGTGTTTCGTTCAGGAAGTGTACATTAGAGATGAGGACAGTGGTAAAGATCCAACGAGTACAATGAATATAGTGACACGAATACATGAGAGTGGTGACAATGATGAGATGATAGTATAGTGATGTGATGATTGTGGTTAGGTGACAGGGCTTCATCGATGGTGTGTTTATCAGGTGGCATGCTTTTCCCACAATTTTTTGTTTCCAATTTTTGTATTTCATTTTTAAAATTTGAATGTGGATTTTGGGATTAGGTAATGTAGTGTAATATTATTTATTGTGGGTTATTTTTCAAATTTATATCTATTTTTTTTGTAAGGTTCCCAGTAGACAAAAAATTGGTATTTTGAAAATGGAAAAAACTGATTTGAGGAAAAACACACCTCAATGAGAAAAGAGTTCCACAAATAGATGGATAAAAATACAAAATCAATACATCATAAAAAATAATTCAAAAACCATAAATAAAATATCTTAATTTATCTATGTAACTGGTAGACCATAGATTCATTGATCACTACCATCACTTGAGGTCCCATGAGTCATGAAAATCCACCACCTCCAAGTGGTGCTTTCACTTTTCCTTGACATATCATAACATATTCTACAGCCAACCAAAGGTAAAGGCATTGTGTGAGAAAAATAACCTAGTAGGATTTTAAAAAATTTATTCTAAGGATTTCTATAACAAAAAACCATTTATTCTTCAATTTAAATAAAGACAAGGAATGATACTACATTTTCACATTTTTAGTGAAAACATGGTTTTCAAACAAGTAGATGGTAAGTATGTCATAAATATGATTTAGATAATATTTTTATTATTTGGAAATAATATTAATAAATTAATTTCATAACACTATGGAAAGTGATAATCAAATCTCAACAAAAAACAATGTTCATATGCCTATATCTTTGTGACTTCTAAGTTATAGGATCCTCCCAATTCTCTTTCAATCAATCATGGATCAAGGTGTGTGCACATGTTCCTAAGGATCATTTCATTAGGATATAATCAATAAACACCCCATCCGGGTAAAATCATACCTAACTTGGTTTACTTAGAGTTTTAATTATCAATCCATTTCCAGGGAGTAATATTTCAAGTATACTTGTCCTAATAACTCAATAAGCACTCATGATCACATGTGATTCTAATATATTAATCAATAAATAAATTAGGGGTAAATAAATATAATTCAATTAAAATCATAATTTATAGTTTTATTTAACAATTTCATATTTCAACATGCCATTTCAATTTCCCAAAAAAATTAGAGGGTTTTCATCAAATCCACACCTTCTAAAATCATCATTCTTTTAAATCCATTTTTTCTCAAGAATAAACATAAATTCATTTCATAAAACCTTTCCCTATTTCAAAGAATATTTTATTCAAATTTGGAAAATATTTTCAATGTCTTTAAAATATGTTTTCATTTCAAAAACCCATTACTTTTGAAATCTACCATCATTTATACTCACTAAAAAATAACTTTTTTTCCAAAAAAGACTTGGAAATAAAGGTGGTTTGTAGTGGGTCATGCCTAGAGAATGAACATTGACAATAATATTTCAATAATGGTTTAGGTATCTCGTGCTATAATAATTTACAAGGTTATAATTTGGGATCCACTTACTATAAGACCATTATCAATTAAGTTACCCTCACTATATGTGTGATTAACCTCTATTCTGTTACTGATGATAAATTTATACCTATTGATAAAATAGGTTAAATACCAAAGAATGTTGGTGTTGTTCCAATTAAAACCAACTAGGAGCTTAGAGTCAAATTTATATACCTAAGTATTAATTTATTATATTTTTCATAAGGCCACTTTGGAGGGATCTAGATTCAGTGCCTATAGAGTCATAAATTCCATAAAAGGTGTTGAATCCAATAATACATATCCCTCTAGTATCATATATAAGTCCTTGAAATATAATAATTACAAGTATTTGTGACTTGTACATATTTAATTTACACCCTAAATTGGGAGGGTTCTACTTTATCCACCTACCATGAGAAGAAATGCAATAAGATATTGAGACTCTAGAGAAATATCATTTCATGATAGCTATAACCTCACCATAAAAAAATAGAGCAATGAGGTTTGTATCCTAGAAATGAATGCATACCTTCAAAAATAGATAGAGCTTAATTTCACTTCATATGAATTGTTTCTAATTTTCCATAACACCCATAAAACTAAGTCCAAAACTATAATGAAGTTCTTAAAATCCAGAAGACATGTCTTAGGGACCTAAAAAAAATTTAAAATAAAATCATTATTATCTTTTTCCTACACCCAAACACCCATCCACTATCTGACCATATACCTAGTGAATAGTTCCAAATAACATTCAAAAAAATTATATACTGACTCAAAAAAACAATTCTCACAAAAATGCATCATGAGGTGATAATTATACCTTTCTTTTGGATGTTTTCATCCAAAGGAACAACCTTGTTGTGTATCCTCCAGATGAGGAAGTTCACCTACACTAGGATTTCTTTTCACTAGAGTTTTCATGCCCACATGTTTGTCTCCTAGTTGGATTGCATGGAAGTATGTTTATCCCACAAACTTAATGATCCCAACATCAAATTTTATAACACACAATTGTTAGGTACATAAAAAAATTATTATCCTTTAATGAAGAGTTTTTTGATCTTCATCAAGAGTGGATGAAATGAACCCTGAATGAGAGCTTGAATGTTTGAAAGGAATAACCAGGACTGGTCATCTAAAAAAGAATAGGATTTTTTATCGTACTTGTGTTTCCAATACCTTATGTTCCCTCACCCAACAACCCATCACATCATGTCTTCTAACTATCTGAGGGTGTTTCTCATGAACCAATATAGAAGTTAGAGATTCTCTGAGCACTCATTATAGTATCTCCAATCATCCCAAAAATTTCACACCCTTAACCACTACCATAGGTAATTCCCCTCTATAATATCCTGAGATATTTTTTATTTTATGTGTTTCATGTAATCCACCACTCTTATCTACTTGATCCCACCTTCTCTAAGAATCTTCTCCCATAATTTCCATAATGCACAGTGGCACTTCCCCTAATAGTTTTTTTCCCAAACGAACGAAATAATGATGTATTAAATTTATTCAATGATAACATTGGAAGGTTTGGCGAAGAAAAATATATTATTGGGCATGGATGTTAGCACAATTTTTAGTAGTATGACCCTTATTCTAAATAAAGAAGCTTTTTTAGTTGTAAATGCATGCATTTTTATGACCAACCTATTTCTCAAAACACATTTTTTTTATTTTTCCAACTGAGGTAGAAGATTCTAATTAGTTCATCAGGAGGTTTATTTTTTGAATACCCACATTTTTTAATGATTAATCCATATCTTATCAAGAATGTTCTAAGGAGGTATAAACTACTCTTTAAATATTTGATATATTGCCTGCTCGAGATATTATAAATCATGGTGATTTTATTAAATACATATATTGATCTCTTCATTCTATTCATGAAGAATAAAATTACATCATCATACACAAGGTTTGAAACTAGGTATGACCTAGGTATCTTCTTGAAGGAATGAATATTTTATTTTCCCATTTCAAACTTTATATTCTATTTGAGGGCATCTTGTGCAAGAATGAATAGGCTAGTCAATAAGGTATCCCCTTCTTTTGATAATGTAATGATTTAAGGAAACCAATTAATAACTATATAAGTGACACTAAGATCCATGGTGATTCCAAACATATCATAATCATGTCATGGGTCCATACTCTAAATCTGATCTTCTGCATTACCATCAAGATATAACTCTATTCCATAAGATGATATGACTTTTTCATGTCTACCTTTATCATTATCTTAGATTGAAGAAAGTTACTATTTATTTTATTCACCATCTCCATAGTTATCTTGATATCCCCCTATATTATTCATCCCTTCATGAATCTGTATTGTTCTTTATAAATCATTTTAGGGAGATATTGATTAGGTCTTCCCTCACTTTTGGGATAAAAACTAGTTCAGTGGCACTGATAGATCGGGTGATACCTCATCCTCTAAAAAGAGTTGTACTTCTTAAATTACCTATATTTTTATCAAATACCATGAAAAATAATAAGGCATATATAGAAAGTCATTTGGTCCTAGTACACATTCAATATTTATTTAAAACACAACCTCCTTGATTTCATTCTCTCCTAAAATGACCTTCAAATAATTACTGTCTAGATCGACCACCTATATGGGGATTATATTAAAGAATATATCATCTATAATTCATATCATATGCATTACATCACTTGATAACCTCATCCTTTTAAGAATATTCTTAGTGTGCTTCCCTTCTAGATTTTCAGCCATCTTCAGATCCCCCATAAATGATCTATCCTCAAATAATAGGCTGATTCTTCTTATAACCATATTTTATTTAGCATAGGTATTGAAGAAGCTAGTAATCCTAAAATAAAAATCCCTAATATTAAGTATCCAATAAATCAAAAACATGAGGATACATCATTCTAAAAGGAAGAGAGAATATAAGAAGGATGTATTTAAAACGGAAGAGATCAAACTTATTAGAGAGGGATAAATTATATCAAATGACACTCCAATCTGAGATAGAAGGGTTTAGAGAAGCCGGAATCCCCACCATGAAGAATCCAAAACCCATAGGGTGTTATTAGTGTCAAGTGGATGATATTTAATATTTCAAATAGGGGTTTTTTATTTTAATTAGAATTTCAGGGGTGTTAAAAACCTAAATGCATAGTTTTGGGGGTCAGTTTACCTAGTTAATAGTAACTAAGTACCTAACGATGATCCCTCTCTTGGATTATGGAAAATTTTTATGGGTTGATAACATAGTTAGACAAACTATATTCCAACCATGCACTTCCTCCAAGTATTCTGAAAATGGGTTCATATTTATATCACACTATTAGAAATAATGCACCAATCATGAAAATCCCCATCATCCAATTCCACATGGTTTAAGGGGGAAAGTCATATGGTTTAATGTAACCATGATCTCCCTTCTGTAACCCCATTCCATAGCACATATTTACTTGGGAGAAACCACATGGTATGAACTAACTCTGAACATCCATAAAACCTTTAAAAATTAAAAAAAAATCATAAAAGACCCAGAACAACACCCAAGAAAAAGGTGATAAAATAAAAGGGATAAAATCACCTAAAATATGGTAATAGGATATTACACATAAATTATCTAGTAACTCTCTATCCAGTATGACATAAAATGGTTCTTCTTTTCCCAAGTTTCATCTATTATACATAATCACAAGTATTATTCTATAAAATGAATTAATATACATTTTATCACCTTTTAATCAAATTATTCATTTATTTAGTTCCACTTACTCGATTTTATTTACCTGAAAATGGTGTACTTGGTATAAATATACTTATCCCTTTCTCTGATTGATCTATCTAGAATCCTCTTTTCTTATCATTTGGTAAGCATGGCTAGCTATCTTGGAAGCCTTGTTCTAATGAATTCATAAAACACTGTCACATGACTATGAGTTTCTATATCTAGTGGAATCTTGAATACTCCATTTCATGACTTCATAAAACTATATCTAGTGAAATTTCATCAACAGCTTCCAAAACAATTCTCTTTGTATAGGAACCCTAATTCCACTACATACTACTAAATCTTTCCTTCGTCCAACATTAGCTAGAATCATGAATATCATTTTATGGACTTGGAGTTTGTAATTTTTAATAATAATGAAGAATATCCTAATTTTTTTTATAGAATTCAATACAATAGACTATAAATAAAATCAACCAAACATTAGGTTCCACCTACCATCTGATTAATTATGCTCATTCATCTACATCTAATATCTTTTTTTAGTTTCATATTTCATTGTTCGGTATAAATTTTCTGGAAACTTCTTAAGGAAGGACCAACATTTTGATGTGATTTATTTAATGAGAAAAAAAAGTACCAAGAAACCTTTCTTTCAATTCAACTATACTTAAACACAAATTGGACTCAACATAGATAACAAAATTTCATAAATTAATACAACATGACTAATAATGATCACATTAACCATAAAATAATCCATAAAATCAAGTGACACAACAATATAAGGGGAACGAACCTCAACTGGTGATCCATAATCAATCACATGATTGGAAAATCCACCAATGGGTCTATGTGAACCTATATAATCCATGAACAATCACATGATAATTATTAGATCATTAAAAATCAAATTCTAAACATGTATTAATTGACACCAATCTCACTGGGAGATGTTACAATGTTGAAACCATGAGTGTTGGGGCACAATCCACTCTTGACTGCACATGTACCTATTACATAAAACACCAATAATTTTAAAAATATGAATCAATAGTATATTCCATATAATTTAACCAAAATCCATAAATAAACACATTTATAGACACAACCAAACAAAAAAATTATGCAATAATGATAATCTATGCTTTTCATTTCTCCAATACTCATCGCACATGGAATCCCCATCCTGTCAATGTGATCCATCCTTGCTCCTATGAAATCTTACCACATAATCCTAAAACAGAACGTCCAAAATTATAAAAAATTAATAAAGATGGAGGTGATGAGAAAAGTAGAAAAAACAACCTCAATCCACTAAAAATGAATCCAGGTCATCCCCTAACCAAGGGAGTATAAAAGGGGCGCCAAATATAGAGGTAAATAGGGGATAGGATGACCATAATTACTTCTCGTAAACCCTATCCATGTATAAGAGGGAAGGGGATTTACTATAAAATCATAGTCATTCCTATTTTAAATAAACAATATAAAGGAGGAATTGAAATCTGACCCCCCAACATCACGGGGAAATTCTCCCGATTTGGAGCTATATTGTGGTGGGACCACTACATTATTAAAAAATTCCTTACCACATAGCTGTACAATTTTATTTGAAAACCCCCTATGTATTGTTATCGAGGGATTTATGGTCAAATGACTCACATTATTGAATGAACAATTCCGAAACTCCAGAAATAAATTTTCACTGATTTTAGGGATTTATGAGACAACATTCCTTATTATGACAAGATACTACCCCAAACACTAATATTGAATATTATGTAGAGGGGTCAACACCCAACATATATTATTGCAACATGATTTTTCCCCTGGATCCAAAAATTAATATTATGTTTCTTCTACTTTATTGCCTAATGCCTCGTGTTAGTGAGTGATACCCCTTATATAATAGAAATTCATCCCCCAAAACCTTATATATATCATCCTCTCATGGGTTGTGACCATTTAGTAGTTCCTGAATTAATGTATTATCCCCTAGGACCATAGACATACCTCCCTATACACCATAGGATTCCAACTAGTAGTATGGGTTTAGGGTAGTACTATAGGGAGACTATACCCCCATATAAATGTGTGTTATAATAGATAAATAAATCAAACAAAATCCCTAATCATAAAATATCCATCCAAGTATGCAAAATCAATCATCAATAATTATCAATAATAATAATGAATGTTTAAGTATAAAGTATTATAGACTCACAATCATGCCAATACAAAATTATTAATCCCCCACCGAGATGATAACATGTACAAATTAATAAAGAAATATAGGGAACTGAGGCTCTACTGTTTCCCCCAAGGCTCACCTCATCTAGTTTTCAAATCCCATCAGAAATATCCAACATAATCAAGATACTCTAGACCTCTATACAACCTAAACTTGAAAATTGTTATATTTTATCGGGTACCCATGTTCCATGGATTCCAAAGTAGGGTCTGAGAAGAACTTAGTTGGGAACTACTAATGTGGTCATGTATATAACCAGTAATTACAGTGCACATGTGTGATATTTTTATATGAATAAACAAATAAAATTATGAAAGCGTAATTAAATAACCAGTTTCGAACCTTGAGATCTTTTATTGAACCTTAGATACACCCAAACCTACTCTTTATAGTGATTCAGTTTTTTTGATCAGTTTATACAACCATGCCAAACAATATCTTTCCCACGGACAATTCCTAGGAGAAATTCTGAGCAATCCCATAGTATCCAGCTCAATAGCCACATAATTGGAGAAATTTCTAGGAATCCTTAATAAAATTACATCTACGTCTATGGAGAGTGTCCAATGCATTAAAAAATGTTTTAAACAATTCAAAATAGAATGTCTTTGGTATTCCAAATCATGCCCACAGTCTGAATGAGAGGATCACATCCCATGCCCCTGATTCTAAGGATTATATCCAAGGCCATCAAAAATGTATCACATCTAAATCCAAGGAATTCATCCAAGGCATTATAAACCATATCAGGCACAATAGCTTGATCCCAAGAACACTTCATGGACCTGGTAAAGTATTAGGTATAAAGGGAAGATCCAAAGATCATGTTTGAGGCATGACATATATCCAATACATTATTGTGGACAGTATGTCCCACCCAAACAATCTCGCATATCTTATCTCAATGGGGTCAGTCTACTACCTGAACAAGTCTTCGATGTCTGAGGTAGAAATCTGAATTTCATGACCTGTCATCCCTATAACAATAATAGGCTCAAACCATCAATTTGGGCCCAAAGATAACACTCACAATCATTTCTACCCATCTATACACAAACTCTCCTAGGGGTTAACATCTCACTACGACACCTACACTACAAAAAACTATAATTTATCAACGTTTAAAAAATTAAATAATTTGTAAATTTAGCGATGTTTCCGGAAAACGTTTCCTATTTAGCCTTGTTTTTTTAAAACACCACAAAATTAGTTACATTTAATGAAAAACATTGCTAATTTAGCGATGTTTGCGAAAAACATTTTTATTTAAGCCATGTTTCATGAAAAATATTGCTAATTTAGCATTGTTTTTTGAAAATGCTTGTAAATTTATAGACGTTTATTGAAAAACATTGCTAATTTAGAGATGTTTCAGGAAAAAATGTTGCTAATTTAGTGACATTTTTAGGAAACATTTCTAATTCAACCAGATTTTAAGGAAACATCGCTAAATTAGAGGCGTTTGTTCAAGAAATGTCACTAAATATATATATATTTATAAAGCTCATTTTCCACATCGATGTAAATATATATTAAGATATATATATATAAACTCAAACACACGCATATAAATATATAAATATATGTTTATATATATAAAAACACACACAGAAACACATATATTTATAAATATATAAATATATATGTACATATATATAAATATATATACATATATTTATATATAGAAATAGATATATATATATATATATATTAAATGTTGACACGTTTTTAAGAAAACATGGCTATTTTATTAACATTTTTATCAGTGTTTTAAAAAATGACTAATTATATATGTGTATATATATATATATATATACAGACACACACACGCACATATAATGTTATATATATATATATTATAAACATTATATATTAATTTAAACATGTTATATATATATAATATATACATATAATATATACATATATAAAATATAAACATATATAATATAATATTAACTTATATATATGCACATATATATAATTATACAAATACAGATACACATATATTAACAGATATATAGAAACACACACATATATATATATAATTATATATATATATATATGTAAACATATATAAACAAAAACACTTATATTGAGAGATAAATACATATGAAAACACTGACACATATATACAAACACACATATATATATATAAATAAAAATACTTATATATATATATAAACACCCACACCCACACACAGACACACACACATATATGTATATGTGAAAACACATAAATATATTTTAAATTTAGTCCCATTTTAAAGAAAAAGAGGATGTCTTAGTGATATTTTTACCAATGATTGAAAATGTGGAAAATTATATATATATATATATATATATAATTTGTATATAATTATATACCTGTATAAATACATGTATATATTTATACACACAAAGACACACACACACATATATAAATAATATATATATATATAATAAAATATAAACATATTGATGTACAAATAAATAAATAAATAATATATATATATATAATATAAACACACACACACACATATATGTTTCAAATATAAAATATAAAATTGTTTGTAAAATGTAAAAATGTATATAAAATATAATATAAATATATTTATATATACATATATACATAAAATATAAACATACCAAGAATGTTCTGGACTGAAGTGAGTTTGGTCCTAAAAATATATTTAAGAAAATAGAAATACAATGAAACACAATAATCATGCGGCACAATAAGCACCTCCCAACCAGAAAATTTGCAAAAATAATACCAACCAAAAACACAAAACAGTCCAAAGACACAAAAAAAACATACAGTTAGGTCAACATAGAACATATGACTTAATAATGATCATATGGTCCAAAAATTTGGTCCACACACATCACCAGCAATCAAGATCTCATCCGCACCTTTGTGCCTGAGAAGTCATCGCCTAAGGCTGTCCTCTGGTCGCCATCCTCCCCAGCTTTCTCCCTCCGCATTACAAGGTCGACTACCCAAACACAACCCGAGTTAGATGTGATCCACCTGAAGTCCTCCTCAAACTGCATACCATTATCTTTTCTGAACGAACGTCCCCGCCATCGGGCCACCACTCCACTAGGAACCCACTCCGGCTGTTGATTCCTGCTCCTCCCTTTCTCCCTCAAATCGAGGTATTCATCAAATTTTCATTGGAATGCATCATCCCAATGACTTCTCATGACCCACTATTGCAAGATCCAGCCTACATCCATCCAACCTCCATTGAGCATCCCAAATATGCGGCACTGTGGGGTCTCACATGCCGCCACTGAGAAGAACACCGCCGCCAGGGTCCCAAATGCTGGCCCGCTGCAAGATCCTTCCTGTCATCGCCTGACAACCAATGAATTTGATATATATATATAAGTGATAATGATGATATTAATGAATATGATTCAGGTTATTTAAGTTTATACATTTATGTGTGTTAGGTATAATTGATGATATATGATCATAAGTTTATTTGTGAACATGATTGTAGGTTGCTATGTTCCAAATGATAAGATTACCTATATTTTGATGATTCATGCATATATTATGTATTCAAGACACTTGAATGTTCATTCATAAATTGACACCTTTATTATCTTGCTTCTCATAAAAATTAAATGGGTATAACATGAATGAATCATACCTAATAAAATATAGATTACAAAAAATGGGGCATCACATATAATTAAAATATAAATACATTTTTTAAATTTATAAATATAAAATTTTAATTTTATATAAATACCTTGTAAATATATTTATTTATAATTATAATTATAACTATATATATATTTAATAACTATAAAATTTCGTAAAATACATTTATTATTAGTTTAGAAATATATCAATTTATATATTACTAAATAAATAAATATAAATATATTTATAATTATATTCATATATTTATAAATATATTTATTTATAATTATAATTATATATATATATAATTATTTAAATAATAATAAAATAATAATAGATATATTTAGTATATTTGATAAATATATATATTTATATTTTAATAAATATATAGATATAGATATATTTTAAATTATATAAAAATATTTATAAATATATATATATATATACTTATAAGTATTCGTATAAATGAATAAATGAATATATATATATATATATATATAATTTTAAAATTATAATAAATATATTTATTATATATAATTATAAAACTACAAATATAATATGTATTTTTTTAATTTTATTATAAAAAATAAATAAATATATATTATAGTTATAATTATAAACAAATTTATATTTATTTAAATAATTTTAAAATTATAATAAATATAATTAAATATATATAATTATACCAATATATTTATTACATTTATAAATATATATTAATCAATATATTTATTTAAGTAAAAATATCTATAATTACATATAAATGATTTCTAAATATATTTACTTATAATTATTATTATTAATAAACAAATAAATATTTAAATATTTATAAAATTATTGTTAATATATTTAATTAATAAATATATTTATTTTACTTATAAATTTATCTTAATAATTAAATATTTATTATTATATATATATACTTTTCAATATATTTATTCATATATTAATAAATATATATATATATAATCATATAAATATATAAATATATTTATAATTATATATAAAAATTTATTAAATAATAATTAATATATTTTTTATATTTATATAAATATAAAAATATATAAAAATATAAAAATATATTTACTATTATATTTAAATAATAAATATATTTATATATGTAGTCCTTTATCAATATTTTTTAATGTTGATATAGATTACCCTTTATCAGCACTAAGAAAGCACTGCTAGACATTTCTTTATCAGTGCTATAATTTTATCACTGACAAAGACAAGTTTTACCAGTGCTTTTTTTATACTGATAAAATGGTATCTTTTTCAACGCTAAAAAAGAACTCATAGATATGGTATTTATTAGTGCTTTCTATTTTAGCACTGATAAAACTACTCTTTATTAGTAATTTTTTGAAATCAATGATAAAAATCTTCTCCGATGTTAGATAAATAACCCTAAGAGTGTCACCTTCTCTCGTTCCTTCAAAGAATTCATAGAACCCAGCCTCTACCACAACTAAAACCTACCGACCCACTGTTGAACCATATCACCCCCACCATCAAACCCTACCTCTCCCATAGTTTTCTTCGCTAAACCATACCACTGAATCTATTATCTCTTCGACAACTGAACCCTGCAGGTGCCACCGAACCCTACTGTTGCCAATAACCACTGTTGTCGACTCTTACTGTCACCACTGATGACTGCTGCCACCACTACCACCTAACCCTACCGCTGACGGTGAACCCTCTCTATGTGTATGTTATGTATTCTCAAAGATCATTTGAGTTATTTTGGAGTAAATTTTATCTAATGATTTTCACGAATATGGGACTTTTAGCTGGAGGATATTTATATACTGTTTTGGAGAGATTGTTTTTTTCATGGTGATACTCTTGAGGTGTAGAAAAATAATAGTGGGAATCAGTTTCTTTTTTCTAGTAATCAATTTATTCAATGAGATATGTGATAGGAGGTTCTGTATGAGTTTCATTACTCACCTCTAGTGGGGCATCTATCATAGGAAAGAAATTAATTATATATTTTGGATATTATAATCATTTTTTCCCTCATATTACAGATTAAGTTATATGATGTTTTAAGTTAAAGTTTCATTACATTGAATTATTTAAATGTTGTTCCAAATGCATGAAATTTATAAGTTAAATGATCTTATATTTATCATTTATAAGATATTACATATGGTGTGTGTTGAACTTGAAAAAGGTGGGGAATATATAATATATCTCAAAGAATATTTAAAAATTTCTTTATTTTTAAGAAGAAATTTGGAAAATTAAGGAGATAAATAACATGTTCAAATAATAAGTAATTTCCTTAGAGATTATACATAGGATCTTTTACATAGTTGATAGAAAACAAGAAGATATATATGTAATATATTAATATGATACTTACACATTTTGTTGGATAAATGATATATTTTGAACTATATTTACCGATACATAAAATAATTTCCCTCACCTATGAAAATAAAAAATATATATTTAAAGGAATGTGATGATACAAAATATAGTTTCCTTGGTTATTTGATTATTACAAATGTTTTTTAATCTTAAAAAGGGATACATTCTTTGTACTATTGTTCAAGACCTTTCTTGACTGTTATTAGGTTGATGTATAATGGTTGTCATATTTATTAATGGCTGTTAGGGACTTATTTTGAATGTTGGGTTGGCTTGGTGTAATGACATGATCTATTCAATAGTGATTATAGTAAGATCAAGTGGTGTGTATTGGGGGTTTAATGTTTAGTGTGTGGGAATGTTTGGTGAAATGTATCTGAGCATAGTGTGACAAGTGATGTAGTAGAGTGATGATATTTTTAAATGTGGTCAAAAGTTCTAGCATCACTATGTAGAACATCAAATATTATGATGGTATACCTACAAAAAAATTATTTATCTTATATTTGGAAATGATAAATATGTAACATCTTTTATAATATTAATACTTCACTTAAATTCATTTCAAATAATAGCTTTATAACAATTTCATCGATACATGCTCTTCTAAAAGACTACCTACATTAAAAAAAGAATTCCATTTCACATTCATCAATTCTATATATTCTAATAAACATTTCAAATCATCAAATTTATAACATTTAAACTATCCATTATTTATAATTATTAAATAATAATGTTTCAAAAATTATTAAAATAATTATCTCAGACATGATTTTTAAAAGTTAAAAATAAAACTATTTAAGTCTATATATTATGTATAAATTTAAAACTTATATGTACTATTTTATTGTTTTATAAATTTATATAAATTTATAATTTACGTATATTTCTATAGAATAAATATTATTTTATAAATAATATATTATTTTATAATTCTATATACATCTATAATTTTATATAATAATAATATAATATATAAATTTTTAATTTATACTTTTATACCAGAAAACGTTTTCCAATTTATCAAAAGTTTAATACTTTTATACTTTCATAAATTCAATGTACGTGTTGAGAATATTTTAAGATATATAAAAATATTTTTATTTGTGAAACCATTATTATATTCAATTTCCATATTTTCTATTATGAAAATCATTTTCAAATAATATAGAATTTTAATATATTTTTATTATTACATTTGATAGTCATATTTCATTTATTTGTTTCTAAAAATGTGATTTTATATTTCATTTATACTCATACAAAAAGGTTTTAAAATTATGAAGTGAAAAATAGTTTCTAAAATGTGAATTGAAAAATAGTTTTTAAAAGAGAAATATCCTCCATTTTATTTATAAATTTCTTTCAATTAGTTTTTTTTTCATCATGTGGGATGATAACCCATTTTTCAATCTCTCCATTTTCTTTCAAGTAGTTCATGAGGTCCATCTTCAATTGAACCAATTTTGCTTATTTATTTTGTTAAATATTATATTACCGAATCAAATATATTGGATATGAATAGAGAATATTTGAATGCAAATTGTAATGCAAAAGGGCATGAATATGGGGTGAAAGAGTTCATAAAATTTTCAAAATATCATGCCTACGACCCTTCTAAAATAATTTTTATGTGTTTTCACTATTTTTATCCAAGACTAATTATTCCAGAGTAGTTGTAAGAACACATGATCTATCATGGAATCGATCGAAGTTAAAAAAACTGTAATAGACATGGAGAAAAAGAGAATGTATCTGGTGATTGGTATAACATTGCATTTTAAGGGTCATCTTATATGATTACAAGTGTGGAAAATAAAGAAGACCATATTGAGGATGTTATTATAGATGTGAATGATGATGAAGAATGAATTGATGGAATGACAAGGAAATTTGAAGATGAACTTCGTGATTTTCTAAAAGTGTTTGAAATGTTAAAGAGTTGTGTAAAGAGGCCATTCTATGATAGTTTCAATAAATATAATACATTTTCATCCATACTGAAGTTTTATTATTTGAAAGTAGGCAACATATGGAGTGAAACCAGTTTTACTAAAATAATTTTTATCTTGAATGATTTTATTATAAAGGATAAAGAGATCCTTAGACAAATATATGATGCTAAAAAAATTATATGCATGATGGGTTTGATCTCTGAGAGAATACATGACTGCCCAAATGACTATATAATGTTTCACAAGGGAAAAAATCACATAAATAACTCACAAAGTGTGGTTCTTCTAGATACAAGAAAGTTAAATCATGTCCTATGAATGTTTTATGGTTCCTTCCAATCATTCCAATGTTTAGGAACCTATATGGAGGTAAGGTGATTATAATGAAATTAACATGGCACACAGATACAATAAATAATATCTGGAAACATCATCACCCAATAGACCCTCCTCAATTCAATAAAAATTATCATGATAATATTTTATTTTGTAACTAGCCAAGAAACCTTAATCTTTCAATATCTACATATGGAGTAAATTCTTTTGGTTTTCAAAGCAACAGTCATAGTACATGGACGGTTATGTTGGTAAATTATTACAGGCCACCTTGGTTATGGATGAAATGAATGTACCTCATATATCTATGATTATATTTGGAACAAAAAAACCTAGTAATGATTTTTCTATTTATTTGGGTACATTGATCCGGGATTTAAAATTATTGAGGGATTCAGGTGTTACATTGTATGATTCTTAGATAAATGAATATTTTATGTTGTGATCCATTTTTAATTGGATGATAAATGAATTTTATGGTTATGGAAATTTATTTAGATATGGAATTAAATTAAATCAAAGGTGTCTCATTTTCCAACATGGTACGCGGTCAATTAGGTTGAATCATTTATCCAAGATTGTGTTTTTAGGACATGTCATATTTTTACCCCAACAACATAAGTAATGATCTTAGATGACATCATTTTAATGGAAGTTTATAAGAACATACAACACCATCTCCACTAATAGGTGATCAACTATATGAAAAATTATAATATATTGACACTACTTTTGGTAAATCATTTTTGAAAAACCATTCATAAATTGGTTGAAAGAAGAGAATAGTTTTTTTTCATTACCATGCTCGAATTTTATGTACATCCGAACTTTTCTTGATGTTTTACATGTTGAAAAAAATGGAAGTGATAGTGTCATTGGAACATTACTATATGCATCTAAAAAAATATGGATTTATTTAGAGTATAAACATGGATGACATGGGAATATGAGAAGTGCTGGCACCGATTAAGGGTGAAAATTTAACTTTTCTTCCTCCAGCTTATTACACTCTTTTCAGGCAGGACAGATACCATTTTTCAACTTCTTGAATGATGTAAAGGTTACAAAGGGGTATTTAGTGAGTATCCAGAATATTATTTCAATGAATGATTTAATGTTAATGTATTTGAAATCACATGACTGTCATGTTTTTATGTAAGATCTCTTTAATGTAACATTATGTTGTATTTCTTCCAAGATTTTATATCATACATTAACCAAGATCTATCTCTTTTTCAAGGCTATATAAAGAAAAGTTATAGACCAGAAAAAATTTCCGACTATGGAAAGGGAAATGTCTTTCATGTTATGTTAATTGGAAATGTTCTCCTCAACAGTAGTCTTTGATATGATGGTTCACTTGGTGAGAGAGATTCTACTATGTGTTCCTTTACTCTATAAATATATTTAACCAATTGAATGGTATATAAATATTTTAAAAGGGTATGTTAAAAATAGAAGTCATCCATAGGGCTGTATTTTAGAGAAATATATTGTTAAGGAAGTTATTGAATTATGTACCAACTATCTCTATGGTGTGGAAAACATTGGTCTTTTGAAATATCATTACTTTGGGTGGCTTTTGGGTGGAGGAATTTCTAGAAGATATGCTATCATAATCAATATTATAGATCAGGAGTAGGCCCACCATTACATTTTTCATTAAATTTTAGGTGTTTCACCATATGCCGAAACCCACAAATAAATTCTTAGGAATTTTAATACATAATGGGATAAAATATATATATCAAATACACAAAATCAAAAAAAAGTTGGATGGTTTTGAGACCAAATTTTTAATGATTTAGATGAAAATCAAGATTCAATTTGAGAACGAAATCGATGACTATTAGAAAACCAAGTGTGTGTGTACTTTCTTACAAAGGTTATGTAATTAGTTGTTATATATTCTATAAAGATGAACATGATGAAGGAATTACCATGAAAAATAGTGCAGTTATAGTTGTGTATGAAGTGATGTATGTTTCTAGTACTAAGGACATAAATCCACTTTATATGAATATTTCATACTTTAGAATCATCAAACAAATATGGGAGTTGGATCATTAAACATTCCAAGTGCCGATATTTCAATGAAAGTGGGTTGACAACATGAGTGATCTTAAAATATATGAATGTGGATTTTTGAAAGTGGAGTTCAATATGGATGGGAACAAAGAAAAACTATTTATAAATAAATAATAGTTAATAAAATTATTTATGTTAAAGATCCCAAAAACTGAATGTGTTCAATTTCTCTATAATCGACCAAACACATTGAAGGGTCAGATGGAAATTCAAATTAGGATTACCCTTTCATTGGTATGTTGTAATCATTTCATAGCAGTCCTAATGTAGACATGGATTCTTATGTCAGAGGAAAAAAACAAGGAAGTCATTTGGATACTAGATAGAGTGGTCAAGTCACTTTATCATTATAAAAGAGAGCTCAAAAATCAAGGATTGTTTTTTTGTAACATACATTGTGATACCTTATGTTATTAACAGTTCACTGTTGAATTTGTGTAATGTAAATTAAATGCTAAAAATTTAAATATATAATGACTTTTTCACATGTTGTTGCTCCCAAACCTGAGAAATAATAGGTCTCTCAACCTATTGTGTCTCCTAGTACAGAGGAACAATGACTTTATGCACATGATGTTTCTCCCAATCATGAGTAAAAATAGGTTTCTCAACCTACTGCTACTCTCAGTTCAAAGGTGAAATGACCTTGTTCACATGTCAATAGAACCAATCCATAGGAACAGTATATTGATGATTTCGTATCTAAGGAAATTGTAGGTGGCGAAGGATAGGGGAAAATGAAAAATTAGTAGTGATGTAGTTTGTCTATGTTAGAAAAAATCATTAAGGTGAAATTCAAAGGCATGAAATTTGAGGTCAGATGGAATGATTAGGCTAGCATGTGAAACTCAAAAATTACATGTTCAATTATTAGATTAGACTTATAAATCAACAAATCAAGCTGATTGATATAGATTTGTGGCACCGTGTTGTTCCCATTCTTAAGGAACTGATGTGGGAAGAAATTTTGATAACATTTTTATATCATTTATGTATTTTACTAGTAATTAAAATAATGAGTCATTGACTTACTCTTCATCATCCTTTAAAGAGTGAATTTATAGTAGATAAGACCCACATGAGATATTTATTAATTCATTCATTATTTATTCAAAGAGGTTTTCTCATAAATTCTAACATGATTTCATCTGAATGATGCTAAAGTGGAAATAAAACCACACCCCCCACTTATGTATGAATACCTGATAACCCAAGAATTAGGGGATACATTTACTGTGCATCGTACATAGATGTCTATTTAGGTACATTGTGGATGTTAATACATTGTTTGAAAATACATCTATTCATCACTTTGAGATTTTTTATTCATGAAACAACAATTGAGTGATGAAAATAAAGAACTGGCAGCAAAACCAACGTACCCCTATCATAAAAAATGATAAGGTATGATTTAATTGAAAAAAAATTGAAATATATTTTAAATATTATGTAATAATTTTTTTGTGATATGTAAAAAAAATAATTATATTCTTCTGTTTATATGCAGATTGATGAATCCAAATCCAAAACCACTTCCATATCATTCCAAGTGCTATTGTGCAACACCCATATAAATAAATATGGGCTTATAATGGGTGAAAACACACAAAAAGTGTGGGAAACATGTGTAAGTATGATGTAACGATTTTTCTTATCATTAAAAATCTATTACATAACAATGGGTAATTATTTACTTATATTTCTACCCAATATAGTCAAAGGAATCATCAACACCAGTACCAGATGAACACCTACAATCGGTGGAATTTATGTTTCCAGAATAGTATTTCTATGTCAAAGGTGTGGGTTTTGGGGCGACACACCAAATATATTTTGAGAAAAATAAAAAAAATGTGGATAAAGATTAATAAATAGAAGAGATGAAATACATATTATATGCACATGAAAAATAATTTCATTGGAATACTGAGTTATTAGAAAATGTTATGGGGGGATGAAAAGAGAAGAAAAACTCAAGAACAACCGTTGCGTGATGATCCTTCCCCACCATCCACCACATTTGAGGTGAGCTATTCCTTATAAAGAACTATCCTAGATGAGGTAATCGATATTCTAATAATTTTTTCTTTTAATGTGAATAATAAATACATTGTTACCTTTATTATAATGACATTCTAAAAGGTTAAAATGATAGTGATTTATACCTATCAACACCCACCCATCACCTTGTAGCGAGGGCTACCATGTTCAATATCCATGACATCATATACACAACAAAATTATTCCAATAGTTCATGTGAGAGTGATGATTAGAGTAGATAATGATCTATGTGCCAAGATAAATACTCCACTTATTGATGAAGATATTCATTCAATCGACCAAGATTTTGGAACAATCTTCTTTTGGGTACTAAATCATACAAAAACACATGTCGATAAAAAGGTATTCATTTGCAATTTATTTTTCAGGATATAACTTTAAAAAGTAATGAAAAAGGGTTTGAACCAATGAATGTTATTAGAAACAGACAAAGGGAAGGGGGTGAAATTAATGTTTCACTCAAAACTATACAAATGATCAACTAGCTGAAAAAAATATCTTCTCAAAGAACTATTACCCCATCCATTCAATATTCAAATTTAATAAAATTGAAGGTTCATGTTGATACAAAGTTAAATAATGGTAGTAATCACATAATTTATTTTGAAGAAATTTTTTACAAAGATGATAATACAGACTGCATTTATCTTGAAAATGTAAATGAAATCCTCAAATATGAATGGCTAGGAGCCTCAGTTGTACATATATACATGAGTTATGTTTCCCTGATTTTTTTTTTCAATATGATAATATACTATGCTAATTATGACTAAATACATTTCATATTTTTATATCTGTATATATCAATACCAATTATAGTGATTACTTTATGAAATATATTAAGACCCATTAGTTCCCACAACACTTCTATAAAACAAATAGAAATAGATTAAAATATGAAATAGTTGAAAAACTAGAAAAATTGGTTAAAAGAAAAGATACGAATGAAAGACGATTATTAATACCAATGATGAAGGGGTAAAAATAAACAATTTAATAATATCAAATATATTTCCATTTCATTAATTACTTATTCCTTTTTTATGAAACATTGGATGACTATTGCAGTTAATTTAGACACTCTAAAGATTTATTTCTTGGATTCAATACAACGATACCCAACAAACCAAACTCACAAGATGGAATTAATCAATTTTCAATAAACTAAATCCAATACTGTAGAACTATAATTCAACTCATATAATTTATATACTTTTTAATGATATTTTTTATGATAGGTTGGTGTATAAACATAGTGAAATTCATGGAATGAGGAAAAGAATTTAGCACAAGGATCCTGAAAGGTTCTACAACTAGACAAGTATTAGGGTATATATACTAATATTTCACTATCCAAAACACATCTCAAAACAAATTAGTTATTTTTTTCAATGTTTCTATAGTGTTAGAAACAATCAATTGATAAATATTGGGGTTACTATGATTGTAAATTTAGGTGAGAGATCACATTCTATAAACAAACTAGCATCCCCAAAGTTTTATTTTAAAAGATAATTACTCATTATTTTAAAATATATATTTATCCCTTTTGAATTTATATTTTTTCTGTACAACTATTAATTTCCAAAATACTCATAGTCATAAGATGATATAGATTTTCTTAGAAATGAATGGGTAATATTCCTGATGCCAGAATGGACAAAAATAACATGAATATGTGAATTCCATATAAGTAATGAATTGTTTAATATTTATGTTCAATTAATTTCTTATTAGTATTACTCACCTATGAATTTTTGTCTTTTACAGGAGGATTACATTGTTTGTTTTGGAGTGGTTTGTTCAATGTTTATCATCATCATGAGAGATTGGACATCAAATCTCTAATTGAGATAATGAAAATAATGAAATGGTTCAAGAATGTATACAAACAACATTAACAAGATAATTCCTCCTACCTATTTAATTAGTTTTTTCATCATTTTGTCTACTATTTTTAAGTTATTTTCCATATCGATTTAACTAATAATTATTTAGTGGTTTTCATATATATTTTTTGAAGTCATATTTTTCCTTCAACTATCTAAAACAATCCATTATAGAGATAACATGTTTATTTCTTCTAATGTTACCTCAATTTCCAATGAATTTACTTATTTAACTGCCAACACTTCATATTGATTCGATGTTCCTAGTCGAAAAAATATCATTTTTGAAAACTAGAAGAGTAGAGGAAGCTCTTGTTCTAACTGTGGTGACATGTTAGGATATAAGGGCTATAATATATTCCTCTACTCTTATTTTTCTCATCAATGAGAATGGTTTTTCAGCTAAGACATCAAATAAATGTGTAGTGTTGGAATTTAAACAAATAAATACAATGGTAATCATGATAATGTTGGTAGTTAAGATTGATTTTGAGACTTTGGGATTGTAATAATTAGTGAAACCTCAATATGACTGTAACACCCGATACTTTTATAATAAATATTTTGTTTTTATTTTATATAAATCATCAAAGGAATCTTTCACTGCACACAACACCAGCTTGGCTTTCTTTACACGCAATCGCGACCTTCCTTGATAGCTTGCGTCGTACGCAATACTGAGTTTCACTAAACAACGATATGCTATTAAAATATTATTAAAACTAGCCGTTATGAATAATAATAACCACTTTTTGAAATTTTGTAAATTTTATTTTTCAAAATGGACTTCATTTTTGGATTCGGATATCGAAATTAGCCAAGGGTGAAATTTTGGTATTTTTCATGAAATTTTCAATTTTTGATGAATAGTGAAAACACTATGTTACTATTTAAAAACCGACTTTTTATTTAAATAATTATTTATTTTATTTAAATTTATTTAAGGTCCAAATTGATGCATAATAACTATATAAGTTCAATGTAATTCATTGGAGTAATTTTATAATAATTTTAGATATATAAAAATTTTATGGAACTTTTCACCGTATTTTACCCACATCCTAGGAGAATTTGCAAATTTACATAAAACATAATTTTACCGCTTCTCTGAGTGGAATTTCAAAAATTGGAGTGAAATGGTTGATTTAAGTAAGTAAAATGTGGTTCAATGAGATGAAAATAATTTTTGGTGAATAGTAACTTTTTTACTTTTATTTACCACGGTTAAAAGTAAATAGGGTAATTAAGGGTAAAAATGATATTATTATTACCCTAACACATGTCCTAATTATATTGGACAAGTATAATCTGACCAAAAACAACCTTAGGAATAAAATACGACCATTTAGGCCCACTTGGATTAGATTAGGACATTTATTATTATTTTATTTAAAGAAGGGTTAAAATAGTTAAAATCAAAGTTTAATAAGTAAATCATTTTTAATATAGGGTGTTACATGAGATTAATTCGACTATAAATATTACTTAGAAATCAAAAAAGATTTCCTACATAATGGTAGTTTTTTTGTAATTTTTAGACATTAAATAATTTAATTTATTTATGACACAATCATGATGCAGTAATTATCTTATTAATGAAATATTGACATAATAGATGCTATAAATACCCAAATAAATGTAATTTGAGACATTTTATGAATTAAAATAATTTTATAGGTTAATATGACATGTTATTATTGATTTAATTAACTTTTTTCGAATTAATAATTCTGTTATGATTTTCACAAAAATCAATTACCAAATAGTATCAAAATTGACATAAAATAGTTTTTAAAACAAATATTTTATTATTAATTGTTATTTTATTCCTAAACATCTAAGGTTCGGCCAAATGACTTAGATAAGGTTATATATATTAATAATAAACAACATGGGGATTGTTTGGATTGTCATAGTAGGATTATTATCCTTATAGTTTAAGAACACAAGAAGACACGGTAAAAGTAAAATTATTTAACTTAAAGTTAAATCTAAATGATATGGTAAAATAGGAACCTAAACTTGTCTAAATTCTATTTTATTAGAGGATTTCGACCCATACCCACCTTAACTTCGAAATAAATCAATTTGGAGCTATTTAAAACCGAATATGACTTTATAATAAAATAATATTTTTAGTTTTTCAAAAGGTTCCCCTCTCCTCCCTTATAAAAGGGCACCTCCTACCTCTCTTCCTCACACCACTTTGAGCCTTCAAGCTCGGCCAAAACCTGAAAATTTCTCCTATTAACTTCCCTAGAAACATCCTAGAGGTCCTGGTCTTCTTCAAAGACCTATTTTAGTTCTCTAAAAGGAGGTCTCAAAGAAGTACTTCAAAGAAGAGGTAATGTCCGTTACCGATTCTTTCAACTTTATTTCTTATTCCACTTCTTCTTATTTAGTTGTTTCATTATTAATTAATAACATAAGTATCACTAATATGCTGATATTTTATTATAAGTATGAAACAACCCTATTTCACCATCTATCCATCCTATGGAAAACGAAATCACCATGCGTGCGTACGTACGGAATACCGTCTCCACTCCGTGGTGTAATCTATTTTCCACCACCAAATTACTTGGATGGGTATAATGGTGTAAAGAATGAATATATATGATTATTGTAAAGTGATATTGATTATGAAATAGTATACATACACTCCAATACAATTCCACGATCATGGGAACGATATCATCGCTCGTGCGTACATACGGCCTACCATCTCCATGATGTGATGCAACTCCTTCTACATGATCTTCAATGCATAATGATTATATAAAGGAATTTAATGAATGAATATGATATATATTACACTAATACCATTCTTTAAATGAGTTATCTATAACCTAAAAATAAGAATAAGAACTTATTCAACAAAACACGCATAAGAACAAAAAGTAATAAACACCCGAATAACAAGTAGCAATGAAATATTACTAATAATAAGCTAAGAATATGACCATATATGATATCATAACAATGAGTATGATTATTTAATAAGTCAATGACATTATTTAAATCATTATACAGGAGGTTCAGACACTTACAAAGCAAATCGGACCTAAGGTAAGGGAAAATATCACAATCTCATTTTTATCCGAGATTGTTTATACTTTGGTATTTACTGGGGTGTATTTTGCCATCAAAATCCATGTTTCCTCAATATGTAATATTATTTCCATCCACCTACAATTGTTTAAATCCAATTTTATCCTTCAGTGAGTTTTTAGTAAAATATATGAAAGGAATCTTTTGTCGTTTTTCGTACGAGGTACTTTTTGACTTTTCCGAAAAAAGTACAAAGAATGTTTTTTTAACTTATACGGCATGAATGGATTTTTAAAACATTATTTCCAAGAATCTTCCTTTACAAGTTTTCAAGTTTATTTTTAATCAACTTCTTTTAGTTTAGAATTGTATGAAATTTTAAGAAAGGAAAAGTGTTTTTGAAGTAGAAAGGATATTTTTTTTCAAGAATGCAGTTCAAGTGTTTTATCAAAATTATTTTCAATATAAGATAATAAAGGGTTATGTTTATATACCTATTATTACATTTATTTGATTATGTTGTGATGAAATTATTTTTATGAATTCATTTATCTTATATGAATTGTTTTATGATGTCACGATGTTTAAGATTCCCATTTTTATTACATGGGTTATGATATGTTGTATGGTTTATGATTTTGTGGCACACATAATAATGGTATCATTATGAGATGGGTGGGACCTATATCTCCCTCCAATTCATTGGGTAAATATTTTTTATCTCATTAGATAGACATGGATGGAATGGAAGGTTAAACCGGTTCAGTGAAACAGGACTGAAACGAGGAATGAACTCGGTTCAGAAATGGACTTTGTCCACTAAGATAGTCTTGGCAATGAGTCTTGACTAATAAGAAATGATTCTCTATGATTATGTGTGTATTCCACAAAGCTTCATGTTTTAATTTATGATTATTGTGATTACATTTCACTACCATGATTTATCCCATGTTATGAAATTATGACCTCTTTTGAAGGGTAAGATTTCCAAATTGTTATGTTCTTATGAATATGATGTGATTGATTTTTCTTTTGTTTACCCTTACTGAGCATTTGAGCTCACCCTTTTGTATGTTTTCTTTCCCCCAGGTCAGGAAGAAGGTTATTAAGTAGGATATTCCAAAAGGGACTCTAGATATGATGAAATGAATGGGAGACAATGTAGACGCTTTATGAACTAGTTGTTTATGTTTCCCAGTTTCTAAAGACAATATACCTATACGGTTCTTTCATTGTTTTGTTATATGTTGTAATAAGTGCAGTTCAATTTTGAAGTACTAACAATGTATGTAATGTATGGGTCATTATAGTTGGTATCAGAGGAAAGGTACAATCAACCTTTGGAAACTAGGATGTGAAATCCTTAGTAAGAATCCTAAGGATAAGTCTAAGCATAGAACACAATCTTAGTGTTTTAGAAATGGCCATGAATAACCTAGGATAAGACCTTAAGTGTGAAATTTTATTCTTGATTATGTGGTTTTCCTATTATAATTAGTGTTGCTCACACTATTCTTCTTGGTTTTAGTCAATGGTTGGAACCCGAAGGAACCATGTTAATGCGGAATGCGACGGGAAATGCAATGATTGTCCCCCTGAGAAACCAAACGTTATGGGAGCTGGAATGCAAAATCTTGTTGCCATGCTCACAAAAATTTCTCAAGCTATGAATCATTCAAGAATTCGAAACAAGCAAAGGAAGAAGCAAAATTTTGTTGAATCCTTCATGAGACAGTGTCCACCTTCATTCAGCGGGTCTACTGATCCATTAGTTGCTGGAAAATGGATTTGTACTACAGAAAAGATATTTTTAGTTCTTCAATGTTTTGAGCATGATAAAGTCATCTTAGCATTGTATCGTTTGGAAGGAGATGCTGATCAATGGTGGAATCTTATCAAGAATATGAGGCAAAGAGATGAAATTGAGTCCATGGAATGGGACGAGTTCAAGAACTTATTTTTCAATAAGTACTTCCCTCGTATTCTTCAAACAAATATGGAGAAGGAGTTTCTTGAACTAAAGCAAAAGGATGATGAATCTGTTTTTACCTATGAAGAAAATTTTACAAGAATTGCAAGGTACGCTTCTGGTATTATTATCCAACCTGAGAGTAAGATCGATCGATTCTTTAGTGGCTTAAAACCGAGCCTTTGAAGGGCGTTAGCCATAAGGGACTTCAATATCTACGAGGAAATCGTTCGATGTGCTCTCAAAGTTGAGATGGAGATTGGAGTAACCCATCAGTCATATGGGTTTGATAAGAAGAGGAAAATGGAATTCAAAGGAAAATATAAAGAGCACACTGAAAAGAAGATGAGTTTTCCCTTATGCTCAAAGTGTGGAAAGAAACATGGAGGGAGTTGTCTTAAAGGGACAAGTAAATGTTTCAAATGTGGAAAGGAAGGTCATCAGGAATTTGAATGCCGCAATGATGGGAAAAATATGTCTAGTGATGCGAACAATGAAAAGGTTACACAGAGTGCACCTCCTACACTTCAATGTTACAAGTGAAAGGAAATGGGGCATTATGCCAATCAATGCCCAAATCAAAGGTTTGATGATGATGGTCGACGTCAACAAACTCTTAAGGATAAAGTCAAAGGAAAGTCACATGCAATTTCTATCAGCGATGTGGAGTACGATAACGAAGTGGTGAAAGGTACACTTACCATCCACTCTAATGTAGAAAATGTTTTATCTGATTCTGGATCCACCCACTCTTTTAGATGTTGAGTTAGCTTTGACAACCCGTAATGGCACAACAGTCGCATCAAAAGGTTATAATTATTCTCCGATTAAAGTTTGTGGGAAAGTGCTTCCTGCAAATCTTGTGATCCTCCCTATAGTGGAATTTGATGTGATTCTTGGCATGGATTGTCTTTCTCTATATGGATCTCATATCAATTGCCAAAGAAGGGAAGTCACATTTCATATTCCAGATCAATCTTTGATCGTCTATCGATGCAAGGATGAACATAACCTTCTTGTAGAAATTTCTTCCATCTTATGGGTCTTGATTCCACCAAATTAAGGTTATTTATCTCATATGGTTAGTGAGAAACTCACGATTAAGAATATTCCCATTGTACGGGAGTTTGATGATGTATTTCTGAAGTAATTTTCGAGTCTTCCACCAAATCGTGAAGTTGAGTTTTCAATAGAACTCATACCAGGTGTTTTACCTATTTCAAAGACACATTATAGAATGGCCCCAATTGAGTTGTAGGAATTGAAGATGCAACTCCAAGAGAATTTTTATAAGGGGTTCATACGCCCTAGTGCATCACCTTGGGGAGAACCTTTTCTGTTTGTTAAGAAGAAAAATGGATCAATGAGACTCTACATTGATTATCGAGAACTTAACAATATCACTATCAAGAACAAATATCCTCTCCCGCGCATTGATGACTTATTTGACCTACTACGTAGAGCTCAATACTTTTCAAAAATTGATCTTCGTTCAGGGTAAATCAATTAAGAGTCAAAAGGGAGGATATACCAAAGACGGATTCCCGTACAAGGTATGGACACTATGAGTTTATAGAGATGCCATTTGGTTTTACTAATGCCCCTGATATCTTCATGGATATGATGAATAGAGTCTTTAGAGACCATCTTGATCAGTTTGTGGTAGTCTTTATAGACGATATTCTTGTATATTCAAAGATCTAGGAAGAAAATGAAGATCACTTGAGAATTATATTGAAGACCCTGAGAAAGGAGAAGCTTTATGCCAAATTTACCAAGTGTAAATTTTGGCTTTAAAAAGTTGCATTTTTTGGTCACATAATCTCAAAAGAGGGGATATCTGTGGATCCAGCAAAAACAGAGGTTATCGAAAGATGGTCGAGACCAACAACAGTAACTGAGATCTGAAGTTTTCTTGGTTTGGCTGGATATTATCAACGTTTTGTGAAAGATTTTTCACGATTATCTAATCCACTCGCCAGATTGACTCGGAAAGGAGTGAAGTTTGTTTGGATAGAGGAATGTGAAGAGAATTTCAAGGAGTTGAAAAGAAGGTTATCCAGTTCACCTGTGCTCACTCTGCCTTGTAGTGGATAAATGTTTGTGATCTACAATGATGCATACAAGAAGGGATTGGGGTGTGTTCTTATACAAAATTATATGGTGATAGCTTATGCCTCACGATAGTTGAAAATCAATGAGAAAAATTAACCAACTCATGATTTGGAGTTAGCTGCGGTAATCCTTGCATTAAAGATTTGGTGGCATTATCTTTATAGAGAAAGGTGTGATATTTATACTGATCATAAAAGTTTAAAGTATATTTTCACACAAAAGGAGTTGAATATGCGCCAAAGAAGATGGTTGGAGCTGATTAAGGATTATGACTGCTCAATCCATTACCACCCTAGGAAAGCAAACAAGGTGGAAGATGCATTAAGTCGATAAGACCATGCCAGTTTATCCATGATGAGGATCACAAAAGATCCAATATTTATGGATTTACAAAGGATGGATCTTGGAATTATAATGAAAGGGGAAAAATCGTATCTTTCTCAAATGAATGTTCAACCATCTATACATGTTAAGATTAAATAGGCACAAAAAGAAGATGTAGAGTTACAAAAGAAGGTATGAAATGTTCCTGAATTCAACCTTGATTGTGATGGGATAATAAAGTTCAGGAATCAGGTTTGTGTTCCTCCCATCCCCAAATTAAAGAAGGAGCTGCTGGATGAGGCTCATAGTTCTTCATTATCTATTTATCCTGGAAGCACGAAGATGTATAGGGACCTGAAAGAGTACTTCTGGTGGGATGGCATGAAAAGAGATATTGCTGAATATGTCTCTCGATGCTTGGTTTATCAGCAAGTTAAAGCTGAGAGATAGAAGTCTAAGGGGATGTTACAACTATTACCCATACCCGAATGGAAATGGGAAAACATCACTATGGACTTTGTCACGGGACTTCCTAAAACATCCAACGGCAATAATGCTATCTGAGTCATAGTTGATCATTTTACAAAGTCTGCACACATCATTTCAATTAGAGAGGATTTCTCTCTAGATCAGCTTGCCGGGATATATGTAAAGGAAGTGGTAAGATTTAATGGAGTACCACTTTCTATTATATCTAATCGGGATCTGAGGTTTACCTCAAAGTTTTGGCGAAGTGTTCAGCATACTCTAGATACAGAGTTGAGTTTCAGCACTGCTTATCATCCTCAGACAGACGGTCAGTCTGAGAGGACAATTCAAACTCTAGAAGATATGTTGAGAGCTTGCTCTATGGATTTCAAAGGTGGTTGGGATCAACACCTACCTTTAGTGGAATTTTCTTATAATAATATCTTTCACTCCAGTATTCAGATGGCTCCTTATTAAGCTCTCTATGGAAAGAAATGAAGGACTCCAACTTGCTGGGATGAAGTTGGGGAAAGAAAGCTATTAGGACCTGATCTTGTTGATGAGATGGTAGAAAAGGTCTGATCTATTCAACAACACATAAGAGCAGCTTAGAGTAAAAAAAGTTATCCCGACAACCGAAGAAAAGACTTAGAGTTTGAAGTGGGCGATAAAGTGTTCTTACGAATATCTCATTGGAAGGGAGTAATGAGATTTGGAAAGAATGGAAAGCTGAGCCCTAGGTATATCGGTTTTTTTGAAATACTGGATCGTGTTGGGAAGGTAGCTTACTGATTGGCGCTTCCACCGAATCTATCTCAAGTTCATGATGTGTTCCATGTATCTCTCCTGAGAATGTACATACTTTATCCTTCACATGTACTCAGCTCAGAAGTTGTACCGCTGGAACAAGATCTTTCTTATGAAAAGCGACCGATAGAGATTCTCGATCGTAGTGAAAAAGTCATACGGAACAAGACCACTCGCTTGGTGAATGTTTTATGGAGGAACCACCAATTAGAAGAAGCTACATGGGAGCTTGAGGATATAATGAGGGAGAGGTATCCTTATCTGTTTGTTACAAGTGAAGAATTTTGAGGGCGAAATTCATTTTAAGGGGGGTAGAATGTAACACTCGAGACTTTTATAAGAAATATTTTGTTTTTATTTTATATAAATCATCAAAGGAATCTTTCAATACACACAACACTATCTTGTCTTTCTTTACACGCAATCGCGACCTTCCTTGATAGCTTGCGTCGTACGCAATACTAAGTTTCACTAAACAACGATATACTATTAAAATATTATTAAAACTAGTCGTTATGAATAGTAACAACCACTTTTTGAAATTTTGTAAATTTTATTTTTTAAAATGGACTTCGTTTTTGGATTTGGAATATCGAAATTAGCCTAGGGTGAAATTTTTGTATTTTTCTGGAAACATTCAATTTTTGATGAATAGTGAAAACACTGGGTTACTATTTAAAAACCGACTTTTTATTTAAATATTTATTTATTTTATTTAAATTTATTTACGGTCAAAATTGATACATAATACCTATATAAGTTCAATGTAATTCATTGGAGTAATTTTATAATAATTTTAGATATATAAAAATTTTATTGAATTTTTCACCGTCTTTTACCCACCTCCTAGGAGAATTTGCAAATTTACATAAAACTTAATTTTACCGCTTCTATGAGTGGAATTTTAAAAATCCGAGAGACACGGTTGATGTCAGTAAGTAAAATGTCGTTCAATGAGATGAAAATAATTTTTGGTGAATAGTAACTTTTTACTTTTATTTACCACGGTTAAAAGTAAATAGGGTAATTAAGGGTAACGATGATATTATTATTACCCTAAAACATGTCCTAATTCTATTGGATAAGTTTAATTCGACCAAAAAAACCTTAGGAATAAACTATGACCATTTAGGCCCACTTGGATTAGAATAGGACATTTATTATTAATTTATTTAAAGAAGGGTTAAAATAGTTAAAATCAAAGTTTAATAAGTAAATCATTTTTAATATATAGTTATACATGAGATCAATTCGACTATAAATATTCATTTGAAAGATAAAACGATTTCCTAAATAATGGTATTTTATTTGTAATTTTTGGACATTAAATAATTTAATTTATTTATGACACAATGATGATGAAGTAATTATCTTATTAATAAAATATTGACATAATTGATGTTATAAATACCCAAATAAATGTAATTTGAGACTTTTTATGATTTCCAATAATTTTCTATGTCAATATGACATGTTAGTATTGATTTAATTAGCTTTTTTTAATTAATCATTATGTTATAATTTCAAAAAAAATCAATTATCAAATAGTATAAAAATGACATAAAATAGTTTTTAAAACAAATATTATATTATTAATAGTTATTTTATTCCTAAAAATCTACGTTTCAGAAAAATGACTAAGATAAGGTTATATATATTGATAATAAACAACTTTGGGTTCGTTTGTCTTGTTATAGTAAGTTTATTAACCTTATAGTGTAAGAACACAAGAAGACACGGTAAAAGTAAAATTATTTAACTTCAAGTTAAATATAAATGATAAGCTTAAAATAGGATCCTAAACATGTCTAAATTATATTGGATGAGAGGATTTCGACCCATCCCCACCTTCGCTTCGAAATAAATCAATTTGGAGCTATTTAAAACAGAATATGACTTTATAATAAAATAATATTTTTAGTTTTTCCAAAGGTACCCCTCTCCTCCCTTATAAAAGGGCACCTCCTCCCTCTCTTCCTCACACCACTTTGAGCCTTCAAGCTTAGACAAACCCTGGAAATTTATCCTGTCCACTTCCCTAGAAACATCCTAGAGGTTCTGGTATTCTTCAATGACCAATTTTAGTGCCCTAAAAGGAGGTCTCAAAGAAGCGCTTCAAAGAAGAGGTAATGTCCGTTACCGAGTCTTTCAACTTTATTTCTTCTTCCACTTCTTATTAGTTAGTTGTTTCACTATTAATTAATAAAAAAAGTATCACTAATATACAGATATGTCATTATAAGTATCAAACAACCCTATTTCACCATCTATCCATCCTACGAAAAACGAAATCACCGCGCGTGCGTACGTACGGAATACCATCTCCACGCCGTGGTGTATTCTATTTTCCACCAAAACCTTACATGGATGGGTATAATTGTGTAAAGAATGAATATATATTATTATTGTAAATTGATATTGATTTTGAAATAGTATACATACACTCTAATACAATTCCACAATCATGGGAATGATATCATCACTCGTGCGTACGTACGGCCTACCGTCTCCACGATGTGATGCGAATCGTTCTACATGATATTCATTGAATAATGATTATATAAATGAATTTAATGAATTAATATGATATATATTACACTAATACAATTCCGGAAACATGTTATCTATATCCTATAAAGAATAATTAGAACTTATTTGAAAAACACGCATAAGAACCAAAAGTAATAAACACCCAAATAACAAGTAGCAATGAAATATTACTAATAATAAGCTAATAATATGACCATATATGATATCATAAAAGTGAGTATGATTCTGGAATAAGTCAATGAAATTATTTAAATCATTATACAGGAGGTTCAGACGCTTATGAAGCAAATCAGACCTAAGGTAATGGAAAATATCACAATCTCATTTTTATCTGAGATTGTTTATACTTTGGTATTTACTGGGGTGTATTTTATCATCCACATCCATGTTTCCTCAATATGTAATATTATTTCCATCCACCAACAATTTTTTAAATAAAATTTTACCCTTCGTTGATTTTTTAATAAAAGATGTGAAATGAATCTTTTGTCGTTTTTCGTACAAGGTATTTTTTGACTTTTCCAAAAAAGTACGAAGAATGTTTTTTAACTTATACGGCATGAATGGATTTTTAAAACATTATTTCCAAGAAGCTTACTTTATAAGTTTTCAAGTTTATTTTTAATCAACTTCTTTTAGTTTAGAATTGTATGACATGTTAAGAAAGGAAAAGTGTTTTTGAAGTAGAAAGGATATTTTCCTCAAGAATGGAGTTTAAGTGTTTTATCAAAATTATTTTCCATCTAAGATAATAAAGGGTTATGTTTCTATACATATTATTACATTGATTTGATTATGTTGTTATGGAATTATTTTTATGAATTCCTTTATCTTATATGAATTGTTTTATGATATTATGATGTTTAAGATTCCCATTTTTATTACATGGGTTATGCTATGATGTATGGTTTTTGATTTTGTGGCACACATAAGAATGGTATCATTATGTGATGGGTGGGACCTATATCTCCATCCAATGCATTGGGTATATATTTTATATCTCATGAGATAGACATGGCTGGAAGAGCAGGTTAAACCAGTTCAGTGAAACAGGACTGAAACAAGGAATGAACTCGGTTCAGAAATGGACTTTGTCCACTAAGATAGTCTTGGCAATGAGTCTTGACTAATAAGAAATGATTCTCTATGATTATGTGTGTATTACAAAAAGCTTCATGTTTTATGTTATGATTATTTTGAGAACATTTCACTACCATGATTTATCCCATGTTATGAAATTATGATCTCTTTTGCATGGTAAGATTTCCAAATTGGTATGTTCTTATGAATATGATGTGATTGATTTTTCTTTTGTTTACCCTTACTGAGCATTTGATATCACCATTTTGTATGTTTTATTTCCTATAGGTCAGGAAGAAGGTTATTAAGTAGGATATGCCAAATGGGACTCTAGATATGATGAAATAAATGGGAGACAATGTAGATGCTTTATGAACCAGTTTTTATGTTTCCCAGTTTCTAAAGACACTATACCTATATGATCCTTTCATGGTTTTGTTATATGTTGTAATAAGTGCACTTCAATTTTGAAGTACTAACAATTTATGTAAAGTATGGGTCGTTATAATGACACATGATGCAATTGGTGTGACTCAAGGTGCATCTTTTTAATTAAAATTGACATTAAATTTTGAAAAAAATGACAACTAACATATTCAAAACTTAAAAATTGCATTCAAATTACTTTTATACTTTATTAAAACAATCCATAAGTTATTTAGGAATTGTGGAAATCAATTTCACCATAATCTGACATATAATGTTACTGGTATGATTCAATGTGTCCGTTATCAGTTTATAATCGACATTTTAGTTCAAAATGTTTCCCTCACTGAAATCCAAGGAAAAACGCTCCAATTTTATTGAAAATTTATAATATAAATAAAAAATAATTTTTGATGTGTTGGAATTGGTCTCCTGTCAAACTGATATTTGATGTTATAGGTATGAGTCAAAGTGTATATTTCAATTTTAAAATGACATTTTATTAAAAAAGACAAGTGAAATATTAAAATACAAGAAAACAAATTCATATTGTCTTTATAATTGAGTAAAATGATCCATGATTCATTTGTGACATATAGGAATCACCCAATACTCAATCGGATGCATGTTTTTACCAGTATGTTGCAAAGTGCATCTTTTTATTTGAAATTGACATATATTTTAGTAACAAGGGAAAGTGACCTACTAAAAACTGGGAAAACACATTAATATTGTTTTGATAATTTAGTTCAATGATCTATACACCATTTTAGAGGTGTATGAATTAGACTCACCTTAGTCTAAGACACGATATGATCGGTGTGACCCCAAGTGCATCTTTTAATTTAAAATTAACATTAATTTTAGAAATAGAACACGTGACCTACCCAAAACTGAAACAATGAACTCATATTGTTTTGATACATTTGGACAATGATATATGTATCATTTCTAATGTGTTGGAATCACCCACACCTCAATATGACATATAGTGTAACTGATATGACTCTTAGTGCGTCTTTTTATTTTAAATTGACATTATTTTCAGCTAAAAAACAAGTGACATATTTGAATCCAAGAAAACACATTTATATTTTTTCATACTTTAAGAAAATGATCCATGAGTCATTTCTGACTTATAATAATTATATAAACCTTCATTTGAAACATATTGTGACTGGTATGACTCCAAAAGTGTTTTTTATTTAAAATTGACATCAATTTTAGTAAAAAAGAAATTTGAACCACTCAAAAAAAAGATAACACATCAGTAATATTTTGAAACATTTTGGAAACTATACAAATTTTATTTAGATGTGTAGGAATCATAAGAACCTAAATCCAATGCATGGTGTGACTAGTATAACTCCATGTGTGCCTTTTTATTTAAAATTGACAACAATTTTAGTAAAAAATGACAATTGACCTATAAAAAATCTATTATCTACTACACATTAATGCATGCTTTATTACATATAATTAAACTTAATAAAACCCAAATTATCAAGAAGTATAGTTTCTTGGGGAATTAGTTATATGCCATAACAACATATAACATGGGATATAAAATATTATTAAACACTTCCTTAACATGATCATAATATTCCAATGAACTAAAAAATGCATGGGATATCCTGGGGACAAACATAAGAAATGGGTGATATAAAAATCCAAATAAGGGAATAATCAAGGCATAACATGTAGAAGATAATACGTGTTATACAATAGTCATATCAATGGAGTATAAAATGAACATGAATAGTAATGTTTGATATAGAATGATACTCATAACATTGGAAATGTGGCAACAATATAAACATTGAATCATAAACATAAGACAAGGATAAATCTTCTAGGAACTCATGTTGGAAAAAGTCTAATAATGGAATTAGTTATAACCATGTCCCGACATGACATATCATGATACTAAAAAATACCCAATTAATTGGAGTGCGAGTTGGGTGCACCCATCATAATCGTTTCATTTTCATGCTTAAGTGCGTAACGTCAATCATATAACATGGATTCATTCATCATCATAATTTATTCCACAATAAATGAATGAGGAAAAAATACGTTAAAGTACCCATATAAAAAAATATTTTAGAATAAATTTTAATACCCTTGATATACAAATGGGTATGGTATTCACTACACAATTGTGTTGGCATGGAAAATCACAGTGAAATTTTGGTAATGTAATGAAATTACATAAAAATTCATAAAAATGGTAGATGGGAGTGAAAGGGGTATCTCATAATTTTTAAATAAAATGTGCATTAATAGGGAAATGGAAATATATTTATAATCATTAGTAAATGGAAATATAATAAACAAGTTCATAATTAATCTTGAATAAAGAAGAGAAGGTGATGTTACCTTGGAGAACTTTGGAATAGTAATGGGGGTACATAATGTTTCATAGGATGTATAAATGATTGTGAATGTTGGTCACACCATTTATAAATAAAATAAGAAATAAGGTGCATATGTAATGAAATATATCAATATACAAAAATTGAAATTAAAATTCATAACATAAAAGAGCTTCTTGATAAAAGTTGAGAGTAGAAGATCCCTTACTTGAGTGTGAGACTCTAAAGGATTGGGAGGGGATTATTGAATGCTTGGGGTTCCTTGGGAGGACTCTATAGAGTATATAGATTAGTTTCTATGTGATAAAAGGAGTTTTATTACTGAGAAATGGATTATTAGGTGGGTTTATATATTAAAGGAATGTGATTTCTTCTTTATTTAGGTTTTGGAATCTAAATAATAAAATATAAAAAACCAAAAAACCTCACATGTTTTTTCCCATGGTTTATTATAAATGGGAGTGGATAAAATTATTTTATTTTTTAAAGGTATTAACATATTAAAATACTACCATTGGTTATGTGGAGGTTAGTCACACTCTTAAAGAAATGATTTTATAATCATAAAATATATTAAAAGCCATGGATGAACCATAATGACTTTAAAAAATAAATAAAATAAACTTAAAAACGAATAATTCTATATGAAAATGTATATTGTTCTGTGTATCCCATTTATATTACATATTACAACACATTTTCATCATTATTATGTCATAAAACACAAAGTATATTTATATGATATTTATTTTTAACCAAAAATTGGACTGTCTCAAAAAATTATGAAAAATTTAATGTTGGATAATTTTGATGTTATGATGAAAAAAAATAATTTTAATTTTATAAGATTAAATTTCTAAATATTTAAATTTTCACTTTAAAATAATGATTGACATTTATTTAATGTGATGTGTTTTTTATGATAAAATTTTTTAAACCCAAAAACAAATTACAATTAATATCATAAAAATAAAATGGTAATTTATATTTGATAAATATTATTTAATAATAATGTTAAATTATAATATTATTTATTTCAAAAATTTATTTTTTCATTAATTTAATTTTAATATTAACTAAAAAAATAATTTGGGCTTTATTATATCAAAATCAAAATTATTTACAGAGTAACAATAATAAGATGAAAATATATTAATTACTCTATAAAAAATAATATAAACACTCATATTTATAAGGTATAAATACATTTCCCTTTAATACACCAACATAAAACCTAAGTGTAAGTTGCGAGATGGTGGAGATTTCATGGGGGTAGTTCTGTGAACAAGGCTTGGGCCATGATCTTGAAAAGCTTGAACTTCTCCCATAAATGGTTCACTCATAATTAATTTGTTAGATCTTGGAATGTGATTTGTCTAGGGTAAATCGTAGAAATTATATCTCCCTTAGAAGCTCTGATAAATGGGCTTCATAAGGTATGTATCTACTAGTTGAGGCCATCACTTCCTTGATCTGTGTCAAAAGGATTTTATAAAACCCAATATTTATACTATTCATGTGATCAATATTCCATTAATATAATATCAATGATAATGATACATAAATTTTATTTAAATCCTATTAGATATAATAAAACAAAATAAGATCATGTGTTTTCTACAACCATAAGATAGTTAATTAATTCTACAAGTGTGATTTTATTCATAACAGTTTGGGTCATTATAATCTTTCCCCTTTTAGAATTTTTTACCTCAAAATTTTCTTTTCCCACACTAAAAAAATATGGGTAACTCTACTTTATCGCATCCTCCATTTCCCACATTGCTTCTTCAAACATTTAGTTTCTCCATAACACTTTGTAGAGGGGAATTGTCTTATTTGATTTAAATTTTTATCTATGATCTAAGTTCTTTACCTACTGCTCTTCATCGAAAATATCATTCTCCAACGTTACCACCTCTAGATTTATTACCTATGAGGATTTCGGTATGTACTCTCTCAAGAGGGATACATGGTATATATCATGTACTTGAGATTGGTTTGGTGGGAGTGTTATTCGATATGACACTGCTCAGATGTGATCAAGGATCTCAAAAGGGCTTATGTACTTTGGAGTAAGCTTTACCTTTTTCCAAAATCTCATCAATTTCTTCCATGGAGATATGTAGATGAATAACATGTTTTCAATATCAAAATCTAGGTCTTTTGAGGATTTTCAGCAAATCTTTTATGTTGACTCTTAGTAGCCTTGATGTGTTATAGAATGGTATTAACCTTTTTCACCATTTCCTCAACCATTTCAGGATTTTTATTTTGCATTCACCAAATTCATCCCAACATTAATGTTTTATAAACCTCTTCCCATAAAAAGATTTATATGGAGCCATTGGGATGCTTGAGTAGAAATTCAACTTGTGAGAGAACTAAACCAAAGAAAGATGTTGGTTCCATTTGACTTTGAATTCAACAGAACATGGTTGCAACATATATTCTAGTGTCGAAATAGTCTTCTCATATTGTTCATCAGTTTGAGGATGATAGGCTGTACTGAAATTCAGCACAGTGTTTAGAACATGTTATAGACTTTTCTATGACATGGAAGTAAATATTATATCACAATTAGATACAATCTATAGTGGTAATCCATGTAGCCCTACCAATTATCTAATGAATATTCAGCCATTTGATCCAGAGAAAATCCCCATAAATCACAATTAAGTGTACGGTCTTTGTAAGATGATTCAAAATAACCCAGATAGCATTTTTTTCTTTGGATGTCTTTAAATGTTCAGTGAAATATTCCATGGTGATTTTTCCCATTTCAATGTCTGTATGGGTAATGGTTGCATCATACCCATAGACTTATACCTTTCAACCTTGACTTACTAACATACCAAGAACATTGATGTGTATTCAATGATCTCTTTATTCATGTTGTCCCACCAATAGTTCTATTAGATATCTAGATACATATTTTTGTTTCCTAGGTGAATAGAGAAATTAAAACTATGTGAATCATCAAATAGTCTTTTTATAACTTAGGGTTTGATAGAAAAGATATTGTTAACCCAAATCTCTCAATTCCTTCTTCATTAACATTGAACTCCAAGTATTTATCTTTCCATGTAGTTTCCACTCTATTATGAATTTCCACATCATTTTATTAAGCATACTTTAACCTTTCTGAAAGATACGGATGAGAAATTATTTGAAAAATGATTGATGATGTTCCTTTCATTAGGATTTAAATGTCTATCCTCTTAAAATACAAGAAGATTGAATCTTTTTCAATTCTCATCAATGATGTAATTGGTGGTTCATTTCTACATAGAGAATACTCCACCATATTTTCATTAATAGGATAGAATTATATTGAGAATTTGTAATCCTTTATGATATATGACCATATTTTCTAGCGCATATTAAGCAATTTTTATGGGAATATATATTTGAGGCTCTTATGATCAGTATATATCCCACACTTGTTCCCATAGAGATACTTCTTCAATTCATTCAATGTAAAGATCACAGATGCTATCTATAGATCATGTGTTGGATATTTTTCTCTTTAATTTTCAACAACCTTGAGGTGTAGGCAATTACTTTTTTCATTTTTCATAAAAACACAACCTAA
The DNA here is from genome assembly GCA_963277665.1 of Viscum album. Taxonomy (NCBI): domain Eukaryota; kingdom Viridiplantae; phylum Streptophyta; class Magnoliopsida; order Santalales; family Viscaceae; genus Viscum; species Viscum album. The sequence continues at coordinate 1,926,769,758 of OY728150.1, read as the reverse complement.
TACCTTCTTTGAAGTATTTATAAAGATTATGAAAAGTTCCCCACTTTTGGGTAGTGTGAGTACAGTGGTAGTGATAAGCCTCATATTCAACTCCATGAAAATTTCTTCACATTCATCATTCTAAGAAAAATTTACTCCCTTCTAATTTAGCTTGGTAAGAAGGTTTTAAAATCATGAGAAATTTCTCACAAATATGTGACAATATCCAGCTAACCCAAAGAATCTATGGATATCCTTCATGGATGATGGCCTCAACCATCCTTCAATTTCTTTTATCTTTGTAGGATCTATATATATACCATTACTTGTGATGATATTCCCCAATAATGACACTTCCTATGACCAAAACTCACACTTACTATAATTTTCATCGAGATTTTCCTTTTGCAAGGTCTTTAACAAAGTGCTCAGATATTTCTCATAGTCCTCCTGGGTTTTTGAGTATATTATAATATCATCTATAAAGACTACCACAAATTTTTTGAGGTAATATTTAAAGAATGTATTCATCATTTCCATGAATATTATTAGAGAATTAGTGAGTCTGAATGGTAGTAATATGAACTCATAGTGCCTGTATATTGTACAGAAAATAGTCCTAGGGATATCTTCCTTCCTCAACCGCACTTGATAATATCTCGATTGAAGGTCCACCTTGGAGATTTATTTTGATCCATGTAGCTGATATAAACATTCATCAACTTGATTTATAGGATACCTTTTCTTCATTGTGATCAAGTTTAGCTCATTATAATCAATGCAAAGGTTCATTGACCGATCCTTCTTCTTGACAGATAGGACTAGTTCACCCCATGGTGAAGCACTTGGGCATATGAACCCTTTATCCAAATTCTCATGTAGTTGTTTCTTTAACTTCTCAAGTTCCACAAAAACCATATTTTATAGTTTCTTGGATATTTTCAATTCCACATGTATAATTTTTATAGAAAACTCAACCTCCTGGCTAAGATGAAGACCAAGAAATTTCATGAGAAACACATCAATTCATTCCCTCACAATATGCATGCCTTTGAGGATGGTTCATTCCTTAGAAAAAATCATTTGAGAAATATATTCTTACTCATAGGATAGTAATATCCATGATTGAGATTATAGTTCTAAAGAAGATTAATCCTCCTCCTTACACTTGTATATAATTAGGGATCAATTTTCTTTATAAAGAGTGATTTCCTTCTCATGGAAATTTATGACAGATCTATATAGGGAAAACCAATCCTTGCCTATAAATGCATAAAATTTTACCAAAGGGAGTGCGATTAGGTTTACCAAGAAGTTTATCACCCAAACGTTAATAGGGGAGGAGTTGTATACTTAAGATGAAATAATTTTCCCAATTTCCATTTTTAATGACATATATACTTCTATTCATTATAGTGGTTCTTGGATAGTTATACTAATAGTTTGTGATGTGAAGAAATGCATTGAACTGGAATAAAAAAGTATGTTCTCTATTATTGAATGAATAAATATTGTACTTGTCACCACCTCATTGTCAGGATTCAACTAAATGGTAGTGATTGAAAAATCTCACCCTTTCTTCCTTAGAGGATTTTGGTTGCCTCATAAAACACTATTCATAGGGAATTTATTTGTAAAGTGTTGTGTTAACATTATGTTTAAGCAATAGAAAATGCACTGAGGGTTGACTATAGCATTCCTTTCCTCCATTGCATTCATGGGTTTCTACAATTGGTAATTACTAGCTATGTATCCTTCCTTACTACACCTACATCATTATTTCATCCACCTTATTAAAATTATGGGGTGCTTCTTTCTACACCTTTGACAAGTGGGATGATATAATTTCCTATAAACATTATATTTCTCCATTGGACCATGGAATTAAACTCCAATTACAACTTCTTATCACCATAATACCCCTAGGATTCATTGATATCCATTTCAACATTGAGGGAACATCCAAAAATTTCCTCATAACTATCAAAGTCACAAATCTCTATGGCCTTTTAAAGACTAGGTTTCAGCCCACTGAAGAAGCGGTAAAAGTTTAATCTGGGTGTAATAAAAAAACCAAAGTCATATCATGCAAGTATTTTTATGTTTTCATCATACTCCAAAATATATTTGTCATATTTTTTTCTTTAGTGCAAAGAAATACATTTCCATTTTCATATGGAAAGTGTGAGGAAAATATTTATCAATTTTTTTCCAAAATCTTTTCAAATCTATTGTTTCAATATATTCCCTAGGAATCACATTATTGATCAATTTCTACCACTGATCAGATTCTCCCTCCATATTATAAACAACCATAATAACCTTATCTTGTTCCATACATTGAAGGATGGATGAGATCATATCAATAGAGTCGATCAATTGTTCCATGATTAAGGGATCAAATTATCCATTGAAATCCTGAGGCCTTTATTGGATAATCCTCTCTATTAAAGCTTGTTCTCTATTGGGGGGGTGTATGCTCCTCTTGATATAGGTTTATATTCATAACATGAGTTAGTTGAGAGGGAATCATCATAAAGTTATTGATTTCTACTCCCATCAGGTTTGGAATCTCGTTAGGGCAGTCATCACCTTTCCCTTTGTACCGGTTGTCTACCAGATTACTCCTATTTTTGGCCATTAGCTAAAATAAAAGGGAAATTATTGATTATTATCTAAAAATATTAAACACATAAAGGGTAATCCAATGAAAATAAAGGGATAAATTTTAAAATACATTTATTCCGTTATTTATGAATTTCTAGGCTTCAATTAAGGTTTTCCATTATATACTTCATAACAGATATTCTAATGGGAATTTTTTTGTTCCCTTAATAATGGTTCATAATGAGATTATGAATTTACTGAATCTTATCCCCCATGAGTGTCAAACTAAGTGTGTGGTAAATACCAATTTTTTTTACCAGATAACCCCATCTCAGGCCCAAAACAAAATTTCTAAGTTGTTACTCCTAGATACATCTATGCCAGAACCACATCCACCTGTAGTATCCAGACGATGAACAATTTTATTGATAAACCAATTAATTTAAAATAAAAAAAATATTAGTATTTCTTCTTATACTTATTCTTATACCTAAGGATTTCTCTATAGTTTTCTAATATTAATCCCAAAAATAAAAAAAAACTCTTCCTCTGATATCGACCATAACAACCCTGGTCTTTGATACACATTAATACATGTTTTATTATATAAAAGTACACTTAATACAACACAAAATATTGAAAAGTCTAGTGTGTTTAAGAATTACTTATATAGAATTATAACTTATAACATGGGATATAAAACATTAGAGAACACTTCCCTGACATGATCATAATATTCCAACAAACATAAAACTGCATGAGATATCTTGGGGACAAACATAAGAAACGTGTGATCTATAATGCCCATTAAGGGAATAAAAAATTCATAAATTAAAGAATATAAAACATTACATACAATAGGTATATCAATGTATTATAAAAGGAATATTTATAATAAGGTTTGATATATCATGATAATCATAACATGGAAAATGTGGAAATAACATAAAACATTGAATCATAAACGTAGGCCAATGATAAGTCCACCAATAACTCATGGTGGTAACAGTACCATAAAATAATTAGGCACACCCTTATCCCAACATGATGTATTATGATACTAAACATTACCCACTTCTTTAGAGCACTATCTAGACACACCAATCATAATCATTTCATTATCATGCTTAAATGTTCCACATAGATCATACAACATGTATTTATTCATCATAATAACTTAGTCCAAAATCCAAGGAATGTTGAATAAATACATGAAAGTAACCATATCAAAAATTATATGTGTATAGATTTGAATACCATTGATATAAAAATGGGTATGGTATTCACTACACATTTGTTTTGGCATGGACACTCACGGTGAAATTTCGGCAGCATAAGGTCGTTACATATAAATCCATAAAAATGGTAGATGAGAGTGAATGGGTTATATCATAATTTTTAAATATAATTTAAATAAATATGGATATGGAAATATGTGTCCCAACATTAGGAAATGGAAATATAATGCATAAGTTCATAAATTATTTTTAATAAATAAGAGAAGGTTAGGACCCCTTATGAAATTTCGACAAAGTAACAGGTGTACATAAAGGTTGATAGGATGGATAAATGAGAGTAAAAGGGGTTATCATAATTAACATGTAAAATAGAAATTATGGTGGATATTTAATAACATATTTTAACATAAGTAAATGGAAATTAAAATGAATAATATAAAAGGGGTGCTTGATAAAAGAGGAGAGTGGTAGGTCCCTTACTTTAGTGTGTGACTCAAATGGATTGGAAGGGGTTTTGTAAAATCCTAGGGGTGCCTTGGGAGGAAAACATAGAGTATAAGTAAGAGTTTTTACATGTTTCATGGAGTTGGAGTAAGGAGAAATGGAATCTTGAATATGATTATATAAGAAATGAAGGGTATTTCTTTATTATTTTGTTTTTAAGATATACATAATAAAATATCTCAAATAACATACCCTACCATAGTTTTTTACCATATTGTATTCTAAATGGGAGTGGTTTACGTTATTTTACAAGGCTAATGGCCAAAACTATTAAAATATTACCATTGTTAATGTGGAGGTGAGTCACACTCTTAAAGAAATGAATTTAAAATATTAATATATATTAAAAGTATTTGTGGATTCATAATGGCATTGAAAAATAAATAAAATAAACTTAAAAACACTTTATTTTAAATTTAAATCATATATTTGGTCATGGATCCCATTTATATTACATATTACAACACATTGGGGTCATTATTATGTCATACAATAAAAAGTATATTTATATGATATTTAATTTTTACCCAAAAAATCCATTGTCTCAGAAGAATTTGAAAAAATCACTGTTGGATAATTTTGAAGTATTTATTAAAAAATATTCATTTTTTCTAAATAATTTTCTACATATTTAAATTTTCACATTAAAAGTAATGAGTGACATTTATTGAAATTGACGGGTTTTTGCGACAATAGTTTTCAAACACTTATAAAAAATACATTTGACATCATAAAAATTATATAATCATTTGTATTGGATAAAAAATATTTTATAATAATATTCCATTACAACATTATTTGTTTAAAAAATACATTTTTTCATAAATTCATGAATTAAAATTTAATTTTAACCAAAAATATAATTTGTGATTTATTATATCAAAATAAAAATAATTGACTGTGTAACAACAATAGGATGAAAAGATATTCATTACTCTGTAAAAAATAATTTACATACTTTTTTCTGGGGTCTCAATACATATCACATAAATAAACCTCAATAAACCCTAAGAGTAAGGTGCACGATGGTGGGGATTCCATGGGGTTGTTCATTGAATGTGGTTTGGGTCGTGTTCTCAATGATCTTGAACTTCTTCGGTGAATGGTTTTATACATGCCTAAGTTGTTAGATATTTCCTTGGGGTTGGTCAAGGGAAAACACCTAGAATTTTATCTCCCTCTAAAGCTTTTATAAACTGGTTTCATAGGTTTTGATCCTACTAGTAGTGGCCATAACTTACTTTTTCATTATGAAATTGATTTGTTAAATCATTATATTTATACTAGTCATGTGATCACTATTAAATGGTTATATTATAAATTGTAATGATACTTAACGACCATTTAAATTCAATTAGATATAACAAAACAAAATAAGTTCATGTGTTTTACATAACCACAATACATTTAATTAAATCAAAAAGTGTAATTTTATTCATTATAATTCAGGTCATTACACGACCTACTCAAAACTATGAAAATGCATTGGGATTATTTTTATAATTTTTGTAAAATGATCCAAAACTCATTTTTGATGTTTAAGAATCAACTGCACCTTGATAGGATGCATGGTGTGACCGATATTGCTCCACGCGTGACTTTTTTTATTTGAAATTGACATGTATTTTTGCATAATGAAAACGTAACATATGGATAAATGAACTTGTACATTCATATTGTTTTGATACTTTGGGAAAATGATCCATGACTCATTTGGGATCGGTAATAATCACCCAAAAATGAAGACTATGCACTGTGTGACTGGTATGACTCAATATATGACATTTTATTTAAAATTTTCATCAACTTTAGTACAAAGGAAAACTGACCTACTCAAATCCTAGAAAACACATTCATATTTTTTTTATAAATTATGAAACTGATTCATTTTTTATTTGAGATGTGTAGGAATTAATACTGTATAATTATGAAACATTATGTGACCATTATGGCTCAAAATTCATCTTTTTAATTAAAAATGACATAAATTTTAGTAAAAAGGGCCACCGACCTACTAAAATTTGAGAAAATACCCTCAGATTATATTGATATTTGGAAAAATAATCCATAATTCATTTGAGATATGTAGTAATAAAATTTACCTTAATATAATTCATGGTGTGACTATTATGACTCTAAGTGTATCATTTTATTTAAATTTGACATCAATTTTATTAAAAAGAAAAACTAACCTACTCAAAATCAAGAAAATGCATTAAGATTGTTTTTATAATTTATTAAAATTATTAATAAGAAATTTTTGATTTGTAAGAATCAAACTCAACTCAATATTATTCACTATGTGACCAATATGGATACAAGTGTGTCTTTTTTATTTTAAATTGATATTAATTTTAGCAAAAAGAAAAAGTGACATAATGAAAACTAGGAAAAGGAATTCAGATTGTTTTTATACTTTATAAATATGATCCATGAGTCATTTTTTATGTGTAATAATCAATCACACCTCGGTCTGATGTACGATGTGAGTAGTATGACTCAAAGTTCATCTCTTTATTTAAAATTAACATCAATTTTAGTGAAAAGGGAAACTAACATACTCAGAACTGAGAAAAACATTTTTATTGTTTTAATACTTTAGGGAAACAATTCATATGTAATTTTTGGTTTATATGAATTGGCCTCATCTCAATATGATGCACGGTGTGACCAGTATGACTCCAAGTGCATTTTTATTTAATATTGACATAAATTTTAGGAAAAACGAAAGCCTACCTACTCAAAACTAAGAAAATGTATTTATATTGTTTGGATAAATTATGAGAATTATATATAAGTCATTTTTTAGTGTTGAAATCAACTACACCTCGATCCAATGCATGGTGTGATAGGTATGACTCTACATGCGTCTTTTTATTTAAAATTGAAATCAATTTTTTGTAAAAATAATACTGACCTACTAAAAACTGAGAAAATTAATTTGTATTATTTTGGTAATTTAGGAAAATGACTCATAATTTATATTTCACATGAAAGAATCAACTGCACCTCACCCTATCACATTGTGCGACCGATATGGATCTTAGTGTGTCTTTTTATTTTAATTTGACATTAATTTTATCAAAACAAACTAGTGACATACTGAAAACCAAGAAAAACATTCAGATTATTTTGATACTTTTGTAAAACAATCAAGAGTCATTTTGGTCTTTTAGGAATCACCCACACCTCAAAATGAGGTACAGTTTGATCGATATGACTCTATGTTCCCATTATCAATATAAATTTGAAATTTATGTTCATAACATGTTCCACTCACTAAAAGCCAAGAAAATTCACTCTAATTGTCTTGATAATTTATGATAGTGATTCATAATCCATTTGTGATGTGTAGAAATTGTTCTCATGTCAAAATGACACACAATGTGACCAATATAAATCAAAGTCTGTGTTTTTTGGATAAAATTACATTTAAGTATGAAACACAAGTGAGATACTGAAAAATAAGTAAATGAATTCATATTGTTTTGATACTTTATAAAAATGATCGATAATTATTTTTTGATGTGTAAAAAACCAGTCACACATTAATCCCATGAATAGTGTGACCTATATAACTCCAAGTGCATCATTATTTAAAATTAAAAATAATTTCATTAAAAATAAAAATTAATATACTCCAAACCAATTAAACATGTTCAAATTGTTTTGATAATTTAGGGAAATGATCATTAACTCATTTTTGACATGTTGGAATCAACTGAAACATAATACAATTCACGACATGACTAGTATAATATAATTTTGTCTTTTTTATTTATTGTTTACATTTTTAATGTATTTTTTCATATTAATTTTTAATTAATTTTTTATAACATCACTCACATAATATTTGTTTCTGTATATAGGTGGATTCATTTTCTTGATTTGAGGTGATTTTTTCTACAATGGACACCATGGGTGGATCTTTTCAAGTGGATCATGGGTGATAAAGATGATGAAGCATTAATGTTTTTAAATATTTATGAATAGTAATTTTAAATTTAATTATAAAAAACATTGTTTGAAATGTATATAGTAGTGTTTTTTGTGTTCATGTAGTAAAATTTGTTTCAATTAAACTATATATTTTGTGTATAGGTTACATCTTTTTGTAGTGTGTTTTTATACAAATAGCACACTCTAGTAAGTGAGGCCTTTATCAAATCCATTGAAAGCACTAATAAAGGGGTGGGGGGATTTTTCAGTGCTCCAAATAGAACTAATAAAGAGTGGACTTTATTGGTGTATTTTAGGGCTGATAAAAGGGAACCAAATTTAGCTATACGAATGATAACAACGCTATTTTAGCACAATTGAAATCCATTGTGTGTTCTGTTAAAGAAAATGCCTATAGTAGTGTTAATATATCAAATTATATATACATAATATTTTAATTTTTTAAATATTCAAAAATATTTATATTTATATAAATATAAATATAACATAATGAAAAATTTTATGTACAATTGGCATGGGAGAGTTGGTCAGGTATTTCGGTATAACCTATAGGTTTTTGGATAAAATCTGATAGAGAAAAAATTTTATTCCTCCATGTAGCATGTTCCCTATAAGATTATGTGTCATGTTTTATCTTCTATATAGCATAGAAGAGAGGGGGTGTGAGGGAGCATGTTTCGCTTAAGAGGGAATGTCAGCGTAGGTGTGGTGAGTATAGGAGGGAGTCTTATTCTGTGTGAGAGGGAGGAGTGTTGGGGAGTGCAGTGGTGGGAGAGTGGTCAATGTTTTCTTCTACGATGCATAGTGCGGAGTGGGGAGTATAGGATTGTGTGAAATGTTTTCATCTTTAATACACTTTGGGAGGGAGTGGGTGTGCATGAGATTGTTTCACTTGGGATGGATATTAGGTGCAGGCATGGAGAGTATAGGAAGGATCTGTGTGTCATGTGGGAGGGATGGAGTTTGATGGAGTGTGGTGATGAAGTGTGGGAAGGATTATGGTGTTCCATATTTTCTTATTCCATAAAATGTAGGGTGGTAGGATGATGGCAGTACAATCTAGGACAAGTGAGAATTAAAAAAGAAACATCACAAAAATTGCTTTCAAGCTTCTATATCTCACTAATTTGAATAGACCACTCATGTACCATATTTATAAAGTATTCCAAAAACATGTAAATAGACACCAAAAATACTACAGAGTTATAACATTAACCTAAGAGGGAAAAATAAAGACTTAAATATTAAATAGATTTCATCTAGTACTACATGAATGCGTAGAGTTTAACAACCATATGGGGAAGAAAATAACTACATTGGAAAGTTGTTTTGGTTTTCATTTCTAACACACCCCTATAAACCAAAACTATCTTCATTTTGATAATCTCTTTTAGTTTTTTAAATGAATCTATCGGTAATTCCTTTTAGAAGATACCATCCAACTATTTTATATTATGGAAATACTCCAATTTTATCATTTTTTTTTCTTTACTCGATCTCTCAGAAAATGGTATCTGGTATCAATGTGTTTTCTTCATCTATGCTACAATTAATTCTAGGATAGTTATATTGATGATTTATTATCCACATATATAATTGTGGATACCTAATGATAATTTTTCATCTCTTTTAGTAGGTTTCTCAACAAAATTCATTCAAAAATAGTGGACGATGCTGCAATGTACTTGTCTTCACATGTGGATAGAGAGAACACATTCTTCTTCTTAGAATTACATGTGAAATCATTCATTCTACGAATGAATACATATCTACTGCAAATTTTTATTTCATCTTGGTCACCTCCCTAATCACTATTTGAGTACCCATATATATTTTATTCATCAGTGTATAAATAAAAAAGACCACAATGAACTATTACTTTAATATACTTAATGATTATTTTTGTGTCAATCTAGTATGACAATTTTGGTGCTTCCACACACCTTTTTAGAAGACCAGCACTGTATATGATATTTGGCCTAGTGATTGTGAGGTACCTTGGGTTTCAAATTATATTCTTTAACATAATCAAGTAAGTAATTCTTCATTTTCAACCTTTTCAGTTCTAATCCTATTTCTACATGTGTTTTTATAGTATTGTAATTATACATCATTAATTTTTCAATAAATTCCTTTTAATACTTCTTATAATATACATAGATGCCACTATGTTTTTTTACTTATATTCGATGAAAAATAAAATGTTATCTCCTTCAGTCATCTGGAACTCCTTAAATATGGACTTCTTGAATTCATCGAACATTGGTCAGCTATTCCCTAAAAAACATCAAATAATCAATATATAATCATGCTATAATAATATCCATATGAGTATTCTTATTGATGTAAACCACATTCTCATAAGGACATTTGGTGAAGCGATTATTTTAGATATAGTTGGTGATATGTGAATTCAATGCATGTGGAGCTTGCTTCAACCCATAGGGATATTTCTTCAGTTAATAAACCTTATGTTTCCCTCCTTTCCTAACAAATCCTTTAGGCTGGTCAACATAGACCTCCTCTTTTATGATTCTATTCATGAATTCTTAGTTCATATCTAGTTGGTATATCATCCAACTATGATGGAATGAATGGGTGATAATCGTCCTCAAAATGTCAAGTCAAGACATATGAGGTAACAATTCTTAAAATTCTACCTAGTACATCTATTTATAGTAATTTTCAATGAGATTTTCATTGTAGTGATCAATATCATCATAATAAATTCTCTTGATCTTGTACACTCATTTGAAGCTAATAGTGTTTTGGTTATTAGGAAGTGTAGTCAACTCCCATGTGTAATTTTTATCTATGGAATTATTTTATTCTTTCATAGAAATTCTATAATAATATTATATTATGGATTCCTAAAATGTTATAGGTTTAAGATATGAATATAGAAATAAAATATTGGCCTCTTCAGTTTCCTCCTAAATTTATCTAAATATTTTAATTTTTATAGATACCATGGGTGAGGATGAGAAATACATATTTTTACCTGATGGAGTGCTTTGAGGAGTGGTGGAATGTAATCTTGGACTTCTATATGCTAATGATCCACCTGATGATGGTGTTGTGAGTGTTTTCTCAGGACGATCATGTCTTTATTCAGGTTCATCTATTTCAACTAGAATATCTTTGTTTGATTCTTCATCATTCCATTTTCAAGATTAATACTCACTAAATATCATATGTCTACTCACCACCACTATATTTTTCAGTTTATTGTAGAGATTATAATATTTATATTTTTTACTAGAGTCGATGAAGATTCACTTTTCACAGAGATTATAAAGCATCCTTCTTATTTATTTTAGAACGTGAGCGTAGCCAAAAACCCAAAATATTTTTAGGTGTGCCATTCTTATTTTTTATCTGCTTCATGCCTCTTGTGGTGTAAAATTTCTAACACTTTTAGTTGGAAACCGATATAAAAGGTAGGCATTACATGCTAATACCTCTTCCTAGAAGTTCAGTGGTAGGCATTTCTCCTTCAACATGGTCCTATTCATGCAAGGATGATGAGGTTATTTTTCCTACAATTACATTTTATTGTGGTGTGTAGGCTACAATATATTTCCACTTGATTCTTTGTTCCCTAGAAAAATATTGAAATGTGTTTGAGGTGTATTCCCCATTTCGTTTAGAACTGGGTACATTGATTTTGTGACCACTTTCTACTTCAACACGGTCATTGAAAATTTTAAAGATATTAAAAGATAAATATTTTTCATTGATGCAATAAACCCAATTTCTTTATGAAGTCATCAATGAGAGTAATAAATTATTTATCACTTCCATGTTAGGGTGTTTCATGTGGCCCACAAATATATGTGGGAACCGACTGAATTGGTTCTTTTTCTCCTATGGACACTCCACTTGGGAAGGAATTCCTTTATTTCTTACCGAGTATACATACCTCACACACGTGATTTGTAACATCAGTTGTCAGAAATCCATGCACCATGATTGATGAGGATAATAGTTTAAGGCCATATAAATTGATTTTCCCAAACCGAAGATGTCATCTCTATGATTCATTATTCATGAGTCCAAAGAGACACTTCTCATCTTTTTGTTAGTATAGAGAAGAAACATGTTATTCTTCTCTATTTGGACATGAGAAACAAGTCTCATGTGATAATCTATTATAGAGAGATAATAGTTCTCCATGTGGATGAAATACACCTTCTCAAGGAGTTGGTCAATAATACGGATATTATTAATCATGTTAGGTATGTAATAAAATTAGAGATGTAATTCGTCTCACAATTATTTTGATAGATTTTAATTGTTTTTTTTCAATCATGGGTACCCTTGTTGAGTCACAAAATCTCACATCACCACGAAGTTATTCTAAGTGTTCCTCAAACATTTATTTTTCACCACTCATATAGTTTCTTGTAACTGGGTCGAGATACCACATATATGTCCATTCACATGAATTTTATTGTGTGATGAGGAGTCTAGTGACTTCTTGTTCATGGTGAGATACTTCAGCATAGTTGGATCACTCGTCTTGATCCATTTTCTCCAACAATTAGAGGCATAATAGCTTAATTTCTTTCAATTATTGAATTTAACGTTCTTTTTGCTTCCACATCGACATGTGAAGTAGCCGCTACCATTTCCTCATTTATAGAAACTATTAAAATTTTGTTTTTTTTATGGATTGGATGATATCCACAACCTCTATATCTTGTATAATTATTATTTTTAGGACCACCTCATAGTGTATGTCCATTACTTGTTTCTTTTAGAGTCAAATTAAACTCTAAGGAATGTTCAAGAGTATAATCAACATTATTTCTCAATCGTTGATCATGAACTTTCAACAATCCCATCAATTATTCAATAGAATGTTTTCCAAGTCCTTTAATTTTTTGATTTCCACAACCACGTTCTTAAACATAGTTGGGAGAGATATCAATGCCTTTTTATTGGCACAAATGTCTTTATTTTTTTCTCAATTTCTTTTTAAAATTCTAATAACAACAATTAAAAGTGATAAAGAGTCATAAATACTCTCACCTTCCTTTTTGTGTGCCACTTTTAACTCTTCTATTAGTGTCTGTTGATGAACCTGCTTCACTTGATCGAAACCCTTGAAGATGGTGTCAAAATTATCCCAAGATTTCATGGTTGATGTTGCTTTGGAAATACTTTAAAAGGTAGATTCATCCAACCCTTGATAGAGGAGGAACAATGCCTTGTTTTCTTCCTTCCATTGATTTTAAGTGTAGTGTTTTCTTTATTTGTAAAGGTATATTCTTTCTCTATAGGGGTACATATACCCATTGGTTATGATCTCCCATATTTCTTGTGATCTAAAAACTAACTTCATTTGGATGCACCACATTTCATAGTTTTCTTATGACAACATAGTAACTTGTGGTTAGATTATGGTGGTTACCTTTTAAAGGAATGGTAGAAAATTAAAGGATTCCTTGGTTGATTCCTATAAAACCAGTTTAATGGTTTTAGAAGATAAGATATGTGAGAATGAAAAAATAAACTACATAAAAACTATTAAAAACCTTTCTTGTATCACCGATTTGAACGGACTACACCTCGTAATGATAGATAATCCCCAAAAAATGTGAAAATATACAAAAAATACTACATGGTAATAGAGTTAACTAAATAAAAAAAACATCAATACTAAAATATTAAATTTCTTGCATCTGGAATTGAGTGGATGCATAGATCATAATAGCCACATGGGGATGAAAATAACGGCATGGAGGGGGAACTTTTGAAACCAATCAAGCATGAGTGGGCATCATATTTTCTTCTCCCATGTAGAGTTGTTAGAAGGGGGTGTTTGGGAGAGTGTTCCTCTTTGGAGGGATTGTGGTTGCATGCGTAGAGAGTGTTGGAGAGATTCGTATTCCACGTGGAAGGGAGGGTGTGAGGAAACCTGGTAGTGGGAGTTTGTTCTATTCTAGATTTTATTATGTAGTGTTGGGGGGAGGGAGTTTGCAGGAGAGTGTGTAGTGTTTTCATATTTTATATAGTATGGAAAAGTGTGGGTATACGAGAGCATATTCCACTTGAGAGGAAATTTGGGTGTAGGCATGGAGAGTATATGAGGGAGTTGTGAGCCATGTGGGATGGAGGGGTGTGAGTGAGCATGGAAGGGCTTTGGTTGTAGCGTGGAGAGTGTGGGATAGTGGGGGTGGGGTGTGGTGAAAATGTAATTATGTTTTTTAATTTTAAAATAATTACAAATTTCAAAAAAAAATTTAAAAAAAATGGCATTGGTTTTTAGAAAGGTCTATAAATGAGGTGTAATTTACCGAAGTTTTTTTAAAAAACTTTTATAAATGAGGTGTCACAAAATAGTGAAGTTCATAAATATTTCATATTTAGATATATTTATTTTCTAAAAATTTAAAAAAAAAATCAGTAAATGAGGTGTCTCAAAATAGTGACATAAATAAACATTGCAAATTTAGTGATGTTAATTTACCTATGTTTCTAAAAAACATCAGTAAATTAGGTTTCACTAAATATAAATATTTATAAATTTTTTGTTTTTTAGCTTCATTTATAATGGTCATCAATTAGAAAGAGTATATGAGGGAGTCGTGTGCTGCATGAGAGGGAGGGGTTGTGAGGGAGCATGGTTGTGGGGCATGAGAAGTATTGTGGGTGAAACATGGAATATGTAGGAGGGTGGGGGTGGGGTGTGGTGTAAAATTTAATTATTTGTTTAATTGTAAAAAATATAAATTTCGAAAAAACAATTACTCATATTTTTCATAAATTCTATAATGAGGTGTCATTTAGAGATGTTTTTTAAAAAACATCGGTAAATGAGTTGTTGATAAATAGGGAATTTTTATAAATTTTTCTAATTTAGTGATGTTTATTTACTAAAATTTATAGAAACTAATGGGTAATAAGGTGTTTATAAATAACAATGTTTATAAATGTATATAATTTAGCGATGTTTATTTACCGAAATTTTTAAAACAAAGTTGGAAAATGAGGTAGATGTAAAGAGAGATGTTTATAAATGTTGGAAATTTAGTGATGATTGTAAGTGTCCTTAATTTTTGAGTGCGTGTTACATTTTACTCTTCTATTCAACATGGGATCGAGTGAGTGTGCGAGAGCATGTGCCATGTGGGAGGGATTTGTGGGTTTAGGCATAGAGTATATTGTAGGGAGCCATGTGCTACATGGGAGGGAGGGGTGTGAGGGAGTATGGAGGTGGTGTGTGGGACGTATTATGGGAGTATCATAAAGAGTGTAGGTTTTTGGGTTGTGGTGTGGTGTAAAATGTTATTACATTATTTAATTGTAAAAAAATTATAAATTAAAAACAATTATAGATATTTTTTAGAAATGTTGATAAATGAGGTGTCACTTATGATTTTTTTTAAAAACATAATTAAATGAGGTGTCTCTGTATAGATATATTTAAAAAAATTTCTAATTTAAATATTTTTATTCACTGACATTTCAAAAAAAAAACAATCGTAAATGGGGTTTCACTAAATAGATATTTTTATCTACTTATATTTCTAAAAAATGTTGATAAATGAGGTGTCACTAGTTTGTGACATTTATAAACATCTATAGTTGGTATTTTTATAAAAATAGTTAATTGGGGAAATTTATAAACATCATTATATTTGAAATAGTTATAATAATTGATAAATTAGAGACACCTCAATTTCTGATATTTTTCAAAAACGTTATTAAATGAAATATAGATGTTCTAAAATGTCCGTAATTAAATACAACATCACTAATTAACTTATTATTTGTTGTGCCACCAGGTTTACCTTGGTCTCATGAAAACTAGTAAACCCCAAATGGTTTTATCAATAATATTTCAATATATTGTGGAAATCCTATAACCTAGAAAGAATAATTACCCTCAAAAAACTTATAATCACATCACATTCTAACATACCTTATAAGGAATGTCTAATTTTTATTAGTCTCAAGAGACGAAATAAGGACTATGTCACTTTTTAGGTAGTCTCAAGCCAGTACTCATAGTCAACCTATCTATAAAAGTTTCTAGGGTCAAACAATCCAGGTAATCAAAATATTGTGATAGAGGAATACCCTCCCCATGCTCAACTCAACTAGAATAATTACATTAATGAATCATGTGGTTTGGATATAAACTACATGGTCCAAATTTCCAAACATACACTATCCACCCACATTTTTCTATTTTTCATGTGGATCCCATAATGATGAAAATAAAAACCAAGGTAGTATATGGTCTAAATATGGACAAAAATGGATTTATAAAACGTTTATAGGTCGTTTTGGACATTATGGTTATGGTTTAGTCCCTTATTAAGCTTAATTTAGCCTCAATTGATGTAATTAATTTCCATCACATTCACTATTATTTATGGTCAATTAATTAGGTGACCATATTATAAATTATAAATTATTAGGATTACAAATATTTAATACATTTTTACAAATTCTATTCATATAAGTGGAATAAATTAATTTAAAATTAATCCCATAACAGGGTCGACGATGCAGGTTTTTAAAGTAAAAATGATCAAATATTTTCTATGTGTTTCTGTCTAATTTTAGTGTGAAACTATATTCAATTATAAAAATTGGATTAATTAATAGAAATATTATATTTTTATACTTTTAAAAAAAATTAAAATATAATTTATTCATATAAATAAATTAGATGAAAAATAAGTTTTGAATTAGAATTCAGTATTTTTCACTATTCATCCAAAAAATGAATTTTCTCATAGAAATCCAAAAAATTCAACCTAATATAATTTTGAAAATATAAATTCAAAAATTAAGTCTATTTTATCAAAATAAATTTCTAAATGTCCCAAAAATTAATTTTATTATTAAAATTTATTCATTTGAGAAAAAAATATTTTTAAACATAAAAGGGATTTACCAACAATTACATATTTCTTTTTCAAAATGTTTTATTAATATAAATGAACTAGAATAAATATTTTTAAATTTGTTATTTTAATTCATATTACTATGATTTATAGATAAATTATAATTATCTCATTTAAATAATTAAAATATTAAAATGATGTTTTGTAGAAAAATTGGTGTTCCATGTATTATATGTCAAGTTGGTGCCATGTAACATACGCAAATTCAGTGCCTTGTGAATGGAATGTTTGAATTAGTGAATTTAAATATATGAATGAAAATTTAATTTATTCGAAAAAAGGTCCAAAAAAACTAAGGGTGTAACATTCTACAAGCATTTAAATGAACCCACCCTAAAATTCATCACGTGGCTAAAAAAATAAGGAAACTTCTACTTCATCATATCCAAAGGTTCCCACATATATTATTCTCAGTGGAGATTTAACCACAAAACTTTGACAAGGTGAGTTATGTTTTTCTGTAGAAAATTATCTCTATGATCCATAATTTCAATAGTCTTCTCCTCACAAGAAAGTTCATACTCCAATGGTATGACCTCTATGTTCAGTACATGTGAATGTCTGGGTATATACTTCCTTAAGAGAGATACATGGAACACATAATGGATTTAGAGAGATTTGGAAGAAAGTTCAAAGAGATATGATACCTTCCTTATATGATCAAGAATCTCAAAGGGACCAATCTACATAGGGATTAGTTTCCCTTCCTTTTTGAATCTCATAACCTTGTTCTAGGGTAAGATTTGTTGAAATTCCTTTTCACCAAATTTAAATTCTAGATCACACCGACAGTTATCATCATATCTTTTCTGATGAATTTGAGATTCCTTGATATGCTGCTGAATGGTTCTAACCTTCACAAAAAATTCTTCAGTAATCTCAGGTATGAATAAAATTCATTCTCTAATTTCATCCTAATACGTTGGAGATATACAATTATTCCCATAAAGGGCTACATAAGCTTCCATCTGAATACTTGAGTGAAATCTATTGTCGTAAGAAAACTCAACTAAAGGAAGGTGTTCATCCCAACCACCTTTGAAATCAAGAGAAAAATATATCAACATTTAATATAGGGGTTGAATTGTTATATCAAAATGACCATATATCTAAGGATGATATGCAATTTTGAAACTCAATTCTATATCAAGTTCTTGCTGAAGACTTCACCAATACATTGAATTAAACCTCATATCCCAATATGATATAATATAATTTGGTACTCCATGCAATCTTAAAACTACCTTAATGTATATTTTGGGAAGATGATCTTGATATAATTATTATCTGATAATGGGGAAGTGTCTTGAATCAATAAGGTGATTTATTACCACCCAAATATCATTAAACTCTTTAGAGGTTTTGGTTAGTCTAATAAAAAAATACATAGTGATGTTCTCGCATTTCTATTCTGGTATGGGTAATTAATGAAACATCCCCTTTTTATTTTTTATTTCAGCCTTAACTTATTGGCATACCAAGCATTGGGATATAAACATTGCAATATCTCTATTAATTCAATCCCACCTGAAGTATTCATTCAAGTCCTGGTACATCTTCGTACTTCTAGGATGAATAAAGAATAAATAACTATGAGCTTCCCCTAATATCTCATTATTCAAATCTGATATTGAAGGGATATAGATATTTCTCTTTAACCATATTATTCTATAATGATCATGGTTAAACTCTTTAACATTTTTTAAATTCTTTTGTAGATCTTCATCTTCCTTCAGCGCCACCTTAATCTTCACTTAGATAGAGGGTTGACCATTCATTTGAGAAAGATGGGGATTTTCACCTTCCTTCAAGATTTCTATATCCATATTTTCAAATCCCAAAATGTTGGATCTTTTGTTATCCATATCATGGATAATCTAGCACGATCATTCTGAATTAAAGTATTGACTTTCTTGATCTCTTTCCCAGAGTGGTAATGTATCAAGCAGTCATAATACTTCATCAACTCTAACCATATTCTCCGGTGCACGTTCCACTGCTTCTGTGTGAATATATATTTCATAATTTTATGATTAATATATATATATATAACTTTTCTCAATAAATATAATTCCTCTATATCTTTAATGCATAAATTACCACTGCTAACTCAAAATCATGAGTTGGGTTATTTTTCTCATGAATCTTCAACATCCATGACGAATAAGTGATAACCATGTTATTATATATAAGAAAAAACCCCAATACCTTCATGGATGAATCACTAAAGATTAAAAATGATTCTACACCATAGGGTAATGAAATCATAGGTCCACTAACTAACATTATCTTTAGTTCCTTGGAAATTTTCTTGAAATTCAACTATCCAGAGGAACTTGAAACCCATACAAGTTAACATACTAAAAGGATTATATGGGAATGTGAAATTATCCACAAACCATTGATAATGTCTAGCTAAACTAAAAATTTTATGGATCTCAGTCATTGTGGTTGGTCTAGGCCAACATTCAATAGCCTTTGTCTTTAATGGATCTACTACTTTACAATATCTGGAGATTATGTGACCCCAAAATGAGACCTTTTTCAACCCAAATTCACACATTTTAAATTATTTCATATAGTTTCCCCTTCCTTAGGGTCTTTAGTACAATTATAAAGTGATCTTCAAGATCTACCTTTATCTTTGAATAGATAAGAATACAATCTATAAATATTACCACAAACTTATCAAGGTTACATATAATGACTCTATTCATTAAATTCATAAATATAGGAGGGGTATTGGTAAGACCAAAAGTCATCACTATATATTCATAGTTTTCATACCTTGTATGGATCTCTGTCTTGCAAATATCCTCTTTCTTGACCCTCAATTTTAGGTATTCAGAACGAAGGCCAATCAAAGAAATTATTGAACTTCATTAAATTGATTAAACAAGTCATCAATATAGGAGACATGATACTTATTCTTGATCTTGATCTTTTTCAACTCCTTATAATAATTGTAGAGATACATTGATCCATCTTTATATTTCACTAAAGAATATGTGCACCCCAAGATGACACACTTGAAAGAATGAATCCCTTATCATGGTTTTCTTGGAGTTGTTTATTCAATTACTGAAACTAAATTGGTATAATTCTATATAGAGTTGTTAAAACTGGCGTGGAACCAGGTAAAGGTTTTATTGGTAACTCAATGTCACATTATGGTTGATGAGTATGAAACTCTTCTAGAAATACATCCACAAATTCTCAAAAAATAGTCATATCATCGATTTAAAATTTCTCTCGAACCATTTGAGATAAACAACCTTGTTGAATGAGAATTAATACTCATTCAATGGTTGTAATATCCATAGGAAGTTCAAAATTATCATCACATGGATGGATGATCATAATAGGGTTAGAAATATAAAAATTAACTTCCCTTACATATCAATTGATTTGAGATTTATGTAGATAAATCAAATCCATGATTAAGATGAAATAAAATTCTACCAAAGAAAGAATGAAAATATTTGCAGGAAGCACATTACCACAAACTTCAACCGGAGAGGAATCATATACTTGAGATTAAATCATCATACCATTAGGGGTTTTCAATGATAATTTCAAATTTAATTATATTGGTGGAATCTTGACAACCATATCGAATTATTTATATATTAAACAGTGTGTATATCAAGAATCAAATACGACATTAGTAGATCTATAGTGAATAATAAGTGTACCTTTCATCCCGTCATTATCACACCCCTCATAACAAATAACAATTAAATTATATTTCCCCTTATCCCTCTGCTTTGGAGGATGTTGACATTAAACATCGTCACCAACCCTTTGGTTTGGGAAGTGGGTAGGATAATTCTCATTATCCTTAAACATATACCTCTAAATCACGAGAGGTTCATTCTATGCGTATTTTTTCCCATTAAAAATGTTTGTTAACTTCATTCCATCACATCGGTAATAAAATTCCCAGTGTACTTCCCTTCCGCCCGTAGAACATTTATTAGACCACATAAAGAAATTTACTCTACGCTTATTTATACAGTTATATCATAAAGGGAACCTCATCTTCATCACTTCATGACTTTTAGATTTTCCTTTCAACTTCATCTTCCTCTTCTTGTCAAAACCATGAGATTCATACATGAATCTAACATCAATTTCAACCATTATTACACAAAACACAATCTATTCATAGATACTAATTTCCCTTATGGCCAATGCACTTATCATACTTGGATTTAATTCATTGAAGAACCTATCATCATTACTTTTGGTTTGGATGATAATTCCCCAAGCGTACCTTGAATGTCTCATTAAATTCGAATCTTAGGTACCAAAAGATTAATCATCCATTTAATTAAAATAAAGGAACTCTTTCTCTATCATGGTATGAAAAATTTGAGGAATTTACTTATTGAAAATTATGTTTCTGAACTCATCCCAATCTGTTGATTCCTTCTCATCTTTATAACTCATATTCTTGATTATATTCCACCACTGGCCTTCTTTTCCTTCAAAATGATAGACAACTAGAATGAATTTCTCATGCTCTGAACATTGGAGAATGGAGAATATATTTTCAGTAGTACTTATCCATTTTTAGAAATAAGTAAATAATATGAACTTATGAACAAAGATGGACATTGCCTCATGAAAGACTTAACAGAATATTGTTCCCTCTTTATCTCATTTATAATTCCACCATGACTCATAGACATAGAAATCTATGTTATCATAGTAAAAACATTTTTCATTCCATCTCCCATAGAATTTATTTTCTCAGGAGGACAATAATTTCATTTTCCATATAAATTACTATTAACATAGTTCCTTTGGGTTCTATCCATTAACTAAAACCAAAATCATAGATTAATAAATAGTTATCCTATCGAAGAACCACATAATAAATAAAATTCACTTATAGGATGTCTAAATTATTAAACATTCCTTAAAATATAAAACCTTAGGTTGATCCTAGGATATTCAAAACCACCGTATTTTTAAATCCTTCATGGTGGTTCATGAAGATTTTGTGAATTCCCAAAGCGTATCCCTCGAGAGTATCAAACCATGTGTGTATTAAGGCCTGTTTTCATGTACCATATTACCCTGAGTTAGGCCCAAAATATATTATCGGATTTTAACCCCTAGTTACATCTCTGATAGTGACACATCCACTTGTAGTATCTAGACACATATGCATTTCTTATACACCACTCACTCTATCCTTCACCTAAATTCTAGGACATTTTCTAATGCTTTTTCTTATCCTTATACTTATCCTTAGACATTTCAATAGGGTTATGAATATTTTTTTCTCATCATAGATTCCAAAAAAAATTAATTTTTTTCTATAATACCAACTATAGTGGCCCTCTCTTTTAATACATTATCATTACATACAATTTTTGGAATACTTAAAACATCATACAAATAGATGCCCAATGACCTTACTACTCTAGTGCCTTCAGAAACATGGAAACATAAACACTAATACATAAGCAAGCAAAAATATCTCCCACTAGGTTTTTCTCAAATAACACCCTTCTTAGACACATCAAACATAATACATATATTCACAACATGGGGAAGTAAAGATAAAAAGGGGTGTTCTCAAATGCTCTATAAGGGTAAACATGGGAGATATGTAATCATAATCACTAGCATAATGGCATGAGAACATGATCATTAAAATATAATATCATACCCAACTTGTCAAAGATCATATAAATGAATCATGGAATAAATCATGAATGTTCATAACACATGAATCATAAGTAAACAGAGAACATAATCCATGAAATCAAAACATAGGAATGAAACAAGGAATTGTGGCAGACACATAAGTATAATATATTATTTTCATAATATCAATGGCATCACTTCCATGATCATCTTAGTAGTACAGGTTCAATCCCTGTAAAATCTTGGTCGTCATGGTTCACTCCCATGGCCATATTGGTATCATGAGTTCACTCATCATACCATCTTCGTAGTCATGGTTCTATCCCATTTCCATCTTAGTAGTCAAGGCTCAATCCAAATACCATATTAGTGTATCTAATTAGATATAAATATTTACCCAATGCATTAGAGGGAGATATAGGTCTCACCCATATTATAATGAAACCATACATACATGTTCCACAAGGTCTTAAATAATATATCATAACCCATGAAATGAAAAGGGTATTATAAACTTATAGTCATATCATAATCTATGAAATAATACATGCTTCAATCATTTCATATTAAACATAACCCATGAAGAGAAGCATTTTTCAAAAGCTTATAACCCATGAAAGAGGAACGAGTTTCATAGATATCATGAAATAAAAACATAATCTATTCAGAGAAACAATATTAATGGAAACATTGAATAATTTCCCCAAAAAGGAAATATTGACACCAATTGATATTATCTTAGAGGGGAAATAATTTTGAAATATATTTTAAAAACAAATCTTGTGGAAAATATCCATTTTGCATTGAAAAATGACTTTTTATAACATAAAAACTTTTGATTTTTTTTTTTGAAAATAGCAATGAAAAGTTATAATATAAAATTTGAAAAAAATAAAAAAAATTAAAATCCTTTTTCCTTAGAAATGGGCTTCAATTATATTTTTAAAACACTTTTTAAGACATGATTTTTGAATATAATAGATTTTCCACTAGAGAGAGACAATTATATTTTACTTAAAAATGTTATCATAAGTACCATAGTGTGTAAAAATGTAACTAATAAATGGATATCACTTGAATAAATATAGGATATAGAGAATTTAGGGGTGTTATTGAGAGATTTGTCAAAATATTTA
Organism: Viscum album; assembly: GCA_963277665.1. Taxonomy (NCBI): domain Eukaryota; kingdom Viridiplantae; phylum Streptophyta; class Magnoliopsida; order Santalales; family Viscaceae; genus Viscum; species Viscum album. The sequence continues at coordinate 1,926,745,749 of OY728150.1, read as the reverse complement.
TTTAAATTAATCAAAAACTTAAACAGTATAAAAAAGAGATGAGATTGTTTCGATAAACTCTTATAAATTGGAAACTTGAGATCATATTCTCTATGTAAGAAAATGAAATGAAATTAAGATTAAAATATCATAAAAATAATTAAACTCATTATAAGAATTGTAAGATGGATGTGTATACACCTTGAGATATATTTTAGGTTCATAACAAAACATTAGTCTCAAAGAAAGTAAATTGGGTCAAAACATTCTTACTAATTAAGTAAATTTTGAAACATAGACCCCATGAAAGAAATTTCATAAAATTGATATTTGAATAACTATAAATTTTATTATAATAATAAAAGAATAAAATCATGGGCATTACATACATCACAGAAAAGGAAATAGTGACGAACATAGCATGTATCTTATGAAAATAAAAAGTGAGATAAAATCCCCTTACCATGTGTCTTGACTCTCGTCATACTCGTTCGAATGTCCTATATAATAAATATAAATTTTGTATACATATTTTAAAAAACAATATTCTTATATATAATACCATATATGGTTTTTTCATACCTTATATTACCCTCTTGTTAATAATCCTATGTTAATGTCACACTTTAGGTAATACTCTCTTTATTGTTTTTATGTGTCTTAATTTTTTATATCTTTGGTATTTACCCTTGATATGATGATTTATAGTATTTAAAACATGATATAATAATTATTTATATATATTATATTTATATTATAGTAATATATATAATATATATATATTAAATGGAAAACAATATTTATTGAGATGGCAGGTCGTACGTACGAATAAATGATATTTTCGTATAATTATCATGTTAATAGAAAGAAAGTAAAAGATATACATGTACATATATGAATATATATATATATAATTATTATATTAGGATTATGATATCATATATTTCTTATATATTCACAAAAAATATCTTTAATACAATCGTTGTAGCATATGAATGAATCATATTGCTTTGAGTGGTGGTGGTCCACACTTTCTCAAACAAAATTATCGTAATAACACCAAATGGAATGTAAAAAATATATGAGTTGTAAAAATAATAAATAAGATTTTATTAATAATAAATATAACATATATAAATATATAAATATATTTTCTTTCATAATTTCTATCATGATAGGTGGTAAGAAAAATTTAACAATCATCGTTTATTGAGGCGGTAGTTAACCGTACACAAAAATAATATGGTATTTATGAATTGTATGGTGGTGTGTGTATGTGTAGGTTGAAAACATAGAGTAAAAACATCTATTATATTGGGGATACTTATTTTATTATACAATAATATAAAAACTAAATTTTAGAAAGTGGAGAAATAAAAAAAAAGAAAGGACTTGAGAGAACACATTACATCTTAATCGAGAAACTCTTTTTGGTTTTTGTCAAAAGGATTCCTTGGATAGATTTATGTCCAATTGGATGATTCTAGGAATAAGAGATGGATTTCAGGAATTGTATTGGGATGATATTCTCCAAACTTAAGAGTTTTTAGAGGGATTAGGGAGAGGTTGTGATATTTTATAGAGAAAGAGGAGTGGCACCTTCGTAAATATTTGAAGAGATAATTACACCCACATTTTTAATCTTCCATGTGGATACAATAATGATAAAAAAATAAAAGGGATTATAGTGACTAAATATTTCCATAAAATGAATTTTGTATAATTTAATATCTTTTTTTGGCCATAAGGTTACGGTTTAGTCCCTTATTAAGCATACTTTTGACTATAATTGATGTAATTAATTTTAAGGACTTTCACTAATATTTTTGGTAAAAAACTAAGTTGAACATATTTTAAAGTATAAATTACACTAATTAAAATTATGGAATAAATTTTTCCAAATTTTATTAACATAATTGGTTGAAATTAATTTAAAAATAATCCCACAGTTGGGTCAATAATGCTGGTTTTTAATGTAAAAATGATCAAAAATTTACTTAGTTTTTATATCCAATTTCAATTTGAAATTGGTTCAAATTACTTAAATTGGATTAATTTATAAAATTATAATATAATTAATCATTTTAATATAATTAAAATAAAATTTAACATTATAAATTAACTTGATGAAAAAGCTATTTTGAATTAGAATCCTAGATTTTATACTATTCATCCAAAAACTGAAGATTCTTAGAAAAATTCCAAAAATTCACCCTAAGATAATTTCTACAATATAAATTCAAAAATGAAATATATTTTATCTAATTCAATTTATTAATGTTTTTTGTAACGCCCCGACCCCAGCTACCCAGAGTCGGTGCATTACTTCGTAACATTGGCAATATCACAAAAGATCAAGTCTCGAAAGACCGATTAGTTTAGTAGCCTTGGAAACACTAGATACATTCGTAAACGTTACATTACATCATAAAGTGAAAAAATACAATAACAAAGTCTCCATAGTCCACACTCATATCCTCTTCTGACTATCCCTGCAGGTCATTCATAAAATACTTCTTCACATCCTGGAAAATATTAATACATTGAAAGGGGTGAGCTCAGATGCTCAGTAAGGATAACAATATTGCAGAAGCTTTCATAAATAAACATAAAAAAATTTAAGGCAATGTATAACTAAAAGAAAAGCCTTTTAAACTTGAACATCAACATAATATGGAAAAAGTAAAATGAGATAATGCCGTTCACTTCTTCACATGGATATTATACTGGTCGAATAATCACATGCAATATCAATAACCACTTTCATAATGATAGAATGCATAATGCCAGACATTCTGAAACATTTTGTCAAGGCCTCAGCCAAGATGTCTAAAATGATTAAGGCCTCGGCCAAAACCATAAATCAAATTGGGAAAGGGCCTCTGCCAATTCCACGTCTAGTTGTCTCATGAGACCTACCGATGCATCAAGGAGCTATAGCGGGCTCCACCCGTCACTTATTAAGTCCAATGCATTCCTCATATGAATAGGTTTAAACATATCATAAACCATAACATAATCGTATCACATAAAACATGCATAAAGGAAACATAACATTTCCACATTTCAATCACAAGATATAAATACAACACATTGATATAATAAAAACGCTTTCAAAACCATTTTCAATACAAAAATAAAAGAAAGTTAAAACATTGTATTTATTTTTCATTAAAAAAATGAGGGCTTGTAGAGGAAGTCGAAACTCAAATAATGGTCTCGGCGGCGGAGAAGTCGTTGTCTCCGCATAAGTACGGAAAGAAAAACATTCCCTTTTTGTCGTTTAGTAAAACGCTTCGTATAAAAAAGATTCCTTTTGAATAAACGTAAAAGTAAAAGGGGTTTATACACCATATAAAAGAAAGTTTTGTATAAAATCAAATATGCCTCAATGAAAGGGGATTGAGACAAAGTCCTTAAAAAGATCATTTTTTTAAATAAAGTACATATATAATGTGTATTCACTATATGTAAACATAAATAATGTAAAAATACAATATAGGACATAATAATATCATAACATAATTTGAAAGTAGGAGATTAACCCAAAGAATTAATATTGGGTTAAGAAATTCCCTTACCTCGTGTCTGACCTGACTCAACCATTCTTTAACCTCCTGAATAATAAACTAGAGTTAATATATACCTTATTAAGAACCATTTTCAATTTCATTATCCTTTTTATATCACTTATTACAATGATATGAACATTATGTAATTATTTAAGTTAATAACGGTCGTTTTGTCGATCTTTGGTACTTGAGTCAAAAATAAACTTCCTATAATTTCAAGTTGTTCATGTGGTGAAATATCCATTATATCCAGAATTATATTCATGATGTAGATATCATATATATGATATATATCCAGTATATACATTCATTCATAATGTCATGTAACATTTAGAGGTAAGAAATGAAATGCACCGTTCATGGAGACGGTAAGCCGTACGTACGCATGAATGCTACATTCATTTCTATTTCATATTTAATGGAATGAAATCATAATGATATAAATGTATAATATAATTACAGTATAATATAGTGTATAATACCATTTAATCCATCCTTTATACATCCCACATATGGCATTAACGATTCAAATCACTTTGAGGGGGCGGTAGTCCGCACTTCCTAAAATGAAATTATTGCGTTTTACCCATAATGGAAATCATAAAGTATGCCATAAATGAGAAATAAAGAAGCATAAGTAAAACATAAACACATTATATATCATATATAAATATAGTGACATCTTAATGTCCACCTTTTAAGGTGTTATATGAGTGTTGAACAATCATCGTTTCGTGAGGCAGAAATTCGCCATCCACAAGAAACCGTATGTTCTTTAACCATTAGATGTAGGTGTGTGTAAGTGTAGCTAGAATCCTTCTTATAAAAACATCCTAGTATATTTAGGATACTGGTGTTGTTACAAAAGAAATGAATAAAAAGAGTTTAGGGGGTTGGAGAAGAAAAATAAAACAAAACAACATTAGAGAAGACATTACCTCAAAATCGGGTAACTCTTATTGATTTGAGCCAAAGGCTTCCTTGGGAAGAGTTATGCACAAAGTTAGGCTTCTAGGAGTAATAGGGGGAGGTTGGGAGAGTATTTGGGCATAGGTTGGCCGAGCCAAATGGCTTGAATGTGTAAATGAGGTGGGAGAGGTGGGGGCCTTTTATAAGTGGAGAGGAGGGGCACTCTTGGAAAGTAAAGAAAATACACATTATTATAAAATGAGTTTCGGATTTTAGAGGTCCCACACTTATATACTTCGAGGATAAGGTGATAAGGGTTCGAAATATCTTCATCCAATAGGTTTTGGACAAGTGTAAGCCTTGGATTTTGCATTATCTACCCATTTTATTTAAATCGTTAAATAATGAGGTCATCGCTGCATCATCATGATGTCATAAATAATTTAATTTATTTAATGTCTAAAAATTATAAAAAAAATACTATGATGTAGGAAATCTTTTTAGATTTCTAATGAATATTTATAATCAAAATTTGGACTTGTGTAACCCCACTTAAAAACTGTTTTAGTAAAACAACTCATGTTTGTGTCAATTTAATTTTAACATTAAATAAATATATATTAATGTCATTTTCCAACCAAAGTGGCTCCATGGGGTCCCCAAGTTGACCCATGGGTTGTCTTGGTCGGCCATGACTCATCCAATAGGAGTGGGACAAGTTTCAAGCTCATATCATATTATTAAAAACATTGTTTTTATCTTAAACTTCACTAATTACCTCTAATCGCGATTAAGAACTTAAAAGTTACTATTCACCAAAAAAATATTTTAATCTCATTGAACCACATTTTACATCTTAATGACAACCATGTATGTCGGATTTTTGAAAATCAAATCACAGAAGTGGTAATATTTCATTTAAACGAAAAATCAGTTATTTAACAACCACTTAGTGGTTTTACTATTCATAAAAAATTGAAGTTTTTCAGAATAAGGCCAAAATTTCACCCTGAGCTATAATTGATATTACGAATTCAAAAATGATGTCTATTTTAAAAAATTACAAACATATAAGTTGCATTAATTAATTTTATAATTAATTCCCGCTGTTACAACAAATAGCGTGTTTTTAAGAAACAATTTTTATCAAAAGATTGGCAATTGTTTATGTCCAATTTCAATGTTAAATTAATTCTAATGACCATCATTGGATAAAATGGTAAAAATATATTCTAATTATACTTTAAAACCACTAAATAGTATAATTTATCACTATAAATTATTTTGATTAAAAAAGTTTTTTTAAGTATTTTTCACTATTCATAAAAAAATTGGAAATTCTCAAGAAGTTACAAAAAATTAAACTTAAGATAATTTTGATATTAAGAATTCAAAAATGAAGTCCATTTTGAAATATAAAATTTCTATAATTTTAAAAAGTGATTATTACTATTCATAACGGCTACTTTGATTAGTCACGGTGTTTTAGAACTCGAAGTTGCGTACAATGCAAGCTATTGCATTATTGAATGACAAGCGTATCGTGGAAGCTCAGGGTGTTACATTCTCCCCTCCTTAAATAAATTGCATCCTCCCAATTTGAAATTTTTCTTTGAAAATAAAAGGTTGAAAAGAGAAAATACCTTTGAGGAAAATCCACATCGGAAATAAGGTTAATAAATATATAACATTAAAAGAAAGCAAGATAAGTACAAAGGTCACCAGATATAGCCCATTCTAGGATTCTATGAAAATATGGATATGGAGGAGAAACAAACCATCAAGGTCTGATGGAGAGTTATAGAAAACAGGATTAGGAGAAAGTTTAACTACAAGAAAATCACAAACTTGTGATTGGTTAAACGGTCATTGAATCCCCAATTGGAAAAGTTAACCAACAAAATTTTTGTTTTATGTTACCTTTTATAATGTTGAGGAATTTATTTAGGAGATTTACTAAGAACGTAAGGGAATATACATACTTGTTATGTATACTTTCATTCGTTAATAAATTTTTACCACAAACCCAACTTTTACTCCAAATGGTAACGGAACACAAAAATATTCTATTTATCCTAATTGTATAAGGTTCCAAATGTTAACACATAACATTTAGATTAGTAAAACTATTTTGTAATAACCAGGGACTTCCTGTAGGCTAGTGGTAGGAAATAAAGGCTTGTCGCACTATGATTGTGGGTTCGATTCCTGCAGCTTTGTCCGACACGACGGGTTATGCCCCACCCTGCAGGTTGTCCTTTTCCAAAAACTATAGTATCATAATATTCCAAAAATAATCTTCATAATTTTTTTAACCTTAAACAATACTATCCAAAGATCAACTTAATCCACTCCAACCATTATAGTTATCCAAAATACCTCTGTCTAGACTTTCTCTAAAAGGTCTCTTAATTCCAAAATCAATTTATCAGATTCCCCAAACAAAGTAAAGTTTCTCTTATTGTCACATACTAAAAATATAATTACCTTCATCATATTAAAACCTTACTGAAATCAACAAGTACTGGAGTACAATCCTTATATATATATCACATTATTCTAATAACCAGAAAAAAATCCATGAGTCCAAAATCACCAATACATTAGTTATTCTTCTTCAACTGTAGTAACAGTATAAGATTGGCCTTGATCCCTTGGCCTTTTTTGAGGCAAGTTTCCCTGACGCTTAGGACATTCATTTGCATAATGACCCATTTCTATACAATTGTAGCATTCAACTTTGATATCCTCTTTCTTTCCCTTGCAATCACGAGCCTGGTGACCCTTTTCTCCACATTTATAACAAACTTCCATTCCTTTTAGTCAAGTACCAGGGTGATTCTTCCCACAATTATCACATAATAGAAAATCCTTCTTTCCCTTTTTCCCTTTATCTGTCTCTTGTTCCACCGTTCTCTTCTTCTCTTGCTTTACTTTGTTGTCATAAGACATAGAGAATTCCTTTTTTGTCTTGATATCACATGAGACAATATCTTCGTATGATGAGAAGGTTTGTGAGACTAATGCTCGACGGAGAAATGGTTTTAACCCATCAAAGAAACGATCAATCTTACTTCTTGGGTTACGTATATAAACTGCAGCATGTCTCGCTAACCTTGTAAAGTTGGCCTCATACTTTGCGACATTCTCATCCTCCTTTTGTCTCAGACTCAGAAATTGCCTTTCCATACCTGCTCTATGGTCACGAGGAAAGTATTTTTCTATGAAAAGATCTTTGAACTCCCTCCATTCCATATTCGATATGTCATCATCTTCCTTTGTATTTTGAATCAATGACCACCATTGATCGGCATCTCCAGTGAGGCGGTAAACTGCCATGATAACCTTCTCCCTTTCGCTACTCCCCAAGGCGTGGAATATTTTTTCTAAGGAGTTTATCCATTTCCTCAGCTACTAATGGATTTGTACCCCCATTAAATTTTGGTGGTTGTTTCTTCATGAAGTGGTCTAATATTGATCCTCCACATTGCGGTTCAGGGTGCTCCATACGAGTAAGGTTATTATTCATAACCTGAGTGAGTTGTCCCAGTATGGTAGTATGTTGATCAGCACCAGTTGTATCTCCAGATCCACAATAATTATCTTGAGAAGGAGGGCAATCCCTACACGGAGTGCGTGCATTGATACAGTTTCCTTTCCTTCCACTAGGCGCCATTTCTAATCAATGGCATAAACTATATTTGTTTATGAATCAAAATACATAATTACATACTTGTAAGATACTTAACATAAATTGAACTATTTATGGATATAATCTATAAAATGTTTTCTTTGAGGAAGTATATACTCATAACCCTTCATAGTGGTTTGTAAAGAAAATGAGAATTATCCAAAGCATATCCCCCGGGAGTGTCGTAACCAAGAGTGCAGCAAGGCCCGTTGTTGTGCACCAGTTCCCGTTTGAGTCTAACTAAAAGAGGTGTTTTCGGGTTTTACCCCTAGGTACATCTGTGCCAGAGCCGCCTCTACCTGCTCGTATCCAGGCAGGGATGTATTGCTCGGAAACTCATAACATTCTATAATACCAAAATTCTAGGAAGTTCTTCTATACTAATCCTCAAAGTCTATCTTTGGGATATGTGCTCTAATTAGAGTTTATCTAAATCTAGCTTCCAAGGTTAGTACTAAACTGCCTCTGATACCAACTGTAATGCCCCGACCCCAGCTACCCATAGTCGGTGCATTACTTCGTAACATTGGCATGATCACAAAAGATCAAGTATCGAAAGACCGATTAGTTTTGTAGCCTTGGAAACACTAGATACATTCGTAAACGTTACATTACATCATAAAGTGAAAAACTACAATAACAAAGTCTCCATAGTCCACACTCATATCCTATTCTGACTATCCCTGCAGGTCATTCATAAAATACTACTTCACATTCTGGAAAGTATTAATACATTGAAAGGGGTGAGCTCAGATGCTCAGTAAGGATAACAATATTGCAGAAGCTTTCATAAATAAACATAAAAAAAATTAAGGCAATGTATAACTAAAACAAAAGCCTTTTAAACTTGAACATAAACATAATATGGAAAAAGTAAAATGAGATAATGCCATTCACTTCTTCACATGGATATTCTACTGGTCGAATAATCACATGCAATATCAATAACCACTTTCATAATGATGGAATGCATAATGCCAGACATTCTGAAACATTTTGTCAAGGCCTCGGCCAAGACGTCTAAAATGATTAAGGCCTCGGCCAAAACCATAAATCAAATTGGGAAAGGGCCTCGGCCAATTCCACGTCTAGTTATCTCATGAGACCTACCAATACATCGAGAAGCTATAGCGGGCTCCACCCGTCACTTATTAAGTCCAATGCATTCCTCATATGAATAGGTTTAAACATATCATAAACCATAACATAATTGTATCACATAAAACATGCATAAAGGAAACATAACATTTCCACATTTCAATCACAAGATATAAATACAACACATTGATATAATAAAAACGCTTTCAAAACCATTTTCAATACAAAAATAAAAGAAAGTTAAAACATTGTATTTATTTTTCATTAAAAAAATGATGGCTTGTAGAGGAAGACGAAACTCAAATAATGGTCACGGCGGCGGAGAATTCATTGTCGCCGCATAAGTACAGAAAGAAAAACATTCCCTTTTTTTGGTTTAGTAAAACTCTTCGTATAAAAAAGATTCCTTTTGAATAAACGTAAAAGTCAAAGGGGTTTATACACCATATAAAAGAAAGTTTTGTATAAAACCAAATATGCCTCAATGAAAGGGGATTGAGATGAAGTCCTTAAAAAGATCATTTTTTTAAATAAAGTACATATATAATGTGTATTCACTATAAGTACACATAAATAATTTACAAATACAATATAGGACATAATAATATCATGACATAATTTGAAAGTAGGAGATTAACCCAAAGAATGAATATTGGGTTAAGAAATTCCCTTACCTCGTGTCTGACCTGAATCAACCGTTCTTTAACCTCTTGAATAATAAACTAGAGTTAATATATACCTTATTAAGAACCATTTTCAATTTCATTATCCTTTTTATATCACTTATTACAATGATATGAACATTATGTAATTATTTAAGTTAATAACGGTCGTTTTGTCGATCTTTGGTACTTGAGTCAAAAATAAACTTCCTATAACTTCAAGTTGTTCATGAGGTGAAATATCCATTATATCCAGAATTATATTCATGATGTAGATATCATATATATGATATATATCCAGTGTATACATTCATTCATAATGTCACGTAACATTTAGAGGTAAGAAATGAAATGCACCGTTCATAGAGACGGTAAGCCATACGTACGCATGAACACTACTTTCATTTCTATTTCATATTTAATGGAATGAAATCATAATGATATAAATGTATAATATAATTACAGTATAATATAGTGTATAATACCATTTAATCCATCCTTTATACATCCCACATATGGCATTAACGATTCAAATCACTTTGAGGGGGCGGTAGTCCGCACTTCCTAAAATGAAATTATCGCGTTTTACCCATAATGGAAATCATAAAGTATGCCATAAATGAGAAATAAAGAAGAATAAGTAAAACATAAACACATTATATAACATATATAAATATAGTGACATCTTAATGTCCACCTTTGAAGGTGTTATATGAGTGTTGAACAATCATCGTTTCGTGAGGCAGAAATTCGCCATCCACAGAAACCGTATGTTCTTTAACCATTAGATGTAGGTGTGTGTAAGTGTAGATATAATCCTTCTTATAAAAACATCCTAGTATATTTAGGATACTGGTTTTGTTACAAAAGAAATTAATAAAAAGAGTTTAGGGGGTTGGAGAAGAAAAATAAAACAAAACAACATTAGAGAAGACATTACCTCAAAATCGGGTAACTCTTTTTGATTTGAGCCAAAGGCTTCCTTGGGAAGAGTTATTCCCAAAGTGAGGCTTCTAGGAGTAAGAGGGGGAAGTTGGGAGAGTATTTGGTCAGAGGTTGGCCGAGCCAAATGGCTTGAAAGTGTAAATGAGGTGGGAGAGGTGGGGGCCTTTTATAAGTGGAGAGGAGGGGCACTCTTGGAAAGTAAAGAAAAGACACTTTATTATAAAATGAGTTTCGGATTTTAGAGGTCCCACACTTATATACATCGAGGCTAAGGTGATAAGGGTTCGAAATCTCCTCATCCAATATTCTTTGGACAAGTGTAAGCCTTGGATTTTGCATTATCTACCCATTTTATTTAAATCGTTAAATAATGAGGTCATCGCTGCATCATCATGATGTCATAAATAATTTAATTTATTTAATGTCTAAAAATTATAAAAAAAAATACTATGATGTAGGAAATCGTTTTATATTTCTAATGAATATTTATATTCAAAATTTAGACTTGTGTAACCCCACTTAAAAACTGTTTTATTAAAACAACTCATGTTTGTGTCAATTTAATTTTAACATTAAATAAATATATATTAATGTCATTTTCCAACCAAAGTGGCTCCATGGGGTCCCCAAGTTGACCCATGGGTTGTCTTGGTCGGCCATGACTCATCCAATAGGATTAGGACAAGTGTCAAGCTCATATCATATTATTAAAACATTGTTTTTATCTTAAACTACACTAATTACCTCTAATCGCGATTAAGAACTTAAAAGTTACTATTCACCAAAAAATTATTTTAATCTCATTGAACCACATTTTACTTCTTAATGACAACCATGTATGTCGGATTTTTGAAAATCAAATCACAGAAGTGGTAATATTTCATTTAAATGAAAAATCAGTTATTTAACAACCACTTAGTGGTTTCACTATTCATCAAAAATTGAAGTTTTTCAGAATAAGGCCAAAATTTCACCCTGAGCTATAATTGATATTCCGAATTCAAAAATGATGTCTATTTTAAAAAATTACAAACATATAAGTTGCATTAATTAATTTTATAATTAATTCCCGTTGTTACAACAAATAGCGTGTTTTTAAGAAACAATTTATATCAAAAGATTGGCAATTGTTTATGTCCAATTTCAATGTTAAATTAATTATAATGACCATCATTGGATAAAATGGTAAAAATATATTCTTATTATACTTTAAAACCACTAAATAGTATATTTTATCACTATAAATTATTTTGATTAAAAAAGTTGTTTTAAGTATTTTTCACTATTCATAAAAAAATTGGAAATTCTCAGAAAGTTACAAAAAATTCAACTTAGGATAATTTCGATATTACGAATTCAAAAATGAAGTCCATTTTGAAATATAAAATTTCTATAATTTTAAAAAGTGGTTATTACTATTCATAACGGCTACTTTGATTAGTCCCGGTGTTTTAGAACTCGAAGTTGCGTACAATGCAAGCTATTGCATTATTAAATGAGAAGCGTATCGTGGAAGCTCGGGGTGTTACATTTTTAAAACCAATTTTATTTTAAAAATAATTTTATTTGATAAAATGATATTTTTAAACAGAAAATTATTTTTCCAAAAAATACATCTTTCATTGCATATTTGTTTTATTCATATAAAAAAATATTTGAAAAGTAGTTATTACTATTATTATTACTAGGTTTAACATCTGGGATATAATTATCTCATTAAATAAATTGTGAAAATAAAATGTTGTTTTGTAGAAAAATCTGGGTTCCGTGTAACGAACACAGAGTTGGTGTTGTGTAACACATGCCATGTCTGGGTCATTTGAAAGGAATTTTTAACTTAGTACATAAAAAGATATGAATTGAAATTTAATTTATTAAAAAATCATTATAAAAACATGGGGTGTTACTGATTGATGAAATAATGGGGAGATGATAGGCCAACCAAATGATATCCTCATTTTTCCTACTCAACTGAAGAATAAGGGGTCCCACGCCAGTAGAAATGTGAGTTTTACCCCACATAATAAAATAAATTGGGAACCATCCATGGCATGAAAAAGCTATTTCACTTTGAACACTCTTATAATCCCGGAAAAAATTTCCCAATATATTCAGGGTGGGAATAAATATTCACATCATGAATGGTCTGCAACTGATATTTTTAGTATCCTGAAAATTCTAATACTATACTGATGTCTTTCTGAGCACATGATATTCCACATGAGCCTTTAAACCTACCAAAAAATAATGTTTATAGAAATATAAATTCTCAAAGTCTTTTTATGATTCCATCTCTAAAAATGAACCCCACTTAAGACCAATTTTTTTATTTTAACTAAATTCATAACCCTAATGAGATTGAGGTTATAAAAAAATCCCACCTTAGTAATTATTTTCCTTGATATGTCTCATTGAAAATTAAAAAACCAAACCCAACCTACCTTAGTTAAAAAATCACAAACAATACATAACATTATTATCCATAATGCGGAATGAGATTCTATTATGCAAATATTAACATGAGACACAATATTTATTAAGGACCGATCTGAAACTAGACTTATTCATTGAGACTTTGAGATAAATATTACCCATATATGTCTATCCAAAGACAATGCATTGTCAAAAATTGACTGATCCTGGAGCTTATGGTTCTCCCAAATGTTAGCCTCTTATCATAATGACTGATTCCAATCCCTTTCCCTCTGCACCATCAAAAGTAATGTTGGACTCTTATAGTTTTAATGCTCTCAAATTATGCATATAAATCAAGATCATAAATAATTCTCAAAAACTAGGATCACAAATCATACTAAAAATCAAGATCCAAAATCATGCACATAAATCATTCTCATAAACCATTCTTATTCCTGATTCATGTTATATTGTGTTTTATCGTGTTTTATCTCATTTTTTCATGATTCATAAAGTTAAAATTTTCAAATTATGATTACATATAACCGTGATCTATTATATTAGTGTGTTAATATATAAGACTTGTTTGCAATAAAGGGCTATGTATGAGTTACAAATGCCTGACCTACTGATACCTGACCTACCTATGCCTGACCTACCGATACTCGGCCTATTAACAGAGCAACAGACCATCACTCTGAATTTTTTTATATAAAATAAACCAATAGCTCAGTCACCAATGCATCACCTATTGACAAAATTAGCTACCAACAAACTAAACTATCAACAGTCTGAGATACCAACAGACTGAGACACTGATGATCTGTCTCTTATGTTAAAAATTATTACCAACACTCATATAATTGAAATTTAATACTTATAATTATATTAATGAGCTTTTCTGTATTTTTTAGATAACAAAAAATAATGTCAAACAACATTACATGGTATATTCTCTTTTCTACTATATTGTATAAAGTGCATAATTTATCAAAAATAAAAGGAGAGAGGCCCATGTAGTCTAGTAGATAGGTCATGCGCCTATAGAAACTCAAGAAATTATAACTGAAGAAACAAAAAAGATATTACCAAGAACATAAATGGAAGAACTTATTCATACCAAAAATCTATTAAAGGGGAAGATTGCATCCACCATTTCATACAACTCCTTGGAAACAAGTAGATAGAATCACTCATGACACTCTATTTTGCTGCCAATTTCCAGAAGTTGAATCTAGGTCCACTTATGTCATCTTTAAAAAGTTTAGAAGCTGCAAATCACATCCCAAAAATTATTATAAACCCTATTATCGTCATATTTATATTCATATATACATTTTTATGTTTCAAGAATTTCATATGTCTCTGTTATATTAACACACCATGTCTATTATGTATAATTGGAAGATACATTGATATCTTAACAAACCTTCTTTTTTAAACCTTACACTCCCATAAATTATAGTGGAATAGGTCCCTTTGTGTCATGTTGTAGTTTTCACTCCCAAAAAAATTGTGGAAGAGGTCTTGCTGACTTGGACAGTTGTGTATGCTATTTTTACCCTGATCTAGGGTGTGGATAAAATTTATTTATATAAATTTCTTTGTGGTAGGTGATCACCAAGTGGAGAAGATTAGGACTTGACTTGAGACTTAATCTCTTGTTTTCTTTTTCTATGTTATTTCAAGTTTTTTTTTCTATTCTTATAATTATTTTAGAAAACATAGCATAACTTTGATAGATAATATTATATAATGTTTTTATTAGAATTTGATTTAGTATATTGATTTAAAAGATGAAATAATAATCCAAATTGTTCTAACTGGTAACTAATCAATCTTTGATAAATCTTTTAGACAACCAAATATTTTATAAATATTCTATCTTTGTTAATTGGGATTTATTTTATTTTAAATTGGTGGATTTTTAAATAATCATTCTGGATAGAAATTTTTATAGGAACTCAATTTACTCCCCTCTTGAGTGTCATACTCCGACTAACAACTTCTTATATAATCATAACTCTCATGATACATTGATATGATCGGAGTAGTTTTCATCTCACTACACCCAACTCCATGAAAAAAAACTAGTATGAACCTGATGATACTCCTTGTC
This sequence comes from Viscum album, assembly GCA_963277665.1. Taxonomy (NCBI): domain Eukaryota; kingdom Viridiplantae; phylum Streptophyta; class Magnoliopsida; order Santalales; family Viscaceae; genus Viscum; species Viscum album. The sequence continues at coordinate 1,926,730,359 of OY728150.1, read as the reverse complement.
ATTGATTACTAATTTTATGAAATGAATCTCCACCATATATGCACAATGCTAGAAAATTGTAGATTTTTCTCAAAATTCCCTAACTAAATATTAAAACACATCCACCCTACCTGACCTAAAATCCCCATTTATTTTTACAACTTGATACATCTAATTAAAAATGAAAAAATACTCTACCCTCATTAGTTGAACATTTATAAAAAAATGCTAAGCATAAACTTCCAAGACACTATCACACCACCCAATCATGATGAAAAAACCCACAAAGGCATCGCAAGATCATCCAAAACCCACTTGAAAGTTAAAAAAATGAAATTCATTGTAGATACCTAGTTGGATCATCAATCGTTCATGCTAGCTATCATGCTCTCACCTTGAACACTAATTTACCTTTGATCCAACTCATGCTTGTATCATATTAAAATTCATCCTTAGCTCGATTATAACCTAAATACTTTATACATCACTTCACATAAATCCATATTTGGTATTTTTCATGGGACTAGGTAAGATTAGATTCATTTTCTCACTATCAACCAAACACTATATTGACTATCCAATGATCGGTCCTATTGCACACATGACTTCGAACACAAGTGTTCATACCTCCTCATATCATGCTCAATCCATTAACTAATGTAATGACTTGATGTGACCATCCCAATCATATCCAATTTTTAACATGAAACATCAAAATCTACCCATTCCTACCTTTTGAGAACATTTCCCTTGCAAATCTATTGAAATTTCATTAATAATGAGGGTCGCTGCCTTCAATGGCCTATTGTGGACTCCCCACTATATCGACTTCCTTATACAGCTCATTGAACACTACCTAAACGGGTTCCATACTCACACACATGTCACTATATTATAGTCATGCACAAACACTTAGTCAAAACTTACACCATCCATTCATGATGTCCTCATAATTATGGAAAATATTATACTTATTATCCTTAAAACATCAAGAGATCATTCCCACGAGTTCTATATGAAATCCATCGACCCTCAGCTCGCACAAGACCACATAGAGATTCACCATTCAATTCTATCACATATAACCAATTAATAGCATATTGAGGCCATAAACTAACATGGGATGTATACTTATGTAATTACCAATCACAAAACATGACTCATGTTCCTGTGAGTCAAATTCCATTTTAATTCTAGGCACACACACTTAAACATCAACCATGATTCAAATACATGTCAGTCAATCCATCCCGAAGAACACATGGAACTCCTCTTCTAAAATGGGCATTTCACCTATACCATGTTTTATCAGACATCCACTCACTAAAAAATATCATATCAAAATAAGAAACATCTACCCTAATCTTACCATGCCATATAAATTATATCATAAATAAAAAATCTTAGGAACTTGACCGGTCAAGTTCATAAAACCGAACCTTGATACCAAATCATTAACACTCATGGTGTTTTACCTAAAAAAATCCAAGGAATATTTATTCTTATAACATGTCCTTATTATAACATCCTATAAATTAATCTGTAGTAAAATTGTAGTATCTAAATATTTTAAAAAGAAATATAATGTCCTATAGCATATAAGATATGCAACCCTGAGCTTAAACAAACATCAAAACATTATTATTTAAATACGATTGTTATAACCTATAATTTAAATGGGTAGATATGAATATTCTTAAATATGTTTTGAAATATATATAATGGTCCTAATGAACAAAATATTCATTTTTTAATGCTTCAAAAATAAACACTCAATTTTTTTTTATTTTCGCGAGAAAATAATATAATTAATTTCTAGAAATTTTAGAATTTTATTTGATAAAATATTTATCATTTTAGAAATCATCAAATCAAAATTATATAATGGTAGAATTTTGAAATATTTCTAAAATATTTTATTTTTTTATAAATAGTGAAAATACTAATTTATATTGAAAACTATTTTTTCTTTTAAATTATTTTAAATGATAAAGTATATTTTGGATCATTTTTAAAATTTAATTAGTTTATTTTTTTAAAATAAAAAAATAATGTTTTCTAAATTAATTTTAAAGGTGAATTTCGTATAAATACATTAAATATTTAAAAATTACATTTTTTTCTGAAAAAACATTTATTCATCAACATTTTTTGGTTTCACATCAAATTAAATTATGCCACATATATATTTTGAATTTTGAAAAAATAGATTCTATATTTTGAATTATGCTGTAATTTTTTTAATTACGTCTTTTTTATTTTTAGCTAGTATGAATAGTACCCATAATAATTTTTGTTACCATAGTTAATGGTAAAGTTGGTAATTGAATCTACAAATAAAATGGTAAGGACTAACAAATGACCCTAAAACTTGCCTAAATTTTGATAAATTATTATACTTCATCTGAAATAATCAATATGTCAAATATATATCATTTTTTTCTTTTTTATATGATTAGGAACTTTATAATATTTTATTAAAAGAAAAGTAAAAAAATGTCACACTTTTGTTTTTAATAAATACAATATTGTCAACATGGGGATAAAAAGAATATATGTTCAGTTATAAATATTGTTTTGAAATATAAAATATTTATATTCATCATGGTAATTTTTTTATTTTTAGTGACTGAATAATTATTTAAAATTCTTACACAACACTGATATAGTAATTATCTAGTTAATTGAAAAATTAAATAAATTATTATTAAAAAATTGATTGTAATTTAATTTGAATTAATTAATCTATCTCAAGAATTTTATAGAAAAAAATAACATCTCAAGGATTTATTAAATTTTTTTATTAATTTTTTTCATTATTTTGTAAAAGTCGATGTAAATGAATTGTTCTAAACTTTACATTATAGACATTTTATGAAAAAAATATTAAATTAAATGATATAAAATTTCAAAAAAACCTATCTACATCAAAGTTATTATGATATGGTTTTAAATATAAAACATGGTCTATATATGGGATTTTTTACGTTTATAATAACTATCATGACCCTCAAAGTGTAAAAAACCTTGTTGTTGCAGTAAATGTAAAAATGGATAGCTGGTGGGTGTTGTTAAAGCCAAAATATAAGGGTAAAAACAAATCCAAAACATTTCCAAATTTAAATTTATGAGGTTATTTAGACTCATCCTTATATTAAATTTTAATATTATAAATTTGAGGATATTTTTATATCAAAATTAATTTATATTAGTTAAATATTTTATGAAATTCCAAGAGTGACGCTCCTCTATCTTATGAAAGGTAACATATTATTACAATTTCATTACACCCAAATAACAATTTTTTGTAAAACATATACCCAAATAACATCCATACATATCTCCTTTAATTATATAGGTCATATTTTATACAATTTATCAATCTTATAGGGATTAACATTTAATGAAAATGAGGTTTTCTAAATAAGATGTATAGTTCTTAACCAACCATTTTCATTTTATTTCCTCTTCCACCTCCTTAAAATATTCTCAAACCATACTAAAATTGTAGTGTCAGTATATCCCATATAATGAGATTTTAGTATGTAAATTTAATAACCTATATTTATCCCCAAACCTCAATAAAACAGGAAAGGAATTCATCATTTGTGTGTACAGTGAACTAACAACTTTCAGACCAATGTAATTCATTTTGGATCATCACCTATCACGGATGGATATAATGATGTAATTAATGTTTATATATGGTATACATGACATATTTATCATCATTATAAGATAATATATCATTTAAATTCTTACATTTCAACTCAATGAAATATGATAACATCTTTTGGGCGTAAGTGTGGACTACCAAGTCTACAAAGAAATGTGATTTGTTTTTCATCACCAAATCACATGGATGATATATATAAGTATGTTAAAAAATAACACTATATTTATTATATAATTAAAATAATTTAAATATAGAACAATACTTCTCTATTTCCATAAATATCGTTGACAAATATAATCATTATTATTTCATATTTACAACCTATAATCTCCAGGAATTGCAGCAAATTTCATTTTTTATAACTATTTTTATTTAGGGTTTTATAAGTAAAATTAATTTATTAAAAATATAAAAAATTTGTTATTATTATTCTTTATAATATTTAATAATGAAAACTTTTACCATAGTCAACCCACCATAGTCATTTTGGATATATGAACCAAATATTGTTAAAATATCCAATGTAAACATATGTGATAAATTAATTGTATAAAAATGGTAGTGGATAAAATAAAAGGAATAATAAAGTTGATAAATTTTATTCAATAAGTAAATAATTGATATAAGTTTATTATACAGTATTTAAGGTGCATACATGGAATTTCTAGATTTGAGGTAATGAATTTCACCATAATTTTTCTTCATTGAGTCATATTTTATTATTATACTCTTAATTTATTTTATATAGTATATATAATTCCATTTTTATTGTTGTATAATTAATCTTTTATACTTAAGGATATTTTATGTTGCAATTCTAATTACATTATAAAAGGTGATTTGACTTTAAAGTTACCAAGTGGTAAATGGATTCTTAACTCAATTTCCTTTCTTAGGGATATAATTCTTCTTCATAGACTTTTTTATGACATTATTTTGTGTGAACTGATATATATATTTGTTTATTCAGTATGTCTAATTGTTGTTTTGTGGATTTTTATTTTTTACACATAATCCCTCAATTGATTAATTATCAATTAAAAGATATAATCTTTATGAGGGTAATTCATCTCAAATTCAATTTCTTTGGGAAATACATTTATTATATACACCTATATTCTTTTATGAGGTGTATATACTATCCCTTTTATATGTAATTTCATTAATTTAATTATTTTCATGATATTTAATGTTTCATTTGTGATTTGTTTCATGGATCTTATGATTAAAATTTTACTAAAGTGGGAAATGCTTTATGTTACAATCTATTTTCTTTTCAGGATTGTTTATGTCAAAGGTTACTTTTAAATAAAATTATATTATTTTATATTCATAAACCCAATATATATTTATAACCTCTATTTATACATGTGAAAAACATGTTTTATATCCATTTCCACCATTATTGATTGATAAAACATCAAGACAGTAATTTTTAAGTGATATCGATATTGTATCACCCTTTTGGTAATGAATATTTCAATTCCATATCCTTGTTTTATATAATTTTATTTTATAAAAATAATTTACATCATAATTAAAATTTACATTATCGTTGTACTACTTTTTAAATGAATTTAAAAAGTAAATTTCTTATTTTTTTATTGGGTAACATTAGACTCCCATTACAAAGTATTTGAACAAAATGTTTCTTATTAACATTTAAAACATGAATGGTTTTTTTAACAATCATGACCACTATTTTAATTTAATATTCATTTATAAGTTTCCAAAATTGTTTTCCAATTAAATAATTTTAATAGTATTTTATGAATTTACAGTTTTTAAAAGTGATTTTCAAAGTGTAATGGGTATTTTCCTCAAGAATATATATATAGTCTTTTAATGATATTTCCTTTCATCAAAACCAACAAAACGTGATTTCAAATTAGCTCTTCTATGTATTTTTTTCCATGAGGACATCATGATTATTTATATGGATGGATTATTATTTTTTTGAAAATATTTTCACGGAACCAATTTTTTTTCTATATGTTAATCAAATTTTGAAAGGAATAATGGATGTTTCTTTGATTTTTATGTGTAAATTAATGATTTATATTGTTTATATATGTTATAGTTCTTGGGATTTATTTAGGATGATAGGTGGTATCATTATAAAACAATTATTGGTGTCTTTGTTATAATCTAATGATAGGTGGTTATATTATAATAAAGGTCAATTTTGTTCATAATAGCCCTCCAATGCATGTCATAGGGAAGTTAACCATATGTTTATTCCATTTGTAAGTGTAACTGCAAGAGTGATATATAAATGTTATCCCAAGTTAAATGCATGTTTTATCGATGATTTTTATGGATTTTTACGAAATTCATATGATTATGGAAGGTAATATACTGATTTTATAAATAAGAAAAAGAATCATATACTTATTATGAGTGAAAACTATGTTGTTTTATTGATTCCATTATCTAAATAGACATCACATGGATCATTATTATTGATTCCAATGAATGTTTCCATTATTAATTCATTGTTTCATGTTTTAGGATTTATTATTCAGGTATTAATGGTTATGAGTTCTCTTATGTTTTGCACCTGAACTAGGATTATGTCATCATACCCTCATGATCATTATAATCTCACTCATGACATTCAATTGTTAATGCTTATGTTTAACCTTACTGATCATTTGAGCTTACGTTTATTATGATTCATTTTTCCCAAGTTATATAGAATGATGGAGAATAGTTTTTTTAAGAAAGTATTAATATACAAGAAACATTATGGGAGATGATGTAGTTCTTTATGAACTGATTATTTATGAATCTATGTTGTTAAGAGTTTGTCCTAATTTTATAAAAAACTTAATGTAAAAGGTCATTGGGTATGAATTATATCCAATATTTTCTTTTGATATTGTATGATCTTGATAGAAAAATCACAGTAATATTTATAGGTATCAAATCTAGAAATATAAAGCATATGTTTTTAGAACTGGATCTAGGGGTGTGGGTTTTGGGTTGTTACAGTCTGCATCAGAGATGTGTTTAAACAACATTGGTTATTATGATATTTTCATGAGATGTTATCTTAAGAGTTATGAATAATTTTTGGGGTTATAATATTAAGTGTGTTCTTATGTTTAATTTCTTATACACATGTTTTGAGGTTTTAAGTGGTGGAATTTTATGGAAACTAATGATATTTTGGCAGAAACTTGATTGGGTTGAGTTATATGTAATGCATAAATTTACCATGAATTATTATTTGAGGAATCAAGGATGAATTATATTTTGGATGAATATAAGATCTTTATTTTTTTTATTCATTTTATTTATTGAAATTATTATCATATCTTGGATATCATATAATTTGGGTATATACATTTTCAGAAATATGAATTTATGAGTGAAAAATGATAACTGGAGACAAATGTTAAATTTATATTGGAAGAATGTTTAATCAAAAACATATAATTCTTCAGTTTTAATTTAGGTCATAAATAATTTGAAATATTTTAAAGATGTTATTTATGGATGATATGGTTGGAACAATGTGCATTACTACTAAATTTTAGAGAATAATGTATTTTTTAATTCATATAAATGTTTATACATTTTTGGGTACTATATTACCTTGTAATGTTTTTTTCAAGTCTAAAGATGTAAGGAATATTTTTTTGTCTTTTTCTTGGATTATGTGATCTGATAAAAGATGATTCTTGTGTTTTAGGCATGAAAAACTCGTCTTGAATAATAATCATTTGTAGAAAAAGATGAGATTGTGATGGAAATTTCATTAAGGGTGAAATTAAACTTGTAAAGTAAGTATATTTACATATTTTTTTGGTATATATTGTAAATTAATCTTCAACTATAGGGAAAATGATCTTAAAATAAAATTTTATCCTATTTCTTTCATTTTTGATGATTCAATAGTATTTTGATCCATCATATATTTGTATTTTTTTTGTCTTTTAAATAAAATTATTCACATTCATGTGATTAACGTTATATATAACTAACCATCATTATGTGGAAAGTAATTTTTCTAACATGTCTATATCTTCACTTTGCACTAACGTTCTCCTATTTGGAAGCCTAATATGAGTTATTTTAGATGACCATCATACTTATCTTTCCCAATTTTCAAGAAGATGTATTATTAAATAATTTTTATGATGTGGGATTTCAAGAATGGTTTTTTAAAATTTAAAAACTTTTATTACTTACAAGAATCTAAATTTTTGAGGAATCAATATATTTAAAATGGGGAGATTATATTATAATAAGATTTAAAAAAGAATATGTTTGATAACATACAGGACACAAAACACTAAGCTTTAAAAAAACCCAAAATATTATTATATAAATATAAAAATTATGACCAAGTCATCAAATTAGTGGGTATTTATAGTATTAACTAATTTTATAAATATATATATAAACGTTCTAATCAATACATTTATACTGATTATTTCCTAGTAGATAAGCACTCAATTTTTAGTAAATCCTTTTTATTCATGAAAGATATGTTTTAATCCAAAATGTGTTTTATTTATTTTTGTGAGAGAATAAGAAAATTAAAATCTAAAGAATTTAGAAATTTTATTTGATAAAATTCATAACATTTTGGAAATATTCATATCAAAATTAACATATGGTGAATTTTTTAATTTTTTCCGAAAAGTTTGATATTTTAGTGGGTGATGTCCTAACATGGGTTCCACACAAGTTGCCCTAAACCGGTGGGCTACATGGTCTCAAGTGTGCCTCCGTATATGCTAGTTTATTTTTACTAGCAATGAGGGCCTAGGGTCTATCCATGGGGAGACTATTACCTCTTATCATAGCAATACAACATTATAATCTACAGATGAATAGAGGAATTATATCAACAGTGGAAAAGAAATTAGAAAAATTTATAAAAATACAATCATGAAATAATAAAAAAAATTAATAATCTGAATCATGTTAAAATATAATGATTTATATCATTAAAAAATAGAGGAAACATTTATATATAGAAGTATAAGGTCAATAGAGCACATGATTTACAAAAAAAATCAAAAAGGCCAAAATATATCCATACATCCAGATCTCCATCCAGTTCATCTACTACCAAGATTCCATCCAAAGTCATGCAAGAAGTAACACATATATAAGTGGATGCTTCCCCTTGTCTACACCTATATATATATACTATTCTTCGGTACCATCGGTGTCCCATAAAGTGTGTGAGATAATCTTAGTAGTCCACCATGAACTATGCCTATAAATATCCAGTCAGGAAATATAATATGGAAGTGTGCATGTAATATTGGAAAATAGTAATGAAGTCTATAAATGGGTCTTCTATGGTTCGAGGATCACAACGGGATGATAGTACATGCTTCTTCCTAAGACAAATAGTCTATGAAAAAGTAACCAAATGTATACATATATAAGGATTATATGCGTATTGACTTCTACAACCATATTTATAGATAATACAACTAACCTTGACATAAGGAATAACTATTACATCCAAAAAATGTTCATGAGTATGACAAGTGTCAAGGGATACAATTACTAGTATTATAGGAACATCATTCTTAATATCATATCATAAGGGATGTCATTACAAGATTACAATGATATGGTCACCATTCCCATATCACATTTATAGATGTTCAGTGATCACGATCTTGATGCAGTGATCATGATCTTGATGTTAGAGAATAGTGATCTTTTGTCTCAGCTTCTCATGTTTTGTGCTTAAAGTAATTTAGCGGGAGCATGATGGGCCTTTGAGAGTGATCATATCCTAGAGGATATGTATTTGTCTTCATGAAAGTAATTATAACATCCCAAACATTTTATGGAATGATTATCATAAATATACTATATTCATAACCTACATTTCATAAAGCACTATGTTCCATTGAAACAACACTTGGTTATAACCTATCCATTAAACATGAATTTTCCACCTCTATGTTTTGAATTTTGAAAAACCGTCATCTAAATTTATGACCAGTAAGTCATTTGGAGTCTGATAGAACAAACTTAATTTTTTGATGAATAGTAACATACCCTTATAAATAGTAATATGAATAGTAATATGACCCTTATAAATAATAAATAATGATAATATTTTATTTTCTTTATGTAATAAGATAATGAGATCTTAGTTAATTTTTCAATGGGATATAAAACTAATTATTCCTTTAAAGTTATTATTTTTGGAATTAAATATGATTTCATTTAAAATTTAAAGTAGTAATATTTAAAAAATAATTTTGGAAAAATGGAGCTTGTTTTTGAATTATACAATTTGAGAAATGGTTTTGGTGAATTTTTGGGATTTTTCTGAAATTTTAGAATTTTTTATGAATAGTGAAATACAGTAGAATTCTGTATAATTAAATTATCTGTAAAATAAACTATTAATGACATCATAAGTGATGTAAGACCACTTGTTTTGAACTCACATTAAATTATTACTATTTAGGGTCACATTAATTAAGGTTATTCCTTGTCTTGAGCAAAAAAATTATAATTATGATTAAAATGATGAAAATACCTCCTCTCCTCCATTATAAATACCAACCTCATTCCCCTATTCCTCCCACACCCCTCAACCATTGAGCCTTACTTAAATTCTGAAAAATACTCTTACCAAGATCTCTTTCCCACATCCCAAAGCTTCTGGTCTCATCAAAAGGCCAGAACTAAAGGCCTTAAGAAGGATCTCAAGGAGAAGAGATCAAGATGTAAACATCCTCTTTAGTTTTCTTTCTTTTCATTCAGTTTATGTTATTATTATTAAATTTCTTTTTCCTTATGTTTCGATTTGTCATTACATATACCTTTCACAATACATATTATGTAAGAGTGATGAGCTAATCCCTTTCTCTTTCCATACTATTTTATGAAATTTTATGTGACGTTGTGAGGCTGCCAAATTTTCGTAAGAGATTTCTCAATTTTTCATCTATTTTGAGTTCCTTTATTTTATACTTATTTTCTCATCTCTCCTCAACCAAATTCTATTATAATTATATTACCTTACATGAAATGGAATTATATTATTCTAATTTAATATTTCATCATCATCTCTTCCTCCTCCACTTATACAAAAAATGAAAACACTATCAGAGATTTTTAATTTATCACATTCAGGGACGAAGGGTTCGTAATTTATATTATTATCTTCAATACTCGTCATGAAACACTTTTAATGGTTTAAAAAGATCCTAATATATTTATTTTACCTTATTAAATGTTCTAGAGTCTCTACATACTCATAATATGTAATAAAAAAACAAGTTCGTTATGCATAAAACCACCAAGCTAAATCCTAGCGTTTACCAATAAATTTTAATCTAATGATTCATCCTCATTTATATAGGTCTTAATAATTATAAGATCATTTATATATATTTAATGTCACTAATAATATATATTAACAATTCTTTATGTTTAATAACATTTAAAATGAACTTCCATTCATGAATACAAGTAAACGAATAATGAACACCAAAGAAGAAAATGCTTCCAAAACAATAAAATTGAACCTCTTAAACCCATAAAAAAGGCAATGATGAACCCAATAAGGTTATAATAAATAAATTAAATGTATAAGAGGATCAATTATTATTAATTAATGAAGCTAAATATTATTATTCAGGTCATTAAAACCATTTAATAACACACTCAAGCATAAGTTAAGGGCTTTCTCATCTCACTTTCATTTCCATGAGATTTCCATTTTTGCCACTTATTTCTTGTATATGGTATATGTGTACTACATTTTGATATATATTATCATTATTCTCTATATATTAATTGAATTTTTGGATTCTTTTTATGGTAACTAGTTTTTTGTCATACGACTCGATTGATTACATTGTGGTAAGGGACTTTGTCTCAATTTTCCCTTTTCTTTGTGACTTACTTTGTATTGTGCACTTAATAATTCTTATGTGGTCTAACTACAGCCCATTTGAGATCACTATTAATTTTAAATTATATTTATATTAAATAACCATATTCTCATATCATGGATATGATTATTTTCTAAGTCGTATACCATTTTACATATGGTGTTTATTTGGAAAGTTGTTTTAACTGTGGAAATATTGATGAATTTGTATCCTATACTCTATAAGGATATTTAAAATGCATATTTATCTTATATAAAATAAATTTATAAATAATTATTTGGACTTTCAGTGGTGGGTGGGGCCCGTTATATCCCATCAATCCATCGACAGGTTTCACGAGACAAATCAGTCTGGCGACAAACCCTTAGAGTTTGTTTCCAAAAATAAAGTGGGTTTTTAACCATAGAACTAAGCCATTTTAATGGCATTATGGTATCGTGTGCCAAATACATGGATTCCAATTAGTAAGAATTATATTTATTCAGTATCATTTATTACTATCCATGATGTTTTTACTATGCAAAAATCTATGGATGCAATTTCATTCTCAGTTTAATAATGGCATGAGTTTTTCATTTATTCACCATGAAATATTTTCTGTGCCATGTTGTTTATGAGTCAGTTATTATGGCTTTATGATTCTACTATTTGTAACCCTTACTGAGCTTTTGAGCTCACCAATTTCATTTGTTTACCATCAACAGGTGATGAAGAAGAGATCATTTATTTAGTTTCTGTGGATGTAGTTTTTATTTTTTTATTGTATTTTGTAACCTTTCACAATGTAATTTAAGTTACATATATTTATGTACTTTCCTCAATACTACTGAACTGATCGTTCCTTAGGGATTTCATTCCTTCTAACCATTCTAATGTAACAAGTAATGCACTGGCTTCTGTCTAGAGTGGTCGAGCGTTACAGTTGGTATTAGAGGATGTTTAGTAGAAAACATGGAAACTACTGTAGGAAATGTATAGTAGGGAACAAAGCCCTAAGGTAGTATTTGAGATAAATATACAAGAACATCCTGGTATTTTGGTAAGGAATAGATTATGTGAATCTTTCTAGTAAATAAATCCCTATCTATATACAAACAGGTAGAGGTGGCTCTCGCATAGATGTAATTGGGAGTGAAAGCTCCGATAAGGAGTTTCGGGCATGACCCAGGGTATCCTGGTACATGACAATGGGTCATACTGCACTATTAGTATTGAAACACCTAGGAGATATGTTTATTATAATTAATATTTTCTTTAAAATCCATTATGAAGGATTTTAATGTAAATTTTTACTTAGAGAAACCATGTCTATGAGATTAGATCTGCATGGGATTTCAATTTTTGCCAAGTACTATGCTAGTTGAGATTATAAATTATGATTCATAACATAACCTATTGTATGAAATTATTTAGAAATTGTGCCTAATGGATGAAGGGGAATCAATACTAATGCACAATGTAGGATTTGCCCTACGTAAAATGTCAACATGGTCAATGTTGGAGTAGATAAGACCGTGAACATATTGAGATAAATTACTCAGGTTGTGACGAATAACCATGCTATGCATGTGTTGGATCATTTCATGTGGCAGAATCCCCCATCTATTAGTGGGACTACTAATTTAGTGAAATTTGAGTAGTGAATAAAGTCCCTTGAAAATATATTCATGGTATTAAGATGCAATTATAATGAAATGGTAGTGTTGGAAGTGTATTATCTCGAGGATGATATTGATTAATGGTGGTACTTGATCCAAAATACTATCGAGGAAGAAGGGATATAAGATATGGAATGGAGGAATTTTAATATAATATTCTTTGACAAATATTTCTCTCATGAGAAGTGAACCGAAATGAATAGTAAATTCCTAGGCTTGTAGCAATGGGAAGAAGACAGTGTTGTAGAGTATGAGGCTACCTTTATAAGACTATCCAGATATTCCATAGATTACGTACGTGACACAGAAGACAAGATTGCTCGTTTCTATGAAGGTCTTAATCCATGTCTTTTAAGGGAACTGGCTTCTCAAACATTTTCATCATATGAATAAATTGTATTAAGTGCTATAAAAACAGAGAGGGAGTTTTATAGATCAAATTTGTTCAAGAGAAACCAAGATAAAAAGAGTTACTATTATAATCATTGGAAAGTTGAAGCAGCAAAGAAGAAAAAGGGAATGAAGAAATTCCCATTAAGGGAAAATTGTGGAAAGAATAATCTAGGAAAATGCTTGAAGGGAATGGGAGTCTTATATAAGTGTGGAAAAAAGGGACATCAATCTGATGAATTATAGGGGAACAAAAAATTCAATGATATTCAATGCTAATATTGAAGATAGGTGGGACACTTTGAAAATGATTGTCCTAAGCACTAAGGAAACTTTCCTCAGAAAAGCCCATGAGGGAAAGTGAGTAATTATGTGAATACCAATGTGGAGGTTGATGTTCCTAATGATGTGGTGGAAGGTACTTTAATTGTTTCCTAAATCTTATCCAACTCTTTATTTGATTCTAGATTATCCCATTCATTTATATCTTCATATTTTTCCAATAGAATTAGACGTTTCCAATTTCATTTAATAAAAGAGTTATCAGTACAAACACTTAGGGGATGCATCATTGCAACAAAGGCACGTCCACTAGTCACCCTCATCACACATTAATGTGCCTTACTTTCTAACCTTATCATTATACCAATGATTGAATTTTATATAATTTTAGGTATGAATTGGTTTTCAAACTATGACACAAAGATTTATTTCAAGAAAAAGGATGTTACAATTTTTGAAAATGTTATAGAATCTCTTATCTTTAGAGTATAAATTTCACCATCTGATTCTTATATAGACCCACCCCCAGTAGCTCTACTGAATGCAATTATTTGAGAGGATGAGAACCAAATGTCTATGGGTGAGGATAAAAATATTCAAATTCAATATGTATATATAGTGCAATAATACATTGATGTATTTCTAGAAGATTTACCTGTACATCCTCCAGAGCGTGAAGTTGAGTTCTCTAATAATTTAATTCCTGGGGAAAGACCTATATCAAAGACGCCCTATAGAATGTCCACTTTGGAATTAGTGGAGCTAAAGAAACCACTATAGGAGTTGAGTGAAAAAGGATTTATTCAACCTGGTGTTTCTCCATGGGGAGCCCCTGTCCTCTTTGTCAGGAAGAAAGATAGATCCATAAGGCTATGCATTGATTACATGGAAATCAATGCTATTACAATAATGAATAAGTATCCTCTAATAATAATTGATGATTTATTTGATCAAATTCATGGAGAAAAATAATTTTCAAAGATTTACCCTCGATATGGATATCATCAGCTGCATGTGAAGGAGGAATATATTCCTAAGACAACATTTCGAACTAGGTATGGGATTTATGTGTCTACAGTGATGACTTTTGGATTGACTAATTCACCCTTCATTTTCATGGATTTAATGAATAGAGTTTTCAATGAATATCTTGATAACATTGTTCTGGTATAAATTGATTATATCCTAGAATACTCAGAATCCTATGAAGACCATGAAAATCCCATAAAGACTATTCTAAAGACTCTTAGAATAAATGAATTACATGCGATGTTTAACACTTGAAAATTAAGGCTTCAAACAATTTCTTTTCTATTCTATATTGTCTCTAAGGATGGAATCTTAGTTGATCCTACGAATACAAAGGCAATCCAAGAATGGCCCAAGCCAATGAACATAACTGAGGTACATAGTTGTATTGTCTTAGCAGGTTACAATCGGCGTTTTGTTCAGAATTTCACATGACTGGAAAACCTGCTAACCAGGCTCACACATAAAGGAGTTACATTTTTTTGGATGAAATAATGTACAAAATGAACTGAATAATTGAAAAGAATATTGTTCAATTATCCAATTATGACTCTTCCATCTAGAAGTGATGGATTTGTAATATACAATGATGCATCAATAAATGGGTTGGGTTGTGTCCTTATGAAAAATGATAAAGTTATTGTTTATACGTCAAGGCAATTGAAGACTCATGAAAAAAATTATCCAACTCATGATCTTGAGTTAGTAGTTGTGATATTTTCTCTAAAAATATGGAGACAATATCTTTACGGTGAAGAATTTGAGATATACACAGATCATAAGAGATTGAAATAAATTTTCACACAAAAAGAAATAAACATGATGCAAAGTAGATGGAGAAAGTTACTCAAAGATTATTATTGTTCAATACACTACCACCTAGGGAAGGAAAATATGGTGCCAGATGCATTATGCAGAAAATATTGTGGACTTCTGACTCAAATGAGAATCGTGAGAGATCCTATATTCATGGATCTACTAAAGATGGATATGGGAATTATTGAGGAAGGTGAAACATCATTTCTATTTCAAATGATTTCTAATCCATTTTTAATATAGAAGATAAAAATCACTCAATATGATGATGAAATTCTACACAAGAAAATTAATGATGTTAATGATGGGAGATTGGAAGACTTCATGTATGAGGAAGGAGTTCTAAAATTTGGGAAGAGATAATGTGTTCCATATGTACCTGAGCTAAAAAGAAAACTATTAGTTGATGATAAAAGCTCAAATTTATCTATACACCCTAGTAGGATAATTATTTATAGAGATTTGAGGGAACATTTTTGGTGGGATAATATGAAGCGCGAGATTAATGTCTACTTGTCAAGGTGCATAGTCTGTAAACAAGTGAATGTAAAGAGAATTCATACTAGAGGGGTGATGCAACTTCTACCTATTATTATGTGGAATTGGGATGAAATTACAATGTAATTTATCACTATACTATTGAGGACACCTAGATGGAATGATGTAATATGGGTAATTATTGATCATCTCACAAAATCAGTACATTTTCGTCTTATAAGAGAGTATTTACCACTTGAGCACCTGGTAAGCCTTTATATTAATGAAGTTGTAATACTTTATGGGGCACCTCAATTGATTGTGTCTGATCAAGATCCTTTGTTTACACTAAAATTCTAGAAATATCTCCAAAATGAATTGAATATTATGGTTCATATGAGTACTGCTTATCACCCCCAAACCGACGGACAGTCTGAAAAGAATATTCAAACTCTAGAAGACATGATGAGGTCATTCTATCTTGAATTACAAGGTATGTGGGATCAATACTTGCCTTTGGTGGAATTTTCCTACATCAACAGTTTTCATTCATGTGTTCAAATGGCCCTATATGAAGCATTATATGGAAAGAGATGTCGAACTCCAAATTGTTGGGACGAAGTTAGTGAGAGGAAACTTATAGGACTAGAACATATTGAAGAGTCCACAATAAAGGTGAAGACAATCCAAGACCATATTAAAGTAGTACAAAGTATGTAGATGTGTTATGTTGACAACCATATAATGTATTGGAAATTCCAAGTAGGAGATCATATCTTTCTAAAAGTATCTCTATGGAAGGGTGTATTAAGGTTCGGTAAGAAATGGAAAATGAGCCCCAGGTACATCAGACCATTTGAAATACTAGAAAGAATTGGAGCTATATCTTATCGTTATGAAATGCCACAAAGTCTCTTCAATGTTCATGATGTTTTCCATGTGTCATTGTTGAAGAAATAAATGTCAGACCCAATGCATGTACTCACCTATGAATAAATAGAATTGAAACTTGAATTGTCATGTTGTGAAGAGCCTATCGGGATTTTGACACAAGGGAGTAGGTATTGAGAAATCAAAAAACTCATATAGTAAAGTTTATTTGGAGAAACCAGAATATGGAGGAAGAAACATGGGACCAGAGGATTTTATGAAGAAGAACCACCCACATATTTTTACTAGGCTTTATACATAAAATTTCGAGGATGAAATTTCTGAAGGAGGGAATAATATAACACCCGAAACATTTCATGGTATGCTTATCTCAAATATGTTATATTCATAGACTATATTTCATAAAACACTATGTTCTTTTGAAACAACACTTGGTTATAACCTAGCCATTAAACATACATTTTCCACCTCTATGTTTTGAATTTTAAAAAACGATCATCTAGTGTTGTGATCAGTAAGTCATTTGGAGTCTGACAGAACAAACATGACTTTTTGATGAATAGTAACACACCCTTTTGAATAGTAATATGAACCTTATGAATAGTAAATAAGGATAATATTTTATTTTCTTAAGGTAATAATATAATGAGATCTTAATTAATTTTTCACAGTGATATGAAACTAATTATACCTTTAAAATTGTTATTTTTGGAATTAACAATGATTTTATTTAAAATTTAAATTAATAATATTTAGAAAATTATTTTTGAAAAATGGAGTTAATTTTTAAATTGTACATGTTGAAAAATGGTGAGGGTGAATTTTTGGGATTTTTCAAAAAATTTAGAATTTTCGATGACTAGTGACATACGGTAAAATATCATATAATCAAATTATCAGTAAAATACACTCTTCATGAGATCATAAGTGATGTACGAAAAATTGGTTCAAAATCACATTCCATTAATAATATTTAGGGTCATATGAATTAAAATTATTCAAAGTATTGAGCAAATACATTATAATAATGATTAATATAATGAAAAATATCTAATCTCTTCCACTATAAACACCACCCTCATTCCCCTCTTCCTCCCACACCCCTCAAGCCTTGAGTCTTACCTAAATTCTTCAAAATAATCTTCCCAACCCCTCTTCCTCACATAATAGAGCTTCTGTTCTCATGAAAAGGCCAAAACCAAAGTCCTTAAAAGGATCTCAAGGAGAAGATATCAAGAGGTAAACATCCTCTTTAGTTTTCTTTCTTTTCATTGATTTAATGTTATTCTTTTTAAATTTACATTGGATTATATTGGGATATGTCATTAAATATCCCCCTTACTATCCATATTATTTATGTGTGATGAGATAACCTATTTCTCTCATTATAATATTTTATGAAATTTTAAGTGATGCCATGAGGTTGAAAAATTTCCGTCAGAGATTTCTCAATTTTCCTTCTATTTTGAGTTCCTTTCTTTTATAATTATTTCCTAATATACCCACATGTAAATTATATGATAATTATTGTACCATAAATGAATTGGAATTATATTATGAGAATGTAATATTTCACCATCATCTCTTTCCCCCTCCTCTTATACTAAAAATAAAAACATCGTCAGAGATGTGTTAATTTATCACATTATGGACGGCGGGTTCTCAATTTCTATTAATATCTTCAAGAATGGTCATGAAACCCTTTTAATGGTTTAACCAGATAATTATATATCTATTTTACTTTATTAAATGTTCTGGAATCCATGTAAACTCAAAATATGTAATAACAATACAAAACAAGTTCATTTTGCACAAAACCGTCAATCTAAATCCAATCATTTATCAATAACTTTTAACTAATGATTCATCCCGAATTATATATCCTAGAATCATTATAAGATCATTTATATATATTTAATTATACTAATAATTTATATTTACAATTATTTATGTTTAATCACATTTCAAACTAACTTCCATTTTGGAATACAAGTAAACGAATCATGAAAACCAAGGAAGAAAATGCTTCTGAAATAATAAAATTGAACCTCTTAAACCCATAAAAGTTCCAAGAATAAACCAAATAAGGTTGTACTAAATCAATTAAATGAATATTAGGTTCTGCTATTATTAATTAAGGAAGCTAAATTTTATTATTTATGTCATTAAAACAAACGAAGAAGACACTCAAGCATAAGGTAAGGGGTTTCTCATCTCACTTTCATTTCCATGAGATTTCCATTTTCACCACTTATTTCGTGTATGTGGTAGGGGTGTACTTACTTTTGATATATATTATCATTATTATATATTTATTTGTGGTATCTTGTGATTCATTTTATGGTTACTATTTTTTGGTCATACGACTCGATTGATTACATTGTGGTAAGGGACTTTGCCTCAATTTTCCCTTTTCATTGTGACTTACTTTGTATTGTGCACCTAATAATTATTATGTGGTGTACCTACTCTCCATTTTATATGAAAATTCATTTGAAATTATATTTTTATTAAATATACATATTCTCATATCATGGATATGATTATTGTCTAAGCCGTATACCATTTTACATTTGGTGTTTATTTTCAATATTGTTTTAACTGTAGAAATATTGATGAATCTGTTTCCTATAATCTATAAGAATATTAAAAATACATATTGATCATGTATTAAATCAATTTATAAATAATGATTCTGACTTGAAGTGGTGGGTGGGGCCCACTATAGCCCTTCTATTCATTGATTGGTCTCATGAGACAAATCCGTTTGGCGATAAACACTTCGAGTGTGTTTCCAAAAATCATACAGGTTTTTACCCACATAACTAAACCGTTTTAACGGTATTATGGTAGCATGTTCGAGATATATGATTTCCAATTAATAATAATTCTATTTATTCAATATCATTTATTAGTATCCATGATTTTTTCTATAATAAAAAATCTATGGATGCAGTTTCACTCTCAATTTATTAATGGCATGAGTTTTTAATTTATTCACCCTGTCATATTGTCTATGACATGTTGTTTATGATTCAATTATTATTGATTCATGTTTCCTATATTTTTATCCCTTAATGATCATTTCATCTCACATATTTCATTTCATTACCTTTAATTGGTGATGAAGAGGAGATCATTTATTGAGTTTCTATAGATGTTGTTTTTAGATTTTATTATGTGTTATATTTTTTTAACATTTTACAATGTAATTTGGGTAACATCTATGTATCTGTTTTCTTCAAGCTTACTAAAATGATAATTACTTCAAGATTTCATTCCTTATAACCATGAAAATATAATAAGTAATACACCGGATCCGGTCTATAGGGGTTGGGGCATTACGAGAATACATAGAAATATATGTGTACAAATATTAATGTGGATCATAATGAATGAATCATATGATACCATAACTTAACAAGGATTAAAAGTAATATGGGGAAGATATTGTAATGACCTACATATTTATGTTTTGTGAATTTCAAAGGGAACCAAAAATTTTAATATAGTGGATGGATCATATATATAATCAAGTATGGAAATAAGATTTTTCCTATTTGAACATATTAAATAGGATTTAATATACTTTAATGAAGGCTCATAAGGGGTTCAAAGATTGGGTTTTCAGTGGAGGAGGCCCAGAGCATCCATGGATACATCTTAATCCCTTAACTAGACAATGGGATGGTAAAAAACCCACTATTCAACAAAGTTCATTGGCAAACCAATGGTTTGGGAAGAATTCCTACTATCCAGAAGGACTCACCATCCAATCGATGGACCCCAACAAGCTAGTGAGTGAGGTGCACTGGGTAGTAGTTTATTAAATTTATTATTGGCCTTTTGGCCAATGATTACCACTATATCCCCCTTCCACTTCACAACCCCCACAAAAAGACACACAACCACCCCACCCTATCATGCACACCCCCTCCCTCTACACTACCCCTCCCACTAAACCACCCTCTATAACCCCTATAGCCAACCCCGTCCCATTCCATTACCACACCCTCCCACTACACCCCACCCACCCCACTAGATAGCTCCCTAAACATACCCTCCACCCTCGGGATAGCCCCCACCCCTATAGACCCACCCACCCTAGACAACCCCTACCTCCCCCTATGCAACCCCCTTGTAGACCCCCCTGCACACCCCCACCCCTAAATAACCCCTGCCCACTGGACACCCCCCCGCCCACTAGAGAGATCCCCACCCCTGTACACGCCCCCACCATCTATACAGGCCCCCACCCCTTGTACATCCCCACCCCACCTGGACATCCCCACCTCTCCCTAGATATCTCCCCCCCTCCCAACCTGTACCCCTCCCCACCTACACAACCCACACCCCTCCCACATGCACCACCCCCAGATATCCCCCCTAAAACCCCATCCCTCTGGGAAACCCCCACTCCTTGGACATTCACTCCCCCCCAACACCTGCTAGACTCCCCCTATAGACCCCCACCCCCTCCGGACAGCCCCACCCCCTGGACATGCCACACCCCCTACACACCCCCACCCCACCGAGACACCCCCCTCCCTGGACAACCCACCCCCATCCCAACTTATACACCCCCTCTCCACCTACATAACCCACACCCCTCTCCCTAGAAAACCGCCCCTCCACACCTGCACAACCCCCCATCAAATAAGAAATCAAATCAGTTGATATTTTTCACTCCATCAAAAATAAAACGAAATCAAAATCTATCACATACCCTTAAATACATTTCAAAAGGTCTAAATGGTATTTAATAAATTCTTAAAAATGAATATATTTAATTTAAAACATAAAAACCTGAATTTCTAAAGAGAACCCCTTTCTTCTAATCTAAAAACACATTTAAATATGTCTTTATCTATATTATTGAAACCTTTACATGTGAACCATGTGGTTACTTCTACCTATATGGGTAAACAATTAAACACCTTAAAAAATCAAAAACTATAACATACCAATCCAATTATCACTATTTCTTAGAATTACCCATCACATGATAATATAAAACAAGAAGTAGAGACTTGAATCAAAGGAGAGATGTGAATCAAGATTACAGTGAAACTGAATGAAAAAAGCCAAATTAAATGGAGGAAAAATATATAATGGATTTTCAGTCACAACAAATACTAAAACATCAAATATCACTAATATCAGTAAAAAAATCATCAAAAATCAAATCTCAATAATATTAGTAAAATATCTAATGGTTAAATCTATCCCTCATCACCATCACTACCATCCCCATCAGCATCAGCATCATCCTTGTCCTCACATCTATCCCCATAGTTATCCTATCCCTCATCCCCATCCTCATCCCCATCCTCATCCTCAGCTTCCTCCTCACCCACCTCCTCGCCCTCCTCCATTCCCTTGTTCTCAACATCATCCTTGCCCCGACCTCTTCTTCTCCATCTCCTTCACCATCGCCAATAACTACATATTCTCAACCACCACATGAACTACAACATGGTGCACTATATAATGAATTCATAAACAAAATATTTGCGTCACAATCCACACTGGCCTCTGGTAGAAGTGATGGACATAAAACTTTCATCAATTTCATGAATTTCGCCTTTTCTATTTCATCTCGTTCTTCCACTTGTGTGGCCCTTTTTTCAGCCTGTTCTGCCTACGCCTTAACCTTTTCTAAATTAGTGGAAGTAAAACCAGTACCTGGATAGAGCTAATACCTCATCAAGACTATACACTTCCTAGGTTGGAAGTTCACTCTTCCAGAGTGCTCATCTCCCAACACCCGATGTAAATGATCTTTTGGACCAAAATTGTCAGGTTCCTAGGCATGAAGAACCTCCAAAGTAGTTTGTTAAAAAATTAAATATATTATTAAGTAACAAAATTGATATTAAAATTTGAAATCAACAATGAAAAACTTAAAATCTACTATAGTGTTTCTTTGTTAATATCAATTCCATATTTTTTCTTTCTACTCAAGCAAATGAGTTTTGCTCGAGGCACACGTCCTTCAATATTCAATTCTAGCCTCTACAATGACATTGAATGTAGGAAAACCTAATTGGAAATTAGATACAAATAATGAATTTAATAACTACATATGTATAAAAACTTTAGAAATTGCATAAATTATGGAGGAATCAATTAAAATTTCAAGTAATAAAAATAATTATAAACTATCATACTTGCTTCCTCTCATGATCTTACAACATACGCCTCAAGGTATTTTTTAGCATCAATGTTTTGTTTATTTTTTATAGATGATTCCTAAATAAAATAAAATAATAAAAAATATAGCATTAATGAAAATTATGAAAATTTTCATTTAAAAAACTCAAATGTGATTAATAACTTAAACTTGGTAGTCATGCAATGAGTAATCATTTGCAGATACTGTTCTATCAGGCAGTCATCTATGATAGGTACCACCTCCTACTCTATGCCTACTCTAGTTTTCCAGCCAATATACTAATCATGTTTGTAGACTTTCTAAAGCTCATGTAATTTTTATAGACGTACTGACGATTCACCCTCTCCATTGGGAAATTAAACCGAAACTGACATAAAAATATTAATTTATATAAATAGAAAAATAATATATTACATTATGTCCAACATAATTGTTTACCCATATATGTGCCCATGCATTATCTTTGACATTGTTTGGAAACTCTCTCCTTTAGAGTGGGATGACAGGAATGATGTCAGAGTGCTTGGTAAGCGTCGCCAACAATATCCGACATTTCTACCCTGTTATTTCTACCATTTTATTATCTTTAATATAGTCCACCATCAACTGTGTGCAGCGGTTCCACAACTCATGTATGCGTGTATGACCCCGCCCATGCCTCCTATTAGTAGATGTATCTATTATAAAATAAAAAAAATTATATCAATAAATGTTATAATGAAAATAAATTATGATATAAAAATTTGTTAGAGTTATAGAAATATACATTCGTACATCTGATCAGTGGGCACCGTTGGATCTATAGAAACTAAAGGAACATGCTGTACAGGTTGAGTGAGTCCCAGTGAATTCTCCGTAGGCATAGATAGTGGCAGAGTAGGATTCAAAGAAGATGGAATATAAAAGCTTAGATATAAGTAAGTAGAAAGAAACGAAAAAGGCAAGGATGGCTGGCCAAATTTCGAATATGGATGGGATGTGGGAATCATTATCAGACATGGTAAAGATGGGTGAAGAGGATTAGATGAAAAGGGTCTGGAAAATATGGGAGTCCTAAATATCCCATGTGTCCCTAATGACACACCGAGATCAGAATGTGGGGTATTTGGTTTGTCAATGGGAGGGGCAGGGTCTAATCGGGTACACTGACTAGATCGTCTAGATCTCGTACCACCTTTGCTCGTACCACCGACCTGAGAATTATGACCACTAGCAGGATCATCGTCAAATAACTATCACCTTAGTGGTGGATCATATGAAAATGTTTAAAAAGAAATTAATCATAAGGCATTATATGTTATTAATATATATATATATATATATTATAAATAAAATACTCACAACAGGAACTAGTGCAGGAATGTCCATCTCATCGATGTGATAGTTGTTTTCTGTCATTTCTTCCATCACATATCTTTAATAGCTTTCGTTTCCTGCATTTGAAAACAAATATAGAAGTAATTATTAAATGATAACTAATGTGTAACCCAAAAAAATGTATAAGAGAGAAGATAGGGGGATTTATTGGTTTTGGGGTCAAGCAACCATGGTCAATAAAACATTGAAATGTTCACAAAGTTATAAATGTTGGTTTTGTAGGATTGAATAAAATTAAATTAAAAATTAAAAAATTCATTTCAAATAAAACTTCAACCAGTTATGAAAATTCACATTTAGGTCAGGTCGAATACAATATATTTTTAATCAATATTAAATCAATTTGAATAGTACCAACCTTAACAACCCAAGTCAAGTTAAACCAAAATAATTGAGAACATTGATAGATGATTCTATATATATCCCACCATAACATCAGGTTCACAGTCAACTATAAAAATTGATATATTTTAGTCATAAAAATTAATAAATGGATTAGTTCCAATGGCAGTATAGATGGTTTCAATTCCATCATCACCATCATCCAAAATATTCCTTGGAATTAATTCAATGATGACACTAAATTCAGGGCAAAGATTATCTTTGACATAAAAAACTTGTTTTTTCCATTGATCCCAATACATATTGTTCATCAGTAGTAAGAGTAAAAGTTATATCAATTACTCCAAATCCACAATCATTAATAAATTTTCCCTACATCTCATTGAATCAAACCACTATAATTTCAACATAGTGACTCGTCCATGAGAGCAATAATCCAATATTATTATTTTTTCAACAAATCCATAATAACCTACATTTCTAAAATCAAGGTCTATTATCTGATGTCCTGGCATAACAGTCTGTTGTGGTGGTAACCATAACACCATCATGTTGTGTTATCAAGTTCTTTTCTCATTCAGTGATAATAAATATGTACCCATTGATAACAATTGATTTATAATAACGAACCATGATATTAGGACCGAAATACAATGCTCTTCTTTATTCAGAGACAGAGTCTATAGGAAAACTCAATACCAAAAATATAAATGAATAATAAACTTCATTAAATATTGATTTAATAATTTTAAACAATATTATTTTTACCTTTAATTTTAACCAAGCAGAATACTATTTTCTATGAAAAGTATCTCTCCTTCTCAAAGATAAATAATTATGGTTTCTATTTTTCATTTTTTAGTATTCCCTAGAGATAGAAGTATGAATAGTTTAATAGATATGTAAGATATAAATTTTCAATTTACTTACCTGATGTAGTCATTGAACAAATCAAAATTAAATAAAATTGTCTTATGTGTCATCCCTTGCTCTTCAAGGCTTAATGTTGTTAATGTATATGATCCATTAATCCCTCCTATTTTATGATGTGATGGAAAATGGGATAAATTTTATCATACTATTATTCTTTGTTTCTCATTGGTCTTTTCATTATCGTAGTATGATAAGACAAATACATAGAGTAGAAATCCATACATTTTTAGCCAAGTTATAGTTCATGGTAGAACCTTTAGGATGATTCATGTTTTTGGACATATGACTTTAATGTGTATATATTTCTTTAAGTTAGATACATCCAAAGAAAATAAATGGGTAAGAAGTATTTCAGTTTGAATATAGATAGTCAGATGGAGCATTCATATGAAAAATGATGGAGAAAATATTTTCTCCAACTCATACAAAATTAATGGGGAATCTCCCATCATTTTTTTAAAGAAATACCTAGAATATTGTTAGAAAAAATACCTCTAAACAAATGGAAAACTAAATAACAACCGACCTTAATTTATTGAAAAAATACGATAGATTTCTATTAGAATCAAATCATATAGAAGGACGTGACAATCATGAGTCTTCAAAGATTTTAGCGTTAACTTTATTTTGTCGACCCGTTTAGATATATTGTTTGAATAGCCATCAGGAACTTTAATAGTCTACAATACTTCCTTTTTTTTCTTTTTTATGTATTTTTCATCACATAATAATCACATGAAACATGACATTTATTTTTACTGATACACACAAGATGCAATTTTGGTATGATTCCCCAATCCACCAAGTCAGACCAAGAGCATAAATCATATTTTTCCTTTCCCATAACAATTAGAGGAATCAAAAGAAAATTTTCATATATTTTATTTTCAATGTGAATTACGTCTAAGAAATGACATAAAAAATTGGTTGAACAATAAGGAAAATAAAATAAGATACTCCCCTTCATCAAATTGTAATAGGTTTCAGTGGAAACATTCTTTCTCTTTAAATATTTCATTTGACCCTTACCAAATGAAGAATTGAAATCTTTCAATTCATTAATCACATTAGTTCTAGACATATTGTGAGGTGGATCATCAGCCTCTATGGTATTTTGAAATATTTGACGATTATTTCTATATAGATGGTACATTGGAACTAATCGTTGATGTCCCATAAAAATGAAACTACAATGATGTTTCAGTCTTCTATGGACTGTGTATTCTTTATATAAATAGGACATGATATTTTTTCCTTCGTGCTCGATCCATACATCATTACATAAGAAGGAAAATCATTAATCATCCACATAAGCACAACACACATCAGAAATATGTCTTTCGAACATGCATCATATGTGCACACAACCACATCACAAAGAAGTTTCAACTCTTTTATTACAGGTTCCATGTATATGTCTATATCATTTCTAGGATCAGAAGGTCCATAAATGAGTATACTCATGAAAGTGAAAGGTTTTTTCATACACAATATTGGGGGATGGTTATAAATGTGTATAAAAACATGCCATGTGTTGTGTGAAGCATGCATCTTCCCAAATAGATTTAAATTTTCCCATTAAAGACACAACCTCACATTACGCATGTCAGCTACAAAATCATGATATTAAGCATCAAATCTATAACAAGAGAATCTATATGTATGGTGAACCAACTCATCATTAGTCTTATTAATCTCAGTATTATTCCATTATATTTTAATTGATATCTCATCATTCATAAAATGATTATGTAGTCTAGGGATCAATTGCAAGTGCCGCATTACTTTCTGTGGCACACAAGATGGTGTTCTATTCGCTTTTGGCTTCCATCCCAGTGTTCCACATTTTATACAATAATTTTGTTCATCAGTTTTATCCCAGAATAAACTGCAACCTTTCAGGAAAGCATGAATTTTGTTTCTTTAAAATCTAATTTCCTCAACTAATATCCATTCCCTTTAGTGGTTTTATAGAATATATGCATAATCTAGAAGTAAGTCCTTCAAGAGAGTAATAATGTAATTAATTGAAGTATTAAAAATCACATACATATTTTTCCCATGATACAATCGGATTAAAAATTATTGCTTTTTCATTTTACCACACTGTTGATATACTGGAGTCTTGGAAGCATCATTTAATTTTCCCACCCTAAAAAAATCATCATTTTCATTAGTTTCATCATGTGTGCTCATATCGAAGTCATTTATGGTTAGAATTATTTATTTTTTATGATGAAGAATAAATGGAAACCGGACATATAACATATTATCCAATCCATTCCTCTTATTTGGATCATCAGCATTTTGAGATTTCATTTTATTCTCATTGTGATACCACATATAATAGATTGCTTGAAAACCATATTTGGTTATGTGGTAGCTGACTTCTTTATGGCGCAACCAACATCTTCCAACATAATCGTAACATGGGAAGTGTATGTGAACACTATCTTAAGCATTGTGAAATGAGAAATCTAAAAATATCTTTAAATTGTTTTGAAAATCACTTGAGATCTGATTAGTTTCATAAATCTAACCTCTATATATTATGTAATAAAATTATAAGTCATTTATTCAAAATAAATTCAACAAGATTGAATTTTAATCAAAAATATATTTTATGTATACGGGAAATGATCACTTTATATGAAACCATAACAGACACACTACTCTACATGAGAATCATAATATAAAGGACAAAAAATACTATATTTATAACGAAATACAATAAATTAATATAAATACCTGATATTGAATTCAATTATAAATATAACACCATGAAAATTGTGTATATTAAGAGAACGTATGTAATCTATGGGAGAATTTTGAGAGTCCTATACATCTTGTTTCAAAGAGAAGGGGAGATTTTGAATCCTAGAGCCTTTGAAGTAGAATAATCTAATTATTCTTAAGTATTCAATGAACTAAGTAATAAATTGATCACCTGAGATCTGGAGAGTATTTTGAGACCCAAAAAAATGTTCAAGTATGGTTTCAAATATCTTTTAAGAACTATAAATGATTGTAAAATATCATTTACACTTGTGGAGGATAACTATTCAGGAGTTGAGTAAATTTTAGATTGAAGAAATTTTATATTTTTGTAGATTATTTGAGGGATATTCATAATTTCTATTAGGAATAAATGGGAAATATATTTTGAAAATGATGGTAAAAAGTTCCTCAAGGATTGAAACATCATGTTCATATATGTGGATCATGATTAAAGAAAGATTTAATGGAACTAAGAGGAGTTTGATTTCATAAGAGGAAGGTTCCATATGGAAAAAAACATGATTCCATGTACATGGAGATTTCAAATGAGTTAAAAGAAGTGCATTTTTAAGGGTTAAAATAAGAAAATGCCTGATTATTTGGGTGAATTTAATTTGTATACAAAAAAAAGATTCAAGGAAGAATAAAACAAGAATATTTTCTGTAGATTTTAAATAGAATATATTACCAATGACCCAAGATCATATGGAATCTATATTCTGAATATGGAATATTTTAATCAAATGATATTTGGTGTAAATTTATTATGCATATTGAAAAAGATGAAAGTAGTGGATTTTGAAAAAACATTGATAGACCTTATCGTAATTTTGAGAGATGAATACATCATATATCAAAGAAAGAGAGATATTTTAATGTTATAAGGCATTGAAGGATTAGAAGCATGTTTTTCTTGAGTATTCATAGATTTGAGGAATAACTACACCTCTTAAGATATTTTATATATAGTGTATTCCATTCCAAATTCAATACATATAGAATTGAATTATGTATGACACATAAAGAATTGAATTCATAATTTAGACGGTAATTTGGAATTAATATTGACTAATACTATTCTTATGATTATGGGCTCTATATCCTCCATCCATATCTTATATATGTTGTCTAGACATGGGAAGTGAACTAACTACTATTTTGTATAAATGTAAATGATATGGGATGTAATTTCATCGAGCTCAACCTATCATGTATGACTATGTTGTGTAAAAATAATCTAGTTCTTTTCAATGAAGTTCATCTTATTCAAGTTTCATATTTTGTTAGTGAGTCATTGGTTCAACTCAAAACTATGAATGAGGTTTGGGTATTGAAAATTCACCTGTATCATTCATTGATAATGTGCATTGGAACTGAATAGAATTGTTAATTATATTGAATTAACACAATCTTGTCCCATATAATGATTCTTATTTTAGGGTGCTCCATGATTCTTTAAGAGGAATCAGTTTAGGATACTATAGTGTGTTCAGTAAGACAAATTGTAGTGATTGTGGTATTGAATTTGGGTGACAGTGAGCTTTTGGCTCATCATATGGTGTTCATTCTTAGACTCATCTTATGGTGTTCCTTGGGTGCACCTCCATAGATCAAAAATACTACTAACTAGTAGTGACATATTGAATCATACATTGGGTATACCATGCTGTTATTATTATAACCATTAATAACAAGTTATTAAACAAAATAATTAGTGAATGATAATCATATATCACTAATGAAGTGTATAACCAAAACAAAAAACCAATCAAAGTTCACTTATTGGGTATACCGTGCCACAGACTGAATGGACCTCTAGTTTAGGCCAAATAAAAATAGAAAAAATAGATATATAACATTAAAACTAAGGTAGCGCTTAAATATTTGAAGTTTAGATCTAAAAATTTATTGATTTAAGATGGATCTATCGCATGGAAGGAGTTTGGTAGACTAGGGTAAAGAGAGTACTTTGGGAGAGCTTTGGTTTAGGAATAAAATCACACAGATGGGGAACTGAATCTATTCTGTATCTGGAGGAAACAATTCTCAATAGTTTTTAAAAACTATTAGGAAATACAGTCTTTACCAATAGTTTTTTTAAATGGATGGTATATATTAGAAAAAGGGAGGCTCTCCCAATAGCTTAGAGAAACTGCTGGGATAGGTTTTTTTTTTAAAAAGAATACCAACAGTTTGAAAAACCCGTTCATGTAGTCCTCTAATACCAACGGTTTTATAAAACCATTGGTATAAAAGTTATGGTATATCCATTGTTTCCACCGGTGGTATCCTAAGGAAAGAAATGGATATTACCTATACAACCCCTTAGATATCAATGTGACTATTTCCAGATAGGCTTCCTTTATTGAGAGGAAGCACATCCTAAAAAAAGATAGTCGGAGAAAGATTGGATTTGACGATGTTGATGCTCAAGATACACAAGATTTGGCACAAGAAAAAGTTCCACATGTCTCCATGGAAGAGTTAGTTCATGAAATATAAGTACTACGTAGGAAAGAAATATGGGTAAGGGAATGGGAGAGATATGGTTTTCTTTCTATCAAGGAAGGTGAATCATAATTATTGGACAATAACGAACCTATATCCTATAAGGAATAAGTAGATAGATCATAAGTAGAAATATGGCTAGAAGTTAGGAATTCTGAGATGGATACCATGCTTCAGAATCATTTCTGGGTTCTGGTCGATTCATTAGTTGATGTAAAGGCTGTAGGGTGTAAATGGGTATTCAAAAAGAAACTGGACATGAAAGGTAAAGTTAGTGCCTATAAAGCAAGGATAGTGGCTAAAGTTTTTTAACATCATCAAATAATTGACTATGATGAAACCTTATCACCAGTTTCCATGTTTAAATCCATAAGAATCATACATTCCTTAGAATCTTACCTTTACTATGAGATTTGGAAGATGGATGTCAAATCTGCATTCCTTAATAGAAACCTTCTTGAAGATGTCTATATGACACAACCAGAAGGGTTTCTGTTACAAGGTGATTCTAAAAGGGCATACAAGTTGTAGAGATCTATTTATGGATTAATTATAGTATCCAGATCATGGAACATTTGATTCGATAAATCCACAATAGAATTTTTTTTCATTAAGAATGAATGTGAGTAATGTGTTTACAAGCAGTTTAATGGGAATATGGTTTTTATCCTAGTATTGTATGTTAACGACATATTGCTTGTTGGAAACAACATACTTGTCATTCAGTCTATCAAGGATTTTTTGAAAAATTATTTCTCCTTGAAGTTGTTAAGAAAATAAGCATACATTTTTAGGAATCAATATCATTCGTGATATATCAAAGAGTATTCTTGGACTATGTCTTTGTACATACATTTACTAGATACTAAAGAGATTTTTCTTAGAACAATCCAAGAGGATATTGGTTCCATTGTAACATGGTATACATATTTCCAAAAAAATGTGTCCCTATACACAACATGAGAAAGATATGATGAGTAATATTCCATATGCTTCAATAATAGGATCTATCGTGTATCCCATGTTATGTTATAGACATGATGATTCATATTTATTGATCATGTTAGAAAGATATTAATCGGATCCATAATAATAGCGTTGGACTACTATCAAGACTATCTTTTTGTATTTGAGAAGAACTAACGATATGTTTCCGGTGAATGGAGGAGACATGTATCTTGTCATCAGAGGGTATGCTGATGCTTTTTTTGGGTAGAACATAATGATAAGAAGTCATAATAAGGGTATGTTTTCAATCTTAATGGAGGAGCTGTGAGTTGGATGTGTTCAAAGAGGCCATTTGTTTCGAATTCTGTAGTGGATTCCGAATATATAGTGGGTTTTGATGCAGCCAAGGAAGCCTTCTAGATTTGTAACTTTGTCCAGGATCATTATGTGGTTTCTAGACGTAAGGATTACATTACATTTTGTTTTGATAATACTTTTGTGGTGGCTCTTGCCAAAGAGTCTATGTCACATCAAGGTAAAAATCATATACTTTGAAAGTATCACATATAGAGGAATTTTTATCAAAGGGATGGAGTTCTAGTGAGAAGAGTTTCCACAATAGAGAATGTGAATGAACCCTAGACTAATAGACAATCTTATCTGAAGCATGAATATCATGTGATAGCTAGTGTACTGAAGGTTGTTAGTAGTTGGATCTAGTGAAAGTGGGATTTTGTTAGTGTTGGTGTCCATAAAACCAACTTCTTTGTACTTTATGATAAAAATGTATTCATTGGATAAATATTAATAAACTAATAATCACATCATTATTGTTCGTTTGTGTGAAATAGTACGTGATAATTTTATAATAATATTTGTTGCATTAAAACTTCATAGTAGATTCCTACTATGATGAGAACTTGGAAGCACGATGACACTATTCTTGAGTATATGTTCTATGAATAGATGATATCAATTGAAGAGACATAAATGATTCAAGCTATTAGTGGTGGGGACTCTTGAAAATTTGAGGCACCTTCTGATGGTGTGCTATTTGGAAAAAAGCCATCGAGGTGTCCTCTCAGTTTGTTCTGGGTGTGGTTCTGTTTTTTGAAAAATCCAAATGACCCCAAATGAGTATGGTTTGTGTTTAGAAATTATAGGTTTATAAGGTGGTGCAATTTCCCAGTGTGCCAAATTTTTGGGCCTGAACATCAAAAATTTGGGTTGAAAAAGGGATTATTTCTTCATTGGAGTGAACAGTATGAAGAACATTGAAGAAAATTGTAAAAGGATGAGAACCTTGTATCACAATTCATGGACTGTGTACCATGTTCATAAAATGGTACAAGGAGCAGTAGTAAAGGAACTCCAGAGGAGTTCGCAAAACCAAAAATGGTTTGCAATGATGGTATGCAGTGAAATCAGTGTAGTATGCGGATGGATTGTCAATGGAAGAGGAGATTGACCACATATGAGAATTGGTAGTACACAGAGCGATTACAAAAAGTGGTTTGATATAAGGATTGCAGTTCACTATGGTAGGAAGATCGGTATGTGGTGGAGGCATGATCGAAGATTCGGAAAATCTCAGGTTAGCAAATTTTGTGGTTATATTTTCCTTTATTATAATTTTTAATCCTAATGATTATTTTTGAGACTGAATATCATTATAGAATATATTTTTGGTGCGTGGTTTTGTAAATGTACGAAAGTGGTTCGTGAAGAAGAATTCCATGAAAGCTAAAGTGGTTCCTGTAGAAGAAATTCTGTGGAAGGTGTTTCCAGGGATTATTAACCCACAAAGGATGACTCAATTTTTAGAGGAATATCTGGTATGTGAGAGAGAGAATTCCACAAGGTGTACACGGAGGGGGAGCTCTAGTAGGAGGGTGTGAAGACAGTCTGCGAATAGAGAATAGTTCGCAGACAGAGGGAAGTTCAGAGAGGTGGAGTGAAGGAAGCAGTACGTGAAGGAGGTAACGGTTTGTGGATGGAATAAGTACTACGCATAGAGGCGTTCCACATACAAAACATACAAAACATTACCCAAAAGAACAAGGTGGTTCTCCTTTTTCTCAAGGAAGTTTTAGTGAGCTTCAAATCCGTTGGAAAAATTATTTTCCGAAACCTTGTAGTACTCGAGATGGTGGACTTCATCTTTGGGTGAAAAATAAATTTAAACAGAGCATCTACCAATAGTTAAGGATAGATGAATTCATGAAAATGAAGGGACCAACACGTCTATAAACTGTTTTGACCTACAAGTCCATAAAATAAGATTGGATTCTTTTCCAAGAGCAGTGAGCGGAGGAAGATGAAGACAATTTCCCTTTCCAATTATAGTGAGTTAGAGAATGAGGCATAGAAAGTGTCCCTTGAGAATGCAGTAAGCAAACCCCAAACCTTATAAAGGCAGTGAACTTGGGCAAAGAAGAACTATCCCGAAGATTTCACTCATTATTGGAAGTGATCCTTAATGAATTTGGTACATCGGTATATTGTCATTCTATGTTCCTCAGACATAACCTAGTGAGGGTGAACCAAGTAAAAATATTTGTGTCCTATGCAAGATTTCATATTTGTTCATATATTGCTATGGGAGGAAGAGAGAATTTCGTTTTTTCTAAAAATGAAACAAGATCCGAACAGAAGAATGTTTTAATCTATCATACCCTGATTCACCCCCCCCCCCTCAGGGAATTTAACCTAGTGGACCTATCATGTGCAGCCTTAGTAATATCAAGGAGGATATTATGAGAACAAGACCCCCTAG
Source organism: Viscum album (assembly GCA_963277665.1). Classification (NCBI taxonomy): domain Eukaryota; kingdom Viridiplantae; phylum Streptophyta; class Magnoliopsida; order Santalales; family Viscaceae; genus Viscum; species Viscum album. The sequence continues at coordinate 1,926,695,432 of OY728150.1, read as the reverse complement.
TAACAAATACACATTCATAAGTGTCATTGGATGTTCCTATATACGGATGTATGTGTTGGTCCTTAGACTTTATGATTATTATTAATGAGTATTCTGACTCACACTCTTATATATATTGACAAAAACTATGATGACAGATGTTTGCGGAGAGGTAGGATTTGTTGGGTGTGTTAGGATTAATATTGCATTAATGAATAATATAGGATAGTATTTTCACTTATATGGAGGTATATATTTCAGTCTCTTTGATGGAAATGATATAGCCTAACTAAATAAAAGGTCATGGTGTTCTCTAGGCATATTCGATTCCAGAAAGTCAAACAATGGGATATTGATCACATTGATTGATGGCAGTTGCATGTGACCCACTTAATTGGATATATTAACAGAAAGGTATTATCTTACATGGTAAGTGTTCGTATGAGGTGACATGTCATTGTTACATAGACATTTTTCTCTTGGTTTCCTTAACCCATTGCTAGAAATTAATCTTGGACTTCAGGCTATCCCGCATAATGCCAATGAGAATGAGGCCTAGAGGGCCACACACAATGGGTATCCAATATCTCAATTAAATTATTTATTTATTTAACAGGTTGAATAAATATTATTCTTCATTTTGGTTTAAAAATTATTCAAGTATGCCTAATCACATTTATTTTGTTGCTAGATATTCAAGAGAATATATTGTGGATGGAATATTTACATATCTGTGAATAATGAAATTATATTTATTTAATAAATAAATAGTCATTATTCAAGGCCCAGTAAATATTGATGAGGATTGGTAGAACAAGTTATGGGTCATGTGAGAAATAATATTAAATATTATTTGGTTAAATAATATTTAAATATAACATGCAAGTTAAGAACATGTCATGAAAATAATAGCATTGAAATTATTATTTGACATTGGGTTTCACATGGAAAAATAAATTAAGTAACAACACATGTGATAGTTATTTATTTTTACCTAGTGAATTGTATTACCAGTTATGTTATTATTCTCCAAATTAGCCAAGGGGTCATTCAACCTGCTAACCAATCGTTGTGTGCAAAACATCCTTGAAGAAAAGCTCTTGAGCCTAAATAACTCTTCCCTCTCAAAGAACTCTCTCAATAACAAGAGAGATCCTCCTACACTAGATTAAGTTGATTGATTTTCAAGCAATTATCATGGCGATCGAAGTCATACATCTCAATCATAAGGATCTTCCACACTAGCACACATAGACTCATTTGGAGATGTCTGGAGATACATGTAGCACTTGTGGATCGCCTATAAAGGATTTATATCCATGGATTCTATATCTTATCAAAGCCTCAACTTGGACATGTGGTCGTATGCATCAAGGAATAAAGAATCACCTTGGATATAATTCTACAATAAAATTAAATTAATTATAAACAAAATCTGTTGATCCACTCTTCTCAGTTTTGAGTTCTCTCCTTTTTCATTTATCTTTGATTCAATTCTGTGGATACTGGAGTTATTATTCGTATCGATCTCAGATTAATCATTTATTATGAAAATATTTTATGTTGTCTACACACCCATCCTACACTTTCGCTGCACCCAGAACCTACAATAAAAATGATTAATTGTGTAAGATGAATGTAGATCTTATCGGTGTACATCCAATTTGAAGAACAAATATTAAATTAGAGTCTAGATACTAAATTTATCCATAGACTTAATTTTAGGCTTATATTGAACTAAAAAAGTAAGAGGAAGGGCCTCCTGTCTGCTCATATAAAAACATGGTTCCTACATAGTGAATAGTGATGATACTGGTTTTTATTGAAACCCATATTTTCTTTTCAGTATTTACATTATAAAATTATATTTCGAATTATTTATAACATTTAGTTAGTTCCTTTTTATTTTAAATGATCAAATTATGGTTATTTAAATGAATTTTATATTTTAATTTGGTATCTAAAAGTTTTATATTTAAAAGTTTGTTTTTTTGAAAAATCATTTTTCATCATATTTTTTCTGTTTGATTTTAAATTAAATTCTACCACATCAATATTTTTTTTTTGAAAAATGGGTTTCATATTTTTAAACAGGATATTAAAATTTTGTAAATAAGTAACTTTTATTTTTATTCATTATTAATCCCAATATCAAAATTAGTGTTTAGTGGTGGTTTATTAAATCGTTTTGATTTGTTTTTTAAATAATTTAGAAGTGGATTGTTAAAATCCACTGCTAAAATATTCATATTTTTAAAAAAAACTGACACTTCTCCCTCGAACCGTGCACTCCCCTGACCCCCGTGACCCCCAACCCCCAACCTCTTGTATCCCTACCCTCTCAAATCCCCGCTGCCACGCCTCGCCGCCTGTCCCAAGCCTCGCCACTTCTCGATGCTGGTCCTGAGCCTCACCTCCCCTTTGTGGTAAGATTTTTGGATTCCGAAAGATGATATTTAAGGTTGTTTAAATATAGATATTCAAATAATATCTTTGCTAATATTTATGTTATATTTCTATAGATCTAAAAAAGGAAAGATTTGACTCTAATTATGATGACCAAACTATATGATTTCTAGATTATCCTTTTGAATAGTTTCAAATATAGAGGTCCTTTTGTTACTAATTTTCAAAGACATTATAATTTTTAATATTTGAAAATATCATAATGGTATTTTGAGATTCAAATAGAAGGAAATTATTTTAAGAGTTGTGTTTTTTGAAAAATTAAGTAAGGCAAGAAATTTAAAATTGGTTGTTAAATCATTTGTACATAAAGTTCTTAAATCATGAGGGAGCTTGAATTTATAGTCAATCATGAAAAGGAAAAATTGGAAGAGTTGAAGTAGATTTTTCAATATATAAATGGTTTGGTAGACCTAGAACTATGTTACATAATGGATAATCTATTGTAGGGGTTTGTTACTGATTTTCAAATACTTTATAATTTTTAATATTAGAAAATATCATAATGGTATTTTGAGATTTAAATAGAAGGAAATTATTTTAACAATTGTGTTTTTGGAAAAATTAAGTAAGACGAGAAATTTAAAATTGATTGTTAAATCATTTGTACATCAAGATCTTAAATCATGAGGGAGCTTGAATTTATAGTCAATCAAGAAAAGGAACAATTGGAAGAGGTGAAGTAGATTTTTCAATATATAAATGGTTTGGTAGACCTAGAACTATGTTACATAATTGATAATCTATTGTAGGGGTTTGTGGATACGTAATTTGGAGGAAATTCATGATCATATAACAATACCTCTTGTTTTGTGTTTACCTTTGAAGGGTTAGTTGTGGTTTTAATGTCTTAGTTGTAGCCTATATTTTCTATATCAAACCTTTATGTGGGTTATATTGTTATTATTGAAGTAGGAATTAAGTTTACCTAGATTAAAGGTTTATTAGAGTAATTCAAAATAAGGTAAAAAAGTAACATTACTCTATAATATATAGAAATTATTTATCTTGAAATAAATATGGTGTTCTAATATAGGAAAAAATACATTCAACTGAAGTTTAACTTCATATGGAATATTTCATGGGATATGGTGTTAAATATATAAATATTTTTTGGAACTCATAATCCATTAAATATAATTACTAAATTCATGGTCTGGGAAATTTTGGGTGACAATGTATATTAGTTGGTCTATTATGACTGGTGATCAATTTATCAGAGGATCCACATCTGAAGAGAATATTTATATCTTTCTAAAGTGACTAAGGACATATTATAATCCTTTATATCATTCTATATGTTAGAGATTGTTTATAATGGATTTTCAAAACCCATTTTCTATCTAAGTGTCTAGAATTTTGGAAGGGGGAATTTTGAATCATGAAATAGAACCAAATATAGGTGGTGAAAACAAAACCAAGTCTCTAGAAGTGGAATTATCAAAAATAGAATGATTTTTATGGAAAATTATAAGAGGGAGGATATATGATTTATTGATACCAAACTATTCATTGAAATAAGTAAGAGGTCAGTGAATCATTGAGAATATGGAACTTTCCTTGACCATGTATTTTAATTTCTAATTTGGACATCATTGTAATCTAGAGAGATCAAGTATTAATAAAGGTAGAATAGTTTTTTTATTTGGAAATGGATTTTTGTTAAGGATGATACAAACCCTACTGTAATCATTTTATTACATTATTGATACAACTATATCTTAGAATTATCTTAGGAATTGTAAGGAAAAATTCACTCACATCGGTGGTGAACCTTGTAAAAAACTTGTGTGTCTTGTGTTCATTATTGTTTATTTGCAAATGGGTAAGTGATAGTTTCTCATTTCAAGGGGTTAATGACTTTAACCAATTAAATATTGTTATTTATAATGTAAATTTTAAAGACTTAGTAATATTAATTCAAACCCCTTTGTAGTATTATGTCACGACCCGTCCTCGGGGCCCGTGCCGTGACTACCCCAAGCCCGCCTTCCATAGGCCAGGGGCTGGCGACTAGCACCAAGGCGTAAAATCCCAGTAAATAGGGAAGGCATTGCCTTATAAGTAACAACCACACAGAGTCAGCAAGCAGAAAGTAAAGTGCAGAAAAGAAAAAGGGGCCGGAAATACAAGCCCAACTGTAAAGTACAACTGAAAAGTAAAGTACAGCAACTGAAGAAAAGACGGCGGCCTCGTGTCGTCCACTGGAAATCCCACCTGAAGGGTGGGTACAGATAGCCTCCAGGCTCCTCGGGTCCCACGTCCGCTCCGAGCACGTCCCGCCCAGTGGTCCACCTCCAGGTACCGTCCTGCTCCACGCCCCAACCGTGATCAGCGCTGTCCGTCGTCTGCAACCAACACAACAAGGTGCGGGCATAGCCCGTGCAGGGGTGAGTACAACTACTCAGTAAGGACCCCGAGACCCCCGAAGGTCTCCCGAAATCCACAAAGGATATAGCACAAAAGAAAGATGCAATCACGAAGTAACATCTGACCCGACTTAGGTATATGCCCATACATATACCTAAGTCCCCAATTCTAGATCTGCTCACGAGCTCAAGAACAACTCAATCCACAAAGGAAAGCAAGACTCAAATCCACAAGGAGAGTAAACAGTAAATCCACAAAGGATAGTTCAACACAATCCACAAAGGAGAGTAAACAGTAAATCCACATAGGACAGTTCAACACAATCCACAAAGGAGAGTGACATAAGGTTCAGCTCAACCAGGTATACTTTTTCAGATGACGTCAAAGATGATCACTGATCCATCTAAGTCGTCGGACCCACGAAGGATCGATAGGTACTAACCCCCGCAGAAGACCCACACAGGATCGGGCTCACACAGAACCTGTAGGCAGTGGCTCACACAGAACCGGTAGGCAGTGGCTCACACAGAACCGGTAGTAGGACCCACACAGGATCGGGCACTGATCCGCGTAGGATCGCTGAGTGCAGTAGTCGACGCAGTCCACTGAGGTCCCTGCACAGTCGTCGCCGCAGTCCACGAAGGATCTCTGCTCTGCCGTCGTCGCAGTCCACGGAGGATCTCTGCTCTGCCGTCGTCGCAGTCCACGGAGGATCTCTGCTCTGCCGTCGTCGCAGTCCACGGAGGATCTCTGCTCTGTCGTCGAGGTCACAGCCAGCGCTAGGGTTCCCGCACAAAGAGAGCTCGTTTAGGAGGGTCCGCTCCACGAGCCGAGAGGCTGATACATCAACTGACACGTAGTCCGAAGTTGATGTATCCAAAAGTTCCGTATCGACAACAGGATCTCAACGCGACAGACGGCGCGTCAATCGGACGCCCGGTCTGAGAGTTATTGGCATTTTCGTCCTAGGGGCCCGGTTGGTTTTTAGGGAAAAACCAACCCGACCGTACTCCGCCTGTATCCGATCCTCGGGCGGAGTATGCCAAAAGTTCCGTCTCACTTAGAGGAAACTACCACAGCTGACGGTGCGTCGATCGGACGTCCGTAGCTCAAGTTATGAGCGTTTCCGCTCCGAGGGCCCGGTTGGCTTCGTGTACGAACCAACCCGGCCGAACCCAAAGTCTTCCGAAACCTTGAGTATAATATACCGAAACGACCGTCTCGATCCAAGGATCGCGTAGCCGCTGACGGTTCGTCAATCGGAGGTCCCAGGCCCAAGATATGGGCGAAAGACCGAAGAGGGCCCGAAACGGGGGTACTGGGCCCGGGGCGACCCGGCCCGAACCCCCCCTGGGGTCGGCCGAACCGGGTCGGCCCGAAACGGGCCGACCCGAACCGGCCCGAACCGGCTCGGCCGGGTCCGGTCCGGCCTGGGCGCGGCCCGGCCGACCGGACCGGCCGGCTCGGTCTTCGGCCGAGCGGCCGAAGAGCCGCCGCCGCGGGGTTGACCCGCGGCTTTGAAGGAGACGCGGCCCCCGCGGGGGGCCGCCTGTCACGCGGACGCGGCCGGGCCGCCGCGTCCGTCCCGGTGCCGCGCGGCCGCGGAACCGGCCGCCGTTGCCGCCGCGGCTTCAGCCGCGGCGGGCTTCCTCCACGGCGGCGCGCCGGGCGCCGCCGCCTCCGGTCGCCGGCGCCGCCGCGCCGGCGACCCGCGCCGCCGCCGCCTTCCGCGGGCCGCCGGAGATGCTCCGGTGGCCCGATTTCTTTCCCGTCTGCGCCGATGCTCCTCCCGGGGGACGATCTTCACTGCGGAGCCAACAAATTGCCCTTGCCGCACGGTTCGTCGTCGTCCGCCAAATCCGCGCAAAAAGAGAAGATCGGCGGAGGGTTGTCGGGTCTTGTTCGTTAGACCCGCACCCTCCGCGTTAGTCATAAACGTCACCGGGAGGGAAAATCAACAACAATTTTAATTAAATTAAAATTCTCGGAGATTAAGTTCTTTACTTAAAAAGAATAAACACGGGAAAAAGATAAAACAATCCAGCATCCCTTACCTTATCGTCGTCGTCGGACGAGAGGTCGTCGCGGAATCGCTCGTCGCGGAGGAAGGAGATCGTCGCGTCGTCGCGGTATCCGGCGTCGCGTCGCCAATCTCCGGATCAAGATCAAACGGATTTAATTAGTTTAAATCCGTTGATATTGAAATTAAAAAGGGAGAAGAAAAGATCCGATTCTCACCTTAGTTGCCGAACGAGGATCGGCCGCGGAAGAAGAGGCGTCGCCGAAGAACGTCGCGGGTAGATCTCGTCGACGTCGCAGATCTTGGTGTGCGTCGTCGAATTCCGGTCGCCGGCGTTCTTCGCGTTCTTCGCGTTCTTCGCGTTCTTCGCGTTCTTCGCGGAGAGGGTGGAGGAACGAAGATTCTATCAAATCCTTTCCAAGGATTTTTGGGTTGGTCTTATTTTATAAACATGCCAACACACGAAACCGGTTAAGAAACGATCCATCAATTCGTTGAATTAATTCAACGAAAGAAACGACCCATTTAATTCACGAAGAAACAGTCCATTTAATTCACGAAATAAACCGCCCAATTAAATGGTCTGTTAAGAATTAAAGAAAACGCGTCGGTTGACTTTTCAGTTACTTTGACGGGTTTTCGCGGGTGCGTTTCTTAGCGAAAGAAACGGCGGGGCTCGTGCGGGTCCCACCGCACAAATATCCTACCAAGGGGGTAGGATATTTCTGGATAGTATCCTATCCAGTTCAACTCAGTTCAAGCCGCCTTTAAGTGACTTTAAGTGTCTTCCAAGCAGTTTAAGTGAAATAAAATAAAGTTGTCGCACAAACTTTATTTTTTATTTCTGACTTAAAGCCGCAAAATCTAAAAACCACGTCTGTGCAAACGCAACTCCGGAAGAGGCGTTTCTAAGCAAATACCGGCGCTGCGATTTCATCGGTGCCCTCAGAATTCGATTCCGGGCACCGGTTCAAAAGATAGAAAAACCCGCTCGTCCGTTCACTGAACGTACCCGAGCCAAACTTCGGAAATTGATTCCGGGCACACCGGGCCTCGGAATCAGGTGCCGTCTGAAGCTGCGCTCTTGTAAAATTCCAAAGAAAATTAAGAAAAAAATTTCCTTGAAATTTGCGGGTCTTTACATTACTCCCACCTCAGGGATTTACGTCCCCGTAAAGATACATCAAAAACTAGGGGAACAAATGGGGGTACTGAGCACGCATCTGAGCCTCCCGCTCCCAAGTGCTCTCCTGGAGGTTCCCGTGCTGCCATCTGACGCGCACAAGAGGAATCGACCGCCCACGTAGGACCCGCTCCTGTCGATCCTCGATCTCCACTGGAACCTCCGCAAAAGTCGCCCCATCGTCCACGTCCAGCTCCCCAAAGTCGATGATGTGCGTCGGGTCGTGCACGTATCTCCTCAGCTGAGACACGTGGAAGACGTCGTGCACCCGGTGCAACTGAGGTGGTAGAGCCAGGCGATAAGCCACCTCTCCTATCCTGTTGAGGACCTGGAAAGGCCCGATGAAGCGTGGAGACAACTTGCCGCCTCGGCCAAATCTCCGTAATCCACGTCGAGGTGAGACACGCAAAAAGACGTGGTCGCCATCCTCGAACTCTAGTGGCCTCCGCCTCCTGTCAGCATATGACTTCTGCCGGCTCTGATCTGTCCTCATCCTCTCCTGGATGATCTGGACCTTCTCTGTCGTGGCTCGGACCATCTCTGGTCCCACGAGTGCTGACTCCCCAGGGTCTGTCCAGCACAACGGTGATCTGAAGGGCCTGCCGTACAACGCCTCGTATGGTGCCATCCCGATGGTGGAGTGGTAGCTGTTGTTGTACGCGAACTCCACCAAGGGTAGGTGGTCCTCCCAACTGCGACCAAAGTCGAGAACACATGCACGGAGCATGTCCTCGAGTGTCTGTATGGTCCTCTCCGTCTGACCATCCGTCTGAGGGTGGAAGGCTGTGCTCAGATGGAGCCGCATCCCGAACGCCTCCTGCAACCCCTTCCAGAGCCGGGAAGTGAAACGAGCATCTCGATCGGAGACGATAGACGATGGAACACCGTGAAGCCGTACGATCTCCTGGACGTAAAGACGTCCCAAGCTCTCTACTGAGCCCTGCACTCTGATGGGTAAGAAGTGTGCCGACTTGGTGAGTCGGTCGACAATCACCCAAATGGAGTCGTGACCTCTGGAAGTGCGTGGAAGTCCAGTCAAGAAGTCCATAGATATGCCGTCCCACTTCCACTCCGGGACCTCCAAGGGCTGTACCAAGCCTGCTGGTACCTGATGCTCTGCCTTCACCTGCTGGCAGGTGAGGCATCGTGAAACGAACTCTGCCACAGCTTTCTTCATGCCCGGCCACCAGTGCTGTCGTCTGAGATCCTGGTACATCTTCGCCACTCCGGGATGTACCGCCAAGGGAGAAGTGTGAAACTCTCTCAGCACCTCCTCTCGTAGAGCGACTGGTACGAAGGTACGTCCTCTGAAAAGGATGTCATGCTCTGCTCCAAGGGAGAAACCATCAGGCGCCTGACCTGAGGATATCAGTGCACGCCGGGTCTCACAGTCGGCGTCCTCACGCTGAGCCTCTCTGATCCGCTGTAGAAGTGGAGGAGAGACTGTGAGAGACTGAAGAAAGGCTGCTCCGTCTCTATCCACGAAGGATATCTGCAAGGAGGCTAGCTGCTCCGTCGCCTCCTCAAGTAGCTGAATGCCCGTCCTCCTGCTGAGGGCATCGGCTACCACGTTCCCCTTCCCAGGAGTATAGACTATCTCAAAGTCATAGTCCTGGAGGAACTCAAGCCATCTCCGCTGTCTCAGGTTCAGGTCCTTCTGAGAGAAGATATACCTGAGACTCTGGTGGTCAGAAAAGACTGTGAAGCGCTCGCCCATCAGATAGTGCCGCCAAGTCTTCAGAGCGAAGACCACTGCTGCTAACTCCAGGTCATGAGTGGCGTAGTTCTGCTCATGCGGCCTCAACTGACGTGATCCGTAGGCGATCACGGCCCGCTCCTGCATCAGGACGCACCCGAGTCCAGTCTCTGATGCATCGCAGTAAACTACGTACCCAACTCCCTCCTCAGGCAACCTCAAGATAGGTGCGCTGGTCAATCTCTGTCTCAGCTCCTGGAAGCTCTGCTGACATCTGTCTGACCACACGAAGGGTTTCCCCTTCTTTGTCAAAGATGAGAGTGGTGCCGCAACTCTGGAGAAGTCTGGCACGAATCTCCGATAGTATCCGGCTAGGCCCAAGAAGCTCCGCACCTCTGTCACGCTCCTGGGTGGCTCCCAAGCTAGCACTGCCTCGATCTTCGCAGGATCCACCGCAACTCCCGCCTCAGAAATGACGTGCCCCAAGAAATGGACCTCACGTAACCAGAACTGGCATTTTGAGAGCTTGCCATAAAGCTGGTGCTCTCGGAGTATGTCTAGCACAACTCGCAGGTGGTAGGCATGCTCCTCCTCAGTCGTCGAGTATACCAAAATGTCGTCAATGAAGACAACGACAAATCGGTCGAGGTATGGCTGGAAGATCCTGTTCATGAGGCTCATGAACACTGCTGGAGCATTGGTTACGCCGAACGGCATAACCAAGAACTCATAATGGCCATACCGACACCTGAAGGCCGTCTTCTGTACGTCCTCGTCTCGAACTCTGAGCTGATGATAGCCTGACCGGAGGTCTATCTTCGAGAACCACCGCGCTCCCTTGAGCTGATCGAAGAGGTCATCAATCCGTGGCAGTGGATACTTGTTCCTCACTGTCACCTGGTTCAGGCGACGATAGTCGACACATAGTCGCAAGCTCCCGTCCGCCTTCTTGGCGAACAAAATCGGGGAAGCCCAGGGTGAAACACTGGGTCGGATAAACCCCTTGCTCTGCAAGTCCTCCAACTGTACCCGCAGCTCTTGAAGCTCGGCGGGGGCCATCCGATATGCTGGAGTAGATATCGGGGCTGTCCCGGGGTACAAGTCGATGTAAAAGTCTACCTCTCTACGAGGAGGTAGCCCTGGAACGTCGTCGGGAAAGACGTCCACGTACTGGTCCACCACTGCAGGAAAAGCCGGACTCCGCACGTCCACTGCTCCTAGGATGAGGCTAGCCAACTGATGAGAGATGGGCTGCACTCTCCTCCGCGGAAGTCCATCCTGTGCTGCAAAGGTTCCCTTCTCGCCGGTGAAGGTAAACCTGCTCCCGTCGGTACGAACACATCGCACCTTGCGCCTAAAACAGTCGATCTGGGCATGAACCGTGGATAGCCAATCCATGCCCAAGATGACGTCGTAAGGCCTCGACGCCGCTATAAGGAGATCCCAGCCGAAGCTCTCGCCTCCTAGAGTAAGCTCACACTGCCGGCACCAGTGCGTAATCGTCGAGTCCGCTCCCGTAGGAGTCTCTAGCCGTAAGGATCGAGCCAACGGCTCAGTCGGAATCTCCGAGCTCCGAACAAGGGCAGAGGCTATGAAAGAGTGACTCGCTCCTGTGTCTATAAGGACTGCAGCAAGGGTGGAATAGACACAGATCGTACCTCGAATCATCTCTGGCAAGTCGGGGTCGTAGGCCTCCACTGCCTGGAGCTGGGCCTGTCCCTGCCCGCCAGCTCCCTGTGGTCGAGGTGGCCCTCCTGGTGGTGGTGGGGGTAGAGCCTGGAAGCGTCGCCCACCACCCGCTGCTCGGCCAGCTCCTCTGCCTCGTCCGCCTCCTCCCTGCGGACCGCCACGGTCGACCCTCTGCCTCTGCCTGGGTGGCCCCTCCACCGTCTGCTGCTCCTCTGGTCGGCGAGTCGGGCAGTCACGAGCCATGTGACCCTGCCCGCCGCAAGAGTAGCACAGCCTGCCTCTCGAAAGGCTGGCACTCCGCTGTGTGCCTCGTACTGCTGAGCCGGTGTCCTGAGGCCGTCTGCGTGGGGGTCTGGTCTGCCTGGACCCGTGAGTCATCCGTCGGCTGCCTGCTGCCGATGACTCAGCTACCTGCCGCCCTGCGCTAGGTCTCGCTGCTGAAGAAGGCTCTGCCAGGAAGCTCTCGATCAGGAGGGCTCGCTCCAGCACTCCCGCCTGGGTCGGAATGCTGAGGGAGATCAGCGACGCCCGAATCTCCTGTCGCAAGCCCTGCTCGAAGGTCCGGGCCCGGAAGAAGGGGTCCCGTACCATGTCGGTCGAGTAGCGAGATAGGTCCGTGAACCTCGCCGCGTACTGAGCGACCGTCATGCTGCCCTGGCGCAGCTGGAGAAGCTCCTGGATGCGCACCGCTCGGAGGGTGGCCGGGACGAACTCAGAGCGGAAGATGCTCTCGAAGTCCGCCCAGAGCAAGGATGCCTCATCGTGAACCTGGAGCATCAGGCTCCACCATCGTCCTGCCGCCGCCTGCAGGAGGCTCGCTGCGAGGATCACCATGAGATCCGCTGGTGTCCTCACTAGCCTGAAGATCCGTACCACCGCCTCTAGCCAGTCCTCGGCGGCCTGGGGGTCCGCCTCACCGCGAAACCTGGGCGGTCGCTGGCTCTGAAACTCGTGCAGTGCCCTGAGGCGACGTGCATCGTCAGCGTCTGGTACTGGAAGCATCGGTGGCTCGGCGGGTAAGGCTACCGCCGGTGCCACTGCTGGCAAAGGGCCCTGCACCGAGGCCTCGTCGCTCGGTGGGCTGCCGTCGCACCCTACACTCGGAACCCTAGCTGGCAGTCGTCGCGGGGCCATCCTGAAAAGGAGAACAAGAGCACCACAGTCAGAACAGTATACCTGGTGAGCTGGCACAAGTAATCACAAGGAAAACTTGAGACTTTCATAAAGCAGATCAGTATACCCGGTGAGCTGACACAAGCAATCACAAAGAAAACTTGAAACATACACGCAATCAATGTTTTCATGCATTAAGTCGGAAATCAGGAGTCAGGGTCCTGGTGTACGGATACGTCGGCCGCCGCACCAACACTGGGCTCCCTGAACTGATAACCACACTCAATACACTAAACACTATTGCTTCACATAGAAAGAAAGGACGATCAGAGTCTGCGGTAGAACCGACCCCCTCTGATACCAATTTGTCACGACCCGTCCTCGGGGCCCGTGCCGTGACTACCCCAAGCCCGCCTTCCATAGGCCAGGGGCTGGCGACTAGCACCAAGGCGTAAAATCCCAGTAAATAGGGAAGGCATTGCCTTATAAGTAACAACCACACAGAGTCAGCAAGCGGAAAGTAAAGTGCAGAAAAGAAAAAGGGGCCGGAAATACAAGCCCAACTGTAAAGTACAACTGAAAAGTAAAGTACAGCAACTGAAGAAAAGACGGCGGCCTCGTGTCATCCACTGGAAATCCCACCTGAAGGGTGGGTACAGATAGCCTCCAGGCTCCTCGGGTCCCACGTCCGCTCCGAGCACGTCCCGCCCAGTGGTCCACCTCCAGGTACCGTCCTGCTCCACGCCCCAACCGTGATCAGCGCTGTCCGTCGTCTGCAACCAACACAACAAGGTGCGGGCATAGCCCGTGCAGGGGTGAGTACAACTACTCAGTAAGGACCCCGAGACCCCCGAAGGTCTCCCGAAATCCACAAAGGATATAGCACAAAAGAAAGATGCAATCACGAAGTAACATCTGACCCGACTTAGGTATATGCCCATACATATACCTAAGTCCCCAATTCTAGCTCTGCTCACGAGCTCAAGAACAACTCAATCCACAAAGGAAAGCAAGACTCAAATCCACAAGGAGAGTAAACAGTAAATCCACAAAGGAAAGTTCAACACAATCCACAAAGGAGAGTAAACAGTAAATCCACATAGGACAGTTCAACACAATCCACAAAGGAGAGTGACATAAGGTTCAGCTCAACCAGGTATACTTTTTCAGATGACGTCAAAGATGATCACTGATCCATCTAAGTCGTCGGACCCACGAAGGATCGATAGGTACTAACCCCCGCAGAAGACCCACACAGGATCGGGCTCACACAGAACCTGTAGGCAGTGGCTCACACAGAACCGGTAGGCAGTGGCTCACACAGAACCGGTAGTAGGACCCACACAGGATCGGGCACTGATCCGCGTAGGATCGCTGAGTGCAGTAGTCGACGCAGTCCACTGAGGTCCCTGCACAGTCGTCGCCGCAGTCCACGAAGGATCTCTGCTCTGCCGTCGTCGCAGTCCACGGAGGATCTCTGCTCTGCCGTCGTCGCAGTCCACCGAGGATCTCTGCTCTGCCGTCGTCGCAGTCCACGGAGGATCTCTGCTCTGTCGTCGAGGTCACAGCCAGCGCTAGGGTTCCCGCACAAAGCGATCTCGTTTAGGAGGGTCCGCTCCACGAGCCGAGAGGCTGATACATCAACTGACACGTAGTCCGAAGTTGATGTATCCAAAAGTTCCGTATCGACAACAGGATCTCAACGCGACAGACGGCGCGTCAATCGGACGCCCGGTCTGAGAGTTATTGGCATTTTCGTCCCAGGGGCCCGGTTGGTTTTTAGGGAAAAACCAACCGGACCGTACTCCGCCTGTATCCGATCCTCGGGCGGAGTATGCCAAAAGTTCCGTCTCACTTAGAGGAAACTACCACAGCTGACGGTACGTCGATCGGACGTCCGTAGCTCAAGTTATGAGCGTTTCCGCTCCGAGGGCCCGGTTGGCTTCGTGTACGAACCAACCCGGCCGAACCCAAAGTCTTCCGAAACCTTGAGTATAATATACCGAAACGACCGTCTCGATCCAAGGATCGCGTAGCCGCTGACGGTTCGTCAATCGGAGGTCCCAGGCCCAAGATATGGGCGAAAGACCGAAGAGGGCCCGAAACGGGGGTACTGGGCCCGGGGCGACCCGGCCCGAACCCCCCCTGGGGTCGGCCGAACCGGGTCGGCCCGAACCGGGCCGACCCGAACCGGCCCGAACCGGCTCGGCCGGGTCCGGTCCGGCCTGGGCGCGGCCCGGCCGACCGGACCGGCCGGCTCGGTCTTCGGCCGAGCGGCCGAAGAGCCGCCGCCGCGGGGTTGACCCGCGGCTTTGAAGGAGACGCGGCCCCCGCGGGGGGCCGCCTGTCACGCGGACGCGGCCGGGCCGCCGCGTCCGTCCCGGTTCCGCGCGGCCGCGGAACCGGCCGCCGTTGCCGCCGCGGCTTCAGCCGCGGCGGGCTTCCTCCACGGCGGCGCGCCGGGCGCCGCCGCCTCCGGTCGCCGGCGCCGCCGCGCCGGCGACCCGCGCCGCCGCCGCCTTCCCCGGGCCGCCGGAGATGCTCCGGTGGCCCGATTTCTTTCCCGTCTGCGCCGATGCTCCTCCCGGGGGACGATCTTCACTGCGGAGCCAACAAATTGCCCTTGCCGCACGGTTCGTCGTCGTCCGCCAAATCCGCGCAAAAAGAGAAGATCGGCGGAGGGTTGCCGGGTCTTGTTCGTTAGACCCGCACCCTCCGCGTTAGTCATAAACGTCACCGGGAGGGAAAATCAACAACAATTTTAATTAAATTAAAATTGTCGGAGATTAAGTTCTTTACTTAAAAAGAATAAACACGGGAAAAAGATAAAACAATCCAGCATCCCTTACCTTATCGTCGTCGTCGGACGAGAGGTCGTCGCGGAATCGCTCGTCGCGGAGGAAGGAGATCGTCGCGTCGTCGCGGTATCCGGCGTCGCGTCGCCAATCTCCGGATCAAGATCAAACGGATTTAATTAGTTTAAATCCGTTGATATTGAAATTAAAAAGGGAGAAGAAAAGATCCGATTCTCACCTTAGTTGCCGAACGAGGATCGGCCGCGGAAGAAGAGGCGTCGCCGAAGAACGTCGCGGGTAGATCTCGTCGACGTCGCAGATCTTGGTGTGCGTCGTCGAATTCCGGTCGCCGGCGTTCTTCGCGTTCTTCGCGTTCTTCGCGTTCTTCGCGTTCTTCGCGGAGAGGGTGGAGGAACGAAGATTCTATCAAATCCTTTCCAAGGATTTTTGGGTTGGTCTTATTTTATAAACATGCCAACACACGAAACCGGTTAAGAAACGATCCATCAATTCGTTGAATTAATTCAACGAAAGAAACGACCCATTTAATTCACGAAGAAACAGTCCATTTAATTCACGAAATAAACCGCCCAATTAAATGGTCTGTTAAGAATTAAAGAAAACGCGTCGGTTGACTTTTCAGTTACTTTGACGGGTTTTCGCGGGTGCGTTTCTTAGCGAAAGAAACGGCGGGGCTCGTGCGGGTCCCACCGCACAAATATCCTACCAAGGGGGTAGGATATTTCTGGATAGTATCCTATCCAGTTCAACTCAGTTCAAGCCGCCTTTAAGTGACTTTAAGTGGCTTCCAAGCAGTTTAAGTGAAATAAAATAAAGTTGTCGCACAAACTTTATTTTTTATTTCTGACTTAAAGCCGCAAAATCTAAAAACCACGTCTGTGCAAACGCAACTCCGGAAGAGGCGTTTCTAAGCAAATACCGGCGCTGCGATTTCATCGGTGCCCTCAGAATTCGATTCCGGGCACCAGTTCAAAAGATAGAAAAACCCGCTCGTCCGTTCACTGAACGTACCCGAGCCAAACTTCGGAAATTGATTCCGGGCACACCGGGCCTCGGAATCAGGTGCCGTCTGAAGCTGCGCTCTTGTAAAATTCCAAAGAAAATTAAGAAAAAAATTTCCTTGAAATTTGCGGGTCTTTACATATTACATATCAAATCACCTTGGAACATTAGGAAATTGGGATAAAAAACCTTGGAGAAAACCCTTAGTTCTATGGAGCTAGAATAAGTGTATGGGGATATATTTTTATACAGAAATTTATTTTTTATTAATTTCATACTAATAATTTTTTTTAATTTTTTTTACGATGGATGGAGGAACGAGATGCACTTATATGAATGACAAATGTGGTGGATACAATATTCAATGTGATGATTCTTCATATGTTCAAAAAACTTCATGGATACTAATATTGAATACATCATGGTTTTATTAACAAAATAACATAATGTTCCAAACCATAACCAAAACATGAACCATTGTAACTCATCGTTGTGTGAATAAGGGGTATATATTACCAATACACCTCCTCCAAAACCCCCAAAATAGATATAGTAAACCCAATACCTCATAGAAGATCTTTTCCTTTAATAGAGTAAAATAATAAAAAATCTATATACACCAAAAGGGTGGATATAGGTTATTAGTATAACAATCCCCATAAGATTACACCACTTTTTGTAATACATTATTATAACTTTTATGTTTATAAATTTATTATATATTATATTATCTTAAGTTTAAAGTTTTTTGGGATAAAAAATATAAGAAATTCGATAATATTTCTTGGATTTAAGGTTTCCATATGGTTTTGTGAACCATAAAAGTAAAATGGTTAGGTAATCAATGAAGCCTGTTTGAAATGGGGAATTTTTTTATTTTTTTTATTTTTTTATTTTTTTTAATTATTTTTCCCTAATTTCATTCCCCACTTTGAACAAGAAGTTCAAGACACCAACCCCTACCAACTATCTCCCTCTCCTATCCTTCTATAGTGTAATATAGGTAATTTATTAGTGGTTTATCATTCAAATAATAAGATGAGGGTCTCTTCAGTGAAATCATTCCTTATACTCTTTATTTCATCCAAGGTTCTCACCTCTTCTCTTACCCTAGTAGCCATGATTTTTAATCATCATGTATAGGGATGTCTTAAATGGGGGCATTTGTTTTATTAGAATTGTGAAGTTGCTCTTATGAACTCATATTTTATTATTCATTGAAGGTGATGTGATTTTTTTCATTGAGGTAGGTGTCTCTATACCCTTTCTTTTATTTGGGAGTAATTTTAAGGATTTAATTTTTAAAATTGTTTTTATATCACAAGAAAAAAATTTAAGATACTTGTAATGCTTTCATCACCATGTATTCTGTAAAGCCCCGACCACAGTATCCTGGAGTCGGTGCACTGGATATGGTGTGTAATTTTTTTCACACAAAGAGAAACATTAAATTTACACTTCATATCTCTTTAGGAGGAACTTTATGGTTTAGATCCTAGAGAATCAGAGACAATTGCTTCACTTCTTCATTACTGAGATGGGATCAAGATCCCAAATCTTAGTGAAATTCAACTAACCTTTAAAAATTCATTTAAACATTGAGTGAGCATTTAAATAATCAGTAAGGGTTTTTGAAATTACTTAATATAGTTTTTGAGAACCACCTTTGAAAATAATTTCTCATAATTAAAATAATTCCTTAAAGGAAAAAAATCATGACATTTCAAAGGTTGATACAATATAGTTTCAGCACTTCATATGCAAGTAGTTTAACATTTAACTGAAATCCACTTAATGAACAATGTAATCATGCTTGTATAAAAATGCATGAAATATACTAAATTAAATAATAATAACATGCAAGGTGTGGAAGTACTATTAAGAATGAATGTTATCAGAGTTGCGCATAAAGGTAATCACTTCATTGTTTTTACACATCAAATACTAAAATCACTGAGTGTTATACATATTTCATGCTATAATCTTTTTCTATTCTGATAATCTTAAATAATGGCTCTTAATCAACATACACATAATGAGGGATTATAATGGTGATCATCTTGACAACATATAGTCAAGGCCTTGTCCATGACATCTAATGATCAAGGCCTTGGCCATAATCCATAAGCTCATTAATCAATATCCTACTAGTCTAATATTTTCTGGTTAATTAAATTACATAGTCACAATGAGGAAAATGCATATGTTGAACCGTGTCAAGGCTTAGTGTCAAGACCTAGGGGCTAACTATAACTAGACCCCATCCTGGAGAGCCTTTGTAATAAGACTCCATCCCTGAGTGCCTCTAATAACTAGACACCAACCCGGAGTGCCTCATTAACTGGACACCAACCCAGGGGGTCTACTGTAACCGGACCCCAACCCGATGGGCTTACTTTTACCAGTCCCCACCCCGGAACATAATAGGTCCAATGCATTACTCATATCTCTAAATCAATGTTCTCATGATAAATTGATTTATTAAATTACACATCACATATCGAACCAAGTGTCACTTTTACTTGGTTACTTATTTTACTTTTCATTCTTTTCAATTTGTGCCATACAACTTTGAATATTTAATTTCATTAGATATTACTCAGGGTGTCCCATACCACTTTGGGTAATTTCATTTCATTTCTCATTACACAAGGTGTCCCATACCAATTTGGGTAATTTAGTTCATTGTCATGATTTTTCATATGAATGCATTATTGAATACAATGATAAATAAAATGGATAATGAAACCATTGTATATTTACTATAGAAATACATGATACGACAATGAACATATAAATTTTGGTAATAAAAATTTTCCAAGGTAGACATGGACAACTAAAATATCTTTTTCACATGTAATAATAAGTAAAGCACATAAAATGATGAATGAATGGGGTTTTCTACATGAAATGATAACTCATTGACATAAAATCCTTATTCAAGTAAAGGGATACTTAATAAAAAAATACATGTTATTAAATGTGTTAATAAAAGTATCAGTGAACATGAAAATAGGATAAACCATAAACTTGATTAACCTACAACAAACACTTTAGCAAGTGCATTATGTAATAAGACTATATGTGAGCACAACATGATTTAAAAATCAATTTATTTTCTAATATATTTTGGTCAAGTCAAAATATATTCGATTAAATTAAAATGTGGTTAATATTATTAAAACATTTTTAATTAAAATAAACTTGACATGTTTAATGTATTATTGTATACTTATACACATAATTGCATATTAGTGTAGCAATCACAAAATTAACATTTATTAACAACCCTTAAAAAATTAATTGCATCAAAACATTAACTATTTCTAATAATAAATACATGAAATTAGGGTTTCGGAAACTCTATAAATATATATATATATATATATATATATATATATCTGTATATAAACAGGTTATTCGTATTTAAATTTTCACAACCAAATAAGGTGTAATAATTTCCTACATGTAATAAATACTTCAAAAACATATTTAATTATTAACCCTACTTTATTGAAAACCAAAACAATTTATGTTTATGACATGTATGACTGGATGCGTATACATATAAAAAATTAGGTTTTTTCATACTAAGTATAAATCTAATTGAACCCAAATCATATTTCATATCCATAATAATATTTAAATATTATAATTCACCTTTTTATAAAAATCCTAAAATAGTTCTGTATTTAAATACCATGTATATCCTAATATAAACAATTTGTATATTTTGTTTTTATCTAATAAAAGCAATTTAAAATAAACCATTGCAGCAAATAAAACCATAAACAACAGTGAACACAAACACCCAACTTTAAAAACATGTATTAGTTTGGATTTGAAATACATATAAATATATATGTATATACCCGAATATACACATAAGTATATGTATATATATATTGGGTTTTTTCATAAGAAGTAAAAATCTAATGGAACCCAAAATATAATTCACATCTAAAACATTATTTGAAAGTTGGAAATCATCATTTAAAATCCATAAATTAGTTTTGTATGGATTCTTAGGTATACATGTACATACCCAAGTATGCGCATAAGTAGATATTGGATTTTTCCTAAGAATTACAAATTCAATTGAACCCAAATCATAATTCACATCAAAAACATTACTTAAGGATTGGAAGCCATCTTCTAAAATTCATAAAACTGATTTGGTTTGAGTCAAATAATTTGTTTTTATATATATACATATATATATATATTATTATATACAAAGTGTATAATCAGGTTTGCAAATATAAAAAAAAACTTGAATATAAATTCTTACAACATTATAAACTCTTGAACACAAACATCCAACATTTGAAAACATGAACTATCTTGGATTTGAAATACGAATAAATATACATTTATATATATCTAATTATATAAAAAACTGTATAATCAGTTTTATATAATAAAAATAATTAAAAAGGACCCCTTACATGTCCTGGATGAGAGGCTCGGGATTTACTAGAGACTTGAGGAAGAGAAACCGTATGTTTTTTTCATGCAGGGTGACACTTCAACCAATTTATATAATAAGGGGTGGAAAGAGAAGCTTATGTGAGAATATTACTAAAAAACAATAAATAAATAAATAAAGACTCACGGGTGACTAGTTTTTTATACTTTTTTTTATGCTACATCAATATAACATAATTTATTATTTTTATTTTCTTATCATTATTTAAATGTTGACTTTATATCATATCACTCCAAGCCATGACTCGCGCCTCCCCATTAAGTATTTTTCATTTTCCCTTTCTTTTTTTGTTTTTTTTGTGTGATTCATAACTCTTATCCATGTTTGGGGAGGTGTGTCTTTATTAAACAACTCCATCATTATCACCATTATCAATATTATTTTTATCTCACATTTTTCAAAATAACACATAAAAATTTTAAAATAAAAATGATAATATATAATTAGGAACATATAATTCTAAAACAAATATATATATTAATAAATCATATCATGTCACATATTTTTTTATTAAATCACATTATATATATTTTTATTTAAACATATCACTGTATATATATAATTATATATATATATATCTGTAATTAGATATATATTTTAAAAAACCACATTTTTCTATATACCAAATAATTATATATATTTATGAAATATAAAATCTTAAATTAAAACATAAAAGGTGCGTTTTTTAATAAATTTCTTACAAATATTTATAATTTATAAAAACATAAAATATTTTCAAACATTTATAAAATATAATATCTTAACGTTATTAATAATAGTTTTTTAAATTGTTTATATTAACAATACATTCAAAACAGTAAATATTAAATCATACTTTTTAAAATTATATATATATTAATTTATTAATGGAAACATTTATTTAAAAAAAATAATATCTCAATTCATATGTTCTTGTTACAATTCAAATCCTTAAAAAAAAAAACTTCGATTGGGAACTACATTTTAATGATAATACCTTTAAGGGCTAAACAACATTAGAAATGGCTTTATAAAAACTATAGTTTAACATTTAAATATATAAAGCACAACTTACAACATAATTCTAAAACATACTTCAAATACTTAAGTTTTGAAACCTTATAAAATATAATGGTTTTGAAAGAACTAAGATTCATAATTAAAATTCTATGACATTATAGATGGAACATAAAATACTTAAAAAACTTGAAAAGCTTAAGATAGATAATCATTATAAAACTAGGTATTATTATTTTCAAAAGAAAAATAACCATATAACTTTGAATTATTTAAAATATTTGATATTCCTACTAAGTTTATAATGATAAATATAAAAAATCTAAATCATTTTAATTTAAAGGAAAATGGC
Source organism: Viscum album (assembly GCA_963277665.1). Classification (NCBI taxonomy): domain Eukaryota; kingdom Viridiplantae; phylum Streptophyta; class Magnoliopsida; order Santalales; family Viscaceae; genus Viscum; species Viscum album. The sequence continues at coordinate 1,926,673,261 of OY728150.1, read as the reverse complement.
CATAAGGTTTAAAAACCTCAATGACCATAAATGTAACGGTCAATTTTCATTCCAACGGTCTAAAAGAACCTTATAAATGTATGTTTATGGTGTTTCATATTCCAAAAACACTTGGGATTAGAAAAATGGTTCCCCACATTCCATTGGTCTTTCTAGGTCTGGAAGTAGGCATTTTTGGTTAGTCAAGGTCATTTGACCATATTATAATATTTTTGATATGTAGAATACTCATTTATTTTCATATGTTTTTAGTTCATTCATTATCCATACTAAGCATGACAACTCAAAGCTGTAATTTTGGAAAAACATAATAATGTACCCATTCATAAAAGATATAACATTATCCATTAAGTTTATGAAACTTGAGGTGTTACATTATCCCCCCTCTTAACAGAATTGTGTCCTCGTAATTCGATTGGCGTACTCATACTGACTCACCGACACGGTATGCATGACATCTGGAGTGATGTCGCTACACAAACATACTATGAATTAACAAATAACAAGGAAAAGATCATAAAAACAACTAAGTTGTACCCTCACAGGTACCACTGGTGTTGATGATTTCTCTAGTTCCTGGTTGAAGGAATTCCTAACACAGTTTCGAATTCTATGATCTCTCTAGTCCAGATGCAATATGAGAAGCCCGGGTCAAACACCTGTAGAAAACTATAATACTTACAAAGAGTATCATGTGTATTGTATAGTTGGGAGATGTCAACGTGGACTTTTATTCAATAAAACGAACAGAAAGACTCAACCTTTAAAAGTTCAATGTCTCTAACCCAACCATGTAAACCGTATGATAGGGCTTGAAACATGTATATTGCGTGAAGGTCACCCACTTGTGCAGCTTCTTGGAAGCCCCCTAGAGAAATAAAGTCATCATCCAGGGTGAAACATTTGAAAAGACCCTCAAAGTATTTACCTTGACGAGCATAGATAGGATGTTGTGCATGCATCATGAAAAAATAGATGAATCCTGAACCTTGATAGGGATGAAGGACTCTTGGAATTCTAGATACATAATAAATATGTTTGCAGGTTAGAAGTAGGTTCCCATAAGAGTCATAATCTTTCGAACATGACTCGTCAACTATGGTCTCAAGAATTTCAGTTGGAAGGGACAAAAGACTTTTTAGTGATCTTTCGTCTGCCATCTAAATTAAATTGAAAAAAACAAATCTTGCATAGTAATACACGACATAAGATTTGTTTCAGTGTTTTACTAATTTTCTAGGGTTTTCTAAACCATTCCTCTGATACCAACAGTAAATCAGTGACCCCAGTAGCCCAGATTCGGTGCACTGGATGTGGTGTGTAATTTTTTTCACACAATGAGAATCCTTAAAATTACACTTCATATCTCTTCAGGAAGAACTTAATGGTTTAGATCATGGAGAATCAAAGACAACTGATTCACTTCTTCATTACTGAGATGGTACCAAGATCCCAAATCTTGGTGAAACTCTACTAACCTGTAAAAATTCATTAAAACGTAGGGTGAGCATTTAAATACTTAGTAAGGGGTTTTGAAAGTACTTAATATAGTTTTTGAAAACCACCTTTGAAAATAATTTCTCATACAGAAAATAATTCCTTAAAGGAAAAAAATCATGAAATTTCAAAGGTTGATACAATACAGTTTAAGCATTCATAGGAAAGTAGTTGAACATTTAACTGAAAGCCACTTAATGAATAAAGAAAGCATGTCTGTATAAAAATGCATGAAATCTACTAAATTAAATAATCATAACATGTAAGTTGTGAATGTTCTATTAAGCATGAATATTATTAAAGTTGTGACTAATGGTAATAACTTCATTTTTTTACACATCAAATACTAAAATTATTGAGTGCTATACATATGTCATGCCATAAACTTTTTCTTTTCTAATACTATTAAATAATGGATCTTATTAAAACTATACATAATGAGGGATTATAATGCGGATCATCTTGAAAAAATATAGTCAAGGCCTTGGCCAAGACATCTAATGATTAAGGTCGTGGCCATAATCCATATGCTCTTTAACCAATATTCTACTAGTCGAATATTTTCTAGTTAATTAAATTACATAGTCATAATGAGGAAAATGCATATGTCAGACTGTGTCAAGGCTTAGTGCCAAGACCTAGGGGATAACTGTAACCGTACCCCAACCCAGAGAGCCACTGTAATGGGACTCCATCCCGGAGTCCCTCTAATAACTGGACACCAACCCGGGGTGCCTCTATAACCGGACACTAACCCGGAGGGTCGGCTATAACCGGACCCCAACCCGGAGGGCTTACTTTTACCGGTCCCCACCTCGGAACATACTAGGTCCAATGCATTCCCTATATCTCTAAATCTAATTGCTCATGCCACATTGATTTGTTAAATTACATATCACATATCGAACCAAGTGTCACTTTTACTTGGTTAATTATTTCACTTTTCATTCTGTTCAAGGTGTCCCATAGCACTTTGAATATTTAATTTTATTAGATATTACCCAGGGTGTCCCATACCACTTTGGGTAATTTAATTTCATTTCTCATTACCCAAGGTGTCCCATACCACTTTGGGTAATTTAGTTCACTGTCATGATTTTTCATATGCATGAATTATTGAATACAACGATAAATAAAATTGATAATGAAACCATTGTACATTTACTGTAGAAATAAATGATACGACAATGAACATATAAAGTTTGGTATTAACAATTTTCCCAGGTAGGCATGGACAAGTAAAATATCTTTTTCACATGTAATAATAATTAAACAACATAAAATGATGAATGAATGGGGTTTTCAACATAAATTTATAACTCTTTGACTTAAAATCCTTATTCATGTAAAGGGCTACTTAATAAAAAATACATGTTATTTAATGTTCTGATAAATGTATCGGTGAACATGCAAATAGGCTAAATCATAAACTTGATTAACATACATCAAACAATTTAGCAAGTTCATTATGTAATAAGACTATATGTGAGCACAACATGATTTTAAAATCCATTTATTTTCTAATATATTTTGGTCAAGTCAAAATATATTCCTTTAAATTAAAACGTGGTTAATATTATTAAAACATTTTTAATTAAAATAAACTTGACATGTTTAATGTATTATTGTATACTTATACACATAAGTGCATATTAGTTTAGCAATCACAAAATTAACATTTATTAACAACCCTTCAAACATTAATTGCATCAAAACATTAACTCTTTCTAAAAAAAATACATGAAATTAGGGTTTTGGAAACTATATATATATATATATCTGTATATACACAGGGTATTCATATTTAAATTTTCACAACCAAATAAGGTTTAATAATTTCCTACATGTAATAAATACTTCCAAAACATATTTAATTATAAACCCTACTTGATTGAAAACCAAAACATGTTAGGTTTATGACATGTATGACCGGATGTGTATACATATATAAAAATTAGGGTTTCTCATACTAAGTATAAATCTAATTGAACCCAAATCATATTTCGCATCCATAATATTATTTAAATATTGGAATTCACCTTTTTATAAAAATCCTAAAAAAGTTCTGTATTTAAATACCATATTTATCCTAACATATATAATATGTATATTTTTTATCTAATAAAATCAATTTAAAATAAACCATTACAGCAAATAAAACCCTAAACAACAGTGAACACAAAATCCTAACTTTAAAAACATGGATTAGTTTGGATTTGAAATACGTATAAATATATATGTATATACCCGAATATGCATATAAGTACATATATATATATATTGGATTTTTTTATAAGAATTAGAAATCTAATTGAACCCAAAATATAATTCGCATCTAAAACATTTTTTGAAGAGAAACCGTAGGGTTTTTTCATGTAGCATGACACTTCTACCAATTTATAAAAGAAGGGGTGGAAGGAGAAGCTTATGTGAGAAGCTTACTAAAAAATAAACCAAAAATAAATAAACAAAGACTCATGGGTGACTAGTTTTTTATACTTGTTTTGTTTTATGCTTCATCAATATAGCATAATTTATTATTATTATTTTCCTATCATTATTTAAATGTTGACATTCTATCATATCACTCCAAGCCAGGACTCACGCCTCCCCTTTAATCATTTGTCATTTTCTCTTTCTTTTTTTTTTTGTTTTTGTTTTGTGTGAGTCATGACTCTTATCCATGTTTGGGGAGGTGTGTCTTGATTAAATATCTCCATCATTATCACCTTTATCAATATTATTTTTATCTCACATTTTTCATAGTAACACATATAAATTTTAAAATAAAAATGATAATATATAATTAGGAACATATAATTCTAAAACAAATATATATATTAATAAATCATATCACGTCACATATTTTTTTACTAAATCAAATTATATATATTATTATTTAAACATATCATATATATATAATTGTATATATACATATATACTCATAATTATATATATTTTAAAAAAAACCACATTTGTCTATATACCAAATAATTATATATATTTATAAATTTTAAATCTTAAATCAAAACATAAAAGGTGAATTTTTTTGAAAAAATTATTATATATATTTAAAATTTATAAAAACATAAAATATTTTCAAACATTTATAAAATATAATATCTTAAAATTATTAATAATAGTTTTGAAATGTTTATATTAATAATACATTCAAAAAAGTAAATATTAAAGCATAATTTTTAAAATTATATATATATATATATTAACTTATTAAAGGAAACATTTATTTAAAGAAAATAATATCTCAATTCATTAGTTCTTGTTCCAATTCAAATCATTAAAAAATAACTTCAACTGGAAACTACATTTTAAAGGTAATACCTTTAAGTGCTAAACAACATTAGAAATGGCTTTATAAAAACAGTATTTTAACATTTAAATATATAAACCACAACTTAAAACATAATTCTCAAACATACTTAAAATACTTTAGTTTTGAGACCTTATAAAATATAATGGTTTTGTAAGCACTAAGTTTCATAATTAAAATTATATGACATTATAGATGGAACATAAAATACTTAAAAAACTTGAAAAGCTTAAGATATATAATCTTTATAAAACTAGGTATTATTGTTTTGAAAAGAAAAATACCCATATAACTTTGAATTATTTAAAATATTTGAAATTCCTACTATGTTTATAAAGATAAATATAAAACAACTAAATTATTTTAATCTAAAGGAAGACAGTTATAAGGTTTAAAAACCTCAACGACCATAAATGTAACGGTCATTTTTTATTCCAACGGTCTAAAAGGACCTTATAAATGTATGTTTAAGGTGTTTCATATTCCAAAAACACTTGGGCTTAGAAAAATGGTTCTCTACATTCCATTTGTCTTTCTAGGTCTTGCAGTAGGCATTTTTTGGTTAGTCAAGGTCTTTTGACAATATTATAATAGTTTTCGATATATAAACTACTCATTTATTTTCATATGTTTTTAGTTCATTCATTATTTATACTAAGCATGAAAACTTGAAGATTTCATTTTGGAAAACACATAATAATGTACCCATTCATACAAGATATAACATTATCCATTATGTTTATGAAACTCGGGGTGTTACATATTCCTTATGAGAAAATCAAAGGAATTTGTAATGAAAAGGTATTTTAATTTTAAATGTAAATATATGCATGTTTCATGTTCGATAAAATTACAATGAGGGTTTTCTATAAAATAAATGAATTGCCCATTATTTTTTCAACTAAATTTATTTATATAGGTGGTACTCCATGTATCAATAATTTTACTTACCTAAAAAGGATGTTCTTGGTTTATGGAAAACTATTATTAACCTTATTTATTGATTGTGATTTTAATTGTATATTTCTTGTATCTTCTTTGGATTTCACATTTTTTGGTTTTAGATTTATGATGAAGAATTCATAAACACCGATGTGTAGAAGAGCCAATGGATTTATAAAGAATGTTATCCATTTGTACTTTGTCTACAAATAAAAGCTAAGGAAAGAAGTGGATAATGAATAAGAAAGATATTTATAACTTTGTGGATTCATTATAATGATTTGTTCAGGAATTTCTAATTTACATTTATTTCCTTGTTCTGTATCAATTAAAGAAGGCTCAAAGTTCACTACTCTACACCAGTTTCCTCATCTACATATTCTCATAGTTAAAATAGTTTTATTATTTTTAAGAATTTTCTGTAATTATTATTTCACATATGGTTATACGTACATTTAAAAGGTAGTTTATGGTTATTTAACATATTCATATTTTTTTCTACTAGTATATATGAAACTCTTTTCCTATTTAGTAAAAGATATGTTTTTGAATTTTTTTTCATAATGTGTTGGCACATTGTGATATATATGGAAAACGCCAGATAAAATTACTAAGGAACACACCCTAGTATGCTAGGGTTTTAGAGAATTTTTTAGATTTTACAATTTCCAATTGATCTATTGATGGGAGAATAATATTTCCATGTCCGAAATGTATTTTTAGAAGATGGTTCAAGAGAGATGATGTTTATGATCAATTGATATTGAATAAATTTCCTGCTCATTATTTGTGTTGGATTGGGAGTGGAGAATATAATGTTACAAAAAGGTTGAGCACTGATGTCATTCTGCAGAATGAGCTCCCAACATTGTTGACAATGGAAAATGAAATAAAAAACCATATAAATGATGCATTCGGGCTTGCAAGTCACAAAAATCAACATAAAACCATATTATAACAACCAGCTGAGGGTGCTAAAAATAGCAATGTGAAAAGTGATGTTTTTGAGGCTCTAGGACAACCGAATAAAGATTGTAACATATCATTGGATCCTTTTGTTAATTCTGTTGAGACTAATGTAATAGAAAACATTACGGAGCAGACAGATGATTTTTATGGTTTATTTGATGATTGAAATCAAGAGTTACATAGTGGATGTTTGAAATATTCATAGCATTCTCTTCTATTAAAGTTTTATAATATAAAATGTTTATGTGGAATTATAAATAAGGTGATGTCCATGATCATGTAATTTTTGTATTATACATTTCCCAAAGCAAAGATACCTGAGTCTATTTATGATATAAAAAAATTTGTTAACAAGACTGGTTTAAATTATACAAAAATTCATGTGTTTCCCAATGATAGTATGCTTTATTGGGGAGAGGATTCAAGAATACAGGATTGAAAGAAATTGTTTCCTCTAGATAACGTCTATGTGTGTTATTGGAATTCTGAATCAACATATTACAATGAAGAAGAAGAAAATGAAAACACCTACAAAGGATTTGAATTACTTTCCTTTAAATACATGATTACAATGATTATTCATGTCATTAAAAACCACAGAACACATGAAGTGGTATTCTATAGATAATAACAATGATGGGTTAATGAGACATCCATGAGATTCACAATAATGGAAGAAATAGGATTCATTACATCCCAATTTCTCATATTATCCTAGGAATGTTTGATTGGGATTGATTGTCGATGGATTCAAACCATTTGGGACGTTGAGTAACAGTTATAGCATTTGGACAATTTTTTTGATTCCTTACAATATGCCTTTATGGATGTGTATGCAAAAAAATTCATTTATAATTTAGATGATTAATCCAAGATAAAAAATGCATGTAAATGATATTGATGTATACTTTTAGCCTTTAATTGAACAATTATAGGAGTTATGTAGCAATGTTCTTGAGACATATGATCTATCTTCTAGAACAACATTCAAAATGAAATTTCTACTATTGTGGACCATTAGTGACTTCCTTGAACTTGGGAATTTATCTTATAGGAACAATTACACATGTTTGTATTTTCCTATTTAAAACTTTGATTTTGAGCCTGATCAGTTACCTCAAAGTAGAAAATGGTGCTTCTTATGTCATCAAAGATTTCTGGATGTATCTCATAGATTTCGGCTGAACAAGTTAAAATTCAACAGTTTCATTGATCATAGACCACCTCCAAAGTTGTTAAAAGGTTTTGAAAAATTTACAAAACTTGTAAATGTTGAAACAGAATTAGAGTAGGTGCATAATTTAAATGATAGTGGAGAACGAGTTCAAAGTGCATCGTGAAGTGAAATCAGAACGCAATAATGGAAGAAAAAAAGTATATTTTTCAAACTTATGTATTAGGAATTTGATTTTTAGCGGCAAAATCGTGATGTGATGCATATTGATAAGAATGTTCATTATAATTTTGAATTCACGTTTATTAATGAGAATGTAATGGAGAATGAGCATCTCAATGCTCAAAAATACTTACAAGCAATGAACATAAAGTGTGATCTCTGGCCAGGTGGGAATTGAAAGAATGCTCTGATATTTTTTTCAATGAAAAATATGGATACAGATACATTCCTTAGAATTTTGAAAAATGTTAAGGTATTTTATGGGTATTTAAGTAACATATCAAGATGTTTCGACTTAAATAAACATAGGTTATGTGGATTGAAAAACAACAATTCACTTATTTTTTTACAGTAGTTACTTCTATTGGCCTTGCGTATATTATTACCTGATAAGGTTAATGCTGTTGTACTCCAATTCTGCACATTTTATAGACAAATATGTGGGAAAAATCAACATCAATTTCCTCTTGACAACCTTCATGAAATATTTTCATTAACAATTTTTTCAATGTAGATTATCTTTCCTCGGTTATCTTTTACTGTCTTGATGTATTTAACTATGCATTTGGTTGAGGAAGCTAAATTAGGAGGCCCAATATATTATAAGTGGATATATCCAATTGAGAGGTACACTATTTATATATTTTTCATTTCAGTAAACACTTATTATAACTTTATTAAATATATAATTATGTTTTGATTATTCAAAAATATATTCAGAATTTGAGATAATATGTGAAATATAAATCTCACCCTGAAGACTCTATTTCTGATGGCTATTTGGTAGAAGAGTGTATTACCTTTTTTCCAATATAGTTTGAAGATATTGGGACAAGATTCAATCATGTTGGTTGTGTTGATGACACATCGACTCAATCTGAAATATATGGGAAATATAAAATCTATCCTTCTATTGGCAGCTCAGTTAGGAGGAGCTCAAATGTTACAAAAAAATAAATGGAATTTTTACAAGAACATAGATATGTGATGCTGAATTGTAAAATTATAGATACATTTATTCAAGATTTGTGTATAAAAATAAAAATATTAATGAGAGGATAAAAATTAAATGACTAGGATATAAAAAATCTATTAATAAAGATCTTGTTGAATGGTTTTCATGATGTGTAAGTTCATAATTATTGCAATTAATATGAATATTAGGTTGATACAAATATTTTTTTAAATCAAATAATGTGTATTAATTTTTTTAGATCATGAATACTGATACTTGAGTAGAGTTTTTAGAATATTTTATGTTTCTTACTCGAGGTCCTCTAAAATAAGCTATAAATTTTGACTCTTACTACATGAATGGATTTAGATACCATACTGTCAATCGAGAAGAGTGTTTGAAAAAAATAGTGGCATATTTACATTTTCTGAAGTGGAATACTATGTAAAATTTACTGATATCATCGAATTAAACTTCCACAGAATTGTTTATGTTGTTTTACTCAAATGAAATTGGTTGGATGTTATCAGGGGTGTTAAAAGATATTTCATGGAATTTACATTTGTAATCTTATCTGATTTGATATATCATGGTAACTGTGAACTACATGATCCATATATCTTATCATCACAATTGAAAATGGTATATTATGTAAAATATTTTGTGGATGAAGGGTGGAGTTTAGTTTCTCACATAAAACAAAGAGACTAATACGATATTAGTGATGAAGTGGAATATTTGACCTCTGACATTGAATCCCATAAACAATAAGAAATAAACTTATTTTTCCATAATGATATTGAAAATATTAGTCTTGAAATAGTGTATGAATTATATGAATTAATTATGAAGTAGGAAACCTACATGATTGAAGGATAAAATTATTGTATGTGCAGTTATCCCTTCATTTATCAACCACTTATGTCATTTGTGCAGTCATTCATCATCATTGTTATGTATATTTTTTTTGTTAGTACTATTCAACAATTATCATTTCTGTTTTTTTCTACATGAATTTTTTGAAATATATGTTATAAACATAATTTTATTTGATTAAATGATAGGAATTTTTAAGAAGTGTTATACTCACACTAAGGGGTTAAATAGTTTTCCTAGAAGCCGACCGAGTATGGAAATATTTTCATTAGTTTAAATATATATTATACAATGATATTTGTTTAATATATTAAATTTTTGATTTATATTTTTTTTAATGCAATCACCAAGTTTAGGCCACCAGACATCCCATAAAGAAGTGTGGTTTAATGTTTACAAAAAATCGGCTGGGAGTTTTATTATTGAAATTGTTGTAAAATTTGGGTTATGAATTCATTTTTCATTATAATAACATATTAACAGTTGTCACTATGATTTTATATATTTCTTCTAATATGAATGATATTATATTTATAGTTAATAAGTAATGAACTATGGTATGTCAATCCCACATAGTCCTACTCAGTCTCCTAGGATGACCCAGTAAAGTCCTTGGGAAGGAGAATCCTAGTCGAGTGCATGGTTGGGTTTGGGACTATTACCATTTGAGGTCTTTGGCAGACAAACAGGGGTTTCATGTGATAACCTATGATGGGGAGGTAAATCCCACAACTTAAAAATAATTTTGTTCAAAAACTTTTATTGATTATATGTTTAAATATAAATATACAAAGTTGTTTAATTTTTAATATAATTCCATTATAGGTGCTAGTAGTAGAAAGGAGACATGGAGATGAAGAGTGTGACGAGCATAGTTCATCATGGGGAAATGATTAGTAGAGAGTATTTGTTGATGTATTAGTACATCCAATGTGGGTATTTTTTATTTTTTTTCTTATATTTTTAATGGGATTTGGACAATGAGTGCAATATGTATGTGTTTTATAACCATGTTTCCATATACTATGTTTCAAATGTATATGAAGATTTAAATTTCTATATAATCATATATGATGCTTATTTTTGGGGTTTTATTTTACATATAGGTTTATTCTTTTAATGTTTTGTGTTTTGTTTGATTCTTCCAATGTATTAAATAATGTATTATTTATTTCAGTGTATTGTTTTTTGGGTCAATGTTTCGATTCTTTATTTTTTTGTGTGAATCAATGTATGTTTATTCTTTAGTTTTAACATGTTGGTTTACTTGTACATTGATGATAAATTTGATAAACTGGTAAAATTTTTAGTGTCACTATTTTGTTGTTCTAGCTACAGGTTCTGGGGCTATGAAACCTGTAGCTTGTTTTTTTAATTCATGATATAGAGGTGGTTTAAATAATCACTAGATATATTTTTTTGCAATGTTTTAAACCTCTATTATATTATGGAACTTTTTAGGGGTGATGGTTAACACCACTAATATATATGAAAAAATATTTCTTAGGTGTGGTTTTATCCTTATTATTGGCGGTTCTGTTTGGTAGAAAAGGCTTAACATTAGCGGTAGTTGAAAACTGCCTCTAAATCCCAGTTATTTTTTAAACAAAAACCACCTCTAAAATAAAGAAAACCACTACTAAATGTGTCTTCCATGAAACTTTCTAGAAACCACTACTAAATGGATGAAACTACCATGTTTTTATTGCTGACACCAATTTTAGTGGCAGTTTTTTGAAACCATCAAAGAAACATATAGTGGTGGTTTAAACATCCTTTATACGGTCAGTTTGTTGTTGTGAATAGTGACCATAGTAATCTTTGTTACAATGGTAAAGGGTAAATCATGTGATCAATGTTAATAATTAAATGATAAGGACCAAAAATTACCCTAACACTTTCCTAAATTTTTATGTATGATTATATTACATCCATAATCATCAAAAGTTTTCATATTTTTTATTTTTTTCCATTAGGATGTGATTATAAGCATTGTAATATTTTTTTTAAAGAAATGTAAAAAATTTCACACTCTTGTTTTTTATGGGTATAATATATTTTATAAGGGGGTAAACAAAAGATATGTCCTGTTATAAATATTATTATGATATATAACTGATTTATGTTAATCTTCATAAATTTGTTTTAGTTTTTAGTGAATTGTTTAACCTGAAATTCATACATATTGTTCATGAAATAATTATCCTACTAATGAAAAAAATATAATAAATGATATCAAAAATATTAAAAGTAATATAATTTAAAATAGATAATGTGACTCAATAATTTTATAGAAAAAAATAACAAGTTAGGTTTATATTATAAGGTTTTATTTTAATTTTAATTCATTCATGGTGTTATAAAAGTTAAAGGATATGTATATTTATAAAATTAACATTATAGATATTTTAAGAAAATAATATTTTATTAAATGATATAAAAATAAAAAAAACATATCCTAAATAAATTTATTAGGATATAGTTGAAAATATCAACCATGTCCCATTTATTGGACCTTTTCCATTTATAGTAACTATCATGACCCTCAAAGAGTAAAAATTCATGTTGTCGTCGTAAGTGAGAAAAGGGTTTGTGAGGGGTTAAAAATAAACGATAAGGGTAAAAACAGGGACAAAACTCATCAAAATTTATTTAGAGGACCTTCTTTTTACAAATAATAATATTAGATTCCAATAATATCAATTTCAATCCATTTTTACATTACAAGTAATTTATATTAATTTAATATTTTAAGAAATTCCAAGAGTCTGCTTCCCCTCTATTATGAAAGGGAGCATGTTCTTCTCATTTCATAACTCCTCAATAATTATTTTTCTGGTCCAATCACTAACCAAATGGTAATCTACCATCCCTTAAGATATTATATAGGTATTATTATGACTATAATACAAAACATATAGGGATTAATGGGTAAAACAAAGGAGGTTGTCTGAAGAAGTGTTATTGTTCTTTACTGAGCGTTTTCATATTATTTATTCTTATACCTCCTTCAAATCTTCTACAACCATGATTAAATAATAAAAAATGTATCTTAAATATATTGATTTTTTATTATGTTAATTTAATAACCCATATAAATTTCCATCCTCCATCAAATGGGAGATGAATCCATCATTCATGTGGATGGAGGACTACTGCCTCACAGGCCTATGTAAATAGGTTTCCATAACCACCTCTCACGACTAGTAGTAAATATTAATTTGTTGTTTATTTATGATATTAATGAAATATTTAACATTATTTGAAGATAATATATGATTTAATTTCTTATTTCTAAATTCATTAAAAAATTATAATGTTTTTCATGTGTATGTGTGGACTTCCACCACCATAAAGTGATGCGATTTTTTTTTCATCACCACATCACAAGGTTGAAATATATAAGTACATTTAAATCAATAAAATATTATTTATCATATAATAATAATTATATAAATATAAAATAATACTAACATTCTTTCAATAATTATTATATAAAAATTAAAACATTACTCATCTGTACGTATGACCTACAGTCTCCTTGAATTGTATCATAGTTAATTATTCATAAATTTCATTAATGGTTTATTTCAGAAGTATAATATGTTCTTAAAATTAGAATTTTTTCATGTTTATTATTCAATAGATGATGAAATAATGAAATCTTTGACCATAGTTAACCCACCGATGTCATTTTGGACTTATTAACGAGATATCATCAAAACATATGATATTAAATAATCTTATTAATTAATTGTACATAATATAGAAATTGGTAAAATAAAAGTAATAATAAACATAAAAAATGTACATATACAATTAAATAATTTATATATATTTATTATATAGGAGTTAAAGTACATACAAGGAATTTCTGGACTTGAGGTAAGGGATTTCATCTCAATTTCCATTCATTCATGCATATTTTATTGTTATACACACATAATTTATTTTATATGGTTTATATATTTACATTTTACATGTTATATAATTAAAACATCATATTCGATGGTATTTTGTGTTTCAATTTGAAATAATTCATACTAGGTGTTTTTATATGAAAGTTACCAAGTCGTAAAAGGATTCTTAATTCAATCTCCTTTCATTGGGGTATGACCCTTCTCCAATGATTTTTTTATGAAATTGTTAGGTGTTAATCAATTTATTATATACTTACATTTTTTTTATTTATATTTTTTACACATAATATATCCATTTATGAATTCTCAATTCAATGTTATGATATTTTTAAGAGTTATTCATCTAAAATTTTCATTCTTTGGGATATACATTTATGATATACACTTATCTTATTTTATGAGATGTATATACTACATATTTGACATGATATACCACAAATATATTTCTTTTAATGATATTTAAATTTTAATTTCATGTTATTATTTCATGAGAATTATGATTGAAAAGTTACCAAAATGATAAAGGCTTTATATTAAAATCATCTTTATTTTTATTATTGTTTATGTTTAGGGTCCTTTTGAGGAAATTATAGGATATTATTTTCCTTAACCACAATTATTTATTCACCTATGGGTTTAAATGTGTTCCAAATATTTAAGTTACATTTCATCCCTTATTAATTGAATAAATATTAAGAAATTTGTTTTTAAGTGATACTGATCTTGTATATTCCTTTGATCATGAATTTTTCTCTTCCATATCTTTGTATTCGAAACTATTATTTTATAAAAATAATTTTTTTCTAAATCTATTTTACATTATCTTTGAAATTATTTTAATATTTTTTTTTAAATTAAATTTTTTTAACATTTTCCAAGTGGGTCACTTTAAACTCTCCTTACAAAATGTTTTAAAAGAGTTTTTAATTTTAATTTTTAAAAAATTAAAAAAAATTACTACAGTTATGTCCATTATTTTCCATAAATCTTACATTATATTTTTACAAGGTTATATTTAAATAAAATTATTTTCAAAATATATTTTGTTTTTTGATTTTGTAAAATTTATTTTCAGTGTAAAAATGTTATTTTTCTTAAGAAAATTTCTATGATCTTTTAATGTTATTTACAATCATCAATTCCATCAACCTTTGATATTACATATGATCCACCAAAGATAATTTTTAATGATACCATTATCATTCTTTATCTGGATTAATCATGATTGTTTCAAATACATTTTCATAGAACCCATTTCATTTCTAGGGGTTAATCATGTAATGAAAGGTATAATGGCTATTTTTATGAGTTTTATAATGAAATAATGGCTCTATGTAATTTATTTATATTATAGTTATTAGAAATTTTTGATGATTATGGGTGGTTCCATTATAAATAAAGGCTTTATGGTTTCATTTTAAACCATTAACAGGTGGTTAAGTTATAAAAAACGAAGGGTGGGTCCATGATGGGTCTCTAATTCATTGGGTATTGAAATTGACTATATGGTTTTCCTATTTTTAATATTGATTTTAAGAGTATTATGGAAATTATTTCCAAAGGTACCTATATTTTTAACTATTTTTACAATTGGTTTTAATGGAAATCACATTATTTATCAAGGTATTCTAATGAGTTTATGTTTAAAGAAAAGTATTTTCTACTTCTTATGGGGAAATGCTCTGAGTTTTTTAATGATTCCATGACCAAGATTGAAATCACATGCTCATAATTATTGATTCCAATGACTCTATAATTTGTTAAATATTTGTTCCAGGTATCATAATTTATGATCTACGTATTAAGGCATATGAGTTCCCTTTTGTTATGATTATGCTCAATGATTATTTTATCCTACCCTTATGTTCAAATTACTATTATAGACGAGATTAAATTATCAATGCTTATGTCTACCCTTACTATGAATTGGAGCTCACCCTTATTGTATTTAATTTTCCTCGGTTTTTAATAATGATAAAACAATATTTATGTTGATAAATTATTTATATTTGGAGAATTTTAGGCGAGATTATAAAGACCTTTATGAACCAATTGTTTAAGAATCCGGGTTTCTAAGTGTTTGTAATAATGCTCAAAAACTCTAAACCTATAAGTTCATTAATCTACAAAAAAGACTCATACCAAAATATATTTGAGGATAGATATTATATCTATTAGTAAAAATTATAATTTATAATAGATATTAGGTCTTGCCGAAATTGTTTTATGTAATGAAAATTGTTTTTACCATCAACTATCATTGTTGGTATTAATAATTCAATAAAAAAATAGTTACTAACAGTTAAATATGTTTTTATCATATTAATACCAAAAATTGTTTTTAACCCAATATAAGCCTTTTATATTTATTATTATTAATTGAATAAAATTTACAATTTGAAAAAATATTGCAATAAATTACCCAATAAATAAAAATATTTTATTAACTATTTAACATATACTTATTATTTAGTTACTTTTAAAACATATTTTTTTCAGTAAAAACACATTTTTATCATTGAATTATAATATTAATAATTTAATAATGATTTTTGAAATTACTTTATAAAATATATAATTATTTATAAATGAATCAAAAACAATAGTATCCTTAAATTTAAACTTTAATTTAAAAAAATGGATGCTTATGAATGATATATATTTTTTTCAAATTAATATTTTTATATTTTATGTACTTATTTATTATATTTATTAATTTAATCACAATTAAAAAAATTACACCTCTTCTAATTCCCACCCCAAATCCTCCCCAATTTGACACTCAATCCTAGAAATGATCAACAGGGGATGGTAGTGGACGATTAGTATTAGTTTCATCCTTTTCTAGCACCGCATTCTTGTGTTCTCATTCCCCAAGACATTTTAAAGGCATTATTTAGGGATAAATATAATGTATAAAGGACCAAAATTACCTCCATGATTTCTATCATCTATGGTGATGTGAAGCTCCAAGCATCAATTGAATTTACTAGAACCATGACATTGAGAATATCCAAGCCATGGTAGAATTAATGTGTTCAATATCTATTTGATGTCAATAGATAATTGGTAAAAGATTTGTATTTTACATCTAATAAGAATCAATTAATGATTGTTGGTTTTTTTCATCACCAGTTTGTTGATGCACAAAGGAATAACATGCTCTATTTAGAATAAATTTTTGTTTAATTTTTTTCCCTTTGAGTTTAAAGATGGATGTGATGGGTTTGGTTGAATATTTTTAGTTCATTTCATTGAATATTGGGATCGAAGGAACTGATTATTGTTGTTGTTTCAATTTCATGTCACGATATAGAGAAAGATTTTGGGCATTTTGTTCTTGATTCGGGGCTAATTCGTTGTTGATAAGGTGATGTTGTTGATCTGATTTATCAAAGATGAATATGAGTATAAAGGACCATTAGATCTAGTTAAAATTTGTCTTAGTATTAGAGATTATATTGTTAGTGAAGTTCAAACTAGTTCCCCAGATAACACTTACTTCAAATCTAGGTGGCAATGAGATATTTCTAATTTGGTGTTCCATCAATCGAGGTTCGGTTTGTGAAGTTTATAGTGGTTCAATAGATCTAGTAATTGAAATTAGATATTTAATCTTCATAGGGGTTAACATTCTTGTTTTATATTGTTGGTCAATTCCATAAGTAGTCATATATCTTGGGCTAGAGTTCAATATTCTATATATTTATATTGTTAATTTGTTCTTTAATTTTGATCTAAGTAAGTGATACTATTTAATGTTATTGTACTGTAATCCAACTATTTTCTTCTTAAGGTTCTATTTTTGTAGGGTTGGGTAATGATCCAATGGTTTAGTGAAAGTTTCCTACACTGATTGAGGTTAATATTTGAGATATTTTTCATTATGTGGCCAATATTGAATGGTTTTATTGTATCATAAATTCTAGAGTCTTAAATCTAATGATGTTTAACAAGGCTTCTTAGGTTGTAAATTCCAATGTAGTATGATGTGGAATTGGGATATTTTTTTAAGAGGTAAATCATCCTTAGTCAACTGAAAAAAATTATAGTTGAAATAAATTGAATTGAATATGGACAGGTAACATTACTACGAGGTTTCTTTGATGGAGTAAAAAAGAAGCATGCACATGTAGCAAATTTTGGAGAAGTGTGAATAAAATGGGACAAAAATGGAAGAAAAACGTCAAAAAATATTAATTCGAGGTGTACTCAAGCTGGGAGTCATGGTATATTTTATCCATTTCTTACTACATTATTAAAAATGCTGAGGACCTCTTGTGAAGACTATTCCAATCCTTGGGACCTATTATCCAAATGGTTTCATTGGTTCTCCGCCATTATTCTAACCACTTAATTCTATAAAAGTGATGATCTTATATTGTTATTTTAATAGTTTTGATGTTTTTATTCTTCTAAAAATGTTGTGTTAAAGTTTATTTTCCCCCATACTATATTATCATCATGTTTTTATAGTTTTTATACACTCAAAAAAATCCAAAACACTTGAAAAAACTTACTAATCTATCATATTTTTGTTTCTTATTGTTAAATAAATATTGGTTGTTTTTTATGAATAATGATTTTATTGTCTAGAATTTTTTGACTTTATCACTATGTTGTTATATTTTTATTGTATAATAGGTTACATTCAAATATAGTGGAATGAATTTAAAAAATGTGTGTCATGCTAAAAAAACATTTATTCATAATTTAAAGTTCACATTCTTGATAAGCTTTGTGAATAGTGAGTCTCGATTGTATATTTTTATAAATTTTTAGATGAATATGTTAACTCTCTTGGGAACCGAAATCACTCATTTTGATTACGGTTAAATATTCTATCAACATAGAATAGTGATATACACAATACATTTTTCTTATTTTTCATTTGAATAATTAATATGGAGGAATCCTTTCTATGAATTGAATTATTGGTTTAATTGACTATCAAGCTTGGTTTGGTCATTTTAATTCAAAGTGTTCATTATAATATTATTTTGTTTAGTATCCTACATTCATCATGAAATTTAGTTCATCCATATATATATATATATCATATATTCATTACATCCACCCCTATTATTACTGTAATAATATATTTATAATACTTTAGTTTAATTATAATATTGAATATATAAAAATAGTTTGTGTGTAGCGTCACTGATTTCAACCTAAGGTCCACCTCTATAGTGCATTACTAGTTTAAAATAATTAAAATGGATCAAATTTTAATTATATTTATACTTGATTTATGTGGTGCATGAATCAATGAAAAATCCATTTAATAATAGACCCTATACTCTACTAGTAAAAAATGATAGATATTTTTGGGTTTTCACCTCAAAGAACATTGACAACAACATTTGAGTTATTAATTAGTTTTTTTCATTAATATTTAGTATATACCTGAATATAATTTATTATGAAATTATTTTTATAAAACCATGAAAGAATATGTTTATGAAAATAAATTACTTTTTTACCAAATTAAGATGGAATAATTTTTTGTTTTCATTTTTTGGTAAATAATCATATGGATTGATGTCAATATATTATCAAATTTCTAATAATTTGTGACAATTTTTAAATTAGTTGGTATATTATCAAAATATTTTATTGTAGAAATGTTTTCTTTTAGATAATTTTTTGTAGATGAAGAAAATTTTTCACCAAATGAGGACCAACCAATTTATTAAAAAAATTAAGAGGAAAAGTTTGGTTTTTCTCACTCCATCATTACTGGAACATCATGTTATAGTAGTGGATTATTAAAATTCATTAGTTTAGTTATCTATAATGGAACCCCTTTCATTTTAACCTATTATTTATACTTTATTCAACAACTTCCAAAATTGTTCATAATATTTTTACATCAATATATGCATTGTCTTTTTCAATAATATTTACTTTTTTATATCGTTATCTATGGAAAAACTATACATCCACAAATATTGTGATTCCTTTTTTAATTTCATCTATATCCAAAAATAAGCTAATAATTGCTAATAAAAAGCAACATATAATGATGATATAAAGCATAAAAAATAAGCTAATAATTGTAAAATAAAAAACCTATAGTATATAAAAATTTTAAAATTAAAAATATGGATTAACTGGAATATATAACATAAAATATATATATATCCTTATACATATTGTTATGTTAATTCAAATACTAATTTTTATACTAACATGAATACTTTCATACAATTTTTTCATTCTATAATTGCTTCTATTTATCTTCAAATAATTCTTACAGAAATACTAAATAATACACACTTTTAAAGAAACTATCTTATGTATATCCTAATAGATATTAAAAGTTATATGTTTTTAAAGTTTTTATACTTAAGCATCAATTGTAATATAAAAATACAATCATGATATAATATATATATTTTCAGTAAATTACTTTTGTATCTTCTTATGCACATTCTTATACAAAATTAAATACTTACATACTTATGGTTTTTCATATGCCTATGATCATGCTAATCCTACCACAATTACTACAATACACAAATTTTTCATTTTTTAGTGCATAATTTTATGATTATTCTTTAACACTTATTGCAAAAAATTCACATTATCAAATTAATAATGTGAATTGTTATGATTATGTTTATATACATTCTTATAAAAATACTACAATACATAGAAAATTTCAAATACTACAATATAAATGTATTGTTTTTTTAAAAAAATTGGTCACATGAATCAGTCACCCAACTCAGGCCCCAGGGAAATTTATTAAATAAAAAAGGTTACAATACAAGCATGAGGTGTAACAAATTTACACCAACAGGGGATTTAAAGGGGATACAAATGAATAATCTAAGAGAAACAGACTAGGAATCAAATTTTGAAACTCACAATACCCAATCAAAAGAAACAAAACCAATGAGAATCTCCAACTGGACAAACATACGCAGCCTTGTTGAAAAAAATATCATAGTAAGTAGTCTGGAAAGAATTAACCAGAATGATAATCCATGCATTAGAAGAAGGAAGCAGTGGGTCTGAAAACATGAGGGCATATGAGATCCAATCAATGAAGAGCACTATCTAACCGGGAAAAGACTTCACAAACACATAAATAAAATCTCTAGAGAGAGTCGAAACACTTACATAACACTGTGAAACTAGAAAATCTTGAGAAAAAAGGTGGTTATGACAGGGGAGAAAGCATTCGAGGGATTAAGAAAATGGGTTGGGCAGAAAATCCAAGCCCTTCCTATTTAATAATAGAACATCTGGAAGACATACAGTAAGAGAGAAATACTGAGAGAAATAACTTCACCCAAGAATCCTAAAGAAGTTTGAATTAAGAAATGAAATCATACAGACACTTATTCAAGATTTCCTTCTTTATGAGGGTAACATCTTCAGAATAATGCAAAAATGATCCAATATCTTCTAGAAAAATAGTACCAATAGGTAAGTGAGTTGAACCAACCAAAATAGCAACAGCACCAATATATTAAGAATAAATTTAATCTTCAAACAAGGTGGTGAAAAATCATTTGGAAAAATTGATGGGGAGAGGCCCCAATAGAGTTCAAGAGAACATGAATCCATAACTCATTTTCAAGGAATATCTTTGATGTTGAAGTTTCGGTCCTTCTTAAATTCCTCGACAACATTAATAAACATCCTTTTTCTGATATCAAGATAAATATCCACATTCATGCCACTATTTTTATAATTCCAAAAGTTAGTTTTTTCGTTCTTCTCCATCTAAAAACCAAGATCTTTTGGGAAGTATAACTTCTCCTATATCTAATAAGAATCCCTATAAGATGGATCATTTTCATTATCATTACTTGAAGAAGTTACTAAGTCATAATAGTCAGATAAATCTGAGGACACATGCAAATTTTTAGTACGGACAGGTTGTGGGGGAAAATCATTTTTTCATTCATCTTGGAAGCTAAAGAGTGTGTGAAAATTTTCCTCTCAAATTTAGCATTGTTCCTGCGTTTTTGATTTTTTATGGAACTCGGAGTAATGAATTCATCAGGGCCAATCATTGATTTTTTTCTTCTTCTAGATCTCGAATTTAATAAGTCCTCTTCTAGTTGATAGGATTTTTCAAGGTTATCATGTAACGGTTCATCATAATCAGATTGCATAGCCTCTTTCTCCCCATGATCTTTAGGGATAGGGTTCATTTGATTTTTCTCCTTAGAGGTCATCGGGTTTTGGAAAATTCTAACATTACAGATGTTGTCAGATTGGGGTTTTGAATCATTTTTGGAGCATGAAATTTTAGTTTTATCATTATGAATATCAACCATGGTAGTAGGGGTCACATTTGGTGCTTCCTTTACTACCCAAATCGACTTCAAGTGGGGTAGGGTGAAAGGGGGATTCCATTTCATCTCACATCCTTTTACAGAATGATGAATTCTTAGGAAACTTTTACAAAAGGATGCAACATTTTCAAATACCACATCTTGTATAAACCCATTATCCTTATTTTGAATCCAAAACCACGATGGAAACACTTTAGAAATGTCAATTTTAGTTCATATACTAGCAACTGAGGGACATGACAGGTTCAATGTAGTAGTGTCAAGCTTGAGAGGTTGACCGAAGATTTCATAAATAGAAAATAAAGATTCCTTCTTGAAAAGATGCAGAGTAAATCCCAGGAAACCACGCCAAATGGGAATGTTAAGGGGGTTCAACATCAACATTAAAATCTAGATACCATTTAAAAATATTCATGTAAAAACCCCCGAAAGAGTATGAACCATGAGTATAGAGCCTATATTAATCGTTCTCATAGGAAATCTGAAAACGAATATGCAAATAGTTCAATAATCTGATATGGAAATTTTTTAATCTTATGCTTTCGACAGATTTGTGAAGGAATACTAAAGAGGTTCAATGTTTTGTAAATTTACCAACCAGAAGAAAACGAAGATCCAAAGAGAGAAGATGTACCTGTTCTTTTGAGAATTGAATCACTAATAAACCTCGATGTCGGTATTTATTGGGATTAATATGCTCGGAGGTCTTTGCCTCAATGTGAAGATCACGACCCGTGATGACATCCATGAGGGACCTTGAATCATGAATCACGGATTATTTAGTGATGCTAGGGTTTCATCCATGGGTGCCTAAGGGCAGAGGGTCCCACACGAGATTCATCCAGGATTAGCTTTTTTTCTAATATAAATGTATTTTATAATGTGATAATATATAAGAAATAAAAAAAATCTTTTTATTTTTCTTATTATTATATAAAAAATTTATTGTTCATATACATATGTTTATGTTTATGGTCATTATTATATTAATATTTATACCCAAATATAAATAATAAAAAATCATGTTGTTAGTGCATATGATTTCTTATGCATATAAATATGTTGTAATATATATAAATTTTGAAGTTTCTAGTGATCATGATTAAGCTTATTATTCTATAAATACAAAAAATCATACACATTATCATATACTATAATGTAATTTTTTTAATATTATACATATGTGTTGCATTATATTACTCTTTCTCATAATAAAATTAAATTTACAGTAAACCAACATTCATTGAATGAAAAATATAGATAGTCATGTTTGAAAAATCCCCATGAAATTCCTTAATGAATAATTTATTCAATTGAATAATGTTTTATATATTAATGAAATTATTTTTTTCATCTTACAAAGATATTTATTACTAGTCTTTGATGGTGAATACTCACTATAAATTTCTCATTAGTGTAATTTATTTTCAACAGGTCAGTCATGTTTTGCATACTCTATTATGTATGTTAAATTAATGAAAGTATATATTTATCACAACTATTAATTGTTATTGAACTATTATTAAAAACATAATTTGTTCATCCTGGAATCTTCTTAATAAATTAATTTTTTCAATTAACTGTTCACACCTTTAATAACTATTTTCATTTACATATTTAAATATACTCATATGTTGTACTTAATTTTGTGAATACAAATTTCAGTTAAATGTATCACTTAATATTTATTTACATTTTTTCCTTTAGAATTTATGGAATCTTATTTCTTCCATATCTGATTTACAATACTCTTTAAAAGCCTCATGAATGGAAGAATTTTTTTATGTCTTATATACCATAATCAATAATTCCCTCATCCTCAATATTTGTGATTTCATTAGAAAATTTTGTTTTAAGACATAATTATATCACATGAAATGTGTCCTTTTCCTATTAAGAAGATGACATGAATATGAATCTTCTAGAATCATTCTTCTATAATGAAAACAATTTGAATTATATTAACTTTATTTCATAAAACTACATCAAATTTGATAATTCATATAATCATTTAGTAATGAAATCCCATAACATTATAGATTATCTTAAAACATCAATAATTAGGGAACTTTGGACTATAGTGATGAAAATAGTGCACAAAGTGGTCAGTTAATCTTTTGTATAATCCTCTTGTAAAACTACAACAAGAATGTTTTCATACAACAATCCAAGTAAACACCATGTTCTAAGTATTCATATATTTTTCCCAATAAAAATTATCAATAATTATTATGTTTTCACTATATATATTATTCCACATCAATTAACTTAAATAAATCCAGTATTGTATATATTAATTAATGTTGTGTTATGATTCCATATCTCAGAAATAATAACTATTAAATATTACCTGGTATTGATTCCCATTTAAATTCATGGGTGGAAAACATTTTATTCATACAAAATTTTCACTATATATCTTATTACACATATACTAAATTAAATAAATATTGTACTATTTATTTTAATTAATGATTTTTTATGATTCCATACCATAGAAATAATTACTATAAAATGTCCCCTGATACTTCTTACCATGTAAATTCATGGGGGAATAACATTTTTTTCATTCTCATCATGAACATGTAAATTTCACTTCAAATGGTATCAATAATCCAAATCTTCAAACTCATATTTTTCATGTTTACCATGTATTTGTAAAGTTATGAAAATTCCAGGAATTTTTTATAAAATTATTTGGGATTATTTCATGACCATGCGCTCAAAGGACAATTGATTCTGATGTCCAGTGAGCTTAGATTAAGTGTTTGAAACTTTTTTAAGTTTATTTAAAATAGTTCATGTGCCCGTTTTTTGAAACTTCTAAATGGGTAGCTAGTTTAAAAGTATGGGGGCACAATTGCTTTGGGAATGACTATAATATGTAAGGGAGGACCTATCCTCGAACGACACGGGTTGAGGAAAAAAGTTAATTCTAATAATTTTTATGAAAATTTAATACTAGATTTTTCTTAAGTAAGAATAAAAAAATTTGGTTTATTTTATTTGAATTTTGAATTTCATTACAATGTAATGATGTTGAAACCAAAGAGTAATAGAAACATTATTTCATAAATGAAACAACATAACGATGTTAAAATGTAGCATAACAGAAATGTTGAAACACATTTCCTCCAATAAATAGTTTAACCTAAGACTGATTATTAGCACGAGCAATGATTTTTCTAAACCCTTGGAGTTTTTTCATTGTCTAGCGATGATCGACAAATTTTCCATGACGAAAAAAACTATTTTCCCTCCATTCTTCCATCCTCTAATAGATTTCCATCAACAATGGTGGTCTGCAGATTAAGGATCAACAAAATAAAGTAGTGTGACATTCTCCAACAAGCAATCCAACCTCGAGGGAGGGGTTTGATTTTTTGTTGGTTTTTATTTTTCACCATTCATAGATATGAGTGACGAATGCAGATCCACCCACGAAAATGTGACACACGGATCAATCACATATGTGGGTGGGTTTATAATCTTGGGGTTTGAATCAGAGTTATCCATCTTATATTCTTATGTATCCTTCCACCTTGTTTTTAAATTCTAACGCAGTGGGACCGAGCCGACACAAAAAAGGCCGAAATTCCATTATTGGGGGTATTCTTGTGATATTCAAGACTAGAACCTTAGATTAACGAAAAAAATCCGTGATCATGTTCTAGTGATGATGACGACCTGAAGATCCTGATGGCACTCACAGATCGAAGAACGAACCGCCAAAGGATGTTCAGTGGAAACAAAAGAAATCACTGGTATGCCAGCACGGGCTGTGGAATGCAGTGGCGGCCATGTATGGGAGGCGGTGTGCATTGATGGCATGACACAACAGTGGAGGTACTCATGGAATTAGTCGCAGGGTAGCAGATAGGCCCCCTGACCATAGTAAGTGACTTGTTCTTTGGCGGACGCAGCATCGAGTCATGTCATGCATCTCGAGGGCCGCAGTCCAGTGGGACCATGTTAGGATGGCCCCGCAGTAAACCAAGGTTCAGTCACAAGGGGTACCCTCTATGTTGATTAGGAGTAGATGTGGGGACCGAAGTCGCATCCAGGTGAGGAAAGTCAGCCATCTCACAGTGGGTCAGGCTAGAGAATTCGGATCAGATTTGCAGCCCAACGGGCTGAGATGGGCCTAGCCAGTTTGGGTCTGGTCAAACCCAGACTAGGTTAGTTCAGACCGAGGTAAGGTTGAAAGACCCTGGGATGGGTCGAGTCATAACAGACCCAGACCCGACTGATCCCTTTTTACTAAAACATTCATAACCTCAAAATTGTTCATTCAATTGATGAGTCATTTGCAGCATTGGGACCCTCTTAACGAGCCAGTATTTTTGATATACTCCAATTGAGTTTTTTTGTGGAAGTTTGGATATGACTAATGGATTTAAAAGTATATTCTTCTAGAGTCAATCATGCTACTAAAAGAATCTGGTGGCCAGTTATGATGTGAAGGATATGATGAGCAGACCTCAGTGGATCGATAGTCGAGTGAACTTCAGTGACCCATTAGATGAGTGCACCTCATTGGCCTAAAAGATGATTGGACCTCAATGGCACAATAGAACAGGGGACCATAGCGTCCCGATAGATGATCAGACGTCAGTGGTCCGATAGATGAGCAGACCTCAGTGGCCCAATAGATGAGACGACCATAGTTGACTGATAGACAAGCAGACCATAGTGACCCGAAAGATGAGCGGACCTTAGTGGCCCTATAGAAGAGAAGATCTTAGTGGCCTTATAGTTTAGAGCGGACCTCAGTGGCCTGAAAAACCTTAGTGAATTATTAGGGACGAGTCCCTCATAAGTAAAATATGTTCAACATTACGACTGATAGTCTTTATTTCTATACTTTAGGTTATAACTGTATGAGGCATCCATTAATTCGTGTGTACTTTTCTTTGTGGTCATTTATTTGTGGTTTGGGGTCCCTAATGAGTATTGTGTTCCATACCTTGAATGGGATTCTACCTAACGTGGTGTGTCTTGTGTAGTTGACCAAGGCTTTGACTGAGACCTTGGTGGCCTAGGACTAGGTGTTCTTAGTGAGATCTGGTAGGCGATTTATACTTCTATGGCTTCCGATAGATATTCTTACTCTACCCATTACATAGGGTTTCCCTACAGACATGGTTCTTGAGACTTTCATACACTTTTTTTACAACTTATCATTTTTAGGGCTTGTATGCATCCCCATTTAATTTAATCTAGTACTATATACTCTAATTGGTTGTCTTAGTGGCATGAAAATTTTCCTTTTTTAGTGTTCTGGGATGGGTTTGGGAGTGTTAGTGTGTACAGTTACTCAGTAAATGCCTCCCACATGCAGAGTATTTCCATGGTCACTAGTCGCAGTCCCCTAACCTTTGTTAGGCGTGCTTGGGGTAGTCGTGGCATGGGCCCTAGGGGAAGGTTCATGAAAATGTTTTATCAAGTTAGGTCAGTTATACCTTAAGGACTGAGATTCTGTGGCTTTCTTTTGGGGTAACCATTTCGACTGCTTCGAGTTTGAATTTCATGCTCGGGAGTCCAGTGTTGGTGTAGTTTCTAAAGAATCCATACACTAGGACATTAAATTATTCTATTCAACTAGATACATAAAAAACTGGTTTCAGGCATCATATAGTAATTGAGTGTTTCCTCATGATCTTCTTGAGTTAGAATCAGCTCACCAGGTATAATTTATTGAATGTGGTTTATCTTGAATTTTATGGAGATTCCACACTGTAAACAGTGAGTGATGATTCCAATACATGACCATGAGAATTTTATGCCCAGTGATGAGGCATTAGAGTAGAGATTATGAATAGAGATGGCCCCACCAGGAGGTGCACCAGCATTTCCACCACCTTCTGATCAGAAGTTGCTACCAGCACTACTAGTAGAAGACTCACATAGGCTCATCACCTTACACGAGTTCTATGGGTATATAACTCCTAGTTTCATGGGTGATATTAACCCCTTGGTGGCTCAGGATTGGATTGAGGTGGTTACACGAGTCTCTAATCTAGTAAGGATGCCTCTCGACCACATAGTGATCTTAGATGTGAGCCTTCTTCAGGGATTGGTGGGGAGGTGGTGGAGCTTGAAGACTAGAACACAAGACAAGGTGACCCTCACCGTGATAGAATTTGAGAGACTCTTTAGATAGGGGTTCTTTCATGGGAATTTGTGCTCAGTGCACATACAAGAGCTACTACACCTACTATAGGGTAGCATGAATGTAGGGGAGTACTCGACAATATTCACCAATATTTCTCCCAACTACACATACCTGGTGTGAGACCCTTTCTTCAGGGCTCGATCCTTTGAGAAGGGACTATTTTGGGAGATCAGGGCATCCATGGTATCCCTTAGCATCCCTACTCATGCTGGAGTATGAGAGTGATCCCTACTAGTGGAGAGCTTCCTAGTAGAGTAGGTGCCAACAACGAGAGCTACTAATGGATAGTGGGCAGTGGAGTCTTCAGCCATGGCTAGCAGACAGCAGATACAAGGGACCAAGTAGGCCATGTATTTTAAGGGATTAACTTAGGAAGCAGGATTGGTAGTACAAGACCCCCATAGTAAATAGAGTCATTAGAAGGTTGTGTTGTGATACTCGTGTGGTGGTTAGGGACACATGGCCCGTGATTGCCTGACTCGTCGCATAGATGATCAGCGAAAACTCGAGGGATCACTAAGGAAGAGGCACAGGTTTGAGAAGGGTGGTTTTCAGGGTGGTGGGCATTTTAGGGGTACTGGAAGAGTATCAAGCGGTGGGTGGAAGTTCAAGGTGCTACCACAACCACACCAGGAGGTCCACCACGGGCTTCAGAATCCAGTGGATGGAGAGATTCCATTTTCAGGTGATGAAATCCAATGACCAAGATGCTCCAATGATGATCAGAGGAACAATTTTTGTCTTATATACCTTTTTTGGAGTTATTATAGAAAAAGGTAATAGTCACTCTTTCCTAACCAAAGACCTTGTTTGGAACTTGAAGGTTCTGGTGGTGGTGTTGGCTCGATCTTTTCAATTAGAGACTCTTATGGGAGGGGATTTGACAATTACACACTGGTGTCAGTAGTGTGAACTTACTCTTGGAGGTGAGAGATTCAACTGGGATATCCCAGTAGTTGTGTTAAGGCCTTACAAGACCACATTGGGTATAGACTGGTTATCCCCAGTTCATGCTCAGATCTATTGTTTTATATGCATAGTGTGGTTTGTCTGTAGATATAGGACTAGGTTTTCCTTAACTAGTGAGAAGAGAGCTCTAAAACTGCAATATGGACTTTCTTGGAGGATAATGAAGCATATCACTCACCAGTTTGCTAACCCCACCCTTGGTGTAATGGAAGAGAGGAGTCTTATTTTTCTCAAAGTGGTAGACGGGTAGAAAGAAATATTTCTTGAAGATGTTTTAGGATTACCTCCTCATAGATAAGTATACTTCTACATTGATTTGTACCCTGGGATAGCACCGATATCCACATTAACATATCAGATGGCTCTTATGGAGCTTTATGATATGAGTTTCTAGCTCGAGGATTTTCAGAGGAAGGGCTTCGTGAGACTCGATGTTTCATAGTGAAGATCCCCAGTATTGTTTTCCAAGAAGGAATAATGGAGTTTGAGGTTGTGCATAGACTTATTCCACCTTAAATAGGTGATCATGAAGAACAATTAACCACTTCTAGGGATTTATGAACTCTTAGATCATTTGAGGGGAGTGAGATGGTTATCCAAAATTGACCTCATATCAGGATATTATCATATTTGTGTACGGGATGAGTAGGTACCAATGACATCCTTTAGGTTTTGGTATGACCACTATGAGTTCTTGGTGATGCCTTTCAGCATGAATGATTCCCAAGCAGTTTTCATGGGACTCATGAACAAGATCTTCTACCCTTACCTCGACCGGTTCGTCATGTTCTTTATTGATGACATACTAGTGTACTTTTTATCGTAGTAGGAGAACAATACACACATGTGGATAGTCCTAGATACACTATAAGAGCACCATATTTATGGGAATCTCTCGAAGTGTCAGTTCTTGATTTGATATGTCCACATTCTAGGATATGTCATTTTTGAAGGCTGGAGTTGCAGTGGATCCAGAAAAAATAGAGGCATTGTTTGCTTGAGATCCACCCAGAAGCATGATTGAGGTATGTAGTTTATTGGGTTTGGATAGATACTACTAGATTTTCATGCATAAATTTTCCATGGTAGCATCACCCTTATTAGCTTTGACACGGAAGGGACAACCCTTCATGTGTTTGGAGAGGTGCCAGTAGAGTTTTCTGAAGCTGGGGAAGAGGCTGAAGAGTGCCCCCTTCTTGAGACTACTAGTGTAGGGCATTGGGTATGCAGTGTTATTTGATGGATAAGGTATTAGACTGGGTTGTGTCCTGAGGTAGGGGAAAGTAGTGATTGCCTATGGTTCACAATAGTTAAGGCATCACAAGCAGAACATCACGACCCATGATCTAGAGCTAGTAGTTGTTGTCTTGGCCCTAAAGTTATGGCAGCAAAACATGATGGATGAATAGTTTACCATCTACTCCGACCACAAAAGTATCAGGTATATATTCTCCCAAAAGGACCTGAAATTGAGGCAACTCTGGTGGCTATAGTTTCTCTAGGACTATGAATTCAAGATAGTCTATACTTCTAGGATGGGAAACATGGTGGTAGATGCGCTCAACAGAATATCCAATTTTCAGTTGTTGATTGAAGCATCATAGGAGTTATTTGCGATGAAGATATCCTTCATGGATGTTGATAGACCAACATATCTTCAGTTGATGGTTGTCACTCCCCCACTCTTACAATTATTTTGGGAGGCATAGCTTATGGATATTAATTGCGAGGACCGATGTGCTCAGTTGTACCCAGGACAAACTCCTGATATATTTTCGATATATAGGGATGTCGTCATCCTTTTTAGAGGGTGAACTATTGTACTAGTATTTTCTAGAGAGGATTTTATATGGTACTTCCACACCTACCATTTGGTGGTACCTCAAGAAGTGACAAAGATGTACCATGATCTTCGACATCAGTACTGGTATCCAAGGATGAAGAAGCAAGTGGGAGAATTTGTTTATCAGTCCCTCACTTGTAAGAAAGTGAAGGCAGATCATTTGTTTCTAGAAGGCTTGACTCAGAAACTTGAGGAGCTATAGTGGAATTTGGATGGTATCTCAATGGACTTCATTACAGGTTTACCTCACACATCTAGGGGGATGATACCATTTGGGGATTTTTGACTGACTCACCATGTAATCACACTTCCTACCCATCCGGGAGCTAAGTTCAGTCCAATGTTTGGTATACCTCTACATTCAAGAGATAGTCCAACTCCACAGGGACCCATAAACATAGTCTCGAATTACGACATGCACTTTACATATCAGTTTGGGAGGAGACTGCAGGAGGTATTTGGTATTTATCTACGCTTGACCATAGAATTCCACCCCCAGATAGATGGTTATATGGAGAGGACTATCTGGGTTTTAGATGACATGATCTGTGATTGTATCTTAGACTTCAGGTATAGTTTGGAGGATCACCCATCACTGGTGGAGTTAGAGTAAAACAACAACCACCTCTCCACCATCAGTATGGAACCATTTGAGGCATTATATGGGAGACCATGTAGGTCACCGTTACACTGTACATGCCTAGGTGAGTTAGTAATCATGGGTCCAGAGATGATACAAGCCACCACTGAGAAAGTTCAGGTCATCTAGGTGAAGATGAGGACTTCATAGAGTGGGAAAAAAACTTTTTATGATAGGATACCGAGGCCCTTGAATTTATAGGAGGGAGGCCATGTGTTCCTTTGTGTCTCACATCGATGATGATTTTGGATATTTGGTTGGGGTTGTAAGCAACCTCCAAGGTTCATCGACCCTTTTCAGATTCTAGGTGGAGTTGGTGAGGTGTCATACCACCAAGATCTCCCCCAAAAGATATACTAGGTGCATAATTTCTTCCACATATCGCAGTTGAGGAGGTATTTTCATGATCCATCACATGTCATAGACTAGGGAAAGTTGGATATTGACAATAGGGTGACTTTTAAGGAGTTCCCAGTAGATATTGAGTATCGATAGGAGTGGGTACATCATGGATGATCAATAACTCTGGTGTGTGATTGAAGGAAGCACATAAATCTCCAAGAGAGAACTTGGGAGTGGGAGGCTCATGAAGTGACTTGAGTTTTGTCCTAGGCAGACTTTGGAATATTCCTACGAATAATTCTAGAGCTAGGCACGAATACTGCATGAAATTCTGAGGCCCGGTGTGCCCAAAAGTAATTTTATAAAAATATTAAGTATTTATATACTCTAAACATAGAGAGGGTGTGGTATCTCCTAAAAGATAGCTCAAATCGGGAATCTGAAGGTACATTTGTGTCCATAGTGAGCCATTTACCCTAGGCGGGGTATAAACTTTGCGGGCGCGGGCCTGCTGTGAGGAAAGCCACTAGGGGCGTTTCTATAAATAAATTGAAATGTTTATTTACAAGCATCAGCTCGAATACCTCCTGGAATAAGTCTCAAATCGCAATTCTGAGTCCATCGTTGCATTCAGAGCGCTGTGTTTACCCTAGGCACGACCTAATTTTAGTTTGCGTTGGGTGTCGGGTCGGAGGTGTGTTGGCGGTGAGATAAAATCAAGTTTTTATTTTAAAAAAATAAAAACCCAATAATATCTCCCCCTCCCTCACTTTGTATTCCTGCAATGAAACCATCCCCTCCTCCTCCATTTCTTTGCCGATCGAACCCGGGCATCCATTTTCAACGCTGATCGTCAGCGGATCGAGCTCCTGCGCATCGCAGGCGTCATTCTACACCCAAAGCTTCGGTGATCCACCAACAGGTAGGCGGATTGAGTTTTAAAATCCCGAATCCCATTTATGTGTTTTTTTCCTCAAATCCTTATAATGGTTGTATATTTCAAGTCTTGAGGTTTCCAAAACATGTTTCAGATCTGATTTTAGAGCACCAGGGTGCTCTCGGGGGTTCCCGGAAGTTTTCCAGTGGAAAACCCGGATTTTGGCAATGGCCATGGTGGAATATGGTGAGGGCGGTGGCGGCGCTGCAAAATCTGGCTGGCGGAACGGTGGTGCGGCAGTCTGGCAGGGTCGGCATGGCGGTCCGGTCAGTTTTTCGGTGAGCCAACGGTGGTCCGGCCAGAATATTCTGGGAGCTCTTTAAACCCCCTTAAAATGTATATCGATATTCCAAATCGCGAGATGCTTATGGAAACACATTCCTTGCATCAAGATGGACCTTTTGTGTTTACTTTGAGAATTTTATCAGTCGGGTTCATGGCCTGGGGCTACAAAACTTTGAAATAATAATAATATTTTTTTATTATTCAGCTTCGACCAACCATAACTCCTGCACTAAGAGTCCAAATGACGTTCCGTTAGTGGCATTGAGACCCTGATCGTACAACAGACTTTTCGAGATAATTTCCGGGTGTTGGGACTGAGAACAAGGTGTGGGCCCCACGAGGCTCGTTTCCGACGTTTACTGAGAAAAGTGATTTTTTCACCAGGTATCCATTTTGGATGATTGAGTCATCAATCCAGTTTGTTTTTCCGAGAGGATCGCAATGGTGTGATCCATTCAATGAGTTTTGTGATCGAGGCGTGGGCCCCACCCGAGCTGGCTTCGATGAATAATTCCTTTTTCACCGGGTGTTCGTTTCAAATGAATGAGTAGTGGATCCTGTGTGTTTTTTCAAGGGGATCGTAGTGGTATGATCTGCTTGAGGAGTATTGGGATCAATGTGTGGGCCCCACACGGGCTAGCTACGGTGAATAGTTCATTTTTTACCAGTTGTCTATTTCAGCCGAGTAAACAGCCTATCCTGCTTGTTTTTTCACATGGATCGCGATGGTGGCCACAGTATCTGCCTTGGAGTTGTGCGGGGTGGCATTGTAGTGGGACGCTCGGTTTAGCGATGTTTGGACCAGTAGTGGTTGTGGGTACTCCCTTCGTTCGTAGCTACGAGGGTTCGCGTGGCATCACTACCTTCGTATAGGTTTTCGATCCTTTCAATGGAATGTTTAATCTGTTAGAGTTGTGGCATCCATCTGGTGGGCCCAGAGCGGGATCCTCTAGCATCGATTCCCTGGTTCAAGTTCTTTTATCGTTGTGACCACTTATCCATGGGCGACGATCCCCTATCTAGCAGGTTAACCCCATAGGGTTTCTGGCATCATCGGAAGAGGATCCTCTTCACAGTGGGCTGTGCTCAGTAGGGTTGTGGAATCGTCAGTATACGATCCCCTACTCAGCATGGGGGTTATAGTATGGTTTCAGTATCATTGGTTATATGATCCCATACTCAGTGTGTGGTTTCTGTAGGGTTGCGGCATAGTCAGATCGATCCCCTACAGCGTAAGATGTACCTGACAGGGTTTTAGTATCATCATGACCATCGTGACATGGGTGATGATCCTCTATCTGAGTGACATGTTTCTTTATGAATGACAGATCGGGTTGTGGTATCCCCCAACGGATCTTGGGAGTGATCCCCTATTTGTGAGATCTATGAATTCCAGATCGGGTTGCGGTATCCCCCAGTGGACCCTGGGAGTGATCCCCTATCTACGAGATCTTCAAATACCAGTGTGGGTTCTGGAGTCCTTTATCGGACCCTAGGACTGATCCCCTATCCATGGAGTTTGGTGTTTTTGTTGTTTTAGCGAGGTTTCCTCAGTGATGATATCTGACGAGCGTGATCTCTCGGGTGAGCGTCTCAGATGTTTGTGTGGGACCTGATGGAGTGTACCTCTCAGACGAGTGTCATCTGGGATGATACTGATTATGGAGTGTGTTCTCCTAGATGTGAACCATTACTGGGGATGGGGTCAGTACTTCATCTGGATTGGTGTGTGAGCTGAGTATATCTGGATGTTCAAGGTGTATGTATGGGAATACACCTATAATGAGTTTACTAGTTGTGTTTAGCTGAGTATGGTCACGAGATGGAATTTCTCTCTCATCTAGGTTCCCTATGGAAGGGATGAGGGGAATATTGCCTTTCAGTTTCTCTCTTTTGTTTTGGGTTTTTGGGGTGCCTGCTAAGTATTGTTATACTCACCCCTTCATGGGCTTTTCCTGCACATGTTTGTGTATTGTGATTACCACACGCCCTTCGACGGAGTCGCGGGGGGGACCCAGAGCATGCGGAACTGAGTGAGCGGGTGACCGTGGAGTCTTAATGGAGCTGTGCCGAGGAGAATTCTGGTGGTGCTTTTGACAGCATACTCCTTCTTCGGAGCAGGTTGGATGCTTTTGTGGTTTTCCTTTGTTGGGCCCTGTTTTTCCTTTTTGTACTTCTATTGCACCCTATTTTGGGATAGTTGTACGCATGCTTTTAATTTTCAGTTTTATATATCTCTTCTCTGTTTCATGGAGGTGTATGTCAGTGCGTGTGTAT
Source organism: Viscum album (assembly GCA_963277665.1). Classification (NCBI taxonomy): domain Eukaryota; kingdom Viridiplantae; phylum Streptophyta; class Magnoliopsida; order Santalales; family Viscaceae; genus Viscum; species Viscum album. The sequence goes on along the minus strand of OY728150.1, from coordinate 1,926,637,589 downwards.
AGGCACCTTAGGCTAATGCCTCCCTTGTGTGTAACATACTACTCGGTGCTAGTCGCCAACCCCTGGCGTATTGGAGGTGGGCTTGGGGAGTCACAGCTCGAGTCCCGTTGGGTCGGGTCGCGACAGAGTGGTATCTGAGGATGTTCCACCTTTGGGATCTCAAAGCATAGCTGGTCTAGCTGTAAGTTTGGTTAGGGCTGCATAGCAGCAGTGTTATGATGTTTCGAGTTCGACTTTTAGGCCAGGGACTCCAGTGTTGGTGCGGTGACCGACGCATCCATTCAGTAGGACTCTAATAACCTGCCCTTCAACTTAGGACATATGGAAACTATTCACAGGGACATAACGGTGCATGAATCATATAGGACTGGGTTTTTGGGTTTCCCTTTTCTTCTTCAGTCAGCTCTCCAGATATACTCTTTGACTATGGTGCGTCTTGATTGTATTTCAGGATGCCTCCATGATGATAATCAGTGAGGGTTCTTTAGAGGTATTGTGGTGATGATCTGCCCCATTTAGAGGCTTTAGACTAGGGTTCAGGTTCTGAGGCTGGACCTCCAGGTGGTCCCCCAGTTGAGCCACCACCTGTCGAGCAGCTCGTTGTGCAGGCAGTGTAGGAGGAGGTTGCATGCAGGATGATTGCACTACACTAGTTCTAGAGGCAGCAACATCTGAGGTTCTGGGGTGATTCAGATCCTCAGGCTCTTAATGACTGGCTCGAAGTAGTTACCTGAGTTTTCCACCTAGTGAGAACACCTCTAGATCAAGTGGTCTTAGCGGCGAGCCTTCTGCATGGTTCGACCGAGTGATGGTGGAGCCTAGTGACTTAGCCCCACGATAAGGATATGCTCACATGGGTAGAGTTTGAGAAGCTCTTTAGGGAAGAGATTTATCTTGTCACGCTGAGGTTAGTGCGGATCCAGAAGCTTCTACAAGTACGGCAGGAGAGCATGACTGTGTTGGAGTACTCAATGAGGTTTACAGACCTGTCGAGCTACTCCAAGGATATGGTTCGAGACCCGTTCTTTAGGGCTCGGACAATCACGCATGGCCTATGTAGGGACATCCAGGAAGGTTTGGTTTTTTTATGTCTTCCCACCTATGCTGGAGTGCTAGAGTGAGCCTTGGTGGTGGAGAGCTTTTTGGATGAGCAGATTCATCCCCTTAGTGTTGGGTGTGTCGCAGCTGGGACGTTGGTAGCTGGTAGCCGGTGGCAGACGCAGGGGTCTAGGCATTGTCGATGTTTCAGGAGGTGACCCCAAGATGGAGGATTTGAGGCTCAGGACTCACAGGTCTCGCATGCCAGTTTTGGTCAGCCGTAGGAGAGGTGTTTCTACGCTTGCGATGGTCGGGGACAACTTGCTAGAGATTGTCCAACCCGTCGTGCTGCTGAGAGGGAGATAGTCGAAATACCACCTTGGCAGATGAAGCATCTCGATCAAGGAGGTCTGCAGGGTGGTGGATGTGGTGACGGAGCTGGTGCAGCAGCATGAGGTGGTAGGCGGTATCAGTTACCCCCACGCCACCCCCAGGTGGTACACACCAAGATCAGGGAGCTCGAGGACAAGGGTGAGGTCGGTTGCATGCCCTAGAGGCTATTGACCCAGAGGATCTATGGATGGATAAAGGTTTTCCTTGTGTTCTTTCTACCTTCTGTAGTAGTTTTGATAGACACTATTTAGAAGTACTCTTCCCTTTTTGTTACTTGATCGAGTTTTGTTCAGGGCGTTGGTAAGACCTTGTGTGGGTTCTTTTTGGCCTGCTTCGAATGTGTGAGGAAGAGGAATCCTTCCCCCACTGAGACGGTTTTTTGTGACGCTATCAAAACCGTGCGGGCGAGACAGTGCCGCCCAAAGCGGATAGTGTTGAGGTGTAGTGGATGAGTCTCTCTGACTTATGCGTTCGGGCAAGGGTGTTTGTTGGAGAACTTGCTGGCATGGGAGACCTAGTTGAGAGTCTAGTTACTTTCCTTGTGCTTATGGATTTTCGAGGATGAACAATTTGAAGATGGGGAGGATGTAGTGACTCTAGTTTTGGCCCAAGCAGACTTTGAAATATTTCTACGAATAATTCCAAATCTAGGCGCGAAGACGGTGTGCAATTCTGAGGCCCGGTGTTCCCAGAATTAATTTTATAAAAATATTAAGTATTTTTATACTATGAACATGGAGGGGGTGTGATATCTTTTAAATGGTAGCTCAGAATAGGAATATGAGGGTACGGTTGCGTTCGGAGCGTGCCATTTACCCTATGCGGGGTGTAAACTTTGCAGGAGCGGGCCTACGGTGAGAAAAGCCACCAGGGGAATTTCAGTAAATAAATTTGAATGTTTATTTACGAGTGTCAGCTTGAATAAATCATGGAAGGAGTCTCATATTGCAATTCTGAGTCCGCCGTTGTGTTCAGAATGGCGTGTTTACCCTAGGCGTGACATAATTTTAGTTGGCATCGAGTGCCAGGTTGGAGGCATGTTGGCAAGGAGATAAAATGATGTTTTTATTAAAAAATAAAAAATCAAAACCCAGTCATATATCCACCCTCCCACACCTCGTATGCAGGTAAAAAAACCCTCCCCTCCTCCGTTTCATAACCGATTGAGCCCCGAGCATCCGTTTTCAGCGCCGATCATCAGCGGATCGAGCTCCAGCGCGTCTTAGGCATCGTTCTGCACCAGAAGTTTCAGTGATCTGCCAATAGGTAGGTGATTTGAGTTTGAAAATCCTAGACCTTGTTTATGTGTTGTTTTTCTTCAAATCTTTATAGGGGCTGTATAGTTTGGGTCTCGAGGTTTCTGAAACATGTTTCAGATCTGATTTTGAAGCACGGGGGTGCTCCCAGGGTTTCCCGGAAATTTTCTGGCGGAAAACCCAGATTCTGGTAGCGGCCATGGAAGAATCTGGTGATGGAGGAAGCAGCGGCATGGTAGAATCCGGCTGGCGGCGCGGTGGCATGACGGTCCGGCAAGGTCGGCACAGTGATCCGGTCAGTTTTTCGGTGAGCCAGTGGTGGTCCGACCAGAATATTCTGGGAGCTCTTTAAACCCTTGTAAAATGCATATCGTGAGTCCAAATCACGAGCCATTTGCGGCGATGCATTCCTTGCATCGGGACAGACCTTTTCGGTTTACATTGGGAATTTTATGAGTCGGGTTCATGGCGCGAGGCTACGAAATGTTGAAATAATAATAATGTTTTATTATTATTCAGCTTTGACCCACCATAACTCTTGCTTGGAGTGTCCAAATGATGTTCCGTCAGTGGCTTGAGACACAGAAGGTACAAAGGAATTTTTGAGATAGTTTTCAGGTGTTGGTATCGAGAAAAACCTGTGGACCCCATGAGGCCGGGTTCCTGCCTTTACTGAGAAACGTGACTATTTCACTAGGTGTCCATTTTGGATGATTGAGTAGTCAATCCCATGAGTTTTTCTGAGAGGATCATAACAGTGTGATCCGTTCGATGATTTTCGGGATCGAGGTGTGGGCCCCACCTGAGATGGCTTTGGTGAATAGTTCCTTTTTCACCGGTTTTCCATTTTGGACGAACGAGTAGTGGATCCCGTGTTTTTTTCCAAGGGGATCGTAGTGGTAGGATCCCCTTGAGAAGTTTCAGGATCGTTGTGTGGGCCCGACACGGGCTAGATATGGTTAATAGTGCCTTTTTCACCGGTTGTCTGTTTTGGGCGGGTAAATAGCCTATCCTGTGTGTTTTTTCATGTGGATCGTGATGGTGGCCTCAGTATCATCCTTGAAGGTGTGCAGGGTGGCGTTGTGGACGGTCTCTCAGGTTAGCGACATTTAGACCAGCAATGGTTGAGGGTACTCCCATGGTTCGTAACTATGAGGGTTCGTGCGACATCACAACCTTCCTATAGTTTTGTGATCCACTTGATGGGGTGTTTAATCTATTGGAGTTGGGGAATCCCTCCGATGGGTCCGGAGCGGGATCCTCTAGCATCATTTCCCTAGATCGGGTTCTTAGTATCACTGTGACTGCTTATCCATAGGCGGTGATCTTCTCTCTAGCAGGTTAACCCCAAAGGGTTTGTTGCATCATCAGAATATGTTCCTCTACGCGGTGGGCCATGCTCAGTAGTGTTGTGGCATCGTCAGGTATACGATCTCTTACTCAACATGACTTTTATAGTAGGTTTGCGGTATTGTTGGTTATACGATCCCCTACTCAATGCATGGTTTCTGTAGTGTTGCAGCATCATCAGACTGATCCCCTACAGCAGGAGATGTACCAGACAGGGGTTTGGTATCATCGTGACCATAGTGACATGGGTGATGATCCCTTGTCTAAGTGATGTGTTTCTGTAAGAATGCCATATCGGGTTGTTGTATCCCCCATCGGAACTTGGGAGTCATCCCCTATCTATGAGATCTATGAATGCTAGATTGGGTTGCGGTATGCCCTAGCAGACCATGCGAGTGATCCACTATCTGAGATATCTTCAAATACCAGTGTGGGTTTTGGAATCCCCTAGAGGACCCTAGGATTGATCCCATATCTATGGAGTTTGGTGTTTTTTTTGTTTCAGCGAGGTTTCCTCAGTGACGATATCTGATGAGTGTGATCTCTCGGGTGAGCGTCTGTGATGTTTTTGTGGGACCTGATGGAGTGTACCTCTCGGACAAGTGTCATATGTGATTATAGTGATCGTGGAGTGGGTTCTCCTAGTTGTGAACCGTTTCTGGTGATGGGGTCGGTATCTCACATGTCTTGGTGTGTGAGCTGAGTATATTTAGATATTCAAGGTGTATGTATGTGAACACACCGGGATTGAGCTAACTAGTTGTGTTTAGCCGAGGATGGTCATGAGATAAAGTTTCTCTCTCGTCTAGGTTCCATCTGTCTGGGATGATCAGACTGTTGCCTTTTAGTTTCTCTCTTTTGTTTTAGGTTTTAGGGTGCCTACTGATTATTTTTATACTCAAACCTACACGGGCTTTGCCCACAAATGTTTTTTTCTTGTGCAGACCACAGGCCTTTCGACAGAGTCCCAGGAGGACCCAGAGTAGGCGGAACTGAGTGAGCGGGTGACTATGGAGTCTTACTGAAGTTGTTCCTAGGAGCTTTCCGATGGTTCTTTTTACAGCTTACCCCTTCTTTTAAGCAGGTTGGACACTTTTGTGGTTTTACTTTGGTGGGCCCTATTTTTCCCTTTTGTACTTCTATTTCACTCTAGTTTGGGATAGTTGTATTCATGATTTTACTTTTCAGTTGTATATATCTCTACTCTGTTGCATGGAGGTGTATGCGGGTGCGTGTGTACAGGCACCTTAGGCTAATGCCTCCCTTGTGTATGATATCCTACTCAGTGCTAGTCGCTAACCCCTGGCCTCCAACGGGGTCAGGTTGTGACAGCTCAGATATGAGCTCAGTACCCCAATTTGTTTATTTAACCCTTTTTTTGTCTTATGTGGATGTAAATCCCCAAAGGTGGGGGTAATGTAATGTACCAGAAATTACATGTAATTTTTTTAATTATATGAGATTATTTCCTTACCATGCTCTTAGAAGACACTTGATTCTGAGGCCAGTGAGATAAGAATAAGTGTTTGAAATTTTTTAAGCCTATTTAAAATAATGCACGTACGCGGTTGTGGGAACATCCAAATTGGTGAACAGATTAAAAATATGGGGGAACCATTGCATTCGGAACACCGACTTTACCTAAGGAAGGAACTAACCTCGACCGGAGAAGGTCGTGGAAAAAATTTAATTTTCCCACATTTTAAGAAAAATTAATAAAGGATATTTATTATGAAAAAACAAAATAATATTTTGGTTTATATTATTAGAATTTTGAATTTTTCAGCAATTTAAGGATACTAAAACATAATGACACTGCAAACTGAGTATAAAAAAAAATTGGTTCATAAATGAAACAGAGTAACAATGCTGTAATGAAGCATAACAGAAATGTTGAAAGGGTTTCCTCCATTAAATGGGTTAACCTAAAAATGACTGTTGTAATGAGTGAGGATTTCTCTGAATCCTTTTAGTTTTGGCACTGGAAAGCGATGATAGATGAATCACCCGTGACGAAGAGCACCATTCTCCCTTCATTCTTCTATCCTTCAAAGGATTTCCAAGAACAACAGTGGATTGTAGATCAAGGAATAATGAAAGATAGTGGTGTGATCTTATCCAACGAGCGATCCAACCTAATTGTTGGGGTTTGATTCTAAGTGAATTTTCCTTTTCCCCTATTCATGGATTAGAGCGATAAACATGGGTCCACCCAAGAACAGGTGGCATGGGGATCAATCACTTATGCAGGTTGGTTTATAATATTGGGGTTCAAATTGGAGTTATCCATATTATATTCTTAAGTCTCATTTCACATTGTTATTAAATTATAACATGGAGGGATCAAGCTGACACGAACAAGGCCCAGATCACTCCATTAAGGTCATTCTTCTGTTATTCATGTCCAGACCCTTAGATCGATGAGAAAAAATCTCGGATCATGTAGCAGTAATGGTGACAACCCGAAGATCCCAAATGTTCTTTTGGATCTACAAACGGACCATCAGAGCAATTCTGGTGGCCGCAAAAGAAACCGCCAACAAGCTGGCGCCGTTGGTGGGGGCCACGTTTGGGAGGTGACACGCATCAATGGACAGGTTTGGGAGGTGTATTCACTGGTGGTGCACCGTGGTAGTGGATGTAACCACGTCATCAAACCATTACACTAACCACAACTGGCAACATGGTCTTTAGCTGATGCGTCCGGAGGGCCGTGGCCTAGCACGACCATGGTAGAAGGGCCATATGTGAACTTATTGCATTGACAGTGAGTGGACGCAGAAACCTTCGCTGAGTCTGGGAGTGGAAAGCCGACCCACTCCCAGTTGGCCAGATTAGATATGGGTCAGGATGAACCCCGGTTGGGTTGGCGGACACCGGGCTGGGTCTGGTTTGGTTGGTCCAGCCGGGTCGGACTGGACCCAAACCTAACAGTTCCCTTTTTACTAAAATGTCCATAACATCCAAACCATGTGTCTTATTGAATATTAATTTGTGGTGTTGGGACCCTTATGACAAGACGATCCTTATGACATACTCTAAGTGAGTTTTAATGGATATTTGGGTAAGACCAATGGCTTGAGGTGTATATTCTTCTATAATCAAGTGCAATGCGAGCGGAATCCTGTGGCTGGATGTGACGTGAAGGAAGTGACAAGAAGCCCTCAGTGTCCCGATAGATGAGTGGGCCTCTGTGGACCGATAGATGAGTGGACCTAACTGGCATAGTAGTGGAGCGGAGCTCAGTTCCCTGATAGATGAGCAGATCTTAGTGGACTGATAAACGAACGTACCTCAGTGGATTGATAGACGAGTGAACCTTAGTGGTGTAGTAGAAGAGCATACATTCGTGGCCCGATAGAGGAGAGGATCCTAGTGGCCCAAGAGTTACAAGAATACCTTAGTGGCACATCAATCCTCAGTGACTAATCAAGGATGATTCCCTTGGAAGTACAGGATGTTGAGCATTACGACTTATAGTCCTAATTTTATACTTTTAGTTATACCTTTGTGAGATGTCTATTACATCTTCTGTACTTTTCTTTGTGGCCATTTTTTTGTGGTTTACGGTCCCTGTAGAGTATTTTGTTACTCACCCCTATAAGTAATTTTTTTGAATGTGCCTTGCCTTATATAGACAACCAACACTTTTTGAGAGACCTTGTTGGCATAGGATAAGGCGGTGCCCAGTGTGATCAGACTGGTGAGGCATACTCCTACGACTTCCAGCAACTAATCTTCACCTACCCTTCAGGAATGGTTTCCCTACATATGGGTTTCTAGAATTTTTTTTACCCTTTTTGTTTACAACTAGTCTTTTTATGGGTTTTCATTCTATCCCCATTTACTTTCAGATTGTACTGTATACTCTCAGTGGTTGTCTTAGTGGCATGCACATTTTCCTTCTTAGCATTTTGGGATGGGATTGTGAGTGTGGATCTATAAAAATACTCAAGAAATTCCTTCCACTTACATGATATGTCCTTAATCCCTAGTCTCCATACCTTGTCCTTTGGTAACAGGCTTGGTTTAGTCGCGGCAAAGGCCCTAAGGTATGGGTCACGACACTATTTTTTTACTAATATTTTTTTGAATATTATTCATCTTTGGATAATTATTCCTATATTTTTCTCTGTGGTGGTACTTATAGGACGTGAATGATCCTTTTACCCATGTTCATGTTATGAATAAAAAAAATTATAGCTTGAGAAGAAACATTTGTGGAGATTTTGGTGAGTGAAGGGTTACACATTTCAAGATTTTTTTACCTTCAACTATAATGTTTTCATTCATCCTTTTATCTATTTTGTTTCAATTAGTATTTTCAATACTCAAAGATTTTTATTTTTATTTATTATAACCATTTGTTAAAAAAATCATAAATTAATTATGATTATTTATTTTTTCTATTTTGTTATATATTATTTTTGTAATAATTTAGGATTAATAAATAATTTTTGATGAAGATGAATGATTTACTGGGAATTTATATTGAAAATTGAATAGAACATGTACATGTTTCTTCATGTTAGGTGAGAAAATTTCATATATTGAAGTTTTATTTTCTACTATGTGAGTAGTAGTAAATAATGCAAGGATTTTTCCTATGTAATCATTGAGGTGTTGGTTTGTGAAAATCATTGTGACTCAGGTTTTTTATCAGCATGAGAAGAATGTGTTGCTGAAGAGACTCGTGGGTGGTGCTTTTATGGCATTGAACATGCATAAAGAGCATGTCATAGTGAAGATTAAAAACATTATTGCTTGCATGGACCCATCTATAGTGTTCACCATGGAATAAAAAATAATTTATGATAGTTTTTAGATTCATGTAAATTTTCTTAAAGTTTGAATACCTTTAAACATATTTGTACCATGATTCTTAGACCATCATTTTGAGTTTGAAAATTTTTATATAATTTAATTTTATAATGACTGAATAATAAATTTATTTCAGATAATTAGATTAATAAATATATCTTATAATTTTATAAATAATGGTTTTAATACACATAAATAATATATTATTCAAAATAAAATTTACAAACAGATATTAATCATTGGCATTGTTTCTAATAAATATAATGATAAATGTTGAAAAGATTATCAATATATAAATTTTACATATTAATCTGTCAGTAAACATTTTTTCAAACATATATAATATATTTTGGTATTATTATAATTCCAAAAAAACTATATTATCTATCTTTATAACATTTAGTGATAGAGTTTTTAGCCCCAATTTAGATGCATGAACATATTTATCTGGAAAAGGATTTACCAATAGAAAATTCACTTCAACCAACCGATATATTCATATTGGAAAAACCTAATTATTTTTTTGTTTTTGTTATGTAAGTGATCAAATACATCCTTTTGATTTTGTAAGGTTTTTATAGTAAAAATTGGGTCACATTTATCGGTATTGGATAGAGAAAAGTAACAATTATGTATCTGAATCAATAATCACGAGATGTATCTAAGAACCCAGGTTCTCCCACCTAACCACAAGGTCATATTTCATGTTAATCATTACTCATAGGCAATATCACTCCTCCCATGTCAACTAAAATACAATGACTCACGTGCCCATAAGTATCTATGTATAGTATCGCATTACAAATCATCATCTTACTCACGTGAAATGTTTCTCAATAGGTAGATACATATGAGGAAACCCCTTGAAAATCATGATCTCGTCACATATATACACACCTATATCATATGATAAATTCTCAGCTATACTGGGGAAATGATTCTCATCGAGCACCTGCATATGGGACTACCCCCATAAGAATCATAATCATTTTCCAATATTTACTAAGCCTCTACATATAGGGGAAAACCCCTTGGGGATTATATTATCATCCAGGTACACCCATAGATATATAATTTCATAACCCCACCATGAACTGTGTCAATTACATAATTATTATATGGTTCAGTTAAGTAGGATTCCACCAAGATGTTATATGGGAAAACCAAATCGTTGTTATTATTGACATTTTAAATAGCCAAAACGTTTTTCATTCATAAATTTTACTATAAGGACCTAATAGGTATCCATAAATAAGTAATCTAATTCTGGTATCAACCTATTGGGTTAACTATACATCCAATACTAGAGGGACTACATAGTCATCATCATTGAACACCACATCATTATTCCACATGAACTATATTCAGAAGAAACTATATCATGATTCAACTGAGTAAAATTATACAACCATGTTATATGGTAAAACACTCTATAAATTTTAGCTTACAACTTAAATAACCAAACCATGTCATTACTGATATCAGCCACACGCTTGTATGAGGGTTTCATGTGAATCCTACATGCAAAATATGTTTCATATATAGAGGCATATTTCTAATGGACTAATATCCAAAAACAAATAAATCTTAAATCTTGAAACTCAATTATTTCCATGATACGTGAGATCATATAACCATAATAATGAAATTTGAGAATATAAATCCTAATCCATTGGTTAGTCGAACTTCTCCTTGGTAAAAATGTTTGTGATGCCCTAGTTTGATATCCATCACCTGCTTTGACATATTCATATGTAACATGTAAACCATCTCCCCAAAAATTAAAGAAAAACAAAAAATTCAATACACTATATGATATCAGGCATAAAAATATATAATAAAATTTTGTAACATCCTCCCTTAGGCTGGAAACACTAAGTGGGGTTAGGATCTGAGGAGATGTCACTAAGACCTTAGTAATTCTTCACCATATACCAGAGGCTAGTGATTAGTAGTGAGAGTCTATGTTAATTACATGGGGAGACTATACATGAAAATCATATTTCAAAAAAATATATTAATAAACCAAATATCTTGTATAAACATAAATCATCCATCACTGAACATTAAATCAATAAAAAATCATCATCAATAATAATAATGAATGTGGAAGCATACATTCATACAAACTCACGGTCATACCATTACCCAAAAAATGATCAACCACCAGATTGATCACATATAAAAACAAATAGAGGAATAAAATACATCGAGGTTCTATTACCATCCTCAATCCTCACCTCATCTAGTCTCTATATCCTACCCAAGATATCCCTCTTGATCAAGATATTGTGGGACTTTTCCAAACCTAAACTTTTGGATAGTGAGAATTGATCAAGTATAAAAGTTAAATTGCAGCCTAATCCGTGTATGTGTACAATTCAGTAGGGAAACACTAATGTTGTCTCATAAAAAACCAGTAATTATAGTGAACACATGTGATATGATTAGATTAATGCTTAAACTAATATATAGAAGTGTAAATAAATAAACCATGACAATCCTTGGGGTTTCCCATTGAAATTTAGATCAAACTATACCTTCATTCCCTATTCCAATGTGTCTTTGAGAATTTCACACAAAAATTCCAACCAATAATGGTCCCATGGTGAAATCATAGGAGCAATTAATATATAATCTAGCTGTATTTGTCCTGATATTTGGATCCTAGGAGTAAATATGAAGCATCCAAAATTGTATCACAAGTGAATACAATGATAATTTATATGGAACTCGCAGAAATGACTCATCAAAATAAAAGATGCATTTTCAAGTAATTACAAATCATTCCCCTAGGAAAACTGTGAGGGTCGCATCCACATTCCCCAATTCTAAGGATAAAATCCAAGAAAATAAAAAACGTATCACATCTGAATGAAAGGAAATCATCCGAATCCTTTTAACCCATAACAAGATCAATGACAAAATTCCAAAAGCACTTTATTGGCATCTAATAATATTAGGAATGAAGGCCATATCTAAGCATCATTTCTGATTCATATCTTGTATCAAATAAATCATTATGGTCAGTTTGTTCCATCTAAACCATCTCATATATGATATCTTTATGGGGTCAACCTATATCCAAAACCAATCCCAAAAGTCCATGTTCAACCCCTTAATTGAATTTATAGTCATCATCACATCCATCACTAATGAAAAACATCAATCTGGTCTCTTTGGAGACACCCACAATCATTACTACCCATATCTTCACATTCCCTATCAAAAGATAACACCTCATTGGTGAATCCACTCGGGTTCCCTAAGACTCATGATATTCATAACACCACACATTTAATCCTCTATTATATTCTCATCTCTCAGGTCATGCCCATCACCAAGAGGTAATAAAACCCATTGAAATCCTAGAAATTTCATCACAATCTCACTTTCCTTACAAGGAATGTCCCATAGAAATCATTATCAATAGACAATATAGGGCCCCTCTCACTTTTACGTCATCTAAAGATAGTAATCTAACTCATCCCATCAAAAAAACCCTATAGGGTCTACCCTCATAGGTAATCACATATTAATTGGGGGGAATCTCATACCATGATCATCTAAACTAGACCATTAGTTCTAAGGAACCACTTAGTTTTAATGTGGACTAGGGTGGTGGAACATCCCAACCCACACTGTATATAGAGATTTATTAGGATACTCCACCCATGACACTCCATAATATTCATTTCATTTTTTTCTACCTCTTAAGGTCCATTTTTCACAAGGAACATAACTATAATTAGGGCCTCATGCATCAATAATAGAGGAAATGAATCCAATTCACAACGTCCATCATGGACTTGAAACTTTGCGAAATATACTCATGGGAATATAAATTTAATTAAATAATTTTTCCAATTTTAATAGGTTGACCACCCTTGGTGTAGAGAGAAAAAATATCACATACCAAATAAATCATAAATAATACCATAGGAATGATTTATAAGGACCACCTACCACATTTCAGAGTTATTCCTTTTTTAATTCCATAACCTTTAGAACTGTTCAAGAGATCATCTGTGTACAAATAGCCATATCCTATCATCGTGATGCCCAAAATCACTCAAATACATCGATCAAATAATGATATACGATTTATAATAAATTATTCAATTAATTTTAATCATTTATAGTCAATTTAAAAATTAATTAAGTTATAAATGAAATATAAAATATCTAAGGACATCAACCTCTCATAGAAACCTTAAACATCGGGGTGTGGTTCACTCCTAACATGAACTAAAAAGTAAACAATAAAAGTTCCATAACAAACTGTAGAGCCCTGATGGATGGTGTAGGGACACAGAGAGGGGGGTTTGGGTGAATCAGTGTACTAAAAGTTTATATATTAATTATTTCCATTCAATTATCCCATTATAATCACAAAAATTTACCCTAGTTAAGAGGAATGTACTTATTGTCTGCTTTTACAATTACATACCAATGAAAAGAAAATAATTAATGAAATAGAAAAACACAGATAATTCCAATTAGTTCAGTACTAATCCATACCCCTTTCCATGACCAACCTAGGGTTGTTTTATGAATTTTCTGAACTTTTTTAATTTTTAGTGATTAAAAGTTCATAGAATTGGAACATAATATATATTCATGAACTGAATAATAATCCTAATTGAGTGAAATTATTTAAAATAGTGCGACCATTCTTTATTTGAGTTTTTTATGCTAGCACAAATACTTATTCAAGATATATTTGACAAAAACTCTAAAAAAGACGTATCTTTAGCACTGGATGCCATTGAATCAACTATACAATCATGTTTTTCAAATAATTTAGAATATATTACTTCTATTGAATAATTTCATATCCTCAATAAAACATCAATAATACTTGATGTATGGAATTAAAATTCATGGTTTATATTCTATGGAACAAATATGCATGTAAGTATGAATTACGGCGGGGTCGAACCATAGCGCGTCTCATCTTCCCCGGTGACGACGTCGGCGGCCGCGGCGGGCCCTCCCCTGCCTGCGGGGGAGGGGTCCTTCTTAAGGAATGTGGCATCCCCGTTTCACCCCTTCTCCAACCCTGATCTTCTTCCGAAATTTCCGAAGGTTCAATTTGGTCCGAAGGTGCCGGAGCTTCTCGATGGCTGCCCTAATCTCCAGATTTCAAACTCGGAATTCACTGACGCCTCCGCGCTTCTGAAGTTCACCCTAATTGCTAGGTTCAGTCATCGAAGACCGTCGGTCGACGCTTTTGAAAGATTCGTCTTCGCTGAATGGGATCTCCAGGAGCGGGCGACGGTGGGAATTCTCGATAAGCTTCACATCATGATCCGGTTTTCTTCTGAAAAGGACCTCATACACGCCTGGTCGAAGGCACCACGGCGTTGCAGCGGAGATCACTTCTTCTTGTTCCGATGGTCTTTCGATTTCCACATGAACCGCGAATCGACGTCTGCGGCCATCTGGGTTAGTTTCCCCAACCTCCCATTGCCATTTCAAAACCCTGCAATCATTCGCATGCTTGGCAATCTTCTCGGTCGGTACCTATGTTCGGATAGCAGAACGGTAGCTGTTTGTCATCCGGTTTGCCCGAGGATATGTGTGGAGATGGATGTATCGCGGGTCCCATTTGAATACGTTTGGATCACAATTGGTGAAGAATACCGGTGAAAGAAGAGAGTTATTTATGATGGTTGGACGGACTTCTGTTCATCGTGTAAGCGATTGGGGCACACTGCTGAAGTCTGTCGATGGAGTCCTTCTGCGCTGAAGCGTAGGGGTTTTGGCGTGCTTTCGAGCGCTGGGCAAGACGCGGCTTGGATGGCGAACAGTGGTCCTGATGGTTGTGTTCTGTTGCGGCCAGTGGAAGGAGTGCGCGCTGGTGATCTGCGACCTGTTGAAGAGGTGCGATTGGGCAGTGAGGGAGAGGGTAGATCTGCAATGGGGGTGGATGAGATGCGATCGGGTTGTGAGGCAGGGGGAAGTTTTTCTGCGGGTGTGGAAACTGGGAAGGTGGCAAATCAACAAGTGAACCCTTTGGTGGTGGATGTGTTCAGAAGGCTGAAAAGGGACCTGGCCAGCTCCTCCAGTCGGGGTGCTATTGATGAAGGGGGAGTTTCTCAGCTTCAGGTGTTGCAGGCAGTTGATCAGAGGAATGGGAGCAAATCTGTTCTGGAACATATGTCAGTTGAAGGGACGATGATGAGGCCTGTTGGCCAGCAGGTTGTGGAGGAAGCTCGGCAGGGATTTGGAGGCTCCATGAGCACAGCAGTGGCAGTGGAACAGGGGGACTTCGAAAAATGTGAGAATAATATGAACCTCCAGGATGCTGCTTTGGGCCAGGAGGTTGCATGTTTAGATTTCCAGCTTGTGGGAAGGGGTCATGAGCAGGAACAGAGCTCCCACAAAACCAGAGATCAGAATACATCTGGTATCATGGCACAGGTAGTTGCTAATGACATGATAAACTGTTCATCAAATCGTTTTGCAGTTCTGGCTGATGGTGAGATAAAGGGAATGGAGAGAATGGAAGAAGGTGAGATAAAGGGAATGGAGAGAATGGAAGAAGGGAGGACTTTCAGCGCCATCATCCCTGAAAACACTTCCAATCATGGTTTAGTGTTAGATGAGCAAGATGCTGGGCAACAGGGTGCGGAGAGGATGTCTAGTCCTCCTATTGGAAGGATTAGTCCATATGAATGCAATCCCTGCAAGGAGACTCAACCGGGAAGCGTGCGGATGAAGAAAAGCAAATCTGTCTCTCCCCCAGTGGCTCAACATAGACAGTGGGGTGATGTTTCTGACAATGAGAAGGAAAATGGCAACAACAGATCTTCCTATAGTGACATTGTGAAGAATGGGAGTAAAGAGATGACGAGCAAGGAGCTGAGTGGGAAAGCACAAGGCAGGAGAAGGCAGAGAAGGGACTATTCGGATCTTCCCAAACCAATGGCGACTAGGTCTGCCCACAAGCAGGGTGGTGGTGGGAGGTCTGATTCGGCCAAAGGCAATGAAGCAAGGAGAACAATCAAGGAACAACTCACCAAAGAGCAACTTGTCCGCAGGAATCAATATCTAGAACTTTTTAAAAGATATGAGTCCTCTGAATGGGAATCGGCCACATAAGATGATGATGGACCTGATGGTGAGTATGGAGATGGGAATGGGTTTGATGTGATGTAATCCCTCTGTTTTTCTTTGCCCTGAACTTTTCTTTTTCTAATAATATTTTGGGAGATCAGACATTTTTCTGATCTGTGCCTTCCAGACAAATATGCATGTAAGAATCCATGGACTTCTACGTGCTTCATGCACTGTCTTGGTGCAACCAGAATAGGTAAGGGTCTTGATTAGGAGAAAAATATCTCTTTTATTCTTAGTGTAACACAATTTTCCAATTAATAAGGCTCATTTGCATAATAATATTTTTACATGGGACCTTCTTATTCTTTATTTCACACAACCAGAGTTCTTTGTGAGAATCACCTTTGAATGAAGAGGTTAATGGGGGCCAATTTCCTTCATGAGACTAGTGTAGTATGTGGGTTCTCCTTCTTATTTTTTATGTTAGAGGTTCACAAGGATCCTCACATACTTTGTTAATATTCATTTTTTAATTGATATATTTATTTTGATAATTCAAACAATAGAGCTATCAAACTCACACGTAAGCCTTTGGTAATATAGGTAGTTCTTTTATCTCATGCCTATGATATTCAATGCATGTCAATGAATCATTAAACAACAAGATATCTCAGGATATTATTGAATTTTTTTTTTTTAATCTTCAAGATGTGTTGGATTGATCACACATTCATGTGATTTCATTTAATGATCACTTCATTGATCAGGCGATGCCTCAATGAATATAGAGAAGGATATAACATATCTCCTCATATTTTCATGTCATTTTAAAGACTATTTGAAATGACTAGAGATATTGATTATGTTGGATGGTAGAAAGTATCTTCCATAATTATGATATTCCAAGGGATCACATGGTGCATTGGTGGATATCTTGTAGTGCCACAATGATTGTTAACATGTCTCAGTTGATTGTGATACAATCATGTAATAGCTTCTTGAGTTGTTTGATTACTTTTGGCTGAATCACATAGTTTAAATAAATTCATTCATACAAGAAATAGTGTCACTCATGATATCAAGATGTTCAATCAAGCCTCATGATATCAACATCAACATAGAAGATGTCTAGTTGTACTGATCATCAAGGGCTGGTGGTTTTGAGTATTCTTATAGAAGCCACAAAAATCATAGGTTGAAGAAGATTATTTTAAATAATCAAATAGAATAGATTCACTAGATTGAATTATTTTTTTATATCTATATATTATAATAACAAGGAATAATGCATCGTGCTAGGAGTCCCATGTATACCATCTTTCTGTTCTAGGCCATGATTTATTAGCAAATTCAAGACCACTCACCTTTCTACTTGTCTATATGGGATTAGCATCCATCAAACTATTAAACCTTTCCTCCACAGACACACCTCACCTAAAAGAAACACATGCACCCTAATAGCCCTAAACATAGGCCCATATACTCTTTCATGTTCACACTCCTATATGACTTATACATGGTCCCACCTCTTCCATCATGTTTCCTCCTTGAGTAGGGTCTCTCACAGTAGTTGACCCTTAGGTCCCCCTATTAGTGGTTGAGGGATAGCCATTATGGGATCATATAAATGTCCTTATTTTTTAAATGAGTATTAGTCTAAGTATAATATGGAATTCTAAACCGTATTTAACAATAACAACCTCATTCCAAAATATAGAAATATTTTCCTTTTCCTTGGAATCTTCTTCACATCCTAATGAAAAAAATACATCACATGGTCATCTTCAATTATTCTTCAAACAATTTCTTTTTTATATTGAATTCATAAAAACTATTATTTATTTTATTCTAGAATTAAATTATAAATCTGAATATTCTCAAAACATAAATAACATCTATATTATTATTTTTCATTCCAATGCTAATTTTTCTGATTTCATGATCATACAAGATGATGTTTTTCATGGTCTTAAAATTCCAACAAAAAATATTTATTTTCATGGTATTCTTACATATTTTAGATGAATAATAAAATGTGAACTCTCATAATGAAATTGAAACTTTTTTGAACATAATATCGACACAAGAAATCATCATAATAACAAGGAGAATTGTCCAAGAATAATAACAATTCCCTTAGAATCATCACCAATCTAGGATAATTTTATTAACAAATTATAACCAATGGGTCCAAAACAATTATATAGACATCATCACCTATCATGGATTGTTATCTTACCAAATGAAAACAAATTAGTCTATAACAGTTCTCTATGAA
The DNA here is from genome assembly GCA_963277665.1 of Viscum album. Taxonomy (NCBI): domain Eukaryota; kingdom Viridiplantae; phylum Streptophyta; class Magnoliopsida; order Santalales; family Viscaceae; genus Viscum; species Viscum album. Next base: position 1,926,619,388 of record OY728150.1, on the reverse strand, counting down.
TCATCAAAAATATTCTTGAATATCTGTGAAACTGTTTCCATATCTACCATTCAATGATTAATCACAAACCATAGATGACCTCATCCATCATTAAATTTGGAATCCTTCTTATATATTGATAAAAAATAGAACTATAATCATAAACTCTACACATGGTATGTTCAATCATAACCTTTGGATATATTTATGAATAAAATTTCCTTAACATAAATATCTATTCTTCCCATTATTGAAAATAAATTCAAGGGATTAATGTTTGGGGTTTCTTATTTCCTTTAATAAATTTTAAAAAAAATTCTCCTTTTTATGAAATAATGATGGACTGACATGATTTATATAGAAAAGAGTCTTTAGTTAGTATACTGTATGAAAATATTGGAAAACCCATTGTAGAAAATAAGATAGATAAAAAAAAGGTTATCTATGATTTTCATTAACTACCATGAATGTGATGTCATTATTAGAAAGTATTTTTTTATGAAAGAGGGGTTGATATAAAATAGATTTATCCAAAAAATATATTATCTTATACACTTTATCAAACACATATGAAATTTCAAGTGAAATAAAATTATAATACCCTATTATATAAGCATACTCATTAACCAACACTTCCCCATGATTCACATAGTTGATAAAATCAATACCACAGAAAAGGTTTAATTGGTTCCCCTCCCTTTATACTTATATTGTGATGACATGATCATTCAAATATTCATGGAACAAGCCTCAACCTCATCTCTTTTATATTTTCTCCCCCTCAAGGGGTTTAATCCCTTAATTTTACATACAAGATATTTTAATCAAATAGTATTCAGGATGTTCATATATTTTTTCCACCATTGCAGAACAATTCATATTTTTATCAAATATTAAATAATCATTTTAAAATGTTTTCTAAAACTTTGCTAAAACATCTCTCTTGTAGAGAATGAACCTCACCTTTAATTCCCTAAAATTTAAAAAATATTGTACACAATAATAAAGGTATAAGGTATAACTCTTCTAAGATTAATAATAAGTTCAACTGGGTAAAGAAATTTCTCTCAACATAGAGACCTCTTTTCTGTTATCTCTAATGTGTCTGCTTCTCTTTATGCTTGTGTATCTTTACTATTTCACATTATGGTATTTATTCAACTGCATGGACACTTTTATTTCATTAATATTTATCTATTGTGGATTATTTTTCTTCACATATACCTTTAGTGAAATAGTTTCTCATAATTCTTAATTTTTTATCTCTAGTTCCCCCTTTTGAGAAGGTAGACAATTCATTCAATTTATTACATTATGTTCAGTCTAATTGCACATTACACACAATTTTTGTGTAACACCAAAGATGTCATTTTTTTGAATACCTCTCAGGATATTAGAATTTTTATTCATATTAAAAAATATATTTTTATTTTTAATTTTTCCTAGATAATTATCCAACTTTAGAGTGTTTTATTTCTCCTAATAAATTCAATTAATTGGAAAAATGATTAATAAGTACTTATTAATATATTGTTCATTGTAGTTTACACATGGATTCTTTAATGTTTTGGAGATACCTTTATTATGTATCATATAAAAATCTTTTATAGGAATTCCTTCAATCAATCCTATCTTCATGTATCTCTATTAGATTTATTATCTTTTTTATTTCATCTTTTTCCTATTCATTTCAATGGTTTGTTTGCATTGTTCCATGTTATGGTCTCTCTTTACTTGGTATAATAATCAATTCATAGTTGACATGAAATTATCAGAATACATCATTTCAATATTCTTTGTAGTGGTTTATTTAGTTATTTTCATCAATTGAAAATATTTCATCACATATTTATCTCTAGAGGAAACTAGTTCTCTTTTCTTTCACACCTTATTCTTTTTAGGTTATGGTCTACTATTATCAGAGTATTTGTACCTATTTTGTGCAAAAAGATACTCTTCTTATATGTTAATACACATGTAAAATTACTCACTGAATTCTTCAATGTATTTGAATATGTTTCTAGTACAAAGATTCATTCCTTTTTGTGGAATATTATTATATTATTCATGTTTATTTATTTTTTCAAGTCTATTATCCCAGAATATAGAACTTTTGTAGTACTCGTACATTCTCATGTTGTGCCAAAATTCTGAAACCAAATTCTGAAACTTCTATCAGCACCAAATAAGGAAAAAAGGCCATGTAGTTTTCTTTTAATACCAATCTAGCTTCATTTAGTGCATTTCTTTTTATTGATTTATCATTCCATTTTTAGAGCATCATTTTTGGTAATATTTTTATTTTTATTTCAATTATTAACCCATTGTGTTTTGGTGGATGTATTATCATTTTTATTAACCCACTTATTATCGTTTTTTGGATGCAAACCTATACTTGGTGATTATATTAGATTAGTAGATATAGAATTATCTAGTTTATGGGTTTCTGTCTTACATGAGTTTGTAGAAAGTTTATTGAGGTATTTTATTGAGATTTTATTTCCAACATTATGAGTCTCTCTAGAGATAAAATTTTTATCAAAAATTTTTTAGAAGCATTCATTCTTGTAAGTTTACTCTCTTAATATTTTTCGGTGGAATAATTCTTTTTCTCAAAAAATTTGGATGTTCTAGCATGTGTCTCATTCAAATTTCTCAATTTAATATCTATTTTAAGGAAATTTTGTAGGAGAGAAGACTTCTCATATTTCAAAAAGTTTTATTTTTCCATAAAATTAACTTTAATTTTATTAATTTGATCTTCATGAAGTTTCCTACCTTAAATCAAAATGTTGTCAAGGTATTTGATTCTTATGGTTTTAACATTTAATTAGGATTCCATAACACTGATAGTATATTTATGTGATTATTCTAGAGCATGGATATTTAGAATATGCTCTTCACCGATCTTGTTCTTTTCCTTTAGTAACATGTCAATCTATTTGACCTGATATGTTTTTTCTTCAAGTACAGAATCTCAAAAAATTAGGGAAACATTAAAAAATGATTCATGTGAATGTATTAATTTACCAAAAACATGTTTTCTTACTATGATCTCATAAACATGAAATTGGAATTATACTTAAATAATGAAAATTTATTCATTGAAATGTTTCATAAATTCTTTGTTTTCTTAATTAGGAATGTGAGATATTTTCACCTTCTGAATTACATACAAAGTGAAACCTCATGTTTAATAATTTCATCTTCAAGATGTGATCTCACATATAAAAAATTCATTAAAAGTAGAAAAAATTATATATAAAAAATTTCATCAGATAAGTTTTTCAAATTTCATTCAAATTGAGATTAGAAGTATTTAAATGTTTTAATACTCTCATCTTCCTCATACTCTCCATGATTTGGGATAGTTTATTCAAGAGGATCATTGTTAACTAATTTGATAAAGGATCAATGATCCTTATATTCTTTCTATCAATTTTCATCAAAATATCTTTTTCTTAAATATTCTTTCTAATTTTAGAGTATTGGAATATACCTTCATTCCATATTTAATAGGAGTGGATACTATTTTATACACTTGATGTACTTCAGTAATAACTTCAAATATTCACGTCATATAATCTTGTAAAAACAAAATGAGGATAAATACATTTATCTAATCATAGGAAAAACTACACCATGATAATACATGTAGATACTAGATAGATAATTAAGGGAAACTTAGGGGGGTAATTAGTGTAACTAAATTTTATCGATTTTTTCATTCCTTTTATTTATCCCCTATTAATCTAAAACCTGTTACCTAGTTAATAGGAATAGATATGTTGTGGGATATTAATAATATCATACACCTAAAATGTAGATAATAAAAGATATGGATGCACATTAATATTTTTATAAGTTTCATCTCTAAGACTTGCACCTTTCTGTGATCAACTTATGGTTGTTACACATCTTTAATTATCACTATTTCTTTTTAGTGATTAAAAGTTCCTAGAATTGGCACAAAGTATTTATGAGATAACTTCTTAATATTCTTGATTGAGTGAAATTATTTATACTAGAATCACTAATATTTAATGGTGTTTTTTATACTAGAACCACCAATTCACTAAGATATATTCAACAAAAACTCTGAACAAGATGTATCTTCCGCACAGGATTCCTTTGCATCAACTATGTAATCTTGTTATTATAAATTATTAGTAAAATATACTTTTTTTAATGAAGTTACTAACCTCAATAACTCTATAAAGAAAATTTAGGTAGGGACTTACAATACATTGTGCATATTTCATGGAACACATATGGATGTAAGAATTTGTGGCCTTCCATGTGATTCATGCACTATCTTGGCACAACCCAAATAGGTTATGGTACAATTTTCATTACATAAAACCATCGTGAAAATATCCAGGATCCTTCACATAATAGTATATTTACTTGGGAAATTATTCTTATTTCATTCGTGTAACTAGAGTGGTTCCTGACAACAAAGTTCATGAGAATAGGTTCACATTAGGTTTCTATCTTCATGAGACCAGAGTAGTATTCTTGTTCTCATTTTTCATCTTTAAATGAGTGGTTTATGTGGATCCTCATGAAATTTGTAAATATTCTCTATTTTTTGAAATGGTATATTTATATTGATAATTAGAATGAAAAGGCTCTAAAACTCTTTAACGAGACTCTATTTATATATGAATTGTGTTAATTGAATACCTATAATATTCAAGGAATGTCAAGGACTCATTTAAAACCTTGATATCTTAAGATCTCATTGAAATGCTAAATCATTTGGAGTCTTCATGAGGCACTAGAATGGTCATGAGTTTTCATTATTTCTTTACATTATCACATAATTTATCACAAAATTCCTCAGGGAATATAGATAATGATTCACCATATATACTCTTCTCTTCATGCCTTTCCCTTGATTCTATAATATTCCAAAAGATCATAGTTATTTCGGATGGAAAAAATTATTATACTTTATCATGATATGTTGAGTTATCATATGGTTCCTCAGAGTAAAAATCACAATTCCACAATGATTATCATAATGTCCAGGTGGTTATCATTAATTCATGTGATATATTCTCGCAATGTATGATTGTCTTCAGATGAATCATAAATGTAGAATAATTTCATGCATTCCAGGAATTTTTTCATTCATAATATGAGGAGTGTGTTATGTCTTTATATTTTAATATTGAGAAAAAATGGGCTATATCAGGAGTCCCACATTGAAAAACTGCCTGGTCTGTTCTGTAGTTTATTATAAAGTTCATGATCGCTTACAATTCTAGCTAGCTATTGGGGATCAAAACCTATCATAATATGCACCAATGCCACATGGTTTCCACACCACATGGTAGGATAACTGAAACCCTATGTTCCCTAAATATTGTCCCATCAACTTTTTAGGGAATACACTAATATGGTATTTATAAATAGTCTCGCCTCTTCAACTATTCTACATCCTTGGGTAGGCTCTACCCTAGGGGTTGACCCTCAGGCCCCCTATTAGTTATTATGGTCTATCACTTGTGGCGTTATATGGCTATAATTCATTTTAATATTAGGATTAGTCCATGTGTAATATGTAATTACAAGCCTTATTCAATAATAAATTCCTTAAGATAAAATATATAAATATTTTATTTTTTGTATAGTATCTTCTTCACACCCACATGCAAGAAAATACATTTCTTGTTCATCTTCAATTATTTTTCATGATGTTCTATTTTTACATGTAATTTTTAAAAAATAGCCTTTATTTTTGTAACACCCCAATCTTCCACGGTACGTTTCGCTTTGAATAATGAAATAGTTTGTATTGTACGCAACATCGAGTTCTAGCACACCATGACCAATAAAACTAGCCCTTATGAATAGTAATACCAACTTTTTGAAATTTTATAAATCTTATTTTTCAAAATGGAATTCATTTTTGGATTTAGAGAATCAAAATTAGATAACGGTGAATTATTGGTATTTTTCTGAAAAGTTTCATTTTTTGATGAATAGTGGAAAACACATTGTTATTGTACAAAATCAATTTTTTAAATAATTATTTATATTATTTTAATTTTTTTTAATTCAAAATACATACATAATACCTATATTAGTTCAATTTAATTCATTGGATTCATTTTATAATAAAATTAGATAAATAAAATTTTATTGAAATTTTTAACGTCTTTTACCCACCTTCTAGGCACGTTAGCAAATTTGCATTGAATGTAATTTTACCGCTTCTGTTAATTGAATATGAAAAATAAAAGAGACATTGTTGAGATCAGTATGTAAAATTCAATTCAATAATAGAAAATAATTTTTTTGTTGAATAGTAAATTTTGAATTTTATTTAGCACAGTTAAAAGGTAATTGGGTAATTAAAGGTAAAAATGATTTTCTAATTACCATAACACATGTACTATTTCTTTTGGATAATTTTTTTACCAATATAAACATTAGTAATAAAATATGATCCTTTTTCATCCACTTGAAATAGATTACGACATTTATTATTATTTTATTTAAAGAATATTTAAAAGAGTTAAATTCCAATTTTCATAACTAAAACAAAGTTAATATAGGGTTATACACAAGAAAAATTCAACTATAAATATTCATTCAAAATATAAAAATATTTCCTACATAATGGTATTTTATTTATATTTTTTAGACATTGAATAATTAAATTTATTTATGACACAATGATGAAGAGGTAATTAAATTATCAACAAAAAATTAAAATAATTGATATTATAAATATCCAAATAAATGTAAATTCAGAATTTTTATGCATTTCACTAATTTTATCGATTAATATGACATTTTAGGATTTATTTAATTTATTTTTGTTCAAAGTAATCACATTTGTTTTACTTTCACAAAAACCAAATACTAAATAGTGACAAAATTGAAATAAATGAGTTTTTAAAACAAATACTATATTATTAATTGATATAACATTCTTAAAAATATAATATTCAGCCAAAAGAATTAGATAAGGTTATATATATCAATAATTAACCACTTGGGGTTCTCTAGACTTTTTAATGTAATTTTATTAACCATTTATTATAATAATACAAGAATACATGGTAAAAGTTAAACTATTTAACTAAGATTTATATCTAAAAGATATGGTCAATATGGTGATTTAAACCTGTCTAAAACCTATTGGATGAGAGGTTTACGACCCAAACCCACATTAACCTTAAAATAGATTCTTTTTTATCCAATTTAAACTGAATATTATTGTATAATAAATTAATATTTCAAGCTTTTGCTAAAGTGATCCTCACCTCTCTTATAAAATGATACTTCCCCTTCTCTCAAAATCACACCTCCAAAGCCATTTGTCTTAGCCAAACCCTACTCAAATATATTCAAAACTACCCTAACTTAAATAAAGATTCATTACATTGAAAATAAATCCAACCAAGGATTCCTTTTGATCAAATCAAAAGGAAGCACCTGAACAAGAGGTCGTAATTTCATCACCTCTATCAAAGTTCATTTCTTATTCCACTTCCTATTTATTTTTGTTTTCGTACCAAAATAATAACTCCGTTACCTTATACATAAAGTGATGTTATTATAAATATGGAACAACAATATTCATTATTCTATCCATCCTATGAATGGAAAAGTCGTTATACTTGCGTACATACGGCTTATCATCTCCACGTCATGGTGTAATTTATTATTCAACAGTTTAGTATTTGAATGGGTATAATAAATGATTATAATTGATGTAAATAATAAATATAGCATGTTAATAATTATGTATATATGATATAACATCCAATTACATACTATTACACCATCAATATAATGGTATTATCACTCGTGCGTACGTACGGATTACCGTCTCCACGAATGCGATAAGATTCATTCCCCATCATAACCATTCAAGAATAAATTTCACTTTATAATTAAAAAATAATTTTTAAGAACTTTATATAATTTTGTATGTGAATCAAATACATCCTATACATATCAGGCATGACCTATGGAACAAAAAATATAAAGGAAAAGGAATCAGTTAACACCCAAAACAACGATACTACTAAAATATAATTAATAAAACAATATTAGAAGATCATATATGATATTTTATTAATATATATGGTTCTTGTGTAATTTAATAACAATTATTTAAATATTATACTAGATGTTAACTTACCCAAGACCAAGTAAAAGTAAAAGTTACGGGTAAATTTTACAATCTCTATATTTATCTGAGGTTGTTTATAAGTAAGTATCTACTGGGACTTCTTTATCATCCACATCTGTGTTTCTTAAAAATATATTTCAAAACATTTTTTCTATTTCCTACACAACGACTTAACGAAATTTATAACCATGTATGAATTTTTATAAAAAATTTATAAATTAATCTTTTGATCATCTTCCAAACAAGCTCCTTTATGACCTTTTTGACAAAATTAAGGACATAATGTTTTTTAACTTATATGATGAGTGTGGCTATTTTCCACTGTTATAACACCATAAAATCTTTCTTTACAATATTATAAGAATATTTTCAAAATAAATGTTTTATTTTTTAATTATGTAACTTTTAAATTATTTCAAAATAGAAATATATATCTCTCTCAAATAGTTTTGATTTCATCTATGTCAACTTCCTTTGATGGATTTTACACTTGTTTGAAGTTTATTTGTTATGATACAATATTCTATATTATTTTGAAGGTTTTGTGATATTTTTTACTATGGATGTGTTATTTTTATAGTATTCATGGTTTATGGCTAATGTATTACCATTTCATATTCTAGTTTTAATAGGAATGCTTATGTTATGTTTCAGCCTTTTCATATGAGGAATGGATTGGACTTAGTAAGTGATGGGTGGATCCTACTATATCTCCTCGATGCATCAGTAGGTATCTTGAGACAACATAGTGTCTTGGAACAAGTCCTTGAAAAAATCTTATTTTTATTCTTGTAAGGAGGCCTGGACTATGTGGTTATGATGTATGGCATTATGCATTCCATCAATATGAATTTGTCTATTGATATTACATTACATTATTCGACTAGTAGAATATCCATGTAAATAATTGAATGAATTTATTTGATTTATGTTTTCCATATTATGCTGAAGTTTATGTTTAAAAGGTTTGTGTTTTAGTCTTATATATTGCCTTAAATGTTAATGCATATTTATGATAGTTTCAGCTATATTGTTATCCTTAATGAGCAACTAAGCTCACCTGTTTCTATGTTTTACATTTTACAAGATGCAAAGAAATATATTAAAAATAACCTGTAGGAATAGGCTAAGGGATATGAGTGTGTTCAAAGGGGATATAATGTTGTGGTTGTTTTTATTTCTTGATGCAATGTAAAACTTATGTATGTATCTAGTACTTCCAAGGCTACTAAACTAATCGGTTTCTCTAGATTTTATCCCCGGTGATCATTCCAATGTTATATAATAATGCACCGACTCTTGGTAACTAGGGTCGGGGTGTTACAGTTGGTATCAGAGAAAGCTTATTACAAACCTTGGAATCTAGATTTAGAAAGACTCTGATTAGAGAACATTACCCTAAGATAAACATTGAGTATTAGTATAGAAGAAATTTCTAAAATTTTGGTAACGTTGAGATTTTTGGAGGTTTCCAAGAAAAACATCCCTATCTGGATATGAGTAGGTAGAGGCGGCTCTGGAACAGATGTACCTAGGTGTGAAAACTCTGAAAAAGTGTTTTGGGATTGATAGAGGGTATCCTAGTACACAACAATGGGCCTTGATGCACTCTTGTTTATGACACTCCTGGGTGATATGCTTCTGATAATTCAAATTTTATTCACAAACCATTATGAAGGATTTATATCTAAATACCTCCTCAAAGAAAACATTTTTCAGATTATAGATTATATGCATTAACTGTTCAATTTATGTTAGTTATTTTACTAGTTTGGATTTATGTATTTCAATTGATAACATAATCTAGTTTATGCCATTGTTTAGAAATGGAACCTAGTGGAAGGAATGGAAACCATATCAATGCACGTAATCCTTATAGGGATTCCCCTCCTACTCAAGATAATTATAGTGGATTTGGTGACCCAACTCGTTCTTAACAACTTATAACCATACTTGGACAACTCACTCAGGTTATGAATAATAACATTACCCATATGAAGCAACCTGATCCACAATGTGGAGGATCAATGTTAGACCGCTTCATGAGGCAACAACCTCCAAAATTCAATGGGACTAAAAAACAATTTCCAGCTGAGCAATTTTTTTGTTCCTTAGAGAAAATATTTCATGCATTGGGTAATAGTAAAAGTGAAAAAGTTGTCATATAATTTTATCACCTCATGGGAGATGCAAATCAATGGTGGTCATTAATTCAAAACACAAATGAGGATGAAAAAGTATCAAATACTAAATGGAGAGATTTTAAATAACTTTTTTTAGAAAAATATTTTCCTCATGTCCATCGAGCAGATATGGAAAGACAATTTCTGAGTTTAACGAAAAAGTAGGATGAGAATGTCGCAAAGTATGAGGATAACATACAAGGATAGCAAATCATGTAGTAGATTATATACTAAACCCAATAAGTAAGATTGGTTGATTCTTTTATGGGTTAAAACTATTTCTTCACCAACATTAGTCTCACAATACTTCTCATCGTAAAAATATATTATTTCATGTGCTATCAAGATAGAAAAGGAATTATCTATGTCTTATTAATTTAAAGAAAAGATAGAGAAGAAGAGATCATCTAAACACTATGGAAATGGAAATAAGGGGAATAAGGGAAAAGTTGAATTTCCAACCTGTAGTACATGTGGGAAGAAACACCCCGGTACTTTCCTGAAGGGAATGGGAGACTGTTACAAGTGTGGTGAAAATGTACACCAAGATCGTGATTGAAGGGGAAAGAAATAGGATGTTAATGTTTAATGCTAAAATTTTAGAGAAATGGGGAATTATGAAAATTAATGTCTTACTAACTAAGGAAAATCACCACAGAAAAGTCCAAGTGAGAATGACCAAGCTTATGTGATCACTATTGTAGAGGTTGAAGCTCCGAATGAAATAGTGGTAGGTAATTTAATGGTTTCCTAAAATTTATCCAATGATTTATTTGATTATAGATCATCACATTGTTTCACATCTTTTTAGTTTGTTAATAAAATTATATATTTCAAATTTAATTTAACAAGGGAGTATTCAGTCAATACTCTTAATGGAATTATCAGTTCAACAATGTTTTGTTAATCAGTTCCCATTAGGGAATATAAACTTTCGTTATCTACTAATCTCATCGTTATAACCATGATTGAATTTGATATAATCCTTAGTATGGATTAGATTTCAGACCATGATGTGAAAATTTATTTTAAGAAGAAGGAGGTTAGAATTTTTCATGATATAATGAGTTCCTTATCTTTAGAGAAAAAATGTCACCATCTGATTCTTATCTAGATCCACCCCCAGTAGCTCTACTAAATTCAATTATTGGGGATCAAGATAGTTAAATAACTATTTGTGAAGAAAGGAATGTTAAAATATATAAATTAACTATTGTGCAAGAATATGTTGATGTGTTTCCAGAGGATTTACCTAGACATCCTCTTGAAAGATAAATTAAGATTTCCATTGGTTTAATTATCGGTTCAAGGCCCATATCAAAGATCCATTATAGAATTTTCAATGTGGAATCAGTGAAACTAAAGAATCAACTAGAGGAATTGAGTAACAAAGGATTTATTCTCCCCATTCATTCACCATAGGTATCCCCTGTTCTTTTTGTTATGATGAAATTTGGATCTATGAAGTTGTGGATTAACTAGAGGGAGATCAATGATATAACAATAAAGAACATGTATCCCCTACCTTTCATTGATTATTTATTCAGTCATATTCATAGAGATCAATATTTTTCAAAGACTAACCTTTGATCTAGACATCATGAGTTGTGTGTGAAGAAGGAAGACATTTCAAAGACAACATTTCGTACTAGGTATGGCCATTACAAGTTTACAATAATGCCTTTTGAACTGACTAATGTACCCTTCATCTTCATGGATATAATGAATAGAGTTTTCAATGAATATCTTGGTGACTTTGTAGTGGTATTTTTTGATTATATCTTGTTATACTCCAAAATATATGAAGATCCTGAAAATCACATATGAACAATTCTAAAGACTCTTAGAATAAATGAATTATATGGGAAGTTTAGCAAGTGTAAATTCTGGATTGACAAGATTTCATTTCCTGGTCATATTTTCTCTAAAGATGGAATCTCTGTTGATCCTTCTAAGACAAGAGAAATAAAATAATGGTCATCACATATGAGAATAACTAAGGTATGCAGTTTTATTGGTTTAGTAGGTTATTATCAGTATTTCGTCCAGAATGTTTTCAAATTGGATAACCCATTAACCAAGCTCGCACGTAAAGGGGTTAAATTTGTTTGGACAAAAGAGTGTGGAGAATTTTTTGAAGAACTAAACAGAAAATTAGTTAATGCTATTATCTTGACTCTACCATCAGGGAATGATGGGTTTTTTATTTATAGTGATGATTCAAAGAAAGGAATTGGTTGTGTCCTTATGTAGAATGGTAGAGTTGTTGCCTATGCATCACGAGAGATAAAAATTAATGAACAAAACTATCCCACTTATGATCTTGATTTAGAAGCTATAATATTTACATTGAAGATATGGAGACGCTATATCTCTAGTGAAAAAATGTGAGATTTATTCTGATCACATGATTTTGAAATATATTTTCTCACAAAAAGAACTCAACATAAGGTAAAGACGATGGATTGAACTACTCAATGATTATGATTTCACTATACACTACCACATGGTGAAGGAAAATTATGTGGTAGATGCTTTGAGTAGAAAGGATCATGGAGTTTTAAACAATATGAGAGTTTAAGGGGATCCTATGTTCATAGATCTAGTTAAGATTTATATGGGAATAATCATGGAAGATTAAACATCAATACTTTTTAGAATGGTTGTGAAACCATCTTAACTTGAAATGATAAAAAGTTCATAGACTGATGATGAGGAGTTTCAAAAGTAAATTAAAGCTATGAATGATGAGAGATTGATTTAATTTTTATATGAAGATGGAATTCGACAATTTGGAAAGAGAATATGTGTTCCAGAAATACCTAATCTAAAAAGGGAATTGTTGGATGATGCTTATAGCACAAATTTCTCTATACACCCTAGTACCACTAAGATGCATAGATATTTGAAGGAACATTTTTGGTGGGATAACATGAAGAGGTAGATTGCTGATTTTGTGTCAAGATGTATGGTTTGTCAATAGGTGAGGGCTGGAAGACAACATCCTAGAGGATTCATGAAACCTCTTCCTATACTTGAGTGTAAATGGGATGATATTACGTTGGAATTTTTCATGGGGATACCAAAGAATTCTAGAAGGATTGATGTAATATGGGTCATTGTTGATCGTCTTACCAAGTTAGTATATTTTCTTGCTATAAGAGAATATTTACCACTTAAAATATTAGTAAGAATATATAATAATGAAGTTTTAATCCTTCATGGAGCACCCCTATAGATTGTTTCTGATCGTGATCCCCATTTTAAATCATTATTTTGGAAAATTCTTTAGAAGGCCCTGAAAAATGAACTTCATTTGACCACTGCCTACCAAACTCAAATTGATGGACAATCAGAACAGATAATTCAAACCATATAATATATGTTGAGATCTTCCTAACATGACTTTAAAGGTATGTGGGATCAATATTTACCTTTGGTAGAATTTTACTATAATAATATCTTCCATTCAAGTATTCAGATGGAAGTGTTATATGGATAGAGATGTCGCACAACAACTTGTTGGAATGATGTTGCTGAAAGAAAACTCATAGGCCTAGAACATATTGAGGAAACAATGGAAAATGTAAAGATTATCCTAACCCACATCAAATCCGCTCAAAGTGGAAAACAAATATGCTGATAACCAAAGGAAGGATTTGTAATTTTAAGTAGGTGATCATGCTTTCTTAAAGGTATATCCATGGACGGGTGTTATACAATTCAGTTAGAAGGGTAAATTAAGTCCTAGGTACATCAGATCTATCAAAATTCTAAAACAAATTGGATTTGTAGCTTACTATTTTGAAATGCCTCCTAGTCTCTACAAAGTTCATGATATGTTCCACGTATCACTGTTGAGAAAATACATGCTTGACCCAACGCATGTACTCAACTATCATGAAATTGAACTAAAACCCATTCTGTCTTATTGTGAAGATCCAGTCAAGATTCTTGATACCAGAGAACAAGTGTTGAGAAATTGGATGACTCGTCTGGTAAAATTTCTGTGGGGAAACCATAAGATGGAACAGGTAATGTGGGAACCCGAAGAACGTATGATGAAGAACCACTCAAATATTTTTACACAGTAGTATTCTATAAATTTTGATGATGAAGTTATTTGAAGGAGGGAATAATGTAACACCCCAAGCATCCACAGTACGTTTATCTATGAATAATGTAATAGCTTGCGCTATAGGCAACTTCGAGTTTAGGCACACCACGACCAATCAAAATAGCCGTTATGAATAGTAATACAAAATTTTTGAAATTTTCAAAATTTTATTTTTCAAATTGGTCTTCATTTTTTGATTTAAAATATCAAAATTATCTTAGGGTGAATTTTTTTATTTATTCTGAAAACATTAATTTTTTGATGAATAGTGAGAAAAATTACGTTATTGTTTAAAACCGACATTTTATTTAAATAAATTTTTACTTTATTTAAATTTATTTTAAGTCAAAAAAGATACATAATACCTATATTAGTTCAATGAAATTCACTAGAGTCATTTTATAATAAAATTATACGTATCAAATATTATTGGATTTTTTAACGTCTTTTACCCACCTTCTAGGCACGTTAGAAAATTTGTATAAAATGTAATTTTACAGCTTCTGTGAATTGAATTTCAAAAATCTGATAGAAATGGTTTACATCAAAATGTAAAATTTGGTTTAATAAGATGAAAATAATTTTTGGTGAATAGTAACTTTTAAATTTTATTTACCATGATTAAAAGTAAATAGGGTAATTATAGGTAAAAATGATATTATAATTACCCTAACACATGTCCAAATTCTATTAGATATATGTTTTTGGACCAAAATCAACTACTGGAATAAAATATGATCCTCTTTGATCCACTTGGATTAGATTATGACATTTATTATTATTTTATTTAAAGAATTGTTAAAAGTGTTAAATTCTATTTTTCATGACTAAAACATTTTTAATATAGGGTTATACATAAGACAAATTCAACTATAAATATTCAGTAGAAATATAAAAACAATTCATACATAATGGTTTTTTATTTATAATTTTTAACTACTAAATAATTTAATTTATTTATGTCATAATGATTATGTGGTAATTACATTATTAATAAGGGATTAAAATAAATGATATTATAAATATCAAAATAAAATTGAGACATTTTATGCATTCCACTAATTTTATAGGTTAATATGACATGTTAGGATTGATTTAATTTATTTTTACCAAAGTAATCAAGTTTTGATAACTTTCACAAAAACCAAATACAAAATAATGTCAAAATAGACATAAATAAGTTTTAAGAAAATACAATATTATTAATTGATATTATATTCCTAAAAATATAAGGTTTGTCCAAAGGACTTAGATAAGGATAGATATGTCAATAATGAATGAATTGGGGTTTTTTTACTAAGAGTTAAATATAAAAGATAAGGTTAATATGGTGACATAAACATGTATAAAACTTATTGGTTGAGAGGTTTTATACCCATTACCACCTTATCCTCAAAATAAATTCCTTTGGAGACATTATAAATTGAATATGATTGTATAATAAATTAATATTTTAAGCTTTTCCTAAAGTGACCCTCGCCTCTCTTATAAAAGGTTACTTCCCCTTCTCTCAAAATCACACCACCAAAGCCATATTAATTGGAAAAACCCTGATAAAATATATTACCAACTACCCTCACTTCAACATAGAGGCCTTAATATTTTTATAAATATAACCTAAGGATCCCTTTTTATCAAATCAAAAATAATCACTTGAAGAAGAGGTAGTAATTTCATCACCTCTTTCAAATTTCTTTTCTTCTTCCACTTCCTCTTTTTGTGTTGTTTCCATACCAAAATAATAACTCTAGTACCTTATACATAATATGATGTTATTATAAATATGGTATAACCATATTCATTATTCTATCCATCCAATGAATGATAAATTCACTATACGTGCGTACATACGGCTTACCGTCTCCACTTCGTGGTGTAGTTTGTTGTTAAACACGTAATTATTTTGATGGGTATAACAAATGAGTATAATTGATGTAAATAATAAGTATAACATGTTAATAATTCATTATATATGATATACCATCCAATTACATACAAAACCACCATCAATATAATGGTATTTTCCCTCGTGCGTACGTACAGATTACCGTCTCCACGAACGCGATGAGATTCATTCCCTATCGTAACCATTCCAGAATAAATTTCAATTGATGATTAAAGAATAATGTTTAATAACTTAATATAATTATGGATATAAATCAAATACATCCTATTCATATCAAACATGACCTACATAATAAAACATATAAAGGAAACGAATCATTTAACATCCGAAACAATGATACTACTAAAATATTATTAATAAAGCAATATTAGAATATCATATATGATATCATATTTATGTATTTGGTTCTTGTATAATTTAACATCCCTGATTTAACTATTATATAAGATATTAACATACCCTTAACCAAGGAAAATTTCATGGTAATGGTTAATTTTACCATCTCTTTATTTATCCGAGGTTGTTTATACGTATATATCTACTGAGACTTTTTTATCATCCACATTCGTGTTTCTGAAAAATGTATTTCAAAACATACTATATATTTTCTATACTATGGTTTAATGTAATTTATAACATTTTTTTACTTTTTATAAAATTTTTATAAGTGAATCTTGTCATCATTTTCCAAACACGGTCATTTATGACCTTTTTGACAAAATTAAGGAAATAATGTTTTTTAACGTATACAGCAGGTGAGGCTATATTCCGCCATCATAAAAACATTGAATACTACCTTAAAAACTTATAAGAATATTTTTAAAATAAATTTTTTCTTCTATAATTATGTTACATTTAATTTATTTCAAAATAGAATGATATATTTCTCTCAAATAGTTTTGATTTCATCTATGTCATCATCCTTTGATTGATTTTACACATGTCTGAAGTTGATTTCTTATGATACAATATTCTGTATTGTGTTGATGGTTTTGTGAAATATTTTATAGTGGATGTATTATTTTTATACCATTCATGGTTTATTGTTAAAGTATTAACATTTGTTAGGCTAGTTTTAATATGAATGTTTATGTTATATTTAAACCATTTCATATGAGGAATGTGTTGGACTTAGTGAGTGACGGGTGGAGCCCCCTATAGCTCCTCAATGAATCGGTAGGTCTCATGAGACAAACTTGTGCCTTGGAACAATTCCTTCACAAAATTTTATTTTTAGTCTTGGCATGAGGCCTTGACTATGTGGTTATAATGTCCGACATTATGCATTACGTCATTATGAAATTGGTTATTGATAATACATGTGATTATTATACTAGTAGAGCATCCATTTAAATCTGTAAATGAAATTATTTGATTTATCTTTTCCATATTATGTTGATTCATATGTATAAAAGGATAGTTTTTTAGTCTTATACATTGCCTTAAATTTTTATTCTTATTTATGATAGTTTTCGCTGTATAGTTATGTTTACAGAGAATCTGAGCTCACCCCTTTCAATGTTTTATTTTTTCTAGGATGTAAAGAATTATATTACGATTAACCTATAGAAATAGGCTAAGGGATATGAGTGTGCTCAAATGGGACACAATGTAGTTGATTTTTTATTTCATGATGTAATGTAAAACTTATGTAAATATCTAGTACTTCCAAGGCTACTAAACTGACTGGTCTTTCGGGATTTGATCCCTTGTGATCATGCCAATTTTATGCAATAATGCACTGACTCTGGGTAATTATGGTTAGGAAATTACAAATTTCTTTTGTAATGCCATTATTAATTATAAACAATTTAAGATTAAATAACCTCAACTTTCTTCTTTTTCATTACATAGAATGTTTCTCCAATTTCATCATCATAGAGGAAGATGATTTATATTATCTTAAAATTATTCCAAAAATTATTTATTTTCATGGTCTTATTCTTTCTTTTAATTTATAAAGAAAATGTGCACTCTCCATGGGAAATTGACACAAGTATTTGAACTTATGATCAACACAAACAATCATCACAATTAAAATAAGAATTGTCAAGAATGATATATAATTTCATTAGATGAATATTTAATACTTCTCCTAGAATAATCATCAATAATGGATAATTTTCTTACTAAATAATAACCAATGATTCCATAATTATTCTATAAGAATCATCACCAATCATGGATAATTGTATCTACAAATAACAACCAACGAGTACATAACAATTCTCCATCCATCATCACCAATATTATTTAATATTTATTCAAATAATTACATATTTTTATTTCCATTATTAGTTACTAATAATATAGGAATTAATAATACATTGACTTTTAATTCCTTCTTATGTATGGAAAACAAATAAAACCATTATCATGAACCATCCCCATGGGATTTAAACAAATGCAATATAATCAATGGAAACTTTTATTTGATCTCTGGAACACCCATATGAAAATTCATAAGAAAACATACCTTCACTGAAATGGAGTAAAACATTATGGAGACCATGTCTTAGGATACCCAATAGCCATACTATATAATTAACCTATTTTTATTAGATATTACACTATACTCTGGTGGAATTATCACTAAACCCTAAAATAAAATAAAATAGAATTCTATGGGGATTAAGGTCAAATAATAAAAAATAAAAAATCAAAATATCATACCTCTTATATCCACAACATCTCAACAAAAATCACCCCAAATGTAATGGGAATGAAGGAGGGTAGGGAGAGAAGAGAGGCCTACTTAATGGCCTCTTAACATTTCCAACTCATCTAAAGAAGAAGGGGGAATGAATCAATAAATTGACGGGTTCCCTCTATATAAAAAATAACTAGGCACCGTTTACAGTGTAAAAAATAGTTCATTATTTGAAAATGCTTATATGTAAGAGATAACTCCTCTACCTGATACATTTATGGTATGAACTATTGTTCATTCCATGAATGTCCTGCTACTAATATTTTTAGCACCATGGCCACTCTGAACCTATCCTAATGTCTTTTTGAACACTTGTGACACCACCCATGACTTAAAATCCATCTAAAAAAATATTTAAAGGATGTAAAAATGATTATAATATCATTTAGAATCTTCATTATGAAAAAATGTCCCTGACCAAACCCAAATATTTAAATTTCTACTGAATTTGATAACCTTGAAAGAAATGAGGTTTTATAAAATAACTCTATCCAAGTGTTTTCACACCATAATTACACCTCCAAAAAATTCCAATATATATCAAAAAATATACAAAAATCATCTTCAATATCAATCAAAATATTTGAAAATATCGATCCACCAAGATAATGTGGAAATCATCCCATCTTTGAGTTCACTGATGATTAAATCTGATGGTCATTATAATTGACTACCACAACACTTCCCATCTATGAGAATCCACATTGGTCCTTTTACTATAAATATTATCCAAAATTTTCCATCTTGTCTATTATTACTGACATAGTTTTGTCACTAAATTTCAAACACTTATTCAATGAAAAGAATATAATACCCAAATTTACTATTCACTAAAAGCCTCATTACCTGATGATTGATAATTTAACTAATTTTCAATAATCACTATCATATCCCTAGTGTAAATTCAATTCATGCTATACATCAATGAAAAAATCCAAATTATATTCAAGAAAGAGCCCAACTTATAACCATCTGAAAAAAGTTTTATAAACATAATCATTCTTAAAAAATACTAAAAAAAGACAAATCTCTATCATTACGATACATTATACAATAATGTTTGACTATAAATGACTAATTTTATCCAATGGTTCTCCCCACCATTGGAATAAACTATGAAAATTTATCATAAGGCATCAAATACCCATTTAAAACAATTCAAACCCTCTTTATAAATCATTTAAAAATATCACCCTTATTTACATTGTGAACATTAGGTGATAGGAAAAAGGCCCTCAAAATCCTCTTGAAAAGAAAATTATTTTATTTAAATAACAATAAAATTAAATTACTATTATCCATTGAAATTAATTCTAGACTAACCCATTTTCAAAACACCTTTAAAAATTAACTAATTTACGTTTTTAAATTAAAATCAGACCCCCAAATGTTATATAATAATGTTTATAGACAATTGTTCAACTAAATAACCAACAATAAACTACTTAATTATCTATACAATCTTTTTTTACGATTAATATGATTAAACCCCATCATAATATATAGGCTAAGATCAAAAAACAATTTAAAATATTCAAATAATAGTAATAAGACTAAATAAATATACAAAATAATTTAGAAAATCTAGTGTATCCGAAATATAATGGCCACGTACCTCAACCAGGGACCCATAATCAATCCCAAGATCGTATCAACCCCAAATGGGTATAGGGGAACCTATATAATAAATAATTAATCACAAAAAAGTTATAATATAATTTCAAACCAAATTCCAACAACGTATAATTGACAGTAAACTCAATGTGAAGAGTAACAACACCAAAACTGCAAGCGATGTAGTGTGTTCCACTCTGGAAAAATAATTTACCTAAAAAATAAAAATTATTTAATTTTTAATCCCCAATCATTGGTCAATTCCACCTTATTCTTTGAAAATCCATAAAGAAAATTACTAGTTGACATACCTTATCTTAAAAAAATTAAATGATGATAATTTTAGCTTAATAAGACTTATCTCTAAACCACACATGGTATCTCGATCATATCTAAGTTTTTTCACCATGAATATAACATATTTAGTTTTTAAAAGGAAACACAATGTTCATTAGTGTACATGATACACCACATCGAGCATAAACGAACAAATAAATATTATTATTTAATATGGTTGGTATCGATTAGCTGTTAGAATGGAGGGAATGAATAGTGTTAACTAAATTATAAAAATATAGTTTATAAATGTTTATATAATGATTAATTGGTTACCAAATTAACTTGAAATGAAACAAAAAACTAATTGACTATAAAGAATGTATTTTTATGAAAAAAAATAAAATATGAATAATTGTGTTTATAAAATAATAAAATCACTCTTTTTGGATTATATTAATGAAATATTAATTCAATATAATTTTTAAAATTCATCTTATATGTTTTCTAGACATTATATAAGAAAAAATACAATTTTATGTATAAAATGAGTGTTTTTCTAAAAATACAGTTTCACCACCTTTAGAAAGAGAACAAATTTTAAATATCATTTTTTCACCATTATATGTTATATTTTAAATAGAAGAATTATTATTTTAAACAAGAATATAAAAAAAAATTTGGATTAATTTTTGTTATTTTTCTGATAAATTTCATATTTTAATGAATAATTAAAAATATTTCATTTTAATTCAAAACTTCTTTCCATATATTTTATTTGAGATTTTAGATTATCATTATAACTAGTTTTAACATATATTTATATTATTTTTTTATAATTTAATTCAATTTTGTAAATTTTAATAAATTTCAAATTGAAATTATAAATAAAAAAATTTAATCTTTTTAACGTTTCACTTTAAAAACCCGCTTTTTATTTTTGTCTATAGAATTAATTTGAAATATAATTTTACCAAATATGTGAATTTAATTCGATAAAATGGATTAAATATTTTTAATTATAAAGTCCAAATTATGTTTTAATTTCCATTTATTTTTTATGAATAAAAAGTTACCATGGTAAAAAAATTATTTACCGTAGTTAAAGTAACATTTTGACAAGGGTTAAAACTAAATGTTTAAAGCTTAACATACCTGAAAAATAAAAAATTCAATGGTTTTTTGAGGTGTGTATCATTCCTAAATAGACTATAAAACTTGAATTACATGAAAATGTTGTGGAATTTAATTTCACCTTAATATGGTAAGATTTTAATATAAAATAATCAATTTATTATCACTTCAACCAACCTCTCATCAGGTACAAATACAACATCTCCACATACATAATTAGAACTAGAAAGCCTTTTATCTCCTCAAATTTTTTTAACAAACCTCTCCTCCTCCATCTACCCATTTCCAAGTTCTTTTGGTATCACAAAAAGGCCAAATATAAAGTATTTAATTGTCTTTCAAGCTTGGGATATTCAAAAAGTAAATTTCTCAAAGTACAACTCTTAAGTTATTTTCTTTTTCGGCTCTATATTCACCTCCTTCATCCATAAATTAATGATAACTACAGAATAATTTACATACTAGAGTGTTTTTTATAATGTAATATCTCATATCCATTTCTTTTATCACCTCCTCTTATTTAATGAAACAAAAAAATTTCCATGTTATGCTGGTTAATCGCCTCTGTGAATAATGTTTTTTTCCTTCTAAATTAAATCCTTCATGGGGGGTCTTAAAACTATTTTTCAGGTTCAATTATATTTAAATATATATATTATAACCTATTTAATATTCTGTAAATTTTATATTAAACAAACCTTCGTTCTTTCTATATTGTTGTTATATGATAAATTTGTTCCGAGACATGTGGACTACCGCCTCCTCAAAATGATGTGATTTGTTCACACATCACTTGGAATGTATTATGTATTATTAATTAAAATATATTTAAAATTTAAATATTAATACTAATTTAATTATATTATATATGTAAACATATTTATATACATTTTATTAAATTTTTCTCTTTCAATCTGACAGGAAAATGAAAATTGAGTTCATGCGTACGTACGGCCTAACATCTCCATGAACATTAATTTAATTTTGTATTAAAATATTTTTATAAATACTTTTGTAATAAATATATAATATCATGTTTTACATTCTAGAGATAATCGACTTATGACCACATGGACTGTTGATATCATACCAAATTCATTTTCGACTCAAGTACCAAATATCGACAAAACATACTCCCTGACCTTAAAAAATTATGTAATTGTTATAACATGGAATTAAGTAATATAAAATGAATAATAATAATGAAAATGGTTCTAAATAAATTATAAATTAACATAAATTTATTATTCCAGAAGATAAATAACATATGAGATAAGTCAGACTCAAGGTAATGGGGTTTTCTAACTCAATTTCCATTCCTTGGGTTATACGTCTAATTCATTGATTTTATTATACCAAGATTATTTGGGGAATAAATTTTTCTTTGTTTATTTTTTATTTAAAATTATATTTGTGTGTATATATTATGTCTACATATAATCTCACAATTGATATATTCTTACATCATTGATTTAGACATTATAAGTATTTACTCATCTCACTTATTACCTCTCTGATATATATGAATTATTCACCACTAATTACTTTTTTTGGTGTATATATAATGAAATTATATATTTAATATCACAAATCTGTTTATATTATTGTTATTAAATTTTTCATTCGGTGATTATTACTATAATGGGTCATACGATTTGAAAAATTACCAGTGTTAATGGAATTCTTTAACCCAACTTCCATTCTTTGGGTTAAACTTCTACTCCTTGATTGTGTTGTTAAAATCATATGTGTGAAATGAATTTTTAATATATTATCTTCTTTTTATACTTTTTTTTGTGTATTTATAATGAAACAAAATAATTGAACTATTTTATTAACAAAATGATCTTTTTAAGGTACTTTGTATCAATATCATTTCATTGAGTCATATCATGATGTTATACACCTTTATTATCATATAAATTGTATATATAACCATTTATTCGCATAATATCATGAATTACTATTTTGTAATGATATTTAATGTTTTTTAATGTTAATATTTAATGATTTTTATTCATTTGTTTCTCAAGTGGCAAGGGAGTCTAACAAAAACATCATTTTAAATGTTTTAAAGATTTACACTTCTATATATTTCTAATTAATGTACATGTTTTGAAAATGGTTTTTAGAATTTATTTATATAGAAATTAATGTTTTAAAATTTTAATTAATTTTAAATGATTAAAACTGGTATAATACACTTTGATTCAAAAACAATCTTTTTATATGTTTAAATTTTGTTTTGAAAATGGATTGATTATTCAAATAAATTGAATGTTTTTTTTAACAAATACGATGTGAACTGAATATCCCAATTTTATAATGCTTTAATTTTGGTATGTTAATTCTAAAAGTTTACCCTTTTATTTAAAAATAACGTGCTT
This sequence comes from Viscum album, assembly GCA_963277665.1. Classification (NCBI taxonomy): domain Eukaryota; kingdom Viridiplantae; phylum Streptophyta; class Magnoliopsida; order Santalales; family Viscaceae; genus Viscum; species Viscum album. Next base: position 1,926,594,927 of record OY728150.1, on the reverse strand, counting down.
TCATTTATGAGTGAAAATATTTGTAAAAATGAAATGTGATTTCAAAGTGGAAATATTATTTTTCCTCTATTATTATTTTATGTGTTATTGTTATTTTATGGTTATTGGGAATTGATTATGTATATGGGTGGTTCCATGATAAATTTAGGGTGTATGAGCCCATTATAGCACTCCAATGTATTGGGTAATGAGATAAAGTAAAACGATAGGTGTTCTTATAATAAATTTAGGGAATATACTTTGATGGGTATTCCAAATGTAACCATGAAGGTTAATCTCATTGTAGTTTTGAAAGCTACAATGTAAGATTGATATGGATGCGACAAGTTACCTTTAGGATTTATAATTTATAAGAATTATTTTCAGGAATTTCATAATTTTATGAGTTATGTTATATGTATTATGTTTTTATTGGTGTTATACTTTTGTGAAAATGTTTTCTTCAGTTTAAAATATTCATGGACTAACAGTTTCATTCATTATTTTAAATTTCTTACTAATATATTTGTACTAATCCCAAGGTTTTGAAATGTTTTCAATTGTTTATAAGTATGGGTATGATAAGGGAATAAGTTAAGATGATTTTTATCAAGAAAATAAATCTTGATTTATTTCAAAATATTAATATCTTGGAAAAAATAGATACAATTTTGGAAGTATCCTCTTGTATTATTATGGGTTTTTATGTATTAATTATGGAATAATTCCCTAAATATATATACATGAGAAGATCCTAAATCATAGATAATTGAAAATTATTGACTTAACTCAAGATTATGTAATGTTTAAGGTTGGGGCCTTATAGTTGGTATCTGTGGGAAGGTTTAGACAACTTTAAGGATTATGAGTTTTGGTTAAACATATGTTAACATTGTCAGTCTATTATTTTGGTTAAATCTTGTTTTATAACTTTATTGGATCAACTAACGTCTGTTAAAAATGGAATTAGGAGGATCTCAAACAACTTTCCTATCAATTCCTGATAAATTTCTTGTAATATGTTTTGCAAATTCATGTCTGGATGATTTTGAAACTTTTTCTAACATACAACTCACTTGCAAGAAGTTGTTTGACATATCAAAAACTTCCAGTATGACTCAAAAAAAATTTGGATCATGGAATATTTTTAATAAAATATTATTTTCTCAATATTCTCATGTTTTCAATTAAGGTAAATATTACCAATGATTTTTTAGATATTTTACCTTATCAAAAGATAATTAATCATATTATGGTTTTGAAAAAGTTGATGATTAAGAAGACCCTTGTGTAACCTATTTATATTATATTTTGAAATATATTCTTTCTAAACATAATTATAGTATTTTAATAGGAAAATTTATTGAAAGTTTCAACTAAAACTTGATCAAAATGTTTTATAAAATGGAATTCTCATCTGATTTTTTGAAATTATATGTCAAACAAGATTATTTTCCAAAACCATTTCTCTGTATAGACCCAAATTACCCAAGTTGTACATTGTGTATTTGGAAAAAATAATCTAGTGGTTTTAAAGAATCTATAAATCATTTTAGCAATACATGGACCTTCTATCTTTGTGAAATAAATAATAATGAAACTAGGTGGACACCATGATCATGGTATAATGTTCTTTATTTTTGGAATAATTTTACTAAATCATTTATAGGTGGAATAAATAAAATAAGAAATGTATATATGACTTCATGAATTAAGATGTTGAGTTCATTATGAGTTGGGATGAAATTTAGAGGTATAAGACAACCTTTAAGGTTAAAACTTGTTATGGTTATTTTTTGAGTATTTTATCTCATATTGGAAATATTTTATAAAAATTATATAGTTTTAGAAAAATAAAAACCCACAGGATGGGTGAAAACCTATCACGTCTAAAAAGGCCATGGAGATCGAACCCAGAACCTAAGGATGATAAGGTTTCATTACCTAACACTGGACTATAAAAAATACTAGGTTAGTATGCCTCCCTTTTTTTAGATAAATGAGTTGATGGAATATTAATAAGTTAATTTTTGTAACTTATTTTTTATCAAATTGATTTTCTTAGAATTGGAAAATGATTTGGGGATTGAGTGATAAATGTTATTTTATAAGATATTCACTATTTTAGGAACCCTATATCACTAAGGAAAATAGAATACTATGGGATTTTATTTGGGTATTAATGGATGAATTTTATTTCTTAAGATTCTAGGTTTTTACTATGAACTTATAGTTATTTAGGTTATTTATGGAAATTATTATCCTATTATGGAGAATATTTGAATTGGAAATAAATTTTTGGTATGAGTTATTAAGAGTGAATTATGTTATTTGGAGACAAAAGTTAAAATTTGTCCTGGAATAATATGTAATCAAATCCTTCTAAATTTTGGGTTTCAATCACAGTTTGAATTATTTTGAGTAATTTTATGGATTATAATTTTTTGAATGCTCTATTTGGAACTTTTGGTATTAATGAAGAATTTTGGAGATTAAAATTAGTCTTTATTATTATAAATAATTATTTTTTTTGGAAATTAACTTATTTTATCTTAACTTTTCTGTTTTTGTTAAAGTTTCAAGACAAGACAAATAGATAGTTAATCATTTGTGTATTATGTGATTCTATAGGAGTTTATTAATATTTAATACACATTATTTGTAGAAAAACATGAGTTTTGGTGGAAATTGATTAATGGATGAAACTATACATATCCTATAAGTATCTTTCCTCATGTTATTAGTAAAGGATGTAAAATAATTCCTCATCTTTATGAAATAGATCTTAAAATAAAATCTTTTTTTGTTTACCATTCCTACAATAAAGTAAAAGACCATTTAACCCATAACAAATTTATATCTTTCTAATTATTAACATATTTTCCTGAAAAAGTTTTTTATAACTCTCCATTAGAATATTATGGTTATTTTTTCTTCTATATCTATGTTTTCTTACATGGAATCCTAGATTGTATTATCTCAGGTGATCTTTGTACCATCCTTTCATTATTTTAAAGTGAATGTTTTATTAATCCTTTTTCTGATGTTAGAATGAAATAAATGTATTTTTAAGATTCATATCAGGGTCACTGAACCCAAATTCAAATTGTAGGGACGTGATTTCCAATATTTTGGGGGTAGAATGTTATATCCCATGTTTTTAAAAGGAAACACAATGTTTGATATCATATATGATACACCACATCGAGCATAAAAAACAACAGAATATTATTATTTAATATAGTAGTTATAACCAAGAAATTATAATGAATATAATGTAAAATTTTATTAGAAAATATGAAAATAAGGTTTTCAAATGTTTATATAATGATTCATTGGTTACCAAATTAACTTGAAATGAAACTAAAAACAAATTTAATATAAATGATGTATTTTTATTAAAATATATTTAAATGTGAATAAATTTGATTATAAAATAATAAACTAACTCATATTTTATTATATTAATTAAATATTAATTCAACTCATATAATTTATTTTCAAGACATTATAGAAGAACAAATATAATTTTACGGATAAAATGAGTATTTTATAAAAGTATAGTTTTACCGCCTTTTGATGGAGAACCCATATTAAATATATTTTTTGACACCTTTATATGTTATATTTAACAAAATAAACTTTTTATTTTAAATATGTATATAAAAATATAGTTAGGATATATTTTTGGTATTTTTTTCAACTTTTATATTTTAATGAATAGTGAAAAATACAACATTTTAATTCAAAACATATTTTTCATATAAATTATTTCAATTGTTATATTATAATTTTAAGTGTTTTTAAAGTATATTTGTATTATGTTTTCATAATTTAATTCAATTTTAGTCTTTTTAATAAATTTTAAATTGGAATTAGATAAAAAAATAATTCAATCATTTGAACATTTCACTTTAAAAACTCATTTTTTTAGTTTGGTATGTGGAATTAATTTTAATTATAATTTTTAAAATTATGTAAATTTAATTAGGTAAAATGGATTCCAAGTTTGGAATTATAAGGTTCAAATTATGTTTTATGTTAAATTTTATATTTAGGTATAAAAAAGTTTCCAGGGTAAAAAAAATTACCGTATTAAAAGTGTAATTGTGACATGGGTTAAAATTAAAAGTTAACATACCTAAAAACAACACCAATTAATGGTTGGTTAAAGTTTTTAATGACCCTAACCAGAATATAAAACATTAATTACAATATAATGTCGTGTAATTTAATTCCATATTTATATGTATAGCTTTTAATATAAAATAATCACTAAATTAATCAATTGAACCCACCGCTCCCCAAATATAAATATCACCTCTCCACCACCATATTAAGACCCAAAAAGCCTTTTAGCTCCTAAAATATCTACCTAAAACTCTCCTCCTGAATATCCTAATTTCAAATTCTTTATTTTCTCACCAAAATACTAAATCCATGGTCCTCAACGGTCTTTCAAGCAGGGGATATTCAATAGGTAATTTTGGAAAAGTACCTATCTTAATTTCTTTTCTATTTCTACTTTCTCCTCACCTCATTCATCCATAAATTAATGATAACTCTAGAATAATTTAAATACATTAGTTTTATATTTCTAATGTAATATCTCATATTCATTTCATTTCTCACCTCCCCTTATTCAAAGAAATGAAATTGTTGTCTAACATATTCCGGTTAATCGCCTCCGTGAATAATGTTTTTGTTCCATTTCTATTACCGCATTCATGGATAGTCATAATAATATTTGTTGGGTTAAATAATTTTTAAATATTTATGTTATATCCTATTTAATATTATGGAAATTTTATATTAAACAAAACTTCACACTTTCCATATTGTTTTTATATTATAACTTTATTTGGGGATGTGTGGACTAACGCCTCCTCAAAGTGATGTGATTCATTCACACATCACAAGGAATTTATTAATATTTTTTAGTAAAAATATATTATATAAATTAAATATTAATTATAATGTAATAATATTATGCATTTATACATTTTTATATTTATTTCATTCAATTTATATCTTTCAATACGATAGGAAAAACAAAAAATAGCATTAAAGCATACGTATGGCATACCATCTCCGTGAATGATGTTTTTAGTTTTTCATCAAATATTTTTATAAATAATTATCTAATGAATATTTAATATCATGTTTTATATTCTGTAGATAATGGACTTACGACCACATGGACTATTGATATTATAGCATGTTCATTTTTTACTCAAGTACCGAATACTGAAAAAATGTTTGAAATGAACATAAATAATTATGTAATTGTTATAAGATGGTAAAAAGTGATATAATATGAAAAATAAAATTTTAAATGGTTCTAAAGAAGTTATACATTAAACTATGTTTATTATTCATGATGATAAATAACGTAAGTGACAAGTCATACTTGAGCTAAGGGATTTTTCTAACTATAATTCCATTTATTAGGTTATACTTCTACTTCATAGCTTTTATTATGCCAAGATTATGTGTTGAATCAGTTTTCCACTACTGGAAAGGCTATCTTTCCCAACACTTTTATACCAACGGTTCAGAAGAACCGTTGGTATAGGTGTCCTTTACCAAAGGATTTAATATACCATTGGTAAAGGTGTGGTTAGGGAAGGATTTCCCAATGGTTTGAAGAAACCATTGGGAACCCCCCCCCCCCACCAATTCACTTAAACAGAACCACATTCTCATGACTCCCAGAAGCACTCGATTTCCCGAAGTATATTCCCCCGACTCCCAAAAGCGCCCGCTCAGGTGAACCTCTTCTATCCAATTAGCTGCAACTCCCCCATTCAGTTTAGACTCCTTCAACCTCTTCTCATATTAGCTAAATATATCCTTATATTCTCAACATTTTTCCATTTATTTCACTATTTAGAAAGATCACGTCATTTTCCCCTATTTTTAGGGATTTTAATTTTTTTTTTGATTCACTACTCCCTTCATGAATTGTGTACTCAAATCAGTACATCAATGTACACATTGTCTAATTAATGTTTTCATTGCACATATACATTTATAAGGGAATGGTCTCTTTATTATGTTATAATTTTAATGATTCATAGTTTTTTTAATCTCAATGCTCCAAATATTACAGATTTATGTATATGAACTCAAAATAAATTGTTTTTTAATATTTATTCATAGTATTTCATGAAAATAACTCCTTTAATTAAGATCATGTCAAACATGAAGATCTTATTCATCTTCATATTTGTACACTATATGTGTTACATAACAAGTATGTATCATGTTTCTATCAAAATATTTATATATATATAATGACACATTGTTCACTTATCCTTTACACAATAGAACTTATGGAGTATCTTCTTCAACTTTGAATAATAGTATGTTGTCCATAATTATTCATCATATAATAAATAAGAAATATTTAACCGTACAATCCAATGTTCATTATGAATAAAATATATACAAAGGGAACTCTCTATGGGACCTCTCCTTCTCTCATGTATCACTTCTTCCTTCTTTATGAAACTAATTCACAGAATGTCAAATTCACAATATTAATGAATATTAGTTTTTCTAATATAAACATTAATTATTCTACCTTCAACATCATATATGAGTTATTCCATCACCTTTTTAAAACACAATTAACATTTTCACTGATTTGGGGTTCCTCAAAATGCCTGGAAAAATCAGAAAAACACATGTATTGAATTGTGCCTCTCATGTGGTTTCATGGATACAAGTTCATCTAAAAAATCATGAATATGTAGTTAAAATATCAAAAGGACCATGGGATTATTATTCTTCACACAAATGAATTGGTTTTGATCTCTTCCTTTTGTGAACACAAATCTCATGATCCACTCTATTTCACTCCCAAAAATAATTATTCATATGTGAGATAAAACACAATAGAACTTGTATAGAATGGACGGATATGGTACTTTCTGTTGGATAGGTGGTTTTCCATTTTTAGTGGGGTGATATGGTACTTTATGTGGACTTTATTTTTAGTTTTATGAAATGTAATAACTTTTTTCAATATTTCCATTTTTAACATCTATAACTTATTTAAAAAACTCTCTTTACACATTCTGCATCTTTCATGAATATCACTCACTTTGTAATATCTTGAACAATGTTCTATTTGGTCTATGGTGTCTCCTTTTATTTGATAAATGAAAAAAATTACAAAACACATCTCTCCTTAAATTTAGGCACACATAACTGAATTATTATATCTTTACATTATTTTAATAGTTCACTACATCAACTAGAAACTCCATCCTTAATCATTTACTTAAATATATTTCCGATTAAACTTCACTATTATTGATTTTCTTATGAATAAATAAGTTATAAAAATTATTTTTACAGAATGAATAGAATTTGTATGTATCAAACTGATCAGATCTCAAGTGATTTTCAAAACAATTTGGTGATCTTTTTAGATTTTTCATTTCAAGATGCTTCAAATAGTGGTCGCATATACTAAAAATGTTCCAATTGTGTTGGTAGACCTTGGTGGATTCGTGAAGAAGTCAGTTACCACATAACCAATTATGGTTTTCAATCAAACTATTATGTGTGGTATCACAATAGGGAGAAAATGAAATCTCAAATTGCTTATAATCGAAATAAAAGGAATATTCTAAAGAATTTTTTAGATGATCAGTTTCTGTTTATTTTTCATCGTTAGAAAGAAATGATTTTTACTCAAGCAGACTTCGATATGAGGAAATATGATGCATCTAATTAATATGATGATATTCTCAGGGTGAAAACATTGAATGATGCTTCCATGACTCCAGTATATCGACAATGCGATAAAATGAAAAAGATATAATTTTTAATCATATTGTTTCATGGGAAAACATTGTATGGTATTTCTAAAATATAAATCGATTACATTCTTACCTTCTTAAAGGATTTACTTCTAAATGACGTAGATATTTTCTCAAACCACTATATTGCATGGAAGTTAGTTGAGGAACTTGGATTTTCAAGAAACAAAATTCATGATTTCCCGAAAGATTGCAGTTTATTCTAGGAGGAAACCACTGAACAAAATGATTTTATAACATGTGGCACACTCTTCTGGAAGTCAAAATCTGATGGAACATCATCCGGCGTGCCACAGAAAGTAATTTTTCACTTTATATTGATCCCTAGACTCTATAATCTTTTTATGTCTGATAAAATATCAATAAAAATGAGATGGAAGGATACCGAGAGAAATAAGACTAATGATGAGTTGGTTCACCTAGCATATGGATTTACATGGTAGAGATTTGATGTTCGATATCCTGATTTTGCAGTTGATGTGCGTAATGTGAGGCTGGGTCTTTCATGTGATGGTTTTAATCTGTTTGGGCAGATGCTTACTTCACACAGCACATGGCCAATTTTTATACACATTTATAATCTTCACCCATGATTGTGTATGAAAAAACCTTTCTATTTCATGAGTATACTCATATCTGTCCTTTATGATCCCAGCATTGATATTGACCTATACATGAAACCTTTAATAAAAGAGTTGAATCTTCTTTGGGATGTGGGTGTGCTCACATACGATGCATATTCAAAAGACATATTTCAGATTTTTGTTGCGCTTATGTAGGAGATCAATGATTTTCCGACTAATGCAATGATGTCTGGATGGAGAATGAATGGAAAATTATAATGTCCTGTTTGTATGAGGAATACAAGATCCAGAAGACTGAAACATTATTGTAGTTTCAATTTTATGAGACATTGACGATTCTTGACAATGGACCATCCATATAGAAATAATCGTTGAATATTTGATAATACCATAGATATTGATGATCCAACTCAGCTTATTTATAGAACTAATGTGCTTAATGAAGTTAAAGATTTCAGTTTTTCATTCGGGAAGGGTCAAATGAAATCTGGAAAGAGAAAGAATGTTTCCACTGAAACCTGTTAGAATTGGAGGAAGAGGGGTATCTTTTTTGATTTTCCTTATTTTTCAACCAGTTTTTTACATCACTTCTTAGATGTAATGCACATTGAAAACAATATATGGGAAATTTTTCTTTCAATACTTTTAAATGGTAAGAGAAAGATAAAATATGATTTACGGTCTCGGTGTGTCTTGGTGGATTGGGGAATCAAACCAAAATTTCATCTTGGGAATATCAGTGAAAATAAATGGCAAGTTACATGTGATTCTTATGTGATGAAACCTATGGAAAAAACAATTTTTGGAAGTATTAGAGACTATTAGAGTTCTATATGGCTATTAAAGCAGCATATCTAAATGGTTCAATAGAAGAGTGTTGAAGCTAAAATCTTTGAAGAGTCATGATTATCACATTCTTCTGCATGAGTTGATTCCAATATCAATCCATCATATTTTCTCCAACAATTTATGGGTTAATGTTATTCAGTTATGCCATTTGTTTAGAGATCTTTGTGCAAAGAAATTATCCAAGTCGTTCTTGTAAAAAATGTTGATTGGTGCCCCATTAATTTTGTGTGAGTTAGAGATAATATTTCCTCCATCATTTTTCACATTCATGCTACATCAACTGTCAATATTCCAACTGAAATAATTCTCTAAGGACCTATTTCTTTTCTTTGGATGTATCCAACTGAAGGAAATATATACACATAAAATTCTTATGTCTGAAACAGGAATCATCCCGAAGGTTCTATAGTGAATGGTTACTTGGCTCAAGAATGTATAGATTTCTACTCAATGTATTTTTCTGATATTACTACAAGAATGAACAGACCAATGATAAATGAAGAAGAACAATATGAGAAAATTGAAACCATTTTATCCTCACTTCCTCAAACATGAGGAATTCTTGGATCATATACACTAAAGACATTAAGCCTTGAAGAGCGGGAGATGTCACATTGCATAGTTTTGTTCAACTGTGATTTTTTCGATGACTACATCAGTATCTAAATTGAATATGTATGTCTTACATATATATCTACTAAACTATTCATATTTTTTTATCTACAAGTAACATAAAGCAATGATAAATAGAAAGAATTGTTCTTATCTTTGAGAAGGAGGGAGACTTTTAATAGCAAAGAGTTTTCTATTTGGTTAAAATTGTAGGTAAAAATATTACTGTTTAATATAATTAAATCAATATTTAATTAAGTTTAATATTCATTTATATTGTAGGTATTGATTTTTCCTGAAGACTCTGTCTCTGAGGAAATAAGAGATTTGGATTTTGGTCCTAATATCATGGTTCATGACTGTAAATCAATTGTTATCAATGGGTACAAATTTATTGTCATTGAACGAGTAAAAAAATAAGAACACAACATGATGGTGTTATGGTTATTGCCACAAAAGATTGTTATGTCAGTGCATCAGATAGTAGACCGTGCTTTGAAAATGTGGGTTATTATGGAGTCGTTGAAAAAATAATAATGTTGGATTATTACTCTCATGGACGAGTCACAATGATGAAATTCCAATGGATTGATTCGATGAAGAGACATGGCACATTTATTGATGATTGTGTATTTAGAGTAATTAATATGACTCTCACTCTTGATACCAAAGAACCATATGTATTACCATCAATGGATAAAAACATTTATGTCAATGACCAACTTTGACCTAAACTTGGTGTCATTGTTGAAGTAATTCTAAGACATATTTTTGATGATGGTGATAATGGAATTGATATCATCCCTAATTCCATGAGAGCCAATCCATTTATTTCTTTTTATGACTCCAGTAGCTCAATTTTCAGAGTTGGCTGGGAAGCTGAAGTTGTGGTGGAAAATATATAAAATCATCCATTCATGTTCTCAATTCTTTTGGTTTACATCATGTTGGGTTATTATGGTTGGTTTTATTCAAATTGATTTAATATTGAAACCTGCATTATCTACCTGAGCTAAAGAAATTACATTTTTCTTTAATTTTTACAATTTCTTTTCCCTCTCATTTTGTTTGGGTTACACATTAGTTATCCTTTTCTACTTACTTTCTTATTTTTTTCAAATGCAAGAAATGAATCCAATTAAAGAGAGGTGAGAGAAACAAATTATGGAATACAATCATCGCATGACCGAGCTGGGCATTCCACCACTAGTGCCTACAATTTGTATTTTATTTCTAATATATTTATTTAAATTATATATAATGTCATGTGATTAATTTTTTAAAACATTTTTTCAGGATCCATCTACTATGCGATAGTTATTTGGTGAGAAACTGAGTAATGGTCCCAGCAATCGGGGTGTTTGTACGAGGGGGTTGGTACGAGAGCTAGACAATCTGGTCGGTGTACCCAATTAGACACTGAACCTCCCACTGACATATCGTCCATCCCACATTCTGATCCCGGTGTGCCATTAGGGACACACAGGATATTTACGCCTTACATGTTTTCACCAACCTTTACATCTGACCCTCCTCACCCTACTGTACCATATATGATTATGATTCCCACTCCCCATCCATCATTTGGATATCCATCCCTATCATCTTCTTTTACTACTACTTTTATCTCTCTGGACTTTTATATTTCATCTTCTTCGACTCCTGCATCGCTAGAGTCTGTCCCTACGGAGCATACATTGGGACTCACTCCATTAGTACAGGGTGTTCCTACAGTTTCTACGGATCCAGTGCTGCATATTGATTAGACTACCGCATGTATACTTATACAACCCTAACAAATTGTTACAAAATTATTAATTTTCATTATAACATGTATTGATAAATATTTTTTTCATTAATAATAGATACTTCTACTGATAAGAGGTGGGGGTGGGGGCGTACACACATGCGTGCGATGTGGAACCTCCGCACATAGTTGATGGTGGACCAAAATTAAGACTGTCAGATGATTGAAAAATAAGGGCACCAATGTCAGAGTTTTTTGGTGATGCTTTCCAAATACTCCAGCATCATTCCTGTTAGCCCGCTCTCATGGAGAAAACTTCCAAATGAAGTCAAGGATAAGCCTGGGCATAGATATGGGTAAAAAATCAGTTGTATTTAATGTAATATATTAATTTTGGTATTTATATGAATTAATTTTTTCGATTCATCTACAGTTTAATTTCCCTTATGGTGAGGGTGCACGACCAGCACATCTAAAGGATTTATGTGAGCTTTATAGAGCTTATAAGCAAGATTTGTACATTGGATTTCGTGATAAAGTGGTCCCAGAGTTGGAGGTTATCCCTGTCCTGTATGATTGTCCATTAGAACAGTATCAACAAATGATTACTCATTGGGAGTCTAGCCAATTTACGGTATCAATCAAATTAGAAGTATTTAAATGAAGATTTTCAGGTTTTTCATTAATACTAATTATTGAATTTTATTTTGGATGCTTCTATAAGAAATATTAAAAAAATTGATGCTATGAAATATGTCCACACATTGGGACATACTACGATGCCAGATCATGAGAGATAGCTGGTATGACAGTTTATAATATTTCTTTATCACTTGAACTTTCTATTGGTTACTCTATAATTTATTATATTGTTGATGTTGTTATATAATTTTAGTTATGAAATTACTATTTTTTTGTATCCTATTATTAGTTATGGTTTTAAACATTCAATTTCCTTGTAGAGGCATACATTGAATATAGAAGGACATGTGGCTCAAGAAAAACTGTTTTGCTAAAGTAGAAAGAAGAAAGATAGAAGTGCGGTTAATGAACCGACTCACCAGCAGATTGTAAGTTTTACTTTGTAGATTTAAAATTTTAATCTCTATTTTGTAACTTAATAATCTATTTATATTTGTAACAGGCTTATTTAGATGCCCTTGATGCCCATGAACCTAACAATTTTGGGCCAAATGATCACTTACATTAGGTGTTGAGAGATGATCACCCTAGTATAGTATGATGTTGGTCTGGGAAGAGTATAGTTCTAATGAGGTATTGTCCCTACTCAGGTATGTGTTATAGTGCCACCTAGTTGAAACAGGTTAAGGCATAGGCAGAATATGCTGAAAAAAGGGCCACAGAGACGGCATCACAATTTTCTATGGCAAACAAAACATTTATGAAACTGATGGAAGCTTCATGTCCAACACTTCCACCAGAGGTCAGAACTGCTTGTGAGGAATATATTTCATTTATTTGTTCTATATATGGTGCACCAGGTGGAATTTATAGTGTTTTTCGAGATGATGTCAGGGAAGAGGCCAAGGTAGAGGAGGAGGAGGGCGAGGAGGAAGCTGAGGCGGAGGTAGAGGGTGAGGGGGAGGCCGAGGTGGAGGAGGAGACCGATTAGTAGGATGGGTATGAGTACGAGGTTGAGGAGGTGGGAGGGGACGATGATGGGGATGACGATGAGGATGATGGTGAGGGTGAAGATGATGGTAATGATAGTGATGTTTATGAGGGACATATTGATCCATTACATTTTTGATTGATATTACTGACCTTTGATGTTTATTGATTTTTTGTGCCTGAATATATGTATTATTAGGTAGGTCACATTATCTTTATTTATTTATCTATAAATAATGAAACTTGAATTGATGATATGCTGTGAAATCCCCCTATTTTAATGAAATTTTAAATTTTTAGAAGTTGATATAATGTAATAATTTTTTTAACCTTGAAATAATTTTCCAAGAAAATATGTAAATCCCATCCCATGAACCCAGGATAGCCTCCCAAAGAGCCCCACGGACACCCCCCCCCCCCCACCCACCCTCCTCCCTGGACCATGAACAACCCCCTGGACAGCCCCCCACCATCCTCCCTAGACCCCAGACACCCCCCCCCCCAAACTTCCCCCCATACAGCCTCCCGGACAGCCCCCCGGATAGCCTCCCCACCCCCCTTCATGGACCCCAGACAACCCCCCGGACAGCCCCTAAATATCACCCCAGACAGCCCCCCTCCTTCCTGGACCCTGGACAGCCCCCCCCCCCCCCCCCCCCACCCTCCTCCTAGGACCCCGAACAGCCCTCCCACCCTCACCCGGATTTTCAATCCACACTTTTCGACACTAAAAACACCCAAGTGATGTGTGTGAGTCAACCCCACCTCAAACCAAGGCATGGTGTGGTCGGTACAACTCAAAGTGTCTCACTTTTATTTGAAATGGACATCAATTTAAATGAAAACAACAAATGACATACGAAAAACAGACCAAATCGATTTGGAATGTGTTTATACATTTGAATAATGATCCATGAGTTATTTTTGACGTGTATGAGTCATCTCCGCCTCAATCTGAGGCACGGTGTGGCTGTTACCACTCAAAGTGTATTTATTTTATTTAAAATGGATACTCTTTTAAGTAAAAACAACTGGAATACGAAAAACTGACCAAACTTATTTGTATTATGTTTATACTTTATCACAATGATCCATGGGTCAATTTTAATGTGTACAAGTCAACCCTTCCTCAATCTAAGGCACAGTGTGGCCGGTACCACTCAAAGTGTCTCACTTTTATTTAAAATGGACAACATTTTAGGTGAAAACAACAACATGCATACATAAAACCGACCAAATGCATTTGTATTGTGATTGATACTTTCACACAATGAAACATGGGTTATTTGTGATGTGTAAGTGTTAACCCCACCACAATCTAAGGTACGCTGTGGCTGATACCACTCAAAGTGTCTCACTTTTATTTGAAATGGACAACATTTTATGTGAAAACAACAACTGGCATACAGAAAACCAACCAAACGTATTTTGATTGTGTTTATACTTTATCAAAATGATCCATGATTCATTTTTGATGTGTAAGAGTCAACCCTTCCTCAATTTGAGACACAGTGTGGCTGGTACCACTCAAAGTGTCTCACTTTTATTTGAAATGGACAACATTTTAAGAGAAAACAACACCCAGCATATAGAAAACTATCCAAATGCATTCAGATTGTGTTGATACTCCAACACAATGATCTACGGGTCATTTTGGATGTGTATGAGTCAACCCTGCCTCAATCCAAGGCATGGTTTTGCCGGTACCACTAAAAGTGTCTCACTTTTATTTGAAATAGACAACATTTTAAGTGAAAACAACAACTGACATATGGAAAACAGACCAAATGCATTCGAATTGTGTTGATACTTCAACACAACTATCCATGAGTCATTTTTGATGTGTACAAGTCAACCCCGCATCAATCCGAGGCACGGTGTGGCCGATACCACTAAAAGTGTCTTACTTTTATTTGAAAAGGACAACATTTTAAGTGAAAACAACAACTAGAAGAAGGAAAACCAACAAAAAACATTTGGATTCTCTTTATACTTTAGGAAAAGGATACATGGGTCTTTTGTGATGTGTATGAGTCAACCCCACCTCAATATGATTCACGGTGTGGCCGGTATTACTCAAAGTGTCTTTATTTTGTTTAAAATGGATACTCTTTTAAGTAAAAACAACTAGAATATGGAAAACTAACCAAACGTATTCGTATTGTGTTGATACTTTATCACAATGATCCATGAGTCATTTTTTTTGTGTAAGAGTCAACCCCGCCTCAAACTGAGGCACGGTGTGGCTAGTACCACTCAAAGTGTCTCACTTTTATTTGAAATGGACAACATTTTAAATGAAAACAACAAATGACATATGGAAAACTAACCAAATGGATTCTTATTGTGTTGATACTTTAGCACAACGATCCATGGGTTATTTGTGACATGTAAGAGTCAACCCCACCTCAATATAGGGAACCGTGTGTCTAGTACCACTCAAAGTGTTTCACTTTTATATGAAATGGACAACATTTTAAGTGAAAACCAAAATTGGAAAATAGAAAACTGACCAAACACAATCATATTCTATTGATACTTCAGAACAATGATCCATGGGTCATTCTTGATATGTATGAGTCAAACTTGCCTCAACTCGAGGCACGGTGTGGCTGGTACCACTCAAAGTGTCTCAGTTTTATTTTAAATGGAAAATATTTTAAGTGAAAACAACAAATGGCATACTAAAAACCAAACAAACTCATTCGTATTCTGTTGATACATCAACTCAACAATCCATGGGTAATTATAGATGTGTACGAGTCAACCCCTCCTCATTCTGAGGCACGGTGCGGTCGCTACCACTCAAAGTGTCTCACATTTATTTGAAATGGACAGCATTTTAAGTGAAAACAATGACTGGCATATGAAAAAATGATCAAACGCATTCAAATTCCATTGATACTTTAGGAAAAGGATCCATGGATCTTTGTGACGTGTACGAGTAATCCCCTTCTCAATCCGAGGCATGGTGTGGCCGGTACCAGTCAAAGTGTCTCTCTTTTGTTTAAAATGGATACTCTTTTATGTAAAAACAACTGACATATAGAAAACCATCCAAACACAATAGAAGTGTGTTGATACATTATAAAAACTATCCATGGGTCATTTTTGAGGTGTACGAGTCAACCCCGCCTCAATATGAGGTGCGGTGTGGCCGGAACCACTCAAAGTGTCTCTCTTTTATTTCAAAAGGAAATCATTTTAAGTGAATAAAACAACTAACATACATAAAAATGACCAAATTCATTCGGATTCTGTTGAAACATTAGGAAAAAAATCCATGGGTCATATTTGACATGTAAGAGTCAACCCCGCCTCAATCCGAGGTCCAATGTGGTCATCACCACTCAAACTATCTCAGTTTTATTTGGAATGGACATGATTTTATGTGAAAACAACAACTGGCCTACTGAAAACCAGCCAAATGCATTTGGATTCTGTTGAAAATTTAGGAAAACGATCCATGAGTCATATGTGATGTGTACGAGTCAACCCCGACTAAATCTGAGGTGTAGTGTGGCCGAAACCACTCAAAGTGTCTCTCTTTTGTTTAAAATGGACATCATTTTAAGTGAAAACAATAATTGACATACGGAAACAAACCAAGCGCTTTCTTATTCTATTGAAACTTTAGGAAAATGATCCATGGGTCATATGTGATAAGTATGAGTTAACCCCGCCTCAATATGGGGAGTGGTGTGACTAGTATCACTCTAACTCTCTCTCTTTTGTTTAAAACGGACATCATTTTGAGTGAATACAACAACTGCATATGGAACACCGACCAAACTGATTTTTATTGTATTGATACTTTATCACAATGATCCATAGGTCATAAGTGATGTTTACGAGTCAAACCTACCTCAATCCGAGGCGCATTGTAGTCGATACCACTCAAAGTTCCTCACCTTTATTTGAAATAGAAAACATTTTAAGTGAAAACAACAACTATCATACCGAAAACCAACCAAACACATTCAGATTCTGTTGATACATTATGAAAATGATCAATGAGTCATCTGTGATGTGTATGAGTCAACCCCACCTCAATCCGTGGAATGGTGTGGCTGGTATCACTCCATGTGTATCACTTTTGTTTAAAATGGACATCATTTTAAGTAAAAACAACTGGTATACGGAAAACCGACCAAACATATTTGGATTATTTTGATACTTTATTTTGGGTTTATTAGCTTATAATTTCTAAACTCAATTGTGTATGTGTTATAGAAAATGAAATTTTGTATGTATTCTTAATTCTGTATAACCCACCCCCTAGATACCCCTACCCCCATGGACAGCCCCCCACCCCTAGACACCCCACCCCCCAGGACACCCCCAACCCCTTCTATGTCATATTATATATATGTTATATATAATTCAGAATTCAGTATACAACATAATTCATCTTTTATGTGTTACTGATTCATAATTCAGAATTCATTACATAAATCATTCTGCATGTATTCAATTGAGAATTCAATTATGAAATCTATATTTCATAGGGTAATTGGGTTCATATACATGATTATAATTGTGGTAAATTCCATGGTTATAAGAGTATCCTATTTTTATGTGCTTTTGTGTGCTATAGAAGGTGTTTTATTGATTTTAAGAGTGTATGTAGGTGTATGTAGTTGAGTGTGCAATGGAAGACATTTTAGGTGGTTGGTCTGCCAAGTTTTGGAAATACACTATACCAACAGTTTACTAAAACCGTTGGAATAGTGTTGTACATATTTTTACCAATGGTTTTAGTTAACCTTTGGTAAAACATGGAAATGATAGTATTTCCAATGTTTGTAGAAACCGTTGAGAATACTCCTATATACCAATGGTTATTTAAACTGTTGGGAAACTATAAATTACACTTCCTTTCCCAATGGTTATACTAAAAATGTTGGTAATGGAATATCCTAACGACTTGCTTACCAACGGTTTGCTAAACTGTTTGTAAAGGCTTAATTTTCAATAGTTTTTATCAGTTTATAATGTTTTTATAGTTATATTTTTGAGTATATACTATTTCTACATATAATTACCTCATTTATAAATTCTTAAATCATTTATATGAACCTTGTAAGGATTTACTCATCTCACATTTATCCTCCATGAGATATATGAATTATTTACCTATAATTAATTTTGTGTGGTGTATATATAATGAAATTTGATATGAAATACCAGTAATATATTTATATTCATGTTACTAAAAGATTAATTCAATGATTATTACTTTTATGGTTCATAAATTAGATAGATTACAAGTGGTAAGGGAATTTCTTAACCCTATTTTCATTCATTGGGTTAAACATGTACTTCATGATTATATTGTTCAACTCTTATATGTGAAATGAATTTTGAATATATTATTTTTTTCAACTTATTTTTTGTGTATTTATAATGAAAAAACATAATCAAAATATTTTTTTAAAAAATTATCTTTGCAAGGGACATTATCAAAATATTCTTTCATTAAGGCATTTCATGATGTTATTCACCTTTATTATCCTATAAGCTGTCTATATAACCATTTAGTCACATTTTATCATGAATTATTATATTATCGTCATATTTTATGTTTTTTAATGTTAATATTTAATGATTTTTATTCATGTGTCTATCAAGAGGAAAGGGACTCTTTAACAAAAACATCATTTTAAATGTTTTAAAGATTTATTCTTATAAATCATTCTCTTTAATGTCCATGTTTCAAATATGGTTTCAAAAATTTATTTATATGAACATTTATGTTTTAAAATGTTAATTCCTTTCAAAACAAATATGTGGAATGAGACACATTGATTAAAAATCATCTTTTTTTAATTTTTTAATTGTTTCTTGAAAATAGATTGCTTATTCGAATAAATGGGAATGATTTTTTAACAAATACATCCTAAACTGAATTTTATTATTTTATGTCGCTGTAATATATTGATACTAATTTTAAAACTTGACACTTCTATTTCAAAATAATTTTTTTTCATTTATGAGTGAGTATCTTTGTAAATATTAAATGTGATTGCAAAGGTGAAATATTTTTTTCCTATTATACGTGTTTAATGTGTTATAATAATGTTATGTTTCTTCAGTTTTACTTGTTTATATAGGTAGTTATATGATTAAATGAGGGTGGGTGAGCCTGTGATATCTCTCCAATGCATTGGGTAATGAGACAGAGTTAAACAATAGGGTTTCTTCTTAGATATTTTTGGAATATAATGTAATGGGTATTCCAAACGTAACAACGACAGTTACACCCAATGTAGCTTTGAAACCTACAATGTAAGTATGATATGGATTCCAAATGTTACCTTTACAATTTATGATTTATAAGAAATATTTTTTTATTATTATGATTTCTTGAGGTATGTTAATGTGCCTGTGTTTTTATAGGTGAAAATTTTGATTTTTGAAAATGTTTTTTTTGAGTTTAAAATATTAATAGACTAATGGTTTCATTCTTTATTTTTTATCTCTTACTGATATTTTGATTCTCATTAAAATTTTTTGAAATTTTTTCCACAGGTTATAAGGATGGGTAAGAGAGTATAATGAGTTAAAAATACATTCATCAATAAATGAAATTGTGTTTTATTTTAAATGTTTTATATTTTGGAAAAAACATATTTTTTTTTGATATTATCCTCTTGTATGATTATGGGATGTTATTTATTAATGATGGATTAATTATCTAAAGCTCCAAACTTGAAATATCCTTAATATGAGATAAAGTAAAATTATTGACTTAACTCAAGATTATATAATGTTTAAGGTAGGGGCCTTATAATGACCTAGTTGAATCACAAATAAAAACCCAAAAAAATCTTAATTTGAATCAAATAAAAGGAAGAGTAAAAATAAGTGGGAGTAAAAAATATCAAATCAAGTAGTATATCCTAGAAAAATGACTCAATTCATCACCCATCATGGTAATGTCAAAGAGAAACTAATTGAGTGAAATTAGATGGGGAGAGTTTGGCCAAAATAGTCTCCCTTGATCCCTCTCATATAAATTACAGAAAGATATTATAACAACCCATACTTTTCATATATAAATATTAAATATTAATAGATGAATATTCATTATATAAAATTACAATACATGAAAAAAATTTATATTTTTACTATCTTTGAAAACATGGACACATAAGAAGATGGTTCACAGTATATCTACATCATCTCCCACTATGTGTCTCTCACCTATCATCCTTCATATGAATATCATACCTAAAAAAAATTATTACCTGGATAAATGAAACATAATAAAGGATGATCTCCTATTTTTTGTAAGGGTAGAAAAGATAGATATCAATTATCACTAATGAAAAACATGAGAATAAGGGAATAATAAAGTGAGATTAAAATTTAAAACCATAACCTATAAATAAAATATAATAATAATGAGTCATGGTATAAAGATTCAAGGTTTATAAGACATTAATCATAAAGGAATCAAATAACATGATACATGAGATCATAATAGTGGAATAAGAAATAAGTTTTAGGGAAACACATAAGCATGAATAATAATTTCTTTAGTTAATTTTGACTCCCAATATATTAATATTGTGTTGGGTTAACTCCACATTCCATCATATCCTCAGTCAATATTCACTCCCAAGACTATAAAAGTTTACAAAGTCCCTTTTTAAAATAGGTTTAATTCCCATTCAAGTCCTTATTAACTCATGAGATATCTATATTACCTAATGAATTAGAGTGATACATAATTATAGGACCACCCATCACATAATACTAATAAATTAATATATGTTCCACAAGATCATGAATAATTCATCATATATCATAACCCTATGAAAATAAATAAGTTTTCAAGAACATTTTATCTTTTCATCATAACATGACCTTTGAGAAATAAATAACTTTCATAAAAATTTCATTATCAAAATTGTAAACCATATTGATAAATAATACTGATAGTATATTCAGATCATATACCTAGTAAAAAATTAGTAACATCAAATTATTTTATTATTAAAAACATATATTGATCTTTGGAATAATTATTTTGTAAAATAACATTTTCACTTAAAAATAACTTTTTTAAAATCAAGAAATCCCAAATATTAATGGATTTTTTTTTGAAAATAACCTTGGAATAATTTAAATTAATCCAAAAATTATTTATCAGTCTTGATGGTGGTAATTTTTTATATTCTAAATATAATAAAACATATATTCCTATTACATTTTTGAGAAAATGTAAAAAGTAACTCATTTCAAAGATGATAAGAATATTCCATAAAAAACAATTTGAAAAAATTAAATAATGGGTTAAAATTAAATTTACCATTCATAGGATAATATTAAAATCATTTTTAAAAACATTTTAATGAAAACATGTCCCTAAAATTAAAATAAGTTTTGACCAAATAGAGATATAAATTTCATTTACCTTAAAAACATTCCTTGAGTTAGTTGAGTTTACTAAAGAGAGAAAAATCAATGGGAAACATTTAATCTCTACAAATAACCAAAGGACAATAAAATTTTAAGAGATTCATTAGATTTCTATTATGAAATTTAATCATACAAAATTTTATCATAAACAATCTTGGTAAATAATGATATTGTAAAACAAAAATCACACATCATGTTTCACTTGATATGAAAGTGGTCTAAACTGAATTATAATTAATTTTAATTTATTATAATTATATAAAATTATAAATTAAAAAATTATGTCATATATTTTTCACTTAAAACATTTAAACACTTATTTATTAATAATTACTTACTAAAAACACCATTTTTGGGTGTCAAATGTTTCATTTTTTATGAGAATTTTATTTTAGTAGTACCAATACTTATACTATGATCATGGTACCATCATCTAAATAATTTTAATATTGATATAAGTATTATACATATTAATTATATGTATATATTTTTAGTCATATATAAAATATAAAGATATAAAAATGAAATACCTTGTTCATAGATATGGTAAACCGTACATACGCATGAACGCTGTTGTCACTTTTGGAAGGATTAAATAAAAGAAAGATAAATCAGAATTAAACATTAAAAAACTATTATTATATCATATATATCATATATATAAATTAATTATACCCTTATTTACATCCATTTAAATTAGAAATAAAAAATTAATCGCGTCTCTTCATGGACGTGGTAGTCATCACGTACACACGATTAACATTATCATTTTTCAAAGGATTGGAAAGTAAAAAAGTAAAAATGATATTATAATTATAGTATATTTTTTATATAATAATTTATATATATAAACATTAAACCCATAATAATGAGAATCCTTGATATTTGGCGATGAAAAATTATTTGTATGACTACAAAGATGGGGTTTTCCAAAGGTACACATAAGAGATACATTCACTTCCCATTTGATAGAATAGATGGTGGATAATTTTAGTTAGAAAATAATAATAAAATATTGTTATATTTATGAAAATTATTTTATTATTTTATGATAAAGGCCACATATGTTTAGGAGTTAGAAGAAGAAATAAATTGAAACAGTTTAGGTATAATGATTACCTCTTCCTCAGTATGGATCATTTAGATTATTTCTTAAGAACAATTTGAATGGTCCTTTAGGAAGAAAAATAATAATTAATATATATAATTATTTAGTATATAATTTTAATTTTTTTATTCAATTTATATCTCAAAATGAGGGGTAAATAAAATAATGGAGGTGGGTCCTTTTATAATTGGTGGTGAGGGAACACTTGGAATTTCAAAAAATATTAAAATATAATAAAGTCATACTCAATAAAAATGATTCTAAATGGAAAGATATTTTATTATGGGATATTATGTGTAATAAATAGTTGTGTAAAATAGGATTTATATATTTTTAATTGCTAAAAAACCCTTATATTTTGGTGTAACCCACAGTAAACCAGTTTTAAACTTCTCAGTGGTGAAATGTTTTATTATTTTCACTATTCATCATGAGAAAAAATTTAAGTGGACTCATTAAAAAAAATTAAATGACGATGAAAAATATTTAATCCGTTTTATCAAATTCAATATCTCAAATTGGATAAAATTACATTTAAAATATCTCACAAAACTTGAAGAAACAAAGTTTTCCAGAGAAAAATGTAATTTTATGTATAGAATTTTTTTATACAAAAATATAGAAAAAATTATATAAAATTAATTTAAATGAATTTTTAATAAAATTAAAAATAAAATTATTCTATAAAAAAATTAAAACAAATTGAAACTTTTTGAATTATTGAAAAGAAAATATAATTTTCAATAAAAATAAAAAATTTTCATTATTCATAAAAATCTATATTTTTAGAGAATTCAAAAAAAAGTATCTTTAAGATAATTTTTAAATCATGTTTTTAAAAATGAATTTAAATTTTAAAATAAATTTTCTAAAATTTTCCAAAAAAAATTATATTCTTTTTCACAAAATGGCACTAAAAACAGTTTTTCGAGGAAAATGTATTGTTATTGGATATAAAGACTTACTAAATAAATAATTACTTATTTATAAAAATATTTGATTTATCATATTTTTTTAGAACATTATTTCAATTCATAACTCCAATTGAATTTTTAGGTTTTAATGGTATAATATATAATGGTTTATTTAGACACCGGGTCACATTTATCACATTCTATTAAATATATTTAAAGATAAATATATCCTAAAATCTCATGTCGTTACATTATATCACCCTTAAAATGAATTTACCAACTAAATTACATCACTATGATATAAAAATGAGGTTATCCCTATTTCATCATATCCTCAGGTCCCCATGTATCCTCTTTGAATTTTTTATTCATCCAGAGAACTTTAACCAAGTTAGAAGTTTTGTTTTGTAACATATTATTTTTATAATCAAAGATTTATACCTATATTTTTTCATATGAAATATCATGTTCAATTGGTGAAACCTATGAGTTCATTACTTGTAAATTATTAGGTATGTACATCTTCATGAGAGATGTATGAAACCTATTTATTACTTGAGATAGGTTTAGTGGAAGAGAAAAGTGACAAGCTACCATCCCTACTCGATGAATAAT
Organism: Viscum album; assembly: GCA_963277665.1. NCBI lineage: Eukaryota > Viridiplantae > Streptophyta > Magnoliopsida > Santalales > Viscaceae > Viscum > Viscum album. Next base: position 1,926,570,628 of record OY728150.1, on the reverse strand, counting down.
ATCAATGGTACAAATATACCTAGCGATAAAATTTCATTTCCTTAGGAATCTCATAACCGTATTACATGTTTTTAATTATCAGTAATACCATCTAAAAAATTTTCATTCTATTTTTTCCAATGATTGTCAACATATCTTCTCTATTGACTTTGAGATTTTTATATGTGTTGTGAATGTCCCTAACATTATTTACCATTTCATAAAATAACTAAGGTATCAATAATATCTTTTATCTAAATTACTCATAGAAAATTGGATGTCCACACTTCCTTATATAGAGTTATTCCTAACGATCCATATGGATACTCGATTAAAAAATAATGTAGTATGAATACTAGACTAGAGGATAGTTTTCATCCCAACCACCTTTGAAATCTATATAACAAGATCAAAAAATATCCTCTAGGGTTTAAATGGTTCTATTAGGATGAATATCATTTTATGGATGATAATAACTACTGAAACTGACCAATAAATCAAGGGATTACTGAATACTTCTCCAGAACATTGAGGTAAACCTTGGATCCTAATGATATACTATATATTTTGGTACTCCGAGTAACCTTACCACTTAATTAATGTATATCCTAGTTGTTTGATCCATAGATAAATCTTCTTTAATAGGAAAAATGTGTTATTAATTCATTAAGTGATCAACTATAACCCAAATATCATTATAGACTTTAGATATTTTAGGAAATTCCAATGATAAAATCGATGGTGATGTTTACCCATTTCTATTCTGGTATAGGAAATGGTTATAACATACCCTTTGACATCTATCTCTAAACCTTAACTTGCAGAAAAACCAAGCACCAATAAACATATTCTGTAATATCTCTCTTCATGTTTTCCCACCATAAATACTCTTTCAGATTACTATACATATTTGTACTTCTAAGATGAATAGATAATGCTGCACTGTGAGCTTCATACAATATCTCTTAATCAATGTCTGATATTGATAGAGTTTATACCCAATTCCTATACCTTATCATTCCATCACAATAAAGGTTGAACTCAAGAACATTTATTAACTTATTTTTCAACTCTACATCTCTGATATGTCTCTATTTAATCTTAACTTGGAAATATGTTTGGACTCTCATTTGAGAAAGATAAGATTCATATTCTTTATTCCATATTACCTAAATAATTCATCAAAAATCTAGAAATAAGGGATATTTTTTATCCTAATAATAGATAATGTATCATGATCCTTTCAAATCAAATAATCATCCACCTTGTTCGGTTTTTTAGTATTGTAAATTATTAAGGATTCATTATTTTTAATCAACTCCAACCAACTTCTATAGTGCATATTCATATCTTTTCTCATGATTATATACTTTAATCTTTTATGATAAATATATATGTTCCAAATGAATTTGTAAAGATAATTTCACCATATACTTAGTGAAAAATTACCACAACTAATTTCAAATCATGATTTGGTTCATTTTTTCAGGAACCATGATTGATCATAAGGCTTAAGCTATAAACAAATCATTCTTCTTGAGGAAGAATCCAATTACCTTATAAGAATCATCCCTATATATTAAAATCCCTTCTCTACTAAGGGGTAGTGTAATAAAAGTTTAAATTACTAAAATTATTCTTAGTTACTTTATTTTTTTACATTCAAATTTCCAAAGGAATTTGGCTCCCTTACGAGTTGATAAGGTGAGTGGAATTGAAATACATGAGAAATTTTCCAAAAAACATCAATAATATTCCAAAAAATAAACACAACTATGGATTTTAGTCACATTTTTTGTTCTTGTAATTTTATCTATAACTTCCATATTTTATATATACATATATATAACCTTGATTTAGATTATATGACTCAGAAATAGTGATTCTAAAATTCAAAATTGTAAAAATTTTAATAGATCTTATCTTTACATAGGGTCTTTAATAAAATGCTCCAATGATCTTCATACTCTTCGTTTCTATTTGAATATATAAGAACATAATCAGTAAATACCATAATAGACTGATCATGGTAATATCTAAAGACACTATTAATTTAATCCATGAAGATAGTGGGGTCATTTGTAAGATCTAATGATGTCACTATAAATTCATAGTGTCCATACCATGTACAAAATTCTATCATGGGTATATCCCCTTTGAACATAAATAGATTATATCTAGAATGTCGGTAAATATTTGAAAACTATTTATATACATACATTTGATCAAAAAAGACATCAATATGGGGCATAAGATACTTTTTCTTGATCGTGATCCTGTTCAGTTCTTGATAATAAATGAAGCGCCACATTGATCCATATTTATTCTTAATAAAAAGAGTATTTTCACCCTATGGTGTATCTCTTGGTAGAATCAATCTGATGTAAATATTATCTTGGAATTTATTATTCAATTCCTTCAACTCAATATGGGTTATTCTATATGAAGTATTTGAAATAGGTGTAGAACTAGGTATGATTTTTATTGAAAACTAAACTTCTTAATATGGTTGAATACTAGGAAACATATTTATAATTACATACAAAAATATAATATAATAGTCATATCTTTGATGTTTCTTTTCTCCCTAACCATATAAGATAAACCCACCTTTTGAATAGGATTAACTAACCATATAGTCAATTTAATTTCGATCAGAAGTTCATATTTATCATCTCACTGATAAATGATCATATATTGGTCAATATTATAAAATTTATATTCCACTAATTGGAAATTGATGTGGGATTTAATTAAGGAAATCCTATCTACGCCTAAGATAACAAAAAAATCAACATGGATAAGAATTACTAGATTTTTAGGATCAACACTACCACAAACATCAATTGGAGAACAATCACAGACATGAGTTGTGATTTCCAAACCATTATGGTTTTCTCTTATGATTCCACAAATAAGAATTGAGGTGGTATTGTGATACACCTACAAAATTATTCAGATAAAAAAGAGTGGTTGGATCCATAATCAAAAATACCATAGTAGTTTTAGAGTGGACGGTATATGTACCTTTCACAACTTTGTTTTCCACCTCATAAAAAGTGATTGCATGATATTTTACTCTATACCTTGGATTTTGTGGTTTTTGAAATTTATCATCATCATTAACCTTTGAATTTGATCACGGGCTATCATAATTCATATTCTCTGTATATTTGAAACACTTGAGTGTGGGTTGTTCATTCTATGTTACTTTCTCTGAATTATTAGTTATTCTCTTCTTCATATCATTTTAAAATTAAATTTCCCACTAACCACCATTTCTACATATAAAACATTTAATAGTACCATTAAGACAATTTCATCCATTTTTCCTTCCAAAAATAAATCATAATTGATAGATCATCATCTTCTCTTGATGGTATCTATAATTTCATCATAATTACATTATTATTTTCTTATAAAAACGAACCGATTGATGTGTAATTTTAATCTATATCTCCACCTTGTAGAACGTTGAATTTTTTTCATCATATATACTAATGTCCATTATGGATAAATGTATTTAGTACTTTTCTTAAATCCAAAAAATAATTGATCATTATTAATTACACTTATGATGATTATATTTGAATCATATCTCATAAGACTTTTAAAATTTACCTCATATGTAATAAAAAATTCATCATCCTTCTTCTTTAGATCAATTAATTCCATTTTAATTTTTATAAAGATAATATTATGGAAACCATTATTGAAAAATAGGGACTTAAACTAATCCCACTCCTTGTATTTAATTTATTCTAATTGCCTACTGTTCTCGATAAGGGTCCACCATTGGTTAGATTTTTCTTTAAAATGATTAAAAATGAAAATATCTATTTCATGTTCTGAACACATGATAACTAAAAATAACTTTTTAGTGGTACTAATCCATTACTCAACAACTGGTGGATTAGATAACCCATTAAAATATGGTGGATATTGCCTCATAGAGGACTCAACAGAATGATGTTCCCTAATTTTCTTACTAAAATATCAATATGATTCATATCTCATTAAAGTTGAATAATAAATATAATAATATTTTCATTTTAGTTCTCATAAAATTTTGTTTCATGTGAGGAAGATCTGTTCAATTCCCATAATATTCGTAACCAATGTGATTAATCTAGATTCTATCGATTTAATAGAAACAAAAATTAGTTTGGGGAGAAATAATCAATGTGGGTAACCATGTAATCATGAAAAACCATTTATAGGATGTGTAAATCATGACACAAAATTTTAAATATATAAAAACTTCATTTTAACTGAGGTAATCCATTATCATAATCTATTCAAATACATTATAGTGATTTGTAAATAAAATAGAAATTGGCCCAAAAATATCACCTTAGAGTGAAAAACTAGGTGAGTTGTAAGGAAACCATCCACTAGAATTATGATCATGATATACTCAACTAACTATTTTTTGTGTTATTACCCTTATATTAATATGTTACAAAACACATACACTTATTGTTTTCAGATATGAATGTTTATCTCGGAAAACCACACTCCATTCTTTTACATAACTTACTATTTTTTTCCTATACAAATAATTATCCTAAGAGTTATCAATAATATTTTTCATGCTATTTTACAAATGTTTCCGAAACATTCTATGATACCAACTATAGTTACACATAATTTTAATAAATTGATATTATATATATTAATATATTAGTATTCATTAAATATCATTATGGTCCCTACTAGAATAATATAGTTTTAGTGTATTTGGAAAAATATATGATAATCAATTGGTTTATAAGATATCTTCACCATATACCACTAATTACATTATAACTGTAATACTATATATACATATCATACTTAGAACCATTATTTAAAACTTTGGGAGAAGAAATATAAGATAAGGTAAGATTGGATGCATAATAATAGTGAAAAAGGGACACATAAATGACCACTAAAGACTAAAATGATTATATGTGTATGAGAAAATGATCATAATAATTTCAAACCATATCATACATATCGATGATCATAATATTGAGTTCATGGGATAAATTGTGGCAGTTCATAATATATGAATCATAAAATAATCAAAGAACACGAGTTCTAAGAGCATAAATTGGAATATTAAATAAGTTTGTGGCAAACACATAAGCATGGAAAATAATTTTTTAAGTCTTGTATCACTACTAATAATTTCATAGTGGATTGGTTTCACTCCCTAATATGTTATAACCATAGTCAATTTTCCCTCCCAAGACTGTTGTAGCGAATAAGGTACCTTACTAAACTAGGTTCACTCTCCATTATAGTCATTATTATCTCCTATGATATCTATCTTTACCCTAGGTATTGGATGTATATATAATTTCATTAATACACGTCACATAATAATAATCCCTTCATATGTGTGACACAACATCATAAATCATACATTAAATATCATTACCCAAGGAAAAGAAATGGGTTTCATAAACTTTTCAACAGTTCACGATAACATAACCCATGGATAATAAACGCGTTTGATAAATATATCAAAATAATAATCATAAACCATCTAGATGAATAATAAGGGTGGTATTATTAGTCCATATCCCTAGTAACTCGAAAGTAATATCAATGAATTTATGATAAATAAAAAATTTCCTCAAAATATATCTGTAACATTTCCTGAGGAAAATAACCCCTTCACATTGAAATCACTTATTTAAAATATATAATTTTCCTAAATATTAATGAATAAATTTTATTTTAATATAAAATTTTAAACTTTTCAAGGAATCTTCAAAACCATGTATGGGAATGACTTCAATAAATTGTTTTCCTGTCGTATATGCTAAAACAATGATTCCTTTCACATTTTCAATAAAAAGTAAAAAGTAACTCATTTTAAAAATAAAACTATGATTCATTTCAAGAAATTTTATAATGGTAAAATCATGGAAATAAATTCCTTTAAATTTTCATTTTATATAATTAGAAAAAATTTTGAATACATTTTAAAGAAAACATGTTCAAATAAGAAAATTCATTTTTGACCAAAGAGAGAAATAAAGTTAGTTTTAATTAAAAACATTATTTTAGTCTCATGAATTTATTAGTGATAGGAAAATAAATGAGAAATTTATAATGTACAAGATGATAAAAAATTCCGGAAATTATTTAGATTTATATCATGAAATTTTATCATTGTAAATTTAATCATAAACAATTATAGTAAAAAATAATATTATAACATAAAGTCCTTACCTCAAGTTTGAATTTCATTGAAAGCACTATAAAATACTAGATAATAAATTTAAATTTTTCATAATTCTATACCAGAATTATTTACATGCTTATAATATCATATATTATCCACGTATAATATTTCATCACCAATTTATTAATAATTCCTTTTTAAAATATTCAATTCTGAGTGTTTTATGTTTCGTTTTTGAAGAGAATTTATATTCAGTATATATAGTCTACGAACATTAATCATGGTTCCATAATATAAAAAAAATTAATTAAAATTAAAATTTTATATTTTTTCATTATGTATATTCTTGAGTCATCTAGAATGGATAGAGATAGAAAAATGAGTAACATTATTTGTGGAGATAGTAAATTTTACGTACAGATGAATGTTGCTTTTACTTTACTATGAATGTAATGGAAAACAGTAAATAATAATTACCATTTATATAATCACTATTATGTCATTTATATCATATATATTAATTAATACATCCTTACTATTATTAATGTAAATCATAAATAAAAAACAAATCACATCACTTTGTAGATGTGGTAGTCCACCTAAACGCATGAGCATTATTTTATTTTTTCAATGTATTTGAAGGTTAGAATGAATATATGATATTATAATGATTGAGGAATTATTATATCATAAATATAATATATAAATATTAAAAACATCGTAATAACCATCCGTGATTTATTTTTATGGAAAATGAATTGTATCGCTATGTTGTGGTGGTAGTCCACTCGTATGAAAAAGTGGTACATTCACATCCTATATGATAGAATAAAGGGTAGATATTGGTGGTTACATAATCATAATAAAATTTTAGTGTATGTAGGATATAAAATATATTATTTTAGGATAAATACCATATATTTTTAGGAGTTAGGAGAAGAAATAAATTGAAAGAGGTCAGGTAAAGTGATTGCCTCTTATATGGTCTTCCTTATTTAAATCCTTTCTTAAGGTCCATTTTAATGGAAGTTTATAAAGAATAGAAAATATAATTATTGGATAAAGAATTTTAGAATATAATTGGTATGGTTTTGGTCAATCTAGAATGCTTAATGTGGTGTAAAGAATAGAAATGAGGGCTGAACTTTTATAAATGTTGAAGATGATCCACTAGAAATTTCATAAATGGTTAAAATATAATAAATTCATACTCATGATAATTGATTCCAAATTTCATTATATTCTATGTTGTGATAATATTTAGTCTAAATATATCTATAAAATGTTGTTTAGATAAGTTAAGTGAACAAATTCCACTTATCTTTTGGTTTAACCCCTGATAAAACCATTTTAACATTTATCATGGTGAAAAGTATTTACTATTTTCACTATTTATCATGATCAAATAAGAAAGTGGACTCATAACCAAATTTTAAAATTTTTCATAAAAATATGGTATATTGTTTTATCAAATTAAATCTCAAAGTGATAAATTAATTTTAAATTAAATTGGAAAATTATGGAAAAAACTTCTCTAATGAATTTTTATTTCATAATTACTAACTTTTATAAAAAAATACATATAAATTTAGTTATAATAACCGTAATTGGATTAATATAATTGATCATTTATTATCTATAAAAACAATTTTAAAAAATTTAACTCTATAAATTATTGAAAAGGTAATATAGTTTTCAATAAAAATCAGTATTTTCACTTTTCATTGAAAAATAAATATTTTTATAAAATTCTCAAAAATTCACTATAATATAATTTTGACATGATAACTTAAAGAGTTTTCAAATAATTGAGTACTTATTTTCCAACATATTTTCATTATTTTAATTTTTAAAATGTGTTTATTTGAATTTATACTGCCAATTTAATGTCTTGGTTATAATGATATACTATATAATAATTCATTTTGACTAGGGTGGAATGTATCATAAGATATGAAAAAAATTATTTTTATTTCAAAAGAAATATATCATAAAATATTTGGGTGTTATAGGGATTGAATATAAAATTTTTATATTATAATTTTTAAAAAATATCCTAAAGTATCCACTGAATCATGAATATCATCATCGCAACAAAATTCTTGCAATCTAGGGCCACATTACGTTATAAGAAATGAATCACACTATAATTAACTTATCTAGAGTAACATAAAAAATTCATAATCAAATTCATATATACATTTTGGATACATTTTTTTATGAATTAATCATTATTTATTAGATAATACATTGGATTTTTTTGTTTTTCAAGGAATATAAATTTAAGAATCAAAGGAGGACATTATAAAAATTAATAAAAATCAACATTAGATGTCATGAATCTTATGTACACAATTTTTAATCTTGTAGGGAACCCATGAGCCGAAGGAAAATCCATGAATCTAGAGTAGAAGGAATGAACCAATTATACAATGTGAATCTAGATTAAATATCATCGAAGTTTCAAATTGAAAATATAATGAGATATAAGATGTGAGATCGGTACATGATTTGAAAATTTTGAACAAATAATTTCCAACAATGCCTCAAGCAGTTAAATCCAGAGATCGAAGATATTCAAAGAATTTTATAGATCTTAAGTACAAATTATGAAAGCTAATTACATTATAACAAAGAATCTATAAAAAATCCACTTAAATCATGTTCAATATATGAATCATTTACACGTGAACCACTCGGGATCCATAAATATCCAAATACCCCAATGTGAAAAAATAAGTCAAATTCCCAAGCCTTTTTCCCCTTTATTCACTATTTCATTCCTATTTTCATTCTAGTTTATTATTTTTTTTATTTTTTTATTTTAAGAAATCTATTATTACTTCTATATATTTCAAGCCTCATTAATTTCTTGTTTACTGTTATAAAATTTTAATCCTATCCATATTGTCATGAAACATAAATTTCCATTGCACTATTTGTTGTTTATTTATCTTTAAAAGTATTTTATTACTATCGTATGATTTAAATTGTGAATTACTTTTATTAAATTTATTTATTTTCCATGTAGAGAATGTTTCCTTCTATTTTCTTACTTTTTTCTAATTCTTCCAGGCATGACTAATTCTCTTAGGGTTATATGTCAAGGATAATGGTGGTTTTTAACCTAATGAATCTGAAAATTAACACTTGGTCACCCTACAGATAGTAATTAGGTAATTTTTTTAATCTCATTATTTTACAACTACATAGATCATCAGAGGTGTAAAACGAAGGATCATTAACATAATTGGAGTTAAGGAGGTTAGGACCAATATCATGTGATTCGTTATTCTTATAAGATAAGCTTCATGAACTTATGTTTTCAACTATCTCTTGACCAAAGAGTATATTACAGATTGGTTATATCCATTTTGTTGACCCAAGCCCAATTGCTGAATTTTTCACTAATTTTCAGCATATTTCATAGTTCTTTCATAATAATTATTTAGGATTAAATTTTTTATATACCCTATATTGACCCTATACCCATCATTTAATCTGAGTTTAATCCCAAACAATGTAGTCTTAGAAAACCCAAACACAAAAGGGAGAGTACGAGGATTCTTTCTAAAAGGTCTTACCACTGGGTTTATTTCCAAGAGTTTTTTCATTTGTTTTAACCCCACATTTACATGTTAAAATTACTTAGTAGTTTAGTTTAGTTTGGTAAATATAAATTATAATATTATTAACTCCCAAATAAAATCAACAATGAGGTGAGATCCGGTAAAATCTTGGTTTTGTTGTTTGGTATAAACGTGCTTAGGTATAGTAACCTATAGTATGAGCCTAGGATTTCCCCACCATCCCCATTATTTCTACACCATCTCTTTGTAAAATTTTACTCACAAACTATAACCTATATAAACTATCTTCTTCGGCTAGTATATGCATCAAGAACCTCTGAATCATCCATGGAGCCTTGACACTCTAAAACCACATGGTTTTGATTCAGAGATTTATAAATTTTTATCTTTATAATGATGCTTATTCATGGGTGAATGAAAAAATATTTCACTTACAAGCCTCCAATATGCAGCACATGAACATCAAGGAGACTGACCAGTGCTATAGAAGCACTCCATAATGGATTATGGATTTGGATCTATTAGTGGTGTTGTGCCCACCATTTTGTGCCATCGTATCTAGGCATGTTATATTGAAATAAAATTTATACTCATCCATATGATCTATAACATGGGTTAGTTTAGTAAACCACCATTAAAATACCTCAATGAACACATTTTTAATTTTATAATGTTTTGTGACACCTTTCTCAACCAAGGTGCATCATGTCACACCATAAGACTATGATTCCTTCCCTTCTCCTTGCATGAACATACTGAGTACTAGCTTATAAGTCAAGATCCTGAGTCTATCAAGACAGCGGAAAATTTTGAAAATAAGTTCCTTGATAAATATTTCCCACCAATCTGAATATAAAAACTCTATAATTAAATCCAAAATTTCAACTTGGAATATAGAGAATTGTCTTTATAAGCATGTAACCCTCATTTGGAGAAAACCTAAAAGTGTCTATATCACTAACTTGATGTGTGTATTCAAGTACAAAATTTATATCAAGGACTCTAGTCAGATGAAAAAAATAATACACACCACTGTTAATGACAGGCACATGATCAAGACACCTAAAGTTTGAATAGCATTGTTAAATGAGATTTCACACAATACTCATATATGGAAAACTGATCAAGGATAACCCTGATGTGGAATCCATTAAATGGAGTAGAATACTGATCTGTAATAAAATGATGAAGATCTCACAAAGAAACATGAAGGTTTTCAGTTACCTACTCTACCATCGCTACTTCCAGCCCATATTATAGAGACACAATCTTTTGAACTGTACAAATACCTACACCCATATCTGGACTTCATGGCAGGTATGGAAGAGCCATAATGAAAATATTGTAATTATAAATATTAAAATCAAAACAATAATAGTACCAGTAGGCCCATAGTTTAAACAATAGAAGTATTATCTGTGGAGGATGGATCAATGACCTCATTTTCTAAATCAAGCTTAATTTCAACTGAGGAGTGGTTAGGAAAAACCTCAGAATTAGAGCCCCCCAGGTACCCACCTCAAATTCACACTCCTTGACCACAACAACAATTTCAATAATAACCTTTTCCTAAAGCTTGGTAGTTTCCACCTTATAAATAATAACATTATGAACAAGCTCCAATAAGACCACGACAAAAATCACCACTACTTAAATCCATTATTAAAAAGTTTCTCATCACATTCTAGTAGAAATAAGATTTTAGGATGACGACCCAAGATACTTAAATGAAATAAAAAATGTATTCCTTGGAAAACCTTGATCATCATGTCTGAAAAATCTCAAAGACCCTATCATAATGATTACTAGGTATGTTGTCTAGTAAAACTGAAGCACATCCAAGAAAGTATTCTAAGTTTATCGTTCATAAAAATAGAAAGATGATGTTTTTTTCAAAAAGCATAGAGATTTTAGGAAATAAAGTATAAATAATTGGATAAATTTTATCATGGGAAAAATCTCAAAGTAGATCATACTACAAAAGGTTCCACATAAAAGAATCCTAAAAAGGAAGATGGTTATGTGGGACCACCACTAAACAAGCTACTTCTCCCCTATTTATTGAGTATGAGACATGCTAAAAGGGAGGGAAAATATAAACATATTCTTGATATGATTAAAAAAACTACACATAAACATTCCCATAGAATAATTGATTTCACAAATTCCTACTTATTCTAATTTTTTGAATGTATTTACTTCCAAAAAATGAAGACATAGGAGTCATCTCCATTAACACACACAATCCCTCATCCCTTCCTCATCCTTTTATCCTACGATTAACTCATCCAAAATTCACATCTTCCCCCTCCTAATTCCTCTCTTTCAAAAATGGCTTGGACAAAAACCATGAAGCATGCAGATGAAGAGGGTGATAATCCTATTCAACCCAAGTTGTCGGTGGTTTCACCTCCCTCTCCACCAATAGATCCCACCCCATCACTATCCACATACATTTTTTCCACCCTATTCACCACCATCCATTCGATGGCATCATCAATCCCATCCCAGGGTGCTTCCACAGGCTGGTACCTACACCCCTTCCCTCACCTCTTAGAAACTGATCATTAGGTTCATGTGGTCCATATTTAGGTTGATCCGATAAGGTCAAAGAAGACCTTGGACCAGGTTGTTCTCATGATTATCCACTTGCATGACGAGGTCCCAAATATGTAAGGTCAAATTAACCACTCCTTCATCAAAAATTTTTATGAGGAGAAATTCTGAGAGCTATTCTTGGAGTTTATGTCTACATAAGAGCTTGAAGTGGCACATGTAAAATTTAGACTATATGTCCATAATTGTGAGCTTACCATGGGAGATATTTGTGTCAGGCTTAGTATCTAGATGAAGGATTTCATCGGTTCCCATTCTTTTGCTACAATGTGACCCATGTTGAGAAAGGGTGTAACACCCCAAGCTTCCACGGTACACTTCTCTTTGAATAATACAGTAGCATGTGTTGTACGCAACTTCGAGTTCTAACACACACCACAACCAATCAAGGTAGCCGTTATGAATAGTGATACCTAATTTTTTAAATTTTATAAATTTTATCTTGCCAAATGGACTTCGTTATTGGATTCAGAATATCGAAATTAGCCTATGTTGAATTTTTTGTATTTTTCTGAGAACATCCAAATTGTTTTGAATAGTTAAAAATAATTAAAACAACTTTTTTAATCAAAATATTTTTTAGTGATAAATTATACTATTTAGTGGTTTTAAAGTATAATTATAATATATTTTTACCATTTTATTCAATGGTGTTCATTAGAATTAATTTAACATTGAAATTGGACATAAACAATTATCAATCTTTTGATATATATTATTTCTTAAAAAATGCTATTTGTTGTGACAACAGGAATTAATTATAAAATTACTAATGAAACTTATATGTTTGGAATTTTTTAAAATAGACATCATTTTTGATTTCGGAACATCAATTATATCTTAGGGTGAAATTTTGGCATTGTTCTGAAAAACTTCAATTTTTGATGAATAGTGAAACCACTAAGTGGTAGTTAAAAAACTAATTTTTCGTTTAAATAAAACATTACAAATTATGTGATTTTATTTTCAAAAATCCGACATACATGGTTGTCATTAGGAAGTATAATTTGGTTCAATGGGATTAAAATAATTTTTTGGTGAATAGTAACTTTTAAGTTTAATTAATCGCGGTTAAAGGTAATTAGTGAAATTTAGGGTAAAAATGGTATTATAAAAATAATAAATGACCTTTACACTTGTCCTACCCCTATTGGATGTGTCATGTCTGACCAAGAAAATCCATGGATAAACTTGGGGACCCCATGGAGCCACTTTGGTAGGAAAATGACATAAATAACTTTTTATTTAATGTTAAAATAAAAATGTCACAAACAAGAGTTGTTTTACTAAAACAATTTTTAAATTGGGTTATAAAATTAATATTTTTGACTATAAATATTAATTAGAAATATCAAAAGATTTCATACATCGTGATATTTTTTTTATATTTTTTAGACAATAAATAAATTAAATTATTTATGACACCATGATGATACAGCGATTACCTCATTAATTAACGATTTAAATAAAATGAAAAGATAATGAAAAATCTAAGACTTAAACTTGTAAAAAAACTATTGTATGAGTATATTTAGAACCCTTATCACCTTATCCTAGAAATATATAAGTGTGAGACCTTTATAATCCGAAAAATCATTTCATAATAATGTAACATTTCAATCTTTCCAAGAGTTCCCCTTCTCTCCTCTTATAAAAGGCCCCCACCACTACCACCTTACTCACACCATAAATGCCTTTTGGCTCGGCCAACCTATGCCCAAATACTCTCTCAGCTTCCCTACCTTACTCTTATAAGCCTCACTTTGGGAATAATTCTTCCCAAGGAAGCGTTTGGCTCAAATCAAAAAGAGTTACCTAATTTTAAGGTAATGTCTTCTCTGATGTTGTTTTGTTTTATTTTTCTTCTCCAACCCCTTAAACTCTTTTTATTCCTTTATTTTGTAACAACAACAGTATCTAAAATATACTAGGATGTTGTTATGATAAGTATTTGGTTTACACTTACACACACCATCATCTAATGGGTAAAGAACATATTGTTTCTGTGGGTGGCGAAATACTGCCTCACAAAACGATGATTGTTCAATATTCTTTTAACAACTCTAATGGTGGCCATTTTGATTACACTATTTTCATATATGATATATATATATTATTTTTATGTTTTCCTTATGCTTCTGTATTTCTCATTTATGTCATACTTTATGATTTCCATTATGGGTAAACGCGATAATTTCATTTTAGGAAGTGCGGATTACCGCCCCCTCAAAGTGATTTGAATCGTTAATGCCATATGTGAGATGTATAAAGGATGGAATAAATGGTATTATAAATTATATTATAATGGAATTATATTATACCTTTATATAATTATAACTTCATTCCATTAAATATGAAATGGAAATGAAAGTAGCGTTCATGCGTACGTACGGTTTACCGTCTCCAAGAACGGTGCATTTCATTTCTTACCTCTAAATGTTATGTAATATTATAAATGAATGTATATACTGGATATATATGATGTATATGATATATAAATCATTAATATAATTATGGATATAATGGATATTTTACCACATGAACAAAGTGAAATTATAAGAAGTTTATTTTTGACTCAAGTACCTAAGATCGACAAAACGACCGTTATAAACTTAAATAATTACATAATGTTCATGACATGGTAATAAGTGATATAAAAGGAATAATGAACTTGAAAAAGGTTCTTAAGAAGGTAGAGAATAAATCTAGTTTATTATTCAGGAGATCAAAGAATGGTCGAGTGAATTCGGAGACGAGGTAAGGGAACTTCTTAACCAGATTTCCATTCTTTGGGTTAATCTCCTACTTTCAAATTATGTCGTGATATTATTATGTCTTATATTGTATTTATACATTCTTTATGTGCACATATAGTGAGTACAAATAATAGATATATTTTATTTAAAAATTATCTTTTTATGGGATTTCGTCTCAATCCCCATTCAATGAGGCATATTTTTCTTTATACAAAAATTTCTTTTATACGGTGTATAAACCCCTTTGACTTTTACGTTTATTCAAAAGGAATATTTTTATATGAAGCGTTTTACTAAAGGACAAAAGGAATGTTTTTCTTGTCGTATGTATGCGGCGACAATGACTTCTCCGCCGCCGTGACCATTATTTGAGTTTCGGCTTCCCCTACAAGCCATAACTTTTTTTTAATGAAAAATAAACACATAGTTTTATTTTTCTTTAATTTTGGTACTGAAAATGGTTTTGAAAGTGTTTTTATTATATCAATGTGTTGTATTTATATCTTGTGATTGAAATGTGTAAATTTTATGTTTCCTTTATGCATGTTTTATGTGATACGATTATGTTATGGTTTATTATATGTTTAAACCTCTTCATATGAGGAATGAATTGGACTTAATAAGTGACGGGTGGAGCCTACTATAGCTCCTTGATTCATCGGTAGGTCACATGAGACAAACTAGTATCTTGGCACGATGCCTTGAAAAAATCTTATTTGTGGTCTTGGCACGAGGCCTTGGCTACGTGGTTATGATAGTCTGTCATTATGCATTACATCATTATGAATGTGGTTATTGATATTGCATGTGATTATTCGACTAGTAGAATATCCATGTGAGTAAGTAAATGGAATTATTTAGTTTTATTTTTTCCATATTATGCCAAATTTCAAGTTTAAAAAGGCTTGTGTTTTAGTTATACATTGCCTTAAATGATAATGTTTATTTATGAAATCTTCCGAAATATTTTTATCCTTACTGAGCATCTGAGCTCACCCCTTTCAATGCTTTAATATTTTCCAGGATGTGAAGAAGTATTTTATGAATGCCCTGCAGGGATAGTCAGAAGAGGATATGAGTGTGGACTATGGATACTTTGTTATTTTAGGTTTTCACTTTATGATGTAATGTAACATTTATGAATGTATCTAGTGTTTCAAAGGCTACTAAACTAATCGGTCTTTCGAGACTTGATCTTTTGGGATCATGCCAATGTTATGAAATAATGCACCAACTCTGGGTATCTGGGGTCGGGGCGTTATAGTTGGTATCAGAGGCAGTTTAGTACTAACCTTGGAAGCTAGATTTAGATAAACTATGATTAGAGCACATATCCCAAAGATAGA
The DNA here is from genome assembly GCA_963277665.1 of Viscum album. NCBI lineage: Eukaryota > Viridiplantae > Streptophyta > Magnoliopsida > Santalales > Viscaceae > Viscum > Viscum album. The sequence continues at coordinate 1,926,554,163 of OY728150.1, read as the reverse complement.
CTTTGAGGATTAGTATAGAAGAACTTCCTAGAATTTTGGTATTATAGAGATGTTGTGACTTTTCTGAGGAATACATCCCTGTCTAGATACGAGCAAGTAGAAGAGGCTTTGGCACAGATGTACCAAGGGGTAAAACCCGAAAACACCGCTTTGAGCTAGACTCGAACGGGAACTGATGCACGACAACGGGCCTTGCTGCACTCTTGGTTACAACACTCCCAAGGGATATGCTTAGGATAATTCTCATTTTCATTACAAACTACTATTAAGGGTTATGAGTATATACTTCCTCAAATAAAAAATTTTTATGGATTATATCCATAAATAGTTCAATTTATGTTATGTATTTTACAAGTATGGAATTATGTATTTTGATTCATAAACTAATCTAGTTTATGCCATTGTTTATAAATGGAGCCTAGTGGGAGGAATGGAAATTGTATCAATGCACGCACTCCGTGTAGAGATTTCCCTCCTTCTCGAGATAATTATTGTTGATCTGGAGATACAACTGGTGCTGATCAACTTATTACCATTCTGGGACAACTCACTCAGGTTATGAATAATAACCTTACTCGTATGGAGCACCCTGATCCGCAACATGGAGGGTCAATGTTATATCGTTTCATGAGGCAACAAACACCAACATTTAATGGGGGTAGAAATCCAGTAGTAGCTGAGCAATGGACAAACTCCTTAGAGAAAATATTCCACGCCTTGGGGAGTAGTGAAAGGGAAAAAGTTATCATGGCAGTTTACCGCCTCGCTGGAGATGCTGATCAATGGTGGTCATTGATTCAAAATACAAAGGAAGATGATGAAGTATCGAATATGGAATAGAGGGAGTTAAAAGATCTTTTCTTAGAAAAGTACTTTCCCCGTGACCATAGAGCTGATATGAAAAGGCAATTTCTGAGTCTATGGCAGAAGGAGGACGAGAATGTCGCAAAGTATTCGTCTAACTTTACACGGTTAGCAAGGCATGCATCAGATTATATACGTAACCCAAGAAGTAAGATTGATTGTTTCTTTGATGGATTAAAACCGTTTCTTCTTCGAGCCTTAGTCTCACAATCCTTCTCGTCATACGAAGATATTGTCTCATGTGCTATCAAGACAGAAAAGTAATTCTCTAAATCTTATGACAATAAAGTAATGCAAGAGAAGAAGTGAACGGTGGAACAAGAGACAGATAAAGGGAAAAAGGGAAAGACAGATTTTCCATTATGTGATAATTGTGGGAAGAATCACCATGTTACTTGCCTAAAAGGAATGGGAGTTTATTATAAATGTGGGGAAAAAGGTCACCAGGCGCGTGATTGCAAGGGAAAGAAAGAGGCTATCAATGTTGAATTCTACAATTGTAAGGAAATGGGGAATTATTCAAATTAATATCCTAAGCGTCAAGGAAACATACCTCAGAAAAGGCCAAGGGATCAAGGACAATCTTATGTTTTTACTACAGATGAAGTGGCATAATTAATGTATTGGTGCTTTTTGGACTCAAGGATTATATTCTGGTTATAAAAATAATGTGATATATATAAGGATTGTATTGCAGTACTTGTTGTTATCATTAAGATTTTTATATGATGAAGGAAATCATATTTTTAGTATGTGACAATAACAGAAACTTTACTTTGTTTAGGGAATCTAATGTTACAATTGATTTTGGAATTTAAGGACCCTTTAGAGAAAGACTGGACAGAGGTATTTTGGAAAACTATATAGGTTGGAATGGATTAATTTGAACCTTGGATAGTATTATTTAAGTTTAAAAAATTTCTGAAGATTATTTTTGGAACACTATAGTTTTAGGAAAAGGACAACCTGCAGGGTGGGGCATAACCCGTCGCGTCGGACAAAGCTGCAGGAATCGAACCCACAACCATAGTGCGACAGGCCTTTATTACCTACCACTATCCTATAGGAAGTCCCTGGTTATTAAAAAATAGTTTTCCTAATTTAAATGGTCTGTGTTAATATTTTTACCTTTGTACGATTAGGATAAATATAATATTTTTGAAATCTATTACCTTTTGGAGTGAAAGATGGGTTCATGGTAAAAATTTATTAAAGAATGAAACCCTACATGACAAGTAAGTATATTTCCTTATGTTCTTAGTAAATCTCTTAAATAAATTCCTCAACTTTATGAAAGTTAACTTAAAACAAAAATGTTTTCGGTTAACTTTTCCAACTGGAGATTCAATGACCATTTAACCAATCACAAGTTTGTGATTTTCTTAGTCTTAACTTTCTTTTAATCCTATTTTCTAAAACTCTCCATCAGACCTTGATGGTTTGTTTCTCCTCCATATCCATATTTTCATAGAATCCTAGTATGGGCTATCTCGGGTGACCTTTTTACTTATCTTTCTTTCTTTTAATGTTATATTCTTATTAACCCTATTTCCGATGTGGGTTTTCCACAAAGGTATTTTCTATTTTCAACCTTTTATTTTCGAAGAACATTTTCAAATTGCGAGGATGCAATTTATTGAAGGAGGGGAGAATGTAACCCCCCAAACTTCCACGGTACACTTCTCTTTGAATAATACAGTAGCGTGTGTTGTACGCAACATCGAGTTCTAACACACACCACAACCAATCAATGTAGCCATTATGAATAGTAATACCTAATTTTTGAAATTTTATAAATTTTATCATGCCAAATGGACTTCGTTTTTGGATTCGTAATATCGAAATTAGCCTATGTTGAATTTTTGATATTTTTCTGAGAACTTCCAATTTGTTTTGAATAGTGATAAATACTTAAAACAACTTTTTTAATCAAAATAATTTATAGTGATAAATTATACTATTTAGTGGTTTTAAAGTATAATTATAATATATTTTTACCATTTTATCCAATGGTGGTCATTAGAATTAATTTAACATTGAAATTGGACATAAACAATTGTCAATATTTTGATATATATTATTTCTTAAAAACACGCTATCGTTGTGACAGCGGGAATTAATTATAAAATTAATTAATGCAACATATATGTTTGGAATTTTTTTAAAATAGACATCATTTTTGAATTAGGAATATCAATTATAGCTTAGGGTGAAATTTTGGCATTGTTCTGAAAAACATCAATTTTTTATGAATAGTGAAACCACTAAGTGGTAGTTAAAAAACTGATTTTTCGTTTAAATGAAACATTACCACTTCTGTGATTTTATTTTCAAAAATCCTACATACATGGTTGTCATTAGAAAGTAAGATTTGGTTCAATGGGATTAAAATAATTTTTCGGTGAAAAGTAACTTTTAAGTTTAATTAATCGCGATTAAAGGTAATTAGTGAAATTTAAGGTAAAAATGGTATTATAAAAATATGAAATGACATTTACACTTGTCCTACCCCTATTGGTTGTGTCATGGAAGACCACTACAATCCATGGGTCAACTTGGGGACCCCATGGAGCTACTTTGGTTCGAAAATGACATAAATAACTTTTTATTTAATGTTAAAATAAAAATGTCATGAACAAGAGTTGTTTTACTAAAACAATTTTTAAATGGGGTTATAAAAGTAATATTTTTGATTATAAATATTAATTAGAAAGATAAAAATATTTCATACATCATGATATTTGTTTTATAAATTTTATGCATCAAATAAATTAAATTATTTATGACACCATGATGATGCAGCGATTACCTCATTAATTAACAATTTAAATAAAATGAAAAGATAATGTAAAATCTAAGACTTACACTTGTCAAAAACCTATTATATGAGTAGATTTCAAACCCTTATCACCTTATCCTAGAAATATATAAGTTTGGGACCTTTATAATCCAAAAAAGCATTTCATAATAATGTATCATTTCGATCTTTCCAAGAGTGCCTCTTCTCTCCTCTTATAAAAGGCCCCCACCACTACCACCTTACTCAAATCTTCAAAGCCTTTTGGATCGGCCAATATCTGCCCAAATACTCTCTCATCTTCCCTACCTTACTCTTAGAAGCCTCAATTTGGGCCTAAGGCTTCCCAAGGAATCCTTTGGCTCAAATCAAAAAGAGTAACCCGATTTTAAGGTAATGTCTTCTCTAATGTTGTTTTGTTTTATTTTGCTTCTCCAACCCCTTAAACTATTTTTATTCCTTTATTTTGTAACAAAACCAGTATCTAAAATATAATAGTATGTTTTTATGATAATTATTTGGTTTACACTTTCACACACCTACGTCTAATGGTTAAATAACATATTGTTTCTGTGGGTGGAAAAATATTGCCTCACGAAACGATGATTGTTCAATATTCTTTTAACACCTCTAATGGTGTCCATTTTGATGACACTATTTTCATATATGATATATATATATTATGTTTATGTTTTCATTATGCTTCTGTATTTCTCATTTATGGAATACTTTATGATTTCCATTATGGGTAAACGCAATAATTTCATTTTAGGAAGTGCGGACTACCGCCCCCTCAAAGTGATTTGAATCGTTGATGCCATATGTGGGATGTATAAATGATGAAGTAAATGGTATTATACATTATATTATACTGGAATTATATTATACCTTTATATAATTATAAATTCATTCCATTAAATATTAAATGTAAATGAAAGTAGCGTTCATGCTTACGTACGGCTTACCGTCTCCATAAACGGTGCATTTCATTTCTTACCTATAAATGTTATGTAATATTATAACTGAATGTATATACTGGATATATATGATGTATATGATATATAAATCATGAATATAATTATTGATATAATGGATATTTTACCACATGAACAAATTGTAATTATAAGAAGTTTATTTTTGACTCAAGTACCTAATATCGACAAAACGACCGGTATAAACTTAAATAATTACATAATGTTAATGACATGGTAATAAGTGATATAAAAGGAATAATTAACTTGAAAAATGTTCTTAAGAAGGTATATATTAACTCTAGTTTATTATTTAGGTGATCAAAGAATGGTCGAGTGAATTCGGAGATGAGTTAGGGGAACTTCTTAACCCGATTTCCATTCTTTGGGTTAATCTCCTACTTTCAAATTATGTCATGATATTACTATGTCCTATCATGTATTTATACTTTCTTTATGTGTACATATAGTGAATACACATAATAGATATATTTTATTTAGAAATTATCTTTTTAAGGGATTTCGTCTCAATCTTCATTCAATGAGGCATATTTTGTTTTATACACAAATTTCTTTTATACAGTGTATAAACCCCTTTGGATTTTACGTTTATTCAAAAGGAATATTTTTATACAAAGCATTTTAATAAAGGAAAAAAGGAATGTTTTTCTTGTCGTACGTATGCGGCGACAATGACTTCTCCTCCGTCGTGACCATTATTTGAGTTTCGGCTTCCCCTACAAGCCAGAACTTTTTTTAATGAAAAATAAATACAAAGTTTTATTTTTCTTTAATTTTGGTATTGAAAATGGTTTTAAAAGTGTTTTTATTATATAAATGTGTTGTATTGATATCTTGTGATTGAAATGTGGAACTTTTATGTTTCCTTTATTCATGTTTTATGTGATAAAATTATGTTATGGTTTATGATATGTTTAAACCTTTTCATATGAGGAATGCATTGGAATTAATAAGTGACGGGTGGAGCCCGCTATAGCTCCTCGATGCATCGGTAGGTATCATGGGAAAAACTAGTGTCTTGGCACGAGGCCTTGACAAAATCTTATTTGTGGTCTTGGCGCGAGGCCTTGGCTACATGGTTATGATAGTGTGGCATTATGCATTCCATCATTATGAAAGTGGTTATTGATATTGCATATGATTATTCAACTAGTAGAATACCCATGTGAGTAAGTAAATGGCATTATTTAATTTTATTTTTGCCATATTATGCTGAAGTTCAAGTTTAAAAAGGCTTTTGTTTTAGTTATACATTGCCTTAAATGTTAATGTTTATTTATGAAAGCTTCCGCAATATTGTTATCCTTACTGAGCATCTGACCTCACCCCTTTCAATGTTTTAATATTTTCCAGGATGTGAAGAAGTATTTTATGAATGACCTATAGGGATAGTTAGAAGAGGATATGAGTGTGGACTATGGAGACTTTGTTATTTTAGTTTTTCACTTTATGATGTAATGTAACATTTATGAATGTATCTAGTGTTTCCAAGGCTACTAAACTAATTGGTCTTTCGAGAGTTGATCTTTTGGGATCATGCCAATGTTATGCAATAATGCACCGACTCTGGGTAGCTGGGGTCGGGGAATTACAAAGGGGGATGTGGTGGGGTGTCAGAAAATATCCCAAGAGCCATAGTGAATCCATGAACCATATACGGTGAAGAGCACTTAGCAGTGGTGGCCACATTATGGATTCTCCATTGGGATGTCACTCATGCCTAGCTTGCTAGAGGGGATTCTCATAGTAGCATCTGTTTGATTGAGGTGATCATCCTGATATCATCCATGGGTATCCTTTCCAACAACCTGGACTTCTAGGTCATGCTTTATTACTAGACTCAAGTACGGAGGACCTAAGGTACACCCATGGGGGGTAGTTTCATTACTCACTTCACTTATCATATTTGAATATTTGATAATGGTCTACATCTTTATTTTCATGGGAATATGTAGTCAATCGACCTCCTCATGCTCCATAATATGGTGATATTTAGGATTTTTGATGAGATCTATCTATGGGAACCTAAGTATGTGGAAGATCCTCCTATTGCTGAGCTCACCCTGCCCCTTCCCATTCCCTTACTACCACATCCCCAACCTCACATGCCCGAGCCCCATCACCTATCCTTACCTCTTCAAAATACCCTACCACCACCACCACCACATGAACACGATTTATAATTTCTTCACCTAAATCAATTATTACCTTCTACATATGTCCTCTTCATCAGTTCCTTCTAGAGAACCAATGAAATATTGTATGCCACCTCTTTATTCCATTCACCGATCCATCCTATTTCACCACCAACCCCTATATAGTCCCACTAACCACACTATACAAAAACCAAATCTACCAACATTCCCACCACAAAAATAGCCTATATCGACCTCCCTTCAGATCTCTCTATTCTTGCTTTTCAGTATGAGTATCTAGTAGAGCCTCCATGATGGGGCATAGGACCTGCTCTCCGATATTCTTCTGAGTTACCTCACATTGATCCTACTACCAGACATACGACCATGGTATATATCACCATCTCAACCCCTTCATCCTCGATCGATCCTACTACCAGCACCACAACACCAATTATGGCAGTCTATCAAACAACCGATACCACCATTTCTACTATGGATATTGAAGAAATGATCTAGGGACCACTGTTTGGGAGGGGACTACTGATGCAGACAGAGGAAACACTATCTATATTTTCTTGTCTATTCATGTACCCTCCCCTATTGTATGATTTATATGATTATATGTTTTTATATTTATATTTTACACCCTATAAAATGGGGTATCATTTATCATATATATGGGTGGGATATAATTTTGAATTCAATACATGCATTCTTATTTTCATTTTACTTATATAATAATTTAGTAGGTTTAGATCTATTTCATCTTCTATAGTCATTAACTAGTCTACCAGGAAACCAACCCACTTTCTGCATGACATGTATATACATCTGAATAACATACATAGACAACTTGAGTTTCTCGAGCTGTAGATAAATACTCAATAGGAGCCTCATTCATAATTTTTTTGAATTTATTACTTACACATAATCATTTTTGAAGAACCATCCCCAAGTTACTTAACCTTTCCAAGTTATCCCATGAGTTCATTGACATCACCACCATTTACTATAAGATTAAGAGTTTATCTAAGCTGATGGAAGACACTCGCTGATTACTTTTTCCATCCATCTATCCTTTGAAGTCATAGTTTGTGTTTTATGGGAGGAAACCAATTTTTTTGTTCCATTTATTATTATTGTATTAGTAGTACCTTTTGTTGTTATTTTCTTTAATTTTATATTTATTGGTCATACCAAACTTCATTGTAGTTTATTCCAACATCAATATAACCAAATTTTTCCTGATATTGACTATGTTCACCTACCCATGTTTCAGACTACATATTTATTATCCCATGTGTACGAATGGTTTATTTAGTGTGGGTATTTGTTTTTATTTTTTTCAAGAAGAAAATTTTCCCATTACCATCCAATTTTTTCCCATGGCATGATATTCACAACACTAATCTATCGATTACCTAATTTTTGATTTATAATTTCCATTTCATTTCTATTTATCTTTATGGTGATATATCTATGATATTTATTCTATAATAGTGTATTCATTGTATCGTTTTATGTGTGGGGGAGTCTTTATTGAGCTTTATTGTCAATACACGTGGATTATTTCTTATTTTCAGTAGTTTAAGAGAAATGTTTTTATTGAAATCATACATTAACATGAAATCTCTATGCACCCATTTAAAGAGAAGAAAAAGTTTGGTTGGATATTTTTTAAATCCATTTTTCCCATTTATAATTTTTTCATGATTACTGAGTTCAGAAGTTTAATTTTAATTCAAGATTATTGAAATTTATTTTTATCAAATTATTTATAGATATTATTCCCTTAGTAAAATCTATTTACTTTATATATTTCCATCCGAGAGGGGATTATGGTACTATGATGTCATATTCTTTTTAGAGAACATTTTGTTATAAATAATTTTGTCATGTAAACCTATCAGAACATGCATTGAAATCTTATTGAAGCTATGAATGAACAAATATACTCTTAAAATTGATGATAATTTTTTTTAATACAGGTTTCATGAGACCCTCTTATATATATATCCTTATTTATCCCGTATTAGACACAAATAACCTTGTTAGTATGGATCCATTTCAAGACTATTATTTGTTACTAACCTACTCTTGGTATTATGTATGATTTTATTTTGAACACGTGTGGGGGACTTTTCATCTCTTCCATACATGGGATTTTTATACTGATGAGACGTATGGTGACCTTTTCACCAGATTCATAACACAATGTTCCTGATTACCTTTAGCATTTTTTATTTATACCTAGTTACTTTGAAAAAATAATTATAAAAACGGGTTGTGTATTGGGATGTAAAAAAATCACAATTACTAGACCGAAGAATCTTATATGTGGTTAGGTTATGGATGTAAGATCTGGACTTTACATGATTTTCAAAAAAAAAAAGATAATGGAGCATGGAATATTCTTTATGACTTCTTGACATACTAATGGAATTTCATTTAATTGTTGGGATCATGGAGACACTTTTTTCTAATAGGAGTTACTTCATTTCATTTTTCATTATTATTAAGCATTATAATATATATAATTCTATCCTTTTGAGATTTACTGTCACTATCATACAACATTACCCTAGCCATAGAGAATTTTGAACCTTATTGCCTAATACATCATGATTTATATTATATTTGTTATAAAAAATTAGAGATGTTAGAACAAATGAAAGACTGTGGTTAGGATCATGTATTTAGGGTATGAGAATAACTCAATTTCTATTTCATCTTGTGTGATGGGAGATGATTTATTGTTAGTTAAATTTAAATATTGGCATAACTTCTGAAGAATAATTATGAAATTTTAACTAAAAGAAGAATGAATCTGTATAAATAACATAATTATGAGTCATAACTGAATTTCTCTAAAGGATTAATTCCAAAGAACTTCCTTTTTCTGCTTAAACTGTTTTTATTTTCCTGGTTGTAATGCATAATTCTAGTATAAATTTTTTTTTATTTGGAATCCCATTTGAGATGATTTATTCTCTAGGATTAGTAATTGGTCAAGTGTGGGGGAGTTTTTCATAATCAAAATTTATATAGATTTTTGGGATATGTTTATTTAAGAATTAATCAATCTTTATTCAATAATAATTTAGTTTTTGGTTTTTTACAAAGAATATGAATTCACGAATCAAATGATGACATGATGAAAAATCATAAAAATCAACATCACATGTCTTGAATCTAACATACACGATGTTTACTACTCAAGTAGAGCACCTGTGAACTGAATTCAATCCCAAAAATTCAATGTAAAAGTTGTGAATGAAGTACATGGTGTGAATATATATTAAACACCATGAAAGAATCAAATTCCAAATCTGATGAGATACATGACATGAGATCAGTGTATAGTGTGCAAATTTTGAAACCCTAATTGAGGCTAAAGACTCAATCCATGAAATCCAAACATCTAAAATAGTTGGAGAATAATGTAGATCTGAAGTACATCGCATGAAATATAATTACACATCATTAAATCCTCGATGCATAGGTCACTTAAATCATATTCATGATGTGAATCAATTCCACTCAAGGTCTATAAATATTTAGTGAACTCAATGTGAAAAACATAAGTCGAACCCCGAACTTATTATTTCCCATTATTCTATATTTATTTTAAATTTTATTTATAGTTTGTTTCTATAGATTTATTGTATTGTTTTTCACATTAATTTGTTCCCACTTACAATTTTGTGATTCGTTGATTTATTTTTTATTATTATGATATCTAAATCCAAACCTGAATTCAATTAAACAACAATTTTCATTATGTCCTTCATTTTTTATTCATTCAAGGTTGTATTTTGTTTCTTTAATATGATTTAAATTATGGATTTCTTTCATTTAAGTTTTTCTTCATGTTGTGTATGTTTCCATACATTTTTGTAATTTTTTATAATGCCATCGTGCTCAGATTATCCAATTAGGGTTAGGGGTCGAGAGTATTGGTGGTTTTGAACCTAATAGATATTTAAATATTAATTTGGTAACCGTATAGCTAGTAATTAAGTTAAAAAAAATAATCTAATAATTTTATGACTACCCTAAACATTGGAGGTGAAGATTGTTGGATCCTTATACTAATTAGAGTTGAGTAGGACAATACCAATAACTTGTTATTCTTTCTACATATAAACTGAGCCTCATGCACTAAGTGTTTTGAATATTTATGGAACAATGAGTAGTTTATAGCTTTGGGAGATCTAATTGGTTATACGACGACCAATTGGTGGCTTTTTCACTAATTTTAATCCTAATCCATATGTATATCCCAATAATTATTTATGATTATTTTTTTCTTGTACCCTAAAATTGACCATGAAACCTTCCATTGATATGAGTTTAAAAACAAGCAAGATAGTTTTAGAGAAACCAAATAAAAGTGAGATCTTGAGGACTATTTTTATAATGTTTTTAACAGAAGTTTGATTTCTTAAAAGCTATCCCTATGGGTTTGACCTTTCACTTCCACTTTACTAAATTGTAGTAGCTAAGTGTTATTTGGGAAATATAAATTCAAATGCGATCAGTCCTCATTATTAATCAATGATGGTGTTTGGTCTGATCAAATATCATGGCCATGTCCTCAATGTTGTGATCAAGGGTTTCAAGGTGTAACAAAAATCCTTGAAACATTTTCCCTTCTTAAACTCTAGAACTAAATTATCAATGAGTTTAGGGATTCACGAAAAAAACCCCTATTCCAAATTGATACTTCCCCAAACTCTAAAAGCTACCCTTAAAAGAGTAATCATGAAAAAAAACTCTTAATATGTGGTGAGTCCTCCTCTAAATCCAAAAATAAATATTAAAAATCCTCTTCATCACATTTCAATACCTCCTTTAATAGAATAATCTCATGCTTTCTACATAAATTCATACCCTAGCACATGATAACTCACTCTGAGTGTTTTCCAATCAAAATCACACCTCTATAACATACCAAAAATATATCCAAAACATAATCCAAAAATCCCTAATTTGATATATATCCATAAATTCCAAATAAAACCCCTATAAAAATGAAAGGGGAATTGTTCTATATTCTAGTTCGCCAATACTTAAATATGTGGGTTGTAAAAATATCATTTCATATTTATTGTAATCTAGTGTAATATTTCCAATATTGATTGAATTGTTATTATTCTAAATTTATTTGCACGGTAAGAATTTTTATCACCTTCAATCGTATTCAAAATAAATAATTATTTCATTATATATATATATTATTCAATTTTTATAGATCCTCTTATATGGGTTTAATTTTTTTTGTTTTCTTAGTTGTTTTATTATACTCTATAATGTTTAACACTGCATTATTTACCAAAATTAATTTCAAAACTCCAAAAAAATCAATTGAACATTGCATACTTCATATTTCAATCATGGTTGGTTTTAAAACATGGAAGAAAAAGTGAATCTATTTTTGATAAATATAATCCAAAATATAAACTATATTGAAATTGAAGATTTTATAACAAAATAACTAATATTTACCTTATATGATTACATGTTCATCATTGAAAAATAGATATGTGACAAAAACCTACTATAAATTGAATCAAAAACAAGTTTATATGAATTTTAAGGGCATTAATGTTGAATGATTCAATATTTGAAGGAAAATTGGGGAATATAAAGAAAAAAGAACACATATATTTTTATAGTTAAAGAGAAATACCTATATCTCTAGAGTAGTAGAATTGTGTTTAAAATATTTGAGAGAATCAGTTACAAAGAGAAGAAGAAACCAAAAACCAAGGTAGAAAACTAATCTCATAAACCCAATGCAATAATGCCTCAAATTTTGTAATAACAATATCCTCATACATGTTTATGATGATATAAAAACCCAAGTTTGTGTAGTAATCACTACAAAAATAAATCATGTTTGTGTATTATGAAAACACTATTACAACGGAGAAATTTTGAAGGTATAAAATTAGTTTTTACTAATAGTCTCCATCATTGGTCATGGATCTATCAAACTGATTAGGATACACTATTCCATGATGGATAACAAAAAATAATATTGATGTAGTTTGTTTTACATAATAATTAAAATTTTATAACTAAAATATAAACCTTGAAAAATAGATTAATTTTATTCACTATATAAATCCAAATTCCATGATTGAATATTTTTGGAATGGTGGCCATCTATTATTTAAATTATCTAATAAGAAAAATTATTAAGAAATATATATATTAAAAAATATTAAAAAATTTAATAAAATGAAAAAACATTAAAATTATGATTCAAGTCTAGTGATATATCCTTAACATTAGATATATAAGTGAAAAATTTTCAATTGAATTATCTTTATAAAATAACATATATTATATATATGTTGTAGAATTTCAATGAAAAGGAATAAATTATATTTTATTTATGACATGAATCAAGAGGAGGTGGAAAAACTATGTATAGACCGAGGCCTTCATTTATGAAAAAATATTTTTCATAAGAATAGGTATATAATTTTTATGTGAGGAAGTTCTTTATAATTTTGGATAATTTGGGAGAATATATTAATATTTCGTATATATTGTGATAACTTTTAAACGTTAATGATTGATGTTTTATTTAATCTCACTATTTATACTCATTATTTCTCAAAGTATTCATATATTATAAATGTAATTATTTTATAATATCATTTAATATTAAGAAATATAAGATGAGTGGATAATATAATTAACGTTGGGGTTATGTTAACATGTGTATAAAATGTATATTATTTTTATTGATGGTGTTTTTAATTTTATATTTATATTTTGTTTGAATATTTTAATGATTTTATGTAAAAATTGTTTTCTTTCTTAATAAATAGACTAAATATACATTTATATAATGGTAAAATTTGTGAATTATTTTTATACAATAATTTTATTTCATAGATTATTCTTAAGATAAAGTTCTATAATACAAGACTAAATATAGAAAAAGAGTTGATACATATTCTAATTATCATTCCATAATGTGATCCTACAAATCACATGTACATTTTAATTTTGATTGTGATAATAAAATATATACTTCAATAAAAATGCGTAAAGTATTTTTTATAAATCTACATAACTTTTATAACCCTAAGACATTATTATAAAAAGAATTCTTCCTTGCTATTTTATATTGATTCACAAATAAACTTGTAATTTTTCTCAATTTGAATGATTATTATTGAAAACATCTAGAAAATGAGTAGAAATTGAAAATATTAAAAAATAAAATTTTATTTCAAATAAAATATGATAATTTTTTGATATATAAAAGAGTTATAGAAATAAATTATATTCCATGTGATGGACATGATTTTGAATTTATCTTTCCTGATTTAAAGATTAGATGTTCTCATTTGGTGAGACATCACTGAACAATGATTGAAGAATGAAAAAATGAAGTTACCAATGATTAAACTTAATTTAATATGTTAACTATGTTGCGATAAATAAATAACCTCTTTATAATTCATAATATTCTTATATAAAAACAAATTCTCAGAACTATGTTATCTATGAAAGTTCCAGGATGCAACAGAGGCATTGGGTTAATGATAATTTTTATTTATTCATCAATATCAAAACATTATTCTGAATAACTTTATGTGTGATCCAAATAATTTCATATAGTTATTATAAACATTTAATTATTAATTAAATTAAATAAAAAATTACCTCATTCATTATAGTATTACATGATAAAAATTAAATCTCTTGCCTTTTTGGGTTTCTTATTATAGTGGATAATCCAAGTGAGGATTTATCTATACGTATCTACATGAGATCCATGAATATGTGATTAGAAATCTTGAAACTCTATGTTCTAATGTATAAGAATCAAGTGGTACTATCATTTACTTTTGTTTACAACAATTATCTCATGTTGTACCTCAAGGTTCATGATTGAGGGTGAAAGAAAAGATATATCTAAATGTATTTAGAAAATTTCATAGAATTGTATCCATTATATCAATAACTTCACCGAGGAAGAAAACCTTGAAAAACTAATTTATTTTGGAATCTAAATACTAAGGGTTAAATAAGGATAATATCACAAAATAACTTATCATATTATTTAATCTAATAAATTACCCATTTAAAGTGATAATATTATTATTATTTTGGGATATATTTATTCTAATATCATTTGATAAATAAATAAACTTTTATTTATTTAAATGATATAAAATATACCATTTTCATCAAATCATTAAACTTGACTGATATCCTCCCATATAATTTATCAAACATTAAATAATAATGATATGTATATTCAATAAATAAAATATATATTATATTCACTAAACATGGAAATAAATATTTAATTTAAAATTTATATAAAGCAAAACTTATTAATTTTACTCTATTAAATAGAGATGTGAATAAAAATATATTAACTTATTAAATTTTGAATAATTAAATAAGATATAAAATTTAATTCACATATTTTAAACTCAAATATCTCATGAATAAATTTATGTGAAAATATTTTACTAGAATAAAACCTATTCTCTAAACCATGGAATAAATTTATTATTAAATTTAAATTCAATATAATATAATGATATGTTAGAAACACTAATCTTGGGACCCTATTGGCCCCTTAATCAGCTATAATAAGTGATCTTACATAAATTCCATGATCAGCAACAAACAACACATCAAGGAACCCATTCAGAAAGGAGCTAATATTGCGACTAAAAAACAATTATAGAATTTCTAACAACAAATATAATACCTTTTTCAATTGATATATTATCATGTTGGATTCTTAATCATGTCATCACCTTGTATACTCGATTTATCTTTTTTGATTTTCAAAAATAAACTTTTATATAAACTTCCATGGGCATTGATTTCACCATCCATTTCTATATTCATCGAAGGATCATATATAATTTATTCCATTATTTTTTAAGGGATAAGTACTTTCTTAAATTTTTTTATTAATACCATTTCCATTATGATTTATACAACATATGCTTCCTCACCCTAAGCTTGTGTAATCATTGTTTTCATATATACATTAGACTACATGATTTGTGATAGAAATTAATAATAATCTCAAGCCTAAAAATTATAAACCATAATCATAGATATGATTATAAAATTACATATAAAACAAATATAATTTCAATTGGAAGATATTTCCTTAGGAAATACATACCTACTGGACACAAAATTTTTTATTTTTTAGTGGAAGTATTAATGTCTTATGAGCTCCCAATAGTTGTTAACCAATCATCATATATGTCCAATCATACATATATATCTTTACCATATAGAATATTTATTTTTGAATACATTCATTTAATTTTTAGGTTATCATTATAGATGGTAAGTTCTATAACCCATCGACATGAAAATTGTTTTTATGGAATTATCACATTAATGTTACATAGAAGAATAATTATTATATGATAAGAATAAATATATGAATTCTTGTAATTAAAAGTAGAAAATAAGTTTGTTCTGTAAAACTAAATCTAACATGCTATCTATTTCACTATTTCTAGTAATTATCATTTCTTATCTAATTATCTCTCACATGATCTTCATGTCTCTTGTGACGTATTTCTATAATAATCGAAATAAACTTATTTTTATCTATAACAACTCTTATTATAGAAACTTTATCACTTTGATTAATATCTCTCAAGAAGTGATATCATTGATTATATGCCTGTTTTACTCTATAATAAAAATAAAATCATGATTAGTACCATAGTAATAATATTAATATAATATAAACTATGAGAATAAATTATTTTGTTTTTAAAATTTTAATATCTATAATAGATAATTATATATTGTATACCAATTATTATCGTCATTAGAGGCTTCACCATGCTCTGTATTTGTAGATATGGTTACCAATAACATTAATAATATGATTTTACTTATGTAATTTTCCTAACAATTATATAAGTTAAATATTATATATAAATAGGATAGTTTTATATCCCCTTTACATTTAGCATTCCCACGTCTCTATGTACTAGTAACTGATCGTTTTTAATTTCTTAGGTACTATTGGATATTTTTGAATACTCCTATAAAAATTTATCATGGTTGTATATGATATTTTTCAACATTGATTTATAGATAATAAATATCATATCTATATATAAATAATTTCATATATTATTGGTCCAATTTCCAATCAGATGTATTTTACTCGATATCCGAATATTCTTTTGTGCCTTAACATAATATCGTGGTGATATTTATTCCATGTGATAATAAAAAAATTTCACCTTGAATTTCTCTATCTAGTATTTTCTATAACTTTTCAATTTATGCCCCATTAATTGATCTAAGAAACACCATATATAAATATTATTTGACCATAGTTGACTAATTTAATTTAATCATAGAGAAATATTTTCTTATTACATACTTTTGACTTACAAAAATACTAACATCTATTTTCATATGTTTTCTAAAATATATTATTTAAAAAATAATGTTTCTCCCAATACCCTCTTATAGGAACATTGAAAAGTAATCATACCATTATTTAGTTCGAACTCCAACCTAAAAAAATATATCCTTGTATCTTCATGGTAGCTTGTATAGGAATTTGAAAACAAAATGGATTTCATTATCTAAATTTGAGAAAAGGTTTCCAATGAATAAATAACATGAATGAAAAAAAAACCTTTTAATAAAAAATATTTCTTTACAGATATCTACTTTACCATCCATTTATGTCAATCTATAGATCACACATTTGGAGTCAGAGATTTTAATAGCAGTTAAAGATATTATTAAAATACAAGGTCAGTTTTGGTACATGGAATCTATTTTTGAGTTCAAATAAATATTCAAAGTACATATTATTTAAATTAATTACTTTATTATGGAATAAATAATCATTATTACAAAATAAAAAATATATACTAAATCACCTTAATAATTGATTATAAAATTATTTCTCTTCAATTTTATCTTACCTACATAATATTTGTCTCTGAATCATATACTTTCACAACATATCATTGAATTTTTTTTATTATAAAACTTATATATATCATAAACCTTGAAACAATTATTGTATAACTTTTTCCCACTACCTCAATTTGGGATGTTCATACTCTTAGGAAAATTAATTGATATTCACTTTGTGTTTACATAATTCAAGTTCATTTCTAAAATAATTATTATAAAATAAAATTGTATGCATTAATCTGTTAAAAAAATATATTTCTTTTATATTATTACTTATTTGATATCCCATAGTCATTAAATTTTACATACAGTCAAATTTTAATGCAATTATTTTAAGGAATTTCTTAAAAGGAGAAATAGAATAACTGTAAGACATAAAAGACTCATAATAAATCCTCATTATTCTATTATGTATTTGATGTGTATAAGGTAATCTGAGGTTAGAAATTATTCCACTCAATATTTAATGATTTTTTATTGATTTTATATGATATTATCTAGTTCACCCTCCTAAATAGTATATTATCTCTTATCGATTATAGTCTAATCATGTTTTATTCTTTACATTCCATAAATCTCTTAAATAAAACTCATAATATAAATTAATTTACCACTTGATTCTATTTATAATAGTTCACACATATCTTATTGAATTTTTTCGTGAAGATTTGTTTATTTACCACCTTCTAATATTAAAATATTTATTTTCCATTTGAACCCAATAATGAAACATATCAAAGAACTATGATATATATCTACATCGAAACTGAACAACCTTCTAGGTATATCCTTGAAATTTACTTCCATTTTTACATAATTGAGAGTTATATTTCTACCACATTGTATTATTTGAGTCTTATATTTTATATTAATAATTAATTTAAGATATTATATATCTATGATTTGGGTATAATTATACTATTAATTAATTATGATATACAATAATAATGTTATCTTAAATACAACCTTTATATATTCTGTTTTGAAAATAACAATACATGTTATATGAGTTTTATTTAATTAGTAATTTTTTGGTAACGTCTTATCTGCTGTGAAAATTTAATATAGAATACTTTAACATCCAGTGAAATCACATTCATGTTATGTTATATTTACAAACTACACTGAACTACATTCCTCTAATATTTGAACATAGTTATGGCATGTAGAGTTGAAATCAATGAATGATTTGGATTGAAGAGGAAACCATCAAATGATGTAGTGATATACCCAATATAGTTATAACTATATTAGATGATATCATAAGTAATTCATTAGTATTTTATAACATTTTCTAAAACTTGGACTGTGGGATTCATGGAGAGTAAGTTAATGAGTTACGATATTCAATAAGCTTATAATCAATTTTTTTGTATCATTTTGATGTAATGAGAACTTTTGATTTAAAATTTTACTTTTAATGGGTTTTCGATAATTGAAACTATTGTGTGAGGTTTACTTGTAAAGATCAAATACTTTAACTTGTAATTATCCATTTTTCAATAATTGCGATCAAGGAGGTTTCATGAATTGAATTTAAAAAATCTGATAATTCATGATTGATGATTTTATAGTGATTTTATTTTCTTTATACGAAACCTCAGGTTTGAATAAGTCTTAGTGAGAGCATTATGATAATAATTATATAAAATAGGTTCTTGGGGATATTGCTACATGTTGTTTTCAAGGATATTACAATTAATGAAGTCATAGGTCAGTATCATGATTCCTTCTAACAAGTTTATAATCTATGATGTCCAAGGTGTGGAACTAGGATACCTAGGATCTGGTCAATAAATACTCTTTCAACTTATTGTAAAATTTAAAGTTTATATTGATTGTATTCCTATTGTAAATAATATATATTAGGTGTTTCATGATTATTATCTATAAATATTATTATTATTTTGAAATTTAATTATCTTTTTAATTTTTTTGTGTTATTGATAATATTTTATGGTTCTTACTTTTTGATAGTTCTATTTTCCACTATAATATTAAATTTTTCTTATTTCATATGATTTATCACTTTTTGTTGTTTCCATTGTATTTTTATTTTTTAATGTAACTTATTTACTATGATATTTTTAGTATTATTAAAAACATGAATGTTTTTGATGAAATGAAAATATGAGTGGGAAAAAAATTATGTAATGTTTGGACTGTAATTCACCCCTTCTTATAGTGTCTTACTATCCTTTTTTGGAAAACACTTGGCATTAGTGAAAGTCTCTATGTTTTATCCTGTTTCCCTTCTTATATATTTTATCCTATTTTAGTCTTACATTTGTTAGTCAAAACTTATAAAGGATTCTTTAAACTAACTATTCTATATAAGAATGATATTTTGTTTATCATGGTAGGAAAATTAGTTGGTTTGATTGATAATCTAAATCATCATAGTTCATTGATGGTGTTGATTATGAAAATTAGAGAGATCGTATAGAAAACAAAATTTTTACCATAGGACTTATTAATTATCCAATTTTGAAAAAATTATAATATTTCTGAGAAAGAATTGGATGGATTTACTCAATAAGAAAAATATGAGTTTCAATTGAAATTTTGAGTTTTAAATAGTTTTTGTTGTTCTATCTAAAGAAACATTTATTGACAATTACCCTCATGCTGAACTATGAAAAAAATATGGAAAAGAAATAAATTAATAACATTATTGCTTCTAATGTTACTGAAATGGATAGACTGATGTTTAGAGAATATTATAAATGTTTTGAATTTTTACCTAGTAAAACCATGGATCAGATGCACTAATGGTCAATAAATATTGTTAAAATTCTACAATCACTAAGAGAAAAATGAATCTCATAAGATCAACATTTTTAAATGATTATTAATATTTTTCTGAAGGAGTTGTAATCTAAACAGATGTTAATAAATGATACTAAGAATATCATTAATCTTAGTCCTCATGATTTAATCGACCCATTAATTAAATACAAAAATTTCATTATGACATCTTTTGAGAAATTAAAAAATAAAAATGTAGTAATTATCACTTTTACATCCAAAGATCTAAATTATAGATCTATAAAAATTGAGTACAATAAGAAAAACATCTAAAAAGTTTTCTAGTGATAGTGGCATTGAATAATACAATTTAGAACTTTAAAAATTTTCTACAAGAATATTTAGAAATATCTATTTTTGAAGAGACTATTGGGAAGATATAAAGTATAAGAACAAAAATAATGAGATGAAAAATTATTAGGTTACTGAATATTATAAATGAAAAAATTGAAATATCAAACCTGATAATGCTAGGCCAAAATTGAGGAATAACTATGAATAATTTTCAAAGAGGAATGTGATGAAAACATTTAGATATATTAAAAACCTATACTGATACAAAGGTTCAATCATCATGTAATAATAGTCTCTCATATAGTGATTACTATTGTAGAATATTGTATTTTATGCCAAAGTTCACAAGAACCTAATTTTGTATTATGATAGAGTTATCAATAGATTCATTATACAATTTTATTTTAGAATCTATTTTTTATTTTCATTTGATAATTATTTACTTTCATACGAAGATGATAGATTTCATCAAAACTATTATTAAATTAATTATTATGCTATAGAGTATGATAAAATGTATAAAAAAATTATAGTAAATTTGTAGAACATCAAAATTATGTATCTAAGATAAATGATCATTCTAAGTCATATGATGAATTATATAAGAAGAAGAATATAAATGAAACAACTAATTTAGAGTTTAAAAAATAAAAAAGCAATGTTTAGAAAACATCCAATAAGAATAGAAAATCTGTATCATTTTCAAATATAAAAATGAGGTGGTTAAACTAAATTAAAGAGTTGACATTTTGATAAATTTGAATTCAAACAATACTATTGGGAGAAGAATATTTGAGAGACTCCATAAATTTTTGAGACTAATGTGTAAAACATTCAAATCAGGTCAAAAACCCACTAGAACTAGAGATTATTGGTTGAATTACTTTATCCCAAATATTAATCAATTCTACACTAAATTATAGATTGGTAGACACTATAGTAAGTAGTATCCATTGAATAATGTTGAATCATTCAAAAAACCAAGATTATATTTTCCAATATATCATTGTTCTTGATAATAAAATATTAGTAATGATTTGGGTTCCCAAGGTTCTATTTTCTCATACTTTTGGACCAATGTAAGTTTATATACCTAAAACCTATTTCCATTCAAGTGATTTTAACATATACCAATAGCTGGTTTTTTATATTTTATACATGGTAACTATTTATAAATAATTTTACATTTGTAAAATATTTTTGTACTAGAAATGTATTTATTTATTTTTTGTTTTTAGGAATGTTTCTATTTTTAATTTAACTCCTTTATCTATGAGGATTTGGTTTTTTTGGAAAACATTCATAGAGTGTTTATTATATCAACCATTAAATTCAATAAGATAGATACATTGTATTATGATAACTTATGAAGCTATATTCTATGGAAAAATATTATACATTCACCATAGAGGATAACTTTATAAAGTTCAATATTTTTTATTTTAAAAAACTATTTTCAAATTATAGTAATATATAATTTTAAAATATTATAAATTTTAGTACTTTTTTTACATTATGAATTAATTTATTTATAACATAACTAATATTATTTATAATTTAGAAATATATTATTTCAAAAGAGATATTTTATCATCTTTTTTGGTGTACAGTGGTTTCGAATGTCAGATCAAATGAGATAGATGGTTAATGTAATTGTCTATATAAAGGGTCATGGGAAAATATATGGTTTTTTAAAATTCATTTGAAAGCTATTATAACATGATATTATGTTTCTCAAATATTTTATAATATTTTTTTAAATTTTAATGTCTTATATCTTGAGTTAGTTATTAAATATAATTTTTCCTTAAATAGCTAATAGACCATAAATGATTTTTTAATCATTAACTATTTCTAAAAAATGATATCCTTTTCCAAATAGGTGAGTCTTGTAGCATTTCGATCTATGGAATGTTAGTTATTATATATGAACCTATTTTAATAATATTATTGATCAATTTTTTCAGTGATATGGATGGAGTTAAGAAAATGATGTTTAAAGTTAAGGAAAATGAATTTTAAATATCGCTAAAACACTTAGTGGATGATATTGGAATTCATTATAGAGGAGAAAGATTGTGCATATATCATAATATTCTAGAAATTTTCAAATAATTGTACATAATTAACGATATAGAAATTATATTTTAGGTGTATAAGAAGATTTCTACAATGAACCTCCTACACCTGGATGTTAGAAGAATTTTTCAATGAGTTCAAGGATTTATGCTAGTGAGGAAGGGAGATATAGACTCAATAAAAACTGAGATATATATTCCATGGACCTAATTTTTAATATGATTATGTTTCACATTATCATGTTTATTTATGAATTAATTTATTTGGTTTTCAATGTGATGATAAAATTGAAGTTGTTTCTATATTCCAGGATACTGAACATGATGTTTGGGAAATCCTTGAAGAAGTATAGAGTCAAAGTTTTTTTATTTTTAGAATGGAATATAGAGTCTCCCATGATTGCTGGGGATATTTTCCAAATCAATATTTTTTATGTTTTAAACGAGGATAATTATTTTAAAGGGATGTTTATTTTTTTATTCTGATGAATATCCTGTAGAAATAGGAGAAACATGAGAAGGATTCTTAGAAGTATTAGATTCCAAATGAAAATTGTAATAAAAAATATGTTATTCTAGATAATATTTTCCACTGATAAGAGGAATATATCAAATGATGAATTAGAAATATTAATTGAGAATTATGGATATTAATGGAAAAGTAAGGTGCAAAAAATAAAGGAAAATAAAAGTAAATAAATCAAGAAAACATTCCTTTTGACTATCAAAACTGGAATATAAGTCATTAAAATAATGTGATGTTAGAAAAATGGAGGCTCAAAAGAAAAAAGAAATATTATTTAAAGGTCAATAAGACTTTGTTTTTCATTATCCTATAACCATTACAAAATCTATTGGATAAGGATAATTAATTGAATATTGGGTACAAAAAAACTACAAAGATAAATCTAGGAAGGGTGTAATATTTTAATGGAAGATAGAAAGGACACCTCTTCTAATTTGGAGTCA
Organism: Viscum album; assembly: GCA_963277665.1. NCBI lineage: Eukaryota > Viridiplantae > Streptophyta > Magnoliopsida > Santalales > Viscaceae > Viscum > Viscum album. Next base: position 1,926,530,258 of record OY728150.1, on the reverse strand, counting down.
CCATGACCACATACAAAATACCATAACAATACCTCATAATAAGTGGTTAAAATGATTTTAGATACTCTACCCTCACCAAATATATCATATTAATCAATTTCTATAATGTTTACTCCATTATCTTCTAGTGTAAGTAGGACTAAAAATTTAGTGTAAGATAAATCGTGAAATTTTACCACTTTTGATGAATCTAATAAATCATTGAGATCTTCAACCAAAGATGCCCTAGGAAATAAAAATACTAGATTATATGGTAGTTAAGAATATAAATAATCAAAATATAGGATTCCAAATGACATCATTGTTGAGAAAACTGAAGAAAGAAAATATTCATGATCTGTTTACATCATGAATATTTTTATTTTGGGTAAGGATCTGATAGATAGTAGACCTAGATCTAGATAAAATATGGCTGAAGAAGAAATTATATTAAAATTATGTTTTTAAAATATAGTTCAGGGATTGAATTAATGGTGAAACCATAAGTTTTTATAATTAAATACAATAGATAGTATCTAACATAATATTGGTACTATATCAGGTTTATTCAAGGTTGTATCATATTCAATATATTCTAGTGGATTCTCATGTATCATTAACATTATATAAATTCCTTGAAAAGAATTTAGAGATTATGTTTGACTTTACCACTTTCAAGTAATATTGTGAGATGAACATATTGAATATAGATAGAATTGATAAATATGGGAAGCATTGGGATAACAAAATTATTCAATTGAATTACCTTAACAATGATCCTAATAGAAGTTAAAGAACAAAAACGTATGATATGTGTTTCGAAACTAGAGTTATAAGACTTGAGAAAAGAGTTGGAGGTTTTCAAGAATTCCTTGACTGAGAAATAGAGGAGGCTTTGTATAATATGTTTTATTTTTTTATTTTATATTCTTAATATTGCAAAAACTTTTTTCAGAAGGTAAGCATAAATTTGTATTACAATTCATTTTCATTTTTATGCAATGAATAATTCATTTAGTATTTCTTTATGTATTTTATATCCTTTATTTTATTTTGAAAAATTGAGATGGGGGAATCCTTTGGAAAATAAATGTTCTTAAATTAATAAAATATATAAATATTAAAAAATTATTTTTTATTTAAATCATAATGGGTTATATAACCTAAGGTTGGATTATATAAAGTTAAAAAGGGACATTATCATTTTTTTATATTTTGGTTATACATTATTATAAATATTTTTCATTCTTTGAATTTATTTTTGTAAATCCCAAAGTGGGAGAAATTTTTGGAAATGATATGTTTTTAATTATCACATTAATGTGGCTTATTTTTGAACTAATGGGTTTGGTGAGATTATGTGAATGATAAAATTTAAAGGAAAATTTTATCTATATAATGATATACTTGGTGATCATCATTATAATTCAAAGGGATTATTATTTTTTATAATTTAATTACACATATATATTTCTCAATTTTTCTATTGCCAAAAAAGAATAAGTGTTTTTAGTTTAGTGGACACTTTCATTTTTTTTTTGTTTTTAAAACTACAATACACTTGATATGAGTTTGATTTAAACTAAAATTTATGGTGTATATTTTTGTATAGTGAAAATTTAATATTCAATTATTTAATTTCTGATGAAATGAATTTTTATACATGTTCTAATACATTTTAAAGCTATATTGAGCTACATTATTTGAACATTATTCCTCTGTAATGGTTTTCAAATATGAATTCATCAAAATTGTCTTGAATCTATAACCATTGAATGATGTAATGATTCATATGATGTAGTTTAAACTGTACTTACAGATATTATAATTTAACTATCAGATTTCGTTAAATTATCATCTATAAATTTAACTGGGGGCTTTATATAGATTAATTTAATAAGACATGATATTACCGGAGCCTATAGTCACTTGGTAGTTTTCATCACATTGATGATTTGTGTGTTTCAGATTATGACTTTTTATTTCAATGATATTTTTCTAAAAGATACAATTATGTGATAGTTTAATGTAAATCTATTAATCTTTATCTTGTAATTTTTCATTTTATGATCCTTGTTATGGAGGCTGTTATATGACTAGAACTTAAATTGTCTAATACTTTATAATCAATGATCATGTAGAGATGAAATATTCCCTATTTGAACCCTAATATTCAATGAATTCTTAGTGTGGACTATATTCCAATCATCATATCAAAGAGGTTCTTAGGGAGAAAGTTTCTTATTTCGACCATTGAGCCGACACACTATGGAGTCCTATGATTTAAAGTTGACACCATTTGATTTCATTATAATCAAGGATATTCTCAATGTCATATTGAGATACATATTACAAATTATACTTATCATCCTACCACTTTGGATAAAACTAATGTATTCCATTTATTATAATATGATTTATAATAATGTCCTTAATGGGTTTCTAAATTTTTATCCAAAACTATTAACATTATTTTTACAGTATATTCTACTTTTAAATCATCTATGTCCATATAGGGCCTTATACAATAAGGGGGGAGTGATTGATCATAAATAATTATATTTAAATTAATAACACTTATCACATAAAACCATTCAATAAATAATTACATTAAATTAATAAAACCAAAACATACTTATGTCGATCAAAGAACATCATCATTTAAAATCCCATTGGAAATCACATTTAGCGCTATTAGAATTCAATTCCTATAATTTTTTAAATTAAAATGAACTTGAATTAATAAATTAACTAACAAATTGAAAAATTAAGTCTTTCTCTTAAATTCAAATTAATAACTCCTCTTTGAGGCAATTTAATATTCCTATAAATTATTATTAAATAATTTTAATAAATCAAATAAATAAATCAAATAAATTACATTAAATTAATTTAATTTTTAATCTTAAAAATAATCCAGTACATGATGTGTAATTTTGAGGCTATATAGAGTTTACCGATAACATTGAAGTCATATTCCAATAGATGTATATATCACATGACATATTTTTTTACTACATACTTATATTACGTGTAACTATACTTGACATGTCAGGACATAATTTTTATATTATTCTATATGGTCAAACTGTGTAGTATTCAATTTATATATGAGACCCCAAAATTCCATTAATGTTCATGAAATGTACCACTTGAATTCATGTGTCACAAATGTTGTGTACCTAACAATAACACCTAATTTACTTGTATTCCACACAAGGTAATTAATGGAACCATGTTTTGACCCATATAACATGATAAAAATTAGTTAACGTGTACCATGTATGGATTGAAACATGTGACATGGTGTCTAACCTAGCCACACATCTTATTTTCCATGTAAATAAACATGTTAAACTATAAAAATGTAAAATAAAATCATGATACTTACCTGGTGTAGACTGGCACATTCAATATGACCTGTATGATGGAAACACATCATGAAGTCCATGTATTGTTGTGGTTCTAGGTAGATAGTCAATAAATGACATCTATTGAGGCCATGTATGGATCAACACAACATGTTGTGAATTAAATGGAATATAACTTGTGTGGGTTTACATGGAATTTACACTATATATATACATTGTGTATCTTCTTTCAATATATGTTCCTTGATGGAGATAAATATGTGGTGTGTAATAACAGTGTGTATTGACTCACATGATGCACCCCAATTTATTTGGCATGTTCATTATGTGGTGAAAATCCTCTTACAAAACGTGTGATTTATATTTTCATTTTATGGAATTTTGTCTTGTATCCATTAACTTTGGAACCACCTGGTGAGATCTTTGAGAGTTCTTTGTGTGTTTTGGGAATGTTATTGGCAATACAATGTTAGATTAACACAGCATCTCAACTTTTAGAACCGTAATGAAAATATGAACAAGAATACAAGAAAACCAATACCGGAAATTTATAAAATAATTAAACATCATTATAAATTATAATGTGACCACCTTGATACCACTTCATGGATAATGACCTTTAATCCATTAACCTAGATCCGATGTATACATTATTACAATAGAATAGAAACAAGTGGGTCAAATCCCATAAGACCGATAAGTTTAGTAGTTTGGGAGAACCATATATATATATACATATATCATACCCATTTAGAGTAGAAAACAGAATACATAAAAACTCATATGAACTGCATTCTTGAAAAATAATTCTGATACTTCTCCTACATATCCTAGGGAAAGGAAACAAAACAATCTTTAGTTCAAATGCCTAGTAAGGATTACGTATAGCGTATTCTATCATGTATTAGAAAAGAATAATCAATATGTAATGGTAAATAAATTAACACAAAATACATTTAATAAATTTATTTTCTTTCACAATTAGATAAGGCACAATAAATATGAAAAGTTAAATAACTAAACACACAAAACATTTAACAAATAAACTGAGAATGAAATGCATCTATTGATAACATAATTAAAAAAATATCATGGATTACAATAAAAAATTAATTATCAATAAAGAAAATTATAAATTATTTGGTGAAATTATATCAAGAATCATGATTCATAAACCTTTATGAACTTTGAGAAAATATTTTAAAACTATAGGTAGATTCCAAATTAATTTATAAAACAGATTTGTCTCATGAGACCTATCAGGGCATCAAGGGGATGTATAATATTTGGCCCCAAATGTCACTTCATGTCCAAATAATACCTCATATATCTAATAATTTATTTAATCCATGAATAATATGCCTTATCATAAAATATCTAAATTTAGTAAAGAACAAATATTTCTCAATATTTCTCAAGTTAATCAAATAACTATCAAAGTAAACACCATATATAAGAATCATATATAGTTTAGGAAAAATTCATATCCATGATACAAATATTGTGGATAAAAATGAATTGAAACTTTAACCATCATGAATAACTATGTATTCATGTCAAATACATCAAGGGGTAGTATATACACCACATGAAATTAAATAGGTCTCTATTAACAAATATCTCTCAATGAAATGGAAATTGAGACAAAATCACTTTAAATGATCATAACGATGCTGTGTGAATTAATAAATGAATAGATTATGTGTATAAAATATAAAAACACATAGAAAAAGTGGAATTAAAACATTAGATAAAAATTTCATTATATACATAACATTATAATATAAAATTAAAATGAAGAAGTAATATAACCCAATGAAAATAAATTGTGTTATCAAATTCATTACCACTTAGTAACTTTCATGTCAAAACCACTTGGAAGAAATAATTCATTTTATAACATGAAATACCATGAATTTATAATTATGTTTGATATTACATTTAATGGGGAATTATGACACTATATAAAAGAAATTAGGTGAACAACATTATAATATGCCTAAATGAAAGGAAATTGAGACGAAGTCCCTAACCTCACTATTTAACTTGTTTGAATGTGATTTAGCCTCATATATAATGGTTTTAATCATGTTTTTAATTTATAATATGACCATATTTATAATTATAAAATCATTTATTATCCTATCATTAAATTTTACCACCCACTACCAAAAAATATTTCATTATTTTCAAATTTTCGGGTGTTAGTTATCTTATTTTACCATGTTTTTTTCATGAAACTTCCAATTATTGGGAATAAGATATCTATATATATCCATATTCTACAGATTTTTATTAATGTTATAAATATAATATTTTCTCATTATATACATTTTTATTACCATTTATAGAATTTTTATTTTTAAAATGATTCGCATCGCTTCAGTGAGATGGTAGGTCATACGTACGCATGAGAGAGGATAACATTCTCTTAATGAGTGAAAGAGTAAAGAAGTGGGTGATAAATTAATTATATAGACACAATATTATATTTTAAATGTAAAATATATTAATCAATTTTATCCTTATTACATTCCATGTAATGAGCAAGTGAAAAATGAACTGCATCGCTTTATGAGGCGGTAAACCATTGTATACATGCGTAACATTATTTTATTTAAAGCGAAATGAAAAATAGAAAAGAAAATATGTTATGGTAATGTTTTATAATTATAATAATATCATTATATAATATAAATTAATATAACAAATAATTATATATAACCTTGAAATTTTGTGACGGAAAAAAATTAAATTGATTCGTGAGGCGATAGCCCGCTACACACACATTAAGAGTTTCATTTCTCATTTTTGTGGAATAGGATATAAATATAGGTCATTAAATAAAAAAATAACATCTTATTATATTGGTAATATCAGTATTATCACACTATAATTATTAAATAATATTTGGATTTGTTGGTATAAGAAAAAAAACACTTGTTTATGAACAATACATATTCTTTGGACGATCTCATTAGGCTTAAACCAAAATCTCTCATAGGATGTGTTTATGATAAAACCAAGAAATTCAGTATTGGGGAATGGAGTTATAGTATTTATTTTCAATGGTCTTGGTTAAAAAAATGATTTAATGTGTTTATAGGGGAGGAGAGTGGGTATCCATTTATAAGTGGAAGAGAGGAAAAAAATTGAATTTTAGAAAAGAAACAGTTACACCAACATTATCATCATACCAAAAGCCTAAATAAATGTATAATTATAGTAACTTAGAGGTTAGAAGGTTGAAATATGGAATTATAATGGTTTTTGTAAAATTTTTTAGTTTATTTTAATCATTATCTTCATAATGCAACACCCGTGTAAATCAATTTTTACCCTGAACATGGTAATTAAAATTTACTAATTTTATTATTCATAATGGTAAAAAATTAAGTTTACCTTATTAGATAATATAAATTTTGAAACTTAAAAATATATAATCCATTCCTATATATTCAGTTTGTAAAACCCATAATTTCTAGGATTTTTTTTTTGAAATTAAATGGGATTATTGTGAGACTAGGCTTTCAGAAAGCACGTGATTCTGAAGCCTTGATTGGCCAGAATGTATTTTCAAAATATTTTTAAATTTTATTAAATAATCATTCAAGAGGTGTTTTTATAAATTTTAAACTAGTGCCCAAATCCAAAATCTGAGGGCACTATTGAACTTAGAGCATCAGGATTTTCTTAGAAAGGGCTTAAAAGTGGCTAGCATGGGCCAATATTGGAAAGTAGTTTTTGGATGTAAATAAATTAATTAAGTAAAAATTATTTTATTATCAAATCCTTATAACTCTTAAATGGTAACCTGGATTGGAAATCTAAGAGTAAATTTGAGCTCATAAGGGTGGGTTTCCCTTAGGTAGAGCTTAACCTTGATCGGCACGAGTTGAGGTTGAAAGTAAATTTTTTAGACATTTTAGAAGAAAAAAATCAAATAACATATAAGATTATTTTATTCCATCCCTTCATCATTACGAAGCGGCATGTCAGTAATGCAGTGTAGTGATGAGGCAATGTTGAATCTCATTAATGAACCTAATTAATGAATCAACATAACAAAACTGCAACATAGTGGTAACACTGAGGAATTACCTCCATTAATGTTTTATCCCAGGGGTGTGTCATTGACACTGTAGAAATGAACTGGATCTTTGGATGATCCCCATTGATGAATGATGAACAATGATTTCCAATGAGTTTGATCACTTTCCCCTCCTCTTTAAGATATATCTTCCCCGACGACGGAATGAGGACCTTCATGAATTGATCACATTTAGTGAAGGATTATTCTTGTAATCAAACACCAACCATGTAAAGGATTAAATTCATAGTGAATTATTTTTCCCTCTTTCTCCAATCTAAATAATGAATGTGGATCTACTCTCTTACTAGTTGATCTGAATATATATTTTCCTTGTAGGGTTGGGAAAAACATTATTGTGGTTTGATAATGGGGTAAAAATTTTAGTGATTTATGTATATGCTTCGTGTATCCCCTAATAGAAAAAAATCTGATCCGACATGAACAAAGGCTGGTTTGTTCCATTTTTTCATTTGTGTTTTCTTTATGACCAATCCCCCAAATCAATGGAAAGGTGACATTGAGGCCGTAGTAGGGATAGCGATGACCCAAGAAGTTTGAGGGTGCAAATAGTTTGAGTATTGAACCACCATAGCAGACCGGGGGGTGCACGACGGCAGCCGTGTGTGGGAGGCGGCCTGCCCTGATGGTGCACTAGCCCAACAGAGGCTGCGGCTAGCTGGGGCCATGGAGGTGCAGTAGGGAAACACCATTTAGAAATAGTGTTGGATGGGTGGAACCATTCAGGCATCATGTTGTAGGGGTGCAACACAGACGCAGGCTTTGACTTGCAAGGAAGGCGGTCCCCATGGGACCACATGTAGAAGGAGTTGGTCAACCTTCCGACATGGGCTGCAGCATTCATGGGGCACGCAGTCCATTCAGGACCACATGCGGAAGAAGGTGGTTAGCATCAGACACCCACATGTTGAATGAACTAGACACCCAATGGGTGCCCATGCAGGGGGAGAGCCGGCCAGCCTTTGCATGTTAGGACGATGGGGTAGATCCGGTCACTGGGCGGCATAGGCTATGGATAGAAATAGCATGCCAGTGCGGTTCGGGCTAGACAAAAATGGGATGTTGGGTGACTCACCAGGATGGAACCACGGCCGAACAGGGCTAGGCCCAATAGGCCTTACCACTAGGCCAGGCTGGACTGGGTCGGACCAGTCCCAAATGGGTCGGGTCAGGTTAACCAGAATTGGTCGGGTCATGCGAGACCCTGGACCTAGTGGGTCGGGTCGGTCTGACTGAATCCAACTGGGTTTGGACGGAATTGAACCCTATTTACAATGACTCTAATATCTTTCACACCGAGTGTCTGATTGAGGTAACCTCTTAGGAGTTGGGAACCTTTCAAAAGGAATGTCCTTTGGGAATACTCTAAGTATTATTTTTTGATAGTTGAGTTTTGACCTATGGATTGTGGAGTAGATTCTCCAAGAATAAAGTGCACTAAAGAGTGGGAAACCTATGGCTGGATATGACAAGAAAGTTATGATGAGCATACCTAATTTTTTCAGTAGATGGGCGACCTAAGTGGTATGCTAGATGAGCGACCTCAGTGGTCATCTAAACATGTGACCTTAGTGGTCATCCAGACAAGAGACCTCAGTGGTCAACCAGATGAACAACCTCAGCGGTCTGCCAAATAAGAGACCTCAGTGGTATGCCATATGAGCACCCTTAGTGGTCATCCAAATGAGTAACCTCAATAGACATCCAAATGAGATACATTAGTGGTCTAATAGATGAGTAACTTTAGTGGTCAGCCAGATGATCGAACTCAGTGGTCATCCAGCCATGAAACCTCAATGGTCTTTTAGAAAAGTGACCTCATTGGTCTAGAAGATGAGAGAACCTCATTGGATCAGCAGAAGAGTGATCTCAGTAGTCCAGTAGATGAGCATACCTGAATGACTCACTAGGGATGAGTCCCTAAGTAGTACAAGATGAATCGGCTCTCTGACTGATAATATTACACTCTATAATTTTAGTTATTCCTAGTATGAGATGTATTCTTTTTGTGGTCTTGTGTGATCTTGGTGTGTGGTCTTGCTTGAGGTCTTTCCTTTGTGGTTTGGATCCCTACAGAGTATTGGGTTACATACCGTTGCATGGGATTTTCACATGCGTGTCATGTCTCATGTAGGTGATAGATGCTTTAACGGATACCTTGGTGGTCTGGGAAAAAGTGATTCCTAGTGAGATGGGACAAAATAGATGTACTTATACGAATACCGACGACTATCCTCCACCTACACCTAGGTAGGTCTTGAGTAGATGGATCTTGGTAGCTGTAATTTTCTTTGTTGTTATGGGTTTGTATTTTGGCCCCTTGTACTTTTCAATTGTACTGTAATCTTAGTTGTACTGTACTTTTAGTTGTTTTTTGAGTGAAAAGATTGGTTCACTCAGTTTTTATCTTTCCATAGATGGATCTTTGTGTGGGTCCATAGGTTTAAAGGATAACACATTCCCTTTTTATAATATGCATATTCGGTGCTAGTCACCAACCCCTCTCCTATGGAAGGTGGGCTTGGGGTAGTCACAGAATGGGCCCTGGGGGATGGGTTGTGAAAACGTGGTATCAAAAGATGTTGGTTCTATCATATGAACTAAGATTCTGTAAATTTTTATGGGGAAACGGTGTTAAGTCTTTTGATTTTGGAATTCAGGCTAGGGAGTCTAGTGTTGGTGTGGTGACTGACGTATCCATACACTAGGACCCTGAATTCTATTTTCCGACTCATTACATGAAAAAAAAATTCATGCATCTTTAACTGTTTTCTCATGATCTTTTTTAGTCAGATTCATCTCACCAAGTATGATCTATAGACAATGATTCATTTTGATCTCATTCAGGATGCCCACATGCAGATAGCTAGCCCAGATTCCAATGCGTGGAAATGAGGATGGTCCACAGAAGGATGAGGCTTCGGTACAGGGACTGTTTCTTGATATGAAACCTTTAAGAGGCTTCCCAATGATACCACATCCCATTGGTCAGAATTTAATACCATCAAAACCAGTATAGGATGCACGTTGGCTCAGTTCCTTACATGAGTTCCACCAATAGATACCTCCCACGTTCAGGGGAGAGATAGATCCTCAGGTCACTAAGGATCGGTTGGATATGGTGATGTGAGTCTTTCACTTAGTGAGGATGCCACTTAACTAGATGGTATTATTATTAGAGATCCTTTTAGAGAGCTCGATGGGGAGATGGTAGATTTTGACCATCAAGACTCGCGAAGAGGTGACCCTCACCTGGTCTGACTTCTAGCGAATTTTCAAGGGGGGGGGGTTCTTCCTCACGACTTTTCACTTAGTGCGCATAGAGGATCCTCTCCACTTATATAAGGGAAACCTGAAAATGGTTAATTACTCTTAGAGGTTCACATACCACTCCTGTTACACTAGGGATAAGGTGAGGGACCCTTTCATCAGGGCCCAGACCTTTGAGAAGGGACTCTGATGGGAGATTAGGGCATCGATGATTTCCCTCAGCATCCCTATGAAGCCTAGAGTTCTAGAGAGAGCTCTACTAGTAGGGAGATTTCTCACTGAGTATGAACCGATGTTGGGAGCTACAACCATGTGACGGGTGGTCATGTCTTCCTTGGCGGGTAGTCAACACATGACACAGAGGCCAAAACAGAAAAGGCTATTCAGAGGATGACCCCAGGACTCAAGTTCGATGGTGCAAGGCTCTCGGTCTAGAGGGAGTCATCAGGGGAGTAGAGTATGATACGAATGCAGTGGGCTGGGGAACGTGGCTTAGGATTTCTTGAATCACTCCACAGAGGACCGAATGATTGTCAAGGGACCATAGAGGTTGTTGAAGAGACAAGAACTATGAGTTCTTCCATGTGGAAAACATGGCATAGGAGCGGTACGAGTGGCAGGAGGTGGGTGTAGGTACGAGGTACTACCACCACCACCCATAGGTGGTCCACCATGGGCTCCAGCAGCAAGTGTAAAGGGGTGGGCTCACCTCTAGGCGATGGAGTCTTACAATCGTAAGACCCTCAGGATGATTATAGGAACGATCTATATCTTTTCTACCATATTCTCTATTTTTATAGAAACGTTTTTTAGTCACTCTTTTCTTGCCACAACCCTTATTTGATACATGGAGATTCCAATGGAACCATTGTCTGAATCCTTATTCTTAGAGACTTCTATGTGATGAGATTTGATGACCACCCACAAGTGCAGATAGTGTGAGCTTACACTTGGAGGTGAGAGCTTCAGCTCGGATTGTAAGAACCCAAATATTAATTTCAGTTATGGATCTTATTTTATGGTTGTTTTTAGAGTAAAAAGGAATGAGAATTTTCTAATTACACACCATTCACTTCTTCATAAACACCATGTACCCAGTTACCGTGTATAGCTGCGTACTGGTCGTGTAATGGCCAAGTACATGGCCATGTAGTGGCCGGGAAGACCGCTTAATTTAGGGGCCGGTTAAGGCTACTACACCGCATGAACATTTAAAGAAAAATATGTATAGTTTTATTTTTTATTTGATATATCAGATCTGAGCCATGACTTAAGTTCATAAAAATTTTCTTCTACCCATGGTTCATACAGGATAGTGATGAAATGACCAATAAACTTCTAACCCCTCCTGATTTTCTATCCGAGCTCCGATTGAGATGTCATCAGATGCGTTGCAATCCCACCTATGAGTTCTCAAAACCCCTAGAGAATTTCTTCCTGATTATAAATCTCTCATGAGTTATTCAAGGTCGGTATTGTTAACTTTTTTTAGATCTATGTTGATTCATATCGATCATACGATGATGAAGGTAGGTGGTTTTCACCTTTCATTATTTGTCTTTGGATTATATATGTTAAAAGTAATTCATAACCATGATTGGGGTTTTGATTGATTGGTGATTTAACCCTATCTATTACCTAATGTGGTTTGTTTGATTGATAAAGGGTTGTTACTTATGGAAATGGTTATAATCCTTCTTACGGGACACCCCATGGTTGTATTTCCCTTGTTTTTCTATGGTCGTTTGGTCTAGGATTCATATTAGGATTTCCTTGTTTTACATGCCTTGGTTGATTAGGATGGGGATTGATTGATTATTTAATTGCATGATATATTCTTGTGAATGATTAACTGTGTAGTAGTTATGGATTACATTAGTTGCTTTGATATTATATAAGCAATGTTTTCTAATGGACCGTGAGCACCTTGGACCAGGAAGACTGCAGGGACTTCAATATTATTTACATAGCATAGTGAGAGAATTGGTGCAGATTTTGAACCTAGGTTACAGATCGTGAGTGATACCCAGTAGTTCTTTTAAAATATATTGATGTTATGTGGACCCATGGGTATTGATCGTGAGAGTTACCCAGGAGGTCGTTAATAATTACTCTATGCCATGTTGACCTAAGGGTATTGATTAGGAGATCTACCCATGAGTTCATTCATTATTGATCTATATTATGTGGAACCATAGGGGTTAGACCATTAAATATTTATAAAAGTGTCATTTATGAATAATTGAATGTTTGTGACGAGTGTTCCAATCCAAATCACAAGCTTAGACTCGGTCTTACTTGATTGTTTAGATGGTATTCTAAGACATGTTTTATTAATATTATGCATAGGGATATAGAGCTTAGGATAGATCCTAAGGTTACAGTTTAAAAGGATGAATAATAAATGTAAATGAATGTAATTGAAAACTATAGGATTGTTTACTTTCGAGTACCTCCTAGTTTATTACCTCATTTCTGCATATTACCTGATATATATATTCACTAACAGTTTTCCACATATCTTATGGTGGTTTCCTACTGGGATTCATCTCACACCCTCTTTGGGTCAAGTTTTGGACCCAAGGATATTATCTTATTACAGGTGTAGATAAGGTAAAATGTCCTTATTCTTCATGTACTTGATTGTTGTTGGAGCTAGAGAGCATGGGACCAAGTTAAGTCTTGTGATGCTGTTGGAGTTTACAAACTTTTTTTATTGGACTGTATTATATTTCCATCATTGTTACTTGTTCTTATTCTTTCTTAGACACATGTGACATGCATCATTATATATATATATATATATATATATATATTATAGTTGTTTTATTACTATCAGTCTTCCTTTACTTATATTATATGTTATTACTGCTTTTGATATTGTTACTATTTGTTTTCTACTAATTTTGTTTTGGAAATTATGGCATATTATAACACCCTAGGATCTCTCTTCTAGTTGGAATCCTCTGTCATTTGTGGAAATGTTCTTGAGGCCATGTGGCCAATTTGGTATGGGGAACCTTTGGGAGGAATCTAGATCTAGGAAATTAAAAAGTGGTATCTGAGTGGTAGGTTCATTTTCTGTTTCCTTCAAATTTGTAGCCAATAGATGGGGATATGAATGAATAGTTAGTTGGTAATAATCTCTTCTTGGGAGTAGCTAACCCATGTATAGAGAAAATCCAAGTTATCTCAATTATTTTATTTTTCTAGTTTTGAAATTGTTATAGTTGATTTGATTTCACCATTGGGTGATTAACTTGTTTGTGTAGTTATCATTGACATCATCAAGGTTCTATTTCTATTGAAACACAAGGAGAAGAGGTTATACCATCTCATTCATCATATAGGAAATTTCTAGAGATCACATGTCATGAATTATTATTATGCCATTTAGGGTGAATTATTAATTGCATTCTGTTGTGATAGATGTTGTGTTCAATATGCATGCTATTTTGATAGATGTCATGATAAAAATACATACTATTTTGATAGGGTGTTATTATATGTATGTTTCATTTGGATAAATTCCAATCTTTGGTCCCTAAGGTGTTATGGGATCGCTTGGAGTAGAATTTGGTGGATCATATTTGACCTGTAATTAAATTATCTTAACAAATGAGATGAATAAGGATTCTAAACATTGACTCATAGTGATTATGGGCTCTCACATATCATAATATGACATTACTTGGCCAAATTTTAATATTTTTGGGGATTTCAGAGAAGTTTCAGAATCTTAATATCTAGAAACCCAGACAACATAGCGTGTGATGTTATGAATACATGCCATGTGTTTTTATGTTCTGTAAGAAATAACATTTCTTAAGTACGCATTTTGTACCATATGTAAATGTCATGCATTTATTTCCCATGTGACTGACTATGTGATAAGAGACACGAGGTTGGTAAACCTTTGATGAACACACAGTGTACTGGGAGTACACGCTATGTAGTAGAAGCCCGTATATCCAGTCATGTAACTAACGAAATGGGTGGATGAATATTGGGTTTTACACAATATTTCTAGATTTTACACACTGTGTATTAATCAAACTTGTATAATTACCATGTGACTAAGCACATGGGTGGGTGAAACTTGAGTAGTACACATCATTTCTAGGTTGAACAAGCCATGTAGTGTTACACCAGTAGACCCCATGCAGTTTTGGATATGTAGAAGTACCTGGGTAGGAGGGAAAATTCATGGAAATTCCATGTCTCAAGAGGAAAACACCATGTTTATGGGGTATTACACGACTGGGTTGCCAGGATTACACACCCATGTTAAGGTTTTAAGGGAACATGTCGTGTAGTGGTTCTACACGCTGTGTAACCCTCTTTTTAAAACATGGATTCTTTCATTTTTCTTCTCTGTTTTAGCACACCAAAGTTGAAGTCCTCGATAATCTTGAACTGAGAGTTTAGCTTGACCTTGCAGAGTCATTACACCAAGATTTCCTCTGGTTGTACGCCAGATTCAAGGTGGTGATCATACACTAGAAATGGTAGACCAGAGACAACCAATAGATACTCTCATCATGCCCATCCTGGAATTAGATGTCATATCGGACATAGGTGATGATTAACAGTTCCATGAAGGATATATGAGGATGATTCAGACCATTTAGGGAGCACCAAACCATGCCCCATCAATGGAAAATTTGAAACAGGTGTTCTAGCAGTAGCATCCTACCACTTGTTTTGGGGATGGAGGACTATAGGCTAAAGATTCAAGGATGGAGTCCATTTTATCAATCTTTGAGCCTCTGGAGAAGCCTCTTGAGATGAGGTTGAAGATCTCAATATACATGTTACATGATTCTACCAAAAAATGGGAAAATGTTATCTCACAGGTGGTACGTTAATGGGAGTTTTTTTGGGAAGATTTCCAGAGGACCTTCTATGATTACTTCTATCTCAAGATGTTGAGGGCCGACCGAGCCTAGGAGTTCATGAATTTGGACTAGGGATCTCTTTATGTGATGTATTACACTTATTTTTTTATCTAGCTACAACACTTCACACCTGCTCTAGGGGATTACATGATATCACTAGTGATACAATTTGAGCATGGTCTCTAGTACAACCTCTAATTGTAGGTGAATGTTTTGAAGTTGACTTTGGTGAATGATATAGTAAACTAGGCACTGATTACCGAGCACAATCTGAGGGAGTTTCGAGCTATGAGCCTGGGTGGTTCAGCATCCAGAGCTAGTACTCCTTTGACTTATAGCCTGATGCGTCACAGGGAGATTTCACACAGATGTTCTAGTGGTAGAGATGTATCATTAGGTAGTTAGGTCAGGTGATATCAGTGTTGTAAGAGTAGGAACATGATATCAAAGTGCCCAAGAGAACCATTTGAGTGCCGATCTTGCGGAAATATCGGTCATATTCATCATTTTTGTAGGATGTTCTCACCAGTAGCATGTGAGAGGGGTTCTTTTATGAGTACATGTTTAGAAGCCGGACCACTAGTTTCTCATCAAATAGAGAACTAGAGTTTGTCAAGCCGTTCATGCCAAGGAGGTGGTCATGCCTGTGGTAGCCAGATAGAAAATTTTCATCGACAACAAGATGGATCATATAACGACCCATAATTTACATACATTGTTAATACTTCAAAATTGAAGCACACTTATTACAACATATGACAAAACCACAAAGGACCGTATATGTATAGTGTCTTTAGAAACTGGGAAACATAAACAACTGGTTCATAAATCTTCTACAGTGTCTCCCATTTATTTCATCATATCTAGGGTCCCTTTTAGCATATTCTACTTAATATCCATCTTCCTGACCTGGGGAAAAGAAAACATAAAAGGGTGAGCTCAAATGCTCATCAAGGGCAAATAAAGGAAATAAAAATCATATCATATCTTTTTGAAAATCATAACCTGCAAAAGAGATCATAATATCTTAACATGGAACAAATCATAGAAGTGAAAATGAGATCCCCATAATCATAACATAAAACTTGAAACTTTGTGTCATGCACACATAATCAGGGAAAATCATTTCTTGTTAGTCATGACTCATTTCCAAGACTATCTTAGTGGACAAAGTCCCTTTCTGAAGCGAGTAACCCTCGTTTCAGTCTTGTTTCACGGAACCGGTATAACCTACCGTTCCAGCCCTGTCTATCTCATGAAATATAAAATCTTTACCCAATGCATTGGAGGGAGATATAGGTACCACCCATCTCATAATGATACCATTCTTATGTGTGCCACAAAATCAAAAATCATACATCATTGCATAACCCATGTAATACAAATTGGAATCTTAAACATCATGACATCATAAAACAATTCATATAAGATAAAGGGATTCATAATAATATTTCCATCCCAACATAATCAAATCCATGTAATAATAGGGATAAAAATAGAACCCTTTTATTATCTTAGTTGTAAAATAATTTTGATAAAATACTTGAACTCCATTCTTGAGAAAAATATCCTTTCTACTTCAAAAACATTTTTCCTTTAATAACGTGTCATACGACTTTAAAATAAAAGAAGATGATTAAAAATAAACTTAAAAACTTGTAAAGGAAGTTTCTTGGAAATAATGTTTTAAAAATCCATTCATGCCGTATAAGTTAAAAAAAACATTCTTCGTACCTTTGTCGGAAAAGTCAAAAAGTACCTCGTACAAAAAAAACGACAAAAGATTCCTTTCATATTCTTTACTAAAAACTCACCGAAGGGTAAAATTTGATTTAAACTATTGTAATTGGATGGAAACAATATTTCATATTGAGGGAACATGGATGTGGATGATAAAATACACCCCAGTAAATACTTACGAATAAACAATCTCGGATAAAAATGAGATTGTGGTATTTTCCCTTACCTTCGGTCCGATTTGCTTTGTACGTGTCTGAAGATCCTGTATAATGGTTTAAATAATGTTATTGAATTATTCCAGAATAATAAATATTGATATGATATCATATATGGTCATATTCTTAGCTTCTTGTTAGTAATATTTCATTGTTACTTGTTACTCGGGTCTTTATTGCCTTTTGTTCTTATGCGTGTTTTGCCGAATACATTCTTAGTCTTCTTTTAAGGTTATAGATACCTTATATCCAGAATGGTATTAGTGTAATATATATCATATTTATTCATTCAATTCATTTATATAATTACTATGTAATGATGATCATGTAGAACGAGTCGCATCACATCGTGGAGACGGTATTCCGTGCGTACGCACGAGTGATGATATCATTCCTATGATCGTGGAACTGTATTGGAGTATATATATATTATTTCAGTATCAATATTACTTTATAATAATAATAAATAGTTACTCATTACACCATTATACCCATCCTTGTAAAGTGATGGTGGAAAAATAGATTACACCACGGCGTGGAGACGGTATTCCGTACGTACGCACGCGCGGTGATTTCATTTTTCCGTAGGATGGATAGAAGGTGAATTAGGGTTGTTTCATATTTATAATAACATATCAGTATGTAAGTAATACTGATGTTATTACTTTATTATGAAACAACTAAAGAAGAAGAAGTTGAAGAAGAAAGAAATTGAAAAGATCGGTAATGGATATTACCTCTTCTTTGGAACGCTTCTTTGAATCCTCCACTTAGGGAACTAAGATTGGTCTTTGAAGAAGACCAGGACCTCTAGGATTATTCTAGGGAAGTGGAGAGGAGACAATTGCAGGGGTTGGCCGAGCTTGAGTGCTCAAATTGGTGTGAGAAGGTGGGGAAGGAGGTGCCCTTTTATAAGGGAGGAGAGGGGCACCTTAGGAATATCTCAAAATATTATTTTATATTAAAGTAAAAATCGGTTTATAATGGTTCCAAAGGGTCTTATTTCGAAGCTAAAGTGGGGATGGGTCGGAATCCTATCAACCAATAGTATTTAGACAAGTTTAGGGTATTATTTTAACCTTATCAATTAGATTTAACTCTACGTTAAATAATTTAACTTTTACCATGTCTTTTTGTTTTCTTTCACTATATGGTTAATATACTTACTATAACATGCCAAACGAACCCCAAATTGTTTATTATTAATATATATATCCTTATCTAAGTCATTTGGCCGATCCTTAGATTTTTAGGAATAAAATAACAATTAATAATATAATATTTGATTTAAAAACTATTTTGTGTCAATTTTGACACTATTTGATATATGATTTTTGTGAAATTCATAACAGAATTATATGTTCTAAACAAGTTGATTAAATCAACACTAATATATCATAGTAACCTAGAAAATTAGTGGAATTCATAAAAAGTCTTAAATTACATTTATTTTGGTAATTATATTATCAATTATGTCAATATTTCATTAATAAGATAATTACTGCATCATCTTTGTGTCATAAATAAATTAAATTATTTGATGTCTAAAAATTACAAATAAAATACCATAATGTATGAAATCTTTTTAGATTTCTAATGAATATTTACAATCGAATTTATCTTATGTATAACCCCATATTAAAAATGATTTACTTATTAAACTTTGATTTTAACTATTTTAACCCTTCTTTAAATAAATTAATAATAAATGTCCTAATCTAATCCAAGTGGGCCTAAATGGTCATATTTTCTTCCTAAGTTTGTTTTTGTTCGAATTACACTTGTCCAATAGAATTAGGACATGTGTTAGTGTAATATTAATATCATATTTACCCTTAGTTACCCTATTTACTATTAACCGTGGTAAAAATAGTAAAAAGTTACTATTCACCAAAAAATTATTTTTATCTCATTGAACCACATTTTACTTACTAATATCAACCGTGTCTGTCGGATTTTTGAAATTCCATTCACAGAAGCGGTAAAATTAAGTTTTATGCAAAATTCAGTTTTTAACCTACCACTTAGTGGTTTCACTATTCATCAAAAATTGAAAGTTTTCAGAAAAATACCAAAATTTCACCCTAGGCTAATTTCGATATTCTGAGTCCAAAAATGAAGTCCATTTTGAAAAATAAAATTTACAAAATTTCAAAAAGTGGTTATTACTATTCATAACAGCTAGTTTTAATAGCATATTGTTGTTTAGTGAAACTCGGTATTGCGTACGACGCAAGCTATCGAGGAAGGTCGCGATTGCGTGTAAAGCAAGCCAAGCGAGTGTTGTGTTGAAAAAGATTCCTTTGATGATTTATATAACATAAAAGTCTCGGGTGTTACATTCTACCCCCCTTAAAAAGAATTTCGCCCTCGAAATTTGTCACTTTGTAACAAACAGATGAGGATACTTCTCCCTCATCATATCCTCAAGCTCCCATGTAGCTTCTTCAAGTTGGTGGTTCCTCCATAAAACTTTCACCAATCGAGTGGTCTTGTTTCGTAGGACTTTTTTCGCTATGATCCAGAATCTCTATCGGCTGTTCTTCATAAGAAAGATCTTGATCCAGCGGTACAACTTCTGAGCTGAGTACATGTGAAGGATCTGGTATGTACTTTCTCAGGAGAGATACATGGAACACATCGTGAACTTGAGAGAGATTCGGTGGAAGTGCCAATCGGTAAGCTACCTTCCCAACACGATCCAGTATTTCGAAAGGACCGATATATCTAGGGCTCAACTTCCCCTTCTTTCCAAATCTCATAACCCTCTTCCAGGGAGATATTCGTAAGAACACTTTATCACCCACTTCAAACTCTAGATCTTTTCTTCAGTTGTTGGCATAACTTTTCTGTCGACTCTGAGCTGCTCTTATGTGTTGTTGAATAGATCTAACCTTTTCTGCCATTTCATCAACGAGATCAGGTCCTAACAACTTTCTTTCCCCAACTTCATCCCAGCAAGTTGGAGTCCTGCATTTCTTTCCATAGAGAGCTTCATAAGGAGCCATATGAATACTGGAGTGAAAGCTATTATTATAAGAAAATTCCACCAAAGGTAGGTGTTGATCCCAACCTCCTTTGAAATCCATAGAGAAAGCTCTCAACATATCTTCCAGGGTTTGAATTGTTCTCTCAGACTGACCGTCTGTCTGAGGATGATAAGCAGTGCTGAAACTCAACTCTGTATCCAGAGTATGCTAAAGACTTCGCCAGAACATCGAGGTAAATCTCGGATCCCGATCAGATATAATAGAAAGTGGTACTCCATGCAATCTTACCACTTCCTTTACATATATCCTGGCAAGCTGATCTAGAGAGAAATCCTCTCTAATAGCAATGAAGTGTGCAGACTTTTTAAGACGATCAACTATGACCCAGATAGCATTATTGCTTTTGGATGTTTTAGGAAGTCCTGTGACAAAGTCCATAGTGATGTTTTCCCATTTCCATTCGGGTATGGGTAATGGTTGTAACATCCCCTTAGACTTTTGTCTCTCAGATTTAACTTGTTGACAAACCAAGCATCGAGAGACATATTCAGCAACTTCTCTTTTCATGCCATCCCACCAGAAGTACTCTTTCAGGTCCCTATACATCTTCGTGCTTCCAGGATGAATAGAGAATGATGAACTATGAGCCTCATCCAGCAGCTCCTTCTTTAATTCGGGGATGGGAGGAACACAAACCCGATTCCTGAAATTTATTATCCCATCACAATCAAGGTTGAATTCAGGAACATTTCTCACCTTCTTTTGTAACTCAACATCTTCTTTCTGTGCCTCTTTAATCTTCACATGTATAGATGGTTGAACACTCATTTGAGAAAGATAATATTTTTCCCCTTCCATTATAATTCCAAGATCCATCCTTTGTAAATCCATAAATATCGGATCTTTTGTGATCCTCATCATGGATAAACTAGCATGGTCTTGTCGACTTAATGCATCTGCCACCTTGTTTGCTTTCCCAGGGTGGTAATGGATTGAGCAGTCATAATCCTTAATCAGCTCCAACCATCTTCTTTGACGCATATTCAACTCCTTTTGTGTGAAAATATACTTTAAACTTTTATGATCAGTATAAATATCACACCTTTCACCATAAAGGTAATGCCTCCAAATCTTTAATGCAAAGATTACCGCAGCCAACTCAAAATCATGTGTTGGGTAATTTTTCTCATGGATTTTCAACTGTCGTGAGGCATAAGCTATCACCATATCATTTTTCATAAGAACACACCCCAATCCCTTCTTGGATGCATCACTGTAGATCACAAACCTTTCTCCACTACAAGGCAGTGTGAGCACAGGTGCACTGGATAACCTTCTTTTCAACTCCTTGAAATTCTCTTCACATTCCTCTGTCCAGACAAACTTAACTCCTTTCCGAGTCAACTTGGTGAGTGGATTAGATAATCGTGAAAAATCCTTTACAAAACGTCGATAATATCCAGCCAAACCAAGAAAACTTCGGATCTCAGTTACTGTTGTTGGTCTTGACCATCTATCGATAACCTCTGTTTTTGCTGGATCCACATATATCCCATCTTTTGAGATTATGTGACCCAAAAATGCAACTTTTTGAAGCCAAAATTCACACTTGGTAAATTTGGCATAAAGCTTCTCCTTTCTCAGGGTCTTCAATATTATTCTCAAGTGATCTTCATGCTCTTCCTTGCTCTTTGAATAGACAAGAATATCATCTATAAAGACTACCACAAATTGATCAAGATAGTCTCTAAAGACTCTATTCATTAGATCCATGAAGATAGCAGGGGAATTAGTAAGATCAAATGGCATCACTATAAATTCATAGTGTCCATACCTTGTACGGAAAGCCGTCATTGGTATATCCTCCCTTTTGACCCTTAATTGATGATACCCTGAACGAAGATCAATCTTGGAAAAGTATTGAGCTCCGTGTAGTTGGTCAAATAAGTCATCAATGCATGGGAGAGGATATTTGTTCTTGATGGTGATCTTGTTAAGTTCTCGATAATCAATGCAGAGTCTCATTGATCCATCTTTATTCTTAACAAATAGAACAGGTGCTCCCCAAGGTGATGCACTAGGGCGTATGAATCCCTTATCAAGATTCTCTTGGAGTTTCTTCTTCAATTCCTGCAACTCAATTGGGGCCATTCTATAAGGTGTCTTTGAGATATGCAAAGCACCCGGTAGGAGTTCTATTGAAAACTCAACTTCACGATTTGGTGGAAGACCCGGTAATTCCTCCGGAAAGACATCATAAAACTCCCGTACAATGGGAATATTCTTAATCGTGAGTTTCTCACCAACCATTTGAGATAAATAACCTTCATTTAGTGGAATCAATACCCATAAGATGAAAGTAATTTCCACTGGAAGGTTATGTTCATACTTGCATTGATATACGATCATAGATTGATCTGGAATATGAAATGTGACTTCCCTTCTTTGGCAATTGATATGAGCTCCATGTAGAGAAAGCCAATCCATGCCAAGAATCACATCAAATTCCACTAAAGGAAGGATCACAAGATTTGCAGGAAGCACTTTCCCACAAACTTCGATCGGAGAAGAATTATAAACTTTTGATGCGACTGTTGTGCCATTAGTTGTTGTCACAGCTAACTCAACATCTAATTGTTGAGGTAGTATGGTGATACCCTTAGAAAATTTTTCAGAAATAAAAGAGTGGGTGGATCCAGAATCAAATAAAACATTTGCTACTTTAGAGTGGATGGAAAGTGTACCTTTCACCACTTCGTTATCGTACTCCACATCGCTGATAGAAATTGCATGCGACTTTACTTTGTCTTTAGACTTAAGATTTTGTTGACGTCGACCATCATCATCAACCCTTGGATTTGGGCATTGATTGGCATAATGCCCCATCTCCTTGCACTTGAAACATTGAAGTGTAGTAGGTTCATTCTGTGTATCCCTTCCTTTGTTTGCATCATTAGACATCTTCTTCCCATTATCGTGGCATTCAAATGCCCGATGACCTTCCTTTCAACATTTGAAACATTTACTTGTCCCTTTAAGACAACTCCCTCCATGTTTCTTTCCACACTTTGAGCATAAGGAAAAGCTCATCTTCTTTTCCGTGTGCTCTTTAGATTTTTCTTTGAATTCCATCTTCCTCTTCTTATCAAACCCATGTGACTGATGGGTTATTCCAATCTCCATCTCGACTTTGAGAGCACATCGAACGATTTCCTCGTAGCTATTGAAGTCCCTTATGGCTAACTCCCTTCGAAGACTTGGTTTTAAGCCACTAAAGAATCGATCGATCTTAATCTCAGGTTGGATAATAATACCAGAAGCGTACCTTGCAAGTCTTGTAAAATTTGCTTCATAGGTACCAACAGATTCATCATCCCTTTGCTTCAGTTCAAGAAACTCTTTCTCCATCTTTGTTCGGAGAATACGAGGGAAGTACTTATTGAAAAATAAGTTCTTGAACTCGTCCCATTCCATAGACTCAATTTCATCCCTTTGCCTCGTATTCTTAATAAGATTTCACCATTGATCAGCATCTCCTTCCAAACGATACACTGCTAGGATGACTTTATCATGTTCAGAACATTGAAGAACTGAAAATATCTTTTCAGTAGTACTAATCCATTATTCAGCAACTAATGGATCAGTAGACCCGCTGAAAGAAGGCGGACGCTGCCTCATGAAGGATTCAACAGTATGTTGCTCCTTCCTTTGCTCGTTTGGGTGTCCTGCATGATTCATAGCTTGAGAAAGTTGTGTGAGCATGGCTACAAGATTTTGCATTCCAGCTCCCATATCGTTTGGTTGCTCAGGGGGACAATCATTGCATTGCCCATCGCATTCCGCATTAACACGGTTCCTTCGGGTTCCATCCATTGACTAAAACCAAGAAGAATAGTGTGAGCAACACTAATTATAATAGGAAAACCACATAATCAAGGATAAAATTTCACACTTAAGGTTTTATCCTTAGGGTATTCATGGCCATTTCTAAAACACTAAGATTGTGTTCTATGCTTAGACATATCCTTAGGGTTCTTACTAAGGCTTTCACATCCTAGTTTCCAAAGGTTGACAATACCTTTCCTCTGATACCAACTATAACGACCCATACTTTACATACATTGTTAATACTTCAAAATTGAAGCACACTTATTACAACATATGACAAAACTACAAAGGACCGTATATGTATAATGTCTTTAGAAACTGGGAAACATAAACAACTGGTTCATAAATATTCTACAGTGTCTCCCATTTATTTCATCATATCTAGGGTCCCTTTTAGCATATTCTACTTAATATCCATCTTCCTGACCTGGGGAAAAGAAAACATAAAAGGGTGAGCTCAAATGCTCAGCAAGGGCAAATAAAGGAAATAAAAATCATATCATATCTTTTTGAAAATCATAACCTGCAAAAGAGATCATAATATCTTAACATGGAACAAATCATAGAAGTGAAAATGAGATCCCCATAATCATAACATAAAACTTGAAACTTTGTGGCATGCACACATAATAATGGAAAATCATTTCTTGTTAGTCCTGACTCATTGCCAAGACTATCTTAGTGGACAAAGTCCCTTTCTGAACCGAGTAACCCTCGTTTCAGTCCTTTTTCACTGAACCGGTATAACCTACCGTTCCAGCCCTGTATATCTCATGAGATATAAAATCTTTACCCAATGAATTGGAGGGAGATATAGGTCCCACCCATCTCATAATGATACCATTCTTATGTGGGCCACAAAATCATAAATCATACATCATTGCATAACCCATGTAATACAAATGGGAATCTTAAACATCATGACATCATAAAACAATTCATATAAGATAAAGGGATTCATAAAAATATTTCCATCCCAACATAATCAAATCCATGTAATAATAGGGATAAAAATAGAACCCTTTTATTATCTTAGATGTAAAATAATTTTGATAAAATACTTGAACTCCATTCTTGAGGAAAATATCCTTTCTACTTCAAAAACATTTTTCCTTTCATAACGTGTCATATGACTTTAATATAAAAGAAGATGATTAAAAATAAACTTGAAAACTTGTAAAGGAAGTTTCTTGGAAATAATGTTTTAAAAATCCATTCATGCCGTATAAGTTAAAAAAAACATTCTTCGTACCTTTGTCGGAAAAGTCAAAAAAGTACCTCGTACAAAAAAAACGACAAAAGATTCCTTTCATATTCTTTACTAAAAACTCACCGAAGGGTAAAATTGGATTTAAACTATTGTAAGTGGATGGAAACAATATTATATATTGAGGGAACATGGATGTGGATGATAAAATACACCCCAGTAAATACTTACGAATAAACAATCTCGGATAAAAATGAGATTGTGGTATTTTCCCTTACCTTAGGTCCGATTTGCTTTGTACGTGTCCGAAGCTCTTGTATAATGGTTTAAATAATGTTATTGACTTATTCCAGAATCATACATATTGATATGATATCATATATGGTCATATTCTTAGCTTCTTGTTAGTAATATTTCATTGTTACTTGTTACTCGGGTCTTTATTGCCTTTTGTTCTTATGTGTGTTTTGCCGAATACATTCTTATTCTTCTTTTAAGGTTATAGATACCTTATATCAAGAATGGTATTAGTGTAACATATATCATATTTATTCATTCAATTCATTTATATAATTACTATGTAATGATGATCATGTAGAACGAGTCGCATCACATCGTGGAGACGGTATTCCGTACGTACGCACGAGTGATGATATCGTTCCCATGATCGTGGAACTGTATTGGAGTATATATATATTATTTCAGTATCAATATTAATTTATAATATTCATAAATAGTTACTCATTACACCATTATACCCATCCTTGTAAAGTGATGGTGGAAAAATAGATTACACCACGGCGTGGAGACGGTATTCCGTACGTACGCACGCGCGGTGATTTCATTTTTCCATAGGATGGATAGAAGGTGAATTAGGGTTGTTTCATATTTATAATAACATATCAGTATGTAAGTAATACTGATGTTATTACTTTATTATGAAACAACTAAATAAGAAGAAGTTGAAGAAGAAAGAAATTGAAAAGATCGGTAATGGATATACCTCTTCTTTGGAACGCTTCTTTGAATCCTCCACTTAGGGAACTAAGATTGGTCTTTGAAGAAGACCAGGACCTCTAGTATTATTCTAGGGAAGTGGAGAGGAGAAAATGGCAGGGGTTGGCCGAGCTTGAGTGCTCAAATTGGTGTGAGGAGGAGGGGAAGGAGGTGCCCTTTTATAAGGGAGGAGAGGGGCACCTTAGGAATATCTCAAAATATTATTTTATATTAAAGTCAAAATCGGTTTATAATGGTTCCAAAGGGTCTTATTTCGAAGCTAAAGTGGGGATGGGTCGAAATCCTATCAACCAATTGGATTTAGACAAGTTTAGGGTATTATTTTAACCTTATCAATTAGATTTAACTCTACGTTAAATAATTTAACTTTTACCATGTCTTTTTGTTTTCTTTCACTATATGGTTAATATACTTAATATAAGATGCCAAACGAACCCCAAATTGTTTATTATTAATATATATATCCTTATCTAAGTCATTTGGCCGAACCTTAGATTTTTAGGAATAAAATAACAATTAATAATATAATATTTTATTTAAAAACTATTTTGTGTCAATTTTGACACTATTTGATATATGATTTTTGTGAAAGTCATAACAGAATTATATGTTCGCACCAAGTTGATTAAATCAACACTAACATATCATAGTAACCTAGAAAATTAGTGTAATTCATAAAAAGTCTTAAATTACATTTATATTGGTAATTATATTATCAATTATGTCAATATTTCATTAATAAGATAATTACTGCATCATCTTTGTGTCATAAATAAATTAAATTATTTGATGTCTAAAAATTAAAAATAAAATACCATCATGTAGGAAATCTTTTTAGCTTTCTAATGAATATTTACAATCAAATGTATCTTATGTATAACCCCATATTAAAAATTATTTACTTATTAAACATTGATTTTAACTATTTTAACCCTTCTTTAAATAAATTAATAATAAATGTCCTAATCTAATCCAAGTGGGCCTAAATGGTCATATTTTATTCCTAAGTTTGTTTATGGTCGAATTACACTTGTCCAATAGAATTAGGACATGTGTTAGTGTAATATTAATATCATATTTACCCTTAGTTACCCTATTTACTATTAACCGCGGTAAAAATAGTAAAAAGTTACTATTCACCAAAAAATTATTTTTATCTCATTGAACCACATTTTACTTAATGATATCAACTGTGTCTATCGGATTTTTGAAATTCCATTCTTAGAAGCGGTAAAATTAAGTTTTATGCAAAATTCAGTTTTTAACCTACCACTTAGTGGTTTCACTATTCATCAAAAATTGAAAGTTTTCAGAAAAATACCAAAATTTCACCTTAGGCTAATTTCGATATTCTGAGTCCAAAAATGAAGTCCATTTTGAAAAATAAAATTTATAAAATTTCAAAAAGTGGTTATTACTATTCATAACAGCTAGTTTTAATAGCATATTATTTTTTAGTGAAACTCGGTATTGCGTACGACGCAAGATGTCGAGGAAGGTCACGATTGCGTGTAAAGCAAGACAAGAAAGTGTTGTGTAGAAAAAGATTCCTTTGATGATTTATATAACATAAAAGTCTCGGGTGTTACAGATCAGCTCAGGGTATCCATGAATGGTTGTAGGGTTGCAGAATAGGTCAAACTTTTGCGATGGAGTAGACCCAACAAGAGCAGGATCCCGGTCCATCTATGGTTAGAGGTACGATTCTATTTGCCTTATTTTTAGATTATGCACTTTTCAATATAAGGGATTCCCATTTTTTTTATATCTATTATTGTTGTGAAGAGCCTTGGGCTCTATATATTTACTTCTAATGATGTTATGACACTAGAAAATTTTTTGGGTATTAGGATGGCTAGTGTACATCAGTGCAAGGAGTTCCCTCAAGAGGTTGGTGGATGTAACTTCTCATGTGACCTCTATGTCTTAGAGATGACAGGTTTTGATGTCATTATTAGAAAGGTCTGGTTAGTCTCCATTCAGGCCTTTATTGATTTCTATCATCATAGAATGAGTTTCACATCACAAAAGGGTGAGTCCTTTCAACACAAGGGAGAATGGGATGTCTAGAAAAGCAGAGCTGGACACGAGCTTCATGGGATGGGAGGAATTACAGCCTAGATTGATATTTTATATATGGATGTCTAGGGGACTTCATAGATGAACTTTCCATTATTGGTGGATCATTTATAATATTTCTTTGAAGAGGAATTTTTAGGATTACCTCTAGAGAGAGATTTAGATTTCACTATTGATCTTATTCCAGGAGTGCCACCGGTGCCCATTCCTCCGTATAAGATAGCTACACTAGAGTTACAAGAGCTCAAAAAGTAGTTAGAGGAGTTTTAGGGAGAGGTTTTCATCAGAATGAATACTTCTCCTTAGGGTTCTTGATGCACCCAATTTGTGTATACATTTCCATATATATAATTGAAGATAAAAAAATGTTTTCAGAAAATATCTGTTTTTTTATGAACATATTCTTTGATTTGGTGATTTTGTTTAATTTCAGGAGATTTCTGGCTAAATACACGAATCAAGGGGAGCCTGTGAAAATTTTGAAACTACAGGGCGTGTACTTTTATAAACGCCGTGTACATCCAGACCGGGACACAGACCGAAGGAGGGAGAACACGCCCATGTCACCAGGAAAAAGATACACGCCAGGTATGGTCATGTTACACGCCGTGTACTATTTTCTAGAAGCGGTGGTTTCTAAGAAAAGTCTACACGCCCATGTGACCGTTGAAGGAGACACGACGTGTTTCATTTCAACATGTCGTGTCTGCTATTCTAGAATGGGCTGGTGGCCAAATTTATGATACTACATGCTGTGTATGGTGGTTCTACATGCCGTGTACACTCATCCACCAGGTGGCACCGTGTTCAAAAGGCAAAGACGGCATGTTAGGCCACCTGCCAGCGGAGAAATTGGCACCAAAACGCGTTGACAAAAAGTACACAGTGTGTACTTTCTATACAAACCACGTACTTTATTTTTTTTATAAAAAGAGGCCTTGGCCTACGGATTTTGGAGTTCATAACCCATTGGAGGAGAGAGAGGCTCTGCTACCACCATTCCTGAAGCCACTGAGGTGCTGTCATTCCGTTATTCCGTCATTCCACCTTCGGACACCTTACCTCAACTCTTACACGATGAATCTGTCAGGTATCACGTGTGTCGTTTCTCTCCTGCCTTCTATGTGTAACTAAACCCCTCATGTTGGGGATGTGGATGAAGGTATCATAATTTGTGTGTTGTTTTATATAGTTGTGTTTTCTCTTTGTAATTCATCTTACTCTTCTTAATTCACAGTCAAATATAACTGAGAATTTTGAGTCGGACTAAGGTAATAATTCTCAACGATACAAAAGAAAAGTAACGGTGAAAACATCCATGACCATTGGAATGATTTCACCGATTCAAATAATGGACTGAACTCAATAAAGAATTAATAATGCTGACTATCAGACCAAAGAGTCAACTTCTCTAATTCCAAACAAGAGGAACCGGACCAAGGAAATCTTGTAACAAAATGAAATAAAAAATGATGAATTATCATGAACAACACAACCATTTAAGAAATCTGCATAACAAATCCTTAATCACAAAAGCCCAGACACGTCTTTTCTTCCTATTTTAAACTCTTTAAATTCACTCATTGTTTTCTTTAAAACTATTAAATCATTTCTTCAAAGTAAAACAATATCATTTTAATCCAAAACCAAAACCAAATCAATCAACTCTAAATTCTGCATACTTCACCTAATTATGTATTAACTCAATTGAATTCATGCACGCCATAGTTCCTAGTGGATCAATGCCAAATTTATTCAATACTAATGTTTTAAGAATGAGTACTTAATTTGGGATGCATATAACTTCAGTCAACAACAAGCAAGACAAAATTTTGGCGCCGTTGCTGGGGAAACTCTTTGGTTTTAGTGCTATGATTTAAATTGTGTTAATAATTTATTTAAGTGAAAATAAAAATAAAATATTATCAAAAATATATTTTCTAAACCCATTTAAAATTTTCTCTTTTGTTTTTCCCTTTTATGGCTGGTTTTTCGTTTTTGTGTTGTGCAAAACCTAAAGTGTATGATCAGACATCTTACATGATCGAGAAGCACCGAGTCTTCGGAATTAGTTCTGTTTGACCCGGAGATTGAACAGACCCTACTTCAACGTCAGCGTGCACTGACAGAAACTCACAAACAGCAACCACAAACCATGGCAAACACAGAAGAGGGAGCACCAGCCATGGATGTTGTGGCTGAAAATAAGTACCAGTATCAGCAGCCTCCCACTGCTGGTCTACCAGAGCAGGCTCTCAGAACATTCATGGAATTATTCCCAAGGGATTACTAAAGGCCGCAGAAGAAACTCTTACAATGGCCATACTTTGCCCCTCAGAAGCAGTTCATGCAAGATCCACCTATTCGGAAACAACCTACAAGACGTACCCTTATGGAGTACATGCTTCCTTCGATCCACGGAGCTGATACAGGCATCGTCCGTCCTCCGATCCAGGCCCAGCACTAAGAGATCAAGCCTGTTATCATGAAGCTGATCCAGAACACTGCCCAATTTAGAGGTCTGCCCAGCGAGGACCCTAACGCCCATCTCTCCAACTTTATGGAGGTCTGCGACACATTTTGATACAATGTCGTTTCTGGGGACGCCATCCGTCTTCGCCTAATTCCCTTTTCTCTACGAGACAGGGTGAAATACTGGAACAAGGGGCTGCCAAAAAGATCTATCCTCACCTGGGAGGAGCTAGCCCAAGAGTTCCTGTCCAAATACTTCCCACCATCAAAGACGGTGACACTCCAGAACAAGATTCACAATTTCCAGCAGCACAACTCCGAGTTGTTGTACGAATCCTGGGAACGCTTCATGGAGATTCTACGAAAATGCCCCGACCACGGACTTCCACTATGGATACAAGTCCATACATTCTATGGAGGACTTACAACGACTACCAAGTCTGTGGTGGATGCTGTTGCTGGAGGTACGGTGATGCGAAAATCCCCCAAAGAGATATTCGAACTACTGGAAGACATGTCAGCCAACAGCTTCCAGTGGCACTTTGAGTGGGGGATTCAAAAGTGAGGTATGCACAATATTGACGCTACCACTATGTTATCTACTCAGTTGGATGATATGTCTAAGAAAATGGACGCATTGAATCTCAAAGGAGAATCTCAAGTTCATGCGGCGAACCATCTAGCATGCGGCGACTGTGGTAACAACCACAATATGGGATAATGCCCGAGACTTCTATCTGACCCTTCAACAAGCGAGGCGAGTTTTGTTGCTCAAAATCGAGGGTTGAATGAATACCAACAGTACCAAAACCTGGAATGATGAGATAATCAGAACCAAAGCTGGGGCCAACAGCAGCAAAAACCTCCTCCCCAACGACCGCCAGACTACAATCAGCCTCAGAACCATAATCAGTTTCTAAGGTAGCAGTTCTAGTAGGGATCCTATCAGCAGCATGGTTACCAGAACCCTCGCCCACAGCAGCCACGACAGCCACCTCCTCCACCGGCTGCCCAGCCACCTCAGCAGAAGAACACCTCCAGGTTAAAGGATTTGATGACTAAATTTATATCAACTTCTGAAACAAAATTCTAGAACCAGGAGGCTTCCATTCGAAGCCTCGAGAATCAAATTGGCGAGATAGAAAACCATCAATTAGGGAGGCAGCCCGGTACACTGCTGGGAAACACTAAGAAGAACCCATGGGAGGAGGCCAATGCTATAACTTTGCGTAGCGGAAAATCTTTTCCACAGAAGGAACCAACCCACTAGTCAACTGCACCTACAAACGCTATTGTTAAAGAAGTTTTAGTTTCAGATCCCTCTTTATCTGAAGAACCATCACCGAAGGCTCAAATAGGAAAGGGAAAATAAGTCATCAAACCATTTTTTCCTACATTACCTTTCCCAGAAATAATGAAGCAGAGAAAGCTGGACCACCAGTTCAGTGAATTCATGGAGGTGTTCTGGAAGCTCCACATCAACATACCATTTGCGGAGGCCCTGACACAAATGCCTTAATACTCCAAATTCATGAAGGAAATCCTCTATAATAAGAGGAAGATGGAAGATTTGGGCGTTATTACACTAACAAAGGAGTGATCCGCGGTGGTTCAACATTTCATTCCTCCCAAACTCCAAGATCCAAGTAGTTTTACCATTCCTTGTACTTTTTGATCTTGTGAGTTTGGGAAGGCCCTCTGCGACTTAGGGGCCAGCGTGAACCTCATGCCCCTCAGATTTTTCAAGAAGTTGGGACTTAATGAGCTCAAGCCTACCCGTGTAGCCCTTCAACTCGCTGATCGATCCATCAAACACCCGAAGGGGCTACTGGAGGATGTACTGGTCAAAGTGGGTAGTCTGATCCTTCCCACTGATTTCATCATCCTCGACATGGGGGATGACTAGGAAGCACCTCTTATACTTGGAAGACCTTTCTTGGAAGCTGGGAAGGTACTGATCGATGTGCACCAAAGAGAGCTTATTTTTCGGGTAGGTGATGAAAGAGTTTCCTACAACATCATCAAGGACGAAAAACATGCTTCCTTGTCAGAGCATGAGGATTGTTATGTAGTGTCCACCATGGTTAATCATTTTAGCGAAAAAGGGGATGATCTGTTATGTTCTTTTACTTCGGATAATTTAACTTTTCTAGATATTCTGTTAGAAGAAGCGCTAGAAGACATGAAATTCTTAAAAGGCCAGGGCGGCCACTATTGGCAGCGTGCAGTTGTTCCAGATTTTTTGGAATGGGAAAATGTGCAACCACTTGTGCCTTCGATTTTAAAAGTTCCTAAACTTGAACAAAAGACTCTTCCATCTTCTGTCAAGTATGGGTATTTAAGACCCAATCAAACTTTTCCTGTTATACTTAAGGCAGAACTATCACATGAGTAGGAAGATGCACTTCGGCGGGTTCTCAAACAGCGGAAGCACGCTATTGGGTGGATAGTCGCTGATCTGAAGGGCATCAGCCCTACCATTTGCACTCACAAGGTGTTACTTTAAAAAGCTTCCAAGAAATATCGGCAACCACAACGGCATTTGAATCCTCCCATGAAGGAAGTTGTAAAAAAAGATGTGATAAAATTATTAGATTAAGGCATCATCTATCCCATCTCGGATAGTCCGTGGGTGAGTCCCCTTAAAGTGGTACCCAAAAAGGGGGTATCACTATGATTTCAAATGAAAAGAACGAGCTCATCCCTACACGCACTATCATGGGAAGGTGAGTCTGTGTGGATTACTAGAAGTTAAATGATTCCACAAGAAAGGATCACTTCCCCTTGCAATTCATGGATCAAATTCTAGAGAGGCTGGTAGGGCACAACTTCTATTGCTTCCTCGACGGTTTTTCCGCCTATAACCAAATCTCCATTGCTCCAGAGGATCAGGAAAAGAGAACATTCACTTGCCCCGACAGCAAATTTTCTTATCGAAGGATGTCTTTCGGCATGTGCAATACCCCTGCCACCTTACAGCGTTGTATGTTGGCCATCTTCCACAACATGGCGGAACGAATCCTGGAGGTATTCATGGATGATTTTTCCATTTATAGAAAATCATTCACCATTTGTTTACGGCACCTAGAGCTAGTTTTGGAATGATTTGAGCACACTAACCTAGTCTTGAACTGGGAAAAGTGTCATTTCATGGTGCAAAGTGGCATAGTCCTTGGCCACAAAATTTCAGCAAAGGGGATAGAGGTGGACCCAGAAAAGATCGAAGTCATTTCACGACTACCTATACCGACTTCCGTCTGAGCCATACGTAGCTTCCTGGG
The DNA here is from genome assembly GCA_963277665.1 of Viscum album. Classification (NCBI taxonomy): domain Eukaryota; kingdom Viridiplantae; phylum Streptophyta; class Magnoliopsida; order Santalales; family Viscaceae; genus Viscum; species Viscum album. The sequence goes on along the minus strand of OY728150.1, from coordinate 1,926,495,740 downwards.
GAATGTAGGTTTTTACAGGCGGTTTTTTCGTGACTTCTCCAAAATAGCTCAGCCCCTCACCAATCTTCTAACCAAGGATTCCATATTTGAGTTCGATGAGACATGTGTTAGATCATTTGAGCATCTAAAGTAGTGCCTGGTGGAAGCCCCAGTTATGATTTCTCCCAACTGGGAGGAAAAATTTGAGGTGATGTACGATGCGAGCGACTACGCTGTGGGAGCAGTCTTGGGCCAGTGACTTGACCGGATTTTCCGACCTATCTATTATTCCATCAGGATGCTCAATGAGGCATATATCAACTACACCACCACAGAAATGGAGATGCTTATAGTGGTTTTTGCATTTGACAGGTTTCGTTCTTACATAGTGCTGTCTAAAGTTATTGTTTATACTGACCATGCAGCACTAAAGTACCTAAAAAACAAGAAAGATGTAAAGCCCCGATTGATCCGTTGGGTACTCCACCTACAAGAATTTGATCTTTAGATCCTAGACAATAAAGGGAGTGAGAAATTCATTGATGACCATCTCTCCCCCCTCAAGCTGCCTCATTTGGAGAAGGAAGAAGATCGGGATATCAGGGAGGATTTTCTGGATGAGCACCTCTTTTTGATCAACGAAACACCAAGACCATCGTATACTGATATCGCTAATTTTCTGGTTACAGGTGTCGTTCACCACGACCTTTCCTTACGGCAAAGGAAAAGATTTTTCTCTGATGTGAAAAGGTACATATGGAAGGATCCTCTACTATTTAGATCTTGTGAAGATGGAGTGATCCGTCGTTGCATCCCGGAGAATGAATTTCACGGTGTCCTAGAGTTCTGTCACACCTCACCAGTAGGAGGACATTATGGGCCAGACTGTACCATAGCAAAGATCATGCAATCTGGATTTTTTTGGCCCACCATGCATAGAGATGTCTGGGCCTCTGTTTCCTGTTGTGCTTGGTGCCAGAGGACCGGTAATGTGGGATGTAGAGCTGAGATTCCCTATCACCCCATCTTGGAGGTCGAGATTTTCGATGTCTGGGCATAGATTTCATGGTTCCCTTTCCCCCATATTTTGGGAACACTTACATCCTGGTCTACGTTGACTATGTCTCCAAATGGGTGGAAGCCACTTCTACAGCTTACAAAACAGCCAAGGTTTTCATGAATTTCTTAAAGAAAAATATTTTTAGTAGTTTTGGAGTTCCATGAGTACTGATTAGTGATAGAGGGACCCACTACGACAACACACTCATGAGAGGAATACTATCGAAGTATGGAGTAAAGCATCAGATGGGGACACCATATCATCCCCAGTCTACTGGACAGGTAGAGCTCTCTAACCATGAGCTCAAGCAGATCCTGGAGAAAATAGTGAACACTTCGTGGAAGGACTGGTCCAAGAAGTTAGATGATGCCTTGTGTGCATATCGAGTTGCTTTCAAAACACCACTAGGAATGTCCCCATTCCGCCTCGTCTATGGAAAGCCCTGCCATTTGCCAGTAGAATTGGAACACAAAGCCTACTAGGCCATTAAATCCCTAAATTTTGATCTGAAGGTAGCTGAAGAGAAATGAATGTTCCAACTGTCGGAACTAGATGAGATCCGATTAGAGGCATATGAGAATGCCAAGTTGTACAAGGAGAAGACAAGAGCCATTCATGACTAGATGATTTCACGAAAATCTTTCCAACCCGGTGATCAGGTACTTCTCTTTAATTCTCGTCTTCGCTTATTCCCATGGATGTTAAAGTCACGATGGTCGGGGCCATTCCACATTGTACACGTATTCCATCGTGGAGCGGTAGAAATTTCTGGAGAATATTGTCAACCATTCAAGGTAAACGGGCTGCGGTTGAAAGCTTACCATCCTACAGACAACATGGTGGGAACGTTTTCTACTATACAGCTCAGGTAAGCAAGGTAAGAAGGTCGAGCCAATGGCCTAAAACAAAGGCGCTTCTTGGGAGGCAACCCAAAGGTTACATGTCATGTCCTACTTATATACACGGCGTGTACTTATCATTTTAATTTATAATATTAAGAGTACAAATCTATAGAATAAAAAATAAATAACTAGGGATGATGTCGGTGCCGATGGTAAAGTCACTGGAGTTTATTCAAAGTTGTCCTCGGTTCGAATCCTCCTTACCTACCTTCAGCATGGGGTTCCTCCTTTTATTTACACTGAGTGTGTGGTATTTTCCATATATATATATATATATATCTCTGTGTGTGTGTGTGTGTGTGTTTAATAAAACCCATGATGGGGATGGACCGGTTGGCTAGAATCGTAATCCGGTTTCAAAAGACCCGGGTTCGAACCCAGGAAACCGTCCCATTTCCATCATTTGTTCTTTTAATAAAACCACATAACGTTCATTCCTATATAAGCCGTGTGTGCCATAATTTCTGAAATATAAATTAAAAACATTTTTAAAACAAGAAATTACATGCGGGTGAAGTTGGTGGATTGGAAATGTCTCGGCACCAGGTTCAAAAGACCCGGTTTCGTATCACACTAATCTCCCCGATTCACACCCATACTTTCCTAGAAAAAACCACACGCCATGCTTTTCTTTCCTTCCATGTGTATAGGACGTATCGAATAAATATATATATAAAATAAATATGAATAGCAGAACAACCTTTGTTCCAGTGGTTGAGGGCTTTCATTCGGAACGGCCGATCGCCGGTTCCAATCCCGCCCCAAGCATCGGACCAAAGGTTGTACTACTATTTTTCTAATTTTAAAATACACGGAGTGTATTTCCCGATATACATCATGTATAGGTTTATTTATAATATAATTTGTAGATATATCTATTTTATTTTAATTATTAATAATAATTATTACATAGTTTACTGTGATAATTATATTTGTTTATATAATTCCCAAGAAAAATGGAATACACGGCGTGTAGTCCAAACATACACGTCGTGTACCTCACCTATATATTCCACGGGCCACCCCGCTTGAGCCCATGTTGCGCGGCCTCCCCATTTCGTCCCCTCTTCCATTTTTCTTCTCCCAAACACCACGCGCACCCCCATTTTCCAGATCTGTCGATTTGGTACGTTTCAAGCTCTAATTTCTTTCACATTGTGATCCTTAGTTAGGGAACACCATTCTACACCCTCTATTTTAAATTTTTAGACTCATTTAGGGTGTTTTCAGATCGGTTGACCATTTGGCTTCCAACAGTACACAACCACGAAATGAAGAACACACGTCGTGTACTTCGATACACGACCACACAAAAAATATTTCGAAATTTGAATATACACGGTGTGTATATTCGGTACACACCATGTCCTTTTCATCGTGCCCGAGTACAACTTTTCAAATGGCCTCACACACCATTTTCATGTACACGGTGTGTCTGTGTTTGGTACACGCCGTGTAGACCATTTCCATTGGCCCCTCCATGTGTGCCACATAACACGGTCTGTCAACCCATGTTCCATAACACTGCGTGTATGTTCGGTACACACCATGTCCTTTATATCTTTAGTCGGCCCGTGTCTCACCCTCTACATGGACATGTTCTTCATGTGAATTACATGTTGTGTCCTATACCTACACGATGTGTATTGTTTTCTTTGAACTGTTAAAAACATGGCCATGTCATTCGTCACACACGACCACCTACACTTTGGGTGAACACGGCGTGTATGTTCGGTACATGCCATGTACTTTTCCATGGTCTTTTATTCACCCTCGGCGTGTCTGTCCAGAGAACACGAGATACTCTCCATTTTTAACTACATGACGTATACTCTAGAGTACACACAGTGTACTTTTATTTTCTAGTTTTCTCAAATTTTATTTGTTTTGTTTTCTTTCTTTTTTTCTTTTTATTTTGTTTTGTTTTCTATTTATTTCTATTTTAGGATATGGCAGATCATGATCCTTCCCACGGGAAGTGGCCAGCCTCTGCCACTAAGGGCGATGAGTCCATTTATCGTCATATCTAACACCGACCTCCTACGCAGCCAGACCCAGATGCTCTGGTCTTCGACCTCCCTCTATTTACTATTCTGCCACCGCTCACTCCCTCGTTGGAGGCTGAGACTACTTTTGCTGCACCAGCTACCGCTTTCCCTACGTTATCTTCATCAGCTGTTGGTCCCTCTTCAAGCACACCTTCCACGGAGCCACCCTCTACTTCGGTTGATCCACCTATAGAGCATGCTGCTGCTGCTGCACCGGCACCTGGTCTAGAACCTGCAGGTGCTCCTTATCATTGCACGATATTCACGTCCACTGACCTCGCATACGATATGGTCCGATGCTTCTCTTGTCGGCCGATCCCATTGAGTGGCCGGTACCTCGACAGCAGCGTTCCGCAGCAGCTCGGTATTTGGGAGGAGTTAGAGAGGCTTCTCGGGCACACCTCACTCCTCGATATTTTCTAGGGCAGCACTTTGGTGTTCCGTGATTTATTTTTGGAGTTTGTGGCCTCGTTTGAGTTTGATGGAGCAGAGTACCGGGAGACACCTGGCGATGGGGTACCCGTAGTTCGATTACGGCTAGGTTCCAAGTGATTTTCTCTTACCATGATAGAGTTTGGCCGAGGGTGAGGCTTTTACCCCCATCATATCCCCCCACCCCTTGTTTCTGTCTTGACCCGAACCGAGCACTCTGACCTCATTGCCATATGGTGGGAGATCGCTAGGCCTGACCACCGATACTCCCCCACTTCCCAGAAGAGCAATCTTACAGCTGACCTCGTCCTTCGCTTCGCCCATCAGTGCTTCAGCGCCATCCTTTTTCCCCACAATGAAGATATGGGGGTCGTTATCGGCCATGACATGGAGCTGCTTACCTGTGTCATTCGGCACGACTACCCAGACCTCCCCTATCTCGCCGCCTCCTATTTCCAGTCCATGATTAATAGCCGTCAGAGAAACCTGACCGGTGGATTTTACACCACCAGTCTTTCCCAACACCTAGGGGTGTTCGAGGCCTCTTTACCTCATGAGTTGTTAGGTTCACCCTAGCGGATGGACTTTATCATGCTCATTCACATGGGATTGGTCCAGAAGTAGGGGGTACCTATATCCTTGCTCAGGCTCGAGCCCCACCACCTATTGCCCCTCCTTCCCCAACTGCTGACCCAGCACCACCTTCCCCACCACCTCCAGCTTCTCCACCTCACCTGCCACCTACTGACCCCACTTCTTCTGACCTTCCTTATTCTGTCCCATCAGCCATCCCACCTACCCCTGCACCCTCGGTCGATATTTCCCTTTCCCGCCGCCTAACCATGATGGAGCAGGTCTTGGTTCACTTGGAAAGCCAATAGGTTCAGATGGAGCAGCAGTTCGTTCATATCATCAGCTACCAGGACACCATTTCACACCATTTGATTCATCTGGATGGCTGCCAAGACCGGATGGAGCAGTTGTTGGTGCATATTCCTCAGCATCTTGGTGTTCCACTACCTCTGCCACCAGCCTCTGTCTCCGCACCTGGCCCATCTGCTGCTGCTCTACCACCCTCTCCTGCGTAGGCCACATATTCTATTATGATGACTACGGTGCGCCCTGTTGTTACCACTTTTTTTGGGCCAAGGCCTGCAGCTGAGCTTCCTTCGCCGAGTCTAGCATCTTCGGCTCCTACTGCTTTAGCTCCCCTTCTCGATGTGGAGTCTGAGCCTTCCACTTCTATGCCTCCTGCATCGTCTCTACCATCTGGTTTTGTACAGGATGTTGCGTCCCCTGAGGTGACCCCATGATAGTTACATTTTCCTTTATCTTATATATCCTTTTTGTCAATTTATGTGTTGTGATGTTATGCATGTTGGCAGTTTTCTTTTTTCTTGCCAGTCACAGGTATCATGGAGCACCTTGGGCATCACTTTTCACGAGGGGTGTAATTTTCCATTTCTATTTTCTTTGTTTTTAGATTTACTTCTTCCACTACTTTCCCTCATTTTGTCCCCCAAATCTCTCTGTTTCCCACCCTTTACCTTAGTATTGCACTTGGTGGACCATGTGCAGTATTAAGTGTGGGGGGGGCATCTTTTATCTTTCACCTTAGTATTTTCCCTTAAACTAATCTAGGAAACATGATTATTAGATTCTATATTTGAAAATGTAAAACAATTTTGGTTAATCGTTCTTATAAATGCTAGAGTTATTAGTAGGAACTTTTGGAAAGTTTTCATGCTTATTTTAGTATTTAAGTAATTTAAACAGATTGCTGATATAGTTTCAATTGCAACTTTTCATCCTTGATTAAATTACATTGATTAGCCTAATCATTTATATGCATGTCATGACCTGATTGTCCCTTTATTATTTTTCCACTCCTGAGAGGTATTCTAAACCCTTTTTCGTATTTCCTTTCTAATACCCTCTTTCTTGAGAGATTCTTAGGATATGGATCACTTCCAGAATTTTCAAGATTTCTTTTCAAAACATGAAGAAACTTTTGAATTTCATTAAAATGATTGAGGCATTAGATTGTTTTAACCCCTTCATCTTGAGACCTAACCTACATTTAATCTTCATTAAGCCCATAGAATCCATGAACAACCTTTATAGGAAGCAACATTACAAACCTATTTCTCTTCCAACACTCTTTCTTTTTAAACATTGCATGATTATTCATTTGATATTTACAGAGGGTGTTGGCAATATATGACATATTTTGTGCATAGCCATGAAATAATGCATGGGGGAGTGCCTCTTGATTATTTGGGGACGAATGGGTTCCAAACAGCTACTCATTGTATTCATAAGTGTTTACCTTGTATTTCTTTAAAAAAACTGAAAAAAAACACAAACAAACAACAAGGGGACCTTATGCTTATTTTCTCATGAACCCTACTTGCCTAAAGAAGATGGTGATGATTACAAAAGCATTTGACTGAGCTTGTGAAGGAAGTATTTTTAGTGATATATACCTTTAATATCATGCAATGTTGTTTAAAGTAATTAGCCTTCCTTTTTCAAGCCTCATAATTTATTTTCACATCTAAACCTACCAACCCTTAGCCACAGAGATATCTGAACCTTATTGATAAAGCCCTCATGATTTTTGTAATTCAATTTTTTTGAAGTAGAGAACAAGGCATCTTGCAAAACTATGGATAGAGTGTATATACCTTATATTGAGCATAACTTTGAATAAAAATATCTTGAGTGTGGAGTGGGATTTTTACTGGTAAGGTAAATCATCAAGTGGCATGCTTATTTTTGAAAGGTTGAAAAATTTGTTGAAAGAGGGTGAGAATAGTTAATTGCATTATATATGAGGCATGATTTTAATATATTATGAATTGAATTTGTTTATGCTTTTTAGAATTTTCCTCAATAACTTTATCATCTATATGTTTGATTAATTATATTCCTTATTTTTTAAAGAATAGGATCTCTTAATTAGATGTTGAGATTTTTCTTGAGGGAAAGCAAATGACTATGTGTGGGTGAATTTGATTCACCCAATTTGTGTATACATTTCCATGTATATAATTGAATATAAAAACATGTTTTCAGAAAATATATGTTGTTTTATGAACATATTCTTTGATTTTGGTGATTCTGTTTACTTTAAGGAGATTTTTGGATAAATACACGAATCAGGGGAAGCCTGTAAAAATTTTGAAACTACACAGTGTGTACTTTTATACACACCTTGTACATCAAGACAGGGACCCAGACCGAAGGAGGGAGAACACACCCATGTCACCATGTAGAAGATACACGCCGTGTATGGTAGCGTTACACACCGTGTACTACTTTCTAGAAGTGGTGGTTGCTGAGAAAAGTCTACACGCCCATGTGGCCATTGAAAGAGACACAACGTGTTTCATTTCTACACACCGTGTCTGCTATTCTAGAAGGGGATGGCGGCCAAATTTATGATACTACACACCATGTATGGCGGTGCTACACACTGTGTACACTCAACCACCAGGCGGCGCTGTGTTCAAAAGTCAAAGACGGCATGTTAGGCCACCTGCCAACGGAGAAATTGGCGCCAAAATGCGTTGATGAAAAGTACACTGCTTGTACTTTCTATACACGCAGTGTACTTTATTTTTCTATAAAAAGAGGCCTTGGCCTATGGATGTTTGAGTTCAGAACTTATTTGAGGAGAGAGAAGTTATGCTACCACCATTCTCGAAGCCACTGAGGTGCTGTCATTCCGCTATTCCGCCATTCCACCTTATGAAACCTTACCTCAATGCTTACAGGATGAATCCGTCAGGTATCACATGTTTCATTTCTCTCCTACCTTATATGTGTAACTAAACCCCTCGTGTTGGGGTTTTGGATGAAGGGATCGTAATTTTTGTGTTGTTTTGTATAGTTGCATTTGCTCGTTGTAATTCATCTTACTCTTCTTAATTCACAATCAAATATAACTAAGAATTATGAGCCAGACCAAGGGAAGAATTCTCAATGATACAAAAGAAAAGTAACAGTGAAAACATCCATGACCATTGGAAAGATTTCACCTTTTAAAATAATGGACTAAACTCAATAAAGAATTAAGAACGCTGACTACCAGACCCAGGAGTCAACTTCTCTAATTCCAAATAAGAGAAACCGGACCAAGGAAATCTTGTAACAAAATGAAATCCAAAATGATGAATTATCGTGAACAACACAACCATTTAAGCAATCTACATAAAAACTCCTTAATCACCATATCCCCAATCCATCTTTTCTTCCAGTTTTAAACTCTTTAAATTCACTCGTTGTTTTCTTTAAAACTATTAAATCATTTCATCAACATAAAACAATATCGTTTTACTCCAAAACAAAAACCAAACCAATCAACTATAAATTCTGCATACTTCACCTAATTAATTATTAACTCAATTGAATTCATGCATTCCATAGTTCCCTGTAGATCGACCCCGAATTTATGCTATACTAATGTTTTAAGAATGGGTAATTAATTTGGGATTCATATAACTTCAGTCAATGACAAGTGAGACTAGTTCTTCTATCCTTTTTGTGAAGATGGTGGATGGTACCCTTACATTTTTGGTGGATTATCAAGATGTTGAAGCATTTGAAGGTCAATAAATGATATCCCTTACCTAGGATTTGCGATCTATTTGATCTTCTTCGAGGATCCTGGGTGTTCTCAAAGATTGACTTGACATCTGGTTATCACCTATTGTAGGTTAGACCATCATATATACCTCTTACAGCTTTTTGGAGCATGTATGGTCCATACTATTGTTTGGTTATGTTGTTCGGTATCATGAATGTACCAGTTGTTTTCAGGGAATTGATGAACTGGGTGTTCCATCCTTACTTGGATTCTTTTGTTTTAGTATTCATAGGTGATATCTTGGTGTACTCTCACACTCAACATGACCAAATCATCCATCTTGAGATAGTTTTTATTACACTGATAGGGAATCAGTTATATTCCATTCTTTAAAAGTGCCACTTTTGGATGGAATAGATTCACTTATTGGGTCACGTCATCTAAAAGTCATGAGTATTAGTAAAACTATAGATGGTCAGAGCTATAGTTCCCTGGGAAGATCCAAAAAATGCTATCGAGGTAAAACGTTTTCTGGAGATGGATGGTTACTACAGATGATTTATATTGTACATTTCACACTTATTATCACCACTAATGGGCTTGACTAAGAAGGTTGTAATGTACTTGTGGACATATTCCTACAATTCATGCTTTCAGAAGCTAAAAGAGAGAATGACGTTAGCACCGATACTGATTTTTCTGATTCTCGGAAAGTGTTACACCATTTACATTTATTCATTATGTATCTGGCTAGGAGTAGTGATTATACAGGTGGAAGGATTTGTTGTATATGGGTCTCGGTAGTTGGGGCCACTTGAGAGGAATTACCCAACACATGATCTCAAGTTGGTTGTAGTTGTGTATGATTTTCACTATTGGATACATTATATTTTGAGAGAATTTTTTTTGATTTACACTAACCAAAAAATCCTCAAGTATATCATTACTCAGTGAGATTTGAATTTGGGACAATGAACGTGGGTTGAGTACCATCAGACTTTTGACATTGAGCTTGCCTACACGCTTGGAAAAGGAAACACATTGGCTGATGTGTTGAGTAGGAGGACGTCGATACAAGTAGTCTAGGAGACCATAAGTGAGTGGTATCTTATGTATCTATTATCTAAGATGCATTTGGAGGTGAACAATAGATAGGGGAATGCATTCATTCCTCAACAACAATTACCTCTATTATACTATACCAAGTGAAAATGAGGCAGCTATCAGATTCTGAAGGCATAGTCCTTTAGGAGAGTGTGTTAGAAGAAGACCCTACTACTGGGTGGACTGTAGGAGAATATAACGTTATGTGTTTTCGTGGGTGTGTATCGCTGTCAGCTAATATACATCAAGATTTTTTTTGAGAATTTCATACCTCAATTTGGGCAGTTCATCCTGGTGTCACTAAGACTTATTGAGATCTATATTGTCAGTATTGGGGTCCTGGTATGAAGAGGGAGGTATCTTATTTTGTTATGAGATGTTCCACCTGTCAGCAGGTGAAGGAGGAGAATCAGTGCCCAGTAAGTCTTATAAAGAAATTACCCATTCTTGAGTGGAAGTGGAATGATATTGTGATGGATTTTGTGATAGTTTACAAAGGTCTCCATGAAATAATTATGTGTTTTGGTTCATTCTTAATAGAATCAAAATGGTTTTACACTTCTTGAAAATTAATAAAAACTCCAGTGATGATGTTGGAAAGTTATACATCTATAATATATTACGGTTGCATGGGGTTTTTCAATCTATCATTTCATACAGGGATGCCCAATTTACATATCATGTCAGAAAGGGAATATAGAGGGCTTTGGGTACACATGTACTTCTGAGTATAGCTTACCCCTAGTGCAGGTACTCCATAACAAGATTTTTTAGGAAATGGCTCATATTGAAATTTATGAAGCTTTGAACGGTAGGCCATTCTGATCACCCATATTATGGCTGGAGGTATGATAGGTATTTATGTTGGACCTCATCTTTTCTAGGAGACCACAAACCAAGTAGAGTTGATTCAGAAGAGGATAGATACTACATAGTCTCAATAGAAATCATATGTTGATTGACAGAGATGACCTCCAGAGTTTGAGGTCAGAGATCAAGTTTTCCTACATTTCACACTAAGGTTGGTGCACAGAAAGATTATGGGACAATGGAAACATTTACTGAGATACATCGGGTTGTTTGAGGTTCTGGAGAGAGTCAATCTGGTTGTCTATCTGTTGTAGTTACCTCAGAAGTACTGGGATATGCACAACATCTTTCATGTTTATCAACTATGACATTACTTTTCAGAACCTTCTTGTGCTTTTCAACCTGAGGAGGTTGTTTTTGAGGGGGATTCACCCTTAGAGAAGCACCCTATTAAGATTTTGGGTTGTATCATGAAGGTTCATTGTGGTTGGTATGTTCCTCTTGTATGGGTGTTATGTCAGCATGGGCAAGTGTAGGTCGAGACATGGGAGAGGGAGGCTGATGTGTGATCACAGTGGCTAGAGTTGTTTATAGATTCTTCTTCACTACCCTTGGAAGGGAAATATAAGGAAAAATTTTTTTAATGGGGGGGATTTGTGAGAACTTGAATCTTTATTTCAGGTATGGATCTTATTTTATGGTTGTTTTTTGAGGAAAATGGATGGATGGAGAATTTTCTATGTACACGTTGTGTACTTATATGTACACATTTTTTACTTTTGAGTACACTTCGTGTACCCAAATGCTGCGTACAGACACATACTAGCCATGTAACAACCGAGTACATAGCTGTGTAGTGACCTAGAAGACCGCTTAATTTAGGGGATGGTTAAGGCTACTACACGACATGTACATTTAATAAACACACCATGTAGTTTTATTTTTTATTTAATATATCAGACTGTGGTTTCGTCTTATGTCCATAAACATCTTATTCTCTCCAAGATTTATAAAGGAGAGTGATGGAATGACCGAAGAACATCGAACCCTCTTGATTCTCCATCTGAGATCCGATTGAGATGTCGTTGGGTGTGTTGGAATCCCACCAGTGATTTCTCAAAACCCCTAGAGCCTTTTTAACTAATTCTTCTGCTATCATAAGTTATTCAAGGTTGTTAGTTTTAACATTTTGTAGAAAAACAAAAATATAGGCTAATTCAAGTGTGGACGTTCAATTACATCGATCATATTAAATCGATCTAGGTTGTTTGTGCGTTTAGTTGTTTGTATTTGAATTATATATTCTAAAATTACCACAAAACCAAGATAGGGGTATTTATTGATTTGTAATTTAACCATGTTTATTACATGCTATGGTTTGGTTGTTTGATAATGGCTTTTTTCTTACACGTATGTTTTTAATCCTTGTTACGAGACACCCCATGGGTGTATTTCCCTTGATTGTTTATTTATGGTTGTTTGTTCTACGATGCTTGTTAGGCTTTCCTTGTTTTCCTGGCTTGATTGATTCTAATGGAGTTTGATTGATTATTGAAGTGAATTTTATATGCTTCTGAATGAATATCCATGTAGTAATTATAGATTACATGAGTTTATTTGATATTATATGTGCACATTTTTTCAATAGACTATGAGAACCTTGGTCAATGAAGACTGTAGAGACTTCCGTATTATTTACACAGGACCATGAGAGAAATGGTGTAGATGTTGACCCAGGGGTATTGACCGTGAGGGATACCCAAGAGGTGATTTATAATATATTGATGCTATATAGACCCAGTGGTATTGACCATCAATGATACCCAAGTGGTCATTTATAATTACTCTATGCCATTTTGACCAAAGCGTATTGACTATAAGAGCTCCCTAGAAGGATGTTTGAAATTGATCTATACTATGTGGGACCATAAGGGTTAGACCATGAGATCTATCCTAGAGGGTCATTTAGGAATAATTCAATGTTTTTGATGTGTTTTCAAAGACATGTACAAGTGTTTACTTGGTCTTACTTGATTGTTTAGATGGTTTTCTAAGACATACGTATTGTTACTATTTCATTGGGGGGTAAAGATCTTAGGATAGATCCCAAGGTTACATGATTCAAATGATGAATAATAAATATAAATTAATGAAATTAAAAATTGTAGTATGGTTTACTTTTGAGTACTTCCTAGTTTATTTCTCCATTTCTACATATAACTTGCTATATATATATATTCACTGACAGTTAGATACAGAAATTTGTGTGCTTGCCTAATAAGATTATTCTCAAACCCTATTTGGGTAATTATTTGGACCCAAGAAGATTATATTATTGTTGGTGTAGATAAGGGAAATATCCCTTATTCATTAGGTACTTGATTGATTTTGGATATGGATAGAATGTGAAAAATCTGTGGCTCGTGACGCTGTTGGAGTTTACATGATTTTTCTTTTGTATTAGATTATATAGTATTTCTAGCATTATAACATGTTTGGATACTTTCCAAGACACATGTTACATGACTAATTATATATATATATATATATATATATATTCTACAGTTTTTTTATTACTACCATTATTCTACTGTTTACTTATGTTATATGGTATTACTGCTTCTTCTATTGTGACTATTTGTTTTCTATTGTGTTTATTATGCCAATGAGAGAATAGTTTCCGCACTATCACACCTTATGGCTTCTCTGCTAGTCGGTAGCCACTAGAGTTTGGGGAAAGGTGCTTGGGGCCTTGTGGCCAACTGAATACAAGGTACCTTTAGGTGGCACCCAGATTTGGGATGTTACAAGGATCTCCTAGTGGTATTGTTGAGGCCTTATGACATTGTCCTGGGTATGGACTCGCTATCCACAATTCATACCTAGATCAACTATTTTCGGTGCATAGTGTGGTGTGTCTACAAATATGGGACTAGGATTTCCTTTATTGGTGAAATAGAAACTGTATTAGCACCGGATGGAATTGTACATAGGATGGTGAAGCTGATCACTCATCATTTGACTAGCATGACCCTTGATAATGTGGATGAGATGAGTCCACAGTTTCCTACAGTGGTGGACAAAAAAAGGACGTCTTTTATGAGGTTGTTCTAGGACTACCTCTTCATAGAGAGGTATACTTATGCATTGATCTTTACCTAGGGATGACACAAATATCTACACCTACATATCAGATGTCTCCCGCAGAGCTCCGAGAGATGAGGGTACAGTTGGAGGACTTGTAGAGGAAGGGGTTCATAAGGCCCAATGTTTCACCAAGGTCATCCCTAGTTTTGTTTTCCAAAAATTCAAATGGAATCTTGTGGTTATGCATGGAATTTTGAAACCTAAAATAGGTGGCCGTGAAGAACAAGTATCCTATATTAAGGATTGATGACCTCTTCGATCAGTTCAATGGAGAGAGATGGTTATTGAAGATAGACCTCAGATCAAGCTATCACGAGCTTCGAGTATAAGATGAGGACATCTCAAAGATAGATTTCATATGTTTCTAAAGACACTATGAGTACTTAGTGATTCCTTTTGGCTCAAAAAACACCCCAAAAGTGTTCATGGGACTTGTGAACATGATGTTCTAGCCGTACCTAGACCGATTTGTAGTGGTCTTCAATGATTACATATTAGTGTATTCAGAATCCAAAGAGGATCACATGATCCACCAGATGACAGTTCTGGACACACTTCAGCAGCACCAGCTATCACGACCCATCCCCCGGGGCCCGTGCCGTTACTACCCCATGCCCGCCTTACATATGCCAGGGGCTGGCGACTAGCACTAAAGGAGAAATTCCCTAAAATTGGGAAGGCATTGCCTTTATAACCTGTAACACACAAACAAGAATGTACACAACTGGATGAAACACTAAGTAAAACTGTATAACAAAAGAGTGCTGAAAGTAAAAGGGGTTCGGAATACAAGCCCAGCTGGAAAGTAAAAGAAACTAAAAGTACAAGTACAGTTGAGGGAAAAGGAGAATGTAACATCCTAAGAATCTGTGTTTCATATAATGGTAAATTTTATATTTTATGTTACCCATTAATCAAACAAACTATTTTCTTATAGAAAATTAATAATAAAATTTTAATTTATTATGAAATAGAGTAAACACAAAAAATGAAAGAAAAGACTCTTTATTGAAATTGGAACACCATAGTAATTACAATACACTGAGATCAAACAAAAAATGAGCTAACCAAAGATTCCAATTAAAAACCTTATTAAGATTACAGGAAGACCACACAATACAATGAAGACCCCGAGAAGATAATAGGGGTTCTTAGAATCTAGCATAATGACCATAAGAATGGCCAAAGCCACCACAGCCACACTAAGAACTAAAGGGATGACTTGAACCATCCTTATAAGACTAGGTGTCTGAAGGTAATGAGGCACCCTAAACACATATTTATAAGGATCCTTTGGACCTTTGGTAGACAATTATGTCTATTTCCTTCCTTTGTGACCGTTAAACCTGATGACTGTTGGTTAATGTTTTTTAAATTAATAAATTTTTTCTTTATTTAAATAAAATCTTAGTTTTTTTTAAAGATTTTATAATGTTATCAGTATTTCAAATGTTTTAAATTTATAAGTGTATTTTATGTTGGATTTAAAATTTAGAATACTTATTTTTAAGTCTATAAGTATTTCAAGGGTTTTAAATGTTTTGAATATTTTAAAATATACCACTAATAGCATAGTATTGAATTAAAATTAAGAAACTTAGTTTCTACAAGGACTTTGTAACTATGTTTCAAAACAAAAGTTAAGTACTTAAAATATGTTCTAAATATTTTTAGTTATGTATTTTACTTATAAACCTTTTTATTTTAGTGTTGAGTTAAATGTATTAGATTTTGGATTTCAAAGTTATCCAAGTAGTTAGAATGGTTTAATAGGAATGAATTTAATTGTTAATGTTTTCCATAAATGTTAATACTTACTATTTTAAATAACATATAGGTTTATCTATTTGTACATACTATTTTATATATACTGTTTTTGTTTATTTCAATATGAATATATAATTTTTTGATAAAAATTTAGAGGGGAACCGGCCAACCAAGGACAGCCTTAAAGGCCAATCCCTCTAGGTCATGACCGACCCCCCCCCCTAAGACACCCGAGGTAGCGACCATCAGGGTCCTGAGTTTGTGCATCCATGGTGCGGCCTAGCTGATTGTGAGCCCGAGTAGAGCCTGGGCTAGGTCGCGCATGGGCCCGTGTCTAAGGCCTACGGCGCGCGGTGTGTGAGGGTGGGCCAAAGACCCGCATGGGCCCGTGTATAAGGCCCCTTGTCATGTGTGATTGTGTAATCAGGATGAGGTGTAAGTGCTCTAGCTTATAATCTGTGCTCGAAATTCAGTTCATTTCAATGTGGGACGACGAATTTTCGATGACGCGTGATCTGAGTCATCCACCGCATCTCGTGCTCGATCTGAGCCATTCGCGTGATCGAAGTTGCATGATCACCCTACTTCACCCTACGACCGTCCAATCTCTCACGAGATAAAATCCTGGTCCTCCATATATTTTTCACTCTCGACCCATCTACAGTTTTTTCCTCGAGCCGTCCAATTGGGAAGGCTTTAATCCTAGCCGTCTTCCCCTCCTCTATGTCATCGTCTTCTTTGGCAAGCCACACTAGTGCGCATCGTGATCACCACCTCCCTCCTCCACTACTCCTCTTCAGCCTGTGCTCACCCATCACCTTCCAAGGGTCCCTTTTGTTGAACCTTTCCCTAAGCCTACCCCACTACCTCTTAACTTATACCACCCAAGGATCATCGACTCGGGTAAGCTTTATATATTTGTATATATAAAATTCTACAATATTGTATCTTTGGGTTTCTCCAACTCGAAGGCTCATCTTCTCCCTTGGTAGTCAAGCAGTAGGGTCTTCTAATGTTTGAGTCGAGGAATGTTGGTATTTTAAACCCACCCTTCCATGCATATGAACCCTACGGGTTCATCTCCTCCAATCCCTCCCACGAACTCCCAAGCTTCCCAGCATGCTCCTGCCAGTCTGAAACCTCCTCCTCCATCTCTAAAAGGGATTAGTTTTCATTAGTTTCTAATTTAAAAAACCCCTATATATATATATTGTATATAAGGTTTTAGATATACACACACACACTCTCCTATTTTAAATATTACAATAAGACCTTTGATGTTTTGGTAATTTGTGAAAGAGATTGTCATGTTATTTTTTTAGTTTACAAAACCCATTTTATATAGTTATATGTATATAAGGTTTACATATATAAATATATACATATATTTTAGTTTTATCATGTTTTAAACATTTAAAAGTCTGGAGGATTGTGGTTATTATTTTTATTAAGTTTTAGAAATAATGCAAGAGTTTGCTTTGAACTGTTCTTATTAAATCAAAACCAAATATACACTTTAGTACATTCGGATTATACATGTGTAATTATTTACAATATGTTTTAAAATTTTAAAAGATTATTTCCAAAACTTAAACAATGTTTTGGATGCGAACAAATTTTTGGGTTTAAATGAAATTATGTTTATAGAACAAAACCTTAATTTTTATATATTTATACGGTTACATATATAATAAACCTTATATGGATTTAGTTTCAATCAAGTAATTGATTAATGGTTGGAAATATTCAGATCATAAGGAATTTAATTTACCTTGTTTAAATTGTGTAAAAACCCATATATACACTTTGTGTATATATGTTTATGTGTATATGTATTTATAAGTTTAATTTCCAAAACCCTAATTTTTTTGTATATGTAAGTACATCCGGTCATATATGTTTTCAAATACAATTGATTATGATTTTCAAGACATGAATTCTAACCCTTAATAAATATTTTAGATGCATATTAGGATTTTGGTTTAAGTGTAATCATGTTATGGTTTTAAAACCATAGTTTATATATGTTAATGTGTTTATGGTTTTATATATAATAAAACCTATTTTCAAATACAATTCTCATGATTTAATTGATGTTTTAACACATGTAAGGTTTTAGTGTTTTCCTAAGCCTATATGTATTTCATATATGAGCATACATTGAAGATCATGTTTAATTAAGTAGTCATACTGTCATATACCCTCGATGTAATTTATGTTTTTAAAAGGATGTGCTTCAGCCTATTTAAAATTAGAGGATCAAGAATTCATGGGTTTATGTTATCATGTAGTAACAATTTATTATTTGATGTCAATCCTATTGCAGTGATTATTAGTGGTTAATCTGGTTATGGTTAAATTGCAAGTTCAAAGTCATGTCTATCACAATAATTAATGTCAAGTATTATCTTTAAGTGTTCCATTTACATGTATTGGAATTTTAAAGAGTTATCATTTAACACCTCTTATGGGAAACCTTACTGTTTTATGTGCTTTAGTAATTATCTTGTGTAAATATATTTTTTATTAAACCATGCCTGCTTTTGATTTATTATTCCATATTCCAATGTTATCTGTCATGTCATGTATTTGTTGACCAATTGTTTAATGGTTTCTTTGTCCATATTATCGATCATCATACCATGATAATGAACTAAGAACTAAATTACCCAAAGTGTTATGGGACACCCTGGGTAATGAAAAATAAAATTAATTATTCAAAGTGGTATGAGACACCTTGAATATTAGACCGTATTGATATATGAGGAATGTAATGGACTTCCTGGTTGGGGACCGGTTAAAAAAATCCCTCCAGGTGGGGGACTGGTTAAAGTAAGCCCTCCAAGTTGGGGACTAGTTAAAGTAAGACCTCCAGGTTAGGGACTGGTTAAAGTAAGTGCTTCGGGTTGGAGACTAGTAAAAGTAAGCTCATCGATGCATCGATAGTTCTTAAGATAGTAAGATTTGGTTATTACCTGTAGGTCATGGAACAAGGCCTTGACATAGAGACCATGAGTCCTTTAGTAAACATTTTCTCATTATGTTTCAGTATATGACCAACCAAGTGATTATTTCAACTAGAGGAATATCCTTTATTATATAACCATTACCAATGAGTATGAGGTTTAAGTTTACATGGCACATGATGACACAATGATGATGCATACTAAGTTTACCTTTCCATAATTTTAATGAAAATGTTATCATTACATAATGTACATTTTACAAGATGTAGTGAAATTGTTTTTATGCACCTCTGATAATGATCATACTTAGTAGTACATGAATACCTTGCATGTTATGTTTATTTTACTTAGTATAATTCATGAAATTTTGTACAAACATGCTTAAATTGTAAATTTAGTAGATTTCAGTTAAATGTTCAAATACTTTTGCATGAAATGATTTAATTGTTTTATAGCAACCTTGGAAATATCATGATGTTTTCCTTTAAGGAATTATTTTTAAGTATGTGAAATTATTTTCAAATGTGGTTTTCAAAAAATTTATTTAATTACTTTCAAAACCCCTTACTGAGTATTTCAATTCTCACCCTACATTTTAAATTAAAATTTTTCAGGTTTCAGTAATGTCTTCAAAGAATTTTCAGAATGCAATTGGTTTCCCAGAACCTGAACCTCACGATCCTCTATAGAATGGTACATGATGAGATGAATGTAAATGTAATGTAATAATTATGGGACATTGTGTCTCATGTTCGCAGGCTCTGGGCACTTCGGGGCCGGGTCTTTATAGAAAAACAGCTACTTGTCGTGCACCAGGTTCCTACTAGAAGGGTATGTACAGATCGCTTCCTTAGCACTCATCATCCATCTGTCTCCTCCATGTACCGACATTCTATATGGTCCTCCTCTAAGTACCTTACAACCCTGGTACTCTCAGCCACAGTTAGCAATGTCCGTCATCTGCAACCAACACAATGAGGTGCGGGCATAGCCCGTGATTGGGTGAGTATAACGATACTCAATACTGAACCCGAGACTCTCAAGGTCTCACAAAATCCAACAAAGATAAACCACAAAGAATGAAATCAACAGATAACCCCACTTATGTATATTCCCATACATATACCTATGTTATCAAGTAATCCATCTCAATCACAAGGAAAAAACCAAAGTTACTGACTCAGCTCAAACCAGGATTTATTCTAGGGGTAAAACATTTCGAACCCTCGGCTGTTGGATAACTCCTCCTCTTTCCAGTATAGTGGGCATGCCGCCACAACTAGGTACTTCCCACTAACCTTGGACTACTGAGGTACTCCTCCTATCGAGTACAGTGGGTCTGCTGCGTCACACAGAGGCGCTCCTCACCGTGGGTCTGCCGCCACAACCAGGTGCTTCCCCTCATAACCGATAGAGTTACTCCTCCTTTCGAGTACTGCAGGTCTGTCGCAAAAACCAGGTGCTCCTCCACCGTGGGTCTGCCGCCACAACTAGGTGATCCCCACTGGGATAGTCGAGTCACTTCGAGTCAATCGGTCAGCAGTCATCAAGTCTCATCCAGCTACTAGGTTCCCGCTTAAATACACGCTCATCTCCGGAAGATCTGCTCCATAAGATACTGTTTGATGCTCCAACTGCCACAAAGTCCCATGAAGTAGTATCCCAAAAGGTCTCCAAAGCATAGGGGTCTCAACACATTTTTCGGCGTGTCAATCGGATGCCCGATCTGGGAGTTATTAGTCAAAAAGTCCCGAGGGCCCGGTTGGATTCGTGCACGATCCAACCTGACAGTATCTCAACTATACCCCAAACTCTAATAGGGTATACTCAAAGAGGTTTCCACACTCCAAGATTACCAGTACCGCTGAAAGTTCCTCAAACGGACGTCTGGTACCAAAGATATGGCCAAATAAAAGTAATGGGCCGTAGTGGGCCAAGGTCCAGTCCGACCCAGTTCGGGTCGACCCAGCCTGACTCGTTGGGTCTGGCCTGGCCCACTGGGTGGGACAGACCATTGGGTTTGGCCCAGCCTAGTAGGCCACGAGGGCACAGAGATCCGCAAGGGAGCGGGGCAGCTCATCCCGGCCCTGGGCGGCTCAGCCTGGAAGGGCGCTGTGAGGGGCCAGTTCGGCCGGGGTGCCGCGAGGGTGCGGCCGGTTCGGCCGGGGGCAGTGCGGCTAGGGCGCGGGGGTGCGGTCGATGAGGGCGGTGCATCCGATGGGGTGACGCGGCCGGCAATGTTAGCGCGGCTGGGGGGGCCAGTCCGGTTGGCAGTCAGAATTCCGCGGGGGTTCCATGGGTCGTTGAGGCCATGGGGGGCACGGCTATTGCCTTCATCGCCTTCATCTCCTTGGTCACCCATTCAAAGAACACCACAAAGAAGATTGGCGGGGGGTATGGGCCATGTTTTTTTGGCTCGAAACCTCCACGTTTAGAGTAGTAGAATTTTTCTCATCAAGAACATAAGCAATGAATGAGCATGGAAGATATCTTAAAAACATCAATTACCATAATCCCTCTTTAACAATATATTCCCAACCTATAAGGGAAAACATATGTAGATCAACTTGATAATATGTTGGTTCACATTCTTTGTTTTAGAAGGAAAGAATCAATGAAATAATATCTTACATAAATAAAATCCCTACCTTGTTTGTTGTTCATCGACGTGGTCGCGGGGAAGAAGGTGGGTCATTGGGAAAAGATGAACGTCGATTCACCACAGACGAGGATGTCCCACATCGGAAGGAGTTCTGAGGAAGAAGGTCGAAGTCGAGGTCGACGTTCTTCATCGGTGGAGCGTTCTTCGCTGTTGGAAGTGTTCTTCGTTGGAGAGTTTTCTCCCAAGATCTCTAACCTCCTTTACCAACCTTTTTCCAACAAATGAATAGGTATCCCCTCCAAACAATATATTATCTATTATTTAGTTTGTTGGGTTTAAAATTAAAATTGAACAATTTAATTAAATTAGATGGCTCAATTAATTAAGGGGGGAGGTTGGACAAGATTAATGGTAGGTGTGTTGGAATAATTAAGGTGGAGAAGGTCAAGAGGATCTCCCTCATTTATTGTGGGAGTTGAGAGGTTTTAGGCCTCAGGTGGTCCCCACCACCATAACCTCTCATGGTAGGTTATGGTTCGAGTGGTCCCCACCACCATAACCTCTAATGGGAGGTTAAGGTGTGGTGATCCCCACTTCCAATCTCCACATGAAGGTTTAAACAAACAAATAAAAATAAATATAAAAAACTTTATTTTTATTTTATTTTATTTACTAAAAACCCCAAATCTATCTTTCACTCACAACCAACTGCCATTGAGGTGAAAGTCTCCTTAAAATAATATCAGTGATGCGAGTTCAATAGTGCCCTTGAATTTCAATTCTGAGCACTGGTTCAAAAGTTATAAAAACCTGATCTTACGTTTACTGAACATACCCGAAAAAAACATCAGAAATTAATTCCGGGAACCTCGGGCCTCGGAATCATGTGCTTTAAATTTTTGAGGACTCTTAAAATTCTATATATATTTAAAAAATACATGGAAATTCTGGGTATTTACATTATTCCAACCTCAAGGATCTATTTCCTTTTAATACACAACTCAACTAGGTAAACAAGTGGGGGTATTGAGCATGCATTTGAGCTTCCCTCTCCCATGTGATCTCTTGGAGGTTCCTGTGATACCAGCGAACGCGCACCAGAGGTATTGACCATCCACAAAGGACCCACTCTAGTCGATCCTCAATATCAACTAGAACCTCTGTAAAAGTCTCCCCATCATCGACATCCATCTCACCATGGTCGATGATGTGAGAAGGGTCGTGCACATATCTTCTCAACTGGGATACATGGAAGATGTCATGCACCTAGTGCAACTGAGGTGGAAGAGCTAAGTGGTATGCCACCTCACCAACTCTACTGAGGACCTAAAAAGGTATGATAAACCTCGAAGATAACTTTCCGCCATGGCCAAATATCCATAGACTTTGTCAGGGTGATACCCATAGAAAGACGTGGTCGCCATCCTCAAACTCCAGAGGTCTCTGTCTCCTATTGGCATATGACTTCTGTCTGCTCTGTGTAGTCTTTATCCACTCCTGGATGATCTGAACCTTCTTTGTGGTAGCCTGTACAATCTCTGGTCCCACTAGTGCTGACTTCCCTGGGTCTGTCCAGCACAAAGGTGATATGAAAGGTCACCAGTATAATGCCTCAAAAGGATCCATCCCAATGATGGAGTGATAGCTTTTGTTGTATGAAAACTACACCCAAGGTAAGTGATCCTACCAGATGCGAATGATGATGAGGACACAAGCACGCAACATGTCCTCGAGGGTCTGAATGGTTTTCTTAGTTTGACCATCCACTTGAGGATGGAAGGCAGTGCTCAAATGATGATGTGTCCCAAAAGCCTCCTACAACCCCTTCCATATCTAGGAAGTAAATCGTGTGTCACGATCGGAAACTATTATCGAGGGTACTCCATGTAGCCACAAAATCTCCGGAACATAGAGGTGTCCCAACCTCTATTCTGAGCCCTACTCTCTAATTGGTAGGAAGTGGGCCGACTTGGTGAGTCAGTCGACGACCACCCAAATTGAGTCATGTTCCTTGGATGTATGTGTAAGACCCATCATGAAGTCCATGGTTATCGCATCCCACTTCCACTCTGGGACATCTAAAGGATGAACCTAGCCTATTGGTACCTGATTCTCCACCTTCACTTGCTGACAAGTGAGGCATCTAGAGAAAACTCTGTGACTTCTTTCTTTATTCCTGGCCACCAGTGCTATCGTCATAGATCCTTGTACATCTTAGACACTCTTGGATATACCACTAGAGTGGGTGTGTGGAACTCCCTCAACACTTCATCCTAAAGTGACACTGGTACCATGGTACGTCCTCTAAAGAGGATGGCGTGCTCCCCACATTCATAAAATCCATCTGGTTCCTATGTTGTGGATATCTAAGCACATCATGTCTCATAGTCAACATCCTCACGTTGTGCCTCCCTGACATGCTGAATAAGTGGGGGATTGATTGTAAGAATTTAAAGGAAGGTTGCTCCATCTCTATCCACAAAGTATATTTGTAAGGAAGCTAGCTTCTCTTCCGCCCCGCCTAACACTTGTATACCAGATCTCATGCTGAGTGCATCTTCTAAAACGTTCCCCTTACGAGGAGTATAGACTATCTCAAAGTCATAGTCCTGGAAGAACTCTAGCCAATGTCGATGTCTCAGGTTCAGGTCCTTCTGAGAGAAGATACAACTGAGACTTTTGTGATCAGATTACATTGTAAAATGCTCACCCATTAGATAGTGTCACCACATCTTCAAGGCGAGGACCGCTACTGCTAACTCCGGGTCATGGGTACTGTAGTTTTTCTCATGTTGTATCAACTGTCGAGAAGCATACGTGATCACCACCCACTCCAGCATTAGGACACATCCAAGTATGGTCCCTGATGCGTCACAGTGAACTACATACCCCACACCTTCCACTGGAAACCTCGAGATGGGGGCACTAGTCAGCCTCTGCCTCAGCTCCTGAAATATCTATTGGCATCTCTCTGACCACACGAAGGGTTTCCCCTTCTTCATCAAGGCTAATAGTTTTGCTGAAACTCTGTATAATTCTAGTAAAAACCTCCGGTAATAACCATCCAAACCTAGGAATCTTCGTACCTCCGTCACAATCCGAGGTGCATCCCAAGCAAGTACCACATCAATCTTCGCTAGATCCACTACAACTCCAGCCTCGAAGATGACATGTCCCAGAAAGTGAACATCTAGAATTTAGAACTGGTACTTTGAGAGCTTACCATAAAGCTGGTGCTCTTAAAGTGTGTCCAATACTACCCGCAAATGGTAAGCATGCTCCTCCTCATTAGTCGAGTAAATCAAGATATCGTCTATAAAGACAACTAAGAAATGATCAAGGTATGGCTAAAAGATCTTATTCATGAGACCCATGAACACTTATGGAGATTTGGTTATGCTGAATAGCATAACCAAGAACTCATAATGGTCGTACTGACACCTGATGGTCATCTTTTGCACATCCTCATCCCGAACTCTGAGCTGGTGATAGCCTGATCTGTGGTCTATCTTGGAGAACCACTGTGATCTCTTCAGCTGATCAAAGATTTCATAAATCCTTAGGAGTGGGTACTTGTTCTTAACAGTCACCTAGTTCAGGCGCCGATAGTCAAAAAACCTCAAGCTCCTATCTGCCTTCATGGTGAACAGAATCAGGGCTGCCCATGGAGAAACACTGGGTCAGATGAATCCCTTCCCCTGCAAGTCCTTCATCTATACCCACAGCTCACAAATCTCAACAGGAGCCATCCGATATGTCGGGGTAGATATTGGTGCAGTCCTAGGGTACAAGTCAATGCAGAAGTCCACCTCTCTGTGAGATGGTTGTCCCGAAGCATCATCAGGGAAGACATCCGCCTACAGGTCCACCACTAAAGGATAGTTCGGACTATCCACATCAATAGATCTGAGGGTAACACTAGCCAACTGATGAGTGCTCTGCTGCACCCCCCTCCGATCAAGTCCATCCTGTGCTACAATGGCTCCCTTCTCACCAGTGAAGGTAAACCTGGTCCTATCCCTATGGACACACTGCACTTTTCTCCTAATACAGTCGATCTGAGCATAGAATATAGTTAACCACTCCATACACAAGATGATATCGTAAGGCCTAGACGCCGCTACTAAGATATCCAAGCTGAATCTCTCTCCTCCTATAGTAAGCACACACCACCGGCACTAGTGCGTAATCATCGAATCTACTCCTATAGGAGTCTCAAGCCGTAAGGATCAAGCTAACGGCTTGATCAGAATATCTGTGTTCCAAATGAGGGAAGTGGAAATAAAAGTGTGACCGAAACCTATGTCTACAAGTACTAAATCTATGGTGGAATAGACATATATTGTACCTCGTATCATATCATGAGTGTTGTGATTGTAGGACTCAGCTGCCTGGATTTGAGCTCACCCCTGTCCACCAGCTCCCTGTGGTTGGGGTGGACCTCCTGGTGGTGGTGGCGTTAACATCTCGAATTGTCTCCCACCACTAGCTGGATGACCAACTCCTCTGCCCTGTCCTCCTACGCCCTATAGACCGCCTCGATGGAATCTATGCCTCTGCCTAGGTGGTCCATAGACTATTTGTAGATCATCTGAATGGTTGGTCGAATAGTCACATGCTATGTGACCCTGCCCACCACTTGAGTAACATTGCCCGCTCCTGGAATTTTTGTCTCCTCTTCTGGTTCCCGGTACAACCGATCCTGAGTCATGTTGTCATCCACCTATAGGTTTGGTCCTCTTGGTCCTCTATGACAACTGTCTGCTACTAGTTGCAGAAGACTCTGCTACATGTCGACTGGTGGTGGATCTCATTGCTGGAGACTGCTCAGTAAGAAAACTTTTCACTAGAGGTCTCTCTCTAACACCCCCTCCTGTGTCGGGATGCTGACTGAGATCATCAGAGCTCTAATCTCCCATATGTGATTTTGCTCGAATGTCTAGGCCCTAAAGAATGGGTCCTGCACTATATAGGGGGAGTAGCGTGAGAGGCCTATGAACCTCGCTGAGTACTGATCTACAGTCAGGTTGCCCTGCTGCAAATGAAGTAGCTCCTGTATGCGCACTATGTGAATAGTCACTGGTACAAACTCTGCCCGAAATAGGCTATTGAAGTCTGCCCAAAGATGCGTCATTTCATTGTGGACGTGGAGCATCAAGCTCCCTAATCTTCCCGCTGCGACCCATAGAAGGCTGGCAGCAAGAATCACCATGAGATCTGCTGGTGTCCCTACCAGTCGGAAAACTCTCACTACAGCCTCTAGCCAATCCTCACCCACCTATGGGTATGTCTATCCCCAAAACCTAGATGGAATCTAGCATTGGAACTCATGCAATGCGCTCAAGCGGCATGCTCTATCTGCTGCAGGGGTTTGTCGCATCGATGGCCCAATTGGTAAAGGTACTGCAGGTGCCTCTGCTGGAAAAGGGCCCTACACAGAGGCCTCATCGCTTGGTGGGCTATCCATTGTACAAATATTGGGACAGTAGTTGGTCATCTGTGTGGAGGCATCCTGAAAGAAATAGGGGAACTATGGTAAAAAATTTATACCTGGTGAGCTGACCTGGTTGAGATGGCTTAAGGAAAACTTTTGAAAACACACATGCAATCAGTTTTTTCATGCACTGAGTCATAAATCAGAAGTCAAGGTCCTAGTGTATAGATACATTAGCCGCCGCACCAACACTGGACTCCCTAAACTAAAAACCACATTCACTACACTTAACACAATTTCTTCACAAAAAATATCAGAGTCCTAAGTTTTGGGGTAGAACCGACTCCTTCGATACCAGTTTATCATGACCCGTCCCCCAAGGCCTGTGTTGTGACTACCCCAAGCCCGCCCTATATAGGCCAGGGGATGGAAACTAGCACCAAAGGTGAAATTCCCTAAAATTGTGAAGTCATTTCCTTTATAACCTATAACACACACACAATAAAGTACACAGCTGGATGAAACACTAGGTAAAACTGAATAACAAAAGAGTGTTGAAAGTTAAAGGGGGCTGGAATACAAGCCCAATAGGAAAGTACAAGAAACGGAAAGTAGAAGTACAACTGAGGAAAAAGGGAAAACAACTACTAGGTCATCCTCCAGGTTCTTATCTAAAGGGTAGGTACAGATCGCCTCCTCAGCACTCCTCGTTCATCTGTCTCCTCCGTGTACCGACACTCTGTATGGTCCTCCTATGGGTATTGTCCAGTCCTAGTACTCTCATCCTTAATCAGCATTATATGTTGTCTGCAACCAAAACAACGAGGTGCAGGCATATCCTCTGCATGGGTGACTATAACGATACATAGTAAGGACCTCAAGACCATCAAGGTCTCACAAAATACAACAAAGATAAACCAAAAAGTATAAAATCATCAGATAAACCCACTTAGGTAAATTCCTATACATATACCTAAGATATTAAGTAATTCCTCTCAATCTTGAAAAAAACACAGAATTTACTGACTCAGCTCAAACCGGGATTTATTCTAGGGGTAAAAAATTTCAAACTCTCGACTACTGGATAACTCATAATCTATCAAGTATAGTGGGTATGCCACCACAACCAAGCGCTTCCCACTAACCTTAGACTGCTGAGGTACTCCTCCTGTCGAGTATCGTGGGTATTCTACGTCACACAGAGGCACTCCCCACCGTGGGTCTGCCGCCACAACCAGGCGCTTCCCCTCATAGCCTGCAAAGGTACTCCTCCTAGTAAGTACCGCGGGTCTGCCCCAACAACTAGGAACTCCTCGGTCGTGGTTATTCCTCCACAACCCGATGCTCCCCACTAGGCTAGTCGAGTCTCTCTGAGTCAATCGGTTAGCAGTAGCCAAGTCTCATCCTGCTACTAGATTCCCGCTCAAATGTTCGATCGTCTCCAAAGGATCTACTCCACAAGATACTGGTTGATGATCCATCTTCCAAGAAGTCCCACTATGTATTATTTCAAAGGACTGAAACGTCATAGGGGTCTCAACGCATCTGAGGATGCATCAATCGGACACCCGGTCTGTGAGTTATTAGCCAAAAAGTCGTAGGGGCCCAGTTGGATTCATGAACGATCCAACCAGACTGTATCTCAACTATACCCCAAACTCCAATAGGATATACTCAAAGATATTTTCACGCTCCAAGATTACCAGGGTCATTGACAGTTTATTAAATGGACGTCTGGTGCCAAAGATATGGCCAAAAGACAGTAAAGGGTCGTAGTGGGCCCAGGTCTGGTCTGACCCGGCCTGACCCGTTGAGTCTGGCTTGGCCCGCTAGCGGGGCCAGCACGTTGGGTTTGGCTAGGCCCACTGGGCTCATCCCAGCCAGCCGCGAGGGCTTGGATAGCTGCAAAGGCACATGGAAGCTTGGCCCGGCCTGGGGTGGCTCGGCCCGGAAGGGCGCTGCGAGGGGCCGGTTCGGTCGGGGCGCCACGACAGAGTGGCTGGTTCTGTCGAGGGCAGTGTGGTCGGGGCGCGGGGGCATGACCTGCAAGGGTGGCGGGACTGGCATGGGTGGCGTGGCCGGCGCAGCCACCGAGGGAGGCGCGACCGGCATGGCAGCACAGCTGGGGTGCGGCACGGTCAGCGAGGTGGCGCGGCTGGGGTGCGGCGCAGCCGGGGTGCAGAGTGGCCGGGGTGCGGGGTAGATGGGGTGTGGGGGATGGTCCGGTCGGCGGTAGGAACACCACGGGGGCTGCGCTGGTTGTTGAGGTTGTGGGTGGCACAGACATAACCTTCATCGCCTTCATCGCCATTGTTGCCATTTCGAAGAACACCACAATGAAGATCGACGAGTGGGGGGGTGAGACCATGTTTTTTAGCCCACAACCTCTACATTTAGGGTGGTATCATTTGTCTCATCATGAACATAAACAAGGAATGAGAATGGAAGATATCTTGAAATCATCAATTCCCATAATCCCTCATTAACAATATATTCCCATCCCGCAAGGAAAAACATTTGCAGATCAACTTGATAAAAAGTTATCCTGTGTTCTTTGTTTTAGAAGGAAAGAATCGAAGGAAAAATATCATAGTTAAATAAAATCCCTACCTTGTTTGTTGTTCGTCAACGGGGTCACGGGGAAGAAGACAGACCGTTGGGAATAGACGGACGTCAATTTTTCATGGATGAGGATGTCCCACATCAGAATGAGTTCTATGGAAGAAGGTTGAAGTCTAGGTCGACATTCTT
This sequence comes from Viscum album, assembly GCA_963277665.1. Taxonomy (NCBI): domain Eukaryota; kingdom Viridiplantae; phylum Streptophyta; class Magnoliopsida; order Santalales; family Viscaceae; genus Viscum; species Viscum album. Next base: position 1,926,466,147 of record OY728150.1, on the reverse strand, counting down.
TGTCGGTGGAGCGTTCTTCACCGGTGGAAATTTTCTTCATTGGAGAGTTTTCTCCCAAGATCTCTAATCCTCCTTTGCCAAACTTTTTCCAACAAATGAATAGGTATCCCCTCCAAATAATAGATTATCTATTATTTAGTTTTTTGGGTTTTAAATTCAAAATTTAGCATTTAATTAAATGAGATGGATCAATTAATTAAAGGGGAGGGTTGAAAAGATTAATGGTAGGTGTGTTGGATCAATTAAGGTGGAGAAGTTCAAAAGGCTCTCCCTCATTTATTATGGGAGTTGAGAAGTTTTAGGCCTCAGGTGGTACCCACCACAATAACCCATCATGGGAGGTTATGGTTCACATGGTCCCCATTGCCATAACCTCTCATGGGAGGTTAAGGTGTGGTGGTCTCCACTTCCAACCTTCACATGGATGTTTTAACAAACAAATAAAAATAACGCTACACAACATTATTTGCATTTTATTTTATTCACGAAAAACCCCAAATCTATCTTTCACTGTCAACCAAATGTTGTCGAGGTGAAAGTATCCTTCAGCGAATACTGCTGCTGTGAGTTCAACGGTGCCCTCATATTTCAATTCCAAGCACCAGTTCAAAAGTTAGAAAAACCCGCTCATAAATTTATTAAATGAACCCAAACAAAACTTCAAGAATTGATTCTGGGCACACCGGGCCTTGAAATCACACGCCATCAATTTTTGTGGACTCATAAAATTCTCATATATTTTGAAACAATTTACATGGAAATTCTAATACTTTACACCAGCTTTATGAAAAGCTCACAAAGTGTGAGTTCTTTATAAAAAAGGTTCATTTCATAGAATATTTCATCTCAGTGGCTGGAGTTGAATTGGATCTAGTGAAGATCGAGGCAGTTCTATCTTGGAAGCCACCTAAGAGCGTTACCTAGGTGCGGAGTTTCCCTGAGTTGGTCGGGTACTATCAGAGGTTTTTATGTGACTTTTCTATAGTATAATCACCCATCACAGCATTGAAGAATAAGGTATAACAATTCATGTGGGTGGAAAGATGGTAGCAGAGCTTTCAGCCACTCAGGTAGTGCTTGATGAGTGATCATATCTTGAGGCTTCTAGAGGAGGGCACCGACTATATGATGTATTGTGACGCATAAGAAACTTTTCTTGGTTGTGTACTAATGTAGTAGAAATTAGTGATTTCATACAACTCACAATAGTTGTGACCACATGAGAAGAACTATGCGACTCCGGACCTTGAGTTGGCAGTGGTAGTCTTCACACTGAAGATGTGGAGACACTACCTTATGGGTGAACAATCCATCATCTAATTTGATAACAAGAGTCTCAAGTATATATTTTCTTAGAAGTATCTAAATATAAGACAAAACCATTTTCAATATTTCCTCTTGTACTATGACGTTAAGATATTCTATACTCATAGGAAGGGGAACATGGAGGCAGATCCTCGCGGTAGGATATCGAGTTCATAGCTACTGAATGAGGCCTCAGAGAATTTGGCCTCACTTTAGATATACTTTTTGGAGAGATATGATAAATATTTTCTTCATTCAATGATAGTTGAGCATCAACTCCTACAGTGAGCCAGGGAAGCATAACTCAGAGATACTAGTTGTGAGACTACACGTGCACAAATGTCTACAAGGCATGCTTCTAATGGATATTCGAAAGATGGTGAGCACAAAATCATTTTCAGAGGATGCACTGTTGTACTAGTGGTGTTGTGGGAGGAGGTGTTGAGGGAGTTCCATACATCCCATTTGGAAGCACATCCAATTGTGCCAAAGATGTATCAGGACCTCTGATGTCAGTACTAGTGGTTGGGGATGAAAAAGGCATTGACAATGTTTTTCTCAAGACGCTTCACTTTTCAGCAAGTGAAGACTATTCCCTAGGTTCCAGCAGGTTTGACATAACCCCTTGAGGTACTTGAAGTGGAAGTGGGATAGCATATCAATGGACTTCCTGACAGGCTTACCACTTAGGTCTTGGGGCAGAATACCATATAGGTGATTATAGACCGACTCACCAAGTCATCCAACTTCCTACCCATTTAATAGTAGGGTTCAGTAGACAGCTTGGTACGCCTCAACGTGTAGTATCCAGTTCGACTCCATGGAGTCCCACCAATGATAGTCTCATATCATGATGCATTCTTTACATCCGAGATGTGGAAGGGATTACAAGAGGCATTTGGGACTTAGCTGCAGTTGAGCACAACATTTCACTCATAGATGGATGGTCAGATGGAGAATACTATAAAAACCTTGGAATACATGCTTCATGCTTGCATTCATGATTTTGGTCACAGTTTAGAGGACCATCTACTGCTATTGGAGTTTGAGTACGACAATATCTTCCACTCTACCATCAGTATGGAACCGTTTACGACACTCTATGGATGACCATCCATGTTTCTCTTATACTAGATACACCCAGGGGAGTCAACACTCAGGGGTCTAGATATGGTAAAGGCTACCACTGAGAATATGCAGGTCATCTGACATTGGCCGAAGAGGGTCATCAGTTAAAAGTATTTTTTAGCCATTAATTAAATAATTAAGTAAAAATTATTTAATTTTCAAATCATTATAACTACTAAATAGTATCTTGGAATGGAAATATGAGAGTATCGTTGAACTTGTGAGGGTGGGTTTCCCTTAGGGAGAGCTTAATATCAAGTGGTGCAGGTCAATGGTGAAAGGTAATTTTTGTGACTTTTTATAAGAAAAAAATAAAATAACATACAAGATTATTTTATTTTTTTTCTTCATCATTAAGCAGTGGTGAGTAATCTCAGGGGTGCAGTGAAGAGGTGATGATGAATCTCATTAATGAACCTCATTAATGAATCACCTTAACAACACTGCAATTATGTGGTAATAGAAAGGTGTTCCCTCTAATTTTTTAACATGGGTATGTAATTGACTTGGGATAAACACTCTGGTTCTTTAGAGGATTTCTATTGATGAACAATGAATGAGGAATGAAAAATGGCGATTACCAATGACATTGAGCACTTCCCCCACCACTTCGAGAGATATATTCCTCGATGATGGATTGAGAACCATTTTGGATGGATCGATTTCAAAGATGTATTTTTCCAATGATCAAACACCAACCAAGTAGAGTTTTAAATGCTTAGTTAATTGTTCTCCCCCGTTCTCCCCTCTAAATGAAGAACACAGATCAAATTTCTAACAAGTTTATCCAAAGATATATTTTTTTGTGGGTTTGTTAAAACGTTGTTCTGGGTTGATAATGGGATTAAAATCTTAGTGATTTATGTATATATATAGTGTTTCCACTAATGGGAACAAATATGAGCCGACATGAAAAAAGGCCAGCTTGTTCTATTCGGGAATTTGTGTGTTTTTCATGGCCAAACCCGTGAATCGACGGCAAGGTGAACTTAAGGCCATAGAAGTTATGGTGGAAACCTGAGAAGTTTTATGGTGAAAAAGGTTTGAGAATCAGAACACCGGAGTAGACCCGATGGCCTCCAGCAGCGGCCACAAGCTGGAGGCAGTGTGCCCCAATAGCGCGTCGGGCCGGTGGAGGCTATGGACAGTTGGGGGCATGATGGTGCGGTAGGGCGGTGCCATTCATGGGCCATGTTGGAGGGTCGAACTATAGACAAGGGATGACAAATTCATGGAATGTGGTCCCTACGGGGCCGACTATGCAAGGAGGTGGTTGGCACCAATCGACCACATTGGAGGAGTAGCCCAATGATGCGGGCCATAGTGTGCAGGTGAAACACAGTCGATTCAGGACTTTGTGCGGGCAATAGGTGGTCATCCTCAGCTGTCTACGTACAGCATGAAACAGATTCCAAACAAGCATTTGGGTAGGGGGAGAACTGGCCCACCATGCGGGATGGGTCGGCGGCGTGAGCCGGGACGACGAGGTGGACTGGACCGCTAGGAATCTCGGACTTTAGATAGAATCGGCCCTCTAGTGTGAGCCATGCCAATTGAAACTGGGGTATTGGGTGATCTGGTGCGCTAGACCCATGTCCGAACTGAGCCTGGTCCAGCAAGGCTCAACGTGCCTGACCACTGGGCCAAGCCTGACGGGTCGGCCCAAACCCAACCCGGTCTGGTGGGTCGACAAGAATGGGTTGGGTCATGCAGGACCCCCAGGCCGGGTTGGTCGGGTCATTCTGACCGAGTCATGCCAGGTCAGGATGCAACCATAATCTATTTACTGAAAGGCTAATATCATTTAGACAGAATGTCTGATTGATTCACCATCTATTACGTTGGGACCCTTGTGACGTGACAATCCTTTGGAAATACTCCAAGTGATATTCTATGATAGTTGAGTGTTTACTATTTTTTTAGAAGTAGATTCTCCAAAAATAAAGCTTACTAGATAGTGGTTATCCTAAAGCTTTCTATGACATTAATTTTATAATGACTCTACCTTCGTATTTTAGCAGGCAAGCAACCATAGTGGTCTTCCAGATGAGCGTACCTTAGTGGCCATCCAGACGAGCGGCCTGAGTGGAATGTTAAACGATGAAATATAGTGGTCTATTAGATGAGGGACCTTAGTGGTATTCCAGAGAAGCGACATATGTGGTCCTAAAAATGAGCGACCTTAGTGGTCTGCCAGACGAGCGACCTCAATGGTCCTCCACACCAGTGACCTCAGTGGTCCGTCGGACCAGTGAACTCAGTGGTCTGTCGGACATGCGACCTCAGTGGTCTTCCCGACGAGCGTCCTTAGTGGTCATCCAGATGAGTGACCACAATGGTTTAGCAGACGATCAGACCTCAGTGGTGCATCAGATGAGTGAACTCAGTGGTCTAGAAGATGAGAGGACCTTAGTGGTGAAGCAGAAGAGCGACCTCAGTGGTCTAGTAGATGAGCAGACCTCAGTGAATCATCAGGGATGAGTTCCTCATTTGTACAAGATGAATCATCCCTATGAATGGTAATATTACTCTCTGTACATTGAATTATTCCTGGTGTGAGCTGTCTTTTCATTTTGGTCTTGTTGTGTAGTCTTTCTGTGTGGTTTGGAATGTCGTCATTCTTTTGTGGTTTGGGGTCCCTACTTTGTTTTGTGTTACTCGCCCCTACACAGTATTTTCCATTATGTGTCATGTCTCGTAGAAGTGAATGATGCTTTGACGTAGGCCTTGGTGGTGTAAGACTAGGTGGTTCCCAGTGAGGTAGGATGGATGCGACGTACTTCTACAACTACCGACAGTAATCCTCCACTTACCCTTCATGTAGGGCATGAGTAGACAGATCTTGGAATTTGTACTTTTCATTGTGGTTTTGGGATTATATTCGGTCTCTTTTTACTCATCAGTTGTATTGTACTTTTAGTAGTTTTCTCAGTGACAGTTTTTTTTACTCAATGTATATCTGTTTGTAGTTTGATCATTGGGTGAGTGTACAATTTTATAGGAAAATGTCTTCCCTTTTTAAGATATACATATTCGGTTCTAGTCTCTAGCCCCTAACCTATATAAGGTGGGCTTGGGGTAGTCACAGCACTGGCCCGGGGGGACGGGTCGTGACACAATTCATAAAAGTTGTATAAACCAATTTAAATTTAAACTCTTAGGCGTGAAAAACAGTGGGTTTTCTAATGGGAAAATTCTCATAAATATGGAATGTTTTTTACAACATGAATTTTCATAATTAATTGTATTTTTAGTATGAAAATATTATAATTTGTTAAATAATAGAAAATTTTTCATTTTTGAATTAAATTATTAAATCTTTGATTATTTTTTAGAATTTTCATTTTATGTTTTTATTTATTTTCAAATAATTTAAAATTAATTTATTTTTTTATTTTTACATCCATTGTTTATCTATTTTTTAACAGTATTATAATTTTTAATTATGATTCTTTACATTATTTCATTATTTTATTTTATTATTTTAAAAATTATAATTTGAATTTATTAATTTAATCATTTATTATATATATTATTTATTTAATTATATTTAAATGTAATAATTCGTAATATATTTCATTATTCTGTTTATTTAACTATTTAGTTATTATATAATTAATTTATTTTCATCTTCGATATATTCCTACATTGATTCAATTCATTATTTTTATTTGAAAATAAATAAAATTTATTATTTTCATTTTAATTAGTTTTATTTCCATTTTTTGTAATTTGTAAAATTTAATTATTATTATTTTTTCAGGTGATTTCTCCCACTTAAAACTTTTACCGTGAGGCAATTGCACTCATTCAAATTTATATTTATAAAGCCTTACTTACTACTAACCTTGTGATGAGAAGTGTTGGATCCACATGGAAGGAATAATGTGTATTCCAGTGACCAAAAAGAAATCATAAACAACCAAAGAAAATAGGAAAAACTAAAAGAAAATAGTGAAATTGGATGCAATGGTAAGGTGAAGATCTGGTTATTAGCTTTGGCATTCTTAAATCCCTATTCTTTAATCATGATTACCATAGGTTAAACATGCATGATAGTCCCCAATTAGGTTTCATTCAGTGGTATGTACTTTAGGTCTACTCAGGATCAGTTGAATATGGAAACTCCAGCCTCGATGGATAGATACTGGGCCTCGTAGTGGGTATTTAGTGGTTTTTTTATTGTGGTTGAGGTTTTAGTTTTGGGATCATATGATATATGGTGGTGAATGGAGCTCCATGGTAGATCCTTTTTTGTGCTACCGGTGAGGAGCGATGATAGTAGATGAAGGCTACAGTAGTGGATGTTTTTCAATAGAAGATGTTTTTCTATGAAGGGATAGGAATTGTTTTTGTTGGTGTGATGATGGATTCATGGTATGTGTTGTTGGTATCATATGTTCTATCATTGGGTGAGTGATGTTGGTAGTAGGATTATACCACCACTGGGTGTCTATAGGTGGATCTTGTTTATTCTACCAGTGGGGACTCCATTCCGGCAGTATCAGGTTAGTCGTAGTCGTTCCTGGTGGTAGTAGGATACTGCTAATAGTAGATAATGATATACTGCTGACAAGGTATGTCTAGCGGTGGTAGACTAGAAACAACCTCATTTTCCAAAAAAATAAATAAAAAAAAATAAAAAAAATATGAAAAATACAAATGAAAAATTAATTATTTACAATAAAGAATTATTAAATTATTTTATTTAATACTTCAAGAAAAAAATATTTCACATTTATTGTAATGAAAAAAAATTTGAAAGATTAAATTATTTTAAACAAAAATAAATGTAATGAATATAATGAATAATAAATTTAAATTAGAGAAATAAATAAAATTGAAGATTGATATTGAATAAATCAAAAATAATTATTTAAACAAAAAATGATATAATAAATGAAATAATATGATCAGAAATAAAAAAGTATAATTTAAAAAAAATTATAAAAATTTTATTTAATACAAAATTAATTAATAAACTTTATATCATTTAAAATAACTACAATAAACAATGAAATATGTTTTTAAAAAGAAATAATTGTCTTAATAATTAGATACAAAATTAACAACATGATAAGATTATTAAACAAAATACACTATTTTTATAATTAAAACATAATTGAAAATTAAAATTAATGTGAAAAAAATGAGCGATAAAAAGGCCACATCAAACTCTGTCACACTTAATCAATCACACTCTTAGATAATTCAAGTTATTTTCTTTATTTACAAAGAATGTGAAAAATAAAATATAATCCTACATGAGTTCTAGGGTACCCTTAAAGAAAAGGAGAAAAAAATCCATGAAGTGCTTGAAAAATCATTCCATATATGTGAATGTTACCCTCTATCATATTTCAATTGAATATAGGTTTCATTTCATAGAGTGAAATAGGTTAGATAAATATGGAACTCCAATTTTAACAAGTGACACCCGAATTATTCACTCTCCCCTATGTTCCAAAAATTGAAGATCCATTTTTATGATTTTACGCATCACTTTATTAATTCAACTAGAATAGTAGTTAAATTAGTTAATTTCACCTTCTTCAATTTAGTTTAAAATTTCCCTCACCTTAATGAACTCATTTTTTACTATTAGTCACTTTATTATTATTATTACCTAGCAATGTATGTGCAAAGAACAATCCAAAAGAACTTATTTTATTTGTATATATGTATACTCAAAACCAATTAATAAAGTTTTAGATATTCACTATAAGATTACATTTAACCACATTACTCTAGTTATAAAGGACATAAATTATTATTAATTGAGTTGGATATGTGAGGTGATTATTTAGAAAAAATTTGTCACCTAGGTTTAAGTTTAAAGTTCTAGTTTTCCAATGATATAATATCAATTTGATAGAAATCTAACCCATCACAATCCCCTTACTATATCCTAAAGTGGACTTCCACAAAAATAGAGGGGCACAAACACACAATAATCATGAAATTTGAGAACTTTTAGAGTCCTTGAAACACCTAAATCTAGATTGTGACTGTCACCTAAATAAGATGCACTGAGAGTTTTTTTTTTGTGTTTTGGGATTTGTTTTTTAAATTTTATATTATTATTATATTTAAAAACAGAGAATGTATTTACAGTTTGACCAGGAGTAAATCTGAAAACATTTAAGGATTTTTTATGTGTTATCAGGGAAACACAATTTAGATTAATTACGACCCTTCTCCAACAAATAAATCTCAAAAAAGTCCCCAATGTTGAATCTCATGGTGGGATAAATAGTTAAATAGTTTATTTTAAAGATATTTTAAATTTATAATAGAAAAAATTCTATTTTGAGGGGTGACAGTAAATTTCAACCACAATTTTCCGTAAAAAACTAAAAAAATCATAGAATACCAAAGGAAACCATATTAGCCACTGCCTTTCAGTCAAGGTCATAAAATGAAATTATAATAATCTATATGAATCAGATGAGTTTATGAATAATTTTTAAAGGGAAACTGGTATGTAACATGAAATTTCATATAGACTATCAAGAAATATAGATATACAGCATTCAAGGAACATCAACAACTATGGATTGAAAATAGATAATTAAAGGAAACTAGAAGTAGAACTATAATAGATTAGAAAGAATTAAAATAGTTACTCCCTAGATATATAGAATGAAATTTCAATGTTGTACGACATATGTGTAACCTCCCTCACAAATATTGAAAGTATTCCTCTAGTTGAGGATTTTAATCTCCTGCAAATTATACGAATTAACATGATACATTTGATAATAGAAAACAAGATTTTTAAATGATGAGATATTGAGTTTAGGAATGTTTATCCAGGTCTCTACACATGTAGATACTTCTAGAATTGAATTAAATCCAACTCAACCCTTACTAAGGAAATATCACAACTAAACAAAATCTCTTACCATTGTTACTCCACCAATTTCATGCCATCTTCACCTCATGGTAACTAAACCAAGAAATTTTCAAATACAAATTAATCAGAAAATGGAAAAAATATGTCAATGAACACTTCAGTAATAATGGTTCATCAATATAAGGAGACACACAATCGATAAAATAAAATTTATTTAAATTGATATTTAAATCTAAAAACCAGAAAAATCATGAGTAGACTCCCATGAAACACTAGTTTTATAGTCCCCAACAGGGATCAATCCCCTAAATATTTTAGCAATTGTCATTCAATGGATAAGATTCACAAGTAATTGGATCATGGGTATTTCCTTTAAAAATATCAGCATGTTTGAACAACACCTCATGTAACTTATCTTCTTGAAGAAGTCTTTTACAATATTACATCACTTGAGGGATAAGACTCCTTCAGTAAATAGCTTCCAAATCCATAAAATCCTTCGACGAGTCATGAAAAGTGGAGAAAATATTAGTACCACCTTATGAATGACTAGCCTTACATTTAAATTTCTCACCCTCACTCTCCACCACACTTGTGACATTAATATGTTCATAAAAAGAAAAAATATTTTTTCTTGGTGGACCACTGTCAATTTTAGAGTGAATTATACAGGTAACTTCCTTATTTTAGGGAGTGTGAGAATCATCAATCTCTTCTAAGAATCTTTAAAACTTATGGAAAGTAATTTCATCATCCAATTTTTGAAAAGAAGTCGGGGAAGATATAATCAATATTTGGAAAAAATTTCTAGAAACTCATATAACTTACAGTTAAATGATCTAGAAAACTCCCCATCAACTTTAAACTGAATAGAATCATCTCTTGACAAATCATCACCTCCAAAAATTTCTCTCTTAGAAAATGAAACACCACAACCAGAATTACTTCCCTCAAGTTTTACAAGACAAGAAGCAAAATTAGGGTATGGTACATGGGATGGTTGTGTACTTTGAATAGGTTGAGAAACACATTCAGTAAGAAACATGGTTTAGGAAAGTCTACTTCATATTTTTTATCAATAAAACACTTAATTTGGTTCTCAATTCTCCCTATCCATTGAATCACTTGTGTAGAATCAGATTCAACAATGTTATCTTAAAATGTTCACTGAAATAATAGGTGATAAATTCATCAAAGGGATGATTATTTTCATTTTCAAACACATTTTTAAACACATCATCTATGAAATATATTAAATTTATGCTCACCTTAAGTGGAAACTCCTTGTAAACATGAATTTCTATTCTGTCCTCACCAGCTATGAAGGCAAGGTTACCCTTTAAGACATCGATGAAAGAACCAACAATAGCAAAAAATGGCCTTCCAAAAATTATTGGAACATTTTTATCACACTAAACATACAATATAACTAATTATATGAGAAATTATAGTTTGCCTACATCAAAAAAAATCATCCACCCTCCCATAAGGTTATTAAAGTGCCTTGTCATCTAGTTTTAGTGTCACTGAAGTTAGTTTCAGATCCCTTAGACCTAGTTTTTGATCATGGAGTACGGAATAAGGTTGATTCTATTTCCTGAATCACACAAACACCTAAACTTCCCACTTTGAGAAATTTTACAAGATATGAAAAAACTAACAGGGTGTTTCAGTTTTGGAGGGATGTTTTATTAAACTATGAAACTACACACCTAATTCATATTTATAGTGTATCTCTAACCCTAATCCCTCTTGGTAGCTAATAACTTATTAATAAAGTTTATTTATGAATTTATTTTGTTCAAATATTCCACAAATTTCATGTTAACATTGAAGAATTTAAGAATTTGAAGAAATTTGAGGTAATCGGGTTCATTGTTCCCTTTTAGCCTTTGTGAAAAAGAGGTGGGTGGGGGTTAATTCTTCAAAACAATTGGATAATTATCCTCATCCTCAAACCTCACCGTATTATATCCTACTTTTATCAATTTCGACATAATTTTACCTTGTTCTAATACTTTCTTATATGAAGGGCCATCATTTTTCTCCACATCATTAATTTTTTTTAGATTTCAATATTGGTGATTTCCCAAATTTATAATTCTAGTTTCATCTTAGAAATAAATTTATTCACCCCTAGACTATTCTCTAACATGTTCTTGAATTTTAATGTCTAATATGGAAGTTATTTCTCTAATATTTTCTCTTGGGTTTGATTTTGTTATGCCGGGATGTTTCACTTTACCTCTTCCTCCCATTTCTCTAGACATCCGAACCATTTTAATTTTACCAGATATAGATTCTATAATTTCTATCCTTTAACATAGAACCAATTTCACTTAAACATGAATTAGTATTCAATTAAGTTCCCCATGATAATTTAAATATTCACCCCATATTTATTTGAAATAAACGCTCTTCAACAAGTTTGGTAATTGGGGGGTGATTTTTGATATCTAATTAATATTTACAAGAAATGTTAATAATTTTTAATCTAGAATTATACTGAACGAAGAACGGATCCTGAGAACCTTGATTCATAAACCTATAATTAAAACATTTTTCACTTTTATTAGATTTAATAGGAAGATCAAAATGGGGAGAAAAACATTGAGTATAACCAAACTTCCCATAATAACTACATTGCCACCTAATAGCTATGTCATCACCAATATCATCTTGGGGCCTTTTTCAGCTCTATGGATTATTGTTTTAATAGTTAACTTATTTTAATACTTTTAAGAGTGTTTATTAAATAATTTTTTAATCTCATCAGTTATAGAATCATAAAAGTCACCCCATATGATTGGCCTTATATATTGTTTTGTAAAGGGTCAGGGAATTATAAAAATTGTCCATGAGTGGGTGAAAAGATAACTGGTGATTGGTAATTTTACTAGTAATACTTCTAAACCTTTCCCAAAATTCATGAAATAACTCTCCCACATCCTAGATAGACCTAGTTATCTTGTGACTCACTTCTATTGTGGTGTTATTGGGGTATAATTTTGAGAAAAAAATAATTAAACACCTCATCCTAGGTGCCAAACATTTCTTCATGAAGTTTCCAAAACCAATTAATACCCTTACCCTTGAGGAAGAATGGAATCAACATCAATAACAATTCCTCCACACTCTGATATCACAGAGGATGTTTTAAGATAGAACCATAGATATCTCTGATAAACTCTAATGAGTCCTCTGCTCAAAGACCATTGAATGAAGGAAGTTGGGAGAGATAAGACTATTTGTTCTCATTATTACTATACCTAACATACAACCTTATATAAGATGGATTTATTGAGACAATTCTAATTTGTAACTGCTTAAATTTTGTCTCTTAGGGACATAAAGTAAGGGATATTTAGCATTCATGCTTTTATTTTTTTCTCTTCCTAAATAAATGTTTTCTAGATTTTCCATTTTAATTTTCTTTTGTTCTCCAAGAATATAATAGGGTTTATAAATTTTATAAATTGGAGTTACCAATAGTGGATTAGATGACCTTTTACTTACACAGATATTAGACATATATTTGAGTATTTTTAATAGTTTTTATTTTTTGAATTTACTTTATATTTCCTATTTTCTGATTTTTTACTATTTTTTTGTATTGTTTTCTATTGGTTTCATGTTCTATCCCTAGAAATAATTCCAAAATATCATATAAAGGTCCTTAAACTCACATAAAATTATTTTTATAAAGTCTTACTTACTAATAAAATAAATATTTATAGAGGTTGATCCATAGGGATTGACTAATGCATGGGCTAGTGACCAAAACAAAAAAACAACAAAATAAAATATAAAAAAACTAAAAGGAAATAGTGAAACATAATGGAGTGTCATGGGGATGATTTTTTTATTAGATTTAGTGTTCTTAAATCAATGTTCTTCAATTGACATCATCGAGGGTCAAACATGATTTGTAGTCCTGAACCTTATTTCATTAGATAGGATGTCAATCGAGGAAATTTAATTGAGCTCGGTGAGGGTCAAACACGATTCCCAGTCCACAACTTGGTTTCATCTAATAGGATGTTCTTCCGAACTCCCCAAGATGAATTGAAGATGATGGCTTCAAACTCCGTAGATGGAAACTGGGTTTAACAATGTGAAATTTTGAGGTTCGGTGATTATGGTTGAGGTTTCAGTTTTGGGACCTGATGTTGTAGTGGGTGGATCGAGCTCACTTGTAGATCCCCTATTGTACTACCAAAGATGAGACCTAATGGGAAATGGAGGATAATATAGTGGATATTTTGGATTGGTAGATGTCACGCTACCAAGGTGTGGTCAATACTACCCTTGGTTTGATGGTGGATGCACTGTAGGTGATGGCGGGAGCACCTCTATTATCATTAGGTGACTTCTGGCGGTAGCAGGGTGGAGCCACCATTGGGTTTCTGGTGGTAGATTTTGTTCTCTCTATTGATGGGGACTCTACTTTAGTAGTGGTATCCTGGCAGTGGAAGTGTATGGATATAGAAGGATGCTACCAATGGTAGATAATGATTATTTGTTTGTAGGGGACGTATAGTAGTGGAAAACCAATAGCAGTTGCATTTTCCTAAAAAAATGAAATATAAAAAACTATACCAAAATGAATTTAAAAATTAAAAAATAATTATTTACAATAAATATTAAATAAATAGTTTTAATTAATACTTTGAAAAAAACATTCAACATTTATTTTAATGAAATAAAATGATAAGATTAAATTATTTTAAAGAAAAATAAAATTATTGAATCAAATGAATAATAAATTTAAATGAAAGAAATAAGTAAAATTATAGAATGATATTGAATAACTAAAAATAATTATATAACTAACAATGATATAATAAATTAATTAATGAAAATGGAAATAAAAAAAGTGTAATTTAAATAAAAATAGAAGAATAAAAAATTAATATTAATATAGAAGTAATTAATAAACATTAAATTATTAAAAAAACTAAAATAAATTATAGAATATATTTATTAAAAAGAAATAATTTTTTTTATAATAAAATAAAAATTTAACAATATGTGATAATTATTAAACAAAATACATTACTTTAATAATTAAAATATGATTGAATATAAAAATTGTGCTGAAAAAATATGAGATAAAAAGTCCATATCATTTTTATATTTAAATTGAATGTATAATTTATCATAATTACCAAAATTAGTTAAATTGTAATTTAAATGGTCTACTTTTACATTGAAAACAATATAAAATTTAATGAAATATATAAATAATTTCAATAAAAATACATTTTTTAATTAAAAAGCATTATTTTTCAATATTCAACAGAAAAAATTTTACATTTTAGTATAATACAAAAATTTACCCAAATATAGTTTCGATAAGATGATTTAAAAAATTAATTTAAATTTATACAATACTTTTTAACAAAAATTTAAAAATTAATTCTATCATAAGTGCGCAATATGAGGAGAAACTGTTTTATTTGAAAAAATATAGTTTTATAGAAAATAATTATATTAGATTAAAATGTGTCTTATATTTATTTATAATAAATTTATTACTAATAAATTTGTGAAAATTATATACATTTTTCATAATTTAGTTAGTCCTACTTATACCCTTGAATTTAATGGCTTGGTTATATTGGACACGATTAAGTAATATTTAAATAGAGTATGACATTTTATTAAACCCAATGTTGCATGAATCACAAGATAATAATAGGATTGAATTTATTTAAATGAAAATAAATAATAAAGTCTTAGGGTATTAAATTATCCCTTTTTTTTTGAAATTTTATGCATATTACCTTCTATTCAAATGAGGGTAGTTATTCTTTATAACATCATGTCATTCCCACATTTTCTTCCTCCATTTTTTGATTTCTCCAAATTACCTTTACTAATATAGTCATTTAATTTATCAATACTTACTTAATAGTATCAATAATCTAGTTTGTTTATTAATAGTAAGAAATATCATGTTCTAATTCTATTTCATCATATGTGAGCACATGCATTGGGTTTTCCATGTACTTCATTATTGTTTATATCTAGAACACATCATACACTTTTGTGGGATTTTGTGAAATTTTTAAATTATAATCCACAACTCCAATTATTTATATAATTTCAAAGATTCTTATGTACCATTGAATTATATTTCCCTTCTCGTTGAACCGTATGAAATCCTTTTATGGGAATTGTTTTTAAGAAAACCTAATCGCCCGCTTGAAATTCCAAATCCTTCCTCTAATTATCATCAAAACACTTTTTCCTACATGGAGATACTTTAATGTGATCCTGAATATTATTTACCTTTATTGTTATATCTTCAACCATTCATGGTCCTATAATCTTATATTCTCAGAATTTATCCTAATAAGTTGGATTATGACATATCATCTATATAATTATTCATATGAAGAAATTTGAATAATTTAATAAAAAATAATGTTATAATTTTTTTACTAATGGTAAATACTAATCCCACATACTAATAAAATGAAATGATTGATATGGAATCCCTCCTTTTTATTACATAACTTTTCATTACATTTTACAAAGAGAGGATATTTAAATTCTAGTTTCATGGAAATCAGGAACAATAAAACATGAAAACATAAAACACCATTTTAAATCCCCTTGAAAAGATTCTTTAAAATTTCATCCTATTTAAAATTACTGCATCCCATATCCTGGAGACATACATCAAAGGAAAGGGTGAGCTGAAGGCCCAGTAAGGAAAGTAAGGGAATCAGTTTACTTGTGATATCAATAAGAACTAGATGAAAACCATTAGACATGAGTAATGGAAAAAGAGGTATATCATAATAAAATGAACATGAAACATAACTTGAATATGTGTCTACAAAATTTCATTTATATATTCATGAACATATCACCAAGGTTCATCCCCTTGGTGTCATAACAAAATTACAAAGGTTATTTACCAAGGTAATGTGAAACTTTTCATCTCTAGAGATTAATTCATTACCCAATGCATTAGAGTGATATCAGAGTGAACCCTTAATATTCCTTTACATTCATGTGATCCACATAGATAATAATCAAACATTTCATAAATAACCCAAATGGGATAAAAGAAATGGGTTTCATTTCAAAATCGTGACGTTTTAAAATTGCTTAAAAATAAGATCATTATGTTCTTTATAACCCATGGAAAGGGAGTGAGGGCTATAAGTATGAAAATTAAAGAATTAAATATATCGTTTTTGTGTATTTATTAACACACATAGAATCAAAATAGGTCTAGGTATTCAAATAAATAAAACAAGAGAATTTCTTTAGAGAAAGAGAGAGAAATTTTGAGACGAAAATTCTGCAGCATTACGGCTATATAACATGGTTTTTGAAAACAATAAAAAGGGAGGGGACAGGGGTATCCCATTCATAAATGATTAATTTCACAGTACAGGGATAGAATAAAATATAAATAATATCATTTTTTGGAATGAAATACTACATGAAAAGGAAACTTGAAATAAAATAGAAAATGTGATTTCCTTTACAAAAATTTGATAGCCTAAAGACATCACTTAAAATTTCAAAAATCAAATTGATGAGAGAAGAAAGGGGATATCATCATTTGGACAAGAAATGGATAGTAATATGGATATATAAGAACATACCCCCACATAAGAATATGGAAACTAGAAGACATAACTTAAAGGAAATCATCACTAAAAGAGGAGGATGGAAGGTTCACTTACCTTGAAGAGTGACTTCGAAAGCTCGAAGGTTGGGACCTTGGGGGGATCTAGGGAACCTTGGAAGGATTTCTTGAGAGGTAAAAATAATAGAACTTCATTGAGGAGGAATTTGGAATGAAATTAATGATGTAATGGCTTGATATTTTATGGAAAAGGTGAGAGAATATTTAATTAATTTCCAAGGGACACCTCATTAGTGGTATTTGCGAAACCATGGGATTTCCCATGGTATTTTCCCATGTTATTGGTCACTTGGGACACCTCATAACAAACATTACTATTCAAAAGTCGACCAGATTTATTACATCATGATTACATCGTTAATGATGTCATTAAACACACTGAAACCTAAAACTGTATTTTTACTGTTCACTGAAAAACAAAACATTTTATAAAAATTTCATAAATTCACCCTAACCTAATATCAATGCATTGAATTCAAAAATAAACTCCAATTTATGAAAAAAAAATTAAATATTTTTCATTTAATTTTTAAATATAATCATTATTTATTAAAGAAAAATACAACTCTAAAACTCTAACTTGTTTTGTAACTCCTTGAAAAAGTAATCATGGTCCCATTAAATAATCTCACAACCATAGACTATAAAGTAACAATTTATGATTAAATTTTATGAAAATAAATTTCTATTTTAAATTATTAAATTAATTATAAAATTTTAAATAAAATATTTATGACATACAAAAATACCAAAACTTATACTATGATCATTTTTTCACTTTTAAGATGTCTACATTATATTTATAAATTCATGGGTGATGTTTTTTATTTTTGGATCATTTACTATTCATTACTATTCATAAGGGAAATATTACTATTCATACTTTACAATTCACTAAAAATTAAGTTGATCTTATTAGACTCTAAATTTATTACTGTTCATAACTGTAGAAGACCATTCTTTGAAAATAATTTCACATAATTAATTTTTTAAAGTATACATGAATATTTTAAAATACCCTTTTTCCAAAATTCATCAATAATATGAATCCTATAGTTATCCGGACATTTGAAATTCTCAAATTTTACTATAATAAGATATACCAATTTTATTTATACAAGGGATTACAAAAAGTATTTAAAGACTTGTTACATATCCCCTTATAACACATACATATAACCTAAGTGTAAGGTGTGCTATGGAGATAGAATCTTGGGGAGGCTCAGACAACATTACCCAAGTGGTGATTAATATCATCTTGAAATTATCTCATAGTCGATTCTGTTCAATGTTCACATTTTGGAGTTCGGCTTGGGAAAGGTCAAGATCAAAGCCTAGGGATGATACCTCCTTCCCAAGCTCTGTTAGATGGGCTTCGTATGACCTGAGTCTACTGGACGAGGCCATTAACTCCTCTTTCTGTATTAATTAACCAAGATCACATTTATTTATAAGCAATAATTGTAACGTTAAGAGTTTAGTTTCAATGATCATATTGAACAACAGTCATATAACAGTCCAAACCCACTGGTATCATTTTAATTATACTAATTTCATTAATTAAAGGATATGTTTTTTTGAGTATAAAATAAAACAACAAACAAAAGTAGGAAACAAATTTTATTCAAAAATTAAGGTCGTTACATTCTTCCCCCCTTAAGTAATTTAATCCCTGAAATTTTAACTCATAACCTCATAAGAGAAAAGGTTTTGGTACTTCTATATCATAGGCTCCTCTAGTTCCCACGCGGCTTCTTCACATTTGTGGTTCCTCCCAAACACCTTAAAAAGGTGGGTAGTCTTCTTGCGTAGAACCTTTTCACTATGATCCAAGATCTCAATCGGCTGCTTCTCATAAGAGAGGTCATGTTCCAGTTGTACAACCTCTCTATTATGTACATGTGAATGGTCTGGTATGTACTTCCTTAAAAGTGATATGTGGAAAACATCATGAACTAGTGATAGATTTAAAGAAAGTGCAAGCTGATGGGCCACTACTCCCATGCAATCACAGATTTCATAGGGGCCAATATACCTTGGGTTGAGGTTCCCTTTTTTCCAAAACCTCATGAATCTCTTCCAAGGTGAAATCCAAAGAAATAAGTTGTCACCAACATCAAAATCCATGTACCTTTGACGGTTGTCGGTGTAGGATCGAAATAGTGATGTAGTTGCTCAATTTACAAGAGGGGGGGTGAATTGTAAACTTTAAAAATTCCTTTGGAACCTTTAAATTCAGTTAAGAATAACTATGTTTTCCTTAAGAAAATGAAAGGGCTCAGTTTAACAAAGTTAAACTTAAGAAAATTCACAATACCTCTAACACCAAACAAAACTTGGAAAGAGATTCTGAAAGTAGGTTCCAGAAATATGGTTCCGGAAATAGAAACTTAACAAAAGATTACAATATGAGATTCTACCTTAAAGCCTATAGAATCTAAAATAAACAGAGTACAAATAAGGAATTATAAGAAAGTTATACTTTCCTTACCATACAATATGCAGTGGAATATAAACAAGTAGTAGAACTACAAGTAACATGATATAAGTCTTTTAACCTAAAGAGAAGGGTATCCAACAACCTTGGATAAAGGTCCCTTGATTTATACTTTCAAGCAAGTCTATCTTACCCACACCAGGGTAAGCCCTCGATACGAAAATCGGAGTCTCTGTCTTGCTATCCCCACAAGCCCTCAACTTCAAGGTAGTTGGCACCTCTTTCTTCCTCAGCAAGGAATCCCTTGAACTTCAAGGTAGTCGGCACCTCTGTCTTCCTATCCTTGGAAGTCCTCGAATGTAATCACCAAAATTTGGAGTCGCACAAAGAAAAAACTGAATGAGCAGCTCAGTACGCACAAAGCATGAAAAGCTTTCTCTCTCTAGAAATCACCTTAGCAGCGTGTGGTCTCTAGATTGATCAACTTCATTATTGTTTTTATGCTCTTTCAAATGAGCTCCTATTTATAGGCAAATTTCCAATGGTCGGCTCCTTCTTCCAACGGTCATATTTTCCATGAAATTCAGAAGGACCTGTACACGTGTAACTCAACCAAAGGTTAATAAGAAACAGAATAGACGACATTGTTTTATAACAATCTTTGTATAACTAAATGTATGACATCGTTTTGGAATGAAGAATATGTAAGTAAAGGCTAATTAATAGTTCGGAGTGTAAGCAAGTCAAAGGTTCGGAGTCTAACCAAAATGAATTTTGGTGTCTATGTTAAGAAATGTTCGGATTCTATTTTATAGGAAATCAGAGTCTGGTTTCATCAGAGATCAGATTCTTAAACTGTAGAGTTCGGAGTCGAACTGCTTAAAAGTTCAGAGTTAAACTTCTTAAGAGTTCGGAGTGGAACTTCTTAAGAGTTCGGAGTCGAACTTCTTAAGATTTCGGAGTCTAACTTCTTAAGAGTTCAGAGTCAAACCTTTTAAGAGTTCGAAGTCGAACTTCTTAAGAGTTCGGAGTCTAACTTCTTAAGAGTTCGGAGTCGAACTTCTTAAGAGTTCGGAGTCGAACTTCTTAAGAGTTCCGAGTCGAACTTCTTCAGAGTTCGGAGTCGAACTTCTTAAGAGTTCGGAGTCGAACTTCTTAAGAGTTCGGAGTCGAACTTCTTAAGAGTTCGAATTAGAACTGCTTCAGAGTTTGGAGTCCAGGATTTGGATTAAAACTCTATTATAGATCACATCCATGATTTGGATCCTAAAAACAGAATTCTCCAACTTTTCATTATAAGGCTCCGAAAATTTGGTTGTGATTCCGGTTTTTGATATTCAGGGAAAAAATAGCTATGTATAAGAAAATCTAGGTTAAGGTAAATTTCCTTGAAGAAGTAAATTTTCCTTATTTGAGTAAAAATAATATTTTCTTATGTATAAGGTGTTTGTGATTTTCAAAAAAAGAAGGAATGGAAAAGTCATAAGGAAAACCTTATTGACTAAAAAATATCCCCCTTTTTGGAAAGCACAAACATTATTTTGAAAAAGTATATAAGGATTTTGAAAAATTTCATTAGACTATTAAAACTTATCTCCCTTTGTTCATGGATAGAAGTGAAAAAAATAACTCCCCCTTAGGCATTGAAACTCTAAGGATTGTATTCTGGGTTTACGAAGTAGAGTTTTCATTATTGTAAGAATAAAAAAACATATAGGGAAACTCCCCCTTTCCTTAAAGATATTTCTCTCAGAAATTTTTCCTTTCTCCTCCTTAGGAATAGTTCTTTTTTCCTTCTCCCCCTTTGTGATTTTCAAAAAGAATTGAAGGGAATGGAAAACAAATTATGCTACCTGAAACATTAGTATATAACAATATACAAACCAAACAGATAACCATTTCATTAGAGTTGGGGGAAAATTTACAAGGAAGGACAACTACAACAAAAGATCGGAGTGGGTTCATTTGTCTTCCTTTTCCTTTGGAATAAGCTTCTTCAACAGGGATTTGAGTTTATTCAAGTCTCTTTGGTCTTCCTCTCATTGCCTCTCCAAGGATTTTACCTTTTCTTCTTGAGCTTTTAACAGCTGTGCTTGAGACTCCAAGTCTTCTTTTTTCAAATTTAACAACTCATCCTGCTTCTCCATCCTCTGCTGAAACTCAATCCTGAAATCTCTTTCAGTTTTTCAATTCTGAGATACTGAGTTATGCTTGCCATTCATATCCCTGACCTGTTGATTCCGGAAATTTTGTTCCTGGGTCAACTTCTCAGAAATTTCATTAACCTTTTTGTCCTCCATTTCAAAAGAACTTTGAACTTTAGCATAAAAATTTTCAAAGTGAACTAAATCTTCATCCACTCTCTTAGACCACTTGGTTACTTTACTACAAGATTTCTTATGCACGTCATAATTGATCAGAAAACTTATCTGTTTAGCTTCCAACTTCACAAACATATCCATTACCATGGATAACGAATCCGATTTTTGATTCATAGATTGTTGGAGCAACTGGCATCTAGAATCTATAGTTGGAAGAATCGGTATTGTGTCCACCAGCTTTCTCAGAGATTGTACCACAAAATCATGCCCGTGGAATGATGATTCCGAATCAGAGACTTCTTATTGAGATTCCTCTTCTTCAACTTGCATCAGCTTCCTTCTAGAGGTACCACCAACCTCTTTCTTTCTAATGATATCTTTAATAGGTGTATCCATTAAAGTTTGCTTGCCTTTATTGGATTTCGGAATGTATTGCACATTTGGAGAAACTTCCACAGATTTAGAAACATGAACAATCTGATCTTCATCTGGTTGCTGTCTTTCTTGTACTTCTTCTAGAAAGTTCCTTTGACAGGATTATTCTTCATCAAACAGCTCATTCTCTTCTTCTTCCTCTTGATGTTGCTTGCCGGATTCCTCATCTCCCTTCCCTGGAGATACTATTTTTCCGAATTCGGCCTTATAATCCAGAATTTGTTTGATCAAGGTATCTAGATCTTCACTCTCCTCTTCTTCTTCTTCTTCCTCTACTTGTTCTTCTTCTTCCTCAACTGCTTCAGCAACCTCCTTCTCAGCTTCTACTGCAGGTTCTTTACCCTTGTTCTTTTCCGGAGTGACATAATTTTTCACTGGTGTTTCTGGTAAAGAAGGTTCGACTCCGAAAGTTTCCGGAACTAGAAGCCTTTCAGAAGCCAACTCTGTACCTTTAGCAAAGATTGTACTAGTTCAGCTTCAGTCATCTTCTTCCTCAACTTCTTTTCCTTCGTTTGTCTTTCCAGCTCCTCAGCAGCCTTTTCTTTTAAATCCCTAGCCTCATCAGGGTCGATTCTGAATTGAGGATCCCCTTCCTTTATCATTTCCTTATCTTTCCTCCATTTTGCTGCTACTTCATCTGTATAGATTTTCTGCTTCTTCGGTTTGGGTGGTGGAGATTCAGTTTCTTTCGTCTGAGGAAATTCTTCATCAGTAACTACTTCCTTAGACTTTCTCTTCTTCCTTTGCTTTTTTAAAGGTTCCAGAGATTGTGTTTCTTTTTCAACTGCTTCAAATTCTTCCACAGATAGGGGGTAGTTGAAAGAAGAAATAGAATTCTTCAAGAGATAACTAGAACCATGTTGAGTGAATATTCTATTGCAAGACATTTCTGGGCTGAAGCTGTAAGTACTTATTGTTATACTATAAATCGAGTTTTGATTAGACCTTTTCTTAATAAAACTATTTATGAGTTATGGAATGGTAGAAAACCAAGACTATCCTACTTCAAGGTTTTTGGTTGAAAAGTATTTATTCTAAATACTAAAGATAACCTACATAAATTCGCACCAAAATCAGATGAAGGGATTTTCTTAGGATATTCCACAACCTATAAGGCTTATAGAGTTTTTAATAAAAATACTTGTACTGTTGAAGAAACAGTACATGTAAAATTTGATGAGTCAGATCCTTTTGTTTTTAAACCACCTCAACCTACATCTTTGGATGTGTTTTCAAAAACTGATTATCAACCTTTGATAGAAGAAGCTACTGATATGTATAATGTTCTAGAATATACTTCTGAAACATTTACCCTAGAAGAATTTCTACCCTATGTTGATGAACAGGTTTTACAAAACCCAAATCAGGTGTTTCTTAAGAATCATCCCAGTGATAGTATCATTGGTGATGTAAATCAACCTGTAAGGACTAGAAGTTCCTTAAGAAATGAAGTAGAACATATAGCATTTCTTTCCCAATTAGAACCTAAAAGCACTTTTGAAGCATTAGGTGATGATGACCGGATCAAAGCAATGCAAGATGAACTAAATTAATTTGAAAGAAATAAAGTCTGGAACTTGGTTGAAAGACCTAAGGAAACTTCTGTTATTGGAGTAAAATGTGTCTTCAGAAATAAATGTGATGAAAATGGAGTCATAGTAAGAAATAAAGATAGACTTGTTTCTAAAGGCTATAATCAGCAAGAGGGAATTGACTATGAAGAAACCTATGCTTCAGTAGCTAGACTTGAATCTATCCATATTCTACTTGTCGTTGCATCTTTCTTTAATTTCAAACTTTTTCAAATGGATGTGATATGTGCTTTTCTTAACGGTTATGTTCAAGAGGAAATTTTTGTTGAACATCCTCATGGCTTTGAAGATACAAAACATCCTGATCATGTTTTTAGACATACCAAAGCTTTGTATGGGCTTAAACAAGCCCCACGAGCATGGTATGATAGACTCACTGGATTTTTGCTTCAAAATAACTATGTTAAGAAAAATTCAGATCCAACCCTTTTTATAAATAAAGATAAGAAAAATGTTTTGATTGTTCAAATTTATGTTGATGACATCATATTTGGCTCATCTCAGCAATCTTTGACCAACTCTTTTGCATGTTTAATGAAATATGAGTTTTAAATAAGTATGATGGGTGAGTTAACTTTTTTCCTTGGTTTCCAAATTTCTCAAAAACTAGAAGGAACCTACATATCTCAACATAAGTATATTAAATATCTTCTTAAAAATTATGGCTATTACAATACTAAGAGTATATGTACTTCCATTGGTACCACAAACTCTTTAGATCTTAATGAAACTGGGAAACCAGTAGATCAAACATCTTTCAGAGGTATGATAAGAAGTTTACTTTACTTAACAGCTAGTCGACCAGACATAATGTTCTCAGTATTCTTATGTGCAAGATATCAATCCAATCCGAAGGAATCTCACTTAAAGGTAGTAAAAAGAATTTTTCGCTACCTTAAGGGAACCATTGATCTAGGATTATTTTATACTTATGGAAATGATTTTGTTCTAAAAAGCTTTTCTGATACTGATTTTGGTGGATGTAGAATGGATAGAAAAAGTACATCCGGAACTTTTCATTTCTTAGGATATTCGTTAGTTTCTTGGTCCTGCAAGAAGCAACATTCTGTAGCACTTTCCACGGCTGAAGCTGAATATGTAGCAGCTGGAAGTTGTTGTTCCCAAGTGTTGTGGATGCAACACACACTCACATACTATGGCTTGAGTTTTTCTAAAACTCAAATTTTGTGTGATAACACAAGTGCCATTGCCCTAAGTAAGAACCCTGCACATCACTCCTGTTCAAAACACGTAGATATTAGGCATCACTTTCTTAGGGATCACACACTTAAAGGAGATATCATTCTTCAATTTATCGGAACACAAGATCAACTTGCTGATATTTTCACAAAAATATTTGCCTTCTGATAGATTTGAATACATTAAACATAAGTTAGGGATGATAACCGTAAGGTAATCCTCCTTAATTAACCTTTTGTTAAAAAAGTATCCTTAGAGTAATAAACTCCTTTTCATAGGGGGAGTACATTTGTTTGTTAGAATAACAAAAAAAATTCAAAATATTTTTTCAAACTTTTCGGAACTAATATTTCCGGAATGGAAATTTCCATAACTGAAATTTTCCGGATTGGATTTTTTTTTTCTCATATTGAAAACTTCCGGAATGGAATTCTCGTACTGACAATTTTCGGAATGAAGATTTTCGGACTGGGCATTTTGTAACATTTTTTTGTAAAAAGCTTATGACTTATTTTCTAGAAAATAGACCCAAGTAAATCTAGTGTAATCATCAACTAGAACAAACACATAGTATTTGCCTCCAATACTTCCAGTTTGTGTTGGACCAAAAAGATCCATGTGCACTAACTATAATGCATCAGTTGTTGAGACTTCACCAATTGATTTAAAACTGGATTTATGTTGCTTTACATATTGACAAGGATCACAAACTTTAGAAGAATAAAATCTAAACTCCGGTAGATCCTTAACTAGTTTCTTATTAAGGAGTTTACATAGGTTCCTAAGATTACAGTGACATAGTCTTCTATGCCATAACTAGGAGTGATCTTCCATTTCACTTAGGAAAGGTAAGTCTTGGCTTCTGAGGTCTTCTAAGTTCAGAGTGTAAACATTCTCTTGCATCTTGGCTGAGAGAATAAATTCTTCCTTAGAATTGTGAACTAAACACTTATCATTCCTAAAATTCAAAAGGTAACCTTCATCACATAACTGACTTATGCTAATGAGGTTGTGCTTAAGACCCTTAACAAAAAGAACATTTGAAATCTAGGTTTTACCAAGAAGAAAAATATTACCAATACCAACAATCTCTCCCTTAGCATTATCTCCGAAAGTTACGTTTCCTCCTTTTGTTTTGATAATCTTTTCAAAATAGCTTTTGTTACCAGTCATGTGTCGGGAACATCCACTATCCATGTACCATGTATTGTTTCTGGTACTCTCTTTATTTTCCTAAAATCAAGAAGGTAATTAGACTTTTGGAATCCAAACTTGCTTGGATCCGAGATTTCCTGATAATAAAATTTTAGGTACCCACACCTTCTTAGAGAAATAAGCTTTGTGAAATCCTAAAGATTGGGTTTTGTTTAAGGAACAATTCTTTTCCCAGTGACCACCACATTGACACTTGGTAAAAAATGGGGCACTTTGAGGAACAAAATAATTATTACTAAAAATTGCTTTTGCATGGGTATAACTAAATCTGGATTTATTTCTTAAAGGTAATATTTGAGAATAAATTTTATCAAAGTTTTCCTTACCATGGGTAAAGTTTGATAAACACTTCTTTAAGTAAAAAATTTCGTACTTGAGTTTTATAAGCAAGTTTTTATCCTCAAAATCATTAGTTTTAGAACTAGATCTAGGCTCGAAAACATTTTTCTTAGAAATTACTTTTTCTAACTCTTTAGAAAGTTTGTTCTTATCAGAAATTACTTCCTCAAGATTTTTTGAAATACTTTCAAAATCAGAATTTTTCCTATCAAGATCTTTAGAAAGATCTGATATCTCTTTCGTAAGAATAAAATTCCTAGAGTTTTCCTTATCAAGTTTCTTATTGAGTTTGGAATTCTCAATCTCAAGAGGTTCAGCAAACCTAGAGACTTCTTCATAAGTAGGTAAAGTATTTTCTTCATCAGAAGAGGATTCTTCATCAGAAGAGTTATAATATTTACTATCATTAGAATTTAAAGATACATTAGTCAATGATTCAGCATTTCGTACCTTAGCCATAAAACAATGATTTTCAATAGGTAATTTGGCCATAAGACCAAGATTCTTCTGTCATGAAGATTCATAATCAGAAGATTCATCTGAAGAGTCACCACCACTGGCACTCCAGGTGTCATTAGCTTTCAGAACTTTCTTAGCTTTGGATTTATAATACTTTTTTCTATTCCTGTCTGAATGCCTTTCTTTCCATTCTATCTTTTTGAGCAAAGGGAAATTTGGTCTAATATGTCCATCTCTTTTTCATTCATAACAAGTAACTTCTCCATATATTCTATCTTTCCTTTCCTTTTTCTTATACTTTGATTAGAAATTTTTCTAGCCATCTATCTTGTTCATCCTTCGAGCAAGATTTGATAGTTCATTTTCCGAGACTTCACTCTCACTAGATTCGGATTGGAAAATAAATTTCTTAGACTTGGATATGGTAACTCCCTCAGGAGTCTTATCTTTCATCTGATTTGAGGTTGTTGTAAAAGAAATAGTACCATTTCCATTCTTCTTCTTGATATTGTCCGCGTCTCTCTTCATTCTGGTCTCATGTTGTAGAAGAGTTCCAAATAGATCATCAATAGTAATTTGAGTGACCTTCTTGTTCTCATCTGTATCTGTTCTTTTGGATTCCCACTCATTGGGCATAATATCAATTATTTTATCCACAAGATCTTCATCATCTAAGCCTTTCTCTCCCACAGATTGTAGGTTTTTTACTATAGTCATGAATCTCTATTGAACTTTATAGATTGGTTCTCCATAAGGAAAGTTGAAGCCATGATATTCAGCTCTAAACATAGCTCTCCTAGTCTCAATCACTTTAGAAGTCCCAAAGTGTGTAACCTCTAACTTCTTCCATATAAAATTAGCTATTTCACAAGAAGAAATTTGGCTATATATATTTCTAGTCATTGAACATAGTAGAGTATTGCGTACCTTATAATTGAGTTGATATTCTTGCTTTTCCTGTTTAGTAAAAGTTATAACTTCCTTGTTAGGAATTTTATAATCACCATAAGCATAACAATGATATCCACTCCAGTGTTGATAACAAAAGTCCTCATCTGATCTCTCCAATATCCATAGTCATTACCATCAAAGATTGGTGGTCTTGTAGGATTTAGATTATCAATCGAACCAACATTAATTACTGTCATACTAGAACATCCTTTGGCCCACAAATTTGTTATTAGAAAAAGTTCGTAATAACAAAGTTCGGAATGAGAAAGTTCATAATGGGAAAATTCGGAATGGGAAGATAAAATGAGCAAGAAAAACTTATTCGTGAGAATATGTAATTAAGAGACCTGCTCTGATACCAATTGTAGGATCGAAATAGTGATGTAGTTGCTCAATTTACAAGAGGGGGGGTGAATTGTAAACATTAAAAATTCCTTTGGAACCTTTAAAGTTAGTTAAGAATAACTATGTTTTCATTAAGAAAATTAAAGGGCTAAGTTTAACAAAGTTAAAATTAAGCAAATTCACAACACCTCTAACACCAAACAAAACTTGGAAAGAGATTCTGAAAGTAGGTTCCGGAAATATGGTTCCGGAAATAAAAACATAACAAAAGATTACAATATGAGATTCTACCTTAAAGCGTATAGAATCTAAATGAAATAGAGTACAAATAAGGAAGTATAAGAAATTTATACTTTCCTTACAATACAATATGCAGCGGAATATAAACAAGTAGTAGAACTACAAGTAACAAGATATAAGTCTTTTAACCCAAAGAGAAGGGTATCCAACAACTTTAGATAAAGGACCCTTGATTTATACTTTCAAGCAAGTCTGTCTTACCCACTCCAGGGTAATCCCTCGATACGAAAATCAGAGTCTCTGTCTTGCTATCCCCGAAAGCCCTCAACTTCAAGGTAGTTGGCACCTATATCTTCCTCAGCAAGGAATCCCTTGAACTTCAAGGTAGTTGAAACCTCTGTCTTCCTATCCTCGGAAGTCCTCGAATGTAATCACCAACATTCGGAGTCGCACAAAGCAAAAACTGAATGGGCAGTTCAGTACGCACAAAGCATGAAAATATTTCTCTCTCTAGAAATCACCTTAGCAACATGTGGTCTCTAGATTGATAAAATTCATTATTGTTTTTAAGCTCTATCAAAAGAGCCCCTATTTATAGGAAAATTTCCAACGGTCGGCTCCTTCTTCCGACGGTCATATTTTCCATGAAATTCGGAAGGACCTGTACACGTGTAACTCAACCAACGGTTAATAAGAAACAGGATAGATGACATCGTTTTATAACAAAATTTGTATAACTGAATGTATGACATCGTTTTGGAATGAAGCATATGTAAGTAAAGGCTAATTAATAGTTCGGAGTGTAAGCAAGTCAAAGGTTCGGAGTCTAACCAAAATGAAGTTCGGAGTCTATGTTAAGAAATGTTCGGATTCTATTTTATAGGAAATCAGAGTCTGGTTTCATCAGAGATCGGATTCTAAATCTGTAGAGTTCGGAGTTGAACTGCTTAAAAGTTCGGAGTTAAACTTCTTAAGAGTTCGGAGTTGAACTTCTTAAGAGTTCTGAGTCAAACTTCTTAAGAGTTCGGAGTCAAACTTCTTAAGAGTTCAGAGTCAAACTTCTTAAGAGTTTAGAGTCGAATTTCTTAAAAGATCGGAGTCGAACTTCTTAAGAGTTCGGAGTCGAACTTCGTAAGAGTTCGAAGTTGAACTTCTTAAGAGTTCGGAGTTGAACTTCTTAAGAGTTCAGAGTTGAACTTCATAAGAGTTCGAATTAGAACTGATTCAGAGTTTGGAGTCCATGATTTGGATTAAAAATCTATTACAGATCACATCCATGATTCGGATCCTAAAAACATAATGCTCCAAATTTTCATTATAAGGCTCCGAAAATTTGGTTGTGATTCTGGTTTTTGATTTTAAGGGAAAAAATAGCTATGTATAAGAAAATCTAGGTTAAGGTAAATTTCCTTAAAGAAGTAAATTTTCCTTATTTGAGTAAAAATAATATTTGCTTAATTATAAGGTGTTTGTGATTTTCAAAACAATAAGGAATGGAAAAGTCATAAGGAAAACCTTATTGACTCAACAGTCGGCATATCTCTTTTACTGACTTTGAGCAGCCTTACTGTGTTGCTGGATGGCGTGGAGTTTTTCTGTCATCTCTTGCACAAGTTCAGGCCCAATAATCATTCTCTCACCAACTTCATCCCAATAAGTAGGAGTTCCACATCACTTCCCATATAGATCTTCATAGGGTTCCATTTGAATGCTCGAGTGGAAGATGTGGTTGTAAGAGAACTCAACTAAAGGGAGATGGTGATCCAACCATACTTTAAATTCCATTGAGCATGTTCCTAACATGTCCTCAAGTTTTTAAATAGTCATTTCAGATTTTCCATCAGTTTGGGGGTGATAGGATATACTAAAATTCAATTCAGTGCTCAGATCATGTTGAATAATTCTCCAGAATTTTGATGTGAACCTTGGATCACGATTAGATATGATAGAAAGTTGAACTCCATGGAGCCTTACAACTTCCTTCACGTAAATCCTGGAAAGTTGATCAAGAGAAAAATATTCCTGAATAGAGATTAAATGTTCAGTATTGGTGAGAAATTCCACAGTAACCCTAATCAAATTGTTTCCTTTGGAATTTCTTGGTAGACTAGTGACAATGTCCATAGTGATATTCTCCCACTTCCATGCTGGTATGTGTAGTGGTTGCAATACCCCTTTATGAAGCTATCGCTCTGCCTTCACTTACTGACATACTAGGCACCTTGAAGTGTAGTCATCAATCTTTCTTTTTATATTATCCTAATAATAATGATCATTATGTTCCCTATACATTTTCATTCTTCCAGGATGTATAGAGAAAGTAGAGCTATGAGCTTCATCTATCAACTACTTTTTTATTTCTAGAGTATATAGAACACATAGTCTTGTAAGAAATTTCAGTACACCTTCTTGATCAATATTGAACTCAGAAAACATCACATCCTACATAGCCATAGACTTATTTTGTAATGAAGGAGCCTCTTTCTAAGCATTCTTGTTCTTCTCTAGTAATGACGGTTTAGAAATCATTTGGGTTAGGGTTGATGATGCCCCTTCCCTTATAATTCCCATGTCCAACATTACTAGGTCATTGATCAAAGGATCTCTTTAAATCCTCATAATGGATAGAATAGCTGGGTCTCTCCTGCTTAATGCATTAGTGACTTTGTTTTCTCTTCTAGGATGATAATGAATTGAACAATCATATTATTTGAGAAGTTCCAACCATCTCCTCTGTCTCATGTTCAATTCCTTTTGTCTGAAAATATACTTCAAACTTTTATAGTGTACGTATATATCACATTCCTCCCCATAAAATAGTGTATCCATATCTTCAGAGTAAAAATGATTGCATCCATCTCTAGATCATGCATAGGATAGTTCTACTCACGAGTCTTCAAATATCGTGATGCATAAGCAATGAATTTTTCATTTTTCATGAGGATGCACCCAAGACCTTTCAGAGATGCATCACTAAAAATAACAAATTCTTCTTCACATGAGGGTAGAATTAACATGGGTGTTGTAACCAATATCTTCTTCATCTCTTGTAAACATTCCTCACACTCTTTTGTCCAGAAGAACTTGACCCCTTTTCGAGTAAACTTGGTTAATGGATTAGAACTTCATGAAAAGTTTTTCACAGCCCTCCTATAATATCCCTCTAATCCAAGGAAACTTCTAATCTTAGTTATTGTTGTAGGATGAGTCCACTCCTAAACACCTTTTGCCTTTGTAGGTTCAATTGTGATTTCATCATTGGTAATAATGTTCCCCAAGAAAGAAACTTGTTGTAACCGAAATTCGTAATTTCTGAACTTTCCAAAAAGCCTCTCCTTCTGTAGAGTTTTCAAAATAACCCTTAAATGATCTTCATGTTCCTCATGACTTTTGTAATATATCAGAATATCATCAATAAATACTACCACACCGTTATCAAGAAAGTTTTTAAGGAATCTATTCATCAAATCCATAAAAATAGCATGTGTATTAGTCAGTCTGAAGGGCATAACAACAAACTCATAATTCCTATATCTTGATCGAAAGGCATTTTTATGAATATATTATTTCTTCCCCCTCAAATGATGATAACCAGATCTAAGATCAATCTTAGAGTATAATTAAGCCCCATGAAATTGGTTAAACAATTCATCAATTCTTGGAAGAGGGTATTTGTTCTTCATTGTGATCCCATTCAGTTCTCTATAATCAATTCATAGCAACATCGATCCATCCTTCTTCTTCACAAAGAGAACTGGTGCTCCCTAAGGAGACACACTCGGTCAGATAAAACCCTTCTCCAAAATATCTTGGAGTTGCTTCCTTAATTCCTCTATCTCTAAATTTTTCAATCTATATGGGGTATTTGATATCAAATGAGATCCAGTTATGAGTTCAATATAGAACTCTACCTCTCTTTTTTGGGGAGGTCTGACAAACCCTCAGGAAATAAGTCAATGCATTCCTGGATGATGGGTACATTTTCTATCCTTATACTCTCATTTACTTATTATTCTTCACCAATAAACTCCATAAAGAATGATATATGAGGTTCTTCTAGACAAATATTAGGTTGGGACATCTCCCCTAGGTAGATAATTGTAGGTTTTACATTCAAGACTAATATGATTTCCTTGGTTCTTCATTTGATCATAGTATTATACTTTGAGAGCCAGTCCATCCCTAGTATAATGTCGAATTCCATAATGGGAATGACTACTAGATTTTAGATAAGATTTTTCTCACTAATGTAAATACAAGAGTTTTTAAACACTGACGATTCTTGGATAATCCCACCAGGAGTATTGACTGACAACTATACTTATATAAAATTAGGGGTTGATTCTAAATTCTTTGTAAACTTGGAGGAAATAAAGGAATGTATAGAACTAGAATCAAACAAGGTACCTGATAGCTCTGAGAAAAAAATAAGAGTACCTTCCACCAAATCATTTGGTGCTTCAACTTCAGCTGTAGTTATTGATAAAGTATGACCTTGTTCCCATGGTCGTTGTTGAGGCTGATGGTGATTCCCCTCCACTGCCCTTGGATTTTGAAAATGATTGGAAAAGTGCCCAAGTTTTCCACACTTATATAATTGGACATTAGGTAGGGACGAAACCATATTACCTCTATCAATAGTTTTGGGAACTTTAGGGTTTATCTCACTATGACAATTCAGCGTGATATAACCATCTCTTCCACAGTTTTAGCACTTCCTTCTCCTGAGAAAGCACTTCCCTAAGTTCTTATTCCCACATTTTTGACACATGGGAAGTTTTACATGGTTGACTCCTATTACTTGATTGAATATACTGCCTAATCTTGGCTCCATTGATCTCTTCATGTCATTGGATTTATGAGACCATTGCATCTCATGAAACTCCATTTCAACATTCATCGCACTCCGTACAATCTTCTCATAACTGTCATAGTCTCAGTTTTCTAGATTCTTCTGCAGATGATGTATTAGTCTAAAAAATAATTGATCAACCTTCCCACTAGGATTCTTGACAAATATTGAGGTATAAAGGGGCACTTTGTGAATTTCATCTCGTAACTTCCCATAGATTCATTCTCCTTCAGCTTCAGCTCGAGAAACTCCTTCTTCATTCTCGCTCTCATGGATTGAGGGAAATACTTACTAAAGAATATCCCTCTGAACTCATCCCACTCTATAGATTCAACCTCCACTCTTGGACTCATGTTTTTAGTAAGTTCCCACCACTGATTAGCTTCTCCCTCTAAGCGATAAACATCCAGGGTGACCTTCTATTTTTCTGAACACCGGAGCACATAAAAGATCTTCTCGATAGAGATGGTCCACTATTCAGAAATCAATGGGTCAGTCGATCCCCCAAATGTTGGAGGTCATAGACGCATAAAGTACTCAACAGAATTTTGTTCCCTTCGTGGTGAGATCGATCTCTTAGCTTGATTCAAGTTATTTTGAGTCAGTTGGTTCATCATTTGTATGAAAGTTTTTATTCCAGCTTCCATCAGAGGGTCATCAGTTCATGGTCCATTGGGGTCACCATTTTAATGGTTCCTCATATTTACCATCATTTTCTAAAATAATAAAACCTTAGTTAGAATCTTATTTCATTTAAAAATCTTTTATATATAAAGGATTTTATATCTTAAAACAATATGCTTAAAAAATTACATTTCTATAAAAATCCTTCATAATGATTCATAAAAATATTATGATTAACAAAACATATCCCCCAAGAGTGTCATAACCAAGAGTGCATCAATGCCCATTGTCATTTACTAGGATACCCCGAGTCAATCCCGAAACTCCTTGTCAGTGTTTTCACTCTTAGGTACATATGTGCCAGATCCGCCTCTACCTTCTCATATCTAGACAGGTATGTATTTTATTGATAAACCACTTACTCAATACTCAACAAAATACTAGTAAGTTTTTCATATATTTAAACTTTTCTATAGGGTTATTCATAATGTTTTCATATCATAATTTCCATAAATAACTATACTATTATTTGATACAAACTATGGAAACCCTCCTTTTACTACATAAATTTTCATTACCTTTTACAAACAAAGTATCTTTAAACTCTAGTGTCTTGGAAATCAAGAAAAATGAAACATGAAATCATAAAAAACTCATTTAAATACCCTTTAAAATATTCATGAAAATTTCAACCTATGTATAATTACTACATCTCATAACCTGGAGAAATTCATCAAAATAAAGGGTGAGTTGATGGCCTAGTAAGGAAATCAAGGGAAACAGATTACTTGTGATATCAATAAGAACTTGATGAAAACCATAACACATGATCAATGGAAAAAGAGTCATATCATAATAAAAAGAAAATTAAT
Source organism: Viscum album (assembly GCA_963277665.1). Taxonomy (NCBI): domain Eukaryota; kingdom Viridiplantae; phylum Streptophyta; class Magnoliopsida; order Santalales; family Viscaceae; genus Viscum; species Viscum album. The sequence continues at coordinate 1,926,431,304 of OY728150.1, read as the reverse complement.
CATAACTTTAATATGTGGCTACACACATTTCATTTAGACATCATGAATATATCACCATGGTTAATCCCCAAGGTGTCATAAAAATTACCAAGGTCATTCACCAAGGTATTGTGAAACTTGTCATCTCAAGAGATAAATTATTTACCCAATGCATTGGATATCTATTAGGGAAAACCATTAATATGTATTTACATTCATGTGAGACACATAGATAATAATCAAACATTTCATAAATAACCCAAAGAGAATAAAATTTATGGGTTTCCTTTTATAATCATGATGTTTTAGAAGTACTTAAAAATAAGATCATTATGTAATTTATAACCCATGGAAAGGGAGTTATAGTTATATGTATGTCAATTATAGAATCAAATATATCATTTTGTTTGTATTTATGAACACCAATATAAAATAAATATGTATGGGTATTTAATTAAATAATACACGATAATTTCTTGAGAGAAAGGGATAGAAATTTTGAGACGAAAATTCTGCAGCATAACGGCTATATAACATGGTTTTAGAAAACAATAAAAAGAGAGGGAAAAATGGTATCCCATCCATAAATGAATCATTTCATAGTATACGGATAGAATAAAATATAATTAATAACTTGGTGTTAAATGGAATACCACATGAAAAGGTAACTTGAAAGAAAAGAGAAAATTCGATTTCTCTTATGAAAATTCGATAGCCTAACAGCGTCGCATAAAAATTCAAAAAAAAATTGACGAGAGAAGAATGGTGCTCTAATAATTTGTACCTGAAATGGAAATTAATAATAATATATAAGAACATACCCCCACATAAGAATATGGAAACATGAAGGCATAACTTAAAGGAAATCATGACTAAAAGAGGAGGGTGGAAGGTTCCCTTACCTTGAAGAGTGACTTAGAAAGCTCAATGTTTAAGACCTTGGGGGCCTTGAGGGCACCTTGGGAGGACTCCTTTGGAGGTAAAAAGGATCGAACTTTGTTGAGGAGGAATTTGGAATGAAATTAATGAAGGAGTGGGTTGGTATTTATAGAAAAAGTGAGAGAATATTTAATTAATTTTCAAGGGACACCTCATCAGTTGTTTTTGAAAAACCAAGGGATTTACCATGGTAGCTTCCCATGGTATTGGCAACTTGGGACACATCATATCAAATATTACTATTCACATGTTTCCCATGTCCTGAACCAGCTTTAGTCGACCAAGAACTGGTCACCCAGGCCAGCCCACGATAAGTCCCGAGAGGTGTTCCCGATCCTCACGGGATGGAGACAAGCACCAAGGGCATCAATGGAGTACACAATGGAATGATTTTGCCCATATATAAACAATAAAACAAAAATCCGAAAGAAATTTATAGACCAAAATACATTTATAAAAAAATGTAATTGAACATTATTGGTACAAGAAACGAAAAGTACAACTAAACCAAAAACATAACTAACCAAACCCAATGACCAAGTAACTACTTGTAACCCCACTGGTCACTCTCTAACACGATGATCACACGTTTCCCAAGGCGATCAAACTCAAGATGAAACCTGCACAAGGGATAAAAATAGAAGAAGCCTATAGGCGTGAGTATTAAAACTCAGTAGGTTAGCCAGATATTCTATTCCCAATGCAACACCTTTAAAATAAAAGAAACGTTAATTTAATGCTTTAAATACAAGATATAAATGTATGTTTTCCAAATGAGGTATCATTGTATAATAAAATTACAAGATGAAATCTTACATGTTTTATAAATAATAATGCTATTAACAATTTTCAAAGAGGTGGAACATCAAAATGAAACAAGATTTCAAGAGGGATGGTTTAAAGAATTCACACATTTAAATAAATCTTCCACACTAATGAATTTACCAACCAAACACACCATATTCTATTGGTGAGTACAAAATATCCAATGATAACAAGTCACGGGAATACCCCAAGGAACTAGTTAGTTGTGAGCCCCAGGTACCTCATATCTCGATGAAAATAACCATAATGAATATCCATTCTCGTGCACACGAGCCACTAGTAGGGAGCATACCCATAACCTATTTGTCCCCCAACATCATCATCATCATCATGTTTTAGTTATTGTTTTCATCATCAAACTTGCTACGAGAAATAGGGGCCAAACCCCATGGGATCACTAGCATACTAGTACATGTTCACAAACCTAGATACACGAGATTACCTTTAGTGCCCAATAAAGATACACATATTATCAAATAAAAATCTCACAAAAGAATTCCATTCCCGAACCATAAACACACAAACATCCTAGAATCTTACTTCACATTTCTTTCACGATTCAATAAACCCCTAAAAATATTTGTAAAAAAATTCAAGGAGTGTATTGAGGCTATGCACATAAAAATCATTCAAAAACACTCTTTTATGTATAAAAACACAACAAAAACATAACCAACCATATTTTTCAGCCCTAAAAACATTTAATAAAATCATTTCATGGACAATAAAACAATACCAATTGACACAACATGGAATATACATGTAAAACACTCATTCTTCATTTTTAGGAAAGGCCAAATGGGCCTTTAAACTTTTTCTCAAAACTAACATTTGACCAAGTTATGCATTTAAATTTTTTAAGGAGGTGTATAAAAACCATTTACGGAATAAAACCACATTCATAAATCCATTAAAACCCTCAGGTTACATATTTAATATACAACCATTTTCATAAGGATGTGAAACGGGCCATTTTTCTGCACCTCGGGCCAAAACCTTTTGTAATCCAAAAACCATTTGTTTTTAAACCCAAATAAAAATTTTAAAGACATAAAAGGATAAAAAAATAATTTTTAAATTCTTAAAATGTATTTATAAATCCAAAAAAATTATATTTAATTGCACTGGACACATAAAATCCAACCGAGCAATTTACTGAACACATGGCATGCACTATTTAACAAAACAACTTATTTAATGCACATAAAAAGGGATAAAATAAAATTTTAATGCCATAAATTTATTAAATCTACTAAAACATATAAATAATACCATAAACCAAGTGTTAAATCTCAGGGAATAATTTATTAAACAATAGGAGTGCACATTTATTCCAAAACAACTACATTTTAAAAAAATAAGGCATAAAACATCATTTTCACACAAAACAATTAAAACCAAGCTTTTAAAGCAGTAAATATCATATAAATAAGGTTATAACCACATTATAATGATGAAACATAAATGATAAAAGCTTTTACATGGGATTTCCTACCTCAAATCTATGGTAGAAGAGAAATGCATAGCCGAAATCACCCGTTGTGGTTCCCAACACTCTAGACCTATGAAGACCCACCATAAACAAACCAAAACCTCCTAAAAAATAATTCTAAAATAGATCCCTAGGACTATAATGACCAGGGTAGAATAGTAAACCAAAATAAAATGGAAGGATAAGGAAGTGGGAGAAGAAAGGAGAGGGAATCTCACCTTGGAAACTAAAGGACTCTTCATATTCTCTTAGATATGCACCCTTATAGGAAAGGTAATGGAATTGAACTTCTTGGAGATTCTCACTAGATCTTTATGAACTATGGAAATTTTATTTGGGGTAAAAATAGTAAAGGATAAAGGATTTATGAAAGAGACAATTTACCTTAGAAAATCTGGACGATTTTAGGAATCTTGAAAAGTTTCGCCCTAATACATGACAAAGTTGATCTCCAAAGAGTGTAAATAGACAATGGGGGTGTGAATAGGTATCTTGGGCTTGAGTGGGAGGTCTAATCACCTAAAAATGTCAAAAAATAAAAAATATATAAAAGAAACAAATTATTATTTTTTAGACTGGAAATGGCCCCACGGGCAAGCCTAATACCTAAAAAAGTAACCCAAATTCACCATAATTATGAATTCTTAAGGGGTCCAAAATGATACGGTAGATTGAATTTGTTAGTGGAGAAAAATTATGAAGTGGAATGGGAGAAAAATGTTGAAAAAAGGGAGTTATAAAATAAAAAAATTGGTTTTTAAAACTAGAAATGGGCCCACGGTTGACCCAAATCATGGAGTAACCACCCTCTCTTCAAAAACTCCTAAACAAGTAATGGGGAACCCAAATTAGATTGATTAGACATATATGGTCATTAAAAACTCAAAATTTATCCCACCCAACACCCAAGAAAAGGATCCGGATTCTCAATGAACCGGATCAAAACCATTACATGAAAATAAAAAAACCGAGTGTGATAGACCAGATTTATTAAATCATGATTGCATCATTAATGATGTCATTAAACACACCGAAACCTAAAACTGTATTTTTACTATTTACCAAAAAAACAAAACCTTTTATAAAAATATCATAAATTCACCCTAACCTAATATTGATGCTCTGAATTCAAAAATGAACTCCATTTTATGAAAATAATTTTCTAAATATTTTTAATTTAATTTTTAAATAAAATCATTATTTATTCAAAAAAACAACTCTAAAACTATAACTTGTTTTGTAACACCTTGAAAATTAATCAAGGTCCCATTAAATTATCGTATAACAATAAAGAAAATAATGTGACAATTTATGATTAAATTTTTTTGATAATACATTTCCATTTTAAATTATAAAATTAATTATAAAATTTTAAATAAAATATTTATGACATACAAAAATATTAAAACTTATACAATGATCATTTTTCCCTTTTAAGATGTCAACATTATATTTATATATTCATGGGTCAAGTTTATATTTTTTTTGGACGATTTACTATTCATTACTATTCATAAGGATAATATTACTATTTGTACAATACTACTCACTGAAAATTAAGTTGATCTTATTAGACTCTAAATTTCATACTGGTCACAACTATTGAAGATAGTTTTTTGAAAATCATTTCACACTATTAATTTTTTTAAGTTTATATTAATATTTTAAAATACCCTTTTTCCAAAATTTATCGATAATATTTATCCTATATTTATCCAGACATTTGAAAATCACAAATTTTTTCATAATAAGAAATAACAATTTTCTTAGTACCAAGGGATTACAAAAAGTATCTAAGGCTGCACTACATATCCCTTTATAAAAAATGCATATGAACTAAGTGTAAGGTGTTCTATGGTGATATAATCTTTGGGAGTCTTAGACAACATTGCCTGAGTGATGATTTCTATCAGTTTAAACATATCCTGTAATAGATTTCATTCAAGCTTCACATATTGGTTTCAGATTGGGATTGTTCCAGAGCAAATTCTAGTGATGCTACCTCTATCCCATGTTCTGACAGATGGGATTCATACAGCCTGAGTCTACTTGATGAGGCCATCAACTACTATTTATGTATTAATTAACCATGATCACTTGTATTTATAAAAAATAATCATAACATTAAGAGTTTAGTTTCAAACGTTCATATTGATGAACAATCATATTGACCAATAATCATATAACAGTCGAAACAAAATGATATCATTTTAATTTTATTCACTTCATTAATTAATGGATATAGTTTTTTTGAGTATAAAAAAAGAACACATAATATTAGGAAACAAAATTTATTCAAAAGTTCAGGTCTTTTCAATTTCCACCTTAGAATGTATTTTTTTGAATAGTTCTTTAGGTTGTCCATCAGATTGAAGATTGTATGTAGTACTCAAATGAAGCTTGGTATCAAGATCCTTATAAATAATCTTCCAAAAGTTAAATGTAAAATGGGTATCAAGATCATAAAAAATTTAAAGATTTGTTCCATGAAATCTTCAAACCTCTTTAATATAGATCCATGCGAGGTTTTCAAGAGGAAAATATTCTCTTATAACATGGAAATGTAAGGATTTATTGAAGAATTCAACAAAAAACCATATTTCATCATTATTCTTATGAGTTTTTGGTAGTCTTTTGATGAATCCTATAGTAATTTCATCCCATTTTAACATAGTAATAAGAATATATTGCATGATTCTTCTAGGATTCCATATCTCAACCATTACTTGTTGATAAACCAAATATCTAGGCACATTGTTCACAATTTCATGCTTCATGTTATCCCACCAAAAATCTTCCCTCAAATACCTATACATATTTGTGATACTAGGGTGTATATAGAAAATTGATATAGTGCATAATCCAAAATATATTTTTTTATATCTGGTATAGATTGAACACAGAATCTCTCTCCAAATTTTAGAACACCAACTTCACAAATGAATTACCCTAATTTACCATCATTCACAGCTTTAATTTTCTACTAAATGTTCTCATCATCAAATTCCGAACCTTTTATCATATCTAATAAATATGTTTTCTCAATCACTTGAAAAAATTGTGATGTATATCCTTCTTTAATAATTATCATATCCATATTTACTAGATCCATGAGCATAGGATCCATATAAATAATCCCTTGGTTTATAACTCCATGATCATTCCTAATCACTACATGTGCTACCTTATTTTCTTTCTCATGGTGGTAGTGTATTGTGAAATTATAATCCATGAGTAGCTCATGCCATCGCATTTTCGACATGTTGATATATTTCTATACAAAGAGGTATTTTATGATTTTACTGTCAATGTATATCTCATATATTTCATCATAGAGACATTAATTCAGGTCTTCAAATAAAATATTATAGTTTCTAACTCATTATCATGGTTTGGATTGTTTTATACAGTACTATTCAACTTCATTTATTCATATGATATAAATTTATCATTTTTTATAAGGAAAAAAACCTAGTCCATTATTTTATGTGTCACAATATATAAAAAACCAATCATTTTTTTATGGTAAATTCAAAATAATAGCATTGAAAAAGATACTGTTAAATTCATCAAAACATTTTTCACATTCCTCTGTTCATATGAACATAACCCATTTAGGAGTAAGATTAGTCAATTGAATAGAAAATTAGGAAAAAATATGAACACATCTCTAAAAGTAATTATCCAAACCAATGAAACAATATACCTTAGTTCTGGTCGCTGGTGTTTTCTATTCTATGACTTCCATTATCATTGTGGGATCCACTAACTTTCTATCATTGTAAAAAATGTGGCCAAGAAAAGAAATTTACTGAAGCCAGATATCACACTTAATAAATTTAATTTGTAAATGTTTTATTTTAAGAGTAATATGAATAATTTTCAAGTCATTATCATTGCCCTCATAGAATTTTTAATAAACTAAAATATATTAAATGAATACTACAAAAAATCATCAATATTGCACTTGAATACCTTATTCATTATATCTATAAAAAATAGGTTGAATTTTTCAATCCAAATAGAATTACTGTCAACTCATAATGTCTGTAACTAATTTGGAAATAAGTCTTCGTAATGTCTTCCTTATTTACTCACAATTAATGATACCCAAATAAGTGGTCATTCTTTGAATAATATTGAGCTCCATGAATTTGATCTACAATGTCATCAATGCGAGGCATAAGACACTTATAATTTATTTTAGTGGAAATTATTTCCCCATAATTAATGAATAGACTCATGGATCCATCATTCTCTGAAAAACATAGAAAATAGGCGCCCCAAGGAGAAGCACTAGGACATATAAATACCGTATAATAATATTACCATAGTTGTTTATTCAACACCAGTAACTCCGCAGTGGAAAATTTAGAGGGAGGCTTTGATATTTGTCTTGAAACATGGACTAAATAGATGGAAAAATCAACTTCACAATCTAGTGGATGTTTGGGTAATTCTTTAAGAAATAATTCTATATATTCCTCTACATTAAGAAAATACTCAATTTAAAGATTACATTATCCATTAATGGATTGTGCTTCTTCATCATCAATGAGAATCTCATTAAAAAGAGACACTGGGGGTGGATATGAACATGAATATAATGATTAATTCTCATATCTAATGATATGGAATGTAACCATGGGGTCGCTGATCTACCACCAATTTATTTTTCTAAAACCATAATTACTACTACCCTTGTGATGAATAGATGTCGATCCATAGGGTATGACTAATGTGTATTCCAGTGATAAGATTAAAACCAAAAAAATAGAGAAAATTGAATGTATAGAGTGGAAAATAACTAAATGGTAGGGAGGAAGTATAGTATTAGCTTCATTGTTCTTCATTCAATGTTATTTAATCGAGCTCAGTGAAGGTAAAACCTGATTTGTGGTCCCAAAAATGGTTTTATTAGGTAGGATGTTCTTCAGAACTCATCATAATCAGTTCAAAAGGCAAGTGTAGACTCGATGGATGAAAAATGGGTCTCACAGTGGGTTATTTCATGGTTCACTGATTGAGGTTGTGGTTTCAGTTTTGTGACTCAGTGTTGTAGGGTGGTGTATCGATCTCACTAGAAGATCTTATATTGTGTTACCGGTGATGATAAATTATGGGAGATGGAGGATATAGCGATGGATATTGTGCAACGGGAGATTCTGTTCTACCAGGGGATCGAAAATTCTTCTATTGGTGTGATGGTGGATGCCTTGTATGTGCTGTAGGTAGCACATGTGCTATCGTTGGGTGAGTTATCACGGTAACAACATACTGCCACTGTTGGGTTTCTGGCGGTGGATCCTGTTTGTACTACCGATGGGGGATCTATTCTAGCAGTGGCTCACTGGGAGTGGTAGTGGATGGTTATTGTCAGATGCTTCCAATGGTAGATGATGATCTATTGTTGGTAGGGGATGTATGGTGGTGTCAGACCATTGGCCACAACATTTTCCTCAAAAAATTAAATACAAAAAAACAATAAAACAAAAGGGAAAATAAAATTATAAATGAAACATTAATTATTTAAAATAAAAAAAATAATTTATTTTATTTAATACGTCAAACAAAAAATTAAAAAAATTAACATTTAATGTAATTAAGTACATTTATAAGATTAATTTTTTTAAACGAAAATAAATTTAACGAATCTATTAAATAAAAAAACTAAATAAATGAAATAAAAAAATAATGATATCGAAAAAATGAAAATAATTATTTGTACAAAAAAATAAATAAATAATTAATTAATGAGAATGAAATTAAAAAAATATAATTTAAACAAAAAAAGAATAAAAAGTGGGGATTAATATTAAAGTAATAAATAAACATTAAATTATTCAAAATTAATAAAAAAAATATAATATATTTCTTAACAAGAAATAATTATTCTAATAATTAAATGCACAATTAACAACATGTGATAATTATTAAACTAAATACACTATTTTAATAAAAAAACACAATAAAATATAAAAAAATGTTATGAAAAAACAAGATATAAATGACCACATAATTCTTATATTTAAATTGAACATAAAATTGATTCCAATGACCTAAATTTGTTATATTTCAATATAATTAGTCTAATTTTACATTAAAAACAATTTAAAATTTAATTTAACTTTTTAAAAAAATTAAATGAAATGAAAAGTTATAATTAAAATTTTGAATTTTTCAATATTCATCAAAAAATGAAATATTTTAGAATAATTCAAAAAATAACCCAAAATTAATTTTGATAAGATGATTTAAAAACTGAATTTAATTTTATCCAATAAATTTTCTAATTCTATTTAATCATATGTGAGAACATATATTGAGTTTGTAATGTACTTCCTTATTGGTTATATATAGAACACACCATGTTATTTTGTGGGATTTGGTGGAATTCCAAAAGGATAAGCCCCAAATCCAGTTATTTATATAATTTCAAAGAGTCTGATGTACCTTGGTCATAGTGTTACCTACCTGTCGAACCGTATGACATCCTTTTAAGGAGAAAATTTTAATAAAAAATGATCACCCACTTGAAATTAAAAATCTATCCTGCAATTATCAGAGAAGCACTTTTTCTAACATTGATTTCTTTTAATGTGAGCCTAAATAGTATTTTACTTTATTATTGTATCATTAACTAGTTTTGGTCGTAAAATATTCTATTCACTAACTTTATCCCAACAAGTTGGATTATGACATCTCTTTCCATAAAATTATTCATATGATGTCATTTGAATAATTGAATAAAAACTATTGTTGTTTAAAAATTTTACCATTGGTAAATGTTGATCCCACATACTAATAAAATTATGTGATCATAGCCTTAACATATATTCTATTTTTTTAATTCTCTTTTAATATTTTCTATCAGTTTTCCGGATGGTAGGTAGTGCTTAAATGAATCTTAATATCAATATCCCTATAAATAATCTTCAAGAAGTTTGATGTAAAATAGGTATTGGGATGAGACAGAATCAAAATAGGTGTGACATAAAGGCTTACAACTTCACTAATAAATATACATGAAAGTTTATCAAGAGATAAATCTTCTATTATGGAGTGTAAATGTGATGATTTTGTTAAGTGATCAATAATAACCTATATTGATTCATTATTCCTAGGATTATTTTCTTATCCTGTGACATATCCATAGTAATTTCATCCCATTTTAATATAGTAATAAGAAGATTTTTCATTAATATTATAGGATTTCATCTCTTAGTCCCCACTTGTCGATAAAACAAACATCTAGGAACATTGTCCCAATTTCTTGCTTCATGTTATCCAAGTGAAACCTACCATCAAATCCTAATAAATCTTGGTGCTACCAGGATGTATAGAGAAATTTGAGCTATGGGCATCGTCTAATAATTACCTTTTTAGATATGGTAAAGATGGAACATGTAATCTATTTCTAAATTTCATAACCCCATCTTCATAACCAAGGTTTTCTAATTTCCCATCATTCATGGAATTTATTTTCTATTACTTGTTCTCATAATCAAATTGGAAACTTTTTTTCATTTATAATAAATATAGTTTCATAGCCACTTGAAAATTTATTGGTGTCCCTCCTTCATTAATAACTCCTATATCCATATTTAATAGATCCACGAACAAATAATCCCTCTCAATCCTAATTTGGTTCAAAACTTCTGGATCTTTTTTACTTATTTCATTTCTAACTTTCTTTCATTCTTTTGGAGTTAGTGTATTGTGGAGTCATAATCCTTGAGTGGCTTGATCGATCACCATTGACTCATGTTGATATGTTTCTATGAAAATATGTACTTTATGCTTTTATGGTATATTTATATCTCACATATTTCACTATAGAGATAATGTATTCATGTATTCAAAGAAAATATTATAGTTTCTAACTCAAGATCAAGGTTTATATTGTTTTATTTAGGATTATTAAATTTCTTTGATTGATATGCAATATATTTTTCATTTTCCATAAGGAGACAACCTAGTTCGTTCTTATATGCATCACTATATATAAAAAAACCCATAATTTTCTAATGGTGAAGTCAAAATTAAGGCATTGAAAAATATCCACTTCAATTCCTCAAAAAATTCTTCACATTCATTTTTTCAAATTAACTTAACCTTTTTAGGATTAAGCCTAGTTAATGGATTTGAAAATGTATAAAAATTCAAAAAGGATCACTAATTGTAACTAGAAAAACTAATGAAACAATGTATCATAGTAATGGTAGTTATTGTAAGAAATTATATAACTAGCTTTGTCATTTTGGGATTCACTGATATTCTATCCTTAGAGAGAATATGGCCATGAAAATAAACATCCTAAATCTAGAAATCAAACTTAATAAATTTACATTATAAATTGTTTCCCATAATAGTCTCAAAATTAATTTTCAGGTGATTCTCATGGTACTAAAAAATATTTGAATATTCCAAGATATCGTTAATGAATACCACAAAAAAATCATCAAGATATTCCTTGAATACCTTAATCCTTAAATATATAAAAAAATAGGGTTAATTCATCAATCCAAAAGGAATTAATATAAACTCATAATTTCCAAGACTAATTTGGAAATATTTCTTCAGAATGTCATCCTTATTTACTCAAAATCGATGACACCTAGATCAGAAGTAAATATTTGAATAATATTGAGATACGTAAAATTTATAGAATAAGTCAAAAACATGGGGAAAAAGATTCTTATTCTTTATCATAATGGAATTGATTTCCTTATAATCAATGAACGTCTTAATGGATCCATATTTCTTTAAAACAAAGAGAAAAGGTACTCCACATGGTGAATAACTAGGGTATATATATACCTTATAACAAAACTCCCCTTGTTTTATCTTCAACACCACTAACTCTAGAGCATCAACTCTAAAGGGTGACATTAATATTGGTCTAGAAATATGGAATAATTCTATGTAAAAATAAACTTCACACTCCTGTGAATTTCCATGTAATTTCTCATAAAATACATCCGTTTATTCCTATACAATAGGCACATCGTCACTTTGAATATTACCTTCTCCATCAATGGATTGCATTTTATCTTCTTCCCCAAGAATTAACTAATATTTATGATATGATTAAATTATCATCCACCACATCATTATAAACATATACCTTAGATATAGTGATTGGGTAGTCTTGACCTTCTACCTTTGGACTCTTCTATGGTTGATTTCCTTGACTCTTGGGATATTGGTGTGAATAATTTCCCATTTAATTATAACAGAAGAACTATAAATAATTAATTTTTTATTACCCTTTAATTCATGATTCAAATGACCATTATATCCCCACTTATAATAAAATACCATTCCTTTTATACATTTCTCAAGATTACTCCTTCTATAGCTTTCATAACGTGGAAATTATATCATTTTGTTATTCTTTTCTAACACATTCCCTTTTTATTGGTGTTTATAGGACCTCTTATTCTCTTTATTTACCTTGATTTTTTAATATTGATATAATGAATAATATATTTTTATGGTTTATAAAAAAATTAAACATATGAAAAAACAATATGATAGACCAGCACACTTCGAAGACTTTCCATAATCCCTTAAATAAAATGGACAATTATGAACTCTTTATTGCATTTGTAATCCATATAATACCTATCTAAACTTGTAAAGGTATCCTCATACTCCAAAAAAATTACCCTTCCTCTTTTTTTAATCTAAGGATCTTTATCATCATTTTATTTTTTTCTCATGAGGGAAATATTTGGCCAATAAATTTACTGTAAATTTCTTTACATTCCATGAGTTCTATTTCTTCTTCCTCACTAGTATTTTGGTTTAATGGCCATCATTTATCAACATCACCTTTGAGACAATGCACTCCATGTTTAACCTTTTCCTATTAATTTCATCCAAATTTTATAAACTTCTTCCCCAAGGACTTAATCCATTTCTTAGATACTATTCGATTAGTATTCCAACCAAATGAAGAGGTATTTTGTCACATGAAGCAATGAAACATAGGATAATCACACTATGGAATAATTTTATCCATATAAGAAAGGTTATTTTTCATAAACTTTTTAATCTTCCATAATATAGACATAATTTACTCAGTTATAATATCAACAGTATTGGACTCTTTATTAGGTAAATCTCTATATTGGCGATGATTACTGATTCCCTTCTTCATTCAAGGAACCATTTCTAAAAAATGGAATCTATTGGATTATATCATTAAATTATAAATTTAAAATAAAAATTTATAATTCCAAATATTTTTTAACACTTAACATATGTTAAAAATTTAAGCATTTTTAATCTTATAATCATAAAATTGGTTTCTTTGGGGATATCTTTATAATCAAATCTTTCATAATGGGTTGTAAAGAAAATGGGAATTATCCAAACCATATCCACCAATACTATCAAACCAGTTTTGCAGTAAAGCCTATTGTAATTTCATCAAGTTATGATCAAATCAAGACTAATGTACTATTTTTAGAGTTATTACCACTAGATACATCATTTTAGATCCATTTCCACTTATTGTATCTGTAAAGGTATGTATTTATAGAAAAACCATATAATGTCTTTCCTACCAAAAAAAGTAGTATGTTCTTCTATAATTATCCATAAAGTCAACAATAGGGTAATGTTACTGAATATATTTTTTTATTCATCAATTTCATAATGTTTCTACTCAAATTCCTTTCATACCAAATATAGATACACTAAAACTAGTAACCTTGAGTTGGTTCCTACTTCATTATATTAGCATAGATACATGGGGCCAAATCCTAAAGGACAACCAATTTATTATTTTTAGTGAACCAAATATATACATGGTACCCATTTTCAATTTGAAATCATAATACATAACAAAATCAAGTGAAATGAATCCTTGAAAACTCATTCAATTTTTTCTTCATCATATCCTAGGAAACGAAAACAAAATACAGGAGAAATCAAATGCTTATTAAGTTTTACGTACATAGGAATCTATCCTGAATCAATAATGAATAATAAATATGAAATGTTAAATAATTAAACACACAATTCATTCAATAAATAACTTCTTTATCATAATTAGATGAGGCATAATGAATATGGAAAGGTAAATAATTGTACACACATTTCATTTATTCAATAAACCTAGAATAAAATTTATCTAGATATATAATCATTGTGAAAATATCATAGATAATAATAATAACTAAATTATCAATGAAGAAAATTATTAATTATTAGACATTATGATATTGGTAGTAATTATACCTCCGCTATTAAGACATTTCTCAAGATAATTTAAAAGTACATATAGAAACCTATTTAATTTGGCTGACTAAATTATCACATGAGACCCATAAATGTGTCGATGGCATATATACTTACAAGCCCCAACCATCACTATATTTCAAAATAATTATTCATATATAAAATAATATATTTAATTTATGGATAATATTTTTCATCTTAAAATATCCAAATTTAGTAAACAACATGGATTTATCAATATTTCCCATTTTAGTCAAATAAAATTCAATGTGAACACCATATGTAATAATGGTATATGTCTTTGAAAATATTCATATTAATGAAAAACATTATATGAATAACCCTAAATTAAAAAATTTACCACCATGAATAAATAGTTATTAATTTTAAATATATCAAGGGGTAGTATATGTTCCACATGAAAGTGAATGAGAGAATATTAACAGATATTCCACAATGAAATGGAAGGTGAGAAAAAAATACCTTACAATGATAATAATGATGAAGGGAGAATTAATAAAAGAAAATATTATGTGTATAAAATGTAAATCCTGATAGAAAAGGTGAAAATATATCCTAAGATATTCCAAATTCATTATACATATAATCCTATAATATCAAAGGAAAATAAATAAGTAATATAACCCAATAAAAAGACATAAAGTTATCAAATTCATTACCACTTGGAAATTTTTATATAAAATACCATTGGATGAAATAATACAAAATAAAACCTATAAATTAATGAATTATTAAGTATTCATGATATTACATGTAAAAGTGGTATTATTAATAGTATTTAAAATAAATTAGGCACACAATAATATAATATGACTCAATGATTGGGAATTTAGATGACATCCATTATCTCAAACTTTACATTAGTTGAACGTGTTTTATCCTCATGTATAATGGATTTAATTTTGTTATTAATTTATACTATAACCATATTAGTACTTATAATATTAAATATGATCATCTCATTACATATTGTAACATATATGTTAATAATATTTCAATATCTTCATTGTCTACGGAGTTAATTTACTTGTTTTATCATGCATATTTTGCAATGAAAGATAAAATTCTTATAAATTGGATATATATATATACACACATATTTCAAATAATGATTTTAATGTTACAAATATCTTATTTACATATTAATTAGATTTTTAAAAACATTTTTGAATATTGGACTTGGAAAATGAATCTCATCGCTTTGTGGAGATGGTAGGCCACACATATGCATGAGTGACAATATCATTCCCTTAACAAGGAAAATGGTAATGAATTTTCTGGTAAATTAATTCTAGAGAATCAATATCTTATTATAAATATCACATATATTCATTTTTTATCCTTATTACATTCTATGTAAATTGTAAGTGAAAAATGTATCACATCACTACACGAGGTGCTAGTTTTCTATATACACGAGTAATGTTTTCTTTTTTTTTGAGAGAAGTGAGCTCTGAGACTCTAGGATTAAATCAAGGAATGTTTACAAGATGAAAAATGAAGTTATTTTACATTTTCCCTGAAGGAATAGTGTAACCATGTCACCAAGAAAAGTAATCGAGTAGATTCATCTTTCTATAGTGACCCCTATATTTGCAAGCCCATTAGAAATATAGTTTGATTCCGAAAATGTGCGAGTGATGAAGTAGATCATAGAAGAGAGTTTGTTAATATATTTTTTCCATTTCACAATCAACCTCCATAATAAGGGAATCAGACCCTCTCTTATGGATTTCATAAGAGAGAGTAATCAAATTAAAACCTGATGTAGCTCTAATATCTTTCATGAGCAGGATCTATATATTTGATAAGACCCATCATTTTTTCTTCCAGTGTAGTGACATGGACACAAGGACCATGAATGCAATCAACAACATCCCCATTTTGTTCTCTAAAATGGCACAATATCCTGATGGTCTTGGGTTACCCATAAAAGCCTCTTATATATTTTAAATTATACATCTATCAAAGGGGAGAATCCAAAAAACATAAAGGGTTCCATGAAAGGTAGAGAAGTTACCTATAATGTTAAGACACATTAGGATCATAAAGTTTCTTAACAAGTGGTTGCACTTTTATGTGTGCATTTTGAACTGCAATAAGTATATTCTCAATGGAAAATTCCACATTGAAACATGCATGGATGTGGATGGATTTTTTCTTTCATCTCCATATAGAGTGGATCAGCTCTGTACTTTCCACCCTAAAGAGTGCAATGATTTTCATGGATTAGTGAAAACCATTAATGGAAGCCATGAATGTGAGAACATAATCTGTTTAGGGGGAATAAATATTAAATATATCGATGAAAAGCATCCATAATGAAGAGGTAGTTTTGAAACCCAAGAATGGGTGATCTACAAACCCTCAATGCAGGATGAATAATACATATTTATAACATATGGAAATCCCAACTCTCTGTAGATTAGAATCCACTGAAAGTTTGTTGAGTGACAACCTCTGTAACAAGGTGAACCTGGATAGTGGAATCCATTTTTTAAGTCACCAAACTATTGATATTCACTATATATAATATTCTTATTGATTATTTTTGAGTAAAGGAGGACATTTTAAGACCCCTCCCAAATGAGGAAATCCACCTGATTGATGATGTCATGGTTGACAACTATAGAGGAAATTTCATACAGAATCATGTCCATATTTTCCAATTGTTCGATATGTTGTGGGTAATATCATGATCCCTGGTGTTCTCTTGATCAATGGTTGGGACACATGTTTTTTTATAATAACAAAATCATAGCCAAGAGTTATTATTAACTACCCATTGGGAGTGTGTCATAATTTTTTGAATGATGGTTTTTAGTCCATGCCAAATAGAGGATTCAAGATAGCTCCTTTTCCCCCTATTAATATTTTTATAATTCTAGTTCTTAGAAACTCCAGGGTAGCTACATTGATATTAATTAGTCTCTAAATAAATTTGGCCTGAAAGGATTAGTTGAATAATTCCATGTTCTTGATTCCAAGTCCTCTTAGTTTGTATGGAATGCGGTACTTTTTCTAGGATGTAGTGATGATCCACCTTTAAAAAATAATTCCACAAAATACAAAATTTCTCATCACAGTGTCAATCTTTTTATTGAATGAGGAAGGCCAGATAGACACCATAAGTTAGTATAAAAGATTTGGGACCACCACATGCTCAACAAGGAAAATCCATCCTTCCATTGAGAGTGAATTTCCTTTCCATGAATCAAATATTTTTCTAATTTGGTCCACAACATTTGTAAAGTGTGATGCATGAGTTTTTTTCCGAAACATTTGGACAATAGGGTAAATAAAAGGTAATTATCCCTCCATTATTCCCATGTCATTCTTGAGACAAAACTTCCTTGGGGAATAAATGTTTTTACCAAAGTATATAAAGGATTTATCTAGTTAATTTCTTGACCTGAGAAAATTTTATAATGTTTTAGATCATTTTTCAGATTAATCATATTCTTCTTGTCTCCCTATGTAAAAATAATAATGTCATCATCAAAAAATAAATGGGAGGGGGCATAGATACCTCTAGCTACTCTGATGGTCATCAGGTTAACATTGTTCACCATGTCAAAGAGAAGCCTCCTTAGATAATACTCTACAAAAGAAAAGATAATTGATGAAAGGATATCCCCCTGGTCACCCGCTAGCATATGTAAAGTATATATCTAGGAACCCATTAATAAGGATGGATATGTGCGTTGATTCAGGGAGAACCTTGATCACATTAATGAATTTCATATTGAAGTAAAATTTTTGTAACACCCTACCTATGAATCCCCAGTCCATTTTGTCAAAGGATTTTTTAAAGTGAAATTTTAGAGTTATGTTTCCTCCTCACATAGATTTTCTTAGGAGTTTGACACACTTTGAGGAAGTGATCAAACTGTCCTAAATATTCCATCCTTTCACAAACCTAAATTGGTTCCAAGATATGATTTTCTGTGAGATCCAAGGAAGTTAGTTAGAAAGGATTTTTGCAACCACTTTTTGAATATTATTGCTGAGTGAAACTAGACTAAGTTAACTTATCTCAATGGAATTATCTACTTTAGGGATGAAAATAATGAACTGATCATTGTTGCATTGAGAAAAATACCCACCCTTGAAAAACTTATTGACATGATGGCATACCTCATTCTATATAATTTCCCAACAGGTTTGTAATAATTGATTTGATTACCCATTCGGCCCTAGAGAGCATTCTTCTTTGATTCCAAATAAATCAATTTTAATTTCAAATTATATTGGTATCAGGGTGAGGAAATGTTGTCCTCCTAAGTTATAAAATTTGGAATGATGTTTTCCCATATAATTTAACACTTTTTGGGCCATTGAATAGATTCATATAAAAAGATAAAATATAATTACAAATGTCTTTTCATTGCTCCACAATTCAATATCCCTCATTTATTAAGGAAATTGGCCTATTTTCCCTTCAGATCCTTTAATAGGTATTAAAGAGTGTGGTGTTTCTATCCCCATCAAATAACCACTTGGTTTTGAAGATGTATTTCTATATGTTTTATCTATGTTTGATTATGTTCCTATTATTGAAGTATATTTAAGCTTCTTGTTGCATGTTTCCAAAAAAATTTCCCTTACTAATAGATTCTTAAATTTCATATAAAAATCATTCTATACCATCAATTTCAGCATCCATTGAGCTTAAATTTTCCTTCATCCATTCTTTTATATTCATTTTGAGAAATAATAGTTTATAGATATAAACTAGTGGATTAACATTTCAAGACTCTGAGACCAATGTGTCCTAAACCATCTTGTTACAATTTAGAAGAAAATCAAATGTATTATTGATTTTGAAATGGATTGACTTCTTCCACTAATTTTTAAGAATGCTAACCAGGATGGGATGATGGTTAGAGTTTTTTTTGGATATAGTGACACATGAAATATATTTCCAAACCCTAAGTGATTCCTCATTGAAAAAATACCTATCGATTCTTCTAGCCCCCATTACACAAAGGTTCCTCTTATACCATGTGAATTTTTCACCAATATAGTTGATTTCATCCAGAAATGCCTCCTCAATATAGTATTTATTTTCTTTTATAGATGTATCATTTATCATTGGTAAAATATTTTCTTCCGCATGGAGAATGGATTTGAAGTCATCTACTATGGTCTATATAGACATAATTATACTTGATAGATGCATTATCTAAACCAATAAGTGGCTCTTTTAAATATAGTTGTTGTGATCATAAACAATCAAGAAGAACATTTTCCAACCAGATTCCAAGAATCTTTAGGTGATAATATGGTTATCTTAAATGAAAATAACTAGGTTTTCAACACTACTATGAATTAGGATCTAGATCCTATACTAATTGTAAATATCTTGATTGGTTCCTAGAATAGAGTATCCTATACTTCCAAAAAGAGTTACCTATTTTAATGAATTAATATTTGGCTCAGATTTACCTATGATTTTATGTTTGTACCTACCTATAAAGAGGATCATGGAACCTTCTATGTTAGGGTTGGATATACCCTAATAGTTCCAAAAAATAATCCTCATTATGATTTTGGTTTGGGGTTAAGTCCCCCATTTTATTTTTCATTCCAATTTTCATTGATATTTCCTAGAAGTACCTGTTATTGTGTTTGTGATAGCATATTCTGATTCCTTTTCACACCACTAGATTGCATTTGAGTGCAGGTCCTATCAACCTTTTGTTCATAGTTCTATATAGTATTGTCTTCTAATTGGGTTTTTTATGTACCATGTATATGTTTCTCAGGTTCCTTCCCAATATCTTGGATTATTTACTTCCTAGTTATTGGAATTATATCCTTCTTAGGTTTCATTTGAACGTAGGCCCTATCCACTTTTTTTACATAATTATGTATAGTTATTTCTTCTATTATAATCTCTTCAGGAGTCTTGGCATGTTTACCTAGTTCCTTCTCAATTTCTTGGGTTATCTTCTCTGAATAAGGATGAGTTATCACCAGCTGATAATTAATGTCATATGAAATAATTCCAAGTAGATACTCTTCAAATTTCATTGAAATAGAAATTGAAAAGACATCTAATGACAAATATATAACTTGATCTTTCTATTCCTATGAATGAGTGCACTCCAGGATGTTAATGGATGTATTGTCTTGATTGCCCACATTTCCAAACTTCTTGTCCTCTACCTTAGCTGGGTCTTCCCATAAAGACCTCACATTCCCATCTTTACTTATCATCCATCTTTCAGTGGATCTGGGATATTGTTTCCCCCATTTCCCATCATGCTTCTCTTTTTGCCTTGTGAAACTTCCCTCCAAGCCATGGAAGTGGGAGTTTGATGCACCAATTTTTGAAAGACATGATAGTTTTTAACAATATGTCCTACCATCTTAATGTGATCACAAAACTGATGTAGGATCTCAATCTCATATTTAACATCTATTTGATGGTAATTTGTAGCCAAGTATATACATTCAGGAGGTGTTATTTCCATGTTGATTTCTATTAGTTCCGTCAAATAAAGACCAAGATATCCATTGATTGTGTGCTGATAAATCTTTAATGGTGTTCCAATTATGGAATCATGATCATTGATAAATTTTAGGGTTCCAATATACTGATTAAATCATGTGAATAGTTTTCCACACATGCACCATGGAATGTGATGATTAATAGGGTTGAAATTGGAATCCTAGTTCGAGAGCCAAAAGAATCCATGCTTGAGAGTGAAATTTCAAAATCTACAAACTGAATCAAGATCATCTTTCTTTTGTAGAATTACATGGAAATATCTCTTGCCAGTATGGATGAGCTTCCATCTCGAAAAAACCCAATAATATGATATTATTTTTTTCAGATATGCGTAGGAAAAGGGCTTCATGACTTTCTCATATAAAGCTCAACCAAGCATCAAAAACTTGAAAAGGTCCATTATTTTCATGAGGGAATACTAATTTATTGCCACTATAATAGATCCATCCCCCCAAAACTTTATAATAGGAAGTTTGTTCGATTCAGATGCGAAAGGCCTCGAATGAGCCTCTGCAAATGAAATGGATTTTCTCTTAAAAGTGCATGCATAGCTTGCCTTGCTTTCCTACTGAGTAGGTGTTAAGGATCTCTCCCAATATGGGCAGAATGTGTCTATGGCTGAGTAAGATCTTAGAAGAAAGAATATTCAACATCATTAAGTTGAAATGAATATTTTCTTACTCTCTCCATCTCCCATCCCCCATGGTATCACGATCACCTCCCCAAAATATAATTAATTAATACTATCTTATTTTAAATGGAATAGAATGTAAAAAAAGTTATATGTGATATTAAAATTATTTAATTTCAATAATATATTAAATATCTTATACACATGTATCATCCATCATTATATATTTCCTTTAATGGTGGTTATGGAAAATTAATTAAATCAGTTCTCAAGGCAGTATTTCACTATACACACGATCAACAATTTCATTTCCCATTTGATGAAAGTGGAGATGGATATAGAATTAATTTAAACTAATAACATCTAATTATGTTAAAGATATTTTTTATAAGATAATTCAATTATTTAAGATGATTTTAAGGAGGTCGAAGAAGAAATCAAATTAAAACACTTGTTTAGGAGTGTAACCTCTTCTTTAAATGACGTCTTTAGGTTTAAACCAAAATAATTCCCAATAATTATTTATGAACAATAATTGGATTATAGTATGAGGGGAGGGAATTAAATATGTATTTTGGGTAGGTATTAGAAGATCCAAAAGGATTTGGAATTGTAAATAGGGGTAATGGGGGGGTTTATTAGTGGGGGAGAGGACACATATCAAATTTTTTAATGGAAAAAGTTTTCAATATATTTTTATCATTTCAAAAGCCTCAAAAATGGGATATTATATAACCTTTGATGTTATTAGGTTGAAATATTTCCCGACAATTAGTGTTGGACAAGTTGGTAGGTCATTTTAACCCTAATATTCATAGTTTAACCTTGGTAAATTAGTTTTTACCATAACCATAGTAATTATATTTTAGTTTTTACTATTCATAATGGAAAAAATTTAAGATGGAATTATTATATAATATAAATTATTTTGATTCAAAATATGGAATCCCTCTTCCCATATTTAATTCATAGAAGTTTTAGAACCCAACAAAAAATTATATAACCTACCAGAAATGGCTTATTAATTTCATATAATCCTTCATACAACCCTATATATTTGTTCCTTTATTGAGTATCTAAAAAAAGAAAATTCCCACACATTATAAGATTCATTCCTATACACCATTCAATATAACTGCAACTATTTATGGATTTATTTTTTATCAAAAAAAATTATCAAGACTTATCTGAAAAATAAAAAAGAATATTCCATGGAAAATTATTACTCAATGGATTGAATGTCTGAAGTATATCAATCTACTAAATCTTTTCATCTCACACACATATAAAGAGGAAAATCAAGTGTTTGATGCCCTGTCAAAGAAGGAAATTGTAGAGTTGAACAAGATTTGGTTCTTTAGGATTCATGACTATTTGGTTCCAATTGTGAGTACGAATATAGATGTTGTAATACTTACCAATATTTTTGATAACCCATTGTAATGCTTTCCTTTCCATGCTACTTTTGAATAGATTTTTATTAGGACTAGATTTAGTTGGATCCTAACCTTTTGGGTAATTTAAATTAAGAATTACCTCATCCATGGTATTTTTCTTGGATCATAATTCCATCTCTGCACTTATTCTATTGTTCATCATAATGGAGAAAGATTGAGGGTATTCTTCTAGATGTATCCATATGTGCTCTATGAATCAAAGTATGAAATTATTGAAATTTAAGGTTCTAACATGAAGGAATCTTTTATGTCACATTGTTATCTATTTCCAAAATAATGATATAATATTTTCTCTTTTGGTTCATGAGAGAGGGAGGAAGGGAGTATACCTCCCTAGGGATAGATATGATTCTATGAAATTTTCAATATTTTTTCAACAAATCCATCCTTGAAAATTTAATATAATTGAGAATATAAATACTTATGGTTAAATGATGATAATTTCATAAAGTCCCTTATCAAATTATTTGATCTATGTAAAACCTTATATTAAATTATAATAATAACAATATTTTTTTTATATAGATTGGCATGTGGTTGTTATAATATTATTTAATAAATAAGTAAATTAATATTAATTTAAATGATATTAAATATATCATTTTATTGAGATCATTAATGTCGAACCATATCCTCCCAAATAATTTGTTGAAAATTGAATAATAATTAAATATATTCATTTATTTAGATGAATAATATTTTTACCAAAAACGTGAATAAGTATTTATTTTAATATTAAAATAATTTAATAAATATTTATTTTAATATATTAAATAAACATATTAATAAATATATATTTATTTATTACCTTGTGAATAATTAACCAAGAGATAAAATTCAGCTCCTATATTCGAAACATTAATATGTCATGAATGAAAATACGGGACTAACTTTTAATAGAATAAATACTATTCAAAAAACTAACAAATAACATTATTATTAAATTATAACTCCATATAATTTAATGTGATTATTAATATAAATAGTGAATAACCATATAGGCCCTTTTTTGAATAAAGATATGTCCACTTACCAAATGTACACAATCAATTTCTATAGATATATCAAGACACCCATAATGAAATTAGTTAATGTTCCAACTACAAAAACCATCATTAAAATTCTACCATTTAATTTAATAATTTTTTCAACTAATATATCATCAAACAAGTTATCTACTCATGTCATTACTATATATGATCAATTTATATTTCATTAACATACTTAAATTATCTTATATACAAAAAACCATGGCCCTATAATTTTTAAGATAGTTCTATTTAAATCAAAGGTTCTTATACTTTTATTCCATTAATATTGAAAGTAAGAATCATATATTTACATATTAAATTAATCTCATATCAATTATATTTCACAAATTTTATTCTACCTTTATAAAAGAATATACTATAACTGTTTTCGTCCATACATCAGAGTACGCGATTCATGGTACACATTAATAATAATATCATGTTTAAGGAAAAATAAACTTGTTCAAAAATATGAATTTCCAGTGACATATAAAACCTATGGAATCCCCATTAGAGGATATTCTATTTTTCCGCCCCTTCTTAGATATCTCCAAGAATGAACTTCCTGAGAAAAATCCTCAATTTAATACGGGAATCTAACAATTGATAATCAAACATAAACTTTTTCCCATTGGACAAATATATGTAGACCATATGAAATATTTATTTTAAAATATTTCAATATAATTTCCATCAACAAATTATAGAATGGAACTTTTACGAACATTAAATGTGAAAAAAAATCAATAACAATTACCACATTGATGTTACCTTAAGGAAAAATCATTATTTGATATGAATAAATATAAGAATTTTGGTAATCAAAAGTATAATTTTTTAGTTATTTAGAATCTACTACTACAACATCAATAGGGTAATGTTTGATTATAGGATTTATTGGTTATTTTTAAAAAAAAGTAAATTAATAAAAGTAGAAGTATGAATGTAATTAATGGACCTCATTGACAGTACAGACACCCCACCTTAACTTTTTCATCAGGTAGATGAAGAATTATAATAATTATAGTGATCAAAATTATAATTCTAGTAAGTTATAGGGAAACCAAATCCAATAATATCTATGGGGTAAACATTGGTTACAACTGTTCTTCGTAGTCTAAAAAAAGTTAAATAAAAAAGTGAAAGTGTTAATGTAACGATTAGGACTCACTAATAGCATAGACACTCCACCAAAACATAGTTGTTGGGCTCTCACTTTTTGGGAATCACTGGTTTCTCTGCAAACACACAGTCCCTACATGGGCCCACCCACATGCGATAATAGTTCTTCTCAATAATGAATGTACCCATAGGCCCACACATGTTCTTTCAATGTTCTTTTTCTTTACTCACACACACCCAAAAAATAATCCCCAGAGGTCACCCATCCTTGTCACTAATCCATGAAAAGAATTAACTATGGAGTTCTAATCAGGCATGATCCTGAAATGAATGGTTCACCTTATTAACATGATTCATATAATTTTGTATTTTAATCTGTTGTAATTCTGAGGTGTTATATTCATACCCTTTAGTTCAAAATTTCTTTGTTCTATACCCTATATCCCATCCTAGGAAGTTCCACCACACTTTTGGATTAGTTCGTTATTTCATACCAATCATACAGCTGGGCCTCAATGACAACACTAACACCCCATATTAACATGGTTATCTTGTCCTCTCACACCAAGAACCACCAGTTTCCCAAGGAAATGTGGTCCTCTACCAGGGGACCACCCACATTCTTGAATGGTTCGTCATACTAATTATTATCCCTATAGTAAAAAACATGTTATTTTAGTGTTCTTTTTCCTCACTCACACACACCCTGAGAAACATCCTAGGAGTCCAACAATCTTGATCACCACTCCAGGACAAGAATACTTAACTATAGAGTTTTAATTTGGAAGGTTCCCAAAAATAAAGGCACACTTTATTTACATGATTCATGTCATTTATAGTTTCCTCAGGTTCCCACATTTCCTGTTTCATTTTATAGTTTCTCCAAAGAACATTCCTCGAACAAGTCATTCAGTTTCTCAACACTTTTTCTATGGTATTAGGAACCCTATATGGATTTTCAAAATAAGATAGATCCAGTTTTACTTCTATTTATTCATAGGTGAGTACATGCGTTGGGTCAAGCATGTATTTTCTCAATAGTGATACGTGGAACACATCATGAACTTTAGAGAGACTATGCGACATTTCCAAACGGTAATCTATAAATCCAATTATTTCTATAATTTTTAAAGGTTTGATGTACCTGGGACTTAATTTACCCTTCTTAATGAAACGTATAACACCCTTCCATAGAGATACCTTCATTAAAATATGATATCCTACTTAAAATTACAAATCCTTCCTTCAGTTATCATTATATCTCTTTTTCCTATGTTGAGCTACTTTGATGTGGGTTTGGATAATATTCACATTTTCCATTGTTTCCTCAACATGTTCTGGGCCTACGTTTTTTCATTCACAAACGTCATCCTAACAAGTTGGAGTGCAGCATCTCTTTCCATATAATGCTTCATATGGTGCCATCTAAATACCTGAATAGAAGCTAATGTTATAAGAAAATTATACTATAGGTAAATATTAATCCCACAAACCTTGAATGTCATGTGAGAAATATCTCAAAATGTCTTTTAAGGTTGGAATAGTTTTCTCTGATTGTCCATCAGTTTGAGGGTGGTAGGCAGTGCTCAAACATAGTTCAGTATCTATGGCTTTCTAAAGAATTTTCCAGAATCTTTATGTAAAATGGGGATCACGATAAAAAACAATCGATATAGGTACACCATGAAGTCTTACAAATTCATTAATATATAGTCTTTCTAAATGATCTAGAGGTAAATCTTCTCTTATAGAATTAAAATGTGCTAAATTGGTAAGACAATCAACAGTGACCCATATTGCATCATTCCTTCTAGGAGTATTTTGTAGACCCATGAAAAATTCCATCGTAATATCATCCCATTTCCAATTAGGTATGGGAAGAGGTTTCATGACTCCTCTAGAATGTTGTCTTCTAGCCTTCACCAGTATAAAAACCATAAATCTTGACACATAATCATCAATCTCCCTACTCATGTTGTCCAACCAAAAAATGTTCCTTAAAATATCTTTATATCTTAGTGCTACTATAGTGTAAAGAGAAATTGGAGCTATGAGCATCATCTAATAATTCCCTTTTTAGATCAGGTATATCAGGAACACAAATCCTCTTCCTAAATTTCAAAATTGCATCTTTGTATATAAATTCAATTAATCTCCCAACATTCATAGGATTAATTTTATTTTGAAACTCCTCATCATCATTCTATGAACATTTTATCCTTTCTAGTAAAGATGGTTTGGAAACTATTTGAAAAAGAATTTATGTTTCACCTTCCATGATTATTCCCATTTCCATCTTTACTAGATACGTGAACATAGGATCCCTTTAAACTCTCATCTTGTTCAAAACTCCATGATCCTTTCTTCTCAAAGCATATTCCACCATATTTTCCTTCCCCGGGTGGTAGTGTATAGTGCAATCATAATCCTTGAGTAGTTATATCCATCCCCATTACTTCATGTTGAGTTCTTTTTGAGATAAAATATACTTCAAACTCTTGTAATCATTATATATCTCACATTTTTCACCATAGAGATAGTGTATCCATATCATCAGAGTAAAGATTACAGGTGTTACTCAAGATTATGAGTGGGATAGTTTTTTTCATGAATTTTTATCTGCCATGACGCATGAGAAAAAACTCTATAATTCTGCATAAGTACACAACAAAGTCCTCTATTTGAAGAATAACTATAAATAACACACCCATAATTCCCTGATGGTAGAGTCAATATAGGATCATGTACTAATATTCTCTTCATTTCTTCAAAACATTCTTCACACTCTTCTATCCAAAAATATTTATCCCATTTACGTGTGAGCTTGGCTAATGGGTTATCCAATTGGCCAAAATTCTGAACAAAACATCGATAATAGCTTGATAATCCAATAAAAATGCATACCTCATTTATACTTTTTGGTGCTAGAAATTCTTGGATTTCCCTTGTCTTTGAAGGATCAATAGAGATTCCATCCAGAGAGATAATATGGCCAAGAAAATAAATATCATCAAGACAGAATTTATAATTTTTGAACCTCCCATATAATTCATTTATTTTAAGAGTCTTTATAATAGTGCACAAGTAAATTTCATGATCTTCATTGGTTTTGGAGTATACCAAGATATCATCAATAAATACCACTACAAAGTCATCAATATATTCCTTGAAAACTCTATTCATTAGATCCAAGAAAACATAGGGTGCATTAGTGAGTCCAAAAGGCATTATGGTAAACATGTAATTCCCATACCTGGTATGAAATGTTGTCTTTGGAATGTATTCCTCCGTTATGCACAATGGATGGTTTCCATATCAAAGCTCAATTTTTAAAAATATTGAGCATTATGATGTTGATCAAATAAAACGTCAATGTGCGGTAGGGGATACTTGATCTTTTTTGATATAACATTTATCTCTATATAGTCAATACACAACCTCATATATCTATATTTCTTCTTAAGAAAAAAATAGGGGCTCCCCATGGAGAAACACAAGGGAGAATAAATCCTTTATTACTTAATTTCTCTAGTTGTTTCTTTAAATACACTAATTCTACAGTGTCCATTGTATAAGGGGTCTTTGATATAGTCCTTGAACTAGAAATTAATTCAATGGAAAATTCAATTTCTTATTCTAGAGTTTTTCTAGTTAAATCATCTGGAAACACATCAACATATTCTTACACAATAGGTGCATCCTCTATTTGAACATTCTTTTCCTCACCCACAGTTATTTCACATCCTTCCTCCCCACTAATTTAATTTAGTAGAGCTAATGAGGGTGGATCTAAAAATTGTAACCTCCTTCTTCTTACAATAAATTTTCACATAATGGTCTGACAACCAATATATACTGAGGAATATATCAAATTCAATCATGGGTATGACAATAAGATCAGTAGATAAAGCATGTTTATATGCCATGATGGTAACTGATTGACAAAACAATGTTACTATGATACTTACCTTAATGGTTTTGACTAACAAATCCCTTAATAAGTCAAATTATAAATATCTAATTTTCTTCGAAAACTTAAAAGATGTAAAAGAATGCGATGATCCATAATCAAATAAATCATTGTATAATTTTGAAGAAATGATTAAAGTACTTTCCACCATGTCATTCATAACTTCAACCACTGCAGTTGTCATCACATAAGCTTAGCCTTTCTCCCTTTTCCTTTTTTGAGGTAAGATTACTTAAGTCTTTGGAAATTCATTTGCATAATTCACTATTTCATTACAATTGTATCATTGAACATTGAAAACCTCTTTCTTCCCCTTCCAATCATGAGCTTGGTGGCCTTTTTCTACCCACTTGTAACAAACTCCCTTTCCCTTTAGGCATGTCACATGATGTTTCTTCCTACAATTACAACTGGATGGAAATTAAACTTTTCCCTTCTTCACCTTATTTCCTTTTTCAGAGTGTTCAACAGATATATTCTTTTACTTCTTCACTATAAAATTATAAAACATAGAGAATTTATTTTCTGTCTTGATAGCACATGAGACTATATCATCGTATGATGAGAAGGATACAGATACTAATGCTCAATAGAGAAATGGTTTTAACCATCAAAGAATCGATCAATCTTACTTTTTGGGTTACTTATATAATCTGTAGCATGCCTTGCTAACTTTGTAAAGTTAGCCTCATACAATGTGACATTCTCATCCTTCTTTTGCCTCAGACTCAGAAATTGCCTTTTCATATCATCTCAATGTTCATGAGGAAAGTCCTTCTATAATAAAATATATTTAAACTAACTCCATTATATATTTGATACTTATTCATCCTTCTTTGTGTTTTGAAAAAATGACCACCATTGATCTGCATCTCCTGTGAGGCAATAAACTTTTTTGACGACTTTTTCCTTCTCGCTACTCCCTAAAGCATGAAATATTTTCTTTAAGGAACTTATCCATTTCACAACTACAAATGGATTTGTAGTACCATTTAATGTTGGGGTTTTTGCCTCATGAATTGGTCTAACATTTATCCTCCACATTGTGGATCATGGTGCTCTATATGGGTAAGGTTATTATTCATAACTTGAGTTAGTTGTCCCTGTATGGTTATAAGTTGTTCAGCACCTGTTGCATCACCTGCTCCACTATAATTATCTTGGGTAGAGGAAAATCACTACATGGATTATTTTTGTTGATATGGTTTCCATTCCTTCCACTAGGCTACATTTCTAAACAATGTCATACACTAGATTAGTTTATAAATCGCAATGCTTAATTCCAAACTTTTAAAATACATAACATAAATTGAAAATTTTATGCATATAATCCATAATAATAAAAGTGTTTTCTTTTGGGAAGTATTTACTCATAAATCCTTCATAATGGTCTTTAAATAAAATGTGAATTATCCTAAGCATATCCCCCTGGAGTGTCAAACCAGGTGCGCATTAAGGCATGTTGACGTGTACCAGGATACCCCAGGTCAAGCTCAAAACTCCTTGTCGAAGTTTTCACTCCTATGTACATCTGTACCAGAACCATGTCCATTTGTAGTATCCATACATGGATTTATTTTTTGGAAAACCCACATAATATCTACATTACTTAAAAAATTTATGTTCTTCAATACTAATCCTCAAAGTCTATCTTAGGGTAATGTTCTATAATAAGAGTTTTTCTAAATCTTATTTCCAAGGTTTGTACTAAACTTACTATGATACCAACTGTAACGCCCTGACCCTAGTTACCCACACTACAAAAAATTCTTCGTTTATTGGCTGTTTTGTAGCAGCGGTTCCTAGAACCGCCGTTAAATATTTTTTAAAAAAAGGTATCCCAGAAGTTTATAATAAACCAACGCGAAACCTATTTTTAACAGCCCCAACCCTTCCCCCCCACCCTGACCCTTCTCACCCAGCGCCCCGATTCGCCCGGCCCCCTGCATCCCCTGTGACCCCAACCCCCCGCGACCCCGACAACCCCACGACCCCGGTCCCCCGCGACCCCTGCGACCCCGCGACCCCGACGACCCTACTTCCCCGACGACCTATATGAACCCTAGTGTTTGATTTTTAATTTTTTTTGTTTTTTTGATTTTAGTTATTTGTTTATTATTATTATTTCTTATAATAAATTGAAATTTTGTATTTATATTATTGTGTGCAGATGTATTTGTTTATGATTATTTGTTTTTCTACTTATTGCATGTGATTTTTCATATGTGTTTGTTAGTTTGTATTCTTAAGTGATTTTTTTCTATCTTCTTGATTGTTTGTGGTTGTTTGATACTATACTCACGGGTTGTGATGGATCATGGTTACAATATATACTTATATTATGGGTTATAATGGATTAAGGAATAGCATGTACACATTTCCCTAGGTTGTTATGGATTTAAGGCTATGTCATGTTTTTGGTTGTGATGGCTCGAGGTTATAACATGTGTCAGGTAATGTTGTGGAAATTTAGTGGATGTTGGGATAGTTAACACTGGTTGAGAGTTGGACTTTCTTGTTATGCCGATGTGATGATGATGAGATGATTGACATAGGTTGAGAGTTGGGATTACCTATTTTATAGCTAATATAATGATGTGACAGTGACGATTGACACATGTTAATAAGTATCTAGCATGTTTCGTTCACTATCCATAAGGCCTTACTAAAAATGCAATAAATAATGATCTTTAATGGGTTGCTATGGAAAATAACAATCAACTTCTTTAACCTTTTCTAGTACTCATAAATAGTTTCTCTAATATATTTATTTATTCTATAAATCCTATTTTTTAGACATGTTTTCTTTGAAGTGGGGATAAAGTTATGAAGAATGTCTCTTTAGAGATCATCCATGTTTGTGACCCCTCCAAGTTATAGGTTGTATATATATATATATGTTCCTTTTATGATCCCTCTAGAGACAATGTTGATTCCTTCCACATGATTTGAGCTCATGAAACACCTCTAGTATTAAAGGTAATACATATAATACAAAAATTCATAAAAATTATTGGGTTCATCACCATACAAACCATGAAACATTGGAAGATGTTGAATTCTTCTATTCTCTTACTAAAATTCTAGTTGATTATTTAGAAACAATGGTCGATTATTCTGATAGTTAAAATTTAGTGAAAAAAAATCTCTATGTATTCTAATTAATTGTACATGATTTTATTCTATATTATGAATATTAAATGAATCTATAGAATAATTATATAGTTATTAAGGCTATTAAATTAATATTAATATGATCTATATCCAAAATTATCGATGATCCTTAGTAGTCTAGAACATTCCAAGATGGTTCTATGAACCATTGGATCAAAACCAAAAGGGTTACTAGAACTAGATATAGTAATTCAATGGAACCATTTAAAATAAATAAAATAAAAATAAAATAATGAATATGGATTGACTACCCACAATATTGGAAAATTCTTTATGCAGCTACCATTAATGTTTCAAGATATAAAAATATAAACCTGATAGAAATTTACTTATAGTGTGAATCACTATTTATCACAAAGATAATTCTATGTGATTTTGTGTGGGGGGTGTGGTTGGTTAAAATAAAGAACCAAGTGTGTTAGTGTATGTAAATTAGTGTTGAATATATGATGATAGAACAATTCCCTCAAATTGGATATTCCCCGACCTAACATTCTGAATCATAATTCACTCAATTATAACACTAATGTTCTCTCACTAATTTTCTATGACCACAACGTATTACCCTCACTTAGCACATTTGATTCAAACAAACATATGCAATGATCACCTCACTCTATACACTTAAAAAAATATGTGATCAAAGAACATTGATCACCCCTAATGTAATCATCACATCCTTCCACTAAATAGGAATTGAATAAGATCTTTTGGGAAGTGTGTGATAAACAAGGAAAGGGAAGGAAAATGAATTGAAATATGTTAAATAAAGGAAATATCATACTTCTCTAAGTAGAGATACATGTTCTAGTGATATTGTGAATTAAATAAATTCATCAAAATATATTGGAATTCAGTAGTATGTTGTGATAGAAATCTTCATGGCTCGAATAGAAGTGTCTGATTGTGCCATCAATAGTGAAAACATAATATTTAAAGAGAATAATTATAATAAGAAACCCCCATTATTATTAATTTCATTTAATTGTTTATGGGAATGATGATTATTTAAAAACACTTTTTTATATACCATAGGATTCCTTGAGAGGGGTGGGGTTAATCAGGGCATCAAATAATTCTTTTTGGTTAAAAGATCTTATCACCAAATTGCTAGAAACACATTAAACCTATCTAAAGGAACACACATTTACCAAACATAAGAATGTAGATATAAAATGGAACCCAAAAAAATTTAATTAGTTCCACACTAAGGGATAGTCCATAAGTCATTCATTGATTATGTGTTAGTCATACCAGATTCTACTATTCTTTAATAAATATTGTATATTATAAATGTTCATCCACGGTCACTCCATTCAAGGTTAACTGTATTTAAAATTAATTTATTGATAATGAACTACCTCCATTGGATCACTTCCTCTACTCCTCCTCACACATTTTTTAAGCATCATAAGGTTTTCACTAAACATTATTTATAATAGATTTTTTCAATATTAGAGTTTTATATGAAGACTATATAGAGATCTTAGGTTTGGGTTATTCCAAATTAACAATATTCTTTGGTTTTCAAGGTAATGTAGATACCATGTTGTTAGCACACTATTTCTCTTTACCAAAGAAACTTCCCATATCCCAAACACTAGAGGGTTCATCTCTAACTCAGGGGATCATCTTTATCATATTATGTTTCTATAATGTTACACTATCATATATATGAATATCTTTCTCTATGTAGTAGTAACTATGTGTTTTAATTATTTTGATTATTGTGTAGGCACATTGTGATATACATGGATAAAAGCGGGATCAAATTACCGAGGAACACACCTCAGTATGTTAAGGGTTTGAATGAGTTTTTAGATTTTACAATTTCTAATCGATCCGTTGAAGGGAGAATAAAATGTCCATGTCCTAAATGTAAATTTAGAATATGGTTGAAGAGAGATGAGGTTTATAAACATTTAATACTGAATCAATTCCCAGGTCAATATTTTTGTTGGATTTGTCATGGAGAATCTAATGTTACAAAAAGATCGAGCACTGATGTTAATCCACAAAATGAGGTCCCAAGTTCATTGACAATGGAAAATGAAATGAAAAACCTCATAAATGATGCATTCGGCACTGCAAGACACCACTATCAGCATTAAAATATATTAGAACAACCAGAAGAGGGTGCTACAAATTGCAACGTGACAAGTGATGTTTTTGAGACTGTAAAACAGGCAGATCAAGGTTGTAACATATCATTGGATCCTCCTTTTGATTCTATGGAGCCAAATTTAAGAGAAAACTTCACTGAGGAAAATGTGTTTCATGATTTAGTTGATGATGGAAATCATGAGTTGTATAGTGGGTGTTTGAAATATTCAAAGCATTTATTTCTGCTGAAGTTGTACCATATCAAATGTCTATATGGAATTAAAAATAAGGCAATGTCCACGATACTAGAATTGATTCGTGATGCATTTCTTGAAGAAAAAATCACATAATCTTTTTATGATATGAAAAAAGTTGTTAACAAGCATGGTCTGAATTATACAAAAATACATGTGTGTCCCAATGATTATATGCTTTATTGGGGAGAGGATTCAAGTATACTGAATTGAATGAAATGTTCTTCTTCTAGATGGTAGGAAAAGGCGGATGTTGGAAGTCTAAATGAACATAATTTCATGGAGAAGAATAAAAGGAACACACCTGTAAAGATTTTGTGTTACTTTCCTTTGAAGCCTCGATTGCAAAGATTATTCATGTCATCGAAAACCGCTGAATACATGAAGTGGCATTCTGTAGATAATAAGAATGATGGGTTAATGAGACATCCATGAGATTCTCAATCATGGAAGACATTTGATTCATTACATCTCGATTTCTCAGCTGATCCTAGGAATGTTTGATTGGGATTGGATGTCGATGGATTCGACCCATTTTGGACTTTGAGTACAAGTTATAGCATTTGGCCAGTTTTTTTGATCCCTTATAATCTGCCTCCTTAGATGTGTATTCAACAAACATCTTTTCTCCTTTCGATGATTATTCCTGGAAAACAAATGCCTAGAAATGATATTGATGTATACTTGCAGCCTTTGATTAAAGAATAGCAGGAGTTATGGAGAAACAGTGTTGATACATTTGATGCCTCTTCTAAAACAAGGTTTAAAATGCATGATGCTTTAATGTGGACTATTAGTGACTTCCCTGGGCTTGGGAATTTATCTGGTTAGAAAACATACATAGGTTTGGCTTGTCCTGTTTGTAACATTGATTTTGAGCCCAAACGGCTACCTCACAGAAGAAAATGGTGCTTCTTGTGTCATTGAAGATTTCTCGATGTATCTCATAGATTTCAGCTGAATAGATCAAAATTTAATGGTTCCATTGATCATAGACCACCTCCAAAGTTTTTAACTAGTTCTGAAATATTGACACAACTTGAAAATGTTGAAACAGAATTTGGAAAGGTTCATCATTTGAATGAGATCAAAAAACGGGTCCGAAGTGCATCGTCAAGAGAAACCGGAATGAAACAATGGAAGAAAACAAGTATATTCTTCAAACTTATGTACTGGGAATTTAATTTTTTGCAGAATAATCTTGATGTGCTGCTTATTGAGAAGAATGTTTGTGACAATTTGATATTCACATTGCTTAATGAGCATATAAAGTCAAAAGATCATCTCAATGGTCACAATGACTTATAAGAAATGAACATAAAATGCGATCTATGGCCAGATGAGAATGAAAAGTTTCCTCCGGTAAATTTTTCAATGAAAAATAGGGATAAAGATACATTCCTTCGAATGTTAAAGAATGTTAAGGTATCTGATGGGTATTCAAGTAACATCTCAAGGTGTGTTGACTTGAAGAATCGTAAGATACATGGATTGAAAAGTCATGATTCACATACTTTGTTATAGCAGTTACTACCATTGGCATTGCATACATTATTACCTGAATAAATTACTGATGTTGTACTCCAGTTCTGTACATTTTTCAGAAAACTATGTGAGAAATCTCTACATCCATTTTGGCTTGACAACCTCCAGTAGAGGTTTGTATTGACCCTTTTTGCAATAGAGATGATCTTTCCTCTGTCATTTTTACTGTAATGATGCATTTAACTGTGCATTTGGTTGAGGAAGCTAAATTAGGAGGCCTCGTTCATTATCGATGGATGTATCCAATAGAGAGGTAATTTATTTATATGTTTTCCAGTTAAGTAAACAATTTTTGGTACTTAATTAAATGCATAATTATGTTTATTTTATTTCACAGATATCTTGGTCATTTGAAATCATATGTGAGAAATAAAACTCAACCATAAGGCTTTATTGCTGAAGGCTATTTGGCTGAGGAGTGTCTGTCCTTTTGTTCTCAATACTTGGATGATATTGAGACAAGATTTAATCAAGTTGGATGTGTTGACGACACATCGACTCAATCTCAAATACATTAGAAATCCAAAATATTTCTTGCTATTGGCCGATTAGTTGGGAGGACCTCAAATGTAACATTGACTGAATTGGAATTATTACAGGAACATAGATATGTGCTGCTGAATAGTGAAATTACAGATCCATTTATTGAAGAGTTGAGGATATAAAAAAAGAGACAAATGAGAGGTCGAACATGAAATGAGAAAGATATAACGAAAGTTGTTAATAAAGATCTGGTAGAATGGTTTACACGACGTGTAAGTTCATAAATATTGCAATAAATAAAAATATTAGTTTGACACTTACATTTTGTAAATCTAATAATGTATATTTCTTTTTTTAGATCATGAATACTGATATCTGAGTGGAGGTGTTAGAAGATCTGATCTTTCTTGCTAGAGATCCTCTAAAACAAGTTATAAAGTTCGACGCTTATAATGTGAATGGCTTTAGATTTCATACTGTCGATTGAGAAGTGGGTTTGAAAACACAGAATAGTGGTATATTTACATTTGATGAAGTGGAATACTATGGAAAGATGCATGATATTATTGAATTAAACTACCACGAACATTTTTTGGTTGTTTTATTCAAATAAAAATGGGTCGATTTTATCAGAGGTGTTAAAAGAGATTCCTTGAAATTTACTTCCGTGAACTTCTATCGCTTGATGGATGTTGGTGATCATGAACTGCATGATCCATATATCTTAACATCGCAAGAGAAAATGGTATATTATGTGAATGATGTTTCCGATGAAGGGTGGAGTGTAGTTTCTCACGTAATACAAAGAGATTTGTCTGATATGGGTGATGAAGTGGAAAATTTGACCTCTGAAATTGAAGTTAATCAGCAACTGGAAGCAGGATTATTTGTCCATCATGATATTGAAAATATTATTCTAGAAAGGATAAAAAAAAGTGGATGAGGAAATGGAGAAGGAAACTAACATGATTAAAGGATAAAATGATTGTATGTAAAATTATTTATTTATTCAGCAACCACTTGTTTCATTTCTGCAGTCATTCATTATCATTGTTATATATATTTTTTTATTAGTACTGGGCATCTATTATCATTTTTAATTTCTTTTTCTGCATACTTTTTATGAAATATATATTTTGAACTTAATTTTATTTGATTAAATGATAGAAATTCCAAGGAGGAAGTGGTACACTATTTCATCTAGTTCTGCGATAGATGGCGATCCATCTGGCTCCCTCCCCACGACATCTGAGGAACCAGATGCCGACACCCCTGCACCATCTCCCCCTTCACCATCTCTCACACCATCTGTGGATGTCCCATTAGAGGGTGAGTCATCGAATCCTCCTTCAGGAGCCTTAGTAGTGGGGCAGCTACATGCCCCTTCCAGTTCATCCTGGGCATACTGGAGTGTCACTATCATAGGTAAAAATTTTAATTAAATAAATTTATTTCATTTTATTTATACTAATTGTTTGCTCATTGAAGATGACAAAAATGCAACTGTGGAGAAAAACATAAAAAGTGCAGATGTTTGGAATATGACTGGCGAGAAGATAGTTGTGTCATTTGATTCTTATGGGGTCTCCACGGATGACATCACAGGGTTACTTGGCCATATTTTAGGCCAGCTAGCAGCGGAGCTGGTTTCCCTTCCCATTTCATATGAAGATTGGAGACATATGCCTCCAAGATGGAAAAATGAAGTTTGTGATTCTCAAATAAAGGTAAATTTATTATATTATGGTTTAATTGAATTTCATGTTACTAATATGTTCAAAATGAATTTTCTGTATACAGATATTCTTCCACTTTACCGTTGCTGATGTGATAGCACGGAAGTGGACGTTGAAAAATCTTGGTAAGAAGTGGAAAGATTTCAAATGTAGATTGTGGTTTGATGTCAACGATACTTCTTTGACCGTGCATTAAATGTATGAGAAGACACCCTGTGGGGTACCGAAAGAACAATGGAAAGTGTTTGTTGACAGACATCATGATTAGAAGTAGATGGTATTGAAATATATATTATTATATTATCCTCAATTCAAATTTATACTTGTATATGAAAAGGACATGACATTAAATACATTAGTATTAAATTGTATTTTATTTATTTTAGTATCTCTCAAGATAGAATGCATAAAACCGGGCTAAGCAAGTCATCCAGCACACTTCGGGCTCAAAAAGTTTTTCTAGAAGCCGAATGACATTGGTAATATTTTAATTAATATAAATAATTATAAGACAATATTATCTGTTTAATATATTGAATTGTTGATTTATCTTTGCTTAATGCAGTCCTAGAGTTTAGGGCATGAAGCATCCGGAACTAAACTGTGGTTGGATGTTCATAAGAAATCATATGGAAGCTTTGTTAATGAGTCTTCTAAAGAAGTTGGGATATGAAGTCAATTTTTTATCATAATAACTTATTATCAGTTTTTACTGTGTTAATATATATTGATATTTGATTTATAGGTAAAAATTAAAGAACTATGGGATGTCAATCCTGAGCAGTCCTACTCAGTCTCCCAGGACGACCTGGTTGGTAAAGTCCTTGAGAAGGGGAATCCTGGGAGAGTGCATGAGATGGGTTTGGGACCCGTACCATCTGATGTTTTTAGCAGGCCACCGGGGATGGCAGCTGCATCTACTCCTGACTTTACTCAGCCCATATCCGGAGATGCTAAGAAAGAGATTGTTTCTTTACGAAACACATTTCACCAGCAGGGGTATCAGATATCTTCTTTGCAGAAAGAGTTGACTGAAATACGTTAGCATATGAGTAGATATGCCCCTGGTGGTAGTGCATCTCCTGGTGGTATGCAGGAAAATCACAAAAAATAAAATTTATTTAGTATTCTAACTTTCATTGGTTTTATGTTTTAATATAAATTTTCAACCGTATTTAATTTTCAATATAATTTTCTTACAAGTGATAGTAGAAAGTGGAGATGAAGTTGGAGAGGGTGACAATGCATCATCGGACCCTGAGTAGTTGTATTATTGATATGTTGAACAAATATGGGAACAGTTGGTTTGTAGATTTAACATTTGTGGCACATAGTTTCCACCACACATTTTCATGTCCTAAAATTTCCTTGATTTATCATGTTTCTTTTTATGCATTTTATTGATTTCTAATGTTTCTTTTTATGTCTTGATTTCTAGAGTGTGGTATACATAATTTCATTTAGGCATGTGCTTGAATTGGTAGTTTCCACCACACATTTTCATGTCCTAACTTTCACCCATACTATGACACATCAATCACTTCTACATCCTCTCTCAATAGTAGAAGTAATAATGGACTCATTAAACACTAAATAATTTGTTATTCAAGAGGGTTACTGGCTACAATGAATGATATAAACCTCAATGTGCATTGTGTGCATCAATTGAGAGGGTTACCAACTCTATGAATGGAGGAACCATGTCCTATCACTATGATAGGGTTATGTAATCCAAAAAATAAATAGAGGACTCATTCCTTGGATCCATTATGCTACAAGGAGGGTTATCGACCCGATGGATGCTCCAATTGTCCACCCACACCTATCATAATCCCTACAAAGCTATAAAGCACCATCTACATGTATGTTATCAATATAAACCCCAGATTATGAATGTATGTGTAGCATCATGTTCTATATAGGAATATTATTATAATGGACTACTCATATGTCCCAAACTAATACTCTCGTGAGAAGATATATAAATTACTAAAATATATCTAGCACATAGGACTCGATGGATTTTTTTTCCAAAAAAGGTACCTCCATTAGTTATTCACCCATACATCTATAATATATGATTGATGCTAGTTGTACTAAGTGTCCACCCCAAATATGTCATGATAATAGATTAGAAACACAATAAGAATCAAAGGGTCTCATCCATCCCAACAAGTGATTCACAGGTGTCCTAAGTAATTTAAATTGTGATGCTCCCAATTAGAGATTCTAATGAATCTTGTTAAATATCATGAATCAAGACTAAATATAAATATAAATAAAACCTGTTGAGTCAATAAGGTTTTCCTTATGACTTTTCCATTCCTTCTTGTTTTGAAAATCACAAACACCTTATCTTTACGGAAAATGCTTTCTTAAGGAAAATCGCTTTTATAAGGAAAATTGCTTCCTTAAGGAAAATCGCTTTTATAAGAAAAATTATCCTTATCATATTTTCATCCATATTTTTCTTAAGTATAAGTTTCGGATTCATTTTCTCGGAGTCATTAAAACTTTGATATAAAAGCATTCTGTTTTAGGGTTCAGATTCTGGACAAGAACTATAAGGAAGTTTCATTCCGAATTCCGGATATGAACTCTGACTAAATTCTATTCCAGATTCAGGATACGAATTCTGAAGAAGAATTCTCATTACGAATTCTAATGAAGAAATCCCATTCCGAATTCTCATTACGAATTCTGAAGAAGAATTCTCATTACGAATTCCAATGAAGAATTCTCATTACGAATTCCAATGAAGAATTCCCATTACGAATTCCAATGAAGAATTCCCATTACGAATTCCAATGAAGAATTCTCATTACGAATTCCAATGAAGAATTCTCATTACGAATTCTAATGAAGAAATCTCATTCCGAATTATCATTACGAATTCTGATGACGAATTCTCATTACGATTTCTGATGACGAATTCCTATTCCGAATTCCTACTCCGAATTCTCATTCCGAATTCTCCTATTAAACAGAATCTGATTATCATTGTTTTATACACTCTGAATTTATTCACTCCGAACCTTCACTCCGAAGTTTCTATTCCGAACCTTTATGTTAGAGTTTAAAACGATGTTGTACTTTCTGTTACACTTGTTTTGTTATAAAACGATGTCGTCCATTTTGTTATAAATTAACCATTGTCTAAGTGACACGTGTACAGGTCCCTCCGAACATTAAGGAAAATATGACCGTTGGAGAAGGAGCCGACCTTACCTATAAATAGGAGCTCATTTGAAAGAGCTCGGTGCTGTTGGAAAAACAACTGAGTTTTGTGCCTACATGCTGTTGAAGTGATTTCTAGAGAGAGAGTCTCTTATTAACTCTCAAATCTTCGTGCGACTCCGAATGTTGGTGATTACATTCGAGGGCTTCCGGGGATAGGAAGACAGAGGTGCCGACTACCTTAAAGATCGAGGGCTTTCTTGCTGAGAAAGACAGAGGTGCCGACTACCTTAAAGATCGAGGGCTTTCTTGCTGAGAAAGACAGAGGTTGCCAACTACCTTGAAGTTGAGGGCTTGCGGGGATAGCAAGACAGAGACACCGATCTTCGTATCGAGGGCTTACCCTGGTGTGGGTAAGACAGACTTGCTTGAAAGTATAAATCAAGAGACCTTTATCCAAGGTTGTTGGATACCCTTCTCTTTGGGTTAAAAGACTATTATCTTGTTACTAGTAGTTTTACTACTTGTCTTTATTCCGCTGCAATTTGTATCTTAAGGAAAGTATAACTTTCTTATACTTCCTTACTTACTCTGATTAGTTTAGATTCTATACGCTTTAAGGTAGAATCTTATATTGTAACTTTTGTTAAGTTTCAATCTCCGGAATCATATTTCCGGAACCTACTTTTGGAATCTCTTTCCAAGTTTAGTTCGGTGTTAGAGGTGTTGTGAATTTACTTAGTTTAACTTTGTTAAACTTAGCCCTTTCCTTTTCTTAAGGAAACTCTAGTTATTCATAACTAACTTTAAAGGTTCCAAAGGAATTTTTAAAGTATACAATTCACCCCCCCCCCTCTTGTATATTGAGCATCTCATATTATATTTCGATCCTACAATTGGTATCAGAGGTTGGAAACCTCTTACTCTATACCATTCTTACATTTGGTATCAGAGCCAAGGTTACTGAAATACTTGTACTCACATACAAGTTTTTCTTGCTCACTTTTCTATTCCGAACTTTGTCATTCCGGATTATCCATTCCGAACTTTTCCCATTCCGAACTTTGTTGTTACGAATCTTTGCTTCTAACAAGTTTGTGTGCAATGTTTTTTTTAGTATGGCAGGAATTAATGTTGGATCAATTGACAATCTGAATCCTACAAGGCCACCAATCTTCGATGGTAATGACTATGAATACTGGAGAGATCGTATGAAGACTTTTGTTATCAATACTGGAGTAGACAACTTTGTGATGCTTACTGGTGATTATAAAATTCCTGACAAGGAAGTCAGAACCTTTACTAACCAGGAAAAGCAAGAATATCAACTCAACTATAAGGTACGCAATACTTTATTATGTTCAATGACTAGAAATATATATAGCCAAATTTCTTCTTGTGAAGCAGCTAATTGTATATGGAAGAAGTTAGAGGTTACACACTTTGGGACATCTAAGGTGATTGAGACTAGAAGAGCTATGCTTAGAGCTGAATATCATGGCTTCAATTTTCCTTATGGAGAACCTATCTGTAAAGTTCAACAAAGATTTATGACAATTGTCAACAGTCTACAATCTATGGGAGAAAAAGGTTTAGATGATGAAGCTCTTGTGGACAAGATAATTGATATTATGCCCAATGAATGGGAATCCAAGAGAACAGCTATAGATGAGAACAGGAAGGTCACTCAAATTACTCTTGATGAGCTTTTTGGAACTCTTCTACAACATGAGACAAGAATGAAGAG
Source organism: Viscum album (assembly GCA_963277665.1). Classification (NCBI taxonomy): domain Eukaryota; kingdom Viridiplantae; phylum Streptophyta; class Magnoliopsida; order Santalales; family Viscaceae; genus Viscum; species Viscum album. Next base: position 1,926,387,851 of record OY728150.1, on the reverse strand, counting down.
AGATGCTGACAACCTCAAGAAGAAGAATGGAAATGGTACTGTTGCTTTTACTACAACTTCGAATCAGATGAAAGCTAAGACTCCTGAGAGAGTAACCAGATCCAAGTCTAAGAGAGTTACTTTCCAATCTGAATCTAGTGAGAGTGAAGTTTCAGAAAATGAATTAGCCAATCTTGCTCGAAGGATGAACAAGATAGCTGGACAGAGAAACTTTCAATCCAAGTATAAGAAGAAGGACAGGAAAGATAAGAAAGATGGAGAAGTTACTTGTTATGAATGTAAGAGAGCTGGACATATTAGACCAGATTTCCCTATGCTCAAAAAGAAAGAAAGGAAGGAAAGGCATTCAGACAGGAATAGGAAGAAGTATTACAAAGCCAAAGCTAAGAAAGTTCTGAAAGCTAATGACACCTGGAGTGCCAGTGGTGGTGACTCTTCAGATGAATCTTCTGAATATGAATCTTCAGGACAGAAGAATCTTGGTCTTATAGCCAGATTACCTATTGATAATCATTGTCTTATGGCTAAGGTACGAAATGCTGAATCTTTGACCAATGTATCCTTAAATCCTAATGATAGTAAGTATTATAACTCTTCTGATGAAGAATCATCTTCTGATGAGGAAAATACTTTACCTACTTTTGAAGAAGTCTCTAGATTTGCTGAACTTCTTGAGATTGAGAATTCCAAACTCAACAAGAAACTTGATAAGGCAAACTCTAGGAATTCTATTCTTACTAAAGAGATATCAGATCTTTCTAAAGATCTTGATAAGAAAAATGCTGATTTTGAAAGTATTTCAAAAAATCTTGAGGAAGTAAGTTCTGAGAAGAATAAACTTTCTAAAGAATTAGAAAAAGTAATTTCTAAGAAAAATGTTTTCGAGCCTAACTCTAGTTCCAAAACTAATGATTTTGAGGATAAAAACTTGGTTGTAAAACTCAAGTCCGAAATTTTTTCCTTAAAGAAGTGTTTATCAAACTTTACCCATGGTAAAGAAAATTTTGATAAGATGTATTCTCAAATACAACCTTTAAGAAATAAATCCGGATTTGGTTATACCCATGCAAAACCAGTTTTCAGTAACAATTATTTTGTTCCTCAAAGTGCCCCATTTTGCACTAAATGTCAATGTGGTGGTCACTGGGCAAAAAATTGTTCCTTAAACAAAACCCAATCCTTAGGTTTTCATAAAGCTTACTTTTCTAAGAAAATGTGGATACCTAAAATTTTATTGTCTGGAAATATCAGATCCAAACAAGTTTGGATTCCGAAAGTCTAACTTTGTTCTTAATTTCAGGAAAATAAAGAAAGTTCCAGCAACAATATATGGTACATGGATAGTGGATGTTCCCGGCACATGACTGGTAATAAAAGTTTTTTTGAAAAGAGTATCAAAACGAAAGGAGGAAAGGTAACTTTTGGAGACAATTCTAAGGGAGAGATTGTTGGTATTGGTAATATAGTTCTTTTGGGTAAAACTTTGATTTCAAATGTTCTTTTTGTTAAAGGTCTTAAGCACAACCTCATTAGCATAAGTCAGTTATGTGATGAAGGTTACCTTGTGAATTTTAGGAATGATAAATGCTTAGTTCACAATTCCAAGGAAGAATTTATTCTCTCAGCCAACAGGCAAGAGAATGTTTACACCTTAAACTTATAAGACCTAAGAAGCCAAGATTTACCTTGCCTAAGTGCAATGGAAGATCATTCTTGGTTATGGCATAGAAGATTAGGACACTGTAATCTTAGAAACCTATGTAAACTCTCTAAGAAGAAACTTGTTAAGGATTTACCGGAGCTTAGATTTGATTCTTCTAAAGTTTGTGATCCTTGTCAATATGGAAAGCAACATAAATCTAGTTTTAAGTCAATCGGTGAAGTCTCAACAACCGATGCATTACAGTTAGTGCACATGGATCTTTTTGGTCCAACACAAACTGGAAGCATTGGAGGCAAATACTATGTGTTTGTTCTAGTTTATGATTACACTAGATTTACTTGGGTCTATTTTCTAGCAAGGAAATATGAAGCTTTTTCTTATTTCAAAAGTTTTAGAGCCCAAGTTAAAAATGAGAAAAACCTTCCATTGAAAACTATTCATAGTGATCATGGAGGAGAATTTCAAAAATTCTGATTTTGAAACTTTTTGTAGTATGAAAGGTATTACTCACAATTTTTCAGCACCTAGAACTCCTCAACAGAATGGTGTAGTTGAAAGAAGAAATAGAATTCTTCAAGAAATAACTAGAACCATATTGAGTGAATATTCTATTGCTAGAAATTTCTGGGCTGAAGCTGTAAGTACTGCTTGTTATACTATAAATTGAGTTTTGATTAGACCTTTTCTTAATAAAACTCCTTATGAGTTATGGAATGGTAGAAAACCAAGACTTTCCTACTTCAAGGTTTTTGGTTGCAAAGTATTCATTTTGAATACTAAAGATAACTTACATAAATTCGCACCAAAATCAGATGAAGGGATTTTCTTAGGTTATTCCACAACCTCTAAGGCTTATAGAGTTTTTAATAAAAATACTTGTACTGTTGAAGAAACAGTACATGTAAAATTTGATGAATCAGACCCTTTTGTTTTTAAAACCTCCCAACCTACATCTTCGGATGTGTTTTCAAAAACTGATTGTCAACCTTTGATAGAAGAACCTTCTAATAAGGAAATTGTTCTAGAAGATACTTCTGAAACATTTACCCCAGAACACTTTCTACCCTATATTGATGAACAGGTTTTACAAAACCCAAATCAGGTGTTTCTTAAGAATCATCCCAGTGATAGTATCATTGGTGATGTAAATAAACCTGTAAGGACTACAAGTTCCTTAAGAAATGAAGTAGAACATCTAGCATTTCTTTCCCAATTAGAACCTAAAAGCACTGATGAAGCTTTAGGTGATGATGATTGGATCAAAGCAATGCAAGATGAACTAAATGAATTCGAAAGGAATAAAGTCTGGACCTTGGTTGAAAGACCTAAGGAAACTTCTGTTATTGGAGTAAAATGGGTTTTCAGAAATAAATGTGATGAAAATGGAGTCATTGTTAGAAATAAAGCTAGACTTGTTGCTAAAGGCTATTATCAGCAAGAAGGAATAGACTATGAAGAAACCTATGCTCCAGTAGCTAGACATGAATCTATCCGTATTCTACTTGCCTTTGCAGCATTCTTTAATTTCAAACTATTTCAAATGGATGTGAAATGTGCTTTTCTTAACGGTTATGTTCAAGAAGAAGTTTTTGTTGAACAGCCTCCTGGCTTTGAAGATACAAAACATCTAGATCATGTTTTTAGACTTACCAAAGCTTTGTATGGCCTTAAACAAGCCCCACGAGCATGGTATGATAGACTTACTGGATTTTTGCTTCAAAATAACTATGTTAAGGGAAATGCAGATCCAACCCTTTTTATAAAGAAAGATAAGAAAAATGTTTTGATTGTTCAAATTTATGTTGATGACATTATATTTGGTTCAACTCAGCAATCTTTGACTGACTCTTTTGCTAGTCTAATGAAATCTGAGTTTGAAATGAGTATGATGGGTGAGTTAACATTTTTTCTTGGTTTTAAAATTTCTCAAAAACCAGAAAGAACCTACATATCTCAACATAAGTATATTAAAGATCTTCTTAAAAAGTACGGTTATGACAACACTAAGAGTATAAGTACTCGTATTGGTACCTCAAACTCTTTAGATCTTGATGAAGCTGGGAAACCAGTAGATCAAACATCTTTTAGAGGTATGATTGGAAGTCTACTTTACTTAACATCTAGTCGACCAGATATAATGTTTTCTGTATGCTTATGTGCAAGATATCAATCCAATCCTAAGGAATCTCACTTAAAGGCAGTAAAAAGAATTTTTCGCTACCTTAAGGGAACCATGGATCTAGGATTATTTTATACTTCTGGAAATGATTTTGTTCTAAAAAGCTTTTCTGATGCTGACTTTGGTGGATGTAGAATGGATAGGAAAAGTACATCCGGAACTTGTCATTTCTTAGGAGATTCATTAGTTTCTTGGTCATGCAAGAAGCAACATTCTGTTGCACTCTCCACTGCTGAAGCTGAATATGTAGCAGCTGGAAGTTGTTGTGCACAAGTGTTGTGGATGCAACACACACTCAAAGACTATGGCTTGAGTTTTACTAAAACTCAAATTTTGTGTGATAACACAAGTGCCATTGCCCGAAGTAAAAACCCTGCACATCACTCTCGTGCAAAACACATAGATATTAGGCATCACTTTCTTAGGGATCACACACTCAAAGGAGATATTATTCTTCAGTTTATCGGAACGCAAGATCAACTTGATGATATTTTCACAAAATCCTTGCCTTCTGATAGATTTGAATATATTAAACAGAAGTTAGGAATGATAACCGTAAGGTAATCTTCCTTAATTAACTTTCTGTTGAAAAAGTCTCCTTACAGTAATAAACTCCTTTTCATAGGGGGATTACATTTGATTGTTTATTTAACAAAGTTTTTCAAAATTTGTTTTCAAACTTTTCGGAACAAAAATTTCCGGAATGAAACTTCCGGAACTACCATTTTCCAGAATGGATATTTTCGTATAGAATACTTCTGGAATGAAGGTATTCGTATTGAAAATTTCCGGAATGGACAACTTTCGTACTGGGACTTTCATATCCATATTTTCGTACCAAGCTTTGTTTTTCGTATTTTGTTTTTTGTATTTTGTTTTTCGTATTTTGTTTTTCGTATTTACTTTTTCTTATTGACTTTTTCGTATTGAGTTTTTTTTTCGTATTTAGTTTTTCGTATTGAGTTTTTCGTAGTCGTCTTTATATTACCCATTACGAAAAACTTTCCTAATCTAATCTGAAAGGTATGATTTTCTTACCGAAGTTTTTGTAATCATATTTTACTTGCTGGAAATTTCTTATAGTTTGTTTTCGGTTTTTGAATTTCTTAATTCTTTACTTTAATAAAAACCTCAAAAAGATCGGATTCAATCTCTCAACCGTCAGATTTGATCTCAGATCATTCTAGACCGTTAGATCAACCGAGGAAGTTGAACCGTCATCCCATTGCCTATATAAAGGGGACCCTATTTTTGAGTCCGACATCGGTTTCAAGCTCTTGCGTCCTGAAGCTCTGACTCTCCAATTTAAGGCCGTTCCGAAATTCAGTCTTCTCTGTTCCGAATATCTCAGAGGACTTCTAATCCGAATGTCTGCAGAGTTAGCTTCTCAAGAAATGTCTTCAACCAAGCCTATTTCTCAGTGGTTAGTCTACAGAGAGAGGTTAGTTCATCCGAATTTCTTCAGCAACTACGATTCTATCATTTCGAAGAATATCAAGTTTAATGGATGGGAAGATGTTGCGGTATCAAAAACCGGCAACCAAGATGAAGTCTACTCTGACTTGCTTGTCGAGTTTTATGAGTCAGTTGCTTTCTTTGAGGAAGATAATAGAGAGTAGTTTTCTTTCAAATCGTATGTCAAGACATATAAGCTTTCTTACACCAAGGCTGCAAGCTTGGTAGGGCTAAGTTATGAAGGGGAAGCTGAGTTTATTTCCCACGTATTTCCAGACTCTTTGGGTAGTTTCAACAAAGAGAAAGCCTTAGAAACTCTTGGATTGGATGATTACAAGGCTCCGAAGATTGCAAGCCTATCTACAAACTTCCGGATGCTGGAGTTATGGGTACAAGGGCTTATCATACCGAGAAAAGGAGATAAGGATAGCCTGAAGAAGAGTCAGATATATATCTTAGATTTCCTGATAAGTCTAAGAAAGTTCAACTTGATGAAGCATATTCTTCTTAACATTGAAAATTTGAGGAAGGGGAATCTGAGAGCTCAGATCGTGATGTACCCAGCAATATTGTCAAAGCTCATAGTTCGGTGCCTAGAATCTTTCAAGGTTGCTTGTAGTTCAAAACCAAGGGTGTGCAAGATCATGCTAGTCAGCGATGCCACGCTTAAGAGAATGAATGTAGCTTTCGACAAGAAGTCCGGAATGTTTATTGATCTACCTCCCCAAGATGAAGTGGCTCCGAAAGTTTCTGATCCGGAATCATCTAAGCCGGTAAGGAAGAGGAAGCTGAAAGAAGTGGTAGTCGAAGCTGAGGAACCCAAGTCTAAGGAAGTCCATTCCGCACCTCCTGAGTCTAAGAAGAAGAAAACCTATACTGATGAGGTTGCAGCAAAGTGGAGAGCTGATAAAGAGAAGAGGAAGGAATGAGATCCGCAGTTCGGATTGGATCCTGCAGAGGCTAAAGCTATGAAAGAGAAGGCTGCTGATGAGCTTGAGAAACAAGAAAAGGAGAAGAAGCTGAAGAAGAAAATGTCAGAAGCTGAGGCTGTGCAAGCATTGTTAAAGTTCAACGAAATGGTTTCAGCAACCATTCCCGTTCCGAGATCTTTCTCTCTGGAATCTCTACCTAAGACTCCAGGAAGAAATCTTGCTACTCTGGAAGAGGCTGTTGCTACGAATTCAGAGGAAGAAGAGCAAGTGGAACAAGTTGAAGAAGTTGCTGAAGGAAGTGGTGAGACAGGAGATGTGCTCAAACAAGTAGATGAATATAAAGGAACTCCTTCGGAACACCTCTCGCTCCGAACATCTGAAGCTCAATCTTCAAAGCTTGTTACTCCTGAATTAGAAGAAGAGAAAGGGGAAGAAGAAGTTTCTTATCATGGAGAAGAAGAGCATCTTTTACTTGATGTTGCTCAGAAGGAAAGTGTAGAAGTTGCTGCTGAGGAAGATGATGTTGTTCAAGTTTCTGATAGCGAAAAGAAAACTCCGGAACAGGATTCTATTCCGGAAAAAGATAAGGGAAAGAAAATTCTTACCGAGACTCCGAGCTCAGTAGTAAGAAAGAGGAAGGAAGCTGGTAGTTCTTCTAAGAGGAAATTGGAGCTTATTGAGGAAGAAAATTCTCCGAGCAAGATTTCAGATTCGGAGTCATCTTCGTTGGGGCACGATTTTGTTGTTCAGTCCTTGAAGAAGTTGGTGGGAACCATTCCGACCTTCTCCAGTATAGACTCCAGATGCCAGATGCTCCAACATGCGTTGAATCAGAAAACCGACTCCGTATCAAAAGTTATGGATAAATGTGTTGAGATCGAAGCCCAGTTCAAAAATTTCTTCATTGGTTACGAAGCACATAAAAGATCTTGCAAGAGGATGACAAGCTGGTCTAAGAAAACTGTGGAAGAGAGGAGGTTGCGGGATGAGTTTCAGGATAATGTTAAGGATGCATTTGAAACCGAGGACAAGAATATTAATGAGCTGACTGCATCATTCGAAGAGAAATTGACAGAGGAAAAGAACTTTCGGATTCAGGAAGTCAGAGATCTGAATTGAAAGCTCAATTCCGTTAATCAAAGTTGGAAATATGAAAGGGATTATCAGATCGAGTTTAAAGAAAGGATGAAGGCTCAGGAAGAGAAGATGAAAGCTCAGGAAGAAAAGTTGAAGGCTCAGGAAGAAATAATTGAAGCTCAGTCAGCAAGAATAGTCATCTTAGAGAAGCAAGCAGAGGAAGATCACAAAGACTTAAAGAAGATCAAGACGATTCTTAAAGGGCTAATGTCGAAGGAGAAAGATCCGAAATAAACCAATCCGATCTTTTTGTTGTAATTATTTTGTTGCTGACATTTCAAATCTAATGAGAATCGTGCTTGTTGTTTCTATTGTTGTCATTACTAATTTTTCAGGTATTTTGTTAAGTTTTTCCATTCCCTCCAATTCTTTTTGAAAATCACAAAGGGGGAGAAGGAAAAGATCCTTAAGAAAAAGAGGAACTCTAATAAGAGTTTATCAAAGGGGGAGAAAGAAAAAATACCCAAGGAAAAAGAACTCTAATAAGAGTTTGTTTAAGGGGGAGTTTCTTAAAGAAACATCACTCCGGAAATATGAATACGATCCTTAGAGTTTCAAAGCCTAAGGGGGAGTTAGTCGTATTCATCTATATTCTTAAACCAAGGGAGATAAGCTTTAATGTGTTTCTTTCTTCTTAGAATAGCTTTTTCGTAAGGATGTTTGTGCTTTCCAAAAAGGGGGAGATTGTTGAGTCAATAAGGTTTTCCTTATGACTTTTCCATTCCTTCTTATTTTGAAAATCACAAACACCTTATCTTTAAGGAAAATGCTTTCTTAAGGAAAATCGCTTTTATAAGGAAAATTGCTTCCTTAAGGAAAATCGCTTTTATAAGAAAAATTATCCTTATCATATTTTCATCCATATTTTTCTTAAGTATAAGTTTCGGATTCATTTTCTCGGAGTCATTAAAACTTTGATATAAAAGCATTCTATTTTAGGGTTCAGATTCTGGACAAGAACTATAAGGAAGTTTCATTCCGAATTCCGGATATGAACTCTGACTAAATTCTATTCCAGATTCAGGATACGAATTCTGAAGAAGAATTCTCATTACGAATTCTAATGAATAAATCCCATTCCGAATTCTCATTATGAATTCTGAAGAAGAATTCTCATTACGAATTCCAATGAAGAATTCTCATTACGAATTCCAATGAAGAATTCCCATTACGAATTCCAATGAAGAATTCCCATTACGAATTCCAATGAAGAATTCTCATTACGAATTCCAATGAAGAATTCTCATTACGAATTCTAATGAAGAAATATCATTCCGAATTATCATTACGAATTCTGATGACGAATTCTCATTACAATTTCTGATGACGAATTCCTATTCCGAATTCCTACTCCGAATTCTCATTCCGAATTCTCCTATTAAACAGAATCTGATTATCATTGTTTTATACACTCTGAATTTATTCACTCCGAACCTTCACTCCGAAGTTTCTATTCCGAACCTTTATGTTAGAGTTTAAAACGATGTTGTACTTTCTGTTACACTTGTTTTGTTATAAAACGATGTCGTCAATTTTGTTATAAATTAACCGTTGTCTAAGTGACACATGTACAGGTCCCTCCGAACATTAAGGAAAATATGACCATTGGAGAAGGAGCCGACCTTACCTATAAATAGGAGCTCATTTGAAAGAGCTCGGTGCTGTTTGAAAAACAACTGAGTTTTGTGCCTACATGCTGTTGAAGTGATTTCTAGAGAGAGAGTCTCTTATTAACTCTCAAAGCTTCGTGTGACTCCGAATGTTGGTGATTACATTCGAGGGCTTCCGGGGATAGGAAGACAGAGGTGCCGACTACCTTAAAGATCGAGGGCTTTCTTGCTGAGAAAGACAGAGGTGCCGACTACCTTAAAGATCGAGGGCTTTCTTGCTGAGAAAGATAGAGGTTTCCAACTACCTTGAAGTTGAGGGCTTGCGGGGATAGCAAGACAGAGACACCGATCTTCGTATCGAGGGCTTACCCTGGTGTGGGTAAGACAGACTTTCTTGAAAGTATAAATCAAGGGACCTTTATCCAAGGTTGTTGGATACCCTTCTCTTTGGGTTAAAAGACTATTATCTTGTTACTAGTAGTTTTACTACTTGTCTTTATTCCGCTGCAATTTGTATCTTAAGGAAAGTATAACTTTCTTATACTTCCTTACTTACTCTGATTAGTTTAGATTCTATACGGTTTAAGGTAGAATCTTATATTGTAACTTTTGTTAAGTTTCAATCTCCGGAATCATGTTTCCGGAACCTACTTTTGGAATCTCTTTCCAATTTTAGTTCGGTGTTAGAGGTGTTGTGAATTTACTTAGTTTAACTTTGTTAAACTTAGCCCTTTCCTTTTCTTAAGGAAACTCTAGTTATTCATAACTAACTTTAAAGGTTCCAAAGGAATTTTTAAAGTATACAATTCACCCCCCCTCTTGTATATTGAGCATCTCATATTATATTTCGATCCTACAAAACCATGGTCTACTGAACACTCATTCCCATCATTATCATCTTAGCTCCATCAGGCATCCACATTGGTTTAGCTTCTATAGTGATACATGTAACCATCTCTAAAGAAACACATGCACATGTACCGGGTTGGTCTATCTACTGGGAACCCACATGGGTCCTCTAGGTCTGTATGTATGTAGAGGAATCTCTCTTGAGATACTTGTTAATGGACCACTATCTCATTCTAGTACTTTTCATTCGATAAAATCGCAATTTCTAGCAATGTCAATATATAAAATAACATCTCGGCCTCAATGTGGAAACCAAATAATGGGTTTTCTAGGAAAAGGGTTTGGTCAATACAAACAATTACTATGATTACATAACTTGATGTTATACCCAAGACACATTCCAGACTAGATAATCCATGGTTTCTAAGTTAAACATTACTTATTTGTTAGAGGTGTCTCAAGGGTCTTAGCTAGCCCACATTGGATGGTCATCTTATGTCAAAAAACACCCCCATAGAAAGGTATACAAGTCTCATCCTCTGGGGAAAAGACATCTCAAAAGGTCCCCCCCCCCCAATGAAGGGGTCAGGAAGTCACTTGAGATCTCTAAGTTCAATGCCTCATCCTTTAGAGACTGAGGAATCAGCCCAATACACAATCTTCTATTTCTTCCCTAGAACATAGTTTAGTTTTCTCATGGTCTTCAATCACCCCTCTACCTACTCCAAAATCTAGAACATAGTAAATATAAATAGTCATAAAAATCACAAGGGACACTGCCTACTACCCACTCAAAAGCTGGGTCAAGTTCAAGTTCTCTGATTCCCAATTTTAATTTCATTTAATTTCATATTTATATCATAATTATATTTGAATGGTTGAACCAAATGCGTCATAAATTCTTACCCATATGGTCCCTTTCACCTCATGGACTAAAATATGGAATCCACTTAATCCATACCATAACACTTTCTATTTCATGCGACCAATCGTCCATGACTCATTATTTCATTATGAATCCATGAAATCCATAATAGAAAGGAACATCAAGCTATAACCGAATCACCAAACAGTGGAATCAAATCAATTGTAATAGGAAAAATCTATGGGAACATGTTTCATTCCAATAAATTTTGATTTGTCTGGTTTGTGGGATTTATAATAATAGGTACCACCTATTAACTTATTTAATTACCTTACAAATACCTAAATATTTGTCTCACAATAGTAATAAAATAATAAAATGGATTCTATGATGCCATGTTATAACATCCAAACTTGGATTCCACTATGTGGTGCCCTGATCAGCTGGGTTGCATGCCCTTAAACACACCTCCCCATATCCCAGAGGCTACCGACTAGCATTGAGAACCTATGGTGAATTTTTTCAAAGACTATTCCATCATGTTAGAGTGTACAATAGTATTAATAAACAATGTTGTCAATAGTGGAAGCATTTGATCATCCAAATAGAGGTAAAACATAAAAGATACTAATAAATAAACAGTATCAAAGGAAATATCATAAAAAAATGATATGTTATTTCATGCCTCTATAATGTAAGATAATAGGTATATAAAATTCGAGTACAGTGCATGTTTGAAAATACCCAAAATACCAAAATGTACTATCCCACTAAGCATCAAGACCCTACATGATCACGTTCTCCCCTCCTCCTAAAAAATAAGAATGTCATGAATTGTATTGTTGAAACTTTACAATGTCCCTACATGCGACCAAGAAGTATATATAGATACCCAATGACCCAAAAATGGTGTGACATAACACTCAGTTGGACCTAACAAATGGCATCTATAAAAATTTCAATTTGTGTGATATAAACAAAATTTGTGTTCAATATATCACACATATTAATGTACTAAACGAAAATTTCACAAGGAATAAGTGATACTATCCATACAGACAAGGATCCCTATAATATATAGTCACGATACTATATATAAGTGAATTTATAAATAGAAATAAACCATAATAACACTATCATGTGTACCCACTGTATGAAAATAACCACAACGAGGCTATCTGTATTGTACAAGAAGACATCCATCACAGCCACACCATATAATCTAGTGTAAAAAACTACTATAGCCACACAATGTTATATAGTGAATAATACCCTTAACAGCCACACCAGATAATCAAGTTTGTATCACATCCACAATGGTCATTTTGTGTGATCATAAGTGTTAGACCATAAAGGTTTGGATCTAAGTTATATAAGTCCAAGGAATCCATGTCGAGTCATAGGAGCATCTAGATGGAAACTTAGTAACATGGGCGGGGTCCAAGGAGCATGTCAATGAGCCATGTCCAGTTCAAACCCAATAAATCCATATAAAATGGGTATTAAGGCCCAAATCATCCTATAGAATCAAGACCAAAGGAGAAAACAAGATCAAGGAATCGACTACCACAAACATGTTCCATGGGAGTAAAGTCCATGGCTTCTACAAAATCATGATCCAAGGTATTCCAACCAAGGAACTTGACCTTGACCCAGCTTTTGGTGTGAGATTATCATGTTGTTATTTTTGATATTGAGGAAGTGATTATGGGAATGTGATGCAGTGAAGAAGGAAGGCTAGTGATGATGATACATGATGTGGGTTATGTATGGTAGGAGGGCTATAATGTATCTCATTTGGTTTATATTTCTAGTTTGATTTGTTTTTCAGGGCACTGGTGCAGCGGAAGCAGAATTTTTTTTTTCTATATAGCTTTTAGCAGCGGTTCAAACCACCGCGACATTTATATGGGCGGCAGTTTAAACCGCCACCAAACTGTGAAAACTGCTGCTAAACGTAAATTTTTTCTTACGTTTAGCGGTGGTTTTAACTGCCGCGACATAGCCGATTTGTTTCTTCCTCGTTCCGCAGTGGTTCCCGTGACTTCAGCGGTGGTTTTACGGCCACTGAATTTGAGTTTATTCACGGTGGTTATAACCGCTGTGAATAAATTGATATCCAGGGATCGTAAAAACCATCACTAAATTCAGGAAAACCACCGCTAAATGAGGCAGCTACGACGCTTTCCTGAAATTTCCACCAAATGGAAAAACCACCATGAATAGATTGTCGACGCCGTATTAGGCGGCAGTTTCTGTAAACCGCCACCAAACCATGTCGCGACGGTTTAAACTGCCAAAAAATTCCAAAAAAAACTGTTGCTAAATAGTGGTTCTATTGTAGTGCCAGAGTTGGTGTATTATTAAACAACATTGGCCGGATCACAATGGATCAAGTCCAGAATGACCGATTGGTTTAGAAGCCTTGTATGTACTGGATACATGCATAAGTTTTACATTACATTTTGAAATAAAAAATAAACAACATTGTTTCTCATTTGAACACACTCATATCCCTTAGCCTATCCTTATAGTTCAATCATAATATACTTCTTCACATCCTAGAAAAAATCAAATATAAGAAATTGGTTATCTTAGATGCTCAGTAAGGACAACAATATAGAAGAAACATTCCTAAATAAGCTTAAAAATTTAAGGCAATGTATAAGAATAAAACACAAGCCTTTTAAACTTAAACATTAGTATAATATTGAAAAGATCAATCGAATAATTCCCTTTACTTATTCACATGGATATTTTACAAGTTGAATAATCACATGTAATATCAAAATCTAATCCCATAATGATATAATGAATAATGTGAGACATCATAAAAACATAGTCAATTTTTCCATTCAAGACTACAAATAATAAATTTGTCAAGGCCTTGCTCCAAAAGACAAGTTTGTCTCCTGAGACCTACCGATGCATAGAGGGGATATAGCGGGCTCTGCCCATCACCTATAACGTCCAAAGCATTCCACATATGAAAAGGTTGAAACATAACATAAAAATTTATATTAAAACTATCATACGAAATCTTAATAATTTTTCCATAAACCATTAATGGTATAAAAATAGCACATCCATAGTAAAACATATCACAAAACATTATATACAATATAGAAGATTGTATCATAATAAATCAACATCAAACATATGTAAAATCCAACAAAGGATGTTGACATAGATGAAATCAATCCAAAAACTATTTGAGATAAATATCTTCTTCTAATTTGAAATAATTTAAAAGTTTCCTAATTATAAAAGAAAATAATTGTTTTTAAAACATTCTTATAAGCTTGTAAGGTAATATTTACAGTTTTATAAAGGTGGAAAATAAGTGCACCCACCGTATAAGTTAAAAAACATTATTACCATAATTTGTCGAAAAGTCATAAAGTACCTTATTTGTAAAATAACGGAATGATTCCTTTCAAAAAAATTTATAAAGAAATCAAAAAACGGTATAAATGACTTTAACCCATACTCTAGGAAATATGAAAAATGTTTTGAAATACATTTTTAATAAACACAGATGTGTGGTGATAAATAATTCCTCGTAGATACTTATGTATAAACAACCTCAGATAATCACTACGGGAAAAATGGGTATTTGCGACAGGTTATTTGCGACGGGATTTATTCCCATCGCAAATAGCCCCGTTAAAAACTTATTTGCGACGGGGGTATTTGCCCGTCGCAAATAAGTAGCCTTTTGCGACGAGATTGCTTTCCCTGTCGCAAAAGAACTGGCACGCATTGCGCGGCAAATCGCGGGAAACATATTTGCGATGGGGGAATATTCCCGTCGCAAATAACCGGCGGCGGTAAAAGATATTTGCGACGGGAATATTCCCCCATCGCAAATAGTATGTCGGCAGGTGGTTATTTGCGACGGGACCCGTCACAAATAACTATTTAACCTTTGACCGTAATAAATGATGGCTAAGGTATTTGCGACGGGTACCGTCGCAAATAATATTATTTGCGATGGGATACCCGTCGCAAATGGACCTGTCGCAAATAATCTAACCTATAAATACCCCCATCCGTTTTTTTCAAATCATTCTGAAACTCCATCTTCTTCTTCTCTCAAAATTCTATTTCTAATGTTCAGTTTTTCTCAAGTTTAATTTTTTTCTCCGGAGTTGATATTGAAGTTTTGAAGAACGATCAGAGATCAACCTCAGATCAATTTTCAAGGTATTTATGTTCATTTTAATTTAATATTTATTTTAAATTTTTTATTAGTTTCAATTATTCTTAATTAGTTGTAATTTAATTATGTTTACATTGTTTTGTTACTTAATAAATTTAAATTATTAGTATTGTTCATAGTTAATGGTAATTAGGAATAATTAGTAATAATTTTTAACAATTAAGAATAAATATTAATAATTAGTGATAAATACCAATAATTAGGAATAATAACATTATTACATTATTAGTATATTTTATTATTAATATCAAAATAATATAAATTTTTATATATATACAATTCTCGTTTCATCTGTGTGTTTGCTGTCTCCACATGTATTATTTGTATGTGGAGATAGAAAACACACAGATGAATGGAGAATTGTATATAATATAGAAAATTATATTATTTTAATATTAAAAATAAAATATACTAATAATGTTATTATTCATAATTATTGGTAATTATTCCTAATTATTGGTAATTATTCATATAATTACTAATAATTAGGAACAATTACCAATAATTATCAATAATTAGGAATAATTAGAGATAATTAGTAATAATTACCAATAATTAGTAATAGTTACCAATAATTAGTAATAATTACCAATAATTAGTAATACTTACCAATAATTAGTAATACTTACCAATAATTAGTAATAATTACCAATAATTAGTAATAATTAGTAATAATTATTAATAATTATCAATAAATAGTAATAAATAGTAATAATTATAAATAATTACCACTAATTAGTAATAATTAGGAATAATTACCAATAATTAGTAATAATTAGTAATAATTAGTAATAATTAGTAATAATTAGTAATAATTAGTAATAATTAGGAATAATTAGTAATAATTAACACTAATTAGTAATAATTACCAATAATTAGTAATAATTACCAATAATTATCAATAATTACCGATAATTACCAATAATTAGGAATAATTATCAATAATTAAGAATAATTACCAATAATTAGGAATAATTACCAATAATTAGGAATAATTACCAATAATTACCAATAATTAGTAATAATTACCAATAATTAGTAATAATTACCAATAATTAGTAATAATTACCAATAATTAGTAATAATTACCAATAATTAGTAATAATTACCAATAATTAGTAATAATTACCAATAATTAGGAATAATTACCGATAATTACCAATAATTACCGATAATTAGTAATAATTACCAATAATTAGGAATAATTACCGATAATTAGTAATAATTAGTAATAATTAGGAATAATTACCGCTAATTAGTAATAATTAGTAATAATTATCAATAATTAGTAATAATTAGTAATAATTAGTAATAATTTCCAATAATTAGTAATAATTACCAATAATTAGTAATAATTACCGATAATTACCAATAATTACCGATAATTAGTAATAATTAGTAATAATTAATAATAATTAGTAATAATTACCAATAATTAGTAATAATTACCAATAATTACCCATAATTACCGATAATTAACAATAATTAGGAATAATTACCAATAATTAGGATACTTACCAATAATTAGTAATATTTACCAATAATTACCAATAATTACCAATAATTAGTAAAAATTACCAATAATTACCAATAATTAGTAATAATTACCAATAATTACCCATAATTATCGATAATTACCAATAATTAGGAATAATTACCAATAATTAGGAATAATTACCAATAATTAGGAATAATTACCAATAATTAGTAATACTCACCAATAATTACCAATAATTACCAATAATTAGTAATAATTACCAATAATTATCACTAATTAGTAATAATTACCGATAATTACCCATAATTACCGATAATTACCAATAATTAGGAATAATTTCCAATAATTAGGAATAATTACCAATAATTACCAATAATTAGTAATGATTACCAATGATTACCCATAATTACCGATAATTACCGATAATTAGTAATAATTAGTAATAATTAGTAATAATTAGGAATAATTTGTAATAATTACCAATAATTTGTAATAATTACCAATAATTAGTAATAACTACTGATAATTACCCATAATTACCGATAATTACACAAAATTAGAAATAATTACCAATAAATAGTAATAATTAGTAATAATTAGTAATAATTACCAATAATTAGTAATTATTAGTAATTATTAGTAATAATTAGTAATAATTACCAATAATTAGTAATACTTAACAATAATTAGTAATAATTACCAATAATTAGGAATAATTACCAATAATTACTAATAATTACCGGTAAATAGTAATAATTACTAATAATTTGAATAATTACCAATAATTAGTAATAATTAGTAATAATTACTAATAATTAGTAATAATTAGTAATAATTACTAATAATTAGTAATAATTACCAATAATTAGTAATAATTACCAATAATTAGTAATAATTAGTAATAATTAGTAATAATTACAAATAATTATTAATAATTACCAATAATTTGTAATAATTAGTAATAATTAATAATAATTACCAATAATTAGTATTAATTACCAATAATTAGTAATAATTACCAATAATTAGTATTAATTAGTAATAATTAGTAATAATTACCAATAATTACCAATAATTAGTAATAATTAGTAATAATTATTAATAATTACCAATAATTAGTAATAATTAGTAATAATTAGTATTAATTAGTATTAATTAGTAATAATTAACAATAATTAGTAATAATTAACAATAATTAGTAATAATTACCAATAATTAGTAATAATTACCAATAATTAGTAATAATTACCAATAATTAGTAATAATTACCAATAATTAGTAATAATTACCGATAATTACCAATAATTATAAATAATTAACAATAATTAGTAATAATTGCCAATAATTAGTAATAATTACCAATAATTAGTATTAATTAGTAATAATTACCAATAATTGGTAATATTTAGTAATAATTATTAATAATAAGTAATAATTACCAATAATTAGTAATAATTACCAATAATTAGTAATAATTACCAATTATTAGTAATAATTACCAATAATTAGTAATAATTACCAATAATTAGTAATAATTACCAATAATTAGTAATAATTACCAATAATTAGTAATAATTACTAATAATTAGTAATAATTACCAATAATTAGGAATAATTACCAATAATTAGTAATAATTAACAATAATTAGGAATAATTACCAATAATATTAGTACTATGAAATTAATAAAAAATTTATATAATGTTAAAATTATCAATATTTGTAACATGTTTTGCTTCATTCTCAACATATTTAATTCTTAAAGGGTCAATTTTTAGGTCTATCTCAATAAAAAGTTTTCGTCAGTCGTGTATGATGTAAACTCTATAATTATCCTAGCTTTAGTATTTTTTCTAACAAATTATTCAAAACCAGTAATGCTTTTATATTTTATAGAAAAATATGGAACAACGAGGTCGTCAACAATCATTATTAGGTGACCGCATATGGATAAATCAACGTAGAAATCCAAACGGTTCTGGTTTAAATCCAGTATATGTAGAGGGTGTGGAGACTTTTTTATCATTTGCGGCATCCAATCCAGAATTTGTTTCAGAAGGCAAAATAAAATGCCCTTGTAGAAAATGTGCATTGAGAACGTTTGACACGTTTGACAAAGTGGGGGAACATCTCTTGTGTTTTGGTTTTCAACTAGATTATGTTTTTTGGTATCAACACGGTGAACGCAGTTCCAGAGCAGGTGATACCGACTTGATTCCGGATCCATCCCAGTTTCAAGATTTAGTACATGATGTTGTAGTTTCATCTATTCAACATACAAAAACTCCGGCTGATATAGCTTCAAATCTTGAGTTGGCACCGTCTGAATTTTATGAGTTGTTGAAGTCTGCTGAGGATGCATTATATCTTGGCTGCAAGATGAGCAAATTAGAAGCAGTTTATTACGCAAAGCACTGTTCTATATCAAGAGACTTGACTGATTGGTGGAGTGTAATAAAAATCAAAATTTGAGACAATCAGTTTAGTCAAAGTGAATGTGCTTTCACTGATGTGCAAAGAATTGATGTTTTTCAAGAGAGTACTCAAAATCAGTCTTTTTTACAAAGAGACATGAGTATCGATGACGACACCCCACATTTAAGAGTCGGTGATGACGATGATGTTAATGATGTCAGATATGAATTTGAAATGGTAAGAGATGAAGCAACTGTAACTCGAATGGATATCGATGATGTTGAGGAGAAATATGAAGATGACATTGACATATATGAAGATGATGATGAAGATGAACACTGATAGAATTCCATGGTATTTATATACAATCATAATATGTATATATGTATATATAATAGTAATTATCAATTATTTGCTAACAACATTAACATTTTCTGTTTCAGATGGATGACGCCACTTTTCGTGAGTTGGCGGATGCTGACCTGACTTTCAATGCGAATGAGTTGCTGGCAGATGACCCTCAGCCTGCAGGCGCTCCAGGGAGTACGCAGAGGGGGCGCGGTCTTGCACGATTGATGATTCCTGACCCCGTCCCCGAGCGACGTCCATATCTTGGGTTTTATCCATGCACACGGAGGTGTGATAACCTGTGTGATAATCTATGGATTTGACTAAGATTTCCTTAATCTATTCACATAATAAATGTTTATTATTTTTACAGTTTTCCGCATATACCAGTTGGACAGGGCAGCGCTATTTTGCGCAACTATTTCTCTCAGCCGTGGACCACATGGGAGCAGATTCCCATTGATGTGCAGCAGGCCATGTTCGGCCATTGGTTGGTACGCATGTAAATAAATAATTTTTATTTTGAAAATTATTTCATTTCTAACTTGATATTTTTATTTATTTGTAGGGTTTATGGTATCCGATCGAGGATACCATGCGTGACACGATCCACGAGGAATGGGAGGTGTCCATGCGTGATCGCCTTTGTCATTTTCTGCACAATTTAAGAAAAGCTGTGATGAAGAAAACAGGAGTGTCAGATTTTGATGAGTCATGTAGAGCACACCGACCAGAGTACATTTCATCCCATGTATGGGATGGATTATGTGTGCACTGGTTGAGTGG
This sequence comes from Viscum album, assembly GCA_963277665.1. Taxonomy (NCBI): domain Eukaryota; kingdom Viridiplantae; phylum Streptophyta; class Magnoliopsida; order Santalales; family Viscaceae; genus Viscum; species Viscum album. The sequence continues at coordinate 1,926,367,893 of OY728150.1, read as the reverse complement.
TGCCTTTCAGAGGAGATCATCGGTGGGGAGGCAGAATCAGGGGAGACAGGAGGTGACTCATCGAGCTGGGAGTCGTTATTTCTATACTCATAGACAGCATCTGGTACGTACATTATTTATAAATATTTTATATAACTATAAATATTAACAGTTTATTTTTTATTCTTATAGGTTGTCGAGCACCCCGATATTACGGAGTACGACGTATATCAGAGGATGTATAGTGATCCTGCTATTGGGGAGCTCAGAGGTGATCATCAGCATCACATTGTAGTCAGTATTATTTTTTTCAAGTTTAAAAATTAACTCCATATAATATATTCACAATTTCAATTTTAAATTGCAACTACATGAGTCATTTGAGGCCGCAGCGTCACATGCCCGGCCTAAGAGTCAGGCCGAGTCATCAAATCAGACCACTGGCCGTCAGTTTGATGTGGCGGCATGGATGAAGGCCACCCAGTATGCCTTCGAGAATGGCCGGGTAGTTGGTATCGACTCTCGACTGACTCCCGGAGATTATTATGGCAGTGCTGCGATATTGGCATCCATCTCGAGAGGAGCTCATGCATCTTCTTCTGCTACACAGTATGAGGATCAGTTGCGATCTCAGACTGCACTGATAGAGAGTCTCCGACAGGAGTAGGAGCATATGCGTCAGCAGCATGAGGAGGAGCGTCGACGCCAGGAGCAGCTGTACGAGGAGTAGACGAGTCGGTGGCAGCAGGAGCATCAGGAGTAGATGGAGTACATGCTCCGACTCACTCATGCTTTAGGGATGGAGTTTCCTCCACCACCATCTGTAGATCCCCCCCTCCCCCCTCCTTCAGATTAGAGTTTGTTTTTATGTTATAAAATTTGTGAAATCAAAATATGATTTTTTTTTCTATACGTAGTTTCTATCTCATTATAAAATATTAATAATATTATATTTTTAAATAACAATATTAATATGAATAATAATATTATTTATATTTTATAATATTAAAATTTATATATATATTAAAATTTTATAATATTATAACATAATTATATATTTTTTAATACTTGAATTATTTTAATATTTGAATGTAAAATAATTCTATTATTTTTATATTAATTAAAATAACTTATTAATATTTTTTTATTTAAGAATTTTAATTCTAATATTATTATATTAATTAAATCATTTATTAATATTCTATTATTTTTTATTTTTGAATTATAATTCTATTATTATTATATTAATTAAAATAATTTATTATTTGTATTTGTGAATTATAATTCTATTATTATATTAATTAAAATCATTTATTAATATTTTATTATTTGTTATTGTTGAATTATAATTGGATTATTATTATATTAATTAAAATAATTTATTAATAATTTATTTTTTTATTTTTTTTATAGTATTTGCGAAGGGATACTATGCCCGTCGCAAATAGTATTATTATTATATGCATTAAAATAATTTATTAATAATTTATTAATTTTTTTTTAAAATAGTTTTTTGCGACGGGTCCCGTCGTAAAAACTATTTGCGGCGGGCCCATCGCAACAGGTATTTGCGACGGTGCCCGTCGCAAATAGTTTTTGAAAAGTTTTTTAAAAATATACGGAGTACTATTTGTGATGGGGATTCTTTCCGTCGCGGAAAAAGGCTTTAGTGACGGGCCCATCGCAAATAATTGTTGTTGCGACACTGTTTTCAGCAACGGGTCATTTGCGACGGGCCCCCGTCGCAAAAAACCATTTGCGACGGGATCCCGTCGCAAATACCTGTTTTTCTAGTAGTGTAATTAAGAGATTGTAAAATTAACCCTTACCTTCTACTTTTCCTTAGTATATGGTAATTTATACTTCTATATAATGGTTAAATAATTGTTATTAAATTTTACACGAACCACATATATAAATATTACATCATATATGATCCTCTAATATTACTTTGTTAATAATATTTCAGTAATATCATTGTTTTGGGTTTTAACTGATATGTTTTAATTTATATGTTTTGTTTCATAAGTCATGGTCTTTATTGATAGGATGTATTTGATTCATATCCAGAATGATTTTATGTTCTTAAAAATTATTTTTAATCATCAAATTAAAATTACTCTTGAATTTTTACGATGGGGAATGAAATCTCATCGCGTCGTGGAGATGGTAAGCTGTACGTACGCATGAGCGATAATATCATTATATTGATGGTTAAATAATATGTAGTTTGATGGTATATTATATATAAATAAAAATTAAAATATTATATTTATTACTTGCATCAATTATACTCATTAGTATACCCATCCAAATAATGAAGTGTTGAATAACAAACTACACCACGACGTGGAGACGGTAAGTCATACATACACATGTATGATACCTTTTTCATTCATAGGATGGATAAAATAATGAATATGGTTGTAACAAATTTGTAATAACATTAAAGTATGTATAAGATACTGGAGTTATTATTTTTGTATGGAAACAAGAAGGAAATAAGAAGTGGAAGAAGAAAAGAACCTTGAAAGAGGTGATTAAATAATTGCCTCTTCTTCAAGTGCTCACTTTTGATTTGAACAAAAGGGATAAATAGAATGGATTTATGGTCAAATTATGGCCTCTAGGTTCAATTTAGGATAGTTGGGAGAATATTTGATCAGGGTTTAGCCGACCCAAATGTCTTTGGAGGTGTGAATTGGAGAGAAGTGAAGTACCATTTTATAAGAGAGGTGATGGGAACTTTAGGAAGAGATTGAAATATTAATTTATTTTAAATTCTTTTTCGGTTTCTAATATCTCAAAAATTATTTATTTCAATGAAAAGGTGGTTATGGGTCTAAATAATCTCAACCAATAGGTTTTATAAAATTTTAGGTCATCATATTAACCTTATCTTTTATATTTAACTCTTAGTTAAATAGTTTAACATTTACCATGTCTTCATGTATTTTTATATTAAATGGTTAATCAATTTACTATAAAATGACAATAGAACCTAAAGTGGTTAATAAATTAAATATATAAACTTATCTATGTCCTATTTCTGAATATTTGGTTTCTAGGAATATTATATCATTTAATAAAAAATTATTTGTTTTAAAACTCATTTATATCAATTTTGATAGAATTTAGTATTTGATATTTATAAAAGTAATAAAAACATTAATACTTATAAATAAATACATTTAATAAACCATAAAATTTCATATTCACCTAGAAAATCCAAGGATGTCATCAAAACTTTCAAATTATATTTATTTTAATATTTATAATATCATTTATTTGATTCTTTCATTAATGAGGAAAATACTGCATCATTATCGTGTCATACATAAATATATTTATTTTATGTCTAATAATTATAACTAAATTACCATGATGTAGTAAATCTATTTATATTTATAATTAATATTTAGAGTCGAAAATATCACTTATATAACCCCATATAATTTTTTTTACTAAAATAGATATTTTTATGTTACATTTTCCTTAACATTAAATTAATTTTTATAAAATGTCATTTTCACTTACAAGTGACACCATGGGGTCACAAAATCGAACCAAGGATACCCATGGTTGGACATGTATCATCCAATATGGTTAGGATGCATGTTAGGGTAATTTAATATTATTTTTTACCCTTATTTACCAGATTTACCCTTTAACCATGGAAAATAAAATATTTACTGAAGTTATTATTCATAATGTTTAAAAATAAAAGGTACCTATTTAAAAATTTTGGAACTTATGATTCCAAATATGAAATAAATTTTTTCATATTAAAAACACATAAGTTTTGGTAATTAATTTAAAATTATATCTCATTGTCAAAAGTAAAATGTGGGTTTTTAAAAAGTAAAAACTATCAAAAGATTAACATGTTTTTATGTAAAATTAAAAAGTGAAATTATATCCAATGAACTAAATTATATTAAATGATAAAAATATAATCTAATGATACTTTAAAACCACTCAAATGTATAATTTAAAAATATAAATTATTTTGATTTAAAAATTTGTGTTTAATTAAAATTTAGTATTATTCACTATTCATTAAAATATGAAAGTTATCAGAAAAGTACCAAATATTCTCCATAAGATAATATTGATATTAAAAATCCTATAATAAACTATATTTGGTAAAATAAAATTTATAAAATTTCAAATGGTGGGTATTACTATTCATAACTGCTTTTTAAACGGCTAGTTTTATTTGTCGTGGTGTGCTAGAACTCAATGTTGTGTACAATGCAAGATACTTTGTTATTCAAAGAGAAACGTATCATGGATGTTTGGGGTGTTACAAGTTATCTGTTTATCAAAACATAATTCATTCTCGACACCTGGTTGAGAATATATCTTCAAAGCATCTATGGGGTCAGGTCTAACACAATCAAAACATGGGAGAAAAAGAACAAGTTCAACCAGCAAGACCATTTGGTATTCAGGACAAATAGATCTTCATAATATTATATTTCTAACAATAGTAATAGATATCTTGATACATGTGTTTATCTAATATATATTCATTAGGGTGTCTTGTCAGGTCATGTTAATGGTAAGCTCTTTTGTGAATGGTATGTGTCTTGTAATTTTAGAAGGTTATTTTGATGAATCCAAAAAAAGTATGCCACTCCACCTTAGAATATTAATCTCATGGGACACCCCATAGAAGATCAAAATTTTTGGGTCATGTTCTATAATAAAGAGACTCAGAACCATGTGAACTTCCCTTTAATTGGTGTGCATAATGGTCTTCTAATGTCCCACATCAACACCTCGTTCTAATCTTATCCTTGCATTTAATTGAATGTTCTAGGAATAATATCCAATTAGATACCATCAGTGGTCGGAGGTGAGTCTATAATGGATCCAATTATGCTGATAAGACCAAGGATTAGTAATTAGCTAGATACCTGAAGATTAGTGGCTCTATAAATACCTCATAAGTAGGTCATTTTCATGGAGATAGATCCTTAGTTGGGTAGAGTACTAGAAAATTATATAGTAGTAGAATGAGCTCCCACATGTGATGTTTCAACTAGAAGGGTTCCCACTCCAGTCATAGAATTTTTCCCCATTTCATGATAGTAATGGTTTGATTTTATAGACATGTTGGGGATGAATGTGTATCACACTGCAGTGAAGGATTCCACTGTAATTTTTTTGAGGCATGAGGATATCCAAGCTCCCTCTTCATAAAGAGAAAACACCTCAAGTAGAGTGGAAAAACTAGAGGTGTGTATGTAAGATCCAAATTAAGGCATGTATTCATAATCAAGCTGAGGTTCCCCCAAATGTTTAACACACTTTCTTCTAATAGACAATGAATAATTATGGGGATTCAAACACTCCGTACATAAATTTTATAGTCACTTTTGTTTTGATATATTTTCCTTAGAATATTTATATTCAAATATCTTGATTTTCCATTGCAGTCATCATGGTTTTGGTTTCTCAAAAACATGGAATTATTATACAAAAAAAATATTATTATATTTTATTTCATGTAGAAACATCATTGTATTGTTTCTATTTTTTCCTTTTTTTGGGACCACAAATAGGAAATCCAATACCATTTTTGATTTAGTAATGTGGATTTTACCCTAGGTGTGACCTAAGGTTGGTCGACATTGGAAATTCTAAGGTATATGACCATTGGAGGGTGTGTTTGATAAAATAAATAATTAAATTTATTTTTTTAAATGTCCTAAATATAATCCTTTTTAAATAGCATATTATATAAGATCTATATGTTTAGGCACATAACCCTTGGGGTATTTGAGAGGAGGAAATTTGTTATTTTTTTGATATTGTTATCAGAGAATGTTGGGTGATCAGATCAAGATGGATTGGAAGTCCATGAATGCAGTGGGTCTTCTTCACTAATGACGAACACATTTTTCACCAATGATTTATCTCTTATCTTGGAAGGGCATGTTATTTAAGGATTTAATACACATTCTCTTTAATAAAGTATCGATTTATTTATATTCTTGGATTTCTAGTATTTTATAATATCTCTCGATCTTGATTAAATAAATTTATTTTTTTATTCCAATTTAATTATGATATGCCTTGATTAACCGCTAGATATCATTGTTCATGTGATTTTTCATAATAAACTATTTCCCAAATAATTATTTATGTCATTATTGTAAATTCATCTACATAGTTCTTTGAATTCTTTATTTTTGGCCCATATGTCCATGCTTCCACATTGTTGGGGGTTAGAGGGTGGTCAAACACCTTGATTCAAGGTGGTTTTGAAAATTTCATACATGTTATTGACTTGCATAGTGATTGGGATTTATTTTGAAATATTTTTCATGGATCATGGATCTCGAGTGGAGAAGGGAAATTGAAAGTACTATATGATATGCAGAATATCATATGTGGATGATTAGATTCCTATTAATGGCTATTAATTGTCAGGAATTGACTGTTGGAGATGTTACCCACCTATTTAAGGTGGTCAAATGATGATATTTGAGGAAATAAATTTCGATATGGATCAATAAAAATAAACTTATTTTTATAGGGAAATCTCAACTAGATGGAGTTTACTATAAATAACATGTGTCATGTAGTCCCCTATCTATGGTGGCTAGGGTTTCGGGCAGAGATAAATATCACACACCAATTGGACTATACCACAAACCATGTCACCCTATTCTGGCACCCTAGAGTGCAATCCAAGAGTACCCACATGAATACATGTATATTAATATGGCAACATACATGTACTTAGACATGATCCATATACCCAGACACAACCATGTACACCGGTACAAGCCAGTGTACTTGCATGTGGCTAGAAGAAAACAAGTTTGACTTGTCTGACAATCATTATTTTATTAAGAATTACTTCATGATTTATTTCAAAAATGAACACATATTACAAGTGAGGCCAAGTATATTTGGGGAAATAGGTACATATAATAACAGTATTAAACTAAAATACAATCACATTATTGAATACTTCTATAACATGATTCTAAAATCCCATTGTTCTTTTAAAACTACATGGGGTAACCTAACCATGTACATAAGAAAGGGATGAGCTATAAATCCCAAAAATAAAATAATATAATATAATATAATATGATAAATATTCACATTTTTTACAAGAGGAATTTCAAGGTATCATAAAACGAGTGAGAATCATAATATCAAACAATGAGGAATGATTTAACATGGTATCATAAAGGTAGAATGGGAATGTGGTATCAAAATAAAACATGAAATCATAAACATAAGTCCAGGTTAACCACCAAGAAAAAATAACATTGTGGCATTAGGATAAACTCCCATGTACCAAACATGGCATCTCATGGTATTAAAACATCACTTAATGGATTAAGGGCTATATAATTCCAGACCCACCCATCACTTTCGTATCATGTACATGCATAAGTGCGCTATATAGAATATAAAACATAAGGATGTATTTCATCAATTTTAATCCTAATATTAGGAGTGAAGGTTGTATAAAATTGAATCCTCAATCATGGAATTTTATGTACATGAAGTTGAGTTTCCTTGATTAGAAATGGTGATGGGTATTCACTACAAAAATGTATGGAATGGAAAATCACATGATAATTTCAGTAGCATGATATGTGTACAAAAAGTATTATAGAAGAGGTAAATAAGAGGTGAAGGGTTTTATCATTACTTGGGAATCATAAGTATAGTATGATATATTTATAAGAATATATATACTAACTTATACAATTGTAAATAAAAAAGGCATGACATAAAGAAGGTTCTGGATTAAAGTGAAGGAGAGGATCCATTACCCTGATGACACACTTCTAAAAGATTGGGAGGGTCTTATTAAGATATAGAAGACCTTGGGATTGAATTATAGGGGAAAGGAATGATAAATATCAATATAAAAGGATCTTTAGTGATGAAAAATGGGAGCCTGGGTGGGTTTATATGGGAAAAGATAGGGGAGTTCTTTATTATTTTTAAAACATAGGTTTTGGACTATATATAATAAATTAAAAAAAACCCCACAAACAGTCCCATGGTTTCTACAAAATAGTAGTTGTTTCTATTTTCTACAATGATAAGAACCAAAAATATAAAAATAATCCCATTGGTGATGTGAAGGTGAGTAATAATTATAAATAATTAATTTTAAACCCTTAAAATATAATATTTGTTTTATTGGATTCATTATGGGTTTATTAAATTTATCAAATATCATCAAAAAATAATTATTCAAAAGGGAAGCATAATATTTATGATGGATACCCTTTATAGTATTTATTACAACACTTGAGATTTTATAATGTCATAATACATAATTTATAATTACATTATATTTAATTTTTAACTGAAAAATTACATTTTCTTTAAAAATATTGAAAAATACACCATTGTAAAATTATTAAATGGTAAATTCAAAAATATTTTTTATTTTACCAGAATTATTCACTAAATAAGACAATTTACACTTTAAAAAATTTACATTTATTGAGAAATGCTGGTTTCTTATAATAACTATTTTCTGTCACTTATAAAAATCACATTTCACTTCATAAAATTATATTATCATAAATATTTAATAAATATTATATTATTATAATATTTTAATAAAATATAATTTATTACCAAAATTCATGAATTCATCCAAATGAGTTCCTTTATTGAAATTATATATTTTTAAAAAGGAAAATTTTTTATCATATAAAAAAATATTTTTTATCAAACTCATTATATAATTATTTAAAAGATCATATTAAAAGGGATTAATATAATGATTCTTTTATTAATAAGTCAATATAAAAAATTCATAAAATTTGGGTCTAAATACAAAGCCTTTTGTTACACCAGTGAATTCCCTAAGACTAATGTGTATGATGGTAATAATTCATGGGCTGATTCAGTGAACATGGTTTGTGTCATGGTCTCAATTAGCTTGAACTTCTCTCATAAAATACTTATTCATGCTCTAATTGTTTAATCTCAGCTTCATTTTGGTCATGTTAAAATTACAGTGATGTTATCTCCCTTGAAATCTCTGATAAATGGGATTTATAGGGTACAGTCTTAATAGTCAAGGCCATCACTTCCTTTGTCTATGTCAAATGAAAAAAAATAATAAACCTTAATATACTAATCTTAATGGTAACTAAAAATGATGTATATTATCAATAGTTATGGTTTATAATGGTATTTTAAATTTAACCGACCATATAACTGTCCAAAAAAATAAAGTAGTGCATGTGTTTTCTATAACTTCATTTTCCAAATAATGTATTTACTCATTTAAAAAGTTAAATCTTATTTATCAAATTTTAGATTGTTACATTATTCACCCTTCAGAAATTTAACCCTTCAAATTTTCATTTCATGCACTAAATCATATGAGGGTACTTTTGTTTCATCTCATCTTCTGATTCCCATATCGCTTCCTCAAACTTCTGGATCCTCCAAAACACTTTGACTATGTGAGTTTTCTTGTTTAATAAACCATTTCCTCTATGATCTAGTATCTTTATGTGATACTCTTCATACAAGAGATCATTTTCTAATGGAAACCCCTCTAGATTAATTACATGTAAGATTTTTATGTACTTACTCAATAGGGATACTTGAAAGACATCATGTAATTGATATAGGTTAGGTGGGAGTGCTAGCAGAAATGCATTTCTCTATTGAGATCATGTATCTAAAAGGGTCTGATTTATCTTGGACTATTATTTCGCTTATTTTAAAACAACATTAATATCTTCCACGATGATATAAAAAGGACCAATTTATCTCCAACCTCAAAATCTAGGTCTCATCAATGATTTTCAGCATAGGTTTTCCATCAAATTTGTACAGATTTGATATGAAAAAAAAAATTGGAACCTTATATGTCTTCTCTTTGATAAGATCTGGTATGATCACCTTTCACTCTCCAACATCATCCTAGTATGTTGTATTCCAACACTTATTCCTATATATTTCCCGATAAGGTTCCATTTTAATGATAAAATTGAAACAATTATTATATGAGAACTCCACTTGGGGATGATGTTTGTTCTTACACCCATGTAATTACATTGAACATGATCTCATCATATCCTCTAGAGTTTTAATTTTCCTTTCAAACTAACCATCCATTTAAGGGGGATAAATTGTTCTAAAGTAATGTTATATATCCTTCTCTTATTATAAGACTCTATAGAACCTCAATGTAAATTTAATATCTCAATAAGATACAATAGAGAGTGTAATGTTATATAGTCTTACCACATCCCAAATGTATATCGTAGAATGTTTTTCAATAGATAAATCTTTCTTGAAATCAATGAAATTCACCGAAATTGTTAGGCATTTGAATACTACCAAGGTAGAAAGATTACCATTATAGGTTAGGGGGAGTCCTATGAAAAAATACATGGTTATATTTTTCTATTTCCATACTGGTATTAAAAATGTTTAAACCATACCTGTAGGCTTATGTTGTTCATCCTTGAATTTTTTACATACAAAACATCAAGATACAAACTCTGAAATATCCCTCTTCATGTTATCCCACCATAGTTTTCTATAAAAATCTCTATAAATTATTGTGATTCATGAATTAATAGAGAATAATGAGATACTAACATCATAAAAAATTCCCCCCTTCAGTTAGGGTTTTTATGGAACACCTATCTAGGTTCTAAACCTTTTAATTCCATATTTAGCAAAGTGTAACTTCTTAATATTTCCTACCTTCCTCCTTAGTAAATCATCATATTTCTGGGACACCATGATCCTCTCAAGAATGGACGGTTGAGAATTTTTTTGAGTAAGTTAGGATCGATATTATTTTTTTATTCCAATATCCCTCCTTCCATTCCTAGGAATATTACTTCCCTTTCAATCCTTATAATAGATAGGGTTGTGGGATCCTTTTTACTCCGAGCATCTGCCACTTGTTTTGTCATCCTATAATGGTAATAGATTGAACAACCATCATCCTTTATAAGCTCTAACCACCTTCATTTGAAAATATTAAGATACTTTTTGTGGATATATAATTGACGATTTTATGATCCATATATATGTCTCGCTTTTACTTATAAAGATAATGACAACAAAACATCAACTCAGTAATCATTGATGAAAAATATAGATCATGTGCTATGTAGTTTTAATCATGGATCTCTAATTAGAGGGAGATACAATCTATCCTTTTTTAATCATTCATGAGTACATAACTCGGGCCTTGTTTGAATTCATCACTGTATATCACAAATCCTTCTTCACTTGTGGGTAATGTGATCATGGGTGAAGTGATTATCCACTTCTTTAGCTCTTTGAATATTTATTCACATTCATCATTCCAAACAAACTTAACTCCCTTCCATGTATGTCTAGTTAGTGGGAATTACAATCTTGATACTTTTTTCAAAAATCCATGATAATACCCTACTAATATTAGGAGTCAATAGATTTTCACCAAATATTTCGGTCTAGACCATCCTTTGATTGCCTCTATTTTTGAACGATACACATACATACCTTCATTGTTGATAACATTCCCCTTGAATTTTATTTTATACAAAAAAACACAAATTTATTTACTTTTAATATAATTGTTTCTTTAACAAGGTCTTTAGTACAGTATCAAAATTACCCTCATGTTTATCCTTTATTTTGGAGTAAATAATAATATCATCTATAAATACTACAAAAAAAATTTCAAGGTAATCCCTAAATACTCTATTATTCAATTCCATGAAAATTTAAAGAAAATTAATGTTTCCAAAGGGAATCACTATGAACTTGTAATACCTGCACCATGTACAAAAATTAGTCATTGTGATATCCTCATTTTTTACTTTTAAATTGTAATATCCTGGTCAAAGATCCAGCGTAGAGAGGCATTGGGATCCACATAGTTGATCGACCAAGTCATCAATATATGGAAGAGGATAATTGTTCTTTGTTGTGATATTATTAATCTCAGGATAATCAATGAATACCTTTACTGACCCATAATTCTTATTAACAAAAAGGAGTTATTCAACCCATGGTAAATCTCTTATGTATATAAACCCTTTATCCAAATTCTCTGGTAATTATTTTTTTCATCATCTTTGGTACTAAAACCACCATTCTATATGGATTTTTGGTTGTTTGTAAAGCGCTGGGTATGATCTCATATGAGAACTCAAACCCATGTATAAGAAGAAGACCAATCATATATTTAGTAAAAATATTAGTAAATTCTTTTATAAAGTGTATCTCATTGAGGATGATTTATTCTTTAGTATCAATCATTTGAGCTAGATATTATTTATTTTAAGATAAAAACTTCCATGATGTAACGTCCCGGTTCCGGGTGCCACTAAACAGGTGCCCCGAACCCGGTTCTCCACGTGACCTCAAGCGCATTTCCCCAAACGCCAGAGGCTTCCAACTAGCAGTGAGGGCCCAAGTCTGATAGTGGGGAAACTATGCCCTCATTTGTCAAATTGTAACACAACGGAATGAAATACAACATACGACAACAACGGAATCTATAAACCATACACAGCTTAATTAAACAACTATAGTAGAAATAACTAACCAGTATATAAATAATGGCGCAACATGCCTCAAATTATATGAAAACAGCTAGAACATGTTACACTACAATACAGTACAGTACAAGTACAGGAAATCAAAATAGAACAAAACATCTGGTAGCATCGCGAGCCTCCGCCCGGTCCCATGCTCCCCTACTCCTCAACAGTAATCAAGTACCTGTATAGGGACTCTTTCCCCTATCCACACATGTAGTAATATAATCTTTTTGGGCCGAAAAGCATGTCCCAAACAGGGTGTGAGAAATAAATCCCAGTAGGCACCCACCAAAGGCCCGCGCCCAAATGTGTGTAAACATGAAACAACAGTGTGCAAAAGTAAATGAAATAAACTAAGAAGTACTCAAAGTAAATAACATTACCAGTTATATTGACATTTTAATTATTCATTCAACTATTTGATTTTAAGAAAACACCACAGTGAATTTCTAATTAAGCAGTCAGCGTCCCCAGACAAGTAAAACCTCACCCTCAGGTAATCAGAATCTCACCCTTAGGCACTGCCCTCAGGAATAACAGAATTTTCCCTCAGGTGTACGAAGTGTCTCCCTTAGGCACAGAACTCAAGCCCTCAGGCATGAAAGGTTTCCCTGAGTCTTAATAGAACGTTTCCCTCAGGCTAATACAGTCACGCCCTCATGCTATAGTAAACACCTCCCTCAGGCATAAGTAACCAGGCCATGCCAAACATATAAACATGAAATTTAAATACAATTCCTCTCATGGAAAAAGTAATGCATAATTAAACATGTCATACCCTCGGGTATCTTGTCCAAATGGATAAACAGAGAAATGCACCCCCGGGGTGGTCCTAGATCCAAGCAGTGATCCCAAACAGCATTTTAATATCATAGTTAATTACCTATAAAATTATAGGTATTTAAAAAGCTATGGCCTCAGCCACACGACACCCCAACATGGGTTTGTGGAATTATAATTCACACAAATGCACAACAGTAGGAGAAATTAACACCAAGCCACCTACCTTTAACACCCACGAATGATATATGCGAACGACGATCCTCGATTCGTCCTAGAACAATGTATATATGAGGTGAATTAAAGCCTAATTCAGACTTAAATAACTTCCCTATGGGAAATAATTGTTAAGAACTACTCTAGAAGAAGGGAGAACTCATCCGTGCAGTTCCACGGAGATCGACGGTGTAGAAAACGGATTCCCGACATGCGCTCGGTGGATCTCCAAAGCTCAAGCTTACCTCTTCCACTCCTTCTTCATATTATAAGCCTTCCCTGTGAACAGGGGAGGCTACTTCCCATTCTAAGCGAAAAAAAACAAAGTACACGGTGTGTAATTCTGAGTACATTGCGTGTACATCCTTCATTTAACTGTTCATCTGAAGGTTTCTCGCCAGCGCGACATTGTTCATCTGCCGACATGACTACATGGCGTGTCTTCTTGAGTACATGACGTGTTCTATCGCACAGCTGGCCAACACCTTACTATTTTCCTGCCGACTCACTACATGGCATGTAAGGGACCACTATACGACGTGTAGTTAGTTTCTACCCCCTTCATCACCGACATGGCCACACGCCCCATGTACTCATCCCAGAAGGCCAAAAGTACACATCATGTGGAAAATTACACGACGTGTACTTTCAAAATTTTGGATTTCCCCCCTTTTTCCTTATTTTCTCAAAAACACGTAAGGAAAAAAACGAAAAGAAGAAACTCGTACCTTAGAAATAAGAACCGGGTTATTACAAACTTTCCCACTTAAAGCAATTCATCCCTGAATTTCCCTTCAAAGGGTGGTGAAGATATAGCCGTGAATAACTCTGGCCACTGAGCACGTACATCGGTATCCCACTCGCAGGATTCATCCTGCACTCGTCAATGTTGCCATAGAACCCATATGAGAGGAATCGACCGGCCTCAGAGAACCTTCGTGCTCCTGTAAATGATACGGATCAGATGCTCCTCAAATGACACATCTTCCTGAAGCTCAACCTCTTCAGGATGAAGGACATGAGACGGATCTGAATGATAGAGGCACAACTGAGATGCATGGAAGACATCGTGCATGGCTCAGTACCTCTGTGGTAAATGCAACTGATCGGCAACCGTCCCGATTCTCTCTAGAATCTCAAATGGCCCCACATACCTCGGTGAAAGCTTACCCTATCTCCTGATCCGGTTGTGTCCCAACCTCGGTGAAACATGCAAGAAAATTTGATCTGTGACCACGAACTCCAAAGGTCATCTGTGGCGATCAGCATAAGACTTTTGACAAGACTGTGCGGTAGCCATCTGCTTCTGAATAAATTGGACCTGCTCAAAAGTCTCCTACATGAGACGTGGTCCCAGTAAAGCTGCATCACCTACCTCTAACAAGCACAAAGGTGATCAGCATGGACTACCATATAAACCCTCGTATGGTTCCATCTCAATAGTTGCCTGAAAGCTGTTATTATAGGAAAACTAGTCTAGGGGTATATGCTTCTCCCAAGAGCCCCCAAAGTCTAGGACGCATGCACATATCATGTCCTCATGCACCTGTATCATATGCTCTGACTGGCCATCGGTCTGAGAGTGGTAAGTTGTGCTAGAAGCACCTGTATACCCAGTGCCCTCTGAAAACTCTGCCAGAAAGGAGACGTAAAATGGGTGTCCCTATCTGAAACAATATAACGAGTAACCCAATGAAGATGTACGATCTCTTGGATATACAACTTCCCGAGCTCGTCAACTCCGAAGGTCTCCTTGATCGGAAAAAAGTGAGTTACCTTGGTGAGTCTTTCCACAACAACCCACACGACATCATTGCCTCTAGGTGACCTTGGAAAACCAGTCATGAATTCAATCACGACATCATCCCATTTCCACTCCGGGATGGGTAACAGCTATAATAGTTCGACTGGCCTCTGATGCTCTGCCTTCACCTGCTGACAGGTGGAACACCTCGTAACAAAACCTGCTACATCTCTCTTCATACCCAGCCACCAGTACTGACATCTCAAGTCACAGTACATCTTGGTAACTCCGAGATGAACTTCCCAAGCTGAAGCATGAAACTCCCGCATCAGCTCCTCATGTATATCCCCTGGAACCCACACTCATCCATGGAACCGCAGAATTTCAGCATCACCTATCGTCCAACCTGGAGGAGGGTCCTTACTTGCCACTGACTCCCGTAGAACAAGGCCTTTTGTATCAGATAGTTGTCTCATACTCACTCTATCCTGGTGGGTAGAAGTCACAACTAAAGAGGAAAGATAGGTATTCCCCTGACTGTCATGAACCTCCAAATGCATCTTAGAGAACAAAGCCATAAGCTTCCATTAACCACTGGCCTCCTACACTTCCTGTATCTGAGTCTTCCTGCTCAGTGAATCAGCTACTGCATTACCTTTACCAGGTGTATAGGCAAGCTCAAAATCAAAGGAATGAAGGTATTCGACCCACCTTCGCTGCCTGAGATTCAATTCACGCTGAGTAAAGATATACTTGAGACTTTTGTGGTCAGTGAAAACCACAAAACGTTCTCCCAATAGATAATGTCTCCAACAGCACAATGCATTCACAAATACATCCAACTCGAGATCACACGTAGGGTAATTCCTCTCATGTGGCCTCAAATAAAGAGAACCATATGCAACCCCTCGATCTCCCTGCATCAACACAGCTCCTAGCCCAATACCTGATGCGTCACAGCAAACTGTATAGATCCTCCCTTTCTCTAGAAGTATCAAGATTGGTGCTGATGTTAACCTTCCTTTCTGGTCTTGAAAGGTTGTCTCACAAGCTTCTGACCAAACAAACTTCACACCCTTCTTAGTGAAACTCATCAATGGCACTGCTAAGCAGGAGAAGTCATGGATGAAGCTTTTGTAGTAACCAGCCAGCCCTAATAAACTCCGTATCTCAAACACGTTATGAGGCTACTCCCAGGAAACTACTACTCTCACCTTCTCTGGGTCTACTGAAACCCGTGCCTCTGAGATGATATGACCCATGAAGTGAATCTGGTCTATCCAAAAATAGAACTTTTAGAGTTTAGCATATAGTTGATGCTCTCAGTATACTCAATACGATCTCAAGATGGGTGGCATGGTCGTGTCCAGTGTGAGAGTACACCAAGATATCATCCACGAATACTACCACAAAAGAATCCAGATAGAGATGGAACACACAATTAATCAGAGCCATGAAAACTATTGACGCGTTCGTGATTCCGAACGTCATAACCGTATACTCGTATAGATCTACCTGCTTTTAAAAGTCGTAATTGGTATATCTGATGGTCTCACGCATAGCTGGTGATATCCTGACTTATAGTCAATCTTCGAGAACACTCATGATCCACGAATTTGATCGAAAATATCATCAATCCTTGGAAAAGGATATCGGTTCTTAACCGTCAACTGGTTCAACTTCTGATAATCCACATAGAGTCTGAGAGTACCGTTCGATTTCTTCGCAAAGAGGACTGAAGAACCCCAAGGAGAAGTATTGGGTCAGATAAAACCCCTTGACTGTAACTCCTCTAACTACCTATTGAGATCTTGAAACTCAGGCATGGCCATCCTATAAGGAGGAATGGACATCGGTGCTGCTCCTGGCACAAGCTCAATAGAGAAATCCACCTCACGCTTCAGAGGTAGACCTGAAAATTCGTCTAGGAAGACATCCCTGAAACAATCAACCACTGGAGGGAAATCCTTATGACAAGTCCCCTGGTCGTCTAGATATAAACTCTCAATCTTCCCACGCTATGTCTCTGTGATCCTCTGACTGGGTGGTAACATCCCACCACCTCTTGGCGGAATCATGCAGCATGTATGTCGCGAGCTTGACCCTCCGCCCTGGAGGTGTCTCAAGATGCTCGAAAATAGTCTCCATCGATCCTAGCCAAGACTCCGCAGCATGTGGTCCACCATCCTCAGAAAATGTAGGTGAATGCTACTGCTAGAAGATACGAGTTAGCTCATCCATAGAGGTGGTAGCTTGCGGTGCTCCCTGAAAGGTCTGCATGAACCGTATAAAGCCTTCATAGAACTGCGCCTCTGCACCTGTGTCTGGTATAACAGCTGGTGCCGCATCTGGCTCTGCTGGAGGATCCACTGGTAGCCCATGGCCCACCATCTATGGCATATACACGTTTCCGCTCTCCTGGTAGAAAGCATGTGGTCATCTCGGCAGCATGACTCTACAAGGTCAAATGCACACCTTAGAACAAGATTAACAATGACCGAAAATGAAGAAACCCAAAAAGGGAACAGGAGGAAGAAGGCATTCAAAATTTGAAAAACAAGACTACATGATTTATATACGGACTACACGACGTGTACTTGACTTCTCTTTCCCTGTTCGCGTCCTTCTACACGGATCCCGTTTAAACCAAAACTACATGGCTTGTATTTCATCTACGCGGCATGTATGGTGTAATTTTCCAACTGCCCGTGTCGCTTGTGACACGACCGACTACTCGGTTTGACACTACACGGCGTGTGACACCCAAACACAGTGTGTACACTACCCCGTTTTTCCAGCCACGCGGCTAACTCCACACGATATGTCCTCGGGCAAGACTACACGACATGTCCCACAAGTTCACGATGTATACCAGACAAGCTCCGCTGACCTGTGTTGTTAGTTACACGACTGAATACATGACTCAACCTACACGGTGTGTTTTATATACACACGGCGTGTACAAGAAAGGATTTACCCAACCCGTGTTTTTAGTTACACTGACGGATCCCTAGGTCACACTACACGACATGTTCTTCATTGACACGACATGTTCAAGAAACGACTACACCGGCCCGTGTTTCTTTGTAACACGGCCGGGTCTCCAGGTCAACAATACACGGTGTGTACATCCGGTACACGGCGTGTTCGCCCCAAACATTTCCCTTCCCCTTTTCGCTGCCCACATGGTTTATGACACGGGAAGAGACTACACGGCGTGTACCCAAAATGTTTTTTTTCTTCCTGAACAGAAGAACATACATGGTGTGTTTATGTACTACACGGCGTGTATACCTGGTTTCCAGACAGTATGCCTCAAGAAACTTCTTTGAAACCCAGAAAACACAGAAAAACAACACCTAAGTGCCAAATTCCGATCCGTGAGGGCCCTTACTCCCCAAAAACCAAAGTTTAGCATCCATTATATAAACAGGCTCATACAAAAATTACCCTATCACATAGCAGGTATTTATCAAACAGATATCACAACATCATGCTTTACTAGAACAATAACTATCACAACAACAAGAAATTTATAATGCACCTACATGGAATGTGATTTCTAGCATGTGCCTAAATGATGCATGAGATTGAATGCCCTCATCTCATCGGGTTGCAACTAAATAGAACCCATGAATAAAATATAACATCACACCACAATTGTGTCACCCAATGGTGAAATCATATCAACTGTAAATTATAAAATCAGTGAGATTGCAATACAAGGTAAATTGGATTTTCCCTATACACGGGTTAGCTTCTCCCAGGCATAACATATTACCATCTACCATTCCCTTCCAATTCCTGACTAAGGCTCCAAATAGTAAGTCAAAGAAAAAAAACCTCCTCTGATACCACTTTGTAAAGTCCCGGTTCCGGGTGCCACTCAACTAGTGCCCAGAACCCGATTCTCCACGTGACCTCATGAAAATTTCCACAAATGCCAGAGGCTACCGACTAGTAGTGAGGGCCCAGGTATGATAGTGGGGAAATTATGCCCTCATTTTTCAAAGTGTAACACAGTAGAATGAAATAAAAGATACAACAATAGCAGAATCCATAAACCATACTCAACTGAATTAAAAAACTGCAGTAGAAATAACCAACCAATATATAAATAATGGTGCAACATGCCTCAAATTCTAAGAAAACAGCCAGAAAATGTTACACAACAATACAGTACAAGTACAAGTACAGGAAAGAAAAACTGAGCAAAACAGTCTGTAGCATCGTGAGCCTCAGCCTGGTCCCATGATCCTCTACTCCTCGGCAGTAATCAAGTACCTTTATAGGGAATCTTTCCCCTATCCACACCTGTAGCAAGATAATCTATTTGGGCCAAAAATCATGGCCCAAACAAGGTGTGAGAAATAAATCCTACTAGGCACCCACCAAAGGCCCGTGTCCAACTATGTGTAAACATGCAACAACAGTGTGCAAAAGTAAATGTAATAAACTAAGAAGTAATAAAAGTAACTAAATTTACCAGTTATATTTCCATTTTAATTATTCATTCAACAATTTAATATTATGAAAACACCACAGTGAATTTCTAATTAAACAGTTAGCGTCCTCAGACATGAAAAACCTCACCCTTAGGTAATCAGAATCTCTCCCTTAGGCATTGCCCTCAGGAATAAAAAAATATTCCCTTAGGTGTACGAAGTTTCACCCTCAGGCACATAAGTCAAGACCTCAAGCATGAATGGTTTCCCTCAGGCGAAAGAGAACGTTGCCCTCAGGCTAATGCAGTCACGCCCTCAGGCTATAGTAAACACCACCCTCAGGTATAAGTAACCAGGCCATGACCAACATATAAACATGAAATTTAAATACAATTACTCTCAAGGAAAAAGTAATGCATCATAGAACATGGAATACCCTCAGGTATCCTGGACAAACGGAGAAACAGAGGAACGCACCCCCGGGGTGGTCCTGGATCCAAGCAGCGATCCCAAACAACATTTTAATATCATAGTTAATTATATATACAATTCTAGGTATTTAAACAGCTACGACCTTAGCCACATGACACTCCTCCATGGGTTCGTGGCACAACAATTCACACAAATGCACAACAGTTGGAGAAATTAACACCAAGCCACCTACCTTTAACACCCACAAATGATATATGCAAACGATGATCCTTGATTCGTCCTAGAACAATGTAGATCTGAGGTGAAAGAAAACCTCGTTCAAACATAAATAACTTCCCTATGGTAATGAATTGGTTAGAACTACTCTAGGAGAAGGGAGAACTCACTCGTGCGGTTCTAGGGAGATCGACAGTGCAGAAAACGAATTCCCGACGTGAGCTTGGAGGATCTCCAAAGCTCCATCCTCCCTCTTCCGCTCCTTCTTGTTCTAAGCCTTCCCTATAAACAGGGGAAGCTACTTCCCATTTGAAGCGAAAAAAACAAAGTACATGGTGTGTACTTCCGAGTACACGGCGTGTACTTCCTTTATTTAACTGTTCATCTGGCGGTTTCTCGCAAGCACGGCACTGTTCATCTGCCGACATGACTACACGACGTGTATTCTTGAGTACACGACGTGTTCTATCACAAAGCTAGCCATCGCCTTAATATTTGCATTCCAACTGACTACGTAGCATGTAAGGGACCACAACACGGTGTGTAGTCAGTTTCTACCCCCTTCATCGCCGACATGGCCACACGCCCCGTGTACTCATCCCACACAGCCAAAAGTACACGGCGTGTGGAAAAGTACATGGCGTGTACTTTCAAAATTTGGGATTTTCCCCCTTTTTTCATTATTTTTCTCTGAAACACTTAAGGAAAAAAATGAAAAGAAGAAACTCATACCTCAGAAATAGAACCGGGTTCTTACACATGAATAAAATGTTTTTACTAAAGAAGATCCATCCTTATCCTTTCACTTTTATTGAATGGGAAAGTCATTTGTGATATGGGGGGTGATTTTCTTATCTCATCAATTTATGTTGGCTCTATACAATAATGGAAAATACATGCCAAGAAAATCACAGAATACTGCTAAGGGGAGTATCACAAGGTTATTTAAGGAAATTAATTCAAAAGTTTAGACAATGAAAAATGTATATTATTAGTAGGAAACAATTGACCTTTTATCTATCTTCATTGATAACACAACTTCCATATTTTGAGGTGGTTTTTAATTTGTCCTATAAAACTTGTTTGGTATGAAATAATGTGTAGAACCATGGATGATATTCCTTCCTTTCACTATTTGATTTTGTACCTAATAATTTACATCATACCAAATAAACATAGGGATGAAAATTTGTAAATGATTAAATTCATAAATTATAAACCATGAACATTGAAGGGATAACTCATAAATGAAAAATTTTCTTTAACCAATGAATATATAGTTTTTAATATGAGTTATCCATTATTTACTTAATAATAGAAAATCGTATAAGAATTTATGTCCCCTAAAATATTTTCATAATGATCTTGTAAATCTACCAGAGAATATCCCCTAGAAGCTTCAAACTAGGTTTACAACATGGCCTAATATCATGAAGTAGATGAAAATTGAGTCGAGCTAAATGAACCCTTTGTGGGATTATTAAACCTGGGTACCTTTATGCCAAATCCACATCTACTTTTAGTATCCATATAGTGATGTAATTTCATGGAAACCACATACTTTATAATTTAACAAAATTTAGATATTTTTACTATATTTTGTTTTATCCCTTATGATTTCCCAAGAATATTCTAATCCGAATCCAAAAAATAACTATAATTTCTTCAGATACCGCCTACGGAAACCCATATTTTATTACACATTATATCATGACTTATTCAACAAATAAGCACTTATTATAAACCCTATTATCATGAGTCCTGGTTTATTTGTGAAAATAAATAAATGGCATAATAAATTTTAGAAACAATATAATGAAATTATTGAAAAAATCCTCAACATGCACCTAAAATTCCATCATTCCCCTAAAACTGAACAGGATAACATTGAGATGTTCATAAGAAAATGGTGAGATATAAGACCAGCATGGGAATAAATAGAACATATCAAAAGGTAAATAATAACATGTTATTCCAGAGTAATATCAAGGTATCATAAAATTTGTGAGAATCATAATCATCAATAATTAGTTTTGATATAACATGATAGCATAAAGGTAACATGGGAACATGGAAAAAACATAAAACATGAAATAATAAAAATAATTTAGGGATAACCTCCATGAAAACATAAAATAGTTTTGAATAAACTCTCAAGAACTATATATGGAATATCATGAGATTAAAACACTAGCCAATGCATTTTATAGTCATAAAATACTGGTCCCATCCATAACATTCATATCATATACATATATAAGTGTTCCACATATAACATAAAATATAAGTATATATTTAATCAATTTTAACCCCATGATTATGGATTTTGGTTGAAATAAATTTAAATCTATAATTTCCTAGGGGTAGGTACAACTATGGGAATTTTATTAAGTTGAAATGGTAATAGGTATTTTTAATACAAATGTTTATTAGGTAAAATCAAATGATAATTTCAGTAGCATAACTGGTGTACATAAATGTTTATTTAAGCAGAGAATGATAATTAATGGGGTCTCTAATTACATGGGAATCATAAGTAATTTAATAGTGATTTATGAAAAATTATCCCAACTTGAACAATTGGAAATAAAAAGGAATTACATAAGGATGGTTATTGAATAAAGAGGATAAAGATAGGATCCCTAACCTTGAGAGGCCACATCTAAAATATTGGTAGCATCTTATTGAGATGTAGATAGAAGATTGGGATTGATATATATAGGTAATGTAAGAAAAATTTCGTTCCTAAAGGTTTTTTATTGTAGAAAAATGGGAGATTTTATGGGTTCATATAAGAAAAGAGAGGGGAGTTCTTTATTATTTTCTAAACATTGGTTTTGGACGCTATATAATAAATTAATCAAAACCAAAAACCATAAAATGGATTTTTCCCTGTTTTATACCAAATAAGAGTGTTTTTTATTATTTTATAAGGATAATAACCAAAAACATTAAAATAATTCCCTTGGGGGTGTGGATGTGAGTTATGTTTATAAATTATTTATCTTAAAATCATGAAATATAATATAGGTTTCTTAGGATTAAATAAGGGTATATAAAATTAATAAAATCACTTTAAAAACACATTATATTAAAGTATAACCATAAAATATATCATGGATACCCTTTAAATTATTTATTATATCTCTTTTTTGTCTTTTTTGATGTTATAATACATACCGTATAATTAAACCTTAATTAATGTTTTACCCACAAATCCAACTGTCTCAGAAAATTATATAAAATTCATTACAAGATAATTTTGATATAATAATTTCAAAAATACTAATTTCTTTTATGGAATATTTCTCTAAGTAATATAATTTAAACTTATTAAAAAATCCCCATTTGTTGAAAAATACTAGTTATTTTACAATAATAGTTTTTTGGGCCTTATAAAGATTACATTTGACTTTATAAAATCATATTATAATTTATATTTAATAAATAATAAAATATAATTTATTTAAAAATTCATTAATTTACCAAAAATAGTTCCTTTATTGAAACTATATATTTACAAAAAAACAATTGTGTTTATCGTATCAAAATAATTTTTTTATCAAACTCATTATTTAATCACTAAATAATTAAAATTAAAAAGGTATAAATATAATTATTACTTTACTAAAAATATATTATACAAAATTCATACTATTAGGTATTAAATACATAACCCATTATTTAACCAATGAATTCCCTAATGGTAAGGTGTATGCTGGTTGTATTTTCATGGGGTGGTTCTGTGAACATGGTTTGGGCCATGATCTCAATTACCTTAAACTTATATCATTAATGGTTTATCTTATTATTTAGTTATTGAATCTCATCCTTGGATTGGTCAAGGTTAAACCCTAATGATTCTATCTCCCTTGGAGGCTCTGATAAACATTCTTTATAATATATAACACTACTATACAAGGGAATCACTTTCTTTGTTAGTGTTATATGGAATTTATCAAAACCCTTAATATACTAATCTTAATGGTCACTATAAAATGGTGAAAATATAAATAGTTATGTTGATTGACAGTATTTTAAATTTAATAGACCATATTATGGCCAAAAATCACCAAAGTAGTGCATATGATTTATATAACTTCATTTCTTAATAAGGCATTTACTCATTTAAAAAAGGAAATTTATTTTATTAAATTTTGGGTTGTTACACCCTATGTGGTTTATACACATTGCTTACAACCAGTACATATCGTGTAGTGTGACATGGCTTCCTAGGCCATGTCCAAAGGAAAAAATGTTTAGGAGGTGAGGTGAGGTCATTTATTGTTTGGACCTCCAAACAATTAATATAATTACCCAAAAAACTTCTTCTTCTCATGTACCCTTTTTTATTACTTTTATTTTGTCCCGAGAGAAGCCTATCTAGAGTGTTTTTCTATATAAAATGTGATGGTGGAATTTTTGTGGTATATGAGATTTGATTAGAGGCGTTATGAGCATGAAAAGTATTCATAAGATTATTGGGGATAATAATGATAAGGGAAATATTATCAAAGTAGTAATGGGGTTGGTACTCCCACATTTCCCCAGGGAATGGGTTCCCCATACTCTTTACATAGTTAGAGTCATAAATCTCCTAGAATAGGGTGAATGTCACTTTTTTTAGAGTGGTACTCCCCCATTATTGACTTTTGTCATGGAGAGTGTCACCCATTAAAGTTTTGGTTCCCTTAGCTACAGAGAATAGAGATGAGGGGAGGGCCCTCCAAAAATATTCTTTTGAGGTTTAACATGTTACCAGGATTTGTATAGGATCTATTGGAGTATCAGGAAAACTCATATACTTTTTTTGGGTTGTGATATGTAGATCTCCTTTCTATATATATTGGGTTTATTTATGAATATATATATACATATATATATATATTGGGTGTTTATTTCCCTCTTGTTATGTTTTGAGTTGACTTTTACCATATCCCTCAATTTCTCTTTTTTTTGGGTGTCCTCCTGGGTATGTATATTCTCACCCCTTTTTATGATTTTCCTACATGTGTCATATCTTATGTAGATAACAGAATAATTAGGGGTGAAATCAGTGGATCTTAGTGTTACATTGGTGCACTGACCATGAACTATGGTTAAACATAGATATCAGAAGTCGGTCACTCTTAGTTTTTACTATTTGATAGATTTTTTTAGGTTGAGACATTATTACGGGTGGGTAATTTGTTTTTTCCCATTACACATTTTTTTATACTATTATACTCTATTTCTTCCTATATTTTGTTTCATGTATGATTGCACTATATATATTTTAGTCTTTTTATTATGTCTGATGAACTTTTTCATGGAGATGGTTGGTTGTGTGAATATAGTTACTTATAATAAGGATTCCCATTTCATTCATGTATTTTTAATGCTTTTTTCTAAACCTATACTATCTATAGAAAGAATGGGTAGTCACGCACAACCTTCTTCTATCTATGAGGGCCCCAGTTGTTAAGGCCATGACTGAGTGGTATCAAAAGTTGTTTTTCATCAACTAGGTGTAGAGAAAACTCATGGTAAAAATTGTTCTGGGAACGTAGGGAAATGATGTAGAAGTGTCTCAATTTTTGGCCTTTAGGTTTGGGAACCCAATGTTGGTGAGCCGGTTGACATATCCATTCACCCTGATTATAACTACCTATGTGTCAACAAAGCATAATGATTCATTTTTAATATGGAACAATGGTATATAAATTATATTGGATTGTGTCCTTTTACTTACCTTATTGAGTTATCTCCCAATTTATTAATTCTCATCTATATGTGGTATGTATTTATAACATTCAAGATGCCTCATTAAATATATCCAAATAGGTTTTGGATACAATATCATGATGATGATCCATTAAGTAATGAGGTCTCAGTTCAATGACTATCTCATGAGGTGTTTCCTCTAATAGGAAAGGAGAAAGCACTCTAAACTAACAATAAGTGAATAGAATTTGTTGGGAAGGATGATGATACATGCATGCTTAGTATGGTACATAAGTTCCATCATTAGATACCCCTATGGTTCCTCAATGATCTATGACCATAGGAAGAATAGGATTGGATTGAGTCAATTGATTGAGTCTTTAGGTTATTTGGACCCCAACTAATCATATGAATGTTTTGGTAGCCATATTATTCAATAGAGAAGCAACGATTTGATGGAAACTTATGATTACGACCCTAGATTAGATGATTCTATCATGGTTATATATTCACCTTTTATTTTATGATGAGTACTATGCTTTATAATTTCACTCCATGGGGATTCAGTATCTTTTCAAAAAACAGCATGGTGGCATTTCAGTTATATAGTACACTGTGTGGTTCACATATTCACAAATTACAAACTCGAAATGATGATATATGGTTTATTCTAGGCATGAAAGTTCTATAATCATCTCTACAGAGACATTCAGGCTAGTGTAGTCTCCCTATGAATGCCTACTTATTCTAGACTACTAGATCGGGAAGTGGTTATAGAGATCTTATAGGCGGAAGGATGTCAAGTCACTAGATCTAGTGGTGGCCATCTTGTGGTTGAGTCATCTTCATTATCTTGTAGGTGATAGATGTAGATGTAATAAAAGAGGTTGAATATTCATTCCTGGACTTAGATGTGTGGATCTATGGTTCTTGGATTCCGTATTGTATGTACTCAGCCAATATAATAGATGTTTTATTCTTATGATGGGAGCGGTCACAAGACTCGTGATCATCTGAACTTTCATGATATGGAGAGCAGGCACACAATGGATGGACAACCATGACAAAGGTAGCACCATGATTTGGGATCTCACATGCATGGTCAGGGTGGCCCTCGAAGAATTAGTTCCATAAGGGGAGTAGGTAGAGCTCTAGAGGGAGGATCTATTATTGGGGAATCATGATACAAGCAACATCCATAACCACCACCAGGTTGCCTATACATGGTTTAGGGATCTAGTGGTCAGGGATGTGAGCAGCTGCAGGAAATAAATGGATATGACCAGGTATCTCTAGAAATTATTCAAGATACAATATATCTTTATTATAGACTTTATCCCGTAATTATAGACATAGGTGTGATGAATTCATTCATCAACATATCCCTTTTTGAGAGATGGATCATTCCATTAAGACTTTAGACCAAGATTTTTTGCTATATTTTCCTATAGTAAGTGGTTCTGGGATTTCTCATAATTACTTATAGATAGGTTTCTTTCTTGGTTGATGGAGTTTCTCAGGATACCACTTAGTCATCATAATAAAAATATATGAAATGATCATGGGAATGGATAGATTTTTTTGTGGTGAATTCCTAGATATACTATCATTGTTGATTAGTCATATGTCTTCATGTTGATGAGATGAGATTATCCTTTATTAGAGAGAGAGATAGGACCTGGTTGTTTGAGTGGGTCTTACGAACTAGAAACTACAACCCATCACAATTCACTTGGTGGGTTTATCCCTTGGTGAATCAGGCTATTTTTTCATCAGAGTTACTTTAGTAATGAAGTATTATATGGACATCTTCCCTGAGGTTGTTACAAGACTACCTCTGCAATGGAAGATTTAATTCTGCATTGACTTTTACCTTGGTACATAATAATATCATATGTGTCATATCAGATGGCCCCCACCAAGCTTCAAGAGATGTGGGTATATTTGGATGAACTTCAAGATAAGGGTTTCATTAGACTCCGTGTGTCTCCCTTGGTATATTTATTTTTTTTCATAAAAGATGTGGAGAATAGATTGACGGTTTTCATTGATTATCATTTCCAAAATCATATGATTATTAAAAACAATACCCCTTATTGAGTATTTATGACTTCTTAAACCAATTTAGAGGTTCAAGTTAGTGTTTGATGATCGATCTCAGGTCCAACTACCACAAGATGAGGTCTCACAAGGCTAATATTCTTAACCCAAAATTCCAATGTCACTACAAACACAATGAGTTCTGGGTTTTGATATTTTATATGAAAAAAATCCCCCATGGTGTTTATAGATTTTATAAAAGAAATATTTTAGACATACATGAATGGATTTTTGGTTATATTCATTGATGATATACACATTATTTTTTCATCAGAGGATGATAATGAAGAGAATATGAGGATGGTCTTATACTCACTCTGGGAGCACCAACTTTATTATAATCTCTCAATGTACCAATTTTGGATCAGTGATCATCACTTTATTTAGCATGTCATTAATGAACATGGTTTAATTGTGGACCCAATGAAGATTGATATAGTTATATCATGGGATCTACCCAATACTGTGATGGAGGTGTGATATTTTTTGTCTTGGAAGGCTACTAAAGGATATTATTATTGTAATTCTATAAGATTAAAACCAATTTGGCCACCCTGAAGTGGAAATGGAATCCATTTATTTGGACTAAGAAGAATAAGAGAACCTTTGAGGAGTTGAGGCTTCGGTTAACCAGTGCTCATGTTTTGATACTATCAGATGAGCGCATGGAGTACATAATGTTTTTTATGCTTATGGATTTGGGATCTGGTTCATATTTACATAGAAGTATAAAGTTATTGGATATGGATCTAGGAAGTTGATACCTCCAAATAAAAACTACATGACTCATGACCTCGTGGTGGTAGTAGAATTCGTTTCTCTAAATATGTGGAGGACCTATCTTCTAGGGGAATGTTTGTTTTACTTGGACCACTTGAGTGTCTAATAAATTTTCACTCAAATAGATCCTAACTTTAGATAAAGGAACTAGTTTGAGTTCCTATAGGACTATTATTTCAAGATAGTCTGTACTCCTAGTAATGGAAACATGATATAAAATTCCATTAGCAAGAACTCACTTCATATCTTGATAGAGGATGAATCTATGTAGTTTGGTTCATTGTATCTGACCCTAGTGAAGATTAGGGGTGTATTTTTTCTCTAGTAAGTGGTGGTTACTCTTCCTCTTCTTAAGAATGTGAGAGAGTCTCATTTGGTTGACATAGAATATGAGTTTAAGTGTAATCATATATTCTCAAGAGATTCACCATATGGACTCCTTGAAGTAGGTTTGTATGTCATCCTTTTTTAGGGATGGATGGTGGTTTTGGTCGCATTGTGAGAGAAGCTAATTAGGTAGTTACACACTTCCCACTTGGATGTACAACCTAATGTGGAAAATCTATATAAGGACCTTCATTGGATGTTTCTTGTGGGATTACATGGGGTGGATAATTAACAATTTCATTACTTGGTGTCTCCTATGTTAGTAGGTGATGTCCAAAAACCAGTTTCTGCTATCTTTGACACAACCTCTTCAGATCACATAGTGAAAATGTGATGGAATATCTATATAATTTTCAATGGGGATTCTGTGAAAAGTGAGAGGGAATGATGCTATCTATTTGATTTTGGACTGACACACCATGTAGAAACTCTTCTTTTACTTTTGTGATAAGATTTTATTTTGGAGTTAGGGGTATCTTTACATTCAGAATATCATTTGACTTAATGGATCACACTCCAAAATCATTTATTCCCATGATTTTTTGTTTAAATCACAGTTTTGGAGAGGCCTTCATGACACTTTTGGCACCCAATTGTGGTTGAGTACAACATTTCACCATCTAAAAATGGATGGATGGTGCATACTATATAGGTGTTGGAGGATATTTTGAGAGATTACATGTTAGACTATGGTTGCATCTTGGAGTATCACATTCCATTGGTATATGTTTCTTATATAATAGTTATCAATATACTATCATAATGGAATAATTAAAGGACATATATGATAGGCCTTTTAGGTAACCCTTATACTAGTATCATAATGGTGATACATCTCTAGATGGTCCAAATATGGTAAAAGTGATAATAGAGAATGTTCGGGTGATCTCCATGAATATTAGGTCATCCTATAGAAGATAGAAATCTTATACAGATTGACATCATTTTCTCTTGGTGTTTGATAAGAGATACCATGTTTTCATGAGACTCTCCCCGTGATGAGGACTACATATGTTTAATCAAGGATAAAATCTATCCCCAAGATTCATCAAGTTGTTCAAGATCCTATGAAGGGTTGATGAGTTTTATTACATCCTAGTAATTCCCTTTTAGTGAGACTGGGTTGAGTATGTCTTCCATCTGTCACAGATGATGAGATATGTGCATGACCATATGCCCATTATTGGATGGTTTGATCTGAACATTGAGTATGGAACCTCCTTCATGGAGTACCCAGTGTTTATTTAGGATTAACTGGAGTAGATCATTCATGGGTAGACCATCAATTTGATTCATGTGTTGTGGAATCAATGGTGCATATAGGAGAGATCCCAGAAGAGTGAGAGTCAGATTCAGACTTAGTACCCTACCCATTTTTTAACTTGTTATTTTCAAGGTGAAAAGACTTTATAGAGGGTATAATTTAGTGACTCTATTTTTGATTTATTTTTCATTTGAATATTTCTATGCATATATCTGGATTTATACTCAGATTTGGCATGGTTTTTGGGTGTCTTGGGATCCAGAATTAATATATTAACAATATAAATATATTTTATTGAACGTGCACATATATTCTCACTATTTTTATTTTTTTTTCATTATTTCAGATCTTAGATAGTAAATCTAAGTCCATTCTTTATTTTTGAATGTGGGGTTTACCCTAGGTATAACCTAAGGTTGGTCGGTGTTGGAAATTCTATGTGGAATGACCATTAGTGGGTGAATTTAATTAATTAATTAATTAAATTATTTTTTTTATTAAATGAATTAAAAATAATACACTATAAATGTATCATTATAGAAAATATTCAGGGTTATCCATATAACCCTAGGTGGATTTGAGAGGATGAAGGTAATTCTTCATTGTCAGAATGATGCGGGAGAACGTCGAGCAATCAAATTGAGGTGGATCAGGAGGTAGAAAACGTAGCATTATTCTTCAATATTTTAGAATTCATTCTTCACTGATGATCTATCCATAATCATGTTTGAGCATTTTATTAATGGAATTTCTCACTATTTTATTTAATAAATCATGGATTTATTTATCTTTTTTGATTTCCATTATTTTTCATTCCCATATAAACCCATTTAAATAAATTAAATTATTGATTCAAATTTATTGATGTTAAGACAAGATTCACCTATTTATAAAAACATTTATGTGATCGTTGTATAATAACACATTTATAATGAATTATTTACTTCAAGAATACACATCTCTCCCTACTGTTTTTCCCGTTCTTTGTCTTTACACCATTAGGTTGTGGTTCGACATTAGTGATGTGGGTTCAAGTGTGATCTAACCCTAGGATTCATAGAGTTTGTGTGAGAAGTATATAATATTGGGAGTTTTAAAAGGATAGGGATGGATTTTGGGTGATGATTCATGGATCTAGGATCCAAAGTGATGATGGGTGATGGGAAGAACTACTGGATGTGTGGTGGATTGTTGATGGATGATTAGATTCTGATTTCTAGAAACTAAAGTATATGAATCAATGACTGGATATATTACCCTATTATTTAATTTGGTCAAACAGTATGATTTGTGGGGGTGAAGGTGGGAAATATAAATGTGATAAAACTAATGTTTATGCGAAAACTCAACCACACATCCTATAATATAAAGAACATGCACCATGTACACCCCTAGCTATAGCGGATATTATTTCAGGTAGATATAAATATCTCACATTTTTGGGGCCTACTACACACCATGTAACCTTGAGCTAGAGACCCAGTGTGTACCCTAGGAGAATACGGGCATGGACATGGTCAATCACACCCAAATATGTAGAGTAAAAGGGCATAGTCATGTACTCAGACATGGTCAGGATACAAATACATGGTCGAGTACATAGTCATAGGAAGATGTACATAGGGACAACTTGATGATAATGGGAAGGACTTGAGAGGATGATACATATTGTGTACAACCAGTACATTCTATGTATTGTGACATGTCTTCCAAATAATTTTTTAGACGAGAACACATCCAGGTAGGGAGGTGAGGTCACACACCATGTGGACCCACATACACTCCATATACTTCCCCCATAATCTTCTTCCCCTTCCAAAACCTTATTAAAGGATGGATTTTGGAAGTTGAGTATCTTATCTTGAGTTTTTTAGCATAAAACATGATGGTGGCCCTCGTTGTGTAATATGAGCTAGGGTGAGAGGTGTTTTGAACATGAAACTTAATCATGATATGTAAGATGATAGATGTGATCAGGGAAGGTTCATTAGAGTGATTTGGGGGTTAGTACACTCTTATGGCACTAGAGTGTGGTTTTTCCACACTCTATACATAGGTCAGTGGGTACTCCTCAGTAGTATGGTGCATTTTCTCTCTCTATGGAGTTGTACTCAATTTTCATCAGTCTACAGCGAGGAGCGGGTCCTCTATAGGAATATTTTATAACTTAGCTACAGATTTATATGATAAGGGGTGATCCCCTGCACATTGATTATTTCAAGGTTTCTCCAGATGCTGGAAATCAATGATAAACTATTAGAGCTACTAGCTGACTCATTGGTGTTGGATGTTCAATGAGATGGAGATCCACTTTCTCTATCTACTAGGATTACTTATAAATATATATATATATATAGGGTCTTCTTCTCTCTCTATGGGTTGTGCTGAATTTTATAATATCCCTCTATTTATCACCTTTTGGTTTTCAGGGTATCTTAAAGGGTATTTATATACTCACCCTTTAGTGGTATTTTTCTACACATGTCATGTGATATTAAAAAAATGAATGATTGGTGGTCTCCATGATGGAACATAGTTATAATTGGGTGAATTGACCAAATATGGTTTTAAAACATAGATATTAGGAGTCAAGCCATCTCAGTTTTTCTTATTTTCTAGTTATTGTCGAGTTGGTACTTTATTTTTATATCAGCGTATGTTTTTTACCATTAAAATTTTGTTCATACAGTCATACATTGATTTATTCATTATATTTTATTGAATTCTTGGTTATAATATATATATTATAGTATTTTTATTATTCCTATTAAAATTTTTATTACGATAGCTAGATCCATGCATAAAGGTCCTTATGCTAAGGCCTACCATTTCATTCATGGATTCTCAGTGCTTTCCTCCATCCCCTAACCTATTGCATGTAGGCTTAGGTTTTTCACAGTTGGCCTTCAAATGGACATGTGGTCCTTTCTTTGTGAGGGCATGAAAAAATTTTCCATGAGACATTGGCATTCCTGGAGAGTTCCAACACCCTAAATATCAAGTTTCCATGTATTTAATTCATTACCAATTCAATGATTTAGTACACTATTTCTCTTACTTTTAACTGAACCAAGGTAATCTATCGAGTGTGGCTCATCATTTCTAGTGTCCCATGGTGAAATTAATGATATTTGTTCCAATTTATTTTTCACTCTATATTTTTTATAAGATTTTTAAGAGTGAAGTTTAGCAAGTAGAGGTTTGACTTTATAAAAGACATCCCTTTATAGGTTTTCATCCAGACAAATTTTATGTCTCATTTACTAGAAGTTTAGGGTCTTCTGATTTGGACCATCATAGGAAGGAGTTTAAGGTTATACATATAAACCCAAAGTGGATATAATTTATTGTTAAAATTTGAGGAATAGGTGTGAACAATACTCTTTATACAGAAAGGGTTGAGGAAACTAATATTTGATTAGAGGGATAATTGTTAGTATAGAATACTTTGATAAAGGAAGGAATTAGGTTTATAGTCACAAATATAAAACCATTTATCAGGTGGTTTAGGGTAATGTGGTGAGGACCATTAACAATGTTCAAGTATAGGTTAACACAACCATTCATTAAGAATGATCATGATATACAGTTTTGTAAAATCAAGGATGTCAAATCAACTTGAATAATTGGATTATGGGTTGTGTAAATAATTCCTCATAGAGTTTAAACTAAGGATGGTGAGATGGTGTAATCATGTAATGGACGGATATGAATCACACTAGGTTTATGGATACCATTGTGATTTTGTCAGGTTATATTGAGATATTAGGACCTTTTTCTTGAGGATAGAACACCTCTTGTTGGCAGGACAAACTAGTGACATATGTGTACGATCCAACCTGGGGAATATATGCATATCCATGTCAGTGCTTCCTTAGAAACCAGATAAAATTGTTACTGATGGCTTTGAAAGGATTTAAAATATTAAAACA
Organism: Viscum album; assembly: GCA_963277665.1. Classification (NCBI taxonomy): domain Eukaryota; kingdom Viridiplantae; phylum Streptophyta; class Magnoliopsida; order Santalales; family Viscaceae; genus Viscum; species Viscum album. The sequence continues at coordinate 1,926,333,349 of OY728150.1, read as the reverse complement.
CATGGGAAATTTTGTAGTTTATAGGGAAAGACTATCCATTTAGTGTTTAGAACCTAAAAGTAGTGGCATAGTGCACTAAGCACATTATTAGGGGGAAGGGATTTGATATATCATTACTCTGACTATTACCAAAACTAGTGGATCTAGAATGTAATGATCCAATGTTTAATCAACGGAAATTAGCTTCATATAATTAAGCCAAATAATCACATTAAATCATAACACAATGAACTACTAAGTAATATGTGACCATTAAACATAATATTGTCACATCTATGATTTGAATTTTGAAAATCTGACATATACTGTTGTGATGAGTAAGATATTTGGAGTTAGATAAGACAAAGTTAATTTTTAGTAAATAGTCTCCTACCCCTTATGAATAGTAACATGCCCTTATGAATAATAATATGACCCTTATGAATATTAAATCATATAAAGGAATAATAACCACACCCTTGAATGTATAAATAAAATTTAGGCATCTTATAAGTGATAATATGACCATAATAAAATTATTTTTATTTTTTGTAAGTCATAAATAACAATGATAATTAATTAATTGATTTAAAATATTTTTTTTTTCAAAAAATGTAGAGACCCATACTTGACGTACATAGAAATTACATTACCTTTGCAGAATACTTAATACATTAAAAAAACATACGCCCAAAGACCGTATTAGTTTAGTGTCTTTGGAAACTAGAAACATAATCTTCTAGTCAAGGTGAAATATCTTCAACATCTTCCATAAATTTCTTCCCCTTTTGTTTTATTACCTAAAATTTTTATTTATATCCTGGGGAAAATGAAACATAAAAAGGGTGAGCTTAAATGGTTATTAAGGGTAAACATGGAGAACATAAAAACAATCCATAAACATTTGAATGTAAAAACATGAACATAATCAATGACAAAAATCTTGGCAGTACATAAGGAATAGATCATAATGGAACATTAATCATGATAAAATATCCTAGGAGTAAAACTATTAATTGTGGAAAAACATTAAGCACATGTTATGATTTCCATAGTAGCCAAGGCATTGCTTCCAAGACAATCATAGTGGACAAAGTCCATTACTGAACCGGGTTTACTTGCCGTTCAAGCCTTGTATTACTGAACTGGATTCACTTTTCGTTCCATCCATGTCTATCTCATGAGATATAAATATTTACCTAATGAATTGGTGGTAGATATAGGTCTCACCCATCTCATAATGAAATCATTATTACTTGTGCCACAAAATAAACATAAATCATTCATCATAACCCAAATAATAAAAAGGGTCTCATAAACATCAACACATCATAACATAATCCATATAAAAAAATGGATATCATTTCATCATAACAATAATCAAACCATGTAAATAATAGATAAACTATACTTGAAACAAAATCATACTAATTAATGTCATCTTAGTTGGAAAATAGTTTTGAAAAAACACTTGAAATGAATTCTTGAGGAAAATATCCTTTCTTCTTTAAAATCATTTTCTTTTCACAAAATACCATTCAATTTTAAAAGAAAATAGATTTTGTTGAAAATAATCATGAAATATTGTATAGGAATAATCATGAAAATTAGGCGTTATGAAACCGTAAAAATCCATTCATGTTGTATAAGTTTAAAAAACATTATCCTCGTACTTTTGCTGGAAAAGTCAAAAAGTACCTCGTATGGTAAACAAAAGAAATATTCCTTCCATACCTTGTGGTAAAATTCAAAAAATGATAAAAATTACTTTAAACATACATGGAATAACAATAAACATTTTATGAAAACATTTTGAGAAAACATGGACATGGATGATAAACATAACCCCAGTAAATACTTACAAATAAACCATCTCGGATAAGAATGAGATTGGAATAATTATCCCTTACCTTATGTCCAATTTCTTACATATGTGTCTAATACTCCTATATAGTGGGTTTAGACATATTATTAACTTGTAACATAATCATAATAATATTTATGATATCATATATGATTCACTTATGACTTTATATTACCCGTTCTTTTGTAAATTCTATGTTAAAGCAGCATTTTGGGTAAAATAGTTTCATTTATCATACGTGTTTTGACTTGTTGTTTTTTATATTATTACTTAATCCTGAGTTAATTAATTATAGAATGTAAAACATGATTTATATATAATATATATTTATCATATAAATATATATGATAGATCGATAAATGGAATGAAATACACCATTCATGGAGACGGTAGGCCATACGTACGCATGAACGCTATTTTCATTTACTTATGGAATTGAATGGAATTAAGTAAATGAAGCATATATGTACATAAATACAGTTTCGTTATTATTTAATATATTTAATGATTATTTATTATATATACTTTTTTATCATACTTGAATGGTTAGTCATGGAAAATGAATCTCATCGCGTTCGTGGAGACAGTAATCCGTATATACGCACGAGCGACAATATCATTCTTTTGATATTAAAATTGTATATAATTGGATGGTATATCATATATACAGAATAATCATAATGTTATATTTATTATTTATATCATTTATACTCATTATTATATCCATCCAAATGATGAAATGTTTGAATAACAAACCACACCATGACTTGGAGATGGTAAGCCGTACGTACGCACGTGTGGTGAATTTTTCATTCATAGGATGGATAAAATAACTAATATGGTTTTAAAATTTTTATAATAACATAACAGTATATAGAATATAATGGAGTCATTATTTTATAATGGAAACAACAAATAAGGAGGAAGTGGAAGAAGAAAGGAACTTGAAATAGGTGGTGAGATATTTACCTCTTCTTCGGGTTCCTCCATTTGATTTGATCAAAAGGGATCCGTAGGTTAGATTTTTGACTAAAAAAAGTCCTCTAAGATGAATGGAGGATAGTTGAGAGGGTATTTGGGTAGGTTTTGGTTGATCCAAATGGATTTTTTAGGTGTTAATTAGAGAGAAGTGGGAGTGGCCTTTTATAAGAGGGGTGAGGGGCACCATAGGAAGAACTTAGAATATTATTTTACAATAAATTTATATTCAGTTTCTAATGGCTCCAAAGTGACTTATTTTGAGGCTAGTGTGGGGATGGGCCGAAATCATCACAACCAATAGGTTTTAGAAAAGTTTAGGTTACCATTTTAACCTTATCATTTAGATTTAACTCTAAGATAAATAATTTTACTTTTACCGTGTCTTCTTGTATTCTTACACTATATGGTTAATAAACATACAATAAACTACAAATAGAACACCAATTGGTTCATTAATGTCATATATATTATTATATAAGTCTTTCTTCCGAACAATAGATTTTTAGGACAATTATATCAATTAATAATATAATATTTGTTTTAAAGACTCTTTTATGTCAATTTTGACGCTATTTGGTATTTTGTTTTTTCCTAAATTCATAAAATCATTATTACTTCGAAAAAATTCATATAACTGACCCTAATATGTTTTATTAACCATGAAAATTAGTTTAATTTATAAAAAGTCTGAAATTAAATTTATTTTGGTATTTATAATATCAATTATGTTAATATTTCATTAATAAGGTAATTACTACATCATCATTGTGTCATAAATAAATTAAATTATTTAATGTCTAAAAATCATAAATAAAATACCATTATGTAGGAAATATTTGTATATTTATAATGAATGTTTATATTCTAATTTATATTGTGTTTAACCCTATATTAAAAGTGTTTTAGTTATTAAACTTTGATGTTAACTCTTTTAACTCTTCTTTGAATTAAATAATAATAAATGTCCTAATCTAATCTAAGTGGATCTAAAGGGTAATATTTTATTCCTAAGGTTGTTTTTGGTCAAATTAAACTTATCCAATAGAATTATAACATGTTTTAGGGTAATAATAATATCATTTTTACACTTAATTACCCTATTTACTTTTAACCGTGGTAAATAAAAGTTAAAAGTTATTATTCACCAATAAATTATTTTCATCTCATTGAACAAAATTTTACTTACAGATATCAACCGTGTCTCTTAGATTTTTGAAATTCAACTCACAGAATCTGGAAAATTATGTTTTATGTAAATTTGCAAATGCTCCAAAGAGGTGGGTAAAAGACGGTAAAACGTTCAATAAAAATTTTATATATCTAAAATTATTATAAAATGACTCAAATGAATTAAATTGAACTTATATAGGTATTATGTATATATTTTTAACTAAAATAAATTTAAATAAAATAAATGATTATTTAAATAAAAAATCTGTTTTAACCAATACCGCAGTGTTTTCACTGTTCATCAAAAATTTAATGTTTTTAGAAAAATACATCAAAATCACCCTAGGCTAATTTCGATATTCCGAATCCAAAAATGAAATCCATTTCGAAAGATAAAATTTATAAAATTTCAAAAATTATGTATTACTATTCATAATGGCTTGTTTATATAATATTTTAATAATATATCATAGTTTAGTGAAACTCGGTTTTGCGTACAACGCAAGATATTGAGGAAGGTTGATCTTTTATGTAACTCAATCCAAGAATAGTGTTGTGTATACTACAAGCTAATATAGTGTTGCGTATAGCACAAGATAATCTTGGTGTAGCATACAACACAAGACATAAAAGAAATTAAAAATAATAGTTCTCATAAAACCTCAGGGTGTTACAAAAAATGTCTTCAAAAATTAACAATTTTATTTCTTATGGTTTTAAGATAACTTTATAAGACCTTATGTAATTTTTGAATGCATTATAAAATCATATGTAGTTTTAAAATATGTATTTTTCAAGTAAAATATGATTTTAATTAAAAATTAAATTAAATATATTTAGAATTTTTTTTAAATTTTTTTTTTCATTTTTTAATTATACACATAAAAAAAATTAGGGTGAATTTTTTGGATTTTTCTAAAATACATGAATTTTTTAGAATTGTAAAATACGATAATTCACAATAAATGCTAAAAACTAAATTTGTACATCATTCTTGAGTCATGGATGATGTAAATGAACACTGGTTTGAACTCACATTCACATAATTTGGTTTTTTGGTCATAAGAATCAATACTATTGTTTTTCTTATGGAAAAATAAAAAACTAATGATTAAAAATTTATGAAACCCCTCATCCACTCCATTATAAAAACCACCCACACTCCCCTATTCTCTTTGCTCCTCTCAAGCTTTGTGAATTCCCTAAATTATGCCCAAATATCTCCCAAATCTCTTCCCCCACTTCCATGAGACCTTTTTCTCCTCAAAATATCAAATAATATCCCCTTAAGAAGCTCTAAAGAAGATCAACTCAAGAGATAAATTCCACTTTTCAATTGTTTTAATTTATTTTCAAGTTCCTTGGTATTCTTTTCTATCCTTACCTCCACACATCCAAATGTTATGATAACTCCAGTAACATGTATTTAATATTATGTTTTTATGATAATGGAATAATTAATTATCATCTCTCCTATAATCTTATTTTGTACTAGTAATAAAGACATTGTCAAAGATGTGTAAATTTACCACATTAAAGGATGATGGGTTTTCAATTTCTTTTACCATATTCAATTATGGTCATGAAACCATTTTTATGGTTTAACCAGACTCTTAAATATGTATTTTATCTTATTTTTTGTTCTGAAATCACTTTTCACACATGATGTAAAATAATAATACAAATCAAGTTAATTATGAGAAAAATAGACAAATTAATCCAAGCATTTATCGTTAATATTTTATATAATGATTCAACTTCACTCCAAGTAACCAAATTGAAATTACAGCCATTTAACCTTTTGGATGTTTAATATTAAAATATAACTCAAATTTTTGAAAATCATCCCCATTTTACATGATTCTCTGTTCATGAAAATAATTAAATCGATTGTAAAAACCAACAAAACAAACGAACCCAAACAATGAAATTGAACCACTTAACCCATCAAAAAGGTCATTAATGGAGTTAAAAAGTTTATAATAAATCATTTACATATAGATTAGGTTCTGGATTTATTAATTAATGAACCTAATTTTATTATTCAGATCATTAATATCTAGTAGAGAACACCATATGACTTAAGGTAAGGGATCCTCTCAATTTCAACTTTATTCAAGAATGTCCTCTATATTATGCCATTTTATGTGTAATACATAATGATGGGGTATGATTGTGCACCACCCCCATACTTCCCTCTTGATTTATAAGTGATTAGAAACCCATTTATCTCTTTTTAATCCCTCTTAAGTACACCTGATACCATGTTGATAATTCGTACGGGTTTCTTCCCGAACCACCTTTCTTCCATCATGTTGTCTTATCTTCCTGTTACCAAAATGAAGTTATCTTATATTTTTATTTGAATCTTATAAATTATATTTACATGTACCTAATTCTTTTATAAAGACCCTTTCGTCACTCTCTTTTAGGGATATACATGTTTTTATGTGATTCCCTACTCAATACTTCTCAATAAGAAGATCTGTTTTGAGGGAACTTCTTGAGTTCTTACCTGATTTCAAGTGCACTCTATCTTCTGTTTTAATCCACTGTTGTTTTTCATAAAATCAGTATTTTTAATTTTAAAACCTCTTTGGTTCACTTCTGGTTATATATAAATTATTGTTCCCATTTCTATTTTAAAGACTCTATAGTATTTACCTTAAAACCCCACAGAAATGTTTTAATGCTAAAAATTCTTAAATACTCTTTTTAGATGTTTTAACTTCTATTTTACTTCACATACCATGATATATTCTTATTTTACCATATTAATGTCTATGTATTTTCTAATTATTTTATTTCATGGACAATCTTATGATATGCCCATTTTTTATGATTTATGAAATGATTGTGGTACCCATTTATTTCCATAGGTAACCCTTATTTTTATGTAAGATTGATTATGTATGATTATTTTTGTGGAAAAAATATTCATTAAAAGTTAATATGGCTATGAAATGATAGATCTCTAATTCATTATGTAAAGTTGAGTCTCATGAGACGTTATATGCAATGGTCTTGGTAGTTAGCCTTGGCTTGTGCGACCATACACGATGGTCTTGGTGGTTAGCCTTGACTCGTGCTAAAGTCTTGTCTTATGTTACTTCCAAATTTCTATAAATCAATGTTTATATGATCCCATGTTTATATTTTATGATTCTATATGCCATTTTATATCATTATGTCATGATCTCTAACCCATGTGCTAAATACTTATTGTTATGTTTTTTCCCTTATTGGGATTTTAGCTCATCCATTTATTCATGTGATCCCTAGGGTACCCAATATAGATGTAAGGTCTCAAATGAAGTTAAGAGCTCTTTGTGGAGATTAAATAAATAATTTTTTAGTTAGTCCCATGCTTTAAGTTTTATGTACCTAGTCTTTAAAGAAACTATACTTCAAGATCCTTGGATTGTACTATGATGTTTAAAATCATGTAATGTTTTGTGTAAACGTATAGGGTTGTTATAGTTGGTATCAGAGAGAGGTTTAGTTATTTATGGAGATTAGTAATAGAGAAATTTAGTTATAACATTAATGATGAGACTAAGTATAATAAAACATGTCTATCTTTTGGTAAGTATAGAGTAAGTTGTTTATCAAGAAAATACATCTCTGTCTAGATACAAACAGGTAGAGGTGGCTCTGGAACAGATGTATCAAGGGGTGAAATGTGAAAACACCGCATGGAGCTAGACTCGAATGAGAACTGGTGCATGATAGTGAGCATTATTACACTCTTGGTTTGACACTCTTGGGGAATATTCTTTGGTAAATTCATGAGCTTGGTACAAACCATTATTAAGGGAATGAAAAAAAACATAAGAATATATGGTAAGAAATATCTCAAGGATAACCTAGATTGAAACATAAGGGAATCACAAGTTAGGATATACTTATTCTTTACACATTTATCCTCTTATGTTCAAATTTTACATTTTATGCTCAGTAGATAATTATTCAATAACACTAATTGTATGTTCTTTTCCTTATTTAATGGTGGGAAATTTAAGAACATGTTCCAATAATCAATGTGATAGGTAATGTAACTATTTCCCTAATGATATGCTTGGTATGATTGGAATGGGTGCTCAAAACTTCATGAAAGTTCTTTATTAGCTAGCTCATGTTATGAATAATAACTTGAATCATGTGGGCCACCGTTCTCCTCTAAGTAAAGAGAATGTTTCTATTAAATCCTTCATTCAGAAAATTCCTCCCATATTTAGTGGATCTTATGATCCCTTCCTCGAGGAATACAGGATTAACTCTATTTAAAAGATATTCTTTGTCATCTAGTGCTTAGAAAAAGATAATTTCATACTAGAAGTCTATCATTTTGATAGGTAAGCTGATCAATGGTGTAAACTAATCAATAATATGAATCCCCACGAGGAAATTGATTCCACACACTCGGAGAAATTCATAAGAATGTTTTTCAACAAATATTTTCCATGAACCCTACATCTCAAGATGGAAAGAGAGTTACATGGACTCAAGTATAAGGAAGATGAGTCAATTAGGGTGTACAAAGAAGACTTTACAATGACTGAAATATGGTCCTCTAGATTTTTCATGAACACATAAAGGAAGGTGGATTGATTATTAATCATATTAAATCAATTTCTACGAAAAGTGTTGTTGATTCAAGACTTTGAAAATAATGAAGTGATTTTTCGTTGTGCCCTAGAGGTTGAAATGGAGATTAGAGACTCGTAGTGGTATCATGGGGCTGGTTAAAAGAATAGGAAAATGGAATCTGATGTGGGTGGTACCGTAATGAAATACCATGATGGTAATAATCCCGATTATCCCATGTTAAAAAATTGTGGGAAGAATCATCCTGGGAACTGTCTAAAGGGAGACATGAATTTCTTCAAATGTGGAAATTTGGGACATCTGGCTAAATACAATGGATGGGATATGAATAATCCCACTAATTTATAAGAAGAAAGAATGGTTTATATCAATACATAGCCAGTAGTTATTAGTTACAACTACATGGACCATGGGCATTATGCGAACAAATTTCTTAAGTCAAGGGTTGTTGGAGGAAATCAATGACAACCTCCAAGGAAACAAGGGATTATTCAATCACTACTGTTGAGGTAGAGCTAGAAAATGATGTAGTGATAGGTATGCTAGTTATTCATTCAAGAATATAGAACGTACTATTTGTTAATGGTTCTATGCATTTTTTCTAATATAGAATGTTTAGTAGAACTATTAAAACCCCACCTCAAAAATTTGGAGGTTAAGTTATCTGTGAGTAGAGGGAATGGGGAAATTATTGCATCCATGGTCTATAACTCATCTCCAATTAATTTTTGTGGAATGAACCTCCCAAAAAATCTCATCATACATCCTTTAGTGGAGTTCAAAAATATCTTGGTCATTGATTGTAAATATTTATACAAATCCAACATCAAATTTCAAGAAAAGGAGATCACACTTCACATCCTAAAGAATCCTACAATTCATTACACATGTAAGGAGGATGATTAATCTTCTATAAAATCATCATCTCAAGTGTGGGAATTTTTTCTTTATGTTCAAGCATACCTAGCTCAAATGATTGAAAGAAAGGGGATAATCATCCATGAATACATGCCCATCATGAGGGATTACACTAATGTATTTCCCATAGAGTTTCCTAGTCTTCCTCCTGACTGATAGGTTGAGTTTTTAATTTAACATATTCCTATAACTCTGCCTATATCCAATACACCTTATAAAATTTCCATCGTAGATATGGAGGTGTTGAAGAGGCAGTTACAAGAGAATCTGGATAAGGGTTTTATATTTTTGAGTGCTTCACCATGGGGTGCACTATTCCTCTTCACCAAGAAGAAAGATGGATTAATGAACCTTTTCATTGATTATCGTGAGCTCAATAAAATCCTGATAAAGGAAAAGTATCCCATTCCTGGAATGGATTACTTGTTTTATCAGCTTTGTGGGGACAGATATTTCTATAAGGTGGACCATCGGTTGGGATATCACCAATTAAAGGTGAGTATGGAATATATTCCCAAGATTTCATTTCAAACGAGGTATGGAAACTATGAGTTCAAAGTGATTCCACTCATACTCACTAATGTTGCAGAAATTTTCCTGGATTTAATGAATAGAGTCTTTAGAGATTACCTCAAAAAAAATTGTGGTAGTCTTTATTGAAGATATTCTGATATACTCTAAGAGAGAGGGGTACATGGGGGCATTATAATAATATGATAAAGACTTTTAGAAGTGATAATATGTATGAAAAGTATAGTAAATGTGCGTTCTGGATACAAGAAGTATCATTCTTAGGGTATGTTATCACAAGAAAAGGGATATTTGTGGACCCTTCAAAGACAAAGGCAATGGAAGAGTGGTCATGGATAACATCTTTAATGGTTATTCTCAACTTTCTGAGACTGTCTATTTATTATTGACAATTTTTTAATAACTTCTCATGATTTTCAAACCCAATAAACAAGCTGACAAAAAAGGGGTGATGTTTTTCTAGACTCAACAATGTGAATATTGCTTTAAGAATTTGAAAAACAGGCTAATCATTGCACCGGTACTCAGACTCCCAACAACTGTAGAACTATTTGTGGTTTAAAATTATGCTTTGAATAAGGTATTAGGTTATGTGCTGATGAAAAATGATAAAGTGATAGAATATTCCAAATGGAAGCTAAAAATACATGAGCAAAACTATCCTACACATGATCTAGAGTTGTTGGCTGTGATCTTTGCGTTAAAAATCTAGCTGCATTATCTCTATGGGGATAAGTGTGGGATATATATTGATTAAATGATTCTCAATTATATATTCACACTAAAAGTGCTTAATATGCACCAATAAAGATGGATAGATCTCATCAAAGATTATGACTTCTCAATCCACTACCAACCTAGTAAGGCAAACAAGGTGGAAGATTCTCTAGGTAGAAAAGATCATGGGTCTTTATCAATGATGATAATTGAAAAGAATCCAATATTCTTAGATTTTTAAGGGATGTAAATGGGAATAATTAAGGGAATAACATCATCAATTCTTTCTAAAATTATTTCGCAACCATCCCTCATAGAGAAAATAAAGGATTTTCAAAGAAAAGATGTGGAAATTCAAAATAGAGTGGAAGCCATTAGAAATGGGAAATCCTATGAGTTTCTAATTGATGAGGAAGGAGTTGTAAGATTTGAGACATGATTATGTGTACCATCTAATCTAGAGATAAAGAAGGAGATTCTAAATGATGCACATAGCTCAACCTTCTCTATTCACCTACGGAGCCCAAAGATATATCAAGATCTTTGAGAGAACTTTTGGTGGGAAAATATGAAGAAAGAGTTTCTGAGTATACATAAAAGTTCTCGGTATACCAAAAAGTGAAGGTTGAAAGACAAAAGTCTAAGGAGTTGGTTCAACCACTATCCATACCAACATGGAAGTGGTAAAACATCTCCATAGACATTGTAATTGTACTTCCAAGGACATCCAAAGGAAAAAATACTATATGGGTCATTATGGATCATCTTACAAAGATAGCTCACTTTATCGAAATTCGAGAGGAATTATCATTGGATCTACTTGCACAGATATATATCAAAGAAGTGGAAAGGCTAAATGGAGTACCACTATCTATTGTATCTGATAGAGATCTGAGATTCACCTCAAAGTTCTAGAAAAGTTTCCAACATGCTCTAGGCACTGAACTGAACTTTATTATGGCCTATCATCCTCAAACTGTTGTCCAATTTGAGAAAACTATTCAAAAACTAGAAGATATGTTGAGGGAAAGTTCTATGGATTTCAAATGAGGATGGGACCAACATCTTCGACTGGTTGAAGTCTCTTACAACAACATTTTCCACTCAAGAATCTGAATGGAACCATACAAATCCCTTTATGGGAAAAGGTGATGAACACTAGCATGTTGGGATGAAGTCAGTCAGTGTAAGATGCTAGGACCTGAAATGGTCAATGAAATGGTGTAGAAATTGAAAATCATTCAATAGCACTTCAAGGTAGCTGAAAGTGTAAAAAATATTTATGGAGACAATCATTGATGAGATAGTGATTTCAAAGATGGAGACATGGTATTTCTCTACATATCTCCAAGGAATAAGGTCATGATATTTGGGAAGAAAGGAAAGATATGCTCCAAATACATCGGACCCTTCGAGATTCTTGATCGTTTCAGGGTTGTGGCCTATTGAACGGCACTTCCACCAACCATTTATAATGTACACGATGTCTTCTATGTATCCCTCTTAAAAAGTACATAACAGATCCTTCACATGTACTCTCTTTAGAGGTGGTATAGTTGGATGATGTTCTTTCTTATGAGGATAATCCAGTGAAGATCTTGGATCATAGAGATAATGTTCTACGTAACAAGACTATTCACCTGGTCAAAGTACTGTGTTAGAACCATAAGTACAAAGAGGAATCATGGGAACTAGAGGAGGCAATGAAGGAAAAGTACCTACACCTATTTATGGATTAAAATGTAAAATGAAATTTTGAGCGAGAAATTTCATAAGGGGGGAATAATGTAACGGTCCAATGTTTTATCAATGGAAATTAACTTATTATAATTATGTATATATAATCACATAATATCATAACATAGTGAACTACTATGTAATATGTGACCTCTAAAAATATTCTTGTCACTTATGTGATTTGAATTTTGAAAATCAAGCATACATGATTTTGATCAGAATGTTGTTTGGAGTCAAATAAGATAAACATAATTTTTGGTGAATAGTAACCTAACCCTAATGAATAGTATCCTACCCTTATTAATAGTAATATGAACCTTATGAATAGTAAATTGTTTAAAGGAATAGTATCCTCACCCTTGTATATATAAATAAAATTTAGGCAAATTATAAGTGATAACATGTACAAACTAATTTTATTGGTATTTTTTTAAGTCATAAATAAAGAATTATAATTAATTAAATGATTTAAAAGAAAAATTAATTTTCCAAATAGGTGTTAATAAATTTAAAATTTTATTTATTCTGGTTTTAATATAATTTTTTAGTACCTTATGTAATTTTTGAATGCATTATAAAATCAATTATAGTTTTAAAATATTTATTTTTCAAGTAAAATAAGATTTTAATTAAAAATTAAATTAATTAGATTTAGAAAATTATTTTTGAAAAATAGATTACATTTTTGGATTCTAAACATCTAAAAATGGCCAGGGTAAATTTTTGGGATTTTTCTAAAATACTTTAATTTTTTATGAATAATAAAATACAATAAATCACAATAAATGCTAAAACCTGAATTTCTGCGTCACGATTGAGTCATGGATGATGTAAATGGCCATTGGTTCAAACTAACATGAACATATTAATTTTTTTGTCCCAATAATCATTACTATTTCTTGTCTTATGGAAAAAAATAACCTAATGATTAAATAATTAAGAAAATCCTCCTCCCCTCCACTATAAAAACTACCCACACTCCCCTCTTCTCTTCACTCCTATGAAGCCTTCTAAATTTCCTAAATTCTGCCCAAATATCTCCCCAATCTCCTCCCCCACGTCCATAATCCCTTTTTCTCCTCAAAAGACTAAATCATCTCCCTTTAAGAGGCTCTAATGGAAGATCCACTCAAGAGGTAAATTTCTCTTTTCAATTATTTTACTTTCTTTTCATGTTCCTTTGTATTATTTTCTATCGTTACCTCTCCCCAAACAAATGTTATGACAACTATAGTAGCTTATATGTACTGTTTGTTTTTTGATGATGGAATATTTAATTATCATATCTTCTTTAATCTTCTTTAATACTAGTAGTAAATACACCAATCGAGATTTGTTAATTTACCACATTCAAGGATGATGGGTTTTAAATTTCATTTACCATATTCAATATTGGGGATGAAAATATTTTTATGATTAAAACATACTCTTAAATATATATTTTATATTATTTTTTCCTGAAATCCTTTTTCATACATGATGTAAAATAAAAACACAAAACAAGAAAATTATGAGAAAAATCGCCAAATTAATCCAAGCGTTTATCATTAATGTTTTATATAATGATTCACCTTTACACCAAGTAATAAAAATAAATTTATAACCATGTAACCTTCTGGGTATTAAATAATAAAATATAACTCAAATTCTGGACAACCATTCCCATTTTACATGATTCTAAATTCTTGAAAATATGTAAACCAATTGTAAAAACCAAGAAAACAAACAGACCAGAACAATGAAATTGAACCACTTCACCAATAAAAAACGTCATGAATGAACATAAAAAAGTTATAATATATATTTTACATATAGAATATTTTTTTTAATTATTAATTAATGAACTAATTTTATTATTCCGGTCGTTAATATCATGTGGGGAACACCATCAGACTTTAGGTAAGGGATCCTCTATATTTCACCTTTATTCAAGAATGTCCTCTATGTTATGCTCTTTTATGTGTAACACATAATGATGGGGTATGATTTTTCATATTCCCATACTTACCTAATTAATTATAAGTGATGATAAACTATTTTATCTCTCATTAATCCCTCCTATGAACATCTGATACAATTCCGATAATCCATAAAGGATTCTACCCGAACCTCCATTGTTCCTTTGGGTTGCCTTATCATCCTATTACCAAAATAATGTTATCTTATCTTTTTTATGTGAATAATCTCAATTTTTATTACATGTACCAAATTATTTTATAAATATCATTTCTTCATTTTCTTTTGATTATATACATTTTTTAAGTGATTCCCTCCTCAATACTTCCTGATAAGTAAATCTGTTTTGAGAGAACTTCCTAAATTCTTACCCAATTTAAATTGAACTCTATATTCTATTTTAATACATAATTGTATTTATAAAATCATTATTTTTATTAATAAAACCGTCGTGGTTAAATTATGGTTTTATATAAAGTATTGTTCACTTTTCTATTTTAAAGGCTCTATAGTACTTTCCTTAAAACCGCACAAATATGTTTTAATGATAAAAATTCTTAAATACTCTTTTCAGAAATTGTAACTTCTATTTGAAATTAGCTACCATGATATATTCATTTTTTAACTTATTAATTTCCATTTATGTTTTCATTCCTTTCTTTTATAGACACTCTTACGATACTCCCATTTGTTATGCTTTATGAAATGATTGTGGTGCCTAATTATTTATGGGAGTAACCCATATGTTTATGTAAGATTTATCATGTATGATTCATTATGTGTAAAAATATTCATGAAAAGTTAATATGGATGCACCCAAATAGAACTCCAATAAATTGGTTAAAGTTTAGTCGCATGATGCGTTATGTGCAATGGTCTTGGCGGTTAGCCTTGGCTTGTGCAACCATGTGCGATGGTCTTGGTGGTTAGCCTTGGATTCTGCTGCCATGTGCAATGGTCTTGGAAGTTATCCTAGACTCATGATAAATTCTTGTTTTATTTTGCTTCCACATTTCTATGATTCAATGTTTATATGATGCCATGATTATTTTTTATTATTATATATTCCATTTTATATCATTATGTCATGATCTCTAACGCATGTGCTAAAAAATTATTCTTATGTTTATTCCCTTACTCGGATTTTAGATCATCCCTTTATACATGTGATCCCTAGTGAATCCTATATAGATGTAAGGGATAAAAGTAAGTTATTATCTCTTTGTGGAGATTAAATAACGAAGTTTTTTTAGTCCCGTGTTTTATGATTTATGTACCTAGTATTCAAAGACACTAGACTTTAGGATCCTTGGCTTGTAATCTAATGTTTTAAATAATGTAATGTTATGTGTAAAAGACTAGGGTTTCTATATATAAATATTAACATAGTTTTTTCTTGGGACAAAATTTATCCACACAAACATTTTTCATCTTTTATATATTATTTAAATGTTTCCTAAGATCTTGAAGAGTAAAGATTTGTAAGAAGATACATGATTATTTCATATACCAACCTTTATAGGTTTTCAACCTAGAATGATTTATTACTCTTTTACTAGTATTTTAAAGTCTCACAATATGAACCATAAACAGATAGATTTTAACTTTATATAACTTTGATAATGGTGAATACAAATTATATCTATAAGGTTTGGATTGTATCACACCCAATTTTAGGTTACAATACACATACTATGAATAAAAATTGGAAGTATGACACAATAACCAAATTAATATTCCAAATGATAAGAATTATCTAACTACCTTTTGGGTAGAATAATATAATGATATAAATTGTGTCTCATTATTCTCAAATTATGAGTAATGTTATGGTATAGTCACAAAGGTGTGACAATGAAACACACAAGGATGATGGATTACTCTAAAAAAATTCAACACACAAAGAGATCTAAGAATATTTTTCTTAAGGTGAAAATTCATATGGATGGTAGGTCAAAATGAGTAAACATATACAATAAAAAAATGATTCATGTAGTAATATCAAAACCAAGGTATCCCTCAAAATTGGATATACTGATTACCAATATCCATGAAATATTTGTGGTAATATGAGACACTCAAGACATAAAGTGTGATTTATGGAATAATATATTCATGAATTATGATTGAATTATCCCAAACCATAGTTGATCATGATTAAGCTATCATGGAATTTTGAGAATGAATGATAATGGATGGTGACATGTTTTTTTTAATTCTTCTAAATGACATTGATATCAAGAAATTTAACATTATATTATTTATCATCATCTGACAAGGACATTGGTGTTCTATAATTTAGGTTCATATGATTTGGTCCTCAAATAATGTATTCTGGAATAATACAGATATGATCAAGTATATATAGTTTAATGATGTGTGGCATGGACTTTGTGAACTGATATAAATATTATGAAAAGTATTTTTAGATTCATGTTTCTTGGGTTGGATAGGTATAGATATCTAGTACATTTTCATCATTAGGTAGGCTTATGGGTAAATAGATATATTATGAGGGGTTTTATGTATATCTTACTCATATGTAAGTAAAGTGGGTCTTTAGAAATAAACAAATATTGATTAGTTCATGTTCTGTAAGGTGGAAATTTTTTATTCCATAATTTTTCATGATTATTCTAGTTAATACAAATTGGTTGATCATCCAAGGCCTCTAAGATCAAGTGGTCCATGTTCTGTGCGAGAAATAATAGGTGATTGGACAATAAATCATACTTTACAACCTATGGAATCATGAAAAGGGAGGGGAAATATATATTTTGGATACTTTATCATAGTATGGGTTCATAAATACATGAAAAATGATAGAATGTGGTATTTTCATACTCACCCCTTCCTTTGTTTAGGTTTTTGAATGGGCCTATAATAAAATTCCCTTTATATAGGAGAGGAGGTCATTTATGCTGATAGAACTTGTGGTTGGGCCTTGAATATAAAATCCAGGTGCCTCCTAAGATAAAATTAACTAAAATGAACATTATTATTTTTCAAAGTGTCCCTTTAATAGATGTGAATAATATATAGGGGAAATTGATCTTTCTAATAATGGGTTCATAAATGATAGAATTCATATCAATTGATCAGTCATAAATTTGGATCATGTATAGGAGAGGGGGATTTTTCAATTTTTTGGTTTTTCATGGATCTAATTCACATGTGAGATAAATTAAACTCATCTTATTATTGAGAACGTATGATACCTATTGTAGATAATGGTTTATCTGAATAGGAAATAAGATGATGTGGGGAAATTTCAATCTCTGTGGATGGACCTAGATTTGGAATTTGGAGAATCACTATGTTCTATGTGTGGAGAGGAATCCAGCCATATATAGTTCCCATATTTTTAATTATTCTTTAATATAATTATATTACATAGGATTGATATCATTTTGAGCATTGATTCAGTAAGAACTCAACTGTAAATACTCCCTTGTTGATCAGGCACATATGTTAGAGAGGGACATTTAATTTTTCATCTTTTTCACAAATCAAGTTCATTCTTGAGGGAGGAATGATATTTTTCACCTTATTATACTTCAATTCTAAAAATGGAAGTGTCTCCAGTAGAGACAATGTACTATAGTGAAAGGATCAATATTTTCGATTGATCCACAAACTAGGATAGGGAGTCCTCGAATCACTACATATCCTATAGATATAGCAATCAAGAAAAAAATTATTCTTATATAGAAGGTCCCCTACCTATATATGACTTTTATATTGGGTAAATTGGTCATTGAATTTGGATTTTATGAATTTTCCTAGGATATATAATCCTATAATCATTGCATATATTATATTGAGGGGAATCAAGGAAAATGTTCTTCTCAAATGTTCCCAACATAGATCGAGCTCATATATAGGGAGATACATCTTTTTAGTAAGAAATTATAGTTAGTCCTAGGATAAGAGATAAAAGTCTCACTAAATATCATATAATAATATAAATCAAGCCAAAATTGTTCTTTTTTTCAGCATTCATAAGAAGCATGTGCACAAAGGAGAATATTTTCAACATAAGTTCACATATAATGAACTATTGGATAAATAATCGTACATAAATATGTCTCATATGTTGGTTGGGGAATTTTAATAATCCACAACTAATATTTTCTAGGCCTACCAAACTTAGAACTTTAAAATGTGTAGGGAAAAATGACTAACCATCACCCTAGTATAGAGCCATATAGGAAATGAAGTATTTCTGAAAATGATCAAACACTAAAGAAAAAGGACCATTTATAGACCTATGGTTGGGATTTTGATAATAGATATAGGGGTCACTATTTATCTAATATTGGTAGGAATAAATCAACATAATGTTCTCAATCTAAATTTTCCCTACCCAGATCTAGCTTATATATAGGGGAATCTAGGGGTGTTTCTGATATTTTTGTTTGAGCCCCATAAAAATGATATAGACATCACTACGTATCCACGTAGAACATGAATAAAAAAACATTTTAATTTTAATATTCTATGGTTTCATGGTCACTTACTATTTATTATATTATAAACCTGAAGGGAACTTGTTTTGGGAGATTTTTCAATTTTTTGGGCATCTTATAATCATATCGTTAAATAGGGGTAACTAATGTTGGTGGATACCAAGAACAAAGGAAAGATATAATGTTTATAAACCTATGGATGGGACTAGTATATTATACTATGTTGTTTCTTCATATCTTAAAATATTTACAATAAAGTTAGATATAGTTCTTGAAGATAAAATCCTCTATACAAATATCACTCATATGCAAGGTAAGAGGGAATTTATTTTAAACACATATTTATAAATGAGATAACCAATATCAAAGTCTCTTATGTAAATCTTTCTCATTTTCAGGAGGGGGAAATTTTTCAGTTTCTAAATTGGAGGATGGATTTTGGGTCCATAGTAGATCACCTGACATCACTATATATCCCATGGTGATGGGAACCAATCATGTATTTGGTTCTCATAAAGGATGACCCCTTGTATAGATCTAGCTTATATGTGATGAATAAGGGAATTAATGATCTTATGTATAGTTTAACTATATTCCAAATACTTATACCTGGATAGGGATCTCATATAGGGAACAAATAGGCCACATATAATAGGACACTTTGAGAATTTTAGATTCATATAATATGGACTTCCATCTAGGAATTTAGAATCATAGGGTACGTATGATGACCATGTAGTTTAACTTCATATGGTAAGAATATATTCACTGTTGAGTTTAGATAATTTCCTCCTAGACATAGATATTTTAAATTTTAGATTCTTGTTGCTAGGACTTAGTTATTGTTCAGTTTGTACTCTTGATGTCCGGACTTAGATTATTTTCAGTTTACATTCTTATCACTAGAACTTAGATGTTCTTTAGTTTAGATTCCTTCCCCTTAGACCTAGATGTTATGCAGTTTACATTATTACCACAAGGAAATATATTTTCTTAAATTTATAGTCACAGTACTAGGACATAAGCATTACTGGTTTAATTATGAAAATTATTTTTTATGTAACCTTGAATTTGAAGGGGAATAATGTGTATCTCTACCATCATTGCCACAGATTAAGATTCCTTAGAATATAACCTATTTATGATGTAAGGTCTGTCACATTTTGTTTCGAAATTTAGAGGCATCTTTCATTGTATAATTGGGGTTCTGAGGAACAATACCAACTCTCCTTAAAGGAAGAAATGAAAGTGAACCTTCTTATTTAAGGATAACACAATTCAATTTGGATGGACTTTCATATTATAAGATGTGTGAAATATCTTCTCATGAATCATTCTAACTCATCATGTCACCTTTTTCAATGTTCATCTTCTAAGGGTTGACCATATATATCGATTCAAAGAGTGGGAAATTACACTTTGATGGGAAAAAATAACTCAAATCCATATACAATAGAATAAGGGGTCACATGTGTGGCATTGCAGGTTGTGTTTCGATAGTCCCATATGGAATGCAGGAGTTTGTCTAGATAAGACTTAATGTATTTATCAACCATTTTCTAGAGTATATTTAACAAGGTCTTATTGAAATCCTCTATCTTCACATTTTTTATTTTGTGATAGTGAGATGAATGGCAGACTCTATGTCTATTCACAGTATACACTTTTATCTTGTAAGAACAAAATTTGGTTCTACAGTCCATTGATATCATACAAGGGACACCAAATCTAGTGACATTGTTAGAATTCATGAAGTGTATGAAGTCATTCATCATGATTTTCTTGAGGGGTATTTCCTCATACCATTTATTAAATAATTCATTGGTAGTTAGCTTATACATAAACTATATAACTGTATCTAGGGAATATGGCTTAATGAAATCCATTCCCCAAATAGAAAATGGACAAGAGTATTTGGAAGTATGAAACAACATCGGGGTTGATGGATGATACTTAAATTAATCTTAAAGGATTGGAATTCATGCTGAATTTCACATAGTATTGTATCATCTTTGGAAAAAAATATCCAATCCATCTCAGTTTTTAGGAGACCCTAGTTCCTGATAGATTGACACTGCAAGATCCTATATGGAATTCCTATATTATATTGTGGGTATCTATTTCTTCAATTCATCTAAGTTGGAATCCATTAAATCTCAATTTAGAGTGTTGGTTAATCATTCATCTCATCACAATGGGTGAAGTTTACTAGTTAGTGTCATATTTGTTCATTTTTTGCTCAGTTAGATTGGAATTTACAATTTTGGTTGTAGTATATTATAGGGATCATTCATCCAATAATAGACATTGAATCACAATGATTTGGGGAAGTTATAATCTGATTTATATCCTACATTTTGAAAATAATGACCAGAGAAACCACACAAAAATCAACAAATACGGAAGGATATCTCATCCTGGTCAGGGTATGTTAAAGTTGTTTTGGTATTATCCAACACATCAGTACATGAATCCTATAAATTGGAGAAATTTTTTTAATGTCAGTTCAAAAGGAAATTATGTAATCAGTCCCCTCACATATCCATTGAGATGTTTTAAATATTCATTTTTGATTTAATACTCATCATTAATCTTCTCAATCAAATATTTTGAATCGCATATGACATTTATATGGGATACCTTTAGCTATAGAAATTGTTCCAAGCTGGAAAAAAGGGATTGATTTTACACATAATTATTGATGTGGCCTTCACATAGAAATAAGGAATGGGGAAGAATTTATTTAGATGGGGACATAAATCTAATCCCTAGAAAAATTTTATTAAGTTTAAAGATCTCTATTATCTTGTTGGTTTGACTTTGAGAGGCTCTATCAAAGTACATATCCCATGTTTGGGAGTTTCATGGGAACATAAAACTTCTTCTTTTAGAAGCTCAATATTTACTAATATTCTTTTTAGGGATTTTTAATTTGTGAGGATATAAGCTAGGGATTTCCCCTTTATTTACTTATATTAATTAAATTTGATGTCATATTTTTTTAGGAAAACTAATGATCAGGTTAGACACTCGATCAACATAGGTTGGTTGAGACTATACAAGACTATGTAAATATGAGATAAAAGGAATACATAATGGTTTTGTAAATAGTACATCAACTTTTACACCTTGAAATTGAGTATAAGATAGTTTTTCTCAATATCAGGGTTTCTGTTCTCAGTATCAAGCATCATTCTACTGAGATATAAGAGGCTATTTTCTTTTGCTGCATCATTTTTCTATATGAGAAGGCTGTAATTGGATCACTCCATATTGGGTATATAATATATGAGTGGATTATCATATAATGGTGGAATTAAAACAAATGATTTCAACTAATCTAACTTACGGTTTTCAAAGGCTTCTTGTAAATGTTCACCTAAATGAAAGTTGACTCCTGTATTCATAAAATTTATGATGGGGTAATTTTCAATCTAGATTAGATATCAATGTTCTTATTTTTGAGACCCATCCTTGTTGTCATCTCAAAGTTTTACAATTTTAATGAGGATAATTTTTTTGGATTTCACTGGTCCTCCTAGGGTCAACTTTTACGTCATGATGGAATATCTCAAAACTAAATAAATTCCCTAGAATATCCCTAAAGGAATAATTCAAATGTATTATCAATAGCCTGTGATGTAGAATTTTGAAAACTTTTATTTTGTAGGTTAGTGAGACAATCCCAACACTATAATGAAATAAGCACCAAATCATAGATATATAATTCCATGATTCTTCCCAAAAATTTGTTAAAGATGTGGTTTGTGCCACATTAGTAGGTTGAGCTAGCATTCTTAAAATTTAGGGGCATGGCCTGGTAGTATAATATCCCTTAATTTACCTTAAATGTGGTCGATTCCTCTTCTCTAGGTGGCATTTTGACCTGAATATTCCTTATGTGACCATCCATGAAGGAAAGAGCATTGAATTACATGGTTACATAGATTTTGAGTTACAAAATTGGAACTACATAGTTTTCTTTTGTATACTGTCAGTTAATATCATTAAAATCAATAAAAAACCTTATGTACCAATTATTTTTCTTAATGGGGACAATTTTGGATATCCATTTCGAGTATTCAACCTCATGAATATATTTTTATTTGATAATCTTGTAAAATTATGTCTCTACCTTGGTATCATGTGAAGGATGAATTCTACTGGCCACTTTCTTTAATCCATGATGATGGTTTGGTAGTCCATGGTGATGGGTGTATACAATGAGATCTAGACCAAACATCTCAGTGTAATTTTAGGAGTACAAATATTGTTGCTACTTAATGAATCAAATATATATATATATATATATATATAATTCACATCTAGTGTCTTGGTGGAACTGATCTTTGTGTGTCAGAAATCCTCTTCTAAGCACATATTTACATACCTGAGATCATCAATGATGATAGGGAAACCTTCTTCAAACACCGTAGATTCATATATAAGGTCATCCTCTTCCACTTCCCTCAAAATGTTTACATATGTATATTTAGTACTGGTAAATAGTATGAGTCATTTCTATCCTTTGAGAGGGATGAGGAGATATCTATGGGACCTGGGAGTACTAAGTAATGGGTATCTTGATGTGTGGTAATTTTTAGATGCTCACATTCAAATCCACTTTCGTTGAGGGTATAAGAAACTTTAACATCGGAAGTTATAAGAGACATTATATGGTAATTTTCAATTTCCACCAAGGTACATGGGTTATTTGATCAAGGTGGGGTATCTATGTTCTTATTAGATTTAAATGATAGAAAAGAAGAACTCTTATTCAAGAAAACACCACCTATAGCATTAATATCCCTAGGTGATAAATCTATACCTTTCAATGGTTTTACTTCAAATATCATGATTTCTATTATATGAGCATCATCCTATAAATATTTTTGAATTGTGGAAGTTCACTAGACCAAGACCAGATACCTCTATCAGGTTGATTGTTTATACATAACAAAATTTCTATAGGATTCAGGTGTTTATACGGTTGGTTCCAAAACCATTTGTATGGATAACCCATGTATTACCCTCTATAATTCAATACATTCCTTCAATATTATAGAAACTCACCATAGTGTATTGGGATTCAAATGATCCAAATGGGGGAATTATCATCACATAACATTCCAAACATTTGTTTGATGGAGAACTTAAAGAATTGATGGTATGAATATGGTATCATTAAATGGCTATGAATTCAAGGTCATCCAAGAAGAAAATTATATGTTCTATCCTTATTGATATCCATGAACATGAAATTAGACACCAATTCCCCATGTTAGGATTTAAGTTTGATATTTCCTAGGTTATTTTGATCTCTCTTGTCACACCCCTGAATGGTCATCTTTAATGGAGACCATCCATCCTCACTATATCATAAGAATTAGAGAGTTTTGACCGAGATAAGATAAATACTACAGAAATTATCAATTAGATCCCATTAAAAATCAACATTACTAAGATTTTTTGAAATTTAAAATTTTCTAATATGTCACTAAATAAATTCTTCTTTATATTTCACTATGAATAATATCGTCACATGAAATTCTTCTAAATAATTTTCTACTCGATATACCCTAGCAATGGTGACTCCAGTCTCAAAATACTAAGTACACTAGTAGGAATCAACAAGTTTAAACTCTTTTTAGAAGAAAATGGACTCTAGAATAAAGATATTGGTTGGGAAAACCTCCAGTTATTTCAAAATGTCATAATTCTTTACTAGAGATCTATAATCCATAATGTGGGGTTTCTCCTTGGCATGTATCATAAGAGAAGAATAATTTGAATTATATGGATCTGGTCTTTATATATAAATTTAAGGTATAAATTTCATAAACAAATAGAGTGGAACTGTTCTTCCCACTCACCTAGGATGATTAGAAAGTTTCACAACAGTGATTTATTCTTCAAAAACAATTAGATTTACAAAACTCTTGATTTATTTTGGGGGTATCTATGTGATCTTAATGTGATTTTTAAAGTATTATCTCATGGGTATTAGACATGTATATGGATACAGCTGGATATTAAGATCATTCATGATTGTTTCTTCCCCTATTCCTTCATCATCAGTTGCCTCTACCTCCAAAATCCCCAATAAGATATGAGGAACCCAAGTTTATATGAATTTTCATCATTCAATAAGGGGTTTTTTTAAATTAATGACTTTAATATATCCAAAATAATTTATCTTAAATGGTTTCATTATTATTATTGGTGATCATGTTCTAAATTATGAGGGAATGAAATCATTGATTGTCTAGGATGATATGTCTGTTAGTATAGACTCTTGTCCTTGTTCCCCATTCTACTTTCATTGGTTGCATATAACTCTAGAGGATGTGTTTGAAAAAACCCCATTTTAAAGTTCATAAGGATCTAGAACCATAATTAGGGGACTGATTTTTTCCATGTGAATTGTACGATCCTAATCAATCATCTCTAGTCCATCCATTCATCAAACATTCATTAACACTTGGCCTAAAATACATGCTATTTACCTTCTTTCAATGATTTGGTGGTGGTTTCTTGAGTAAATTTCACTTGGTATTTTTCCAGTATCACAAATCAAGAATCAAAAAATCCATAAAATATGTCATTGAATACAACTCCATCTTGGATGGGGGTAGTTTTTTATTATTTCACATAGTGGGAGGATTTGGGTGATGTGAATCTTTCTTTGGTTCTCCCGCTGTCACTGGTTTTTGGTTAAGTCTAGTTGTTTTATTTTTTACATTAATAATAATTTTCCCTTTTATGTGAGTGTGGGTCTAGATTTTACATTGGATTTATGAATTGAATATTCTATAATCTTCACCATTTTTATAAACTCTAAAAATATTCTTGGATATTTCAACATTATCAACAGTGTATGAAGTTCATCATTTGGTTTTTCTATAAAAAAATTTAGTATCTACTATTATGGGAGTGGGATGTTGAGTGATTATGAAATGCCATTTAATAAGGTTATAAAATCATAGAACCTTTAATTTTCTTGTTGTCTATAGTTCATGAGGTGAATAACTATTTTTTTCTTAGTGTGTAGTTAAATTGATAAAATAATTTATGATGATGGAGTTCCTAGACTGTGATTGACCCCTTCGATAAGCTATTATAAATGTTAAAGGTTTGAACCACTATAGGCTACACAAAGAACCTTAGTTTTCCACCTCTTCTTATTCTCATGGGCCCATAATAGGGTTTCATTAAGACATTAAATTTCAGAGATTTTTATTTGGATCACATATTATACTAAAGGTTTGGAAAATATGATTCCTTAAATTTGGTAGACGTAGAAGGGAATCCATCCATTCGGTATATTCCTTCCATTCAAGATGTACCAGATAATTATTCCCTTCAATAAATTTCATTAAAGGAGTAAGAGACTTTATGGAGATGAATATTTTTATAGCCAATATTATATAAGTATTCCCTTTATTGTGAGTGACGGGTGATGATTAACATGGTATCCTGGTATTTATTTCCTGTTGACTTTTGATTCATGTGGGGATAATGTTATTGTACCACTAGGAAGTGGTTGTTACAGTGGTGGTAGATATATTAATTCCTCAATTACTACATTTAAAAAAGGCCAATTTTATAGATATAAACCCAACCTAGTGCTCATATTTTACTATTTCTGGTAGATTAACCCCCTCTTGGTGAATGGAATATGAGACAGTTACCTATTCCTAGAGGAGATACTCAGTTAGAATATTTCCCATAAGTAATTACTCATTGATATATTTAATATTTAATGCTTTATCATCATACTACACCAACATATCATCCATAGAGAGAAATTTGGTATCTCATGGTGAAAAGTGGGATGCAGCCACACATTTCCCTTTACCTCTAGTATAATAGTTCCAAGGGTTTAAACTCTTTATTTAGAGGGCCCATGTTCTTATTTCTCCTCTGATGTTGGGTTAGTGTGACCTTTGTGTGTGATTCGGTGAAACCTACATCTCATGGTATTATTACCCTACTATGTGCCTCGTTTACCATGGCCCAATATTTATCATTTATCATATTTATAGCGATTATGCTTATAGAAGTATATCGAGCACTAGAAATCATTTTTTCATCATATGAGTAATAGAGTGACTCTACACTACCTATATCCATTTTAACTATTATATATAGGACTTTCCGTATCCCCTATTTTCCAATGGGGTTTTGGTTTGTGGTCATTATAGGGTTTGATCTTACTTTTTGGATATTCACCAGGTATTGATCTACAAATATATATCTTGAGGGAATCATTGGCCATCTTCATTGAATGTTCCTAGAATCAAAAAGGCATGTTTCATGGTCGTAGGAATGAGTATGTCACTAAAAACAAAAAACCACTACCCAACCTAAAAAACTATTATTCTTGGTAGATATGGTAATAATTATCCCATAACTGAGATTGAAGACAAATGTGAGGTCACCACCGATACTTCTAGAACCTATTAAGGAATTTTTTATTATTGAGATGGAATTCAATATAAAAATAACCCCAAACCTATGACATGTGGTTTAATTGAAGTCATTGTTGATTACTTTAGGAACCATTGAGGATTTTATGACCCTATAGTAGAGGAGGTGGTAAACATACCCCAAGCCCTACAGGCTAGGATCCGAATAGACAGATTCCATGGAAGAACCCAATAAAATACTCTTTATTAGAATCATTTTTATTTGATCATGAGATGGGAGTAGATCTTGTTCTAAATGTGAGCTACATGATTTGGGGTATTTCATAGTGGTAAAAGGTTCTATACTTCTCCTTTTGTACATTTCCTAGAACATTATGGAGGCATGGATTAATATTCTTCTGATGAATCTCTCACTTTAGTTACAATACTATGTCCCTTAAGGATTCATGGATTTTGTTGGATTGACCAAATAGGGCACACAATTTCCAGAACTATGACCACTCCAATGGTAATAAAATTGAAATATGTTATCTTTAAAAGAATATACTGACGAAGGGGTGAAGTGATTAGAAATGATATATATTCACCCCATCCCTAGATATATACATCAAATGAGGCATTAGTGATTATTTTTTCGAAGGGCCATTAGACTATTCGTAAAATCATGTCATAGTCCATCATAGTACTTTTCTATCCTCTAGTATTAGTCAAAGGAGAAAGGTGCGAGGTTTCCGTTAGAAATTTTTTTTAATACCTGGAGGAGATCATCAAATCCCTGTTAATAGAGGGTATTAGCCTTTAACTAATAAATATTTTACCATTGGTTCTGGAATGTAAGACATGCATTCCTCCTGTAGTGCATCTAAGATGTAATAACTAGAAGAGGTGATGAGCCATAACATAATAAAATTATTTTTATTGTCTAATTATTCCAACATATCATTAATATATTCTTCTTAATTAGAGTCATATTCCTATAATTGGTCAAACTATAGAGGAATGTTTTCTACAGATAATGCCTTGCTTCGTGTAGAAGGAAAATATGGTGGTTTCCTCTTTGGTTTTCATGTTGGTTGAGGTGAGGTATTATAGGAATTTGATAAATCACTATATGAATTTGACCTCATTTTTTTAATTTCTTATCTATATGATTGTTTCCTAAAAAAGAGATGATTTTGTTTTCTGTGTGATATATCACCACGGGGGGGGGGGGGGTTAGAAACGGTAGAATTCAGGGGTTCGGTCCCCATAATCCACATCTAAATTAGAATGAATAGGTATTTCATGGTATATATAGCATATGGCTTCATATGAAGATACTATGGATTCTTGAGATGTTGTATATATATTATTTATTCCCTCAAGGATTCTGAAATATATTAGGGTATGAATATGAGCCTTATTCTAAGTTGTAATCTAAATATTACATCTTTCCTTTTAGATTTGAGCAAAGGATATAATATTTATACATGGAAGTATTCAGAGTATGTCAGGTGATATATTCTCAAATTGTGAGGATATGAACACATTATTGAAATGTTTTTGGGATATTTCAGAAATCTCTTGAACTGTTTGTAGGAATATGATCCCAACTATAGGTGGGTACCAGAGTATACTAGTTGGTCTTGGTAGAATTGGTAATATGCACATGATTTTGATATTCATTACCAATCAAAATATGCCAATAGACTTTTAGAAAGATATAAGGGATATTTTCCATTTATAGACTAGCCTTTGAGGGATGTTGGTACATCTCTACTTTAGTGGGATGAAGGATATAAAACATTATCCTTTTTTCAACCATGATATGTAATAGTTCTTATAAATCATTGGTAGGGATATGGGCCTTACCTTAGGTGACTATAATAATTTTTTTAAAAACATTGGTTTGGATGGGAATATGTGACCAATACTAGTTTAACTTTAGAACATTATATAGGATCTATCTAATAAGAATGTCTACCATTACAAAGGTGGATATCAAACTTGTTTGACAAACACCAATTGGAATAGGGATATTATCATGATATTATGCATCATACCTTATCATAATATATAAATAGTCTTTTTGAATAGGTGTAATAATATTTTAATTCTACAGAGTACATATCTATCCATGTTGAATATATTTTTATGTTTCTATGATGGTTCGAATAATAATATGTGTCTATTCCTATTTGATTTCTTTGATATTCTAGTGAATCTCCTATGTTGTCGCTGGAATATATTGGAAGTTCAGATGGTTTTGACCCAGATTATAATTCTACTCATTTTGTATCACCTAGATATTATTTAAAACATCTTCAATTGAAGTGGTAATGTTATCAAACTATTTTACTCTATTTTTCATCAGGATATATTGATGGGATTTTTATGTGCGGGTGGGAATATGCATCGCCTCCCTACTTACATCCAAAATATGTTGGGATACTTTTATTCTAAGGTTGAGGGTATTATCCTACACATTGATTGTCATTTTAGTAAGTAGGTTGGAATATTCGATAAAAGATGGGATATTGGAACACTCTCAGTGGAATTCACCTCTTTTCACCTGGTTATATCACCTAGACAACTAGGTTTAAGTGACTGGGGGAAATCTACTAGGATGTAGCTTCAGAAATTGCTGAGGGGTGATTGTATAATAACACGAGAAAAATG
This sequence comes from Viscum album, assembly GCA_963277665.1. Lineage (NCBI taxonomy): Eukaryota > Viridiplantae > Streptophyta > Magnoliopsida > Santalales > Viscaceae > Viscum > Viscum album. The sequence continues at coordinate 1,926,303,332 of OY728150.1, read as the reverse complement.
ATTGAAAGGATCCCTCCTAGGATACTCCTGAACTAGAGTGATTTCATAGATGACCCCCTTATCCACCTTCCTCAAATAAGGAAGTTATTGGTTGTCAAGATCTTTCGATAGGCTCCCAAAATGGTTAGTGGAGGTGAGTGGTTCCCCCATATTCATTATGTAATTTCTTAGAGGATATGTTCTCAACAGATTTAACATTTGGATACATTTTCATGTGGCCTGTAGGGCTAGGATGGTACAATGCTACTACTACTCCCTTACCATTGCATATACTACTTTGTGTTGAATATGATGAATAAGTGACATTTTCCTTTTACCAGTATAGGATATGATTTTCACACCATATAGTGTATTGATGTTATTTCTTAATGAGGATGTAATCTATTCGGCATCGAAGAGATATATTGAGAGAGTTATATATGGTCATAATTAAAAAAAAATACTAGTTAGTGTATCATAATAAGTATAAAACCAAGATCAAATAATTTCTTATGGGAAAATCTGTTATTTTTGAAATATTCACTTCAAGTTCACAATTGTTTGTGTAGAACACGCATAGTAAAAGGTCAAATATTTGTAAAACCATATTAAAGTTAATTATTGAATGATTCACTTTAGGTTTAAAAATTGTATTTCAACCCAGGATGTGGTTACCCATTACATGGATTTGTGAGGGGTTGATCATGACTACACAATAATCACTTCTAGTCACTACACTTTCCTCAGATAGTTTCCAATGGGTTATTTTCATGGAATCAAGAACATGCAATGGTTCTCACTTCTGTAATGATATATATTCCTAAATTCCAAATGTAGGCAGTCATTGGGGTTTCATATTAGTGAAACATAGGATACCACATTAGTCAAGAGATTGGTAGGTCATGTAATGACCCCAAACCTAGTAGATCAGTGTTAGTGGTTACGTTATTACATTATTAATAGATACAAGTGATCATATCCATAAGGACCAAATATTTTATTAGCTCTATAAATCTAGATACATTCATGAATATCAAATTAAATTTGAAAACATAAAAAATACAAAATGGTATTTTCTTCAAGAGTTCCACTATAACCTTTAACATATTTCTTCGTATCAATATTAATACACTGCTACACATCACGGGGAAAGGAAACTGAAGAAAGGGGTGAGATTATATGCTCAATAAGGGTATGTGTACAATGTAAGATATCATGAATATATAAGGCATAATCAAGTTTTTGATTTAAATGTCTAAAAACATGTCATTTAATTAATATCATCATAATGAAGAATAATATAGTAAAAATAAATTATTATAAAATAATTACATATAAATTATCACATGATATTCAAACATATCGATGGATATCATAAAGAATCAAATAATCACATGGACATCAATAGAAAATATCATAATGAGGGAATGCATAATTTGAAACATTATAAACAAACCATCAAGTACGCATGCCATGAAATATAACATAAATTGATATATAATTAGACAAATGACCATGTTTTTTTCTCTCATGAGACCTAATGATAAAAAGGGAGGATATAACAGGCCCTGCTAGTCACATACTATTTCCAATTAATTCCTAATGTGAAATATGATAAACATAATCAATGTATGAATTTCCATAGAAAAACTATCACATTAAATGTTAATACTTACACCAATAAATAAATATAATCCTAAACTATATAGATTAATATGGTGAATGGTATCAAAATATTAAATCCTTTGTAAATCATAATATCCACCAAATAATTTTTATAGAGATTAATATACTTAAGAATAATAGAGATATTTCTTGAGAAAAGTACCCATTTCATTTTGAATCAACATAGTCAAAATACAAAAACTTCCAAATTTTTAATGAATAAATTTTATTTTGATGTAACCTTTGAAACTTGTAATGTAATCATTAATTAAATGATATGTTATAATGGTGAAATATTTCATTCATTTTGTATATGTCAAAAAAATCCCTTTACAATTTTATAACAAGTCAAAAAGTACCACTCTCAGAAAATAATATGAAGTTTCCATTTCTCTAATTTTTTAAAATAATAATGGATTTAAATGTATTAGATAAATAATTGGATAAAATTAAAAATATAATTTAAAAAATTTATTCAAAATATGTATATGGAAGAAAAACTTTTTTGATCGAGTAGAAAAACAATGTTGTTTTTCTCTAAAAAGATGTTTTTGGTATCTTGAGTGCTTAAAGAGTGTAAAATGAAGGGAAATTTTTAATTTATATAAATAAATTTGGTAATAAAATATTTTTTATGATATAAATTTTAAAATAATTCCCCTAGTTAATACATTAACATAAACAATTTTTAATAATGATCAAATTATGAAATAAACCCTTACCTCAAGAATAAATTCATTTTTATGTGTCCAATCCTAATGTATAATAGATATATATTTACTATAAATGTATTAGAGAACCATAATAATATATATCATACCTTATATTATTTACTTATAATATTTTGTTAACATTTTATTAAAAATTCTTTGTCAAAATCGTTGTTCTGCGTAATAATTGTTCTATTTTTCATGTATGTTTTTGGTTTGGTAGTTTCAATACTTGTACTTTTATCATGGTTATATTATCTATATAATTTTAATAATAATTTAGATATCATATATACTAATTATATTCATATTTATAATCAGCCATAAAAGATAGAGATTGAAAAATTAATTACATTGTTCATGGAGATAGTAGGTTGTATGTACGCAAGAATGTTATTTCCATTTTTTGATAGATGAAATGAAATAAAGATAAATGATAATTAAAAATTATATAATAAATTTTATATCATATATATAATATATTTCTGTTATTTTGATCCTTATTACCATCCATTTAAAACTAAAATGATAAACATATCACTTCGCTTCATGGAGGCGGTAGTCCACACGTATGCCCGACCGACGTTATCATTTTCCAATGGATTGGGAGTTAAGAATAAATACATGGAATTAAAATTATAGAATTGTAATTATTAAATATATTTATTATAGATTTATATTAAATCGATAATTATATTCACCTTTAGGCGGTGGTGACGGTACATGAATTACATCGGTTCATGAGGCGATAGTCCATCATGCACACAATCGATAGTTTCCCAATTGATGGAATATGGGATAGATATAGGTTATTCCATTAATATAATAACATATCAATACATTTAATACACTAATTATATTATTTTAAAATATTTTTAGTATACTTTAATGGGTATAAGATGAAATAAATTGAATACTCCATGTTAAGAACTATATCTCTTCTTCAGAGAACCACTTTAGGTTTATCCCTAAGCCTTTCTATAATGGTATTATGATAAAAAAATGGACTCTAGGTCATGGTGAGGAATGTAAAAAATGGATTTCTAAAAAAAATTCCAATCCAAAATTCTTTTCAAATGTTGATAGGAGATGTTATGGGCTGTCCTTTTATAAATTGTGTAGGGGACCCCTTTGAAATTTCATAAAAGAATAAAAAAGGATATTCATTCCAAAACAATGATTCCAAATGGCCATATATTCAAATTTAGGATAGTATAGGATCTATATATGGCCATAAAATAGGATTTAGAAAATTTTAGTTGAAAAAATTACCCATATATTTTGGTTTAACCCCTGGTGAACCCATTTTAAACATAATCATGGAAATTAATTTTTCACTATTTTGACAATTCATTATGAATAAAAATTAATTTAAACTTATTTCATAATATTAATTAATATATTTATAAATATTTAACATATTTTACCAAATTTATTTCATATAAGTGGTATAGTTTATTTTAAAATTAAACTTGCAAGAATAATGAAAATGCAATTTTCCAAATAAAAGTTTTCCCAAATGAAAAAGGGTTTTATATTAACATTAAAAATAAAATTTGTTATGATGAAAAAAAATTGATTAATAATAATATAATTTTAATTTTAAAACAATTTTAAAACAAAATGGATCTTATTAAATCCTCAAAATGAAAATGCGGTTTTCAATGAAAATCTGTATTTTTCACTATTCATCAAAAAATTAATCTTTTTTAGAAAATTATTTAAATAATAACTATTAGATAATTTATACATGAATATTTCAAAAATTAAGATAATTTTTTAAAATTAATTTTTTAAGAGTTTAAAAAAGTATTTATAAAATAGGTACGAAATATGAGATTGTACCGCTTTTTGGAAAGACATAATTTTTAAGCATAAAAATGGATTTTTTCTTATCATATGATTAGTAAAAATATTAGAATAATGATAAAATATTTTAATGAATATATAATATAAAAATATCATTTAAATTATTCACCGATAATGATTATGTTAATTTATTAATATAAAATACATTGTACACATAAATAATGTTTTTAGAAAAATGTTTATTTTACTTTCAAATGAATTTTATTTCCATTTATATTCAATTTATAATCAATGTATTTATTTTATATATTTTTAAACAATATATGTTTCATAATTTATTTAGTCTTATTCATACAAAACTATTTAACGGTGAGGTTAAAAGGGTATACTATATTATGGTTCATTTTGACTTGGGGTTTCATGCATCACAAACTATCGAAGGAATTAAATTTATTTAATAATAGTAAAATGAATTGGGTTATAATTATATTTTTTTAAATGTGAGAACATGTGTTGGGTCTATCATGTTCTTCCTTAACATTGATATATGGAACACATCATGATATTTAGAGAGACATAGTGGCATTTCTAAACGGTAAGCCACAACTCCAATTATTTCAATGATTTCAAAAGGTTCGACATACCTGGGGATTAGATTCCATTTAATACCAAACCTTATAACATTCTTCCATTATGATACATTAAATAAAACATGATCTCCCACTAGAAATTCTAAATCATTCCTCGGATTATGGTCAGAACTCTTTTGCCTTTATTGAGATTATTTGATATGGGTTTGAATAGTATTTACCTTTTTCATTTTATTCTCAACATGTTGAAGGCCTAAAATATTTAATTCAAAAAATTCATCCCAAATGTTTAGAGTATGATATCATTTTCCACATAACTGTACATATATATCTATTTTAATACTTTAATGGAAGCCATTGTTGTTGGTGAACCCTACCAAAGGTAAATATTGATACCACATAACATTAAAGTCAATATATATTAACCTTAATAAATATTTTATGGTTTGAATAATCCTTTCATACTATCTATTAGTTTTAGTGTGATATTCAATGCTCAAATGAATCCCTATATCAAGATCCTCTGAAAGACTTTTTTATAATTTCATTTCAAATCATAGATCATGATAAAGAACAATTGTAAGATCTATTCCATGAATTCTTAAAATTTTATATATATAGATCCATTAAAGTTATTTGAGATGTAATTATTTTATTATAGTGAGTGAATATATAGATTCAGTGGAACAACCAACAATAACCCATAATACATCATTATTTCTTTAATTATTTGGTAATCTAGTGAAAAATTACATAGTAATTACATCCCATTTTTACATATTAATAGGTATAAGATTCATTAATCCTATAATATGTTTTCTATTAGACTTCACTTATCGATAAACCAAACATCTTGATACATAATTAGAAATTTCTTGCTTCATATTATCCTACAAAAAATGTTCCTCCAAATCTCTATACATATTAGTGATTCCAAGGTGTATAGAACAATTAAAGATATTAAAATCATCCAAATTACATATTCTACTTTGGTATAGATGTAACATGTACTCTATTTCCAAATTTCTGTATATATTCTTCACAAATGAATTCTACAAATTTTCTATCATTCATGACATTAATTTTATTTTGAAAATTCCCATCACCGGGTTGAGAAATTTTTATCTTTTCTAATAGATATGGATTGGAAATAATTTGGAAAATGGGTAATGTATCCCCTTGTGTAATAATTACCTTATCCATATTTACTAGATCCATGAACATTGGATCCCTATTGAACCTTATTTTGGTCATAAATCGATGATCTTTTTCGCGAAATCCTTCTTATACCTAATTTTCCTTACCTTTATTGTAGTGTATTGGGAAATCATAATCTATGAGTAGATCAAGCCATTGAATTTTCCTCATATTGATATATTTCGATGAAAATATGTATTTCAAAATCTTATGATCCATGTATATCTCACATATCCCCCATAAAGATAATGTTTCTATATCTTCAAAGAAAATATTGCGGATTCCAACTAAAGTTCATGGGTTGGATAGATTTTTCTTGAATCTTTAACTTCCTTGATGAATATGAAATAATATTATCATTATGAATATGCACACAACCAAGACCCCTCTTTTATTCATCACACTATATTACTAATCCATCTTTTATTAATGGTGGAGTCAAAATCAAAGCACCGATCTAAATTCTTCAAAACATTCTGCACATTCATTGTCCCTAAAAACATAAGTCTTTTATGATTAAGATTGGAAAATAGTTTATCCAATAGGGAAACATTTTTAGAAAATATCCTATAGTAACCTTCCAAAACAATGAAACTACAAACCTTGGTTATGTTCATTGGTGTAGGTCATTCTTCTCCAGGATTTGTCTTCACAAGATCAACTGAGATTCCCACATTTGAGACAATATGGCCAAGAAAATAGATTTTTTAAATTTATAATTCATACTTTGTATATTTTCCATATAAATATTTTCTTATAGGATCATAAAGAATGATCAGTAAGTTATTATCGTGTTCCTATTTGATATTAGAATACACCAAGATATCATCAATAAATATAACAAACAATTATCAAGATATTTTATAAATAATCTATTCATTATATCCATAAAAATATAGGGTATAATAGTATATTGAATAATACTTAATGTAGAGTTCTAATGTCCATAAATTATTCAAAATGTTGACTTTGGAATATATTTCTTCTTTAATCACAATTTATGATACCTAGAATGAAATTCAATCTTTTAAAAATATTGACCTACGTGAATTTGATCAAACAATTCCTCAATTATAGGTAGAGTATAATTTTTCTTTATCATGATAACAATGATTTCCCAATAATAAATTCACAACCACATATATCTATATTTTTTATTAATTAAAATAATTGTGGCTCCCCATTGTGAAACAATAAGTTTTATAAATCATGTATTACACAAATACTCTAGTTTTTTATTTAATTACATCAATTATATAGTGTCCATTATATAGGGAGTCATTGATATTTGTCGTTCATCAGGTATTAAATATATATAAAAACAAACTTCATTTCCTGGTGAATGAAGATGTAATTAATCATGAAATTCATTAATGGATTCTTATAAAATAGGTACATCCTAAGTTTAAAGATTACCTTCTCCAATAGTATAATATTTCTACTCTTCCTCCCCAATAATCTCATTTAGAAAAGGTACTAGGTATTGATTTAGATATTACTAATATTTTACGGTTTCCCCTCTAAAGATTTGTAATTCATCATATTCATCATGAATCATAATTTAATTCTATTTGAAATAAATTTTTACATCATATAATGAATGATATCCTATTCAAAGGATTATATAAAAATCAACCATAGTTATAATAATAAATTCAGAAAATAGGGAATTTTTTTATGTCATAATGTGAACTTATTGACACTTTTTTATTGTAGTGAGACTTCCACTGGGAGTATTGACTAATAACACTATTATTATTCTTATAGGGAAATATAAAAATCTCTTAGAAATTATGGATGTTATAAAAGAGTGTGAAGATCCAAAATTGAATAAAAAAATTCTAAATTTGAGGATATAATTAAAGTACCTTACACCATATCCCTAGGAACTTAACCCTTAGCTATTTTGACTATATAATATTGTTTTTCTCCCTTGGGATTTTATGTGGAAATTCCATTGACACCTATAACAAAAATTAACATAGTTACTTGTATCCTTATAGTTGAATCATTGAACATTGGAAGCTTCTTTCCTTCCCTTTTAATTATGATATTTGTTGCCTTTCTCTCCACAATTGTTGCAAACTCTCATTTTGAGAAATAATTTTATATTGAGTTTCAATCGATATTTATTACAAGGTTGAAATTAAACCATTCTATTCATCCCATATTCCAAATTTCATTTTTTAGATTTCTCAAACACCCTCTTCTTATCATTCTTTCCTTCGAAGTCATAAGACTTGTAGAGTAAATAATCATTCTTCATAGAACATTATACTATATCCTCATACTATGTAAATGTTTGGGAGACTAGTGACCTTTGAAGTATTGTCATAATCCCATCAAATAAATAGTCAATCTTACTCTTTGGATTACATACACAGTCTTCAATATGCCTTGGTAAAATTTTAATATTGGCTTCATACTCAACTACATTTTCCTCTTCATTTTGATTTAGATGCCAGAATTGTATTTCCATATCCACTAATTTTTTTATAAAGAAACCATTTTTTTCAAAAACAATGTCATGACTCATCCCAGTGGGGCCCATGTCGTGACTCCCAAAACTAACCTCTTATAGGCCAGGGGCTGGTGAATAGAACCGAGTAGGTATATCACTAACATGGGAGGCAATGCCTAAGTACATGTACACACACACACACACATCTCTAAGCACACAAATACTGAAATGTAAAAACTACTAAGGAACAAAATTCATGCATACAAATAAACCCAACAAATATAGTACAATGGAATGTAATGTTCGGAAAGTAAATTGGGCCAGAATACAATACCACCAAAAGAAAGAGTCTACAAACTAAAAATCCCAACATGTAATAAAGAAAAAATATAGTTACTAGGATTTATTCTCATAGTCATAGGAATACATCATCCTAATGGAAACTCACAAAGATTGGTCTGGTCCTGGTCCTCCCGGGACTCTGTCAAATGTCTGCTCTTCTATATAAGACACGACACATGAGGGAAAAGCCTGTGTAGGGGTTAGTATAACAATACTAAGTAGAGGACCCTGAAAATCACAAACAAATACACAAAGTAATGTTACCATCATCTCTACACATTATATGTCTACGGAACATATAACAATAGAAACACATCTTGATGTACACAAAACCCAAACCCATAGTCTAGTGGTAAGTCCCAAAGACCAGATTCCTGCACTAGGGATTCTGACCAAAGATTCCATAAAGCAATCATCCAGGAGAACTCAATCCATGAGTCTGATAGCTCTGATAGCATATGTCCTAGATGTACATTCATTGAGAAGTGTCGTGAGAGAGATAGCCACACTGATAGATATGAAGAGAGAATAGATACACTCATTCCAAGAGAACACACTTCTGAGTGGAAAAAGATCACGATACACGGATGAGGATCATTGTGAGGGCCTTGGTGGGTACCATGACTCATATATATTCACCTATTATGTAGAGGGTCATTGTTCTGTAGGATTGGTCACGTCGATAACTAACCCTACCTAGGGTCAAGAATGGGTACAGGATCTCTCTCTGGGCCTCTAAAAGGGATTAAGACTCTATCTAGAAATTCATGCTTAAGGGATCTTACTCCTATGGATGGAAATGATGCATGAACATCAGGGGAACGAGAAAAGGGGAAATAACACAAATAAAACTTTTCCAAGCAATGGTTGAAAAGAAGATCAAGCCATGTATATAAAATTACACAGTGTATAGAAAGGTCACACACTGTGTCCTATGACCTCAGGTACTTCCTATGTACAATGACCTGTGTCGAAGTCATGTCGTGTTGAAGAAAATATACACGGCATGTAATATCGCAACATGCCATGTTCCATTATTCGGGGAACACTCTGTGTATGCTGGCCATGTCCCCATACACGGCTTCAAACCCTATGTTTCAGACTATGTATCGGTATATATGGTAGCCTGAATATCTAACTAGGTCTGGATTTGTGGTGAAGTACATGCCATGTATTCCACCTCATGTATGTGTATCACCCGAGATACACAACGATTTCCATGTAGCCACCTATGTCATGCTATGTAGGGATTACACACAGTGTCCCCAATCTGTGTAGTCCACCCCGTGTTAGTGTATCATTCAAGATACACATTGAACCTTTGGGAAGGGTCCACATGCCATGTATTGAGGTTCACAAGTTGTGTGACACCTTCATGTCTTCTGAAACTATATCCACCAACCAGTGGGGACCACATGCTATCTAACCTAGAGTACACACCTTACTGATCAGGATTTTCCAATCACTTTTTTCTTCACCAGTGCACCTCGGGTGAAGCGTCGATCTTGATCTGGTCTTCTGATCTATTTTAATCTCAATATCCAGGGTCTCCTTGTCATAGTAAAGTATATTCTATTGGTTCCGGGCCTCCAGTCAACTCCAAAAATAGACATCGATCCTCCGTACGAAGAATGATTCCCTTTAATTTCTGTTGACACATCCCCCTCCATCATCATCTCACCTCTAACGGTTCATTACTATTTTGGATCTCCAATTTTTCATCGTTTCATTTCTAAATGGACGCACAACCATTTGTTTTTCATTACCCCCGAAAGAACCCAAAGAACAAGGGGTAAAAAGAGGAGGAAGAAATTCAAACCATAATAAGATGAACGAACCTCTACCATTATTCTTCACAGCATTTATCCTCTCCCATTATAAGTACTAAAAGGAGTGAATAAAAAATATAGAAACAAAATAACATGGACTAATCCTCTGAATCAATTTGATAAACACCCTCCCAAAAAAATGCATGATCCATGGAACAACCTATTAATGGTTTGATCCGCATTCATTGTTTAATTCAATAATGGGGGAAAATAATTTAAATAATAACCCCTTCCTCAATTTGGTTGAATAAGTATCACTACGTCACTTTTTTTGGTGAGGTTCATCGGATTCGAGATGTGTCGATTGATCGCTCTATCTCCATCTTCCAAAGAGTTTTCCTCCAAATCTATAATGGAAATCATTAATTCACTAATTTATTTAGCTAAAACTGTGAATTCTATATAAGTAGGTATTAATATGGGAGGATTAGGTCATTTCATTGTAAATGGATTTAAAATAAAATAAATTATTTATTTATTTTATTTCCTTTAAAATGTCAAAAAACTAACTTCTATCATCGACCCACGACAGTCAATGTTAAGACCCACCTAAGGGAAAGTCGCTGCTATGAACACAATAGTTCCATCATATTTCTAATCTAGACACTAGTTTAAATGTTATTTTACTTTTTTTTTGGAAAACTGGTTGTGCGTGCTATTTAGAGTTTAATTCAATTCAAACATTTATTTTCGTCACTCAGAGCCTCAAAATTACATGTCGTCACAAATCTTGGTCTCATAATAATTCTATATAATATTTAAAAATAATACACAAAAAATTTAATACATTACATTACCCCCACCTTAGGTCATTTACGTCCCCAAAAATATAAAACAAAATGCTACTCAAACAGATGTGGGTACTGCACATGAATCTGAGCATCCTTCTCCCACATGCCCTCCTAAAGATTTCCCTACTACCACCGAACATGCACTAAAATAATTTCTCTCACATGAATGATCCTCTCCTGATGATCCTCAATCTACTGTGTGTACTCTGTAAAGGACATCCCATCCTCGATGGCTATTTCTCCCTATTAGATGACGTGTGATGGGTTATGCATGTACCTCCTCTGTAGCGACATGTGGAAGAAATCGTGTACACATTATAGCTTCAGCGGTAGAGATAGGGTGTACACCACCTCTACAACTCTACATAGTATCTGAAAAGGGTCGATGAACCTCAAAGACAACTTGAATCCCTAGCCAAATATCTCTAACCCTTAATGAGGTGAGACCTGAAGGAAGACATGGTCTCCCTCCTTGAACTGCAACTGTCTCTATCGTCTGTCAGCATAAGAATTATACGGGCTCTGTGCATTCTTAATCCTATTCTATTTGTTATTCACCTTATTAGTGGTAGATTGTTCCATCTATAAACCCATGAGTGCTAACTCTCTAGGGTCATTCCAGAAAAGCGGTGACCAGAAGGGTTACCCATATAAAGCCTCAAACGGTGCCATACCGATGGTGGAGTGGTAGTTATTGTTGTACACGAACTCCACCAATGGTAGGTTGTCCTCCCAATTTTGAACAAAGTCCTAGATACAGGCCCACAACATATCCTCCAAAACTTGAAATATTCTCTTAGTCTGGCCATCTTTCTTGGGATGGAACGATGTGATCAAGTGTAGATGAGATCCAAAGGCCTTATGTAATCCCTTACACAATCATGATGTGAAATAAAAATCATGATCTAATACTATTGTCTAATGAAAACCATAAATTAAAACTATCTCATGCATGTAGAGGCATCCTAAGATCTCTATGGAACTCCGCTCTCTGATATCTAGGAAGTGGGATGACTTAGTGATTCGATCAAGAATCACCCAGATGGAATTGCGCCTCATTTAAGTTTGTGGTAAGACGGTCATGAAGTCCATTAATATTTCATCCCACTTCTACTACATCACTTCTATGGGTGATCTAACCTTGTTGGAACCCGGTGCTCTTCATTCACCTACTGGCACATAAGGAATCGAGAAAGGAACTATGCTACTGGTATTTTATCCCTATCCGCCAAAACTAGTGTCGGAGGTCCTTGTACATTTTTTCCACTCTATTATGTTCCACCAAGGGGGATGTATGAAACTTCCTTAGAAATTTCCCTCGCAATTACCTTGGAACAATTTTTCATCCTCTAAAAAGGAATTCACGCTCCCCACCTTTGAAAGATTTATTAGAAGCATGTACTGTAGATAAATGGGTACGTAAAGTCTCACCGTCGACATCCCCTAATTGTGCCTCCTAGAATCTCTGAAATAGTGGAGGGGTGACAACCATCGACTGGAGATAAGGTAAATCATCACCATAAAAAAATAACAAATATAGCAAGGCCAACTACTTCGATGCCTCACGCAGTAGTTATGAACTCAATCTCTGATTGAGAGCATCTTCCACAATGTTTCCCTTCCCATAAGTATAGATGATCTCAAAGTAATAATCCTTGAGGAACTCTATCCATCACCTCTACCTCATATTGAGATCCTTCTATTATAATATGTAATTTTTGTTCTTGTGGTCATAGTAGATGATAAATCATTATCCCATTATGTACTGTCACCACATCTTCAATGCAATGACTACCGCTACTAACTCAAGATCGTGGGTCTCATAGATCTGCTCATGTGGAATTAGCTAGATCAAACCATAATAAATCACCACATGTCTCTGTATTATAACATAGCCATGCCCTATCCCCGATGCATCGTAGAAAGCAACGTACTTGATGCCCTCCTACGACACTCTCAAAATCAGAGTACTCTTTAAACTCTACTCAACTAATGGAAAACCTGCCGATACTTCTCTAACCAAATTAAGGGTTATCCCTTTCAGGTTAAGGATATCATTGGTTCTGATATCCTGAATAAATCAGGGATAAATCTTTTGTAATATCCTGGCAGCCCAAGGAATCTCTACACCTCCCTCACACATTGAGGTGGCTCTCAGGTCAACACCACCTCTACCTTGGATGGGTCCCCTACTACTCCATCAGCTAAGATAACAAGTCCAAAAAAGTGGACCTCTTGTATCCATAATTAGAACTTTGAGAGATTCCCATAAAGCTAGTGCTCTCGAAGTACGTCTAGAACCATCTGCAGGTGTCCTGCGTGCTCCTCTTCTGACACTGGGTATATAAGGATTTCATCGATGAAGACCTCTATGAACCGGTCTAAGTACAACTGGAAGATCTGTTTCATAAGTCCCATGAACACTATGGGAGAATTCATTATGCTGAATGGGATCACTAAGTAAACATAGTGACTATAGAGGCATCTAAAATCCATCTTCATTATATCCTCATCTGGTACTCATAACTGGTGTTAACCAGATCGAAGGTCAACATTCGAGAACCATTTTTCCCCTCTTAGCTGATCGAAGAGGTCATTGATCCTCAACAGGGGATACTTTTTCTTCACCGTTTCCTGATTTAGGTGCCATTAATCCATTCACACAACCTAAAACTATGTTCTGCCTTCAAAGAAAACAAAACTATTGTTTCCCATAGTGAAACACTGGGTCTTACGAAGCCCTTACTATGCAAATCCTCCAAATGCACCCTCATCTCACGTATATCCATAGGAGACACCTGATATGATAATAAGGATATATGTGTCGTCTCGGGGTGAAAGTTGATACAGAAATCAATCTTCTGGTTGGGATTTAATCCTAGAATATTTTTTGGAAGGACATCCTCATACTTTTCAAGTACTATTGGAAACTGTAAACTCACAATGTATTCTTCTCCAAGGGTAAGGCTAGACAACTCATGAGTGATCAGCTGCACCCTCCTATACATGATCCCACTCTATGTCACCTAGGTTTCCTTTTCACCAACAACGGAAATCCATGTTCCATCATTACGAACAGACCTCACTCTTTTCCTAAAGCAATAAATTTGGTCATGGACCAAAGTTAACCAATCCATACCAAGAATGACATTGTAAGGTCACGATGCTAAAAAATATAGGTTCCAAACGAAAATATCGCCTCTAAGGGTAAGATAAATTTTTTGGAAAAGATGTGTAATCACTGAGTATGCTACCGTAGATGTCTCCAAGCATAACAGTAGAGTCAATGGATCCACCGAAATCTCAAGGTTTCGCACAAGGCATGTGGTGAGGAATGAATGACTAGAACATGTGTCTATAAGTACAGAAGCTAAGGGATAAAATACATAGATCATACCTCGAATCATCTCTGGAGTCCCTGGGTCATATTCCCTAACCACATGAAACTTCCCCTACCCCTATCCCCTAGGTCCTTGATTTTAGTGAAAACCTCCTGGAGGTGGGGTGGAAGTACGTCAAAGCATCTGCCACCTTCTGAAACTCTCCCTACTCCCATTACACATCTTCCACCTTGAAGGACTTCCTTCTTCACCCTCTACCTCTACCTCAGTGTCCCATCCATCACCTCCCTCTCAACAGCTTAATAGGTTGGAAGTCTCTAGCGAGATGTTCTCTATCATCGCACGAGTAGCATTGCCTCTACCTAGGTTGAATGGATCTATCTTGAGAGTCGTGGACCATAAATACTATGTATCGGATCCTCCTATGATGTCTCCCACATCCTGGTCCTTATAACAGATGCTGGCTCCCTGGTGCTGAGGTCTCTGCTCCTTTCTACCAGCTGCTGATTGCCACTGGTTGTCTCTGTTCAGCCAAGAATCTCTCGACCACCAAAGATCACTTGAGAACTCATTAATAAGTCTAAATTCATAGAGGTAGTACACTAGCTTGAATGTCATGTGATATACCTCACATGAAGGTACGAGCTCAGAAGTACTGATCCCTAACCATATCCATCAAGTACCTAGTGAGGTTCATGAACTTCGATGAATATTCATCCACCATTAAATTGCCTTTCTAGATCTGAAGAAGATTTTGGATGTGCAATCCTCTCAGCGTAACTAGAGATAACTCCTCCCTAAATATTCACTCAAAATCCATCCATGAAAGCGTGTCCTCTTCATGAGTTTTTATGGTCAAAATCTACCGTCATCCTACTGAACAATGAAGAAGTCTCTCTCCTAGGATCACCATCTAGTTTGCGGGTTTCCTCACAAGATAAAAAACTCTGGTCACCACCTCAAGCCAGTCCTTAACCCCATAAATTTGGGTTCACCTCAAAAACTGAGGGGTCTCTGTCTCTAAAACTCATTAAGCGCACTTAGCCTATGCTCCTTATCTGCTGGAACTTCAGTTACTATGTGCTGATCCACTAGTGTTGGTATAGTAGGTGAACCACTAGGAGGTAATTCCTTGGGAACTAGTCCCAGAATCAAAGCCTTTTGACTAAGAGGTTGTCCTCATGATCGAGGTGTTGAATCCAAGTGGGTATAAATCTCAGAGGCATCTTGTAAGGAAAAAATATATACCATGGTTAATAAGTATATCAAGATAACTAACACAGAAGTACATGGAAAACCAAACCAATTTCTATATAATGCATCTACCATTGTTTTATTTCCCCTAAAACTAGAGTTTTTATGTACTGATCCAAAAAAAAAGGTTATCAGAGTCATGGTTTATGAATAAGTCAGCCACTTTCACCAACACCGAAGTCCCTAGCTTGAAAGATGAGCTCAAAACACTTAAAATTGTTTCTCGAAACCAATATCAAATTCTCTAGGTCCTAAGGAAGAACCAACAAACTTTGATACCACTCCTTCACAACCTGTCATAGTGGGGCCTATGTTGCGACTCCCCACGCCCGCCTCCAATAGACCAAGGGCTCATGAAAAGTACCAAGTAGTCATATCACTAACATGGGAGGCATTAACTATGTACTTGTACACATTCACACATCTCCAAGAACACTAATTTAGAAATTTAAAACCCACTAAGAAAAAAATGCTTGCATAAAACTAAACCCAACCAACAAAGTGTGATGAAAAGTAAAGTGCGGAAAGTAAAACGGGCCAGAATATTAGCCCGCCAAAAGAAAGAGTCTACAAACTAAAAATCCCAACCAATAATAATGAAAAAAGATAGGTACTGGGACTGCTACTCATAGCTGTAGTAACACCTCGGCCTGGAGGAAACACAAAAATCTCGGTCTAGTCCTGGTCCGCCCGGGACTCCATCAAAAGGCAACCCATATTCACAAGACACAACATGTATGGGAAAATTCCATGCAGGGGTGAGTATAACAATACTCCATAGAGGACCCTGAAAAAACCTAATAAATACACAAAGTAAAGGTACCATAATCTATACATACTATATATCTAGAGAAAATATAACAAGAAAAACACATCTATATATACTCAAAACCCAAACATGTAGTCTAGAGGTAGGCCACAATGACCCCATTCCCACTCTAGGGATTCAGC
This sequence comes from Viscum album, assembly GCA_963277665.1. Lineage (NCBI taxonomy): Eukaryota > Viridiplantae > Streptophyta > Magnoliopsida > Santalales > Viscaceae > Viscum > Viscum album. The sequence goes on along the minus strand of OY728150.1, from coordinate 1,926,286,413 downwards.
CTGAATATTTCATGAAGCACTCATTTGGGAGAACTCACTCCATGTGTCTGATATCTCTAATGACATCCATATTAGAAGTACGTTCATCAGTAAGTGTCACAAGAGAGATAGCCACACTAATAGATTTAAAAGAGAGAACAAATACACTCATTCTGGGATAACACACTCTTGAGTGGAAAAAAATCACAATACATGGATGAGGATCACTACAAGGGCCTTAGAATATTCCATGAATCATATGGATTCACCTGATAAGTAGAGGATTGGCATCCTGTAAGATTGGTCATGTCAATACCTAACACTACAAAGGGTCAAGAATGGGTAGAGGATCTCGCTCTGGGCCTGTCAGAGGGATTATGACTATATCCCGAAATTTCTATTGAAGGGATTAAGAATCTATCTATAAATTCATATCGAAAAGATGTCATGTAGAATAAGTTATACAAGGTGGGTAAGATCAAGACATGCGGTGCTCCATTATCTTGGGAAGACTCTTTGTACGCTAGCCATGTGCCCATATACGGCTTCAAACCGTGTGTTCCAGACTGTGTACCGGTACACGGGGTAGCCCATGTATCCAGATAGGTCTGGTCATGTGGTGGAGTACATGTTGTTTACTCCACCCTATGTCTATGTATCACCCGAGTTACACATCAAGTTCCACGTAGACGCATCTTCCATGTTGTGTAGGGAGTACACGCTGTGTCCCCAAGCCATGTAGTCCACCGCATGTTTGTGTATCATTCAAGATACATGACGAGCCTTAGGGAAGGGTCAACACACCGTGTAATGAGGGTTAAATTCTGTGTGAATCCTTTCTATCTGCTGAATTTGTAGCCACTAACCAAGGGGGACCACACGCTGTGTAACCTGGAGTATATATGCCGTGTTGATTTGGATTTTCCAGAAACTATGTTCTTCATCGACGTGCCTCATGTGAAGAAATGATCTTTGATTCGGCCATCTAATTACTTTAAAACTCAATATCCATGGACCTCCCATCATAGAAATGTAGATTATATGTTTTTCAGGCCTTCGATCAGCTTCAAAAACACATATTGGTCCTTCATGAAAAGAATGGTCAAAGAACGTTTCCCTTCAATCTATGTTGAATCATTTCCTTCCATCAACGTCACACCTCCACTAGGTAGTTATGATGTTAGATCTCCCATTTTGGATCTTTTCATTTCGAAATAGACGTGCAATGATTCGTTGTTTGTTACCCCACGAAGAACGCATAGAACGCTGGGTAAAAAGATGAGGAAGAAAGACAAACCAAAAAAAGAGGAACGAACCTCCGCCTTCATTCTTCAAGGTGTTGATCTTCTCCCATTAGAATGATTAAACCGAATTAATAAGAAAATTGAAATAAAAGAACATGGATTAATCCCCTAAATCAATCCAATAAAGGACATCCTGCAAGAACGCATGATCCTCAAGTCAACCTATCTGTGGGTTAATTCATGTACATAGTTTAATTCAAAAATGGCTAAAAATAATTGAAATAACTACCCATACCTTGATTCGGTTGAAGAACCGTCACTATTCTATGTTTGTTGGTGAGGTTCGTCAAATTCAAGATGCGTTGATCGATCGTTCTGTCGTCATCTGCAGGATGGTTCTCCTCCAAAGCACCAATGGCAGTCATCAATTAACAGGGTTATGCGGCTAACCCTACAAATTTTCCATAAGAATGTATTAATAGGAGAGGATTAGTTCATTTCATCATAAAAAGGTTTAAAATATAATAAATTATTTACTTATTTAATTTCCTTTAAAAGGCCCAAAAACTAACTTATGTCGACGACCCGCGTCAGTCGATGTTATGCCCCACCTAAGGTAAAGTCACTGCTTAGAATGCAACACTGCCCTAAAATTTTTGATCCAGACACTTGTTTAAAAGTTATTATATATTTTCATAAAAACAACTCACGTGTTCTATTTAATGTTTAATTTAATTAAAAAATTTATTTTGGGCACTCTGGGCCTCATAATTGATCATCGTCACAAAGACTGGTCTCGTAATAATTTCAAATAATATTTAAAAACAATACACAGAAAATATGATACATTACAAACAATTCCATAAAATCCTTCCATTTCATGCTTTATATTTTCTTCACATCCTTTGTGTTTTGAACAAATGGTTGTAATTGATCCACATCTCTTGATAGATGATAAACCGGCATGACAATCATCTCAGTTTCATTACTTCCTAAAGAGAGAAATGTTTTTTCTAATGAACTTGTCTATTATAAAACTATAAATGGATTTTTAGTTTCATTAAATGATGGAGGTTATTATCACATTAAGTGTTCTAATATTGTTACCTTACACTTTAGATCTTTTGTATTCTTCATACAGTAAATTTTATTTGTTATAACACAATTTAGTATCCCCAATATGGTTTTAATTTGTTTAGCTACAACTACAACTCCATCTCAATCTTCATTATCTTTCTCGAGAGAGAAATATCTTAATTTATTATGCATATTTTTATGGTTTACTACTAGTCACCATTTCTAAAAAACTTGATGCACTATATATAACAACCCAGGTACTTATAAAATAATTTCCTTTCATTCAAAATAAATTATAAATTTATAATGAAATAAGTGCAATTTATAGAAAAATGGAATTCATATAGATGGAATATTAACATGACCATTAGGAATAGTAATATATCCAATAGAATAGTAAACTCACCTAAAAAGTATAAATAAAATCTATCCATCCCATAAGTGAAAATATAATATATTTATATCATTGAACAATTAAATAATTTTTTTTGAAATTTATTAATTAAGTGATGGAATTTTTGTAATTAATAAATATTTTATTAATATTTTGTAATTAAAATAATTATTTAAAATAAAAAATAATTTCATAAAATAGATTCTTATATTATTAGTTTGTTTTCTTATGATTATAAGATAATTTATTAGAATTTAATTAATTTTTCAAAGTATTATAAAACCAATTATAGTTTTAAATTTGTTATTTTTTGAAAAAATTATGATTTTTATGAAAAATTAAATTTCTCATATATTGATAAATATTTTCAAAAAATGGAGTTCATTTTTTAATTCTACACATTGAAAAATGTGTGGGGTGAATTTTTTGGATTTTTTGGAAATACATGAATTTTTGTGAGTAGTGAAAATGATAATTTACGAACTAAGCTAAGTACATCAATTATTGTGTCATGGATGATGTTCTATTGAGGTAAGCACCCTTGGATAAAACTCACATGAACTAATTACATTTTTTTTCATGAGAACCAATATTATTTCTTTCTTGGGAAAAATAATAAAATAATGAATAAAATAATGGAAAAAATCTTCTCTCCTCCACTACAAATATCACCCCTCACCCCCTCTTCTCATCACATCTCTCAATATTTGAGCCATTTTAAATTTATACCCAATCCTCTTCCCCAGACTATTACACACATCCTAAAACATCTGGTCTCACCAAAGTAGAAAAACCAAAGGCCTTAATGAGGTTCTCAATGAGGATAATTTGAGAGGTAAAAATCATGTTTCATTTTCTTTTATTTTCTTTTCAATTATTTTTATTTTCCTATAATCTATTAAAATCACATTATACAATATATATTTAACCTCTAGTATCTTATCTATACTATAATTTTATCATGTTTATGGAAAATTTAATCTTCATACTTCTTCTTATCTCACTCTTATTTTAAAAATAAATACACTATTCCTCATGTGTTTATTTACCGACATCGTGGAAAATGTGTTTTCAATTTCCATTTCCACCTTCATGGTTGGTCCTAAAACCATTTTAATGGTTGAAGTAGATTTTATATTTTATTATATAAACTTTTTTATAATATATAATTAACATATATACATAATATTAAATTATATATGGAATATCATTTGTGTTTATTGATGAACTTCCAAAATGATGTAAATAAATATCATTAATTTTTTATCTAATGATTCATTATTTTTATTGAAAAAAATGATAAATGGTATAATTTAATTTAATGAAAACATATTAATACAATTTCATTCTACTTATAGAAATTTTCTTCCTTTCTAAAGGAAAATCCATTACGAACCGACTTTGGAAACCATGTAAAAAATGAACCAAAAATAATAGAAATAACATAATATTATTAATAAATGGAAGGAACTATTTTATAAAATGATCAAATAAGGTTTTATATAAATGAATATTTTTCTTCAAAATATTAATAAAATTATTTTAACCATTATACAGTATTTTTGAACATATTTGATATAAGATGAACCTGTGATATGGGAATTTTTAACACAATTTCCATTCTTTGGGTTAACCTTCTACTTCACTGATTTTTTAATGCTCGGAATATTTGTGATATTAATATTTAATATATAATGTTATATTATATGGATTTATAGTGAGTATAAATTTTCCTTTATTTTAATAATTATAGCTTCAATTATATGGTATATGTAAAGGACTCCTCTTTAAAAATCCTCTTTTAAATTTCTATTTTTAAAAAATTCAAAATAAATTTTTTTATGAAAGTGTTCTTGTTTTATGATTATGTTATTATTATTGCTAATTTTTTATGATGAAGGGTGGGACTGGTATATCCGTCCAATTCATTGGTCATGTTTAAGTAGGAGGTCGAATGTATGGTTACTCCAAGCATAACTGTGATGGTTACACCATAAAGTAGTCAAGAAAGATCAATTGTAAGGTATTTGTGAGGGTTACAAATCATAAGGTAGTCATGAGGGTTATAATATTAAGAAATTAATTCCCCGAGTTACCTAATTTGTTTTTTTATTTTTTATAAGTTTAATGATAATCTATTATTTTCAAAAAGTAAGTATATGATACTTTATGGGTGAGAAGTATGTCTTTGTGAGAATGATTTCATATGTTTATAAGTATTCATATGCTAATAGTTTATATTCTTATTTTTTATATCCCTTATGATGATTTTTTTCTCATACCATGTTTTAAATTTATTTTAAAAGGTTTTAATGACGTGTATCAGAAAAATAGAATCCAAGATGAATGTTGTTAAGACATTTTATAAAAAGATTTCATGTTTTTTACAAACTTTTATATTATGAAAAAAATGGATTTTTTTAGTTTTACCCACATTATATGATTTTTGATTGATATGTATGAATTATTTCCTAAATTTATAAAACTATAAACTAAAAATATATTTGGGAATGAAGAAAGGTGAATTCTAAAGTAATTTTCTAGATTATGTATTATTTACGGCTAGGTCCTTATATTTGTTATCAGAGAATGGTTTAGATAACATTAGTGGTTAGGATGATGTTAATAGAATACCATAAATTATTTTTACCATATGTTTATGATATATCATTTAGATATTTCTATGTTTCCTCATCTAAGATATGCCTTTTTAGAATGGTTTTCCACAGAAGAAATAGGGAAGCTGAAGTATGCACCAATAGGCTGATATCTATCTAAATCAGTAGTCGAGAATAGTGGGAATTGGAACCAAAGAGTTTGTGATAGTAATGGATAATTTTACACAAGATATAAATGGTGGTGGAATCCATGAAATATAAAAATTAGAGATACTTCAAAGGAATATGAAAATAGTGGAAACTTTTGGGAGGTAACACCCTCTAGCATTTAGTGGATATTCTGACCTAGTGGTTGCTGAAGGGTGGACTAAATACCCAGAAAAGATATTCAATATCATGGGTTATTCAGATAATTAAAATTTTAGTTTTTTCATTTATTATTTTTAAGGTGAAACTGGATATTGGTGGTCAATGGTCAATAATATTAGGCTTAATGATGAGATTGATGCCTTGTAATGTGATGAATTTAAAAATATTTTCCCTAAAAAATATTTTCCTAAAGTGGTTCGATTTAGGATGGAAACTAATTCCTTGAATTGAATCAAAAGAAGGAGGATTTAGTGGTTGTGTATAAAGAAAACTTCCCCTGATTGGGAAGGTATGATCCAAATATTATTCAAGATATTGATAGAAAAATCAATCATTTTTACTCATGATTGAATCCAATATATCGAAGAGAATTGGCTTCTGCTGAATTAAAAAACATAGAAACTTTTCTGATGTGCTGTGAGGGTAGAAATGAAGTTTGTAGATAATAATGTGTTCTTTGAAAATAAGCATAAGAATATGTTTGTGGCAAGAAATGGGTAAGAATCAATCAAGGAAATATAAAGGTATGAAAGTTCAGTTTCCAGTTTGTGAAAAGTCTGCTAAAAATATCACTTAGGAAAGCCTTAAAAACTGGTAAGTGATTTCAATGTGTTATGTTTGGACATAAGGATAGATATTTCAATAAAAACAAACTTAAGATCAATTCTGATAATCAATCTATAAAGTGTTTTAAATGTGGTGTGATGGGTCATTATGAAAATACCTTCCCAAATAAAGATCTGAATAATGAATAACATATATATTATAAGAAGAAAAGTGAAGTGTGATCCTTTGTGACTATATTAGTATATTTCTTGCCATCCAATGATGTGGTATCAGGTACTTTTTTTTACTCATATTTTGAAAATGTCTAATTTGATACAGGGTCTACACAATCCTTTAATTTAGATATATTTTCTTGTAAATTGGAAATTTCACCATAAGAAATGAGATGAGAACTTATGGTTAAAACACAAGGGGGACATATTAAATCAAAAAGGAAATATAATAATATTCTGGTTGTTGTGTGTGGAAACACATTACCTGAAAACCTTGTTTCTTTAACCTTAGTAGAGTTTGATTTCAATTAGGGTATGGATTGGATTTTTGTTTATTATGCTAATATTGATTTTATAGATAAAGAATTTAATTTTCAAAAAGAGTTTTAGTTAGTATAAAATAACGAATCCATAAAATTGGTTACATATCATGAAGCTGAGAAACTATTAAAATATAGAATCGAATGTTATCATTCTCTTATTTTTGAAAATAAGGTAATTGATCAAATTAATGATGTTCTAGTGGTAAATGAATTGCAGTATGTTTTGTCTTATTATTTATCATGTGTTATACCTGATCAAGAATTTTAATTAATCATTGAATTAGTTTATGATGTTAAAACAATTTTAAAACCCCCTTATCAATTGGCTAAAGTATAACTTCTTGGATTGAAAAATCAGTTGTTGGAGTTTATTGATAAAGTATTCATTCATCCTAGCACTTCACCTTAGGGTGATCCTATTTTTTTTGTTAAAAAGAGATATGGTTCCATGAGACTTTGAATTTATTATAGATCATTGAATAACATTACTATTAATAATATGTATCCTTTGCCTCATATCAAAGACTTATTTTCTTAGCTTCAGGGACCTCATTATTTTTCCAAGATTGACTTGATATATGGGGATCATCAAATGAAGGTGAAGGAGTATGACATCATGAAAATATATTTTTGTACTAGATATCGGCATTATGATTTTTTTGTTATGCCCTTTGGTTTGAAAAATACCCCTGATGTATTCATGGATCTTATGAATAGAATATTATATAAATATTTGAATGAGTTTTTGTTGTTTTTATTGATGATATTTTTTTCTTTTCAAAAAGTTATCAGGATCATGAAAAAAATTGAGAATTATCTTTAAAGTACTCAAAGAAAATAAGTTTTAAGGAAAACTTAGAAAATAAAATTTTTCTTTGCAACAAATTTCTTTTATTGGGAACATTGTAAATAAGGAAGGAATAATAGTTTATCTCACCAAAACAAAAATGGTTGATGAATACCAAATAACTAAAAATATTTCAAAGATTAATAGTTTTCTTGCATTGACAGGTGACTGTACGTTGAAAAAATTCATGTTTATATATCCCACTAATTATGTTAACCTAAAATGGGGTTAAATTTATTTGGATAGATGAATTTGATGTGTTTTTACAAGAACTGAAGAATATATTTTTAAGTGATTTAGTTTTTGTCATAACTTCTAGAAATTGTTTTTTTGTCAACTACAAAGATTCTTCATTAAAAGGACGTGGTTGTGTTATTATGCGAAATGATCAGGTAATTGCTTATGCTTCAAGACAACTGAAACCTCCTAAATTAAATTATCCCGCAAACGATTTTGAATTAGTAGTTGTGAATTATTATTTTACAATTTGTAGGAATCATTTATACGGAGCCAAATGTGCAATATATGCTGACAAAAAAAGTATGATGTATATTTACACTCTATTGGAATTAAACATAAGGTAGAGAAGAGGGCTTAAACAAGTAAAGGATTATGATTTCACAATCAATTTATATCATGGAAAAGTAAAAAAAATTGGTGAACACATTGAGTTGAAAAAATCATTCATCATTAAACATGTTACATTTAGAACAAGACCCCTTTGTTAATGTTTTCATTAATTTTAGATTAGAAGTTCTTTGTGCAGAAAACTCCTCTATTTTGTTTCAAGTGTTAGTTCAGTCCTCTCTATTAGACAGAATTAGGCAAGCATAGAAGGAAGACTATGATTTTCATAAAAAGGTTGAATTGGTTAAAATGGTATGTTTCTAAAATTTATCATTGATAAAGATTGTGTTTTATTATTTGGAAAGAGATTATGTTTTACTCGTGATTCCTAGTTAAAGAAATAATTATTTTGTGAAGCTCATAGTTCTCTATTTCCACTTCATCCAAGAAGTAATAAGATATGAAGATACATTTGGAAGTATTATTGGTGGGATGTAATTAAAAGAGATATTAAATATTTTACCATGAAATGTTTGACTTGTCAACTGGTTAAAGTATAGTGACAATTACCAAATGAAATGATATAGCCTTTTCCAGTGAAAAAGTGAAAATGGGAAAATATATCCATGGACTTTGTTGTGGGACTACCAAAGACTTCTCAAGGTAACAATGTAATTTGGGTTATTATTGGTTGATTGACTATATCATCACATGTCTTTCCTATTAGATATATTATTTATTTGGATTAGTTTTCACGACTATACCTTAAAGATATTTTTAGGTTACATGGAGTTCCTATTTCCATTATATCTGACCAAGATTTCAGGTTCAATTATAACTTTTGGAAAGGCCTTTATAAGTCATTGGGCACATACCTAAATTTCAGAACAACTTTTCATTACCAATCTGATGGATAGTCGGAACAAATAATTCAGACCTTGAAGGAAATTCTTTGAGCTTGTTCAATGGACTACCATGGAATTTGGGATCAGCATCATTATTTAGTTGAGTTTTCTTATAACAACATACTTCATTCCAGTATATGTATGGTACCTTTTGAGGGATTATATGGAACGTTTTGTCGAAATACATATTTTTGGGATTACGTCAAGGAGAGTAAGTTAATGGGACAATAATTTATAAAGGAAGTGGATACGAATTTGAAGATGATCTAGAAATACATGAGGATATCTTAGAGTAGGTAGAAAAGTTATGTAAATAATAAGAGGAAAGAATTTTTTTTAGGTAAGTGATCATGTTTTATTAAAATCTCTCCTTGGAAATGATTTATGTGTTTTGGTAAGAATGGAAAGCTGAGTCCACTACTCATTAGACCTTATCAAATCATGGAGAAATTTTGACCAGTCACATATCAAGTAGCTTTTCCTCTGAGTTTCTCTCCAATACACAATTTTTTTCATGTTTCAATGTTGGGAATGTATGTGCCAGGTTCATCTCATGTTTTAATCCAAGAAGTATTTTATTATGAATAAGACATTTATTATAAAGATTAACCAATTCAAATTCTTGATCATAAAGACACATCATTGCAGAATAAGTTAATTTACCAAGTTATGGGTTTTTAACAAACCACATGGTCAAAGAAGCAACATGGGAATCTGAAAATTCTATTAGAGAAAGGTACCCTCACTTTCTAAATACGTAAATAAAAATTGTGAGCATGAAATTTCCATAAAGTGGGACGAATGTAACATTCCAGGTACTTATAAAATAATTCCATTTAATTCTGTAATTAAATGGTGAAAAAATTATCAATGTATAATGAAATGAGTGCTATTTATAGAAATTAAGGAATTTATACTACTAGAATAGTAACTTCACCATTAGGAATTGTAATCTGGCCAATAGAATAGAAAACTCAACTAGTAAATTATAAAAAAAATTATCCATCCTATAAGTGAAAATATGATATATAGATATCATTGAAGAAGTAAATAATTTTTTTCAAAATTATAAATTAATTGTTGGAATTTGTGTAAGTAATAAATATTTAATTACAATTTTATAATCAATATAATTATTTAAAATAAAATATATTTTTATAAAATATATTCATACATTAAAATTTTTGTTGTTATATTAATATAAGATAATTTTATTAGAATTTAATTAATTTTTTAAACTGTTACAAAATCAGTTATAGTTTAAAAATTGTTATATTTCAAATAAATATGAATTTAATTAAAAATTAAATTTCTCATATATAGATAATTATTTACGAAAAATCGAGTTCATTTTTGAAATCCACATGTTGAAAATTTTTTGGGGTAAATTTTGGGGATTTTTCTAAAATACATGAATTTTTGTTAAAAGTGAAATACGATGCTTTACAAAATAATAAAAATACATGAATTATTGAGTCATGGATGATGTTATGTAGAGGTAAGCATCCATGGTTCAAACTCAAATGAAAAAAATTACTATTTTTGGATACAAGAACAAACACTATGCTTGTCTGGAGAAAAATTAAAAAATAATGATTAAAATAATTGAAAATCCATCCTCTCCTCCACAATAAATATCACCCCTAAACCAATATTCTACTCATGCCTCTCAATATTTTATAATTTTCCAATATCTACCCAATTGTCTTCCGAATCCTCTATCCCACATACATGACCCTCTATTTTCACCAAAAATCTAAAACCAAAGGCCTTAAAGAGGTTCTCAAGGAGGATAATTCAAGAGATAAAATTCTCATTCATTTTATTTTATTTTCTTTTCAGTTATTCTTCTTTTATTATACTCTATTCACCTCACCTTGTAAAAGAGTCATGAAAAATCATTTATATTATATATACTCTAATTTTATCATTTTTAGGTAAAATTAAATCATCATGCTTTATCTCTTCTCCCTCTTATTCTAAAAATAAAAACACTGTTTGTAAAGAAAGCACCTAAAACAATGGAAATAAAAAAAGTATTATTAATAAATGGGAGGAATTATGTTATAAAGTTATTATATAATTTTTTAAAAAAATAAGTTTTTTTATTTAAAATATTAATAACACTCTTTAAACCATTATACATTAGGTTTAAACACATTTTATGTAAGACGAAACTGAGGTAAGGAAATTTTTAACCCAATTTCCATTCTTTCGGTTAACCTTATAATTCATTATTTTTGTCATGATAAAGTTATTTATGATATGAATTTTTAATATATTATATTTTATTATGTGGTTTTATAGTGTGTTTACATATTTCTTTCATTTTATTAATTATTTCTAAAATGATATGGTATATGTAAGGGGCTCCTCTTTAAAAATTCTCTTTTAAATTATTATTTTTACCAAATTGAAGGGGAATTTTTTTATGCTAGTGTTCATGTTTTTTGATTATGTTATGTTTCTTTTGAATTTTTTATAATGAAGGGTGGTACCAATATCTCCTTTCTGTGCATTGGTTATGTTTATGTTGGAGTTCGGTCATAGGGTTACTCTAAGTGTGATAGCGATGGTTAAACCATAAGGTATCCATGAGGTTTACATTGTTAGGTAGTCGTGAGGGTTACAAATCATAACTTATCCATGAGGGTTACAATATTATGTAACTAATTCCCTAAGATACTTAAATGGTTTATTTATGTTTTATATGTTTTATGGGAATCTCTTACTTTCACAAAGTAAATATATGACACGTTTTTGGTGAGAATTATATCTTTGTGAGAATGATTTCATATGTTTATAAGTATTCATGTGATAACGGCTTATATCCTTATTTTTATATCCCTTACTATTATTTTTTAACTCATACCATTTTCTAAAATATTTTTCAAAGGATTTAAGGATGGTTAAGAGAGAAAACAAATCGAAGATGAATGTTGTGAAGACTTTTTATACAAAGATTTCATGTTTTTATTATAAAATTTTGTATTATAAAAAAATAGATATTATTTTAGTTTTAACCCATTTGTATGATTGTGGTTTGATATGAATGAATTATGTCCTAACTTTATAAAACTATAAACTAAAAGGATATTGGGGAATGGAAAATATAAATTCAAAAATAATTTTATAGATTATATAATTTTTAACGTCGGGTCTGTATATTATATTAGCTCATAACATTGAGAATCAGAATGTATAATTAAAAATTTGTGAAAAACATAACATAAATTGATTTTTTTCATAGTTAATATTGAAATTATAAACTTCATTTCTTTGGGTAGGTCTTCAAATAATTGAATTATTTTCAAACCCTTCATAATGATTTTTAAATAAAATTTGAATTAATACAAAAATATACCTCCATAATTTAAAATCTGATTCACGGTAAGGGTACACTCACCATACAATAGAATGATGGTCAATATATATTCAAACCAACTCTTTTCAGTGTTATTACTAATAGATTAGTTTTTTTCAAAACCATGTCCACTTATAATATCCAAATAGGGATTTATTTCTAGTAAATTCATATAATCTCAACCTTACCAAAACTTTACTAGGATTTTCAATAGTGTCCTCAAAGATAGTCATAAGTATATATTCCTTAATCAGTATTTTCCTAAATTTATTTCCTAAGGTTTATAATAAAATTTCTCTGATAGCAACTATAAAGACCCTAATTCTAGTATCCCAGAGTTTGTAGTTACTTTATTACATTGGTAATCGATACATGTGAGCATATATCAAAGGACTGAATAGGCTATTAGTTTTTGAAAAATAGATACATAATTAAATTTCATATCACATTTGAAAACATAAAATACAACATTGTATTTTTTTTAAGAAAATGACTATTACATTTATCATATCCCTACATATCAGTAATAATACACTTCTTGGAATTATAGGGAAAATAAACATAATAAATGGATGGGCTTATATATTATTTAAGGGTATTCATATTATGGAAGTAATCATGAATAAATAAATGATAATCAATATGTAAAGACAAATATCTAAAATCACATGTCATTTAATCAATAACTTGAGAATGAATAATAATATTGTAGGAATAAATGATGATCAAAAAATTCCATATAAATAATCACATACACTTGAAACTTATTCATGCATATCATAAATACTCAAATAATCACATGAACATCAATAACTAATCCCGTAATGAGGGAATTTATAATTTTGAACACTATAAACATTTCTTCAAGTCCTAAGGATAGAAATATTGCCTAAATGGGTAAGGAATTAGAAAACTAACCAAGATATTCTATCTCATGAGACCCAGAGATGCATCAAGGGGCTATATTAGTCCATTCCCATAACATTCTATTTCCAATTCATTCCTTATATGAAAGGTTAGAAATATAATCAATGTAAACATTTGTGTTAAAAAACTAGCATATAAATGTTAATACATTACCCAATCAATAAGAATAATCATAAAACACTTTCAGTAATATTGATAATGGTATCAAAATAGTATATCTATAGGAAATAATAATATTCAAAAAATAATATTGGAGTACATTATTATACTTTAAAAGTATCACTAGAAGTTCTCTTGACAAAAATACAATTATCATTTTAAAACAAATTATTGAAAATATAAAAATTTCCCAAATATAAAGGAAATAATTTTCATGGGAAGGAAAATTTGAAATTATAAATTGATTCTTTAAATCAATTAGTGGTTGTTATGTTTTAAAATTATATTCTTGTTGTATAAGTTTAAAAACATTCCCTTCACACATTTGTAAAAAGTCAAAAAGTGACTCATTTGGAAAATGAAAGGAATATTCCTTTTAACCCATTTTTCTAAAAGATGTTTATAAAGGTATTTAATAAACCATTGTATAAAATCAAAACTATTATTTAAAAAATTTGAGGCAGAATATGGATATGTAAGAAATATTTTCATAATTCAGTAGAAAAGAAATGATAGTTTTCCCTAAAAATATGGTATTGGTATCTTGAGTACTTAAAGCGTATAAAATTATGTAAACATGTAATTTAAATAATTAACAATATTATAATGAAATATATTAGTTTTAAGATATAAATATTCAAATAATTCTCCAAGTAGGGACTTTAACATAAACAATCCTGAATAATAATGAGATGGTGAAATAAACTCTTACCTCAAGTTCGGATTTTTTAATATGAGTTAAAACCTCCTATATAATAAATATATATTTTTATAAATATTTTATATAAATATACCAATATATATCATACCAAATATTATTTATTTATAATATTTTATCACTCATTTATTAACATTTTTTTGTTAAAATCACTTTCATGTGTAATAACTACTCCATTTTTCATGTATGTTTTTGTTCGGTGGTTTCGGTCCTTATAAATTGATCATTGTTAAATAATATATAAAATTTTAATAATTATTTAAATATTATATATTTTCACTATTTAAATATTTATATTCATCCATAAAAGTTAGAGACGGAAAAATAAATTACATCGTTCCTTGAGAAGGTGGGCTATATGTATGCATGAACGTTGTTTCCATATTTTCAACAAATGGAATAAAAAGAATTTAGATAATATTTAACCCTTTAAATAATCATTTTATATCATATATATATATATATATATTCATAAAATATATCCTTATTACCATCCATTTCAAAATAAAATGAAAAATTTATCACATCGCTTCGTAGAGATGGTAGTCCACACGTACGACCGAACGACATTATCATTTTCCAATGGATTTGAAGGTAAGAAGGTAGATTTGTTAATATTATTCAATAAGTATAATAATTAAAACAATATATGTATATATTAACTCCATCATTATATCAGTCTATGAGCAGTGGTGATGGAAAATGAATTGCACTGGTTCGTAAGGAGGTAGTCTGTCGTACATAAAATTGATAGTTTTGTTTCCCATTTGATGGAAGTGGGTATGGATATATTCTATGAAATTAACAGAATAAAATTTAATTATATGTGATATTTTTTTTATTGTCTTAAAATACTTGGGGAAAATTTGAAGGGGGAACAGGAAGAAATAATGCGAAGATGTATGGTTTTGAACTGGACCTCTTCTTCAGAGAATATCTTTAGGTTTATACCTTAAGCCTTACTAAGATAGTATTATGATAAAAAATGGACTCTAGGTGATGGGTAAGTATTTAATTAATTTGTTTTTTAAATAAATTTCATAACCAAAATTCTATTTAAGTAAAGAGAATATAGGAGATGTGTGTCATTTTATAATTAGGGGAGGGGACCCCCTTGGAAATTTCATAAAAGAATACAAAATGATAAACTATTTATGAAGAAAATTTATTCAAAATGGACATATAATAATATATTGTATATTATAAGGTAAAAATATATCCATAAAATTGTGTTTAGAAAAGTCTAATTGGAAAAATTTCCCTTATCATTTGGTTTAACCCCCTGTTAACCTATTTTAACATTAACTGCACTAATAATTTTTTTAATATTTTTATTGTTTTTTATGACCAAAAAATAAGCTGAAAATTTTAACTAGTATTAATTATGATTAATAAAAATATTTAATCCACTTTAAATATTTAAATTCAAAAAATATTCATAATTTACTTTAAAATTAAAACCACAAATGTGATGAAAATGTTGTTTTCCAAAGAAAATATTTCTTAAGTAAAACATGTCTTCATATAAAAATTAAAAATAAAATTTATTATGACAACATAAGTTGGATTACTAATAATATAATTGGACTAATTTTTTATTTAAAAAAATTTTAATACAAAATGGTTCTTTTTAAAATCTCTAAATAAAATGCTAGTTTTCAATAAAAAAACAGTATTATCACTATTCATCGAAAAAATTAATCATTTCATAATATTATTAAAAATTCACTATAAAATAATTTTTTAATGATTATTTAAAAATAAATTTATTTTACTTATATGAATTTTGATTAAGGTTTCAGAAAATATTTTTAAAGTAAGTGTGGAAAACGCAATAGAACCTTTTAAAAAAATATACTTTTTATGCATAAAACTGAATTTATTCATATCTTATGCTTAAAAAATATATTAGATGAATGATAATAAATTATTAAATTTATAATACATAATTATAATTTAATTCATAATCAAATAGTTATTAATTTAATTTATTAATATAAAAACACTTTGTGTGCATAAAAACAGAATTTTATAAAAAAACATTTTACGTTCAAATGATTTTTATTTTCATTATAGTCAATTGATAACAAATGAATTTATTTTAAACATGTTTGAAAAAAATATTTTTTATAATTTATTTATTCATGTCCATACTCTTCAGTTTAATCAATAGGTTACAATAATACCCTATTTTATGTTTCACATTGACTCACAGTTTCTTATATCACAAGATATCAAAGAGATTAAATTTATTTAAGAAGAAACATACAATAAAATATTTGGGTATTTTAGGTCGAGCTCATCACATAATATCTAGAGAAATTATTTACTACTTAGGTATTCTTTTATATATTTAAGTCATGGTTATGAATCTTCCCCAAATATTAACGTGGGATTAGGTACACTAACATTAGAAATAAGGTTTTTCAATATGTTGATGGAATGTATTTTCATGTCAGAGGCATCTGATTAATGTAAAAATTTATATATATCATATTTTATCCATTGATGATTCCATATGTCTATATCATTGGTTATCCATATTGTTACAAGTTATTACCTAGTGTTAATGGTCTATAGGTCACTATGTTTTAAAGACTCTTATCCTATAGCTTAATATTTTATCACCATCTAGGTAAGAGATCAGTGATTATATATTTTTTATCATGTATGTGATATTTCATCCCATATATTCTTGTAAAATTAATTTGAACCCACAAATTTTGGTGCCACGTAACAGGAAATTTCATACTTTTCAAGGACATTTTATTATTATTAATCCATGCAATTGAACTTCATAAAGTGATGATGACTAGGTGAAATATTCCAAGATATGGTTAGTGTGGGACATAAAATTGAGTTTCCTTTTTCGGTTCACATTATAGGGAATATATCCCAATAATATTGGGTTGGTTTCACAATGAACATATCCCTATAAATATGGCTCCCACTAGGAGTATAAATTGATGAGGATGGTATGATAGGAATTGGAAGGAATATAGCCTTCCAAGTGGGGGAATGACACTGTTGAGGATATAGCCTGATGAGTGGATGGTTTATATGAAAAATGGACCTAATGAATGGTATGTCCATACTCAGAGGAGTGTATTTATGTAATTTAAGGTCATAAAGAATCTCATAAGGAATATGGACCAATGGGGATAGTAATGTAACGTTAATAATGTTGGGTTTGATCTTTAGAGATGCTTCCTACATGTCCCATTGAGTTATGAATATAATCCCACATAGTTTGAATGTCATAGTTTAAGGTTGTGGGATAGGATAGTCCCATGTAGTTTAATTTCATGTAGAAATATTGGTTAGCTGAATGATTCCTAGTAGTGGTTTGTGTGGGTATTTCGCATTGTAATATTAAAAAAATTGAATATGTATTGGGAAATTTTACAGGTTTTAATTTTCATTATTTTGAGTATATTTCATTTTGTATTTATCTTGCGTGAATTTGATTGAATTTTAGATAATTTTGGAAGGAGGTGAAGCTATGCATGGTTGGCACATGGTTTTCCGAAACCGTGTGTGCTACCAAGAAAACATTGTGAAACCAAACAGAGGGGATTCACATGGTTGGAGAATATTTTTTCAAACCATAAACCCCCTAGAATAGGTAAATCATAAACACACATGGTTTAGAAAACTGTGCACCCCATCCTAGGAAACCATGTATGGGTTTATAGTTAACTCGATTTTTTAAAAATTACTGAACCCCCCATTTTAATACCTAATCGATTGTAGATCAACCCAAAACATTATATCCCATTTTTAAGTCTCATTGATGAATTAATAGGTCTCTTGACCTCTTTTATTGGTAATTTGAAGCCCAATTTTCAGATTTGAACCTCTACTTCTATGATCGGCCTACGATTTCTAATGATTATGCACTAGCTTTATCCTCTCACAAATCACATGAACCATCTCATCCATGTTTAGTATGAGTTCTGTCCCAAGAATTACTGAATCTCCAACTATGGTCTAGAATAATGGAGAGTGGAATGTTCCACCATACAATTCTTCAAATGGTTCCATACTGATGGTAGAGTAAAAACAATTTATGTAAGATAACTCTACCAAGGGTAAGTGCCTCATCCACGATCCTCCAAAATACATTACATAATAGTGAAACATGTCTTTAAGAGTCTAGATGGTCTACTCTGTCTGACCTTATGTCTGTGGATAAAAAAAGTGCTAAAGAATTTCTATGAACTGAAAGCATATTGGAGACCTCTCCACACCCTGGATGTAAAATGAGGATCTCGATTGTAAATGATCATCCTCGAGACCCCATGGAGTATCACCACCTCCTATAGATATTGACTTGAAAAAACCTCTACTGAGATTGACTCCTTGATCGCTATAAAGTGGGATGATTTCATCAAACGATCCACCACTACCCATATAGATTCATAGCCTCCCTAAGCGTGAGGTAAACTAGTAAAAAATTCCATGAAGATTTCCTCTCACTTCCATTAAGTAACATATAACGGCTAGAGAAAACCACTAGGAACATTGTGCTTTACCTTTAACTTCTGGAAGACCAAGAATAAAGACCCAAACTCCACAACTGTATGCTTGAACCCAAGACACCATAACTAACACCTCAAAGCTCGGTACATTTTTTCATGCCAGTATGTACTAATAAGGGTGAACTATGGAAATATCTAAGAACCATTTCATGTGATGCCAAAGGAAAGAAAATATTTCCCTGAAACAACACCCGATGTTGTTCATCATCAGGTTTTCCATTAGGGGCCTCACCATAAACAACTCAGTCTCTCCAGACCTCCACCTCAAGATCCCCCAACTTGGAATCATCCACCGATTTCACCTAATATGACTTCTTTGTCATTTGAAAATTAAAACCTATTCCCCCCAACTTCTCCCATATCCATATATAATGCTAAAACAATTTCCATCACACTTGAGGGATCACTTGATTTATGCACTGCATCACCACAAGATTTCATGATTAATGTATCAGTCAAAAAATTTCCCTTCCTAGGTGTATAAGAACTCTCAATATCAAAATCTTGTAATAACTCCATCCACTGATGATGGAACATGTTCAAGTCATGTTGCGAGAAAACAAAACCTCGGGATTTTATGATCAGTGAAGACCACAAAGCATTCCCTGATGAGGTAATATATCCAAAACATCAGTGTAAAAACAACTTACACAAACTAAATATCATGGGTTCCATAGTTATTTTCATGGGAATTAACTACCAAGACCCATAAGAAACAACCAACATCTTCGTCATCAGAACACAGCCTAACTCCTGACAAAAAGCATCATAGAAAACCTCAAACTGAACTCCTTCTGCTAGAAAATAGAGAATAGGAGCACTAACCAACATCTCATTTAGATAATAAAAAGATACTTGACACTAATTAGTCCACAATAATTCATGATCCTTTCTGTTAAATGTTGTTAGAGGAGTCGAAACCCAAGGGAAATTAGCTATGAACCTCCTGTAGTAGCCTGCAAGACCAAGAAAACTTCACACCTCTGCCGCTATCTTGTGGGATACCCAAGACACAACTACTTATACCTTAAATGGATCCATAGCTTACCCCTACTGAGATACCAAATTACCCAATAAATAGACTTCTTAAGACCAAAACTCACACTTCGATAACTTCCCAAATTGCTAGTGTTGATGAAGAACTCCCAAAATGGCACGCAGATGCTCTGTATTCTCCTCCTCAGATATAGAGTAAACATGTATTTTGTTGATTAAAATCACCAATAACTTATCTAGGAACTTAGGAAACATATAATTCATCAACCCATGAACACAGCTATAGAATTCATTACACCAAATGACGTCACAAAAAACTTGTAGTTACCATGATGACAACAGAAAGAAATTTTCATGATATCCCCATACTTTACCTTCATCTGATGATATCCTTCCTAAAAATAAATCTTTTAGAACCAAATTTCACCCTTAATTTGATTGAATAAATCATAAATACTAAGAATAAGAATTTGTTTCTTCACTGTCACTTGGTTCAAGTTATGATAATTGATACACAACTGCAAACTGCCATCAACCATATTTACGAACAAAGCTAGTTCACCCCATGATGAAACACATGGAGGTACAATACTATGTTGTAATATACCATCGAGGTATATAAAAATATCCTACAACTCATATGTTTCTATCATACATGGATACATCGATATAGGGGACATGCATGACTGTATCTCAATCCCAAACTTAATCTCCCGTCAAGGGGGTAATGTTTACAACCTCTTCTAGAAAGACATCAGGGTAATCTTCCATGACCCTAGTAAAATCCAACTGATTATCCTCTCATGAACTTAGAATCAAATCATCCATCAATGATGATAAGAATGTAACATTCCTCTTTCCTATCTGAGGGTCTCTCTCACCAAAAAACACCACTGGATCTCCTTCAGTATCGAAGAACACAACATAACTCCTGTAGAAATCCACAATATCTTGAACCAAATACAAAAAATTCCTATTGAGGATCACATCATATGGTTTTATCCATAATCATATGAAATATTCTCTATAGTGTTTAGACACCATCACTAGCTCATAGTCTCTACATAATTCAAACAATTTAGCTCAACCTCCATCCGACGTAGTCAACACCAAGGGAACTAGATGAATCTCCTCCTCAAGTATCAAGGCCTAGAAAAGGGAAGAATATATGAAGGAGTGTGTCAATATCAAATCCAAAAAGGCTTGTACCCAAGTAGAAACAAGAAAAGGGCTCCTCGAACAATGTCTAGCTCATCTGGTTTTGGCAACGCTAATGCATGAAGCTAACCATGACCTGCTCCACAGACTCCCTAACACTAATAGAACCCACCTCCATGGACTCTTTCAGCTCTATGAGGATGAGAAGTGTCCCAGGGATATCCAATTCCTACCCAATCTACTCTCTAATGATCCAAAAAAGGTTCCACGTGATGTTGTTACCTCGGCTGGAACTACCTCAATAGATGAACCTAAAGAGAAACACTTGATGCACACAGACTACACAGAATCGTCGGGCACTCTAACTACTAATGAACTCAGCCTCCACAATATCCAAAAGTTACTGGTCCCTTAGCATTGGCCTGAGAGCCGCTGCCCCATGAGAAACAAGACATTGATGGCTGGTACATACCCTCAGCCGAATGAAATTTCTTCTTCCCTAAAAATCAGGAACCCCAGAACATAGATCTACTTCATGAGTAATCCCCAAAAATCCCCTCTCATGATGATATAGTTCTATATAGAATCTTTTAAATGACCTCTTCCCCCCAAAAAACCTCAAGATATATCTTCAACATAAATGGGCTAACCTAGCATTGTATCTCAACACACAAAGCCTCATCAAGATTCACTACCTGGGACTTTTCATCGATAAATATGTCTAAATAATATCTAAAAAATTTCATAAAATCGATTAAAAACACTAGAAAATCTTAAATAATCTATAGAATGGTTAGAATATCCTAGAAACTATCTTCCTTCATGGTTGAAGAAATAAACTCAACTCAGAACTGGCCTCGGAACTCCTCCCACAAGACTGCTGACTCCTCACAATCCCCAAGGACCACTACCTAAGTACCTTATACAACATCATCACCATCAATGAAACCCACTGCTCCTTCTAATCATGGATCAAACTAAAATCTATATCAACCTCCTCTAATCAATATTTTGTGAATGAATCTGAAATATATCTCTTATACTACTGTAGACCCTGTCACTGAAACTCTTGGAATGTCCTCCTCTATGTGTCATCGTCATCAACGTCTAATTTACTATGATCTTCTTGCACAGCCTGCTGAACATCTTCTACGAGAAACATTCAAGGATGTTGACTTGAATCCATACCTATAAAAGGACAAAAATTTAGAGATCCTAAACCTATCATATAAAATAATTTAACTTTAATTAATTATTTTATTTTATTTATTTTAGGATAAAATATCCGAATGTCTACCCATTCAAACACTGGTACAAAGAAGAATGATGCATGATCCATTCCTAGGTCTCTATCCTACAACCAAAATTACCTCATTTAGTAGCCACTATAAACTTAAATGTTCATACATCAGATCATAGGGGGGCCTAAATACCTATTTCTTAGTCGACCTATAGTTTTTACAGCACTTTCTGAACTTGACTAACACTCTTTCCCTACCAACCCATGCCACCTCACCTATGTCTAACACGAAACTCCATAATATCCTTAAACCAAACCTCTAATGACACTCTGTCACAACCCCCTCCTACAAATTGTACCCCTCATGGGTCATAAATGTGAGAATAGATATAATGACCCTTTCCTACCTCCAGTACACCTCAGGTTGGTGACTAGCACTGAGGGTATAGAAAACACGCAGATGAGAGTAATTACACTCTAATAGAAAAAATGAATAAAAGAGAGATAATAGAGACACAAACCAACTCCAAATCCTACTATATTATAAAATAAACCCCAAGTACACATATGTTATTTTATTAAAAACTAATACAACAAAATGGGGAAAACAACAAGTACCAAAAAAAGTAAAATGGAAGTATCCACAAAGCCTGAAAAGCTTTTGCAAAACCCCCAATCTAGTAATATCTAGCCTGATCTTCAACATACACCAATGAACCAAAAAATAATTTTATATATATGTAGGGTGAGTATAATAGTATACCCAGTTGGATCCTCCTCGGATCCTCTCAAATAAAATTAAAGAAATAATGCTAAAGCACAATGAATAGCAAGTGAAACTAACTCATCACCTAAATAGGTATACTATGTTCCCAGCCTCACCATGGGTACTCTCACCATGTATCACAAAAGGAGTATATAATATAATAAACAATATCAAGGGTACACTGCTACCACTTCCCCACCGGTTTTTTACTTTTCCCCGATGTCGCACATCCTGAGAATCTTTCTCCAAAAAGGCTTTCTCACAGACACCTGGGCGAAGCACCACAACCCACACCTCATGTGTCAACATACACATCTTTCATCACACCACCACATAAACATAACCAAATATCTAGACAGTTTTCAAGATCCACCAAAACTCACATAACATGTATCATAGGTTAGGTATTATATATCAAGCCATTACAGCTCATACACTGTGTAAGGATCCACAATCCATCATAGACTATACACATTATACCTATTATAGAACTTAGGAAACTATATCCAGAATATATGTGTGTGAAAAAAAATAATCCATTATGTCCCTCTACACACATATATGGGTAAAACTAACCATTATGCATACCAACACAAGTAAATACCAAGAGTATAGTGTGGAGCCAAGGGGTAGTTAGTCATCCATCCTCTCAACGGGATGTCAGGAAAAACACCCACCCAGGGCTCAGAATCCCCAGAGTGTCATTTTTTTAACTAATAGGGTAGAGGGGAATATAGAAACATAAAGTGAAAAAAATATAATATATCTCACAACCGGACAATGGGAAAAATATAGTCTCAGAATCAACTACAGATAACATATCTCAGTCTCCCAACCGACACTATTAAGAATAGATATCTTATAATCACACAATAATTTAGAGAGATACAGTAAGTTACTTCATTCCCTTTTAATTTTTTCACATTAAATTAATTAACTATTTAACCATTAATTAACCATTATCATTTCCACATTAAATTTCATTAGCATCACAACAAAGTTTCATGACCTCCATGCCTAACTAAATTGATTCCACAATTCCTAAGATGTATAACCTCATAATTTCATCCAATTAATCTCCAATCCCATGGATTCAATATCATTTATTCATTTATTTGACAAAATTTCCATTTTACATTTTCCTAAGTATTCTAAGAAAACATTCTAAGACACCGAAAACAAGGGGGCTCGACATGGTGGATATATGAACTAACCATTGAATCTTTTCCACCTATAGAAGGAGCATAGACCCATACATCCTTTAGAAGATAAACATGGAAATCACATGGAATACCCCATGCATATTCGTCTCTTTTAGAAGGAGGGTAAGAAAAAAACTGCCTCAAGTAGTGGGGAAAGTAAAGAAGATAAACAAACAATAGGTTAAACAAGAATCCAACTTTCATATCAGTAGTTAATCCCAGCTTAAACCTGTTCCATCATCCCAGATGTCCTCCCCGGCACCAGATGCATAAACTGATGAATCTAACCACTATAGGCATAATATAATTCCACAACCACTAGGCCTCCCTACACCCACATACCACAACAACCTTCTAGGCTCATCCATCCTAGGCGCACACCACAACACAAGTAGTAGGAAATAGAAAACATAGAAACTGGGATCTTGGCCCTAAACAAGGCATTCATCCTTCACACACAACAAGAACTCACAATTCTAAATAATAAGTTTCTTGGAATTTAGAAGTAATTGGGTAACTTCGAACCCTTAAAGGAATTATCTTTATCACAAAACTGATTCTTTATTCAATGTTGAATTAATTGATTCATTTAAACATGCATAACTACATTCATTTGATTATCATCAAAGAACAACAATGACAACCAGATTCATTAAACATGTCACTTAATATTTTCCCAATTAATTCATGATTCATCCTAGAATTATGTTCTTAACCAATTTCCATCAATAATGACATAAAAACAATCAAATTATAGATATCACACTATCTATCAAATCAATAGGTAATAAAATCTCTAAGTAATTGATATCAATTTCTTAATCAGATTTAATATTTATTTTGTCAATTTTATTGTGATCCAGGGGATGAATCATGATAACTCCATGATTGCATGTAAATAAAATAGAGAAGCCCATAATACCCTACCTAAATGGGTTTTTGACATTTTTTTCTTAAGAATGGGCTAACACAACAGTTCAGGACCACCTCTCCCACAATGACTCTATTCACCTAGGGATTTCTCGGCATAAGCGCATCAACCAACACCCAAGAAATATCTATTAGAAATATGTACATCACATTACATAACATGGTAATGAGAATGGGAGGAAATAGGTCAAGGAAACTAGAATAACATAGGTAGAACATATATTATATTTAAGATGAATCGACACTTCTTGGTTGCACCAAAACAGGGGTGCACAAATAGCAGGAAAAAATCCAAAGGGAACAGTATCCAAGGATTACAGTTTAATTGCATAAATCCTATGTGAATAAAGGTTCAGGTGTCTCATAGTAAGAGAAAGGGAATGTAAGAACAAGGGCAAAAGGTATCTTGGACCTTTTTATTATATAAATTGAGTAGCAGTTTAGATATGGTTTATATATACCTTTAAAGGTGGATCTAGTCGAGACTACGTGGTTTGACTGAGTAAAGGAACCAGGATCCTTAGGAAAATTAAGATAGGAGTTGTGGTCTTTTAATCAACCCAAAATCCCTTAAAACAAGGATTCTTGTTTGTTTTACATCAATGATAATGTCAAAGGGGTGAAACTATAGGATGGTTGAGACACTATTCATTGACCGATATGGAAACATTGTACGCCTACCAATAGATGACATGCTGATAGATGACCTACATATAGATGACCTACTAATAGATAACCTACTGATAGATGAGATACCAATAGATAATCTACCATGCTAGAAACAGTTTTCCACCTACCAATAGATGACATATTGATAGATGACCTGCCTTCTTGAAGACATTGTTCAACCTACTAAAAGATGACCTACCAATAGATTATCTACCAATAGATGACCTATCAACAGATGACTTAATGATTAAATTGTTCATATAACTAGAATCATTGTTCGAAGAATTTAAAACACTATTCACAGAACTAAAAATTTTCAAAGTGTTATAAATAAGTCATCTTGACCTACCAAAACACCACAAACACAATATTGTCATAGAGGAATTGACCGTAGATGTTTGATCAATTACAAAATCATTATATGAGGACAATTATGTCATAGAAATGTGTGATAATATAGGATTTGGTGGGGATTATAAAAATAAGGCTTTCTTGAGATGCTTCATTAGGAGTATTGACCTTTGAAGTGGGGGAGGATATGGTCAGGTCTTACACCAAAAAATTAGTCCATTAATGGAGGAATTTTAACCATTTTAGTGGAATGATATCAACTTATCTCTAATCCCACATGATCTATGATCTGTGTGAGAATCAAGAGAGAGAAAATGATTGAACTCATTGCATGTGATTATAAGATATATTTCACCTTTCACATAGAATGGAATCCAATGGTGTGGGTGAATTTATCATCCACTTATGGAATTGAAAATATAATAAAACGTGGTATTGGGTGTTGAACCTCAAATAGGGATCCAATGTATCCTATATAAAATTATTTCAATGTCTTTATAGTTCATATTTTGTGTGGTTTAATGTCAATTGATAAGGCAGTTTACTATCTAGTTTAAATTCATGTGGTGAGGACATGGATTTTCATAAGGGATATGGGAATATATAAATTTAGAGATATATATATGGAATTATGGTCTTCATGGGGAATATTTATACATGGAATTACTAGATGTGAGAATTTATATGAGCGCATTTTAATATCAAATGTGAGATCAAGCCTTGAAAATTCTTTTTATGCATCTTGTTTATAATAGGAATCAAAGTTCGTGTAGTTCATATATAGCTGACAATATAGATGTGAGAGGACTAGTTAACAATTTTATAAATAAAGAACATAACATCTTTAGATGGTATTTGGGAGATCTCATTAAGGTCATGAGGTCATGCAGTCACTTGGAGGAAGAAATGTCTACAATCACTTGAAAGATATGGGGAAATGTAATTGAATAGAGGAATTAGAGTCATGTTGTCATATGAAAGAGATGAGGTTATGCATTCACATGAAAAATATGGGTTTATATGGTCTTATAGTAGAAATGGGTTCTTGTGGATTCATAACTACTACTTGTTTAGGTGATCTCATGACTTGATTGGATGACCAAGCGATCATTATGAGATTATAGCTTGAATATACAGTCACAGAGTTGAGTCTTGCATAAATTTTTATGTTATTGATAGATTTTTACCCCTTTTACAAGTTCACATCCAATGAAATTACTTAAATAATTTTCATATAGGATATGTAGAAGTAACTTAACTCTATTTAGATCTCCATTAATCTTCTATGTGTTATTATCTGTGTGTGTTATCCCTAATCAATCATATTTGGGAGTTTTTAAAGGTATTAACTTCCTATATTTGTTCCACATCATTAGAATACTATTCCAGGTGCATGGGCTTGTGGAACTGGATAATTCCTACATTATTTTGAAACATATCGTATGACCCACAAGACTAAAGACTCATGTATTTGATCATGTACCCAATTCATTGAATGATCAAGAGAATCCCCAAAAGGAATCATCTCCAAAAGCATATTTAAAGTGTGGTCATGTGAATCCATTTGGTTTAGGTGGATGCATACCTTAATAGCAACAGATAACCATCAATGACCACAAATTTTTTCAACTTAGATAGCATTTATTATTACATTTCATGATCTTATCAATGTTATGTGATCATATATATTTGGGGGTGTCTCAAGATCAAGGTAGATTATAGAAGTGTTTTTTCATGGAAAACATCTCCCTAGCCAGTCACATGATGATACTGGGGTCAGGAAATCATGTATCCTATGAGGTGGTTCATGATATTATTATTTTTTGGGTTCCCAAGGAGATACTACTTTTTACTTTAGATGACATAAATATTTAAGGTGAATATTAATATAAATATCTTATCACATATTGATTGATCTTCTATATAACATTATTGTGATAATTTTATAAAGTATTTGTCACATTAATAGGGTCATAGAAGTTCCCTGCTATGATGATAATATTTATATGTCATGGTCATATTATAAGAATAGTTCTGAAGTTAGATAATGTACTACGATAGGACATATAGAATATAAATCACTATGTTAAATTACTCAGAAGGGGATGAGGATTATTCTTGTGAATTGTTCACTTAATAATCTCTATGAAAGTAGAATATGATAAAATACCCACCTATATGAATTCAATAGGTTTTGGTGTCATCATATATTCCTATCTTCAATCATGTATAATAATACTTAAACTTTAATATTATTATTAATGCATGTTATGACTAACTTTAATAGATGTATTTTATAAACCATGATTATAAAAATCCCTGGAAATGTTAGATACATTGGTTTCATCATGAATATGTTTTTTGGAACCAATTATGTTCTATGAACAAAATTGAGTATGGTTTGTGTTTGTTGGAAATACTCACGTGGAAGATCAAGTATTTTGAAAGATGAGTGATCTTACAGTACAAGATGACATTAGTGTCCAAGGTGGAATTGTTTCCAAGAGTTTTTCTAATTATTGGGCCCCAAAATTGAGAGTTTCTCTTTTTGGAAAATAAATTTTCTCTGCAAACGAGTCCACAAAGAATATTTTACAAACTAAGAAATACATTTCACGGACTACTAAGGGAGGTATACGGAATGAATAGAAAAACATCCAAGGTAGGATTTACACATAATAGAGCTATGCAGACTACAAAGCGCAATACCCAGACTGTGTAGGGAAACACAATTCATGGATAGGATTGTGGTTCATGGGAGGGAAACAATTAATTCAAGGATTGTGGTACGTGGGATTTGGTGGAATTCATGGGAAAAAAGTAGTGATTTGAGGATCCCTGACGGGTTTCATTCAAATAAGAAATCGACCACTAAAAAGGAAGAAAGGAACTATATAGAGCGCATATAGAAAATATTTTGTGGCAGGAGCAGAGTATCTGGTGGTTTTACCACATTGAAGATTTGGGAGATTTGGTTTTGTTGGATTTTCAGATCTATTCACGATGGCTATACCACATCAGAGATTTAGGATATTTGGTTAAGTGGGTTTTTCTGATTTATTTCCCTATATAAGATTCACTAATCTATTCATTATATAGAGACACTTAAATTATAAATATAAGAGGAATACTGTGAGGTCCAAAGTTCTTCATGGGAACAAAAACCCCATAAAGGAGAAGAGGTTCACGAGGAGGATTTCGTAAAATAAGAAGTGGCCCATAGATACAGTCCTCAGATGGGTTTTTTTGAGGCATTGTATCCCACAAAAGAAAAATGGTTCATAACGAAAAGTTGGTATGTAGAGGACATAAGTGGAGGTGGTACATGGAGGCGGTATGCAAAGATATTATGTGGAGGCAGTACACGAATGTAATACACTGAGATCCTTCATGGAAGAAGAAGAACTCATATGAAAAATATGGATGGTTAATGAAGAGATATGGTCCAAGAAAAAAAAGAATTCCATTAGAAGAAGTGTTCTATAAATAACATGCACTACACGATACATTAAAGTTCATGGAGGAATCAGGTATGTTCACGAAGAAATAGTTATTGAACTATCAGTGGGTAGAAAAGGGGATTTAAGCTATGTGTATAAGTGTAACCTCAATAGAGAATATATCTATAGTTTACAATGAGTTATTTATTTAATAAGAAGGGACCTAAAATTCCATAAACTATGGATGGATTTCTCCCAAGGCAGTGAGCGATGGGGAGTCGATATAAGTGTTTGAGTGATGATGTGAGTTATCCATAAAATATTGGTAGTGTGCCTGGTATAGAGTGGTTGTGTATAAAATATATTTCCCCACAACTGGTGAATATTAATGGATTTTGGAATAACCAACACCCTTTTAGCACATGCTCCTTAGACTATCCATTAGTAGTGAACCATGTAAAATCGATGGTTTAACTCTTTCATGTGATTTTTGTTTATTGTTCATTCTCATCAGATAAGTTTGATAGGTTCCTACAAATATAGGAAAAATATTTTTCACTTTTGAAGAAAATATTGACACCTTGATTCACCCCTCCCCTCAAAGGGTGTTATAGGGTCCTTCATGTGTTAGTGGAGGTTACAGGTTGTTGGTGTTAAATTTTTCTTTCTTTTCTGTCATGGAATATACAGTTAATGTCAAGGGAGTTCCCCATTCTGATGAAAATAACATTCAGATATGCAATAACATGATGAGATCTCATCTAAGATCTCTTGGAATGGAATCCCTTTTTTCCACTTCACAAGGAATATAGGTCACTGATCCAACATGATTGTCTATGACTGATACACATAGAAAAATTATTGATGCAAATGATAAACCCTATAATAACCTCACTGCAGCTCTTTATGATCAAATTTATCTAAAGGTGATGAGTTTTATGTCTAGAAAGTCTATAAGGAAAAAACTGAAGAATATATATATATATATGATGGTGGAATCAAATTGAAAGATGAGAAACTAAATGTCTTGCACAATATGTTTGACAATCTAAAGATTCATCCAGATGAAAATGAAGATACTTTTTTCAATCCAAGAACTAAAGTTGTAGGATAAATTGGAGGTCTTATTGAAGTAATCAAATAATTTGATATTTTAATGAAAATTATGAGAAGTCTTCCACCTCTCTATAATTGAAAACTATCAACACCTGAGAACATGGATATTTCCAAACTTTCTTTGGATAATCTGTTGATTAGTATGGAAGAGTATTAAATGAGAGTCAAACCTAAAGATAAAATGAATTGAGTATGAAAGGAAATGGATTTTAAATCCATGGAAAAACATGATGTTTTTTAATATATAGTTGATGAAGATAATTCAGAAGATAAAATTATTTCTCTTTTTGCAAAGTGATTGAAGAGAGGAAAAGGAATATTTGAAGGAATGGTTCCTTTGGTTGTTTTCGTTATGGTAGAGTTAAACACATTACCTCTCAGTGCTCAATTAAGCTCAATGATGAATAAATTGAAGTGGTAAATTCAAAGAATACTCATTAAAGGTTTTATCAAAATTGATAATTCAAATCTAGAAAAAAATTATAGAGTAACAGTTTTCTCTTTAAATAAGAAGATAATGACAATAAATTATTTGAGGAAGAAGAACTAGAGTTTAAATCTAGAACCCAAACGTCTATGATGTCTATAGTTGAATATTCAGAATCATAAAAAGATAAATCTAGATATATTCAATAGATTATTGATAATGATCTCAAGTAAC
The DNA here is from genome assembly GCA_963277665.1 of Viscum album. Lineage (NCBI taxonomy): Eukaryota > Viridiplantae > Streptophyta > Magnoliopsida > Santalales > Viscaceae > Viscum > Viscum album. The sequence continues at coordinate 1,926,255,073 of OY728150.1, read as the reverse complement.
AACTTAAGGATGCTCTTAGAAATATTGAGAATTAAAATAACAAATGCAAAAATTGGAGAGTATTTTTTGAAGAATCATCAAAATATGTTGATCATATTGAAGATGAAATCAAAAAACTAGAAGAAGATGTTAAAAAACAATCAACAACCTTTTAATGTAAATAAAATGTCTTGGAACTGATGTTTATGTTTTAAGAATAGTCAAAGTTCATCAATGACATTACATCTAGACCGGCAGATAAGTCCAAGAATGTTGAGGGTCTTGAAGAAGAAGTTGTTACTCATTAGAGTAAACTTGAAAGTGAATCAAATTGAAAATAAAAATAGAAGAAAATATAGTATGGAATATTCTTAGATGTTGACCTACTTTAGAGATCTAAATGGGGTTCTGATAGAGTAGAAAAGGCCTTGAATGGTCGGAGGTCAGCATGCATTGAAAATAGAGGAATTGGTTGTAATGATGAAACATCGAAATCTAGAAATAAGATAAAACTAGGAAAAATGAAATCGAAAGTTGAACATATCACAAAATCAATTGAATTCCAAATAAATATATCCTCAAATAAATTTGAAAGGATAACTGATTCTTATCCATAGGATTCATGAAATGATAAGAAGTGAAAGTATTTTAATAAGGAAGGTGACATGAGGAGAAACAGAAGTGTGAAAACATATCCTCTTGTGAAATGTCAATGTTGTGGCTTTCTGGGCCATACCATGTCATATTGTAAATAGCCAAGGGGATAATTGAATGGGGAAGAGCTAGGAAGTCAAAAAAGGAGAAAAAAATCATATACTTATTCTTATAGAAGAAAAAATTTCTATGGGTATTGTTTTCACTGTTCTAACATTGGCTATAAGGCTACTAATTATAGGAAGAGGAATGTCATGAACAATATATATAGAACTCAGAGAGAATCCAATAATCATAAACAAGATGTTGTTTCCCACACAAATAGGTTTTCTCTTCTAGAAGTATAGTATGATCACGATGAACTTTTCTACATGGAAAAGAGATTTTAAAGTACATCTCTATCATTTATTCAATATAATATTTCATGGAAGGAAAAGAAAAGAATTGAAAATTCCAATCTTAAATAAGTAGCCTTAAAATATATGAAGAACAGCAGCACATGGATTCTAGATAAATAATTCTCATCCCATATGATGGTAAATGAAAACCTATTGATTAATGTTATGAAAAGGGTTGATGGAATAGTGAGGTTCGGTAATGATGGTGCTTTGAATATCAAAGGAATTGGAAGTAATGAACTAGCTAATGGTGAGCTGAAGAAAACTAAAGTTTTCTGTGTATATGGTTTGCATCATAGTATCTTATGTGTGAGTCAACTATGTGACTCAAGACTAATGGTCACTTTTAATCAAAATTGGTTCACTATTAAAGGAAAGACATTGATTTTTCATATGAAAGGATACATAATATATGAAAATTCATATCTAGTTGATTGTAAAGGGGACATTTTCTACATGATAATTTAAGAATAAATTAACTTATGTCACCTAATATTGGGTCACATTAATCAATAAGACATGGAAAAGATATCTATGATGTATATTTTCATGGATATCCACATTATGAAGTGTGAATGAGAAAATTATTATGATGCGTGCATATGAGGGAAGTTGGTATGAATTTCTTATCATCCAAAGAAGAAAAGAACATTAAATCTTCTTGATCTCATTCATACTAATGTATGTGATCTGATAAATGTTGATAGAACATTTTGAGAAAGTTACATTGTTACATTCATTAATTATTATAATATAATGTCCTGTGTGATGGTTATACATAGGAAAATACAAGGGATTGATTTCATGAAAAAATATTGTAGAATAGTAGAGAATGATACTGGTCAGACAATCAAAGATCTGTAGTCTGATAATGGAGGAGAATAAACATCCATTAATTTTGAAAATTACATAGAGAAACATGGAATACAACATGATGTGGCTACCATGAGAACCCCATAACAAAATGGAGTTGTTGAGTATAGGAATCGATAGGTAAAAAATAAGGATAAAACTATGCTAATTGAGAGTCGTATACCTCGATATTACTGGAAAGATACTATTCAAGGAACAATGTATACTCAAAGTTGAACATGTATTTATATGGGAAAACCCATTACACTATATGACTTGTGGCATTGAAGGAATTATTTTTTGAATAATTTTCATCTCTTCAAAAGAAAATAATTTATTCAAAACAAATAATAAAATCAAGGGAAGTTTAGAGATGCTATATATGAAGGAATATTCCTTAAATATTCAATGAATAACAAAGCCTACAAGTGTTTCAATAATCATATTGGAATAATTTTAGAAATCATATATGTTAAGATCATTAAATATAAGACCAAAAATATATTCAGGGGTTCTTATGATTAAATGATTAAAGACATAAAAAATAGTGGACATAGAATAGATTCAAATGTAGAAGTATAGGAAGGAGTGAAAAACATTCAGAGATCACAAAAAAATGTTGATTTAGAATATGAATTAGAAGAGGAAACCATGGATGAAGAAAATTATTCTAAACCTCACTGGAGAAATTGAATAGTATAAATTGATCAATTCAACGTCATTGGGGATTTTACAGAACCCATGAAGACAAGGAGAATGAAGAATAATTCACAATATTCCTTCCTCTCAGTTTTTGAACCATCCTCATTTGATGAAGCTGTAAAAGGTGAATCATGGGTTAAAGCCATTAATTAATAGTTAGATTAAATTGATAAGAAACAAAAATAGTATATAGTAAAGATACCCAAAAATCAAAATGTGGTTGGTATGAAGTGTATCTTTAAAAATAAATTTTATGATCATGGAAATGTGGTTAGAAATAAAAGGTAGGATTTGTGTGTAAAGGCTATTCACAGATTGATGGTGTTGATGTTGAAGAAATGTTTTCTCCGGTGGCTAGACTAGAGTCAATCTGACTTTTTTATTCCATGTCAATTAAAAGACAATAAAAATTGTACCAAATAGATGTTAAAATATATTTCCTAAATTGTATTATTAAAGAAGAAGTATACATAGAACTACCATTGGGTTTTCTTCTTATAAATTATTAAATGAAGGTTTTCATATTGAATAAGGCACTATATGGTCTGAAACTGACACCATGGGTGTGATACTACTATTTTTATTCTTATCTAAAAAATCAAAATTTTAAAAGAGTAGTTGATCAAAATATCTATGTGAATAATTCTCAAAAATATCAGTTCATGTACTAGTATACATAGATGATATTATATTTAGTGGAAGTAGGAAAGGATCAGTGGATGAGTTTTTAAATCACAAGAAATCATAATTTAAAATGAAAATTACTAGTGAACACAAAAACATCTTAGAACTTCAACTGATTTATAGAATATGTTACGCCTTTGTTTCTTAGGAAGAGTATGAAAGACATTTTTTGATGAAATTCAATATGCATAACTCTAAACCAATGTTGACTCATATTTTAGTTAGAAAAAAACTTGGGAACCATGAGGATGGGAATTAGGTAGATCCCACCTTTTATAAGAGAATAATTGGAAGCTTAATGTACTTAACTACAGCACTGCCAAATATTATGTTTCCAACATGATTAGCTACCTTCTTTAAAAGTAATCTAAAGGAATAATATATATCCATAGTTATACAAATCATGAGGTATATTCAAGGGACTCACAATTTTGGCTTTTAGTTTTCTATAGGAAAAGATAATGAACTATCATCATTTCTTGATTATAACTAGGATAGAGATTTGGTGGATAGAATACCCACAAGTGGTGGATCATTATTTATTGGAATAAAATGTGTGGGTTGGTTGAGTGATAAACAAGAAATAACTTCTCTTAATACTATTAAAGTAGAGTATATCTCCTTTACAAAGGATTTTACTCTACTATTATGGATGAAGAAATAACTGACTGATATTAGCGATGAGCTGAAACAACCGATAGTGATTCACTATTATAAAAAGAGTGAAATTGATCTTAAAAAGTGTCATGTTCATCGTTATCATATGAAATACATTGAAATCAGATATCACTTTATCAAGGAGAAAAGTTGAACATGGAATGATTTAAATAGATCATGTTGTAACTAATGATAAATTGGATGACATACTAACCAATTCATTGTCATCACTTGTGATTGAGAGGCATCAGTTGAACCTCTATGTTTAGCCACCTCTCAATGCATGATAAGGTTTCAAGTATTCCCCTCTCCCCCTTTTTGATACCTATTTTAATCTATTTTTGGAAGTGATGTAGGTTTATAGGGGAGAAATTATCCTATAGAAGTGTTTCTTAAGCTCTAATATGTACATATATTGGTTCTTTTGGTTTATTTATAATTGGTGGGAATGGAGAGATTCATGGAAATGAGTCTTAAAGATAATTGAGAAAAACAATTGGAGAAATTCTATAGTATAAAGGGTAAAATGATAAATGGAGTACTTATGGAGAAATTAAAATGTTATGAGAAACAAAATTTCAAGATAAGTCCTTTTTCGAAGACATGAGAACCCAGTTCGTGTTTCCCCTCCTGTTTTCTACATCGAGCATCACTCACGTAGACTTATAGTGTTGGATGATTTGTTTCTCACGTATCAGGTTCTTATTGCGACTGGTGCTTCATTAAATTTATCTATAGAATTCCAATAAAAGAATGTGGGATATTATTGTAACCAAGGAATTTATTTTCTTAAAATTTAGTTTGTTTTGTGTTTGTTGAAAATCATCACATGGAATATCAAGTATTTCGGAAGAAGAATGATCTTACAGTACATGTTGACATCACTATTGAACATGGTGTCGTTTCCCAGTGTTTCCCAAATTTTTGGCACCAAAATTTAGAGTTTATCTTTTTATAAAAGGAATTTATTATAAAAATGATACCACAAAATAATGGTTTACAAACCAAGAAAAATTGATTGTGGATATGTATGGGAGGTATGTGGAATAGAGAGGGAAAACAAGGTAGGATTTTTCTATAGCAATGTTATGCAGACCATGAAGTGGGGTAAATAGACCACATATGGAAAATGGTTCATAGGGAGGCTTGTGGATTGTGAAATGAAAATGGTTCATGGAATGATTTTAGTGCATGGGATGTCTTGTTATTCATAAAAAGGATGTGGTGATTTGAGGATTCATAAAGAGTTAAATTCGTGGAAGAAATCATCCTCTGTGAAGGAATAAAGGCACTACACAGACCGTGGATGGAAAATGTTTTGCGAAAGGAGCATGGTATGTGGTGGTTGTACCGCATTGAAGATTTGGGAGATTTTGTTTTGTGGTATTTTCCGATCTATTTATGGTGGTCATACCGCATCAAATATTTGGGATATTGGGTTTAGTGAGTTTTTCAAATCTATTTTCCTAAATAAGGTTCAATGATCCCTTCATTACCTAGAGGCACTAAGATTAGAAATCTAAGAGAAATTCGATGAAGTGTAAAGTGGTTGATGGGAAGACCACCCTATAAAGGAGAAGAGGTACACAAGGAGGATTATGTGAAAGGAGAAGTGGTCCATAGAGATAGTCTATAGAAGGGGTTTTGTGAAGCACTATAGCACACAAAGGAAAATTTTTCATGATGAAAAGTTAGTATGTGGAGGTGGTACGTGGAGGCGGTACACAATGATGGTACACAGAGGTAGTATGTGGAAGTAGTATTCTTAGACAATTCATGAAAGAAGAAGAACTCATCTGAAAACCTTGGATTATTCAAAAAGGAGATATGTTCTACAGAAGAAAACAAAGTCTATGTTGAATAAGTGTCCCACGAAATGCATGAACTATAGTGTGCATCATACTTCATAGATGAATCAGGGAAGTTTGTGAAGGAATGGCTCACAGACTATTAGTTTGTGAAAAAGTGTATTTTATCTATGAGTAGAAGTGGGACTTTAATAGTGAATATTTCTACAGTTGATGATATATGATTAATTAATATGATAGGATATATAAGTCCATAAACTATGTTTGGATTTCTCCCAACACAGTGAGCTAGGAGGAGTCGATGGAAGTGTTTTGAGGGATGTAGTGAGACATCCCCAAAATATCATAAAGATAGTGTTCCTAGAACAGAGTGAATCTGTCTAAAATATTTTTCTCCCTAACTAGTTATGATTAATGGATTTTGGTATGATGGACACACTCTTAGGGTATGGTCCTGGGACTAACCCTTAGTGTTTAACCAAGTAACATTTATGTGTTGACTCTTGCATATGATTGTTTGTTTACTCTTCATTCTCATCAGACAGGTTTAACAATTTCTTGCCAATGTGGGAACAATATCCATCACTTTTGAAGAAAATGATGACACCCCGACTCACCCGTCCCCTCACAGGGTGTTCTGGGGTCCTTCAATGTTGTTAATGATTAAGTTGATGAAGTATTTATCCCCTCTATATTTATGGAAGATGATAACCAAACCCATTGATTAAAACATAATGTTCCCATTAAATTCAATGTCAATGGTGTAATAAGATTTATTTTATAAAGTAAAAGAAATAGGTATAATGTATATAGGTTGATGAAACAAATTTTCAAATTTCTTTATGATTTATTGAGATAAAAAGAATTATATTACACAATGAGCATTCCTATATAGTGGTCCTCATTGTGACATTAAGTTTTTTCTCTTGGGTTCCTTGGCCTGTTCCTAAATAGTAATCTTGGACTTTAGGTGAATATGAGTAATGACAATGAGAATGAATCCTACATGGTCACACACTAAGGGTTTCCATTGATCTCAATTTAGTTATATCATAATTTAATTAATAGAATAAATGTTATTCTCAAGTCTGAGGAATAATTTTTTCAAGTAATATCGATGGAATAAATTAAATAAATGTTTATTCACTAGATTGTTAATAAGATATATTTTTTATTTTATTAAATATTAAAAAAATATTTTTTTGATGGTTAGTGGATAAAATATTTATTTATAAATAATATTTTTATTAAGATAAATTATTTTTTTATTACGTATGATAGTGTGTGTTCCATAAAATATTAATATTAATATTATTTAATGACTTTTAATAATGATTATTAAATTATTTAAGGGTAGCTATGAAAGTAAATAATTTTTTAACCAAAACCCTAGCTCTATAAATAAATGTTTATGTCTATTTTATAGTGTTACTAAAAAATTGAGAATTGAGAATCATTGCACACAACAAAATTCTCTCACTATAATGAAAGTCTTAAATATTATTATCAATAATTAGGGTAAATCATGAAATCCAAAATTAAATTGGATTGATCAAGAATAAAAATGAAAGATGATTGATTTGTAGATCTAGCACCCAAAAATAAATTGGTATTTCTCATAGATCAAAGGATAATGTGTGGGTCATCGCTAGAGGAATTCTACATTTGGATCTTTAAATTAGAATAATGGTAATCCGAAAGGTTTTTTGAGAGATCAAAAACATCATAGAATAAATGATCCTAATATGAGGTAATCATTTCACCCAATCATAAATAAATTAATTATAAATTTAATGTGTAAGATCCAATATTAGGGTTTCAAGAAACACTAAATTAAAATAAATATTAACTTAACACCCACCAATTTTACTTCTTCTACACTTAGAACACTACTATAAAAATGGACTTTAACAGTGCTAAAAACAGGATTTAACAGCGCTAAAAAAGCACTGTAAAGCTCAGCGCTGATAAAGGGGGGTACCCTTTAACAGCGCTTACTGAGCGCAGATAAAGGGGTACTTTATCAGCGCTTCTTTAGCACTGATAAAGGTGTAGTTTATCATTGATTTTTTAGTGTTGATAAAAGAACCATTTATCAGTGCTAAAAAAGCACTAATAAATACCCTGTCTACTGCTGCGAAAAAATCTGCAGCAGTACACCCGAACACCTGCAAAAAAAATCAGCATCTCAATAAGCTAATTAAAGAAAGTATACCCATACAAAATTAACACATAAATCATAATCTAATTAGACCAAGTATACCCATACAACAAGTATACTCGTACACCACTAACACATAATTCATAAGTTAATTATGTACATAAAATTATCTATTTAACCCTTTTTACTTTAGAATCTCTAAAAGGTCACCATCCCTTATCAATCACTCATAATCTCCACCCATCTTTTAAAGAATACATAATGTAGTTTTCAGCGGTAGAATAAATTATGAGAATAAAAAAGTATAACACATAAGATATCCATAGAAGAAAGAAGCTGATTCAACATCCAAGCCTTCTCTACATCTTCCACCATCAGAGTTATCATGTTGTCTTCCCCTTTGTATGGTACCTTTCCCCTCATTTTTATATATGTATTAATCTATTATATCCCCTTTCTCTTTTTAATTCATTTTATATCTGTTATACATTCCCATTCTTCTTTATATTTATTTGTATAACAATTTAGATTCGTTAGAAGGTTATCATTGGTTTTTATAGTTCTCCATCATTATTCTAGGAATATGAGGCCCTCATTAATAGGTTTCCATTATTTTCTCCAAAGAAATGGGATGTATATTTTAGAAATCACATGGATATTGATTATTTTATATTATATTGAAACAGATTTTTAAAAATGGACAGAAACCAGGGGGAATACCCATTATGGAATCTGATCCCCATCATGAATTCCTCTTCTTGGAGTTGGTAAATCCATACCCCCTTGATAATAACACTTTCATCCAAAAAAACACTCAAATTCCATATTTAAACCCTCACTAGGGTGGCTAGTATTTACAATGTAGAATAATTTATATTATAATTATTCATTTCCCCCTGGCCCATCAGAAAGAATAATGTTGTGGACCCCTTATACTTGAAAAATGCAACACTACCACATTTACCCCTTATCATAGGTCACTTGTTGTTTTCAATTAAAATTGTGTCCATTTTAAATAAAAGAGATACCCTTTGAGTGATAGCAGCCACACCGTGCCTCAGATTGAGGTGGAGATGACACGTACACATCACAAAGGACCCATGGATCATTCTGCTAAAGGATCAACACAATCCAAATGCATTTGGTTGGATTTTCATACGTCAGATGTTGCTTTCACTTAAAATCGTGTCCATTTTAAACAAAATAGAGACCCTTTTAGTGGTACCGGACACATCGTGCCTTTTATTGAGGCGAGTTTGACCCTTACACATCACCAAGGACCCTTGTATCATTATTATAAAAGATCAAGGCAATCTGAATGCATTTGGTCTTATTTTCATAGGTAAGTTGTTGTTTTCAGTTAAAATTGTGTCCATTTAAAAAAAGGAGACCCTTTGAGTGCTAGTGTCCACACCGTGCATCTAATTGAGGCGGGGTTGACTCGTACACATTATAAAGGACCCGTGGATCATTCTCCTAAAGGATCAACACAATCCTAATGTGTTTGGATTTTAGTACATCAGTTGTTGTTTTCACTTAAAATCATGTCCATTTTAAAGAAAATAGAGACCCTTTGAGTAGTTCCGGCCACACAATGCCTTATATTGAGGAAGAAAAGACTCTTACATGTCACCAAAGACCCGTGGATCGTTCTCATAAAATATAAAGGCAATCCGAATGTGTTTGGTCAGATTATCATAGGTTAGTTGTTGTTTTCAATTAAAATCGTGTGCATTTTAAACAAAAGAGAGACCCTTTGAGTGATAGTGGCCACATAATGCCTCATATTGAGGCGTGGATGACTCTTACACATCAAAAATTACCCTTGGATAGTTCTCATAAAATTTCAAGTCAATCCTAATGTTTTTGGTAGGATTTTCATAGGTCAGTTGTTGTTTTCAATTAAAATTGTGTCCATTGTAAACAAAAGAGATACCCTTTGAGTGCTAACAGCAACACCGTGCCTCTAATTGAGGCAGGGATGACTCGTTCACATCACAAAGGACCCTTTGATCGTTCTCGTAAAGTATCAAGGCAATACGAATGCGTTTGGTTAGATTTTTGTAGGTCAGTTGTTGTTTTCAATTAAAATTGTGTCCATTTTAAACAAAAGAGAGACCCATTGAGTGATAGCAGCCACACCGTGCCTTGAATTGCGGTGGGGATGACTCGTACATGTCAAAAAGGACTATTGTATCGTTCCCCTAAAGTATCGACACAATTTGAATGTGTTTGGTCAGATTTCCGTAGGTCAGTTGTTGTTTTCCCTTAAAATCGTGTCCATTTTAAACAAAAGAGAGACCCTTTGAGTGCTAGCAGCCACACCGTGCCTCCGATTGAGGTGAGGTTGACTTTTACACATCACAAAGAACCTGTGGATTGTTCTCCTAAATGAGAAAGACAATACGAATGCATTTGGTCTGATTTTCAAAGGTCAGTTGTTGTTTTCAATTAAAATTATGTCCATTTTAAACAAAAGAGAGACCCTTTGAGTGCTAGCGGTCACACCATGCCTCGGATTGTGTTTGTGTGGACTCATACACGTCAAAAAGGACCTGTGGATCATTCTCCTAAAGTATCAAGACAATCCGAATGTGTTTGGCCAGATTTTCATACGTCAGTTGTTGTTTTCACTTAAAATCGTGTCCATTTTAAACAAAATAGAGACCCTTTGAGTGGTACCAGCCACACTGTGCCTCGGATTGAGGCGGGGATGACTCATACATTTCAAAAAGGACCAGTGGATCGTTCTAATATAATATCAAGACAATATTAATGTGTTTGGTTGGACTTTCATAGGTTAGTTTTTGTTTTCACTTAAAATCGTGTCCATTTTAAACAAAATAGAGACCCTTTGAGTGGTACCGGCCACACCGTGTCTCTAATTGAGGCAGGGATGACTCTTAAAAGTCACCAAGGACCCTTGTATCGTTATCATAAATGATCGAGGAAATCTGAATGCGTTTGGTCTGATTTTCATAGGTCAGTTGTTGTTTTCAATTAAAATTGTATCCATTTTAAACATGAGAGAGACCCTTTGAGTGCTAGCGGCCACACCATGCATCATATTGAGGTGAGGATGACTCATACACGTCAAAAAGTACCCTTGGATCATTATCCTAAAGGATCAACACAATATGAATGTGTTTGGTCATATTTCCATAGGTCAGTTGTTGTTTTCAATTAAAATTGTGTCCATTTTAAACAAAACAGAGACCCTTTGAGTGGTACCGGCCACACTGTGCCTCGGATTGAGGCGGGGATGACTCGTAGACATCATAAAGAACCCTTTTATCATTTTCCTAATGTATCAAGGTAATATGAATGTTTTTGGTCATATTTCCATAGGTCAGTTGTTTTTTTCAATTAAAATCGAGTCCATTTTAAACAAAAGAGAGACCCTTTGAGTGCTAGTGGCCACACCGTGCCTCAAATTGAGACAGGGATGACTTTTACATGTCACAAAGGACTAGTGGATTGTTCTTCTAAAGGATCAACATAATATGAATGAATTTGGTCAGATTTCCATAGGTCAGTTGTTGTTTTCAATTAAAATGGTTTCCATTTTAAACAAAAGAGAGACCCTTTGAGTGATAGCGGCCACACTGTGCCTCGGATTGAGGTGGGGTTTACTCATACACATCAAAAAGGACCTTTTTATCATTATCCTAAAGGATCAAGACAATCCTAATGCGTTTGGTCAGATTTTCGTACGTCAGTTGTTGTTTTCACTTAAAATCGTGTCCATTTTAATAGAAACCCTTTGAGTGGTACCGGCCACACCGTACCTCATATTTAGGCATGGATGACTTTTAAATGTCACCAAAGACCCTTGGATTGTTCTCATAAAAGATAAAGGCAATCCGAATGCGTTTGGTCAGATTTTCATAGGTCAGTTGTTGTTTTCACTTAAAATCATGTCCATTTTAAACAAAAGAGAGACCCTTTGAGTGCTAGCAGCCACACTGTGCCTTGGATTGATGCGGGGATGACTCTTACACATAAAAAATTACCTTTGTGTTGTTATCCTAAACAATCAGGGAAATCTGAATGCGTTTGGTTGTATTTCCATTGGTCAGTTGTTGTTTTCAATTAAAATCGTGTCCATTTTAAACAAAAGATAGACCCTTTGAGTGGTACCGGCCACACCGTGCCTCAGATTGAAGAATGGATGACTCTTAGACATCACAAAGGACCCATGTATTGTTATCCTAAAGTATCCAAGCAATACTAATGCTTTTGGTCATATTTCCATAGGTCATTTGTTATTTTCAATTAAAATCGTGTCCATTTTAAACAAAAGAGAGACCCTTTGAGTGCTAGTGGCCACATCATGCCTCTAATTGAGGTAGGGATGACTCTTACACATCACAAAGTACCATTGGATCATTCTACTAAAGGATAAACTCAATATTAATGTGTTTGGTTGGATTTCCATAGGTTCGTTGTTTTTTTCACTTAAAATCGTGTCCATTTTAAACAAAAGAGTGACCCTTTGAGTGATATCGGCTACACTGTGCCTTTAATTGAGGCGGGTTTGACTCTTACACATCACCAAGGACCCGTGGATCTTCCTCCTAATGGACCAAGACAATCCAAGTTCGTTTGATCATATTTTCATAGGTTAGTTGTTGTTTTCAATTAAAATTGTGCCCATTTAAAAAAAAAGAGACCCTTTGAGTGGTACCGGCCACACCATGCCTCGTATTGAGTCGGGGATGACTCTTAAACATCACCAAGGACCCTTGGATAGTTCTCATAAAATATAAATGCAATATGAATGTGTTTGGTCAAATTTTCATAGATTAGTTGGTGTTTTCACTTAAAATCGTGTGCATTTTTAATAAAATAGAGACCCTTTGAGTGCTTGTGGACACACCATGCCATGGATTGAGGCGAGGATGACTCTTACACATCACAAAGGACCATTTGATCATTCTCTTAAGGGATAAACACAATCTTAATGCATTTGGTTGGATTTCCATAGGTTAGTTCTTTTTTTCACTTAAAATCGTGTCCATTTTAAACAAAAGAGAGACCCTTTGAGTGCTATCGGACACACCGTGCCTCATATTGAGGCGGATTTGACTCTTACACATCACAAAGAACATTTGGATAGTTATCCTAAATGATCAAGACAATCCTAAGGCATTTTTTTGGATTTTCATAGTTTAGTTATTATTTTCCATTAAAATTGTGTCTATTTTAAACAAAAGGAGACCATTTGAATGCCAGTAGACACACCGTGCCTCGGATTGAGCGAGGGATGAATCTTACACATCACCAAGGACCATTGGATCTTTCTCATAAAATATCAAGGTAGTCTGAATGCGTTTTTTCGGATTTTCATAGGTTACTTGTTTTTTTCACTTAAAATCGTGTCCATTTTAAACAAAATAGAGTCCCTTTGAGTGGTTCAACATTCTTGCATGTTATTGGTTCACATCATCTGTTAAAATGGTAAAATGACTCATTGAATAAAGGATGTTTTATTTAATAACAATTACAATTTTCCTATGAGCATTTACATTAAAAAATGTTTCATCTTTTGATCCCCTTAACCCCTCTCAAAAATGACCACCAATTGTACATGTCCCCAAGTCATATCTTCATTGTATTTGTGTACAATGTGCCATTAGGTATGCGACCCACTCATTTTTGAACACATCTATATAATATTGTGAGTATGAGGCTTTTCGGAAGTTAGAGTAGTACTACAAAATATAAAAATATAGAATTGATAAATAACTTAAACGAATTAGAAGTTGTTTTTGAAAATACCTCTTTAGGGATGCTAGTTTGTTGATGAAAAACAATCTCTTTCATAAATTTACAAACATTATAACCACAATAATTATTGTTTGTTTGTTTTGTACACTAAAAAAAATTAATCATTAGGAGAATAAGTAACTTGTGTTGAGATGTGTTTGGATAGTGAAATTTTATTATATATACCCTGATATTTGTCTAGACGTAGTACTTTCTCACATCCTTAGGCTTATCCCCTGTCCTCATTCATTTTTTTAGATGATAATGATACACCGATCTATCATAACATAATCCTCAGTAAAAGATAATATAAATTATATTACTTGATGTTTAGACCTAAAATGTAAGATGTAGTGTCTTACATATTCACAAAATCCATCATGTGTGGTTGGTTTGATGGAAATCCTTGCTCTGAATCCAAAAAATAAATCTTTGGAGTATCCAAGTTCACCGCAATTAGCAACCAATGTTTCCTAAAAACACAAAATTTAATAAGTAATAAAATAAGTGAAAATATAATTGATATTCTTTAATTGTATAGTATTATCCCTTCATGGTTGGTATTAGGAAAAAAATCATCTGTAATCTTGCTTTCAAATGTTTTCAGCAAGTCGTTCACTATTGCATCCCTTTTTTATGGATCTATTTTTATTAGGTGTGTGATTAGACACTAAATGAGGCTAATATTAATTATTAATATATATAATATTAATGTTCTTTATTATTCATAAACACCATTTTAATGCATTTTACACTTTGAACATCATTTCACATTAGGATTGTAATACCTTCTTAAAATGCACTATTATGTGGTACATTTTTTAACATCATTTAAAGTACCCAATGATTCATCTCATTTTAAGGAATCTAATTATACATATATTAATTTTATATTTTTTTAAATTTATATATACTTAAATATGAACATGTTTTATACAAGGATCAATGGAGAATTCATGGAAGAATATGGGTATATTTTGTGATGAAAGAAACAATTCTGGAGACGTCAGATTGGACACCAGCCCACTGATGAGACTGTGGGGACCACCATACAGGCCCAATTAATCCCAAATTTAGTGGGATGCTAGAGGACATATATAGTAACAAATCCCTCAACATGAGACAAGGATAATTCGGCCTTTATGGTGGACATTTTGGTGAACCAAATTAGAGATAAAATTCTGGGTCAGATTCTTTGGACCAGAAAAAAACCCCACTAATATAATAATATCTATGAATATACATATAAAAATGGGCCAAAATTTTTCAGGAGGTTAGGAGAAATCAGGGGATACATTTTTTTTTCTATGACCCACTATTATTCGGCGATATAGAAGGTCTTCCAAGCGCGTCTGTTTGGTGGAAGCAAGCTGGCTGCCACCTCGGGTCAAGGGTGGAAAAGTCTCCTCTCCCTTACTTTCCACCACCCTAGGTGTACCATACTCAAGTGGGATATTTTGTACTATTGTAGGATCTACCCAAGGCTCCCAAAATGCCTATTTAAGGAAGTGGTGGTGAATGAGTTTTTAAACTGTGGTGCTTGGTTTCATTTTAGTGTTTTGTTGCCGCTTTGTGTTTGTAATCACATTTCTTTCTCATGTAAGTTGTTTAATTCAACTTAGTTTCTTAATAAAAGTTCTTCCTTTACTATTATTATGTTCTTATACTTATCAAATTGATACCGTTGGTTCAAAGTGTGAATTCATTCACACCATACTTTGTGATATTTATCACACAACGGATGAGTGATTGATTTTTGTTGTTGTTTTTACTTCTTCAATTCCACCCTTGTAAGTCTACTTCCTGCTTCCGTTGAAGAAATGTCATCAATGGAGCACTAACTATTTTATGGTTTGATCAAAGGGAGTAGCAAGGGGATGGATTTGATGTTATTTATCACTACATTAATGGCTAATCCCTTCTTTTAAATGAGATTTTTATATGATGATTTTAAAACCTCTTCATCCTTATTGAATTTAAGGTCACACATTTCAAGTGCTAATACGAAACTCTACCTTGGAGTGCTCAAAACATTGATCCTTCAATTTTATAGGTGATTAGTTTTGGGGTTTGTAGGCATTAAACTAGTAAGTGATGATTTCGTTTGATCTTCTTAAATGAATCCATCTCAATTATAAGAAATTAAAATCATTAAAAAATGAATTCATCCAATCCACCCCGAGCAATAACCTAGGATCAACTCATTACCTTAATTTGAATTAACTTAAATCTGTTAGTTATCATTTAAAACCATCTTAAATCAACCTAATTGTTCCACTTAATATCCAAAAACAATCCATATAATGAACGTGTTTGTAGGAACTTCTTAGGTCTTTGAGGATTCGACAACCCAAACTAGACTAGAAGGACCGTCCTACCTTCTTCTTTTGGGTAAATTTGAGCGACAATCAAATTTTGTCACCATTTACAGGGACCTAAGTATTTTATCTTAGACACCATCATCTTCATTTCATACATCTTCTTTTTTCTTACCCCATCACTCCTATGGAATTCAATTTTGAACAAGTCCAAATATGGGAAACCTATCCCTACTTTGATCACCCAACCCCATGTGTGATGTACAATGACCATCCTAATTTCTACATGTGGGGTCATCAAAAAACTAATGAACCACTAAGTTTTTACTCCTATGATCTACAAAACATCCCAACATATAATGAGTTTCAATCCCCACAAAGCCAATCTGAACACCCTCCTGTGCAATTCCAACAACTTAATTATCCACCTGGAATAGACCATCTTTATCAACCCCTTGCCCATCATGATTCACAACCATTACTTGAAAATTTGTGTCAAAAAATGGAGAAAATGAATTTTTAGGTTTCATCTTTGAGATTATAATTACAAAACTTTGATACGGTTATGGAACCCATTCCCACTCATTCTATCCCTTTTTCATCATTAATAGAAGACTCTTTTCTCCCACAAACCTCTAATAAATTTATTGAAGAACCGAACTTTGGATTTGGGATAGATGAAGAGGACCATTTAATTACTTAAGGGTCTTTAAATCAGAAGGAAATTGATTTTTTTTCATTCAAAATAGGAGAATTTGACATCATGGATTAAGTCTCCTAAGTATAACTCCATTAATGACTTTTCAAAAACACCAACCTTTGAACCATTGAGAGAAATCACAAAAATTTAGTCCATAACCATTCCTAAAATTGATCATTCGCATTTTATGGTTGAATATTATATTCAAAAGGAACCAATTCTGTTGAGTAATTTTGAAAATTAAATTGAGTTTGATTCAAAGTCCCAACCTATGTCTGAAAGTGTTATCCTACCCGAAATTGAATGAAAAGTCTTTCCATCCATCCTAATGTTTCCATTCATTAGGGATAGCCAAAAACTTCCAATTTTCATAATTTCTTATCTTGAAACCAATCAAGAGGTAATGATTATTAATGTCTTCAGAAAGACTAAAAAAGAAACTAGATCAACCATTTCTAATATTCCTTGGATTTTACCACTCATTATAGAATATAGGTTTTCACATGACAAAAATTATAAACAAAGAATCAATCTTAATCTAGTAAAAATGGAGAAATATGGGGTCCTTAAAATATTGAAAATTGGTATTGGGTAAGTTGAGGGGTTCAAGTCGAGCTAACGACATTAAACAAAGCACTACATGGGAGGCAACCCATGGTTTTCAAGTTTCCTATCATTTTTTTGTTTTAATAAAATTTATATTTTAATTAATCAATTTTATATTTAAAAAATAGCCTATTGACATGTTCTTCTATTATGAGTACGGATGGGTATGAAAGGGGAGCACCATATTCATCTGTGTCACGTGGTGTGATCCTTGAGTAATGCCTTACCCAGAAATTTAAAAAGAAGACAATGTATCATCAGTTTGTTTTATTTTAATGTTTTTATAGGTTAAAATAAAAATACAAAATAAAAATAAAAATATAATAATAAAAAAAAGCCCACATCATAAGTTGTGGGTCAAACCCCATCACAACCAGTAAAGCTGTGGGGATTCAAACCCAGGACCGAAGGGAGACAGGGGCGTGCATTTACCACAGACCAACGGATTTTTGTGCTTCCTTATTCGAAAATTTTTATATATATACTTATATTTTGATTTCATTATTATATAAATATATATATATCTTGTTTTTTTTATTTTGTTTGTTTTGTTTTTCCTTTTTCTACTAGGGAACTCTGCAAGTGACATGGATATCAAATGATTAAAAGAGAGTAGCAAGAATTTCAACTTCAACCACCAGGTGACTTCATTCCATGATCCTTATTTTCAATTTCCTTTTTGAACTTTCATTCTCTACCTATACCCCATTCTAAATTTTCTTTTCTTTAAACACTAGGGATAGTGTTATTTTAAGTTGGGGGGGTGATAAAATAAAAAATTCTTTTGTTTCAAAAAAATGAATGATTTGAAAAAAAAAGTGTAAATAGAAGGAAAAAATCCTTTAACATTGAACATGGTAATACACATTCCACACTTTGAAACTTAATATCAAATAATTTCGCATTTCCCTGATTTTTATTTTAATACTTGTATAATTTTATGAGCATAGATTTTGGAAAGTGTGACTATCCAATGTGATATTTAATCGTTTATATTTTCATCCAAATAAAAAAAGATCACAATGCACGTCCTTTGGAGAGTGGGGTATAAGTTTGAGTTCATGGGGTACCCCAAATAAATAGAATAGTTTTGGTGATCATTTTAGTTTTAATATGAGTATTCAATAAAAAAATTAAAAAAACAATAAATTTGTGTGCAGAGCAATGAAATGACCTAATGTGTGGCTTTTGGCACTTGGGGATCATGACTCCATAGTTGTCTAGCCCAGAGTTAATAATTATATCTCTATTTTTGGTAATTTGAATTGGTTTTTAACTTAGATAACTCAAGATGATGCCTAATTATGTGGGCTTCACTTGGTTCCCTAAGGTCTTTGAGCCTGGGAGTCATCAATAAAGTCTCGCTACAAGGGTTGACTCTTTTGAGTGCAATTTCAATTACCATGGAAAAATTTCAAAAAAAACAAAAAAAATATATATATATATATATAATAAAAAAAATTAAAACTCATGTTAATATTGAAATTTGATTCCACCTAGCGCTTCCTTAATTTCCCCCTTGAATAATGATGAACCCCTGTGTCTATTGTGATGCACAACACATTCTCATACTTAATTGATATTGGATGAAATATGGCAATAAATTTGAACAAAGGAATGAGCTTGAGATTGGGATCTGTTTATGAAACTATCTTGTATTAAAATATTTTGATGGGTTTCATGATTGTTTGGTATAAGGGTTTCTGGTGATCATTGTGTATTAAAATGTTTTTGGAAAAGGGAATTCAAATTTCATATTGTTGAGATATATTTTTCTCGGGACTAGAAAAACTCAAGTTGGGGGTGTGATTAGACACTAAATGACGATAATATTCATTGTTAATAAATTTAATATTCATGTGATTTATTATTCATAAACACCATTTTAGTGCATTTTACACTTTGAACATCATTTCACATTATGATTGTAATACCTTCTTAAAATGCACTATTATGTGGTACATCTTTGAACATCATTTAAAGTACCCAATGATTCATCTAATTTTAAGGAATCTAATTATACATATTTTAATTTGATATTTTTTGGAAATTTATCTACACTTAAATATGAACATTTTTTATTTAGGGATCAATGTAGAATTCATGGAAGAAGATGGGAATATTTTGTGATGAAAGGGAACAATTCTGGAGAAGTCAGATTAGACACCAGCCCACTGATGAGACTTTGGGGACCACCATACAGTCCCAATTAATCCCAACATATGTGGGATTCTAGAAGACATGTATAGGAAGAAATCACTCTTCAAGAGACAATGCTAATTCGGCCTCTATGGTGGTCATTTAGGCGGCCCAAGTTAGAGATAAAATTCTGGGCCAGATTCTGTGGCCCAGAAAAACATCCCACTAATCTAATCATATCTCCGAATATACAAATCCAAATGGGCTTAAATTTTACAGGCGGTTACAAGACATCTGGGGATAAATTTTCTTTTATTTATTACCCACTCTGATTCGGATATCTAGAAGGTATTCCAAGCGCATCTGTTCGGTGGAAGCAAGCTGGCTGCCACCTCGGGTCAAGGGTGGAAAAGTCTCCTCTCCCTTACTTTCCACCACCCTAGGCCTACCATACTCAAGTGGGATATTTTGTACTGTTAGAGTATCTACCCAAGGCTCCCAAAATTCCTATTTAAGGCAGTGTTGGTGAAGGAGTTTTTGATCTTTGGTGCTTGGTTTCATTGTAGTGTTATGATGCCACTTTGTGTTTGTAATCGCATTTTTTCTCATGTAAGTTGTTTAATTCACCTTAGTTTCTTAATAAAAGTTCTTCTTTTACTCTTATTATGTTCTTCTACTTATCACATTGATACCGTTGGTTCAAAATGTGAATTCATTCACAATATAATTTTTGATATTTATCACACAACGGAGGAGTGATTGATTTTTGTTGTTGTTTTTACTTCTTCAATTCCACCCTCGTAAGTCTACTTCCCGATTATGTTGAAGACATGTAATAAATGGAGGGCTAACTCTTTTATGGCTTGATCCAAATGAGTAGAAAGGGGCTTTATTGGATGTTATTTATCACTCCATTAATGGCTAATCGCTTCTTTTAAATGATATTTTTATTTGATGATTTTAAAACCTTTTCATCCTTATTGAATTTAAGGTCACACATTTCAAGTGCTAATACGAACCTCTACCTTGGAGTGCTCAAAACATTGATCCTTCAAGTGTATAGGTGATTAGTATTAGGGTGTGTAGGCATTAAACCATTAAGAGATGATTTCATTTGATCTTATTAAATGAATCCATCTCAATTATAAGAAATTGAAATCATTAAAAAAGGAATTCATCAAATCCACCCCAAGTGATAACCTAGGATAAACTCATTACGTTAATTTGAATTAACTTAAATCAATTAGTGATCATTTAAAACCATCTTAAATCAACCTAAGTTGGCCCCTTAATAGCAAAAAACAATCCATAGAATTCATGTGTCTGTAGGTACTTCTTAGGTCTCTGAGGATTCGACAACCCAAACTAGACTACAAGGACCATCCTACCTTCTTCTTTTGGGTAAATTTGATCGAGAATCAGTGTGTTGTTGTGATATAAGGACTAACGAGTCCAAATCTTGGCTCATGGGAAAATTCATTCAACTGTTTTTCATAAATGCATTTGTCAACAATATAAAATGCAGTTAGTCATAATTTTCACATTAGATTAGCTTTTAGAAAATCAATTCATGGAAACATACCTCATATATACATTTACAACTGTGACGCCTAGCCAACCGTTTTCAAGGATCTCATTTACATTTTTAGCAGCAACAAAATCTTGACTTTCCTCTCCATATATATTCTCTTCGAAAACCACTATATGACTATTACCATATTTTAGCTTCGTATCCCCTTGAGTCTTCAATGCTAGTAAATGTGGATAGAGAACAGTTGGTGTTATTGTGCTTTCAATAGATCCTTGGGATCAGTTGGTCAATCCTTTAGATGGTTTTGAGCTGACATTTTTCACCCCCTTCCCTTTCTCCATCTATAAAAAAAATCATTGGTTTAGACCCTTTTTTCATTAATTGTTAAGGGTTTATCTTGAAAAAAAGGAAAAAAACTCTTTGTCTTAATGTACTCTTACAAGTTGTGAAGTCCATGAAATGAATGTCCCAATAGCCTTTGTGACCGTATGAATATCATCGTCATCAAGTGGAATAGGTATCTCTGCATTTGGATCATGAGATATAGTAATCATCACTTTCAGATGATCTTTTGGAAGTGGTCTATTATGCAGTGTGGCATCTGTGATATTGAACACTGTAGCCCTCGCTACAAGGTGATAGGTGGGTGTTGACAGATATAAATCAAAATAATTATCACCCTGTAGAAGATCAGTACAGAAAAACTATCAGTGTTTGTCTGATTCACATTTCATGGAAACAATTATTAGAATATTGATTACCACGGCTAATACTATTCTTTGAGGCTAATGGCTCACCTCAAAGATGGTGGGGAGTGGGGCGGGATGTTCAAACGCTGGTTATTCCTGAGTTGTGTCTTCCCTTTTCTTCCCACCCATAAAAGTTTCTAGCAACTCTCCCTTCCATTGAAATCATTCTTCAAGGGTTGCTATTTTTTCTCTCATTTGTTTCAATTTTTCATCTGTATCATCCATTTTTTCTTCTTCTCAAAATATACTTGGGGTTTCACCCCAAACCCTACACCTCTGATACGACCGTATTTTTCTGGCTGCTTCAAAGCTGTCGATAATAGGTTTGTATCCACTACAGGAGTAACTGATTTATGTGACTGTCAGATATAGGAATATAACTAATTATTTTTATGTAATAGCAATTTAAAAGAAATATTTTTATCATCATGTCATACTTACACATATTTCCCACACTTCCTGTGTGTTCTAATCTACTAACTTCCCTTCATTGTTCACACGTGCCTCCTTCCATAGCACATGATGTGGGATGGAAGTGCATTTGGTTTTAGACTCATCAATATACATATAAACATAGAAAGATGATTATTATGTTGTTTATTGGAACCTAACAATATTGCTGTAAATTTAAAATACATACAATTTTCTTTTCTAATGAATAGTACCCCATCCATGCTTTACGATAGGGTATGTTGGTTTTGATGCACGTTCCTTATTTTCAGTATAGATTTTATGTTTCATAAATGAAATATTTACAATCATAGTGATGAATACAGTTATCCTCAAACAACGTATTATCACCCACAATGTACCTGAAACTTCTCATCCCCATGGCGGCCAACAAATGAATCCCATGCTTGTTGGGATATCAGGTGAGCGTAGACATTGTGTGGGTGTGGGTTTATTTTACCTTTGGAATATTTCAGGATACATCTTGTTAAAATAGTGCGAAAACCTTGATGAATCCTTCCTCCAAGCCTTAGTACATAATCCTTGTGGGAATTGTCTACTATAAATGTACACTATAAGAGATTGAGAAGAGTAAGACATTGTTTCATTATTTTATTTTCTATTAAATAAAAGAAATAAATTCATAATGTTACCATAATTTCTTACCAGATCACAGCCTTCAGCCCGGACACAACATGGTTCCCTGAATCTATGTCAATCGGCATGCGTTGTCAAGTGACAACTCCAATGTAGCTGCTAAACATAGCCTTGTTGGGATTCACATGTTGGCCTCGTTCATTCCATCCGAATTCAAATTTTCTTCCTTTGCTTTTCGCCTTAAGAATTTTGGCTAACACCATCAAACTATGACGCACCTGTGTTTTCTGTGATGTTGGTCATTCATTCCCGACCATTTCATCGATCTCAACATCATCTATATGTTCATCTGAAATGGTATCAATGACATGTGCTGATGGTTATTAGACCCCAATAATAGGAGCAGCAGGAGCCACTGTAGTAGTAGCAGCAGCAGCCGCTGCAGGAGTAGCAGGAGCCGCAGCAGGAGGAGCAGCAGGAGCAGCAGGAGCCATAGTAGGAGCAGCAGCAGGAGCAGTAGGAGCTATAGGAGCAGCAAGAGCAGCAGCAGCCGCAGCAGTAGCAGCTTGAGAGACTTGTTTATCCTCAAGGTTAGGAGCACCAAAATGTGCAGAAGTTATTATCTACAAAAATGGTTGAACAATTAATTTAGATTACATAAATTCAGTAATGATAAGATAATAACATGAGATAACAAGATCTATATTACAAACAAAATATAACCTGTTTATTGAACTCTATTTCCTTTTTTTCAATGGTTGAAGGGATTTGACACCTCTATAAATTATCCAAATCCCTTCATTATGGTCTCCTCTAACATACAAAACATCAACTGCATTGGTACCGCTTCTAAATGATTACAACATACCACTAAAAGGATCGTCCTCAACTGAGTTTTCATTAGAACCTTCAGAAGTTTTGGATTATAGTAGAACAATCGACCACTTTCAGTTTTCGGGATTTGGAACATAAAAAACTTCTACCACTTGTGATGCCATTATAAATTGTTCATCTTTGTACCCTTATTTACTAAAATCAACTTTCAAAAATCCCCATTCATCTATTTTAACACCACTATTATTATCAACCCATTTTCACTGAAAAATCGGAAATTTGAATTTCGTATAATCCAACACCCATATTAGTTTGATAATGCCAAAGTATGACATATTTGCATAAATTGGATTTCTATCCTTACTACCAGAAACATGCATCGCTTCAGCCACTAGTGTAACTCCACTATTTTTCATGGTACTATCTTCATCATGTTCATCTATATATAATGTATAACCATTAATTACATAACCACTATAAGATAATACATACACACTTGGTCCAGAGGCTAGCCATCGAAGTCGTTATGACATTGAATTCGTATTTTCATCCAACTGCTTAAATATATGGTCTTGAAACCATCCTATAAACTAGTGATTATGTGTATCTGATAACCATTTTTCAGCCCTTGATGGATTCAAATGCCTAATAATTTCATCATGAGTTTCAATATATGGAGCAACCTCCAAACGGTTATGAAAAACATAAATATGGGCCTGCTCCCGATCTGTAATACTGATTGTCACAACTTCTATTCCAAAAATTCCCTCACCCTCAATGCATCTAGTGTGACGAGATTTCGGGAGACCAATGCTTTCTACATCAGATAGGTATTCAGTACAAAATTCAATGGCTTCCTCAACAATATATCACTCCACTATACAACCCTCTAGCCGACTTTGATTTTTGACAAACCCTTTCAAAATCTTCATATACCGTTTAACAGGATACATCCATCTATAGTGCATAGGACCAAAAAGTCGAATCTCTCTCACCAAGTGAATCATCAAATGAACCATCATATCAAATAATATTGGCTGGAAGAACATTTTTAATTCAAATAATATTATGACAATTTCTTTTTCCATAGCTGGAAATTTTGCCGGGTCTAAAACTTTTCTAGATATAGCATTGAAAAAGAAACAAAGTTTGGTTAATGTATGACAAACATTCTTGGGAAAAATGTAACATAATGTTATAGCAATTAGATATTGCATCAAAACATGGAAATCATGTGATTTCAAACCTTTTTAACTTCAAATCATTCATTGACACAAGTTCTTGATATTTGATGAGTACCCCTCTGGAACCTTTACATCAATGAAGAATTTTTAAAACTGATATCTCTCCTCCCTAGAAAGAGTATAGGCAGCTGGAGGGAGAAACATTCAGTTTTCACCCTTCACGGGAGCCAACTCTTCTCGTATTCCCATGTCAACCATGTCCAACCTTACCTTAATTCCATCTTTTGTTTTTTCAGGGGCATTTAGAAATGTTATGATAACACTGTCACATACATTTTTTTCCGCATGCATCACATCAAGAAAATGTCTGACGTACAAACAATTTCAGTATGGTAATTCAAAAAAATTGATCTCTTTTTCCAACAAATTTTTGTAAAGCTTTTGAAAAATGGTTTACCAAAAATAGTGTTCAGATCTTTTACATTCTCAAACAGCTGATCAAATATTAGTGGAGATAGTGTTGCTCTTTGTTCTGACCTTCCATCGAATGATGTCGTACAAGATCGGTACTTATGACGACGAGGTAGAAATCTATGATGTCCTTAAAACAAATATTTCGATGAATGTTTCAACCTAATTGATTCTGTATCTTCTTCGCACATGGGACACCCTTGAGTTCCTTTAATGCTATAGCCTGACAAATTTCCATAAGAAGGGAAAACATTTATTGTCCAATACAACATCTCTCTCAACGTGAAGTATTCAATTTTATAATCATCATACAACATTACACCTGAATCCCACAATAACTTAAAATCTTCAATCAAAGGATCCAGATAAACATCAATATCATTACCTGGTTGTATTCATCCTGATATAATCATAGATAACATGATGAATTTCCGCTTCATGCATAATCAGGGTGGCAAGTTATAATTTACCAACATAACAGGACGTGTACTATGGGTGTTGGTTTGAAAGCCAAAAGGATTCACTCCATCTATAGATAATGCAAGACGAAGGTTTCTAGGCTCTTTTCCAAATTCAGGATACTCATGATCAATTTTATTCTATTGAGGAGAGTCAGCCGAATGATGTAATTTCTCATCTTTATTTCTTTTAACTGCATTCCACGAGAATTGTCTTTCAGTTTCTTCACTTCCATATAGACGCCTAAACCTTGGAATGATTGGAAAGTACCATACAACTTTGGTAGGATTGGATTTATCTTTCTTGTATCGAGAAGCATCACACTTTGGGAATTATTTAAGTGATTTTTTCTCCTTGAGAAACAATATACAGTCTTTCGGGCAAGCATGTATTCTTTCAGAAATCATACCCATCGATCATAGCATTCGTCTAGCTTCATATGTCCGTCTTGGGAGCTCATTATCTTCCAGGATCATGTCATTCAAGAGAGAAAGTAGTTATGTAAAACAAACACCACTCCATCCATTGCCTACTTTCAATTTATACAACTTCAGTACAGCTGATAATGTTGTATACTTAGTGCAAGCAGCATAAAATGGCATCTTTGCACAACTCTTTAACTTATCAAACAATTTTGGGCAATCATAGAGTTCATCTTAAATTGTCTTTGTCATTTACTCAATACAATCATCATCATCATTGAAATCTGTAATCACATCCTTCATACGGTCTTCTTTATTATCTATATTTTTATTTATATCTGATGATCCATAAAACGCAGTTTTATCCCAGCCAGTAGCTACATTATCTTTTTCTCCGTGTTTATTCCAACATTTATAACTCTGATCTATTATGTGACATATCAAATGTTCTTCCAACTCCTATGGAGTAAGTAGTCTAGAATAACAACAACGTAAACACGGATAAAGGATTTGAAAAGGATTCTTTGTGTGATCCATTGCAAACTTGATGAACTCTTTCACTCCGTTCTCGTACTCTATTGTCAAACGATTAGCATCCATCCAATTTTTATTCATCTTCATCCTATTTGGATCTCAAATATTAGTATTTATGGTTCAAGTAAACAAAACAAGACTTCCAAATACAGTAGAACAGAACCACTTCCTTATAAAAATAGATATTAATAGAGCCTAACCATTAGTATTTATTCATCTTCATTAAATATAATTAATTTAGATTCTTTATAGTTTCCTCAAATCACCCCAGACCAAACACAAGAATAATCAAGAATGATACATTTACCACTCCTAGGTCTCTGCCCTACATTCAATATCATCATGCCTAAATACCCATATATCCACACATACACATGTCACAAACACATAAAAAACCATATCCACATCAGAACCAAAGTACCAATATGGATTTCAATCAGGTTACTTGACTCAAGTGGTGGTGTGTAAGAAATAATAAGAAAATATTATAAGTATATCGTCACACATAAATCACAAACAGGTGTTAATAATCCAATCCAAAGGGATCATTTCATCTATCAAAATACTCTGAAGGAGCCCATATGTGACAGTAGTCCCAGGTGGTGAAGGTTCTTGAGGAGGAAGGGGTGAGCACGCACCTATCGGGGTTCGAGGTCAGGTCACTGAGGTTGAAGGTGGCCCAATAATCCTACGAGGGTTCATTCCATATTTCACATACCATGTCCTGGTACCCTAGTATGTTAACCCACTACTGGTGGAAGTGAAACTGTTCTTGATGATTATGCCAAGAAGAAATAGAAATCAAGAGGGGGGAGTGAATCAAAATACCTAAAGCAAGATAGAAAAACATGGTATTTTAGAATAGTTTAGTGGATTTAATGTTGGCTAGACACCTATCCAATAGACTCCACAAGCGGTGATGGCCCCTGTAGTTGTTTCACTAGGTGAAACTATCACCTGAGAAGCTGAGATCCATGAGGCCCTTCCCAGCCATGAACTGAACAAACTTTATGATGGCCTTCCTCTGGAATGGGCTTCTACCTTTCCATTCCTTTTGGTTGGAAATAACATTAAATTCACCCCCAAAAAATAATGGATGGTGGTCGAGATCAAAGGTATTTTTTTCAAAAGTACAATCAATCCCCTCAATTTTTTAAAATACCAATACTATAAACCATTTAAAAACAAGAAATTTTAATTTATTTTGGAAATAATTCACAAAAAAATACATAAACAAACACATTCCAAACCATTTGGCAATTTATTTAAAGAATCAACTTATCTTTATTTTAAACTATGATTTTAATTTATAATATCAAATCCACCAATGGTAGAAGGAAACCTTATTTATTTCAATGAAAAAGGTTAATTCACAACAAGATACCATCCATTCAATATATTATTTTCATTAATAAGGTTATTTTGTAATTCAAAACGATCAAAACACGTCTAACCAACTTCAAATGGATAAAATATAAATTCATGAAACACATGAATCCCAAAAAGAAGATATAGTATAGAAACACCCACTTGGAATATTTGGGATCAAAACACAATGAATCTAAATGAGTCTACTCAAATGAAGAACATTGAATCAAATAAAAAGGATCTTAATAAAAGGTAAAAGAGATAATATAACCATAATTACCCATAAAAATTATAGGTCTATAAAATAAAAAGGATTCCATAGCCCCCACTAATAAAGAATCAAGTGATGGAGAGAGATTGATGTTCAAGAAAAGAAATAAATACCAAAAGAGGATCACCATTTTGAATGAAACTTCAATCCACCAAGTGATGAGGATAGAAGAGCCAAACTATCCAAAGGGGCTCTCAAGGCTTGAGTGGGTTGAGTTAAACTTGAGGGAGAAGAAAAAATAAATAAATGGGGGTATCGGGGTGTAATTACCCTACTACCACGATGCTTCCTCATATAAAATGACACCACTGGATAGATAGTGGCCCTCACCAGCTAGACAGTGGTTATAGTATAATGTTATAACCATAGGTTATCCCACTGGCTAGTCACTACAGACCCCCCCCAACTATCTGATGGCTATAGAATTCTTTTGTATCCATTGTGAATCCCATTGCCTAGCCAATTACCCTCACCGGCCATTCGGTGGACCACATGAAGCTTTTCAACCTACATGTTCACAACCACACGTTTTATGACAGTCTAGGACATCCTATGACCCCTCAAGAATCCCAAAAAAACTCAAAGAGCATTTCTTTGATGAAAGATATACTGAGATGTTACAATTCTCCCCATTATTCCTCTTTTTATCCGAATAAATATTCTAGTACGAAGGATAGAAAATTATGAGACAAAAATAAATTCCACATAATAATTATTGTGTGGACAATTCACAAAAAATAGAAAGATTCACAAAATAGAGGACCACTAGAAAAAAATTAAAATGAACAGATAACAAATATTTTAAAGTCCCTTAATGTATATCCTCCATGAACATCGTGCATCTTCAAATGATAGGTCTACATCACTAAGAAGAGAGAAAATCCTAATAATGTCTAGAGACCTAGCATAGGTCACCCAACAATTTAAATTTTCACTAAAATAGTGGGACATAAGATGAAAATATAATAAGAACACATCCCTTCACCCAAATAAGAGACTACTACCACTAACCATGAAGAACCACTAAGAGCATAATTCAAAACCTAAGGAAAGGTACACCTAAAACATACCAATGAATCCAAAAAAATAACACAATCAATATCCATCAATGATTCAACCAACAACAAAAAACAAAAAAGGATTTATTCCTCGATCAAGTACTCGATGAAAACCTTGAATTCCCACCCAAATAAGACAACCATGGAAGGAAACATAAGGGATTTTAAATGGAAATAACCTAAAACATCCGTAGGTTTCTAGAAAAGGATAAATCATGTAGCCTACAACCATCACAATCTCAAATATACTTTAAATTTATCATGCCAAATCAACATATTTTTATGTGTGATGGGAGAGGAGAAAAATATTAAAAAATTATTTAGAAAACATGCCTTAAAAGGAGGTCCGGAAAACCGAATCTCAAGGGAGTTGTGGGCGGTGTAGGTCCAGCAAACCGAAGCTCGAGGGTGGCAGAGGTCCAGCAACGCGAACTCAGCGGGTGGTGGAGGTACAGCAATAATAAGCGAGGGTGGCAGAGGTCCGGAAACATGAACTGAGTGGGCAGGAAGAGGGGAGTCACAGAGTTCCAGTACCATGAGAGCTTTAGGTCGCAATAAAATGAGGGCACTATGCGATCGACTTTATAAAAAATGTACTAAGGTTTTATCAACACTAAAAAAATCACTGCTAAAGACTACCATTATCAGCACTAACATTAAAGCACTGATAAAGGTACCTTTATCAGAACTTTTTTAGCATTGATAATTGTACTCTTTATCAGTGCTAAAAAATCACTGATAAAGGGTCGTTTTATCAGTTCTTATTTAGCGCTAATACAGGGTAACCTTTATCATTGGTTTTCCTTAGCAATAATATAAGGGGGAACTTCTCTTGCCTATTTTTGTAGTAGTGGAACCTACAATTGGTACTAGAGTGGTCATATTTTAAATTTATAATTACTTATTCTATTTTTTGATCAATATGCACAATAGTTCTTGTATTTTACATTTCATATTAATTTTTCATTAATCCATTTTGAATTAAAATATTTTGTACATTTTAATTTATTCATTCAAGATTCAAAATTTATCATGTTCAAGAACAAATAAATGATAATCAGAGATCTCATACAAAATTTTAATGGAATGTGTCTAGATAGCATGGGATTACATGGTGTGCAGTCGGAGCACACTCCATGTACCCAAGTGAATTTTTCCTAGTCATGTCTTAGGACACTCCATGTGTAGACCCATAATTAATAATAGTGAATTTATTTCACACCGCATGTATATTGGTATAACCTATCACACTGAAAGTTAGATAATAAGTTGTGTAGTTGGAGTACACACCACGTAGTCTGCACAAGTTAATGTAGAAATTTAGGCAATTTATGTCGTCATTATACACAGTCAGACCATGTGAGATTGGATTCCTAAGGAATTAATGATATAAATGACAATTCTGAGGTTTACACAACGTATATTTCATTATTTCCTACATCCAAAATACATACTGATCCATTCAAAGAATTATATAGACACATGGTATAAACAATATATGGTGTGTAGCTGGCCTATACACGTTTTATAGTTGCGACTAGAAAAAATTGCATGTTCTTTAGTCGTATACATGGACACATGACAAGAGTGATAAAATACATGTAGATGGATTGTACATTCCATATAGTTCAGTCTAGGTACATGATTGAACCCTATGTGTGAAACCTAGGTATATACTAACTTAGGTAAACACCGTGTATCTCAATAGTACACACCATATAGTCACCAAATAATGTTCATAATTAAGTTACATTAAAATGAAAATTGAATCATTAAAACCTTATTTTATTTATTGGAAATCCTATCATGTTTTGAATTTTAATAATGGTTTTAAAGAATTTTAAATTATAATTTAATTTATTTTAACAAATATGTGATTATTAGTTATTCTATTTATTTTTACTAAATTATATTAATTATGGATATCTCCAAATGAATTTGGACAACCATTAAGATGAAATAGAACTAATTAATTGATTTATGAATTAATTAATATAAGAAAATTTATCAAAACAATAATGAATAGATAAGAAATAAATGTTAATCTATTTTACTTTTGCATATTCAATGCACGTGTATCACCATTCATGAGCTTAACCAATAACTATGTATTTTTATGAATTATTTAATTTAATTTGTTTCATGTGTTTTTATTTATTTAATATTTAATTAAATTTTATGCCATTCATGTCATCCCTACCGCTATTATTATGTAAGACATGTGTGTCCATGGTTATTTATGTAATTCCCATTAAGAAATCCTTTGATTCCTCTAACATGTGTGAGAGTTATAAATACTTGAAATTAATGGAGCAACTCAATTCATGTTGTGATGGTTCCAGACAAAACCATAATTATTCCAACTAAACTGATAAAAAGGTGTGCATGAGGAATGTTGTAACTCATTCCAAGACTAGCATAATTAATTTTCCCCACATTCAAAGGTTGATTTATTATCCCCTCAAAAAATAATCTCTTGGATAATCTTATGATCAGGTCAATTATTATTTATTTATTTCTATATTATGCCTTATTTATTTTATGGATTCAAGACCTCTATCACAAAAAATAAAGTAATTATTATGCAATGATGGAATTTAAATAAATGGATTATGTGTAAATGTCTTATATATGATATTTAATTAATTAAGTAAAATCCACTTAATATTGAAAATTTATGTAAAGTATAAAACAAGATAAAATTTAGGTATAATAAATAAAAATACCTCAAGTTAATATTAATTGATTAATCCTTCCATCATCATAATTAAGATGCTCCCTTAGTTTATGGGTAATTTCAAATTTTTTTAGGGAAAATTTTAATTATTGGGAAGTCTTAATTAAGATAATGTGTCAAATTCACCAAATCCTCATTGGGTTGAATGTCCTTAATATATTTAATAAACATTCAGAGGAATGTTTTTAGGAAATCTGATTCAAGGTTTCTAGATTGGGGGGTTCACTAAATAGGTAAAGGATCTACAAGACCACAGTTGGAAAGACCTTCTACCTAAATAATTTCTATTAATTTTCATGGACTTAATCTATATTATAAGAAAATAAATATGAATCCTTGAAACTATAATATCAGAGAAACTAGAAATTCTGTGTTCAATAGTGAGGGATTTTAAGAATTGATAAAGTAGTGGGAGAATTAATAAAATTAATTATCATTATTAATCATATAATTTGTAATACTTAAAATTATTAATAAAATTTTTTAATTATATTAGAAAATGGAAAGAAAAATCATGAAAATATGGAAATAATTCCATAACATGGGGTATGTGCTCACAAATAATTTTTTTTGGATATTATACAATCATTTATATGATGAATTATTATCAAATTTTTTTTATTTTTTTTAGAATAACCTATTCAGATTTTTTCACCCCATAAAGTGACAAAAGGTGAAGAGGATGCATAACAAAGATATGTTAAGGATGCTACATGTTTCCATTGTATTATATTTTTAACTATGTCTAGAGAGTTGATGATACAACATAAATACATGAATTCATATACCCCAATATCACATCACCATTTTCTTAAGATAGAGAGGGAGGTCTAGAAATAAATATTATTTTCAATGATCTACATCAATGTAAAGTAGATAAAGGAAATATTTATATGGATCATGGTTTCCAAATGTTGGGTTGTACTAATTGGTTAGTGAAATTGGGCTCTCACCGGGATTATAAATTATCAATTAATATTATCTTTGTATCCTTAACATAAAATTTATCCTTATTTCTCCAAGACTGGATAAACGAAATGGATAAATTGGTTGGGAAAAATTTTCCCATAATTCACCAAGAAGATAAGGGTTGGTTGAAAATTGTTTCTCCACCCCTTAAGATGAAAATATTTAAAGGAAAGGATGAATATCCCATGGTGAATATATATTCAAAATATTCTTTATAGTTTCCTTAAAAGAGAAAAAAATAAAGGCAGAATAATGAACATGATGTTCTTTTCTTCTTATGATGAAAGAATGGACACTAGAAAAGAAATTGTAATGAATTGGAAAATCAAGTGGTTTCATTCACTTCAATCATGTTCCTAAAGTCTCTATTCACCACTTGTGTATTAAATTAAATATTCCTACAACATACATATATTTATATACCTTAAAAAGTAAGAATAGAATGGTTATAGAGTGAACATAAAAGGATCTAAGAAATGGTTATTCCTATGTTAGCCAAGGGGATATCATTATTTCTCATTCCCAGATTGGATTGATTCAAGTTGTTAACATGTGTGATAAAAACATTTACATAAATGTTTTTCTTGGCATAATGATTCATTATTACATTTCCATAAAAAATGTTGTTGTGGTACTTAAATAAATAATAAACTAATAGTTTACTATCTCCTAAATCCCAAATATCAATTACGATGAATGATGAATAAAAAATATAAGATGCTTACCTGATTGTTTCAAGATAATTATTTTTCAAATAAAACTAAAATTAGTTGAACTATTTATACATATAAATGTATTTTAGTCTCAACTGAGTTATGATACTAGATATATAGAAACCTATTTATCATGTTTTAGATAAATAAACCTTTATAAATAAAGGTACTTGACAAAACCATTAGAGTTATTTCCTTATGTCCATGTGAACTATTATAAAGAAAAAAATTAACTTCATATACTTCATGATATTTCTTTTATAAATTTTTGAAACACTCATTTGAAATTTTTTTTACACCTGGTAAAGATTGGGGAATCTCTATGGTGGATTGTTCGAAAACATATATTCTAAGTAATAATTGATCATACAAGTAGAGTTAAGCTTGTACCTAACCCACATTTTCTTATATACATCAATTTTATGATGTTAGTAAAATTATGATCAATTATGAGTCTTATATATATATATATATTACAAATATTTCGTCACTCCTTCCATGACATGTATTTCAAATAGAAGTGAAACAACTAACCACATGAAAACCATATTGCCTAATAGATATCATATCAATTATGATATGATATGAATCTGTTAGATAAATACAACAAGTGTTTTGGAGATTCATTTTCAAAAATCTTGACTTAGATACACATGAACATTAAAAAAATAATATGCATCTATGTTAATGATCCTATAGCCACTAAGGATATTAAACTTCAGTCAATATTGACTATATTTCAATAAATGAATCCAATCACTATGATGATAGTGGGAGATGACTTCACTTATATGGTTTAGTCTATTGGTTCATATGTATTAACATAGGAATTTGGTACACCACTAAGATTAATAGGTAGATTAATTCTAGATATAGATACTATATGAAAATATATATATTCAGATATGTGGTCTATATTTACCACGGTGGGTGATACATGTATTATTCATTTAGAATAAATATTCCCACAATGCATTAGTAAATGGTAATATGATAAGGTTAAAAATTATGTATATGATCAAGTAATGGAATCCCTATATCAAGATTTAGGGACTCCATAATTTCAATGTTAATAACACTTGATGTTGTTGGTGAGTATTCAAGATAAACTAGACATGGATGGTATAATATAGAACCAATATAAAATGATTTATTTTTTAAATGTATACTCTTTAATAATACCTATACTTCAATCATCATGACTGAAATCATTTTTAATTATATACTATCAAATAATATTTCAATTATCATCATATTCAGATATTGATTTATAAAGATAAATTATTTAGAGGAATCCTTGTGGTAGATCTTTATATGATACAAACTAATGATACCCTATGGTATATATCTACAAGGAATAACTAAAAGTTTTGGTGAAATAAATAAAATCCAATAAGATATAAAGATTCTAAAAATTAATTTATAAACAAATCATGCATAGTGATCATAGAATATTCATTGTGAAACTAATGAGGGGAATGTGTCACTAATTAGTTAGTGAGAACACTATAAATTTTCCGGATAAATATATTGATAAAATATTAAAACAATTATTGTTTCTTGATAGTATGTTAAGAGTAATGAATAAAATTTATCTAAGTGTTACTTAAAGCATCAATCGTGTCCTTGGGAACAAGATCATCAAGATGGATCCATGGGTTTTCTCAATTCAGTGATTTTGTATATATTAATAAATTTTTTAAAAATAAAAGTTGTAATAATTTATGACTAAATACTTGTTGGAATATAACCATTCATGTATAACATGCATGGGAATAAGAAGAGATTATAGAGATTAAATTATTTTCATAAGATTAAGTGTTAGGAATTCATATAAGTTGTCATTTTATGTACTGATGTTTGATATTGCTGATGAATAAGTCATTATTGATTAATATCAAATAGATCTAAAATAATTTCAAAGGCTTACAGTTAAAACTATCTGACAGTATTTAGAAAATAATGTTTGATGAGTTCCTAGCATATAAGTAAGTAAGAATACTAGTAATAAAGGGAATTGAACACATTGTTACACTTCATTAAATTTGATATAGTATCATATAAATGGATCAAGTAATATGAAAAAACAACTTTTTAAATCGAGTTGTTTCCATATCTACAAAATTATAAAATTTCATGGCTTATAATGTAGCTTAAGATGTGGTTTTAGAGAAATAATATTCTAATGTCAGGTTAACCCAAAATAAATAAATTTATCATTTTATTATAATCCTTAAATATAGATTTATTCAATAATTCAGTATTTTAACATGGTAAGAAGATGTGGATACTTGATTGTATTACTTATATGAGGTGTTTTATCAAGATATTAATGTTTCATAAAACTGATTCACCGCACTGACATGTGGATTTACCAACCCTAGCCATAGAAATGTGGTGAGCCTAAAATTTTTAGCCATAATTAGTAGAATAATTTTTTTCATGTGAGTACTAATCAGTCATTAATAATGAGATCTAGTCGAAGTGGTTGTCTGTTGAAGTTGGTTCCCTATAACCAACTACATTATACTTTAGATTACACAAATATTCCGAGGAGTAAATATTATTATAAATATCTTATCACATATGATTATTATTCTTTATATCATTAATGTGACAAATGTCCTAAAGTATCATTCACATTTATAAGGTCATATAAATTCCCTGTTGTGGTGATGTCCTTGAAATTATATGACAATATTATTAAAAATAGTTCTATAGATGGATAACATAATATGATTGGGCACAAATATTATAGATTTTCAGGTGTGATTACTCGTTAGTATATGGGGATTCATTAAGTAAATTTCCAACGTGCTAATCTCTAGGATGAGAGATTATGAGAATAGAAACTCTATTAGTAATTTTTCAAGTTGTTGTGTCATCTGATATTCCTATCTATGAGAATTTTTAATGGTCCTTAGACTTTAATATTATTATTAATGCATGTTATGAATTTCCTACTTAGATATATTTCATAAACTATGATGATAAAAGTTCAAGAAAAATTTTGATATGTTTCGTGTATCATAAATGACATTTTGTTAATTAATACATTGAAGAAGGATTTCTCCCCTCTATATTTATGGAAGTTGATATCTCTCCCCTTTAATTGAAATATTAAAATACCATCAAATTCCAAGTCCGTCATGTACTGATGTTTATTTTAGATAGTTAAAGAAAGAAATATCAAACATATAGGTTCATGACACATATTTGAAACCTTATTGAAAATATATTGAGATGATGGTTTTCAATTACATAGTGAGTTTTTGTATGTAATTGTCTTCATTGTGATATTAAGTTATTTATATTAGTTTCTATAACTCATTGATAGATTATAATCTTAGACATTAGGTGATACAACATAATTCCAGCAAGAAAAAATCCTAGAAGGTCACACACTATGTGTTTCTGTTGATCTTGATTTTTTTTTGAATTTAACTTATAGAACAAATATTATTCTGATGAATGAGGAATAAATTTATTCATGTTTTATCAATAATATAAATTAAATAAACATATATTCACCATATTATGGATAAAATATATTTATTTATTTTATTTACTATTTAATAAATATTTTTTTGATGGTTTGTGGATAAAATATTTATTTTGGAATAAAGTGTTTTTTAGATATTAAATAAATGTTGAGGTGTTTGAATAGGCCAAGACATCATCTGGGGAAAAGAATTAATTTACAATCTAGTTAAATGGTATTTTTTATTGCACAAGTTACTGTGTGCAATTGAAAATAACATTATTATTAATATTTTGTAATGGGGGTTTTCAAACATTATTATATTATTTAACAACCATTAGGGTATTGTATAATATTTTTAACTAAACTGTAGATCCATAAATAGATGTATATGTCTATTGGTGTAGTTTTAGTTCAAAATTGAGAATAGATAATCATTTCACACTATTAACTTATCTCTCTATCAAACTTATCCCCTATTCCTCTCAATAATGAGATGAAATCCTTCTAGACAAAAGGATCTTAGAGCGACCAAGATGAAAAATACAAGACGATTGGTTATCCACACTAGTACCCTGAAATCAATCAGTGTTTATGAAAGAGCAAAGAATCATGTTTGTATCACCGCTATATGGGTTCTAAAATTTTATCCTTAAAACATTAGGAAGGTAATTCTAAAGAGTTTTTAGAACACTTACAATGTCATTAAAGAAAAGATCCTTAGAAAAGGTAATAATTACTTAAAATAATCTATAAATTAATTATTAATTTGACATGAAATATCATGTATTGGGAATTTGAAAACACTAAATAAAAATAAATTCTAATTTAACACCCTCCAATGGTTCTTCTACTACACCTAGAACATACAGATCTTAAGGTTACGTCGGTGAGTAACCCAATCGAATGACTATCAAAAGTTCTTGGTATCCATACATGAAGGTATTTATTCTAAGTATCTATGCCAAAATGTTACGCATCATTTTCATATTTTTAACTACTTATACTTATCGACATTTGTCTTGGGATAAGTCAAAAATCACCCCCCCTCAAAATATATGTTTGGAAGAAAAAAAGAAGGGATGACTCAGTTTTACGAAAGTAGATTCCCACCTATGTCTGAGTCCCATTGGTTTTCCATATAACTATAGAAATTATATTTGTCTTTTTTCATTCTATGAGTTCAACCTTATAAATAGGAGAATGAGGGGTCTGTCTATTTACTTGTGACTCGGTCTTTAGAACATTTCAATATTATGATAGTGATTTTTTCAAGTAATCACACTGTGTAACTCTATTATGTGATCTCATCACGTAACCACTTTTGGTAAAGGAATCATGTAACTCAGATCACTTGACCAAAAACAATAATACACTTTTCTATATACTAGGATCCTATGTCTTTCACATTTTTATTTGATCACATGGTTTCTTTATGATCATGGGTTCACTTGATTCTATAATGATCATGTGATCATGTGACCCTATTAAAGTCATGTGTTTTCATGATTTATATAAGTCTTATGATCCATTTTGATTCAAAACCATCCTTTCTATACATAAACTATATTTTCTCTTATCTAATGAACATTTATTACATAAATTTGGTTGAATAGGTTTTAGCTTGATGGATTTCCATGGTTAATAGTGAGGAGGATGACCAACGTGAATTTGTGTAATCTTATCAGGATCATCATATGAGTTTGATAAGGATGAATATATTTGAGTATCTAATTTATAAAGGGATACATTTATATTGGTTCATACATTAGAATAATGCATTAATCTCACCACCTTGGATAGGGATCCATAGTTCTTCTTGTATATTTATGAATCACAACATATTCTTGGAGAATAGTTTTTATCTATTAATCTTTATCACTGAGGAGGTCTTCTTCGAAGAAAATGTGTTAAGGACTATTATAATAGACCTTGTAGTGAGATGGAATAATTATTATCCCAATACTAATATATAAATATTGATAATTAAAATATCCATATTAAATCAGAGAATTAGTTTTTCATCAAGGTGAGACATTTGATCTGGTGGGGGTTCAGAATGGATTCAAGAAGGCCCTTCTAGGTGAAATACACTAGCATAGACTTTTACACAAAATTGAAAAAAATATTATCGAATGATGATATTTTGGATTCATATAATTATTATTACTACAAAAAATTACTTTTGATAGACCTCATTAGTTAGTGGATCCTAGACACAAACATGTTTCATTTGATAAATTACATAGTTGGTATTATACTTTAGGATGTTGATAGGATTACCAGTGAACTGATCATAACATATTTATATAGATAATTTTTACCAACCTCATTGTCCTAGGTTGGCATTTAGTGGACTCATCCCTTCTCAAATAATCTTCTTAACTAAGCCAAAGAAGTCATTGGGAATAATCCATTTCGAGTAACTGACATATAATTTATGAAATTTGATTTGTTTTTTTCAATAATATCACACAAGAGAAATTATCTATGAATCCCAAGGATTTACCATCACATGAGTCTTTTGGAGTTGAGGGAAATTACTGGGTGATGATTTTAGAAGGTCATCTAAATGTCCAGGGATGACAGTAACTTCCCAGGTCGATCACCTTGTTTAACCAGAATGATTTTTATAATTTTTCCTCAATGTTAACCTATTTTCGGTCTATAAAAAAGGTGTATTACGGTTGACCACCTTAGTGATGGCAGAAATGGTATATAGTGATAGATAGATTACCTTTTTTCTGTAATGTCCAAATTTTAACACTAACTACACCATATTTATATGGGAAGGACCCCATATAGGATTTGAACCCATTTATGAATATTATGGTGTTGGATAAGATATCACATATTAGGTTATGTGTTTATCAAAACCCATTCATTCTTATCACTTGGTTGATAATATATCTTCAAATAATCTGTAGGTTAAGGTCTAACACACTAAAAACATAGGAGACATGGAAAAAGTTCAAACAACAAGATCATTTTGTATTCATTCCATATATATCTCCATAATATAATATTACTAAAAATAGTAAAGGATGTCTTGAAGTTTGAGTTTATCTAATAGCAATTCATGAGTGTGTCTTGTTACTCGGGTTAATAGTAAGCACTTTTGTGAATGTCATGTGTTTTATAATTTTAAAAGGTTATTTTGACATATCCAACAAAAAGTACCCTACTCCACCTAAAAATATTCATGTTGTGGGACACCCCATAGTTGATCAAAAGTTTTGGATCATGTTATATAAGGAATAGACTCAAAACCATGTGGCCTTACCTCCAATTGGTGGTCATATTGGTCTCCAAATGTCTCACTTCAACTCCTGAATCCGATCTTATCACAACGTTTAGTCAGTTGTTCCACGACTGAGAGCTAATGAGATACAATCAGTGGTCGAGGGTGATTCCATAAAGGATCCAATTATGATGATAATACATAGGCTTAGTAATTAGTTTTATTTATATAGACAAGGTGCTCTATAAATGACTTATAAGTTGGATAGGTTATTGGAGAAAAATATTTCATTTTGGGGAGAACCAAAAAATCGTGGAGCCGCAGGAGGAGTTCCAACATGTGATGTTTCAACTAGAAGGGTTCCCACTCTAGTCATTGATGTTTTTTCCATTTCATGATATTAATGGTCTGATTTTATATTCATGTTGTGTATGACTATGGGGTGAATATTTAACCATAATGTTTTTTTTGGCATGAGGATATACAAGGTCCCTCTTAATAAAGAGAAAAAACCTCTAGTATAACTGAAAAATTGGATGTTTTATATAGGATCTAAACTTGGGTATATATTCATAACCAATTTGATGTTCCACCTACTGTTGAACACACTTGTTTTCAATATCGAACAAATACTTTTGAAGATTTAAACACTCAATACATTAAGTTTCTAGTGACTTTTTTTTTATATATTTTTCCTCTAAATATTTATATGAATATATCTAGATTTATCAATGGAGTCTACATTGTTTTGGGGTGAATTTATACCATGGAATTTCTATATAAAAAATATTGATATATTTTATTACATGTGGAAACATCATTTTAGTGTTTCTATTTTTCAAATTGTTCGATACCACATATGGGAAATCCAATACCATGTTTGATTCAGGAATATGGGTTTTACCCTAAGAATCACCTAAGGTTGGTCAACATTGGAAATTATGAGGTATATGACCATAGGAGGGTGTTTTTAATAAAATAAATAGTTAAATTTATATTTTTTTTTAAAAAACCTAAATCTAATCCTCTCTATATAGAATGTTATAGAATATATTTATGTTTAGCCACATAACCCTAGGTGTATTTGACCAGAGGAAGGTTGTTCTTCTTTGGATATTGAGATTAGAGAATGATGGGTGATAATATCAAGATGGATTGGAAATAAGTGAATTTAGTGGGTCTTCTTAATCAATGGAGAACACATTTTTCACTGAAAATTGATTCGTAATCTTGGAAGGGAATGTTATTTATGGATTTAATCCATATTTTACTTAATAAATTATGGATTAATTTATATTTTTTTATTTCTATTATTTTCCATTTTCTCTTGATCTTGTTTAAATAAATTGAATTTTTCATTCCAATTTATTTATGTTATTACTTTATTAATCCCTATATATCCTTGTTAATGTGATTTTTGGCCAAGAACTATTTCCCAACTAATTATTTACTTCATTCTTGTGAATTCCTTCCCATTTTTCTTTGAATTATTTGTTGTTGTCCCACTGGGTCATGGTTCCATTTTTTAGGGGTGGGTATGAGGGTGATCAAACCCATGGATTCAGCATGGTTGTGAAAACGTCCTACATGATAGTGATTTGTATTTGGGTTGGGGTTGATTTTGAGTGATTCTTCTTGGATCCAGGATTCGGAGTGGAGAAGGGAAATGGGAATCACTATGGGTTATGTGTTATCTCATATGTGGATTACTAGATTACAGTTAATGTTTATTAGAGATTGGGAATCAACTACAACAAGTGTTACCCTCCTATTTTATTTGGTCAAACAATGAGATTCATGGTAGTAAATGTGGATATAGATCCATGAAAAGAAACATAATTTTATATGAAAAACTCAAGTAGATGATTTTTAATATGAATAACATGTGATGTTTAGTCACTTAGATGTGGTGGATAGGTTTTTTGGGTGAGATAAATATCATATGCCACATGGACCCTATCAAAAACCATGTTACCCAATGCTGGCAGCCCAGAGTGTAATCCATGAGTACACAGTTATAGATATGACTAGGTATATGGTTATGTCCCTGTACTCGTACATGGCCCTTATAACTAGACACATCCATGTACACCAACACTGGACAATTTACATGGGTGTAGCCGAAAGAGCAGTGGTTGGCTTTCTATGACAGTCCATATTTCATTAAAAATTAATTCATGATTTATTTCAAAAAAGAACACATAGTACAATTGAGGGAATGTTTATTTGGTAAAATAGGTACACAGAATAACAAATCTCAACTTAAATATAATTAAATTATTTAAAACTTCCATAAAATGATTCTAAAATTCTTGTCGTTCTTTTAAAACTGCACAGGATAACATTGGCACATACATATGAAAGGGATCAGCTATAAATCACAACAAGAAAATAAAAACAATATCATAAGGTAAATATTCACATGTTATACAAGATGAATATCATGGTATCACAAAATGGGTGAGAATAATAATATTTAACAACAAGGTACGATTTAACATTGTAGTATAAAGGTAGAATGGGAATGTGGTATCAACATGAAACATAAAATCATAAAATAATTCGAGTGTAACCACCAAGACAAAATAACATTATGTTCTTATGATAACCTATCGTGCACCAAACATGGAATTTCATGAGATTAAAACATTAATTAATGGATTTAATGGATATATAATTCCATACCCACCCATCAATTTCATGTCATGTACATGCATCAGTGTGCCACATTTAACATACATAATAAGGATGTCTTTAATCAACTTTAATCCCAATATTATGAGTGAAGGTTGCATAAAATTAAATCCCCAATAAATTAATAGTATGTAAAACTAGTTTAATATCCTTGAGTGGAAATGTAG
Organism: Viscum album; assembly: GCA_963277665.1. Taxonomy (NCBI): domain Eukaryota; kingdom Viridiplantae; phylum Streptophyta; class Magnoliopsida; order Santalales; family Viscaceae; genus Viscum; species Viscum album. The sequence continues at coordinate 1,926,211,716 of OY728150.1, read as the reverse complement.
ATGTGTATTCACTACACAAATGTTTGGTATGGAAAATCATAAGACATTTTTTTAGTCATAACGGGTGTAAAAAAAGGTTTATAGAAGAGGTAAATGATAGTGGAAGGGGTCTCCCATTACATTGGAATCATAAGTATAGTATGATATATGTATAAATATATATTCTAACCTATACAATTGTAAATAAAAAGGCATGAAATAAAGAAAGTTCTTGAATAAAGATAAAGAGATGATCCTTTACCTTGAGCAGACACTTATAAAAGAATGAAAGGGTCTTCTTAAGTGATAGGTAGAATTAGGATGGATATAAGTGCGGAAGGGAAGATAAATATCATGCTACAAGTTTCTTTAGTAAAGAAAAATGGGAGCCTGTATGGGTTTATATAGGAAAAGAGAGGAGAGTTCTTTATTATTTTTAAGACTTAGGTACTGGAATCTATATAATAAATTTAAAAAACATACAAATTTTCCCATGGTTTCTGAAAAATAGGAGTTGTTTCCATTTTTTTGTAATGATAAGAACCAAAAATATTAAAATAATTCCATTGGTGATTTTCAGTTGAGTTATATTTATAAATAATTCATTTTAAAACCTTAAAATATAATATATGATTTATAGGATTCGTTAAGGGTTTATAAAATTTATCAAATAACATCAAAAAGACATTATTTAGAAAGGTGAAAATAATATTTCTCATGTATACCCTTTATAGTATTTATTACAACACTTTTGGGATTTTATGATGTCATAATACATAATGTATAATTATATCTTAATTAATTTTTTAATCAAAAATTTGATTATGTCAAAAAATTATGAAAAATACACCATTGAAAATTTATGAAATGATGAATTTAAAAAAATATTTTATCAAAATAATCCTCTAAATAAGATAATTTACACTTTTTAAAATATCTCATTTATTAAAAAACTATAAGTTTTTTATAATAACTATTTTCTAGCCATTCTAAAAAACACATTTCACTTAATAATATTATATTATCATATATATTTAATAAATATTATATAATAATAATATTTTAATAAAATATAATTTATTTCAAAAATTCTTGAAGTCATTAAAATGATTTCCTTTATTGAAATTATATATTTCAAAAAATACAATTTTTTAATCATATAAAAATATAATTTTTATTAAACTCATTATTTGATAATTTCAAATGTAATATTAAAAAGAAATAAATATAACACTTATTTTATTAAAAAGGAAATATAAAAATTCATAATATTAGGGTCTATATTCAAATCCCTTTATTACACTAGTGAATTCCATAAGATTAAGGTGTGTTATGGGAAGAATTCAAGGAATGGTTCGGTGAACATGGTTTGGGTCATGATCTCAATTATCTTGAACTTCTCTCATAAACAATTTATTCATGCTTTAGTTGTTGAATCTCAGCTTTATATGGGTCGTGGTAAAATCCCAATGATGTTATCTCTCTAGAAATCTCTGATAAATTGGACTCGTAGGGTACAATCCTAGTAGTCGAGGTCATCACTTCCTTTGTCTATGTCAAATTATCATAATCATAACCCTTAATATAATAATATTAATGGTCACTAAAAAAGATCTATATTATCAACAGTTATGGTGCTTAATGGTATTTTAAATTTAATAGACCATATAACGGTCCAAAAAAAGAAAGTAGTGCGTGTGTTTTCTATAACTTCATTTTTTAATAAGGAATTTACTCATTTAAAAAGTAAAATTTTATTTATCAAATTTTGGATTGTTACATTATTTTCCCTTCAGAAATTTCACCCTTGAATTTTTCATTTCATGAACTAAATAAAATGAGGGTAATTTGGTTTCATCTCCTCTTTTGATTCCCATGTCGCTTCCTCAAAACAATGGTTCCTCTAAAACACTTTTACTAAGTAATTTTCCTTGTTTCATAGAACTATTTCTCTATGATCTAGGATCATTATCTGATACTCATCATACAAAATATCATTCTCTAATGGTACCCCCTATAGGTTCATTACATGTGAGAGTTATGTTTTGTACTTCTTCAAGAGGGATGCGTGTAACACATCGTGTACTTGATATAGGTTAGGTGGGAGTTTTATGAGAAATTACATTTCTCTATTGTGATCAAGGATATAAAAGGGGATGATGTATCTTGGAATAATCTTTAACTTCTTCCAAAACCTCATGAATATATTATGTGAAGATATACAAAGGAACACTTTATCTCCATCCTCAGAATATAGGTCTCATCAATGATTTTCAGCATATCCTTTACATCAACTTTTTGCATATTTCACGTGAAAATAAATTTTTTAACCTTCTATGTAATCTCTTTGATAAATCAGGTACCATAAACTTTAACTCTCCAACTTCATCATAGTATGTTGGAGTCCAAACCCTCTTCTAATACAAGTCCTCATAAGGTTTCATTTGAATGGTAAAATATAAACTATTATTATATGATAACTCCACTAGGGGATGATGTTGTTACTAACACCCATGGAGATACATTTAACATGATCTCAACATATCCTCTATATTTTTAATGGTTCTTTCATACTAACCATCCATTTTAGGTGTATAAAAAATGATGAAGCTAAGTTATATATCCAACCCTTATTGAAGGCATCTCTAGAACCTCAATGTAAAATTATGATCTCAATAAAATACAATAGATATTGAAACTTTATATAGTATTACCACGTCCCTAATGTATATCTTAGAAATTTTTTCAAAAGGAAAATAACCCTTGAAAGAAATGAAATGCAATAAAATTGTTAGGAATTTGAATACTACCAAGATGGAATTACATTATTTAGAGGTTAAGAAAAGTCTTATGAAAAAATACATGGTTATATTTTTTAATTTCCATACTGGTATTATAAAATTTAAAACATTACCCTTATACTTATGTTTTTCATGCTTTCCTTATTTATATACTAAGCATCCATATACAAACTCTGAAATCTCTATCTTAATGTTATCCCATCAGAGGTTTTTATTAAAATATCTATGCATTATAGTGCTTCCAAGATTAATAAAGAATAATTAGATATTAATGTCATCAAAAAGTTCCCCCTTTAGTTTTATTTTTAATGGGATGTATATCTAGGTTCCAAACTTTTTAAATCCATATTCAGAAAGTGTAACTTATGAATATTCGCTAACTTCTTCTTTAGTAACTCATCATATTTCTGGGACTCCTTAATCCTCTCAATAATGGATAGTTGAAAATATATTTGATTAAGTTAGGATGGATATTATTTTATTATTCCCATATCCCTCCATGCATTCCCATGAATATTAGACCCATTTCAATCCTCATCATGAATAGGATTTTGGGATCCTTTCTACTTAGAGCATCTGCCACTTTGTTTTTCATCCAATTATGGTAACGGATTGAACAACAATAATCCTTGATAAGATCTAACCACCTTCATTTTATCATATTAATATCCTTTTTTTGAAAATATAATTGATTATTTTATGATCCATATATATGTCTCGCGTTTATCTATAGAGATAATTACACCAAAAAATCAACTCAGCAATCACTGATGAAAATTATAAATTTTTTGATGGGTAGTTTTACTCATGGATATTTAATTGTGGGGAAGAATATTCTATCCTTTTCTTATATTTATTGAGTAAAAAATCCAATACTTGTTTATATGTATCCCTTTAGATCACAAATCCTTCCCCACTAGCGGGTAATGTGATCATGGGTGTAGTTTTTAGCCTATTCTTTGGATTTTTAAATGCTTATTCATATTTTTATTTCCAAATAAACTTGACTCCCTTAAATGAAAGTTTAGTTAGTGGGAATTAGAATATTGATAATTTTCTCACAAATGGATGACAATACCCCACTAATAGAAGGAATCTAGGTATTTTCACCATAGATTTTGGTCTGGGTTATCCTTTCATTGCCTCTATTTTTGAAGGATAAACATATATCCCTTCATTGGAGGTAAAATTCTCCAGGAATTATAATTTATCTAACAAAAACACAAATTTATTATACTTTTCATATAATTATTCATTTGAAAAGTTATTTAGTTCATTATTTAAATTACCCACATGTTTATCCTTTATTTTGGAGTAAATTAGAATATAATCTATAAAGACTGTAAAACAAATTATTGGTAATCCCTAAATACTCAATTCATAAATTACATGATGATTTATAGAGCATTAATGATTCAAAATGGAATCACTATGAACATGTAATACCTTTACCTTGTATGAAAATTATTCAGGGTGGTACCCTCTTTTTTTACCTTTACTTTATAATATACTGATCAAAGATCCACCTTAGAGAGGTATTGGGCTCCACATAACTAATCGAACAAGTCATAAATTTATCGAAGAGGATAATTTTTATTTATCATGATATTATTAATATCATAATAATCAATTTATAAGTGTATTAACTGATCATTCTTATTAAAAAAAGGACTTATTCACCCCATGGAAAATATCTTATGTATATAAACCCTTTATCCAGATTATCATGTAATTGTTTTTTCATCTCCTTAATTTCTAAAACCTCCATTATATATAGATTCAAGGATATTGGTAAAGATCTAGGTATGATATCAATTGAGAACTCAACCTCATGTGTAGGAGGAATACCAATTAGTTATTCAGGAAAAATATTAGGAAATTCTCTTATAATGTGCATCTCATCGAGGATTATCTATTCTTTAGTCTCAATAATTTGAGCTATATATTATTTCTTATAAAGTAATAATATCTATTATTACAAAAATTACCAGAGAAGATTCATCCTTCTCCTTACACTTGTATCAAATCAGAAGGTGATTTTTGACATGGAGGGTGATTTTCTTCTCTCAACAATTTATGTTGGCTCTATAGAAGGAAGGAAAATCCATGCCCATAATAGCAATGAATATAACTAAGGGGATTATCAAAAGGTTCTTTAAAGAATTAATCCCCAAAATTTAGACAATGGATAAGATTTATTATTGGGAGAAAATAATTTACCTTTTCTCTATCTTCACTGATAATGTAAATTTCATCTTTTGAGGTCATGTATGAATTATCCTACTAAACTTGTGTGGTATGAAAGATTATGTAGAATCATGGATGATAGGCCTTACTTTCAGTATTTTATTTTGTAACTAATAATTTACATCATCCCAAATAAACCTAGGGATTAAAATTTTTAAATATTTAAATATATAAAAGATAAGTCATGAACATTGAAGCGATAATTCATAAATGACATATATACTTTAACCAATGAATTTGTATTTTTAATCTAATTTATCGATGATCTAATTCCTAAAATAAAATATCATAAGAATTTATGTCCCCCTAAAAAAAATTCATAATGATATTTTGAATTTACTAAAGCATATCCCCTAGAAGTTTCAAACCATGTTTAAAACATGGCCCATTATCATGAAGCATATGACAATCAAGCCCAGTTAAATGAACCCTTTATGGGATTAATAAACCTAGGTACCTATATGTCAAAGCCACATCCACTTTTATTATCCATCTAGTGATTTGTTTTCATGGAAATCATGTACTTTATAATTTAACAAAATATAGGTTTTTTTACTATTTTTTGTTTTTCCCTTATGATTTCTCTAGAATTTTATAATCTGAATCCAAAAAATAACTAGACTTTCCATGGATACCGGCTATGGAAAACCATATTTTATTAAATATTATTTCATGATTTATATCATAAATAATAAATTATTATAAAAACTATTATCATGAGGCCTAGTTTATTTTGTAAAATAGTTACATAACATAATAAATTTCATCAAAAATACGGTGAAATTATTAAAAACATCCTTAACATGCTCCTAAAATTCCATCATTCTTCTAAATCTGAATAGGATAACATTGGGATTCACATAAGAAAGGGATAAGATATAAGACCTGTATGGGAATAAACAATTCATATCATAATGTAAATAAGAACATGTTATCCAAGAGTAATATCAAGGTATCATAAAATGGGTGAGAATCATAATCTTTAACAATTATTCATGATATAACATGATAGCGTAAAGGAAACATGGAAACATGGAAACAACACAAAACATGAAAGAATAATAATAATTTAGGGAAAACCTCAAAGAAAATATAAAATTGTGTTCTTAGGATAACCTTGCATGCACCATACATGGAATCTCATGAGATGAAAACATTACACGATGCATTTGAGGGTTAGAAAATTCTAGTACCACCCATCACTTTCATATCATGTACATGCACAAGTGTTCCATATATAACATAAAATATAAGTATATATTCAATAAATCTTAATCCTATGATTATATAGTATGGTTTAAATACATTTAAATATGTAATCCTTTAAGGGTAGGTACAACAAGATTAATATCATTGAGTGGAAATGGAGACAGGTATTTAAAAAACAAATGTTTAGCAAGGAAAATCACAGGATAATTTTGATATCATAATAGGTGTACATAAAGGTTTATATAAGGATAGAATGATAGATAATAGGTTATCTCATTACATGGAGGTAATAATCAATATAATAGGTTTTTATTAAAAATTATCCCATCTTGAACAATTGGAAAACAAAATGAATGACATAAAGAAGGTTCTTGAATAAAGAGGAGAAGGATAGGATACCTTACCTTGAGTGGATGCATCTAAAATCCTAATAGGATATTATTTAGAGCTTGATAGAACCATGGGAGGAATATATATAGGAAATTTAAGAGTAATGTCTTTATCCAAGGTTTTTTATTGAATAAAAATGGGAGATTTTATGGGTTTATGTATGAAAAGAGAGAAGCGTTCAATATTATTTTTAAACATAGGTTTTAGACTCTATATAATAAATTAATCAAAAGTAAAAACCCTAAAATGGTTTTCTCAGGGTTTAAAACAAATAAGAGCTATTTTAATTATTTTATAATGATAATAACCAAATATATTAAAATAATTACCTTAGAGGTGTGGATGTCAGTTTTGTTTATAAAGAATTTATTTTAAAACCTTAAAATATAATATAGTCTCTGTAAGATTTACTAAGGGTCTATAAAATTAATAAAATTAATTTAAAAGAACATTATGTTAAATTAGAAACATGATTTATTTCATAGATACCCTTTATAGTATTTACTACATCACTTTTTTTCTTTTATGAGGTCATAATACATACTGTATAATTATACCATAATTAATTTTTTACCCATAAATTTAACAATCTTAGAGTATTATATAAAATTTAATACTGGATATTTTTGATATAATAATTTAAAAAACTATAATTGTTTTTTAAAAATATTTCTCTAAATAATATAATTTAAACTTTTTTAAAAATCCCAATTTATTGAAAAATACTGTTTTTTTACAATAATAGTTTTCTAACCCTTATAAAAATAACATTTGACTTCATAAATTCAAATACTAATTTATATATAATAAATATTTTTTAATAATAATTTAATATTAAAATAAAATCTATTTTAAAAAATCATGAATTCATCAAATATAGTTCCTTGATTAAAACTACATATTTCCAAAAAACAGTTTTGTTGATCATATCAAAATCTAATTTTTATTAAACTCTTTTTTTAATCACTAAAGTAGTAATATTAAAAAAGGGATAAATATAATCATTATTTTATTAAGAAAATAATATAAAAAATTTATACTATTGGGTTTTAGATATATAACCCTTTATTACACTAGTGAATTCCCTAAGGGTAAGGTGTGTGATGGTGCGATTTTCATGGGGTGGTCCTGCGAACATGATTTGGGCCATGATATCGATTAGCTTGAACTTCTCTCATAAATTTTTTCAATCATGCTTTAGTTATTGATTCTAGGATTAGGATTGGTCAATATTAAATCTAAATGATTCTAACACCCTTGGATGCTCTGATAAATATTTTTTATGAGGTACAATCCTACCGATCAAGAAAATTGCTTCATTTTTTAGTTTCAAATGAAATTTATCAAAACCCTTAATATAATAACCTTAATGGTCTCTATAAAATGGTGAAATTATAAATATTTATAATGATTAATAGTCAATTAAATTTAATATACCATATAATGGTCTGAAATAACTGTAGTAGTTCAATTGTTTTCTATAAATTCATTTCTTAATAAAGAATTTTAACATTTAAAAAGTGAAATTTCATTTATAAATGTTTGGTTTGTTACAATATAGGTAGTTTAGACACATTTTTACAACCAATAAGTTTCTTGTAGTGTTACATGTCTTCTTAGGCCTTGTCCAAAGAGGAAAATGTTTAAGAGGTGAGGTGGGGTAATATATTGGGTAGACCCCCATAAAATTTATATAATTCCACTCAAAACTTCTTCCTCTCATGATCCTTTGTTAAGACTTGGATTTTGGCCCAAGAGAAGCCTATAAAAAGTGTTTTTCTATGTAAAATGTGATTGTGACCTTTTTTGTGGTATATGAGATAGGATTAGAGCTGTTATGAGCGTGACACTTCTTCAAAAGACACTTGGTGATGATACTGATAAGGTAATGATTTTTAGTGTAATAATGGGTTTGTTACTCCTATCTTTCATTTGGGAATGGGTTCCCCATAATCTTTAAATAGTTATAGTCGGTAATTACCAATATCAGAATACATGTCCTCTTTTTAGAGAGTGGTACTCCCTCATCTTTGAGTTTGGGCATATAGAGGGTCCTCTATATGAGTTATGGTTCCCTCAACTATAGAGAACAAGGACAAGGTGAGGTCTCTCCACATAGATTATTATGAGGTTTCACTTGTTACTAGAAATTGGATATGATCTATTGGAGCAGTAAGAAGACTCATTTACTTTGTTTGGGTTGTGATATAGAGATCCCCTTTCTCTCTATATTGGGTTTCTTTATATATATATATATATATATTGGCTTTTTATATCCCTCTTGTTATGGGTTTGGTTTTCTTTTATTATATCTCACTATTTCCCCATTTCTTTGGAGTTCCCTCTTAGGTATGTATATACTCACCCCTTTATGGGATTTTCCCACATGTGTCGTATCTTATGTGAACGATAGAAGAATTGGTGGTGATATCCTTGGAGCTTATTGGTACTTGGGTTCGTTGTCCATTAATGATGGTAAAACATAGAGACCAAAAGCCAATCTCCCTTAGTTTTTACTCATTGATAGTTTTTCTCAGGTTGGGACATCATTTATGGTGGGGCATGTATTTTTCCCTTTACACTTTGGTTTATACCATCATACTATGATTTTTTTCATAGAGTTTATTGCATGTATGGTTTTACTCTATATATTAAATTCTTTTTCTTATTCCCCTACACTTTTTCATGGATATGGTTGGTTGTGTATATATAGTTACTTAGGGTAAGGCATCTCATTTCATTCAGGTTTTTGTAGGGATTTTTTCCAACCCCTAGCCTATTGGTGGAAAGATTGGGTTGTCACACACAACCTTCTTATGTCAAGGAGGGCCCCGGTTGGTTGGTCCATGACTGATTAGATCATAAGTATATCCTAATCGACTCGGTGTAGAGATAAAATCGTGTTAAAATTTGTGTGGGAACTTTGAGAAATGATGTCGAAGTGTAATAATTTTGTCTTTCAGGTCAGGGAACCCAATGTTGGTGAGGTGTTTTACATATCTATTCACTAGGATTCTAACTACTTACTTGTCAACATGGAATACTGATTCATTGGTTACATGGAACAATGGTACGTGAATTATATAGGATGGAGTCCTTTTAAATTACTTCTTGAGTTATCTCCCCACATATATTCTCATCTATCTGTGGTATGTGTTGATCACATTCAAGATTCCTCAGAAAATATATCCAATCAGGTTTTGGATACAATATCACGATGACGATTCATTAAGTGATGAGGCCTCAGTTCAAGGACTATCTCACGAGGTGTTTTCTCTATGAGGTATGGAAAAATCAACCCCTCTTATCGATCAGTGATTAGAATCGGTTGGTAAGGATGATGATGCATGAAGTCTTAGTACACTACATAAGTTCCAGTATCATAGACCCCTAAGGTTCCATAGTGATTTATACCTATAGGCATAATAGGATTAAATTGAATTAGATTATTGAGTATTTAGGATTTTTAGACCCCAACTGACCATATGGTTTCACTGGTATCCAGACTATTCCATGGAGATACAAGGTCCTTGTGGAACCTTATAAGGAAGACCCTTGATGAGATGATTCTCTCATGGTTATACTTTCACCTATTATATTATGATTATTACTTCCCTTTATGATTTCAATACATGTGGATTCATTATCTTTTCAAGTAGAAATAGGGTGGAATTTCAGTTATATAGTACATTGTGAGGTTCACTACTTTAGACAGTACTAACTCAACATGATGATATATGGTTTATTCTACCCATGAAAGTTTGAGCGTCATCTCTACAGAGACATTTTGTCCAATGTAGTATCCCTGTAAATACCTAAATATTATATATTACTAGACTGGGATATAGTTACAAAAATATTATTAGCATAGGGATTCCATGTCATTGGATCTAGTAGTGTCCATCATGTGGTTGAGTCATATGCAGTAGCTCATACGCACTAGATGTTGATGTAAGAAAAGAGGTGGAATACTCATGCCAGGATATACATATGTAGATATATGGTTCTTGGATCCCATATAGGATCTAATCATCCAAGAGAATGGATGTGTTATTATTATTATAGGAGTGGTCACAATCCCCATGATCGCCTAACCATTCATGTTAATGAGAGTAAGCACGCAATTGATGGAAAACCATGACAGAGGTAGCACCGTGATTTAAGATTTCTCATGCATGGTTAGGGTGGACCTCAAGGAACTAGTTCTATAAGGGGAGCAGGTGGAGCTCTAGAGGGAGGATCTACTTGTGGGGAATGGTTATATGAGCTACTTCTACCACCACCACTAGGTGGCCTACCCTTGGCTTAGGGATCTAGCAGTCAGGGACTTGAGCAGCCACATGCTATGGAGGGATATGACCAGGTATCTCTAGATATTATTCAGGAAACAATATGTGTTTTTATTCACTTTTACCAGTAATTATAGACATAGGCATGATGCATTCATTCAAATCAATATCCCCTTTTCAAGATAAAGATCATTCCATTGAGACTTTATACCAGGAGTTATGGCTAGAGTTTCCTATAGGAAGTGATTTTTGGATTTATTATAATCACTGGTAGAGATATTTTTTTCTTGGTGGATAGAGTTTCTCATGGTACCACTTGGTCATCATGATGAAACCATATGAAATCAACATGGGAATTCACAAGTATTTTGTGGTGCATGCCTAGATAGATTCTAATTTTTGATTACATAGATGTCTTTGTACTGATGGGATTAGATTATCCTTTATGATATATATATATATATGAAATTGTTGTTTGATTAGGTCTTCCAAACTAGAAACAATAGCCCATCATAGAATTGTTGGTGAGTTTATCCCTTTGTGCACCAGGCTCTACATCTATCTATGTTCCTTCAGGAATGAATTATTATATGGACTTCTTCCTTGAGAATGTTACGATACTACCTCTAAGGTGGGATATTCAATTCTATATTGACTTATACCCTCATACATACTGATATCTTCTATGGCATATCATATGACCCCCTTCAAGATCCAAGAGATAAGGTTATATTTGGATGACCTTCAAGAGAAGGGATTCATTAGACCTAGTTTTTCTCCCTTTAAAGCTTTAGTTTTTATCATCAAATATGCGTAGAAGATCATGATGATTTTCATTAATTATAATTTCAAAAAATCATATGAATATAAATAAATAGTACCCATCACCGGTTATTTATGACCTCTTCAACCAATTGAGAAGTGTGAGTTGGTTCTTGAAGATCGATATGAGCTCCAACTACCACAAGATGAGGTTTCAGGAGGATAATATTCTTAATAAGAAATTCAAATGTCACTACAGACACTATGATTTCTAGGTTAAGTCATTTTATATGATAAATCACCCCATGGTATTTATGGATTTTATGAACCAAATATTTTATCCATACTTGGATGGATTTATTGTTATATTTATTGATGTCATACACATTTAATTTTCATCAGAGGAGGATGAAGAATTGAATCTGATGATGTTCCTATACTTACTATGGGAGAAACTACATTGTGGAAAGCTCTAAAATTATTAGTTTTGTATTTGTGATGCTCACTTTCAAGATAATTTCATCTCAGAACAGATTTATTTGTGCACCCAGTGAAGATTGATATAGTTATTTCTTAGGATCCACCCAATAGCGTGATGGATTTGTGGTGTTTTCTTATCTTTTTAGTGTACTATAGGATATTATTAGTGGAATTATATAGGATTACAACCCACATCACCACCCTAATATAAAAATGGAATCTATTTATTTATATTGGGAAGTTCTAGAGAGCCTTTGAGCAGTTGAGGCTTCAGTTGACCAGTGATCGTGCATTGAGACTATCATGGGAGAGCATGGAGTACCTAGTGTTTTTTTATTCCTATGTAGTTTGGATTTGGTTCATGTTTATATAGAAGTAGGTAGTTATTGGATATGGGTCAAGGTTTTTGAGACCCCATGGGAAGAACTGCATGTCTCAGGACCTCAAGGTGGTAGTGAAAGTATTTTCTCTGAATATTTAAAGGAACTATCTTCTAGGTAAATATTTTATTGTTTACTTATACCACTAGAGTATCAGTTACATTTTAAATAAGATATATCCTAACATGAGATAAAGGATCTTTTTGGAGTTCTTTTTGACTATTATTTCAAAATAGTTTGTACTCCTTATAAGAGAAACATGGTTTGAGATTCCCTTAGTAAGAGGTCGCATTCTCTCTTGGTGGGGGGGGCATCTGAGTTTTTGGGTTCATTGTAGATGACCCTACTGAAGAGGAGGGGTGTATTTTTTCTATATTCAATGGTGGTCACTCCACCACATCTTAAGTGTGTGAGAGAGGCCTATTTGGAACACATCGACTCTTATGTTCTACATAACCATATATCCTCAATTGACTCACCATATAGATTCTCTGAATGAGTGTAGTACATCATTATTTTTTAGTGATGGATGGTGGCTCTAGTCACGTTGTGAGAGGACCTGATAAGGGGGTTTCACACTTCTCCCTTGTATGTACATCCTAGTGTAAAAAATCTATATAAGGGCCTTTAGTGGATGTTTTTTCTGGGAATTCATGAGGTGGATCATTGTAAATTTCATTAACTTGTATCTCATATGTCAGCAGGTGAAGGCCAAAAACCAATTTATGGTAGGTGTTACACAACCTCTTGAGATCTTAGAGTGGAAATTTGATTGAATATCCATGGAATTTTAATCAGAGCTTCAGTGAAAATTGAGTGGACATGATGTTATCTAGGTTATTTTTAACTAACTTAACTTGTAGTAACACTTTTTTTCCTTCTGGTGTAATAGTTTATTTGATATTTAATGGTATGTTTACATGTGGGATGTCATTTGACTTCATGGATTCTACTCGAAAATTGTCTTTGATCGTGATTTTTGATTTAAATCATAATTTTTTAGAGGCTTTCATGAGACTTTTAGAACCCAATTACTAATGAGTACAACATCTCAGCATCATAAACATGGATAGATGGTTCATACTATCCAGGTTTTGGAGGATATGTTGATAAATTACATGTTAGACTATGGATGAATCTGGGAGGATAACTTTCCATTGGTATTTTTTTCATATATAATATTTATCAATCTACTATCATCATGGAACCATTCAAGGACTAATATGATATACCTTTTAGGTCAACCTTACACTCGTATGAGATGGGTGATATATCTCTAGTTGGGCCAGATATGTTGAAAGTGCTGATGGAGATAGTTCTGGTGATCTGCAAGAATATGAAGGTTGCCCAGAGAAGACAAAAATAGTATACAGATCGACATCATAGTCCCTTGGTGTTTGATAAGGGATACCATGTTTTCATAAGATTCTACCCATAATGAGAACTACATAGGTTTAATCAAGGATATAATCTATCCCCAAGATTCATTGGGTTGTTCAAGATCTTATAGAGGGTTGATGGTTGTTCTTACCTCTTATTAATCCCCCATAGTTATATTGGGTTCATGATGTCTTCCATGTGTCACAGTTGATTAGATACATGCATGAACATATGCACATTATTGGATGGGTTGATCTATGCATTAAAGATGGAACTGCCTACCTGGAGTAGCTAGTGGTGATTGAGGATCATCTAGAGAAGATCATGTGTGGATAGACGACCCCATTGGTTCATGTGTTATGGAATCAAGGGAGAATACAAGAGGGATCTTGGGAGAGTGAGAGTCAGATTTAGACTCAGTACCCTCCCCTTTTTTTATCTTGTTTCTTTTAATGTGAAAAGACTTGATGGAGGGTATAATGTAGTGACACTAGTTTGGATTTATATTTCCTTTGAATATTTCTATGCAGATATCTTGATTTATAATTGGATTCAGTGTGGTGTTTGGGTGTCTTAGGACCCCAAAATTAATATATTAAAAATATTAACATATTTTATTATACTTGCACACAAAATTTCACTATTTATATTTTTTACATTATTTTAGATATCTGATATTAAATATGAGGCCATTGTTGATTCTCAAATGTGGGGTTTACCCAAGGCATTACCTAAGGTTGCTCGGTGTCAGACATTCTAAGTGACGTGACTGTTGGTGGGTGAATTTAATTAAATAAATAATTTATTTTATTTATTTTTATAAAATGAATGAAATATAATACTTTATAAATAGACCATTATAGAAAATATCCAAGGTTATCCATATAACCTTAGGTGGATTTTAGAGGATGAATGTCACTCTTCGTTGGAGGAATGAGGTCAGAGAATGTTGGGTAATCGAATCGAGGTGGATTGGGAGGAAATAAATGTAGAAGTCTTCTTGATCATTGTAAAATGAATTCTTCACCAATAATTTATCTATAATCAAGATTAGGAATTTTATTTATGGCATTTATCACTATTTTATTTAATCAATCATGGATTTATTTATCTTCTTTGATTTCCATCATTTTTCCTTTTCACATAAACCCATTTGAATAAATTAAAGTGTTGATTCAAATATATTGATGCTAAGACAATATTCACCCATTGGTATCCCCATTTATGTGATCTTTAGCAAATAACACATTTCAAATGAACTATTTACATCAATCATATGCATTTTGCCCCACTGTTTTTCTCGTTATTTGACTTTGTCCCAGGGGGATGCAGTTTCATAATCTTGAGGTGGGTTAAAGTGTGATCTAACCCTGATATTCATGGAGTTTGTGTGGAAAACATATAAGATAGTGAGTTTTATAAGTATAGGAATGGATATTGGGTGATTATTCATGGATCTAGGATCCAAAGAGATGATGGGTGATGGGAACCACTATAGGATACGTGGTGGCTCATCAATGGATGATCAGATTCTGATTTCCATCCACTAAATTCTATAAATCAATTACTGTTGTTGTCACCCTATTATTTCATTTGGTAAAACAATAATATTTTTAGAGGTAAAGGTAGGAAATATATATGTGAGAAAACTAAGTTGTCTATTACAACTCAACTACACAGCATGTACTGTGAGGAACACATGCAATGTACTACCCTAGCTATAATGGCTATTGTTTCTGGAAGAGATAAATATCTCTCATTATGTAGACCCTACCACACACTATGTGACCTTGAGATGTTGACCCAGTGTGTACTCTAGAAGAATACGAGCATAAACATGGACAATCCCACCTAAATAGATAGAGTAAATGGGAACAATCAAATACTTGGACTTTGTGAGGATACTCGTACATGGTCGAGTACATGGTCATAGGATGATGTTCATAGGGATGGCTTGAAGAGTATGGGAAGTCCCTGGGTTGTGATACATACTGTTTACAACCATTAAATTCTAAGTATTTTGATATTTCTTCCTAATAAATTTTCAAATGAGAACATGTCCAGGCAGTGAGGCAAGGTCACACACCATGTGGACCCCCATATACGCTACGTAATTCCCCCAAAAACATCTTACTCTTCAAAATCATTATTCAAAACTCATATTTTTCCAAGTGAGTAGCCTATCCTGAGTGTTTCTCATCATAAAACATGATAGTGTCCATCATAGTGTAATATGAGTTATGATGTGAGGTGTTTTGTGCATGACACTTCTTCATGTGATGCAATATAATTGATGTGATCAGGAAAGGGCCATTAGAGAGCTTTTTGGTCAGTACTCTCCTCTGGCACTAGATTGTGGGTTTTACATGCTCTATACAAAGGTGGAGATGGTACTCCCCTGTAGTAGGGTGCAATTCCTATCTCTGTGGAGTGGTACTCATTTTTTATCAATATAGGGTAGAGAGAAGGTCCTCCATAGGATTTTTTTCTTCCTCGGCTACAGTTTTTTGTAATAAGGGGTGATCCCCTCCTCAAATAATTTTTCAAGGCTTCTCTAAATGTTGGGAATCTGAGATAAACTGTTGGAGCTGCATGAAAACACATTGTCCTTATATGTTCAATGAGATGGAGATCACAGTTCTCTCTCTACTAGGTTTCTGTACACAAATATATATATATTGGGTTTTTATTTCACTCTCTATGGATTGAGCTTAATTTTATTGTATCCCTCTATTTATCACTTTATTATTTTCATGGTATCCTAAAGGGTATTCATATACAAACCCTTTCATTGTATTTCTATACATGTGCCATGTATTATGAAAAAAATCGAATGATAGATGGTCTCAGCAATGGATCTTAGTTGTACTTGGGGGAATTGACCATGAACGATGTTAAGTCTTGGATATCAAGAGTTGTGACCTCTCAATTTTTCCAATATTGAAGTTATTTTTAGGTTATCACTTCATTTCTGGTGTGGTTTATGTTTTTACCTTTTAAACTTTTTTTTATATAGTTATACATTGATTTATTACTTAGATTTTATTGAATAAATGGTTGAACTCTAGATATTATAGTATTTTTAGTATTTCTATTCACATTTTGATTGAGAAAGATGGATCTGTGCATACATGTCCTTATTCTAAGGCCTCTCATTTCAGTCATGGATTCTCAGTGCTTGTCTCCATCCCCTAACCTATTAGAGGTAGGCTTAGGTTTTTTGCACTTGGCCGTCAACTGGCCATGTGGCCCCTTCTTGGTCAGGTCATGAAAAAATTGTTCATGGGAGAAGGTCATTTGTGAAGAGTTACAACACCTTGAGTATCATGTTTCTATGTATTGATAACATTACTAATCTTATGATTTAGTACGTTATTTCTATTACTTTTAGCAGAACTTGGGGGGTCTAGAGAGTGTCGATCAACTTTTCTTGTGTTCCATGGTGAACCAAGTGATATTAATTCCATTTTCCTTTTACCTATAGATTTTTTCTAAGATGCTTAAGAGTTAATTTTTTCAAGTATAGGTTTTAATTTTTCTCAGAAATCCCTTTATAGATTTTCATCTTGATAAGTTTTATGTCTAAATTACTAGTAGTTTAAGATCTTTTGATTTGGACCATCATGGGAAATATTTTAAGGTTATACATATTCACCCAAAGTGCGTATATTTTATGGTTAAAATGTGAGTAATTGGTGTGAAGAATACAGTCTATACAGAGAGGTTTGAGAAAACGGGTATTTGATTGGAGGGATATTTGATAGTATAGAATACTTTAGAAATGGAGGGAATTGGGTTTATAGTCACAAATATTAGACCATTAATATGGTGGTCTATAGTTATGTGATGGGGACTATTAATAAGGTTCAAGTATGGGGTAGCAAAACCATTCCATAAGAATGACTATGGAATATGGTTGCATAACATTGGGGATTTCAAATCCACATTAATAATTGGATTATGTGTTGTGTAAATAATTCCTCATAGAGTTAAAACTGAGGATTTTGAGATGGTATAGGAATATAATGGATGATCGTGAATCATGCTTGCTTGAGGGATACCATTGTAATTTTTTTAGGTTATATTAAGTTATTAGGACCTTTTTCTTGAGGATAAAACAACTTTGGATGGAAGGAAAAACTAGGGGAATATATGTAGGAGCCAATATATGCATATCCAGGTTGATGTGTCCATAGAAAGTAGATAAAATTGTTACCTTGGAATTTAAAGGTTTTCAAATATTAAAAAACTTTTGAAATGTTTTAGGTTATGGGTAAAACACTATACAAGGAGGGTTCAGAACTTAAAAGTATTATCATGGTGTACAGACCACATTATCAAGGTGAAGGGATATGATATATCATTACTCTGACTTTTTCCAAAACTAGTGGACCTAGAGATCCTAACATAGTTTTTTCTATGGACAAAATATAGGCCCCAAAAACATTGTTCCTATTTTATATATTTTTTAAATTTTTCTTATGCTCTTGAAGAGTGAATCTTAGTGATCAGAGACTTGATTATTTCATAGACCACACTTTTTTGGTTTTTAGCCTAGAATTATTTATGCGTATTTTATAAGTATATTAAGGTCATGAAATATAGAACATAAAGGTATAGAGTTTAAGTTTATATAAAATTAAAAATGGTGTATAAAGATTATATCTACAAGGTTTGGATTCCAACACACATAGTTTTAGGTCATGATACACAGACTATGAAAGAAAAATGGAAGCATGATGCAATAACCAAATTAACATTCAAAAGGACAAGGATTCTCTAACTCAATTTTGAATAGGAGATTATAATTCTATAAATGGTCACTCATTATTCTCAAATCATGATTAATGTTATGGGATAGAAACATAAGGGTGACCTTGAAACACACATGGGTGATGGATTACTCTAAAAAAATCAAGACACGTAGAGATATTAGTAAATTTTTCTGGGGTGAAAATTCCTACGGATGGTAGGTTAAACTGAGAAAACATATACAAGATCCAACATGATTAATGTACAAATATCCAAACAAAGGTGTCCATAAAAACTGGATATACTCATTACCAATAGCCATGAAATATTTGTGGTAATCTAAGATACTCAATAAGCAAAGTGTTATTTATGGAATAAGATATTCATGAATGGTTATTTAAGTATCTCAAACCATAGTTGATCAGGGTTAAGCTATCATGGTATTTTGGAAATGAATAATAATAGATTGTGCTATGTTTTTTTTAATATTCATCAATATGACAATGAAATAATGCAATTTAACATAATGGTTTTTAACATCATGTGATAATGACTTGGGTGTTCTGTAATTTAGGTTCATGTGATTTGGTCCATAAATTATGTAGTCCGGAATAATATAGCTATGGTAAAGTTCATACAATATAACGATGTGTGGCTTGTACATTGTGAACTGATATAAAGATTATGCTAAGTATTTTTAGAGTAATGTTTCTTGGGTTAGAGAGGTCTAGATATTAGGTATATTTTCATCATTGTGTAGGCTTATGTTTAAATAGATATATTCTGGAGAATTTTATGTATATCTTACTCATATATAAGTAAAGTGAGTCTCAAGGAACAAATAATTATTGAGTATTTTATGGTCTTGAAGGTGGACCTATTTTTTATTTTATCATTAGTTATGATGTTTCTAGTTAAGAAAAATTGGGTGATCATCCGAGGACTCTAAGCTCACCTGAGTCATTATCTATGTGTGAAATAATAGGTGATTGAAGAATAAACCATACTATATTACCTTGGGAATTAGGAAAAATGAGGGGACTAATATATGTGGGATAATTTATCATAGTATGGGTTCATCAGTACATGAAGAATGCTAGAATGGATTATTTTCTTACTCTCTCTATTCTTGTTTTAGGTTTACGAATGGGCCTACACTAAAATTTCATTTTTTTAGGAAAGGAGGTCATTTAAGCTAATAGAACTTGTGGTTGGTCCTTGAATATAAAATCTAAAAATAACCTATGATAACATGAATTAAAATAAACCAAATAATTATTAAAAGTGTCCCTTGTATATACCTAACTCATATATAGGTAATAAAGGATATTTCTAAGCATGGGTCCACAAATGAGAAAATCTGTATCAATTACTATGACATAATTTTGGCTCATATATAAGATAGGGTTCATTTTAATTTTTTATGGTTTTACATGGATCTAATACACATGTGAGGTAAAGGAAACTTATCTTAGTATTGAGAATGTATGAGACCTGTTGTAGATAATGGTTTATATGACTAGGAAATAAGATAAGGTGCGGAAAATTTAATCTCTACGGATGGACCCATATTAGGGATTTAGGGAATCACTATGTGCTCTGTGTGGAGAGTAATCAATACAAATATTGTTCTCGTATTTTTAATTATATTTTTATATAAGGATATTACATAGGGGTTAGAACATTTTGAACATTGGTTCAGGAATAACTAAACACTAAAGACTCCCATGTTGATCATTCTCATACGTTAGAGAGGTACATTTAATTTTTTATATTTTTTATAAACCAAGTTCATGTTTGAGGGAAGAATGATATGTTTCACCTTAGTATAGTTCCATTCTAAAAATTGAAGTGTCTCATGTGGATCCAAGATACTGTAGTTAAAGGATGAATGTTTTTCAATTGAGCTATGGGCTAGGATAGAAAGTCCTAAAATCACTATATATCCTATAGATAGAGTAATCAAGAAAAATATTATTCCTATATAGAAGGCCACCAACCTATATTTGTCTTGTATTTTGGGAGAATTGGTCATTTTAGTTTGATTTTGTGGATTGACCTATGATATTTAATCCTATAATCACTACATATCTTATATTTATGGGAATCAAGGAACATTTTGTTCTCAAAGGTTCCCTATAGACATCGAGATCATATATAGGAAGATAGATATTTTTAGTAAGAAATTGTATCTAGTCCTAGGAAAAGAGATATGAGTGTCACTAAATATCATATAATAACATAAATCTAGCCAAAATAGTTCTTTTTTTTCTATTCATATGAATCACATGCACATAGGAGCTTATTTTCATCATAGGTTCACATTTGAAGATCTCTATGATAAAGAATCGTACATAGATATGGTGCATATGTTTGGTGGGGTATTTTATTAATCCATAAATAATATTTTTTAGGCCTCATATACACATAATTGGATCATTTTTAAGGATATAGGATTAACCATCACCCTAGTATAGCACCATAGGGGAAATTAAGTATTTTTGAAAATGTTCAAACACTAATGAAAAAGGGTAATTTTTAGAACTATGGATGGGATCTTGATAAGAGATATAAGTGTCACTATTTATATTATATTGGTAGGAATAAAATCCACATGATGTTTTAAATTAAAATGTCTCTTACCTAGATCTAGCTTACATATAGGGGAAATTATGGGTTTTTTTTGAAATTTTTGGTTGGGCCCTAGAAAAATGATTGAGACATCACTATGTTTCCATGTAGAAAAAAATCAGAACACATTTTTTTATTTCCATATGTTATGGGTTCATAGTCACTAAATATTGATTATATTATGAACATTAAGGGAACTTGTATTGTGGGATGTTTTCACTTTTTGGGTCTTCTTCACAATCTTATAGTTAAACAGGGGTAACCACTTTTGATGGAGACCAAGAACCAAGGAGGATTATAATGGATATAAACCTTTGGATGGAACTAGTATATTATACCATGTTTTTAACAAAAATACTAAACTATTTACAATCAAGTTAAACATATTTCTTGAAAATAAAATCCCCTACACAGATTTGGCTCATTTCTAAGGTAAAAGGGAATTTATTGGAAACACATATCTATAAATGAGAGAACCAATATCGAAGTATATTATTTGAATCTTTCTCATTTTCATGAGAGAGAATTTTTGTGTTTCTAAAAATGAGGATGGTTTCTAAGTCTATAGTAGAGCACCTGGACATCACTATTTATCCCATAGTTAAGGGAACCAATCATCCATATAGTTCTCTTAAAGGATGGTCTCTTGTATAGATCTAGATTATATGTGAGGAATAAAGGAATTAATGATCAAATTAATACGTTAAACATCTTCCAAATAATTCTACCTATATTAGGATCTTGTATAAGGAAGAAATATGCCACATGTAATGGGGCACTTTGATGAGTTTAGATTCATATAGTCTAGACATCCACCAAGGAATTTAAAATCATAAGGTATGTATGACGACCTTTTAGTTTAACATCATGTGGTAAGGATATGGGAACTATAGAGTTGAGAGTCTTTCCTCCTAAAAATATATGTTTTGAAGTTTAGAGTCTTGATACTATGACTTAGTTATTTTTCAGTTTATAGTCTTAACATGTGGACTTAAATTCTTTTTAATTTAAATTCATACCACTATCACTTAGATTCTCTTTAGTTTAGATTATTTCCCCTAGTACATAGATAGTGTGTAGTTTAGAGTCTTACCATAAGGACTTAGGTGTTCTTCAATTTACATTCATACAAACAAAACATAAATTTTAATGGTTTAATTATGAAAATTATTTTTTAAGTAACATTTAATTTGTAAGGTCATAATGTGTTCCTCAACCATCATGGCCATAGATTAATCTTTATTAGAATAGAAATTATGTTTGATGTAATTTCTGTCACATTATGGTTCCAAATTTAGAGGTTTCCTTCATGGAATAATTTGGCTTCTGATGAACAATACCAACTCTCCTTGAAGAAATTAAAGAAGGTGGACCTTCTTGTTGAAGTTTCACACAATTCAATTTGGATGGACTTTCAGATTATAGAATGTGTGAAATATCTTCTCATGATTCACTCTAAATCATCTTTTCACCTTTTTCAATGTTAATATTTTAATCGTTGACCATAGATAGAGATTAAAAGAGAGGTAAATTATAATTGTATGGGAAATAATAACTCAATTTCATAAAGATGAGAATATGGGATCACGTGTGTGGTAGTGCATGTTGTTTTATGATAGTCCCATATAGAATGTAAGAGTTTTTCTGGATAATACATCATGTCTTTTTCAACCATTTTATAGATTATATTTGAAACGTTCTTGTTGAAATCCTCTATCTTTACATTTTTCATTGTGTGATAGTGAGATGAATGATAGACTCTATGTCTACTTCTGGTGTACCCTTTTTAGCTTGGAAGAACAAAAATTGGTTCCACATTCCATAAAATTGATATGATAGACACTAAATCTTGCAATGATGTTAGAATTAATGAAGTGTATGAAGTCATTCATCATTAATTACTTGAGGGGTATTTCCTCACCCCATTTATAAAATAATCCATCGGTAGTAAGGGTATACTTAAACTACATAACTGTAGCTAGGGATAATGGATCCATGAAATCCATTCCCTAAATAGAAAATGTTTAGGAGTATTTATTAGTATGAAACAACATTATGGTTTATTTAAGATATTTACATTCATTTGAAAAGTAATAATTCATGGTGATATTCATATAGTCTTTTATCATCTTTGGCTAGAAATATACAATCCTCTCGACTTTTTGGGAGACCCTAGTTCCTAATAAATGAGAACTGAAAGAGCCTATATGGACTTCTTATATTATAGTGTAGGTCTCTCCTTTAATTCATCTAAATTGGAATCCATTAAATCAAAATTTATAGAGTATTGGTTACTCATTTAGCCCATCACTAAGGGTGAATTCTACTAGTCAGTGTCGTATTTGTTCCTTTTTGGATCAGGTGGATAAAAGTTTCCAATTTTTGTGGTATTATATTATAGATATCATTCATCCAATAACAAACACCGGATCACTATGATCGAAGGGAAGTTATAATATGATTGATCACCTCCATGTTGAAAACAATAACAAGGTAGACCAGAAAAAAAATCAGCAAATGCATAAGGATATCTCATCTTGGTAAGGTTCTAATAAAGTTCCAGGGGTATTATCTAGAACATCAGTAGAGGAATTCAATGAATATGTGGCATAGTTCAATATCGGTTCAAAAGGGAACTATGCCATCTATCCCCTCACATATCTATTGAGACAGTTTAAATATTCCTTTTTGATGGAATACTCATCATTAATATTCTTAATAACCTATTTTGAATCTCCTATAAAATTTTCATGGGTTATCTTTATCTATATAGAATGTTCCAGGCTCACAATAAGGGCTTGATATTCTACCTCATTGTTTTTGTAGTCTTTACATAGAAAGAATAAAAGGGGTAGAATTTATTTAGATGGGAAAATAAATTTAATTCCTAGAAAAATCTTATTAAGCCTCAATATCTCTATTTTTTTGATGGTTTGACTTCGAGAGGTGCCATCAAAGTACATATCCCATATTTGGGGAGTTTCATTGGAATAGAAAATATCTTATTTTTTAAGTTCAATATTTTACCGATATTCATTCCAAGGATTTATATGTTGTGAGGATATAGGATATTGATTTCCATTTGATTTACATATATTAATATAATTGTATGTCATATTTTTTTAAGAAAATTGATGACTAGGTTAGACACTCGATCAACATAGGGTGGTTGAGACTGTATAGGACCGATTCAATATGAGATACCAGGCATATATCATCATTTGGTAAACAGTTTCTCAAATTTTAAACCCTAAAAATGAGTATAAGGTAGTTTTTATCAATATCATAGTATCAGTTCTCAGTATCAAACATCATTATGCTGGAAAAGAAGAGACTATTTTCTTTTTCTACATTATTTTTCTATGTGGGAAGGCCATCAAGGGATCACTCCATTGTAACAACCAAAACTTTCATTAATGGAAATTCTTCTTGATCAAATTAAATGTTTTTCATGGTTATATAAAATATGAAATTCATTGGTTTGATCTTTATGTATTTTAAAATACTGTTATGAATTTTGATCGTTGCTAATATAGCCATTGAACATTTATCACTCGAATAGTATAAATATAGGGCTTTAACAAATCCAATTTACTCAGACAAAGGAAGTGATGGCCTCATTCAGTAGACTTTGCCTGTATGAAGCCCATTTTTCAGAGCTTGGAAAGGAGGTGGCATCATCGGGCTTCTCTCTTGACTAAGCCCAAGATGATCTTGAACACATTATGCTTGAGCGGAACTGATTATAATAGAAGTGAAAGTTAATAGAGATTACCACTCAAGTGATGTTATCTGAGCCACCCCAAGAGTCTGTCACCATTTCACCCCTTACCCTTCGGTCTTATGCAGGTGTTATAAGGGGTTATGTAACAAGACCCTAGCACTATGAAAATGTACATTATTTTTGTATAATTAATGTGCATTCATTTTATTAATGTTACTTTGTAAATAGTTTTTAAATCACAAATAGTATTTTTAGTTAATATTCATCTAAGAAATCTATTTGGATGAATTAATTTATTTTTGAATTAAATAATATTTTAATAAAATATTATTATTATTAAATTACTTTTTATTAAATATAAATGTTTATATAATTTTATTAATGAAATTGTAATTTTTTTTAAGGTTTAAGAGCTATTTTTTGTCAAAACACATGAATTTTTTATAAATGTTGATTTTTATTTTAAAAGTAAAAATTAACTAATTTAGAAAATTTCTTATAAAAAATTAATATTATTTTTGGAATCAGGGCTTTGAAATTATGAAACAGTAAATTTTCCATAATTTTCTTAGATTGTCAAATTTTTAGGACAAAATTAAATACCGTTTAAATATATAATGTGTTTTATGACATGATAATGACCCAATAGTGATGTAATAAAATACTATAAAAATTATTTTCGTCCAATATTTGTTTTACCGTTAAAATAATGTTATTTTAGATTTGTTTGATTTATTTTACGAAGATTTAGTGGACCCTTCAAGGCTTATAAAAAATTTTGTCTTTTTAAATTGTTTTCCTTGAGAGTGTGACTCGCCTCCACATAAGCAACCCTATTATTTTAATAATATTTTCCATTGTCATTAGAGAATATTGATTTCCACTCCCCTTTGGAAAAAAACATGGTCAAAAACCTGTAACACCCTGAGATTTTATGAAAAATATTCTTTTAATTAATGTCTTGTGTTGTATGCTACACCAAGATTACCTTGTGCTATACGCAACACCATATTAGCTTACAGTATACGCAACACTATTCTTGGATCATGTTACACACAATTTTGATAATAGTTATTATAGGCAAAATTGAGTATATATATATATATATATATTCAATGTATAAATGAAATATGGATGGATTATGTTATACGAAAGAATGAAGGATTCTTGCACAACATGCAACCCTGACTTGGCTTGCATTACACGCAATCGCGACCTTCCTCGATAGCGTGTGTTGTACGCAATACAAGGTTTTACTAAAAAACGATATATTATTATAATATTATTATGAACTATCAATTATGAATAGTATTAACTAAATTTTTAATCTTATAACATTATTATTCATCTTTCACATTTTATAAAACAAGGTATAAGAACAAAATAAATTTTTTGGGTAAAATAAGTATTTTTAAAAAAATGCAGTTTTTCCACCTTTTGATGGCGCACCCACTTTAAATCTAGTTTTTGACATGTTTATAAGTTCAATTTGACAAAATAAAATTCTTCTTTGGAATTATGAAATAAAAATTTCCTTTGGATAAATTTTCATATCAATCTGGTAACTTTCATATTTTGATGAATAGTAAAAACACGCTATATTTTAATTAAAAACAACTTTTTCAATCGAAATAATTAATAGTGATAAATTATTAATTTTAGTGGTTTTAATGTATATTTAGAAAATATTTTTACAATTTAATACAATGTTGGTCATTGAATGTAATTTCACAATTTAAACCAGACATAAACAAGGGTCAATCTTTTGATAGTTATTATCTCTTAAGAACACGCTATTTGTTTTGACGATGGGAATTAATTACTAAATTAATTAATGCAACTGATATGTTTTGAATTTGAAAAAATAGACATCATTTTTGAGTTCGTAATATCAAATATAGCTTAGGCCTAATTTTTGGTATTTTTCTGGAAACTTTCATTTTTTGATGAATAGTGAAACCACTAAGTGGTAGTTAAAAAAATGAATTTTTCATAAAACTTAATTTTACCACTTCTGTGAGTGGAATTTCAAAAATTCGAGAGACACGGTTGCTATCATTAAGAAAAATGTGGTTTAATGAGATGAAAATAATTTTTGATGAATAGTAACTTTTTACTTTTTTTTTCCATGGTTAAAAGTAAATAGGGTAATTAATGGTTAAAATGATATTATTATTACCCTAACACATGTCCTAATTCTATTGGATAAGTGTAATTCGACCAAAAACAACCTTAGGAATAAAATATGACCATTTAGGCCCACATGGATTAGATTAGGACATTTATTATTATTTAATTCAAAGAAAAGTTAAAAGAGTTAAAATCAAAGTCTATTTACTAAAACATTTTTAATATAGGGTTATTAAGAAGATAAATTCTATTGTAAATAATCATTAGAAATCTAATAAGATTTCATACATAATGATATTTTATTTATAATTTTTAGACATTAAATAAATTAATCTATTTATGACACAATGATGATGTAGTAATTACCATAATAGTGAGAAATTAGAATAATTCATATTATAGATACCTAAATAAATATAATTTGAACCTTTGTATGAATTACAATAATTTTCTAGGTTACTATGACATGTTAGTATTTATTTAATTAACCTTTTTCGAACTAATCATTCTGTTATGAGTTTTACAAAAATCAATTACTAAATAGAGTCAAAATTGACATAAAATAGTTTTTAAAACAAATATTATATTATTAATTGTTATTTTATTCCTAAAAATCTAAGGTCCATCCAAATGACTTATATAAGGTTATATATATTAATAATAAACAACTTGGGGTTCGTTTGGATTGTTATAGTATGTTTATTAACCTTATAGTGTAAGAACAAAAGAAGACACGGTAAAAGTAAAATTATTTAACTTAATGTTAAATATAAATGATAAGGTTACAATAGGAACCTAAACTTGTCTAAATTCTATTTTATGAGATGATTTAGACCCATCCCCACCTCAGATTTGAAATAAATCAATTTGGAGCTATTTAGAACCGAATTTGACTTTTTAATAAAATAATAGTTTTAGTTATTCCAAAGGTGCCCCTCTCCTCCCTTATAAAAGGGCACCTCATCCCCCTCTTCCTCACACCACTCTGAGCCTTCAAGCTCGGAAAACCCCTGCCAATTTCTTCTCTCCACTTCCCTAGAAACATCCTAGAGGTTCTGGTCTTCTTCAAAGACCTATTTTAGTGCCATAAAAGGAGGTCTCAAAGAAGCACTTCAAAGAAGAGGTAATGTTCGTTACCAATTCTTTATCTTTATTTCTTCTTCTACTTCTTCTTCTTTAGTTGTTTCATTATGAAGTAATAACATTAGTATCACTCATATATTGATATGTTATTATAAGTATGAAACAACCATATTTCACCATCTATCCATCCTACGGAAAAAGAAATCACCGCGCGTGCGTACGTACGGAATATCGTCTCCACGCCGTGGTGTAATCTATTTTCCACCACAAAATTACTTGGATGGGTATAATGGTGTAAATAATGACTATATATGATTATTTTAAAGTGATATTGATTCTGAAATAGTATACATACACTCCAATACAATTCCACGATCATAGGAACGATATCATCACTCGTGCGTACGTACGAAATACCGTCTCCACGATGTGATGCGACTCGTTCTACGTGATCTTCATTTCATAATGATTATATAAATGAATTTAATGAATGAATATGATATATATTACAATAATACCATTCTGGAGATGAGGTATCTATAACCTAAAGAGAAGAATAAGAATTTATTCGACAAAACACGCATAAGAACAAAAAGTAATAAACACCCAAATAACAAGTAGTAATGAAATATTACTAATAAGAAGCTAAGAATATGACCATATATGATATCATAACAATAAGTATGATTCTTAAATACGCCAATAACATTATTTAAATCATTATACAGGAGTTTCGGACACTTACGAAGCAAAACGGACCTACGGTAAGGGAAATATCCCAATCTCATTTTTTTATCCGAGATTGTTTAAACTTTATTATTTACTGGGGTGTATTTTATCATCCACATCACTGTTTCCTCAATATGTAATATTATTTCCATCCATCTACAATTTATTAAATCCAATTTTACCCTTCGGTGAGTTTTTAGTAAAAGATATGAAAGGAATCTTTTGTCATTTTTCATACGAGGTACTTTTTGACTTTTCTGACAAAAGTACGAGAAGAATGTTTTTTTTAACTTATACGACATGAATGGACTTTTAAAACATTATTTCCAAGAACATTCCTTTAAAAGTTTTCATGTTTATTTTTAGTCAACTTCTTTTAAAATTTTATGACATGTTAAGAAATAAAAAGTGTTTTTGAAGTAGAAAGGATATTTTCCTCAAGAATGGAGTTCAAGTATTTTATCAAAATTATTTTCCATCTAAGATAATATAGGGTTATTTTTCTATCCCTATTATTACATTGATTTGATTATGTTGTGATGGAAATATTTTGATGAATTCCTTTATCTTATATGAATTGTTTTATGATGTCATGTTGTTTAAGAATCCCATTTTTACTACATGGGTTATGCAATGATGTATGATTTATGATTTTGTGGCACACATAAGAATGGTATCATTATGAGATGGGTGGGACCTATATCTCCCTCCAATGAATTGGATAAAGATTTTATATCTCATGAGATAGACATGGATGGAATGGTAGGTCATACCGGTTCAGTGAAACAGGACTGAAACAAGGAGTGAACTCGGTTCAGAAAGGGACTTTGTCCACTAAGATAGTCTTGGCAATGAGTCTTGATTAATAAGAAATGATTCTCTATGATTATGTGTGTATGCCACAATGTTTCATGTTTTAAGTTATGATTATTGGGATTACATTTCACTACTATGATTTATCCCATGTTATGAAATTATGATCTCTTTTGTAGGTTAAGATTTCCAAAAGATATGTTCTTCTGAATATGACGTGATTGATATTTCTTTTGTTTACCCTTACTGAGAATTTGAGCTCACCCTTTTATGTTTTTTTTCAGGACATAAATAAAGGATTTAGGTTTTAAAAAAAGAATATCTTTATGGGAGATGTTGAAGATCATTCACCACGATTAGCAGATTATATTCCGAGTTTCCAAAGACACTAAACTATTACGGTCCTTATGTGTGTTTTTTTTGTTATGTACTAAGTATTCCTCAAAAGTAATGTAATGTCAATGTACGTCAAGCTTCGGGTCTCTACAGTTGGTATCAGAGGAAAGGTTTAGTCAACCTTTGGAAACTAGGATGCGAAAACGTTAGTGAAATCTCTAAATATATTTCTAAGGTATGTTTAAGGATGTCCCTAAGGATAAGTATACATATAGGATATAGTCCTGGAACTAAGGTAATGATATTAGAATTTAACCTAAGATGTTAGATATTGAGGGTACTCCCCCTTTACTATGTTGTTTTCCATAGCATGATTTTTTCCTCTCACACTATTCTTTTTGGGTTTTAGACGATGGATGGAACCCAAAGGAACCGTGTTGATCAATGTAATGGACAATGCAATGATTGTCCTCCTAAACAAACAAATGTTATGGGAGATGGAGTGAAAAATCTTATTGTTATACTTACAAGCTATGAATCATTCTGGACTTCCAAATGAGCAGAGAAGGGAACAACATTCTATTGAGTCCTTTATGAGGCAACGTCCACCTTCTTTTAGTGGGTCTTCTGATCCACTTGTTGATGAACAATGGATCAGTACCACTGAAAAGATATTTTCAGTTCTTCAATGTTCCGAACATGATAAAGTCATCTTAGCAGTATATCGTTTGGAAGGTGAAGCTGATCAATGGTGGAATCTTATCAAGAATATGAGTCAAAGAGATGAAATTGAGTCCATGGAATGGGACGAGTTCAAGAACTTATTTTTCAATAAGTACTTCCCTCGTATTCTTCGAACAAAGATGGAGAAGGAGTTTCTTGAACTAAAGCAAAAGGATGATGAATCTGTTGGTATATACGAAGTGAATTTTACAAGGCTTGCAAGGTATGTATCTGGATTTATCATCCAACCTGAAAGTAAAGTTGATCGATTCTTCAGTGGCTTAAAACCAAATCTTCGAAGGGAATTAGCTATAAGAGACTTCAGTTGATATGAAGAAATTGAGCGTTGTGCTATCAAGGTAGAAATGGAAGTTGGTGTTACTTATCCATCTCATAGTTTTGACAAGAAATGAAAGATGGAGTTCAAGGAGAAATCTCAGAATAATGGTGACAAGAAGATGAATGTTTCCTTATGCTCAAAGTGTGGAAAGAAGCATGGTGGAGATTGTCTTAAAGGGACTAGAAAATTTTTTAAGTGTGGAAAAGAAGGTCATCGAGCAGCTGAGTGTCGAAGTAATGGAAAAAGGGTTTCTAATGATGTGAATAAAGAAAAGACTGCAGAGAACGCACCAACAACACTTCAATGCTTCAAGTGCAAGGAAATGGGGCATTGTGCTAATAAATGCCCTAATCCAAGGGTTAGTGATGATCGACATGAGCAACCACTTAAGTAAAAGGACAAAGGGAAGTCACATGAGATCACCATTGGAGATGTTGAATATGACAACGATGTGGTGGAATAATTAAGTGTTTATGTACTGGGATTCCAGAATAATGTTGTATACAGTATCGTGGAATATTGGAATTTTTATGTTTTGGTCTATTGTGGTTTTCGATAATTTTATGGCATCGGTAACCATGAAAAGTGATTGTAATATTTTTGGAAAGCAGATGATATGCACATAATGAAGGTATAAATAGAATCTAATATGTTTGATAGTATTCATGAGCTCATGATTGATACAAGGACTAAGTGATATCATGGTTTGAGGATATAGAATTTTGAGGATTTTGGTATGTGGAAAGTGTTAACTTTTAACTGCATTCATGTTTTCACTAAGGTTCAATGGATATTCATTCTTCAAGAGAATACATGATTAAGGTATTCACATGTTTGTAATTTGACCAACAAGATATATCTTATGATATATGGGGGATAAATGATGGCATTCATGTGATCATTTTCATTATACTATGAGCTTTGACCGAAGTATTTTAGATAAGCCTAAAGATTGGAATGGATTATGTTAGACATAAGTTAGTATTGTTTAAGGATAAAACTTTTTTGATATTGTTGATGGGATGTTATAGTAATATAGCTTTAGAAAAAGGACAACCTGCAGGACGGGCGACAGCCCATCGCGTCGGACAAGGTTGTGGGAATCAAACCCACAACCGAAGTGTGACTGGCCTTTATCACCTACCACTGGCCTACAGGATGTCTCTGTTTAGTAGAAACTAGTTTTATTATATTAAGCAGTATATGAATTATAAGTCCATTTTAGGAACGATATATGATTAATCTCACTATAGATGGACTTACGTATTTTTTGAATAACTTTTCTAACCTTTTGTTTGAGACAGATGGAATGACCCATCATTCTATCACATGATCTTCTAACACATCACGAATGACAAATTCAACTTCATTTCATTAAGAGATGAAGTGGAAATTGTCCAAATAATGAAAAACGGTGAGACTATACCAAAATCACGAAAGTATTTCTTCTAATTCCAATTTCATCAACTTTAGGGAAATGATCTTCAAAACCAAAAATGTTGTCCTAGTGCTCTTATATCTGATGAATCAGATGGTACCTTAAATCGTCACAAATTTATGGCTTTTTGATTGCTGGCTTTTCCATAGCCATGTTCTCTACCACTCTCCATCAGAACATGATGATTAGATTTCTCTTCCATATCCATATTTTCACATATGTGGAAACCCAGTGATTATTTTATTTGGGTAACCGTTACGTTTCATACTTTTGATTTTAAAGATTGGTTTTGGTATTCCTTTTTACGATGTGGGTTTCTATTAAAGAAACTTTCGAATAGTAAACCATTTATAACCCCGACGAATTTCGAGGGCGAAATTCATTTTAAGGGGGCTAGAATGTAACACCCCGATATTTTATGAAAAATATTCTTTTAATTAATGTCTTGTGTTGTATGCTACAGCAAGATTACCTTGCGCTATACGCAACACCGTATTAGCTTGCAGTATACAGAACACTATTCATGGATCGTGTTACACACAATTTTGATAATAGTTATTCTACGCAACATTGAGTATATATATATATATATTCAATGTATAAATGAAATATGGATGGATTATGTTATATGAAACAATGAAGGATTCTTGCACAACACGCAACCCTGACTTGGCTTGCATTACACGCAATCGCGACCTTCCTCGATAGCGTGTGTTGTACGCAATATCTGGTTTTACTAAACAATGATATATTATTATAATATTATTATGAACTAGCCGTTATGAATAGTATTAACTAAATTTTGAATCTTATAACATTATTATTCGTCTTTCACATTTTCTAAAACATGGTATAAGAACAAAATAAATTTTTCGGGTAAAATAAGTATTTTTCAAAAAATGCAGTTTTGCCGCCTTTTGATGGCGCACCCACTTTAAATCTAGTTTTGACATGTTTATAAGTTCAATTTGACAAAATAAAATTCTTCTTTGGAATCATGAAATAAAAATTTGCTTTGGATAAATTTTCATATCATTCTGGTAACTTTCATATTTTGATGAATAGTAAAAAACACGCTATATTTTAATTAAAAACAACATTTTCAATCAAAATAATTAATAGTGATGAATTATTAATTTGAGTGGTTTTAAAGTATATTTAGAAAATATTTTTACAATTTAATACAATGTTGGTCATTGAATGTAATTTCACATTTAAACCAGATATAAACAAGTGTCAATCTTTTGATAGTTATTATCTCTTAAGAACACGCTATTTGTTTTGACGACGGGAATTAATTTTTAAATTAATTAATGAAACTGATATGTTTTGAATTTGGTAAAATAGAAATAATTTGTGAGTTCATAATATAAAATATAGCTTAGGCCTAATTTTTGGTATTTTTCTAGAAACATTCATTTTTTGATGAATAGTGAAACCACTAAGTGGTAGTTAAAAAAAATGATTTTTTCATAAAACTTTATTTTACCACTTCTATGAGTGGAATTTCAAAAATCTTAGAGACAAGGTTGATGTCAGTAAGTAAAATGTGGTTCAATGAGATGAAAATAATTGTTGGTGAATAGTAACTTTTTACTTTTTTTTACCACGGTTAAAAGTGAATAGGGTAATTAAGGGTAAAAATAATATTATTATTATCCTAACACATGTCTTAATTCTATTGTATAAGTGTAATTCGACCAAAAAAAACCTTAGGAATAAAATATGACCATTTAGGCCCACTTGGATTAGATTAGGACATTTATTATTATTTAATTCAAAGAAGAGTTAAAAGAGTTAAAATCAAAGTTTATTTACTAAAATATTATTAATATAGGGTTATACATAAGATAAATTCGATTGTAAATATTCATTAGAAATATAATAATATTTAATACATAATGATATTTTATTTATAATTTTTAGACATTAAGTAAATTAATTTATTTATGACACAATGATGATGCATTAATTACCATAATAGTGAAACATTATAATAATTGATATTATAAATACCCAAATAAATATAATTTGAAACTTTTTATGAATTAAAATAATTTTTTAGGTTAATTTGACATGTTAGTATTTAGTTAATTAACTCTTTTCGAACTAATAATTATGTTATGATTTTTAAAAAAATCAATTACTAAATAGAGTAAAAATTGACATAAAATAGTTTTTAAAACAAATATTATATTATTAATTGTTATTTTATTTTTAAAAATCTAAGGTTTGTCCAAATGACTTAGATAAGGTCATATATATTAATAATAAACAACTTGGGGTTCGTTTGGATTGTTATAGTATGTTTATTAACCTTATAGTGTAAGAACACAAGAAGACACGGTAAAAGTAAAATTATTTAACTTAATGTTAAATCTAAATTATAAGGTTAAAATAGGAACCTAAACTTATATAAATTCTATTTCATGAGATTATTTCGACCCATCCCCACCTTAGCTTCGAAATAAATCATTTTGGAGCTATTTAAAACCGAATTTGACTTTATAATAAAATAATAGTTTTAGTTATTCCAAAGGTGCCCCTCTCCTCCCTTATCAAACGGAACCTCCTCCCCCTCTTCCTCACACCACTTTGAGCCTTCAAGCCCGGCCAATACCTGCCAATTTCTTCTCTCCATTTCCCTAGAAACATCCTATAGGATCTTGTCTTCTTCAAAGACCTATTTTAGTTCCATAAAAGGAGGTCTCAAAGAAGCACTTCAAATAAGAGGTAATGTCTGTTACCGATTCTTTCATCTTTATTTATTCTTCCACTTCTTCTTATTTAGTTGTTTAAATATGAATTAATAACATAAGTATCACTCATATACTGATATGTTGTTATATGTATGAAACAACCCTATTTCACCATCTATCTATCCTATGGAAAAAGAAATCACCGCGCGTGCGTACGTACGGAATACCGTCTCCACGCCGTGGTGTAATCTATTTTCCACCACCACATTACTTGGATGGGTATAATGGTGTAAATAATGACTATATATGATTATTTTAAATTGATATTGATTCTGAAATATTATACATACACTCCAATATAATTCCACGATCATAGGAACGATATCATCACTCGTGCGTACGTATGGAATACCGTCTCCACGATGTGATACAACTCATTCTACATGATCTTCATTTCATAATGATTATATAAATTAATTTAATGAATGAATATGATATATATTACACTAATACCATTCTGTAAATGAGTTATCTATAACCTAAAGAGAAGAATAAGAATTTATTTGACAAAACACGCATAAGAACAAAAAGTAATAAACACCAGAATAACAAGTAGTAATGAAATATTACTAATAAGAAGCTAATAATATGACCATATATGATATCATAACAATAAGTATGATTCTGGAATAAGTCAGTAACATTATTTAAATCATTATACAGGAGGTTCGGACACTTACGAAGCAAAATGGACCTAAGGTAATGGAAATATCACAATCTCATTTTTTTCCGAGATTGTTTATACTTTAGTATTTACTGGGGTGTATTTTATCATCCATATCCATGTTTCCTCAATATGTAATATTATTTCCATCAATCTAAAATTGATTAAATCCAATTTTACCCTTCGGTGAGTTTTTAGTAAAAGATATTAAAGGAATCTTTTGTCGTTTTTCGTACGAGGTACTTTTTGACTTTTCCGACAAAAGTACGAGAAGAATGTTTTTTTAACTTATACGGCATGAATGGACTTTTAAAAAATTATTTCCAAGAAGATTACTTTACAAGTTTTCAAGTTTATTTTTAATCAACTTCTTTTAAAATTGTATGACATGTTAATAAAGAAAAAGTGTTTTTGAAGTAGAAAGGATATTTTCCTTAAGAATGGAGTTCAAGTATTTTATCAAAATTATTTTCCATCTAAGATAATATAAGATTATTTTTCTATCCCTATTATTACCTTGATTTTATTATGTTGTGATGGAAATATTTTTATGAATTCCTTTATCTTATATGAATTGTTTTATGATGTCATGTTGTTTAAGAATCCCATTTTTACTACATGGGTTGTGCAATGATGTATGATTGTTGATTTTGTGGAACACATAAGAATGGTATCATTATGAGATGGGTGGGACCTATATCTCCCTACAATGCATTGGGTAAAGATTTTATATCCCATGAGATAGACATGGCTGGAATGGTAGGTTATATTGGTTCAGTGAAACAGGACTGAAATGAGGAGTGAACTCGGTTCAGAAAGGTACTTTGTCCACTAATATAGTCTTGGTAATGAGTATTGACTAATAAGAAATGATTCTCTATGATTATGTGTGTATGACACAAAGTTTCATGTTTTATGTTATGATTATTGGGATTACATTTCACTACTATGATTTATCCCATGTTATGAAATTATGATCTCTTTTGTAGGTTAAGATTTCTAAAAGATATGTTCTTATGAATATGACATGATTGATATTTCTTTTGTTTACCCTTACTGAGCATTTGAGCTCACCCTTTTATGTTTTTTTTCCAGGACATAAAGAAAGGATTTAGGTTTAAAAAAAAGAATATCTTTATGGGAGATGTTGAAGATCTTTCACCACGATTAGAAGATTATATTCCGAGTTTCCAAAGACACTACACTATTACGGTCCTTGTGTGTGTGTTTTTTTTATATACTAAGTATTCCAAAAAAGTAATGTAATTTCAATGTACGTCAATCTTCGGGTCTCTACAAAAACCATGGGTAGGTTTGTGGTTTTGATTTATTTAATGTGAGGTGTCCCAAACCTGAATAATAAAGAATTCCCTCTCCTTTCCTATATAAACCCACCAAATATCCCACTTACTATTCACTCAAAGCCTTTTAAGTTGGTCCAACCCCTACCCTAATCTCTCTATAATCCTCCCAAGGTTCCCCAATCTCCAAATAATCCTCTATCAAGCCTCTCCTAAGCCTTTGGGATCACACTTCCAAGTAAGGGATTTCTTCCTTTCTCATTTATGTCCAATTTTATTTAAATTGTTATGTCGTTTTTTTTCAATTAAAAATGTTGGGGTATGATTTATAACCTTCCTCATACTTCCCTCTTTATGTTTAGATAATGGGATACCCCTTTATCTCTCATTAATGCCTCCCATGTACACATGTTACCGTGCTGAAATTCCATGATGGATTTCTCTCTCCTCTTTTACATCCAAGTAATTCATTTGAATTATGGATCTAAATTCCATTACGTTTGTTGGGACATGTATATATATAACCCCCTTACTATCCATTTCATGTAAATATTATGAGACATACCTTTCTCTCTCATAAACTATTTTTTATGAGTTCTTATTTCACATCGTTATGCTGCCAAAATTGCACTACAATTTTTGAAGCCAATGTTATTGTGTAGTGAATACCATGCCCATTTCTCAATCAAGGGTATTAAACTTTATGAACATTTAATTATTGATTATAAATCATCATTTATATATTACACATCCATTTATCATGTAATAAATGATGATGATTGATTCCATGTTGTGTGATCCATGTGGCACACTTATGCATGAAATGAA
The DNA here is from genome assembly GCA_963277665.1 of Viscum album. NCBI lineage: Eukaryota > Viridiplantae > Streptophyta > Magnoliopsida > Santalales > Viscaceae > Viscum > Viscum album. The sequence goes on along the minus strand of OY728150.1, from coordinate 1,926,173,548 downwards.
TTGTTTAAGAAGGTTGCACCCTAATAGTGATCCAATGCATTGTGTAAAGTGCAGTGTCATGATACATCATGTGAAATGAGTGTTGACTCATGATAATTCATGTGCAATTAGGTTTTACTCGTGCTTCATTTTCAATGAGGATATACTCATGCTTCATGTAGAATGATCCTTGGCTCGTGCTAAATTCCAGGTTAAGTGTTGTTGCCACACTTACATGTTATGATTATCATGCTTTATTAGGCCTTTATGTTCATGTTTGTCTTTTTATCTATTGATATTCTTAATCTATAACATGTATTTTATTCCTCATGTTATTCCATGTTTATTCCCTTACTGGGATTTATATCTCACCCTTTTCTTATGCATGACCTGAGGTCATCCAATGCAATGCTAAGTATGAGGGAATGTAAGGGTCATGTAAATGATGTTTTCAATAAATATTTTTTATTTCATGTTTTATGTTGTTATGTAATGATACTAAGCCCCAAAGACACTATACCTCTCAATAATCAATGTGGTATCAAGTGAAGAGTTTATGTAAAAAATCATGTATAAGTTTGTAATAAAGGAAGGGTTGTTATGGTTGGTATTAGAGGATAGGTTTAGTTATTTTTGGGATTTGGATTAGAAAACCCCAGTGAAGAATTAGAGACAAGAATAAGTATAATAAAAACATCCCCCAGTATTGGTGAGTATTGAGTATGTGGTTTATCAAGAAAATACATCCATGTCTGGATACGAGAAGGTAGAGGCGGCTCTGGAATAGATGTATCCTAGTGGTGAAACCTGAAAACACTACTTTGAGCTAGAATCGAAATGGAACTGGTGCATGACAACAGGCCTTGATTCACTCTTGGTTACGACACTCCCGGTGGAATGCTTTGGTAAATTCACAAGTTTTTTATGAACCCTTATTATGGGAATTAAAAAAATGCCCCTAAGAATGTATGTTAGAAAGTAGATATTGAATAGCATAGATTGAATCCTATGGATTCATAAGATAATAAAATAAAAGTTATTTATATTTCATCATGTTTTCCTTGGATTACCCTTTATGTTTTACCCCTAAATTTCCTTTTATTCCAGACAATGGCCGGTAATAGGAGGACTCGGGCTAACAACTGATGTGAAGATCAATGTGATGACTATGCTAATGAGATTCCCAATCTGATGGGAGCGGGAATCATAAACTTTTCCACGCTTATCTCTTAGTTAAATCATGATTTCAAAAGAAAAATGGGTCAAGAGGAACGTTCAACCCCCCCCCCCCCCTAAGAAAGAACAAGTCACTATCAATAGCTTCATGAGACAAAGGCCCCCTACTTTTAATGGATCATCTGATCCCAAAATCACCGAACAATGGATGAACTCCATTGAATAATTCTTAAATGTTCCGAATAAGAGAAGGTTATCATGGATGCTTATCGTATGGAGGGATAAGCTGATCAATGGTGGAAATTGATCAAAAATACGAAGCCTAAGGAGGATATTGAGGCATTGGAATGGAAGGATTTCTTGAAGATGTTTTCCGATAAATATTTTTCGCACACCCACTGACTTAAGATGGAAAGGGACTTCCTTGACTTTAAAAAAAAAGACGACGAATCTGTTGGAGCGTACAAGGAAAAATTCACAAGACTTGCATGATACACCTTTGGCTTTGTCATTACCCCTGAATTCAAGGTTGACCACTTCTTTGGTGGGATGAAACCTAGCCTACAGAATTCCCTGACGATCCGCGACTTTGACAGCTATGAGGAAATTGTTCGGTGTGCCCTAAAGGATGAAATGGACATCGGAAAACCTCAGGGGTATCATGGGGATAATAAGTGTAAGGTGGAATTCAATTATGGTGGTCCAATGGATAAATCCAATGGTTTTAAGAAAATCCAGTACCCCACTTTCCAAAGGTGCGGAAAGAAGCACCCCGAAAATTGTCTGAAGGGGAAGAAGAAATGCTTTAAGTATGAAAGAGAAGGGCACCTAGTTGTTAACTGCCGATAAGAAAAACTCATGGATGAAACAGAGGGGAGGAACACTCCGTTTGAACCTCAATGAATTTTTCATTGCTATAACTACAAAGAACCAGGGTATCTTGCAAATAAGTTCCCTATGCCAAGGGTTTTCGGAGGCAACCAATGACCTCCTAGGCAGAAAGGGAGAGCTTTTTCCATTATTACTGCCAAAGTGAACCCTGAAAATAAATTAGTGATAGGTACGCTAGTTATTCATTCAAGAATAGTGAATGTACTTTTTTATTCAGGTTCTACTCATTCTTTTATATCCCAAAAGTTTAGTAGAACAATTACAAAGCCACCACAAATCATGGAAGTAAAGATTTCAGTGAGTACGAAAAATAGGGAAATCATTGCATCCCATAAATATAACTCCTTCCCTGTCATAATATGTGGATTTAATTTCCTGGATAACCTCATCATACTCCCTCTAGTGGAATTTGATACAATTCATGGCAGAGATTGGATTTCCTTATATAGTGCCAACATAAATTTTCGCGAGAGGGAAATCACTCTCCATGTGGAGAATCGACCCCCGATTATATACAAGTACAAGGAGGAAGATGAATCTTCTTTAGCTCCATCATCTCAAGTGTGGATATTACTACCCTATGAGCACGTGTATCTGGCTTAGATGATTGAGTCTAAGGAGGTCATCATCCTTGAAGACATGCCAATTGTGAGGGAATTCGCTGAAGTGTTTCCCGAGGAATTGTTTGGTCTTACTCTTAGAATAGATGTTCAATTTTCAATTGATCTTATACCTGGGGAATTGAAAATATCTAAGACTCCATATTGAATGGCTATTTTAAAGCTTGAGGAGATGAAGAAACAAAAATAGAAGAATCTGGATATAGGGTTTATATGCCCAAATGATTCACCATGGGGTGCACCAGTCCTCTTAGTCAAGAAGAAAGATGGGGAAATGATCATTTTCATTGATTATCGTGAGATTTACAAAATCATGACAAAGAACAAGTATCCTCTCCAAAAAATAGATGACTTATTCGATTAGTTGTGTCAATCAAAATACTTCCCCAAGGTGGATGTGTGGTTGGGATATTATCTTGTAAGGGTGGAGAAGGAAGATATCCCCAAGACTGCTTTTTGTAAAAGATACGGGCACTATTAATTCATAGTAATGCCTTTCAGACTCACTAATTATCTATAAATCTTCATAGACTTGATGAATAGAGTCTTTAGGGATTACCTCAACAAATTTTTTGTAGTCTTTATAGATGATATTCTTATATAATCCAAAACAAAGGAGGAACATAAGGAGAATCTATGAACTGTATTAGAGACCTTGCAGAAGGAAAATGTCTATGAAAAGTACAACAAGTGTGATTTATGGTTGAAGGAGGTCTCATTCTTGGGCCATATCATAACAAGTAATAGGATATCTATGGATCCCTTCCAAATAGATAAAATTGAGAGATGGCCAAGGCCAACATCAGCAATGGATATCCATAGCTTCTTGGGGTTGGCTAGATATTATTGACAATTTCAATGAAATTTCTCACGATTGTCCAACCCTCTTACCATGCTAACTCAGTAGGGAGTAATGTTTTCTTGGAGTGATGAATGCAAAGAAAGCTTCAAGGTGTTAAAAAGGAGGTTTATCACTGCACCCGTGTTCACTTTACCCACAAGTGGAGAACTTTTTGTGGTATTTAGTTATTCTTCAAAGAATGGAATGGTATGTGTGTTGAGGCAAAATGAAAAATTCATTGCTTATGCTTCAAGGCAATTGAAAGTTCATGGGTAGAATTCTCCAACACATGATATGGAGTTGATTTCAGTGATCTTCGCTTTAAAAATTTTGTGGCATTGTCTCCTTGGGGAGAAGAGTGAAATATATACAGACCACAATAGACTCAAGTATATATTCACACAGAAAGAGTTGAACATGCGCCAATGGGGATGGTTAGAGATAATCAAAGACTATGACTGCTCAATCCATTACCACCCTGGGACAACGAATAAGGTAGAAGATGCTCTAAGTATAATGTACCCAACAATTTTATCATTGATGAGAATTGAGAAGGATCAAATATTCTTAGACTTGATGAATATGGATATGGGAATCATAAAGAAGGGAACATCATCAATCCTTTCACAAATGATTTCTCAACCATCTATTTTGGAAATGTTAAAGGATGCTCAAAAGGATGATGTGGAAATTTAAAAGAAATTGGAAGCTATCATGAAAGGGAAATCCTCAGAGTTCAATTTTAATAAAGAAGGAATTGTGAGATTTCGGAAAAGACTATGTGTTCCATCAAGTCTAGCGCTGAAGAAGGAACTTTTGGATGATGCACATAGTTTAAATTTCTCTATTCACCCAGAAAACACAAAGATGCATTGAGATCTCCGAGAACATTATTGGTGGGATAAAATGAATAAGGATATCATTGAGTATACATCAAAGTGCCTGGTGTTTCAGCAAGTGAAGGTAGAGAGGCGAAAGTCTAAGGGGATGATGCTACTATTGCCCATACCAACATGGAAATGGGAGAAAATCACCATGAACTTTGTCACTAGACTTCTGAAGACATCCAATGGAAAAAATGCAATCTAGGTTGTTGGGGATAGTCTTAAAAAATCTGCACACTTTATTGAAATTCAGGATGACTTCTCATTGGGTCAACTGGAACAGATATATATCAGATAAGTGGTAAGGTTGCATGGACTACCACTATCTATTGTATCCGATTGAGATCCAAGATTCACCTCTATGTTTTGGAAGAGTCTTCAACATGCTCTGGATACTGAACTAAACTTTAGTACAACATATCATCCTCAAACCGATGACCAATCTGAGCAAACTATTCAGACACTAGAGGATATGTTAAGATCATGTTATATGGACTTCAAAGGAGGGTGGTACCAACATCTTCCACTGGTTGAATTCTATTACATTAACAATTTCTACTCGAGCATCCGAATGGCACCTTATGATGCCCTGTAGGGGAAGAGGTGCAGAACACCAGCATGTTGGGATGAAGTTGGTGAGCCTAAGCTATTAAGACCAGAAATGGTTGAGGAAATGGTGGAGAAGGTGAAAACCATTCAGCGGCATATCAAGGTAGCCTAGAGTCAACATAAGAGTTATGTAGATAACTATCGACGAGACCTTGAGTTTAAAGTTGGAGACATGGTATTTCTATGAATATCTCGATGGAATAAGGACATGAGGTTTGGAAAGAAAGGGATGTTAAGTCCTAGGTATATCGACCCCTTTGAGATTCTTGTTTATGTTGGGGATGTGGCCTATCGACTAGAACTTCCACCTACTATGGCCAAAGTACCTGATTTCTTTCATGTATCCCTCTTAGATAAGTACATACCAGACCCTTCACAAGTACTCTCTTCAGAGGTAGTATAGTTAGAGGGTGATCTATCTTATGAGGAGCAACCAGTGAAGATCTCAGATTGTAGAGAAAAAGTTATACAAAATTTGACAATGCCCCTCATCAAGGTGTTTTGGCGAAACCACAAGTTTAAAGAAGTGACTTGGGAATCATAGGAAGTGATGAATCAGAGTTACACACATTTGTTTTAGAGTGGGAAAAGAAAATTTTGAGGGTGAAAATTCCTAATGGGGGCAGATTTTAACGACCCAAACTTTCAATAATGTAAATTCCCCTTGATCTAATTAAATGTTTATTATGGTTATTTAAAATGTGAACTTCATTAGTTTTATGTTTCTGTATGTTAAAATACTGTTATGAATTGTTAATGATGCTAATATATCCATTAAAAATTTATCACATGAACAGTATAAATATAGGGCTTCAACAAATCCAATTTACTCAGACAAATGTAGTGATGGCCTCATCCAGTAGACTTTCCCCATACGAAGCCCATTTTTTGGGGCTTGGAAAGGAGGTGGCATCATTGGGTTTCACTCTTGACCAAGCCCAAGATGAGCTTGAACACATTAATCTTTAGTGGAACTAACTACAGGAGAAGTATAAGTTAATTTAGATTACCACCTGAGTGATGTTATCTGAGACACCCCAAGAGTTTCTCACCATCACACACCTTACCCTTTGGTCTTATGCAGGTGTTATAAGGGGTTATGTAACAAGACCATAACACTATGACTATGTACATTATTTTTGTAAAAATAATGTGAATTCATTTTATTATTGTTCCTTTGTAAATATTGTTTAAAGCAAAAATAATATTTTTAGTTAATATTCAACTAAGAAATCTATTCTGACGAATTAATATATTTTTTTGATTTATTTTACAGAGCTTTACTGGACCCATAAAGGCTTATAAAAAATTTTGTCTTTTAAAATTTCTTTCCTTGAGATTGTGACTCACATACACATAAGCAACCCTATTATTTTAAGAAGTTATGACATTGGCCTTATAAAATATTTTTTCCACTCCGATTTGGTAAAAACCATGGGCAAAAAACATGGGCTGGTTTGTGGTTTTGATTAGGTTAATGTGAGGTGTCCCAAACCTAAATAATAATGAATTCCCTCTCATTTACAATATAAACCCACCAAAGCTCACACTTCTTATTCACTCAAATCCTTTAGATTTCGTCCAAACCAAGCCCTACCATCTCTATAATCCTCCCAAGGTTCCCCAAGCTCCCAATAATCCTCTCTCAAGCCTTTGGGATCGCACTTCCATATAAGGTATTTCTTCCTTTCTCATTTTTGTCCAATTTTCTTTAAGTTGTTATGCCCTTTTTTTCTATTACAAATGTTGTGGTATAATTTCTCACCTCCCCCATACTGCCCTATTTATTTTTGGATGGTGGGAGACCCATTTATCACTCATTAATTCCTCCCATGTACACCTGTTACCATGCCAAAATTCTGTGAGGGATTTCTCTCTCCTCTTTTACATCCAAGTAATTCTTGTGAATTATGCGTCTAAATTCCATTAAGTTTGTTGGGACATATATCTATATGACCCACATACTGTTTATTTCATGTAAATATTATGAGACACCCCTTTATCTCTCATCAACCATTTTTTATGAGTTCTTATTTCACTCCATTATGTTGCCAAAATTGCACTATGATTTTCAATCCAATGTCATTGTGTAGTGAATACCATGCCCATTTCTCAATCAAGGGTATTCACCTATATGAACATTTAAGTATTGATTATAAATCTTCATGTATGTATTCTACATCCCTTTATTATGGAATAAATTATGATGGTTGATTCCATGTTGTATGATCTATGTGGCACACATATGCATGAAATGAAATGTTAAAGAAGGGTGGGCCATGATAGCGGTCCAATGCATTGGGTGAAGTATCGTATCATGATACGTCATGTGCAATGAGTATTGACTAATGATAATTCAATTTCAATGATGGTTTACTCGTGCTTCATATGCAATGAGGATTTACTCATGCTCCATATGCAATGAGCCTTGGCTCATACTAAATTCCATGTTAACTGTTGTTGCCACATTTACATGTTATAATTATCATGATTTATCATGCCTTTATGTTCATGTTTCTATTTTTCTCTATTAATATGCCTATTGTATAACATGTATTTTATTTCATATGTCATCCCATGTTTATTCCCTTACTGGGCTTTATAGCTGACCTTTTTCTTATGCATGACCTCAGGTTATCGCAGGCAATGATAAGTACGAGAGAATATAGTGGTCATGTAAATGAAGCTTTCAATAAAAATGATGTATTTCATGTTTTAAGTTGTTATGTAATGATCCTAATACCCAAAGACTCTAGACCTCTCGATCTTCCATGTTATATCAAATGAAGAGTTTATGTAATAAATCATGTATAATTTTGTAATAAAATCAGGGTTGTTATATCCATAGTGGTTACATAAAATATGAGTGAATTACTATATATTGGTGTAATTAAAACAAGTGGGTTTAACTAATCCCACTTAAGGTTTTCAAAGGATTCTTGTAAATATTCACCTCAATGAAAGGTGACTCCCATCTTTATCAACTCCATGAAGGGGGTAATTTTCAATATAGATTTGATATAAAAGTTCTTATTTAAGTGATACATCCTTGCATTCATCTCAACTTCTTAAGGTTTCAAGGAGGATAAATTTTTAGGATTTCACTGGACTTATTAGGGTCAACTTTTATGTCATAGTGGCATACTTAAAACTATATAAATTCCCTGGAATTTCCCCAAAGGAACATTTCAAGGGTTTATCATTAGCCTGTTATATAGAAATTTGAAAAATATATTTTGGAGATCAGTGAGATAATCCCAACACTATCAAGAAATAAACAACAAATCATGGATATATAATTCGATGATTCTTCCAAGAAATATATTGAAGATATAATTCATGAAACATTAGTAGGTAGAGATATAATTCTTAAAATTGATGGCCATGGCCTGGTAGTAGAATATCCCCTGAGGTTCATTGAATGTGGTTTAATCCACTTCTTCAAAGGTCATTTTGATCTAACAATTCCTAATAGAAAATTATCTATTTTTATTTTGAAAACACTTTTACAAAAAAGTGAGAAACCAGGAAAAACAAAATTAAAAACTTTAAATACCAAAAGATATTGTCGTGCTAGTTAAATATAATTTAAGTATGTTAGATGCTTTATTTTTAAATAACTTCCAATGTAAACCATTTACCTCTATGTCTGGATCGTCCTTGATAATCTCTTCAAACCAATAGGCCATCTTGTCGCATGTATGAATGCACTCCTCTAATATAATCTTCTCTACATTGAAACCACTTATTAGGATGCAATATTGCTTGTAAATCCACTCTAACTTTACCTTATTAGTGTCCACCCAAAGCATTCTCTCAGACATCTTATTCATATCCTCTTTTAAGGCATTAATTAGAAAAATTAATCCAACATTTCTTCTCCAGATTGAATAATAAATTCCCATTGCTCCCCATTACCAAGATCCTCAATCTAGTAAAAGTCCTTTCATGGTGGTGGGTTCTGTACCACTGAGGCTTCCTGTTTTTCCTTTATATCCCCCAATATAACTCTTCCTTCTCATGTTCCTTATGGTCACCTGAAACATTCAAGCAATTACTAATAACCTTGGGATCACAATCAATCACCTTGGCCTTTTCCTTTTTGGAAGATCTGGTCTCCATAGGTTGGGGTAAGTGTGAGTAGTCCTTGAACACCTTTTAATTTGTTTCCTTTAATAGGGATACACCTCCCCGAGTCTTGATGTCACCTTTGGAACTTCCATCTCCTTGGACTAGGTAGCACTCTTCACTAGATTTCAACTACATTGTATTCTGAAAAAATAGAAAATCCATCATTATATTCTTCCATTTATATCCCCTAATATTCATTAAGGTTCTCTTACCAAGTTGTATTGTGATCATAATCTGTCCCTTCATTGGATAAACCTTGAAATCAATTAACAATCTTGATATATGGTGCTTTCTTTAGCATGGTGTGCACCCCACCCCCTTCAGTATGTAATTCCTGACCATTACCACAAGATTCTTCACCCTCCCTTGCCTCATAAGAAACATTTTCATGACTAAGTCTCACTATCTTATTCTCTCGATACACCTCACTTCTATCACACACAGCCTCCACATATGATGTAGCCATGGGAACAATGATGTTCTACTAAAAAATTACTGAATTTTACACCCCATCAAGCACTCTAGATTCAGGAAGACCTTTCTTATCAAGATTGAGGTCACACTGCAGTCTTCCAAATACATCTGCAACTTTCAGATTAAGATTCACTGGTATAAAATTATCTAGATGAGGATCTTCGATGGATGCTCCACTCAGAACCATCACCTTTGAAGAAACCTCTGAGGATGAACCACTAAAGACATTCCCTTTCAAACCATTAACCCTGACCACACTAATACATGACTCCAGAACTACTACCACCCTATAATGACCGTCCTTGAGCCCTATATATCACATTGACATCTGACGACCCATTTTCTGGAAAAAGAATATGACTATTCATTATTTGACCATCTATTAAGCAAATTTAATTGAATTATGTTGTTAAATCAATGTGAGTTACACAATCAGAACTGGGAAATTTTTCTTCAAATAGTGCTAGTTAAGATCTATAAAATCATTCCAAACTATGATGTTCCCATTATTTTTCTTAATTAGGACATTGTTGAAAATATATTTTGAGCATTACACCTCTTGAATATATTTGTATTTTATGATATTATCAAATTCAGACTCTACCATGGAATCATAATAAGGATTCATTCTACTTTACACCTTCTTAAATCCATGATGATCATCTGGTAGGTCATAGTAATGGGTGGACACACTGAGATCTAGACCAAACATATCATTGTAATTTTAGGACTAAAAATTATACTTCTAATTAAAGAATAATATATATATATATATATCACTTCCAGAGGCAGCACGTAACTAATCTATGTGTGTTAGATATCCTCTTCTAAGCCCATATTTACATACCTGGGATCATCAATCATAATAGGGATTCCTTCATCAAACACTGGAGATGTATATAAAAGGTTATCCTCTTCCACCTCTATCTCAATGTTTATGGAATAATCCTTAGTACTAGTAAATAGTATTGGTAATTTCTTTCCTTTGAGACTGATGAGGGTCCATCGTTGGGACCTAGGAGTACTAAGTAATGGTTATCATGATCAGTGGTAATTTTTAGATGCTCACATTCAACTCCACATTTATATAGGTAGAAGAAACATTGATATCCCAAGTTCTAAGAGATATTTTATGTTAATTTTAAATTTTTTCCAAGGTACAGGGGGTTCTTAGATCTTGGTGGGGTATCGAGGTTATCCTTAGATTTAAGTGATAGAAAATGAGCACTCTTGTTCAGGGAATTTCCACCAAAAGAATTAATCTCCCTAGGTGATAACTCTCTAACTCTCGATGGTCCTAATTCAACTATAATGATTACTATTATATGAAAATTGTTTTTTGATGATTTTTGAATTGTTTAAGTTCACTGAACTTAGACCATATACATCTATCAGGATGATAGTCTATACATAAGCATTTTTCAACAGGATCCAGGTGCTAATATGGTTGGTTCCCAAACCATTGGTGGGGATAACCCATGTATTACCCTCTATCATTCACTACATTACTTCTTTATTATAGAAACTCACCTTAGTGTACTAGGATTCAAAATATTAAAATGGGGCATTATCATCACATAAAATTCCAACGTTTATATCGATGGAGCACTTAAAGCATTTATAGTATGTAGATGGTATCTTTGCATGGATATGAATACAAGTTCATACAAGAATAAAATTATATTTTATATCCTTATTTATAATGATGAACATGAAATTATACACCATGTCTCTAAAACAGGACATATTTTTTATGTTTCCTAGGTTATTTTGATCTCTCTTGCCACACCCTTGAATGGTCATCTTTAAAGGAGACCAATCATCCTCAATATATCCTAAATATCAGAGAGTCTGGACTAAGATGAGATAAATCCTTTATCCATTATCAATTATATTCCATTAAACATCAACATTATCGAGAATTCTTAAAATTTACAAGGTTCTAATATGCCACTGAATAAATTATTCTTAATCTTTCACTATGAATGATATAGTGACATGACATTCTAATGAAGAATTTTTTTCTTGATATACCCCATATATAGTGAATCCAGTCTCAAAATATGAATAACACAAGTAGGCATCAACAAGTGTATACATAAACTCCTTTTAGAGGTGATGGGAATCCAGAATCAAGATCTTTGTTGGGATAGTCTCGAGTTATTTCAAAATGTCATAATTTTTCACTAGGGGTCTGCACTCCCTAATGTGGGGTTTCTCATTGTAAATTTAAATAGGATAATAATAATTTTAAGTATATGGATCTGGTACTTAGATATAAATTGAAGGTATGCACTATATAAACTAGTTGAGCGGAGATATTCTTCCCACTCTCTAGGGATAATTGGAAAGTTTCACAACAAAAATTTTCTCTTCCAAAAAAATTAGATTTGGAAAACTATTAAGGTATTTTTATGGTATCTATGTGATCTTAATGTAATTTATAAAGTATATTCTCATGGTTCTTATCCATGTATATGGATACATTAGAGATATGTTCGACATATTAAGCTCAATCATGATTGTGTCTTCCCCTATTCTCTCATCTTTAATGGACTTTACCTCCAACTCCACAATAAGGTATGATGAACTCAAGTTTATATGAATATTCATCAAGAAATAAGGGATTTTTTAAATTAATGTAATTAATAGATCTAAATAATTGATCTTTAACTGATGAGTTTTTCATTGGTAATGGTGGTTCTTGATGTTTTGAATGACAAGAGAATGAAATCCGTGAGAGTCTAGGATGATATGTCTGTTAGGATGGTCTCTTGTTCTTATTACCTATTCTAATTTCATTGGTTGAATCTACCTCGAGAGGATGTGTTTGACATAATCCCATTTGATAGTGCGTAAGGTTCTAGAACTGTAATTGGTGGATTGGTTTTTTTCCTATGAATTGAATGATCTTAATCAACCAACTTTAGTCTCTCTAGTCATCAAAAATTCAATCACACTTGGCCTAAAATTCATGAAATTCAACTTCTTTCTATGATTGGGTGGTGGATTCATGAGGAAATTTCACTAGGTATTTTTTCAGTATCACCTATCAAGAATCAACCCATCTCTAAAGGATGTCATTGAGGACAACTCCATCTTGAATGGTGTGGACCAACCTCTGATGAAAAGGGAAATAGTTAGGATGATAATTTTAGATAACTTCAATGGGTTTTTAGGGCTTGGGAAGCCTGAGGATATTTTTTCCATGAATGTGAGAAAGTAATCAGGATGTTTTTTGTTTCAGAAGGAATATATTTTCTTATTCCATTCCTCAAAAGAAGGGTGGACTTGATTTATCTTTAATTCTTTATGGGGGAAGTTTTTTTGTTTATTTCACATAGTGGGAGGCTTTGGGCGATGTAAATCATTCTTTGGTTCTACAGAAGTCATTGGTTTTCAGTTAAGTCTAGTAGTTTTATTTTTTACATTACTAATAATTTACCCTTTTATGTGGGTGTGGGCCTAGATTTTACCTTGGTTTTATGAATTGAATATTCTAGATGTTTCACCATGTCTATAAAATCTTATAATATTCCAGGATATTTGAACATGATTAGTGTTGTATAAATTCCATTATAGGGTTTTTCTATACAGATTTTCAGTAGAAACTCTTGTGGGAGTGGGATGTTGAGAGAATATGAAAGGCCATTTAATATGTTTATAAAATCATTAAACCTTTAATTTTAATATTTTTTATATTTCATGAGGTGAATAACTATTTTTCTCTCAGTGTGTAGATAAATTGATAAAATAATTTACAGTGATGGTCTTACAAGACTATGATTGAACCCTTCGATAAGCTACACAAATAACCTTAGTTTTACACCATATTTTATTATTGTTGACCCATCATATGGTATTATTAAGAAATGAAATGTGATATATTTTTATCAATATCACCTATTATATTTATGTTTTGGAAAATATGATTCTTAAAATTTGGCAGACGTAGAGGGGAATCCACCAATTCAGTATATACCTTCCTTTCAGGATGCACTAGACAATTATTCCCTTCAATAGATTTCATTAATCGAGTATGTGACTTGATAGTGATGAATATTTTTAGAGGAATTATTATCATTGTCTTCCCTTGAGTTTGAGTGATATGTGAAGATTAACTTAGTCACATATTTCTATTTTATACTGACTTTTGGTTCATATGGGGATAATGTTATTATACCACTAGGATGTTGTTATTATAGTGGAGTGATATATGGTTCTTCTTTAATTCCCACATTTAAAAGACTAGTTTTCTATATATAGACCCAACCTAGTGCTCAATTTTTACTATTTTAGGTAGATTAATCCCCTCCTGGTAAATGGGATGTGAGGAAATTCCTTATTCTTGGAGGATATACATCAGTTTGATTATTTCCCATATGTAATTACTCATTTATCTGTCTAATATTAAACACTTTAGAATCATACTACGCAAAATTATCTTCCATAGAGAGGGATTTGGGATCTCATGGCATAAAGTGGTAGGTATCCATAGATTTCCCTTTACGTCTAGTATAATGGTGCATAGGGGTGGAAAATCCTTTTTTAGAGGGTATAAGTTCTTATTTATCCTTTGATGTTGGGTAGGTGTGACCTTTGTGTGTGATTCGGAAGAACCTATATCACATGATATTTTTACCATACTGTATGTCTCAATGACCATGTCTCAATATGTATCATTTATTGTATTGACAGTGATGATGTTTATAGAATTATATTGAGAACTTGAAATCATTTTATCATCCTGTGAGTAATAGAGTTACACTACACTACCTATATCAATTTTAAAAGTAAATCTAGGTCTTCCCTTATCCCCCATTTCTCAATGGGATTTTGGCTTGTAGAAATTATAGGGTTTGATCTTATCTTTTGGATATTCCCCAGTTATTGACCTACAAATATAAATCTTGATGGAATCTTTGACCATCATCACTAAAAATTCCCAGAATGAAAATGTTGGTTACATGGTGGTAGGAATGACTAGGTCACCAAAAACTAGAAACCACTACCTGACCTAAAAAACTATTATTATTGGTTGTGATGGTAATAATTCTCCAATAACTAAGATTTGATACTAATTTGAGGTCACCAATGATACTTATAGAGCCTACTAAGGAGTTTTTGATTTTGTAGTTGGCATTCGATGTAAAAATTACCCCAAACATGTGACATGTGGTTGAATTGAATTCATTATTGATAACTTCATGACCCATTAAAGATTTAATGACCCAATGGTAGTGGAGGTGGTAAACATACACAAAGATCTACAAGATGGGTTCCTCATAGATATATTCCATGGAATATACCAATAAAATACACTTTATATGAATCATTTTTACTTGCTCATGAGATGTGAGTATAGATTTTTCTAAATGTGAGATACATGCTTGGGGGGATTGTGTAGTGGTAAAAGGTTTTGGCCCTCTCATTTGGGACATTTCCTAGAAATTTCTGGAGGCTTGGATTAGGATCCTTCAAATGACTCTCTCATTATAGTTATGGCACTGTGTCCCTTAAGGATACATGGATTTTGTTGGATTAATCAACTAGGGAACACAATGTCTAGATCTATGGCCACTCATATGATAATAAAATTGCAAGATGTCATATTTAAAGGAATATTCTATCCTGGGAATGGAGTGAAGTCAAATGATCTAGATTCACCGCATCCCTGGATATATAAATCAAATGAGGCATTAGTGATTATTTTGTTAGAGGGCCATTAAAATATGTGTAAAATTATATCAGTCCCTCGTAGTACTTTCATATTCTCTAGTATCAGTCGAAGGAGAAATTTTTAAGGTTTATTTTATAGAAAATCTTATTTAATACCTAGATGAGATCATCAAATACCTGTTAATAGATATTACTATCCTTTAACTAATAAATATTTTTCCACAGGTTCTGGAAAGTAAGACATGTATTCCACCTTTAGCACATCTAGGGTTCCATAACTGTAAGTGGTGATAATTTAGAACATAGTAAAAAATTGTATTGTCTAATTATTTCCACATATACTTACTATATTATTTTTAATTAGAGGCATATTCCTCTATTTATTCAAATCATAGAGGAATATTTTCTATAAACAATGTCATACATCATGTAGAAAAAAAATATGGTAGTTTCCGCTTTGAGTGGTCTGCTAGTTGAGGTGAGGTATTATAGGCAATTTATGAATCACCGTATTCATTTGATCCTGATGTTTTTATTTATTATATATATAAATGTTCCCTGATAACGAGATGATTTACTTTTTTGGGTGAGATATCACCATGGAGATGTTTAAAATGGTAGAATTTAGGGGTTGGATCCCCATAATCAATATCTATACAAGAATGAATAGGTATTTCATGGTGTATATATCCCCTGACTTCACATGAAGATAATATCGATACTTGATATGTTGTAGATATATGTCGGATTCCCTCAATGATGTTGGAATAGAATAGGGTATGAATATGAGCCTTATCATATGTTGTAATAATAATATGCCATTATTCCTTTTAGATTTGAGCAGGGATATGATCTTACTACATAAAATTCATCAGAGTGTGTACATATATTTCTTTTCTAATTATGAGAATATGAACCCATTATTGGAATTTTTTTCGGATATTTCAGAAATATATCAAAATATTTATAGTAATATGATTCTATATTTTGGTGGGTACCATAATATACTAGTTGGAATTGGTAGAAATGGGAATATGAATATGATTTTGATATTCATTCCCCATCAGAATATGAAAATGGAATTTTATAATGATATAAGGGATATGTTCCTTCTCTATAATGTCCTTTCAGGGATGTTTATACATCCCGACATTAGTGGGATAAAAGATACGAACCATTATTCTTTTTTTACTATGATGTGCTTTATAGATTATAAACCATTCACAAGGATATGGGACATCCCAGAGGTGACTATCATGATTTTTTTAAAAACATTGGTTGTGATGGGAATATGGAACCAATACTAGTTTTACATTATAATATGTTGTCGAATCTCACTAACAATAATTACTCTCATTCCTAAGGTGGATATCAAACTTTTTTGATAAACACCAATTGGAATATGGATATGAGTATGATCATATGAATCATCCCTTATCAGAATACCTAAATAATCCTTTTGAATAGGTGTAAAAATATTTAAATTCTCCAAAGCACCTATATAGCCATGTTGAATATACTATTATGTTTCTATGATAGTTACAATAAAAATATGTGTTTGTTTTTATATGACCTCTTTGATATTCCATTGAATCTCCTCTATTTCTATCAAAATATATTGGATTTTTAAAATGGTTTGATCGGGAATAAAATTCTACTCATTTTTTATCACCGTGATATGATGTAAAACATCTTCAATTGAAGTGGTAATGTACTCACACTATATTACACTACTTTTTGTCAGGATATATTGATGGGATTCATGCATAGGAGTGGGAATATGCGTCGGCTCCCTACCTGCTACCAGAATATGCAGGAAGACTTTATGTGTGAGGTTAAGGGTATGATCCTACATGTTGATTGTCATTTTAGTATGTAAGTGGTAATATTAGATAAAAAGTGGATATGGGCACACTCTCGGTGGTATTAAACTCTATACACCTGATGATATAATGTAGACAACTAGGTTTAAGTGACTAGGGGTGATCTACTGGGATGCTGCATTAAGAAACTGCTAAGGGGTGATGGTTTAATAACAAAAATTATTAAAAGGATCCCTCCTATGATACTCCAAAACTATAGTGATGTCATGGATAACCCCCTAATCCACATTCCTAAAATAAGGAAGTTATTGTTTGTCAAGATCTTGGGATAGGATCCCAAAATAGTTAGTGGAGGTGACAGGTGCCACCATCTTCATTATGTACTTTCTTGGAAGAGATGTTCTCACCAGATTTAGCATTTGGATACCCTTACATGTTTGTTTTAGGTTCTAAATGGTATAATGCTACTCGTACTCCCTTACCATTTCATATACTACTTGGTGTTGAAGATGATGAATAGGTGACATTTTCCTTTTACTTGTATGGGTTATGACTTTCACACTATTTTGAATGTTGATGTTCATTCTTAATAAGTATGTAATATATTTGGGATCAAAGAGATATATTGATATGGTTGTATATTATCATAATTTAAAAAAATGCTAGTTATTGTGTCATCCTAAGTAAAAAACTAGGATCAATTAACTTCTTAGGAGAAACTCAATTATTTTTGAATGATTTTCCTCAAGTTCACAATTTTTTATAGAATACACATGGTAAAATAGACTAATATTTGGGAAACCATATTACATTTAATTATTGAATGATTCATTTCGGGTGCAAAAAATTTATTTCAACTCGGGATGTGGTGGCCCAAACATGGATTTGTGAGGGGTTGATCATGACTACACAATCCTCACTACGAGTCACTACTATTTCCTTGGATAGTTTCCAAAGGGTTATATTCATTGAATAAATAACATCCAATGGTTCTTACTTCCGTAATGTTATATATGCCCACATTCCAAAGGTAGCTAGTCATTTGGGATTCATACGAATGAAACTTAGGATCTCACATTAGTAAATAGCATGGTAGGTCATGGAAAGACCCAAAACCTAGTATATTAGTATTGGTTGTTACCTTATTATATTAGTAATAGATACATATGACCACATCTGAAAATACCAAGTAGTTTATTAGTTCTGGAAATCTAGATACATTCATGAATTTCATATTAAATTTGAAATAAAATACAACGTGGTATTTTCTTTAGGAATAACACTATTACCTTTAGCATATCTCTTCATATAAATCAAAATACACTTCTAGGAATCATCGGGAAAGGAAACATAAGAAAGGGGTGAGCTCATATTCTCAATAAGGGTATGTGTACACCAGAAGATATCATGAATAAGTAAGGCATGATCAATATGTCAATTTAAATATCGAAAAACACTTGTCATTTAAAAAATAAATTGATAATAATGAATAATATGATAGAAATAAATGATTATAAAATAAATCCAAATAAATAATCACTAGATCATGAAACATGTCCATGGATATCATAACTAATAAAATAATCACATGGACATCAATATATAATCTCATAATGAGGAAATGCATAATTTTAGACAGTATAAACACACCATCAAGGCCTCATGCCATGAAATATTACATAAATGGGTATATAATTATCCAAATAACCAAGTTTTTTTCTCTAATGATATGTAATGATGCAAATAGAGACTATGTCATTCCCCATAATTCACTTACAAAGTCTAATTTATTCCTTATGTGAAATGGGATAAACATAATCAACGAAACATTTTCCTAGAAAAAACTATCATTTGAAATGTTAATACATACCCCAATGAATAAAAATAATCATAACCCATTTTTATTAATATGGTCAATTTTATCAAAAAATTATATCCCCATTAAATCATAACATCCACCAAATAATTTTCACATAGATTAATATACTTTAAAAAATCACTATAATATGTCTTGAGGAAATACCATTTTCATTTTGAAACAACTTAGTCAAAATAAAAAAAATATCCAAACTATTAATGAAGACATTTTCTTTGGAAGTAACATTTAAAAATTTTAATGTAAATAAATGTTATGATGGTGAAATGTTTCATTCGTGTCATATAAGTTAAAAAAATCCCTTCAAAATTTTACAAAAAGTCAAAAAGTACCACATTCCGAAAATGATAAGAAGATTCCATAGCACTATTTTTGTAAAAAAATCATGGGTTTAAATGTCTTAAACAAATAATTGGTTTAAAGTCAAAACATTATTTAAAATTTTTATGGAAAATAATAATATGGAAGAAACATTTTGTCAATCGAGTAGAAAAACAATGTAGGTTTTCTCTAAAAACATGTTTTTAGTATCTTGAGTACTTAAAGAGTGTAAAATGAAGGAAATTTTTTAATTTATATAAATAACTAGTGTAAAAAAATATTGTGTTTATGATATAAATATTCAAATAATTCCCCAAGTGGATACATCTATATAAACAGTTTTTAATAATGATGAGATTGTAAAATAAACCCTTATGCCAAGTCTGAATTCAATTGTAATGTCCAAACCTCACGTATAATAAATATATATATTTATTATAAATATATTAGATAACTATAATCATATATATCAAACCTTATATTATTTACTTATAATCTTTTATCATCATTTTATTAACAATTTTTTTTTGCAAAATCATTGTTCTGGGTAATAACTGTTTTATTTTTCATGTATGTTTTAGTTTGGTAGTTTAAATACATATACATTTATCATGGTTATATTATCTACATAACATTAATAATGATTTATATATCATATATTCTAATTATATACATATTTATAATCATCCATAAAAGATAGAGATTGAAAAAATTAATTACACCGTTCATGGAGATAGTAGGTTTTATGTACACATGAATGTTGTTTCCATTTTTTTGATAGATGGAAAGAAATAAAGTTAAATAATAATTAAAAATTATATAATAATTTTTATATCATATATATAATTTATTTTCATTAATTCCATCTTTATTAACATTCATATAGAAATAAAATGAAAAACATATCACATCACTTTATTCAGGCGGTAGTCCACACATACGCAAGAGCGATATTATCATTTTCCAATTAATTAGAATGTAAGAAAAAATTTGTGATATTATAATTTTTAAATTATATTTATATAATAAAAATAATATATATATTAAATCCATAATTATATTCATATTTTAGCGGTGGTTATGGATAAAGGATAACATTGGTTCGTGAGGTGGTAGTTCATCATGCACACAATCGACCGTCTCCTGATTGATGGAAGAGGGGATAGATCTAGGTTATTATCTTAATATAAAAACATATAAATAAATTTAATATACTAATTATATTATTTTAACATATTTTTATTATATTTTAAGTGGTATAAGAATAAATAAATTGAAGACACATTGATAAGAACTATAACTCTTCTTCAGATTACTGCTTTAGGTTTATACCTATGCCTTCTTAGGATGGTACTCTGATCTAAAAATGGACTCTAGTTCAAGGGAGGGAATTTAAAAAATTGATTTATGAAACTATTTTACAATCCAAAATTCTCTTTAAATGTGGATGGTAGAGGATATGGTGAGTCCTTTTATAAGTAGTGGAGGGGCCCCCTTGGAAATTTTATAACAGAATAACAAATGATATTAAATCCAAAAAAAATGATTCCAAACGGACATATATTCAAAGTTAGGATAGGATAAGATCTATATATTCCCATATAATAGGATTTAGATAATTTTATTTGGAAAAATTTCCCTTATCTTTTGTCTTAAACCCCTGTAAACCCGTTTTAAACGTAATCATAGTAATTAATGTTTTACTATTTTTACAATTTATTATGAGAAAAAATTAATTTAAACATATTGACTAATATTAATTATTATAATTAAAAATATGTAATATATTTTACCATATTCAATACATATAATAGGTATAATTCATTTTAAAATGAAATTGGCAAGAGCAATGAAAATACGATTTTCCAAAGAAATGTTTTCTTAAGTGAAAAAGAATTTTATATTAAAATAAAACAAAAAATTTATTATAATGATAATAATTTGATTAATAATAATATAATTTAACTAATTTACCTTTTAAAACAATTTTAAAACAAAATTTAACTTAGTAAATTCTCCAAAAGAAAATGCAGTTTTTAATAAAAATATGTATTTTTCACTATTCATCAAAAAATTAATATTTTTTAGATAAATATTTAAAAAATAACTATCAGATAATTTTCAAATGATTTTTCAAGAATTTATCCCTTTTTTTAAATTAATTTATTAGATGTTTCAAAAATTAATTTTAAAATATGTATGAAAAATGAGACTGAACCACTTTTTAGAAAGATATAATTTCTAAGAATAAAACTAGATTTATTCTTATCTTCTTCTTAGTAAAAATATTAGAAGAATGCTAAAATATTTTTTTGAATATATAATATAAAATTTTCATTTTAATCATTCACCAGTAGTTATAATGTTTATTTCTTAATATAAAAAACATTGTGCACATAAAAAAAAATTTCAGAAAAATATTTCTTTTACTTTCAAATGAATTTTATTTCCATTTATATTCAATTAATAACCAATGTATTTTTTTATATATTTTTAAACAATATAATTTTCATAATTTAGATATTCATATTCATACCAAAAAATTTAATGATGAGGTTAAAATGGTATATTATATTATGGTTCATTTGGACTTGGGGTTTCATGCATCCCAAACTATCGAAGAGATTAGATTTATTTAATAAGAAACATGTTGTAAAATATCAGGGTGTTACATGATTAGGTCCATTAAAAAATTAAATCCTCAAAATATCCATAATATCAAATATTAAATGGATTTGGGTAGCCCTTCCTCATATTCTCTTCAAGTTCCCATGTCACCTCTCCTACCTTATGATTTCTCTAAAGTATCATTACCATTCGAGTCATCTAATTCCTCAAAATTTATTCTCTATTTTGGAAAATTATTCTAGGTTCTTAATTGTAAGATAAATCATTTTCCTATTCTATTTTTTCAAAGGTGGAAACATGTATTGTAAATTTCATTTACTTCCTTAACACTGATATATATAAGTCATCATGATCTTTAGAGAGACTTGGTGGAATTTCAAAACAGTAAGTCCCATATCTAATTATTTACAGAATTTAAAAAGTTCTAATATTCCTATGTATTAGTTTTGATTGTTTACCAATCCTTATAACACCCTTCCATTAATATACTTTAAATAAAACATGAACCCCCACTTGAAATTACAAATCATTCCTCTATTTATCAGTATTTCTCTTTCACCTTCTTTGAGATTATTTGATATGGGTCTAAATAGTATTTACGCTTTTCATTTTATTCTCAAAAAGTTCAAGGAATTAAATATTTCTTTAAAAAAATTCATCCCAAAAGGTTATAGTATGATATCACTTTCCACACAATTCTTCATAATTTTCCATCTTAATATATTAATTTATGTTTATTATTAGTAAACTCTACCAAAGGTAAATAATGATATCGCATAGATTTAATGTTAATAGATCAGGACTTCAATAAGAATTTTAATTTTTTAATATTCCTTTCATATTTTACACCAATTTGAGGGTGATAGGCAGTGCTCAAATGAATCTTGGTATCAAGATCCTTCTAAAGACTTTTTTATAATTTCATTTCAAATCTTGGATCATAATCAAACACAACTAAAAAAGGAATTACATTAATTATTAAAACATAATTTATATAGATCCATGCAAGGTGTTTTAGAGGTAAATCGTTTCTTATAGTGAGTAAATAGGAAGATTTAGTGGAACAATCGACAATAACCCATAAAACATCATTATTTCTTGAGTTAATTGGCAATCTAGTGAAACATTCTATAGTTAATCCATCCAATTTTCACATTGGAATAGGTATATGTTTCCCAAATCCTATAAGATGTTTTCTCTTATAATTAACCTCCCGATAAACCAATAATATTGACATATAATGAGAAGTTTCTCTCTTCATATTATCCCACCAAAACTGTTTCTTCAAATCTCTATACATCATAATGATTCCAAGGTATATAGAGAAATTAAAGTTATGAGCTTCATCTAAAAATTATGTCTTTAACTTAGGTATATATTTACCACATACTCTCTTTCCAAATTTTAAAATATCTTCAACATAAATGAATTGTTAAAATTTTATATCATTCATGAAATTACCTTTATTATGAAAATTCCCATCATTAGGATGATAAATTTTTATCACTTATAATATATATGGATTGGAAATAATTTTGAAAAGGGGTAATATATCCACTTCTTTAATAATTTCCATATCTATATTTACTATATCCATGAACATTGGATCCCTATTGATCCTTATTTGGGCCAGAAACCCATGGTCCTTCTCAAAAAATACATCCTCTACCTGATTTTCCTTTCCTGTATAGTAGTGTATTGAGAAAACACAATCTATAAGTAGATAAATATATCAAATTTTCATCATATTAATCTCTTTATATAAAAATATGTATTTCAAGATCTTATGAACCATGCATATCTCACATAGTTCCCCATATACATAATG
Source organism: Viscum album (assembly GCA_963277665.1). NCBI lineage: Eukaryota > Viridiplantae > Streptophyta > Magnoliopsida > Santalales > Viscaceae > Viscum > Viscum album. Next base: position 1,926,149,788 of record OY728150.1, on the reverse strand, counting down.
ATTCCTTTTCTTCAAAGAAAATATAACGGATTCCAACTTAAGTCCATTGGTTGGAAAGATTTGTTCATGAATCTTTAACTGGATTAATGCATATGAAATAACATTATTATAATTCATAAGTATAGAACCAAGTCCCTTCTTTTATTAATCACATTATATAAAAAATCCATCATTTATTAGTGGTGGAGTCAAAATAAGGGCACTAATATATTCTTCAATTATACAAAACATTCTTCAAATTCCTTGTCCCTAAAATCTTAAATCCTTTATGAATAATATTGGTAAATAGGATATCCAATATGATTTTTTTAACAAATATCCTATAGTAACCTCCCAAAACTATGAAACTAGGAACCTTGGTTATGTTTATTCATATAGGCCATTCTTGGTCTAAATTTTCTTCACAAGATAATTTGACATTCCATCCTTCAAGACAATATAGGAAAGAAAATAGATTTTATGAATTTATAATTCAGTGTTTCTAAATTTACCATAAAACACTTTTCTTCTAGGATCCTTTATAATGATCGGTAAGTTTTTCTCATGTTCCTCATTGATTTTAAAATACACCAATATATCATCTATAAATTTCACAAAAAATCACTAAGATGTTTCTAGAACTATCTATTCATTAAATCCATAACAAATAGTGGGTTCATTAGTCAATAAAAATATAATAATTGTAAATTTTTAAGGTCCATACATTGTTCAAAAATTTTTCTTTGGAATATCATTATTCTTTAATAAAAATTGATGATACCCAGAACGAAGTTCAATCTTTGAAAAATATTGATTTGTATGATGTTAATCAAATACGTCATCAATTTTAGGTAGATTGTTATTTTTCTTTATCTTGATAACATTTATTTCCTTATAGTCAATTCACAACATCATATATCTATATTTATTCTTAATTAAAATAAATGGGGCACCCCATGGTGAAACACTTGGTTTAATGAATCATTTATTACACAAATAATCTGGTTATTTATTTAATTTTATCAACTCTATAGTGACCATTATATAGGGAGACATTGATATAGGTCTTTCATTAGGGATTAAATTTATATAAAAACAAACTTCATGATCTAGTGAATTTCCATATAATTATTCATGAAATAAATTAATGAATTATTTTAAAATAGGTACATCTTAAGTTTGAAGATTAAATTCTATAATCGTATAATATTTCTACTCTTCTTCCCCAATGATATCATTTAGTAAAGCTATTGGGTTTTGATTTAGATATAAATAAGATGGTGAATTTTCCCTTCTGAATATTTTGAATTCATCATATTCATCATGAATCATTATTTCTTTTTATTTGAAATAAATTTTTACATCATATTTTGAATGAAATTATATCCAAAGGATTATATAAAAATCAACCATAGTTATAACAATGAATTCCACAAATAAATAATGATTATGTGTCACAATGTGAACTAACTAAAACATACTTGAAGTAGTGATAATTCCACTAGAATTATTTACTAATAACTTTGTTATTGTGGTTTTATGGAAATAATAAAATTTCTAGGAAAACATGGATGAAATAAAATAGTGTGATAATCCAGAATCAAATAAAGAATTTTATAAATTTGAGGATATAATTAATGAATCATCCACCATATCTCTAAAAACTTCAACCATAGCTATTTTTACTATATAATATTATACTTTATCCCTAGGGATTTTATAGGGAAATTCCCTTGACACATGGGACAAACATTTACACAGTTCCCCATATCATTATAGTTGAAACATTTAACATTGAAAGATTCTTTCTTTCCTTTTTAGTTATTATATTTTTTACCTTTTTCTCCACACTTGTAGTCAACTCTCATTCTAATTGATAATGTTCCATGGTGTTTTAATCTATATTTATTACCGGCTAGAAATTATATTATTCCATTCTTCCCATATTCTAGATTTGATTTTCCATATTTCTCAAACACCCTCTTCTAATATTTCTTTCTTTAAAAGTCAAAAAACTTATAGAATTATTAATCTTTCTTCATATCACATAATATTATATCCTCATATGATGTGAATGTTTGGGAGACTGGTGACCTATAAAGTATTATCTTAATGCCATCAAATAAATGGTCAATTTTACTCTTTGGATTATATACAAAGTATGCAGCATGAATTGATAATCTTGTAATATTGAATTCATAATAAACAAATTTTTTCTCTTAATTTTGATTTAGACTCAAGAATTGTATTTCCATATTCTCACATTGTTCATAAAGAAATCAATTTTCTAAAAAAATCCTTAAAATCCATCCATTTCATGCTCTATATTTTCTATAAATCCTTAGAGTTTTAAATCACTGGACATAATTAGTCCAAATATCTTGATAGGAGATAAATTGCTATGAAAACCACCTCTATATGATTACTTCCTAAAGAGACAAAAGTTTTCTATAATGAACTTGTTTATTTTACAACTACTAATGGATTTTTAGTTTCATTAAACGATGGAGGTTATTGTCACATTAGGTGTTCTAACATTGTTACCCAAAATTTTAGATCTTTAGGATGCTTCATACAGAAAATTTTATTTCTTATAACATGAGTCAGTATCCCCAATATGGTTTTAATTTTTTCATCTCTAGCAACAACTCCAACTCCATCTTCATTATATTTCTTGGGAGAGAAATATCTTCATGGATTGTGTATATTTTTATGTTTTACATTCCTTCTACTAGTCAATATTTCTAAAAAATTTGATAAACTATATGTAATAACCCAGGTACATATAAAATAATTTCCTTTAATTATGGAATTAAATATCCAAAATAAATTGTAAATATATATTGAAATATGCGGTATTTATAGAAATTAATAAATTTATAAAGATAGAATAATAACCTAACCATTAGGAATAGTAAGCTAGACAATAGAATAGTAACCTCACCTAAATAAGTATAAATAAATTTATCCATCCTGTAAGTGAAAATATTATATATTTATATCATTGAACAAGTAAAAAAATTGAAATTTATAAATTAAGTGATGAAATTTTTATAAATAATAAATATTTAATTACAATTTTATAATTATTATAATTATTTAAAATAAAATATAATTTTATAAAATATATTCATATATTATTATTTTTTTCTTATTATTATACTATAATTTTATGATAATTTAATTAATTTTTTAAAGTGTTATAAAATTAGTTACAGTTTTAAAATTGTTATATTTTGAATAAATTATGATTTTAATTAAAAATTAAATTTCTCATATTTAGAAAATTATTTCCAAGAAATTGTTTTAAATTTTTAATTCTATGCGTTTAAAAATGGTTTAGTGAATTTTTGGGATTTTTCGTAAATACATGAATTTTTTGGTGAATAATGAAATATGATAATTTATGAAATAAGATAAATACCTAAATTATTGATTCATGGATGATTTTATTATGAGGTAACCAGCCTTGGTTTGAAATAACATGCACTAATTAATTTTTTTGGTTAGGATAACCACTACTATTTCTTGTCTTGAGAAAAATAATAAAACAATGAATAAAATAATGGAAACCCCCTACTCTCTTCCACTATAAATATCACCCCTCACCCCCCCCCCTTCTCCTCACACCTCTCAGGATTTAATCCCTGTCTAATTTCTTCCCAATCCTCTAAATATTCCTCTTCCCCACGTCCAGGACCATGTGGTCTCACAAAAATGACAAAACTAAATGCCTTATGGAGGTTCTCAAGGAGGATAATTCAAGAGGTAAAAAACCTCTTTCATTTTCTTTTATTTTCTTTTCAATTATTTTTATTTTCATATAATCCCTTCACCTGTACTTATTCAAGAGGAATGAAACCTCTATTATCATATGTATTCTGGAATTCAATATTGTTTATGAAAAAATTCATCATCATAATTCTTATTCTCTCCCTCTAATTCTAAAAATAAAAACATCATCTATGATGTGTTGATTTACCGACATCATAGATGATTTGTTTTCAATTTCCATTACCACAATCATGGATGGTCAGAAAACCATTTTAATGGTTGAAAAAGATTTTAAATTTTATTATATAACATATTTTATGGTCTATAATTAATATATATATATAATATTAAATTATATAATGAAGATCGTTTGTGATTATCAAAGAATCGTAAAAATGATCTAAATGAATATCATTAATGTTTTATCTAATGATTCATCATCTTATCAGAAAAAAAATTATTTATGGTGTAATTTTATATTGTTTAACTATATTAATACCATTTTATTCTACTTTTGGATATTTTCTTCCATTATAAAAGAAAATCCATTACGAACCGGCAACAAAAACCATGTAAAAAATGCACCCAAAACAATATAAATAACAAAATATTATTAATAAATGGGTGGAATGATGTTATAAAATTATCATACAAGGTTTTCTAAAAATTAATATATTTATTTAAAATATTAATAACAATCTTTTAACCATTATACAGGATTTTTTAAGACATTTTATGTAAGAAGAATTAGTGTAGGGGAATTCGTAACCCAATTTCCATTATTTGGGTTTAGCTTATACTTAACTAATATTGTCGTGATAAGATTATTTATGATATTAATTCTTAATATATTAAGTTTTATTATGTGTATTTATAGTGGGTTTACATATTCATTTGAATTTAATAATTATCGCTCCAATGATATGGTACATGTAAGGGACTCCTCTTTAAAAATCATATTTTAAATTTCTATTCTTAAAAAAATTTAAAAGGAATGTTTTTATGATATTTTTAATGTTTTATGATTATGTTAAGACTATTAAAAAAATTTATGATTAAAGTTGGAACTTATATATCCCTCCAATGCATTGGGTATGTTTACATTGGAGATTGACTGTATGGTTACTCCAAGTGTAACTGTGATGGTTACACCATAAGGTAGTTGTGAGAGTAGCATTATAAGGGAGTCGTGAGGGTTTCAAATCATAAGGTAGTGATGAGGGTTAAAATATTAAGTAAGTAATTCCCCAAGTTACCTAAATTTTTTTATTTATGTTTTATATGTTTTATGGGAATCTATTATTTTCACAAAGTAGTTATATAAAACTTTGTGGTTAAAAGTATGTCTTTATTAGAATGATTTCATTTGTTTATAAGTATTCTTATGATAATGGTAGATATCCATATTTTTTATATCCCTTACTGATATTTTTGTTCTCATACCATGTTTTAAAATGATTTTCATAGGGTTTAAGGATGGGTAATATAAATGTAGAATCCAAGATTAATGTTGTGAAGACTTTTTATAAAAAGATTTCATGTTTTTATTGTAAACTTTTATATTATGAAAAAGGGATATTGTTTTAGTTGTACCCATATTGTATGCTTTTTGGTTGATATGTATGAATTATTTAGTAACTTTCTAATACTTCAAAATAAAAATATCTTTTGCAATGAAAAATCTTGAATTCTAAAGGGACTTTTTAGATTATGTAATGTTTACATCCAGGATCTTATAATTGGTATAAGAGAATGGTTTAGATATATTTAGGGGTTATGATGATGTTAATAAAGTACCATAAATAATTTTCACCATATTTTTATGATATATATTATAGATATTCCCATGTTTCTTCAGCTAAGATATGTCTTTTTAGAGTACTTTTCTATAGAATAAATAGAAAAGATGAATTAGTAATGCACCAAGAGGATCATATCTATCTGGATATGCAGCCTGGAATGGTGGAAGTTGGAACCAACCAATTTGTGATAGTAATATATCAGTTGATAGTGGCTACAAAAGGTGGTTGAATCCATGCAAGAGAACAAATGGTGATACTAAAAAGGAACCCGATGATAGTGGAACATTTTATGAGGAAACACCCTCTTGATTTTAGTGGATCTTCTGAACCAATGGTGGATGAAGGGTGGATTAAAGCTCTGGAAAAGATATTTGATTCCATGGGGTGTTCAAATAATCAAAATTTTAGTACTTATATTTATCTTTTTTAAGGTGAGGTTGACCATTGGTGGTCAATGGTCAAGAATATTATGCATAGTGATGAAATTGATACCATGGAATGGGATGAATTTAAAAAAATCCTTGAAAAATATTTTACTAAGGTTGTTCGACTTAGCATAGAAAAAACATTCCTTGAATTGAATCAAAAGGAGGTGGATTTAGTGGTCTTGTATGAAAAAAACTTCACCCAATTGGAAAGGTATGATCCAAATATTATTTGGGATCTTGATAGAAAAATCAGTCATTTTTACTCAGGATTTAATTCAAGATATCGATGGGATTTGGATTCCTATGAATTCAAAAGTTATTAGAAACTTGTCTAATGTGATAAGAGGGTAAACATGGAGTTTGTTGATGATCATGTGTACTTTTAAAAAAAATAGAAGAAGACATACAGGTGGCAAGAAATGGGTAAGAATCAATCAAATAAATATGAATGTAAGAAATTATAGTTTCTATTTTTTGAATGGTGTGGTACAACTAACCCTAAGGAATACCATAAAAAGTTGGGAAGTGCTTTCAATATCGTAAGTTTATACATGTGGCTAGAGATTTTATTGAAAATGAACATATGATCAATTTTGAATAGCAATATATAAAGTGTTTAAATGTGGTGAGATTTATCATTAGGAAAATATGTTACCAAATAAAGATCTGAATAATGAAAAGTTTCTAGATTATAAGTATAAAGGTGCAGTGAGACCCTTTACAACAATATCAGCATATGTCAGGTCATCCATTTTAGTGGTATCTGATACTTTTTAAAATCATATTTCGATTATGTCTTGTTTGATACGGGGTCCACACATTCTTTTATTTCTAATAAATTTTCTGATAAAATATAAATTTAACCATATGAAATGATATCTAAACTTATTGTTAAAACACCAGGTATAAATATTACATTTAATAGTAATTATATTCATATTATGTTTTTTTTTGGGTGGCAATACATTACCTGCAAACCTCATTATTTTACCCTTATTAGAGTTTTAATTTATTCTGGGTATGGGTTAGCTTTTTGTTTATCATTTTAAGATTAATTTTAGAGATAAAAACGTTGTTTTTATAAAGAGTTTTAGTTAGTATAAAAGAATGAACCCATACAATTGATAAAATATTATCAATCTGAAAAACTTTTAAAATATGGAAATCAAAGTTATCTTTCTCATATTTTTAAAAACAAAGTAACTGTTCAAATTAATGATGTTCTGGTGGTAAATGAATACTTGGATGTTTTTTCTAATGATTTCACCAGTGTAATACCTGTTTATGAAGTTGAATTTTATATTTAATTAGTTTTAGATGTTAAGACAATTTCAAAACCCCCTTATTGAATGGCTCAAGTGGAACTTCTTAGATTGAAAAATAAGTTGCAAGAGTATCTTGATAAAGGATTCATTTATATTATCACTTCAACTTGGGGTGATCCTATTTTATTTGTTAAAAATAAAGGTGGTTCCATGAGACTTTTCCTTTATTGTAGATAATTGAATAACATTACTGTTAAGAATAAGTATCATTTTCCTCATATCAATGAATTGTTTGATCAGATCTAGGGAGCTCAGTACTTTTCCAATATTGACTTGAGATTTGGGTACTATCATCTAAAGTTGAAGTAGGATGACATCATGGAAATAGATTTTCATACTAGATATGGGAATTATGAGTTTTATGTTATGCCCTTTGGTTTGATAAATACCCCAATAGTATTTATGGATCTTATTAGTAGAATATTCTGTGAATATTTTGATAAGTTTTTTGTTGTTTTTTATTGATGATATTTTGGTCTGTTCAATAAGTTATGAGGATCGTGAAAAATATTTAAGAATTGTCTTAAAAACTATTAAAAAATAAGTTATACTAAAAATTTAATAAATGTGATTTTTTTTGCAACAGATTTTTTTTTCTTGGGAACATTGTAAATTAGAATAGAATAATAGTTGATCCTACCAAAATAAAAATGGTTTATTAATGGAAATGAGCTAAAAATATTGCATATATTCTTAGTTTTCTTGGATTAACAGGTAACTACTAATGGTATATTAAAAAATTTACACCATTATCATGCCAGTTAACTATCTTAACATGAAAATGTGTTATATTTATTTGGGTAGAATAATGTGATGTTTTTTTCCAAAATTGAAGAAGAGATTGGTGAATGTTTATTTTTTTCCATGTCTTTCAAAAATGGTGATTTTTTTCATCTATAGTGATGATTCATTAAAGTTAATTGGTTGGGTTCTTATATAGAATGATTAAGTAATTTATTATGCTTCAATACAACTGAAACCTCCAAAGTTAAATTATCCCACACATGATTTGGAATTATCAACTATGGTTTTTTCTTTGAAAATTTGGAGGCATCATTTATACAGAGCCAAATATGAAATATATACTTAACAAAAAAAATTGAAGTATATATTCATTTGGTAGGAATTAAACATGAGGAAGAGAAGATAGATTGAACTGATAAAAGATTATTATTACATGATCAATTATCATCCTGGAAAAGAAAACAAAGTTATGAATTCCTTGAGTCTCAAAACTCATGCACCATTAACCATGTTACATTTGGAACAAGACCCCTAATTTATGATTTCATGAATTTTGGATTATAAGTTCTTATTGCAGGAAATTCCTCTATTTTATTTCATGTTTTAGTTCTCTCGTATCTTTTAGACAAAATTAAGCAAGCATAGAAGGAATACCATGAGATGCAGAAAAAGGTGGAATCAGTTAAAAATGTTATGTTTCCATAATTTAACATTGATAAAGATTTTGTTTTAAAATTTTGAAATATATTATGTGTGGGTTCTGATTCCCAATTGAAGAAATAATTATTGTGTGAATCTCATAGTTCTCCTTTTTTATCTTTATCCTAGATGTACTAAGATGTACAGAGACATTCAGGAGTATTACTGTAGGGATGGAATGAAAAGAGATATTTTGGATTTTACCATGAAATGTTTGACTTTTTTTAGGTTAAAGAAGAGTGGTAATTAAAAGATGGGATGATCCATCCTTTTTTAGTTCGAGAGTGAAAATAGGAAAATATATCCCTGGACTTTATGGTGAGACTACCAAAGACTTCATGAGGTAACAATGTGATTTCGGTTATTTGTGATTGAATGAATAAATATTCAAATTTTCTTCCTATTCATGATATTATGTCTTTAGATCAGATTTATCCACTATACCTAAAATATATTTTCAAGTAACATGGAGTTCCTCTTTCCATTGTACCTGACCGAGATCCCAGGTTCACTTATAAGAATTTGAAGGGGCTTTAGAAGACATTGTGTACATAATTAAATTTCCACACTAATTTTCATATTCAATCTAATGGAAAATCGAAGCGAACAATTTAGAACATAGAGGATATAATTTGAGCTTTCTCAAGGGACTACCAAGGAATTTAGGATCAACATTATTATTTAGTTGATTTTTCTTATAATAACATCTTTCATTCCAATATATGTATGGAACTATTTCAGAAATTTTATGGATAATTGTGTTGAACTCTAGATTTTTTGTATTAATTCATGTAAAGGAATTTAATGGGACCATAATTAATTTAGGAAGTGGATGAGAATGTGAAGGTGATCCAGTAACACATTAGGATAGCTCATAGAAGGTAGAAAGTTTATGCAGATAACAGGAGGAAAGAATTTTCTTTTGAGGTAGGTGATCATGTTTTCTTTAAAATCTCTCCTTGTAAAATTTTTATGCATTTTGGTAAGAATGGAAATCTCAATCCACAGTTTATTGAACCTCATAAATTAAAAGAGAAAGTTGGACCCGTCACATATCGAGTAGCTTTTCCCTTGATTTTATCTCAGGTACACAATGTTTTCATGTTGAGAAATTATGTTCCAAATTCATATCATGTTTTGAGCCATGAAGTATTTCAGCTCGAAGATAACCTTTCTTATGAAGAGAACCCTCTTCAAATTCTGGATTATAGAGAGAATGTATTGCAGAATAAGGTAATTCACCAGGTTAAGGTTTTGTTGGTAAACCACATGGTTGAAGAAGCAACATCGTAATTTTAAAATGCTATGAGGGAAAGGTACCCACACTTGTTTAATAAGTAAATAAAAATTGTGAGGATGTAATTTCTAGAATGCGGGGAGAATGTAACATCCCAGGTACTTATAAAAAAAATTTCCTTTCATTCTGGAATTATATAGGCAAATTTTTTATAAATTTATAATGAAATAAGTGGTATTTATAGAAGTTAATTAATTTATACTTCTAGAATAGTAACTAGACCATTAGGAATAGTAATTTGGCCAATAGTATAGTAAATTCACCTAATAAATTATAAATAAAATTTATCCATCCTATGAGTGAAAATATGATAAATTTGTAATATTGTACAAGTAAATATTTTTTATGAAAATTATAAATTAAGTGTTGGAATTTTTGTAAGTAATAAATATTTAATTACAATTTTATAATTAATATAATGATTTAAAAGGATAATATTTTCATAAAATGGATTCATAGAACATGTTTTGTCTTGTTATTATAAGATAATTTTCTGAGAATTTAACTAATTATGCAATGTGTTATAAAATCGGTTATAGTTTTAAAATTTGTTTTTTATTTTTTAAATAAATTATGATTTTAAATAAAAATTAATATTCTCATATTTATAAAATTATTTATATAAAATAGAGTTCATTTTTTAATTCTACATATTGAAAAATGGTCTGGGTGAGCTGGGATCCTGTATGGTTTATGGGTTGGGCAGGTTAGCAATTTTCCTTAAAGTTTTTGGAAATAAAAATTTAATTTTCAGTCAAGGTGACTTTTTGGGATTTTTCTAAAATACATGAATTTTTTGGGAATAGTGAAATATGATAATTTACAAAAATAAGCTAAATACATGAATTATTGAGTCATGAATAATGTTAATATAAGTTAATAAACCTTGGTTAAAACTCACATACACAAATTACTATTTTTGGTCAAAAGAACATGCACTATTTCTTGTCTTGATAGAAATTATAAAATAATAATTAAAATAGTGGAAAAACCCTCCTCTCCTCCACAATAAATACTACCCATCACCCCATCTTATCCTCACACCTCAAAAGATTTGATACTATTTCAATTTATACCCTAACTTCTCCCAAATTCTATTACTCACATCCCTATCCTTTTGGTCTCACCAAAATGCTAAAACCAAAGGCCTTAAGGAAGCTCTCAAGGAGGATAACTCAAGAGGTAAAAATCCTCTTTCATTTTATTTTCTTTTTTTTAATTATTATTCACTTTATATACTCTATTCACCTCCCTTTTTACAAGAGGTTTGAAAAATGTAGAATCTTATATATACATTAATTTTATCTTATTTATGAAAAAATTCATCATCATACTTTATCTCCTCTCCCTCTTTTTCTAAAAATAGAAACACTATTCATGATGTGTCGATTTACCGACATCATTGAAGATGTGTTTTAAATTTTAATTACCACCATCATGGATGGTCATAAAACCATTTTAATTTTTCAATATATTTTATATTTTATGATATAACTTCTTTCATTGTTCTATAATTAACATATATATATAATATTAAATTATATAATGAAACCAATTTTTAATTATCGAAGAATTTTTAAAATGATCTAAAAGTATATCATTAATGATATGTATAATGATTCATCATAATATCTGAATAAATGATTTATGGTGTCATTTAAAATTCTGTAAATATATCAATACCATTTCATCCTACTTCTTTAGTATTAGTTCCATTCGATAAGAAAATCCATTACAAACCGACTATAGAAACCATGTAAAGAATGCACCCAAAATAAAGGAAATAAAAATAATAATAAATGGGTGGAATGATGTTATAAAATTATCATATAATGTTTTATAAAAATGAATATGTTTATTTAAAATATTAATAACAGTATTTTAACCATTATACAGGATATTTAAACACATTCTAAGTAAGAAAAATCCGATGGGAGGGAATTCTTAACCAAATTTCATTTCTTTGGGTTAACCTTCTACTTAATTGATTTTGTCATGATAAGATTATTTGTGATATAAATAATTAATATATTATGTTCTATTCTGTAAATTTATATTGAGTATACATATTCCTTTCTTTTTATTAGTTATTTCTCTAATGCTATGGTATATGTAAGGGAATCATCTTTAAAAATACTCTTTTAAATTTATATTTATTCTAAATTCAAAAGGAATATGTTTATGCATTTTCTCAAGTTTTATGATTATTTTATAGTAATTGGGAATTTTTTATGATGAAGTGTGGGACCCATATCTCCCTTCAATGCATAGGGTATGTTTATGTTGGAGGTTGGTTGTATGGTTACTCCAAATGTAACAGTGATGGTCAAACCATAAGGTAGTCATGAGGGTTACAATATAAGGTAATCATGAGAGTTAAAAATCATAAGGTAGATATGAGGGTTACAATATTAAGTAAGTAATTAACCAAGATTCTTAAATTGTTTATTTATGTTTTATATGTTTTATGGGAATCTCTTTTTTCAAAAATTTAGTATATCATACTTTATGGGTGAGAAGTATATCTTTTTTAGAGTGATTTCATATGTTTATAGGTATTCATGTGGTAATGGTTTATATCCTTATTTTTATATCTCTTAATAATATTTTTATGCTCATTCCATGTTTTAAAAAGTTTTTCATAGGGTTTAAGAATGGGTTAGAGAGATAAAGAATCCATGATGAATGTTGTGAAGACTTTTTATAAAAATATTTCATGTTTCTATTATAAACTTTTGTGTTATGAAAAAAATGAATATTGTTTAAGTTATACCAACTTTGTATTCTTATGGGTTGATATGTATGAATTATATCCTAAATTTCTAAAATTATAAACTAAAAAGATATTTGGGAATGAAAAATGTAAATTCAAAAAGAATTTTCTAGATTATAAAAATTTTAATGCAAGGTCCTTATACTATATTAGCTCCTAACATTTTGAATCATAATGTATAATTACAAACTAGTGAAAAAAATAAGAAAAATTGAGATATTTATGCATAACAAATCTCATAATCATAAACTTGGTTTCTTTCATTAGTTTTTCAAATCATGTAAATATTTTCAAACCCCTCATAATGATTTTTAAATAAAATGTGAATTAACATATGAATATACCTCCATAATTTAAAATATGATTCATGGTAAGGGTACACTCGTCGTACACCATATGTATGGTCAATATATACCCAAAAACTCTTTTCAAGGTTATTACCAATAGATTCATTTGTTCCAAATCCATTTCCACTTATAGTATCTAAATATGGATTTATTTCTTGGAAGTCCATATAATCTCAATCTTAACAAAACTTTAGTAGGTTATCCAATACTTAGACTTGACCTCAAAGTTAGTCATAGGGATATATTCCCTAATATATGTTTTTCTAAATCTAGTTCCTAAGGTTTGTAAGAATATTTATCTGATATCAACTATAATGACCCCAATCCTGGTATCTCAGAGTGGGCAGTTACTTTATTACATTGTTAATAGATACATGTGATCACATACCAAAGGACCGAATAGTATATTAGTTTTAAAAAACTAGATACATAATTAAATTTTACACCACATTTGAAAACATAAAATACAACATAGTATTTTCTTTGATAATGTCATTGTTACCTTTATCATGTCCCTACATATTAGTAATAATACACATTATATCCTCCTAGGGAAAAGAACCAATAGAAATGGGTGATCATTGAAGTTATGTAAGGGTATGTATACTGTGGATGTTATCATGAATAAATAAAGCATAATCAATATGGGAAAATAAAATATTTAAAAACATGTGTCATTTAATTAATAACTTGAGAATGAATAATAATATTTAGGAAGAAATGATTATCAAATAATTCCATATAAATAATAACATGTTCTTGAAAATTATCCATGGGTATATTAACTAATAAAATAATCACATGAACATAAATAATTAATCAAATAATGAGGGAATTCATAATTTTTAACATTATAAACAAGTCTTCACGGCCTTAGGAAATAAAATATTACATAAATGGGTGAGGACTTGGCCAAATACCCAAGATATTTTGTCTCATGAGACCTATAAATGAAATAAATGGATATATTAGGCCCTTTCCATCACATATTATGTTTAATGCATTTCTCATATGAAAGGGGAGAAATATAATCAAAGTAAACATTCGTATTGAAAAATAGCATAAAATTTTTAATACATTACCCAATAAATAACCATAATCATAAATAATCCACAATAATATGTATAATTGTATTAAAATAGTATATTTTTAGTAAATAATGATATTTACCAAATAATAATGATGTATTTGAATATACATTAAAAAGATCCTTGGAAGTGCTCTTAATAAAAATAAAGTTTTCATTTAAAAAATGTATTGAAAATATAAAAATTTCCCAAATATTATGGAATAAATTTTCATGGGAAGGAAAATTTTAAACTTTTAAATGACTCTTTAAAGAAATTAGTGGTTGTGATAGTTTAAAATTCCATTCATGTTGCATAAGTTAAAAAAATCCTCTCTACACATTTGTAAAAAGTCAAAAATTACCTCATTGGGAAAATGAATGGAAGATTAATTTTAAAACATTTTTGTAAAAAAATGTGTATAAAAGGATATAATAAACCATTTTATAAAATTAACAATATTATTTAGAAAAATTTAGGGACAATGTTGATACATAATAAAAATTCTCATAATCGAGTAGAAAAACAAAGTCGGCTTTCCCAGAAAACATGGTTTTGGTATCTTGAGTACTTAAAGAGTATAAAATGATGGAAAATTTGTAATTTACATAATTAAAAATATTATAAGTAAATATATTGGGTTTAAGATATAAATTTCAAATAAATCCCCTAAAAGGGACTTTAACATAAACAATTGTGAATAATAATGAGATTGTGAAATACACTTTTACCTCAAGTTCAAATTCATTAATATGTGTTCAAACCTCAAATATAATAAATATAAACTTTTATACATATATTATATTACCATATGCATATATATCATACCGTATATTATTTAATTATAATACTTTATCACCCATTTATTAACAATTCTTTGTTAAAATCCCTATCATGTGTAATAACTACTCTGTATTTCATGTATGTTTCTATTTAGTAGTTTTGTTCCTTGTACATTCATCATTGTTAAATAATACATAAAATGTAAATAATTATTTAAATAATATATATATTCACTATATATATATTTATATTCATCCATAAAAGTTGGAGATAGAAAAATGAATTGCACCGTTCATGGATAAGGTAGCCTATATGTATGCATGAACGTTGATTCCATTTTTTCGATGGATAGAATGAAAGAAATTTAGATAATAATTAACATTTAAAGAATAATTTTATATCATATATGTTTGTGTGTGTGTGTTCCTAAAATATATCCTTATTACCATCTATTTGAAAATAAAATGAAAAAATCTATTATAACCCTTCGTGGAGGTGGTAGTCCACATGTACGCCTGAGAAATGTTATCATTTTCCAACAGATTGGAAGTTAAGAAGGTAGATATCGATTTATAAATAAATAATAATAATTATTTAAAAAATATTATATATATATATATATTAAATCCATCATTATATCAATCTATGAGCGGTGGTGATGGAAAATGAATTGCAACAGTTTGTGGGGCGGTAATCTATCATACATACAATAGACCATTTTGTTTATAATTTTATGGAAGTGAATATGAATATATGATATAAAATTTACATAATAATATATTATTATATGAAATATAATGTTTTTATTATTTTAAAATACTTTGGGAGAATTTGAAGGGGCATAGGAAGAAATAAAGTGAAAATGCAAGGTTAAGAACTAGACCTCTTCTTCGGAGAATCTCTTTTGGTTTATACATTAAGATTTCATAGCATAGTATTATGATAAAAAAAATGGACTCTAGGTTATGGGGAGGGATTTAATTAAGATATTTTTTAATGTAATACCCCAAAAAAGGTCTCATGATGTGTATATAAGAGAGGAGAGGGTTGTCATTTTATAATTGGGGGAGGGGACCCCATTAGAAATTTAATAAAAGAATAAAAATTGATAAATACTTTATAAAGAAAAATTTTTCCAAGTTGACATAGAATAAAAAATTGGATAGGATAAGGTAAAAATATATCTATACAATGGTATTTAAAAAATTTTAATAGGAAAAATTAAACTTATCATTTGTTTTAACCCCTGTTAACCAATTTTAACCTTAACCGCAATAATATTTTTTACTATTTTTATTATTAATTATGACTAAAAATTAAGTTTAACCTTTTAAATGATATTAATTATGATGAATAAAAATATATAATACATTTTTCTAAATTAAATTAAAAAAAACTGAATTTAATGTAAAATTAAACCCCAAAATGCAATGAAAATGTGGTTTTCCAAAGAAACTTTTTCTTATGTAAAACATTTTTCATATCAAAATTAAAATTAAAATTTATAATAACTATATAATTTGGATTCATAATAATATAATTGAACTAATTTTTCTTTTAAAACTATTTTAATACAAAATGGAACTTTTTAAAAGCTCTAAATAGAAAGTATGTTTTTAATAAAAAAATTGTATTATCATTATTCACCAAAAACTTAATTCTCTCATAAAATTATAAGAAAATCACTCTAACATTGTTTGGGAATTAGGATTTAAAAAATAAATTTATTTTTCTTATATAAGTTTGTTCAAAGTGTGAGAAACTATTTTTTAAATAAGTGTGCAAAATGTTGCAGAACTTTTTAAAAAAAAATATAATTTTTATGCATAAAACTGGCTTTATTATTATTTCATGCTTAGTAAAAATATTAGATGAATGATAAAAAATTATTAAATATATATTACATAATTTTAAATAAATTCATTTCAAAATATTTTTGAATTTTATTTATTAATATAAAAACACATTGTCTAAATAAAAATAGAATTTCTGAAAAACATTTCTTTTATATTTAAGTGATTTTTATTTTCATTTATAATAAATTGATATCAAATTAATTTATTTTATACATGTGTGAAACAAATAAATTTTATAATTTAATTATTATTGTTTATAATCTCCAATTTAATCGATAGGTTATAGTAGTATACTATTTTATGATACACTAATACTCATAGTTGCTTGTATCACAAGCTATCGAAGATATTACATTTATTTAACAAGAAACATAGCATAAAATCTCATGGTGTTACAGGTTGATCTCATCAAAACCTATCCAAAGGAATTATTTACTACTTAGGGAGTATCCTATATATTTAGGTCATTTTTATGAATCTTTCTCAAATCTCAATGTGGGATTGGGTACACTAACATTAGTAATCTAATATCTCATTATGTTTATGTGAATATCATTGAATATCAGAAGAATACTTTTGATGTGAACATTTATATATATCATTGGTTATTCATTGATGTTTCCATATGTGGGTATCATAGGTTATCCAAATTTTTACAAATTATTACCTACTGTTAGAGGTCTATAGGTCATTGTATTTTAAAGACCCGTACCCTAGAGCTCTAGAGTCTATCACCAACTAGGTAAGCAATCGGTGATTACATATTTTGTATCATGCATGTGATGTGTCTTCCTACATATCCTTTTGAAATGAATTTGAACCCACAATTTTCATTGCTGGTTAATGGGAAATTTCATACCTTTCAAGGTCATTTTACAATTACTAATCCATGAAATTTAACATCATACACTAATGATGACTAAGTGAAAGATTTCAAGAAATTTTTAGTCTGGTAATTACAGATGAGTGACCCTTTTTGGTTGACCTCATTTGGAATATATCCCAATAATATTGGGTTGGTTTTACAATTCACATAGCCCTATAAAGATGGATCCCTTTGGGAGTATAAATTGATGAGGATGATATGATAGGAATAAAAATTAATATATCCCTCCTTGTGGGGTAATTCTATTATTGAGTACATAGCCTGATGAGTGGATAGTACATTGGGAATATAGACCTAATGGATGGTACATCTATACTCATAGAAGTGTATTTAGGAAAGGGAAGTACATAAAGGATATCATGAGGAATATGTCCCAATGGGGATGGTAATGGAAGGATAAGGATGTTAGGTTTGAGCTTTATAGAGGATTCATGCATGTCCCATTAAGTTATTAATCCAAAACTATATTGGTTGAATGTCGTAGTTTAAGGTTGTGGGATAGGATAGATCCATGTAGTTTAATATCAGGGGGTAATCATGGTTAGTTGAATGAGTACTAGAAATGGTTTTTGTGGGTCTTACCCATTATAAAATACAAAAAAAATGGCATATGTATCAGGATCATTTAAAAGTTTTATTTTTCTATATTTTGAGTATATTTCATTTGGGTTTTATCTTGAGTGTATTTGGGTGAATTTTAGGGAATTTTGGAAGGAGGTATAGATATGCATGGTTGGTGCATTGCTTTACCAAACCATGCAACGAGATGAGAAAGCTTTGTGATCTCAAACAAAGGGGATTAAAAAGGCTGGAGAACATTTTTTCAAAATGCCCCCCCCCCCCAGAAGAGTTTCATGGTAAACACACACAGTTTGAAAAACCATACACCCCTTCCTAGGAAACCATGCATGCGTTTTTAATTAACCCAATTTTTTTTAAATTTACAAACCCCTCGTATTAACCCATAATCGGTCATAGATCAACCTAAATAATTCTATACCATTTTTTAATTCTCTCAGATGAATTATTAAGGATATTGAACTCTATTCCTGATGATTTGAAGCCTCATTGTCTGATCTAAACCTCTTTGGGTAAGTGGTTTCTTCCAGATTAGATCTCTCTCTCTCTCTCTCTTAATCCTTTATCCAGATAAAAGATAGACGTTTTATTATATTTTGGGAAGGTTTTAAATATAGATCTAGGATTGATGGATCTTGATCCTTTTAATCTTATTTCTAGGATTTAATTCAATATCTCATTCTTTGACCTAGGTTTAACCATTCTCTTTCCATTTAGGGAATATTCATTGGTGAGTGTTTGTTAATGATATTGAGGTGCGTGGTATATTATTAAAATACCACAAAAATTGATTTTAATTATGTGTATGTAATTTTAGAATTTATATTAAACAATTAAAAATTTAATTTCTCAAATTGAATTAATTGATTTGGTGAATTAATTAATTTATGGAATTTGAAATTGATTGCATAATGGGGTTATAGAATTTTTAAATTAATGGGTTTATGAAATTATTCAATTATTGAATTGGATTAATTAGTTGTTGAATTAATTAATGGTATATGGGGGTTTCTTATTTGGATTAATTAATTTTTCAATTAATTAATATAATGGGTGATTATGCAATTGGTGGAATTGAATTAATTAATTACTGAATTAATTAATGGTTTTTTATGTTTTCGAAATTAGATTAACTAATTAGTGGATTAATTCATGGAAGTTGGAATTTATTGAATTAGAGTGATTAATTGTTGAAATTGGTTAATAGATGTGATTAAGGAATTGATGAAGTTGGATTAATTAATTATGAATTAATTAATGGAAGATTTTTATTGTGAAATTTGATAATAGAATTAATGTTGATTAATATATATTGATTTGATATTTTGATAAATGAGATATTAGGATACATGTGATATATATGATTGATTGATATACGAGTGTGGTACATGAACAGATACTCTAAATAACCACATGTGACTTATTGATATACGATTATTGGACACAGACAAATTTAAATGCTCCAAATACCTATAGAATAACTAGTTTATTCATGTGAATATAATTATATGGGATATAGACTGATGCTTCAAATAACCATGGGGTGTGGGACAGGGACTGATGCACCAAATACCCATTGGGTTCTAGAGACAACATTCTAAACCCATGAGATTGAAATTGGACTATGGTTCCAATTATCCTTATTATGAATTGATATGAAATTGATAATGAAATACCATGTGTTATAATGATTTATTAATTGAATATGTGATATGTGATATGGTTCAGAATATGGCATAGGTTAAATTAGGTATTGAGGGTTCATGTGTCCTCCAGAACCCAAGGGTTTATGTGGTTAAATAAATAATAATTAAATAAATGAAAATAATTTACCTTATTTCTGGTATTTCATTATTTATAAAACTTCTTACATGATTATTGACATGACTTTTTTTAGATATCATTTATAGTGGCTTACATAGTTGTACTCTCACCTTACTCTGGATTCCTGATTGGTACCCGGATAGAATTCATGTTTTCAAGACATGATAAGGGAAAATCATCAATGTTAGATGGATGGTTTGGGGTAGAGAATGGATAAGGGAACTAGATGTAGTGCAGGGCCCTCTTGGGAGTTTTCAGTGTATTTACTTTTGGGTTTTCATTTTGACACATGACATGTACTTTAGAATAGAATATCTTCTATTCAGTTTTGATATTGTATTTTCTGTTTGGTCGTCATATGATAATGATATTATTCTTTTTATGGTTATTTATTTTGGTTATTGTATATTATTTACACTAGTGTATTACTCTGTTAATGAGGGTATAGTCTCCCCATGATTGATAATTGACCCTTGTTTCTAGTTGGAAGCCTCTCGCATATGGGAAGGCCTTCTTGAGGTCATGTGACCATCTGGATTGGGGCATTGGGGTGTGGCACTAGGTCGGGATGTCACACACATGCACTGTCCTTTTTGGTTGAACTCAAATGTAATATTTCCCAATGAGATTAGATTGATCTCACAAAGAATATGACCATGTGAGGATAGTGAAGG
This sequence comes from Viscum album, assembly GCA_963277665.1. Lineage (NCBI taxonomy): Eukaryota > Viridiplantae > Streptophyta > Magnoliopsida > Santalales > Viscaceae > Viscum > Viscum album. Next base: position 1,926,128,951 of record OY728150.1, on the reverse strand, counting down.
ACCTTAGGACACCCTGAGAGGGAAGGGGTGAATCAGGGTGACAAATTTTTATTTTAATATGATGGATCTTGTTCCCACATTGGTAGGAACTTGTTGAACCTGTATGAATAATATGATCAGAAAGAAAACATTCACATGCACAGAGAAGACACATCACTTTTTACATGGTTCGCCACTAAGGGATACATCCAAGGAGCATATGCCGACAAGTTATCGGTCATACAAAATTCCACAAATCTTCACTAGCTGTGGATTACAAAGGTTCGGGCACAGTCACTCTATCCCAGGCTCACTGCCTTTATCAATGTCCAGGGATAGCTCACTGCTTCCCTTAGATTACTCATGTTGACTCCCCGTGGCTCACTGCCCTTGGTGAAGTCACACTCAGTTTATAGACATGAAGGTATCTTCATCATTGCATAACAATGCATCCTCTGTTGTATGTAGATGCTCTGTTGAAGTCCAACTCTCACCAGTAGACGAATCTCACTTTACGCTGAGGGTACCGGGCGATCTTCCAGATTTTGTGCAGCTTCAAAAAAAAGGACATATGTACTTTAACAACCCTGGCACGCTTCTCCAAGCCCGGCGCGCAAGTTTCTATCATGGAATACAAGTCACTTGTGCGGTACAAATTCGGCACTTAGGTGAAACCAAACCACTTGCGCGACACTGCCTCCTTCAACTCCAAACTTGCGCGACGCTGCGCCTTTAACTCCCCACCTGCCTTGATCACGCAACCAACTATCGGCGCGCAGCCTCTACTTGCATGACCCAACAACCACTTGCGCGACTAAACCACTTGTGCAACGAGAGATCAAAAAATATCTAATTCTTGAACTTCGTTACAAATGAAGAGGGGTGGTTCTCTATTTATAGGCAAACTGGACCCCCTACGCGGTGGCGCGCAAGTCTTCCCTCAGCGCGCAGGTTCTGGCACACAGCTCATCCTCCCTATCTTTTGTCGCGCTACTCACTTGCGTGACCACACAAATACTTGTGCAAAATTCTTTCCTTTGACATATTTTGAAGTTATGATCTTGAAAAACAATAGGCGCGCAAGTTTTCAAACCTCCTAGGCATCAGTGCGCAAGTCTCTTCACAGCGCGTAGGTCACTTGCGCGACCAGCCCAAAACTTGCGCGGCCCTTATCCCTTTTCCATTTTTCCATGTTCTGATCTTGAAAAACATATGGCGCACATGTTTCCTATCCTTAAAGTACATGGTGTTTAAGTATCTTTTCCAAAAACACTTTTCTCCATTTGTCGATTTTTAGGCCCAAAAATTTGGCAAACACTGGGAAACGGTGCCACCTTCAATATTGTTGTCTGCTTAAACTGTATGATCTCTTTCCTAGTACACATTCTGAAATTTAATTGAGGATTGACAAAAAACACAAACCATACTCCAAATAATTCATAGAAGACCATGGTTCCAATAGATAGTTCCCCAAAAAGAGTGTGACCTAATGAGGATTATTTGATAGGATTTAGTAGGAATATATCTCTCTGAGTAAGGGCATGATACTATCAAGAATATGGCCTGATAAGAGGATGTTTTGTAGTGAATATGACACTAATGGATGGGTTTCCCAACTCACATAAGTATATCTAAGAGAGATAAGGAAAAAAACTATCTCATGGGAAATATATCCCAATGAGGATTGAAATAAAAGGTTGATGATGTTTTTTTGAACCTTCTGAATGTGTCCTACATATTTTTTAGATACTATAATAAAATCCCATTTAGTTATAATTATATTGTTTAAATATTTTTCATAATAACATAACATGTAGTTTAATGTCATGCGGTATGGATTTTATCATGCATTTTAACATCATGTGACTATAATATAGCCTGTGTAGTTTAACACTGTTCTATGGGGATGTCTGTGTTTTAAAAAGGTGTGATAAAAGATAATTAAGTGTAACTTATCTATTTAATGATTCCATAATATTTTGAGTTTATAGTATGGACCTTTTAAGGAAATGAAGATATGGTTATGGATTATACTTAAAATGGAGGAATTTTCATCATGATGATGGAATGATCATTATGGATCTCTAAACCCATGCGATAAATGCATGGTCTGAGATACAAGATATATTAGACAATCAAACACATTACATGTGAGTGTAATAAATATTGGAGTTAACACTTTGGAATGGACTTCATGGTGTGGGTGCATTCATTACCCACTAATATAAGACTCAAAATTCGGGATCGACCCTCAAGTAGGATTCCTATATATCATGTTCAAATAAGAATCAGAGTCCTCATAGTTTGGATGCCCTATGGTTTAACAACATCAAATAATGTCTTTAAAAATGTAGTTTAACATTGTGGGGTGAGGATGTGGATATCAACATGGGATATGAAAATTTGGAAATTCAATGATATATGGATGGAATTTTGGTATCCACATGGAATATGGTTATATATAAATATAAGATATAAAAATATATATGGTGTCATTTTGATATCGGATGTGTTTTTTGATCCATGAAAACCCATCCTATGTATCATGTTTATAATAGGAAACATATTCCATATTTTATTTAATATATGGGATAATACATATGTGATAGGTCTAGATAAAACTTTTATGGAAATAGGATATATCTTATTTAGATGGTAGGTGGGAGATTTCATGAAGGTTATGTAGTCATGTGGTAACAAGAAGTAATACAGATTTTGTGTTCACATGAAGGAGATAGGGTCATGCAGTCGCATGAAGTAGACATGGTAATACATATTCTTAAAGGATATGGGATCATGTGGTCCCCTAAAAGAGATGGGATATTGTAGTCTCATAATGGAAATGGGATCACACAATCACATAATTTATCTTAGGTAAAGAGATCGTGTGACTCGATTTCATGACCAAGAGGTCATTACGGGATTGGGTGTCTAAGAGGTCACTACATGATCAGAACTTCTGCATATGGTCGCACTACTAATACTTGAATAAATTCTTAAGTGATTTAAAATTTTTACCTTGTTTTCGGATTCCCATCCTTAAAAGTTTTTCACCAATTTTCAAAATAGGATATTATAATGCCTCCTAACTCCCTTGATATCTTGTTTCATTATTTGTGTGTTGTAATTAATGAAACACCCTGAGATTTTGTGAAATATTTTTTTATGAATTAATTTAATCTATTTGATATTTTTCATTTAATGACGCATTGTAAATAGTTTATCACATATTAAGGAACTATGTATTTATTGAAATATATGAAACAGAAAGTTAATCATACACTACATGAAACATAAATTTTAGCATTCTCTATATGGAAAACTGAGGTTACCTTTCGTTACACACAATATTAACCTTCCTTGATGGCTTACATAACACACAAGACCGACAATTACCATATAATAATTAATTATTAAAATATTATTATATGGCCATTAAATTGAATATTATAGGATTAAATAACTAATGAATATATATATATATATATATAGTTTAATTCATTGGTTTCTTAATAATTATAAAAGAATATAGAATCCAAATGAATATAAAAGGACTGATTTTATTAAAGTCTATGTTATGTGAAAAAGATGATTTATATTAATAAGTTAAATTAATTACTAATATTTAATGATATTAATTAAATCTATATGTTATGTATTCAAAAAAATATTTTTTTGACAAGGAGGGTTACATGGTGAAGGTAAATTTCATAGATACACGTGATAATAATAAAAAATCCATTAGGAAGATATGAAAAAAATACAAAACACACTACTCACTTTATCTTCACACTACAAAGTCTTAGGAAATGTTGTTAGAAACTTCCAACTATTCTCCATTCATACACATCTTGTCCAAAACTTCTATATGTATATGTATGTATTTAGTGAAATTAGTTCACTATCTCATAAGATTAAAGATCAACCATTCTATGACTAATATTATGTCCAATACACTGTTGAACCATCTGATGTAACCACAAACAACCAGTAACCCAGTTTATAACCCATGAATTTAGATGCCTCAATGATGAACTTATGTCTGATGGGGCTCCACCAATGGTTATATGTATGATGGTTCTCAATATAGTATAAGGCTTTAAGGTGCACTCTATATTCCTGATTTCACTAAATACATATAGAAGGGTTCCTCCCAATATAAAAATATATCTGATGGCACTAATAAATCATCACAGATCCCAATAGTGAAAAGCATAAGTTTAGTGGTTTATGTATCCTTGTCCCTAACTATGATAGTCTATTAGTCAATGAAAACTTGAAGAAGTCATTATAATGTATTAATAAGTTGGTACATGTATCATATAGTGGTAATTTATTTATGTTTCCATTCCATTCATGTTTCATCTCACCATGATATTCTATATTGACCATGGGTGGGTTCTCTTTCGATAAGGATTGTTACCCATAAACAACAAGCTCATCTTCAGAGTCAAGGTCATGGTGTTCTAATTATGGTGTTTGAGACTCCATACACTATTCATTTGAGTGATTTGGTTTTGTATTGACACCTATTTGGGAGTATCATTTCCTTAATATTAGAGGGAATATTAATCCATAATTTTTGTTATGTTAATATTTATATGTAAAAAATATAGTAGTTTCCACTAATCCTGACATGGACAACCAAAGTATGAATGCACTCTATAAATATTTCCATTTGTTTCCTTATGGGTTTTTTAGGTGAATCTAATCCTTGGGTGATATAGTATTAGTTAAAGTTCAAAATCGTGTTTCTTATATAGTTTAAATACTCACCAACTAGATTGTGACTCCTGTGTTATATTTCTTCACTTATGTTCAGTGAATCATTTATTTAAATTTACATGAACTCATGATAGTACTATGATATTTTATATGAATTTTGATATTTTTTTCATAAAGTTTTATTATATGACATCAAAATGAGATGTACTCTATTTTAAGATTTCTGACTATGTACATGTGTATGTCTGGGGTTATGAATGAGGTATACCATATTGATGCTTTGGGATGGAATTTCATTTATCATGAGGGTTAGAGAGAGGTATCTAGAGTTAGAATACCAATTGAAGTTTTACTTTTATTTTTCCCCATATACATTAGATATTTAGAGTGATAATTGGAATTTTAAATTATTTTGTTAGTAATTCACCATGGATCCGGGTGGGGTAGAGATCCCCTAATATTAGCTAGAGTTTTTTCATGTGTATGCCTCTATATTAAAGGAATATTTGATATTAAACATATTTTTTCAAAGAGAACTATCATTATTCATTGGGAGGAAATTCTATAACAAGTTTTGGTGTCATAAGAGTGGTTAAAGATTAATGATTCTTGGGACTATCTCCATCTACCAACAAAATGTAATTCTCATTTAGCCTAGAGTGCTGACAGTAAGGCTATTAATGATTGAACTTGATGGATAGATCAAGGATGTCAGTAATTGGCCAAATTTGAGGAATAATATTTTTCTTCTTCATAGATAGTCATGCTTATAAATATTTGAAAGATCCATTCCTTTTCTTCTATTTTGTTGATTAAATGATGGGGAACCTGGAATGAACATTTAGATAAAAATTGATATTGATAGTGATTACCCTTTTCTCACAACATTTTAGAGTGTGTGTTTCCCCTAAAGTGATGATGAAATTATTTAAGGGTTCAGTATATCAGGAATATACATTTTTTTCAATCCTTGGTGTAGACTTATTAGTTAATGATCACTATATGGTATGAATAGGTGAGTAAGGTGAAGCATCTAGGGGTTTTATTTTGTTTTTCCCCAATTAAAGGGTATGATTTTAGATGTCTTGTAAACTATGGTGGGGTTAAGAGCCATAATTGTTGTTAAGAACATTTACATTCTGTAGGATGAAATATAGTTTCTCTCATTAAGGTATTTCATTTTATATAATCTTTATTTTGAATTTTTAGTAATATTTATATAGTTTATCAAAGAGTTGAATAAACTTTGAGAATTTATTAGTGTGATTGTTAGAACTGTTGAAAAAGTTTTTTTTACATTTTTTGTGATATCTTCAACACATGGGGAGGAATAAAGGTGTTAACAAATTTTGAACTTATTTAGGTTTGGTATTTTCATCAGATACATGTAGAATAAATTCTAACAGAGAGCTTTAATATCACTATATACATCTTGTAATTATAGTGAAGATAGTGGGAGAAATTAATTTCATGTTGTGTTTCTAATACCCATGGTTCATTGTGGGAGTTTTCATTGATTCCTCTTTACTCTTATGGTATTAACTTTTAATACATGATAGATCCATTCCTTTTTTATAATATTTGTTCATTAGATAAATTATAATTAATGTTAATTAATGATTGCTTATGTGGTCAAAGTAGTACAATAATGTCATTGTAACTGACTGCACAAGTGATAATTAATTTTATTTGGTAATTTAAGTATATTTATATAAAGTTAACATTGATAAATTTGGTTGTTATAAGTGAGAAAAATGTGGTGTCTTTTTCTATAAAGTGTATTTTTATAATACAGCTCTCCTCTATGTGTTTTGATGATTCAAAAAATCCGGAATTTTATTCTAACAAATTTGTTAATTGTTTCATATTGTATTCATCTAATTTTTGTGCTCATGCATTTATCTTATTCATGAATATTGTATTACAAAGTTCAAGGAATGTCTTTAGTTACTCAGAGATTGAAATGAAAATATAATACTTCATCTTACGATCTTTGACCTAGTCACTCAAAAGAGACCTCTAATCGGAAATGAAAATATGAGAAGGGATTTATTATTTCGAAGAATAATAATATCCATAAGAAGTTGATGAAAAGTGAATTCTATTTCAGTACCACTTCTTATTACATTGGTGAATTATCTTATGTATCATTAAAGTCTGATTATCTTATGAAGACAAGTTTATCTTCCTTATGGAAAATATATCCCATAATGAACAATATGATCATCCTATATCCTTTGAATATCTGATAGTATATAATGTCATGATTATCTATTGAAATATCATGATAAGTCATTTCAGGCCTTTTTAGTTCATCAAAATAATATTATCTATTTAATTAATGATCATATTGTACAAGACTTACCATGATTAGGAAAATTTAGAGAATGAGAAAATATTTGGTATTATAGTCACAAAAGAAATTACATATTTTGAAGGAGTGGATACATACTCTTACTATCCTATCTTATCAGGATCGATGAAAATATCACTCATCCATTAAAATTATCATATTCTTAAGTTCAAAACAATATATATATATATATAAGGAATATTTGGCAACAACTTGATATATACATGTGTGTGTGTGTATTTGTGTGTGTGGAAATAAAGAATGTGAAGACAATGAACTAAGGTTTCCCCTTTCTAAAACTAGAGATCTTTATATATTGATAATACATATGTCAAGTGATAATATTATATTATTCATCATTTCTACTGAAGATCATTTTGAGCTACACTTAAATCTTGTCTTTAATTAGGATGATTCTTCATTCATTTTTCAGTTTGTTATTGTAACTGTGTGATGCAATAATTTCTCCAATCATGTATCTTATTATACTTCTATTTCCACTCCATTTATGGGTTTGAATGAATGTTGATAGGTCTTGTGAAGTTATATCCTAGTTAAAATCTCTTAGACAATTTTATTAAGTGGCAGCTGCTTGTACTCAGTTGGGAGCCCCGGTAAAAGGTTTGTTGTGTAAAAATCACTAACCTTGTGGACTATAATGTTGGTGGAGTGGAATAGGGGATTTCTATTCACCAAACCACTATAAACCTCTGTATTCAATTTCCTTTGTATATATTTTCATTTTTGCTGCATATACTCTTACGAAATAAAATTGGACATCCATAATTAGAAGAGGGTGGCCTGTATTTAAAATGATATTTAATGAAATCAATTCCCCCATATTGAATTATTCAATAAATCATTATTTATAACAATAATTGGAATCAAAGAAAGTTACTTGGAGTTCAAAATTTTAAAAGTTTAAAGTCCAAAGATCTATCATCAAAACTATGTTATGTCCGATAACTGGGAAGGTATGTCAATGGTTACATCTTCATACTTCAATGGTGGAGAATATGGCTATTGGAAAGCATGTATTGTCATTTACCTGATGAATATTTTTCTAAAGGTCTATCTCAACGTAGTTAATCCCTGTGTAATTCTTGTAAGAGATCTGGAGACATGGGATGCAATAGCATAAGAAAACTATGATCTAAATTCCAAATATGTTGATGTTATCATTTGCGTATTAGGACTGGTTGAGTTTAACTGAATCTCTCAATTAAAAATAGCTCATGAAATGTTGACTACTTTGTTAGTATAATATGAAGGTAAAAAAATGTAAAATCCATTAAATATGATACATCTATTCTTATTTTCAATACTTTCAAAATGTATGAAGGAAAAAGTATTACTAAATTGAATGGAAGACTCATAAGATCATGAATAACATTGCTGCTCTAGGAATTCCTATCACTGATCCAAAACAAGAATTAAAAGTGATTAGATTATTACCACTAAAGTGGAGTGGAATCTATGTTGTAATCAGATAATCTAAAAGGTAAAATATTTAAAGAAAAAATATCTTATGGGAACTATTATAATATATGAATCAAATATGGAAAGATCACATGAGGAACCTAGAATAATAAAAAGTAAAAATTATTCCTTGAAGGCCTCTATTTCCAAAGATGAAAAAAAGAGAATCAGTGAAAAAGCCTCTAAAGCATCTAATGAAGAATACTTCTCAAGAAAAGATGAATCAAATGATGAGATTGCTTAATTTTCATGTAAACTCCTCACTCAACCAACTCCTTACCTAGAAAGCTCAATTAGAGGAGAACCCCTGACCATTTATTAAAAAAAGAAAAAGGTACAATAAATAGAAAAGAAGACTACAGGCAAACATCTTGCCCACAACCAACCAGTTCCAACCAAAACAAGAAAACTACATGTCATAATAATCATACCCTTCTCCATATCCATAATAAGGTGCCTCCTATGCAGTAGTTGATTCCCATTCAAAAGATGTTCCATGTTGCTTTAGTATATTAGTATACTTCTTTCTAAGCTTCAACTTCTCTAATGGTGGCTTCTCCTTATAGTATTGCATACATGACACCGAGGTGGCTCCACATTCCCTATTAGATGCTTAATTTTCATGAAATTTCAAAAAAATTATATAATAAGATATGATTACTAATAATAACTTTCAATAAGCATTGAAATCATGGTGACAACTCTAAAGATTTGAGATGTTATGAATGAAAAAAAAGATAAGAAACATCAAGCTTGATTGTTTTAGAATCAATAACAAAAAAATATAGAAAAGAAATATTTTAATTCAACTAGATATAAGAATTATAAGAAATCCATGAAGGAAAATTGGAGTGATTATTATGATTCTATTAAATTCACACCATCAGAATCAGAATTTGAGGCAACAAATAAAAATGCCAACATATTCTTTATGGTGTAATCAGATGACTTACATTCTTACTACTCTTTTGAGCATGCTCTTAATTAATAATTTGAGGACTAATAATATTAATAATTAAATTAATATAAAACCATGTTGGAAAACAAGTATGACATACTGAAAAATAAAAATAAATCTCTTTGAAATTCCTCTAATAAATTCATTGGTTGAAGAAGAATGTCTGAATAATTAGATTTTGGAATTAAAAAATCTATTTGAAAAATATGTTCTTTTGAATGCTGAACAAATAAAAATTATTTAAATACTTAAAAATGAATTTAAATATTTTAAAGATGATGTAAGTGTTTTCACAAAATTATAAGAAAATTTAAACAAATTTCTTGGTCAAAAAAACATAGAAAATAAAAAATTTCAATTCAAAGAAAAGGAAAAAATTCCAAACATTAAAAAAATCACTTTCACCCTATTCAAAAAATAAATATCTAATTAAAGTTACTTTTTTTATTGCAGTGAATTAGAAATTTATGAAAATATTTTTTATTTGTAAAATCCCCCAATTTGTGGAATTAAAAATGTTTTTATTTTGAAATATTTTTTAAAACAAACTACAATTTTTTCTTGAAAATAGAAGAATGTCTGGATGCCTAAATATTTTATAGCTAACATATCTGAACCCAAAATAATGTGGGTATTAAATAACTCTATTGTTTGATTTGTTATTGTAATAGATTATTTATATGAACATAAATGATAAATGTTTCATGGATAATGGATTTCCAAGGCATATTAGTGGAGATTAATCTAATTTACATACTTTATCCAAATTAGATGGATGATATCTCACATTTGGAGACAATGAAAAACAAAAAATAGTTGGAATTAGATCAGTTGAAAATCAAAAATCTATCCTTATCAAAAAATTACTTTATGTTGAAGGCTTTAAGAACAATTGGATAAGTATTTCTCAACATTATGATGATTTTTATACTATTGATTTTTCAAATAATGAATTATTGATTTTTAAAGATAAATATATCTAATTTAAAGTGCCTTAGGAACTTGTCATTTTCTTGGAAAATCTCTTGTTTCTGGGTCAAGTAAAAAACAACATTTTTTATCTCTATCAACTTCCAATGATGGATCTATTGCTAATATAAGTTTTTGTGAACAGTTTTAGTGGATGAAACACACCTTAGTGGAATTTTAATTCAATTTTAATCATTTTCTAATCAGATGTGACAACACCAGTTCTATCAACATCTCAAAGAATCCAATTAACCATTTAGTAATAAAGCACATATACTTAATACATCATTTATTAAGAGATCATACACAAAAAGGTGATATATCTTTATAATTTATTTTCATAGAAAAAAAATTATAAAATATCTTTACCAAAATCATGTCTGATAATAGATTTTATTTTATTAAATCTAAATTTGGTATGTTTAATTTTAATGTGTAATATTTTATTTTATATATCTCTTATAGTTATAATGTTATTAAATTATCTCTTTGCAATGCAGTTTTGAGTGATAGTCACATCTCATAGGCCATGTCACCTATATTTATTAATAATTACTATAACATTACTATGAGGCCCCTCGTTTATCCTGAAAAAAATAATGATATTGAGTATCAACTCTACACATGAAAAGACTCTCAAACACTTTAAACCCTTCTTTCCCTTTTCTTGAACCCTTTTTACCCAAGATTTCTCATCTTTCCAATCCCTAATACCACTATAAATGGAAAAAAACCAAAGGAAACAATGTTGGTTTATCTAGTAGGATAAAATAATAGAAGGTATCATGAAAATTGATGACTGGAAGAGCCATCGATTTCAAGTGGTTGGAAAGAACTGATATGCAATTGAAGAAGGTTATAAATCATCAAGTATGGGAATACATTTTTGATATGTCGTGAACCCCTATAGTTTTTAATGAATAATATCATAAGTTCTATGAGTCTTAAATTTCTTCTTAGGTAAATATTAAGACATGATCACTGTAATAGTAAATACAAAAGAGGTTTCCCTAACATTAGTCAAGATCATTAAAATGTTAAAAGTCCCTCATGAAGTTTATCCATTCTATTACACCTCTCTATCTTCCATAGATGGTTTTAATCCTATGGAAATCATGAAATAAATATTTGGAACAAATGTTGTTTAGAAAAAACATGTAAATACCTTGGAACTAGAAATAAAATTGTAGGTCAAGTTCATTAAGTCTAGGATCACCCAAGGAAAAGGTGATTTTAAAAAAAATCAATATTTGTCTTTTCTTAATCTATTTATTCTTGAAAGACCTTTCAACATAGCATGATATATCATGAGACATATGTGTCTCTCTTTGAATAATTCCCTAAACTTCTATATTTATGGATGAATTCTTACACTACTCATTCAAAATCATGGATTTGTATTGAATGATAATAATTAAACACAATGTCATTGTTTTATGACTCTTACTTCAAGTGTTTTAGGTAAGAGTGGTTTAAATTTAGATTTATCTTTAAAAAATTTGATTCCATATAGTTCTATTCCCAAAATGTACCTGAATCATATTAAGGAGAGTTTTTACATTTAGATAAAAGACCAATAACTATAGAATTATCATCTCATCGGTCTGAGTCTAGAAAAAGAATTGATGAAGAGAAAGAAGCTCTCATTTTGAGAAGGATAGTTAGGATTGGTATTCCTACAAGCCCTCAAACTAATGTTTAGGAATTCACACCTTCAGTTTCTTCCGCTCCACCAGTTCAAAATACAAATGAAAGGATAAAAACAACTATCACTCAGATGTTCTACATTGCCCAAGAAAATATTATTCTATAAGTACAAGACTATGTACTCTTTTAGTTTCCTATTACTCTCAATCAATGGAAATAATGGCTGAAGAAAGATCTAAAAAATAGATTTGAAACAATCATGCTACAAATATGTCGTACCAAATGTTTTGTTTTTTTAAACATGCTTATGGAAATAATATATAAGTTCAATAGGAAAGAGATTCCCCTATTCCTTAAGAACATCATAATAAAGGCGTATCCTAAATGAAAGGAAACATTCAAATTTAATCTCTAATTTTAATATCTTATAATATTATCTTTCAGAATTATATCATTAAAAAAGAACCATATGTGAACAGATGGTCTCTAAATATGATGTTCAAGAGATTAAACTATTGATAAAATATGTTTTGGAAAAATGTTTAGAATGACTTTTTGTTGGAATCATTATCAATTAAGATATTCAATCAAAACTATTGGAATTGTGTTAGCCTATTGACTCTATCAATGAAGTTTTTGATTCACTTCAGTGTGAGGTTTTTATAAGATAATTTTTCCAAGTTTTTTAGAAATGGTTGTTGATGAAGTCGAAACCTTGCCAGTTGTGATGAAAAAAGATGTTAGAGATATTGATAAATCAACGCAATAGTTAATCTCTATTTTTATTATAAGAATTGGGGAGTATCAATAACACTTTTCTCAAGTATATAAATACATAAGTTTCATTATTTCCCTTCTAGGAAAGATGGATAGATCCATTACAAATAACTACTTAAATTGAGAATAAAATTGATTATATTCATCAAGTAGTGTTGAATAACCTGAAGAAAAGTTTCTTAGATAATGATGAAGTTGAGATTGATTCTTTTGAATAATCCTCTGATAGATCTAATACATATAAGGAAAATTAAATTATTCCTATTATTTGGATATCAGATAATCATGTGGAAGTTTTGAAAAACCTGATCTCTAGTTGTGAAAAAAAGGATACCTCCAAAATTTTATTGTAAAATTCTCTTTGAGGATGTGGAATGGATTTACAAGAATTCTATAATACTAAAATAATGAATTGGTGAAAATAATTGATACTTCTGTGGATTCACACATTTAGATACATGGTAAAAGGCTACCTAGACCCAAAATTTGTGATCGTTACTCATATGATTCTCAATGCCTAAAAGATATTTTTGATCCCTCAATGGATCAACACAGGGAACCTTAAAGGTTTCAACATATAAATATATATTCTTATCTAAACCATTATTTAAAATTCATTTTAATAGTGTATATAAATTTGACATTGTGAGAGAATAGCACACTACCCAAAAAAATTAATCGAAACCAGTTAGGTTTTCTCATAAAGGTATTGTTGGTCTTAGATCATCCTCATTGATGTTATGAAATATTTTTGGTGCAACAGTTCACACTCCTCTTCTATTATCCTTTATAGATCATTGGTAACCACTCTCAATCAAGAAACTAACTCCTAAAACACATTTTCAGTAAAATAGTTGGTACTTATTCCTTGTGAAGTTCATGATGTTCATGTCCCAATGGTAGGGACTTTGTAAAAAATTTGAATTATGATATCATTTTATGGAATTAAAACATTCTGCATCATTTTTAAACATCCTCATGAGTCTAATTTAACATTTAAATTGTTATATTATGGTAATTTACTTTATTATTTTATTTCATTTACCTTATTGTACCTCTTATGTGATTTTTATAATCATTAAGTCTTTACCTTTTGTGAGTTGCTATTTTTGAATCAATAGTTTCTTTCAGATCCTTGACCTTTGTTATTTTCTCATTCTAATATTTCAATGTTTCGCTATGAACTAGTGTTTTTGGAAAAAACTATTATTGTTAACTAATGTTTGTGTGCAGTAGAAAATATTTTCCTTCTTACTCTTCTTTTTAATATCACTATAATGGGGATAAGAAAATAAAAATAAAAATGTTCACTTGTATTAAAAAACTATTTACTATTTCAAAAGGAAAAAAATTCCCTAAAAGAAAATAAAAAGATATTACTTTTTAAAATTTTTTAATTAATTTTTGCTAATATTTTTTTTATCATCTCATAAGATTTTTTATCATCAAAAGGGGGATAATATTGTAATATTTATTATTATAGTACATCTCTTCTTTATGTGTTTTTATGATTCACAAAACCCCTACTTTTATGCTAACAAGTTAATTAAGTATTTTAGATTACATTAATCTTATGATATGTGCTCAAGTATTAATCTTACCCAATAATATTGGTTTACTAAGTTCAATGAACATTATTAGTAACTCGGAAAGAGAAATGACAACATAAGACTTTTTCTTATGATCTTCAACTAAGTCACTCAAAAGAGATCTCTAGTTAGAAATGAAAATATGAAAAGTATTTTATTCTCTTGAAGAATATTTATAGCTAGAAGAAGTTGAATAAATGTGAATTCTATGTCATTAACACTTTATAATATTTTATTGAATTATCTTAGGGTTTTTTGAAGACATATTATCTTATGAAGACAAGTTCCTCTATATTAGGGAAAATATATTTGATGATGAATAGTATGATTAGCTGATATCCTTAAAATAAGATAGTATAGAATTTCATGATTATACTTAGTAATATCAGGATAATTAATTTCATACCATTTGAGTTCATCAAAATAATATTATCTATTTAAGGAAATATTGGACTACACAAGACTTTCCATAAATAAGAAAATTATGAGAGTGAGAAAATATCTAACATTGCAATCACAAAAAAAATCTATATTTGGTAGGAGAGTATACCTACTCTTATTAAACTATATTGTAAAGATCACTACATAGATTACTCTATAGTCAGAATTATCCTATGTTGATGTTCAAAATAGAATATATAAGGAAAATTTGTCAACAACATGATATATACGTGTGTGAGTGTGTGTGTGGAAATAGATAATGTTAATAGAATGAAATATGGTTTCTCCTATCCAAAACTATAGATCTATAAATGTTGAAAACACATAAATCAAGTTATATGATCATATGCTTCATCAGTTGAACTGAAGGTCATCTCGAGCTATGCTTGAAGCTTATCTTTTCCCAGGACAAATATTCATTTACTGTCACTTGCTTCTTGAAACTATTTGGTGCAATCATTTCTAAAATATTATATCTCATTATAATTTTATTTTCACTTCATATAAGATTGTTTATGACCTTTGATAGGTATTTTAAAGGGAGATATTGGTTGAAAGATCTTGGACCTTTGTATTAAGTGATAGCTGCTTATACCCAGTAGAGAGCCCTTGGTAAAATAGATGTTTAGTGAAAATCCCAAGCTCAT
The DNA here is from genome assembly GCA_963277665.1 of Viscum album. Taxonomy (NCBI): domain Eukaryota; kingdom Viridiplantae; phylum Streptophyta; class Magnoliopsida; order Santalales; family Viscaceae; genus Viscum; species Viscum album. The sequence continues at coordinate 1,926,113,387 of OY728150.1, read as the reverse complement.
GGAGTAGAGAATTGGTGGAGTAGAATATATGGTATTTTTGTTCCCTAAACCACTATAAACCTTAATATTCAATTTCTATTCTACATATTTTTCATTTTCACTTCATATACTCTCAAGAAATAAGCTTAGATGTGTATACTTTGAAGGGGGTGGTCTATATTTCCAAGAACCTAATAGGAACTCAATTCACCCCATATTGAGTTATTAAATTAGTTATTATATGGGAAAACATATTTTTTCAATTATGATGACCCTTACATCTCAACAAGTTAGCATCAAATTTGGTATCATTTTAAATCGTGCATCTAAAGGTAATGCACTAGAAATATTCCACTAATGGTGGGGAGTGCATCATTTTGATTCAGGATTGCATAGAGTTACTTATGTAAGATATGTCTTGGGTTTTATAGTGATTAGTTTTGAACTAGGTTCTCTTAGATAATTATGGAACCATGGTGGGGTAATTCTAGTCAATAATTTGGGTTTATTATATAGATAATTTTTTTCATAGTGAAGTATAATTGTTTGATGGTTGTGATTTTACACTCTCATGATTTGGTAAGATTATATTGGGGCATATGCCTAATAGGGATGGGTTATCAAAAAAGGGTTAGTATCTTATGCTTTAGATTATGGTAGAATGGACCACTGATGAGCTTAGGTTTGGGATTTTAATAGTCTAACGTCTTGGTTCTGGAAGCCACCTAGAGACGCCTTGAACCCAGTTGGTCACATGCCCTCAAGCACATTTCCCCGAATGCCAGAGGCTACCAAATAGCAGTGAGGGCCTTGGGTGTGATAGTGGGGAAACTATTCCCACATTGGAAGAGTACATAGCGGAAGTAAACAAATACATACAAGAGCAAAAGCATTAATAATATCATACCAAAAATAAATAGCGAAAACTGATAAAATAAACTGGATCGCATATATAAAAATGATGCATGAGACATAAGTCTTGGAAAACATAAAAAAAAATGCACAATGATGAAATACATAACTAAAGTGAGTACAAAAGAAAAATAGTAAACATCTCCACAACATTACAAGCATAAGCTTGTTCCAGTGCTCTCCAGCTCCACAACATGTCAAGTACCTAAAGTAGAAGGGTGATTTCCCTTGACTATACTTGCAAGAATATAATCTATTTGGGCCAAAAAGCATGGGCCAAATAGGGTGTGAGATTAATCCTAGTAGGCAACCACCATGAGATCTGTGTTAAAAGTCAATGAGTATATGGTAGGTAAAAGTACAGGGAACAGTAAACAAGAAGGTACTCAACAGTAAAAATCCAAAATTTAAAATCAAGAAACAACTAAACAATCAGATAAACACAACAAGTAACCCTCTGGGAAGCACACTCAGTCTAACCCCCTTTGTTCCTACCTAACAAGTACAAGCAACCCTATGGGCAGTACACTCAGTCTAACCCCTCTGGTTCAACTTAAGCATATACTTTCGGGGGAAGTACTCACTGTCAATTCCCCCTATAGTCTCGTATCATAACTAAGAGCACTCTAGGGAAGCACTTATGTCACATTCCCTCTGTGGCCCACATCTAGGAACTACAGACACTCTGAAGAGGCACTCAACAATAATTCTCTATATTTTCTCGCATCGTAAAATTATAAAGACACTCTAGAGAACCCTCAAAGTCCATTCTCCCTGTGGTATATACACCAGGTTCTCACAACCCTGTGTAAGTAAAGCAATTGTAGCAGCACATATCGGCCAAGGTAAACCTCAAGAACTAATTTTCTGGCATTCTATAGCATAACTACATAATAGATCAATTGTCACACCCTCCTACAATACTAGGCCTGAGACGTAAGAAGCCGCCTAACAGCAAAACTAAACCCAAAGGGTCAAAATAGGAAAAAAATGCATGGGTAACACATCCAAATCACAGAAATTCACCCTATTCACAATCAATTATCTTATACTCAATAATACAAGCATAGTAGACAGACAATAGGGCTAAAATGGTAAACATGCAATACCCCATTCATGGTATTGGGGAAATTTGCACATAAAATTCAATGACTTTCAACAGAAAGGCAAAAATCACCTACCTCGATGTTAGGAGATCACTATATGTGAATCTCAAGGATTGAATCACCTTAGAACATCGAAGATCAACAAAAACTTCTAAAACATTCAACCCCTGATATCTCACGAGAGAGGAGAAATCAGAATATGGTGCTCTAGGAGAAGAGAGAACTCACTTATGTGATTCCAACGCAATAGACGGTGTTTGATTCGGAGGACGAACACTTGCTTGGGGGTTCATCATATATCAGCGGTCATACAGAGCTCTTATTTGAATGAGACCAAAAAGAAGATTGTTCTGGAGATTAGACGTGACCCTGGTGTGTTTAATGAAAAAGAAAAAAGTATAAAGCGTGTAATTTTTAAGTAAATGGTGTGTACTATCTGCTTCTGTACTCCTCTTTAAGCAACCTCCAAGTCACTCCTACAAGACCGTGTGTGTGAATACTACACGGCCAGCACATGAACTCCAATGGGAAAGAAGTACATGGAATGTACTCATAAAGAACACAGTGTGTACTTAGAAAATTTCCAGAATTTTCTCTTTTTCCCAAAAATGAACATAAAAGGAAAAACATACCTGAAAAGAAGATCTGGGTTCTTAAAAACTTTCCCCCTTAAAGAAAATTTCTCCCCGAATTTCCCTAGTGCATCGTAGAAGAAGAAACCCTGAACAGCTCTGGCCACTGTGGTCGTACATCGGCCTCCCTCTCCCAAGTCTCGTCCTATACCCACCCATGCTTCCATAGAACTCATACCAGAGGAACAGACCGACCATAGAGAACATTTATACTACGATCAACAATCCAGATAGGATACTCCTCGAACGATGAATCCACTTTAAGTTCAACCTCCTTGGGTTGGAAAACATGAGGTGGGTCTAAAAAGTAATGTCGGAGCTGAGAAACGTGAAAAACATCATTCATATCCCGGTATCTCTGAGGTAACTACAACCGATAGGCAACCGGACCAACTCTTTCCAACACCTCAAATGGTTTGACGTACCTTGTTGAAAGCATACCCTATCTCTTAATCCACTTGTGTCTCAACCTCGGTGTGACATGTAGAAAAACCCGATCCCTTACCTCGAACTCTAGAGGTCATCTCTGCTGATAAGCATAAGACTTCTATCAAGATAGTGTAGTAGCAATCCTCTTCCAAATCAACTATATCTACTCTGTGGTCTCTTGGAAATGATGAGGTCCCAGAAAAACTGCCTCTCCCGCTTCCAGCCAACATTAGGGTGATCATCATGGCCTACCGTACAGAGCCTCAGAAGGTGTCATCTGAATAGTTTCTTGAAAACTATTGTTGTAGGAAAACTCCACAAGAGGTATATGATTCTCCAAAGAACCTCCAAAATCTAGGATGCATGCTCAGAGCATGTCCTTAAGCACCTGAATCGTATGGTTGGATTGGCCATCTATCTGGGGATGGTAAGCTGTACTCAAAAGTACCTATATACCTGAAGCCTTCTGAATCCCCTGCCAAACCTGAGAGGTAAAAAATTCATCTCTATCTAAAACAATGGAGTGTGGAACTCCATGTAGACATAAAATATAATGGATGTACAACCGTCCTAGATCATCAACACTAAAGGTCTCCTTGATCGGAAAAAAGTGAGAAACCTTCGTGAGTCTTTCAATGACAACCCAAAATGCATCATTCCCTTAAGTGACCTCGTAAAACCTGTCACGAAATCCATCGCGACATCATTCCACTTCCACTTGGGAATAGGCAACTGATGTAAAATCCTTGCTAGTCACTGATGCTCTGCCTTCATCTGCTGAGAAGTGGAACACTTCATGACAAAACCAGCAACATCACTCTTTATACCTGTCCACAAATACTGATGGTGTAGGTCACGATACATCTTGGTGACGCTAGGATGAACTGCCCAAACTAAGGAATGAAAGTCCTACATCATCTCCTCTCTTATGTCTGTTGGCACCCATACACGCACCTAGAAACGCGAGATCGCATCCTCTCCTATGGTCTTTCCAAGAATAGGTTCCTCTCCTGACATGCTCTCACACAGGACTCAGCCTTCTGAGTCTGATAGCTACCTCATTCCCACTCGATCAAGAGGAGTAGAGGTAATAGCTATAGAAGAAATAAAAGTCTTCCCCTGTCCTTCATGCCCCTCTAAATGCATCTTAAAGAATAGATCCATAAGCTGCCACTGATTTTTGTCCTCCTGAACTGCCTGTATCTGAGTCCTCATTCTCATCACATCAGCCTCTGTGTTGCCCTTCGCAGGTGTATAAGAAAACTCAAATTCAAAATACTGAAGGTACTCAACCCACCTTCACTGTCTCAAATTTAGATCACGCTGAGTGAAGATGTACTTGAGACTCTTGTGGTTGATGAAAACCACAAAATTCTCTCCTAGAAGATAATGTCTTCAACAGCGTAAGGAATGAACAACTATAGCCAACTCTAGATCATGCATCAGGTAGTTCCTCTTATATGGTTGCAACTGCTGAGACCCGTACGCAACGAATCCTTCCCCTACATAATCACTACTCCAAGCTTGATATCTGAAGCATCAAAATACATAGTATAGCTCTTGATCGGCTCTGGAAAGACTAGTATCTATGTGGAAGTCAACCTCCCTTTCAGCTCCTAAAAGGCTGACTCATAAGATTTTGACCATAAGAACCTTGCACCCTTCTTAGTCAGACTCGTCAGCGGTGATGCTAAGCGTGAAAAGTCCTATATAAAATGTTTGTAGTATCCAGCCAGCCCTAGAAAACTCTACACCTCAAAGACGTTCTTTGGATGCTCCCAGGAGACTACTTCTCTCACTTTCTCTGGGTCTACTAACACTCCTATCTCTGAGATAGCATGACCCAAGAAGTGAATATGACCCATCCAAAAGTGACATTTTGAGAGCTTATAATATAACTGATTCTCTCTTAGTATACTCAAAAGGATCTCAAGATGGGTATCATGGTCGTGTCATGTGTGGGAGTACACCAAGATATCATCCATGAAGATAACCACAAAAGAATCTACATACGGATAGAACACTCAATTCATCAGTGCCATGAACACTACAAGTGCATTCGTGAGACTGAACGACATAACCATATACTCATATACACCATACCTACTCTGGAAGGTGGTGATAGGTATATATGATGCTCTAACATGCAACTAATGATAACTGGACCTCATGTCAATCTTCAAGAATACCCGGGATCCTCTAAGCTGATCAAAGAGATCATCAATACTTGGTAAAGGATATCAGTTCTTGACCATCAACTAGTTCATCTTCCGATAATCCACACAAATCCTGAGGGTGTTATCTGCCTTCTTCGCAAAAATGACAGGAAAACCCCAAGGAGAAGTACTGGGATAGATGAAACCCATTGTCTGCAACTCCTCCAACTGCTTCTTGAGCTCCTACAACTCTAGTGTATCCATCATATAAGGAGGAATGGACACTGGTGCCACTCCTGGAACAAGCTCAATAGAAAATTCTACCTCATGCTCAGGAGGCAAACCTAAAACGTATTTTGTAAAGACATCCCTAAAACGATCCACCACTGGAGGAAAGTCTAACTGAGAATTCCTTTGACCATCCAGATATAAACTAGCAATCTGGGTTGTAACTCCTAACCCATGATGTTCTGGACCCTCTCTGCTTTCCTGGACATACCACTCACCCATATGAAGAAAAGGCCCACCCTTTAGGATATGAAACTCACCCTACAGTGATAACAGTCGACATCAGCCTAAAAGGTAACTAACCAGTCCATCCCGAGACTGAAATCATAGCCTGTCAAATCTTGGACATAGAGGTCCCATAAAAAGTGACACCCACTAACCACTAGACGGAACTCATTCCACTATCGTACATTAGTTATTCTAGTCCCCAACGGTGTGTCTAGCGTCCAGATATCAGCAGAGGAAAATATGCAGAGACCAAGGCTCTCCACAACAGAAATTGATATAAATCTATGGGAAACCCATGTATCGAAAAGAGAAGAAGCTAAAACTGAGGCTACCAAGATCGTACCTCGAACTGTAGAGGGTTTGGGATCCTACTCATGCTGGGTATACTCCACTACAAAGGTCTGGCCTACTCCATGATCCTGTGACCTTCCTAGACACTCTGAGATGATCCACTCTGCTCTCGCTGAAAGACCAGGGACTGACCACCATGGCCACAACCTCCACCTCAGCCTGAATAGCCAGAAGAACTCCAGTTCCCTGACTGGTGAGAAACTGATGGTGCAACTCCCGAATGTAGAGTCATAGAAGAACTCATGTCACTAACTACTGGGGAGAAGATCTGATAGAAGAATTGAAGATGACCCATCTTTCCACAAGATCGGCACTCCACTGGGTCTCTAGGGTAGTTTGTCCTTGTATACCCACTCTTCCCACACTAGTAGCACATGACCTGGCTACCAGAAGAAGTGTCTCTCCTCCTTGGATCACTACGCGAAGAGTCCCTACGGTGCTTCCTACATTCAGTAGGATAGATTTTAACTCTAGATGTCGAGCCGCCCTGGATCACAACTCCGGAATCCCTCGGATTGCGCTCCGTGATCAGCATCTGGTTGACGATAGAAGTGATATAAGTCAACCATAATATGTTCACCTATGATCGGATGTCGTGCCTCAGACCATCCTCGAACTTCCTTTCCTTGAATAAATTATCACCTCCTAAAATAGGCGTGAAGCACTGTAGCTCAGTAAAGCGGGAGGAATAATCTATAATATAAAGAGTACCCTACTCCAGACTCATAAACTCTCAGGCTCTATCAGACCTTAAGGTGTCTAGATAGAAGTAATCGTAGAAGATGCCCTAAAACTCATCACATCCCATAACCTGCTGGCATCCCACCTGTGAGATCACATCCCGCCACCTCTTGGCGGAGTCTCAAAGCATATAGGTAGGGATATTGACCCTCCTTTCTAGAGTCATCTCCAAATTCTCAAAAATCGTCAGCATGTATTCTATCCATGACTCTGTAGCCTGAGGTCCTCCTTCCTCTGAGAAAGTGGGAGGATGTTGCTGCTGGAAAACCCATGTCGAATCTGTCATCAACGGGGTAGGAGGTGGTGCCCCTGAATGTTTTGCATCATCCTCATAAATCCTTCCCTGGACTGTGCATTAGAACCTATGTCCAATATAATGGCCGGTGCCAGGACTGGCACAACATGAGGATCTACGGGTAGTCCCTAATCAGCCACATCTGGTGTTCGATCACTCCCCTGCAACTGGTATAAAACCGGAGGATGTCTAGATGACATGACTCTCCAAGTTCAATTTTACACCTTATATCAAGATTATCAAGGACTGAAATATGGTAGTACAGGAAGGTAACAGGAGAAAGAAAGCAATCATGTTTTTAAAAACATTATTACATGGCATGTATGTCCCCTACACGGCATGTTCCCCTAAGTCATTTACATGGGCATGTACTCCTACCACAATTGGTCGTGTGACACCCCAACCACACGGTGTGTTTTCTTAAAACGTGGAGTGTACTTGAATCCCCCGTCTCTACCCAAGTCATTCTACATAGTCAAGCAGCACAGTTATCTTAAGATAAGACTACATGGCGTGTTCATGGTAGACACGGTTTGTACTGAACAAGATTAACCTGGCCCATGTTGCTAGTGGGACGGCCTGACACATGGCTCACTCTAATTGGCGTGTTCCAGGAGGACACGGTGTGTACATGAAAAGATAACACTGACCCGTGTTGTTCATGACATGGCTGGGTACCTAGTCCAGACTACACGGAGTGTTCAATCCTAAAATGGTGTGTGTAGCTTAAGGTTTATCCGTCCGTGTTTTTAGTTACACGGGAAGACATAGGGTCAACACTACACAGTATACATAATCGGTACACAGCGGGTTCTCGAAGAATTTCCTTGTTCTCGTGTCTCTACCCACATGGAATATGACATGGTTAGAGACTACATGGTGTGTACATACGGTACATGGTGTGTGTATAAGAAAAATTGTTTCTTCCCGAACAGAAGAACACATGGCGTGTAGTCAAAACTACATTGCATGTATTTTGGGTTTTTCTGGACAGTAAGCCTCATAAACTACTCCGGAACCCAGAAAAACACTGAAACAAACATTGAAGGTTCCAAATTTCGATCCATGAGGGCCCATACTCCCCGCGAATCAACACTTGGAATCATATACATGTTATAATAGGGAAAAAAAGGCAATGATTCACCAAATTTTGGTCCATGGGGTCCCATAACACCTCAAGAACCAAATTTTTGCAGTCATTCAAACAAAACCTTACACAAAAATACCCTAGTAAACAGCAGGTATTTCTTAGCAGGGCATCTATCGCAATGGCATGCATATTCTACACAACATCTATCACAAAAACATTCATATTCTACACAACATTTATCACAGCAACATGTAATTTCTAATGCACCCTAGATGGCATGGCTAGAATGCATGACATGTGATTTCTAGTAAGTGACTATATGATTCATGAGATGGCATACCCTACTCTCATTGGGTTGTATTAGAAATAGAACCTCAATAACATCAACAATAACGGCACAAATCATGTGAATCACCCAATGGTTAAAATCAAATCAAATGTAAACTTACCAAACCATAAAAAAATTTCAATAAACGAGGTAGATTGGCTTTTCCCTGTACACGAGTTAGGTACTCCCAAGCACAACTTATTACCAAGTACCTATTCCATCCTATCCCTGGTTAAGGCTCCAAACAGTAAGTTAAGAGAAAATAATTCCTCTGATAACACATTGTAACATCCTGGTTCTGGAAGAAACCCAGAGGTACCCTGTACCCGATTGGTCACATGGCCTCAAGCACATTTCCCTGAATTCCATAGGTTGCCGACTAGCAACGATGGCCTTGGGTGTGAGAGTAGGGAAACTATGTCCTCATTGGAAAAGTACACAGCAAAAGTAAAAAATACATACAAGAGAATAAGAAGTAATAATATCATACCCAAAATAAACATCTGAAACTGATAGAATAAACTGGAACAGATATATAAAAATGATGCATGAGACATATGTCTAGGAAAACAGAGAAACAAAGCACAATGCTGAAATACAGTACTAAACCAAGTACAAATTAAAAACAGTAAACAACTCTACAGAATCGAAGGCATAAGCTTGGTCCCATTCTCTCCAGCTCCATAGCATGTCAAGTACCTAAAGTAGAAGGGTGCTTTCCCTTGTCTATACCTAGAACAATATTATCTATTTGGGCCTAAATTCATGGCCCAAACAAGGGGTGAGACTAATCTTAGTAGATAAACACCACAAGATCCATTCTTAATTGTCAATGAGTATATGGTAGGTAAAATTATAGGGAATATTAAACAAGAAGGTACTCAATAGTAACAATCCACAGTTTCAAATCAAGCAACAACTAAACAAGCAGATAAACACAACAGGTAACCCTCTAGGAAGCACACTCAGTCTAACCCCTCTAGTCCTACCTAATAATTACAAGAAACCCTATGGGAAGTACACTCAGTCTAACCCCTCTGGTTTAGATTAAGCATAGACTTTCTAAGGAAGCACTCGTCATCAATTCCACCCATAGTCTCGTATCATAACTAAAGGCACTCTAGGGAAGCACATACATCACATTTCCTCTGTGGCCTGTGTTGAGGAACTACAGATAGTCTGAGGAAGCACTCAACGTCAATTCCCTCTATGGTCTCGCATCATAAAATTATAAAGACACTATGGAGAAGCCCTCAATGTTCATTCCCCCTATGGTCTATACACCAGGTACTCACAGCCCTATGTAAGTCAAGAAATTGTAGCAGTGCGTATTGGCCAAGGTAAACCTCAAGAACTACTTGGATAGAATTCTACAATATAACATCATAATAGAACAATAGTCACACCATCCTACAATACTAGGCATGGGAAGTAAGCAGGCACCTAACAGGAAAACTAGACCCAAGGGGTCAAAATAGGCAAAACATGCATGGGTCACACATCCAAAGCACATCAATTGACCCTATTCACAATCAATTATCATATACTCAAGCATAAAATCATAGTATACAAATAATAGAGCTAAAACGGTAAACTTTCAATACCACATTCATGGTATTGGGAAAATTTTCACATAAAAATAAAATATTTTCAACAGAAAGTTACAAACCACCAACTTTGACTTTAGGAGATCGCTATATATGAATCTCGAGGCTTGAATCACCTTATAACGTCGAAGATCTAGAAAAAAGTATAAAAAGTTCAACCCAAGATATCTCACTAGAGAGGAGAAATCAGAAGATGGTGCTCTAGGATAAGAGAGAACTCACTGACGCGATTCCAATGCAACAGACGGTGTTTGATCCAAAGGACGGATTGACGCTCAGGGGTTCGTCGAAGATCCACATCCGTATGGAGCTCTCAGTCAAACGAGACCTAAAAGAAGAGTGTTCTTGCGATTAGACGCGACCCCAGTGCGTTTAATGAAAAATAAAGTACACGATGTGTACTTTTGAATTACACAGCGTGTACTAGCCATTTCCATATTCCTCTTTAATCGACCTCTAAGCCACTCCCACACGGCCGTGTGTGCGGATACTACACGGCCAACACACAACTTACTACAGCAAACAAGTACACGATGTGTACTCATAAAGTACATGGTGTGTACTTAGAAAATTTCTAGAATTTCCTATTTTTCCCAAAAGGGACCAGAAAAGGAAAAACATACCTAAAAAGAAGATTCGGGTTATTACAAATATACTTTTGAGTATTTTTTAGTTTCTTAATTTTCACCTCGACCAGTTTTTTAATGAGAAATCATGACCCAATAGTTCTATTTTTGGTTAATTTGACTCTATAAGTGTTTAAGGTTTGTTTTTTTATCCAAATTATAAAAAATGTGTGGAGTTTAGGATTAGAGACTTTTTTATGCTTGGTTTTGGTAATGTTGAGAAGTGATGAGAATTTGTAATGAACCTCATAAAGACTATCGTTGATTTCATATGGGGTCTATGTGGGAACATCAATTAGATCTCCCAATGGTGGGGTTCAGTGTAGATTTTTGGTTTTTGTATGATAGTTTTTAGGTTACACATTAAAAGTAGGGAGTGTAATTCTCAGACAGCTTTTACCCATGTTCATGAACCTTTCAGATGTTGGTGTTGGCAATTTATGGACTTCACCTTATATTAACAAATTTTAAGTGATAGTAAGGGGGTATTTTCTTCATAATTACTGTGTCCTAGTTTTTCTTAGATCCTATGCCATATTAAGTAAATCAACTATTTATAATAATTGTTTGTTATTACTTATGATGTTTTTTATGTTGATCCTTAGTTTATTATCTCTGTAAATTCCTTTTTTTAGAATAAAAGAATAAAATATAGAGAGGATATAAGGGCCTATATTTTTCCTAACTAAGACTTCATTTTTTTTGAATTTCAAAGGTCACATTTTTTAATGGGAATAAAAGGTAAAACATTTCCTAGTGAGTGATCTTGGAATTATTCTTAGATGGTTCCTCTAAACTCAAAATTCCATGTTTACCATCATTTTTATTTTTTTAGAACATGAACTAGTTGGATTTTATAGAATATTTAATATTTAATAACTAATTGAATATTTATCATGTGAGTGTGAAATATAATATATTTTAAGAATACATTAGGAAAATTATGATATTATAATTTTGTACAAAATGAGTTGTTTTCCTTAGGCGTGGTAAAAATTTGTTACTCTAGTGATAATCCTGGGATAAATTATTTACATGTTTTTATATAAAACACTAAATGATCAAATAAAATTGAATTATATTTTTTGAATATTGGAAATTTGGCATTGAGTTATCTATATGGTGATGATGTGACATGTTATAGGAAGTGTGGAGTAGATATTTTATAGTAGTTAAATAATTATTTTAGATGAATTGTGCATAGGTATTAAATGGGAGGTTTTTAAATTAAATGATAATAATTGTTAATGGTTTGTTACAAATTCATTAATGAGGGACAAATAAAATTTTATGGATGTTTTTGTGGGGATTATGGTTTTTATAATTGATACACTTACCCAATTATATTTAATTTCTTTTTAAGGATGTTATTGGTGTAGAAATTGGAATTGTGTATAGAGGATGAGTAGGGATATAAACATGTCATCGATTACCATATTTAAGTATCGACAGTTCACCAACAAGGTAAGACAAATATTATCACTTCTAGACTCAGCCCACATGATTAATCCTATAAATTTAATTTTCTAAAATCCAATAAGAAAATATCATGAAATAGAATCTATTGGATATTAATTATTGAAATATTAATTGATTCCTGATCACATTTATGGATATAAAATTTCAAATTATTATTTAAAACTAAAAAATATTTTAGAAAATATTTAATTCATAATTATCCTTCTATGTGGTAATTGTTCAAGGATTTTTTATTTCAATTATTCTATATTAATTTTTTATATTCCAACAATTTGGTTACATGTTTTGGGAATAATCAGGTTACTATTGTTGAATGATTAATCATAAATATTTGATGAACCTATCCATTAATACTATTCTATTGATAAATTATATTTATATCCTATGATATTTTATGTTCTCTGATTCATATAGTCATTAACTTCCATTAGGTGATCAAACTTTCTATCAACCACCAATATTCAATATGTGATTCTTTTTATTTCAAATTACTTATCACTATGGTTAGACAAATAGATTCCTTGATTCATGGTTCAAATTTTCAAGGATGATGAGGGATAACCATGAAAAAGAGCTATCATGGAGGTGGTTTAAGAGAAGAACAGTATTAGATCAGTGATGATACAGATGATTAGAAAGATCTTGGGAATGGTTACCTTGATAGTGATGGTGGTTCAGCCAATTTTAAAGTGAATCGACACATTTGATACTATGGTGAGATGTGATGTTTAATCTAATTATTTTGGATCCAATTAATGATTTTATAGAGTGAAGGAAAAGGATAGGGTCTTGTGATAGTGAGAGGAAGTGGAAAAAATGATGGAGGTAGGGGATGGAGATGTAAGGAGGATTAATCTAGACAAGTTAAATTTTATATACTACATGAATTTTAGTACTTTAGGTCTCATGCTATGTATCATAGAACTTAGAGCACTAGGGTTCTTATGTTTTCTTAAATATTAAACTATATATGACTTCAGTTCATATTATTTGTATCCTAAAAGATATCCCCTTAGTGTGTAAACATGTACACATTGGGGTGATGACAATCCATGTAACTCCCCATTATTTCATAGTAAGTTATTTTCTTTGAAGTAATTCAATACCTTGCGTGACACGCAACACCGAGTTCGAGTGCACCACCACTAACCCAACTAGCCGTTCAAAAGTGGATATGAATATTATTAAATGAATTTTGAATTTTATATACTCCATATAATTTTATAATACATATTATGTATTTCTTAGACATAATATAAGAACAAATTCATTTTTTTAGATAAAATAAGTATTTTTTAAAAAATGAAATTTTAACACCTTTTAATGGAAACCATTTTTAAAAAAAATATTTGACACTTTTATATATTCAATTTAATGAAATTAAATTCTTTTTTATAATCGGGACATAAAAAATTATTTTGGATACATTATTGGTACTTTTATGATAACTTTCATATTTTGATGAATACTGAAAAATACTAAATTTTAATTGAAAACAACTTTTTTAATCGAAATAATTTATAGTGTTAAATTATGTATTTTAATGGTTTGAAAGTATAATTAGATTAAATTTTTGTTATTTAATACAATGTAGGTCATTATAAGTAATTTCACATTTAGATTTGACATAAACACATGTCAATCTTTTGATAGTTTTTATTTTTTTTTAACCTGCTTTTCGGTTTTGGCAATGGGAATTACTTTTAAGTTAATTAATGAAAATTCTATGTTTTGAATTTGGTAAAATAGAATTAATTTTTGAATTTGTAATATCAAAATTATCTTCGGGTGAATTTTTTTTTATTTTTCTAAAAACCTTCATTTTTTTATAAATTGTGAAAAAAATTGTGTTATAGTTTAAAACCAACTCTTTTTTTAAATTTATTTTAAGTAAAAAAAGATATAAAATAATTATATAAGTTAAATTTAATTAATTGGAGTCATTTTATAATAAAATTAGGTGTAAAAAATTTTATTGAACTTTTTATCGTCTTTTACCCACCTCTTATGAGCATTTGAAAATTTGCATAAAACTTAATTTTACCGCTTCTGTGAGTTGAATTTCAAAAATCCGAGAGACACAATTAATATCAGTAAGTAAAATTTGGTTCAATAAGATTAAAATAATTTTTTTTTGAATAGTAAATCTTGACTTTTATTTACCACGGTTAAAAGTAAATATGGTAATTAAGGGTAAAAATGATATCCTAATTACCCTAACACATTTCATAAATCTATTGGATAAGTTTAATTACACCAAAAAAACCTTAGGAATAAAATATGTCTCCCTTTGGTCCACTTGGATTAGATTAGGACATTTATTATTATTTTATTTAAGTAAGAGTTAAAAGAGTAAAATTCAATGTTTAATAACTAACCCATTTTTAATATAGGGATACACACAATATAAATTAGACTATAAATATTAATTAGAAATATTAAAATATTTCTTGCATAATGGTATTTTATTTATAATTTTTAGACATTATATAATTTAGTTTATTTCTGACACAATGATGATGAAGTAATTGCCGTATTAATGAAATATTAAAATAATTGATATTATAAATATCTAAATAAATGTAAATTTAGGCTTTTGATGAATTCAACAAATTTTATAGGTTAATATTACATGTTATGGTTTGTTAAATAAATTTTATTCAAAGTTATAAAGTTTTAATGGCTTTCAAAAAAATCAAATAATAAATAGTGTCAAAATTAACATAATTGTGTTTTTAAATCAAATTCTATATTATTTGTTGATATAATATTTTTAAAAATATAAGGTTCATCCAAAGGGCTTAAATAATATTATATATGTCATTAATGAACCACTTTTTGTTCTTTTGTAAGTTTAGAGTATGTTTTTTAACCATATAGTTTAAGAATACAAGAAGACACCGTAAAAGTTAAACTATTTAACTAAGAGTTAAATCTAAAAGATATGGTTAAAATGGTAAAATAAACTTATCTAAAACCTATTGGTTGAGATTTTTTAGACCCACAACCACCTTATACTTTAAATAATTCATTTTTTATCCATTATAAACCGAAAATAATTTTATTATAAAATAATATTTCAAGCTATTCCTAATGTGACCCTCACCTCTCTTATAAAAGGGAACTTCCACTTATCTTAATTTCACACCTCCGAAGCCTTTTGTATCAGCCATACCCTACCAAAATATCCTCCCAACATTCCTCTGTTCATCCTAGAGGCCTTACTTTGGTCATAAAGCCATCCTAAAGAGCCTTTTTGATCAAATCAAAAGGAAGAACTCGACGAAGAGGTAAATATTTCATCACCTCTTTCAAGTTCTTTTCTTCCTCCACTTCCTCTTTAATTTTTTTTCCATTATAAAATAATTAATCAAGTATATTATATATATTTTTATGTTATTATAAAAATGGTACAACTATATTCATTATTCTATCCATCCTATAAATGACAAAGTCACCATATGTGCGTACATACGGATTACCGTCTCCACGTCATGGTGTAGTTTGTTATTCAAACACTTAATTATTTTGATGGGTATAATAATGAATATAAATTATGTAAATAATAAATATAACATGTTAATTATTCTTTATATATGATATAACATCCAATTACATACGATTTCACCATCAATATAATGATATTGTCGCTCGTGTGTACGTACGGATTACCGTCTCCACGAACGTGATGAGATTCATTCCCCATCGTAATCATTCAAGAATAATTTTCATTTTATGATTAAAAATAATTTTTCTGAACTTAATATAATTATGGATATTAATAAAATAAATCCTATCCATAACAAAAATGGCTTAATTAATCGCGTATATAATGGAAAATGGATCAGTTAACACTCTAAACGATAATACTACTAAAATATTATTAACAATGAAATATTATAGGGAAATATATTATATCATATTTATGTATATAGTTCTTTTATAATTTAATAAAAATTATTTAACTATTATAAAAGAGGTTAAAGTACCCTCAACCAAGGAAAATTACAAGGTAAGGGGTTTTCATCTCACTTCTAATTCCCGTGAGATTCATGCTATATTGCCACTATTTTCTTTTGTGTGTTGTATGTACTACCCATTATTGTATTCTTGGTGTAATATAATTTAATTTATGGGTAATTACAACTTCATTTTATGATACTTCTTTCATGGGTTGTATGTTTCGTATGTTACCAAATCGGTAAGGGAATTTCAACTTTCACTCATTAGGATTTACGCATACTTCATTGATTATTTTACTCCATGATTATGTGTGGAATCACTATTTATTATTTGTATAGTAATTTCCACTCCCCTTTATATGGATATACTTTTGATACACATAATCAATCCATTTATAAATTCTCAAGTCATCTATTTGAACTTGATTTTATCTCAATCACCATTCATTGAGTTAAACATCCAATTCATTAGTGTTGTTTTTACAAGAATATGTGTTAATGTCCATTGATTTATTTACACTGAATATACAATAATATTGAGTGTATTTATATTTTTCATGTATAATTATGTCACTGATTTGTCCTTAACCTACGGATACAGTCTTTATAATGGATTTCATCTCAACTTACATTCCATTGAGTCTTCTTTGTTGTTGTGTGCCAACTCACTTTTGTTTGGTGTATATATTGTACATTGACATAGTATATCATGAATCCCTTTATTCACATGATGTTATAAAGTTTTTATTTCCTCAATTTCTTGTATTCAAGCATCTCTCATTTGTTTATGACCTCTAACTAAAATATCATTTTAAATTTTTTAAAAATTTATTCTTCTAAATATTTATCATTAATGTCCATGTTTTAAAAATGGTTTTAAGGTTTTATTTATATGGAAATTAATGTTTTAAAATTGAAATTACTTTTAAAAGTTTTAAAGTCTTATGGGAAACTTTGATTCAAAAATATATTTTAAACAACTTCTTGATAAATAGTGAGACTTTAAAATGTTTTCATGAAAAATGGATATTTCTATAAAATCTTTTTACTAATCATTTTCAACTATGTTAACATCCTTTACAGGATATTATTATTTATATAGGTTTATTTATTATGATAAAAATCATCCATACTATATTTAAGGTTTTGTGATATTTTTGACTTTGGATGCATTGTTTTTATACCATTCTTGGTTTATGGATAAAGAATTGACATTTCGAATGCTAGTTTTAATACAAATGTTTATGTTATGTTTAAACCTTTTCATATGAAGAATACATTGGACTTATTATGTGATGGGTGGAACCCACTATAGCTCCTAGATTCATCAGTTGGTATCATTATACAAACTAGTGTCTTGGAACAAGGCCTTGACAAAATCTTATTTATAGTCTTGGCACAAGGCCTTGACTATGTGGTTATGAAGTCTGGCATTATGCATTCCATCATTATAAAAGTGTATTTTAGTATTGCATGTGATTATTCGACTAGTATAATATCCATGTGAATATTTAAATGGAATTATTTGATTTTATCTTTTCCATATTATGCTAAAGTTCATGTTTAAAAGGTTTTTGTTTTAGTCTTATACATTGCCTTAAATGTTTATGCTTATTTATGAAAGTTTTCACTATATTGTTATCCTTACTAAGCATCTGAGCTCACCCCTTTCTATGTTTTATTTTTCCCAAGATGTGAAGATTTATTTTATGGTTGACCTAAAGGGATAGGATAAGGATATAAGTGTGTTTAAAAAGGGGTAAAATGTTGTTGATGTTTTTATTTCATAATGTAATGTAAAACTTAGGATTGTTTCTAGTACTTCCAAGGCTAATAAACTAATCATTATTTCAGGAAATGATTCCCTGTATCATTCCAATGTTATGTAATAATGCACTGAATCTGGGTAACTGGGTTCATGGCATTACATTCCCCACATATTGTCGAATTCATGGTATATAATCCTTAATTCAATGTCTTGACTTGGGAAGTTATTCCATTAGAGGATGAGTAGACCCAAATGTCCCACTTGTTATATATTCATCAAAAAAACATCATATATCTCTACCTTTCATAAATAATAGAGTAGGTAGTACACACTAACTCAACCCATAGTACCCACTAACTAAACCCATGTAGTTATATATCTCATATACCTTACTATACATGTAGTGTAATAAATTTTCTACATAACATAACTAGTGATGAATTTTGTTTGATTATCTCTAAGACCATACATTTTATGTATCATGAATTCGCACACCTTATACTAAGAATATTCTCAGGTTTTCTAAATCCTTTTTTTTGTCTAAAAACTAGACATAGTGGAGGCCTGTTTGAGCGATTCCTCATATAGATTGTGGTGGTGCATGTTTCTAAAATAGTTGTACATTTTCTAAGTAATCGTGGATAGGTGGTATTTTTATAGCATCATAGAGATGATGGTGGTTAATGGGTGAGTCTTTTTATTGATGGAACAAGGTTGATAATCCCCCTAAGATTTACTAAGTCAAGGTGTAGGTCCATCATATATTTTATAGAGTACGAAATACTCTTATAAGATTAGGTCATAAAGACTCCATCCTTGAGATATAGTTTATCCATTAAATCATGGTATTAATAATATCCTTATATCAAAGATGAGAGTGTCCTCATATTATAGGATTGAGTTGGTAAACATCTTTATAGAATATCAATCCAATGGTGAATGTACTCCACTTGTAGAGGTTAATTTATTTTTACTGTGCTTGGTTTTAAGTTTATCCCTCTTAGGTTCTAGTACCCCCTTGACTAAAAAACATTATAGAAAGGTGTAGGTCACCAAACGTGGTTGATGAGGTAGAATTGGGGCTTAAAATTATGATTATTCATAGTGATGAATCATGCAGATGTCATGGATCTTGTGATGTATCAAGCATGTCAAGTTTCCATTATAATATGACTTTAAAATGAGTTTTTAACATAATGTATATATAATTCATGGGTTACAATGGTATATGTTGATGAATATGGGATATGATTCATCATGTAATTGTGATGAGCTATTTTAGAATCTTCATTTACCATGTTTTTCTTGGGCCTATGGAATATTTATTGTTATTTTGGATTAATATTTCTATTTCTCATAGAATTGAGTTTAACAGAGAGAAAGTGTTGTTCCATTCTCTTTATTTACAAATAATCCTACAAGGTATGTTTAAACAAACCCCTGCACAAGCTTTGTGCCCACACATCTTGTTTATATATAGATGTTACAAGGTCTGGTCGGGTTAGGGGGACCTGAAGCTATTGGATCTTGTAAATCCAAGAAACATTATTCATAATGGTGGTTCATGGTTCATAGTGGAATTATTTTCTATTGGTGTTCACCTTTCATACATACATGAAGTATATAGGCTTTTTTCCTTATCATAAGTCAATTTTTTAAAGTGATACTATGTATTGTGTATTGTTCCTTTCATATTCTTTCATGTTGTGTTTTATTAGATGATTATTGTAACATTCATGATTTTATTATGTAGTTATATTATTTATATATATAAATATTTTTTATATATATCTTGTGTATTAAGGTTTTATATATGTTGTATGTTGACATAGGGTAGGTCCAACTATTTATGTATATTCCATCTTGGTGAAATTTTTCATCCCCTAGACTATTGGAGAGGGGATTGGGGTGTCACGCTCAGCCAACCATCGATCCATATGATGCATTAGTTATTCATGTCATAAAAAATATTATCTAACATTTAAGGAGGTTGGATATGATTTTCCATCTTGATAAATACAAAATAAAGTCAATTTTAAGACAAAGGATGAGTGAAAAAATGCTAGCAATAGAAGTGATAATATGGGTAAAATAAGAGATAGAATCCATCCATGGTGAAGTTTTTAAATGTGTTAAAATTAAATGGTCAAATTTTTTCAATATAATAAAACTAATCATACAAAAAAACTCACTAATAATAAAAAATAATTCAAAACATATTTCTAAAAAATATTTTTCGATATAAAACATTGATACAATTGATGTTCTAAATGTATGTCTTCATGACCTTTCTAAAGATTGTGTCCTACAGTCTGGGTGATCAATTCATATTTTTCTTAGAATGCACTATTTCTATAAATTATTAGAAATTCAATCCAGTGATGTTTTTTTGGGGAATAAATAAGACCATTACAGAGAGAGTGAGAAGCATGCACTCACACTCTTATATAGCTAGGTCTTTATTAGGGGAATATGGAACTATGGTATTTTACTTTATTAGTCATTTATATTAATCAATTAATTATATTAAAACAACCATAAAATGTGGATAGGAAAACCAAATTGTTAAGATCACATTCAGGTATTTGGTTGTAAAACATATTTACACATAAAAAATGTTTTATCTAGAAATATGGGATAAAAAAATTTGTTAGATATCATAATTGTGTTAAGGGATACAGGTTATGGATAGATAAAAATAGTTTTAATATGTGTATTATAAGTCATATTGTTGTATTTAACAAGTTTATTATTTATATTGACCAGTTTTTTGTTCCTGAAAACATATAAACACCAAAACTGGTGGGTGTTAAGATCCCTTGAGAATATCAAAATGATTTTGAACCAGACATTATATCCTGCAAAAAAAATCAATGTGATCATAAATCATACTATAAGTTAGATGATGGTAAATATTATGATCTTATGTATTATCGGTTAACTTGAGACTGTATAAATAGGAAATTTTAATCCTCTACTCTATTCCTTCATGAAGATTTGGATACCCATGCATATAATATTTCTCAAGATATTGAAAATTATAGACTATAATACTTTATGTAGACTGTGAAATAAAATTATTCTAAGAATTATATTGTTTCTATTAATGTTGAAATTAATTCCCTTCTTAAGAAGACATAATATTTTGTTGAAAAACTATAAAATGTTAAAATAATCAGTTGTAAATGGATTTTTAAATAATTGAAGATATTAATAGTGAATTAGAGATCAAATATAAATCATGATGGGTTTAAAAAGTATTATACTAATGAAATATAATTAATTAGAGTGACATTATTTTCTATAATGTAAAACATTAATCTATTTTTTTATTATAAGATTTTACTGCACGAAATGATTTTCAAATTGAGCAGTTAAATGTAAAAACAAATTTTTTGAAAGGTAAATTAGATAAAATTATTTTCATGAACCCTAATAAGGTATTTTTGAAAGTATTCAAACCTAATAAAACAAATATTTTAAAAAGTTATTCATAGGAATTGAAATAGATTTCTAGATAGTGGTGAAATAATGGTTCAATTATTTTATGAATAAAAATGGTCATATTGTAAGTAAATGTGATGCATTATTTTATTTTAAGTCATAAAAGAATGAATTTATTTATTTAATTTTATATATTGATGATAGGATCATTAATATCCAAAATCATGGGGTTGATTAATGATGTGAAAGTCCAATTAAATACTACATCGTTGATAAAGTATTTGGATAATGTAAAATAAATCTAAGGCATTAAGATAATTAGAGGAAAATATGATAAACTTGTGTATATATCCCAACATGAATATATAATGAAATTTTTAATGGGGTATCTATTTAATAATTAAAAATAGGTAAACATATCACATTATAAATAGTATAAGATTTTTCTTAATCAATCCCTTAAAATTTAGTCATACATAGATTTCATGAAAATGATGACTTATAGTAATTTATTTGGTATCACATATAATCCCTAGATATTTCGATGATATAAAATTTCATTGGCATTTTTACTCTTAATGTGTTCATCAAAAACCCTATGAAATTGCATTATCACATATTAAAATAGTTATTATAGTATGTTCCCCAATATTCGAACTTATGTATATATTTTAACAAAAATAGTAAATTTGATAATGATATTATTGGGTTTGTTAATCATTATTATTCCATAAATATTGACACGTATAAATCAATAATAGGATATTTAATATTAGCCTATAGTGGTCTAAATTTTTATAAATGTGTGATGAAATTGGTTGTTTCATTTTCCACCACTAAGAAAAAATACTAAGATTTTTTATAATATTTTAAAGGGGATATTTAGTTAAATAGATCAATAAATGATCTTTCACTACCTAGTGTTAGTATTGATATGATTTTTTATATTAAATTTTCTCTTCATTTATAAAATAATTATTTTTCTATGATAGGTTTAACCATATATATATATATAAGATTTAATTTTGTTAAGGAATTTATTAAGATAATGAAATTATGTGTTAATATGAAACACAACAATGATAATTTGGTTTATATTATGACTAAGGTCATTTAATTATCAAAACGTATATATTTTTAGGGTTGATGAATATTTTATTATTATAATAACATGAGATTCATGAACACCATAAAGCATAATTAATTTTATTTACCAATTTAAAGATTTTTTATTCATGAATTTAATGTTTTATCATTTAAATTTTCATTTCTACACTGTATGTTTTTTGTTATTATGCTAGAAGAACTCTTCTCAGTTGGGATTCATATTATGGTGCACTTGTATATGCTTTCTTGTATTTATTTTGGGATGAAACTTGAGTTCTAATTTAATTTACTGGATCTATCATAATTAAAAATGAAATCATTAACCATTGATCCCCTTAATAAAATAGATCTTAATGAATTATTTTGAGTTTTATCATTGTTTATATTTTTACTCACATATCATAAAATCCAAAATACTTGATTGATTCCTAATCAAATCAATAAATGTTCCCACATGGTTTCTTACATATATGGTGTAGATGAAACTTTTGTCTTATTTTGTTTAACAAAGCATACTATCCTCACCCTATTTAATTTCATCACTATACACCACATCACCTCAGTGCTTATTTATTTTTCCCATAATCATGTCTTTATTTTTGTTTTCACAATTATTAAAAATAATTCATTCCATATGGTGTTATATTTCCCCAATAATATATAATTCAATAAGGAGAGTGTGATCTAATGAGGAAATAATGTTTGGGACTGTTTCATGGATTCATGAAGCTCTTATTTATTCTAATTCATTGTACCTGGCCCATAGAGTACCATTCTAGTAGATATTGGAAAAGTTATACCTATAGGGTATTAGAGGATGATGACTATAAATGAATAAAAACATATCTGTGTAGAAGATATATCATCTATAATTATGTAACTAGGTTCTCACTAGTAGAAAAATATCTTATACCAACAGTTTGAAACTGTTGGAATGGGACTCCAAACCATTGGTATATCCAATACCAACGGTTTAGAGAACTGTGGCCATGTAAGTCATGGGGATAGGTCTATACCAATGGTTTTCAAAACCGTTGGTATAAGTAATATGAAAAATCTATACCAATGGTTCCATAAAACCGTTGGTATATGTATTTCAAAAATGAATCATTCAGTAGTTTTGATCCTAGTACCTCCATTTTATGATTTAATGACCTAACCACTAACCTAACTTGACTTTTGTGAACATAATTTCATAAATATATATATATATATGTGTGTGTGTGTGTATTATAAAAAATATTTTAAATTTTGATTTATTTAATGGTCTCCGTAATAAGATTCCATAAAAAATACGTGTAACTATACCAAAAATTCTCAAAACCATTGGTATAGACATATACCAATAGTTTTGAGAACCGTTAGTAAAGATTCTTTGATTTTGGGACCTATACCAACAGTTTTGGAAAAACTGTTGGTATAGGGTCTCTATTATGGACCTATACCAATAGTATTCCCCAAACCGTTTGTATAGGTCCCCCATGTACCAACAGTTTGTCCAAAACCATTGGTATATGTCCAAATTAGAGACCTATACAAACAGTTTTGGCCAAACCATTGTTATAAGTCCATATAAGTGAACTATACCAACGGTTTTCCCAAAACCATTAGTATAGATCTTATTTCCAGTAGTGTCTTGTTAAAAATAAATGACATTATAAATATTATTTACATTTTCCATGGTTTTTGATATTATAATAAAATTTATACATTTCATTTAGGTGAATTTAGTAATTCCATTCAATGAGACAGTTTATTTTTACTATTGATGGAATGGTTCTTCGGTACCATATGATTTGAGGACTACTCGTATAGATTTTTTTGTCCTTTATGTTTTATTTTCATCTTTTTCCCCTTCTTGAAATTGAATTTTTGTTTTTATAAGACTATTATTAGACCTATTATTCTATATGGCATAGAGTTATATCCATTTATAGGATATCTTCTACAATAAATAAGTTTAGCGAAAATGAAAATGTTAACATGCACATGTAGACTATAATGCCCCGATCCTAGTCACCCAGAGTTGATGCATTATTACATAACATTATCATGATCACAAGGGAACAATTCATGAAAGACTTATCAGTTTATTAGCCTTTTAAGTAATAGATACATACATAAGTTTTACATTACATCATGAAATAAAAAATCAACAACATTGTGTCCCCTTTGAACACACTCATATCCCTATTCCTATTCTTATAGGTTAATTGTATTATACTTCTTTGCATCCTGGGAAAAATAAAACATAGAAAGTGGTGAGCTTAGATGCTCAATAAGGATAACAATATAGTAGAAACTATCATAAATAAGCATAAAAATTTAAAAGCAATGTATAAGACTAAAACACAAGACTTTTTAACGTAAACTTAAGCATAATATGGAAATTATAAATCAAGTAATTCCATTTACTTACTCAAAAGGATATTCTACTAGTAGAATAGTCACATGTAATATCAATATCCAATTTCATAATGATGGAATGCATAATGTCAGACATCATAACCACATAGTCAAGGCCTCGTTCCAAGACTACAAATAATATTTTGTTAAGAAATTGTGCCAAGACACTAGTTTTTATCTTGATACCTACTGATGCATAGAGGATTTATAGTGACCTCCACCCATCACTTACTAATTCCAATGCATTCCTCATATGAAAAGGTTGAAACATAAAATAAACATTCATATTAAAACTAGCATATGAAATGTTAATACTTAAACCATAAATAATGAATGGTATAAAAATAACACATCCATAGTCAAACATATCACAAAACCTTCAATACAATATGTATGATTGTATCAGAATAAATAAACTTCAAACAAGTGTAAAATCAATCAAATGATTTTGACATAGATGAAATCAAAACTATTTGAGAGAAATATCTCTTTCTATTTTGAAATCATTTAAAAGTCACATAATTATAAAAGAAAAAATGTATTTTGAAAATATTCTTATAATCCTATAAGAGAAGCTTTGAAGGTGTTATAATGGTAGAAAATATCCACACTCACCGTGTAAGTTAAAAAACATTCTTTCCTTAATTTTGTCGAAAAGGTCCTAAAGGACCTTTTTTGGAAAACAAAGAAAAGATTCCTTTATAAACATTTTATAAAAAGTAAAAAAAGGTATAAATTAATTTAATCCATAGTCTAGGAAATAGTAAAAATGATTTGAAATACATTTTTAAGAAACACATATGTGGATGATAAAGAAGTCCCTGTAGATACTTACGTATAAACAACCTCAGATAAATAAAGAGATTGCAAAATTAACCCTTACCTTATAATTTTCCTTGGACAAGGGTGCATTAACCTCCTGTATAATAGTTAAATAATTTTTATTAAATTATAAAATAACCCTATACATAAATATGATATCATATATGATCTTCTAATATTGCTTTGTTAATAATATTTAAGTAGTATCATTGTTTCGGGTGGTAACTGATTCCTTTTCCTTTATATGTTTTGTTATGTAAGTCATGTTTGATATGGATAGGATGTATTTGATTCATATCCACAATTACATTACGTTCTTAAAAATTATTTTTTAATCATACAATGAAATTTATTCTTGAATGGTTAGGATGGGTAATGAATGTCATTGCGTTTGTGGAGACAGTAATCTGTACATACGCACAAGTGACAATATCATTATATTGATGGTGGAATCGTATGTAATTAGATGGTATATAATATATACAGAATTATTAACATGTTATATTTATTATTTATATCAATTATACTCATTTATTAAACTCATCCAAATAATTGAGTCTGGAATAAAAAACTACACCATGACGTGGAGACAGTAAGTCGTATGTAAGCACGTATGGTGAATTTTTCACTCATATGGTGGATAGAATAATGAATTTGGTTGTACCATATTTATAATAACATCACAATATGTAGAAGGAACTAGAGTTATTATTTTGGTATGGAAACAAAAAATAAAGAGGAAGTGGAAGAAGAAAAGAACATTGAAAGGGGTGATGAAATTATTACCTCTTCTTCAGGTGCTTCCTTCTGATTTGATCAAAATGGGATCCTTAGATTGGATTTCTGATGAAAGTAATGCCTCTTAGTTGAATTAAGGGTAGTTGGTATGATATTTTATTAGGGGTTGGCTGGGAAAAATGTCTTTGGTGGTGTGATTTTGAGAGAAGTTGAAGTGACCTTTTATAAGAGATGTGAGGGTTACTTTAGGAAAATACTGAAATATTAATTTATTATACTGTCATATTCGGTTTATAATGGCTCCAAAAGGATTTATTTCGAGTATAAGGTGGGTCTGGGTCGAGAAAATTTCAACCAGTAGGTTTTAGATAGGTTTAGATCACCATATTAACCTTATCTTTTAGATTTAACTCTTTGTTAAATAGTTTACCTTTTACCATGTATTCTTGTATTATTATAATAAATGGTTAATGAAATTACAATACAAATGCAAGAGAACCCTCGAGTGGTTCATTATTGACATATATAACCTTATCTAATTTCTTTGGATGAACCTTATATTTTTAGGAATATTATATCAATTAATAATATAGTATTTGTTTTAAAAACTCATTTATGTCAATTTTAACACTATTTGGTATTTGGTTTTTGTGAATGTAAAAAAACATGATTACTTAGAAAACAATAAATTAAATCCATCATAACATTTCATATTAACCTATAAAATTATTGGAATGCATAAAAAGTCTCAATTTACATTTATTTGGATATTTATAATATCAATTATTTTAATCTTTTATTAATAAGGTAATTAATGCATCTTCATTGGTCGTGAATAAATTTAATTATTTAATATCTAAAAATTATAAATAAAATATCATTATGTCAGAAATATTTTTAGATTTATAATTAATATTTATATTTGAATTTTTCTTATGTATAACCCTATATTAAATTTTTTTTAATTATTAAAATTTGAATTAAACACTTTTAACTCTTCTTTAAATAAAATAATAAAAAATGTCCTAATATAATCCATGTGGATCAAAGAGGATCATATTTTATTCCTATGGTTTATTTTGGTCTAAAAAAACTTGTCCAATAGAATTAGGACATGTTTTATGGTAATTGTAATATCATTTTTACCTTTAATTACCCTATTTACTTTTGACTGTGGTAAATAAAATTCAAAAGTTACTATTCACCAAAAATTATTTTCATCTTATTGAACCACATTTTACTTAATGATGTTAACCATGTCTCTTATATTTTTGAAATTCAATTCAAAAAATTAGTAAAATTATGTTTTATGAAAAAAAATTAACTTGCCTATAAGGTGGGTAAAAGACGTTAAAAAATTCAATTAATTTTATACATCTAATTTTATTATAAAATGACTACAATGAATTACATTGAAATAATATAGGTATTATATTTAAATTTTTACTTTAAATAAATTTAAATAAAATAAATAATTATTTATATAAAAATTCAGTTTTAAACAATAACGTTGTGCTTTTCACTATTCATCAAAAATGAAATTTTTTAGAAAAATACCAAAAATTCACCCTAATCTAATTTTGATATTCCAAATCCAAAAATGAAGTCTATTTTTAAAAATAAAATTTTAAAAAGTGGGTATTACTATTCATAATGGCTAGTTTGATTGGTCGTGGTGTGCTAGCACTCGAAGTTGCGTACAGCACAAGATATTGCATTATTCAAAGAGAAATGTATTATGGAAGCTTGGGTGTTACATTCTTCCCTCCTTCAAATAATTTTGTCCTCAAAATTTCTTAAAAACTACTGCGTAAAAATATTTGAGTGGTTATTTATCATAAGTTCCTCAGGTTCCCACATTTCCTCTTCCATCTTATGGTTTCTCCATAGAACTTTTACTAGACGACTCGTCTGGTTTCTCAACACTTGTTCTCTAGTTTCAAGAATCTTCACTGGCCTTTTACTATAAAACAGATTGGGTTTCAGTTCTATTTCTTCATAGGTGAGTACGTTGATTGGTTTAGGCATTTATTTTCTCAAAAGCGATATGTGGAACACATCATGAACTTTGGATATACTTGGAGGAATTTCCAAACGGTACGCTATAACCCCAATTCATTCTAGAATTTTGAAAGGTCTGATGTACATGGGAATTAATTTACCCTTCTTACTGAATCGTATAACACCATTCCATGTATATACCTTCAATAAAACATGAACTCCTACTTGGAATTCCAAATCCTTCCTTTGGTTATCAGCAAATTTATTTTTCCTACTTTGAGCTACTTTGAAATGGGTTAGGATAATCATCACCTTTCCCATTGTTTCCTCAACAAGTTCTAGGTCTATAAGTTTTCGTTCACCAACATCATCCCAACATGTTGGTGTGTGACATCTCTTTCCATATAACACTTCATATAGTGCCATTTGAATACTTGAATAGAAGATGTTGTTATTGGAAAATTCTACTAGAGGTAAATATTGATCCCAGATAACTTGAAAGTCGAGTAAGAAAGATCTCAACATGTCTTCTAAGGTTCGAATAGTTTTTTTTATTGTATATCAGTTTGAGGGTGGTAGGAAGTGCTCAAACAAATTTCAATATCCAGGGCCTTCTGAAGACTGTTCCAGAATCTTTATGTAAAATGTGGATCATGATCAGAAAAAATTGATAGGGGTACTCCATGAATTCTTACAACTTTATTAATATATATTATTTTTAAATTTTCAAGTGGTAAATCTTCTCTTATAAGAAGAAAATGTGATGACATGGTACGATGATCAATAATAACCCATATTTCATCATTCCTTCTAAGAGTCTTTGGTAGCCCCATGACAAAGTCCATCATAATATCATCCCATTTCCACTCAGGTATGGGAAGAGGTTGCATGACTCCTCTAAGATTTTGTCTTCCAAACTTCAACTATTGAAAAACCATACATCTTGACACATAATCAACAATCTCCCTCTTCATGTTGTCCCACCGAAAATGTTCCTTCAAATCTCTATACATCTTAGTGATACTAGGGTATATAGATAAATTGGAGATATGATCATTATCCAGTTATTCCCTTTTTATATCAGGTATGTCAAGAACACAAAGTCTCTTCCCATATTTCTAAATTCCATCTTCATATACAAAGTCAATCAATCTCCCATCATTCACAGCTTTAATTTTCTTTTGAAACTCCTCATCATCATTCTGAGAACTTTTTATCCTTTCTAGTAAAGATGGTTTGGAAGCCATTTAAAAAGTATTGATGTTTCAACTTCTATGATTATTACCATATCTATCTATACTAGATCTATGAACATAGTATCTCTTTCAACTCTCATCTTGTTAAAAACTCCATGACCCTTTCAACTAAAAGAATCATCCACCTTATTTGCCTTCCCGGAGTGGCATTGTATAGTACCACCATAATCTTTGAGTAATTAAAGCCATCTTATTTTCCTCTTGCTGAGTTATTTTTGTAATAAAACATACTTCAAACTTTTTTTATCAGTATAAATCTCACATTTTTCACCATAGATATAGTGTCTCCATATCTTCAAAGAAAATATTTCATATGATAACTCAAGATCATGAGTAGGATAGTTTTGTTCATTAATTTTTAGTTGTCATGATGCATAGGCAACAACTCTATCATTCTTCATAAGGATACAACCTAGTCCTTTCTTTGAAGAATCACTATAAATAACAAACCCATCATTCCCTGATGGTAGAGTCAAGATAGGAGCATTAACTAATCTTATCTTCAGTTCTTCAAAACATTCTTCACACACTTTCTTCCAAATAAATTTAACCCCTTAACGTGTGAGCTTGGTTAATGGGTTAGCCAATTGAGAAAAATTCTAGACGAAATTCCAATATTAACCTGCTAAATTAATAAAATTGCATACCTAAATTATACTTGTCAGTGCAGGAAATTATTTTATTGATCTTGTCTTAGAAGGATCAACAGATATTGTATCCTTAGAGAAAATATGGCCAAGAAAAGAAATCTCCTAAATCCAAAATTCACACTTGCTAAACATTCCATAAAATATATTTCTTCTAAGAGTCTATAGAATAGTGTGAAAGTGATTTTCTTGATATTCATAGCTTTTGGAGTATACCAAGATATAATCAATAAATACCTCTAAAAATTCATCAATATATTCCTTGAAAACTCTATTCATTAGATCCATAAAGATAGAGGTTTCATTAGTCTGTCCAAAAGGCATTACTGTAAACTCGTAAGGCCTATACCTGGTACAAAATGTTTCCTTTGGAATGTCTTCCTTCTTTACACACATCTGATGATATCCAGATCAAAGGTCAATGTTTGAAAAATATTGATCTCCATGAATTTGGTTGAATAAATCATCAATGTGATATAGGGGATACTTTTTCTTTATTATTATAGCATTAATCTCCCTATAGTCAATGCACAACCTCATAGATCCATAATTTTTCTTAACAAAAAGAACATGGGCTCCCCATAAAGAAACACTAGGGTGAATAAATCCTTTATTACTAAATTCCTCAAATTTTTTATTTAGTTCCACAAATTCCATTGTTTCCATTCTATAATAGGTATTCTATATGGGCCTTGAACCATGAATTAAATCAATAAAAAACTCAATTTATCATTCTAGAGGATGTCCAGGTAAATACACTGGAAACACATAAACATATTCTTATACAATAGGTATGTCCTCTATTTGAACATTACTTTCCTCACCCATAGTTATTTCAATATATTCCTCCCCAATAATGTAATTTAGTAGAGATACTAGGGTGGAACTAGATAAGAATCAGACGGTGATGTTTCTTCTCTAAAGATAAGGTACTCCTTGTCATCATCGAAAATTGTAACCTCCTTCTTCTTACAACAAATTTTCTCATCATGGTATGAAATCCAATCCATACTGAGGATTATATCAAATTCAATCATGGGTATGATGATGAGATCACAAGATAAATCACATTTATATACCCTAATGGGAATTGATTCACAAAACTTTTTTGCAATGACACTTCCCTTAGGAGTTTTGACAGACAACTCCCATGTAAAATAAAACTAGAAATATCTTTTTTTCTTATCAAACTAAGAAGATATGAAATAATGTGATGATCTAGAATCAAATAAATCATTGAATAAATTTGAGGAAACCATTAAATTACCTTCCACTACATCATTCAAAGATTCAACCTTAGCAGTAGTGATCACATAATCTAGGACTTTCTCCGTTGGCCTTTCCATATGTAATTTTCCTTGGCGCTTAGTAAATTCATTTTCATAATGCCCCATTTCTCTTAAATTGTAGCATTCAACATTGACATCCTCTTTCTTTCTCTTGTAATCATGAGCTTGGTGGCCTTTTTTACCACACTTGTAACAGACTATCATTATTTTCTAGAAAGTTCCAGGGTGTTTCTTCTCACATTTACTATAGGATGGAAATTAAAATTTTCCCTTATTCCTCTTATTTCAATTTCTAGAGTGTTCAACATATCTCTTCTTCTCTTTATTTTCTTTAAAGTCATAAGAATTAGAGAATTCCTTTTCTATCTTGATAGCGTACGATGAGAAGGATTGTTAAACTAATGCACAATGGAGAAATGGTTTTAACCCATAAAATAATCAATCAATCATACTCCTTAGTTTATGTATATAATTTGTTACATGCCTTGATAACCTTGTAAAGTTAGCCTCATACTTTGCAACATTCTAATCCTCCTTTTTCCTTAGACTCAGAAATTTTCTTTCCATATCTGATTGATGGTCATGAGGAAAGTATTTTTCTAAGAAAATTTCTTTAAACTCCCTATATTCCATATTTTATACTTCTTCATCCTCTTTTGTGTTTTTAATTGATGAACACCATTGATCTTCATCTCTCGTGGGGCATTAAACTGCCATGAAAACTTTTTCCCTTTTTCTACTCCCCAAATAATGAAATATTTTCTCTAAGGAACTTTTCCATTGATTATCTAAAAATTGATTTGTAATCCCATTGAATTTTGGTGGGTGTTTCCTCATAAATCTTTCTAACATTGATCCTTCACATTGTAGATCAGGGTGCTCCATATGGGTAAGGTTATTATTCATAACCTAAGCGAGTAGTCCCAGTATGGTTATAATTTGTTCAGCACCGATTGCATAACCATATCTACTATAATTATCTTTGGTAGGCGGTAAATCCAAACATGGATTACGTTCTTTGATACAGTTTCTATTCCTTACACTAGGAACCATTTCTAAACAATAGCATACACTATATTAGTTTATGAATTGAAATACATAATTCCAAACTAGTAAAAGACCTAACATAAATTGAACAATTTATGTATATAATCCATAATCATAAAAAAATCTTTGGCGAGTTTTTTACTCATAAATCCTTCATAATGGTTTGTATAGAAAATGTTACTTGTCCTAATTATCTCCCTTGGGAGTGTCATGACTAAGAGTTCAGCAAGGCACATTGTTGTGTACCAAGATACATCGGGTCAAGCCTGAAAATCCTTTTTAGAGATTTCACTCCTAAGTACAACTCTTCCTGAGCCACCTCTACCTACTCGTATCCATATAGGGATGAATTTCTTGGAAAACTCACAAAATCTCTACATTACCAATATTAAAGAAAATTATTCTATACTAATCCTAAATGTTTTTCATAGAGTAATGTTCTCTAATAGAAGTTTTTCAAAATCTAGCTTCCAAGGTTTGTACTAAACTTCCTCTAATACCAACTGTAACACCCCGACCCTAGTTACCAAGACTTAGTGCATTATTACATAACATTGGCATGATCACAAGGGATCAAATCCTGAAAGACCAAGCAATTTAGTATTCTTTGAAGTACAAGATACATAAATAAGTTTTACATTACATCATGAAATTAAAGAAACAACAACATTGTTTCCCCTTTAAAAACACTCATATCCCTTAGCCTATTCCATAAAGTTAAACGTAATATACTTCTTTTCATCATGGGAAAAATGAAATATAGAAAGGGGTGAGATCAGATGCTTAGTAGGGATAAAAATATAGCAAAAACTATCATAAATAAACATAAACATTTAAGTAAATATATAAGACTAAAACACATGTCTTTGAAACATAAACATCAGCATAATATGGAAAAGATAAATTAAATAATTTCATTTACTTCTTCACATGAATATTCTACTATTCTAAGAATCACATGTAATATCAATATCCAATTTCATAATGATGGAATGCATAATGTCATATATCATAACCCCATAGTCAAGGACTCATGCCAAGACTACAAATAAGATTTTGTAAAGGCTTATGCCAATACCCTAGTTTATCTAATGAGACCTATCGATTCATCGAAAAGCTATAGCAGGCTCTAGCTTTCACTTACTAAGTCTAATACATTCCTCATATGAAAATGTTGAAACATAACATAAACATTTGTATTAAAACTATCATATGAAATGTTAATACTTTAACCATAAACCATGAATGGTATAAAAATATCCCATCTATAGTCAAACATATTAAAAAACCATTAATATAATATGGAATATTGTATCATAATAAATCAACATCAAATAAGTTTAAAATCCATCAATGGATATTGACATAGATGAAATCAAAACTATTTGAGAGAAATATCTATTTCTATTTTGAAATAATTTAAAAGTCACATAATTATAAAATAAAACATTTATTTTTAAAATACTATTATAAGCTTGTAAGGGAATATTTGAAGGTGTTATAATGGCAGAAAATATCTGCACTCACCTTATAAGTTAAAAAACATTATTTCCTTATTTTTTTTTGAAAAGGTTGTAAAGGACCTTGTTTGGAAAACAACGGAAAGATTAATTCATAAACATTTTATATAAAATAAAACAAGGGTATAAATAACTTTAACTCATAGTATAGGCAATAGTAAAAAAATTTGGAATACATTTTTAAGAAAAACTGATTTGGATGATAAAGAAGTCCCAGAAGATACTTACTCATAAACAACCTCAGATAAATAAAGAGATTGTAAAATTAACCCTTACCTTTTACTTTTCCTTAGAAGAGGGTACATTAACCTCATGTATAATAGTTAAATAATTTTTATGAAATTATACAAGAACTACATACATAAATATGATATCATATATGATCTTCTAATATTTCTTTGTTAATAATATTTTAGTAGTATCATTGTTTCAGGTGTTAACTGATTCGTTTTCCTTTATAAGTTTTGTTACGTAAGTCATCCTTGATATGGATAGGATGTATTTGATTCATTTACCAAATTATATTAAGTTATTAAACATTATTTTTTAATCATAAAATGAAATTTATTCTTGAATGGTTATGATGGGGAATGAATCTTATCGTGTTCATGGAGACGGTAATCTGTACATACGCACGAGCGACAATACCATTCTATTGATAGTGGAATCATATGTAATTGGATAGTATATCATATATAAATAATTATTTACATATTATATTTATTATTTAAATAAATTATTATCATTTATTATACCCATCCAAATAATTAAGTGTTTAATAACAAACTACACCACAATGTGGAGACGGTAAGTCGTATGTACACACGTATGGTGAATTTGTCATTCATAGGATGGATGGAATAATGATTATGGTTGTACCATATTTATAATTACATAATAGTATATATAAGTTAATGGAGTTATTATTTTGGTATAGAAACAACAAAGAAATGGGAAGTGGGAGACGAAAAGAACTTTGAAAGAGGTGATGAAATTATTACGTCTTCTTCGGGTTCTTCCTTTTAATTTGATCAAAATTATTAATAAGGTTGTATTTATGATAAAATTAAGGTCTCTAGGTTTAATTTATGGTATTTTTTAAGATATTTGACCAGGTTTTGGCCGATCCAAATGGCTTTGGAGGTGTGATTTTCAAATAAGGGGAAGTACCCTCTTATAAGAGTGGTGAAGGTCACCTTAATAAAAGCTTGAAATATTAACTTATTATACAATCATATTCAGTTTATAATGGCTCCAAAAGTATTTATTTCAAGGTTAATGTGGGGCCCGGTCCATAACCTCTCAACCAATAGGTTTTAGATAGGTTTAGGTCACCATATTAACCTTATCTTTTAGATTTAACTCTTAGTTAAATAGTTTAACTTTTACCATGTATTCTGGAAATATTATAAGAAATGGTTAATGAAATTACTATAAAAATCTAAGAAAACCCCCAAGTGGTTCATTATTTAAATATATAACCTTATATAAGTCCTCTTTTTGAACCTTATATTTTTATGAATATTATATCAATTAGTAATATAGTATTTGTTTTAAAAACACATTTATGTCAATTTTGACACTATTTGGTATTTGGTTTTTCTGAAAGTAAGAAAACATGATTAATTAGAAAAAAATAAATTAAATAAATCATAAAATTTCATATTAACCTATGAAATTAGTTTAATGCATCAAAAGTCTAATTTTACATTTATTTTGATATTTATAATATCAATTATTTTAATCTTTTATTAATAAGGTAATTACTACGTCATCATTGTGTCATGAATAAATTTAATTATGTAATGTCTATAAATTATAAATAAAATACCATTATGTAGTAAATATTATTAGATTTCTAATGAATATTTATGGACAAATATTTCTTATATATAACCCTATATTAAAAAAATGAGTTATGAAAATTTGAATTTAACACTTTTAACCCTTCTTTAAATAAAATAATAATAAATGTCCTAATCTAATAAAAGTGGATAAAAAAGGACCATATTTTATTCCTAATGATAATTTTGGTCTAAAAACACTTATTAAATAGAATTAGCACATGTTTTAGGGTAACTATAATATCATTTTTACCTTTAATTTCCCTATTTACTTTTAACTGTGGTAAATAAAATTTAAAAGTTTTTATTCACCAAAAATTATTTTCATCTTATTGAACCAAATTTTACTTAATGATGTAACTTGTGTCTCTAAGATTTTTTAAATTCAAGTCACAAAGGAGGTAAAATTATGTTTTATGAAAATTTGCTAACGTGCCTAGAAAGTGGGTAAAAGACGTTAAAAATTTCAATAACATTTTATATATATAATTTTATTATAAAATGACTCCAATGAATTACATTGAACTAATATTTGTATTATTTTTTAATTTTGGATTAAAATAAATCAAAATGAAATAACTAATTATTTAAATAAAAATTTGGTTTTAAACAATAACGTAGTGTTTTTCATTATTCATTAAAAAATGAAATTTTTCAGAAAAATACCAAAAATGCACCCTAAGCTAATTTTGATATTCCAAATCCAAAAATTAATTCTATTTTGAAAAATAAAATTTATAAAATTTCAAAAAGTGGGTATTACTATTCATAACAGCTAGTTTTATTGGTCGTGGTGTGCTAGAACTCGAAGTTCCGTACAGCACAAGCTATTGCATTATTCAAAGAGAAACATATCATAGAAGATTTTGGTGTAACATAGAAATACTAATAGAAATATGATTATAAATTAATATAATAAAGAGAAAATTGGAGTGACTCGTATTGAAGAGAAGATAACTTATACTAGATTAATATTGTTTGTAAAAGTTAGAAAATGACTAAGTGATGCAGTTGTTAACAGGTGAAGATTAATGACTAGTTCACTTGGGGTAGAAATTAAATCAAACATAAATATATAATTCAATGTGATCTTATTATAAATGGTTTCACTAAAAATATAATATTTAATAGAGTTTAATAGAAAAAATCAATCCATATCTTTGACCCCATTCTCTTGGATCTAAGGCTTTATTTTATTTTATTGTGGTATTTTATGAATAAGTATTTAGATATCTTTAAAATTATTTTCTACTTATTAAAAGAATAAATATATATGATTCATTAACAATTATTTTAATTATTGTTTCCATGGTTTTTCCATGGGGAATTAATCCCTAGAGAAGTGACAACCACTAATATTAAATCATAAAAATATTTTTTCAATTAATCACCTCCCTCTCAAAGAAAACATTTTATGTGATATTTCTACATTAAGTATCTTTAATTTAGTATAAAATCATATTTTTGGTTTCCTTTGATGAAATTAGAGCTATATGAATCAATATATGTTTATTTCTCCATGTTTTAACGTTTATTTTGAGTTATGGATTTTTATATCCATCATTTATCATATATATTTAGTGAATAGTAAAGGTATTCCTATATTTGATGGAAAAAATTACAACCTCTAGAATAATAGATTGTTTTCTTACATATTATTATTACAAATATAAGGGGTTAATTTCATAAAAAAATGATATTTTGGTTATATTTGGTTCAATAATAGCTTGGGTTGA
The DNA here is from genome assembly GCA_963277665.1 of Viscum album. Classification (NCBI taxonomy): domain Eukaryota; kingdom Viridiplantae; phylum Streptophyta; class Magnoliopsida; order Santalales; family Viscaceae; genus Viscum; species Viscum album. The sequence goes on along the minus strand of OY728150.1, from coordinate 1,926,075,553 downwards.
TATTAATTGTATTAAGTTTGAAAATCATGAAAGTAAATATATCTTAAACCCAATTTTAGATATAGAGTCATTAAATATTATGGTCATTAATATAGTTAAAGGAGTTTTTATATGATATGAAATATTCATGACGTGACTATTAAGGTAAAGGAATCAAATAAATATAATTTTAATTACCCATTTAAATAAATATCTATACTTAAAGGATAAACAATACATGGATTATTTACAAAATTAAATGATATTAGGATACCCTTAAGTAATTATAGAGAAACTATATTAGATTCAATGATTATGAATAACTTTCTATATATTCTACCAAAATGTCTTAACGTAAAGTTTTATTCACTTGATTGATGTTTTTTAATACATTTATGTTGGATTAATTTCATAGTAAATTTATTAAATATGAGATGCGTAACGTTGTTTATTTCAATAAGACAAGTAAAGGTGAGAAGTATGTTTTCAAATCCTTAAAAATTGAGAAGACTCATAAGAAGATCTGGTAAGAAGATAAAAATTAAGATTTAGATGAATACATTAATGTAAATATTTATAATATTACTTCACTCATTTTTACTAATTTTTAAAATAGATAAGGTAAATATCATTATAAATTACATTTGAAGTGTTTTAGTTTTGAAGCAATTGATAATTTTTCTATAAATATTCCAAATCTAAGGGAAGATGAATGTGAAGACAATGATTTGTTATCAAGGAAGTTATCTTGGAAGAGGAAACAAAAATTTAATAAGAATAAGTATCTTTATAAGTTAAAGGAAAATAAATTTTTAAATTTCAAAAAGAAACGTTATTTATAAAAGTTAGTGGATGAAAAATAGAATGACATTGAAAACAAAGTGAATTCAACACAGAGTGATCATGATGAAAAAACATACATTTATAAGGTAAATGAAGATAAGAACTCTGGTGAAGAAGATGAACATTAAATATAAATTTAATTAATGATTTAGTGAGAAATATATGAATATCTTATGAATATCTCTAAACTGAATATAGAAAAATATAAGCGAGTAGAAACAGCTCAAATTTTAAAAAACGATGTAAAAAAGGGTTATAGTTTATGAAATAAATATAAAGTTCTTATTTCTCAATTTTTTATAAATAATAATTTGAATTATATTCTAAATAATAATATTGAAAATATATAAATAATATGATGTTTTTTAGAAAAAAGTTATTGGAGACTGAAAATCAGTTTAAGAAGTGTAAGTTTAATTTTCAGAAATTAGAGTGAACTTTTTTTTGAAATTTAAATGGGTAGAATGAAAAAATAACAAACATAAAATAAAATTAGTGATCACTATAATAATTAAAAATATAATTTTATAGATTCAAAATTCTATGAGATTAAGAAAAATAAGGTTGATGGTTAGTTAAAGGGAAAAAATTTGGTGAAGGTTTCTTCAAAATGACAATTTTAAAATTCTAAAAAAAACTGAGAAATGGTGATTCAGAGAATAAATATGTTAAAAATGGAAAATAAAAAAATTAATAAAAATGTTTGAAATATAAGGTAACATGTAATTAATACCGTATAATATTTTATCTCAAAATAGATCCAAGATCGGTGGTGAAAACCTAAATGAGAGAGTGTATCATAATTTTTAAAACATGTAATTTATGATAGAAATTTTTTATTTTTCTTATATGTTTTGTGTTTTAGAGGAAATGGGAATATATGGATGATTTTATTAGTTAAATAAATGATATTTAAACAACTGTAGGTAAATTTTTTGGGGTAAACAACCCGCTAAAATATGATAATTTTATAGTGACATTAAAAAATGATGTATTCCCATAAATAATCAATTTCATGTGTTGAGTAATATTTGTGGAATATGTGATCAAATGGGTTACTAAGATGAGAATTTCATTTCTATTTTTCAAGCATAATGGAGTATGAATATTACTTAATGATATTAGAATAATATGGAAATAATAAATAATTATTATTATGTGGTGAGATTATCTTTGAAGACATCTCAAAACAACTATCCATGGATACTCAAATAATATGTTTTAATAACACATGTTAATAGATTTGATATTTCACAATGGATTTTAAGAGTATAATGATATATTATTCATATTTTTTAATAATGTATTACTCTAAATAAATGGAATTGTCTGAACATTGATTAGTTAGAAAAAATTAAAGTATAAAAGTGGTCACTTTGTTAATAGTTTGAAATATAACCTATTGAGTGTTTCCTGGCTATTTGATGAAGGAAAATAAATAATATTTTTAAAAGATGGATTTTATGAAATATTTGGAAGATGGATGTTTTATGATAAGAGGATTGTAACGACCCAGACTTTTTGAATGAAATTTGTTTCTTAAGAAAAATGTGTTTTAAATTTTTTATAATAAAAACATATCTCTTTAAAAATTAAGTGAGTATAAATTGAAATTTGACTATTGATATTTAATTTTTTTATGATCATTGGTCATCATGACCATTGGAAACATTACTCTAGGTAATAATTTTTACATTGTAATTTATAAGTAGAAAAGATAGAGAATAATTAATGCAAAAAGGAAATATGATGGGATCAACCAATAAATTTTTTCCAAATAAATTCCATTTTTGGGGGCTTGAGAGAGAGACAGAGTTATTGGGGTTCTCCTTTTACCAAGCCCAAGTTGATCTTCAACAAGTGAAGGTAGAACTAAATCGACTATGGGAGAAGTTCAAGTTAGTGGAAATTACCACTCACGTAATGTTAGCTGAGCCACACCCTAAATCTATCAGCATCGCATACCTTACCCTTAGATCGTATTCAGGTATTATAATGGTTTATGTGTCGAGCACTTAATCAGTTAAAGTGTTCCTCTATTTTATAAATAAAATTTTTATTCCATGAATTCCATTTTAAGAATAGTTTTTGTTTAATATAAAAATGTGAAGAATTAGATGAATTGATTTTTCAAAAAAATTATATATTTCAGAATGATATAAACTATTTTAATAAAATAATTTATTATTAATAATGTTAATTTTAATTAAATATTAGGATAAAAACATTGTTGTTTAAATATAAATGATAAAATAATTTTATTTTTATCAATTGTCAGAAATCTTACTATGCATTTTCAACCCGCTATTATTATTAATAAATAAGGATTTTTATATTTAAAAATTAAAATTATCATATTTATAAAATTATTGTGATAAAATAAATTTAATTTTGAACTCATCATGTCAAAATTATGTTAATGATAATTTATGAAAATTTTATAAAATAGTTTATTTTTTTATGACTAGTAAAAATACAGATTGGTTTTTTCAGTATGTCTAATGACTTCATAATTATGTAATAATTATGTAATAATTAATTAAAAAAATACATGAACTAAAATATGTTATTTTATTAATATCATGTATTTTAATATATTTTAATTAGTTTTAAAACCTATAATTTAATTTCTAAATTTTAAAATGGAACCTGTAGCTTTAAAAATATTACTTCATGGAAACATTGCTTTTTCATTCAAAAATAAGTAATATAAAATGATGGTTGACTATTTTTGGATTACAATAAGATAAAATTTTTCTTAAGTGTCCAAAATTGTGGGAAATACCATGGTAAATCCCATGGTTTTTCATTTTCTACAACCTAGAATTCCAAGCCTTATATTTGAAAATTAATAAAATTGTCCTTTACTTTTTCTATAAGTAGCCACCCATTATATATTTACATTCACTCCAAATCTATCATCCATTAATCTTTTGTATTTTTACATCCCAATAAGTCCTCCCAATGGGTCCTCAATCCCACAAGGTCCCAATCCTCATGTTTTAAGAACAACTCTTCAAGGCAAGATAAATCTCTACTTCTCTTTTCCATTCAAGTTCCCTATTTGTGTGGTATATATTATTATTTAAAAAAAGTTATTTTGTCCACTTAATTTTATCCCTTTACTGTAATAATATTATTTAATTAGTGATAGAATCTTTTCCCTGTCATTATACTATTTTATAAAACCATGTTTTATACCTGTTATGCTCCGAGATTTACTTCTCAAAATTTCTTTTTTCTCCTTAAGACATTCTTTTTAGTTTTATTTTTTTGAATATATAAACCTATTTTTTTTATATGGGTATTCACCTAGGTTTAAAAAATGATATATTTTATTCTGGTATTAACATACTTGAAACCCCCATTCCCTTTTTTTGGTTAAAAATGATATAATGATCTTGTCTATAATCACTTTTTAAAACTCCATTTTTTTTAATATGAAACTCATTCCATTTCTTTTCCATGGGTTATTTATGAAATATTTTATTATAATATATGTGTATCACATTAATTAATACATATTAAGGGTTTTTCTTGACAATGTTCCAATGCATTGGGTAAATAATTTAATCTCTAGATATGATGTGTTTTATGATACCTTGGTGAATAAACATTGTAATTTTTATGACACTTCAGTGAATAACCTTGGTGATATTCTTAAGAATGTATCACTTAAATGTCGTAGCGACATTTAAATATTTTGATTAATTTCATTTTTATTATGATATTCCTCATGTTTCCTTTATAATTCCATAATTGTATTCCTTATGTTCTTATTGATATTCCTCAAGATCACTTGTAAACTATTTCCCTTGCTTTCTCTTACTGGGACTTGCACTAACCCTTTCCTTTGGTGTATGTCCCCAAGTTATGTGATGTAGTAAATATACTTAGTATCAAACTTTTAATAATACTTTTGAGTGGATTATAATAATGTTTTATTTTTTCATTTATAATGTATATTTTTTTTCAAGAAACGAAATTACAGGGTACTGTAGCAGCACTATAGAAGAACTGTAGCAGCGGCGGCACTGTACTAGAATTATAGTCGCAATGGTACTATAGCATAACTATAGCGGCAACACTATAGCAGGTACTGTAGTAGCACGGGTACTTTAGTAGTACTGTTCACTGAGGGGACCTTTGGGCCAAAAAATGGGCTTTTAAGCCCTATTTCAGGACAATTAGCCTTGGGCCTTAGGACTATGTAATGGGGCTTCCTCTACCCAGACTAAAAAGAGATATTTGCATTAAAAATAAATTAAGGCTTTATCATCAACCTTTTAAAATAAAATAATAAAAATTAGGGATTCCATAGTTGGTATCAAAGGAAAGTTTAGTTATTTGTGGAAATTAGGATTTGAAAACTTTAGGAATAACCCTAGAGAAAAGTTTAAAAATAGGAAAAGGTTCTAGTGTTTTGGTAAAGTACTAAGTGGTTTCAAAGAAAAGAAATCCTTGTATGGATTTGAAAAAGTGGATGCAGATCAAGAATAGATGTATCTAGGTGTAACACCTGAAAAAAACACTTTGAGTTAGATTCGAACGGGAACTAATACATGAAAATGAGCCTAGTGTTACTAATGGCTTGACACTCCTACAGGTTATGTTTGGTTAATACCAATAATTTTATAAACCATTATAATGGATTTATAGAAAATTTAATTATTGTTAAAGAATAAAATATTTAATCATGATGTTTTAAGACATAAAAATTCATTTATAATTATAAAATTGTTAAAAGAAACATGTTTCTCACTAAGGTTTTATTCTTTTAGAAAATGACAGGAATTAAAAGTAATCGTGTAAATTATGAGTGCAATGGACCATGCACTGATGGTCCTTTGATGGAATCTAGAATGGAAAATATAATGAGAATGATGAATCAACCAACTTGAGTTATGGACAATAACTTGAGTCAAGAAAAGAGACTTGATTCTCCTTGAAGGGAAAACATTTCATTGATTTCTTTGTACATTAACAACCACCTTCTTTCAGTGGATCTACCAACCCATTGATTGCTAAAAAATGAATAATATCTATAGAAAATATCTTTTCTATACTCCATTTTTTGGAATAAGAAAATTTCACGTTGTCTATGTATTTCTCTGAGGTATAATCTTATCAGTGGTGGACACTAATTAAAAACATGAATCCAAGAAGTTATATTGAAACTATGTAGTGGGAAGAATTTAGGGGAAGATTTTTAGAAAAATATTTCCCTCGCTCGATGTGAATGAAAATGGATTAGAAATTTCTAGGGTAGAAGGGAAAAGAAAATGAATCTATGGGAAACTATGGGATAAACTTTAAAATACTTTCTCCTTACACCTCTATCATTATCAAGGATCATAATGTAAAGATAGATAGATTATTCAGTGCACTAAGACCCCATCTACAAAAGAATCTAGCCAATCGACACTATGATAGCTTAAGGAGATATTTTAAAGTACTATGAATGTTGAACTAGAGTTCATAGAGACACATTGGTCCTATATATCGAATAAAAAGACAGATAAATGTATCCAAGATTATGGAGAAACTTTTATCACAGAAGTAGAGGAAATAAATTAAAACTTCCCACATGCAAAAAATGTGGGAAAAAGCATTCGGGGAACTACTTACTCAAGAGTGGGAAATTTAACAAGTGTGGAATAGATGTCTATATTTATCAGAACTGACGTATTGAGGTGAAGCCTAAACTTTTCAATGCTAATGAAAAAGGGACGATGGTGTAGGCCCAGCCTGAAGTCCTATGTTATAAGTGTGGACAACTTTGTCACATTTCCAACCATTTTCCAAATTAGAAGATAATATAGGGTAATCATTATCAACCTCAGCATAGTTCAAAAGAGAAAGGATGGGATTTTTATATCATGATGGATGATGTTGAATCTCTAAATAATGTAGTGGAACATACTCTCACTATTCTCTCAAATCTAGAAAGTACTTTGTTTGATTTGGGTTTTACTCATTCCTTTATTTCCTCTATATTTCCAAAGAAAATAGAATCAATACCTAAAATTCTAAAATTGAAGTTATTCATCAAGAATATTGGATGGATTATCCAAGAATCAACAGTGTATATAAACTCTAGTATTAACTTTAGTGAGAAAATTTTCATTTCCAATCTAATAGTCATTCCAGTGCTGTAATTCGACACTATGATAAGTATGGACTGGCTATCAAAGTAAAATACTAATATCAAATGAAGAAGAAATGAAATCTAAATAGTCATAAATGGAAAACCTAAACTTTTTTTCAAAGGAGAGATATATCAACCTAAGATTTCTCTACAATCACCTTACATAGCCTTCTTTATAGAAATGATTAGTGAAGATGAAGATGGAAATGAAATTATGAGAATATAGAATACCCCCACTATTCTAGACTACACTGATGTATTTATTGAGGAGTTACCTAGACCTCCCCCATAAAGAGAGGTAGATTTATCCATTGATTTCATGACTCGATCCAAGCCGCTATCAAAAACCCCATATATAATGGAAAATGTGGAGCTTGAGAAATTAAAGAAAAAACTCCAAGATCTTTTGGATAAGGGTTTTATCTGAACAAGTGTGTCTCCTTGGGGAGTACCTATTCCCTTTCTGAAGAATAATTATGGATCAATGCAGATATTAATTTATTATAGTTAAATTAACAGGATCAAAGTGAAGGTAAAGTACCCTCTTCCAAGGATTGATGATTTATTTCACTAGTTTTGGGGGGCTCAATTGTTCTCTAAGATTGATCTTTGATTTTTTTTATCATTAATCGAGGGTGAATAAAGAAGATATTCCAAAGAAATAATTTGGGTCAAGATATAGTAATTATGATTTTTTCTTTATTCCCTTTGTATTGAATAATTCACCTTATATATTAATTTATTTGATTAATAGAGTCTTTAAGGACTAGCTTGATAAATTTTTGGAAATTTTTATTGATGATATTATATTATATTCAAAAATTCATGAGGAGAATGAGGATCATCAAAGGGTTAAATTTAAAAATCTAAGGAATGAGAGGTTATTTGTAATGTTCATAAAATGTGAATTTTGATTATAATAAGTATCTTTGTTTGGAATGTTATAACTAATGAACTAATCTCAGTTGATCCTGGCAAGACAAAGGTTATAGAGGACCGGACTCATCCTACAATACTAACTGATATTTGTAGTTTCCTTGTATTTGAAGGATATCATAGGAGGTTTGTGAAAAACTTTTCATGGAACTAAGATTCACTAACCAAGTTAACTCAAAAAGGGGCCAAGTTTATATGGAAAAAAAAGTGTGCAAAAAGATTCCAAGAGATTAAGAAGAGATTTGTTACTACACCTGTGTTAATTGTACCCTCTATCGGAGAAAGATTCATTATTTTTAGCGATGCATATTTAAACAGGTTTGGGTGAATCCTCATGAAAAATGAAAATGTGATTGGTTATACATCTCAATAATTGAAGGCTCATGAGAAAAATAATCCTACGCATGGATTGCATCTAATTGTGGTTAGTTTTTCTCTAAATATATAGAGGAACTATCTTTATGGGGAGAAATGAGATATATATACACAGACCATCAAAGTTTGAATTATATTTTCATTAAAATGGAATTGAACATGAGATAGAGGAGATGTTTGTAACATCTTAAATACTATAACTATTAAATTCATTATCACCCTAGAAGAGAAAACAAAGTTTTTGATGCATTAAGTAAGAAATAAAATTTTTTGGCGATGATGAGGGTTCAAGGAGATCCATTGATTAAAGTCCTTGTAAGGTTGCAAATGGTAATCATGATATAAGGTACATCATCAACCCTATCCCAAATGATTTCTCAAGCATCATTACTATATAATATCAAGAAATATAAAAAAATACTTTATTACAAAAGAAGATAAAGTCTATAAAGAATGGGAAGTTTCATGAGTTTAATATTGATCAAGAAGGTGTATTGAAATTTCATACAAGGATTTGTGTTCTATCTATTCCAAAAATAAAGAAGGAGCAGATGGATGAAGCTCATATCCTACATTCTCTATAAATACTGGAATCACTAAAATGTATAGGGAACTTCATGATAATTATTTATGGGATAACATAAAATGAGATATATCTGACTATACTACAAGCTGCTTGGTGTGTCAACAAGTGAAGGAATAGTGAAAAATTTCTAAAGAGTTATTAGAACCACTACACATACCAACATAGAAGTGGAAAAATATCACTATGGACTTTTTCACTGGTCTCCTAAGAACATCCAAAGGAAACAATGCGATATGGGTTATATTGGATCGTCTCACCAAGACTACCCATTTCATCGTTATTTAGAAAGATTTATTTCTGGATCAACTTACCATGATTTACATAAAGGAAGTGGTGAGGTTTCATGGGGTACCACTTTCTATTATTTTTTATTATGATCCAATGTTCACATCAAAATTTTAGAGAATCATTCAACATGCTCTAAATACTGAATTAAATTTCAGTATAGCCTATCACCCACAAACTAATGTCTAGCCTGAAAGGACTATTTAGACAATCGAGGACATGTTGTGAACATGACCAATGGAAATTAAATGTTTATGGGATCAACATCTCTCATTAGTTGAGTTCTCATACCAAAATAGCTACTATTAGAGTATTCAATTGCAACCCTATGGATCTATATATTGGACGCAATGTAGAACTTGTACTTTTTGGGATGAATTTTGTGAGTGAAATATTCTTAGGCTAGATAATGTAAAAGAGATAACATCAAAGGTTAATTCCATCTAAAAACACATTAAGGATTTTAAAATTTGAGATAAGATCTATGGTGACAATCATCAAAGGTAATTGGAGTTTGATGTTGGTGATAAAGTTTTACTTCGAATATCACCATGTAAGAGAGTTACAAAGTTTGTAATGAAATGGAATCATATCCCCAAGTACATTTTCCCCTCTAAAATCTTTTATCGCATAGGATCAGTCACTTATCAGCTATAAATTCCACCAAATCTATCTCAGATTCAAGATTTATTCTATGTATATCTCTTGAGGAAGTACATACCTGACCTTTCACATGTACTAAATCTGGAGGTGGTATAACTTGAGCCTGACCTCTCTTATGAAGATAAGTCGGTGGAGATCTTGGATAGTAGATACAAGGTTCTATGAAACATGATCACTCATCTCTTACAAGTGTTATGAAGAAACCAAAAATATAAATAAGATGTGTGGGAACTATAGTAGACAATGTTACCTAAGTACCCATAGATTTTCTCAACTAAGAGAATGAGTTGAATTTTCAAGGATTAAATTTCTGAAGGGGAGGATGTATCGATGTAACCTTTTTGAATGAAATTTGATTCCTAAGAAAATAAAAATTGTATTACTTTTTAATCAACAAAACTATATCTATTTAATGATTAAGAGATTATAAATTGAAAAGTAACTTTTGAGATTTGATGGTAATATGACCATTGGCCATTATAATTGTTGGAAACATTACACTTGGTAATAATTTTTATGTTAAAATTTATATATAGAAATGAAAAAGAATAATTAATGCCAAAAGGATATATGATGGCCTCAACCAGTACAGTTGTTCCATATCAATCCCATTTATTTGTTCTTGGTAGGGTGGGGGTGTCACTAGGGTTCTCCTTTTATCAATCTCAATCTCAGCTTCAATAAGTGAAGCTAGAATGAAACTGCATGTGGGATAAGTTAAAGTTAGTGGAAATTACCACTAGGGTGATGTTAATCGAGCCACCCCATGAATCTATCACCATTACACACCATACCCTTAGGTTGTTTGGGGGTTTTATAAGGGATTATGTGTTGATCCCTTAGTTACATAAAGTGTGACTCCATTTTATAAATAAAATTTTTATTCCATGATTTTTTTTTAAGAATAGTTTTTAATATAAAAATATATAGAATTTGATGAATTAATTTTTTGGAAAAAAATTATACTTTTTAAAAAAAATTAAATTATTATAATAAATTAAGGTATTGTTAATAATGGTTATTTTAATTAAATTTTATGATAAAAACACTATTTTTTAAATATAAATGATAAAATAATTTTATTTTTTTAATGTGTTTGAAAGTTTACTATTCATTTTCAACCCACTATTATTTTTAATAAATAATAATTTTTATATTTAAAAGTTGAAATTATCATATTTGGATAAATATTATTATAAAATAAATATTATTTTTAAAATCATCATGTCAAAATTAGGTTAGGGGGAATTAATGAAAATTTTCTAAAATAGTTTATTTTTTTGTGAATAGTAAAAATAAAGCTTGGATTTTTTGGTATGTTTAATGTCTTTATAATTATTTCATAATGATATAATAATTAATTTACCACAATATAAGACCTAAAATATTTTATTTTATTAATATCAATTATTTTTAATAAATTTTAATCTATTTCAAAACCTATAATTAACATTCAAATGTTTAAAATGGAAACATTAACTTTATAAATATTATATTGTGGAAATTTTACTTTTTATTTCCAAAATAATTAATATAAAATGTTGGTCGACTCTTGTGGATTAAAATAACATAAAAGGCATCCTAGGTATTCAATACCTTATCCAATCCTGTGGTTTTTCATTTTCCACTACCTAGTTTTTTAAGCCCTCTATTTGGAAATTAATAAACAAATCGACATCTTTTGTTATAAATACCCAAGCATTTATCCATTTAATTTGACTTTAAATATTTAAACCATGAGTATTTGGTATATTTTCCTCTAAATAAGTCCCCCCAAGGTGTCCTTAAGACCCCACAGTCTCAATCCTCATGTTTTAGGAACAACTCTTTAAGATAAGGGAAATCTTAGATTCCATTTTCCATTCAAGTTCCTTCTTTATGTGGTATGTCGTCAAATTTAAAAACTAAGTTATTTTGTCCAAATTATTTTATATCTTTACTATAATAAGATATTTTTATGTGTTTTATATCCTTTTTCCCTTTAATTTAACCATTTTCTAAAACCACGTTTTATACCCCTTATTTTGTTGAATTTACTTCTCAAATTTTCTCTTTTCTCCCAAAGAAATTATCTTTTATTTTCTTTTTTTGAATACCCAAACCAATTTATTTTCTAGTTGTATTCACCTAAATGTAAAAAATGATTTACTATATTCTGGTATTAGAATATTTGAAACCCTCATTCCCTTTATGTGGGTTAAAATGACATAATGATCTCATCTTTAAGAACTTTTTAAAACTCTGTGTTTTTTAATATGAACCCGATTTTTCCATAGTTTATTTATGAAATATTTTATTATTATCTCTACTGATAAAATTAATTAATACATATTAAGGGTGTTCCTTGAAAGTTCTCTAAATGATTGGGCAAATAATTTAATCTCTATATATGAAATTTTTTATGATACCTTGGTGAATAACCTTGGTAATTTTTATGACACCACAGTGAAAACCCGTAGTGATATGCTTATAAATGTCTCATTTAACATTTTAAGACAAAATTTCATGTTATGATTAATATAATTTTTATTATTATATTCTTCATGTTCCCTTTATCAAGCCATAATTATATTCCCCATTTTCTTATTGACATTCCGTAAGATCACTTGTAAATAGTTTCTCTTGATTCCTCTTATTGGGCATTACACTCTATAAAGGACATGGCCTTAAAACATTACATAATATTGAATTAAATGAATAATTCACATTGAGGATTTTTTTAGGTTTATAAATTTAGAGAATTAGGCCATAACATATTATATTACATCTCAAATATTACAATGTAGACTCTTCTACTCAGTATCTATTTTTTCAGAAAATAAAAACTCTTAAAAACAGTCATGTATAGTTCTATATTTTAGACAAAATTTCTTTTCCTTGATCCCATACTTGACCCTATTCATCATTAATTCCTTTGAAAAACATTTCAACACTTGGGATGATCATAAAAAGGTCAGTAAGGGATACACAAAGAAGGAAAGCTGTTAGTTTTTCAAAACAACAAGTTAACCATGAATTCTTTATCATAAGTAATACTTTTCACCTTTATGATGTAGTAAATAATCTTCACTGAATAAAAGATCATTGATTACCATTTTATAACCAAAAATATTACCATAAAACCCATACAAATAACACATATCATATATAATGGTAACTTGGGAAATAAACATACTTAAATGGAATAACCATACAGTCAACTTCCACACATATCACTAAATGTAATAGCTATAAGGCTGACTTCCATACCCAATGCATTGGAGTTTATAAAGTAACCACTCATCCTGGTTTATCATGTCACCACCCTTCATTTGGTTTATCATGTAATAACCCTACAAATTTCTAAGTACCATTATAAAATCATAACACATAAAATATTTCAAATATAAACATTTTACTAATGACATTTAATTTGAAATCACAAGAAATAACTTCAAGATATTGAAATAATCAATCCATTTCCAAAACCATTTTCAATACCAAAATACCCAAAAATAGAATAAGGGATTTCATTCCTTTTAAAAACATTAAGGCTTATAGAGGAAGCCAAATAACGATTATGGCGATGGAGATGTCATTGTCACCACAAAAATTAAAAAAATTCCTTTTTCTGTTTAGTAAAATGATTAATAGAAAAAATATTCCCTTTTAATGTTATGAAAATTCAAAGGTGTTGTTTATACACCATGTAAAATAAAGTCATGTATAAAGTAAATTATGCCTCAATGAAAGGAGATTGAGACGAAGTCCCTTACCTCTTGTCCAACTAGACCTGTTCGTTCATTAATTTCATGAATAATCAACTTAAGTTAATTTATACTTGCTTACTAACCTTTTTAAAGTTTATTATTCCTTTTATATCACTCATTTACTTTCTATAACAATTATTTTATTATTTGAGTACATATCAGACATTTTGTCGATGTTCGGGACTTGAGTTAAAAATAAACTTGTTATAACTATAAATTGTCCATGTGGTCAAAAGTACACTATCTATAGAATTATATTCATGATTTATATATCATATATATCATATATATCCAGTAAATATATATATATATATAACAGTAAATAACGTTTGGAGATAATATAAGAAATGAAATGTACCGTTCATGGAGACGGTAGGTCGTACGTATGCATGAACATTACTTTAAATTATATTTCATATTATAATGGAATGTAAACTTAATTATAAATAGGTATATTATAATTCTAGTATAATATATAATTTTAGTAACTCAATCCTTTATACATCCCACATATCGCATGAATGAGTCATATCACTTTGAGGGGTGGTAGTCTGCACTTCCTCAAATGAAATTATTGTGTTTACCCATTATAGAAACCATAATGTTATGCAATAAATGAAAAATAAAGAAGCATAGAAACAATATAAATATAATATATATTATATATAAATATAGTTCTATAATAAGTTCCACCATATGATGTGGTAGGAGATAATCGAACAATCATCATTTCGTGAGGCAATAGTTCATCGTCCACAGAAACAGTATTTTCTTCACCCATTAGATGGAGGTGTGTGTAAATGTAGTACAAATACTTATCATAAAAACAACCTATTATATTTAGGATACTTTTTTTGTTATAAAATAAAGTAATAAAAAGAGTTTATGGGGTTGGATAGTAAAATAAAATAAAAGAATTTAAAATAAGATGTTACCTTTAAATTGGGCAACTCCCTTTGGTTTGAACCAAATGGTTTTCTTGAAGTTCCATATTCCTAAAGTAAGGATTCTAGTTGGAAGAGAGAGATGTAGGGAGATTAATTTGGTAGATGTTGGACGATCCAAGGGGTTTGAGTGGTGCACGTGATGATTTAGAGATTAGGTCATTTTATAAGGGGGAGGAGGGGCTCTTTAGAAAGGATTAAAAATAGTATTTTATTATATAATTATTCTTAGTTTATAAATGCCCAAAACTCATTAAAGTCAAATATAATATGACTCATGTTTGAAATAAAATTATTAAATAATAATTGGATAGGTTTTGGATATTGTTTTAATTTTTATAATCTTATTTATTTAAATCATTCATTAATGAGGTAAACACTGCATCATTAATGTTACATAAATAATTTTATTTATATGATGTCTAAAAATTATAAAACAAAATACCATTATGTAGGAAATATTTTTAGCTTTAAATTAATATTTATAGTCAAAGAGATAACTTATATAACCCCAAGTAAAAACAGATTTTCTGAAAGATATATGTTTATGTCATTTTTTTCTTTACTTTAAATTAATTAATATAAAGTATCATTATCACTATTAAGTGGCTCCATGGGGTCACAAAATCGACCCAAGCATGACCATGGTCGGACATGACTCATCCAACAATTTTAGGACAATTGTTAAAGTAATTTTGTATTATTATTATATTCTTTTTACCTTGAATTACCCTATTTACCTTTAACTGTGGTAAATAAAATTCAAAAGTTACAATTCACCAAAAATTATTTTCCACTTATTCAACCACATTTTATACACTAATAATAACCATGCGTGTCAGATTTTGGAAATTCAATTCACAAAATAGGTAATATTTCATTTAAATGAAAAAAGTTGGTTTTTTAACTACTACCGAGTGTTTTCACTATTCATCAAAAATTGAAGTTTTTCAGAAAAATAACAAAAATTCAGCCCAAGATATATTTGATATTCCAAATTCAAAAATGATGTATACTTTACCAAATTAAAAACATAGAAGTTGGATTAATAAATTTAAAATTAATTCCCGCTGTCAAAACAGAAAAACATGTTTTTAAGAAACAATAACTATCAAAATATTGACACTAGTTTATGTCCAATTTCAAAGTGAAATTACTTCCAATTACCAAAATTGGATTTAATGGTAAAAATATAATCTAATTAAACTTTTAAACCAATTAAAAAGATAATATAACCATATAAATAAATAATATTAAAAGGCAGTTTTGAATTAAAATACATTATTTTCACTATTCATTAAAAAATGAACATTATCAAAAAAACCAAAATTTTATCCAAAGTAAATTTTGAAGCCCAAATTCTAAAGAAGAAATTTATTTTGTCAAATAGAACATATAAAAGTGACCAAAAATAGATTTAAAAATATTTATCTATCAAAAGGCGATAAATCGACCTTTTAAAGAATATTATGGTATTTATGCTTCACATTTGATTCATTCAAATTTTAATCTTCTAACTTTTATTAGATAAATGTAAAAACACTTAATGAACATGTATAATCATTTTTTAGTTATTTCTATTCATTTCCACCAATACAATGGCAAGGCATTAAGTACCATTTAAAATAATATTATATTATTATTTTCAGTATAACTCAACATTGTGTGAAACATAAGATTTCAAAGAAACCTGTTGTTGCATATTGGGTATGCTATCAAAAATAGAATCCCTTCTAAATTAAAAATAATATTTAAATCAGAAATATTGATAAATATGAAAATGTATTATTCTTTATTTACCTAGGATGTTACATCCTTCCCCACTTCTAGAAATTGCATCCTCACAATTTTATTCACTTATAAAATAAATGGGGGTATTTATCCCTCATAGTATTTTCAGATTCCCATGTTGCCTCTTCAAACATATGGTTTTTCCAAAAAAAACCTTTACTTGATGAATTACAATATTCCGCAAAACTTTCTCTCTACGGTCGATAATCTGGACTGGTTATTCCTCATAAGAGAGATTCTGTTCCAACTGAACTACCTCTGGGCTGAAAACAAGAGATGAATCTGGCATATACTTTCTCAACATTGAAACATAAAAAGAATTGTGTACCTGGGATAAACTTGGAGGTAAAGCCAGTCTGTATGTAACTGATCCAACTTTCTCCTTGATTTCATAAGTTCAAATGAACCTCAGACTCAACTTTCCCTTCTTACCAAAATTCATCACACTTTTCTATGGAGAAACTTTGAGAAAGACATGATCACCTGCCTCAAAAGAAATATCCTTCCTTAGTTTATTCGCCTAACTTTTCTACCTACTCTGAGCTATTCTCATGTGCTTTTGAATAAAATTAATCTTTTCTACCATATCTTATAAAAATTATAGTCCCATCATCTTCCATTAACCTACTTCATCCCAAAAAGCTGGAGTTCTACACCACTTCCCATATAATGACTCAAATGGAGCCATCTGTATACTGGAATGAAAACTGTTATTATAAGAAAATTTAACCAAAGAAATTTTTTAATCCCAAATTCCATGGTAATCTATTTAGAAAACATGTAACATAACTTCTAAGGTCTTAATTATTCATTCTAACTGCCCATCTGATTAAAGAAGAAAAATTTTACTAAAATTTAATTCAGTACACAGCGACTTCTGAAGGCCTTTCCAAAAGTTATAAATGAACTTGGGATCATGATTTGATACAATGGAGAGGGGAACTCCATACAACCTGACTATCTCTTTAACATACAACCGAGAAAGTTGATCTAGAGACAAAGTATCTTGAATAGAAAGGAAATGAGAAGATTTAGTCAATCGATCAATATTAACATAGATTTCATTATTACCTCAGGATGTATTTGGTAATCCCATAATAAAGTCTATGGATATATTTTTCCATTTCTACTCTGGCACTGGTAAAGGATGAAGCATCCCTTTTGGTGCCTACCGCTCTACATTAACCTATAGACAATTCAATCACTTCACATTAAAATCAGCAATATCTCTTTTCATTCCATCCCACTAGTAATACTCCCAAAGATATTTGTACATCTTAGTACTGCCAGGATGAACTGAAAACGGAGAACTATGAGCTTCACATAACAACTCATTCATCAACTATGAATCACAAGACACACATAATCTCTTCTCAAAATGAAAAATACAATCATTATCAATGTTAAAAACAGGCAACTTACCCTTTTGAACCAACTCTATCTTTTTTTGAAACTCACTGTCTTCCTTCTGCGCTTGCTTAATTCTGTCTAATAGTGATGATTTCACTGAAACCTTAAACAAAATAGAAGAATTTTCTGCACCAATAACTTCTATGCCAAAGTTCATCAAATCTTTAATCAAAGGATCTTATTCCAAACATAACATGGTTAATGTAGCATTACTTTTTTGACTCAAAGCATCAACCACTTTATTTTTCTTTTCCATATGGTAAAGGATCGTGCAATCATAATCCTTGATTAATTCTAACCATCACCTTTGCCTCATGTTTAATTCCTTCTGAGTAAATATATACTTCAAACTTTTTTTGCCAGTATATATTTCACATTATACTCTATACAAATGATGTCTCCAAATTTTTAAAGAAAAAAACAACAGCAGATAATTTCAAATAAAGTGTAGGGAAATTTAACTCATGAGGTTTCAACTGGCATTAAGTATAAGCAATTACCTAATCATTATGTATAAGGACACATCCAAGTTCTTTCAACAAAACATCACTGTAGATAACAAACTACCCATTTATGTAAGGTAGTGCCAAAACTAGATCATTCACCAATCTATTATTCAATTCCTAAAAACAATCATCACATTCTTTTATCCAAATGAACTTAACACCTTTTAGAGTTAACTTCGTCATTGGGCTAGAAGACCGTGATAAATTTTCAAGAAAACCTCTGATAATAACCTATTAAACGGAGAAAAATACGAATCTTGGTTATATTTGTGGGTCTTGGACATTCTTGGACAACTATTGTTTTAGTAGGATCAATAGTTATGTCATTTTTTGAAACAATGTAACCAAGGAAAGAAATATTTTGTAACAAAAACTCACACTTTCTAAATTTTACATACAGTTTCTTTTCATTTACGGTTTTTAAGACAACCCTTAAATGAATTTCATGTTCCTATTTACTTTTTTAATAAACCAAAATATCATCAATGAACACAACCACAAACTTATCCATGAACTCATAGAAAATTCTATTCATAATATCCATGAATATAGTAGGTGAATTGGTTAAACCAAAAGGCATAACTATAAATTCATAATGGTCATATCTAGTACGAAACGCAGTCTTCGGAATTTCTGTTTCCTTTACTTTCAACTAATGGTACCCCGACCTCGAGTCAATCTTCAAAAAATACTGAGATCCCTATATTTGATCAAACAAATCATCAATATGAGGTAAAGGATACTTGTTCTTAACAGTGATGTTATTCAATGTTCTACAATCAATGCAAAGTCTCATTGAACCATATTTCTTTTTAACAAACAAGATAGGATCACCCCATGGGGATGTGCTAGGTCAAATGAAACCTTTATATAATCACTCCTACAATTGATTTTTTAACTCTAAAAGTTCAATTGGATCCATTCGATAAGGGGGTTTTGAAATTGGTTATGCATCAGGAACTAAGTCAGCAGTAATTTCAACTTCCTGATCGGGTATAATACAAATAAACTCATCAGGAAAAACATCAAGGTACTCATTTACCACTAGAACATCATTAATCTGAATAGGTCCTTTATTTTCAACAATATGTGCAAGGTAATATTCACTTCTATCTTTTACTATTATCTCAGCTTCCTGTTATGTTATAAAAAGTAAGGGTTCATTCTTGTATACAAACTGAATATATTTCTAAAAATAAACCACTTTATCACTATAGTTAATGTTATGATGATAAATAGAAAGCTAATCCATACCCAAAATAACATCAAACTCTACTAGATGAAAAATAATATGGTTTGCTGGTATATTCTTTCCGCACACAAGGATAAGAAGGTTCTTATGTTTTCTTTTTGTATCAACATTTCCTCCATGTGTTTTTACCATAAGTAAAGGATTTATATCTTGAGATGGAGTTCCCAATTTTCTAGAAAACTTCTCAGATATGAAAGAATTTGTAGACCCTGAATCAAAAAACATATAATCATAATCCAAACAATTGAATAGTGTACCCAATACTACTTCCTTTGATAGGACAACATCTACTAAAGTTTTTGCAAAGGATTTCACCACCCCTTTCTGCTTGTAGTCTGACTTCTTTCCCTCATTTCAGTTATTCATTGGATACTCATTTGCATAATGACCCATTTAATTTCACTTAAAACATATTACCATTGGCTTTTCATTGCCTTCTTGATCATATTCCTTAAAGTTACGAGCAATGTGACTAGACTTTCTACACTGGAAGCACTTTCCAGAATCTGATAAACATTTTCCAGGATGCATTTTACCACACTTCTTACATGATGGATATTTTATTATCTTACCTCCATGATTTTTTAATGAATTATTTCCATTTTCCTACCAACTAGACCACTTATTTTGTTTGATATCTTGTAACAATTGATCATTATAAAACACCATTTCTACCTTATGGGAACATCTAACAAGTTTTCATAACTTTTGAATTCATGAGAGGCTAATTTTCTTTGATATCGCGGCGTCAATCATTAGTAAAATCGATTTATTTTACTATAAAGATCTCAGATGAAATTTGGATCATACCTTGCCAGTCAAGTGAATTTTTCTTCATAAGTATCCACTGAGTCATCCTCCTACCTCATTTCCAATAATAGTTTTTTCGTCTTAAGATGAACCACCTTAGGAAAATATATCTCAAGAAACCTACCTTTGAATTCATCCCAATCAATGGAATCAATCTTCTCACTATCACTGATATTTTTCACCATAGACCACCACTGATCATCTTCACCTTCAATACGGTAAACAACAAGACTAACCTTTTGATGTTTTGAACACCCCCATGACATCAAAAATCTTCTCCAGTTCTTTAATCCACACTTCCACTGGCACAGGGTCTGATGATCCTATGAATGATGAGGTACATTGCCTCATGAAATTCTCCACTAATGACATGTTCTTATGTGGTTGATATGGATAATATTGTGCATAGATACCACCACAATTTATATCTTAAGTCAATTGTTCCATCACTGCAACAAAGTATTCAGTTCTGATTCTGATCATCTCAGGTTTTAGATTTAAAAGGTTGTCATCCTCCTGATGTCATCCCATCATAGTTTCCCTATTTTCTCTGTGGAAAACCTTTCTGAACACAAAAATATCTTAGTTGAAGCAACATGGTAATCTATAAATGCTATATTATTTCAATCTTAAGATAAATTAATTTATGGATATTAATTTAACAATATCCTAACTACTAAAGTTATCTAAACTCACCTATGATACCAATTATAAGGACCTGACCTTAAAACATTACGTAATCGTGAATTAAATGTATAATTTACATTGAGGATATTTTTAGGTTTAGAGTTTTAGAGAATTAGGCCATAACATATTACATTACATCTCAAATATTACAATGTAGACACTTCTACTCAGTATCCATTTAAAAAAAATAAAAACTCTTACAAAAAAGAGACATGTCTACTTCCATATTTTAAATAGCATTACTTTTCCTTAATCCCATTCTTGACCCTATTCATCATTAAGTGTTGTGAAAAACTTTTCAAAACATGGGATGAGCATAAAAAAATTAGTAAGGGATACAAAAAGATGGAAGACTATTATTTTTTTAAAACAAAATGTAAAACATGAATAATTTATCATAAGTAATACTTTTCACCTTTATGATGTAGTAAA
Source organism: Viscum album (assembly GCA_963277665.1). Lineage (NCBI taxonomy): Eukaryota > Viridiplantae > Streptophyta > Magnoliopsida > Santalales > Viscaceae > Viscum > Viscum album. The sequence continues at coordinate 1,926,054,157 of OY728150.1, read as the reverse complement.
TACTCTTCACTGGATAAAAGATCATTTCTTACCATTTTTGTAACCAAAATATTACCATAAAACACATAGAAAGAACACATAACATATATAAAGGTAACTTGGGATATAAACATACTTAAATGGAATAACCATATGGTCGACTTCCACACTGAAGTTCCAAGGATTGAATAACAACTGAGAAAGGGGGTTTAAACAGATGTTTAACTTTTTATAAGTTTCAAAACTATAAGAAAGTTAACATTTACAACCTGTTAAAATTTATTTCCTTATCAACCATTAGTAATAAACTCAAGCATGCAAAAAAGATAAAGCAAGAAAGGCCCACAAGATATACAAGGTTCGACCTCAATAAGAGAACCTACGTCCTTACCATAACCACTCTCGTGGGTCTATAGAAATACACTATGATAAAGAAGTGAATAAAACTTGTGCCAAATCCCGTTAGACACCTTATATCTCCTGATATGAAATATTATACTGACTCCTGTTAGTTTACAGTGTTTTCTTAAAGAAAAAATTATCCAAACACAATAATAAGAACTTTGTTGAAGTTTCTCCACAAATTCTCACTCCAAATTTTCAGTCCAGGTTTCTTGAATCTGATTTTCTAAAAGAGGTTTTCTCAGTAAGTTAATGATGTTTCTGATTTCCTTCTACTAAAAACTCATGAAAACTTCTTCAAGATAATTCTGATCTTCTTAGAATGGTAGGATTATTCTGATTCTCTTCTTCTCATGCACTTAAGAAAATTTCTTCAAGATGGTAGGAACTTTTCACTATGAATTCTCTAGTGCTTTTCCTTTTCCACATGTGTAAAAGTTTATAATGAGTGAATGATCTGAACACATATTTATAGGAAACTCAGAAAACAATGGTGTGAATCTTGATAATCTTCCCTACTTCCTCAAATATAAAAAACTTTGCAAATCTCTCGCATTTAATCTTTAATCTTTGACTTCTTCAAATCTCATTACATTTCTCAAAGATTTGCGCAAAGTTGAAATTTGGGTTTTCTTTATAGAACTCTTCATATATTTATCAGAATGATAAAGATAGATCTTCATTCTGATTTTCTTAGAAGCATGCTCAGAAAATAGATTCTGAATTTTGCAAAAATCAAGGTTCTGAATTGTTCAGAAATCAGGTTCCAAATTGCACAGAAATCAGATTCCAAATTGTATAGAAATCAGGTTCTAAATTATTCAGAAATCGGGTTCCGAATTGTTTAGAAATTAGGTTCCTAATTACTCAAATATAAATTTCCTAATTGTTCAGAAATAAGGTTCCGAATTACTTAAAATTAGTTTTTGAATTGTTCAAAAATTAGGTTTTGAATTACTCATAAATTAGGTTTTGAATTGGGTAGAAATCAGGTTCTGAATTATACAGAAATCAGGTTCCAAATTTTTCAAAAATCTAGTTCAGAATTACTCTGAAATCATGTTCTGAATTGTTTATAAATTAGGTTCCGAATTACTCAGAAATCAGGTTCCAAATTGTTTAGAAATATGGTTCCAATTTGTTCAGAAATCAGGTTCTGATTTACTCAGAAATCTGGTTCTGGTTTTCTCAAGAATCAGGTTCTGGAAACGGGTTCTTGTTTTCAGGTTCAGAAATCAGGTTCTAGTTTTCTCAGGAATCAGGTTCCGAAAACAGGTTTTGGTTTTTAGGTTCAAAAAGCATGTTCTGGTTTTCTCAAGAATTAGGTTCCAAAAATAGGTTTTTATTTTCAGGTTCAAAAAATAGGTTCTGGTTTTTTCAGGAATCAGGTTTTGGTTTTTAGGTTCAGAAAATAGGTTCTGGTTTTTTTAAGAATCAGTTTCAGAAATCAGGTTCTGGTTTTTTCATGAATCAGGTTCGGAAATCAGGTTCAGGTTTTTAGGTTCGAAAAATAGGATCCGGATTTTCTCAGAATTTTTCTAAGTGAAAGTTGTCAAAACTCTCCACCATTTCTTCAATATCTTTTATCATGAAAGTTTTCATGATTTATTAGAACTTTAAGATCATCAAAGCTTCATCTGATTTGGTTACATATGTTTTATACACTTTCCTAAAGTCTGACTTATTATTCTTCAACAACATCCTCTTTAAGAAAATATTCATCAACCAACAAATTCAACTTTGTGTAACTCAAAAACATTCTTCAACAAAAATATTAGTTGTCAACAAATACAAAACTTTGTCAAAACAAAACACCATAGAGGTTCTTCAATGTCTCCTTTGGATTTTTTGGCAACCCTTGTTAACAAATTTTCACCTCTAAAAAATTTTCACATCTCAAGTTCTTGAAATTTACCAAAATGTATCATTTCTAAAAAGAGAGTGTCCGGACACCACACTACTAGATAAAATAATTTTTTTGAAGGATTTACATCTCTCGATGACAAGAAAATTTTACAGCCATGTAAGGATAAACTTCACCTTACTCAAACTCCCCTAAAGTTTTATCTTTCTCTTTCTCACTTTTATTTTCCTCTCTCATTTTTCTTTCTCTCTCCCCCATTATATGATAACCACATATTAAAATTCATAAAATAAATCCAAGTAAACATTTTTACTTACTCTCCCCCTTTGTCAACATAATCCAAAGCATTGTGGGGGAACTTCATTATGAATTTTAAGAAGTTATGGGAGGAGGATTAATAGGGAGTTTTAGCCTCAGTTCAACAAACCTTTCCTTTGACATTGTTTTTATAAAACTATCAGCAATCTGATACTTTTTTGAAATATATTCCATCAAGACTTATCTAGAAGCAACTTTCTCTTTTAAAAAGTGATACTTTATATCAATGTGTTATGATATTTAATGTTTAACATGATTCTTAGAAATATTAATGGAACTTTGATTATCATAGAGTATCTTCAAAGGTTTAGAAACAAGCACTTTCAAATCGTCCTGTTGAACCTTCAACCACATCATTTGAGTAGAAGCCTGAGTAGATGCAACATATTCATATTCATAAGTTCTTAAAGTTATTGAACTTTTCTTCTTATTGTTCCAACTCAAACAATATTCCCCTAAGAAAAATGTTCCTCTTGATGTTGTTTTCTATCATTACAATAACAAGCCCAATCAGCATCAGTATAACCATGAAACTTCATCTCATTGTTTCTATTGTATAACCACCAATGGGAAGTTGTTCCTTTACATATCTTAGAATCCTCTTGGCAGGAAACATGTGTGATTCTTTTGTATTACTTTGATATCAGTAACATAGAGTCACAGTATAAGCAATATTGGGCCTTAAAGCTGTAAGATAAAGAAGACTTCCTATCAGCTTTGGAAAGTCTTTATGATTCACACTTTTCCCTGATTCATCTTTTCTCAACTTTGTCATCACTAAGATAGGATTTGAAACTTCCTTTGATTCTTCCATCCCAAAATTCTTTAACAATTCCTTGGAATTATTTTCTTGGGATAAGAAAATTTATTTTTCTTGTTGTTGAACTTGTAATCCAAGGAAGAAAGTTAATTCTATCAACATTGGCATTTCAAATTTTTCCATCATCTCTTCAAAAAACTCTTCAAAAAACTTTTCTTCATCTCCATCAATAATTATATCATCCTCATAAATAATTACAATTAATGTTCCAGAGTCAACATATTTAATATACAAGTTTCTATCATCCTTTCCTTTAGAAAATTTAATCCTTCCCAAAGAATTTTCATGCTTTGAATACCATGCTCGTGGAGCTTGTTTCATCCCATAGAAATATTTCTTCAATTCGAAAACTTTTTTAATCATCATCAAGTAAAATCCCACATGGTTGTTCAATGTAAACTTCTTACTTAATATCACCATTTAAGAAATATGACTTTACATCCATATAATATACCTTGTAATTCTGATGAGAATCCACTGTATGAAACATTAGAATAGTTTCCAACCTTGAAATAGGGGAAAAGGTTTCATCAAAGTCTACACCTTCCACCTGTGCATATTCTTTACACACAATCCTTGCTATTTTTCTTGTAACTTCTCCATGCTATTTAAATTTATTTTTGTAAACCCACTTGGTTTTGATAACATCATTATTTGATGGTATTGGAACAAGTTCCCATGTTTCATTCTTCTCAATCTGATCTGGTTCTTCATTCATAGCATACACACATTATTTTTTTTGAAAATGTTATGAAACTTATTATGGTTCAACTTTTGAGATAAGTAAAGTCTGATTTTCTAATCTCAACTTCCTTCTTGTTTGAACTGGAGCCTTCTGATTCCCAATAATATTTCTATATTCAACTTGTTCTCGTAAGGTGGGAAACTTACATTTTCTTTCCCAGCATCACTTTATTCCCCATGTGACTCATCTAATTAACTTTCACTTTTGTGGGGATTATCTGATTTATCTTCCTCATTATTATTAAAAAAATTGTAAAGGAACGTGGATTTTCAATTACCTTCACATCATATGATTCCACTAATTTCTGTAAATGTTTGTTCTAGAATTTTTAACTTCTTTAATTTGGTGAATAACCCATAAATATTCCTTCCTCATCTTTCTCATCAAACTTTCCTAAGTCTATATTTTTTATTTTGATCAAGCATAGACTTCCAAAAACATTGAAGTATTTCAATGAAGGTTTTTTGTTATACAACATCTCATAAGAAATCATGTTGGTTTCCAGTCTCTAAAAGCATCTATTTTGAACATGTACATCAGTACTAATAGCTTCTCTTGAAAAGAATTTTGAAATTTTGTATTTTGATAACATACTTATTCCCATTTCCACTAGGCTTCTATTCTTCCTTTCTACTACTCTATTTTGTTGTGGGGTATAAGGAGCACTATACTAATGTTTGATACCATGATTTCTTAGATAAGTTTCAAAATAATTTCTTGTGAATTCGGTACCATTGCCTATTCTATGCTTCTTTATAGAAATCCCCACTTCTTTCTCGACATCTTTCATGAAGAATTGAAACTTTTCAATAGCCTCTGACTTAAGCTTCATGAACATGATGTTTTTCATCCGAGTGAAATCATCGAAAAAAGTGATAAATTATATATCTCCTTTTATTCATTGATGTCTCATCGGCCCACAAAATCAGAACAAATAAGATCAAGTGGTTTGTTAAATTGAATCTCAACTCTTTTATGACTTTTCTTAGTCATATTTCCTTTATAGAAAGTAATACAAACATCTTCATCTCTTCTTTTTAGTTTTGGAAAATTCCAAACAACATCAACTTTAGAAATCTTACTCATGTTCTTCTGCTCAGGGTGGACAATTCATCAGTGCCACAACTTGTTTTCATCTTTAGCACTAAAATAACAAGAGTTATTGGATTCTCCAATTTGAAAGAGATTCTCACTGGTTCTTTCTCCTTTTGTAATCACTTTTCAATTTTTTACACTTTTTATGATACAAGAATCATTTCTGAAGATAAATTATTTTCCATCATCACAAATTTGACATACACTTAGTTAGTAATGTTTTATCCCATCAACAAGCAATACTTCCTTAGATTTTAGTTTCTCTGCTTCAATTTCTGCCATTCTGATTCTCTTAATTTTTAAGGAACTGTCATTTCCAAAAGTAACTACTCATCCATCAGGATTTTCAACATGTTCCAAGATTTTTATATCACGTATCATGTGTGAAGAAAAACCTCTATCAAGAATCCATGGTTTTTTCCTCTTACTTGATTTTAAATCTGTCTCAACAACAAAATATCTCTCATCAACCTTTTTATTTTTAGCTTTCTTTTCTTTCTTATCATAAGAAACTTGTTCTAAAAAGTGTAACATACATATTTCAACATGATGACTAGACTAATCACATATTCCTCAAAATTATTCCAAAAATTCAAATTGATTATTTATTGGAATGTTTATGACATTTTAGGAATTCACCTTTTCAACTTTCTGTGAGTACGAAAAGCTACTCATTCTTATTTCACTATTTATTCCAATTTGTTCAAACCTTCTTCTGGGTAGAGATAAATTGTCCCAAAAATTATAATCACTATGCCCATATATTCCACAGCACCAACAGTAGCGCCCAAATCTTGATTTTCTATTAAAGAATGATCTTTCTTTATAGAAACTTTGTTGAGGTTGATAACTTCTTTCAGCTCTAGAGAACTTAGGATGTAGGCCAACTATTCTTTTGAATGAGTTATCTAAATTTGTAGGATTGAGAGTTTTCTCACATCCTTTCTCCACCAAAGCTTTACTAGTACTTTTTCCATAACGTGAAATGTTAGAACAATCAGATAAAACATTATTTTTGATAAGAGAATATTTCAACTGATTCTCATGTTAATCCATCTCAGCAATCTTGGAAGTCTCAGCTTTTACTTTAGTAGATTTTTTGAAGTTTTCATTTATCTTCCTTAGGGTATTTTCAAACTCAATAAATTTTGATTGCAACTTGTTGACCTCTTATTCTTTATTTTCTAGCTTCTTTCTAAGGTCTTCAACCATCTTTCTTTGTTCATCAATTCTAAGTTTGTAACATAAAATTTCTTGAATGTATTCGTCTTCCTTCTTGGTGACATCTTTACTTCCATCATGAAATTCTTCATGATTCTTCTTCATTATACGAATTTATTTCTTGAGAGATTTTTTTTCTCAAGACATGTAAGAAGTTCAGATCATATCTGATTTTCTATATAATATTCTTCACCACCTTCTACACTCTCTGAGGAAACATTTGTTTTCTTCACTTTTGCAATGAAGGTTTTGAATCTTTATTTACATTCTTCTTTCAAGGAATCATTATCAGATGATTCTGATTCAACCTTCTTGATCAACATACTTCTTTTCTTTCCTGAAAACATATTCTTTAATTTTTTAGAAGTCTTATCTTCTTTTTCATTCTTGTTATACTTCTTCCATCAGGATTTCTCATCTAAAACATCTTGATATTATGCAACTTTCTCCGTACGGAAATTCATAGCAAAGTGTCTGATTCTTCCACACTTAAAACATTTGAGACCAAGTATCCCTCCATACATTATTCTCCCTCTTCGATAGTTATTGGATATGAGAGACATGATTTTTTCAATCAACTCTTCATCTTCCTTATCATCGGGCTCACAAGGATCAGCTTCATCATCATCTTGTATTTTTATCTTTCTCATAACTTAAAAAAGACATTTCTTATTTCAACTTCTTCTTAAATATTGGAGATTTTATCATTTCAAAATCAACAAGAAAGTTATGCAGTTCATCAAGAGGTAAATCATCCTTATCTTCTAAAGCTGAAATTTTAGAATCAAACCTGTCTGGTAAGTTTCTCATAAGTTTCTTCACAACTGTTTAGTCTTCCAGAATATCTCCAAACCCCCTGATGTTGCAAAAAAAATCATTAACGTTGGTGAAGTATTCACCAATTGTTTCTTCATATCTCATTCTGATATCTTTATACTTACTGTGCAAGATTTGTATCTTTGATTCCTTAACTTTATTATTACCTTCAAAAACACTCTCAAGCTTGTCCCACATACTTTATGATGATTTAACACCAATCACATTTTGATAAAAATTCTCTGATAATGACATAAGGATCACATTTCTTCCCTTTCATCAACTTCTATATTCTTTTAATTAGTAGCTGTCATGCAGGAATCTTTCTCAATAATGGGAAAACCAATAGTGGTAGCATCAACAACTTCCAAGCCAAGAGATAGGAGATAAGAAATCATCATATTTTCCATCTATAATAGTTCTTCCCATCGAATATAGGAACTCCTCTACTATTGATAGATTTGATGTTATCCATGATAAGGATTCAAAAAGGGAACCTACCTCTAATACCACTTGAAGTTCCAAGGATCAAATAACAACTGATAATGAGGGCTTAATTAGTTGTTTAACTTTTTGTAAGTTTAAAAACTTTAAGAAACCTAACCCCCAAAAACTATTAAGATTTATTTATTTATCAACCTTTATCTAGAAACTCAATAATTCAAGAAAGATAAAGCAAGAAAGGCACAAAATATATATAAGGTTCCGCCTCAATAAGAGAACCTATGTCCTCTTCATAGCCACTCCCATGGGTCTATGGAAATCCACTATGATAAATAAGTGAATAAAACTTGTGCCAACTCCCATTAGACACCTTATATCTCCGGATAAGAAATATTATACTGAATCCTGTCAATTTACAATGTTTTCTTAAAGAAAAAATGAGCCAAACACAATAATAAGAACTTTGTTGAAGATACTGCACAAATGCTCACTCTGGATATTTAGTCTGGATTTCTTGAATTTTTTTTTCTGAAACCGGTCTTCTCAGCAAGGTAATGATGGTTCATATTTCCTTTTGCTAAAAACTGAAGAGAAATTATTCAAGATAATTCTGATCTTCTAAGAAAGGTAAGATGATTTTGATTCTCTTCTTCTTAATCACTCAAGAAAACTTCTTCAAGATGGTAGGAACATTTCACTTTGAATTCTCCAGTGCTCCTCCTTTTCTGCATGTGTAAAAGTTGATAATGAGCGAATGGTCTGAGAACATATTTATAGGAAACTCAAAAAACAAATGCAGGAATCTTGAAAATATTTCCTTCTTCCTCAAATCTAAAAAACTCTGTAAAGCTCTCGCATTTAATCTTCAATATTTGACTTCTTCAAATCTCCTTAAATTTATCTGAGATTTACGCAAAGTTGAAATTTGGGTTTTCCTTCTTGAAATCTTAATATATTTCTTAGAATGATAAAGTTGGATCTTGGTTCTAATTTTCAAAGAAACATGCTCAGAAAATGGGCTTCGAATTGTGCAGAAATCAGGTTCTAAATTTTTTAGAAATAAGGTTCTAAATTACTTAGAAAACATGTTCTGAATTGTGCAGAAATCATGTTTCAAATTATGTAGAAATCAGGTTCTGAATTGTTCATAAATCTGGTTCCAGATTACTTAGAAACTAGGTTAGGAATTTTTCAGAAATTATGCTCCAAATTACTCAGAAATTAGGTTCCAAATTGTCCAGAAATTAGGTTCTAAATTACTTAGAAATTTGGTAATGAATTGTGAAGAAATCAGGATCTAAATTATGTAGAAATTAGGTTCTAAATGGTTCAGAAATCAGGTTCTGAATTACTTAGAAATCAGGTTTTGAATTGTTCAGAAATCAGGCACTGAATTACTTAGAATTCAGGTTCCAAATTTTTTTGAAATCAGGTTCCAAATTGTTCAGCAATCAGGGTCTGAATTACTTAGAAATCATGTTCTGAATTGTTTAGAAATCAGGTTCTAAATTACTCAGAAATCGGGTTATGGTTTTCTCAGGAATCAGGTTCCATAAATAGGTTCTGGTTTTCATGTTCATAAGTTAGGTTCAGGTTTTCTCTGGAATTAAGTTCTGAAAATAGGTTCTGGTTTTCAGGTTCAAAAATCAAGTTCTGGTTTTCTCAAGAATCCTGTTTCGAAAATAGGTTTTGGTTTTAAGGTTTATAGATTAGGTTTTGGTTTTTTTTTTATTCAGTTTTCGAAAACATTTTTTGGTTTTCAGGTTTAGAAAACAGGTTCTTATTTTTTTAGGAATCAGGTTTAGAAATCAGGTTCGGATATTTTTCGTGAATCAGGTTCCGAAATCAGGTTCAGGTTTTTAGGTTCAGAAAATAGGTTATGCATTTTCTCATAATTTTTCTAAGTGAAAATTTTCAAACCTCTCCACCATTTCTTCAATATCTTTTATCATGAAACTTTTCATGCTTTATGAGAACTTTAAGATCTTCAAGGCATTGTCTAATTTGGTTAAGAAAGTTTGAAACAATTTCTTAACTTCTGACTTCTTATTCATCGACAACATCCTCTTTAAAAAAATCTTCAGCAACCAGAAACTTCAACTTTTTGTAACTCAAAAACATTTTTCAACAAAAATATTAGTTTTCAATAAATACAAAACTTTGTCAAAACAAAACACCACAAAGGTTCTTCACACACATATAACTAAATGGAATAACAATATGGCTAAAGCAATACGGCTAAATTCTATACCCAATGCATTAGAGGTTATAACGTAACCACCCATCCTAGTTTATCACAACACCACCCGTTATTTGGTTTATCAGGTAACCACCTATAAATTCTCTAAGTACCTTTAAAATATCATAACACATAAAATATTGTAAATATAAACATTTCACTTATAACATTAAATTTTCAATCACAATAAATCATTTCCAGATATTGAAATAATCAATCTTTTTAAAAACCCATTTTCAATACCAAAACACTGAAAATAGAAAAAGGTATTTCATTCCTTTTAAATGCATTAAGGCTTATAAAGGAATCCAAATAATGATTATGGTGGTGAAGAGGTCATTGTCACCGAAAATGGTAAAAACATTCCATTTTTCATTTAGTAAAACACTTTGTAGAATAAATATTCCCTTTGAATGAAATGAAAATTCAAAGGTGTTTATACACCATATAAAATAAAGTCATGTATAAATCAAAATATGCCGCAATGAAAGGATATTGAGACGAAGTCCCTTACCTCATGTCTGACTTGACCTGTTCGTTATTTAAATTCATGAATAATAAACTTAAGTTAATTTATACTTTCTTAAGAACATTTTTCAAATTTATTTTTCCTTTTATATCACTTATTGCCTTTCTATAACAATTAGTTAATTATTTTAGTTCATATCAGACATTTTTTCGATGTTTGAAACATGAGTTAAAAATGAACATGTTATAATTATAAATTATCCATGTGGTCAAAAGTACACTATCTCAAGAATTATATTCATGATTTAGATATCATATATATCATATATATACAATATATATTTATGTGTGTATTTATAATAGTACATAACATTTGGAGATAATATAAGAAATGAAATCCACCGTTCATGGAGATGGTAAGTCGTACGTACGCAAGAAAGTAACTTTCATTTTTATTTTGTATTTTAATGGAATGAAAACTTAATTATACATAGGTATATTTTAATTACATTATAATATATAATTTTATAAACTCTATCTTTTATACATCCCATGTATGGCATGAACGAGTCATAGCACTTTGAGGGGGCGATAGTTCGCACTTCCTCAAATGAAATTATTATGTTTACCCATCATAGAAACCATAAAGGTATGCTATAAATAGAAAATACATAAGCATAAAAACAATATAAATATATTATATATTACAAATAAATACAGTTCCATCATAATTTCTAGCATAATAGGTGGTAGGAGATAATCGAACTATCATCATTTCGTGAGGCATTAGTTCGTTGTCCATAGAAACAGTATGTTCTTCACCCATTAGAGGGAGGTGTGTGTATGTTTAGTTTGAATACTTCTCATAAAAAAACCTAGTATATTTTGGATACTATTTTTTTATAAAATAAAGGAATAAAAAGAGTTTATGGGGTTGTAGAAGTAAAATAAAAGAAAAGAACTTAAAAGAAGACGTTACCTTTAAATTGGGTAACTCTCTTTTGTTTGAACCAAAAAGATTTCTTGAAGTGACTATTAACTAAGGTAAGGCTTATTGGTGTAAGAGAGGGATGCAGGTATCTTAATTGGGCATAGGATTAACTATCCAATGGGCTTGATTGGTTTGAGTAATGAGGTAGAGGTGAGATCTTTTTAAAAGGGGGAGGAGGGGCTCTTTAGGAAAGTTTAGATATAATATTTTATTATATAATGATTCTCAATTTCTAACTTTCTAAAACTCATTAAAGTTGAAGATAAGATAACTCATGTTAAAACTAAAATCATCCAATAATATTGGACTTGTTTTGGATGTTGTTTTAATTTTTATAATCATATTTATTTAAATCATTCATTAATGAGGTAAGCATTTCATTATTATTGTGTCATAAATAATTTTATTTATATGATGTCTAAAAATTATAAAAAAATACCATGATATTGGAAATCTTTCTAGAATTAAAATTAATATTTATAGTCGAAGAGATAACTTATATAACCCCATTTAATAATTGATTTACTAAAAGATATATGTTTATGTCATTTTTGTCTTTACTTTAAATTAATTAATATAAACTGTCATTATTACTCTTAAGTAGCTCCATGAGGTCCCAAAATCGACCCAAGGATGTCCATGGTCGTACATGACTCATCCAATAAGGTTAGGACAAGTGTTAAGGTAATTTTTTATTATTATAATATTCTTTTTACCTTGAATTATCGTATTTACCTTTAACTGTGGTAAATAAAAGTCAAAAGTTACTATTCACCAAAATTATTTTCATCTTATGGAACCACATTTTACTTACTAATAACAACCATGTATATTGGATTTTCAAAATTCAATTCACAGATGCGATAAAATTTCATTTAAATGAAAATTTTAGTTTTTTAACTACTACTTTCTGTTTTCACTATTCATCAAAAATTGACGTTTTTCAGAAAAATACCAATAATTCAGCATAATCTCTATTTGATATTCCAAATTCAAAAATTATATCTATTTTAATAAATTAAAAAAAAATTATTATTTAATTTAAAATTAATTTCCGCTGTCAAAACAAAAAGCATGTTTTTAAGAAATAATAACTATCAAAAGATTGACACTTGTTTATGTCCAATTTCAAAGTGAAATTACTTAAAATGGCCAAAATTGAATTAAATGGTAAAAATATTATCTAATTACACTTTAAAATCAATTAAAAAGATAGTCTAACTATAAAAATATATTATATTAAACAGCAATTTTGAATTAAAATACAGTATTTTTCACTATTCATTAAAAAAATAACCATTATTAGAAAAATACCAAAATTTTATCCAAAGAAAATTTTGATGTCCTGATTCTAATGAATAATTTTATTTTTTTCAAATAGAATATATAAAAGTTGAAAAAACTAGATTTAAAAAGCGTTCTCCATCAAAAGGCGGTAAATTGACATTTTAAAGAATATTAGGGTATTTATGCTTAAAATTAGATTCATTCTATCCAATGCAACAGATAGGCATTAATTACAATTTAAAATAATATTATATTATTATTTTTTAGTATAACTTAATGTTGTGTGCAACAAAAGATTTCAAAGAAACAAGTTGCTGAATATCGGGTATGTTATTGAACATTACATCCTTTTTAAATTTAAATTAATATTTAAATCACAAATATTAATAAATATGAAAATTTATTTTTTTTATTTACTGGGGATGTTACAAACTCACCCTTTCCTTTGATGTATGTCCCCAGGTTAGGATATGTAGTAAATATACATCTGATGAACCTTTAAAGAATCCTTTCTAGTGTATTATAATAATTTCTTATGTTTTCATGTATTATGTAACTTTTTTCCAAGAAACTAAACATTAAAAGATATTATGTTTGTACAATGTAATGAAAAGTTATATAATAAAAAATTAGGATAGAATAAGGATACAGGACTTGAGGAAATATATTTCAAGTAGGAAGAGTTTAATATTATTGAAAATTGAATATTTAGGAGAATTTGTTCTGGAGTATAATACATAGACACACTATCTAAAAGAGAATTAATAATTTGACTCAAGCAGACAGTGTTTCTAATGTTGCATTACGGAAGATTCATAGAGAAATTGGGAGTGATCCAAATGTCAAAAGGTAGGGATTATTACCTCTTTACATAAAATGGTGAAGATTAAACCACTGCATCCCTTTCAACATTCCAATTCATATATATTTTTATTGATGATGATGAATTAAAAAAATATAGATAAATGATTTATCTTTTTTCATGATTTTTATACTTGAATCATATATGTTGTGGATATGAGACTCAAGATAAGTTAGTTGTGAAATTTGGATGATTGGATTGATGTTCTGAAAAATAATGTTGTTATTCTTTAAGGATATTTCATTCTAAAAATGCTGGAAAATATAAAAATGAAAATATTGAATCTTATTTATGGAATCATAAAATTTAGCATAAGTATAGTGCATCGTATATCCATTAATAAATTAGTTTATGATATAATGAATCAAAGTTTGGTTGAAATGGCCTAAACTATGTTGGATGAATATTTCACTTCTCATTTATTTTTTAGGTAATGTGTTTTTATATCAGTTCACATTAAAATATTTTTCTTGTATCATTAAAACTATCATATGTCTCTTTATGAAATATATTGTAATAAAAACCCATGTTTAAAATATTTTAGATCTTTTAAGATCTCTTGTATCATCAATGTGAAGGATACCAATATGAACATGTTTGAGTAACAATAAGTGGATTAAACTTTTTTATATATCTAAAAAATGTAGGCGGATATCATTAGTACAACAAGGAATCTGGAAAGGTTATTGATAATTTCCTTATGAAAGTGATAGAATACGCATTAAATGGGTGTAAGTAACAAATAAAACTTTCTAATGTTAATGGATATGATGAAAATTGGTCCAAAATATAGTATAATTTCTATAAATATTATAGGTTTAATTGAAAAATATGAAGAATATATTCATTCATTCTTATCTAATGATGAAAAATGATAAAATTCAGTTCATCCAAGGTTGAGGTCAAAAAAATAATTGGTGAACATGGAAAAATAGTTTAAACAATAAGGTATTGGAGGATAATATCTCAAACCTTATTGATTATCAAGTTAAAACAAGTATTATGAGTGAATAATTAAATCATCAAGGGTGGATTCAAGTCATGAACAAGGGATTGGGTCATATTGAGAACAATAGTACATTGTAATTAGTTCTCAATACAACAAAAAGTAATATTATTAAGATAAATTGGGTGTTATAAAAAAATTTGAATAATAAGGGATATGTGATGATAAAAAAAAGTAATTATTCTATGTAAAGTATATTATTAGGTTGACATAATTAACTTTGATGAGACATTTCCCATGTTTCAATACTTAAAAAAATGATATTTATTGTAATCATATCTCAAATAAGATATAAATTTTTTTAATGGGAAGTCATGTTAGCCTTTTTCAATGGTAAAATTAAAGAGTAAGTGTATATTAAACAAAACAAAAGGATGTTTTTCCTTGGAAATAATTATGTATGTACATAAATATTAAATAAATCATTAAATAGGTTAATGCATGCTCCAAGAACATGATATCCAAAGCTTGAATCTTGATTGAAGTCACTAAATTTTAGAAATGGGACTCTGGATAAAAAAGAATACATTAATGAAAGAAAATAGAAATATATCATTTTTTAATCTATATTGATGATATTTTTTTCTTTTGGAAATTAAGAATGATTTTATAAGAAAATCACCACTCACATGAAGGATTTGATAAATTTCAATGCTTTATAAAATTCATGAATTTATTAGGACTAGAAATTTCCAATATAAAGATCATATTTTCTTTTTAAATAAAAATATAACTAGATTCATTTAAATATGTTTTTAATAGAGGATATAAATCTAGTTTATAGTCCAATTTTAGTAGGAACCATAATCATAATGGATTAATATGGAGTAAATTTTTATTAAAATGTGTTTAGGAAATCAATTAGGAGTTTAGAATACTAGATGGATTCATTAATGAATAGTTTTTTAAATTACATTATGTGAAATATATTAATGAATACCTAATGAGTCACATTTCATAGATCATGAATTTCATTATTCACTTCAACTTATATACCATGATCTTTAAAATTCATTGGAACATAATGGTGGGTTAATAAACATGATTTGGTATAACCACAAAATAGTGTAGTTTGAATTATTTTAATAAAAATATGTACATCATTTATGTGTTTAACTCTATGCTTACCCAAGCCAAAACCATATCATATTAAATCCTTTAACATTAATTTTCTAGTTTTTGAATAAAAAATTGTATTCATAAATAATGATTTATAAACCATGTCGTTTTATTCTAAAAATCTCCTCTTAAAAACCTTCTGTTCCACTATTATACCCATTTTTGTTTATTTGAAATCCTATGTGAAATTAAATACTCTTCAAGCAATGGAAAATAAAAATAATAATAGAAGATCTCAATTATCACTCTAATTCTATGGAAGCATTGGTTGATGTTAAAAACAATAGTTCAAGGTTGTTTTCCAAACATACCATAAAAGTATTTCACTCTTAAATTATTAAAAAACTCTTAAATATGAAACTATATTAGTTTTAAATCAACTAATTTTTTGAAAACTATATATAAATATTAAAATTTGTAATTTTTTATGTAGAATCACTTTTAAAACAACTATATTTGGCCCCAATAAACTAAGGGGACACCAAAGATAATAGTTTTATCCACTGATGTGAGTATAATGTGAATTGATTAGGGTGGATTTAATGGGGAGATTTCTAAGAGATAATATAGTAGAGAATTGTTTTACCCTTTTCATTCAGTCAATAGAATTATTTGTCTTAAGATACCATAAACCTAAACATAAAACTATTATTTTTAATATTCTTTCTAAATCAATTCTTATCAAAAGGATTATTTATTATATTTGAAAATACAATATTCCATTGTTTCTTTTTTTAATTCATGGATTCATAAAAATATATAGAATTTTCAAAGTGAGTTAACATTTTAAACCCTTATATGAAATTTTTCCAACTTATAACTAGAATATAAGTGATATCCATGTTAAAATCCATAATATAGATAATATATTCATATCATTTAATTTATAGTTAAATGAATTAATATCCTCCATTTTTTCCTTTTAAAGGAAATTACATCATATTAAGTTTTTAGGAACGTTTTGGTTGTAATTGAAAAAATGGTTTATTTTGAAAATTTATATTATCTTATTAATTTTTTGGAATATTTGGAAAAAGACCATTTTCTTCTTGTTTTTTTCAAATTCTTGGATGGGTTGATGAATTTGTAAAAATTTTGTCTCTTTGAGTGGTGTGTGAGATAAATAATGACATAATACACTTTGGATCATCAAAATAGTCACCACCAAATCATAGAGTTGATGTTTGTGAATCAGAGAGAAATTCTTATCCCAAAATGAGGAATATATTATTATAGACTATGTAATGGTGATACATGTAGTTGATTAATGAGGAATATATGGGAAAATAGTCTTTTTCAAAACTGTGGTGGGATTTTCATCCCTTTTTGATAAGTATTGGACCAACCCAACCCTTGGAATTTTGTGGTGTGTTTTTTTGAATGGTGTGCTAAAAACACCCTCATGATTACACCAATAGAATTTTGAATAGCATTTCAACTAATAATCACACCTTTAAAACAAGGGGAGGCCCCAAATGGCATAAACAAATGCATAAGGGCAATGAAACCCACCAATAAAAATCAGCCAACAGATGAGAAACATGACATAGTCAAGGGATTAGTTTACCTCCCATGGTTTCCCCAGAGAAAAATAGTAATTTGGATAACACTATGGCCTAGATCTAGACATGGTAGCTAGAATAGTGGATAACACCATGACATTTTCAAGATAGTCATGGTCTTTGTGAATAATTTATTCAAACATTTTCATTAGGAAACGGGTTTACATTAAAGGGGTGATAAAGAGTTGAATTCCATGGGTGATTATAAGAATTATTAAAATGAATAATTTTTATGGATATTAATTATTTCCATCTCATACAAGTGAGGAGTATATTTGAGGTTGGTGTTATAGCTAGTTAGATATAATTGCATAAATGTGTACTGAATGCACATTGATGATTGAAATAAGTGAAATGAATCCAAATCCAATTTTTAAATGATTTCCCCCTCATCATGGGAAAATATAGATACATTATTGGAATAGCCTGAGGGGTATTGATTTGGGGGAGAAGATTTTTCCCTACACTGGAAGAGGTGAATGAGTTGGAATTATATAGAAATAATATAGATAAATAGATGGAAGCTGGTTTATCCATGTCTTGATAAACCCTTGAGGTGGTTGTTACTAATGGAAACTCAAGGTCACTCTTTCCATGTCTTGGTTTAAATTATTTTATCGTGTTTATTTTTAAAAACATTATTCCTGAATTTAGTATTTTTATTCTTGAATACACTTATTTTCTATTTTATTTTTTATTATTATTCAATTTATTAGGGTAATATTGTTTTCCCTGATATTTAAAATTCTTATTTGGGATCTTAATTAAAATCATAATGAGCTCAAATATTTTTTATTTATTTAAGGTCCTAAAGTAATTAAGTGACTTTCATAAGAGGAGAAACAATTATACTGAGGTCATGGAATGATGTCCAAGTAAAAATACATGTTTATTTACAATAATTTAGTAATCATTGAGAAATTCAATTAGGGAATACCTTTTTGAAAATAAAGTAGTGTGTGTATTAAGGGTTGAAAATAGTTTATAATTTCTTCTTTTAAATGTGAATTCAAACTCTTATTTAATCAAATTTAGTTTTTATTTCAAAACATTCACTATAATTTTTTATTAATTTAAATTCCTTTCTATTTCATCGATTTTGGTAAAAATTATCAAATCACCAAATTTTTATCTAAATTTAAAAATAAAAAAAATGATTATTTCAAATTTTCAATATTAATCCTTATGAGATGATAATGGGGAAAATTGTACTACAATCCTTGGGGATAAAATATTGATATAATATTTCCAACATATCATGATTATTAAATTTTGACTATTTTTTGGGAGGTTTTATATGTTGTTTGAAATTTATTTTTGTATGTTCAGAATGTAAAACACTAATTTATTTCCATTAGACCATGAAATTTATAGAAATTATCACTCTATACCTAGGACTGTTAAAGGTGAGGGAAGAAAAAACATAGTTATTTACCTTATTTGTGAGGAAACTAAATAAAATGAAAAAGTTGAACCTAAATTCAAAATGTATATAAATAAAACCATAAAATATTTATCCTTTTCTTATGAATAAAATCTATAGAATCATTTGGAATACCCTAATGAACCTAAAATGAAATATGGTTTCATTCACCAAATTCCAAAATTTAATACACTTCAAAGTGAGGAACTACATAAACATGGGATTTCAGTTATCTCTATGTAAACAAACCACCTGGAGTAAACAAAGATAAAATGCAATTTAAGGAATATAATGTTTTATTATAAGGTGTAAAATAATGTTTTTTTATTCCCACTCCTTGTTAATTAGATATTAGAATGAATTGAAGAATATTTTTCTTGAAATTTTTTCCCTTCTTCTCTTCTTATTGCAATTAGACAATAAATCTATAGAATTAGGAAAAGTTTGGGTGAAATCTTGCATGAATATTGGTAGACATTAAAATTATTGTGTATTTGTATCCAACATCATCATATCATTTATTAAATCTTGATTCACACTTTTATCAAGGATTTGTTTTATTAATAGGATCATGATATATGCTACTATCGAAAAATATTTAAATGACAAAACCTTAGTTGCAGCTAGGAATCATATTACTAAAATTTCCCAAGATGTAAAAAAATTAAAAAAAGAGAGGCATTTTTTATGTTAAATATGATCCGGAAGTTACTAATAAAAAATATAAAAATAGTATGATATTTAATCAACTTAGTGATCTTAACACTATAATAGAGTTAATGATTGTGTAAAACAGTTGAAAACCCCAACCCAAACTGAAAACCTATTGGAAACTACATTTTCATTGTATAATATGTTCTTTAAATGAATATTTTAGTGTTTTGTGTCCACAAATGAATGAATATTCAAAAAATTGAAATGTTTTTTCTTAGATTGAATTTCCAATAAAACCAGAAAATATATTTTTAACCAAACTAAAATTTCAACCAAGGTACGAATATTCCATCTAATAAATTATTTGGATAACCTAGAAAAAAAAAATTATTTTTACCAAGTCAGCCAAGAAGTTATTAACTTAGATATTTTTATGATAAAGAAAAAAATTAAACTAAAAATAATTTATATCATGTCAACCTATTCAATGATAATGAAAAAACCTTAAATAAATTGGGAAACAATAGAAAATAATAATTAATACATTGAAGACTAAAATTGGTCAAATGGAAGCTAATATCAGTTTTATAAAGAACTATATCATTAGAGGTTTTCCTTCAACAGCTTGGGATAATCCTAAAGATAAAGGTAATAATAATGTCTATGTTATGCAACTGAGGAATGATAGTAAGTTGAATAACCCCCAAACTAAATATCTTGGAACCAATTATTAATATTAACATGACATAGAGAGTTCAAATGTAACAAATGAAGACCCACACTCCCAGATTTGGTTCTAAAAACATAAACTTCATATTTATATCTTTTATGTCGACAAACATAACCCAATATTAACCCTTAAAAACATATAATATCAAAATGAAATATAAGATCATTTACACACCTAATGAAATTTTAGGATTAGATTTTTAGGGGATTATGGAAACATAATACATATCAGAGTTTATAAAAATTTCTACAAATTTTTATCTAGTTTCAATCAAGCTAGACTCTTTACTGACTCTATTCACTATTGATATTATACTCATCACTATATTTAAGAAAATATTTTTAAAATTTGGGGTAAGAAAAAAATTCCTAGAATTGGGTTTTAAAACAAGAGGTAAAATATATTCCCAATTAAAATGATATAAAAAATATTTCAAAAAACTTTGATTTTATATCAAAAAGTTTAAGTTAAATAAAACATTTGATAAATCTCATAATTTTCCTTAAAAAATATGGTTTCTAAAAATCCATAATAATATATACTTTTCAAAAAATTTAAAATACATATTGTTTTGAAAAACAATATATTTTTAAAAATATAATATCCTTTGAAATAAATCCAGATTTCTCCTTTGATACTTACAATTTTACTTTTGAAAATAATTTCTATTTATGGAATATAATGAAAATCGGAAAAATTTAAGAAAACATTGTCACCACTAGGGATATTGAATTTCAAACATCACTTTTAGGACAAAGTACCTTGATATTGAGGGTTCACTCCTCATTCATCATCATCATTACTAATACCTGAGTTCCAAATCTTAAATAACTTTTTTATAAAAATTAACTTTGTAATTATAAATGAATTAAAATAACATTTCAAAAACATCATATATATTCAATTTATTTTCAAAGAGTAAATTAATTACATATCTAATAAACATATCCAAATTTCCCTTAAAGGAAGTATTTTCTTTTGTAAATATTAGATTTAATAAAAAAATCATGGGTGTCACTTAGAAATTAAACATAAAAAATCCATAATATATATAGAATGTTAATGAGAAATATAATACATGGAAATTAAATACATTTAATCCTGAATTACATCCATGAATTTTAATGAACATTTCACATATGAAATGAAAAGTTTTAAAATTATTAAAACCATCATTAAAATCAAAAAATCCATTATAAGGATTTATAAAATCTAAAATGGGAATTTTAATAAGTTAATATCTTATACAATAGATACTATAGAAAAATTATTTAAACTTATATTCTTAAAATAATATCCCTAGAAAAGTGGGTTTTAATATAAACATTTTCCCTTACAATAAGTGTTTCCCTTGAAATCTTAAAAACCTAAGTTCAAAATCATATCCCTTTGCAGTAAATGGTTTTGGAGTAGTAAAATAAAAACATTTTCTCACTTACAAAGAAAAGGGGTTTTATCTTGAAATATAAACATATAATTTTAAAATCATATCCCTTAAATTAATTCATGTAATAACTATAACTCATATCAGGCTGCATCTCATCATTAAAAGTAGACTCTCTTCCTACTATTAATTTTATCACAACCAGAACTATGAAAATATGTGAACTATTTATAAAGAATGTTCTACCTAATAGAAACATATATTTCACGACTTATATAGCCAAACTAAAACTATTTATGAATACCATAGTGAATAAGATAGGCTCATAAATCTGTAGTGAGTTATGGAAGATAATAAAATTACATTTAAATGTGATGGTATAAAAATATAATTTATTGATTGTATATTATTCTACACTACACATATATAATCTATAAATAATTTAAAATAATATTCAGTATAATGATAATATTTTCTATGGCTAACCCTATGAATAAATAATTTATAAGCTTCCAAATTTTTAGATTTATGTAGGTTGAGCTGATATGTATTATAAAGAAAGCATGAAACTATTACTAGGTCACGTGGAGATAAAAACAACATTTTATAAATTCCAATGCATCACACTTCAATAATAATGATCTTCTATATCAAAAAAATATGTGTAAACTGATATGATAACAACATATTATATATATATATGTATATATATATTATTTTATTTATATATTCTACACAAGGAAGAAGAAAACATGATGCAGTAGTTAAAATTTGAGAGTGAGCGCTTATCTTTTCATGGAGATTACCTTTATGTAGAATTTCAAACCACGATTTAACCCTTACATGAGGTTTTTTTACTCTTACATTATTTTTATTTTACCCTTTTGTTGATATATTTTGACTTTTATTCAAGATATAAGAATAGAAATTACCTTTATATAGGGATAGGTATTATAGAAACCCATACTTTTCTTATATAAATATAATATCTTATAAGATGATTATTCATTATATAACATTATGATCTACACAAAAACCATAAAGGTTTAGTGTATTTAGAAACCTAGACACATAAACAAATATTACATAAAATATCTACATCATCTCCCTCTTAGTTATTCCTAACTTTCACCCCTCTTTGAAACATAATACATAAAATGTCTATTTATACCCTGGGAAAAGCAAACAAAATAAAAGGTAAGATCATATTCTTAGTAAATGTGAATAAAGGATATGTAAATTATTTCTTAAACATAAATGAACATAATAGAATAAGAACATGAGATTAACATTTGAATATTATACCTAATAGGACCAATTTGGGATATACCTAACACAAAGAGGGGGGTGAATCAGTGTTGAGAACTTTTTAAACCAATACTTACTTTTTATCCTTGTACCACTTGACTTGTTGGGATGTTGATTCTATTATTATCTTTTACCTGTTGCATGCAGTAATATAAAGCAGTAAAAATATGCACACAATTTTTTTTCAAGGTTCACCACTCAATAAAAGTAGATACATCCTTTCCATGCATGGGAATGACCAGTGCATGGATTATCCACCATAATGTAATATGTTGTTATAATGGAGTGTCTAGGAAAACAATCCTCTAGCCAATGTGAGTCCCTACACATTAGAGGGGGGTGAGAAACAATCCTCTTCCCTAGAATAGTGATAGCCTAGTACAACTTGAAGCCTCTAGCTGGTTCTTTATACTGCCTATAGTGATAGTCTTATTCCTTCTTGATAAGGTAGGTTCTTATCTTGGTCTTCTTTAGTGATATTCACTTAATTACTTGAAAAGCAGCAGGCAGGCAATTATTTCTTCTTTCTTTATCTTATTCTCTAGTGTAAAACCAACTTCACTAGAATTATTCTTTCTTCTTCTTAGCTTAATAACCAACTGCACTAAATAATCTTATCTCTTCTTGGCCAGAATCACATATACCAATGTGATTATTCGGACACTGAGGATCGGGTCACATAGTATCATCTAAATTAAACTGCCCAAAATAATTTTAGGCATCGATTGGGCATACTTTGTTCTACTTCTTATTATCTTCTTTATATACAGCAAACCTATAATATGCACACTCTTCTTCTTATGCTTCTTCAATGTAAAACCAACTACAGTGAAACTTACTCTTCTTCACACATTCTCTTTCAGTGAAAAACCATTTGCACTAAGCTCTTATTCTTCTTCTTCTTACTATAATCACAAGTTCTAGTTGTAATTGTTAAAAAAATGAAGTCTAGCACAACTTAGAATCATCACAGTTGATCAAAATCTGGTAAGAACTTCTAGAACAACTCACAGCTTGCGTTCCAATCCTTACTTGTGTGCCACCCTACTTGCGTGCCTCCCTACTTGCATGCCACCAAATACTTGTGAACCACTTCGGGGTTAGACACAACACATTTGTTTCACACAACTCCTTACTTGTGTGCCTCTTACAACTTACATTCCACTCTACTTGCGTGCATCCCTACTTGTGTTCCTTATATATAACCCTCATCTTGCGTGCCACTTCATCTTGCACTCTAGTTTATACTACTTGTGGGATCATAGCTCAAATTTTCTCTTAAGTGTTGAGACCTTAAAAAATAAGGAGGGTAGACATCTATTTATAGGCATTTGGGTGACTTGCACTCTATATACACTTGTGTGCCATTCCTACTTATGTGCCTCTCCATCACTTGTGCGCAACTCCACCACTTGCACACTACTCCATCACTTGCACTCCACTTTCTTCCCTTTTTCATATTTTGATAAGCTGATGTTGAAATATGACTTGCATGCAACATACACTTGTGCGCCACTTATACTTGCACGTAACTTTTTGACTTGTGCTCTAATCTTTAACTTGCGTGCCACTTTATTTCCTTTTTCATATTTTGATGTGATGATCTTTAAATATGACTTGAGTGTATCATACACTTGCACGCCACTTATACTTTCTCACCACAATTGCGCGCCGCTTTTGACTTGCACACCACTTCCTTTCCTTTACCAAAAAAACACTTCTTTACTCCCCCTATCCTTTATAAGGCTTGCATCACAAGTTTTCCAAACTTATGGTATTTGTGAAATATAAATCAGAATATAATCATCATAGTTTGGGCCATTCTCATAGTTCCAATCCCATGCACTACTTCATTTCTTCTCTTCACCTTCAAAAATCATCCTTCTTTATTTTTATACTCTTTATAATATGAATTCCAAATTACTTATTCAACCTCACTTCAAATACTCAATTCATTTTTAGAGTGTTAATTACAAAGAACTACAATCATATCTCTTCATCCAAAACTGGATGCTTGAGGATACTTCAAACACCATCAATGTTGTAGATGATGTATCACATTTGATACATGTATTTGGAACTTTAAGAATAGTGCAATGATCATTTTATTTCAAGGCAATGTGTAATGCATGACCATCATAGAATGTCAAGCCATTCCACACACTCTCTTCTTCTTTAGCCATCATTATGTACTTCATGTAAATCATATGATTCTTTTATTCAAGTAAGATCTTTCATGGTTCTCATGCCATCTTGAAGAATTTCATGGTCTTATTAAAATTATTGTTCTTATTATATCATCATGATATGGATGATAATTCACCATTCAACATTGTTGTAAAAAATGTGTCGCCTTGGACACAAGTTCTTTGAACTTAGGATCAATTCCACAGTCATCTAAATTGATCTTCTTAGAGAATTTCTCAAGTATGATATCCAATGCTATAATTCTATAAAAATTCTCCAAGAAAACTCACATTACCCAATCTCCATTAACTTTTTAGTCATTCTGTGTCTCTTTCTTCATTTTGACCAGTATTGACAACTTTTGACAACAAATAAAATCTTCATACACAAAGTGGTCTCAATAATACCCTTCATATCATAGATCATAATCCTGAATCATGGAATAAATCTTCATAGTTCGTAAGAAAATAATCCTAATGTGATCCAAGAACATAATCTATGATAACATAACATTATCTTAAGATCATGTCATAAAGTAGTTTTATAAAGTGTGGAATAATCATAATCATATAAATATTATGTCAAGGATATACACCAAGTAAATCATTACATGACGGATTTGGGATACCCACTTATGTACCTAATTCAGGCTTGGGATAACCTCCCACACACCCTCTTTAGATCTTATGATAAACTCATATATACCAACTTTAGAGCTTTGGATAACTTATCATGTACCCTCTTTTAGGATTTGGATAACCTCTCATTTTTCCTATTTCAGGATTTAAATAACCTATCATATACCCTTATAGCTCATAAAACATTAATCTTTACCTAATACATTGGAGTACTATATAATTATAGTCTCATCCATCACATAATCATAAATCCATTCATATTTATTCCATAACATCATAAAAACATTCATCATAACTAACATATGGAAAAGAAAATAGGTTTTAACAATATTTCATCGTCATAATTATAAACCATATAGATAATGAATAAATATTCTATCATTTGATCACATCCCTAGTAAATAATATGTAATATCAAAGTATGATATCTTAGATAAAAAATCCTTTAAAATATAACTTGAATATTTATTGGGGAAAATAAAATTTTCACTTTAAAGTAAATTTTAAAATCTAAAAAATACCCAAATATTAAGGAAAACATTTATTTTATAATAACCATGGAACTTTGAAAAGTATGTTTCAAATCATTGAGTATCCATGATCGTAGGAAATTATGTTCATTTTATATTTGTTAAAATAATTATTCCTTTAACATTTTTAGTAAAAAGTAAAAATTACCCCATTTAGAAAAGGACATGAAGGTTTCTTTTAATCCATTTTGTAAAAATTCAATCATATTTAAAATTAAATTTAAAAATTCATAAGATAATAAACAAAATATTGAAAATATTTTTAGAAAACATAGATATGGAATAAATAATATTTTTGACAAAAGAGATAAATAAAGTTGGTTTTTCTTAAAAATGTTATTTCACTCTCTTGAGTATTTATAGTGAAGAAAATTAAAGGAAAACATTTATTCCTGAGAAATAAAAATATAGTAGCATAAAATTAATGATATTATTGATATATGGATTTTGAAATTTCATCTTTATAAACATAATCATTAATAATCCCGACAAACAAGGAAATTTTAATATAAATCCCTTGCCATTATAGTAACTTTAAAAATAAAAACCTCATGAAAGAAAGAACCTTATAGGGATATGTATATCCCTATAGTTTTCATGAAAATAATAATAAAATACATTCATGGGTATTATATACACCACTTAAGATAAACAAGTGGTAAATATGGAACGTGTCTCATATAAATATAAATTAGATAAAAATCAATTACCTCGGGATTGACTTGATTTGAAAGTAATTCAACCTCATATATAATATATTTAAATTTATTATAATTATTAAAAAGATTAATATAAATAATTATAATATCACATATGATCCAATTATAACATTTAACCCCTATTTATTAATAATTCCTTATTAAAATAATCATTTTAAGGTGTTAACTATTTCATTTTTTCATAAAAATTTGGGTTTGGTAATTCGGTTCCACATAAATTAATCATGGATACATCATATCAATAATTTTAATAATGATATAAATATAATATATATTCAACATAAATATACAGTGATATTCATCCATAAAATGTATAGATATAAAAATGAATTACACCATCCATGGAGACAGCAGGTCATGAGTATGCATTAACGCTATTTAAATTTTTTGAAAAATAGAAATAAACAATGATAAATAATAATTAACTTTTAAATAATAAGTATTATATCATATATATTAATTAAATCTATCCATATCACTATCCATGTAAATCATAAATGAAAAACAAATCACATTGCTTTATGGATGTTGTAGTCAACACGCACACATGAGGAACATTATTGTTTGGAAAAATATAGGAAGGTAAGAAGTTAGATATTATATTATAATTAAATAAGAATAATTATGTCATAAATATCATATATAAACTCTAAAACTATTATAATAACCATATATTAAATATGGTGATGGAAAATTAATTACATTTCTACGTAGAGGCGGTAGTCTGCAAGTATACACGAGCGATACTTTCACTTCCCATTTGATGGAAAAGAGGATAAGTATTTGTATTTATATAATAATAATAATAATAATTAAGTATATATAGGATAATTAAGATATTATTTTATGATTAATACCATATATTTAGAGGATATATAAGAAGAGATAAATTGAAAGAGGTCGGGTAGGAAGAATCTATCTGTTTCGGTATTCCTCCTTTAGATCCTTTCCTAAGGACCCTTGGAATAGTATTTCAAGAAGAGAGACATATATAATTCATAGATAGGTAATTTTAGAAGATAATTTTTTTGGTATTTATTTAATTAGATTGATAAAATTTTTGTAAATAAAATAGATAATTGGTGTCTTTTTATAAGGTATGGAGTGGACACACTTGATATTACTAAAATGATAAAAATATAATTAAGTTTTTCTATAGAAAAATGATTCAAAATTGACATATATTTGAATAAAAGGAGTCTAAGGTATTAATATCATCATATGATGGAATTTATATAGTTTTTTATATCATTTAAACCTTATATTTTGGTTTAACTTTTTCGTTAACTAATTTTAACCTTAACAGCAATAAGACCTTTTTCAATATTAATGTTTTAAAATTTCACTTATAAGTTAAAATTTTGATCATAAATTCAAATGGGGAGAAATTTAATACATTATATCACTCTAAGTTTCATATTTATTTATAGTTATTTTTAAATAATTTAATAAAAAATTATTAGACATAAAATATCATTAATTTCATTTTAGACATTATTCGTTTAATGTATCTTTTAAGACATAAAAATTATTATGAAATTGAAATATAAACCTTTAATACATTCCAAAACTATTATAATTATCTTAAAAATTCATGTAACATAATAATTCATCAAAATTATATTACTTTTAATAGTTCCAAAATCATTCATATTATATTTCTATTAATTGAATAAATAATGTGATTGTGTTGTGTAGGAATTTAATGTTATTATTAAATAATTAAAAATTATAAATAAATTACCATGATAAAAAAATTTATTATTTCTAATAAGTGATTATGAAAAAACTTATCCCCTTTACATTCTTATGTAAAAGTTTTAGAGATATTGAATTCAATAGAGTGAACTTTTGAAATTTTATTTAATTAAGGTAATATAAATTTCATTCTCTATGGAAAATGATACAAAAATGAGATATATTATAGTTTGGGAAGTATGTGGTCTAATTTTATCCATAAAATGAAATAAATTCAAGTATTGGGCTGATTTTGAGACCTTATCTTATGGTTTTAACCTATTTTTACCCATTTTACTCTTATCACAGCGATAAATATTTATCATGATTACTATTTATAATGACCAAAATTAGAGACCTATTTTCTAAATTTGAACCTCTAGATTTCAAATATGGTATCTATTTTTTAAATATTCAATCTATATGTGGAGTAGAAATCAATTTTGAAATGAATTCATAAAACATTATGAAAAAAATAGTATAAAAAAATAACTTATATCAAAATCATGAATTTTACAAATTTATATGGAATTAATTAGATTATTATAAATAAAATATATCATATTTAAAATTAATACAAAATAAAAAATATAATGAGACTTTTAAATTACATGATATAAAGAAACTAAATGAGATTATTTGAAAAATCTGCCTTTTCACTATTCACTAAAAAGTCAATCATATAAAAAAACAATCGAAAATTCCACCCTGAGAAATTTTTGATATTATTATTTCAAAAATGATATTTTTTTTATCAAATTAAATTTCTATAAGTGGTAAAAAAATATTTTAATATTCATACAAAATAACTATTTTTAAATAAAATTTATTTTTGAAACATAAAATGAATTTTTAAAAATTGAGTACTTATATATAATACAGTAACTAATAAATTTTAATTACGTAAAAAAAATTAATATATACATCATAATATCGTTAATCCTATTCATGTATATAAATTTTATGACGATGTTACAATATATTCTGGTTCGTTTTAAGCATGGTGTTTCATGTCAAGAAAGATATTAAACAGTTACAATATATTTGAATATATATTTTAAAATATATTACTGTTAAATTTTACCCCTCATAAATAAATTTCTCCCCAAATATTTTTATATTGGTAAAAAAGGTTCAGAATATGAAAATACCTTTTTTCTAAACCCACATCGTACAAGGGTATAACAAAACATCCTCTTAAAATAAGAAGTGGTAAATGATAAGGTTACTTGAAATAACACATAATCAAGTTCTCGAATAAGGTGAAAATTAATGGAATGTAAAAATATATTCATTGAGGAGAAAACTAATATCCAATGACTAATAGAGAATAATAGAGAACATGGTCATAGGAAAGTTAATGACCACAAAACCATAAATCTATTAGGGGTAAAAATACCATCAATTCTTCATAAATGAAGGTAAAAGGATGCAATTTTAATTTCAAGATCATTTTCTTAAAGTTGAGGGATTCTTACCGGATTTATTTCCATATTATAAGAACAATTCTATCCATTTTTCACTTTCATCAAATCAACATATATCTCATATATTACTCTAAGAAATGTATATTTAAATGAATTTTTCATGCATGAAGTAATAAAATTAACTTTAAATTAATCCTAAGATCAAAAACTCATTCCTTCTGCCACTAAATATTTACCAAAAAGAAAATGGTTAGTATATTTTATTCGATATGGATAAATACAAAACATTAATCTCTAAATACTATAAAATAACACCCAAAGTTCAACATAATAATTTCCATAAATATTTATCCTTAATAATATTCCAAAATATGTATGACCAAATTCAAAATCCAAAAATAAAAAATATTGTATCATATATATTATTTTTCATACTCAATTTTAACATTTATCTTCAGAAAAAATGAAGTAGCTCATAATCTCACTTACCAAAAATGTGAATACCTTGATTCTCTTAAAGCATGCTAATAACCTGGATCACCCTAAAACCTTAACCAAAACATATATGATTCCAAAAATTAACAATATACTTAATCATCAAATAAAATCACAGACTATTGAATTTGTATCCAAAAATGAAATAAACCACATCAAAGATGACCTAAATCAAATTTTCATCAAATAAAAATTTCACTACTATTATCTCATCAATATCAATCAAATATTTATCTCAAATATGCATTATTATCTTAATATCAAACACATATTATTTTTTATCATTACCCCAATCATATTTTTTCCATAAAATATTACATTACCATTAAATAACTTTTCTAAGTTATCGATACCATTAAACATATGCATGAAAATCCATATAGAAAAACTATTGTAGAAAAATACTTATATGTTATATGATTCTTATAGCCACAATTTCAATAATAAAAAACTTATAAAACATAATTATTGAATCCCAATACATACACACTTCAAAAAATTTACATTAATTATTTGGATAGAATATGTTCTTTCTTTGTCAAGGACTTAACCATTTGATTGAGGAATTGACTCGAAAAATGACCAATATCCCCACACCTAAGACATTGAATTACTTAGAAACTCACAACACTATGAAATTTATTTACACATATAAAAAAATATTCATATTCTTTTGATACATCTTCTTAGGTGATCCTTCCCATATTATTGATATAAATAAAAGTTAATTTTTTATCCTTTATGGTCATCACCACATGAACTTTCATAAAATTCCATGTTCCTCTTATTTGAGGATTTGGAAAAATCACTAAAGTTTTCATTGATAATAATATGTCGTGAAAGAAGATTAAGAATAATCACAAGGTTTCTTCTTCCAGTTCCCATTTCATTTGTTTTCTAATGAGGACAATCATTCCATTATTAGTCACATTTAGTATTAACCTGGATCTTTCTAGTTACAAATGTTGAATAAAAAAATCTTTATTGTGATAAATAATAATCATAGTGATAGATGATGAAAAATCATTTATATAATGTATAAATCATGAATCCTAACCACAAATCTAAAACACTATGGTTTTCACCTAGGTCATTTTTGGGATATCATCTATTCAAATCCTTCATAATAGTTCATAATGAAAATGGTATTTAACCTTAGCATGTACCTTGAGAGTGTCAAACTAGTTTTATAGTAAGGGACCATTCACCATGCACTAGAATAGTGGTCGAGATATACTTTACCAACTCTTTTTAGGTTATTATCCCAAGATAAATCTGTGCAAAACCCATTTCCACTTATGATATTCAGACAGGGATGTAAGAAAACCACATAATCTCTATCTCACTAAAACCATTGAATGTTATCCTATACAAAGCCTTGACCCCTGGGTTATAATTAAATTCATCTAATCTTGATCTATAAATATTGAATAATCCATACTCTGATACCAACTATAGCCACTTACACTTTTCATACATAAATATTACATCTTATTAGATGGATATTCATTAAATAGCATTATAATTCACTCTATAACCATAAAGGTTTAGTGTCTTTGGAAACATATATACATTGAAAATTGGTTCATAAAATATCTACATCATCTTTATCTCAGTAATTCACAAATAACACCATTTTTAGACACATCATACATAAAATATATCTTCATA
This sequence comes from Viscum album, assembly GCA_963277665.1. Lineage (NCBI taxonomy): Eukaryota > Viridiplantae > Streptophyta > Magnoliopsida > Santalales > Viscaceae > Viscum > Viscum album. The sequence continues at coordinate 1,926,022,016 of OY728150.1, read as the reverse complement.
TCCTGAGGAAAAGAAACATAATAAAGTGTGATATATGATTAATGGTATGGTTAAATAATGGATAAATCAATTATCAAATAAACATAACTTGAGCATAAGGTTATGTGAACATGATCTTAATATTGTAAAACAATACACTACCTATCATACATCATAATCCAATTTATGGTATAAATCATGGTAGTTAATAACACATGAATCATAAATGGATCAAGGAACATGATCCATGAGAACAAAACATTGTCATAAGATCATATCCTAATATAGGGTAATAAGTGTGGAATAATCATAATCAAAGAAATATTATATTCATAATACACACAAATACATTCAAAACATGTTAATATTTGGTTAACTTCCCCTATAGCCACTTCAATCATGGTATTTCCTCTTATGTAACCTCTTTTAGGCTTGTGATAACCTCTTATGCCCTCTTTTGGTCTTGGGATAACCTCCTGTGTAACCTCTTTGAAGCTTGGGATAACCTCACATGTACCTTATTTTTGGATTTGGATAACTTCCCATGTACCCTTTAATCTCATTTAACCTTAATATTAACAAAATTAATTGGAGGGATATATAATTCTAGTCCCACACATCATATAATCAAAAAACCATTCATATATATTCCACAAGATCATAAAAACCTTCATTGTAACTTAACCTATAGAAAAGAAAGTGGGTTTAATAAATATTTCATCATTATAACCATAAGAAATCTACATAAAGAATAAATTTCCTATAATTGTAACATATCCTCAGTAAACCCTATGTAACATCAAAATATATTGCTAAATATGAAAATTTCCTTTAAATGATCACTAGAATATTTCTTGAAGAAAATAACCTTTTAATTTATAAAAGACATATTAAAATATAAAATATTCTCAAATATTAAGAAAAATGAGTTCTTTGAAAATAATCTTTCAATATTGTAAAGTAATTTTTAAACCATCAAGTAGTCATGATGCTGGGAAATTCTATTTAGTTCATTTATATTAAAAAACTCCTTTCACATTTTTAGTAAAAAGTAAAATGTTACTCATTCAGAAAATAATAAAGGGATTAATTTTAAAGGATTTGGTAAAAATTAAATCATGGGTAAAAACATTAACAAACACAAGATAATATTTTAAAAATTCTTCAAAACATTTTTAGAAAACATGGGGATGGAATAAAAATTAATTTCAACTAAATAGAGAAATAAAGTTGGTTTTCCATAAAAATATTATTTTGATATCTTAAGTACTTAAAATGAGTAAAATAAAGAGAAAAAAAATTATTATAAACATATAACTAAAGGAGATGAAAATTTATGATATTCCTAAGATATATATTATAACATTTCATCATCTAAAACTTAATTATAAACAATCCCGATAAACAATGAGATTACAATGTAAATTCCTTTCCACTTTATTAATTAAAAAATAAAAACCTCATGAAAGGGATAAACATATATGGATATTTATTTACACATAAGTTTTATATAAGAATCATAAATTCCTTCATTTATAGTACATTCACCATATAAAGGAAATAATTGGTTAATATGGAATGTGTCTCATAGAAATAAGAGTGAGACGAAAATATCTTACCACGAGTTTCACTTACTTCAAAAGCACTTTATTATACTTTATAATAAATTTATATTTATTATAATCATATAATATAGTCATTTAAATACTTATAATATCATAAATGATACAATTATTTCATTTGAACCCCCATTTATTAACAACTACTTCATAAAATCATCATTTACAGGTTTTAACTATTTCGTTTTTTTATGAGGATTTTTGTTTGGTAGTTCCAGTCATTGTAAACTGATCATGGTTCCATCATATAAATAATGTTAATAATGATAAAAATATCATATATATTCCTTATATATATATTCGTTCGTAAAAGTAATATATAGAAAATTGAATTACACCATTTATGGAGATGGTAGGTTGTAATTACATGTTAACGTTGCTTTCACTTTTCAACGAATTGAATGAAATAATGGTTAATAATTAATAAACTTTATAAAAAAATAATTATATCATATAAATTCATTAAATAAATCCTTACTACCATCCATGTAATGCATGAAGGAAACAAATGAATCACATTACTTCGTGGAGGTGGTAGTCCACACGTACGCACGAGCGATGTTTCATGTAGCGATAGATGGGAAGGTAAAAATAAAGATATGATACTATAATTATAGAAGAATAATTATTTCATTAATATTATATATAAACTCTAAACTAATATTAATAGATATCCATGAATAATGGTGATGGAAATTGAATCGAATCACTACATGGAGGCGGTAGTCCACATGTATGCACGAGTGATATTGTTACTTCTCATTTGATAGAAAAAAGGGTGGATAATGGTATTTACATAATCATAAGAACATTTTGATTTTTCATATTAGTGTATTATAAATATATTTATTAGGATCTAAATAATGTATTTTAGATGTACTGATTACAATAAGGTGGTGAATTCTAGTTTTAAAAACTTGAGTTTAAAAGAGTTCAAACTAAAATAGTTCACATACTTCTTTATGTAAAAAAATGAGTCGAACTTGGCCCTTGGTCTGATCAAATCATAGCATCATAATCATCTTGGTTACGATAAAATTAGAATATGAAAAATGTAATCAGATACAATTCTCTTTTTATATCATATAATCATAATCACAGTTATCATATTAAAATAATATCATAATCAAATAAACTATGATTAAACAAAGTATATGATTTGAATAAAAATAAATCAAATTATTGTAATGTGTTTATCATATTCAAATAACTTTATGAAAAAAAACTAAAAAAATCACAACTGAATGTACAACTTTAATGATACAAGTAAAAAAATTTGAATAGGGTTCTTTTCTCCTAAAGATATGGGTATCCAATAACCTTGGATAAAGGTACCTTGTTTTATACTTATAAGAAATTCTACCTATCCTCAATAAGTAAATCCCTCGATATGATGATCGGTTCTATCACACTATCACTATGTGACCTCGATACGATGATCAATTTTTTCACACTATCCCCATGTGCCCTCAATACGATGATCGTTCTGTCACACTATCCAAATATACCCTCAATAAAATAATCAATTCTGACTTGTTATCTTCGCTAGACATTGATCAATATGTTTATAGGTATCTCTATCTTTTTAGCCTTGGAAGCTCTCATTTGTAATCACACAATCATAAGAACAAAGAAATTACAAAACAATTTCTAAAAGAGACAACTTGACAAGGTTTCCTTAAGAAGGACTCTCTATAAAGAAATAAAAGAGACTAAAAACAAGATATTTATGATTTGTAGTCTTTAAAAAAATTGAGAGAGAAAATGGAATCATCTTCCTAAAAATAATCCACTGAAAACTCTTAGAATGACAATGTATTTATAGGAAACTCTCCAATGGTCATCTTGATTCTTCAACAGTCATATTTTCTATGAGTTTGTCGCAAATACATGGATAGCTATTGCGTCAATGGTTATGTCTTAATAGAAGGTACGATGTCCTTTAATACACCATCATATTGTAAAATAAAAGTATTCCAATATGATAAAATAGTTTTCCATATCCATAATTTAAACTTAATTCAATCTGATGGATTTTATTTTATAAGTTGTTATGATGATTTTTATAAAAGTTGGATCCAATTTTTATCAGTTCTGATATCAGTCCAATTATAAGAATTTTGTTAGTGTGAAAGATAAGACAGAATAATATTATGATATAATTAATAAAGGATGAATTTGATTATATTTGGTTCCACACTCATTATGATAATCGTAATAAATAACGTTGGTTTAAGATATCAAATAAATTTAGAACTATTTCTAAGTGTAGTAAAATTGTATGTTTTCTACAAAAAAATTAAAAACACTTTGGAAATAAAAATTAGTAATCATGTTATTTAAGAAAGAATTTGTGATTTTCAAAACAAAAGGAATGGAAAAGTAATAAATAAAATTTTGACTTAACAATCTCTCCCTTTTTTGAAAACATAAACAACAGGACTTAAATAAGAAATAACTCTGAAAAAATTAAGTCTATTATCTTTTAGGTACATAATATTCATAATTAAACAACAAAAACTTATCTCCCCGGAGTTTTTAAAACTATTTAGAAAATAATAATAAATACAAATAACTCTCCCTTAGGATAATAACACTATATAAGGATCGTATTCTCCTATTTAAAGATATTTCTCTCCTCTTTACTTAAATATCTCCCACTTTTTATAAAAATTCTTCCCCTTTATGATTTTCAAAAAGGAATAGGGAAAAGTCATTTAATACCTAAAAAGGGTTATAAAATAAAATATTATAAACAAAAATAATGAACTATCTAATCATTTACCAAAATTATGATATAATTATAAACCAATAAAAATTGGGAAAACATTTAGATAAATGTATTTGTATGGGAAGATTAGCTTATTCAACTATTTTGAACAAATGTTTTCTCAAAAATGAAATACAAAAAGAGCTCAAATTGAAAAAAAATTAATATTTATTTTTCATGGATAAAACATTTTTCTTTAATTTCTTGAACTCCTTCGTATCTTAGTTCTAGATTTAAAATAAACTCTTCCGGAGACCAGTTTTTCTTTTCCAAATTCTATAACCTTTCCACTTAAGTCTGAACCTTTTCATCTTGTTGCTGAATCATTTCTTCCTGTCTCTGAAGTCTTTAAAAAAGCTCATCGTTCTGGTTAAAAACTTCCACATTATGATCTTTGAGTCTATTTATATGTTCCTCAAAATACCTTATCTTCAGATGAGCTCATTTAAAGTATTAGTACGATTTTCATTTACCTTCTTGAACTCTTCTACAAAATTCACTCTTTATACCATATTATTTGATAATTCATTGAAGGATTCTATAGATTCATCAATGTACTTATTTAATTCTTCAATTTATTGATCATATACCTTGATATTTCTATCAATAGTATATGAAATTTTTACAACTTTGGTACATGTATTTTTATGGTATTGAAAAATTTCCTGAAGGATTTTTAATTCAACCTCATTTTGGATAACTCTATCAGATAAAACTTTTACTAATTCTGATTTTTGAATATCATTTTCATGAACTAAATTAGTCTCTTCTTCTATCCTGGGAAATTAAGTAATTATTTCTTCAAGTATCTATAAATCTTGGTAAATATAGTTAACTCCCTCAATTTTTATCATATCCACTAAATTAGAAATTTAAATTTAAGGAAAAATAGGATGAGTTGATATGGACTCTACTTGTTTTGTTTTTTCTTTTTCAACTTTTTTGACATTGATTTCTCAATTTTGTGTCTAGCCTGTTGTCCATATGAGGTATCAATGGTATTAACACCTTTAATCCCTTCTACATGGTGGTTCTGTTCTTTTTCTTGGTTATGATCATTTTCATCCTTCTTGAATAAGGATTTAGCTTCTTGAATTGATGGGGAATTTTTTTTCTCTAGAACTTTGTACTTCTCTTTTTGATTTCCCAAGGAATAAAAATCATTTGAGGAAGCTTGTGAAGTCCTTAATGAAATCTCATCAAATGGGAGATCTTATTTATCAACATTTTGATTTTCTTTCTCTTTCTCTTCTTCTTATTATTATTCTTCATCATACTCTTCTATTTTTTTTAAAGTCTTTTTTTCCAACACGTTCACCTAATTTTTCTAGAATATCACTTTTGGTAGTACCTTATTATATTTATTTTCGAAACTCATCCTGGAGTTGTTCTATTGATCTTAAAATTTTCTTACCAGTTGGAACCAATTATTTATCCATAACAATATATTTTTCATTGTCTATAATAAAGTTAACATCGATATAAAGTTTCATGGTTTCTAGAAATATTAATACAGTATCCGGATTTAGTAAAACAAGATTTATATAAACAACCTCTACTCATTTCATCAAGGAATTAAATAAATTAGCACCTTGAAGTTTCTTCCTGAAAATCATTTTTTATATTTTCTCCAAAGCCGGTTTAAGGAAAACCAATAACCAGGCTTACAACCACAAACCACCATCTGAAAATTTAAATTTCAAATTCAAACAAGAAACCCATCATGAGTCTTGATTACCGGGACGTCTCAAATAGGTCTCCACCTAGAGCCACACCCCATCAGCGCGATCAGACAGCACCGCCGGTGAACAACCCCGACGCGCCACTGCAGACATTAACACTAGAGGACAAACAACTCCTCGCCGGTGAGCATCACCAGTGACAGACTACCACCGCCCATGCCACACTATTCATCACACCCACCAGAGAACAGTTGGGGAACCAAAAAATCTAGAACGAAGGTGAGCTACACCAACGTCCACAACCCCATCACCCGTGGTCAAGAACAGACCACCGCGGAAGAAGCCGACGCATACCAGGAAGGGTACAGAGTGATCCGTAGAGTATGTCGTAGACAGATCGGTCTTACGCCTGTAGATCCAACCAGAAGCACCGTCAATCTCACCGTAGCCGTAAGCCATCGGCCATCGGGAAGTATAACCATCCCCGGCTAGAAAACACCGGGTACAGATCCAGAAAACCAAATAACACATATAGCGAAACAAAACACACAACAAAAAACCCTAATCACAGGGAAACAAGAAACTGTTGCAAGCAGCAGAAACCCACAACCCAGATCCCATCGCTGCAGCCCTTATCAACCTCGAGAGTCGCCGCAAAACCCCAACCGCCCCCACTGGATCTTTGAGCTTCGAACTCTGCCCAGCACCGTGCCTCCAGCGAAAACCCTATCCCACAAGCGGACTTGGGAAAGCGAGCTAGCGACTAGAGTGGGAGAGTCGGAGAAAACCCCAGAGCCACCGGATCTGAGGGGAGGAGATGACGAGAACCAAGGGAAGGAGGCGGCGACGAGGAGAGCTTCTGAGAGCCGCAGCACCCCTTATGGGCCCATCCTATCACACCACATTCAATGGAGTGTTCACCTTGGAGTTTCTTATTTTGTTTATTTTATCTTGATTATTTTTTCTTCTATTTCAGCACCATGGATTTTTACAGAAAAATTGTTAGCGGTTTTGAGTCCAAATTGGGGATATTCATCTTTCCTCTCTTCTCTTTTCTTTATCTATTATATAGAAATATCATTTAAGAATTTATTTTATTTTCTTTGATTTGTTCTGAGAATAGAATCATGATTTCTCTTCTAAACAAATTTTTTATATTTCTTGGACTTAGAATAAGGTTCTACTTATAATGTAGAAACTTTAGTATTCCTTATAAACATATTTAATTCAGTGTAAAATACATACTTCATACATTTCATTGTGTCATTACTTATGAACACAATATTTTCATTGAGAGAATTGGATTTTTTTTCTATGTTGAAATGTTTTATACTCACTTTGATTATCTTACTTATCAAATCCAAAAACATTATAATCTAAGACTTTATTGAATGGGATTATATATTCTAAATTATCAAAATAAACAAACCTTCCAAATTGATCTTACTCAAGTTAACCAAGTAATCCAAAATATAGATCTCAAATAGTTTTAAATTATCTCTATCTCCCTTTCTTGTAATTATAAACCCTTTCATCCAAAGGGATATTACTCTATGATCTCGAATGGTGTGGGTAACCACTCTTGGTGCATCATCTAAGATGCTTTTAAACAATGGCTTTTTGTCACATTCTTTGTTAAATGTTACCTTGCAATCAAGTAGTTTATATGATGGAAAAAGTAATATCTTTGTGATAAAATAACTAGAAAGCATGTGGCTTCCCTAAATTTCATCTTGTAAGTTTTATCATATAATAGGAATGGAAACATATCTTTTACATCTTCTCCAACTTACTTTACTAAGGAATAAAACGCTCTCACCAAAACCAAGTAAAACAAATCATAATATGGATTTTTCTGTTCAACACATAATGACTTACAACCTTGTAATCCTATTATACTTATTAGGTATGAATAATTCTTTTAATCAAAATATTACATTAATAACATTTCTTGAAAAAAACCATTTGTTGTAATCCTTCATAGGTGCATCGTATTGGGACTTGAAACTGAATATTCAAACATGAAGAATAAATAGTATTGGGAGACTTAAATGAAATAGAACCTTGAGGAAAAAAACCTTGAGAAAATCAATGTGGGGTAAGAGGTAGCCCTTCTTATATTAGAGTTTTTGGTGATGGTTTATCTCCCAAAACAAATATGATGGCTGATATTTGATCCAACTGATCTGATGGTTGTGAAATTATCTCAAGAAATATTTTCAAATAATTTTAAATTCGTAAGGTTTTATGAAACGTTTTTATCATATTGGGTGAATATTATTGGAAAATAAAAACATTCAATAAAAAAATTTATTATAAAAAAGGTTAAAAATAATCATAATTCAATAGTGTTAAATTATAAAGGAAAAGAGGAATACCTTACAGAGTTGAATCAATGATATTATAATTTTTTCTTCTTGTTTTTATAAAATTACATATTAAGATAGTTAAAATATTTATATAAGCTATAAAGTTAAATAAAATATTATAATAATTAAAATTAAAATATTAATAAAATATTTTTAAAAAATTATTAAGGAAAAAAACAAGAATATAAAACATAAATAAAGAAAAATTTTAAATTCAGTTTGAAGGAAACTTGTGTTTGTAAAATTTATACAATTCCTAAGTTTGAAAAATTTTATACAATTCCAAAGTTTGAAAACTTTTATATAATCCCAAAGACTATAAAATTTTATACAATTCTTGATTCCATAAATACTTTTAAAAATATTGGGTCTAGAAAACTCAAAACGATAAAGATTTTAGAAGAAAAAAATTTTAGATAACTTAGAGTTTTTAAAAAAACTAATGTATGAAAGACTAAAGATTTAAAAAAAATATTTAATCTCCACAAAAAAAGGAGTAACTTAATGTAAAGAGATATTTTAAATAATATTTAGATATTAAACATTATTTATAGTGATCACTCCTAGATTTTGTTTAACATATTCAAATCTATCAAAAGATAAGGGTTTTCTGAAACTATTAGTAAGTTTTTATTGCATTTTGATGAATTATAAAATGATATAACCTTTTAAGTGTGTGATACCAAATAAATTGATTCCTAATATCTATGTATTAATAATTAGAGTTTTTTTAGGTGTTTTATGTAAGTAAACATCACTATTTTTATCACATATTATTTGATTTTTAGTAAAACTCATTCCATAGTCTGTGAGTTTGTGTTGCGTTAAAAAAATTTGAGCACAAAAACTTATAACTGTTATATATTCAACTTCAATAGTGGAAAGTGATATCAAGTGTTTTTTCTTATAATACCAAGATACTAATGAATATTCTAAGAAATTAAAAGTTCTGAAATTACTTTTTCTAGCCCTTCTACAACCACCAAAGTTAGCATCTGAAAAAAATTTTAATTCAAAATAGTTTCCAGAAGAATATAAAATTCCTAAATCCAATGTTCCTTTTAGAAATAAAAATATTTGTTTTACATCTTTTAAATGAGATTACTTTTGATTTTCTTATTATCCTATACATAAAAATAAAAAAAACATTAAGTCTAGTTGAGTAGCTATTAAGTATATTAAGATTCTTATCATACCTCAAAAAATTGTTTGATCAACTGGTTACCCAGCTTCATCAACATCAAGTGTATTTGAGATGATCTAAATATAATGTCATCAGTAAATATTTGAACAATAAAGGTCTTTTTATTTAATTATTTTATAAAAATATTGGGATCCAGATCTCCATCAACAAAATTATTTTGTAACAGAAATCATATTAATCTATAATACAAAGATATATTGGATTTTTTAAGTCCATATAAATATTTATAATGTTTATAAACATATTTAGGAAGTTTTTTATTCTCAAAATTAAGGGGTTTTCAATAAAAACATCATCCTGTACATATCTATTAATTAAATAACACTTCACATCCATTTGAAAAATTTTGAAACTTAACCTTGCGGTAAAGTATAATAGAATATGAATAGATTCAAGTCCTTATACTGGTGAATAGGTTACTTAATATTCTAATATTTCTTTTTTATTATAACCTTTATCAAAAAGACTTTATTTATTTTAAATACTAATACCATCTTTATCACATTTGTTTCTAAAAACTCATTTTACTCCAATTACACAAGTTTCTTTCAATGGTTTAACCATGGTCTATAAGATTTTCCTTTTGAATTCATTTATTTTATATTACATAGACTTAATCTAATCTTCATCACCTAAAGTATCATCATGACTCTTAGTTTCAAATTGGGAAACAAAAGAAAGATGTTCTATTTCATTCTATAAAGAACTTCTAGTACAAATAGGTTGATCAACCTCACTAATGATATTATCACATGGATGATTCCTAAGAAACAAATTATTTATTGGGTTTTGTAAACTCTATTAATCAACATAAGGTATAAAATATTTTTGAGTAAATACTTCAGAAACTATTTCTTGAGTATTTTATTTATAAGAATAACTTTTTAACGAAGTTTGAGAATTAGTTTTTAAAAAACACATATGAGGATATTGGTTGGGTTGTTTTAAATACAAAAGGATCAGTTTCATCAAATTTAACATGTATTGTTTCTTAAAAAGTGTAATAAACTTTATTAAAAACTCTATATGCCTTAAAAGTAGTGTAATAACCTAAACAATTTCTTTTATCAAATTTGGGTGAAAATTTATGTAATTTATATTTCCTATTCAAGATGAATACTTCCCAATAAAATAATCTGAGGGGATAAACTTTTTTTCATCTTTTCTAAAGTTCATAAAGAGTTTTATTAAGAAAATGTTAAATTAAAACTCCATTTATAGTATAAATGGAAGCATTAATTACTTTAGCCCAAAAAAATAGCAATTGTGTATTCACACAATGTGGTTCATGTTATTTCTTAAATAATACAATCCCATTTTTCAACAACACCATTTTGTTAAGGAGTTATAGGAGTTAAAATTTTATGTTCTATATTGTTCTTACTACAAATATTTTCAAAATCAAAATTTAGAAAGTCTCCACCATGATTACTATGAATATTTATCACGAAAATATTTTTCTCATTTTTAAATTTGGATATAAAAGTTTTAAAATAAAAAAAAAGACTTCATATTTATTTTTATATAATAAACCCATTAATATCTAGTGTAATAATCAACCAGGATATATACATAGTATTTTACTTCAATAATCTTAGTTTTTATAGGTCCCAAAATATCTGTGTGCACTAAATGTAAAGCATCAGTGATTGAGACATCACTAATATATTTAAATATTGACTTATATTTATTACCATATTGACAAGGGTCACAAACTTTAGAAGAATCAAATCTATGTTCTAGTGAATCCTTAACAAGTATTTTATTAGTCAAATTACATAAGTTTCTAAGGTTATAGTGTCCTAACCTTCTATACCATATCCAATAGTGATCTTCCATTAAACTAAGACAAGGTAATTCTTAGATCCTAAGGTCTTTTAAGTGAAGTGTATAAACATTATCATGCTGATGGGAAGAAATAATAAATTCATCCTTGGAATTGGGTACTACACACTTATCATTAATAAAATTTACAAGGAAACCTTCATCACATAATTTAATTATTCTTATAAGTTTTTGTGTAAGACCTTTAACAAAAAAAATTAAAAATTAATGATTTACCAAAAAGAACAGTGTTATCTATTCTGATAACCACACCATGAGCATTATCTCCAAAAGTAACTTTTCCAACTTTTATATTGATAATATTTTCATAGAAAAATTTGTGTCCAGTCATATTTCTAGAGCACCCACTATCCATGTACTAATTATTCTTATTTTTGGTGCTACTTTTTTTCCTGAAAATAAAAACATTATATTATCATTACCCAAACCTTCTTGGGTTCGAAAATGGTAGAAAATAAAATTTTTTGAATCCATATTTGTTTTGAAAAATAGGCCTTTTGTCAAACTAAATATTAATCCTTATTAAACGAAAAATTAATTTTCCAATGACCTATACTTTAACATTTTATACAAAATGGTTTATTTTTAAGAATAAATAAATTACTGATAAAACTCAATTTATTATAAGTATATCCCATTATGACACCAGTTACATGAGGATTGATTTTTTATACATCTTATCAAAACTTTCCATTCTATAGTTAATTTTTGAAAAAAGTTTTCTTAAAGAAGAAATTTTAAATTTTAGTTTGAAAACTAAATATTTATCTTCTTGATAAATAGTTTTGGAATTGAGTTTTTCAAAACTATTTTGTAAACTATTATATTCACAAACTAATTTTTCTAAATCTTTATAAATAGTATATTTTTCCAAAAATAGTTTTATACATATATTTATAGAGTTCTGATACTTATTTTATTAAACCATTTATCCTTGAATTTTACTTATCAAGTTTCATTATAACTTACAGTTTCCATTTTCAAGGATTTTTTCAAAATGATATACTTATTCATAAGAAAGAAGATTATTATCCTCTGTTGAGGAAAATTATTCATCCAAAAATTTGGAATCTTTCTCATCATTGAAGTCGGGATAAATTTCACAAAAAGATAAATTTTTAATATTTTCAGCATTATGTACCTTGTCTATTATATAAAAGGTTTATAATTGGAATTTTTCAATAATACATATGTTACTTTGTACATAAAATTCATGATCAAAAGATTTTTCTATATAGTCTCCTACACTATAACTATAGGAATCATTTTCTTTAAGAATTTTAATTTTCTTCGACTTATAAAACTTTCTATGATTACTATCAAAAAGTATTTATTTCAAATATTTTCTTTTCAAATTAATACAATATAGTCTGATATGTCTATATCTTTTTCATACATAACAAGTAACTTCATAGTTTTTCTTTTTATTAATTTAATAGTTAATTTTCTTATAATGATACTCAAACTCCTTTTTACCAACAATCATGTTCATCCTTTGAGCATGATTTGCTAATTCATTATCAGATTTTTCATAATTACATGAATCGGATTGAACAAAAACCTTTTTATTTTCAGAATACTTTACCACTTTTTTAGGAATCTGATCTTTTATCAGATAGGAATTAGTAGTAAAATCCACTCCAAAATTATTCTTCTTTTCATTTTTAGTATCTCTTTTTAGCCTAACCTCATATTGAAAAAGGGTTCCAAATGAATCATTAAGAGTCACATTTTTTATCTTCCTTGATTAATAAATAGATGTTCTCTTACATTCCCACACATTGGACATGATATCAATTATATTTTCTACAAATATTTCATCTTTTAATCCTTTCTCTCCTATAGATTGTAGATTACTAAAAATTGTCATAAATATATGTTTTACATTTGAAACAGGTTACCCAAAAGAAAATTCCAATTATTGATAGTAAACTCTAAGAATTAATATTCTAGTTTCAACAACCATTGAAGTTCCAAAATGAGTAATTTTTAACTTTTTTCAAATATTATTAGCATCTTCACGATAAAAAATCAAAGTGTAAATACTTTTATTCATATAACATAATAAAGTATTTATAACTCTATAGTTCAATTAATACTCTTACTTTTCTAGATTTGTAAAAGTAGTAACCTCATTTTCATGGATTTTATAATCACCAATAAGCATGACATAATTATCAACTCTAATGTTGATTAAAAAATTATTAATTCTATCTCTCTAGTATTAATAGTCATTACCATCAAAAATGAGTGGTCTATTGGGATTGAGGTTATTAATGGATATAACATTTAATCTTGTCATTTTTCAAAAAAAAATACAAAATTATTTTCCACAATACATGTTAGTGTAAAAAATATTTATAAACAAAAATATTATATCAAAATTTAAAAAAAATTGAAATAGTAAAGAAAATAAAAGATCAGCAAGTATTTGAGTAGTGGAATCCTACTCTGATACTAATTTTTTATTAGTATATTAGAAATATATGGATTGGGATAAAAAGAATTTATTCTATATGGACTAATTAAAATATGGGGTTGAATTTTAGTTTTTAAAACTTTAGTTTAAAATATTTTAAACTAAAACAATTCACAAACACGTTTATGTAAATAAATTATATTGGAAATTGACCCCTGGTCTGATTAAATTAGAGTATCATGATCATATTGGTTATGATAAAATAAAAATATGAAAATGTAATCAGATAAAATTATTCTTTTATATCATATATTCGTAATCATAGTTATCATATCCGTAGAATATCGTAATCAAATAAATTATGATTAAACAGAGTATATAATTTGAATACAAACAAATTGAATTATAGTGATGTTCTCATTATATTCAAATAATTTTAAGATAAAACAATTACAAAAATGAATAGTATAATTTACAACTTGAAAGATATAGGTAAATAAATTTTAATAAGGTTCTTTTATCCCAAAGATAGTTGTATCCAATAACCTTGGATAAATGTCTCTTGTTTTGTACTTACAAGCAATTCTTCCTTTCCTCGGCAAGGAAATCCTTCAATACGATGACCAATTATATAACATTATCCATGTGTTCCCTTGATATGATGATTGGTTATATCACACTATACATGTGTTCCCTTGATATGATGATTGGTTCTATCTCACTATCCTCGTGTTACCTCAATTCAATAATTAGTTCTGTCTCGTTTTCCCTACAATCCCTTGATTAATATAGTGATTTGTATCTCTATCTTCCTAGCATAAAAATCCCTCGATTTCAATTACATAATCGAATTCATAATGAAATTACAAAAAAAAATTATTAAAAAGACAACCTGACAAGGTTTCTTTAAAACTGACTCTCTCTAAAGGAGGACTGAGAAAAAGATATTCATGCTTTTTAGACTTTAAAAAATTTTAGAGTTCAAATGGAATCAGAAACGTGAAATTCATCAACACAAAACTCTTTGAATGGTCTGGTATTGATAGGAAAATATACATTGATTTTCTTTATTCTCCAATGGTCATATTTTCTCCAAATTTTTATAATTAATTGGATAGCTGTAACTTAAACAGCTATATCATAACAGAATGTTTTATTTCATTTAATAAACCATCATAGTGTAAAAGAAAAGTATCCTGAAATGATAAAATAGTTTTCTATATCCATAATTTAAACATAATTCAATCTGAGGGATTCTCTTCCATATGTAATTATAATGATTTTTATGAGATATGGATCTGATTTTTATCAGTTTTGATATCAGTCTGATTATAAGAATTCTGTCAGTACTAAAGACAAGATAGACTAATATTCTGATATAATTAATAAAGGTTGAATTCGATTATATTTAGTTTCACATTCATTATGATAATCATACTAATTAATGTTTTTTTTAGTTCTTAAATACTTTTATAACTATTTCAATGTATAGTAAAATTGTTTTTTTTTCTACAAAACAATCTAAAAACACGTTGGATATAAAAATAAGTAATCAAGTTATTTAAGAAAAAAAATTATTTCCAAAATAAGTGGAATGGAAAATTCATAGATAAACTTTATCCAAAACAAATTTATGATAATTAATTTATTATTTTATGATGAATACTATATATTTATATGAAAGTGTTCGGGTAGGAATATTACCTTCTCTTCAGTAGATCTCTTTTAGATCCCTTCTTAAGTAACCTTTGAATAGTCTTTCCAGAAGAAAATCACATATAAATCTTGGATAAGAAATTTTATAAGATATTTGGGTATGTTTTGATCAAGAAATATTGCTAAAGTTCGTGTCAATAAAATAGATAAAGGATGTCCTTTTATAAAGAATGGAAAGAAAACAATTAGGATTACTAAAAAGATAAAATTATAATTAAGTTATTATCAAAAAAAACTTCCCAAAGAGTATATATTAAAATTAAAATAGTATAAGGTTAAAATATTATCATCCAGTTAAATTTATATTGGTTTTGAGGTCATTTTATACCTTACCTTTTGGTTTAATCCCTTCTTTAACAGATTTTAACCTTAACTGCAGTAACGAATTTTTCAACCTTAAAGGGTTATAATTTTACTTACAAGTAAAAAATTATCTAATAAATGGTATATGGGAAAGATTTTAGACTTTATATCGACCTATTAGTTCTATTTCATGATTTTTATGATATTAAAATAATTTTAAAAAATATTATTTAACACAAAATATCATTAAATTCATTTTTAACACAATTCATTTAATTTGAATTTAAAGACATCAATATAGTCATAGAATTAAAATATAAACATTTCACAAATATCTAACATTTTATTTTTATCTAAAAAATTTATAGAACACAATAATTCACTAAAATTTAATTACTTTTAACATTTCTAAAATCATTTATTCTATTTTTTCATGAGTAAAAGACATATTTTGTTAGTGTTGCATAAGAATTTATGGTAATTAATAAATCACTAAAAATTATTGATAAATAACAGTGATAAAAAAGTAAATTTTTATTCTAAGTAAACATTTATAAATGAATGTATCATGTTTTTATCCTTTTGTAAAAAAATAGAGATATTAAATTTAAGAGGGACATTTTTGGAATTTTTTTTACCAAATAATATAATTTGAATTATCAAGTGAAAATATAAGTAATATTACATTTATTATAAATTGGGATGTTTATATTCTAATTTAATCTATAAAATTAATTAAAGGAATAATTTGTGTCTATTTTAGACCTTCACTCTGGATTTTAACCCTATTTTACCTATTTTACCCTTCCTAGGGTGATAAATATTTATCACAATTACTGTTCATAATGACAAAACATAAAATATCCCTATTTACCAAATTTGAACCTCGTTATTATGAATATATTATCCATTTTTCAAGATTAAATATTTATAAGTGGAAGAAATTAATTTTAATATAAATATGTAAAATGAAATGAAAAAGCAGTTTTAGAAAAATATGTTTTAGCATAAAAATTATCCTATATCAAAATCATGAATATTTATGATTAAAATGGAATTAATTAGATTATTATAAATAATATGGATCATATTTGAATTTACTACCAAATCCTATATATAATAGTATATTTAAATTACCATATTTAATAAAAAGAAATGACAGTATTTGAAAATTTTGTATTTTTCCCTATTCACTAAAAATCAATCATTTCAAAAAAAAACCCAAAATTTCACCGTAACATAATTTTGATTTTAAGACTTCACAAATTATATAATTTTACAAAATTTAATTTTTAAAACTGGTATAAGTTAACTATAATATTACCATGAAAATTATATTTTGAAGAAAACATATTTTTGAAACATAAAATAGATTTACTAAAAATTGAGTACTTATATATTATACTTTAACTAATAAATTTGATTTAATTAAAAAATTATATATAACTTATAATTGGTTTAATACAATTCATAATCTTCAATTTAATGGCTATGATAAAATATATCATGGTTTGTTTTAAGCTCGATGTTAACTGTTAAGAAAGATATCGAACACTCACAATTTATTTAAAGATATATTCTAAAATATTAGGGTGTTATTGGTGTACCCTTATGTGATATTTGAGTCACAGGAATTACCTTTATTTAATTTTATGTTACCATTATGTGGGGTTCATTTTTTACACAAATTTTACTTTAACTATTAAATTCAATAAATCCAATTATATTA
This sequence comes from Viscum album, assembly GCA_963277665.1. NCBI lineage: Eukaryota > Viridiplantae > Streptophyta > Magnoliopsida > Santalales > Viscaceae > Viscum > Viscum album. The sequence continues at coordinate 1,926,004,381 of OY728150.1, read as the reverse complement.
AAAACGCTTATAATCAATTAACATATTCCAATTATATTATTAATATATTTTTTATGTATCTTAACCATATTTATAATTTATTAACATTAATATATTTACATAAAAAAATATTTCATGATAGTGATTTATTATTAAAATTTCGTGTCTCTCTAATAATTGAAAATAATTTATAATTAATATTATAGACATTCATTTGTGTAATATAACTTAAAATATAGTAACGTATTAATTTTAAAATGCTAAAATATTGAATTTTACTTTATGTTATTAAAAATATTTCCATATTATTTCTTGTAAAATAATACAAACATAATCAATGTCATATTTAACTTAAATATTTTAAATTAACTTATTCCAAAATTTATGTTGTTTATATATAAGAGTTTAGTTTTATAGAAGATTATTTATTTCAAAATATATCTTAGTTTTAGAAACAATTAATTTAATAAAAAATTACTTTAAAAAATATACTATAATTATTGGTATATTACATTCTACCCAAATTATATAAAATGCATCCTAGTAATTTTAATTAGAAAATTTTAATTAGAAAATTTTAATTTCCAAATTAACCTCAATAACTTTAACAATAATGATCAAATAAACCATAAAGGTTATTAATACCTATAAAATTATATTCATAAAATAAAAATAATTATTCCCCAAATAATATATTTGCTAAAACAAATTCTAAACCCAAGGGTTTCTTACAATAAATGTCTCACAGAATTATGAAACCTATAATAAATATATTTCTTATTACTAAAAATATCACCATTCACTTAAAGAAATGTATCTAAAATTACAAGAAGAAAAAAATATTCTAAAATAATATCATCCTAGTCTATAAATTTTTATAAACACTACTCTGATACCAAATATGATATCCCAAGTTCCACACTCTCATATCAGGTTCTAAAAACATAAACATTACATTTCTAGATATGATTCCAAAAAACATGACACAGTTTTAACCCTTTAAAATATATAACATCAAAATAAAATGTTGGATAACTTATATACCCATGGATATTTAAGATTTATATTTTTTATGATTAGGAAACCTTAATATATATTAGTGTTTATACAAAATTCTATGAACTCTTATCAAACTTCACCCGAGAGAGACTCTTAATCAAGGTTATTCTCTATTAATCTTCTACTCATCACTGTACCTATGAAAATAATTTTAAATCATGGGGTGAGTAAGAAATTTATAATTAATGTGTTTTAAAATATGAGTTAAACTCCTTTCCCTTTTAAAATTCTATAAAATTTCATTCGAAACCCTTTTTTATATCAAATACTTTAATAAAAAGAAGATGTTTGATAAAACTCATAATTTTTCCTAAACAATATTTTAGGGTTTTCAAAATCCTTAATAATAGTTACTTTATAAAACCTTTAAAAGACAAATTATTTTGAAATCCTGTTTAGTTTCAAATCATAATATCCTTGTAAATAAATCTAGATATCTCCTTTGATACTTTAAAACATTAATTTTTCTTTAATATTTATTTATGGAATATAATGATACTCGATAAAATTTAAAAAAACCTTATGGAAACATGGTATATTTAATGTCTAAAAATAAATTTTATGAAAAATTACCCCTGAGATTATGGGTTCACCCCACATTCATTATCATCATAACCAATACTCAAGTGCCAAATAGTAAATAAAACATTTTTCAAATTGTTACATTTATCATTATAAATAAATTAAAATAACATTACAAAAACATCATATAAATATATATAGAATTTATGTTCAAATAGAAAAATAATTACATAATTAAAGGCATATAAAAAGTTACATTAAAGTAAATTTGTGTTCTCATAAAGATTATAAGTAATCAAAAATTCATGGGTAACACTTGGAAATTAAAATTATTTTTTCTACATAACATATATGGAATATCAATGAGAAATATATTATGTGTTCATAAAATAAATGTAATCATGATTAATATCCATGAATTTTAAATCAAATTTCACCCATTAAATAATAAATTTTAAAATTCCTAAAACCATCATTGAAATCCCAAAAAAAAATCCCTTATACGAGATTTTAAAATTTAAATTGGGAATTTCAAGAATTAAATATCTCATACAAGTTATATTTCAATAAATAATTTTAAATAAAAATTATAAAATAATTTACCAGTAAATGAGGGTTCTAATAAAAAAAATATCACCTATAATAAAGGTTTTTCTTGAAATCATAAAAAATGAAGTTTAAAATCATATCCATTAACAAGAAAGTTTTTTGGAAATTAGAAATAGAATAATTTTTCTCACTTGTAAAGAAAATAGGTTTTATATTAAAATCATAAAATAGAAGTTTAAAATCATGTCACTTGACTTTATATCCTCGATAACTAAAACTCATCTCAGGTTTCCTCCCTACACTATAATGGAATCCCTTCCTCCTCTTAATTTTATCATGATTATAACTTGAAAATATGGGCACTACTACTAATGTAATTCAAAACTAACTTAAACAGATATTTCAACCCATATCTATTTGATCATAAACTATACATGAAGACTAGAGGAAATAAGATTGGTTTTTGAAATTAGTTGTGGGTTACGAACGATAATAAAATCACATTTAAAGGTGATAATACAAAAATAACCCTTCTTATTTTTATTTTATTCTAAACCACTCAACACCGCAAAAAAAGAATCAAAAAATTATTTAAAATAGTGTTCAAGATAATTATAATATTCTCTAAGTACAACACCCCTATTTAATAATTTATAGGAATCCCAATGTGAAGATTCATAGAGGATGAGCTTCTATAAATTATAAAGTAAGATAAAAATGTTATCAGGTGATGTTGCGATAAAAAAAAGGTTTTATAAATGCTTATATGTCGTGTTTCATTAATCTTGGTCTTATATTTTAAAAAAAAAATGGAAAATAAACAATTATGATAATGACATATTAAATATATATATATTCTTTGATTCTATCTGAATTTTTCATGAATAGAAGAAAACAATACAATGTAGTAGGTTTAATTTGATAGTGATCACTTACCTTGACATGAAGATTACCTTTATGAGTAATTTTAAAATATTTATTAACCCTTACATGAGGTTTTTTTACCTTATGTGCCTTTGATATTACCATTTTATAGCTATATTGTGACATTTACATTAGATCTGAAAATATAAATTACCTTTACATAGGGATAGGTGTGCCCTTACATGATATTTAATTAACAGGAATTACCTTTTTTTAATCCTATGTTACCATTACATGGGAGTCATATTTTTAAAGAAATTATATTTTTACAATTAAATTTAATAACTCTAATTCTATTAAAAATTCTTATAATCAATTAATTTATTCCATCTATATTATAACTATATTTATTATGTATCTTAAACTTAATTTTAATTTATCAACATTAATATGTTAACATACCACATTATTTCATGATAGTAATTTTTTGTTAAAATTAATATTCAATCTAATAATTGAAAATAATTTATAATTAATATTAAAAATTTTAATTTTCATAATATAATTTTTAATATAGAAAAGTTTAACTTTTAAATACTAACATATTCAATGTAACTTTATGTTTTAAAAAAAATCTCTCCATATTAGTCCATAGAAAATAACAAAAATACAGTTAAATTGGTATTTAACTTGAATATTTAAAAATTAAATTATTCCAAAAATTATGTTTTCTATAGAAAATAATTTAATTTTATAAAAAATTATTTATGTTCAAATATTTCTCATTTTTAGAAATAATAAATTTTATAAATATTTATTTTAAAAAAATTATACTAAAATTATTGGGATATTATATCCATGTTGTATCCACTTGACATTAAACATAATAAATAATAACCAACTAATGTTGCCTAGTTATAACATATGAGCCTGATGTGTAAGAAAGAAAATCAAAAAAAATCCCTAAAAGGACAAAAAATGATTGAATAATAATTTTTGGACCTCATATCTCTAAAAAATAGTGTTCAAAATGACCAATAAGTTCACAAATCACCATATCCATCTCCTTGTATTTTCTCATCATTAAGGATGAGTGTTGAAACTAAATTAGATAATTAATTTTTAAATAATTTTTGGAAAGTTCAAGTTAATATACCATTTCTTAATGTCTTAAAATTAATTCGAAGGAATTCTTAGTTTTTGAAAGAAATTAATTCTCTTAAGAGGAATTTCAAAGGAGGAGAAAAAAAACCTTGTAAGGAACATTTTCTCCATTGTTTCCTTAACTATAGGAAAAGTCCCACAAAGTTTTACTATTACCTTCAAAATATGTTGTATTAAATCAAGGATGACATAAAATATTTAGAAGCATAGAAAAATATGATAAATCATTCTATTTTCTCAACTTTACTTGTTAAAGAGATGAAACCTAATCAACTTTTATTATATTATCCAACTAGATTACAAGTAAACCAACTAGTATCATTGATGAATATTTTTAAAGGTAAAAAGAAATATATTTCCTTCTGATTTATATTTTTTGGATATAAAAGATTACAGGTTTATTATACATGCACCACTCACTAAAAAAAATTTCTAAAAAGTTCCAAGGATATCATTAATGTTCATAAAGTAACATTTTAACTTGAATTTTTTGTATATTTATTTTACTTTAAAAAATTTAAATCCATGAAATACCCAATGGTAGATAATTATACTCTCCAAGTAAATATGATTGATTGGTCTTACATTGATTTTTTTATTTATTTTAAAATTTATGAATAACAAATAATTGCTTCTAGAAATTAATCTTTAATTATAGTTGAAACTGATTAACATGAAAGTGTGATTATGTCATGTGAAGAGATTTTTTATGTCAAAACCGTTGCATGTAATATTATTGGAATTTCTATTTTTCATATTATTTAAATGAAACATATGAAGCTATAAAATAATATGAACCTTATTTATTATTTAATGAATAATATTAAAGTTCTCCATGTCAAAAAAATGTTGGCTATTTTAAAAATGGGAAAATTAATACTAGAAATTCAAATCTGTCAAGCTCTCCAGAATCTAGAAAATTTTATGAAAACCGCACTTCTGTGCACACCAAAAAAAATATATTACTACTAATAACATGAACTTAAACTAAACTTGTTTATATAATGATTTAGGATCCATAATTTATTTTTTAGAGTCATATAAACCTTCTTTGAAAACTGAAAAAAATCCACAGATACAGTAATTAAATCTACTATTGAATCACCATACATATTTTTTTCATATAAATGAAAAATATTGTATCATCATTAGTAAATAGAGGTCAAAATATTAATAATAAACACTTATAGGAGTTATTAGAGAAAATTATAAATCATTAGGATGGAATTGATCTGATTTATCTATAATTAGTCCTTTAGTTTTCATGAAGAAAACATTTATTGGATGAAAATGACTAAACTATGGTGAAACTTTAATGTAAATTTATTAAAACACTTTTAATGGTTGTTAAAAACATTTTGACCAATATTATAAATATTATAATCATATTTATAATCTATAGTAACCAATGGGTGATCCATATCCACATTGTTCCTTGAAAGAGTGGCTTTAAATTTTCAGAGAATGTATTTTGTGATATTTTTCAAGTTAGGATTCAAAAAAATCGAGAATGTTTGTTGATTACAGATATATTAACTTAGTATCTTTGAGGGACCATTTTCCTATTCCATTTTAAGAATTAATTTTTTCAAAGTTAACTAGACAAACCCACTACATCTTTCTTGATGGTTTTTTTGCTTGCATTCAAATCAACATTTCACTTGAAAATCAAGATAAAACCACATTCACATATCCTCTTGGAACTTATTACTATAAAAGTATGCCTTTTAGTTTTTTTAATAGATCAGGAACATTTTAATGGTGTAATATGAGTATTTTGGATGAATTTTTTGAAGATTGTGTGTATGTTTTTATGGATGAGTTTTCTATTTACATATAATCTTTTGAGAGCTATTTGATCTTTTTTTTTGTTCTTGAAACTTTCATTGATATAAAAATTATTATAAATTATGAGAAATTCCATTTTATATTGGTGAAAGGAATTTTAGTTGACTATATAGTTTTTAAAAATGGAATTTAATTCGAATAATCTAATTTTGAGTTTATTTTCTCACTGTTATTCCCAAAAATAGTGAGATATATGAGATGTTTTCTTAGTCATGATGGATTTTAATCAAGGTTTATATTAGAATTTATCAAGGAAGATTTTCCCTTATACTAATTTCCTCGAAGAGATCCCAAATTTGTAATAGATGATATTTTTAAACAAATATTTAAGGATCTAAACCAAAATATGGTATCCCCACCCATTTTCCAATAACAAAAATGGGGTTTTCCTTTTGTACTTATGACTGATGCTTTAGCCTTTTTCCTCGGTGCTACATTAATTCAAAATCCAGAAATGAAGTATCGTATTAAAGATTATGAATCTAAAACTCCACATAAATCTTAGAATTACTACTTATCAACTATGAAAGAACTGTAGGCTATAGTTTTTGTCTTTTTAAAAGTATAGATACCTTAAGTTAGGCTCCAATGTGGCTATTTTCACTTTACATTATGAAATTAGTTTTCTAATGAACAACCATGATGAAAACCTAAGGTTGTTGAGAAGGATTTTGTGGTTATAATAATTTTATGATAAAATAAAGATTAAAATAGTCGCATAAATCTTGGGGAAGACCACTTAAGTATACTACCTTCTATTATAAATTTGAAATAAATAATTTATGATCCAATCATAAAAACCTTCCTTAATAATGGATTTCATATGTTTAAGAGTATCAAACCATGGTTTTAGATCTTTAAAACTATTTGACTACTAATGAATTCCCCCACCGGGTCTCTAAGAAACATGTTTCCATGATATTAAGTGATGAAAGGAAATAAATTTTTGGATGACCCATATTTATATAATTTTAGAAGAGATAAAATAAAAAATGATACATGTTCAAGATTTCAAAATTAAATTACTGCCTGATTTTTTCTATACATTTAGATTTTTTGACAAATTTGGAATATAAAAAATAGCTAGAATTGTTCCTGAATCAGGTTTATATTGGCACACCATTTTAAAGGATTCTTTTTAATTTATATATCATGAAAAAAAATCAAATTTCAAGGTACTATTAATGAGGGGAATGAAATGACACAACAACCCTTTTTATTTTTTAATGTATTTTTTATGTGAGGTATGGATTTTATGGGGCCATTTAGAATTATTTTTGGGACCTTTACTTTTAATTTTATATTGATTATGTTTCTAGGTGGGTTGAATCTATGTAACCTAGAGTTAATGATGAAAAGTTTCTTTCTAAATTTGTGCGATGAAATAAATTTTGTAGGTTTGGGAAGCCAAAGTTTATAATTATTAATCAAGGAAGCCATTTTTTCAATCAAACGTTAGAATCATTATTGAATGTGTATCGATATTGTTATAGGGTATATACACACTATCATTCTAAAAAATTGGAATGGATGAGTTTTAAAATATTAAGATTAAAAAAAATTAGAAAAATTATCCACCCAAATAGAAAAGATTATAATTTTAGATTGGTTGATTCTCTTTAGGATTATTAAACTGATTTTAAAACTACAATTGTAATTTCACTTTTTATACTTCTTTATAGAAAATATATCTATTTATATATAAATATAGAACAAAAATATTTCTAATTTATTAAAACATTTAACATAAATATGTATAGATATATAAAATAGATAATATTCTTCTTTCATGAGTTATAATAGATATGAATAAATTATTAAGAGAATATAGATATATATAAGTAGAAGACCAAAACATTACATGGTGAAATTATTATCACTAAATAGATAAAATAGGTACATAAATTCCTAATTTTTGAATCTATACTAATGTTGTTTCTATGAAAATATCATTCCAAATAGTATGGAAATTGTTTTATTACTCATTTATTTATTTTTTTTGTTGTCCAAATTAATAATTCTTGGATGTAATCATTTTTCATGATCAATGGAAAATATTTATGTTTTTTAAAAAAATTCAAGAACCTCCTATGGAGGAGATTAATATGTATGTTTCATAATAAAATTGAGGCCAATTTTCATCCTTCCTTCTTACATGATTTTTTTTATTTTTATAATTTCAAATTTTTATTTTATATAAAACTATTTCACAATTAAGGGATTTTAAAATTTGTGGGGGTGAGGAACATCCATTTCTAGACTAGGATTTTTGAATTTTTTTTCTTTTTCATGTTTTTCTCATTGTTATTTTTGTACGCTTTTTGTTTCATTTCTTTTTTATTATTTCCACTTTTTATTTATTATTTAAACTTTTTTATCTCAAATTAATACCTTTCTAATTTTTGTTACTCATGCTTATGAGTGAACTAATTTTACCCATGTACATAATTTAAATAACTAATGAGATAAATTTTCATCCTTATTCAAAATTTCAAGAAACTCGTGAAAAACCATTGATTTTTGAATCTCATACCGCAAATAAAAATATGAATTTAAAATTCACATACCTATGAATTATTTTAACCCTTTTTGATATATTATATACATTAACCTCGTTTATTGAGTGAACCAATCATTTCTTTCTTTAACCAGAATTTGCTGAGTTTCTGTCAAAACCATATAGATATGATTAACTTTTAAAAAAATATTTGACAAATTGATTGATTTTAAAATACTATTTTATTAAATAACCCTTTAGTATGGACTTCCCTTTATATTTACCCATTCAAAGATCCTATAATCCATAAAAACCTGATATAAAGCCAAAATATAAACCATGAATCCCTATCAAACCTTATCTAGGAGTAAATGTGTGATATAGTTAAAGTCAATTGTGTGTGTGTGTTATCTTATGGATTGTTGACTCATTTAGGGATTAATTTGAGGAATAGATAAGGATCAATAACAATTTGTCTTCAATTTTTGTTGACTGGATAAATTTAAATAAGAATTTTGGGGAAAACCTTGCAAAGAAACTATTATTTTAAATGATATAGAGAAAAAATAATAATTTTTGGAAGAGTTAGAAGAATATTTTACATTTAAAATGTGGTTTCATGAATCCAAAAAACTTTTTAAAAATTTATGGAATCCTCTCTACCTTCAAAAATATATTTATAGATAATTTTAAACTTGGAAATAAGAAATTATATTCTATTAAAGGCATATGAGTGGATTAAAACCTATTACTTAAATTATATTATTGTGAGAAAACAATGATAGTTTTTACGATTTTTGAGGAAGTTCATTTTAAATGGGAGTACATATAAGACCATTTTGAGAAAAAAACTTTAACCATATATTTTGTATCAAATTGAGAAAAAACTTCCAATTTATAATTATACTTTTTCAAATTTGAAACTATAAAAAACAAGACTATAAAAATAATTAGAAATCCCTCATTAATAACATAAGTCCAAAACTCAAATAGTTGGATTATTTAGGAGCTAATTCATCCTATGGTGGCCATTTTTTATGTTGGAATGAGAAAATGTTTTCTAAAAAAAGTAAAATTTGTGTGATGAGATAAATATTCAATTAGGTTTTTTATGTGAATTGGAGAAAACATAAAGTGAGAATGTAATGAATAACCCTAATATAGAATTTTGGATAATTTTTTTTTCTAATTCAATATTATTTTGGTTTCTTTTTTTGTTGAATTGGGTATCTCTCGTAGACATGTGTTTTGAATTTGTATTTGAAATATTCTTATTCTTAATTTTCAAGGAGTACAAGTCTTGGGTTTTAGGGGATTGATCGAGTTAATATTTTAATTAAATTTAATTTTCAATTAAATGAATTAATCTTAACCATTATTATCATTTTTATATCAATTACATCATATATAGTTTTTAGGAATTTTTTGGTATTTATTGTGAAAATTTTTTGATTATTGGGTTTTAATTATCACTTTTTTTTAATATTCGGAAAAAGTATTTCCAATTATTTTTTTCAAATTTATAGGATGAGTTAAACAATTTAGAAAAGTATTATCTCTTAGAATAACATATGTAATAAATAATGAAATAATACACCCTTTATGGTCAAAATAGTCACCACCACACCATGGAGAAGATGGTCATGGATCGCATAGAAATTCCTAGACCAAAAAGAGGAATATTTTATTGTTTCATGTATTGTGGTACTATATATAGTTGAGAAATGAAAAAGGTATATTAAAATAGACTCCACTATTATTTTGGTCTATTTTGAATGCCATTTTGAGAAGTAATGGACTAGAATAACCCTAGGAATTTCATGTAAATTTTTATACCAAGCTAAGAACAAAATTTCATCATCATTACACCAAGGCCATTTTTTAAAAATGGTTCAACTGATAATTCCTCTTATGAAACATGGGGATACCCAAAACATATATAAAGGAAAGAATATAATAATTAAAAACTACCATAACAAAATGTAAAACTAATAACCAACCAAATGTGGTCAAGGGAATGGTTTTATTCCCATTGTTTCCCTATAGAATAATGGTGAACATGTGAATAATATGATTTGGATCTAGTCATGGTATTTAGAATGTTTTCAAAAATACCTATTGGAGAACTTTTTTTCATGGAAAATATAGTCATGGTATTGAAAAATATGTTATTGTGGTGTTTTTTAGGGTTCAGGTGAATAAATTAAAAGGGATATGAAGATTCAAAGTCCAAGGGTTATTATAAGAAGGAGTAAAACTAGGAATCTACCTGAAGCCCACTGATGTCCATATTACATACATGATGAGTATAGTTGAGGTCAATATTGGTGCCACCAATAGATCACCACATGGATATATGCTACCTATGCATGGAGGTTTCCAATAATTGAATTGAAACCAGCCTTTATTTTCAAATGATTTTACCCTATACTAAGAAAAATTTAGATACATGATTATAATATCCGGATGGGGGATCAATTTAGAAGAGATTATTTTAAAATATATAAGAATAGGAATATAAGCTACACATTGATAGTATGAAAAAAGGGTATTATATAGAATACGGTATAGTCTTATCTTGCTAAATTCCTAACGTGGTTATGATTTGTGGAAACTCAAGGGAACCCCTTCAAAGTCTAAGATTAATTTCCCTTATCGTATTGAATTTTTCTATAATTTATGTTCTTAAATTGATCTGGTTATTTTATTCTTGAATGAACTTTTATTATATTCAATTTTGGATTATTTTTAAATTTATGGTAGTAAAGTAGTGGTTGCCACTGTTTAATACTATTAATCTAGGCCATTCATAGGAGAATAGTGATTTTAACTTGGTTTTATTTTTTTGAGTTTTTTGAGTAATTAAATAACTTTAATAAGAGGATCAATACCTATACTAAATTATTTGTATGATTAATAAGAATAATTATGTGTTCATTTGGTGATCTTTGAGTAAAAATTGATAAACTCAATTAGTTAGTACCTTTTTGAAAAGGAATAAGGGTTTATCCATAGGATTGAAACTAGTTTGTAACTATTTTGAATAAATCTGAATTCAAATTACTTTTTAATTCAATTAAATTTTACTTTAAAAACATTTATCCTCTTTTTCTTTTAATTTAAATTTATTTAGTAATTTTCATGTTTTATAAAATTATTAAATCCCCAAATTTCATTTCTTCATTTCAAAAATAGAAAAATAAAAGTCATATTTTGAACTTATACTGAAACCACATTGAGAAAAAACCTTGGTTAGTGCTATAATTTATTCATTGGGGATAAAATATTTATAATAGATTCATGAAAATTTTGAGTTATCAATTTGGAACCACTTTCAAGGAGGTTTCCTATGTTTTATTATATTTTTTGTAAGTTTAAAATATCAAACCCCAATTTGTTGCCTTTAAACTCTTAAATTGATAGAACTTGTAACAATTGGGCCTCGTTAATAGCACATACACCCCCATATTAACATGGTTATCGGGTCTTGGCCCACAAGGTATGACCAGTTTCTCCACAGACACATGGTTTCTGACCTAGGGCACACCCACGTTCCCAAATGGGTCATTAGACTAACAATCATCCCTATAGGCCAACAAATGTTCTTTCTAGTGAGATTTTTCATCACTCTCACACACCCTAAAAAACTTCCCAAAATTCACCCATCCTAATCACTACTATAGGCCAAGAATGCTTAATTATGGAGTTATAATCAGTTATTCTAATGAAAATAAAGGTGCACCTTGTTGATGTGAGTCATATCATTTATTCGTTTAACCTTTCATCATTCATGGGTGTTACATTCACCCCCCCCCCCATTCAGATCACAACATCCTTATTATGGACCCTATATATCACCCTAGGTAGTTCCACCACACTAAATGTTAGGTTCCTACTATGATGAAAATGTAACAAATGGTCCCCACTAACATCGTAGACACCTCACCTTAACATGGTCATCTGGTCCTGTCCCACTAGGTACCACCAGGACCCTATAGACACACGGTCCCCTACCTAGGGCCCAACTATGTTCTCTAATGAGTCATTAGACTAACGAATATCCCCATAGGCCAACATATGTTTTCCAGTGTAGTTTTTCCTCAATCGGACACATGCTGATAAACTTCCAAGAAGGTTACCCATTCTGATCACTACTTCAGGTCAAGCATGTTTAACTATGGAGTTTTAATCATGTTGGATCCCAAAAATAAATACACACTGTGTTGATATAAGTCATATCATTTATACTTTTAACCATTTATCATTCTAGGGTGTTATATAACTTATCACTCTATAGCTTAAAATATTATTAATGGGAAATAAAAAATCCAATTGTTAACCAAATTAGCAAGTATAATAAAATCAAACTTTTGAACCAAAAATCATAATGAATAGTGGTAGAAACACAAAAAAATTAGCTTCATCTTTTGAATATAATTAATAAAATATTATGTAATACCCCAATACACCTATTGGATTTGAAATAATATCTATTTTCATTCACCAACTTTCATAATTTAATGGACTTCTAGGTGAGGATCCACACAAGCACCTTCAAGAGTTTATTTATCTTTTTGTTAACATGAAACAACCATGAGTAAGAAAGATAAAATGAAACATAAGGATTTTAAATTTTCATTAAAAATAGTGTCCAAATAATTATTATTTTTATTCCCACCCCATGTTAATTAAAGGTTTGAATAAATTTAAGAATCTTTTTCTTTAATATTTTTTCTGTGCTTATTATAATGTTATAATTAGAAAATAAATCTTTGGAATTATAAAAACTCAAGGTGAAACCTTGAATGAATATTGGGTGATATTAAAAAAGATTTTTTTAGTTTACCCTATCAAAAATAATTGAAAAATATTGATTCAATACTTTTAATAGGTAATTTTTCTACCTGATAGGAACATGATAGATGCTGCTGTTAGAAGAGATGTTGTTGATAAAATCCCAGTTGATGCTAAGACTCTTATTTCTAACATGTCCCAAAATGCTCAACAATTTGTAATAAGAGTCATTTTATAAGGTAAATATTCTCTATATGTTCTTGAATCCAATTCAAAAAATAATAATTATGAATCAACATAATGATGTTACCCAAATGGTGATAATAATGATGTTATTCAACACATCACAAACACAAGACAAACCTAAAACTAGTTTTCAAATATATGTTTTATAGAGACCATATTTTGTCCTAGTAAGACTTTTATATATTTATATATATATCTAGAACTAGGTGTTGAGATGGCATGATCCTCTAAAGCTCAGTGTGCCTGGAATTAATTTTATAAAAAAATTAAAATATTTTTTATACTGTGTACATGAAACATCTTAAAGGAAATGGGATAACTCTTAAACAGAATCTCGAATCAGAAATTGGAGAATATATTTAAGTATGGAACACATTATTTATCTTATATGTGACCTAAAATATGCTTTCATGGGGATCTCATATTTATCACTAGCTGGTGGTATGCTCAATGGAATAATTAATTAATTAAATTGTCTGAACTAGCATGATTTTCCTATAAATCAATAGTTATGGAAATCTTCTTAGGGTTAGCATCATAACCCTGGAATCTCCAAGTGATGTTCTTCCTCTCCTTCCATTGTAAAATCACCTCATACGATGATGAAACTCTATATTAGAGTATATCAAAGTATATATAATGCAGTTACTTCCTTCAGTTGTTGGAAAGCACGTTATTTTATAAAAAACAATACAATATCCTTGTAGGACTAATCAATTTGTGGATTAAATAGATTTTGATTAAATTGATTGATCAGACAAATCCCCTTCTTTAATATGTGACAATTGTGTCCTGAGCATGTCCCCGTGTATTAGAATTTTAATTAGTTATACTTTCTTTCTAATTTTAAAATCCCCATTCATGATTGTTGGATAAGAGATCTTGTCCAATGATGGTTGAACTTTTTTTTCTTATGTCTTTACACCCCAATTGCTTTGTGTTATTAATTGGTTGGACCTTGAGGTTCTGGTTCAACATTATCAGGTGATACTAAGCCTGATCAGACTACTAGAATCATGACGGATAAACATATGAGGGACGGATCGACAATATAAGAATGGATCTTAGATTTTTTGGGATGTGTAAGATCATTTCAATGATAAATAGATAAATAAAAAATATCGGAGGAAACCAGGGTGTGAGATTCTACGGTAGAACCATTTAGGGGCAATGCAATCCAATTTTCTAAAAATGATGGCCATAAACAATGATCTGTGGTTAGATCCAACAATTTTATATTGAAACACATTGGGATCTATGGATAAACAATCAAATTTGAATAATGGAGAGCGGATCTAAAAAATGTGAAAACCCAACTACACATTGTATACAATGATGAATAGATAGTGTGTAGACCCTTGGCTATGGGGGTTATGGTTTTGGAAATTCATAAGGATGGTACACTATTTAGACTTCCTACATTCCATCTACCCCCTTTCCCATGAGGATGACCCATGTGGCAGAGCACATAGCCCGTAACACACCATGTTACTGGGTACATGGTCATGACCAAAGCACATGAGTGACACACCATGTGAATAGGAACATTGTGTACTAAAGTACATGAACATGGGGTAAAGTACATGGACACATTGTGGATACACAGACATGACCAAGCACACGGGTGGGACCCCAAGTGGCATGGGAACACTGTGTATATCCCCCACATGTTATGTACTCCTACGTGGTTAGAGAAATATCTGCCTCTAGGGATATAGCCAGCTAAAGGAACGGTCCCACACACCATTTGGGTCTCATCACACGACATGTACCCCTTGGTTCCTTTTTAGGAAACTTCAATCTTTTTTATATCCTTCATTTTGACTCGTATTTTGTCCTATGAGTATAATATACTGAGTATTTCTTCATTTATAATGTGATGTTTCCCTCTTTTGTGGCTTTCAAGATATAATGTTAAATGTTTTGAGAAAGGAACATATTAAGGCGACGCCCAACGATGCAAGTGATCTGGAAGAGGATCACCATAGACACTTGAGTGAAACCCCCAATTAGCTTGGGCATGGGTCTTATACCTTACTGAGTGGAACCCACCAATTAGATATTGCATGGTTTCTCAATGACTAGAGTGGAACCCCCTATCACACCAGGGTGAGAGTTCTTAACATATAGAGTGGAACCCCCCATCATCTTGGGCATGGTTCCTCAACCTTACTGAGTGGAACCCCTTATCGGATAGAGTGTGAGTCCTTTATGAATATAGTATAACCCCTATCACACCAGCACATGGGTCCTCAACCTATAGAGTTAAAACCCCATCATCTTGTGTACGGGTCCTCTACCCACACAGTGGACCCCCCCCCCCCCCCCAATGAACTAGGGTGTGGGTCCTCTACTTGGAGCTTGTTCCCCCTCATCTATGAATTATAGTAACAAGGAATGGGCCTTTACATAGATACTTCTAGGTAGACATGTGAGATGATGGGCATAATTGATGGAATTTTGGAACTATTGGTGACTCTTTTTTCTAAGATAAGCTATAAGATAGACATCCCCTTTCTATATCATTTTATTGTCTTTATCTGATCATATATATTTACATCTATATCCATACATTTGAATTTTGGTTACTCTCCTACCATGGGTTTTGAAGATGCACAATGTTTTCCATGTGTCTTATGTGTTCAACTTATTATAGCTGGATGAGTCTACTATCCTACTATGGGTGGAAAAGACTTGACGTATAATTAATCTACTCACCATGTTGTTTACTCTATGCTTATATGAGGCTACTATTTATCTTTATTTGGGTTGATATGCATCTTTTTTACTATATACAATCTTTATATTACTATTATATTTATTATTTCTCCCCCTTCAGCTTTTTGGGCGTCCTACTACCTATGTATATACTCACCCCTATATGGAATTTTCATGCATGTGTCATGTCTTATGAAGACAACGGATAGGTCGATGGTGACTTCAAAGGAGCTTAGGGATACTGGGTGTTGTGCACCAAATATGGTGGTCATATCTTAGTTATCAGGAGCTAGGCTCTCTCAATAGTTTACTTTCTAGTTTTATTTAGGTTGGGACACATTTTTGGATGATTATGTATTTTACCTTTTTAATTTTTATTTTATACTAATGTACTCTTGTACTGTCTAGAGGTTTTACATGCATGGTTGATTCCCTAGTGTTTGGCCTATTTTAAATTTATTACTACATATTTTTTTCATCAATATTGATGTGTGTGTGTGTTTATAGGAACATAGGAAAAACCATTCCATTTATAATATTCCTTTTCGTACTAGTCCCCACCCCGTGGCCTATAGACGTATGCTTGGGGTAGTTTCATATCGATCCCTGGTTAGGGTTGGGTCATGAAATATTGTTATTAGAGTAGTCCATTCCCTGGAAAAATGTTTGGAGTAGTCCCCTTATGAGAGTTTGGTTTGTATTTAGGGAAATAGTTTCCAAGTGTCTTGAGTGTGACTCGCAGACCATGGAATAAACTAATGGTACGGTTATTCAACATATCCATTCACCTTAACCTTGACTACCTGCTTGTCGTCTTGGAATGATAAGACATCATTTTCTGGGATCAATGGTACATAAACCCTATGGGATTGATTCTTTTAATTTCTTTCCTGAGTCATCTCCCTGTTGTTATTTATATATATGCTCATATGACTATGGTAAGTCTTGATTAAAATTTTAGGATTCCTCTGTGATGACAGAAATCCAGGATACAAGTTATGGATCATGATAATGGTCTTATGAGTGACAAGACCTTGATTTAGGGTCCATCCCATGAGATTCTTCCTCTGGGTGGGTAGGTATTATTCCCTACACCTTTAGAGAAGCAGGTCATCCCTACAGATAAAGATGAGGATGCACACAATCTCAACGCACTCCATGAGTTCCAGAGCCAGAGGTTGTGGAGGTTTCGAAACGATACAGATCTATAGGCTGTAGAAAATTTTCTAGATTAGTTGGTCTATGTATTCAATATCATCCAAACGCTAATGAATCAGTTGGATTCACTAATAGATTTCCTTTTCCATAGATCATCTGGATGCCGGTTAAGTCTTGTTACCTAGATTCATGATGATTCAACACTCATGTGGCCCTACTTTTAGAAGATGTTCTATGATGACTACTACCATGACTTCTTGTGATCGGTTTGGATTTAGGAGATTCTAGAGCTACATCAGGGATGGATGATGGTGTATAAGTTCTCATATAGGTCCAAAAACCTTACAAGGTACTCCCTAAACATGATATAGGATATCTTATTTTGATAATAGAAGTTAGAGCAGAGACTTGTAAATATATATGTGCCAGTATAGTTCCCTTGTGCATCCCCACCTATGTTGGGTTGGAGAGAGCCCTAGTGAAATATATATTTCTACAAAATGGACTCTAGGTAGCTAGATTTGTCAAATCACATCACAGGGATAGGTCATATGTAATAGCTAGTAGATGACGGACGACATGATCTCAACACAAGATATCTACCTATGATAAGACTCAGGATTGTGGTCAAGGGAAGAAAAGAGTACTAGGAAATCTCATAGAGGTACAATGATATGCTTGTGATGGGTGAGGTCACATAGAGAATGACTTCCTGACTATATGTGTGGAGGAACATAGGTAGATAGCTGATGGACCGCCGCGACAGAGGCAGCACCGTGATCAGGGATCTTCTATGTGAGGGAAGGGTGGTCCCAATGGAGGCATAGTTAGAAGTGGAGTAGAAAGAGCTATGGGTGGTGGAAAAAACTAGGATATAATTCCATCTCCACCAACATGAATCCCACATTATGATCTGGTAGATTATGGTCGAGGCCATGTACAGTTTTAGGCTTTGGAGGCATATGACCTCACAACGCACGAGATTATTAGAGGTATGAACTATGTTTATTCTACACTTGATTCATTATTATTAGAAATTGGTTTCAATAATTCCTTCATCTATATACTCTTGGTATGAGATATAGAGCTCTCAGTTGAGTTTCTAGCCTAGTAGCTTCATCTTGAGGTTCCTATAGAGAATAGTTATTCTATATATTTTATCTTCTGGCTGTGCGAGTTATCCCTTAGTGGAGAGAGGTTAACATGGGTAATTTTTTCATCACGATGGAACCCTATGATGTCATCTTAATTATGGATTGATTTTCTATGGTTCAATCCTAGAATAACTATCGTCGTAGATACATAAGATTCCTATGCACTAATGGGACTTGATTCACCTTTAGGTGAGAGACAGATATCATGGTAGGATAAGTGGAATCTATGAGTAGGAGGTTGAATCCCAACACCCAATAGTATAACCCTTGGTATATAAATCACTTCAGAAATTTGGATTCCTTTAGTTGTAGATAATTATATGAATGTCTTACCTGAGGACGTTTTGGGACTACATCTAAGGTAGGAGATGGATTTTTTCATTGAATTACATCAAAGAACCACTCTAATATATTCTATAGTGTATCGGATGGCCCATACCGAGCTATGGGATCTGTGGTTGTAGTTGGAGGACCTTCGAGATGAGGGTTTTATCAGGCCTAGTGTGTCCCTCTGGGGATCTCCAATGTTATTCATTAAAATTTTGGATGGAAGTTTGTAGATTTGTGTGTATTATGGTCACCTGAATTAGGAATTGAAAAAAAGTACCCATTATTGAGGATTTATGACCGCTTTGACCAGTTTTGAGGCATGAAATGGTTCTCGAAGATTGATCCCCATTTTGTATACAACAAGTTGAGGGTTCATGAGGATGATATTTTAAACCTATAATTTTGATGTCAATATGGACACTATGAGTTCCTAGTGATTCCCTTCGGTGTGATGAATTCCCTCGCCATGTTTATGGATTTAATGAACAAGGTTTTCCAACCATAATTGGACCTGTTTTTTGTCATGTTCATCGACAACATACTCATCTAATCTATATTGGAGGAGGATCATGTAGAGAATATGAGGATGGTTCAAAATTTTCTTCAAGAGAAACATCTTTATGGGAAACTCTTGAAGTTCCAATTCTGGATTCATGAGGTTTACTTTCCGGGGAATTTCATTTCTAAGAATGGTTTAGTTATGGACCCAGTGAAGATCGATGCAGTTCTTTATTTAGATTCACCCAAGAGATTGCTATAGGTGTAGAACTTTCATAGCTTAGCAGGGTACTACATAAGGTTTGTGGCAGACTTATCCAGAATTATAGCCCCATTGGCCACACTAATGTGGAATGGAAATCTATTTAACTAGTCTGAGAAGTGCTAGAGGGACTTTGAGGAGTTAAGGATGAGGCTTATGAGTGATAATGTGTTTTTATTACCAGAGGAGGGCATATAGTACATAGTGTATTGTGATACCTCTGTAGATGGGATTGTCTATGTGTCGATGCAAAAGAATTTATTTATCCCATACGGATTGAGGTAGTTGAGACCCCATGAGTAGAAGTATGTGACTCATGACCTAGAGCTAGTAGTGGTAGTATTTTCCATGTGGATGTGGAGGCATTACCTTCTAGGGGAGAACTTTGTGGTTTACTCAGACCATCAGAGTCTCAGGAACCTCTTCATGCATAGACACTTGAACCGAAAATAGTGATGTTGGTTGGACTTACTATAGGAATATGACTTCAAGATAGTTTATACTCTGAGGAAGGGAAATTTTGTAGAAGATTCCCTTAGAAGGAAGTACTAGGCTCACTTGGTGTATGATTCTTCAGAGAAATTTTCTTCCTTACAGTTATCCCTGGTGGAGAAGGAGGGTACAGTTTTTCTATAGTTGATGGTTTTGAATCCTCTTATTCTAGAGAATGTGAGAGAGTCCCAACTAGGAGACATGGGCCA
Source organism: Viscum album (assembly GCA_963277665.1). Lineage (NCBI taxonomy): Eukaryota > Viridiplantae > Streptophyta > Magnoliopsida > Santalales > Viscaceae > Viscum > Viscum album. The sequence goes on along the minus strand of OY728150.1, from coordinate 1,925,984,038 downwards.
TGTAGCCTTTCTTGACTAGATATTCATAGGTGATTCACCAGATGGATATTCTAAAGGATTTAATCATGTCATCTTTTTTCAAGGATGGGCGATGGTTTCATTCACGATTTAAGAGGAGGTGATGTGAGAGTTCCACACTTCTTGCTTATATGTATATCTTAGTGTGTGGAATATGTACACAGACCCTTAAAAGTAGTTTTGGTGGTCTGGAAAGAGATGGACCATAATAGAGTTCATATCTCGACGCCTCACCTCTCAATAGGTGATTGCTGGGCACCAATTTTTAGTATGTTTGTTGCAGCCTCTTGAGATCCCAAAGTGGAAGTGGTATGGAATATCTATGTAATCTATTATAGGTATTCCACATACAGTGAAGGGACATGACTCCATATAGGTGATAGTTGACTGACTCACAAAGTCGGCACACTTAATTGGTATTAAGGAGTAGAGTTTGATAGGGAGTTTAGGGTAGTTTTATGTACAAGAGATCAATCACCTTAAAGTGGTTTCCTCAATAATTGTATATTATCATGATAGGTAATTTACATCATGATTTTGGAGAGGCCTACATATCTATTCAGGACTCAAATGTGGATGATTACATCCTTTCACCCCCAGAATGATGGGCTGACCGAGCACACTATCTAGGTGTTGGAAGATATATTGAGGTCTTGTGTGTTAAACTTTAGATGAAGTTGGAAAGATCAATTTCCCTTGTAAGATTTTTCATATAAAAATAGCTACCCCTCTACCATTAGAATTCCACCTTTTGAGGACCTTTATGGGATACCCTGCAGGTCACCCTTATGCTGGACCAAGATTGGTGAGAAATATATTGTTGGCCCATAGGTGGTGCTGGTGAAATAGAGAAGGTCCAGGTCATCCATGATAATATCCCAGAGTAGGAATAAATATTATATAGATCATCTTTATAGGTCCTTGGAGTTCGAGAAGGGGAACTATTGTTTCTAAGAGTCTCCCCACGATGAGAATTACAGAGGTTCATTTGGGGAGGAAATATGTCCTTGAGGTTCATCGGGTTGTTCAACATAGTGAAGAGGGATAAAGAGGTTTATTATCACTCTCCATATCCCCACAACTAAAGTGGGTGAACGATGTCTTCAACGTGTAGAAGCTGAGGAGATATGTGCATGAACCCATGCACATCATTGACTAGGGAAAGATGGACATCGAGGATAGTTCCACCTTTGAGAAGAACCTGGTGGTGATTGAGGATCAACAGGAGAGGACCCTATGTGGACAGATCATCCCCTTGGTTTGCGTGTTGTGGTAGTACAAGAACATACTAGCAAGATTCTATGAGAGGGAGATCCAAATGTGCACTGAGTATCCTAAGTAGTTTTTTTAGTTTTCCTTTTCTAGGATGAAAATATTGAAGGATGGAATGATGTAGAAACCCAGGTTTTTCTTATAAGACTTTTAAATATTTATATATATATTTCTAGATCTATGCATTAAGACGACATGTAATTTTAAGGCCCAGTGTTCCCATAATTAATTTTATAAAAAATATTAAATATATTTTATATTGAACGCATTAATTTTCTTAAAGGAAATAGGATTACTCTTAAACAAAATCTCAGATCAAAAATCTGAGACCACGGTTGAGTCTGTAATGAATTTTTTACCCTAGGTGCACCCTAAATTAGGTTTAAAAAGGGCATTTGGATATCTCTCTAGTCGGTGATACGTTTAGTGGATTAATTAATTAATTTTTTTGTTTAACCTAACAGGATTTTACTATAAATCAATTGTTATGAAAATATTCCAAGGGTTATACTCATAACCCTTGAATCACCATGTGACATTATTCCTATACTTTTATTGGTAAATCACCTCGGATGATGATGACACTATGGATCTGAGAATATTGGGGTTTATAAAATTCAATGAATTAATTAAATCATTGGAAGGTGTGTTCTTTAATGAAGAATGATCCAATCTTCTTATAGGACTCCTCAATTTGTTGAATACTCCCATTTTGATTAAATTTATTGATAGGATAAATCCAATTCATTGATATGCAACAATTTTGACCTGAGAAAACCCTCGTGTATTGGAATTTTAATTAGTTATCCTTTCTATATAACTTGGATAACCCCATTATTTATTGTTGGCCAAGACCATCAATTGATTCATGTTCTTCACATCTTAGACCTCGCGGTCCTGGTTTGATGTTTCCATGAAGTATCAAGCCTGATCGGACCACAGGAATCACAATGGATCGATATCTGAGGGGTGGATCAATGAAGCAAGGATAGATGTAGGATGTTTGTAGGATATAGATGATCGTTTCAATGATCAGTGGCTGAATATTTAATTTTGGAGGAAACTAGGGCATGTGGTGCATACAGTGGAGCACTCGAGGGATAATGAAATCCAATTTATGGAAAAAAATGGTTAGAAACGATGATCGACAACAGGATCCACCGATCCTAGGAGAAAAAAGGTGGGATCTATTGAAAAATGGTGGGATTAAAATAATTGAGAGTGGATTTGGAAAACTATGAAAAACCCAACTACATGTTGTGCATTGTGATAAACACATGGCATGTAGCCCCTTAGATGCAGCAACTAGTGTTTTGGAAATTTATAAGGATGGCATGCAGTGTAGACTTCCTACACGCCATGTACCCCATTTCCCATGTGGTTGACCCATGTGGTGGAGCACACAATTAGGCACCCACCATGTTCTTTAATACACAGTCATGTCCAGAGCACACAGGTGGCACCCTATGTGAAAAGTCATGTCGTGTAATAAACTTCATAGAGATGGGGTAAAGTAAAAAAACACAGGGTGGATACACAAACACATCTAAGAACAAAAATGGGACCCTGAGTGTCATGGGAACACAATTTAAATCCCTCAAACACAATGTACTTCTATATGGTTGGTGATCTGTGTAACTAAAGGTATATTTCTAGGTTAAAGAGTGGTTCCATATAATGTGTGGGTCTCCTCACACGTTGTGTACCCCTTGGTTCCTTTTTAAGAAACATTAATCTTATATATCTCCTTCATTTGGACTTGTATTTTTGCCTATGAGTAACCTATCATAAGTGTTTTTTCGTGTATAATGTGATAGTTCCCTCCATTATGGCATTTCAAATACAGTGTGAATTTTTTTTAGGACGGACCATATTGAGGAGATTCCCAATAATGGTAGTGATCAGGTAGAGGATCTCCAAAGACACTAGAGTGGAACTCCCTGTTAGCTTGGGCACAACTCATCTACCTTACTGAGTGGAACCCCCTATCGGATAGGTCACGGTTCTTCTATAACCATATTGAAACCCCCTATCACACTAGGGCACGGTTCCTCGACCTATAGAGGAGAACCCCCCCCCCCCCCCATCATCTTGGGTGCAGGTCCTCTACTTTACCGAGTTGAACCCCTATTAGATAGGGAATGGATCCTCAATGAACAAATTGGAACCCCCTATCACACCAGGGTGCATGTCCTCTACCTATAGAGTGTAATCCCACATCATATTGGTTTCAATTCCTTTACCCACCTAGTGGAACCCCCTATCGAATAAGGTGTGCATCCTCATGATACTAGAGTGGAACGCCCTGGATGCACTAGGGTGTGGGTCCTCTATATATACAGACAATGTAGACACCCCCCCCCACACACACACACACTAAGTTGTGGGCCCTCTGCTTTGATTTTTTTCCCCCGGTTGTATGATATAGTGATAAGGTGTGGGCCTTCACATGGATACTTCTAAGCAGACGCATGAGATACTAGGCATTTTTTATAAAATTTTGGTATTATTTGTGACTCTTTTTCCTAGGATGAGATATGAGATGGATATCCCATTTCTCTATCATTTGGGATTATTTGGATGAGCATATATGTTTACATTTGTATCTATACCTCTGGATTTTGGATACTCTCCTACCATAGGTTGTGAAGATGCATGGGGTATTCCACATGCATTACATGTTTAATTTCTCATGGTTGGATGAGTCTAATATCCTATTATAGGTGGAAAATACTCGACATGTAGTTAATCTACTCACAAAGTTAAGTCCCATGTTCTTGGATGAGGTTACTCTTTCTCTTGCTTTGGGATGAAAAACAACTTTTTTATTATCTATTATTCATATTTTTATTGTATCTCTTATTACTCCCCCTTCGGGTTTTGGGGAATCCTACTAGGTAGGTATATACTTACCCCTGCATGGGATTTTCCCACAAGTGTCTCATATTTTGAATATGACAGATAGGTCAATGATGACTTCAGAGGAGATTAGGGATAGTGGTTGTTTTGGACCGTGTATGGTGGTCATAGCTTTTAGATCAGAAGTTGTGCTCTCTCAATAGTTTACTTTTTTGTTTTTGTTAGGTTGGGACACATTTCTGTTTGGGAAAGTGTTTTTCCCCTTTACTTTTCAGTTTATACTACCATTATTTTGTACAATCTAGAGGTTTCAAATGCATGGTTGATTCCCTGGTGTTTTAAATCTTATACTTTTATTCCTTGTTACTTTTTCATCGAGATAGTTGTGTGTGTCTGTCTGTAGGTACATAGGAAAAGGCCTCCCATTTAGGATATTCCTATCAGTTCTTTATTCCACCCCTTAACCTATAGAGGTAGGATTAGTATAGTTGTGGCTTGATCCCCAATTTGGGTCAGATTTTGAAATATTTATTGTGAAATTTGTACTTCAAATGATCATTTTGGTTTTCAATTTCCAAGAAAGAAAGAACCTTCTAAAAACTAAAATGTTTATTTTTTTTCGTGGAAGACCCTTCCAAAAAATCGATCAAAGTCCTTTTCAACCCAACAAAAATTTAAACAAGGGTTGGAACATTCCATCTAATGACATATTTAGAAAATATAAATAATAAGTAATATTTTTATCAGGTTATTCAACTAATTTCCAATCTATATATTTTCAAGATCAAGATAATGCTCAACCAAAAAGTAAATTTTCTTATGTAACCTGCTCAAAAAGAAGAAAATATCATTGAATAAATTTTGAGACAATTATCGATCATGATGAATACTTTATGACTTGAATGGTTAAAATATAATTTGATATTAGTAGTATAAGGAACCAAATTAGTGGGGTTTTTTCCTTCACAATTAATTTTAATAAAAAATACAAAGGGATGTTGAATTTTAGTCCTAGAAAACTATTAAGTGACACTGAGTTGAACAATCCCAAAACAAAACATTTTGAAATCAATTCTTAAAATGAATAAGATTTAGTGAGTTCCAAGACTTATCCACTTGGAATTGACCTTCTCGAATAAGAAACGAATCCTATAGAACCTGATGTAAATTCTAAACCTAATTTAAAATAAAAATTATTTTCTAAAGAAGAAGTATTAATTGAAAGGACCTAGAAAGTTTAAAAAAGAATTTTAGGAAATTATTTCTCAAAAAAATTCCATAATGATTAGAAAGTTGTCAAACAAATATTACCCTACCCTAATAGTATCCCACTAGTAAGGAAGAGTACTGAAATATAATCAAACAATGACGTTTTAAAGATTTTGGGGAAGTTCAAATTAATGTTTTTGTTCTTGGTTTTGTAAAAAATTCCTAGCTATGCAATATTTTTTAAACCTCATAAGAAGAAGTTCAAGAGAATAAAAAATGAAATATTTTAAATAATGTTTCCTAGATGATTGAATATACCTTTTCGAGGAACTTTTACCACTACCAACATAATAGGGGACTTTGAATTCAATGATATCATGCTAGATTTAAGATATTTGATAAATTTGATGCCTCATTATGATCAGTATAATTTATAGCTTGGAAAGTCAAAACCTACTGTGATTTTCATTCAATTATCCAACTAGAGTTCAACCAAACCTAATGGTATTATTGAGGATTGGTTTTTATAGGTAAAAACGGGATTATTCCTAATTATTTATGTGTTTTGGGCATGAAAATAATATATTTAGTACATATGCATCACTCTTTCTCCAAATAAAAGTTCTAAAAACCCAATACATCGTTAATTTTTACAAAGGGACATTGTCACTTGAATTTGTAGAATAATTATATCAATTTTTTATTTTTAAATACCTGAAACATCTAATGTAATATCATTATAGTCACCATATAATTATAATTGATTGAATTTCCACTATTTTGTTTCTTGGTTTTTCAAGTAATGAAACATAAATTACTATTTATTAACATTAATCATTGGTTTCTTATAAAATGGTTTACATTAAAGTGAAACTATTTCATATGAAGGGATTTTTAATTTTAAATCTATTCCATGTAATATTTATATATTTTATGATTCTTATGATAATTTCAAAAAAAAATTAATGAAATATTGAAATATAATGAACCTTATTGTTAATCTCATGATAAAGATGATATCTTTCCAAGAAAAATAAGTATTTAGGGTTTTAAAAAAATAAAATTAATGTCATAATTTTAGATATTTCATGTTCTTTTAAATTTTTTTTTTGAAAAACCACTCTTGTGTTTATACAGATAAATAGATTACTACATCAAAATTGAATTAAAAATATTTTTTAGGATTGATTTGAGAGCCTAACTATATATTTTTGATTCATTTAAACATTCTTTAATAAGGGAAAATCCACCTGAACTAGAATTGAAATCACTACATGGGAACATTAAATACTTTTTCTGGTAAAAAAGAACAATTTCCTATCATCATTGATAAATTTCTATCAAAATATTAAGATTAAAAAATTATAGGAGTCCTTATAGAGTACAAGAAATATTTATGATGGAATTTAGGTAATTTAAATTTCATTAGACCTTTAGTTTTTTAATATATTTTTTTAGATTAAAATAATATAGATATTAAGAAATTTTAATTGATGTTGAATACAAAATTTTAAATTTACGTTACTACCTTGATGGATATTGTAATAATCCTTCGATTATTTGATAGGTAATGGGTGAGTCATATCCATGTTTTTCCTAAAACAATTACTTTAAAATTTCAATGAATGAACTCGGTGAGAATATTCCTTTTAGGATTCTAAACTGTAGGATCGAAATAATGATGTAGATGCTCAAAATACAAGAGGGGGGTGAATTTTACACATTAAAAATTCCTTAGACAAGGTAAAATCTAAGTTTAACAAAGTTAAACTAAGAAGATTCACAACACCTCTAACATCAATTGGAGAATTTGAACTAAGGTTTACAATATGGGATTCTACCTTAAAGCGTATAGAATCTAAACTTATCAGAGTACAATTGTAAGGAAATATAAGAAGGTTATACTTTCCTTACAATACAATATGTAGTGGAAAAACAAGTAGTAAAACTACAAGTAACAAGATATACGTCTTTTAACCCAAAGAAAAGGGTATCCAACAACCTTGGATAAAGGTCCCTTAATTTATCCTTTCAAGCAAGTCTATCTTACCCACACCAGGGTAAGCCCTCGATACGAAGATTGGAATATCTGTCTTGTTATCCCCAAAAGCCCTAAACTTCAAGGTAGTTGGAACCTCTATCTTCCTCAGCAAGGAAGCCCTCAAACTTCAAGGTAGTCGACACCTCTGTCTTCCTATCCCCGGAAGCCCTCTAATGTAATCACCAACAATCAGAGTCGTACGATGTAATCTGAATGAGCATTTCAGTATGCACAAAGCATGAAAAGATTCTCTCTCTATAAATCACCTTAACAGCGTGTGGTCTCTAGATCGATAAACTTCTTCTTGAGATCTTTCAAATGAGCTCCTATTTATATGAAATTTTCCAACGGTCGGCTCCCTCCTCCAACGGTCATATTTTCCATGAAATTCGGAGGGACCTATACACCTGTAACTCAACCAACAGTTAATTAGAAACAAAATAGACGACATCGTTTAATAAATAATCAAGTAAAACTGAATGCACGACATTGTTTTGAAATAGAGAAAAAGTAAGTAAGATCCATATAAAAGTTCGGATTGTAAGAAAATTAAAAGTTCATAGTCTAACCAATGTGAAATTGGAAGTCTATGTTAAGAAAATTTCGGATTCTGTTTTATAGGAATTCGGAGTCTGGTTTCACCTGAGATTGGAATCTGAACTTACAGAGTTAGAAGTCGAACTAGTAAAATTTTGGAGTCGAACTTCATAAGAGTTCAGAGTCGAACTACTTAAGAGTTCGGAGTCGAACTACTTAAGAGTTCGGAGTCAAACTTCTTAAGATTTCGGAGTTGAAATACTTAAGAGTTCGGAGTCGAGCTACTTAAGAATTTGGAGTTGAACTACTTAAGAGTTCATAGTCCAGAATTCGGATTGGAACTTCATAACAGTTCACATCCAGAATTCAAATCCTAAAAAACCGAATGCTCCAAATCTTTACATTATATGATTCCGGAATTTTGGTTAAGAATCCAGTTTTTGTACTTAAGTAAAATATTTCTATGTATAAGAAAATCTAGATTAGGGTAAATTTCCTTAAAGAAGTAAATTTTCCTTATGGAGGTAAAATTTATATTTTCTTTAGTATAAGGTGTTTGTGATTTTAAAAACAAGAAGGAATGGAAAAGTCATAAGGAAAACCTTATTGACTCAACATAAACAAATAAAGAATGTGTAATGATTATAGAAAGATCATATTCATATATAGGAAGGGTAATTTTCCTCCTCCTCTTGACTAAGTTCTTGAGAGGCTATCTAGATATACCATTACTACTTTCTTGATGGTTTTTCTAGTTATATTCAAATCCACATTTCACCTAAATATTAAGAGTAAACAACCATCACATATCCTTTTAGAACTTTTTCTTATATAAGGATGCCTTTGGGTTCTTGAAATTATCTAGGAACATTTCAAAGGTGTATGATGATCATTTTTTCTAAAATTTTGGAAGATGTATGGAGGTTTTAATGGATAATATTTCTTTTTATGGATTTCCTTTTAAGATATATATCAAATGTTTTCCTAGTGGTATTGAAAATTTATTTGATATAACCCATGATCTCGATTATTTGAAATTTCATTTTACGGTGTAGCATGAAATTGTGATCAGCCATGTGGGGTATAAAAATGAAATCCATGTGGTTAAATCAAAGTCATGGGTGATTTTTTTACATCCATTCCAAAAATAGTAATATATTTGAGATCCTTTACTGGCCATGGTGGTTTCTATAGAGGATTTATAATAGAATTTAACAAGATATATTCAACCTTATATAAATCTCATAAAAAAGAGTCATTGTTTTTCTTGATGATAGTGGTAAATAGAACTATAGAGATATGAAACAAAATATGTAATCCCACCCATCTTCCAATCACCTAAATGGGGATTAACATTTTAAATTATCTCTGATGCTTCATACTTTTTCCTTGGGGTATCTTTGAGTAAAAATGGGAAATAAGTATAATTTCATAGCTTATGTATCTAAACTCTATATAAATCTCAAGATAACTACATAAAAATAGATAAAGAATGTTGGATATTGTTTTATTCTGTAAATTTTAGATTCTATCTTTTATGCTCAAAATTGGTTTTTTTCACTAACCATTCTACAAACTGATTTTAGATGAAGTAAAATTATGAAAAAGAAAGGTTGTAATAATTTTAGTGAAAATTTTCTTGCTAAATATTTAAATAAAATACACACTATTATAAATAAGAAACCTCAAACCTATCAACCAATCAAGGAATCCTTCCTTGATGAAGAATGACATGTTGATAATGGAGTGACACCATAGTTTTATATTTTTTTTAACTATTTTTATTTAAATAAATTCCCCCATTAATTCTATAAGAAATAAGTTTCTCTTATTTTAATTGAAGTGAGTAAAAAAATTGGGACAACCCTTATTTACAGAATTTTGGAAGTGATCAAATAATAAGGACATGCATTCTAGATTGAAAAATTCAATCAATACTGAATATTTTCCATTTGGTTTTTAGATGTCACTTTGGCCCATAAATAATATATAATAAAGTGATTTTCATAGGTTTATTTTGTCAGACCATTTTCAAGGATTATTTTTAATTTTTTAGTGCTTGAAAAAACTGAAAATTTCAATGTACTATTTCCAAGATGAATGAAATGCCTCAAAACCCCCTTCTATTTTTGAGGTATTTTATGTGTGGGGTATTTCTTTTATGGGTCCATTTATAATTTTTTTTTGGTACCTTTAAATTTTACTTACTATTTATTGTGTTTCGATGTGGGTAATAGTTATCACCACTATAGATTATTTTTGAAAATTTTATTGTTATGTTTTTTAGAGGAAATATATTTTTTATGTTTGGGCTACCAAGTTTATCATTACTAATCAGGGTGCCCATTTTTGAAATAATATATTATAATCTATCATAAAGAAGTATAGAGTTTATTATAGGATCTCTACACTCTATCATCCTCAAACAAATGTAATGGATGAATTTTCAAATAGAGATATCAAACATATCTTGGAAAAATGTGTCCACCCAAATATAAATTATTGTAGTTTTTTATTGGATGATACTCCTTGGTATTATAATTATAACTCAAAAACTCCAATTATAATATCTCCTTTTATATTTTTTTGTAAAATATTTTCATTCACCTATGGATCTTGAACACAATGATTTTTGGGTTATTGAAAATTGTTAACAGTAATCTATTTGAAGTAGAAAAATAGTGAATATTATTTTAAAATAGTTATAATAGATAATAAAAAAAATTAAGATAACACCAAGATAATAAATATAAAAGTAAAAATTTACATGATTAGATTATTATCCTGATGATCTCAAGGAAGGAGAAAATGTGGTTCTCTTTGAATATAAACTGAAGTTATTTCCAGGTAAATTCCATTCTAAATAGTCACAATCTTTAATTATTACCCATGATTTCACATTTGGGTTTGTCTGGTTATAATATATAGAAAAGTAAACATTGTTTGAAGTCAATGGAAAATGATTTTAAGATTTTTAGAGAATGTTTTCAATAGGTTCCATGGGAAGGGATCATCATTTAAGCTGTAGAATACAATTGAGTCAAGGTTGTTTCCTTCCTTCTTACTTTTTTGATTTAAATAATTATTATTTTGACATCCCATAAAATCAATTACACAATAATCGAATTATGAAAAATAATAATGTGGGGTGAGGAACAAAAATTGCTATACTAAGATTTTTCTAAAAAAAATTCATTTTTTTTACTTTTTTTATTTTTATTAGTTTTTTTTTGTTCCTTTTTCTATGTTTATTTTCTTATTTTGTTATATTTTTGGAAAAAAAATATCTCAAATAAATTCCATTGAAATTTTTAAAACTCATGATAATGATTTAATTGATTTGACCCATAGAATTAGATTTAATTGAATTTTGGTAGAACCCTTATCTCGACCTGTGTGGTTACATACTTATATCGGGGATGATCAAGCACTCACTCAAGTATGCAGATGATATAAGTTTGGGATTAGTGAATATATTTTCTCCATGGGGACTCATAGTGTCTAGTATGAATTCCTATGATTTCATCCTAGTAATTTAATATTTACCCTCATATCATTCCTAGATAGATGACTAACATCAAAGAGTGGTGTGTTGTTGAGAATATGGATTAAGGTTTTACTTTGTGGGATAGTGGAACAATTAGTTGACATAAAAGGGGAATATGAATGATAAGTTTCATCCAAAAAACCATCAATTGGTATTCTTGGATTTATTTATGATATATTCTTGGTATTACTAGATTTCTAAAGTTATAGAGGAGTATATCTATTTATTTCCTGGGGATGTTCTTAGTTTTCCCCTCATAGGGAAAAAGGATTAAACATTAATATACAAAAAACCCCTATGATATCCATTATATCTTATCTTTTATCCTTATATGATCATAGAGAGATAAATGTGTAGTTAAAATACCTTTTGGAAAACAAATTCACCAATCCCAATGTGCCTCTATGGGTAGCCCTAGTGATATTCACCAAGAAGGTGTATAGTATTTTGGGGATTTATATGATTATCTGAGATTGAATCAAGTGATATTAAAAAAAAAGATACCCTTCAGATAGCCAAAATTACCTCTTTGTCCAGCCAAAAAGAGAGAAGTGGTTCCCATATAATGGTCTTAGGTCAGTTTATCACCAAATTTAAGTTCACACATAGGATATCCCAAAGAAATTATTCAAATATCACTATGGATGTTATAAATTTATGGTGATACCCTTTCACATTATGAATACCCTATCAATTTTCACATACTCCATGAAATCGATATTTATACTCTTCTTAGATTGGTTCATGGTGATCTTCATCGATGAAATCCTTATTAGTTCAGTATTAAAGGATGAGAAACTGAGTACCTACAGATAATCATAGAATTTCATTAGGAGAATAAGATTTATAGTATTATATAAAAGTGCCATATTTGGATTCATAAAGTCTACTTTCCTACACCTATCATCTTAGAGGGTGGATTAGTTGTCTACTCACCAATTAACATGGTAGTTATTTCTTAAGCGTTTCTCAACACTATGTTTTGGGTCTGTAAATTTTTTAGGATGGTACAATACTAGTATAGATTCAAGTAATAATTATCTAGTATTACATCTCCTGTTAATTACCTTACCAGAAAGTGTAATCCCTTTGTTTAGTTTGAGTGATTCCATAAATTTTTTGAGGAGATAAATTGGATGTTAATATACTTACTTATTCCATGTTTTCAAGGGTAATGAGTTTGGTAAGTGGTTTTTTTTATGCCTCTGGTTTTATACTTCATTGTATGATAATGTAGAGGTGGGTGGTGATTTCTTAGGGGTCTATAAAGATGAAACCTCAGAAGTATAATTACATGACCCACAATTTTGAACTCAAAGTGGTTATTTTGATCTCAATGACTTCAAGACATTAAATTATTGATAGTCAGTTCATAGTCTATCTGGTCCACAAGAATATTAGGTACATATTCACTTATAAATATCTTAACCCAATATATATTAATTGATTATAGTTCCTATAGAACTATAAATTTTATATTATGTATTCTCTATGGAAGGAAAATATGGTTGTTGATACCATTAGAAGTAAATATTATGATTTATTTATGGAGGTATCCTTTAGTAAGTTGATCTCGATGTATTTATCCTTATTGGGTGAGGGATATTTCACATATATTATATCTATGGTTGTTGATCCTCTATTTCTTCAATGCATGAGGGACATTTAGTTGGGATACATCAATTTAGAGGTATTTCATGATGGATTTCCTTAGGGGGTACACCAAATGTATTTTTCAATTTTTTTAGAGAATTGTCCACTTTTAGAAGAAATATTATAGTTTCAATATTACTATATTGAGGAGGTGTTTATGTAGTTCCAAAATTCCCCATTTATGGTAAATCTAGGATTTAATAATATGTATCAAAACATAAGGTGTAAATATTGGTGTCCTGATATGAATTTTATCTTGGATGAGTTTATTTCATAGTGTATCACCTTCCAAAATTTTAATTTAGGTCACTATGTCCTAGAAAATATGAACCAAACCCTTGAGGTTCTATAGTGAAAGTAGGATCAAATATTGATAAATTTTATGATAGTACTTTCAAAAAAATTCAGGATGTTATCTAGGAAATCATCAAAAGATTTACCATGTTTTCCCCAATTTCTTTTAATATTTAAGCTTATTTTTGTAGAGGTATTGGGATGATTTTGTATGGATGATATCCTTTGGTTACATGGGGTATCATAGATGATAATTTCTAACCAATATTATTGATTCATTTACCTTTTTTGTAGGATCATATAAGAATAATTCAGGAATCAATTATGGTTAACTATGATTTTCCATCCCCAAAAGGTTATCTAAACTAAGCAAACTATTTAGGTTCTTAAGGATATGTTATGGGATTTTATTCTTGATTTTTTCTAGATATGGGATAATTACTTTCATTTAAGGGAGTTCCCATATAATAACATATATCACTCCACTATCATCATGGTACCATAAAATGCCATGTATGTAAGATTTTTTAGGTTATCCTTTTACTTATTAGAGGATAAAGAGTAATCATTTATGGTGATAGAATTGGTGAAATTGAAAATGGAGAAAGATTAAGTGATCCAAGAGTGTATAGGGATAGATTAGACTAGTCATAATTCCTATAAATATTGATAATAGAGGCCTTTGAGTTTCAATAGGGATATTATTTGTTTCTTAAGGTCTTGGAATGAAACAGTTTAAAATGGTTTATTTTGGAGAGAAATATATCCCCTAGGTTAATCAACTATTCTAGGTTTTTTTGGGGTGGGTGAGGATTATTATCACCTAGAATTTCCCTCATAGTTGAACTGAGTGAACAAATACTTTCATATATTATAGTAGAGAAGATATGTTCATCACCCATCACACAACATCGACTAGGGAGAGATAGACATTAGGGAAAATTCCACATTCTCAAATAACCCAATGGAGATCATTAATTGGTGGGAGAACATCAGAATAGTCGGGTTACACTACTAGTACTTGTGTTATGGAATAATGAGAACTTTTAGGAGAAATTATGGGATGGTAGGAACCAAATATTGGCTCAATATCCTTAGTTTTTTTAGTATGTTGTGTTTTTGAGTAAGAAAAGACATGAAGGTAGAAATTATGTGGAGACTATATTTTTGTGATATGAACCCTTATAATATTTAAAATAATATTTATGTATGGATTTTTGAGTTTTCTACATTGAATTTTTATCAAGGATTCGCGTATATATATATTTAATAGAATATATTATTTTAATTCTTCATGTGTGTGATCATGGGAAAATCATCACTTCTTAAACATAGACATAGATAGTAAAATTTATAATGTATTTGAGTCCATTATAAAGGGTTTACCATTGGTGTGGGATAAATTTATTTCATAACTTGATCCCTAAGTGTCAGGCCATTATAGGTTTGTTACTAAATAAATTGAATCTTTTTAATTGAATTTTAATTATATATGAAAACCCTAAATCCAATATAAAATCATAATTTACCTCTCTAATTATAAGTAAAATATATAAACACTAATTATAGATAGATGATAAAAGGGATAAGTTTAGAGAATCAAATAACTTTAGCAGAAGATTACATTCTTTGAAGAAAATCACTAATGGAACCTAATTCAGATGTGATAAATATCAACAAGAAATCCCAAATTAAGGTAGATATATTTACTATGATCTTTAACTCCATTATTTATGATTTTTTTGGTTGAGTTTATGTTTTAAATTATTCTCAGTAAGTTTTACATTCATATATGGATTTAACCTCTTGATGTGTGGACCAAGAATACATGTCATGTACCCGGACTCATACATGACGTGAGTTATGGCGGTATGGGATGTGTAACCCCATGGGGCACACATGTTGTGTATTATATAATAAACATTTTTTAGGTATAATAAAAAATGAAAATAGGATATAAGTTCACAACTAGACATATTACAGGAGCTATATTCCATGCACCCCTAAAGTAAATGTTTTGTTATTTTCCAACCAGCCAAATATTTTTTACCATCACTCGAATTTGGGAATGTTAGTTGCCCATAATAAGTTATATTTTTCAATATATAGAATAATTATACCTCCCTTATTAGTATAAAAGGTTAATTATATGGTTATTCGAGCAGTTTAGTTTCCTTTTCTATGTAGGTATGATGATTGGGTTTGGACTTAATGATCGGATCATACATGGAGTTAGGAGATCAATTTCTAAAATACTTGTGAGAGGGGGTGGGTCCCCAAAAGTCTAATTGTATTTTTTGTGCTTCCCTATAAACCAGGGGTATGTTTATTACATAATAGGTATAGGTTTGATACTCCGTTAGCCTTTATAATGCATGGGTATCCACATAACTAATAGAGTTTGGAACATCCCCACTTACATGGAGCATAGATCCTTTATCCATAGAGTTATGTACTCCCTAATCTATTATCATTTACTAGATAGGTTTTGGGTCTTCCCATAGTATTAGTTACCCCCTCAACCGAAATATACCCCTTGGTGAGAAGAAGTCCCCCCACTATAGTTTTATAGAGGTGATGTGGGTTGTAGTGTAGGGAAATCTGGAGTTCATGTGTCACTTACTATAGATAATTATTCAGAAGATGGGTATTTTAGAGTGATACATTCTTAAATATTTCTAGTCTTATATTTTTAATTGTATATTGGTAGATATTTCCTTTTTTATAATCATCTAACTAATAATACCTTTATCCTTTTTTGTTTTTGGGCATCCTACTAGGTATGTATATACTCACCCTATTGTTTAACCCACACATCTTATGTCTTATGCTAACAATGTATATTTCAACAGTGATTTAAATGGATAGGGTATTGGTGGAGTGGGATATTATAGGTAACTATAGATGATAGGTTCAAGATGAGTTTTATTAGGATATGTTCATTAGAGAGTTAACTTCACCTTCTAGATGTTTTGGGTTGATTTTACCTTTTTGGTGTTGGGAATTTGTTTTTTATCCTTAAAATTATGTCCTTTCACTATATCATACTCTATTGACGATTAATATGTGTCACATTAATTTTATATATTGAATATTTATTTTTTTAGCATGTATTACTATATCATATGTGAGGACATGTGGTTGTGTACATGTTCATTAGTCTAAGGCCTTATATTTTGTGAGATATACTTACTCACTTATCAGTGACCAACTTGGGAGTAGAAAACCCTTACTACTAGCACAGGATAGGCCCTAGTGGTTTTGGTCTGGTCCTCCATGTCTTTTTCACTAATATAAATTTTTCATCCCCTGTGTAGTGAATTTATATCTTGCTTCATATTAATCTAGTAAAAACATTTTTTCCAACAAATAATACTCCTCATCTTGTGGGTTTTCTTTACAAAACATCTCCATAACAATATATATCTATGTATACCATAAATTATCCGCATTTTCCTTTATTAAAGATCAAGACATAATCAGGGGAACCTTAAAAATACCTCTATAAAACATATCTCATTGTTATTATATAAAATTAGAACCTTCAACCACTAAAGAGGGTAAAATAAAACAATCAAATACTAAAGTGGGTAATCATCCATGTACCACCAAGAATAGTGATTTAGAAATCTGGTGGGATATATCCTAAAGATATGAAACCCTAACCCTTTCTTTAATACCATTATTTGAACAAATTTGACTAGTATTAATTCCCCATTCATTTCATATATGTAGTTTTTTTGTGTGACCATTAAAATAGATATTTTAACTCGTGATAAAATAAACCACCCCGAGTGTGGTTGAGATATTCCATACATGAACTTTAAAATGAACTTTGATTCAGGTTCCACATAATTCAAGGTGATACCCAAGTCCTAGTATATCTCTATACCTTATCTCAATGCTAGTGAATCTACTATGAGAGGTTTATTTAGGCATAAATTTATAGCGAAATACCTCACCACATATCCCTAAGTATATAAAATCATACCTCCTTATATAATGTTTTTTTAATATAAATTCTATTAAAATTAAGATTGAGACAGTGATCTAATGGATTTTATAAAATCAACTTCCATATAATGGATGTATGGTGGGGTTTTCTTACATGCACTAACATCCGTATTAGTATGTTGATAAAGGAATATGATCCCTTATCTTAAAAGTTATCTTACATTCCCTTGATCAAGGAGAACATGTTCTAGTTTTGTAAATCAGGATTTTTCTGAGTATATTGGTGTTGTGAATTTTTATGAGGATCCTAAATAACCCAAATACCTTATAAAACATTAATATGGTGAGAAAGACCCTCAAAATAGTTCTTTTCATCTTTAATAACTCTTCTAGAAATAAAAAGGTTGAAGTACATGGTATTAATATGGATATCCATGGATAAGGAATGAAAATTCTAGATATGTGTCTCCTAATATCCAGAGAGGAATTTGTGTGATATGGAATATTCCTTCACTTCTCTATAACAGCTGTACTTAGATGCTATGGAAATCTTCTAGAACAATACTTACACTTTTTTAAGAACAATATTTTTACAAATATTTAAAACCCATAAGGTCATTTTATATCGTATTTCTCTATCCCAAATATATATACCCAGGTGGTTCAATACCATAATATATTTACTCATATTCATCATGTCAATAAACTCAAAGGATCCTTAAGTGAATGCTATGAAGAAAAAAAATGTCTCCCTCGTCATAGAAATAAATAATTTCAAGATATCTTTACTGATTAGGGTAAATCACTATGTTAATTAATGTAGAAAAAATAATTCAGTTTTTGGGATAATATTATGGATTGGGAAGTTGGGATAATATAGTGACTTCTAAAAACTATTTTATTGCCAAAACTAGAGATCTCCACACCCAATGTTCCATCAGTATTTTTCAAAAATATTTTTAATGAACCCTCTTAGATTATTCTAGATCATAGAAGTTGACTAGAAACCCTATCTAAGAACATACATTGCATTAATATATATCCTTTTAGTGTATCATTACCCCATCAATTTTCTTTCTAAATACTGAAATTTTAATTTTTATTTCAACACATTCATTGTTTCCTCTATATTATATATTTTTATTCCCCCTAATCCAAAGTATATCACAATATTCCTCAATCTAGAAAAATGACATATTTTTTAGATTCATAGTCCCAAAAGAAGTTTTAAAATGTTCCGTTAATCACTTTGATGACTACTTAGGGAATTTTATCTCTAATAATATATGTTTAGTCATAGATGTTTGTCCACAATTGATTAGTAATATTCTCCTTCCAAAGTAAAGAAACTAGTTCTTCCAATTATTTATGTGTATGATTAGTTTTTTTATAAGTAATACAAAATTATTAATGTAAATACTCCCATTTGATAATGGATCACCCCCAAAATTACACTAAATAGTATTTTTTTTTCAAAAATGTATCCATGTTTCTATTAATTGGATTATCCTAAAAACTATTCTATATGAGACTTAAAATCTAATTTTATCTATTTTACCCTTCTAAACACTCCACATTTAATAAAATTAAAGAGATCCTTTAAAATATTTAAGACAATATATTTAACTAATAAGAAAAAAACAATATATCATTGGTAAAGAGGAGATGAGATACATATGTATTTGTTACCCTTAAATAAACCCACTAAACCTACTAATATTTTTTAATTGATATATTTTCTGAAGGAATCTTGGGTCAATATAAATGATATGGGAGAGAATTTGTTTCCCTATATTAGGCTTAATTTGTTTTTAAAGAATCTAAAGCATTTGACAATCCAATATTTAGAGAAATAAGGATAGGAAAAGAAATAAATAATAAAGTCACATGCTAATTTAGAGAAATTAATAGTATATGAAACTATAAGCATGAATCTATATTCCATATGATCTTAATTTTTTTCCATATCAACCTTCAATATAATTTTCCCACCAATCACCTTTGTCTTGATGTCAAAAACTATTTCATAGTAAACATCCATGGAACCCTCCAAGCTTCTTCCCCTGATTAATTTTTTTTTTGTTCCCTCTCCACCATCCTAGAAATCAATAGTGTTAGTCTCTCATTGAGTATTTTAGCGATAAGTATAAATGAGAAATTACACATTCTTGTTAATTGAAATTATTGAAAAAACATTGGATGATTAATTTTTGGGAATGATCACATGTGTAGTCTCTCAATATGATATGTAAAGAGACACTTCCATAAAGATGACTTGTATGATTTAAATCATGTACTTATTAAAAATATACCATTATTAAGTATACTAAGATCATAGAAATCAACATAGACCCAGAGTACCAGCCCCATTCCAGCTATAAACAACATTTTGTATTTTATTTTCTTTAGGGATCAATATAAGAGTCTCATTTTCACAATAATTCATTATATAAGGGATTTTAGTGAGTTTGGGAGAGGAAAATAGGATATTTTCATTTCTATCTCTAATTTTTTCCTCCATAATAATGTTATAAAATAAATCCATTTCATTGGGATTAATAGTCTCCACACCAATATAAAAAACCCTTCATTGAGATAGATGTCTAAATTTTCCATGTACTTTCTCTCCTTAACATGAGAACAAAAATAGGTAGTATTATTATCACTTTATTTTATCCCCAATTCCCTCAAATTCTCCTAATTCATCCAATATTATTGAAAAAACCTCTCTGATAGGACCTTATATTTATCATTTAGGAAGTAAAAGATCTCATGATCACATATACCATAAAGTCTTGGGTCCATTAAATTAATTTCCCTGGTCATCTCCTTAATAGAAAATTATCTTTCTATATTATATAAAATACACTTGGTAAGACCCCTTATATATGTTTGATTTTTTTTAAAAACATTTTAATGTTTCCTATTTATTTTTCCTTTGTATGATTCATTGGTAGTGTAATGAAATTATCTATATATACTCAATTTTTTGGTTAAATGAAACGATATAGTGTGAGTGGTGGGGTATTTCAATGTGAACCATAGTGAAGATTGGTTATAAAAAACTTGAGGAATATGTTCCACTTTTAATTTTGTATAAATATTCAACCCAAGAATATTATAAGAAGTTATTTATAATATATTCCAACATCATTTTTTTCTCATTATTGAACAAAGTGTATTTTTCTTCTAATAATGTGATAAATAGAAATTTATTCCTTATCATAAAGGTATTAATGTCTTTCATGTATCTCTTAGAAAATGTAAAAAAAATCTATTTACCATGCCATCTAGAATGAAACTGAAATATATACCCAAAAACAAATGTACGGGACATGTGAAAAAATTTTATAGGAAATTCTATAACTAATACCGTTCACTGAAGTTACATTTAGAAAATAAAATTGAAAAAAATAAATGAGACTTGTTTAAAATTTTCAATATGATATATTAAGGAGAATAATTTATTAGATCCCACTCCATGATGGGGTTCTTAAAAATAGTTGTATGAATATTCCTTGGTTTTTTATGTAAGAATTATTTATTGTTGATTTTTCTTAGGTGGCTTTTATTTTACTCTAGTGATTGATTGGGTTTAAGGATATACAAGAGAATCACCTTCAATATTTTATTTTCTTTGAATATATAATCACACTTAGTCAGGGGTCTGATATTCATACCATTCCATATCATAAAGGACTTCATTGAAGAATGATTTTAGTGGATTAAATTTCTTTATCAACACCAATTTAGTGGTAGATAGGGATATTTCTTAATAAATATTGATTGAAGGCCCATTTTTATATCCCTCCACAATCCCTTGATCCTCTTGGGTGAGTTTTATTCCTATTATGACCCATAGGAGAAGGAGATAGTTGTGACAATTATTTTAGTTTATCCAGATGTGATAATTAGTTATCTAAAAGTTTTGGAGACTTGATAAACTCATCCCTTGGTATCTATCCACCTATATATATAAATGAAATTTCTAGATTAAGAGACTGGTTTCTTTAATCCCAATTCCTAATACTTATCATATAAATTATTATGAACAAGGATTTATCTAAGAGGGAAGTTAAGATTCATTAGGGATAGATTCCAAAATTCAAAATTCTAGTATTGTCCTATATTCTAGTCATACAATATAAAGGATAGTAGAAATGAAAATTTTATTCTAAAAAATCTCAATGACCAGAACAAATTTGTAACATCCCAGGTAAATAAAGAACATGAAATTTTTCATATTTATTATTATTTGTGAATTAAATATTAATTTTACTTTAAAGGGGGCTCTATGTTCTATGGCATACCTGATATGAAACAACGGGTTTCTTTGAAGTCTTACGTTGCACACTAATAATATAATATTATTATTTTAAATGGTAGTTAAAGCCTAGCCTTTGTATTCTCAGGAATGAATATAACTATAAACAATATTATTATACATTTTTTATGAATATTTTTACATTTATCCAATAAAATTTAGTGGCTTAAAATGTGAATGAATCTAAGCATAAACACTCTAATATTCTTTAAAAGGTCGATTTACCGCCTTTGGATGAAGAACACTCATTAAATATAGTTTTGGTCATTTTTATATGTTATATTTGACAAAATAAAATTCTTCTTTAGATTCGGGACATTAAAATTTACTTTGGGTAATTTTTTGGTATTTTTCTGATAAAGCTCATTTTTTAATGAATAGTGAAAAATGTTGTATTTTAATTCAAAAGTGCCTTTTAATCTAATTTATTTATATGGTTATATTATCTTTTTAATTGGTTATAAAGTGTAATTAGAATATATTTTTACCATTTAATCCAATTTTGTACATTGTAATTAATTTCACTTTGAAATTGGACATAAACAAGTGTCAATCTTTTGATAGTTATTATTTCTTAAAAACACGCTTTTTATTTTGACAATGGGAATTAATTTAAAATTATTTTCTACCACTTATGTGTTTTGAATTTAGAAAAATTGATTCCATATTTGGAATCATTATATCCAAATTTTATAAATAAGTAACTTTTATTTTTAGACATTTTAAATATTTACTTCAGTAAATATTTTATTTACCATGATTAAATCGTAAATATAGTAAATAAGGGTAATATATAATATTATAATAATATTAAATTACCTTAACATGTGTCCAAATCCTATTGGATGATAAATATCCAACCATGGTCATCCTTGGGCCAAATTTGGGACCCCATGGAGGCACATGGGAGTAATAATGACACGTTATATTAATTAATTTAAAGTAAAGACAAAAATGACATAAACAAATATCTTTTAGTAAATCAATTTTTACATGGGGTTATATAATATATCTTTTCTACTATAAATATTATATTTAAATCTAAAAATATTTCCTACATCATGGTATTTTTTCTATAATTTTTTGACATAAAATAAAATAAATTATTTATTACACAATAATGATGCAATATTTACCTCATAAATAAATAATTTAAATAAATAAGATTATAAATATTAAAACAATATCCAAAACCTGTATAATTCTCATTGGATGGTTTTATTTCGACCATGAGTCATATTAACTTCTACTTTAACTATATTTTGACCTTTTGAAACCGAATATGAGTTTATTATAAGATAATTGCTTCAAACTTTCTTAAAGAGACCCTCCTCTCCCTTATAAAAAGCCCTCACTTCCTACCCATTTCTCACACTTCTCAAGCCTTTGTCTCGTACAACCTCTTATCTAATAATCTCCCAAGATCCCTATCTTTATACTAGAATCCTTACCTTAGGCATAAATCACTTCAATAAACCCTTTTGGTTCAAGCCAAAGGGAGTTAACCGATTTAAAGGTAATGTCTTCTCTTAAGTTCTTTTGTTTTATTTTACTTATCCAACTCTTAAAATCGTTTTATTCCTTTATTTTATAACAAAAACAGTATTATAAATATACTAATAAGTTTTTATGAGAATTATTAGAACTAAACTTACACACACCTCTATCTAATGGGTGAAGAACATACTGTTTCTGTGGATGGAAAACTGACGCCTCACAAAGCGATGATTGTTCAATTATCTCCTACCGCCTCTCATGGTGGCCATTATGATGGAAATGTATTTATATATGATATATATTATGTTTTTTCTATATTATTCTATAATTTTTATTTAAAAACATACCTTTATACTTTCCAATATGCGTAAACACGATAATTTCATTTGAGGAAGTGTGCACTACCGCCCCCTCAAGGTGATATGATTCATTCATGACATACATAGAATGTATAAAGATAGAGTTAATGAAATTATGTAACATATATATATTATTATATTATAATATAATTATAATATACCTATTTATCATTATGTTTTCATTCCATTAAATATTAAATAGAAATGAAAGTGGCATTCATGCGTACGTACAGCTTACCGTCTCCATGAACAGTGCATTTCATTTCTTATCTCCAAATGTTATGTACTATTTTAAATATATATATATATATATACTGGATATATATGATATATATGATATATATGATATATATATCATTAATATAATTCTGGAGATAATTGAGTTTTGACCACATGGACAAATTATAATTATAAGAAGTTCATTTTTAACTCAAATTCTGAACAGAGACAAAATGTTCATATGAACTCAAATAATTAACTAACTATTATGGAAAAGTAATAAGTGATATAAAATTAATAATAAACATTAAAATTGTTATTAATCAAGTATAAATTAACTTAATTTTATTATTTAGTAAGAACAAAGAACATATGAGTCAAGTTGGACAAGAGGTAAGTGATTTCTTATCTCACTTTTAATTCTGTGAGATTTCCATTGTCCACCACTTATTTATTGCATGTGATGTATTTTTTACTACCATTTGATATATATTATAATTATTATATTTATATTAATGGTATTATGTGATTCATTTGGTGGTTATTAACTTTTTATCATACGACTCGATTGATTACAATGTGGTAAGGTTTTTTCATCTCACTTTTTATTCTTGTGAGATTCATGCTATATTGGCCACTATTTCATTTTGTGTGGTGGATGTACTGCCCATTATTGTATTATTTGAGTAATACACTTTAATTTATGGGTATTTACATATTCATTGTGTGATCTTTCTTTAATGGGTTGTATGTTTCGTAAGTTACCAAATCGGTAAGGGAACCTTTCACCATCTTCTTTTTAAAAGAATTATTTTTGTTATGCCTTTTAATTTAAATATTATAATGTTGGGATATGTTCTTCTATATACTTATTGATTTAAATTTTATTTCCAAGTGATGAGATATCCTTTTCTCTCTCATCAACTTATTTTCTTAATTTTAAAGTGACGTTGTTAGGCTATCAATTTCTATAATAAAACTTCTTAACCCAATTTCAATTTTTGGGTTAAACATATACTTCTTGATTATGTCATGCTATGAATATGTGTGAATAACCTCTGATTGTTTTACACTTAATATCCACTTATATTGGGTGTATTTATATTTTTCACACATAATTATGTAATTGATTTATCCTTAATGTAAGGATACCGTCTTTGAAAGGGACTTCATCTCAATCCCCTTTCATTGAGGAATATTTTGTTTTATTCTCAACTTTATTTGATATGGTGTATAAATACCTTTGACTTTTCATTTAATTCAAAGGGAATATTTTCTTACGTGGTGTTTTACTAAATGAAAAAAAAAGAATGTTTCTTTTTAACATAAGCGGTGACAACGAACTTTTCTTCCACAGTGAGTATTATTTGATCTTTGGCTTATTTAACAAGGAGAAATGTTTTTAAAAGGAAAATAAATACCATAAACTCTTTAATTTATTTTGGTATTGAAAATGGTTTTGATAAGGGATTTTTTATGTTAATATATTTAAATAATATATTGTGATTAAAATATGGAAATGTTATCTTTCCTTTATTTTTGTTTTATGTGTTATGAATATGTTATGATTCTTAGGCATTGTTTACGTATATGGGTGGTTCTGTGGAAAATATAGGGCGGGTGAGCCCGAGATAGCTCTCCAATGCATTCAGTAATGTGACGGAGGTAAACGTGAATGTTTCTCCTAAGAGATTTAGGGAATATACTGTGATGGGTATTCCAAATGTAACTCCCTATGTAGTTTCGATAGCTATAATGTAAGTATGATATAGATGCCACAAGTTACCTTTATGAATTATGTTTTCTATGTTTTATTCATAAATCTTAAGATTTCATGAGGTATGTTAAAGATTTTATGTTATGTATATAATGCTGAACTAATGTTTTCATTCTTTGTTTTATAACCCTTACTGAGATTTTTATGTTCATACCATGTTTTGAAAATTTTTTCACTGGACCTAAATATGAATAGGGTCAAGGATGGGATCAAGGAAAATTCATGTTGTCTAAAACATGGAACTAGACATGACACTTTTTTTCAAGAGTTTTTATTTTTTGAAAAAAATGGAAACTGAGTTGAAGTGTTTACTTTTTAATCTTTTGAGATGTAATAGTTATGTCTTAATTCTATAAATATCTAAACCTAAAAATATCCTCAATGTGAATTATTCATTTAATTAAATATTATATAATATTTTAAGGCTGGGTCCTTATAGTTGGTATCATAGGTTGGTTTAGACAACTTTAGGGATTATTAGTTTTTGTTTGACACATGGTTAGTCTCTAAGTCTACTCTTTAAGTTAAATCCTTATTTTTTAAACTATTTCAGATCAAGGAAACTATGTTACAAATGTAAGGAGAAGGATATAAAACGGCATTCTTATCTCTTCCTGATGACTTGATTACAATAATTATTGCAAAGTCGTGTTCGGATGATTGTGAAACTTTTTCTAATATAAAACTCACTTGCAAGAAATTGTTTGCGATATCAAACACCTCCACTATACCCTGATATCATCATGGATAATGGGTTGTATTTAATCAAATCCTATTTTCATAATATTCTCATTTTTTCAAGAAAGGTAAATATTTTCCAGGAATTTTTAAATATTTTACCTTGTCACAAGATTTTGAAACATATTATGATTTTGAAAAAGGTTATGAATAAGAAGACCCTTGCACAACCTATTTATATTTGATTTTAAAATATAGTCTCCCAAAACATACTTATGGTATTTTAAAAGGACCACTAATTGAAATTTTCCACTCAAACTCAGTCTGACTATTTTATAAAAATCAAGTTTTATCAGATGTTTTGAAATTATATGTCATACATGATTATTTTCCAAAACTATATTTTTAAGAACACCCTTATGACCCAAGTTGTATAAGGTGTTATTTGGATAAGGGAAGAAAATGATTATGAAGGATATATAAATCATTTTTTCAATGCCTGGACCTTCTACCTACGTGAAAAAGATGATGATGAAACCATATGGACACCATGATCAAGGTATGATGTTATTTATTTTTGGAAAAGTTTTATTTTATTATATTGAGGTGAAAAAAATGAAAATAAATAAGATCTTGAGGTATTAATGTGTTGGGATGAAAATTAAAGGTGTAAGAAAACCTTTTAGGTTAAAACATGTTAGGGTTATTTTTGAATTTTATAAAAAGGACAACACGCAGACTGTGTGACAACTCATCGCATCGGACAAAGCCACAGGAATCGACCCCACAACAAAAATGTGATTGGGATTTATCCCCTACCACTAGACTACATGAATTCCCTGGTTATTATGACTTATTCTTTTTAGTTAAATGATTTTAGAGATCAAGAATAAGTAGATTTTGGGAACTTATGTTTTATTAAATGAATATCCTTAATATAGAAAAATGATTTGGTGACTAAGTGATAAAGGTTATTTTGGAAGATGTTCTCTATTTTGGGGAAACACTATATACCTATAGAAAATAGAATACTTCGGTATTTAAATTGATGAGTAATTGTGGAAATTTATTTTGGAAGAATATCTATTTTTATTGGGGACATATAGTGATTTGGGTTATTTATAGAAATGATTAACCTTTCATATAGAATATGTGATTTGGATAATTATGCTTCAGTATGAGACTTTAAGATTAAATGTTAAGATTTACTGTTGAAGACTATGGGATTAAATCCTTCTGAGTTTTGGGTTTCAATATTTGTTTGGATTATTTTGAATAATTTTAAGTACAATTGTGTATTGAATGGTCTTTCTTGAACTTTGGGTACTTTTCATTGAATTTTGGAGATTAGGAGTTGTATTTATTTTTATGAAGGATTGTAGTTTTGGTAATTATATGATATCATACTAACCATTTTTGGTTCTGGTTAATGTCTAAATAAAAGAGAAATATATAGCTCTTTTTTGTGGATTATGTGATTTTCTAGAAGTTTATTTTTGTGTTTTTGATGTGACCAAGTCTTTTTGAGTAATCAATGTTTGGAGAAAATATTGGTTTTTGGTAGAAACTTATTAAAGGATGAAACTCTACTTGAAGGTAAGTATATTTTCTTATATTCTTTTTCTATGTAGTAAATGAATTCCTAAAATTATGAAAAAGAACTTAAAAAACGTTTTCAGTTTACTTTTCCTACTAGGTTATCAAAGACTGCTTAACACATCACAAGTTTGTGATTTTCTGGTGGTTAACTTTCTCCTAATCATGTTTTCTCTCACTCTCTATCAGAATATGATGGTTTGTTTTCTCTTCCATATCCATGTTTTCCTACATGGAATCCTAATATAGGTTATCTTAGGTAACATTTTTGTTTCCTTTTCTTTATTTTAAAGTGATATTTGTATTGACTCTTTTTCCCATGTGGGACATTAAAAGATGTTTCTGAGCCCAATTTTAAAATTTCGATGACGCAATTCCCAAAAGGGGGGAAGGATGTAACATCCCAGGTAAATAAAGAACATGACATTTTTCATATTTATTAATATTTTTTAATTAAATATTAATTTTACTTTAAAGGGGACTCTATGTTCGATGGCGTGCCCGATATGTAACAACATGTTTCTTTGAAATCTTACGTTGCACACTAATAATATAATATTATTATTTTAAATGGTAGTTAACGCCTAACTGTTGTATTGGCGGGAATGAATAGAACTAACTAAAATATGATTATACATGTTTGTTGAATATTTTTATATTTATCAAATAAAATATAGAGGCTTAAAATGTGAATAAATCTAAGCATAAATACACTAATATTCTTTAAAAGGTTGATTTACCACCTTTTGATGGAGAACCCTCTTTAAATCTAGTTTTGGTAATTTTTATATGTTATATTTGAAAAAAATAAAATTCTTCTTTAGATTTAGGACATATAAATTTAATTTGGGTAAATTTTTTGTATTTTTCTGATAAAGTTCATTTTTTTAATGAATAGTGAAAATACTGTATTTTAATTCAAAAGTGCCTTTTAAAATAATTTATTTATATGGTTATATTATCTTTTTAATTGGTTCTAAAGTGTAAATAGAATATATTTTTACCATTTAATCTAATTTTGTACATTGTAATTAATTTCCATTTGAAATTGGACATAAACAAGTGTCAATCTTTTGATAGTTATTATTTCTTAAAAACACAATTTTTGTTTTGACAGCGGGAATTAATCTTAAATTATTTTCTTCCACTTCTATGTTTTTAATTTATAAAAATTGATTCCATATTTGGAATCAGTATTTCCAAATTTTTTAAATATTTAAATTTTATTTTTAAACATTTTAAATATTTACTTCAGTAAATATTTTATTTACCATTATTAAAGGGTAAATATAGTCATAAACCTCTGTTGAACTTTGTAGATTGGTTCACCATATGGAAAATTGAATCCATGTTATTCAGCTCTAAGCATAGCTCTCCTAGTCTCAATCACTTTTGAAGTTCCAAAGTGTGTAACCTCTAACTTCTTCCAGATACAATTAGTTGCTTCACAAGAAGAAATTTGGCTATATATATTTCTAGTAATTGAACAAAGTAAGGTATTGCGTACCTTATAATTGAGTTGATACTCTTGATTTTCCTGGTTAGTTAAAGTTCTAACTTCCTTATCAGGAATTTTATAAACTCCGGTAAGCATAACAAAGTTGTCCACTCCAGTATTGATAACAAAAGTCTTCATTCGATCTCTCCAGTACTCATAGTCATTACCATAAAAGATTGGTGGTCTTGTAGGATTTAGATTATCAATAAATCCAACATTGATTCCTTCCATACTTAAAATAACCTTTGGCACACAAACTTGTTAGTAGAAAAATTTCGTAATCACAAAGTTCAGAATGATAATTCGTAATGAAAAAGTTCGGAATGACAAAGTTTGGAATGAAAAAGAACTTTCTAAGCAAGTATGAAGAATAAAGTAAAATGAACAAGAAAAACTTAAACATAAGTATAAGTATTCCAGAAACCTGCTCTGATACCAATTGTAGGATCAAAATAATGATGTAGATGCTCAATATACAAGATGTAATGCCCCGAACCTAGTTGCCTAGAGTCGGTGCATTATTACATAACATTGGCATGATCACAAGAAAGATCAAATCTCGAAAGACCGATTGGTTTAGTAGCCTTGGAAACACTAGATATATTCATAAGTTTTACATTACATCATAAAATGAAAAACTACTACAACAACATAATGTTTCCACAATCCACACTATTAACCCCTCATAAAATCCCTGCAGGTCATTCATAACTTACATCTTCACTTCCTGGGAAAAATAAAACATAGAAAAGGGGTGAGCTCAAATGCCCAGTAAGGATAACAATATAGCGGAAACTTTCATCAATAAGAATAAACATTTAAGGCAATGTATAACTAAAACAAAAGCCTTTTAAACATGAACTTTCAACATGGTATGGCATAAATAAAATGAAATAATGCCATTTAATTATTCACATGGATATTCTACTAATCGAATAATCACATGGAAAAATCAATAACCACTTTCATAATGTTGGAATGCATAATGCCAGACTATCATAACCAGATATCCAAGGCCTCGTGCCAAGACTACAAATAAGATTTTGTCAAGGCCTTGTGCCAAGACACTAGTTTGTCTCATGAGACCTACCGATGCAATTTTTTAGAAGATACTTACGTTTAAAATTGCTCAAATATACTCCAGTGTTTTTCTGAAAACATTATGAAAGCTTCTGAAAACAAAATAACTAATTCTGAGACTGCTCGACTAATTACAGGCCATGATGGGTCCACGCCCAATCCCTTCCTGTCTACCATACTCGAGAGTCAGATTTTCTAAAAACATTTTTAAGCTTGCGTTAAATACGTATACATTTGCACTGGATTTTCATATATGTGAGAGAAATATCTCTTTTTTGAAATCATTTAAAAGTCATATATTTATAAAATAAAACATTTTCTTTGAAAATATTCTTATAAGCTTGTAAGGGAAGCTTTGGAGATTTTATAACGGCGGAAAATAGCCGCACCCGCCGTATAAGTTAAAAAAAACATTTTTACCTCAATTCTGTCGAAAAGGTTAAAAAGGACCTTGTTTTGAAAATGACGAAAAGATTCCTTTATAAACCACTTATAAAAGTCAAAAAGGGTATAAATGACTTTAAATCATATTTTAGTAAATAGTAAAAATGTTTTAAAATACATTTTTAAGAAACATGGATGTGGATGATAAAGAGATCCCAGTAGATTATTATGTATAAACAACCTCGGATAATGAAGAGATTGTGAAATAACCCTTACCTTGTATTTTTCCTTGGTTGGGGTAGGTTAACCTCCTGTATAATGGTGAAATAATTGTTATTAAATTATACAAGAATCATATATATTAATATGATATCATATATGATCTTTTAACATTGATTTGTTAATAATATCTTAGAATTATCGTCGTTTCGGGTGTTAACTTACTTGTTTTATTTTATATGTTTTGTTACGTAAGACATGTTTGTAAAGGATTGGTTGTATATTATTCATATCCAGAATGATATCAAGTCCTTAAACATCATTTTTAAATCATCAAATGATAATTATACTTGAATGGATACGATGGAGAATGAATCTCCTCGCGTTCGTGGAGACGGTAGTCCGTACGTACGCACGAGCGACAATATCATTCTTTTGATATTAAAATAATATATAAATGGATGGTATATCATATATAAAGAATCATTAACATGTTATATTTATTATTTACATGAGTTACACATCATTATTATACCCATCCAAATAATAATATATTGAATAACAATTACACCACGACGTGGAGACGGTAAGCCGTTCGTACGCACGTATGGTGACATGTTATTCAAAGGGTGGATAGAATACTGAATATGGTTGTACCATATTTATAATAACATCACAGTATATGTAAGATACTGGAGTTATTATTTTAGAATGGTAAGAACAAAGAAAGAGGAAGTGGAAGAAGAAAGGAACTTAGAAAAGGGTGGTGAAATCATTACCTCTTCATCGGGTTCTTCCTTTTGATTTGATTAAAAGGGATCCATAGGTTGGCTTTCTGATCAAACTAAGGCCTCTAGGTT
This sequence comes from Viscum album, assembly GCA_963277665.1. Classification (NCBI taxonomy): domain Eukaryota; kingdom Viridiplantae; phylum Streptophyta; class Magnoliopsida; order Santalales; family Viscaceae; genus Viscum; species Viscum album. Next base: position 1,925,952,163 of record OY728150.1, on the reverse strand, counting down.
GTAGTCAGGGATGTTGAGAGAGTATTTGGGCAGAGTTTGGCTGAACCAAAAGGCTTTGAAGGTGTGAAGAAATGAGAAGGAGGAGTTCCCTTTTATAAGAGGGGTGAGGGGCACCTTTGGAAAAGCTAGAAATATTAATTTATAATAAATTCATATTCGGTTTCCAATGGCTCCAAAGTTGACTATTCAAAGTCTAAGGTGGGGATAGGTCGAAAACCACTCAACCAATATAATTTAGACAGGTTTGGGTACTTATATTAACCTTATCTTTAAGTATTAACTCTAAGTTAATTAGTTTCACTTTTACAATGTCTCTTTGTATTTTTATATAATATGGTTAATAAACTTACTATATACATCCAAGAGACCCCCAAGTGGTACATTAATGATGAACCTATCATGATATATGTCTCTTGGCCGAACCTTAGATTTTTAGAAATTTAATATCAATTAATAATATAATATTTGTTTTAAGAACTCTTTTATGTCAATTTTGACACTATTCAATAGTTGATTTTTGTGAAACTCATAACAGATTGATTACTTCGAAAAAAGTCAATTAAATCAATCCTAATATATCATATTATCCTAGAAAATTAGTTTAATTCATTAAAAGTTTCATATTATATTTATTTGGGTATTTATAATATCAATTATGTTAATTTTTCACTATTATAGTAATTACTGCATCATCATTGTGTCATAAATAAAATAAATTATTTAATGTCTAAAAATTATAAATAAAATATCATTATGTATGAAATCTTTTTATATTTCTAATGAATATTTATAATCTAAAATCCAACATATATAACCCTATGTAACAATTGTTTTTCTAAAAGATATATGCTTGTGTCATTTTTGTATTCATTTTAACTTAATTAAAATAAATTGTCATTATCACTTACAAGTGGATCCATGGGGTCCCAAAATAGACCCAAAGATTCCCATGGTCGACCATTTATCAACCAATAGGGTTAAGACACGTTTTAGGGTAATTTAGTATTATTATAATATTATTTTTTAACCCTTATTTACCGGATTTACCCTTAACCATGGTAAATAAAATATTTACCGCAGTAATTATTCAAAATGTCTAAAAATAAAAGTTACCTATTTACACAATTTGAACATCCTGATTACAAATATAGAATCCATTTTCCTAAATTCAAAACACAGAAGTGGCAGAAATTAATTTTAAATTAATTCCCGCTGTCAAAACAAAAAGCGTGTTTTTAAGAGATAATAACTATCAAAAGATTGACACTTGTTTATGTTCGGTTTAATTGTAAAATTATGTCCAATGACCAACATTATATTAAATGTTAAAAATATATTCTAAATATACTTTAAAACCACTCAAATTCATAATTTATCACTATTAATTATTTTGATTAAAAAAGTTGTTTTTAATTAAAATTTAGTAATTTTCACTATTCATCAAAATATGAAAGTTATCCGAAAAGTACCAAAATTTCACCTTAGGCTAAATTTGATATTCTGAATCCAAAAATGAAGTCCATTTTAAAATATAAAATATATATAACTTCAAAAAGTAGGTATTACTATTCATAACAGCTAGTTTGATTGGTTACGGTGTGTTAGAACTCGGTGTTGCGTACAACACACGCTAGCATACCGTGGAAGCTTGGGATGTTTCATTTTAAATTTTTGATGTCCCCATTTAGTCAAAAAGTATAAAATATAGTATCTAAAAAGGTTTCACTATTAAAATTTTGTAAAAGTGCAATACTGAAAATGAATTTGTTCTTACATTATGTCTAAGAAACTCATAATATGGATTCTAAAATTATAAGGATTATATAAAGTTTAAAATGTAGTTAATGCTATTCATGACCTCTTTTAATGGCTTTTTTTTTGGTAAGTCATGGTGCAATTGAACTCGGTGTTGCGTGTAGTGCAAGTTATTGAATTATTTTGAAGAAATAACACACTATGAAATCTTGGGGTGTTACACAAGAGGGTGATGAATTGTATACTTTAAAAATTCCTTTGGAACCTTTAAAGTTTGATACGGATAACAATGTTTTCCTTAGCCAAGGAAAGTTCTAAGTTTAAAAAAGTTAAACTAAGTGAATTCACAACACCTCTAACACCAAATGAAAAATTGGAATAAGGAATGAAGTTACCAACTTCAAGTTCTATGTACTTGCTTAAAACTGGAAAGAGATTCTGAAAGTAGGTTCCAGAAATATGGTTCCAGAAGATGAAACTTAACTAAAGATTACAAAATGAGATTCTACCTTAAAGCCTATAGAATCTAAATGAAAATAGAGTACAAGTAAGGAAGTATAAGAAAGTTATACTTTCCTTACAATACAATATGCAGCGGAAACAAACTGGTATTAAAACTACAAGTAACAAGATATAAGTCTTTTAACCCAAAGATAAGGATATCCAATAACTTTGGATAAAGGTCCCTTGATTTATACTTTCAAGCAAGTCTGTCTTACCCACACCAGGGTAAACCCTCGATACGAATATCGGAATCTCTGTCTTGCTATCCCCGCAACACCTCAACTTCAAGGTAGTTGGAAACCTCTGTCTTCCTCAGCAAGGAAGCCCTCAAACTTCAAGGTAGTCGTAACCTCTGTCTTCCTATCCCCGGAAGTCCTCAAATGTAATCACCAACATTCGGAGTCGCACGAAGATTTGAGAGTTAATAAAATCCTCTTTCTCTATAAATCACTTCAAGCATGTAATCACATGAGTCAAAGATTAGTATTAGATCAGTTTCGAGCTCTTTCAAATGAGATCCTATTTATAGGCTCAGTCGACCTCCTTTCCAATGGTCATATATTCCTTAAAAATCGAAGGGACCTGTACACGTTTCACTTAACCAACGGTTAGTTTATAACGGAATAGAAGACATCGTTTTATAACAAAACAAGTGTAACAGAATTTACGACATCGTTTTAAGTCTAACACAAAAGTTCGGAGTGAAAGTTCGGAGTGTAAGAAAAAATGTTAAAGAGTAGACAAATTATAAAAGTGTAATCAAAATGAAAGTTCAGAGTCTAACCAAAAATAATATTCGGAGTCTAAATAAATTCAGAGTGTATAAAGAAAAGATGATCAGATTCTATTTAATAGGTGAATTCGGAATGAGAATTTGGAATGACAATTCGTCATCAGAATTCGTAATGAGAATTCGTAATCAGGATTTGTCATCAGATTTTGGTGTCAAACTTCATGGGAGTTCGTATCCAGAATTCTGAGTAGAAATTTATTAGAGTTCGTATCCAAAATTCGGAGTGGAACTTCATTACAGTTCTCATCCAGAATTCGGAGCCTAAAACAGAATGCTTCATATCAAAGTTTTAAGTGATTCCAAGAATATAGAAATGAATTATATTCTTATACTTAAAAAAAATATGGATATAGATAATGAAAATATGATAAGAATAATTTTCCTTATAAAAGCGATTTTCCTTATAAAAGTGACTTTCCTTATAAAAGCAATTTTCCTTATAAAAGCAAATTTCCTTATAAAAGCGATTTTCCTTATAAAAGTGATTTTACTTAAAGATAAGGTGCTTGTGATTTTCAAAACAAGAAGGAATGGAATAGTCATAAGGAAAACCTTATTGACTCAATAGAAAATCTAGGTTGGTTTGATACAGGAGTGGGTCTCTCATTATATTTAATACAATAATTGATGTATTCCTCCTCAGCTTCTAAGGCGGAGATTTTGTTTCACAATAGAATAGAATTCATTTATTATATTTTTTTCTACTTTAGCCTAAAATAGATTTATACTAATTTATTACCAACATAAAATCACAATACTTTCGAATAAAATTAGATCTATATAAATAGTATCCATAAAATAATTTCTTATTTGAGATGTAGGATATGTTTTCATCCTCTGTTTCTAGATTATGGGTGCTTTACCTTTCAAATATCTCCTTGCCTCAAATTAATAATCCATATTGTTACAAAAGTATCCAAAAATATATAAATTCCTAATAGTATATACTTTATCACTTTCACTCTATGTGTTCACTACGTTAAAATCACTTACTAGGTTTCAAAAAAACTCTTAATGATTCAGAGTTATCATCAAACTTTTTATATCATTTTTCCTTTGTGTTTATTGACCCATCATTAGATGATTATATTTCATATCCAATTATAATTTTATGAATTTTATTGGATATATTTTCATTAAAAATATTTTTAATACTCTTTTTTATTATTTTAACTCTTCCCTTGCGTCATTCATCTATAAATTTCCCAAACTAACATTTCTTCATAGAACCTATATTTCTTATTTTAGATTTAATGTTCCTATACTAGGTAAAAATATACTATTAATGGGATTTAATCATTTTTACTCTCCTATATTATATAATTGATATCATTAATTATTTTATCTTAATCCTCAATTTTTAACTTGAAATACAAAACATATTTGGAATTTATTAAAAAAAATTATTCTTCCACAACCTTCTCTAACCAAATGATTTAATATTTGAGTTTCTAAATAAATTATAAAGGCTCAAAATATAAAATTATGGAATATTCTCAATCACTAGACTTTTGGAACTAAGGTTTTGTTTTAGAGATTTTATAATTATTAACTAAGGTTGGAAGTGTTGTGATAATTGTTTCTTAATAAAATGATACATTTATGTTTCTCTCGATTTTGTTTATCTTGGTATAAGTATTGAACATATTTATATGATAATTTATGGAGCATGAAGATTAATTTTTTAAATTATTAAATCACTATGATAATTTTCCAAAAATATATTCTGTGTAGAGGAAGAAAAAATAGATTTCACTATTCTTGGAGAAATTTTGGAGATCATGGAGTGAAGTTATAATTTTGGTCTAAAAATACTTGTATTTAATATAATGTAATAATAAATTTTTGGATTATAAAAATAGATAGTATATTTTATGATAGAAGTAATTACGTTTTAGTATCCATTTTTGGGTGAAGGTGGATATCATATTTGAAGCCTAAGTTCTAAAAAATGGAGATGGTTCTGAAATAGGTATAACACAGTTTATTTTTCATTAAACCAATTTTAGTAATAAATTTGGAATCAAATAATGTGTGTTTTAGAATACATGGAGGTCTATATATAATAATAAAAAATGGGAAGTGAAAGGATACCATTTTATAGATAATATAGTTTTAAGCTTTGGGCTATACTTGATTGATCTGAAATAGGAATTTAGTCATGTTAGAAGCCTTTTCTTATGGAATCTCTTCCCGAGGAGTGAAAATTAATAGTGTTTTACACACTATTTTAGGGTAGGTTATGGATAGGCTGGTTTGAATGTTTGAAACTATGGATATACTCAAGAGAATCAATATATCTATGTCATGGATCTTAGAGAACATGGTTGAGATAGACACCCAAAACAAGCATTTCAAGTGTGACAACACCATAGTAGCTTAGTTTTTATAGAAAATTATATTATTTTAGAGGTATGTATAATGTAAATAAAAAGGAATTAAATGGTATTTTAATACATTTAATTATGGATGAATTTATGGGCACATAATCAAGTAAAACTTGGAATGTTCAAAGATGTCATTTTTAAAATTTCGATGAGTTGTTTTGTAAGAAAAATAGAAATACAAAGAATTAAAAAAAAATATAATAGAGTAATAATATAGTATTTGTATTATTATATAGGATAGAGGTGTTTTTTTAACTTATTGAAGATCCAGTCAAAAAATAAAAATGGTGTGAAATGGTAACATCCTCAATTCTTGGGGTTGATTAAATCATGGAGAATCTTTATGAGTGACCATAGTATCATATATTAATATGTATCTCATCCTTAAAGTAGTAATAAAGTAAGCATAAATAGGGAGTCAAACTTAGATTAAAATAGGTTATTTTCTAAAATTGTAACCATCTATAGTGAGTAGTGGCATCCTTTAATACATCGACACATCATCAACGTATTCTCTTTAGAGTACCCCTTGGTGGTTAACCAAATAAAATCTATGTATTAATTCACCTATTTTTTTATATATTCAGATATTCAGTTTGATTCATATTTATAGGTTTAAGGTTTTATTTTTAATCTTTGTAAATGATCCAGTTTATGATGTGAAAAACAATACACACTTGTACACCCTCCCTTTAAGAGTGTATTTGGTATTATGGTTTCGAAAGGTGGTTTCAGGACCTAATTGAAATTGATGAATCTATTAAAGTAAGAGAATTATCACAGAGAATAAAGTAAATTAACAAAGTATTTACACTATTTTATTTATTTTATTATACAATATATATGAAATTAATGAGATAATGTCTATTATCTCTCAATGTAGATGTATTCTATGCATATATTCATGGAATAAAATTTAGTTATATTATAGAGTTAATGATCAATAAAGAATAAAATAATCTACTCATTGTAGATTAAATAGTAAAAATACATTATCATATTCTTTTTCAAACCATATATACATGATGGTGATGAGAATTTCATCAATGAGAAAAATTTGGGAAAAGGCAACCAATATTTTTTAGGGTGACATAAAAGTGTAAGAGGTGATACTACAAGTGCTTCATAAATTTTTTGAATATCTAAATATAATCTCAAAAAAATATTGGTGGTTTCCTCAACCATATAAATGAGGTTGTAATATATATAAATTGTATTAATGATTATCTAGTTTATTTTTATATCATTATGAAAATAATCTAAAGACCCACCTTTATAGAATCTAAATTTCTATCACTCAAGGAATAAAATATTGTCAAGAAATAAAATAATTATTTACATAGAAAGTTGGTTTCATATGAGATTCATGTAAACCTGAAGAAAAAAATCACTTACCAAAGTTAATTTAATTTAAATCCTTCGATAAGATAAAAATTCTTGATGCTTGAAACAAAAAAAATAAGTTATAATTGATGATTTATTATCATTTTTATCAGACCAGTACTTGTGAGGTAAATTATGTTTTTAAGGAAAACTACATTTGAATATCTTTTCTCTATAAATATTAGTCATATTTATGTGATAATTCTAATAAATAATTATATATAAGTTGAATTTGAATATATATAAATAGAAGGAAAGAAGATTCCCCCTAAATTAAATGTTAAATCAAAAACTCTATCTAGAAGTTTGTTTAAATGGAAAATTGTAGTGAGCAAGGAATAAGATGAGGATGAGGATATATACCTTGAAAATGGTAAACCAAATTCATTTTAGATATATATATTGTTATGATAGAAACAGTTTAGAAATCCCAACCCAAAAATAAGGAAGAACATCCACCAGAATGTGTTTTCAACATCATGTTAAACTCAAAGGTTCTCTTAAGAGACATGATATATAATGAAATAAAATCTAGAAGATATGTAGTTTTTTGAAAAATATATTTAGTTTATGTTAATATAATATTCCCAAAATAACTTAGTTATAGATTTTAGTATATGAATAAGGAGTTTCAAAATAATCATCATGTAAAGTAATGGACTTGAATAAGAAAATCAATAAAAAGGTAAGGTAATTAATAACCTTAATGCATATATTTATGAGTGAGAAAAAAGGGATGAAAACCTTGAATATAAATTAGATACATTGTAATAAAAACATGATTATGTAATTAAATCATTTGATCCAAATAATAATCTATAATTTTTTATTTTTTGGATAAAGTACTAGTGAAAAGGGTTGAACAAGGAACAAGAGGTGTCTATAAGGTGTCAAATTATAAAATACCCATTTTTATGGGTAAATGTAGAGTTATATTTGATGTTGGGTCATAAAATGAAGAGATCATGAGTGAAAAAAATGAAAATTGAATATTCTTGATACTTCTAAATATTTTAGGTTTTATCCACAATCATAGAGTTATTCTAATGTTAAATATTTTTTTAGAGATAGAAATGATAATATATTTCCCTTAATTAAGACTCAATTACATGGATAATTATTCCAAAAAATGTTATATGGAAATGAGAAATAGATATAATTGAATGGATATGTGACAAATAGTTTAAAAAATATGATAATTTCATATCCTACACCTTAATAAAGGATTTACTTCTATGTTTATTTATTTTATTATTCAAATTTTAGTTAGAAATTTATTAATAATGGAGAAATAAGAGGTGGGAATTACTATAATTTGTATCATATAATGATAAAGGAGATAAAACTAAAAATTATTTAATTGGGAAATAGTTTTCCCAATTATAGAAAAAATGTACGACTCTCTATTAAAAAAAGAGAATAAGTAAAGATCATAACTTGTCAAGACTCAACCATTGATTTCATAGAATGAGAGGGTGAAAATAGAAGGTTATTTTGGATGAGACTTCTTTAGTGGAAAAGAAAAATAGCAGCACATGGATTAATGATAATGGGTGCTCATCCTACATGATTAAAAATATAAAATTATTGAATAATATGGAAGTTCATGTTGATGGAATAGTTTAATTTAGTAATAATAGTTATTTTAAGATTAATATATGTATAACAATAAGTCTTTTTGGTAATGATTTAAAGAGAGGGGTGGTGTTTTAGTAGATAGACTTCATCATAACCTCCTAAGTTTGAGCTAACTATATGATTTAGAAATTGAAATCAAATTTAATCTAAAGGTCTCTTTAATCAAGGGATGGGATTCAAATTCATTGATGTGAGGTTATTTAAGAAATAATAATTTATATTCCTTGGATAATAATTTGAAAATTTGTATCCATATTCTACAAGAGGAGAATAATCTCTGGCATCAATGGATCTAACATATAAATAAATAAAGTATAGATAATTTATTAATTTTAAATGTTATAGTTGACATTCTAAATATGATACATGGTCAAGATAATACTTTTGATTATTAAAAGATATTGAAAATAGTGTTAAATTAATACTGATCAATGAAGAAAAGGGAATTATACTTGTTGGATCTTATTCACACTAACGTGTGTGATCCAATGAAACTACCTAGAATGTGACATAAAATATGATTTCTCTTATTTATTGATGATTATAGTAGAATAGGTTGTATTATGTTCATTATAACCAATAAATAAGTCTTGGAGTGAATTAAATTATTTTATAGATGATATAAAAATGAAACCAGAAGATCAATCAAGATTCTAAGGACAAATAATGGCATAGCGTATACCTCCATTGATGTTGAAAATTTATTTTAGAAGCATGGAATAACATATTAGTCTCCTTCATTTAAAACACTTAAATAAAATCGTGTTGTGGAAAGAAGAATTTGTTTTGTGAACATCATGGAGAAAAAACTTCTTATTAGGAGTGGGATATATAAACACTTTTGGAATGAAGTTGTATAGGTGGACATGCACCCTGAAAACTTGATTTTTTTAAGAATCAAATTGGGGTGTACTCTAGTTGGGTTGATTCGACACTATATACTAATCATGCTCTAATTTGATAAATAATTTTGATACTCAATACTTGACTCAGCTTGATAGCAATAGTAATTTTAAATCTCAAGATTTCTTTAAATTTTTAAATGAGTTATTAGAGATTTATTGATTAGGGTTGATTATTGAAATTAGATCAATTATTACTCAATATTAATCCCTATTTTTAATATATAGAGCTCAAACATAATATTGTATACTCATTATATATTTCTAATTAAAAATAATAATTTCTAATAACAGCATACCATAGTTAAATAAAATTAAAATTCAATAAAAAGACTAAAAATAAGCAAATTATTTTAGAAAAACACACATAAAAAACAATATAAATTTATAATGAGTGAAATATAGCACAAAATTACAAAAACCCATTAAACATAATCAAATAATCCTCATGAAAAACACCAAAAAATAAAATCAAATAAAAATTAAACAATAAAATTTCATGATTTTCATGGAAAGAAAATATCCAATTGTGGCATCACTCCCTTTGATAAATTGTGAAACCAAAGAAGATATTATCATAACTCCCTTAATTTTCTACCAATATCTAAATATGACATAACCTATTAGATAATTAAAATACATTATAATTAAACATAAAAATTATCTAGTGGGTTATAATTTTTTAAAAAATGCTTATCAAAAATACATAGAAAAATAAACCATTAAAATTAATTATAAATCTTATTGTTTACTTTTATTTAAAAATAAATGAAAAAAATAGATTGAATAAAGAATAAAAATTATAATAGTTGCCCAGCAACAACCACAATTACTTTTATTAAACAATTTCTCATCGCATCATTATTTTCAATTTATAAGACAACAATGTCTGGTATAATACCAGCAAGATAAAGGAAGGGTTTTTATCTAAATACTTGAAAAAAAAATGTTGTAGTGATAATCAAATGACTATATAATGTAATAAATTTTTATTGTCATACAAGCCTTTAATAAAACGTATTTGAAGGAAATAAATAAATGGAATTCATTTTGATTCTATGAAAATTTTATAAAACAAGTTATTGTACATTTGGAAGTTAAATCAATCAATATTTTTTATTAAAATTATTGAAAAAATACTCTTAAATATAACACTATATGAGTTATACCTATTCTATAATTTTTTAAATTATATAAAAATGGTTATAATGTAAAAAAATTCATGTGAAATCACTTTGAAAACAATAACATATGGCTCTAATGAACTAGGGGAGGCATCATAGCTAATATTTTGATCCACTAAGTTATGGTAAATATAAATTGATTGAGAGGAATTTAATAAATATATTATTGAGATATAAGAAAGTAATTAATTCATTTACCCATCTAATTCTTTCAAAGGACTTATTATTATTGAGATAACATGAACTATAAGATAAAATTATTATTTTTTAATATATTTTTTGGATAAAATATTATCAAGTTGATGATGTGTTCTGATTGAAAATAAATTCTTTCATTATTTATTTTTTTAATTCATGGATTCTTAAAAAAATTATATAGTTTTGAAAGTGATTTAACATTTTAAACTCCTATATTAAATTATTCCAAATTATAACTATAATATAAATGAATTACATTTTAAATTCATATACATAACTATTATAACATTAAAATGTTCACTTTTTAATTATATTGGTTGAATATTATAAAATCTATTATGTAGTTTTGAGTGCTATATTTCGAAAACTCTATGGAAGAACATGTTTCTTTGGGAAAATAGATTCAAAAACTATTTAAATTTATTTAATACAAAGTTGTATTATTTATTTAAAGGAAAAAATATCATTGAAAACTATTTTTAGGATTTTTGAAAATTCATTCTGCTAGTATGAAACTAGACAACAAAATACAATCATAAGTTTCATGCTCTGTGGATTCCATCTATGATGCATAGAAACTTATATAAACTAGAGCACCACGTGATCCAAAATTTTAAATAGATTAAAAAAATGTAGTGATTCATAGAAACTTGAATATAGAGCACCATAGAATAACCATTTAATAAAAAAAATAAAAAATTGATATCAATATGTATAAATCCATACTAAACACAAAAAAAGAAGTTAATCACTTGAAGTATTGTATAGCCTCGGGCTATAATAAAATTTTTAAATGAATTATAGATTAAAAAATAAAATAATATTCTACCAAAAAATAAATTAATGAAAAAAAATAGACAATTATTTAGTCATACATTTCTCATTTTTATCTTTCCTAATTAGTTATATAAATAGAATTTATACTCATATGGATACTCAAGTGAATTAAAATTCAATTGAAATATTCACAACAAATAATAACATAAAAAATTAACATAGGATAAAAAAACTAATAATGATACAAAAAAAATTATATTCATCCATAAATTGAAAATAAAATACCTTTAATGAAAATGATAAACATGTAAGATTATTTTACATTCAAAAATTTTAATATAATCTTGGGTGTTTTTTTCTTTTTCTATATATGAAAAAAAACAAAGGAATAATTTATAAAAAATTAACCAATTATATGACAACAAAAATTAATTAAATAAAGTTTCATTATCTTGTTTTTTACACTATAGAGATTACAATAAAAATCTCCTCCACAAAGTAAATCTTGTATTTCCTTATGAGATAATGTGGAATGATAAGTGTCAAAAAATATACTTCTCCCAAAAAAAATTTCTTTTCTAAGAAAACTATTCAAATAGTAATTTCAAGAATATCATGAGACATTTAAGAAAGAATCTCATACTTCAAGGTATTAGCCTTTCCTAATTCTAATTAATTTAATTAATTTAATTCCATTTCACAAATGAAAAAAAACTCTACTAAATAAATGTTTAATTAAAATTTTTTTAGTTGAATAGTCTCAAAAAAATCATATAATTTGAGAATTCAAACCAACCTAAAGTAGAAGGTACTATATCCCAACTACTATCATCACCTCCCAATATAGCTAAAAAACTTATTTCACCATTACCCTTATATTAATCGATGTTTTGTTCAAAACAAATATAGAAAAATAGATAAATATTTAAATATTTCTGATTTCCTTATTTTTAGGATACATTTGAGAAAAAATAAACACAATCACATTCATTTTTCACCTAATATTGAATTTTAAAACAATGAAAAAAAATTACAATCTCACCAATATATATCAAATTTATTCTTAATTATCCCTACCATTTTCTAAATAAAATTATCTTCACTTTTTTTATTTTTATCTAATAATACTTTTATTTGATATATATCATTATAAAATAAGTTTAATGTCATATAATTACAACTGAAAATAATATTATAAGTATAATTAAACACTTTTAAAATATAAAAAAACATTTTCCGCTTTATCCTAGTCTTATTCACTTAGGAAACAATGGTAATGAGTCTCTCATTCCTTGAACCTTGTAAATACCTCTTTGATTTTGATTACAACTGAAAACATTTCCAAAGTTGAGTTCCAATGGGTATTTAATTCATGAATCATTTTTTTATGAGACTACTGAAGTTATTAGGCTATATCAGAAAATAATTGCTACCTTAAATCATTCTGATTAATCATATTACCACTTTCATGAATATATTATAGCACATGTTTATTTATATATAAAAATCATTAAACATGGGATTCAATATATGATAACAATATAAAACATTAAATAGTTTCCCATCTCAAATTAATCTTCTATTTATTGAAAATGTTTATATGATAATTCTAAGAGATTCATCATTGTTTGAAGCATTATCTATTGAAAGTGTAAATATTTAATTTTTCATTTTCTACTCCTTAAAATGTACTAAAATAAAGTATATAATATCAAAACCAAAATGAGGAGAGGGTATATGAAAAACAAATTGTAACGTGATTCTGTAATATCCAAATGACATCAATAAACTATGTAGTAATTACTGTATATATAAATTTTCAAACTAATCTTATCAATTCCTCTCAACAATAATACTAGTTTTTTATTTTATACTTCATTAATTTTCACACAATACATCTTAATAGTATTACATGATATTTTTTACCACTCTAGCATCCCATGCTATTGCATAATGTTAAATATTTCTTCTTCTATAGTTGAAAATGGATGTTTATGCATGAGTATCCATTGTGTGCTTACCTATTTAAATTTTTACATATAAAACATTCTATCTATTATAAAAATAAGTAATTATACACTACCATCAGTGTTAGTAGGTAAAAAATTTATCATATGTTATTGATTCTGATAAATTTTTCTTTTCAACTAACTTTTAAAATGTTTTTAAAATTGAGTAACGATTTTATTTTTACTCCTTGAAATTTTCCCATTTTAACTAATTCATTCCCCTTTCATATAACAATCAAGAATATTAAAATCCATATATTTTATCTAAATAACCAAAAAAAATTCCTCTTTTCCCAAAAATGTCATCTTCTTCTTCAATATCCTCTAGAACATCAATATCATTGACACACCATTTATTATTTTGACAATCATTGGATATAATATTTGCTTCAACATTTTCATATACATTATCATTTCTTAAATTTTTACTCGAAACTAACACTTATTAATGTTCCACTAGCGTAAATAGATTATAGGATAGGCAGGACATATTTATCTTTCTATAAGAAAAATATCCCATTAGATTCAATTTTTTTTTCAAGACGTGTTAGATTCAATTTTTGTTATCAAATAACACAATAGAAAAATAAATTCATAAAGAATCATATAATAAATTTTTTGACAAAAAAAAACTCTATAGAAACACTATGTTTTAGTTTATAGAAAAAAAAATTAAAAAAAATAATCAATTTTTTAAATAATAAACATATAATATATAAACAAATTAATTCATAAAAAAATAGTATTTTATAATGTATAATTCACTATAGTGTTAGGAGCACTAAGAAATAATTTAGTTCATTTCAATTTATAATTTAATATAGTGTTAGAAATAGTATGTTTCAGTAGTGTAAAATTCATAAACAAATATAGTGTTAAAGAAGAAAACATACTAAATTTTTGTTGAGTAGTGTGTAGGGAAATAAAACTATGAAAGGTGGAAGAAATATATGTCTATAAAGAGAGATATTTTATATTTGTTGGGTGAGTGGGTGGGGTGGTAGGATTACATAGTGTAAGTGTGAGGAAATTCCATCTTTTGTTTATGATGTGAGGTAGGTTGGAGTGTGAGAGGAAGGGGATAAAAAAGTGGTGGTTGAAGCAGATCCTATAGTGGAAAGCATAAATAGAAGATGTTAAGCAAGATAAATAATTTTTAATCAATATATATGAGATACTAAGGTAGATAATGTAGTCACATTGAGAAAGTGTGGGGGGGAATGCTCAAGAGTCGGGTGTGTGGTGGAGGAAGGGAGGAGCAGTGCGTGGGAAGTGAAGTGGGTAGATGGATTCAGGTTATGTTAACATGATTTTTTAACGTATATATATATATATAATAAAATAATATATAAATAATTCTAAATAAAAAATATACGTGAATATGAATTTATATATTAATATTTTAGTTAATTAAATAATCTCACAAACCATTATAAGATTATTTCAAAACATTTAATCGATGTGATAAAGAACTTGAGTAGCTTAAGATCGAGCATTGTTAGAAAAAAAAGTTGAAGTAAATTTTGAGTCAATCTCATGTTGAATATGAGTACCATTGTAAAATTTATATTCATAATCCCTAATAGAAAAATATTTCATAGTAATAGTCTATCATTTATTTAGGATGGTTTTTAAATCATATTTTTTGATCTTTTCTATTATATTAAATATTCTATAGAAGTTTATATACTTTTAGTAGTTTTTAGAATAATAACTTATTATTGAACACTAATGCATTGAATTTTATTTCCTAAAGATAAATTTTGAATCATGATATGTTTTGGGGTGATTCACTAAATTTTAGACATTTTTGGATAAAAGGGTGATGTTTGTGAAAAAAGGAACATACGTTGAAGTAAAATATATAATATTCACATTTTGGGGTTATGACTACATTGGGTGAATGTAATCTATATTGGGAACATCAATAATACATCCCATAGAATATGTTTTCTTAGTCTAGAACCTCATAAGGCATTAAAGCACTAACATAATTTGACAGCATATCTTGAGAGGGCATTTGGGAACCAATAAAGAATCATAGACTACCCTCTGAGTATTTCAAGTCCAAAAATCCTTATATCATATAGTGAGAGTATGCTGGTGCTCTAATGACATCACACATTCATCACCATAATTTTAGGTCTACTCATCAATAGATGTTGTATCAGCTCATTGGGACAGTACTTTCCATAATGTATTGTGGGTTAAATACTTGAGATATTTTCACTCCCAATACTACGATGTGAAATCTAATTCTATATACATCCATAAATCAATGTAGAATTAGGGTAAATGAAGACTATGAACTCAAGTAAATACCCTTCATTTTATGAAAATCTACATCTAGGAATTCAAAATTCCTAGTTGTTTAGGATATGTTGCAAAGACAATGTGACCTTCATCACATACAAAGGCTACACCCACACAAAATTAGCACACGTCATTCATTGAGAATAAATTCATGCTCAAATGTTATTCCATGTAGCAATACAATATATGTAACTGATCTAAAATATCCTAGAGTTATCAAAATAAAGACTACATTTCTTATCAAACATAATATATTGATTTAAATCATGCTGCATATTCTATAATAAATTTATAGGGCTCCAATTTTAGAAAGTATTATATTTTAACTTATAAAGTATCAAAATATTTTAAAAAAATACTCATACAGCCCCAAATAATTGGAAATTTTCTTTAAATTATTAAATTAGTAGAAAGGGAAGTAGATAAAGCATTGGGGTTGATGATTAATAACATTTCCACCTATATAATATTCCTAACTTGTGGGGACTAGAAATATCTATGAAAAACCTTCTAACTAAATTAGGAAATATAGTAACAAGTTATACAAATGGAAAAAGATATAAAGTAGAGAGAATAAGATCTATGTAGAAAATATGGTAGAGCTTAACCGGAGTGAATTCAAGTTGATGTACCACATGGAATGATATTACCATTCAATATCCATATGGATTGATCATAGAATATTTGAATAATTACTTATGGAAAATACATGAAAAAGGGATATGGTTCAACCTATGTGGAGTAGGTTAGATCATTACTTTTTATAGAAGTAAGAGCTTATATATTTGACCTTTATATAGGGATTCACCTAGGGTAACCATTAGAGAATAATTTTATTAATTTGCCTACTTAGACTATAATAGTATGAATATGAGTAACTTATCAACTCATAGGGTTTGGGTGACATATAGTTGAATATTTTTTCTAATTATTTAATTAATTTGATTCTTATATCTTCTTCTTATTTTATTCTTAATGATTTGCTAGCTTGATCATGTAGTGATTGAATATAGAAGACTGGGTGAAGAAAAGTGAATTGAAATCCAACCCTAGAACATGAGTAAAGAACTTAGTCCACTTAATAAAATGAGTATCTTGAGAGACTAAGTCACAGAACAATCACAAAACCATAGAGATTACTACTTTTAGTATAGTTAGAATAATAAACTTTATAGGTATTGAAATTTTTCTAAGAAGATGAAGAGTATCTTGATAAAGTGATTGGAAGAGCTAAGTGGGGGTTCTCATAAAGAGACTATGAGTTCAAGGATATGTAATATTAAATAATAAACTAATCTCAACACCCCACTGTTATTTATAAATTCATCAAAAATAGACACAATTTCCATGATTCTCTTGTCCTCTAAAACTATCTTTACGTCAATTTATTTTCTTTGATCTGGAATCCTTAATATAATTATACATCATTCTCGATAAACATCCTTTAATAATTGACTCTATATTTTAGTTTTATTTTATTGTATATGTATAAAAATATTTGATAACATCCTAAATTATGCATTCTACTTCCCTATACACCTTCAGAGAGGATTTTTAGCTATAACTTCATTATTTCAAATCAATCACATTTAGTTTTATTTCTAAGGATAATGGTTTTATTTTACACTTTTAAGTTTTTATTCATTCATAAAATCATAAAAATAGAATATACATTTTACACAATAGTAATACAAATCAATATATACTAAAAATTTCATTTATTGATACCTATTTATGGTTTTTCAGGTACATGTACATAAAGAGTTATAGTTCATACCTATTACCCATTATACCTGAAATAGAAAGAGACTTCATAAAAAACAGAACTTGAAAAAATGAGGACATTAATGATGTTAACTTATCTATATTGATTAAAAATATAGAAAAAACTCAATTCCATGAATAAATCATCCATAATGAACAAGGAACACCAAGACTAATGGTTTCATAAGTCCCTTGTGTCTTTGTTAATCCATCTTTCATCACAGCGACATAAAAAACATGGAACTGTGAGAAAACAAATATAACCTATATCACTTTCCAATGTTCAATATACTACCTTTTGAGTATTCTCCATCCTTGATAAAGTAATTAATATCAATTTTCTAGAAATTCCCACTCAACAGAGAGAGTGATAGTGGACTTTAGATAGAATGTTTACCATACTTTCTAAAAGGGAAATCTAGAACATGGTTTCTCTAACAAGAAGAGGATTCATTCAACATAAGTAAGGAAATTTATAGTAAATTAGTCAAGATATTCTACCATACTCCAGGTAAAATGAATTTAAGGAACAAAAACTCCACATTTGTTAAGAAGGATTAGGAATAATTCTACAAATCATTGAAATGATTCAAATAAAAGTAGATATAGTGTCATCGTTCTAAATTTTCACACAATATGGTTATAAAAATTTTCTATAATGGGATTAATTATATGGAATAGACCCAAGTAGAAATTGTTTTAGAAGGAAACTATGGGTAAAATATAGGTAATAAGGTCAAAAATATCTATAATATATTTTCTTCCAACTCTAAAAATATTTCAACAAGATAGTGAAGAGTCTTTATTAAATAAGTAAAAGTAAAAGGGTGATTTTAATGAAAAAATTACTATTTTTTTGGAATCTTTCAAGGCATAATCTTAAGAAACCAAAGAGAAATGGAACAAAGAAACAATTACGGTATGTTTGTCCATATTTCCATTCACAACATGAATGTTTACATTTCATTTTATGATTTATCAAAACTCAAATGGAGTAAGTTACATAAATGGTAATAGGTAATAAAAGAAATCTAGTGAGTAATAGTTCGTTTCAAAACACATATAATCCAAGATGAAAAACCCATCCCAATATATCTTAGATTGAGTAAGGATCATTAAATAAAAGAGGTTAATGTGAGATTAAAAGGAACTAATAACCTAGTTATAATGATAGAAACAACCATGAATCTTATTAACATAAAGATTCAAAATCCAAAAAAGCTAATTTAGGTATATAAAAGATTAGGGAGGAACTTAGAGTAATAATGGAACATCATATTAAAATAAATTAATTTTCATGAACACCAATTCTAATTTCTGAAGATTTAATCATCTGATATAATGGGATCATGCTATAATTCATAAAATGGAAATAAAAAATTGGATATATTTACCAATAAAAAACCCTTATAAATAATGTAAATATTCCAAGAACAATAAAAACAAACCCAAGGGAGTGTTGTATGGAATTAAAAACTAGAGGAGGCATGACTGTAAAATTTTGAGATGAAAATAATCCTATAAAACCTAAAATAAAATTTTATCCAATGAAGTAAGTTGATTTTGAATAAGAAAAACAAGTAACTAAAAAGAAAAATGAGAAATGAAAAAATATTCATCTGATAAAAAAAAGAATATAAATAAAATATGGAGACTAATGCTTAAACTTGTTAATAGTGATTTTAGATCCTATGATTAACCTGCTCCATTTTTTTAATGAGATAAAAAACTGGATAAAAATTGTGAAAAAAAAATTAGTGGGTTTATTTATATATTTTATATGATAAAATTTTAAACACCATTCTTGGAATAAATTTCCAAAATTCCATCCTAAATAAAATTATTGAAAAATATTATCTCAAAAAAAATAAGTCAGGATGGGTTTGAAAATATTCCACTCACAGAATAGTATAGTGATGTCCTGGAGAGGAATATTCCACAAAAAAATCATACATCCACGATGTGTTATGATTCCTTGTGAATTTTAAAGGATGGTAAAATTCACTTGTTTAGTGGATTTTGGAGGAATTATCAAGTTGATTCCTTGATAATATTATAAGTAATTTGGAAAATGAGATCTTTAGACTAGAACTTTTGCATTGAAACTGAATAATAGATCATATAAATACCCATCAAGGATGGTTTAATATTAACTATTCATAATTAGAAAGCTTATATTACCTAAATATTTCTTAGTTCTAGATATGGGAATTTATAATAAAGCACCATTTATCTGGGCAATACCATTATTAGACATAATAAGTTCTTTAATATATGTTCCTCGAGGATAAATCACTTTTTCTCTAAGATAATACAATGAAATACTAAATTTATTTAAATATATTAAGAATATATATGGCTCGGATGATTGTTTTTTAGTTTATTTCATTCATTATAAGGTCAAATCTAAGTTTCATATTCAATATGATTATCAATAAGATTAAATTGAAAAATTAACTTATAAAAGAGATGAATAACCCCATAAATGTATGGAATTAGAGGTAACTGATGGATGAAAATAAAATAAAACCTTCATTGAGTATCTTAGGGAAGAATTGGAATAAGATAAGTTATCTATGACACCATTAATTAAGTAACAACTAATTTTGAAATTGAAGACATTACCCACCATGATAAAGTATAAATACTTGGAATAAAAAGAGATGATATATGTAATCGTGGTAGATGATGTAGAATATAAATATGAATAAATACTTTTTAGGTTCTTAAGAAGTATAAAAGGATTAATTTTTTGTACTATATTCGTCATCAAGGGTATTATTCTAGTAATATATATACTAAATTCTCATGGAAGGGGAGGCCAACTATTGAGTGTTATAGAAGATTGAATCTAAATTTAAAGGATATTTTCAAGGATAAAGTAATAAAATTTCTTAACTTGGGATAATCTATCCCGTATACAATAGTTATTGGGTGATACTAATTCATGTGGTTCCCAAGAAAGGTGGTATGGCTATGATAACAAATTAAAGTAATGATTAGATCACAATAAGGAATATAACTAGTTATAGATCATATTTATATTATATAAATTTGAATAAGGACACAAGGAAATATCATTTACCTCTTCTATTTATTGATCATATGCTTGATAGGATTGTAGGAAACTCTTATGTCTACATTTTGGATGGATACTCAATGTACAACCAAATTTTAATTGATCCTACTAATCAAGAGAAGAAAACATTCACATATTCATATGGAACATTTGTGTGTATAAGAATGTAATTTGGATTTTATGGAGCACCTTCCACATTTAAGATATGTATGATGGAAATATTTTTTAAGTTATTAGAAAATATCATTAAAGTTACCATTGATTTATTCTCAATTATTGGGACTAAAATTGAGTATTTCTTGGAGAATCTATTATAGGTGTTAAATTGATATGAATAAACCAATTTTTTTCTCAATTGGTAAAAATTCCAATACATTTTGAGATAAAGTAGGGTTCTTGGCCACAAAACCTCAAGGTATATAATATAAGGTGTTAAGTCTATAATAAAAGTTATTTCATCACTACCTAAACCATAATTAGTTAATAAAAAGATTATAATTCTTTATCATGCTATATTTTATAAAATATTCATAAGAGATTATTTCAAAATAGCTAGACCTTTTTTCTCAATTTCAGAAAAGGATTCCAGGTTTAGATTTTAAGATAAATCAAAAGATTCATCCAATAGATTGTAAAAGTAGTCGATATCATATCTCATTATCAAATCCCCTTATTAGAATACACCCTTTAAAAATAATTTCTAAGAAAAGTTAATTTACTATAGGATAAATCCTTGGGGTGAAAATATAAAAGAATTAGTATATCATATACTATTTTAGTAAGTATTTGAGTAGATATTATCTTAATAATACCACAACTAAGAAATATATTTTTGATCCAATGTATTCTTAGTGATGATTCTATCATGGGGCGCCCAACAAAACAATTTTTTTGAACCCAAGTAAAATGTATTAGTAGTGGGTCTCAGGTTATCTATGAGAGTGGATAGTATTATGAGTATGTTTATCAATTTTGTGGGATTAATTTTGATAAAACTATGTGTTAGATTGATTGTATTAGTTTAAAATTCTTTTTTTGGGATAGTATTATATGTTTAAATCATCCTCTTATATTTTTTATAAAATAACCATTCCATTTTAAATTTATAATATTCTATCTCTAACCCAATGAAAAATCACATCAATTACCTTCTCATGGAAGTAGTAGCTTTACTAAGAGAGTACAATGATCATTGTAAACCCAACTCTCACCTGGCGTGGTGGAATTATATATCCAATAACCATACTCTTCACTAGCTACTTGTTAATACATGTAGTGGAGTGAATCTGAGGTATCTGCCTATAATATAGATATAGAAAGAAGAAAAAATTTAAGAGAATAATCATAAGTAAATTTCTTAAAAACTAAACATGTTTAAATAAATACATAAAGATAAATTGAAGATAAAATTGAATATAACATTAAATTCATTAACAAGAGGTAATACTATTCTCCTCATCTATGTCATTAACGCCTAATTGTTCCATCATTAGAAAATTACAACAACAAAATGAAAATAAATAAATTAAAAATATAGTAGAAGCTATGATTTGACAATAATGGAAAATTCCATGGTGCATCCATGATCATGTAACCAAGGTTGTTTTTGCTGCATTTTCCTATTTTCTTTTATTTTAATTTTTTAATTATCAAGTTATGGAACAGTCATCCATTAGTGGATAAGATGAGGGTATTTCTTCTATCCCCTATTAATGAATTTTTTACATAAATTATATATTATATTCTTCTAATATCTAAATAAATTTATATTTTATAAATATTTGGTTATTTCCTCATTTCATGCATTTTGAATTTATTTTCCCTTATTCACTGGATTTTAAAAATAGGCCACTTATATATTCTCGATTACTTCTGATCATGATCAGTGAATTAACTTAAGGGTAGTTAGAGATATCTAATTATTAGTCTACGGGATATTGAAGGTTGTAGTGGTCAATGCATACCAATGATTAAACCGAAAATTACATGTGAGGGTAATCAAGTGATATTTCATTTGATTTTAGAGAAAAACATGCATGTATAAATTGAAATATTAATATAATAGATCTAAGGCTAGGATACTTATTTTAAAATTAAATTTAAAATAATCAAGTTTAATTCCATTACTGTTTTCACCAATACAACCCTTAAAACAAAAGATAAACATGCTCATAGAGTTTTCATCATTGAATGAAACCCAATTCCCTCCACTGTAAACATGTTCATGAGTAGAACCTTGAAATAGGATACTCATCAAACCTAGAATTATTTCCAAGGAAGATAGTGTTATTATTTTAACTTTTTTAAAAAAATATTTCAAAAAATGACTCAATGTGGTTTTTCTCACCTCAATGGTTTTGATTATAATGTTAAAATAAATTTTTTGGAGAGATTAATAATATTAAAATTTTCAGAACAATAGGAGAGGGAATTTATCATAATTATATAGACAAGATCCCAAACCACAACTTATTCTTCCACTAATGTATCTTTGGGGAGTTAAAATAAAGGGAAATTTTAGAACAATTTAATATAACTTTGAGATACCTTTATCCACCTAATTTCATCAATAATTATTGACTTCAAGCACTTCATAATCAAAAATAATTTGAACTGAGATCTGGTATGATTCAAATCCTATTAGAGTTTCATGGCATGGAAGTAGAAAACTCTAACAAACATATAATATAATTTTCTAAGGTTTTTAGTAATTTTAATACCAGAAGAGTATCATAGGATCAAGTGAGATAGAAGTTATTCCCCTTCTCTCTTGAAGGGGAATCCAATGAATGACTTTACAATCTCCATCCTGGGGAAGTTACCACATGGTATGGTCTACAGAATACATTCTTTTAGAAGTACTTTCCTACCTAAAGGATCACTCAAATAAGTAAAAAGATATATGGGATCAACCTAGAAATTGGAGAAACTCTCTATGATTTTTAGGATATATTAAAGCATTTGACAACCTCCTCCACACATCGACTTTTTTAAGATCACCATTTCTTGGTATTATTTTCCCAATGTATGATATAAAATTACTAGAATCTACAAGATGCTTCATCTAGAGGAGTATTAATAGACAAGTCTCTTGCTGATGTTGGAGATATGATTGAGAGGATCTCCCAAAATTCTCAATAATTTAGTACAATATCCACAAAAATATGAGTAAAAGAGGTAAAATTTATAACTCTCATTTCCATGAAAATAAAAATGAAGAACTAATATCTATTATGAGATAGTTAGCTATAGAAAAGTATGGGGAACATCATCTCCCATGCCTCCAAGGGTCAACCAACATTGCTACTCTCAAGATAACTTCACTGATGGATGCCCTCAAGTACAAAGAATAGATAGATATGATCTTATGTACCATAGATAGTTCCATAAATAACCAACAACCCACCAAGTATGTTGATACCTTTTTAATACTCAGTTTGGTGATGGGAAAAAATAGATTCAAAGGGTTCCTTTCCATTAAGGTTTTCAATTGACATTCCAACCTACACACTTCCAAATAGGTAGTTCTCAAGACTATAAAGGCTTTCAATAGAAGAATAATCATGATCCCACCATGAAGGTGTTAATAAAACAAGTTATGGAATCTAAAATCACTCAACAAACTACTCTTAAAACCCATCAATTGGGACTAAAGGACTAGAAGGATAATACATCTATATTATGACTACCATTAATGAATTTAAAATCATGTATCTGGTAAAAATATTACTCAATACATTCCTAAATCTAAGGTAAATGTTAGTTATATTACCTTAATAAGTGTTAAGGAGATGGAAAGTAGTGAATAATTTCCACCCTATTAGGAAGTTAGAAATGGATAACCCACTAAACCCGATGAATATTCCCCTGAAAAGGAAGAGGATGAACCAATGGAAACAACCTATTTGAAGAAATACAAGTGGAAATCCAAAATATAGGATTAAAAACAACCAAAATCACATTTCCCTACAAGTACTAAACCACCCAAGAAACCCAGTGAAGATACACTACAATAAGATATTATAGAAATATTCAAGAGTAGAAATCTATATCCCATTACTGTAAGCCATCCGCTAAATTCCTAGGTATGAAAAAATCACCAAAGAAAAATGTGTTGGGATAAGTTTATTGTGAGGAAATAAAGTGGTAAGATTAGGTAAAAATATGTATACCCTTATTAACCTATAAATTCTTAATAAATTTCAATATCTAGTTACTTTCTCTATCCCTTTAACTATAGGGGCCCTTATTTTTTCCAATAAATTGTTTGAATAGGAGAAAAAATAAATGTAATAACTTATTCAATTTATTCTTCCCTATATATAGGAGAACTCAAACCCACCTGAGTGGTTGTATATCTCAAAAATAAATCCATTGCCTACCCAGTAGGTGTTCTTGAATATTTCTTGGTAAGTGAACAAGGATTTCCATTCACTTATGGATTCTATATTCTCAACAAGGAAGGAGGAAAGGGTAAAAACCACTATCCCATTATTCTAGGTTATCGATTATTCAATACATCTAAAACCACAATAAATGTTAATAAATGAACTCTTTCCACGACTTTGAGTGGGGAAATAGTGTATTTCAACATCATTGACTCAATAAAATAGTTTCATGAGGAGAAACCAATTTTTACATTAAAGAATTTTTATTTATGTTATTCTAATAGGTTGGAAATAAAAAAAATTGATGACCTAATCAAATTTAGAGAATCTTTGTATACACCACATTTTTATGAAGAAACTATTTTTGAAAAGAATCTTAATCTTGAAATAGTTTGGAGTGACAACGAATTTGAAGAAATTTATGAATGTTATTTTTATGAGATACTCAAATACGATACTAATTATTCTTATTTTCATGTGTAGTCTTCCATTATAAAGAACACTAATACTAAGAAACCCCCTAAACTGGATTTGAAACTACTACCATAAAACATGAAATATTGATATTTAAAATAAAATGAAAAACTACTAGTAATTATTTTAAATAATTTAAAACCCAATAAATATTATCAACTTAGGTTAATTTTGTAACAAAATACTAGAGAAATAGGTGGGAAATTATGGGACATTCTAGGTATTATCCCTACCACTTTTATACATAAAATTTTATTGATAAATGAGTCTAAAATAGTGAGATAACCCCAAATAAGACTCAACATATCCCTTATAGAATTAGTTAAAAATGAATTAGAAATAATTTAAAGAGATGGAATAAGTTACCCCCATATTTAACTTCCAATGGGAGATTCACATCCAAATAATCTCAAAGAATTTTGTATATATAATTTCATAAAATGAAAAAAATTAACTAGTGGCCATAAGAATCCAAAATAGCTGGAGAGTATACATTGACTATAATAGATTAAATATTTGACCTCCAAAGAAAACTTCTTTATACCCTTTTTAGATAAAATGTAATAGAGGATAGCTAGGAAGGGTCAGAATTGTTTATTGGATAGATTTTATAATTACTTTCATGTTTTTTATACTCTAAAATACCAAGTCAATACCAACTTCACATGTTCATTAGCTATGTTTTCTTATAGAATGATTCCTTTAAATCCTTGAAATTACCTAGGTTCCTTTCAGTGATGTATCGAACATATCTTCTTAGACCTAATTATGAGTTTATTGGATGTATTCCTTGATTAATTTACTATCAATAGAACTTATTTTCAAAGATTTATAGAGATTATATAAAAAAAATTAAAAAAGTAATTGAGAAAATATTGGTTTCTAATTTGGAAAAATTTTATTTCTTGGTAGAAAAAGGAAATTCTCTAGGACGTATAATTTTTAAAAATGAAATTGAGGGGTCAAAGGCTAAAATTGATGTTATTTATATACTACCCTACCCCAACACTGTGAGATACATTAGATTATTTTTAGGGAATACTTGATCTTATAAAAGGTTTAATAGATAATTTTTTAAGATTATTTTACCCTTAACAAACCTACATAAGAAATAAATTTAGTTTTTTTTATGATTCATGCAGGACATATTTTGATAAGATAAAAGAAATTTGGACCACTATCCCCATAATCTGTTGTAATAGTGCTTTCCCTAGACCGAACTAGTTAGTACCTTTTGATTACAATTTCATTTATACAATGAGATATGGATGATGTAATCTTACCATTATAGTGTAGACATTTCTACATCCAGTATTTAAATGGTAATTTCTTTATATTAATTATTGTATCAAAAGGTAATAGCAGATGCTGGACTATAATGATAACCTCAATATACTATGACATTAATATTAAATATATGTTTTATGTTATAGATACATCATATTTACTGGACATAGTTTATGTATGACTATTTTATATAGGGGTATCATAAGTATTGAGACTTCTTCTCATGAAGTTCATGCAAAGACCCTGACCCCAGTATCAAGGAGTTGGTTCCTTACTTTATTACATTAGTAATATGAACAAGATATTACACAACAAAGGATTAAATAATTTAGTAGATTTGTAAAACTAGATACAAATATAATTTTTAAATTATAAGTTTGAAAAGAAAAAAACAACATAGAAACTACATTCGAAACACTCATAAACTCCTAGATTCTCTCTACAAGTCAATCATAATATACATCATTGCATCCTGGGGAAAAATAAAACATAAGAAAGGGGTGATTTCATATTCTTAGAAAGGGTAAGTAGTATAGTATAATCTATCATAAACATAAACAATAATTCAAGGTGGTTAAATAAAAACACATTCTATTGGAATATAATCTTTATCATAAAATGGAAGGAATAAATGTTGATTGAATAATACCACATAAATAATCATATGAGAAAAAAACTTAACCATATATATTCTACAAGTAGAATAATCACATGGATTATAAATTAGAAAAATCATAATGAGGTAATGCATAATACGATACATCATAAGCATGTCTTCAAGTCTTTTTCCAAGACACCATACATAAGTGTGTAAAAACTCAGTCTAGTTTGTCTCATTAGACCTACCGATGCATCGAGGGGCTATAGCAGACCCCACCTATTGCTTAATAATTCCAATTAATTTCTCATATAAAATGGATTAAACATAATCAATATATACATTCATATTTAAACTATTATATGAAATGTAAATAATTTCCCCAATCAGTAAACATAATCATAAATTATCTAGAGTAATATAGTGAATGGTATCAAAACAGTACATCCCCAATAAAAATAATCATAACCAATTAAGTAAAATACATTAGATTATAAAATAAGACATCAATATCAATTTATCATAATATTCAATAGATGTTATTAAAATAGATGAAAATATTCTAATAAAATCATTGAGGAATTCTAGAGAGAAATACCCTTTATACTTTGGAAAGAAGTGTTCTTTTGGAAAATAATTTATATTTGTCATAAAATTACATTGTAAACATTTATATACTATATAATATATGTGAATAAAACATATATTCGGGTCATAAAAGATGTCAAACATGTTAAAATATTTTTTAACAAACTTCATAAAAGAGACACTTTGGTGTGGTTCAAGGGAAAATATAAAAGAGTATTTAAATAAGAAAATGCATAATTGTTTGTATAAATGTAGAAATGAACTAAGATATTCTTTTTTGATTAATATTTATTTCATAAAAATAATGGTTTATTAAAATTTATTTTGTAATATACTTGAAAATGGGTATGAAATTGGGAATGTCCCTTTAATCGGGCTTGTTTATGAGGAAGAATTGAAAATGAAACATTATAAAACATGTATTTAACCATAAAATAAAGATAAAATAATATGTTTAAATTATTTTGGAACATATAACCAGAGTTTAGAATAATTATATAAAAATAAATAAGAACTACATTGTGTTACAGAGAGAGAAATCGTAACCCGAATGAGAAAAAAAGAGTTTCGGGAAGAAACCCTTACCACTTTGTAATCAATTGAATCATATTCCCCATAAAATTAAGAATCATAAAATGAAATATTAAAAAATATATAATATAATTCAGGATTTGATACATCAATGGGTAGAATACATACACCTTATAAAATAAATAAGTGGTGAGTAAGTCATATCTCACAGAAATAAAAGTGAGATGAGAAACCCCTTACCTTATGTCCAAAAGTGTTATGTACTTGCAATAATGTCATGGATAATGAAATTATAATCATTAATAATTTAATTCAGAACCTATTAAACATTTTTTTTTATTTATTATAATTTTATTATGTTCATTTATGGCCTTTTTTATGAGTTATATAATTCAATTTTGTCGTTTGGGGGTGTTTGTTTCCTTGTTTTCAGGATCGGTTCACATATATACAAGTAGTAAGATCATGTTAAATTGGAATACTTATAAATAATTGAAATTATATGTTATTAATGAAAATATAGAATATTAAATGGTATTATATACCATTTTTTAAGATATGAGTATGATTTATTATATAAAACATTAATGATAACTGTGTATATTATTTTGACATTTTTTTGATCACCATGCACTAGTTTTGTTTTATTAATTAATATTATGTATATATACTTGTTATAGAGAATTAGATAATATTTAATAAATATATTATAGTTTTTTTAATCATAAAAATGGTTTTATTACCATCATTGAATGTGTAATTGAAAAATGAAAACTCATCATCCACGAAGGCGGTAAATCGACACCTCACAGATGATGTTTTCATTTTTAGAATAAAAGTGGAAGAGAAAAGAATTAATGGTTGATATACCATTAACATAATATCATTACACTATATAAAATATAATGGATTTATCATGCCACTTTTTTATAGAGGATTAAGGAAAGGATAAGAAAATAAAATAAATTAAAAGAAAATTGAATGAACGAAAGGGGGTTTTACCTCTTGAATTCCTCTCCTTGAGAACCTCCTTAAGAAACATTGGAATAGTAATTTAGGAGAGAGAAAAATACTATAACAAGGGGGATATTTTTTTCGAGTTATTGGGAAGAAATTGGATAGTATTCAAGGCTTTGGATGTGTGAGGGTGGTATTTATAGTGGAGGAGAGGGGTGTTTTTTGATTATTTTATTCATTAGTTTATTATTTTGGATCAAGACTATGAATAGTTTTTATTCTCATAAATAAATATATTAAATATATAATTGGAGTTCTTGATTATAGTACTTATAGCTGTAATGACTCACAGAATAGTGTATTTAACTTATAATGTTATATATCATAAAATATTGTATTTCATTATTCACAAAAAAAAATCAACTATTTTAGAAAAATCAAAAAAATCACCCTAAAAATTTTCAATGTGTAGAATTAAAAAAAAGGACTCTAATTTATGAAAATATTTCCCTAATTATGTTAAATTTAATTTTTAAATAAAATCATCATTTACTCAAAAAAATACCGATTTTTAAATTATAATTGGTTTTATGACAATTTCATAATTGGGTTAAGGTATCATAAAATTATCTTATATTCATAAGAAAAAAAATATATTAATTTATTAATATAGTTCATGAACATAAATTTTCATTTGAATAATTATTTTAATTATAAAATTATGAATAAACATTTATGTTTTATAAAAATAGTAATAGTAAAATTATCATTTTTATATCATTTATTTAATTATACAATGATAGAAATATATTATATTTTAATTAATTAGATACCTAAATTTTATTTAAAATTTCATATTTTATATATAATTCAAGTTATAAATAAACTTTCAATATGTATAAATTGATAGTTTAATAAAAATCGGTATTTTTTACTATTCAATGGAAAATAAATATTTTTAGAAAAATACCAGAAATTCAACCTAAGATAATTTTGAAAATTCACTTTTAAAATGAAGTTTATTTTGTTCAATAGAATTTATAAAAGTGTCAAAATTTATTATTAAAACTATTGTACCATTAAAAGGTGGTAAAACTACCTTTAGAAAAAATTTAGCCTTTTAATGCGTAAAATTTGATTAATTCTTATCTTATGCCTATAAAATCATTGGAATGACTTTAAAAACATTTGAATAAATATATAATATATAAATTTCATAATTTGGTTAAAAATATTCATTCCCAAAAATTTAATGTCTAGGTTATAAGTGTCATTTTAAAATAATGGTATTTAATTTTAAGTCATTATTCATTTAAGCTTGGTATTATGTGAAACCTATTTTGTCAATGAAATTAAATTTAAAAAGATATATAATATAAAATCTTGTGGTTTTACATTCTCCCTTCCTTCAATAAATTGTGTACTCACAATTTGAAATTGTACTTCAAAAATCAAAGGTTGATACTTCAAAATTCGTTTGTAGGAAATCCACATCGGAAATAGGGTTAATAAAATATCATATTAATAATAGGGAAAGAGAAATGTGAAGGTCACTAAAAAACTAGGATTTTGGGTAGGAAATCATTAGTGTAAAGAGATAACATATACATGGAAGAAAAATATAACTATCAAGTTCTGATATAGAGTGATAGAGATCATGGTCATTAGAAATTTAATCATAAAAAAACCATAAATAATGTGATCTGTTAAAAGACTATTGATTTCTAAAAAACAAAAGTAAATGGGTGATGTTTTTGTTCCAAATTATTTTTCTTATCGTTGTGTTATTATTTTAATATTTTGATAAAAACTTGAGAAAATAAACTTACCTGATTACTTTCCAATTCAAAAGCATAATTTCATCCTTTGGTTGTACTTTGATCTATTTTCACTTCATCCCCTACACCTGGAAATGAATTTTCAAGATGAATTTTTCACACCTGAATCACTTTTAAAAAATCATATGATGCTTAAGTCATTCCTTTGACCTCTAAATATTTACTAAAAAAATAATTTTAGCATATTTTTTCAAAAAAAAAATTACAATGTTAAACTTGGTCCATTACAAAATTAGTTAATCTTAAGACTCATCTAAAACATGTATGTCCACATTCAACAACCAAAAATTTAGAAGTTAGATCACTAAATTTCTAAAATCAACTTATTATAAGATTCTCTAAATAATGTAGCTCTAAATCCCTCATACCAAATATATGAATACCTTGACAACTTTAATACATAACTAAAACATACAATATTCCAAATCCATAAAGAAGAAGTATTATAGTGCAATCCTTATATATCTCTTGATTCGTATAACTATAAAATAATTCATGAATCCAAAAACACAAATACATTACTTATTCCACTTTTACTGAAGTAACATCATAATATTGACCTTTATCCCTTTGGTTTTTTTGAGCTATATTTCCTTAAATCTTGGTAAATTCATTTTTATAGTGCCCCATCTATTTATAGTTGAAACATTACACATTTATAGTTTCTTTGTTTCCATTATATTCATGATCCTAGTACCTTTCTCTCCACAGTTGTAACAAACTCTCATTCTATTTATTCAATTTCTAGGGTTTTTCTTCCCACAATTATCACATGTGGGAAAATCCTTCTTTCCCTTTTTCCCTTTATCTATCAATTTCTCTACCATTATCTTATTCTATAGGTTTCCCTTAATGTCATAAGACTTAGAGTATTATTTCTCTGTTATGATAGCACATGATACTATACCCTCATATAATGAGAATTTTTGGGAAACTATTTACCTTCATTGAATTATCTTAATACAATTAAAGAATTGGTAAATCTTTCTCCTTGTAATATGTATGTAATCTGAAACATGTATCGCTATCTTTGTAAAGTTTTCTTCATACTTAGAAACATTTTCCTCCTCTTTATTTCTTAGACTCAATAATTTCCTCTCCATATCTTCTTGTTTTTCATGATGAAAATATTTTTTTATGAAATTTTACTTAAAATCATTTCATTCCATATTTTTAGTTTCTTCCTCCTCCTTTGTGTTTTGAATTGATAATCACCATTGATCTGAATCTCCCAAGAGATAATAGACTGCTATGATAACCTTCTACCTTTTGTTACTTCCCAAAGTGAGAAATATCTTCTCTAAGGAACTTATCCATTGCTTAGCTACAAATAGATTTGTAGTCCAATTGAATAATGGAAATATTTATTGCATGAAGAAATATAACATTGTTACATCACATTGTGAATCAGAATTCTCTATGTGAGTAAGGTTATTACTCATAACCTGATTTAGTTGTCCCAATATTGTTATAAGTTTCTCAGCTCTAGTTACATCTCTTGATCCAAAATCATTATCTTATATATTATGGAAATACCTATATGAAATATGTGTGTTTATAAAATTTTCATTCCTTCCACTAGGCACCATATCTAAATAATTTCATACACTAAATTGGGTTATGAATCATAATGCATAATTTCAAACTAGAAAAACACTTATCATGAATTGTAAATTTATATATATCTAATCTCATAATCATAAATATGGTTTCTTTAGGGACATGTATACTTTTGAATCCTTCATAATGGTTTTTAAAGAGAATTTGAATTGTCATAAACATATCCCTAGGGAGTGTCGAACATGGTGAGAATTAAGGCTCATTGTTGTGTACAAGGTTACTACGAGTCAGGCCGGACGCACCTTGTTGGGTTTGTTACCCCTAGGTCCACTTATTCCAGAACCACATCCACTTGTAGTATCCATATGGGGATATATTTCTTGGAATACCCACATAATCTCTACCTTACCAAAATTCTAGGATGTTCTTATATTCTTATCCTAAAATTATATCTTAGGGTTATGTTCCCTAATTTATGTTTTTCTAATTCTAGTTACCAAAGTCTTTACTAAACTTGACCTGATACTAATTGTAAAAACCCTAACCCTTGTATCCTAGATTCGGTACCATACTTTATTACATTGGTTCTATGAAAAAGATATCACATCCCAAAGGATTTAATAGATTAGTATATTTGTAAAACCAGATACAAACATAATTTTTACATAATATCTTTGAAAGGAAAAAACATAGAAACTACATTGGAAACACCCATAAACTCCTAGATTATCCTTGTAAGTCATTCATAATATACATCTTCTCATCCTAGGGAAAAATAGATCATAAGAAACTAGTGATATTAGTTGATCAGGAAGGGTATGCAGTACAACAGAAGCTATCATAAACATAAACAATAAGTAAAGGTTATTAACTTAATACACATTCTATTAGAATTTAATCTTGAGCATAATATGGTAGGAATAAATTCTGATTGAATTATACCAAATAAATAGTCATATGAGATTGAAACTTAACCATGGATATTATACTAGTTGAATAATCACATAGATTATCAATTACCAATACCATGATGAGGGAATTTATAATGTGGTACATCATAAACATACCGTCAAGGTTTCTTCCAAGACACCATACATAAATGGGTAAAAACCCAGTATAGTATATCTCATTAGACATACTGATGAATTTAGGGTATATAGAAGTCCATACCCATCACTTAATAAGTCCAATTCATTCCTCATATTAAAGGGGTGAAACATAATAAACATATACCGTCATATTGAAACTAGTATATGAAATGTAAATAATATCACAAGTCATTAAACATAATCACAAACAATCCAAAGTAATATGGAGAATGATATCAATATAGTACATCCCCAATAAAAATAATCATAACTCATTTATTAAAATATTTTATATGATAACATAAGATATCAATATCAATTAAGCATAATATTCAACAGTGGTTATTAGAATAGATAAAAATATTCTAAAAAAACATTGAGGAATTCTTGAGAGAAATACCCTTTTACTTTGGAAAGAAGATTTATTTTGGAAAATAAAATATATTTTTCATAAAATAATATTTTAAACATGAATATCCCATAAAATAAAAGGGAATAACAAATATATTTGAGTCATAAATAATGTATAACATGTAAAAAGAGTTTTTAAGAAATTTATAAATGATCCACTTTGGTGCAGTTTAAGGGAAAATATAAAATATTATTTAAAGAAGAAAAGACATAATTGTTTGAATAAATCCATAAATGAACTAATATGGGTTTTTATGATTAAATTAGTGATTTTATAAAAATAATGATTGCTTAAAATATATTATTAATTATACTTTAAAATGGGTATGAAATTCAGAAGTTCCCTTTAATTGGGTTTTCTTATCAGGAATAATTGAAAAGGTAACCTTATAAAAAATGTATTTCCCCAAAAAATAAAGATACAATAATCTGAATACATTATTTTATAACATTTAACTTTAATTTATAAGAAGTGTATAAAAATAAATTTGAATTACATTGGGTAAAGAGAGAGAAATCGCAACCTGAATGAAAAATGGAGGTTCGAAAATAAACCCTTACTACTTTATAATTAATCAAATTGTATTCCCTATAAAATTAATAATGATAAAATTAATCATTTAATATAATAAATATAAATTTATTCATGATTTGATACATCAATGGGAAAAATACATACACCACACACAATAAATAGGTGGTGAATAAGTCATATATCACAAAAATAAAAGTGAGATGAGAACCATGTTACCTTATGTACGAAAGTGTTCTTTACTTGCACTAAATATCCTGGATAATTTATTTCATTTATTATAATTTTATTTATTTCATTTATATCCTTTTCTATGAGTTATTAGATTCAATTTCATCATTAAGGATTGTTCATTTCCTTGGTTTTCATGATTGGTTCACTTGTATACAAGTATGAAAGATCATGTAAATGGGAATAGCTGTCCAAAATTTAAATTATATGTTATTAATGGGCTTATATAATATTTAATGGTCTTCTATACCATTTTAATTTCATATATGAGGATGATTTATTAGATAAAATTTTAATGATAACTGTGAAAATTATTTTGTTGTTTTTCGATCATCATGCACTAGTTTAGTTTTATTAATTAATATTTTGTATATATATTAGTTACATAACACTAAATATGTTGTAATACATAAATTATAGTCCTTTTTAATAATAAAAATGGTTCTATTAACATAATTTAAAGTGTAATTGAAAAATAAAAACTCATCGTCCACGAAGTCGGTAAATCGGCTCCTCATGGATGATGTTTTTATTTTTAGAATAAAAAGGGAAGAGAAGAGGAATTGATGGTAGATATACCATTAACATAATAAAATTATAGTATATAAATTATACTGGATTTATCATTCCACTTTGGGATATAGGAAGTAAGGAAAGGGTAATAAAAGAAAATAAAGTAAAAGAAAATTAAAAGAATGAAAGGGGGTTTTACCTCTTGAATTCCTCTCATTGAGAACTTCCTTAAGAGACTTCGAAATGGTATTCTGTGTGATACCATAAAGACTACAAGTGAGGTATAGTTTTCATAGATTTATTTTTCATAAATTGTACAATATTCAGGACTTTGGAGGTGTGATGAGAATAGGTTGTGAGGGGTGGTATTTATAGTGGACGAGAGGGGTGTTTTTTACTATTTTATTCATTAGTTTATTATTTTGGATCAAGAATATGAATAGTTTTGATTACCATGACAAAATAAATTAAGGATAGAAGGTTATTTTTAAATTATGTTTCTTATATCAGAAATTACTCAATAAATAGTGTATTTAACTTATAATGTTATATGATGTAAATTGTCATATTTCACTATTCACCAAAAATTCAACTATTTTAGAAAAATACCAAAAATTGACCCTAAATATTTTCCTTAGTTTATAATTCAAAAATGGAATCCATTTTATGAAAATAATTTTCTAAATATGTGAAATTTATTTTTAAATAAAATCATCATTTACTTGAAAAATACAGATTTTTAAATTATAACAAATTTTATGATAGTTTCAAAAATTATTTATGGTCTCATAAAATTATATTATATTAATAATAATAAAATATAAATATATTAATATAAATATTTTTTTTTTTTGAAGGTGACATGGATTGGTTTCCCAATCCATGTCAGAAGGAATTTATTAAATGAAAAGTTTACAAAGAGATCTCGAGGTGCAATGAATTTACACCATCTGAAAACAAGCAAACCACCAAAAAGAAATACATCTTAAAGAACCTGGTATACAACATCGGAGGGCTATAGAAAAATAAAACTGAAGATTCAGCCAGCAGCTTCTAGGTGCATGCAAACACAGAGGTTCCAGATCAGCAAAATCAGAGAGGGAATAGAGATAATGGCAGCATGTTGCGACAGAGAAGTAGATCAATCCAAGAAGCCACAAAGCTCGGTCCGAACACAAACAGGCTGCAACACTCCTAAAAGGCAAAAACATGCAGCAAGGCTACATAGAATATGAAAAGCTCCAAATAATAGGCAAAACTCAGAATCTAATCTCAACCAGGCAGAAAAGCTCCATCAAAAAGGCCAAAAACAGAGATATAGCAGCAAGGGAAAGATGAGAAAAACTCATCTTCAGAAAAAGAAATCGCAGGTTGACCTCAATGTCGAAATAGTTCCATTTTAACCCTTCTCAACGATGTAAAACAGAGTTGTCTCCTTAGCAGAGAAGAACAAGCATCAAAACTTCAAAATTTCAGGCGCATGCATATCAAAAATCCAGCATATACAGTAGACCCTGCAATCCTGGAACAAAACCAATCATTCTGCACTATGCACCATTCCAAAGCAGTTCAAGGGTGATAAGGTCCATCAAAAACAGCTCTTAAAGAGAATAGAAAACCAGTTCCAGCAACAAAAAATCCCAATGGTTTCACTTGCATCCCGAGCAGTCTGCACTACGCTTAAACAAGAGCAAGCAGGACCAGCACCATCTAAATAACCACTTTAAAATGAAAATTGAAATATGATCTTCATGGAGTAAATAAAACAACCAGCAGAAAAGCAAAAGACAGCTTAAGAAATCTTTCCTGTTTCTTTCATTGAAAATCTCTTGCTTTGCAGCCAAATAGGCGCTCTTAGTGATCTCTCCTTTCTTAAAGGAGTTGTATAAAATTTCATCACTGAGTCCCACCGCAAAATCTTGAGACTTCTCCTGGGGAACTTCTACATGTTCAGCCTTAGAATTGTCCACTGACCTGGTAATAATGGTACGTTCTAATAAAAGTCGGTATTTTTCACTACATACTGGAAAATAAATATTTTTGGAAAAATACCAAAATTTCACCCTAAGATAATTTTAACGTTACACTTTTAAAAATGAATTATATTATTTTAATATTATTTATAAAAGTGTAAAATCTTAGTTTTAAAACAAGTGCACCATCAAAAGGTGGTAAATTGCCTTTATAAAAAATAGTCTTTTAATGCGTAAAATTGGATTCATTCTTATATTATTCCTATAAAATAACTTGGATGAATGTAAAAAATTTTGATTAAATATATAATATAAATTTTATAATTTAGTAAATACTATTCATTTCCTCCAATTTAAATACTAGGTTATAACAGTTGTTTTAAAATAATGATATTTAATTGTATATAATTGTTCGTTTAAGCTTGGTGTTGTGTAAAAGCTATATTTTCAAAGAAATTAAATTCCAAAAGAGACATGCCATAAAATCTTGGGGAGTTAAAGTTCTCACTTGGTGATATGTGGTAGGTGATATCATGAGGAAAAACCTGCCAATAGAAACCCCACTTATTACAAGTGTAGTTGGTTGTTCCTATCTATAAACATGTGTATTGGTCTCCTGAATTGAGATCATTATCAGTGTCTATCATTTGATGATGTACATTGATGTAAGGAAAACCCCATGATAATGAAATCATGTCAAGGTGTCTTGTGTTGGGTTCATCATTGGTGGTATGACATTGGTTGAATGGTCTGGAAATGATTTGCCACTTCTAAGTTAAAGAATTAATATATCTCAGGCCTAGTTGATCATGATGGAGTACCTTTATAAATCCTTGGAAAAATTAGTTGGAGGTAAATCTATTCAGTTAGTTCAAAAAATAATAAAGCAATAAATGATTATGAGGCAAGTGTTCATACTACTTTATGAGATATCTGAAGATAAAGTTATTATATTACAAAGTGTGTATTTATAGGTTGGTTATCATTGTTATGACTATTCATTATCTCTTTAGGGGCCTTGATGGGTTTCTATAATCTGTTATTGTTCTTTGAGTATTATTCAATGCTATTGAGATAATTTCTTAGAGGGTCACACACAATAGTGTATTCAAGAACCTGCCCAATTCTGGTGAATAGGTAAGTTAAACATGGTGGCCCCACCATGGGGTCTAAGGGTAGTCCAAGTATTCAATCACTAATAAATAAATAAATAAATTCATTATTATTCAAATAAAGAATAATTGGGTAGAATTTATTTATTAAAATTATTCATGAGGTATTTAGTTAATATAAGAATAATATTATATGAATAAATATTATTTTAATATTCCAGGTTCATTTAATATTAAGAGGGAATAACATGTTGAGTTAATGACTTAGGTTTATCACGTGATATATTTAACATATATATATATATATATATATATTATAGGTATGTGTTTAAATATATGTAATATTTATGATGTATTTTAGTTCATAATAATTATTATTTATTTCTTATTTAGTGGATGTTAAATATACGGAGGTTGGGGAACCCTTTCTAAGTATTTGAGAATCCACTATATATATGAGGAGAGATTCTCTCATATAGTGATTATTAACTATGAGCTTGTAAGATCCTCTCTCTCTTATCCTACTTTCTAGAGATATAATCTCTCAATCCAAGTGATCGGATAAAGCTCATCTCCTAGCATTGAAGGAATATCAATGTGGTGATCATCGAGATGTTGAAGGCATCATCGGATCTCTTTTCTAGCACCAAAAATTAGATGACCAATACTCCTATAAATTTTGGAATCATATGTGGACTATCTAGAGGGATTATGATTTGGATCCTTCAAGCAATGGTCATCAGCAATAAGCGACAGATGAGCATGATTCGATCTGAATGAGGTACATGTTCATATTTTTTATTCTTATTAAATTCATGTGAGATCCATGAACCATACTAGGGCTAGGAACTCCTGAGTCAATAAGTTTCATCATCTTGATGAAGAAAAATTTTAAATCCTCAGCCCATCGGCTTTTTTTGCATGTCTCGGTACCTTCAATTAGTATCAGAGTGATCGTGTGAAATTTCTAAGCCAAAGAAAAATTAATTTTCATTAAATTATGTAGAGAGTTTAATTTTGGTTCTAACTGATCTAAACGTGTTATGATCCTAGTTCATATGGCTAAGTTATAGTCATCCAAAAAAATATTTGGATCAAAAAGTAGTTTTTCCAGGTAATTGCATTTGAGGAATGTATATATTCAATTTTATCCATAAATGTCGGCTGCATCAAATCTTGGTGAATATCGGTTTCCAACTAGAATAATATTTTTTGACTGGATCCATAATCCACAAGTATTTTTATTATTAATTAAAAAAAATCATAATTATTATTTTATTATAATAATAATTACAATTAATTTATTATTATTATTATTATTTTATATTAAATGGATATTTATTTATCCTTTAATTTTGTGGTTAATAGCCAAAATGATAATCATTGACTGTGGAAATTATGAGGCATCATGTGTGGAAAAATCCACCCAACAAAAAATAGAGGGGAGAATGTCCCACCCTTTTCGGTAGTGGCTATCATTGAACCCCCTATACTCCTCCCCTTAGAATAGCCAATGATCGGTCGACCTCCTCTATGTTGCGCGATCGTCGCCCGCCTGGTACTCTGTTGGAAACTTGTGTGCATGACGCTCCTTCATGGCACACCCAAATCATCCCTATGCACCTGGTCGTGACTCGCATCACCTCATTTATCCCATCTTGCAGCGCCCCTCCACCATTCGTCGGTGACACCCAATTGTTTCCCCCTGCACTCACACCCTGGACAACCCGAGAAGCACCCGAGCAGCTAACCGAGCAGTTAGTTCCC
Source organism: Viscum album (assembly GCA_963277665.1). Taxonomy (NCBI): domain Eukaryota; kingdom Viridiplantae; phylum Streptophyta; class Magnoliopsida; order Santalales; family Viscaceae; genus Viscum; species Viscum album. The sequence continues at coordinate 1,925,911,629 of OY728150.1, read as the reverse complement.
CCCGATCGCCATATGATATGCAAGAAGTCATCATACACCTCTCAGAAAAATCCATGGTAGTCCCCTCCATTGTACGGGGCCTCCACCTCCTAGGTTGTGTCTACATCCCAAGAACCTTACCATTGAGTGTCAGTCCCACCGCCTCATGACTGGAACCCCCTATGCCAAGCTAAACATGTCGGTCGACCCCCTCATGTTCCACTGTGACCACTAGGTGCCACCACACCAGCCGAGACGTTCCAAAAAACACCCTTGGACCTCTCTCTTGTGGTGGTCCACCATAGATCTGATGACCCTGGGCATCGGGTATTTCCTTGTACTAGTCTTCATAGACCAAGCTTAGGGTGATTTTCTCTGCAATTGGATTAGGTAGATCGACCTAACTCTGAATGGGTCTGGGTGGGTCTTCCTAGCCCATAAAATCCCTACACAAGGTTTGACAGGACCGACATGGTCCTACATGGGGTTTTAGGGCACAAGAATATTTTATTTAATCAAAAATAATTTTGGTTTAAAATATAATTTTTAATACCTAGGAAAATTTAATTTTAACTTTGATATTAAATTAAATTAATTGATTGGTTGATTAAATTTTTAGAATTAAAATTAAATTAATTACAAGACCAAATAGAATTAAATTGTTTTAATTTAATTAATTCATTTAATTTAATTAAATACCCTCATATCTAAATTATTTCAATTTAATTTTTATCACATGTTAATATTGCCCACTAATTGGTCTTAAGAAAATGACTGACTTGTGTCTGTCTAATTAATTATTTAATTGCATGCAATGATTGTAATTAAATAAGACGGTCTATACATCATCATTTTTTTGCTCAATATGTATATAGTAATGTGTGTCTAATTTATTTATAAGTTGTATGTTCTACACCTAGTTCTTCCCACCTGTGAGCGAGTACATTTTTAAATTGACGAAGACGGTGTATGATGTAGACCCCACAAAGATGACGCAAAATCCTAATGACCAGTGGACAGATTATATGGGTATAAGCTACATCATGATTCAATTAACAACTTAGGTAAGATTATCTTAGGACATGCTTTATCCATTAAGTTTAAATGGATCAACCAATATTAGATGATCAAGACCAGTTAGGTAGTTTATTTCATTTATGAATTTGTTTATTATTTTATGAAATTTCATGATAGCAGGAAAACATAAAAATAGTAAACAATAAAAAATGAATAAATAAGTGATGACTTATTTTCTATTAATATTCATTTGTTATCACAACAATGTAGATTGAACAAGATTCATAAAATTAAAAACATTCATCAATAAAAATATAAAACACCTCAAAGAAATATTAAGTTTAAAAATGTGTTCCATCATTTTAATTTTTACACAACTAGGTGTTCGAGGTGCTTAGTTATCCATATTTGAGGGTGTCGCCGACTACTGGTGAGTTATTATGAGAACGATGGGTTGAATTAACTGAGTTGTCACAAAAGGAGTAGTTATAGATAGCTTGTTGCAACTTCATAGGAAAGTATTGAGTAAATAAAATATTTAATTTTAAATGTTGTTACTTCTCTCAAAATAGTAAAGATTCTTGATTTAATGTGGTTGGACTATCAAACACCTACCTTGAACTCTCTGAGTAGTGTTATAGTCAAAGATTATAGACTATGAGAGGATGTTCAAGGATATTTTCCACTAGAATACTCAAGAGATAAGATATTATGATTCTAGTATAGAGGGTTCTAAGAATTTGATAAAATAGTGGGAGATACTTGAAGATTTAATTAATTAATCAAAAATTTCTAAATAAGTTATCATGATAAAAGTAAAATTTTCCATTTTTTGTAGAAAATTTCATTTAATACCACAATATTTGTTGTGATATTTATTTCAAAAAGAAAATTTCCTATCCAGCACAAGTTTCCAAAGTGTAATATAGGTGCATGCACACAATACTATGATATCATAAATTCATGTTGTTTGTGTCCCCAATACCTGTTAAGTCGCCTCAAAAAGTAAGGGTGTAAAAATTCTTATAGGAGACTCATGTATAACGCATATGATGGTTATTTCATAATGATGTCATAAACATTCGATGTTAGTTTTGGTTACAATATCTGGACATAGATGATTTCACATGTAGTCTCGTCTATGAGAAACTTGTGAGGAGAAAGTGAAGCAATATATTAATGGATGATATTACACTAGTTACGTATAAATATTAAAGGCAGACTAAAATCGTTCAAGAAATATCATTCTTACATCTTTTTCACAAAATTAATCTAGTTTAATTTTATATTAAAAAATTAATAGTATGGAGTAAATGATTCATTACCTTTTATGTAAGGTTCACCTGGTAAATAAGAATACTAAAGAAATATTAATATTTTGTTCTTAGGGTTAACAAGTTGAAATAAAAGATGATAAGGTCAATGTAACGAGCAACGACAAAGGAACCTTCGAAGATTCCTTTAAAGAGATAGGTAATAAATAGGAGGTTATTTTCTTATCATATCATGAAATTAATTTATATATGTTTTAAACATAATGAATTGAATTGAAAAAACAAGTATTCGCATCTTCTTCGGGTATATTCATAAATTATAATTATTTTTTCGAACATACTTATTGGGTATTAAATACAATATGTTTATCACATATGTGTATCAAAATTCAATAACCAATTAAGTATAAAAACATTACAAGAAGTAAGATGTATTCTCCAAGAAGTTGATAAAGTGTGATTCCTAAGTCAGTGGTGAGAAACCCATATCTTATAATTTCTAAGCGAAGGATTCTAGTAGAAATTTTATTAAGAATAACCAAAACATGTATCACACATGTACTTGCATACAATGAGACATTATTCAATTTTAGGAATGAATGTTGTTTGTGGTATCTTATACTCAACTGATAGTTCAGTAATACATGAATCATAGACAATACATTATGAATATAAAATTTAACACTTTAATACCTAGTTGTGGAAAGATAATGATTTTTTGATAAAAATTAAATATTTTTCAAGGATATACCCAGTATGGTATTAGAATATTAGGATTTAAAAAACTTTACGTATTTTCAACATACAAAAGTAGTTAGTTTTGGAAAAATAAACCTTTAGAAAAAATGTAGGCCACGATGATTTTGGGATTAGCTTGACTAAAGATCATGAATTATTCCAAGGGTAAGCCTGAATCGCCTGAAGGCCTTATTTTTTATTTTATTAGGGATAATCCCCCTTTTTAAGGGTTGAAGGGGCACCTGAACATGACCCGTAGGCCCAAGGCATAAGGCCCGACATGACTTGCAATACATGACCCGAAGGCCTGGAGGCATACCATGCCCAATACATGACCCGTAGGCCCAACCAACTAGAACTACCCCTCTATAGCTACTACATCATTGATCACCTAGCTCCCCACCTTGTCATTGCTGATCGTCAAGCATTTCCTATTACAAAGCTGCACAGTGCCTGGTCCCGATGGCGGTTGCCACACCCTCTCATTCTTCCAATCCAATTAGCTCTACTTCTGGTGAATACTACTCTTGTTGCTCTGATCCTCTTCTAGGGCCTACTCTTTGTGAATTGGGATACTCCAAGGTCTCAATGGCCCGAAGGACCTGTGACCCAAAGTCCCTTGAGACACGTAGGCCCAAACTAGTGGCTCGAATGCCCAAATCGGGTGAATAGTTCTGGCTGCTATAGTATCTGCTATAGTAACTACTGCAGTACTACTCTAGTACTGCTACAGTAACCTAGAAATTCACCTCCACCCGATTTTGAACCTGGGTCTCTTGGATGCCAAGTTAGAGCCCTTACCACTCGAGTATGGGCTTGTTGGCATTCCAAGGGTAAGCTAGAGTCATATTCCTACACTTCATAATATTCCTTTAAGTGTATACATAATGTGAAAGTAAAGTGTGGTATATGCATGGTCAGAAGATATGAGATGTTTCAGGATAGAATGCTAAAGAATATATTGACCAAGCACTCATTGATCAATATAATATAGCATGGAATAATTCCTAAATACATATTACCATATGTACATCATGAAATTGATGTTAATAAATAGGATCAATGATGATTCTTACATGTTAAAATTGTTCAAAAAAATGAAGCATGGAGACATTTTTAAACACACATTTACTTATACACATCATATTTATTATGTAAGTAAAAAGAGCATCAATGTTGATATATAAATATATATATATATATATTAATTGTGTAAACTTCCATTAAATTTCAAGGTGTTCTTTGAAAATAATGGTGGTATCACATAACCACATGACAACTATCACGACTAATGGATAACATATGAGTTATAATATGATATAAATCCATTATGTAATAAAAACACGTGTTTGGATGCAAAGTGTTTATTAAGAATATAAAAAACTTTCATCATGTAAAATACAATGTGAATATAATGTAATTATCCAGATAATTTCTTAGGATATTTCATAAATCCCTATGTCGGAAAGATGTAGTCATGTTATAGACTATATTTCTATAAAAGGGTATACATCTCTATTTGTGATAGTGGTATCTGATTAACTTAGGTTTAGTCAATGTCAAATATACACAAGAATTTGGGGTAATAACCCTAGAAAAGTGAAACTTAAAAACATAAATGTTACTACCCATGTCAACTAGTTGAACCTTTCTTTATGGGTGCCTACCTGATTAGAACTCCAAAGTTAAGCGTGATTGGTCTGGGGTAGTGATCAGGATGGGTGACCTTCTAAGAATTTTCCTAGGGTTTGTGTGAGTGAGGACAAAAACACATTGAAAGAACATGTGTTGTCCTGTGGGGATAGTCATTAGTCTGATAAAAGACCATAGTGAGTAATAAAATGTGGTGTGGTGGGAAGGAAACCAAGGTCTTACAAGAGACCCATGGGGTTAGATGACTAGGTTCAGGTCCTGTGGAGGTAGTTAATGACATATGGTATCATATAAAATACCTAGACAGAAGTGAAGAGGCACTACCTAGGTTTGTGGCTTGGGTTCCACAACTAGGGTGTTGTTATTTAATGGGGTGGAGAGTGTAATGCCTTAGGAAAACTAAAAATTAAGCCTACAAAATTAGAACTCCATAGTTAAGAATTCTTTTCTTGAAGTAGTGATCAGGATGGGTGATTTTCTAGGAAGTTTTCTAAGGTGTGTGAGAGTGAGGAAAAAACCACACTGAAAGAACATGTGTTTTCTTGTGGGGACAGTCATTAGTCTGATAAGAACCCCCAGTGAGTAATGGCTTTTTGGGTGTTGGGAAAAAAACTGAGGTGTTACAAGAGACTCATGAGTTAATATGAATACGTTTAGGACATAAGGAGGTGTTTCATGAAAAATAGTATTAGATCCAATACCCATCTAGAAGTGTAGAGGCACTACATGGGTTTGAGGATTAAGGTACACAATGAGGGCATTGTTCTTTAAAGGGGCGGAGAGTGTAACACCTTAGGAAAAATAAAACTTAATCCTACCAAATTAGAACTCCATAGTAAAGCATTATTATCCTGGAGTAGTGATCAGGATGGGTGATATTATGGGAATTTTCCTAGGGTGTGTTTAAGTGAAGAAAAAAACACACTAAAAGAACATGTGTTGTCCTGTGGGGATAGTCACTAGTCTGATAAGAAACCCCAATGATTAATATATTTTGTTGTAATGGGAAGAAAATCAAGGTGTTACAATATAACCATTAGTTCATATGAATACATTTAGGACCCAATAATATGGGCCATGACAAATAGTATTAGATCCAATACCCATCTAAAAGTGTAGAGGAGATGCATGGGTTTGAGGCTAAGGGTACACAACAAGGGAGTTTTTCCTTAAATGGGTGGAGAGTGTAACACCCCAGAAAATTAATACTTAAAAGGATGAATGTTACTACCCATTTCAATAATGTGAACCTTTATTTTTGGGAGCCTATCTTATTAGAACTCCACAATTAATCATTCTTGGTCTGGATTAGTGATCAGGATTGATGAACTTCTAGGAAGTTTCATAGGGTGTGTGTGAGTGAATAGAAAAACACAAAAAAAAGAACATGTGTTAGACTATGGGTACATTCATTAGTTAGATATGTGGCCCTAGTTAATAATAGCGTGTGGTGTGATCAGAAGGTAACTGAGGTGTTAAAAGAGACCCATGGGATCAGATGATTAGGTTTAGGTCTTGTGGAGGTTGGTCATGACAAATGGTATTAGAGCCAATACCTAGCTATAATTGTAGAGGTACTTCCTAGGTTTGAGGCTTAGAGTCCACAATGGGGGTGTTGTGCTGGTGGAGAGAGTAACACCCCTAGAAAAGTGGTACTTAAAAGGGTAAATGTTACTATCTATGTCAAAAACATTACCTTTATTTTCGATATCCTATCTCATTAGAATTCCATAGTTAAGCATGTTTGGCCTGGAGTCATGATTGGGATGGGGGACCTTCTGGGAAGTTTCCTAGGGTGTGTTTGAGTGAAGACAAAAACACACTGAAAGAACATGTGGTAGCTTGTAGGGAAATTAATTAATATGATAAGATATCCCAATGAGTAATAGCTTGTGGTGTATTGGGAAGGCAACCAAAGTTTTAAAGGAGACCCATAGATTCATATGACTAGGTGTAGGGTCTAGGGAAGGTCAGGTCATGAAAGTCGATAGAGGAACAATTTCTACAAAAACTTTTGGAAAGGAAAGGTTCTAGAGACACAAATTGTGTATGAATGATAAAACCATAGTGATGTTTTTATATAATATGTGGATTTTGATATGTTATTCATTATTAATAATAATTCCTACAAGTAATAAGTATATGGAAAAACACATTGAAAGAACTTGTGTTGGCATATGGGCAAAATCTTTAGTCTGATAAGAAACCCTAGTCAGTAATAGCTTATGGTGTGATGGGAAGGAAAAAAGGTATTATAGGAGACCCGTGGGGTTTGATGAATAGGTTCAAGGCATGTGGAAGTCCAATTCATAATATTTGTCATAGGAACAAGTTCCTAACAAATTTGTGGAAAGAAAATTTTCCAGAGACACATTCTAATTAGGTAGGATAGAACTGTGATGATGTTTTTATATTCACCTTAGCTAGTGATACGTTATTAATTAAGAATAATAATTCCTAAAAGTAAGAAGTGCATGGAAATAAGATAAAATTGAATAGACCAATTAAAATTCAATAATGGATTCCACGTATCAAAGTATAGGGGGCTTATTATTTTGAATATCATGGTGGGTATTCAAATGAGACTATGTATGGATAGTACAAGCATGGTACTAATGAGGCTCTATTGATTGTACCAAGTCATATTCCTAAATCCATTAGAATTTTTCTTTTCATAGAAAACATATAAGAAAAATTTATTGAGAATTGGATTTCAATACCACCAATCAAAGAACGTGTCTATACAATGAAACCATAAAGGGATGGGGTCACTAGATAATTATAATAAGGTTTGTAAGTTACTCAAATATAGTTATGGATTAAATTAAGAAACAAGATCTTAGATCATTCATTTGGACTGAATATTTTCAATGTGTCTACCATATGTTAGTGTTAGAGTCATTATTTTCCAAGTAAAATATGTTTGTTAATATATGGAAAATATCTATTAGTCTTACAGTTAGTTAAGAGAAGGATGAAAGTAATTTTATAGTGATTTACTTAAAGTATCAACCCATGTTATAGGGAACAAGTTCTAATGAGGTAGATCTAAAAATTTCTTAGACCTAGTAAATCATACATATATTGGCATATTATTCAAAAATATAAGTAGGATCAATTTAAGATATAATTTTTAACATTGTCACATGCTATAAATATCTCCATGAAAACTTGCATTTCCATAGGAGGATAATAAAGTGGTGAGTTGAATTTTATACGCTTCTATAATGGACCAAACATGTATTCCATGATATGTACAAGAAATGATATTGTCCGCATATACTTTTTGGTAGGAAAACATCAGTTATATCTAGGGGAACTACAATTAATGTAGTCAAAACTATCCAACAGTACTAGAGGGAATACAAAGGATATGTACATGGTATGTGGAGAAAAAGGGATACTATTTCTGAAGGGAAAAATCTAGTCTTCCTTAGATTAATGTGATCTAATATCACAGTCAGGATAAGGTTAATAAGAAAGAAAAGGTCATTCAAGCTAGTGGTATCCATATCTATAAATATTGAGTACGTTGCAGCTTCTAAGTTAGTTAAGAAGTAGTTATTAAATGAAACAATTTATTCCGATTCTTGGAATTTAACCTAGTAAGTAAAGTTTTAGCATGATGATAAATCTTTTACTATTTTAGCCAATATATCAAGTTATGATAGAAAAAAATGGATATACTTAGGGATAACATCTATTGAAAAGTTTTACTCAAGTATGTGATGTCAAACATAGTATAATAGCCACACAGTAAAGATATGGAAGGCCTAGAAACTAAATATGTGACTCAACAGAAACATGATATTGATCATGTGAGAGCTAATAAGGATGGTTAGAAAGTAGTATCCAGTGAAAGTGGGGGTGTTATAATAGTGGGTTCCCTATGCCCAAGTAAATAGTACCTTTTGATTACAATTTCATGTATACAGTGAGATATACATGATTTACTCTTACCATTATAGTGTAGATAGTTCTATATCCACTATTTAAATGGTAATATTCATAAATTAATTTTCATATCAAATTGTTATAGTAGATTCCATTCTATAATGAGAACCTTGAGATACTATGACATTAATCTTTAATATATGTCTTATGGTCTAGATAAATCATACTAACTAGACATAGTTGATGTCTGACTATCAGGTCTTGGGGTCTCATAGTCATTGATACTTCTTCTCGTGAAGTTCTCACTTAGTGGTCTCTAGTAGGTTAGATCATAAGGATAGATCAACCAATAGTAACACCACATTTGTTTAGGTTTCCTTAGTTTCTCCTATCTATAGACATGTGTATTGGTATCTTAACTTGATATCATTATCAATGTGTGCAATTTTATTGCATACTTTGATGTAAGGAAAAAACCATGATAATGAAATCATGGTGAGGTAGCTTGTGTTGGGTACGTCATTGGTGGTATGACATTGGTTGAATGGTCAAGATAGGATTTGTTGGTTATAAGGTAAGGAAGTAATATATATTGGTTCTCATTGATTAAGATGTTATTACCTTCATAAATCCTTGTCCAAGTTAGTTAGAGGTAAATTTATTCGGTTATATCAACAAATAATAAAGTAATAAAGGATGATAACACATGTGTGCATCCAACTTTATGAGATATCTAAATACCAAGAGATTATATTATATATTATGTGTTTATAAAATTGGTTATCATTGTTATCTCTCTTCCTTATCTCTTTAAGGTCCTTGATGAGTTTCTATACTCCACTATTGGTTTGTAATTACTATTCACTACTATAGTGATAAAGTCCTAGAGTATCACACACAATATCATTTTCAAGAATTTGCACTATTCTGGTGAATATGTAAGTTTGACATGGTGAGCCCCACCACAGGGTCCTAGGGTTGTCTAATTATTCAATCATCAATAAATAAATAAATTCAATATTATTCAAGTAAAAAAATAATTGGGTTTAATTTATTTATTAAAATTATTAATGAGGTATTTAGTGAATATAATAAAAATATTATACGAATAAATATTATTTTAATATTCCAGGTTCTTTTAATATTAATCAGTAATAACAACTTGAGTTAATAACTCAATTTTATAATGCAATATATTTAATATATATATTAAAGGTATGTTACAAAATATAAATAATATTTACGACATGGTTTAGTTCTTTATAATTATTATTTATTTCTTATTTAGTAGATGATAAATATATGGATTGTAAAAATGAGAGGGTATGGCTATGCCATCGGTACCAGTCTGTGCTTGCATGGGAAGCCTAGCAAGACAGTCATGCAAAGGTGGAGAGCTACTATCAAGAAGCAGATGATGGGGAGGGGCAGTTCCTTGTAGATAGTCTGGTTGAATTCCCTAAGACCTTCGGTTCATGTAATCTCCTAGGCCTATGGTCCATGTAATCTCTGAGCCTATAGGTCTTGTAAGGGTTCCCCCTCATCCCTTGAAAGGGGGATTATCAAAAATCAATAAAAAATGAAGGCCTTCGGGCCATTTAGGAAAATATATGGGGGTTGGGGAACCCTTTATTGGAATTTGAGCATCCACTATATATAGAATGATAGAGGCTCTCACACAATGAATAGTCAATGCGAGTTCATCAACCCCTCTCTCTCCTCTCCCACTTTCTAGAGAGAGAAACTCTCAATCCAAGTGATTCAATCAAGATCATCTCCTAGCATGAAAGAATGTTGATGTTGTGATCGTAGGGATTTCTAAGGCATCTTCATATCACCACGCTAGCACCTTAAATTCAATGATTAATGCTTCTATGAATTCTTTTAAGTGTGTATAGATGATCAAAAGGGATTATTACTTGGATCCTTCGAGCAACATTTTTCAATGATGAGAAATGGACAAGCATGCTTTGATCTAAACAAGGTACGCAATGGTATTTTATTTTTTATTATTAAATTCATGTGAGATCCTTGGATTATATTAGGGCTAGGATTGTTATAGATGACAAGTTTCATCATCCCTATGAAGAAATTTTTTAAATCCCTAGCCCACCATCTTCTTCTACACACCCCAGTAGCTTCATAATCTTTCCACCAAACTGGGAACACCCCTTTGAGATACTATGATATTCTTCCCACAAATCTATAAGATTTTTACTCTCCCAAAATATTTATGGACACTCACAAGTGATATCATATGCTTCATAAACCCTAGACACAAATCATATCAATTATAAAACAATTGAGAAGTAGATTTTGTCTATTGTTGTTTCCATGGATAAATTTTGATATTATTTGTTAGTAAGTAGAGTAACAATCTATTTTGATTATACAATACTTAGTTACTTGATCAAGAAGGATGATGATAATCTAAGGCTAGGGTGATGGATGTTTTTACTAAAATAATTCAACTTAGAGATTAAGGAAAATAAATGATATGATAATCTGGTTGCATAACACATGACTAGACTGTCCCACATTGTCAAGGAATAACCGCCATTTGAAAGAAACTTGGATGAAACATTCCCTGGTGAGAATTTGTATGAAGCCACACAAGTTCCATGGTATGTTTATTTAGGGAATTTTCCTACAACATCAAAGGTACATCCTTAATTTTACAAACACCAAACACTTAAACTAAAATATTAACCAAAATTTTATTTTTAGGAATACCCATATCTATGTATAGTCTGTATTGATAAAGTAATAGGTAGTTATATCCTTGTAGAATAGGTTTGGTCTAAGATTACATTTTTACACACAATTTCTTATGGAGTCCATTTTAGACCTCAAAGGATATCTAGGAAAATTTTAGAATCTAGTTTATTTTTTCCCTCAATTTTTAAATATGCACCTTCATTTTGAAAAAAAAAAGTGTCTAGACTACCAGTTTACTAGTGGGATTTCCAAAATACATGAAATTCCCAAAAAACCATTATTTTTATTTAAAATATATGATATTTAGGGATTATATTCCATGGGAACATTTCTAATTTAATTTGGATTTTTCTATATTTTTTTAATAGTAGATTATGTTTCTGGTTGGATTAATGAAAAATCCACATGAATATATGACTCTAAAATAATGATTGAATTTCTAAAATCAAATATTTTTTTATATTTTTTTAGTTCCTTGAATAATAATCAATGACCAAGGCATACACTTTTGTAAAAGAAACACAAAATCTACAATAATTAAATATGAATTACACCACAAAAATTCTACTATTAGACACCCACTGTTGGACCTGTGACGCTCTCGACAATAGACCAGAACCCCACAGGGCCCACTCACTGGAGATGCACTCAACTGGGCCACTAACTGGGTTGGGTTAAAGCATTGTCCCCATACCAGCAAGGGATTTAATCTCACCTATGTCGATAATCCAACCTGGGGCTGACTGGCATAATAGCCACTGGGGAGCTTACTTGACTACCACTTGTCTTAGTGGTACTCATGATGCTCCTGGTTGGTTGTTATGCTTGAGGTCTTTGGTTCAAATCATGAGGGAGGAATATTAAATCCTGATAGATCCTGGGGATAGTACTTTTCATCAGCCCAGAGAGTGGCCCAGATGAGCCTAATACCCGAGTTAGGGGCTGGGGGTGCACGGCCTGAGACCCAGTTAGTGGTGTATGGTCCGATAAAAAAGTTTCCTTTTTGTTGGACCCATGATGCTCCTGAAAATGGACCAGAACCCCTCAAATCCCACTCACTATGGATGCACTCAACTAGGCCACTAATTGGTCCAGTTTCAAGCACTGTCCCCCTACCAACAGAGGATTTAATCTCACCTCCGTCAAGAATCAAACATGGGGCTAACTGGAATAATAGCCACCGGGGAGCTTACTCGACTACCACTAGGCCGTTGGCTTAGTGCTACTAGAGATGCTCCTTGGTGGCTATTATTCCAGTCAGGCCTAGGTTCAAATCTCTGGGGAGGCGAGAATAAATCCTCCGCTGGCAGGGGGATAGTGCTTGAACTCAGCCCAGTTAGTGGCCCAGTTGAGTGCATCCCCAGAGAGTGGGCTCTGCGGGGTTCTGGTCTGTTTTCGGGAGCGTCACGGGTCCAACAGGATTAGTGGTACTCGTGACGCTCCCAGTTGTTTGTTATGTGTGAGGTATCTGGTTTGAATTGCGAGGGAGGCATATTAAATCCCAGTAGGTCTCAGGGATAGTACTTTTCACCAGCCTAGAGAGTGGACCAGATGATCACAGTACTTGAGTTAGGGGCTGGGGGTGCATGGCCTATGACCCAGTTAGTGGCATATGGTCCGATAAAAAGGTGCCTTTTTTTGGACCTGTGATGCTCCCGAAAACGTACTAGAACCTCACAGAGCCCCCTTATAATGGGGGATTTAATCTCGCCTCCCCAGAGATTTGAACATGGGGATGACTGGCATAATAGCCACCAAGGATCATCTCTGGTACCACTAAGCCATTGGCCTAGTGTTAGTCGAGTAAGCTCCTAGGTGGCTATTATGCCAGTCAGCCCCAAGTTCGATTCTCGATGGAGGGGAGATTAAATCCCCCACTAGCAGGGGAAAAATGATTTAACCCCCTTAGTTAGTGGCCTTGTTGAGTGCATCCCTAGTGAGTGGGATTTGTGGGGTTCTGGTCCATTTTCAGGAGCATCATGGTTCCAACACCCACAAACCAATGGGATATCCAAGGTTTACAATAGGTAAATAAAAACTATTATGGAGAAGATATTGCATTCCAATTAGAAGTACTTGAGTAAAAAAATTAGAGGATGCATTTTGGTCATACTTGACTACCTACAAAACCCCCTTTAATGTTGAGTCATAGAACCCCTTCAAAGTAAATGGCTAGCATGTGAATAATTACCATGAATATTTTTTTAAAATAGATAGTAGGGGAGTCAAACCCCCTTTGTTTTTCTTTTTAATTAATAAAATTTATTGATAATATTTCCTAAGAGTGAAATAGTTTAATTTTGGTGGATATTGGTTTTATGAGAATCCATTCAAGGGGTGCTCAGAAAAACAATTTTTGAACCCAAGTAAAATGTAGTAATAGTGGGACTCAGGCTGCCTCTGTAGAGGATATAGTGTTATGACTGCGTTTCTCTTCTATGTTATGTTTTTGATCAGTGAAAATAAAAATGGAATTAAACTAGGTTGTTTATAATTAAATTTTTAGAGAACTGGAATAGCCTTGAATGACCCCTTAAATTTCCAGTTAAATAATTATTCCAATTTATACTTTTAGGTTTTCTCTCTAACAATGTAAAATCTCACTTGATTACACTCACCTATAATTTTTTGTTTAATCATAAGGATAAAATAACCATTGAATCCTCTAATATACCCTATACTAGTAATTGAAGATATCCAAATACCCTTAAATCAACTCACTGCCCATGATCACAAGTAATGGAGAGGATATAAGTGGCATGTGTATGTGATCCAATGAAGAAGGGAAGATAAACTCAAAATGTAAGAAATGAAAAAATAACCTAATGTTTATACATTCCAAATCAATCTATAGATTTTAATAAGAGAATAAAAATAAAGTGTAGAACCCATTAATAAGGGGATAGGTAGAAACTCTTTAGTTTAAACGCTAATGGTTTAGTGCTCTATCATCAGAGAATTACAACAATAAAATAAAAGAAAATGGGAAGGTGTGGTAGTAGAAGACTGGAATTAGTATACTCTAATATTTTCTGTTAAAACATTTTTTCCTCGTGATTAGTTGCACAGTTATAAAATAGATGATTAGAACATGGTAGGTTTGACAAATAATTCCCCAATTTTTCCAAACCAGTTAAATAGTCGACCCCAAAAATTTTACTGGAAATAGATTACATACACCTACCAAGTTGTAGGGTTCTTTAATGATGCGGATTACCCTAACATCGATTATCATAAATATATTGAACAAAATTATCCTGATATCAGATCCTTTAACTATTCTATTCTTAGTTCATGCCTTCCTCTTTCTAAAAAATGGTCTTAGAACTCCACCGAAATTCAACCAAGATCAGGATCATAAGGTGGATAATCTTGAGTGCTTCAACCCTAAGGGAGAGATCTGGTTCTCTCATCTCCTTTAGTTAGGGTAGTTTGGTTTCAATGTTTTGGTGTCTTAAATCTCTTCTGCATTGGTCTTTAACTCGAGCTCAAATCTGCTATAGTCATATGGGATCGAATATGGTAGTACAACTTTGGTTTGTTCTTCAAAGAAAATATCAATTTATCATTATTATTTCAATTAGTGTAGCTCAGATTCTGGTCATTACCCTCAGAAATCTTTGATTTTTAATTAAGGTTTTCTTAATTTTATTTTCATATTAAATTTGGTTTTATATTTTTTTAAATTTTTTACTCTTGAATTTATTCAACTTAGTAATTTATTTTATATTGGATTGGTTATGTAGCATTGGGCCTGTATTGGGATGCTTATTCTATAGGATTCTTTTTTACTATCTTTCATTTGATAAGTTGACAATATATGTGTTTTTTTTCTCTTTTCCCCATTGTTGATCCTTTAGCCGCCCATTTTCATCTCACCATCCACCTGTGTTGGGTTTGTTTGAGCAGGTGCTGGGTTGTTCAGCTATGCAGTTATGCTCAGCTTCATGGAAGCCTTATATTGGGTATTCTGATCAAATCCTCAGTCGGTGTCATGAGTTTTCATCACACCTTCATGGTGACTCTTTGGGTGTGATCATTATTTAGTTCCCTTGGCTCCCACTTAGTAAAGTAGTCCTCTCAGTTTCATAGGAGAAACCCTAGAATACCCTCGCCCCCCATTCAGTTTTTATTCCTCTTTAGTGATTCATATCATCCTATCGTGCTCCCTCAGCTTCATCTCATAGATGGTTGTGTTGGAGGTGAAGACCTTCCTCAAAGGAATAATTATTTCCCTCTTTGATTGATGATCTAGGAATAAAAAAGGTGCTTCTTGGGGGTGATCCACTAGAACTAGAAGAACTCAGATCCAGGCATCGCTTGAAGTGACCAGGACCACTAGAAAACTTATTTTTTGGAACTGTAAGCATTAGATTTGTTTTTTTATTTATTACAAATCTTTTAAATCAGTTTTTTTCATTCCTTTTTATGTTGGTTCTATTCTCTTTGTATCATTTTTTGGTTTTATTTTGAGTTTAAATAAAATTCATGATTTTGCAGTGTTTTCTTCATGAATTTAGGTCCCCTAAGGGACCTAATAATTTTAAATCCTCTTGTATTTTACTAATTTAATTAACTCTTATATCTGGTATTTTATTCTAGCATTAACATAATAAAACTCCACAATTATAGATTAGGTCCTTTTTAATTTAGTGTTTTTTGGTTCTGTTTTCACTTTCCTCCAACCACAACAAGTGGTTCAGAGCCACTCTGTCTTATTCTAGTTGTTTTTTTTATTACTTCTTATAGTTTTATTAAATCTAGTTTCTTGTGTTCTGTTTATAGTTTCATTGATTTGGGTTTTATTGAATTTGTTTTCCACATTAATATCTCTATTTAATTTCTATATGTTTATTTATTTCTATTTGTTACTAAAAACATTATATTCATTAGAGTTCTCTAAATTTTTTATCATGTGGTGCATGTATACCCAGTGAGATTGGTCGGTTCTTGGGGGTGCACACCTAACATTTTCCTCAACCACTCGACTTCCACTCATCTGGACAAGCATGTCTACAATTTGATATGATATCAAAAAGAGTTTGATGGAGACAATGATTTCAATTTATAGTAAATTAAAATGAGGGCATTACTTTTTCAATAAGATTTAATTGATTCCCTATCTAGGCCTATGAAACTCGTTACAATTGTTAATAAAACTGGCTAGAACATTATAGAATACCAATAAGTTACCTATAACATACATTTTAAGGAACATAGCTCCCTTTTTATTTCATTAGGTGATAAGGTCCTTAGAGATGTAGTTTGTGAGTCGATAGTTGTAGGAATATGTCTTAAACTAGAAAAATTATACATGATTGCCTCACTTGTATGAAGAATTTACAAGAAGCACCATATGTTCAAATTTTAAATAAATCCTAGTCCTTCTATAAAAACCCATTTAGATGAATTTAATAAAGTCATTTTAGACTTATCCAATATCAATGTTTCTATAGATGATGGGGATCAAGTGATGATATTCTTAATCACTCTTGAAAATAGCTAATGTACACTTATTGAGACCATGATGTATGGTCGAAACTCTGTAACTTTAGAAGAAGTTAAATCATCCCTTTTGTCTATTGAAATGTATTCTAGAACTAAGATGAAAGGTTAGGTTGAGAGTTTTTTTACTAGGGGAAGTCTTCAAATTAAAGGTAAAAAAGAAATAGTTCAATAGAGACAAAAGTAACAGTAGTAAAGAACCCAAACCCAGGACCAGTTCCAAGGATAGAAAAGTGGCGTGCTTACACTATGGTAAACCTGGACACATTAAGCTCGAGTGTAGGAAGATCAAGCATGAGTTAGAACAAAAACAATCCACTGACCAGTCTCTTCTATTTGAATTAGGCTATAACACTGCTGAAGTCCTAAATGTGTCCATCCATACACTCAATCAAGAGTGGTTCCTCGACTCTGTCTGTTCTTTTCTCATATTCCTATATAGATAGTATTTTAAAATATGTTAAAGAAAGTGGAATGGTATTTCCTCTTAAGAAACAATAAGATGTTAAAGTTCGAGGGTAGAGGCTATGTTCTAAAAGAGTTAGATGATCAATCCATCATCACCTTACTTGATGTAAGGTGGGTCCCCAGCCTTCATAGAAACATAACCTTTTTAGGGGGACCTTGATCTGAAAGGATTCACTTTTAAATCTGAAGAAGGATATCTCAATATATCTAAAGGATCAAGAACCATCCATAAAGTACCTATCACCAATGGGTTATATATTTGGAATGGAAATACCCATTCAAGAAAATTGGTTAGTGTTTACAATACAAAAACTGATAATACTATGCTATGGAATAGAAGTTTAGCGCATGTAATATCCAAATTCCTAAAAGAAATCAACAAGAAGGGGATGTTGAGTGATATTACACCCTCCAATCTCCTATTCTGTGAAGATTGTGTGATGGGAAAATCCAAAAGGGTGAGTTTTAATAGGTCCTCCTTCAATTATACCAATCCACTTGAATACATCCATTTAGATTTTTGGGGGCCAACAAGGACCACCTCTCATGGTGGAGGATCCTATTTTTTCACCTTTATTGATGAATTCTCTAGGAAATTTTGGATTTACATATTAAAAAATAAATATTATGTTTTCCAAAACTTCAAAACCTACAATGTTTTAGTTAAAACTCAAACTGGAAATAAAATTAAAATAATGAGAATGGATAATGGGCTTGAATATCTGTCTAAAGAGTTCATTCTGTATTGTGATTCTAAAGGAATTAAGAGGCATAAAACTGTTAGGGAAACCCTCCAACAGAATGTCCTTACAGAAAGGATGAATATTATTATACTTGAAAGAGCTCAGAGCATGCTTTCATTCTTAGGCCTCCCCAAATATTTTCAATATGAGGCCACCATCATTTATTTGTACCTTATTAATAAGTTGCCTCAACTATGAATCTATTCAACACACTTGAATAACTCTAGAATAGTAATCCCCCTTCTTTTCCCCACTTAAGGGTCTTTAGTTCTATAGATTTTACTCATGTGAGGATTGAAAATGTCACGACCCGTCCTCGGGGCCCATGTTGTGAATACCCCAAGCCCGCCTTCCATAGGCCAGGGGTTGGCGACTAGCACCAAAGGAGTAAATCCCGATAACTGGGATGGCATTGCCTTTATAAAAGTAAACAAAACACCATAGACTACAAGCGGAAGTAAAATAATAATTACAAAATAAAGTGCTGAAAGGTAAATGGACCAGAATACAAACCCAACTGAAAGTACAAATACAGCTGAACAAAGTACAATAGAAAAAGACAACCGCTGGAAGGACGAAAGCGGCTCCTGGGTCGTCCTCCTCAAATCCTACCTGAAGGGTAGGTACAGATGGCGCAAATCCAAGATCGTCCACCACGGATCCTACCTGAAGGGTAGGTATAGATAGCCTCCACAATGCTCTCACCCGTCAACCTCCTCCGAGTGTCGTCTCACCGTGAAGTCCACCTCCGGATACTGACTCATTGTGTAGTCCACCTCTGGGTACTGACTCGTCGTTTAGTCCACCTCAGGGTACCGTCCAGTCCTCGAACACTTGGCCTCCGTCAGTACTGCCCGTCGTCTGCAACCAACACAATGAGGTGCGAGCATAGCCCGTGCAGGGGTGAGTATAACGATACTCAGTAGGGACCCCGAGAGCCTTAAGGTCTCACTAAAACCAACAAGGATAACTACAAAGAAGATCTCAACAGATAACCTCTACTTAGGTATATGTCCATACATATACCTAAGTTATCAAGTAACCCATCTCAATCCTGAGGAAACACAAAGATTATGAAATCAAAGGATAACCACTACCCAGGTATATGCCCATACATATACCTAAGTTATCAAGTGACCCGTCTTAATCATGAGGAAACACAAAGGTCATAGACTCAGCTCAAACCAGGATTTTTATTATCGAAACCGTAACTGCTGAAGAGCTCCGTCTCTGGAGTGTACAGTGGTCCTGTCACGACTTCGAGGTACTGCTCACTAACCTAAGACTGCTGAGGTACTCATCCTGTCGAGTACCGCGGGCCAGCCACCCAAACACAGTAGTGCTTCCCGCCGGGGTATGCCACCCAAACAGAGTAGTGCACACCCCCTAGTAGCCTGCAGAGGTACTCTCCGGACGAGTACCGCGGGTCTGCACTGTCACACAGGTAGTGCTCCGTCCGCCATGGGTCTACACCTCACAAAGTAGTTCTCCGTCAACTAGGTTAGTCTACTCACTCCATGTCGAGTCGGTCAAGAAGTCGTCAGGTCTCAGTAGGCTACACAGTCTCCGTACTCCGCACGCTCATCTCTGGGAGGGTACTTTCCATGAGCTACAGGTCGATACTCCAAGTATCTCAAATTCCCACTAATAAGTATCTCAAAAGACCGCCTCATCATAGAGGTCTCAACGCACCAGACGGCGCGTCAATCGAACGCCCAGTCTGTGAGTTATTAGCCTTTTCGTCCCAGGGGCCCCGGTTGGTCGTGTGTGCGAACCAACCCGGCCGTATCTCAACTGTACCTCAACTCTCATAGGGTAAACTCAAAGGGACCATTTCTCAACGTTATCACCAACACCGCTGACGGTTCGTCAAACAGACGTCTGGTCTGAAAGATATCAGCTTTTCTGTTCCAGGGGCCCAGTTGGATTTCGGGTGCAATCCAACCCGGACACTATCCAACAGCAACCAAAATTCGGGCGAAGTATACCAAAATTTATGTCTCATCAAGAGGAATTCAACGAGAAAAATTGCGCGTCAATCGGACACCCGGTCTGTGAGTTATTGACTTTTTCGTTCCAGAGGCCCGGTTGGTTTCGTGAGAAAACCAACCCGAATGCACTCCGACGGCATCCAAACCTCGAGCAGAGTAATCCAAAAGATCCATCTCACTTAGAGGAATCCATCAAAGTCGACAGAAAATCAATCGGACGTCTGGAACTCAAGATATAAGCGTTTCCGCTCCGAGGGCCCGGTTGGTTTCGTATCCGAACCAACCCGACTGAACCCAATGTATTCTAAAACCTTGAGTGTAATATACCGAAACGACCGTCTCGATCCAAGAGTCGCATTTCCGCTGACGGTGCGTCGATCGGAGGTCTACAACTCATGATATAAGTGAAAAACCGAAAAAGGTCTGAAAGTGGGGGGGGGGGGTCTGGGCCCGGACCGACCTGGCCCAACCCCCCCCCCCCCCCCTGGGTCGGCCCGAACCGGGTCGACCAGACCCGGGTCCGGGTCAGACCCGGCCCGGCCTGGGCGGTCCGGCCCAGGGCGGCTCGGCTCTGGCCAAGCGGTCCGGCTCGGCGCTGGCCGAGCGGCCGCGCAAAAAGGGGGCGCTGCCCCCTTGGACGAAACTGCGGCCCCCCACGCGGGGGCCACTCCCTGCCAACGGACGCGGCGTGATGCCGCGTCCTACTGGTCCCGCGCGGCGGCCCCTTCCCAGCGGCGCGCCGGCGCCGCCGCGCCGGCGAAGTCTTCTGCGGACCACCGGAGTTTCTCTGGTGGTCCGATTTCAATTCCGTCTGCGCCGGTGGTCCTCCCGGGAGCCGAAGATCACTACAAAGGATTCAAAATGACATTGCGGCCCGCTTCATCATCGTCCATCGATCTGCACTTCTACAACAAACAGCGGGGTCTTCAAATCTCCTCTTTTTCCCCGACTCCGCCCGCGGTTTCGTTCGGCCCCAACGGCGCGGCGTGACGGCGCCGCGCTTCTTCGCCACGTTCTTTCTTCTCGTTTCCTCATGGTCCAACGGCACCGCGCTTCCTTTCACGTGCCGCAACAAACTCAAACAACAAGGGGGGGAGGAGGGTCGGTCGTGTTCATGCGGTCCGACCTTCCCCCATTAGTATGATAACAGGCGGCCCAAAATGAAACCAAGAAAGGTGACAGATGAGATCACGTTCAACAATAAAAATAATCCCTCACAACTTCCCGCAACAAAATTTCCCAACCCACAAGGAAAACGTGCGCAGATCAACTAGATAACAAGTTGATCTGTGTTTCCTTGTTTTCTTTAGAAAGAATGAAACGAGGGAATAAATTCATTCTCAAAATTAATTCCCAGCCTCAAGCGTTGTCGTCGAACGCGAGTTCGTCGCGGAAGAAGAGGATCATTGCGGAAGAGTAGGATCATCACGGAAGAAACGTCACGAAGGAGAATCGTGGAAGAAGTGTCGTTGACGTCGCGATACACGGCGTCGCATCGTCGATCTCCGCGGGTTTGGTGTTCTTCATCAGAGGTTGGAGCGTTCTTCGCGTTCTTCGCGTTCTTCGTGTTCTTCGCATTCTTCGCATTCTTCACCGAAGAAGAACGCTTTCCTCTAAATTCTCTCCACGCCACAAGATCCAACAGAAATAAAATAAGAGTTATCTTATTTTATTAATGCACATGACATGTTTGAATTTCGAAAGAAAAGAAACGAACAATTAATTCAATTAATTAATTGTAACGATTTAACCGCCCAATTAATAATGTGTTTCTTAACCAGAAAAATGCATGGTTGACTTTCATTAAAGAGGGTTTTCACGGGTGCGTTACTTAGAAGGAAAGAAATGGTGGGGCTCGTGCGGTCCCCACCTCACAAATATCCTACCAAGTGGGTAGGATATTTTGGGTTCCACACTATCCGCTTAACTTAGTTTAAGTGGCTTTTAAGTGGATTTAAGTGAAATAAAATAAATTTGTCGCACCACTTTATTCTATTTCTTAACTTAACCCCAAAAATTAAAAACCACACCCGAGCAAACACAACTCCGGAAAAAGAATTTCTAAGAAAATACCGGCGCTGCGATTTCATCGGTGCCCTCGGAATTCGATTCTAAGCACCGGTTCAAAAGTTAGAAAAACCCGCTCGTTCTTTCACTAAACGTACACGAGCAAAACTTCAGAAAATAATTCTGGGCACACCGGGCCTCGGAATCAGGCGTCGTGAGAAACTTCATTCTTGTAAAATTCCAAAGAAAATTAAGAAAAAAAATTCCTTGAAATTTCTAGGTCTTTACATTACTCCCGCCTTAGGGCTTTACGTCCCTGTAAATCTTCAACACAAACTAGGGTCACAAAAGCGGTATTGAGCACGCATCTGAGCCTTCCTCTCCCATGTACTTACCTGGAGGTTCCCGTACTTCCAAAGAAAGTGCACCTGAGGAATCGATCGTCCTCGTAGGATCCGCTCCTGTCGATCCTCGATACCCACTGGAACCTCCATGAAAGACACCCCATCGCCATCATCCAGCTCCCCATGGTCGATGATATGCGAAGGGTCGAGCACGTATCTCCTTAGTTGAGATACGTGGAAGTCGTCATGCACCTGGTGCAACTGAGGTGGATGGGTCAAGTGGTAAACCACCCCGCCTACCCAGCTGAGGACCTAAGAAGGTCTGCTGAACCTTAGAGATAACTTTCCGCCTTGGTCACATCTCCGTAAACCTCGTCGAGGTGAGACCCGTATAAGGATGTGATCGTCATCCTCGAACTCCAGAGGTCTCCAACTCCTGTTTAGAACTGGAACTCAAAACGACTGCTACCATGAGGGTAAGATTGACCGACTCAAGAGTGTTCGGTCACACCCCCCCCCCCCCCCCTATGCATGAGTTATCATGTGCTGCATGGGGTTCCCTTTTCACCGACCAAGGAAAACCCAACCTGACGTCGTAGTTAAACCACAACCTTTTTGCCTAATACTGTCAATTTGTGTATGAACTGTGATTGCCCAGTCCATACTCAAACCAACGTCGTAAGGCCACGACGCTGCCACCAAGAGATTCCAACCGAAACTCTCGCCTCGAGGGTCTGACCACACCGTCGGCGTAGGTGTGATTATCGAGTCTCCTCCCAAGGTATCTCCAGACGTGAGGGTTAAGTCCACGGCTTACCGGAAACTCTAGGTCTGGAACAAGATTTGTGAAAGTAAGGAATGATTCATATCAACTTCTGTTACTACAGCAGCTAGTAGTGGACACAGACTGTCCCTTGAATCATTCTTAGAGCCATCGGGTCACTCTCCTTGACCGCATGCAATCACACTCTTCCTCCGCCCTCCAGCTCCCTGATCCTAGTGGGGATAACTAAGGCGGGTGGTTGTAGCATGTTAAGATGTACACCACCTCATGCTGCTCTCCTATCTCTGCCTCCACGTCTGCTGCTTCACAGACTCATCTCTCCTTTAATCTTTCTCTTATGGAAACATTTAACATGCCCAAGTCTCCAAGACTGATGCCAGTTTCCTGTTTCTTACTGCACTGTGCAGTCTTCATCCGCTCCTGGATGATCTGCACCTTCTTTGCCTATGATCTGAAAGAGCTGCTAAAATTTCTCCTTTTCTGAAAAGAGAAACTTGGTATCATCCCCTGGATGAACCACTCCCATTGCCTAATACAGTCAATCCTGACATGAATGATGTATTCATGCCATGGATGGCGTCGTAAGGACTCGACGTAACTACCAAGAGATCCAACTGTCACTCTCGCCTCCAAGGGTTGAGTCACACTGTCGGTATCAGTGCGAGGTCACTGGGTCTCCTCCAGTAGAAATCTCGAAATTGAGGGTCAAGTCAACAGTCTTAACCAGGACCACTCATTATCAACCAAACAAAAAGGACAGGAAAGAAAACATCACAAAGATAAGCGTCTTTTTATTATTGCAGCTCATAGTACAAAGACACGAATACAACAGAAACATGGAACTAGAAGTACAAGGGACGTATCTACTAGTTCCTCTCCTATCCACCTGCTCCCGGAGCTCTACTGCCTTGTCCACTGCTCGGCTGTTGCTCAAGCACCAGCCATTGCTTCTGTCTTGGTGGCTCCTCCAACACCCGCTGATCAACTGTGTGGGGGGTCGTACAGTCACCTTCTAGGTGACCCTTCCTACCACAGGAGAAACATTGTCCGTTTCTGGCATGCCTGGCTCTGACCCCACCCCGGGTTCCCCACACCACCGATCCTAAAACCCGAGATCGCCCAACTGCTGGTCTGGTCCTCCTAAACCTCTTCATCATCTGTCTACTGCCCACAGATGACTCGGCTACTGATTGAAAACCCTACGGCAAAGGCATATTCTCCTGTACACGCTCGGGGTGTAGAGCAACTAGCACAAACTCCACCCTGAAGAAGGTCTCGAAGTCTTCCCATGTGAAGGCCAACCCGTCGCAAAACTGGAACAAGTGGCTCCACCACCTGCCTGCTGCTGCCTAAAGAAGGCTGGCAGCAAAGATCACCATGAAGTCTTCCGGCGTCTCCACTAGCCTGAAGACTCTCACCATAGCCTCCATCTAATCATCATCCACCTGTGGGTCCGTCTCTCCCCGGAACCTGGGTGGTCTCTAGCGCTGGAACTCATGCAGCGCGCTCAAGTGGCATGCATCGCCTACTACTGGGGCTGGTGGCATCGGTGGCCCAACGTATGGTAGTACCGCTGGTGCCTCTGCTGGTGCCTCAACTGCAAGAGGGCCCTGTACCGAAGCCTCATCGCTCGACAGGCTGTCAGTACGCACATCCCTCTGGGCTCTAGTTGGTCATCCGAGAAAAGTCATCCTGAAAGAAACAATGTGACACTGTCAAACGATTATACCTGGTGAGCTGACCTGGTTTGAGATGACATTTAAAAACTTCTGGAAACACACACGCAATCAATGTTTTCTTGCACAAAGTCAAAAATCAGTTGTCAGGGTCCTGGTGTATGGATACGTCGGCCGCCCGCACCAACACTGGACTCCCTGAACCAAAAACCACACTCGGTACTCTTAACACTATTGCTTCACTGAAATAAAATATCAGAGTTATAAGTTTTGCGGTAGAACCGACTCCTCTGATACCAATTTGTCACGACCCGTCCTCAGGGCCCGTGTTGTGACTACCCCAAGCCCACCTTCCATAGGCCAGAGGCTGGCAACTAGCACCAAAGCTGTAAATCCTGATAACTGGGAAGGAATTGCCTTTATAAAAGTAAACAAAACACCACAGAGTACAAGAGGAATTAAAATACTAAGTACAAAAGAAAGTGTTGAAAGGTAAATGGGCCAGAATACAAACCCAACTGAAAGTACAACTACAGCTGAACAAAGTACAACAGAAAAAGAAAACAGCTGGAAGTACGGAAGCGGCTCCTAGGTCGTCCTCCTCGGATCCTACCTGAAGGGTAGGTACAGATGGCGCAGCTCCTGGATCGTCCACCACGGATCCTACCTGAAGGGTAGGTACAGATAGCCTCCACAACGCTATCGCCCGTCAACCTCCTCCGAGTTTCGTCTCGCCGTGAAGTCCACCTCTGGATACTGACTCGTCATGTAGTCCACCTCCGGGTACTGACTCGTCATGTAGTCCACCTCCGGGTACTGTCTAGTCCTTGAACACTTGGCCTCCGTCAGCACTTCCCGTCATCTGCAACCAACACAACGAGGTGCGAGCATAGCCCGTGCAGGGGTGAGTATAACGATACTCAGTAGGGACCCCGAGACCCTTAAGGTCTCACTAAAACTAACAAGGATAACCACAAATAAGATCTCAACAGATAACCTCTACTTAGGTATATGCCCATAAATATACCTAAGTTATCAAGTAACCCATCTCAATCCTGAGGAAACACAAAGATTATAAAATCAACGGATAACCACTACCCAGGTATATGCCCATATATATACCTAAGTTATCAAGTGACCCATCTCAATCATGAGGAAACACAAAGGTCATAGACTCAGCTCAAACAGGATTTTTATTATTGAAACTGTAACTGCTGAAGAGCTCCGTCTCTGGAGTGTACAGCGGTCCTGTCACGACTTCGAGGTACTCCTCACTAACCTATGACTGTTGAGGTACTCCTCCTGTCGAGTACCGCGGGCCAGCCACCCAAACACAGTAGTGCTTCCCGCCGGGGTATGCCACCCAAACACAGTAGTGTACACCCCCTAGTAGCCTGTAGAGGTACTCTCCGGACAAGTACCGTGGGTCTGCACTGTCACACAGGTAGTGCTCTGTCCTCCATGGGTCTGCACCTCACAAATTAGTGCTCCGTCCACTGGGCTAGTTGACTCACTCCAAGTCGAGTCGGTCAAGCAGTCGTCAGGTCTGAGTCAGCTACACGGTCTCCGTACTCCGTACGCTCGTCTCTAGGAGGGTCCGCTCGATGAGCTACAATTCTATACTCCAAGTATCTCAAAGTCCCACGAATAAGTATCTCAAAGGACCACCTCGTCATAGGGGTCTCAACGCAACAGACGGCGCGTCAATCGAACGCACGGTCTGTGAGTTATTAGCCTTTTCAACCCAGGGGCCCCGGTTGGTCGCGTGTGCGAACCAACCCGGCCATATCTCAACTGTAACCCAAATCTCATAGGGTAAACTCAAAGGGACCATTTCTCAACGTGATCACCAACGCCGCTGACGGTTCGTCAAACGGACGTCTGGTCTGAAGGATATCAGCTTTTCCGTTCCAGGGGCCCGGTTGGATTTCAGGTGCAATCCAACCCGGCCACTATCCAACAGCAACCAAAACTCGGGCGAAGTATGGCAAAAGTTCCGTCTCATCAAGAGGAATTCAACGAGACAGACGGTGAGTCAATCGGACGCCTGGTCTGTGAGTTATTGGCTTTTTTGTTCCAGAGGCCCGGTTGGTTTCGTGAGAGAACCAACCCGACCGCACTCCGATAGCATCCAAACCTCAAGCAGAGTAACCCAAAAGATCTATCTCACTTATAGGAATCCATCAAAGTCGACGGCATGTCAATCGGACGTCCGGAACTCAAGATATAAGTGTTTCCGCTCCGAGGGCCCGGTTGGTTTCGTATCCGAACCAACCCGACCGAACCCAAGGTATTCCGAAACCTTCATTGTAATATACCGAAACGACCGTCTCGATCCAAGGGTCGCATCTCCACTAACGGTGCATCGATTGGAGGTATACAACTCAAGATATAAGCGAAAAACTGAAAAAGGTCTAAAAGTGGGGGGTCTGGGCCCGGCCCAACCCCCCCCCCCCCCCCCCCCCGGGTCGACCCAGCCCGACCTGGGAAGCACGGCCCGGCGTGGCCAGTCCGGCCAGGGGCGACTCGGCTCTGGCCGAGCGGTCCGGCTCGGCGCTGGCCGAGCGGCCGCGCAAAAAGGTGGCGCTGCCCCCTCGGACGAAACCGCGGCCCCCCACGCGGGGACCGCTCCCTGCCAACGGGCGCGATGTGATGCCGCGTCCTGCTAGTCCCACGCGGCGGCCCCTTCCCGGCGGCGTGTCGGCACCGCCGCGCCGGCGGAGTCTTCCACGGACCACCGGAGTTGTTCCGGTGGTCCAATTTCAATTCCGTCTGCACCGGTGGTCCTCCCGGGAGCCAAAGATCACTGCAAAGGATTCAAAATGCCATTGCGGCCCGCCTCATCATCATCCATCGATCTGCTCTTCTAAAACAAACAGCGGGGTCTTCAAATCGCCTCCTTGGCCCCGACTCTGCCCATGGTTTCGTTCGGCCCCAATGGCGCAGCGCGACGGCGCCGCGCTTCTTCGCCGTGTTCTTTCTTTTAGTTTCCGCGCGGTGCAATGGCACCACGCTGCCTTTCACATGCCGCAACAAACTCAAACAATAAGGGGGGAAGGAGGGTCATCCGTGTTCATGAGGTCCGACCTTCCCCCGTTAGTATGATAACAGGCGGCCCAAAATGAAACCAAGAAAGGCGACAGATGAGATCACGTTCAACAATAAAAATAATCCCTCACAACTTCCCGCAACAAAATTTCCCAACCCGCAAGGAAAACGTGCGCGGATCAACTAGATAACAAGTTGATCCGTGTTTCCTTGTTTTCTTTAGAAAGAATGAAATGAGGGAATAAATTCATTCTCAAAATTAATTCCCTACCTCAAGCGTTGTCGTCGAACGCGAGTTCGTCGCGGAAATAACCGTCGCGGAAGGAGCGTCGCGGAAGAAGCGTCGTTGACATCACAGTGCACGGCGTCGTGTCGTCGATCTCGGCGGGTTTGGCGTTCTTCATCGGAGGTCGGATCGTTCTTCGCGTTCTTCGTGTTCTTCGCGTTCTTCGCGTTCTTCGCTGAAGAAGAACGCTTTCCTCCAAATTCTCTCCACGCCACAAGATGCAACAGAAATAAAATAAGAGTTATCTTATTTTATTAATGCGCATGACACATTTGAATTTCAAAATAAAAGAAACGAACAATTAATTCAATGAATTAATTGTAACGATTTAACCGCCCAATTAATGAGGCGTTTCTTAACCAAAAAAACACACGGTTGAATTTCATTAAAGAGGGTTTTCGCGGGTGTGTTACTTAGAAGGAAAGAAATGGTGGGGCTCGTGTGGGCCCCACCTCACAAATATCCTACCAAGTGGGTAGGATATTTTGGGTTCCACCCTATCCGCTTAACTTAGTTTAAGTGGCTTTTAAGTGGCTTTAAGTGAAATAAAATAAAGTTATCGCACCACTTTATTTTATTTCTTAACTTAACCCCAAAAATTAAAAACCACACCTGAGAAAACGCAACTCCGGAAAAGGAATTTCTAAGAAAATACCGGCACTGAAATTTCATCGGTGCCCTCGGAATTCGATTCTGAGCATCGGTTCAAAAGTTAGAAAAACCCGCTCGTTCGTTCACTGAACGTACCCGAGTTAAACTTCGGAAATTAATTCCGGGCACACCAGGCCGCGGAATCGGGCACCGTCAGAAACTGCGTTCTTGTAAAACTCCAAAGAAAATTAAGAAAAAAAAATTCCTTGAAATTTCTGGGTCTTTACAGAAAAATTATAATGAAGATCCATAAAATGTATATTCATTAGTTATCCCTAGGGATTCAAGGGATAAAAACTCTTGGTAGATAAACCAGAATACCATAAGTGCATAATTATTAGGGATATGGTCTTCCATGAGTCATCTTCTCCAAAGACCAAAATTTACACACCCAATAGTATTGATCCAGACCTCAATAATTCTGATAAAGATGATCCACTCACTCATTTTGAGACTGAAAATATGACTACTACACCTCCTCCTCATCCCACTAATGTGGATAACTCTAAGTCTAGTTCCAGTTCAGATTTAGATTCTTAACCTTCAACCACTCATTAGGATTATAATTTGATCTGTGATATGAAAAGGAGAGTGCCCAGACCTACATCCCACTTCACTCAGTATGATATGGCTTCATCTGCCATTCATGTGGCCCAGGATCTTATTGATGATGATCCTCAATCTTATAGGTAGTATTTAAAAGACAAAGAATCCAAAAACTGTGTCTTTAATATTAATGAAAAAATGAAATACTTAAGGAAGAACCATACTTGGGATGTTTTAAACAAATCAAATAATTTTAAAGTAATTGAATCTAAATGGATCTTCAAAAGAAAGGTATAAAACACTAGGGGATGTAAAATCAAATTTAAATATAGGTTAGTTTCCAAGGTATTTATTCAAAGAGAACGAATTGATTACTCTGAAATATTTCCCCTATTTTCAAGCATTATTACATCCAGATTTTGTTAGATTTTTCTACTTATAATGACTCACATATAAATCAATTAGATGTTAAAACTTCTTTTCTGCATGGTGATTTGAAAGAAAAGATTTATATAAAACCTCTTGATGGATATCCAACTTAATTTAAAACAAATCAATTATGAATTTTAAATAAATCTCAGTATTTACTAAAATAAGACTCTAGGCAGTGGTACTTGATGTTTGATTCATTCATGCTTGGTAAAAAATTATTAGGAGTCGGTCTGATGCTTGCGTTTATTTTAAATCAAATAAAATCTATGTCATTTATCTTCTATTGTATGTCGATGAAATTCTCATTATATGTAAATATATAAATCTTATTTCTTCTGTTAAATCATAGTTGAAAATAACCTTTGAAATGAAGGACTTGGGTGCAACCAAGAAAATCCTAGGTGTTTAAATCATCAGAGACAGACCAAACAAATTACTTTGTTTATCTCATCATGCTTATGTTTTAGAAGTTTTAAAGAGGTATATGTTTGAATCTCTCAAGCCTGTTAATATTCCTCTTGCACAAATTTTAAATTATCTTTGAATCAAGCCCCTATTGTTATAGATGATATTGAATTTATGTCTAAAATTCCTTATGCTAACATATTTGGTAGCATGGTGTATTCTATGATTTATACTCAAACTGATATTTAATTTATTATATTCACTCTAAGTAGGTTTGTGGAAACTTTAGGGAAGTCACACTAACATGCCCTTAAGTGGATTCTTAGGTGTTTTTCCAGTACTTCTAGTATTTCCTTGTGATATGGTATAAATGTAGATATTTTGGAACTTATCTATGGTTTTTTTATGTATACTATTTAACACCCCAAGCTTCCACGGTATGCTTCCCTTTGAATAATACAGTAGCGTGTGTTGTACGCAACTTTGAGTTCTAACACACACACCACAACCAATCAAACTAACCGTTATGAATAGTAATACCCACTTTTTGAAATTTTATAAATTTTATCTTTCAAAATGGAATTCTTTTTTTGATTCGGAATATTGAAATTATCCTAGGGTGAAATTTTGGTATTTTTCTGAAAACTGTCAATTTTTTATGAATAGTGAAAAAACACTGAGTTATAGTTTAAAACCGAATTTTTATTTAAATAATTATTTATTTTATTTAAATTTAATTAAGGTCAAAATAGATACATAATACCTATATAAGTTCAATTTAATTCATTGGAGTTAGTTTAGAATAATTTTAGATATATAAAAATATTATTGAACTTTTCACCGTCTTTTACCCACCTCCTAGGAGAATTTGAAAATTCACATAAAACTTAATTTTACTGCTTCTGTGAGTGGAATTTTGAAAATACAAGAGACACAGTTAATATCAAGGAGTAAAATTTGGTTCAATGAGATGAAAATAATATTTGGTGAATAGTAACTTTTTACTTTTATTTACCACAGTTAAAAGTAAATAGGGTAATTAAGGGTAAAAATTATATTAATATTACCCTAACACATGTCCTAATTCTATTGGAGAAGTGTATCTCGACCAAAAACAACCTTAGGAACAAAATATTATCATTTAGGTCCACTTGGATTAGATTAGTACATTTATTATTATTTAATTCAAAGAAGAGTTAAAAGAGTTAAAATCAAAGTTTATTTACTAAAACATTTTTAATATAGGTTTATACATAAGATAAATTCAATTTTAAATATTAATTAGAAATATAAAAATATTTACTACATAATGGTATTTTATTTATAATTTTTAGACATTAAATAATTTAATTTATTTATGACACAATGGTGATGCAGTAATTACCTAATTAATGAAATATTAAAATGATTGATATTATAAATATCAAAATAAATGTAATTTGAGACTTTTTATGAATTAAACTAATTTTCTAGATTAATATGACATATTATTATTGGTTATATAAATTTTTTTGAAGTAATAATGCTTTTATGAAATTATCAAAAACAAAATACCCAATAGTGTCAAAATTGACATAAAATAGTTTTTAAAACAAATATTATATTATTAATTTATATTCTCTTCCTAAAAAATCTAAGGTTCGGCCAAAGTACATGTATCATGATAGGTGTATCATTAATGGACCACTTGGGGGTCGCTTGGATGTATATAGTAAGTTTATTAACTATATAATATAAAAATACAAAGTGACATGGTAAATGTTAAACTAATTAACTAAGAGTTAAAACTAAAAGATAAGGTTAATATAGTTACCCAAACCTATCTAAAACCTATTGGTTGAGTGTTTTTCAACCTATCCCCACATTAACCTTTAAATAATCCACTTTGGAGTCATTAGAAACCGAATATGAATTTATTATAAAATTATATTTCAAGTTTTTCCAATGGTGCCCCTCACCCCTCTTATAAAAGGGAACTCTCCCTTCTCACTAATTCACACATTCAAAGCCTTTTGGATCGGCCAAAACCTACCCAAATACTCTCTAAACTTCCCTCACTACAACCTAGAATCCTTATTTTGATCAAAAGGAAGAACCCGATTAAGAGGTAATGTTTTCACCACCCTCTTTCAAGTTCCTTTCTTCTTCAACTTCTTCTTTCTTTGTTTTTCCCATTCTAAAATAATAACTCAAGTATATTATATATAATTTGATGTTATTATAAATATGGTACAACCATATTCAGTATTATATCCATCCTTTGAATGACATGTCACCATACGTGCGTACATACGGCTTATCGTCTCCACGTTGTGGTGTAATTGTTATTAAATAAATTATTATTTGGATGGGTATAATAATGATGTGTAATTCATGTAAATAATAAATGTAACATGATAATTATTCTATATATATGATATACCATCCAATTATATACTATTTTAATATCAAAATAATGATATTGTCGCTCGTGCGTACGTACGGACTACTGTTTCCACGAATGCGATGAGATTCATTCCTCATCGTATCCATTCAAGACTATTTCTCATTTAATGATTAAAAATAATGTTTAATGACTTGATTTAATTCTGTATATGAATAATATACAACCTATCCATGAAAAATGCGTCTTACGTAACAAACCATATAAAAGAAAACGAGTAAGTTAACACCCGAAACAACGATAATACTAATATATTATTAACAAATCAATGTTAGAAGATCATATATTATATCATATTAATGTATATGATTCTTCTATAATTTAATAAAAATTATTTCACCATTATACAGGAGTTTAACCTGCCCTCAACCAAGGAAAAGTGCAAAGTAATGGTTTATTTCACAATCTCTTCTTATCTGAGGTTTTTTATACGTAATTATCTACTGGGACCTCTTTATCATCCACATCCATGTTTCTTAAAAATGTGTTTCAAAATATTCTTACTATTTTACAGAATATGGGTTAAAGTAATTTATACCCTTGTTTGACTTTTTATAATATGTTTATAAAGGAATATTTCCGTTGTTTTCCAAACAAGGCCCTTTTTAACCTTTTTTACAGAATTAAGGTAAGAATGTCTTTTTTAACTTATATAGCAGGTGCGGCTATTTTACGCCGTTATAAAATCTTCTAAGATTCCATTACAAGATTCTAATAATATTTTCAAAGTAAAAAATTTTATTTTATAATTATGTGACTTTTAAATGATTTCAAAAAAAGAGATATTTCTCTCAAATAGTTTTGATTTTATCTATGTCGACATCCTTTGATGGATTTTAAGCTTATTTGAAGTTGATTTATTATGATACAAAACTTCTATATTGTATTGAAGGTTTTGTGGTATGTTTGACTATGGATGTGTTATTTTTATACCATTCATGGTTTATGGATGAAGTATTTACATTTCGTATGCTAGTTTTAATGTGAATGTTTATGTTATGTTTAAACCTTTTCATATGGGAATACATTGGACTTAATAAGTGACGGGTGGAGCCTGCTATAGCTCCTCGATGCATCGGTAGGTCTCATGAGACAAACTAGTGTCTTGGAACAAGGCCTTGACAAAATCTTATTTGTAGTCTTGGCACGAGGCCTTGGCTATGTGGTTATGATAGTCTGGCATTATGCATTCCATCATTATGAAAGTGATTATTGATATTTCATGTGATTATTCGACTAGTATAATATCCATGTGAATAAGTAAATGACATTATTTTATTTTATTTTTTCCATATTATGCTGAAGTTCAAGTTTAAAAGGCTTTTGTTTTAGTTATACATTGTCTTAAAGGTTTATTCTTATTTATAAAAGTTTCCGCTATATTGTTATCCTTACTGGGAAATTGAACTCACCACTTTCTATGTTTTATTTTTCCTACGATGTGAAAAAGTATTTTATGAATGACCTGCAGGGATAGTATAAGGGGATATGAGTGTGGAGACAAGATGTTGTTGTAGTTTTAAATTTATGATGTAATGTAAACTTTATGAATGTATCTGGTGTTTCCAAGACTACTAAACTAATCGGTATTTCGAGACTTGATCTTTCTTGTGATCATGCCAATGATATTTACTAATGCAACGACTCTGGGCAACTGGGGTCGGGGTGTTACAGACTATGTTGGAAATGTTGACACTCATAAATATTTAACAAGTTATGTGTTTACTACTTTTGGAAGTTCCATTTCCTTGAAGTGAAACATGTAATCTATTGTTTCACTTTCAACTATAGAATTTGAATACATTGCTTTAATTGAGGAAGTTAAAGAAGCCTTGTGGATCAAAGGTATGTCTTCTAAACTTTGTATTTACAATTTTTTTTAACAATGTTTATTCTCATATACATTCATCAATTAATTTATCTAAAATTTTAGTTTTCCATGGTAAGTATATGAATATAGATATTATATTACATTTTACTATAGATTTCATAGAATTTGGAACCATTTGTATTAATAAGATACACACTAGAATTAACCTGACTGACAGTTCAACTAAAGTGGTGGTTTTATCTATGTTTAAATTCTGATTAGATAGGCTAAACTTGGTTCCATTTCTATGAACCTAGGTATAATAACATCACCAAATTTAATTGAAAATGGTGGAGATTTGTGAATTAAATTTTTCTTAATTTTGTTTTCATATTAAATTTGGTTTTTTATCTGGTGTCATTTTAATTTTTGACCCATGCATTCATTAAACTCAATATTTTATTTTATATTGGATCGTTCATGCTGCATTGCGCCTATATTTGGCTTCATTTTCTGTGGGTATCTATAGAAACCCGTGTTTTGTACCGGACAAAAAGTACGAAGTTTTTTGAACTTTTTCATTTACTAAATCAGACGTTTTTAAAACTGTGCTTCAAAACTTAATTCTGATAGTTGTATCACTTCTAAGTGATTTTTTTGTGCTTGGGAGAAGGTCCGAGAAGTTTCCTGAGTGTCTTGAGAAGTTTCAGGAGTGTCAGACCAGAAAAACATCAAGTTTCTAAGAAGAAGTAGAGGGAACATGGTTTGTGCATGGTCTGCCAAACCATGTGGCCCATTTCAGGTTAAGGGGTAGGGGATTTTCACATGGCCTACACATAGTTTCCTAAACTGTGCGCCTCACGCCTGTGCTGGCAGTAGACTCTGCGTGATTTGGGAATAGTTTGGAAAACTGTGTGGGTCAAACCGTGTGGTTGGGTCTATTTAAGAATTTAATTAATTTTGAATTAAAATAAAATGAAATTAAAAATTAAAAACCTAAACTGCTCACTCCCCCCCCCCTCTCTCACCACATGACCCCCCCCCCCCAAGGCTCTTCCACAACCTTGCATGGAACCCCTCTCAGTCGACTATCCATCCACAGTGAAATCCACGAGGATTTCTTCTAATTTCTCACAAAAACCTTCACAGGAAGGTCTTATGCACCTTCTCCTCCTTGTTTCTAGTCGGATTTGGGTCTCTTCGGCATGATTTGAGGTTCGGACGAACCCTAGGTGGAGGCTAACCCATTTTTTCATTTCTTCACTTCAATGATAGGCCATGAAAAGATTCATCAGGTATGGTTCATGCATGTTCTAGCAACTTCCACTGAAGGTGAGGTAGTTTGGATGGTTTAGATCCACCAGTTTTTCTTTGGGGTAAGTTTTCTCCTTGTTGTCTTGATAATTTTTGGGTCTTTTGGTATTTATGAGTCCTCTGCATGTTGCTTGTAGTGCATTGAGCTTCTCTGTGTGGTTTGGATTTGTTTTGGTTCATCATTGACACCCGAGGTAAGGGGTTTACCTTTGTTTCTTAGTCCTGCACCATTTAAATTATGTTATTTAATTATTTTAAGGTTCGTAGTGTTAAATTTGTAGTGTGTTGGAATGTATCATGTGGTTTTGAGTCTTCGAGTCAAGGGAAACTCTCCTTCGTATGCATAGGTATGTATATATATGTATGTAGGTTCCCCGTTATGTGTAATCTCACCCATGGCGGTGAATTGCACATATGGGGAAAGGTGTTCCTATGTATATATATGGAAAATTTATGTGTATGTGAGTGGAGGATAGTATATGCATATAATCATACATTTAAGTATCCCCTTTCACATGCTCATGGACATGTGGGTGTGTTCATAGGGGATAGGTGTCCTTATATGTATGTGAAGGTGCATATGCTCAGTGGGAGAGCAGCGGCTCATAGTTAGAAAGTGTTAACAGTTTGAGTGGATGGCTTACTTCCACTTAAGGTAGGGTCCCTTTCCAAGTCCTCAATTTTTATAAATGCATTAATAAATTACTTACTGTACTTTTATTAGAATTTAAATTCACGTAGTGAAGTATCTATATTGAATGCTCTTAAATGAGATTTATTATGTTTTATATTTAAAATGATAAAGGTGATAAAATATTTGTGTGATAAGTAATATCATGATTTTATAATAAAATCACTCCAATGGAGGTGCATTGCCTTCAAGCTAAAAATTAGTGGTTAGACCTTGCTTGCTTGGATTGTTTTGTTTATAATTATAATGCCTTGATGTTATGTTAAAATATGTCATGTTTAGGACATGTCCCTAGAGGCATTAGAAAAATAGAGTTACCTTTTTGAAATAATAAAAAGGTCCAAGGCACCGCCTAAGTGCTTGGCCCAACTTTGAATTAGATTTAACCATGTGTGATGTTTTCCATAACTATCATTTAGTGTTTTGACACATTTGGGCCACCATTCAAGTGTGACTTGGATTTACCTTTATAAAGGTAATACCTTCTATATTAAATGGTAACTTATCCTATAAATCTCTTAATGGAAAGTACCATGTAGACTCATCACTTTACATGCCTAAGGTAAGTGATTTGAATTGATAATTAAATGTGAAATGTGAATTGACAAGTATAATGAGTATATCACTTAGCCTTATTAAGAGTAATTTAATAAAGGTTGCATGTTTGTAGCACCCCTTTCCATGTTGATGTAAGGTAGCAGACTGAACCTTAATTATTGAATATGCCTTAATGGATTTTCATGTTTATAGCACCCCTTACTGTGTTAATGGAAGGTAGTGAAGTGAACCTTAATTATTGAATATGCCTTAATGGATTTCACTAAATGGTTACAATGCTACTTGATCTTTCCACACTAATGGAAGTCAAGGCTTGAACTGATAAATAAATGGTTGCAATGATACTTGACCTTTCCACACTAATGGGAGGAAATCCTTGAACTAATAAATAAACGGTTACAATGCTACTTGACCTTTCCACACTAATGGAAGGCAAGGCTTGAACTAATAAATAAATAATTGCAATGCTACTTGACCTTTTCACACTAATGGAAGGCAATGATTGAACCAATAAATAAATGGTTTCAATTCTTCTTCACCATTTCACATTAATAGATGCAAGGCTTGGACCAAAGTGAATCATTTCATGACATCTTTATTAAATAGGAATGGTTAGACTCGAGCTTGTCATGGTTTCTGATCAAAGAATACCATGAGTACTCATATACCCCATTCCAAATTTAATGATAGGTTATTAAGGTTCAAACCCACCTAGATATTATTCCTCGTCTTATCTTTGGATGCCCAGTATACTACCATTGGGTCCCCATGTAGTACTACAGGATGCCTTGGATACACTCTTTGGATCCAACTTTGACAAGTAGGTTCCTTGGATGCACTCCTTAGACCCAGTTCTTGCTTAGCCCTATTTTACCTTGGATGCACTCCTTGGACTTGGTAGGCGACTTATTGTAGAATGCCTTGGATTACACTCCTTGGATTACACTCTTACCCCTTTACAAGAATCATATACTACTAAGTTAGCGTCCTGTGAGATCTACGTTACCTTGGTTATTACCCTGGAACTCCCTCACATAATATCTTTTCAAGTTGCCTTGTTACATCATGGGACCTTCACTAATTATATTATCATGAGATTGTTTCCTTGGTTATTACCTTGGAAATTTATTACTAAATACCATCATAGTATGCCTTGGATACACTCTTTGGGTCCATCATTGACAAGTAGGTGTCATAGTTAAAGCCCATCAGGCCCGGTCATTGCTTAGCCCTGTTTTAGCTTGGAGGAAACTCCTTAGACTCGGTAGGTGACTTACTCAAATATGACTTATGAATAAATTGGTAATACTCAATTAATGAACTGATTACATGTCCAAACACAAATTGAGGGCTGAAGTAGGTACTTCGATATCTAGTTACATTGTACTACTTACTTTATTTATAAATTCTTACACCATGTTTAATTTATATTACACTTTTAGGATTGGGTTAGACACTGGTGGTGTTGGCCTATTGAGATTTATATCTCACACCCTACTCAGTCCACCATTTCACTGGGGTACCTGAGTAGACATTTCTTGTTCGCAGTGCCTTGGTCCTTGATTGTTGTTCTTTTATTATGTAACATCCCAGGTAAATAAAGGATATGATATTTTCATATTTATTAATATTTTGGATTAAATATTAATTTTACTTTAAATAGTATGTTATGTTCGATGGCTTATCCAACACGTAATAATGGGTTTCCCCGAAATCTCATGTTGCACACAAGGCAGAGTCATACTGAAAAATAATAATATAATATTATTTTAAATGGTAGTTAATTCATAGTCATTGTATTGGAAGGAATGAATAAAACTAACTACAATGTGATTATACATGTTTTTAAATGTTTTTTAATTTATCCAATAAAAGTTAGAGGCATAAAATATGAATGAATCCAATTTTAAGCACAAATACTCTGATATTCTTCAAAATATCGATTTACCACCTTTTGATGGAGAACCCTTTTTAAAAATATTTTTTTTCACTTTTATATGTTATATTTGAAAAATAATATTATTCTTTAGAATCGGGACATCAAAATTTACTTTGGAGGAAATTTTGGTATTTTTCTGATAATATTCATTTTTTAATGAATAGTGAAAAATACTGCATTTTAATTCAAAAATGTCTTTTAATCAAATTTATTTATATGGTTATATTATATTTTTAATTATTTTTCAAATTTAATTAGATTATATTTTTAATATTTAATCCAATTTTGGTTATTTCAAGTAATTTCACTTTGAAATTGTACATTAA
Organism: Viscum album; assembly: GCA_963277665.1. Taxonomy (NCBI): domain Eukaryota; kingdom Viridiplantae; phylum Streptophyta; class Magnoliopsida; order Santalales; family Viscaceae; genus Viscum; species Viscum album. Next base: position 1,925,872,389 of record OY728150.1, on the reverse strand, counting down.
AAAGTGTCAATCTTTTAATAGTTATTATTTCTTAAAAACATGTTTTTTGGTTTTGAAAACATGAATTAATTTAAATTAATTTATGAAACTTATTTATTTTGAATTTGAAAAAATGGATTCCATATTTGGAATCATAAGTTCCAAATTATGTAGATAGGTAAATTTTATTTTTAGATAATACGAATAGTGACTTCAGTAAATATTTTATTTACCATGGTTAAAGGGTAAATATGGTAAACAAGGGTAAAAATAATATTATAATAATATTAAATTACCCTAACACATGTCCTAATCCTATTGGATGATAAATTTCCAAACATGGACATCCTTGGGTTGATTTTGGGACCCCATGGAGCCACTTATAAATGAAAATTACACTTTATAAAAATTAATTTAAAGTTAAGGAAAATATAACATAAACATATATCTCTTAGTAAAAAAATTAATGGGTTATATAAGTGATATTTTCTACTATAAATATTCATTATAAAGATTAAAATATTTAAAACATAATGGTATTTTATTTATAATTTTTTGACATCATATAAATAAATTTATTTATGATACAATGATGATGTAATGATTACCTCATTAATTAATGTTTTAAATAAATGAGATTATAAATATTAAAATAAATTTATTTTGAATCTTTTTATTCCATAAACAAATTTTATGGATGATTATAACTTGTTATCTTTGAATTAATTTAGGTTTTTTGAAATAATCAAGTTGTTTTGGATTTTTTTAAAAGTCATGATATTAATAGTATTAAAATTGGCATAAAAGAGTTTTTAAATAAATCAATATTTTATTAAATGATAAAATAATCCTAAAAATATAATATTAGACCAAATGGAATATATGATGTTACTAATGTCATTAATGATCCATTTATGGGTCTCTGGCATTTTATAGTTAATATATTAACCATATAGTATGAATATATAAGAGGACATGGTAAAAGTTAAATTAGGTAACTAAAAGTTAAAGCTAAAGGATAAGGTTAATATTTTTCCATAAACTTGTAAAAAACCCATTTTATAAGAGTATTTCTAACAATACTAACATTATATTCTAATTAAATGATTTGGGGAACTTTTGAAATAGAAATTCAGTTTATAATAAAAAAGAATTTTCAAACTTTCTTAAAGAGCCCCTCCTCACCCTTATGAAAATCCATCACCTCTAACCCTTACTCACACCTCTCAAGACCCCTTGGCTCATCCAAAATCTGCCCAAATAAGCTCACAAAATCCTTATATTTCACCTAGAAGCCTTAAATTATGCATATGTCACTTCAAGAAATCCATTTGGTTCAAACCAAAGGGAGTTACCCAATTTAATGGTAACATATTCTCTCAAGTTCTTTTCTTTTATTTGCCTTCTCCAACCCCCTAAACTCTATTTATTCCATAATTATATAACAACACCAGTGTATTCAAAATAGTGGTATGTTTTTATGATAATAATTCATACTAGACTACCACAAAGCTCCATCTAATGGATACAAACATACTGTTTCTGTGGACGGTGAACTACTGCCTCACAAAATGATGATTGTTCAATTATCTACTACTACCTCTTATGGTGTCCATTAAGATGGAACTGTATTTATTTCTGATATATATTATATTTATATTGTCTTTAGGATTCTTTATTTTTCATTTATATCATACCTTTATGGTTTCCATAATGGTTAAATATGATAATTTCATTTGAGGAAGTGCAGACTACCTCCCCCTCAAAGTGATAAGACTCATTCATGCCATATGTGGAATATATAAAGGATGGAATTACAGAAATTATATATGATATTATATTGTAATTATAATATACCTATGTATCATTAAGTTTTCATTCCATTAAATATGAAATATAAATGAAAGTAGCGTTCATGCATACGTATGGCTTACCGTCTCCATGAACGGTGCATTTCATTTCTTATCTCCAAATGTTATGTACTATTATAAATACATATATATACTAGATATATATTATATATATGATATCTAAATCATGAATATCATTCTGGATATAATGTAATTTTTACCACATGGACAACTTGTAATTATAAGAAGTTCGTTTTTGACTCAAGTACCAAAAATCGACAAAATGATCGTTATTAACTTAAATGATTATGTAATGTTTATAATGTGGTAATAAGTAATATAAAAGAAATAATAAACTTTAAAAAGGTTATTAATCAAGTAGAAATTAACTTTAGTTTTTTATTTAGGAGATTAAAGAACGAATGAGTCAAGTCAGACACGAGGTAGGGGACTTCATCTCACTCTCCTTTCATTGAGGCATATTTTGATTTATAAACAACTTTATTTTATATGGTATATAAACCCCTTTTTATTTTCATTTCATTCAAAGGGAATCTATTTCTACATAGAGTTTTACTAAACTACAAAGGGAATGTTTCTTTTTAACATATGTGGTGACAATGACATTTCCGCCGCCGCGAGCATTATTTGATATTTGGCTTCCTTAACAAGCCATAATGTTTTTAAAAGGAAAATAAATATCATATACTCTTTTATGTATTTTGGTATTGAAAATGGTTGTTATAATGGATTGATTATTTCAATATATTTAAATGATATATTGTGATTTCAATGTGTAAATTTTATCTTTCCTTTATTTTTGTTTTATGTGTTATGAATATGTTATGGTTCTTGGGAATTATTTACATATATGGGTGGTTTCGTGATAAACTTGGGGCGGGTGAGCCTGAGATATCTCTCCAATGCATTGGGTGATGTGAGGGAGGTAAACATTAATGTTTATCCTAAGAGTTTTATGGAATATATTGTGATGTGTATTCCAAATGTAATTCCCTACGTAGTTGTGAAAGCTGCAACATAAGTATGTTAAGGATGTCCAAGTTAACTTTATTATTTATTATTTCTATGTGTTATTCATAAATATTATGATTTCATGAGGTATTTTAAAGACCTTATGTTTCATATATATTGATGTACTGCTTTCATTCTTTATTTTATAACCCTTGCTGAGTTTTTTATGATCATCCCAAGTTTTTGAAATGTTTTTCATAGGATATAAGACAGGATAGGAGAAAGTAAGAATTCAAGAATATTTATATCAAGAAAATAATTCTTGTTTTCTTTAAAAAAATTATTTTATGAGAAAAATTGATACTGAGAAGAGGTTTCTACTTTGTAATATTTGAGATGTAATGTAATAGTTATGGCCTAATTCTCTAAAACTCTAAACTTGAAAAGATCCTCAATGTGAATTATTAACTTAATTCAAGATTATGTAATGTTTAAGGTCAAGGCCTTATAATTGGTATCAAAGGTTAGTTTAGAAAACTTTAGAAGTTTGGGTATTGTTAAATTAATATCCATAAATTAATTTATGTTAAGATTGAAATGATATAGAATTTATATATTTCCATGTTCCTTTACCTAAGATATTTCTATGTTCAAAATGGTTTTCCGCAGAGGAAACAAGGAATCTATGATGGGACGATATCAAGAGGAAGACAGCCTTCCAAATCAGCAACCTGAGATTGTCAGAATCAGAACTGAACAGTTTGTTGCAGTGATGGAACAATTGACTCAGGCTATAAATGGTGGTGGTATCTATGCACAAGATCATCCAGATCAACAACAGAGGAACATGTCAGTAGTAGATCATTTCATGAGGAAACATCTCCCATCATTCAGAGGATCATCTGACCTTGTGCTAGCTGAAAGGTGGATTAAATAACTGGAGAAGATTCTTGATGTCATGGGGTGTTTAGAACATCAAAATGTTAGTCTCACTATTTACTGTTTTGAAGGTGAAGTCGATCAGTGGTGGTCGATGGTTAAAAATATCAGGGATAGTGAGGATATTGATGATCTTGATTAGGATGAATTCAAAGGTATGTTTCTTGAAAAATATTTTCCTAAGGTGGTTCATCTTAAGATGGAAAAAAATTACTACAATTAGGGTATGAGGATGACTTAGTGGCTGCTTATGAAGTAAAATTCACTTGACTGGCAAGGTATGATCCAAATTTCATATGAGATCTTGATAGTAAAATCAACCATTTTTACTCAGGATTAAAGCAAAGGTATCTAAGAGCTGTAGATTCTCGTGACTTAAAAAGTTATGAAAAAACTTTTTTGATGTACGGAGAAGGTGGAAATGGAGTTTTCCAATGATCATGTGTTATTTGAAAAACAACAGAAGAAGAGGTCGAGGTGGCAGACGAAAGGTAAGAACTCTTCAAAAAAAGTTGTATGGTAAGAAACTTAAGTTTACAGTTTGTGAAAATTGTGGTAAAAAGCATGTTGGAAAATGTCTTTTGAATTTTAATAAGTGGTACCAAAGTGGTAAAATGGGACATAAGGCCCATAATTGTACTAAAAAATATCAGGGTAATAGTAATACAAAATCTAATTTACAGTCAGTAAAATGTTTTAAGTGAAATAAAATGGGTTATTGTGCAAATGAGTGTCCAACGAAGAACTCAACTGAAGGGAAGTAGTTGGACCAGAAGCAGAAAGGGGTGGTGGAATTATTTTCAACTACTTAAGCAGATGTTGTTCCATTGACTGAAGTAATATCAAGAATATTTTTTATTTATTCAGATTATGCCAATGTGTTGTTTGATTCAGTATCTACACATTATTTTATTTCTGAGAAGTTTTCTAGTAAATTAGGAATTCTATATCAAGATATGAATCATAAACTTATGGTAAAAACTACAAGAGGAAATGTTAAGACAAAAAGAAATTATAAAAACATTTATTTACTTGTGTGTGGAAATAATCTACCTAAAAACCTTATTGTTTTGAATCTATTAGAGTTTGATGTTATTTTGGGTACGGATTAGATTTTTTATCATACTAATATTGACTGCAGAGCTAAAGAGGTTTCTTTTCAGAAATAATTTCAGTTTGTGTAAAAACATGAACCCTTACTTTTGATAATATATCAAGAAGCTGAGAAACTAGTAAAAGGTGGAGATGAATGTTATCTTGTACGTATTGTTGAAAACAAAGGAACTGTTCAGATTAATGATGTTTCAGTGGTAAATGAGTATCTTGATGTTTTTTTTTATGATTTTTCTGGTATAATACCTAATCGGGAAGTTGAATTTACTATTGACTTAGTTTCTAATTCTAAGTCAATTTCAAAACCCCCTTATCAAATGGCTCAAATTTAACTTTTAGAGTTAAAGAAGCAATTACAAGAGTTATGAGATAAAGGTTTCATTCAACCTAGAACATCACCATGGGGTGTTTCGGTCTTTTTTTTAAAAATAAAGATGGTTTAATGAGACTTTTCATTGATTATAAAGCATTGAATAACATCACTATTAAGAACAAGTATCATATTCCTCATATAGATTATTTGTCTGATCAGCTCTAGGGACCTTAGTATGTTTCAAAGATTGAATTGAGTTTGGGGTACCATCAGTTGAAAGTAAAGGAATTAGACATTATAAAGAACACATTTCTTACTAGATATGTCCATTATGAATTTTTAGTTATGCTTTTTGGGTTAAACAATGCACCTTCTATATTCATAAATCCTATGAATAGAATTTTCCGTGAGTTCTTGGATAAGTTTGTGGCTGTGTTTATTGATGATATTTTGGTTTATTCCAAAAGTAAATAGGAACATGAAATTCATTTAAGGGTTGTATTGAAAACCGTAAAAGAAAAGACACTGTATGGGAAATTCAGAAAGTATGAGTTTTGGTTACAAAAAATTTAATTCTTTGGTCACATTATTTCAAAAAATGGCATAATTGTTGATCCTACTAAAATAATGGTTGTTGAAGAATGGCCAAGACCCACAAATATAACTGAGATCTGTATTTTTCTTGGTTTAGCAAGTTATTACTGGAGGTTTGTTGAAAAAATTTCATGGTTATCTAGATCAATGACTACGTTAACTCAAAATGGTGTTAAGTTCATTTGGACAAAAGAATGTGGTGCTTTTTTTTAGAAATTGAAAATAAGATTGGTGAATGATCCGGTTTTGGAACTACCTTATAAAGATGGTGAATTTGTTATCTATAGTGATGCTTTGTTGAAAGGACTTGGTTGTGTCCTAATGCAGAATGATGAGGTAATTGCTTATGCTTCACGTTAGTTGAAACCTCATGAGTTAAATTACCCTACAAAGGATTTGAAATTATCTATTGTTATTTTTTCTTTAAAAAATAGGAGGCATCATCTGTATGGAGTAAAATGTGAAATATATACTAACCAAAAAATTTTGAAGTATATATTCACTCATAAATAATTGAACATGAGACAGAGGAGATGGATGGAATTAATCAAGGATTATGATTGCACAATTAATTACCATCCAATAAAGGAAAATAAAGTGGTCGATGCTCTGAGTTAAAAAATAATTCTACATTAGCCTTTTTATGTTTGGAACAAGATCCTTTGATTAAATATTTGATGAACTTTGGTATAGAAGTTCTTGGTGCAAGAAATTCCACTGTTTGTTTTCAGGTGTCAGTGAAATCATCTCTATTAAATAGAATTAAGCAAGAATAGAAGGAAGACAATGAGTTGCGGAAAAATTTATAATTGGTTCAGAATGGTAAATTGCATGATTTTAACATTGATAATGATTGTATTTTGAGATTTGGGAAGAGATTATGTGTTCCTTGTGATTCACAATTGAAGAATGAGTTATTATGTGAAGCTCATAGTTCTCTATTTTTAGTTCATCCTGGCAGTACTAAGATGTACAGAGATCTTAGAAAGTATTACTAGTGGGATGGAATGAAAAGAGATATTTTTTACTTTACTATGAAGTTTTTGACTTGTCAACAGGTTAAAGTGGAGTGGAAGTTACTAAAAGGGATGATTAAACCTTTATCAGTGCTAGAGTGGAAATGGGAAAATATATCCATGGAATTCATTTTGGGGTTACCGAAGACTTCTCGAGGTAATAATGCAATCTGGGTTATTGTTGATCGATTGACTAAATCTTCTCATTTCCTTCTTATTTGAGATACTTTGTCTCTAGATCAACTTTATCGATTTTATGTTAAAGAGATGTCAGGTTGCACGGAGTTCCCCTCTCTATTATATCTGATTATGATATCAGGTTTACCTCTAACTTTTGGAAAGGCCTTCAGAAGTCGTTGGGTACTAAATTAAATTTTAGTACACCTTTTCATCCACAATCAGATGGGTAGTTAGAACAAAAAATTCATACATTAGAAGATATGTTATGTGATTTCTCAATGGATAACCAGGGAATTTTTTACCAACATCTTTCTTTGGTTGAATTTTCTTATAATAACAGTTTTCAATCCAATATACAAATAGAATAATTTGAGGTATTATATGGAAAGAAATGTAAAATTCTAGATTGTTGGGATGAAGTAGGTAAAAGGAAACTGATTGGACCAGAATTGTTATAAGAGATTGAAAAAAATTTAAGTTGATTCAAAATCACATGAGAACAGCTCAGAGCAGGCAGAAAAGTTATGTAGATAATCGAAGAAAAGATCTTTCTTTCAAGGTTGGTGATCATGTCTTTCTCAAAGTTTCTCCATGAAAAAGTGTGATGTGTTTTGGTAAAAAGGGAAATCAGAGTCCAAGGTTCATTGGACCCTATGAAATCCTGTGTAAAGTTGGATCATTTGCCTTCAGAGTGCCTTTACCTCCAAGTTTATCCCAGGTACACAATGTTTTTCATGTTTCAATGTTGAGAAATTATATGCTGGATCCATCTCAGGTTTTGAGTCTAGAGGTAGTTCACTTGGAAGAGAATCTTTCTTATGAGAAACAAGCATTCCATATTATTGACCTGTAACACTCCAATATTTCATAGTATGTTATCTCTTCAAAGTATTTCAATAACTTGCGCTGCACACAACACCGAGTTCGAGCACATCACGACTTACCAAACTAACCGTTCAAAAAATGGTTATGAATAGTATTAACCACATTTTAAATTTTATATATACTATATAATTTTAACATTCATATTTTGTGTTTCTTAGACAAGATATAAGAAAAATTCAATTTTTAAGATAAAATAGGTATTTTTCAAAAGTGCACTTTTTCCGCCTTTTAATGGTGAACCCTTTTTAAATCCAATATTTGACACTTTTATATATTAAATTTCATGAAATTAAATTCTTCTTTATAAGAGGGACATAAAAATTTAGTTTGGATAAATATTTGGTACTTTTCTCATAACTTTTATATTTTGATGAATAGTGAAAAATATTAAATTTTAATTAAAAAACTTTTTAAATCGAAATAGTTTATAGTGTTAAATTATAAATTTTAGTGGTTTTAAAGAATTATTGGATTATATTTTTATCATTTAATATAATTTAGGTTATTGGATGTAATTTCACATCTAAACTAAACATAAACAAGTGTTAATATTTTGATACTTATTATTTCTTAAAAACGCGCTTTTTGTTTTGACAACATAATTAATTTAAAATTAATTTCTATCACTTATGTGTTTTAAATTTAGAAAACTTAATTCCATATTTGGAATTATGAGGTTCAAATTGTGTAAATATTTAACTTTTATTTTTAAACATTATGAATATTTACTTTAGTAAATATTTTATTTACCATGGTTAAAGGGTAAATCTGGTAAATTAGGGTAAAAAATAATATCATAATGATATTAAATTACCCTAAAACATACCCTAACCTTATTTTCTGATACATGTCAGACCATGGGAATAATTGGGTCAATTTTGGGACCCCATGGAGCCACTTGAGATTGATAATGTCACTTTATATTAATTAGTTTAAAGTAAAGACAAAAAACACACAAACATATATCCTTTAGTAAAACAATTTTTACATGGGGTTATATAAGGTATCTTTTCAAATATAAATACTCATTAATAAGATAAAAATATTTCATACATAATTATATTTTATTTATAATTTTTATAAATTAAATAATTAAATTTAATTATGATACAATGATGAAGCATTAATTACCTTATTAATGAAAGAATCAAATAAATGGTATTGTAAATATTAAAATAAATATAATTTTAAAGTTTTGATGACATAAACAAATTTTATAGGTGAATATTCTTTGTTAGTATTGATTAAATGTATTTTTTTTCTAAGTAGTCAAGTTGTGAGGACTTTCACAAAAACCAAATACTAAATAGTGTCAAAATTGACATAATTGAGTTTTTAAAACAAATACTATATTATTAATTGATATAATATTTTTTAAAAATCTAATTTTTGTAAAAAGGACTTAGATAAGGTTATATATGTTAATAATGAACCACTTTGGGTTTATTTGTATTGTTATAGTGAGTTTATTAACCATATAATATTAAAATACAAAGAGACATGGTAAATGTCAAACTATTTAACTAAGAGTTAAATCTAAAAGATAAGGTTAATATGGTGACCTAGACCAGTCTAAAACCTATTGCTTGAGATTATTTCGACCAATATCCACCTTATCCTAGAAATAAATCATTTTGGATCCATTATAAACAGAAAATAATTTTATTATAAAATAATATTTCAATTTTTTTCAAAAGTGACACTCACCTCTCTTATAAAAGGGTACTTCCCCTTCTCTTAATTTCACACCTCCAAAGACATTTGTATTGGAAAAAACCAGCCCAAATATCCTCCCACCTTCCCTAAAATCAACCAAGAGTTTTTAATTTGATCATAAATACAACCTAAGGATCCCTTTTGATCAACTCAATAGGAAACACACGAAGAAGAGGTAATAATTTCACCACCCTCTTTCAAGTTCTTTTCTTCTTCCACTTACTCTTTATTTGTTCTTTACATTCTAAAAAAATAAATCCAGTATCTTCTATTTTAATTGATTTCATTATAAAAGTTTTACAATTGTATTCATTATTCTATTGATCATATGAATGACAAAGTCACCATACGTGCGTGCGTACAGTTCACCGTCTCCACGTTGTGGTGTAGTTTGTTATTCAAACACTTCATTATTTTGATGGGTATAATAATGAGTATAACTGATGTAAATAATAAATATAAAAGTTTAATAATTTTTTATATATGATATACCATCCAATTACATAATATTTCACCATCAATATAATGATATTGTTGCTCGTGTGTACATACGGATTACAGTCTCCACGACGCGATGAGATTCATTCCCACATTCACCATTAAACGATGATTGTAAAAATATATATTATTAATAAGTATGTAATATATGACATAATAATGATACTGGAAATATATATGTATATATTTACATACTTACATATATCATATTCACTTAATTCTGTTCAATACTATATGAAAACTGAAACAGCGTTTATACGTACGTACGGCCTACCGTCTCCATAAACGGTGCCTTCCATTTCATATATATATCTATTATAAATATTTATATTCTAAATATATATTATATATAAATCAAGTTTTATATTATGGAAGTTTTTAAATCGTGTTCTAAATGATATGATCAAGAATAACAAGTTAAAACATGTACGATAAAGAAAGTGATTATTACCCAAAATGTCAATTTAACATGGAAATTGTTATTAAATGGGTAGTATAAAGTCATAAATGAATCATTTATGATATAATAAATATTAATATGGTTCTGGTATAATTTAATAACATACTATGGTCATTATACAGGAGTTTAAACGTACCCTCGACCAAAGGAAAGTGCAAGGTAAGGGTTAATTCCACAATCTCATTATTATCCGAGATTTTTTATGTGTATGTTTTTACTTGGACATATTTATTATCCATGCCCATGTTTCATAAAATAGTTTTCAAAAGGATTATTTTTAAGGGTATCTCTAATGAAGAAATCATTTTAAATGTTTTAAAGATTTATTCTTCTAAACCTTTCTCATTAATGTTCATGTTTTCAAAATGATTTTAAGGATTTATTTATATGGACATGAATGTTTTAAAATGTTAATTTATTTCAAAAGTTTCAAAGTGTTATGGGAAACTTTGATTCAAAAATATCTTTTAAATTACTTCCTTTATAAATTGCGTGACTTTTAAAATGATTTCACAAAAAGGGATATTTCTCTCACAGATTTTTACTGATAATTTTCAACTATGTCAACATCATTTACTGGATATTATTATTGATCAAGGTTTGTTTATTATGATAAAAATATTCCATATTGTATTGAAGGTTTTTTGATATGTTTGGATATGTATGTGTTATTTTTATATCATTCATGGTTTATGGATAAATTATTGACATTTTGTATGGTAGTTTTAATACGAATGTTTATGTTATGTTTAAACCTTTTCATATGAGGAATGCAATGGACTTAGTAAGTGACGGGTGGAGCTTTCTATAGCTTCTTGATTCATCAATAGGTATCATGAGACAAACTAGTGTCTTGGAATAAGGCCTTGAAAAAAATTTATTTTTAGTCTTGGAACAATGCCTTGATGATGTGGTTATGAAGTCTGGCATTATGCATTCCATCATTATGAAATTGGCTATTGATATTGCATGTGATTATTTGAATAGTAGAATATCCATGTGAATAATTAAATGGAATTATTTTATTTATATTGTCCATATTGTGAAGAATTTTATGTTTTAAAGGCCTATGTTTTAGTCTTATACATTTCCTTAAATGTTTATGCTTATTTATAAAAGTTTTTTCTATATTGTTATCCTTACTGAGCATCTGAGCTCACCCCTTTATTATGTTTTATTTGCCTTGGGTTCCAAGAAGTGTATTATAATTGATAATAAGGGTTAATCTAGGGTATTAATGGTGTTATCAAAGGATCATTTATGATATGTTGTATGTTTGAAATTGAAATTTAACGTTCATGTATGTAATCTATTTTCCAAGACTGCTAAACTGATCAGTCTTTCAGGATTTTATTCCTTATAATCATGCCAATGTATTAAAATAATGCACCAACTCTTGGATTCTGGGGTCGGGGCGTTACAGTTGGTATCATAGAAAGTTTAATAATAACCTTGGAAACTAGATTTAGAAAAACTCTTATTAGAGAACATTACCCTAAGATATACTTGGAGGATTAGTATAGAAGAACATCCAAAAATTTTGGTAATGTAGATATTTTGTGGGTTTTCCAAGAAATACAACCCTTTCTGGATATGAGTAGGTAGAGGTGGCTCTGGAACAGATGTACCTAGGAGTGAAAACTCCGACAAGGAGTTTCGGGCTTGACCCGGGGTATCCTGGTACACAAAAATGGGTCTTGCTGCACTCTTGGTTATGACACTCCCAAGGGATATGCTTAGGATAAATCACAATTTATTTACAAACCATTATGAAGGATATATGAGTAAATATTCCCGAAAATAAACCGTTTTTATGATTATGAGACTAGATTTGTAAAAATATTCAATTAATGTTGCGAATTTTTCTAGTTTTGGGATTATATAGTATGATATGATCTAACCTAGAGTGTTTCATCATTTAGAAATGGCGCCCATTATAATGAATAAGAACTCTAGCAATATGAATGATCCAAAGGGTAAGAAGGATCATATATTTCATAGTATTAATCCATAATTTAGAAGTAAAATAGCCTCCCATGTATTCTCATCGTATGAAGAAATAATATCAAGTGTTAATAAGATAAGTGAAGAATTATATAAGTCATATGGCTTTGAAGGGAAGTAAGAGAAGAAAAGGATTTTATAGAGAAAGACGGATAATGGGAAGAGGGGAAAGAAGGATTTTCCCAAATGTGATAATGGTGGAAAGAATCACCTTGGTAAATGCTTGAAGGGAATGAGAGTTTTTTATAAGTGTGGAGAAAAAGGACACCAAGTACGTGATTGCAAGGATAAAAAAAGTTTTATATGTACAATGCTTCATCTGTAAGGATTTGGGACACTACGTGAATTAATGTACAAATCATCAGAGTATAACCCAAATTCTGCTATTGGATAATAATCAAGTTATCATAGTACCAAAGATAAAGAGTAATGACTAGTGTCCTTATGTTGATATTAAAGAATTATGTCATTTGAGTGTTATATCAACTATATACTGGTTATATGAATTATGGAAATAAATAAGGATTGTACTGAAGTACTATTTCATTAAGGATTTGAGATTACATGGTATAAAGAAAAGTGACTCAACAGCAAGTTAAAATTTTTAGAAAATACATGGTTGAATTAAAGATAAACCTAAATATGGTCCTGATACTGAGGTGGTGATTTTGGAATAATATATGATTTATTTGGATAAGTTATATTGGTTATTCTTGACTACCTTGAAACTGATTAATGATTTGTATATTCCATCATTGTTGGAATTTACATCATTTTTGGATATAAAAAGTATATTCAGTATTATATATGGAATAAGGGAGCATGAATGTAATAAATAAGGTTTTATGGTAATTCAGAGTGTTACCATGTTTTAAAATAATACATGATGAAGGTATTCATATGTTATTGTGTGGAAAAAAGGATCTTCATTTTGTTTACCTTCCTTATAAATTTTGAACTGTGAGTTTGGAAAGAAGTATTTTGGATAAGTCTAAAGGTTGGAATCAATTAATTTTGACATTGGATACTATTGTTAAGGTTAAATCATTTCTTGAGATTATTTTTGGATTGTCATAAAAAGGACAACCCGGAGGTCGGGCGACAACTCGTCACGTCCGGTAAGGCCGTGAGACTTGAACCCGCAACCGAAGGGTGACAAGGGTGGATCACCTACCACTGGCATACGTGATGTCCTGGTTTGTATAATGTAGTATTTTTTAAATAGTCTGACTAATAAATTATAAATTCATTATTTTTGTAACCCTATACGATTAGGATAAATATAATATTTTTGAATTCTGTTATATTTTGTAGTGAAAGATGAGTTTGTTGAAGGATGAAACTCTACTTTTCAAGTATATATATATTTTTATCTTATTCTATGAATAAATTAATTCCTAAACTTTATGAAATAGATCTTAAAATCAAAAATATTTTATCCTAATACGTTATGTTTTGTTGAACTGATGATATTTTAAATCATCATAGATCGATGGCTTTGAGGCCCTCAATTGAACACTTTTTTGTGATTGATGACCTCAATCACTCCCTATAAATATTTACGTTTTTCATTCAATTATGTGTTTATAACTTCCATAAATTTTCTCTTAATAAAGATCGTAATTTGGTGGTGACTTTTTCATTTCCTTTTCCATCTTATTAAGACTAAATTTTATTCACCTAATTTTTTATGTGGGTTTTCCACAAAGATATTTTTATATTTTAAAATTTTATTTTCAAAAAACAATTTCAAATTTTGAGGACATAATTTATTGAAGGAGGGGATAATGTAACACCCCAATATTTCATATTATGTTATCTCTTCAAAGTATTTTAATAACTTGCGCTACACACAACACTGAGTTCGAGAGCACCACGACTTACCAAACTAGCTGTTAAAAAAAGAGGTTATGAATATTATTAACCACATTTTAAATTTTATATATCCTATATAATTTTAAAATTAATATTTTGTGTTTCTAAGACATAATATAAGAAAAATTCAATTTTTAAGATAAAAGAGGTATTTTTCAAAAGTGCAGTTTTTCCGCCTTTTAATGGAGAACCCTTTTTAAATCCAATATTTGACACTTTTATATATTAAATTCAGTGAAATTAAATTATTATTTATAATAGAGACATAAAAATTTAGTTTGGATAAATTTTTGGTACTTTTCTGATAACTTTCATATTTTGATGAATAGTGAAGAATATTAAATTTTAATTAAAAACAAATTTTTTAATCGAAATAATTTATAGTGTTAAATTATACATTTTAGTGGTTTTAAAGTATCATTAGATTATATTTTTATCATTTAATATAATTTAGGTCATTGGATGTAATTTTACATTTAAACTGAACATAAATACGTGTCAATCTTCTGATAGTTATTATTTCTTAAAAACGCGTTTTTTGTTTTGACAATGGGAATTAATTTTAAATTAATTTCTACCACTTTCGTGTTTTGAATTTGGAAAAATTAATTCTATATTTGTAATCATGAGTTAAAATTTTTTTAAATAGATAAATTTTATTTTTAGACATTATGCATATTTACTTCAGTAAATATTTTATTTACCATGGTTAAAGGGTAAATCCAGTAAATTAGGGTAAAAAATAATATTATAATAATATTAAATTACCATAAAACATATCCTAATCCTATTGTATAATACTTGTTCGACAATGGTAATCCTTAGGTTGATTTTGGGACACCATGGAGCCACATGAGAGTGATAATGACACTTTATATTAATTACTTTAAAGTAAAGACAAAAAAGACATAAACATATATCATTCAGTAAAACAATTTTTACATGGGGTTATATAAGTTATAATTTTGACTATAAATACTCATTATAAATATAAAAATATTTCCTACATAATTATATTTTATTTATAATTTTTATACATTAAATAATTAAATTTAATTATGACACAATGATGATGTAGTAATTACCTTATTAATGAAAGAATAAAATAAATGGTATTGTAAATATTAAAATAAATATAATTTAAAAGTTTTGATGACATACACAAATTTTATAGGTTAATATGACATGTTAGGATTTATTCAATGTATTTGGTTCGAAGTAATCAAGTTGTTATGACTTTCACAAAAACCAAATACTAAATAGTGTCAAAATTGACATAATTGAGTTTTTAAAACAAATACTATATTATTAATTGATATAATATTCCTAAAAATATAAGATTTGTTAAAAGGGATTTAGATAAGGTTATATATATTAATAATGAACCACTTGGGGTTTTTTCGTCTTGTTATAGTAAGTTTATTAACCATATAATATAAAAATACAAAGAGACTTGATAAATGTCAAACTGTTTAATTAAGAGTTAAATCTAAAAGATAAGGTTAATATGGTGACCCAAACCTATCTAAAACCTATTTGTTGAGAGTTTTTCGACCCATAACCACCTTATCCTTGAAACACATACGATAAACAAAGTGATTATTACCCAAAAATGATAATTTAACATGGAAATCATTATTAAATGGGTAGAATAAATTCATAAATGAATAATTTAAGATATAATAAATATTAATATGGTTCTGGTATAATTTAAAAACATACTATGGTCATTATACAGGAGGTTAAACGTACCCTAGACCAAAAAAAAGTGCAAGGTAAGGGTTAATTACACAATCTCATTATTATCCGAGATTGTTTATGTGTATGTTTTTATTGGGACATATTTATTATACATGTACATGTTTCATAAAAGATCTTTCAAAGTTATTATTTTTAAGGAACTCTTTAGCTAAAAAATCATTTTAAATGTTTTAAAGATTTATTCTTATAGACCTTTTCATTAATGTCTATGTTTTCAAAATGATTTTAAGGATTTATTTATATGGAAATGAATGTTTTAAAATGTTAATTAATTTCAAAAGTTTAAAAGTGGTATGGGACACCTTGATTCAAAAATATATTTTAAATGACTTCATTTAAAAATTGTGTGACTTTTAAAATGATTTCATTAAAAATGGATATTTCTCCAAAAGAGTTTTACTGATCATTTTCAACTATGTCAATATACTTTATTGGATATTATTATTGACCATGGTTTATTTATTATGATAAAAATATTCCATATTATATTGAAGGTTTTGTGATATGTTTGACTGTGGATGTGTTATTTTAATACCATTCTTGGTTTATGGATAAATTATTGACATTTCATATGCTATTTTTGATACGAATGTTTATATTATGTTTAAAAATTTTCATATGAGGAATGCATTGGACTTATTAAGTGATGGGTGGAGCTTGCTATAGCTCCTTGATGCATCGATAGGTCTCATGAGACATGCTAGTGTCTTGGCACAAGTCCTTGACAAAATTTTATTTGTGATCTTGGCACAAGGCCTTGACTATGTGGTTTTGAAGTCTGGCATTATGCATTCCATCATTATGAAATTGGATATTGATATTTCATGTGATTATTCCACTAGTAGAATATCCATTTGAATAAGTAAATGGAATTATTTGATTTATATTTTCCATATTATACAGAATTTTATGTTTTAAAGGATTATGTTTTAGTATTTATACATTGCCTTAAATGTTTATGCTTATTTATGAAAGTTTCCACTATATTGTTATCCAAACTGAGCATCTGAGCTCACCCATTTCTTATGTTTTATTTTCCCATGGTTCCAAGAAGTGTATTATGATTGATAAGCAAGGTTAATCTAGGGGATTAATGGCATTCTGAAAGGATCATTTATGCTATGTTGTATATTTGAAATTGAAATGTAACATTCATGTAAATAATCTATTTTACAAGACTGCTAAACTGATCAGTATTTCGGGACTTGATTCTTTGTAATCATGACAATGTATTAAAGTAATGCACTGACTCTGGGTTTCTGGGATAGGGACATTACATGACTGAAGAAAGAAAGTGTTGCAGAATAAGGTAATGCATCGATTAAAGGTTTTGTGGAAAAACTATATGGTTGAAGAGGCAACGTGGGAATCTAAGAATGCTATGAGGGATAAATACCCTCATTTATTTGATAAGTGAATAAAATAGTGAGGATGCAATTTCCAAAAGGTGGGAAGGATGTAACATCCCAGGTAAACAAAGGATATGATATTTTTAAATTTATTAATATTTGTGGATTAAGTATCAATTTTACTTTAAAAAGTATTCTATGTTATATGGAGTACCTGACACACAATAATGGGTTTTTCTGAAATCTCATGTTGCACACAAGGCTGAGTCATACTGAAAAATAATAATATAATATTATTTTAAATGGTAGTTATCGCCTAGCCGTTGTATTGGCATGAATGAACAGAACTAACTAAAATATTATTATACATTTTTGTTAAATGTTTTTACATTTATCCAATAAAATTTAGAGTATTAAAATGTGAATAAATCCAATTTTAAGCACAAATACTCTAATATTCTTTAAAATGTTGATTTACAGCCTTTTGATGGAGAAACCTTTTTAAATCTAGTTTTTGTCATTTTATATGTTATATTTGAAAAATAATATTCTTTTTTAGAATTGGGGCATCAAATTTTACTTTGGGTGAAATTTTGGTATTAATCAGATAATGTTCATTTTTTTAATGAATAGTGAAAAATATTACATTTTAATTCAAAACTGACTTTTATTATAATTTATTTATATGGTTAGACTAAATTTTTAATTGGTTTAAAATATAATTAAATTATATTTTTACTATTTAATCCAATGTTGGTTATTTTATGTAATTTTACTTTGAAATTGAACATAAACAAGTGTCAATGTTTTGATAGTTATTATTTCTTAAAAACACACTTTTTGCTTATGACAATGGGAATTAATTTTAAATTAATTTCTGAAACTTCTTTATTTTGAATTGGAAAAATGGATTCCATATTTGGAATTAGTAGGTACAAATTGTTTAAATAGGTAACTTTTATTTTTAGACATTATGAATAGTAACTTCAGTAAATATTTTATTTATCATGGTTGAAGGGTAAATCTGGTAAATAAGGGTACAAAATAATATTATAATAATATTAAATTGCCATAACATGTGTCCTAATTTTATTTTATGATACATTTAAAACTATGGAAATCATTGGGTCAATTTTGGGACCCCATGGAGCCACTTGTAAGTGAAAATGACACTATAAAAATTAATTTAAAGTTAAGAAAAATATAACATAAACATATATCTTATAGTAAAAAAATTATAATCGGTTATATAAGTGATATTTTCAACTATAAATATTAATTATAAATCTAAAAATACTTCTTATATCATGGTGTTTTATTTATAATTTTTAGAAATCATATAAATAAATTTATTTATGACACAATGATGATGTAATGATTACCTCATTAATGAATGTTTTAAATAAATGAGATTATAAATATTAAAATAAATTTATTTTTAAACTTTTTATGCCATCCAAAAATTTTATGGATGAGTATAACTTGTTATATTTTAATTAATGTAGGTTGTTCTAAAGAATCAAGTTGGTTTGGATTTTTTAGAAAGTCATGATATGAATAGTATTAAAATTGGCATAAAAGAGTTTTTAAATCAATTAATATTTTATTAAATGATAACATAATCCTAAAAATATAATATTTGTCTAAATGAAAAATATTATGTTAAAAATTTCATTAATGATCCATTTTTTGATCAATTGTCATTTTATAGTAAATATATTAACCATATAGTATGAATATACAAGAGGACATGGTAAAAGTTAAATTAGTTGACTAAAGGTTAAAGCTAAAAGATAAGGTTAATTTTACACCCTAAACTTGTCTAAAAGAAATTTTATGAGATTATTTCGAAAAATAATAACCTTATATTTTAATTAAATGAGTTGGGGACCTTTTGAAATTTAAATTCAATTTATAATAAAATAATATTTTCAAACTTTCCTAAAGAGCCCCCCTCCCCCTTATAAAAAGCCATCACCTCTAACCCTTACTCACACCTCTCAATCCCCCTTGTATCATCCAAAATCTACCCAAATAAGCTCCCAATATCCCTCTATCCCACCTAGAATCCTTAAGTTAGGCAGAAGGCACTTCAAGAAATCCTTTTGGTTCAAACCAAAGGGAGTTACCAAATTTAATGGTGACATCTTCTCTCAAGTTCTTTTCATTTTTTTTACTTCTCCAACACCCTAAACTCTATTTATTCCATTATTATATAAAAAACTTGTATCTTAAATATAATAGCATTTTTTTATGAGAAGTATTCTAACTACACTTCCACACACCTCCATCTAAGGGATATGAACATACTGTTTCTGTGGATGGCGAACTACTGCCTCACAAAACGATGATTGTTCAATTATCTCCTACCGCCTCTTATGGTGGCTATTAAGATGGAACTTAATTTATATGTGATATATATTATATTTATATTTTCTCTATAATTATGTATTTTTTATTTATAATATACCTTTATGGTTTCCATAATGGGTAAATACGATAATTTCATTTGGGGAAGTGCGGACTACCGCCCCCTCAAAGTGATATGACTCGTTCATGCCATGAGTGGAATGTATAAAGGATGAAGTTACTGAAATTATATATAATATTATACCAGAATTATAATATACCTATGTATCATTAAGTTTTCATTCCATTAAATACAAAATAGAAATGAAAGTAGCATTCATGCGTATGTATGGCTTACCGTCTCCATGAACGGTGCATTTCATTTCTTATCTCCAAATGTTATGTACTATTATAAATACATATATATATACTGGATATATATTATATATATGATATCTAAATCATGAATATCATTCTAGAGATAATGGACTATTGACCACATGGACAATTTGTAATTATAAGAAGTTCATTTTTGACTCAAGTACCAAATATTGAAAAAATGATCGTTATTAAATCAAATGATTATGTAATGTTTATAACATGGTAATAAGTAATATAAAAGGAATAATAAATTTGAAAAAGGTTCTTAAGAAAGTAGAAATTAACTTTAGATTATTATTCAGCAGATTAAATAATGAATGAGTCAAGTCGGACATGAGGTAAGGGACTTCATCTCAATCTCCTTTCATTGAGGAATATTTTGATTTATAAACTAATTTCTTTTATATGGTGTATAAACCCATTTAATTTTAATTTCATTCAAAGAGAATCTTTTTATAAGTATTGTTTTACTAAATGACAAAGGGAATGTTTTTTTCATATACGCGGTGACAACGACCATGTAAGAACCCGGTTCTTCTCTTTGAGGTACGGGCTTCTTCTTTTCTCTTTTCCTTAAGAGTTTTAATTAAAAATATGGAAAATGGGGAATAATCCTAAATTTTGGAACTACACGTCGTGTACTTTTCCACACGTCGTGTACTTCTGGCCATGTAGGGATGAGTACATAGGGCGTGTAGCCATGTCGGCGACAAAGGGTGTAGGAACCGACTACACACCGTGTAGTGGTCCTTTACACGCCGTCTAGTCAGTTGGCAGGCCTAAACAGTAAGGCGGTGGAGCATCCTCCAGTTGGGCGACAGTACATGCCGTGTACTCAGGAGTACATGTCGTGTACTCATGTCAGCAAGTGAATAGTGCTACGCTGGAGGGAAGCCGCCAGGTGAACAGTTAAATGAAGGGAGTACACGCCGTGTACTTTGGAAGTACACACCGTGTACTTTGGAAGTACACACCGTGTACTTTGTTTTTTTGGCTTAAAATAGGCATTAGCCTCCTCATTTGGCAGAGGAGGCATTTGAGTCGTTTTGGATCCAAAGGAGGAGGCCGGACCTTTGAAGATCCACCGGGTGTTCGTCTAGAATCGGTTTCCGCCTCGGACGATCTCGTTGGAACCACACGGGTAAGCTCTCTCTTCTCCTAGTGTTTTGCTTACAAATTCTTCTCCTAACGTAAGTTATTTACGTTTGAGTGGGTTTCATTCTTTGTCAGATCTACGCCGTTCTTGGGCATTTCTGGAGTCGGCGTCCGGGTATACCGCTCGTTGGCATATAAGGTAGGTGGCTTGGTGTTTGTTTTTCCAACTGCCGTGTGTTTTGTGCATTTTTGTGCCACAAGCCCATGTTGCGGTGTCGTGTGGCTGAGACCATTTCTATATTTAACACCTAGAATTGATTAGGTATTAAAATATGATATTAAAATGTTGTTTAGGATCATTGCTTGGATCTGGAACCACCCTGGGGGTGTGTTCCACTGTTTATCCATTTGGCCAGGATAACCGAGGATATGCCTTCAAAGTAGTAATTGTAGAATTGCCTTGAGAGGAATTGATTATTACTGCTTTTTTACCTGTTGGGCATGGCCCGGTTACCTGTTTAGCCTGAGGGCGTTATTGTGATTAGCCTGAGGGTATTGTGCTATTTAGCCCGAGGGCTGTCGTTATTTCGCCTGAGGGCAACCTTTCGTGCCTGAGGGCTTGACTTCTATGCCTGAGGGCGACACTTCCTACGCCTGAGGGCAATTTCTGTTACGCCTGAGGGCAATACCTGTGGGTTTGATTCTGTATAGCCTAAGGGTGTGGTTCACTATATTAGCCTGAGGGCATGATACTGGTTGGCCTGAGGGCTTGGTGTTGTTGAGCACAAAATGATACTAAACTAAATGGATTAAACAAATAATTAAATGGTGATATAACTGGTAAGTTAGTTACTTTTGAATACTGCTTGGTTTATTGCATTTTACTATTGCACACTGTTGTTGCATGCTTACACGCAGTTGGGCATGGGTCTTTGGTGGGTGCCTACTGAGATATATTTCTCACACCCTGTTTGGGTCACGCTTTTCGGCCCAAATAGATTATGTTTCTGTAGGTGTGGATAGGGGCAAGAGTCCCTATACAGGTACTTGACTGTTGCTGAGGAGTAGGAGGGAATGGGACCGAGCCTAGGCTTGTTATGCCGCTGCCAGCTATTTTACTCTGTTTTGATGTACCTTATCTTTTGTTGTATTGTATTGATGTATAACATGTTCTAGCTATTTTCTTAAAACTTGAGACATGTAGCATCATTATTTATATATTGTTGGTTATATTCACTACTGTTGGTTATTTTAGTTGTGTATGGTTTACTGCTTCCGCTGTTGATGTATGTTTTATTCTGTATTCCTCTACGCTACACTTTGACAAATGAGGGCATAGTTTCCCCACTATCATACCTGGAACCTCGCTGCTAGTCGGCAGCCTCTGGCATTTGGGGAAATGCGCTTGAGGTCATGTGGCGAACCGGGTTCAGGGAACCCATTGAGTGGCACCTGGAGACGGGACGTTACAGACCTTTCCGCCGCTGCGAGCGTTATTTGATATTTGGATTCCTTAACAAGACGTAATGTTTTTAAAAAGAAAATAAATACCATATACTCTTTTACGTATTTTGGTATTTAAAATGGTTTTGATAATGGATTGATTGTGTCAATATATTTAAATGATATATTGTGATTGCAATGTAAAAATGTTATCCTTTATGTTTATTTTATGTGTTATGAATATGTTATGGTTCTTGGGTATTGTTTATATATACGGGTGGTTCTGTAATAAACCTAGGGTGGGTAAGCCCAAGATAGCTCTCCAATGCATTATGTAACGTGGCAGAGGTAAATGTTAATGTTTCTCCAAAGATATTTAGGGAATATAGTGTGATGGGTATTCCAAATATAACTCCTTATATAGCTGTGAAAGCTACAACATAGGTATTTTATAGAAGCCACAAGTTACCTTTATGATTTATGATTTCTATGTGTTATTCATAAATCTTATGATTTCATGAGGTATGTTAAAGAGCTTATGTTTTGTATGTATTGATGGACTAATATTTTCATTCGTTATTTTATAACCCTTACTAAGATTTTTATGATCATCCCAAATTTTTGAAATGTTTTTCACAGGATATAAGGCAGGGTAAGAGAAAGGAATAATTCAAGAAGATTTATATCAAGAAAATAATTCTTGATTTCTTTTAAGAGTTTTTATTTTATGAAAAAAAAAGGATAATGAGTATAACTGTCTACTTTGTAATATTTGAGATGTAATGTAATAGTTATGGCCTAATTCTCTGAGACTCTAAACTTGAAAAGATACTCAATGTGAATTATTAACTTAATTCAAGATTATGTAATATTTAAGGTCGATGCCTTATATATTATACCAGTGAGTTAGGAGTAAAGGACTGAGTTGGAGCTCAGGATGATCGTGGATATCACCTTTGGGATTTTAGATCTTTTCTTTACTTGAGACTTGTATTGTATTGTATTGAAAACAATTTTGTACTGTTACTTCATTCCCTCATGTGTCAATACCATTTCATGCATTCATCTATTGTATAAACTGGTGTTGGCCACTTTTGTTCATTTATATGAAATCTATATTTCACTGCTTTATTATTACTATTACTGCTTCTGTTGTTGATTGTTATTTACTATGTAATTACCACTACGCAACTCTGATAAGAGGTTATAGTTTCCCCACTGACTATCATTACACCCTCGCTGCTAGTCAGTAGAATCTAGCATACTAGGAGGCACACTTGAGGTCATGTGGAAACCAGTCCAGCCACCGTCTTAGTGGTGATCTGGGTCGGGACGTTACAAAGTGGTATCAGAGCTGGTTTTTTCTTTTGTCTTACTATTCTGGTTTGGTAGACAAAAGACTAGGAAACTATCGGTGCTTGGTTAATAGTCGTGCCTTGGACTAATCACCCCACGTATGAGGAATGACCAAGTGGTCAGGGCTAGAATTGTTGTTTATGTTATTCACTGTTACAATTGATATGATTTCACCTAGAGTGATTGGTGTACATTCCACTTCTTATGATTTATGGAATTATGAATATTACCTTGTCCTAATATGTCAAGTAAGTTTCATTACATACATCATATTAGGAACTTAAAAATTCACATGCCATGCGTATTGGCCAAGCCATGTAGTTGCATTAGTAGGTTTCCTGCTAAGTATGATTTGGTTCCTTATTGATATTCCATGCTTAGATTTATATTTTTTTAGGTAATACATTAGCATGACTCGTGTTCTTACTGCTTGTTATATCATTATCATGTGATTAAAATTCCATGCTTTTATGATTTAAGCTTGTCGCCCTATGTTAGCTACATGTAGTGACATTACATGCTACCTTACTTTGATTAATATAAATGGTTGCATGGGCTAAGTTATTGGTTGTGGTTATTATAGGATACAGTTTTCAGTTTTAAGGTTTATGGGTGCCTTATACCTAGGAAAAGGTAACCCATGTAATTGAACCATTGTAAAAGGCTGCTAAATTCAATTGTTTAGTGAAGTTAGTTTTAACTAAAGGGATCCAAATGCCAAACTATAAGGTGTATGGGCACTTTTCAGGTTGGTAGATAGCCACCCATATAATTGGTCTATTATGTTTCAGCATGTTAAATTCTTAATTGACATTGGTATCAATTAATGGGAGCCAATTTTCAATCCATAGAGTGTATGGGCACTTCATGAATTGGGAAATGACAACCCATAATAAACATGATGGCATGAGGTCTCGTTAGATTTTTTAAAATGTTAAAGAGGTTTAACTTTGTTCTGAAATCAAATGGTTAGCCTTTAAAAAGGAAAATGGACACAAGTAGGTCAGTTGAGGAATTTTTTTATGAGATGACCCTCTTGGGTTCTATAATTTAATAATGTGTCTGATTGTTATTGGGTTGCTTTCTAGAGAGACCAGGTTAGTTAAAATGGAACCCTCATAGGTCACCTTATCTTCTTAAAAGAAATTTATTTTAATAAGTTTCCTAAAAATTACAGGAGTTCAACTAATGAAAAATGTTTTAAAAAGGGAGTTTAGTAAAAAAATATGTTTTACATTTGGGGCATTAGTTGAAATCAAGTACCTTATTTTGTTTTTAAAATGGTACTTTGATGTTTTTATTAAATCTTTTGATGATTAAATATTAAATGTGATTAATTATAAGAGTCTTAGAAATGGAACATATAGTGGTGTCCACTATTTGAAAACCCTCATGTAAGGTTAGTTTAGACTTCTCTTGAGTTTCCTTATAAAGGAAGCATGAGTACTTTCTGTAGAAATTCTTTTCTGTAGTAATGGATTTATGATCAGATTTTGATCCTATTAACTTTTTTTGACATGATTCAGTGTCAAGGTTGAAACTTTTTCTTTTTAAGGGGCTAACATGTGGTAGGTAGTGCCCTTAGAACTTAAATTCCTTGCTAGCACTGTGAATTTTCTCACTTTTAGTTTCATTTGGGTGTTGTTTTCCCAAGTAGGACTTTCAGTTTTAAAATGACACCCTTGTTTGTATGGGTGTTCATGTCTTTCTTGACCTTTTTATGGGCTCGAGCATCGATTAATGCTCTTTCTCAGTTGGTTAGACATGCATCGGGCATGATCAGCTGCTTTTTTGGTCATTTGACCCTTTCTTCTTCTTTGTAATGGACGACCGGTTATGGCGTCGTCTAGGAAAATGGTTATATGAGGAAATGTGACTCTAAATTAAATCTTCTTGTACTATTTAGTATGGTCTTGGGACATCTCCAAGTAGAGTGACTTGAGCGTTAAACAATCAGTTACATCCTAATTTCCGGGATGGCTCTCAAAAGACTCGGGTGTTTTGACACGTCGGTCTCATTGTTATAATCTATCGTTCTTATGAGAAATTAGTTTTTCTTTCCTTTATACCAGGACAGTCCTAAGGTGGGTATTATCCTTTTGATTCTGTTAACATGCCATTCCATATAGAAGGAATTCCTAAGAGGACCATTGGTAAATGGTTGGTTATTGCTTGAATGCCCTTGAGGCTTGCAAGTCTTAAATCGTGTCAGTGCTTGCTCAGCATCACAACTTTGATCTGGTTCAATTGTTATTCAGTCAAGTTTCTGGTTGTGTTTGACCAGAAACCATGTTTTAAATCCACTTAGTGTACTCTTCTTAAGAGACTATAATGTCTTATATCTTGACGTCATCCTCGATGCACTAAGAGAGTGTTGGTCTTATGCTGCACTAAATCTGTAAAGGTTGTTGATCTTGTTTGATGATATTTGTCAATGTTGCACGCTAAAGTGTGGTTCTCATCGAGGCTTGGTAAGTACTGAGTTATTCCTAGGTTCCCAAGTAGGAACGCCTAGTTTGGACTCATGGACTCTAGCCTTTTCTTTTGAAATGTGTTGGCTGCCTAAGCTAGGCTTCTTTGAGGTACATCAGCCATGTGGCTCGACTCTTTCTCTCTTCCTTTAATTCAATGTTTACAGTTTTTGATGAAAACATTTGAATGAAACTTCATATCCCTTGTAGTTCAGTAGGTTTTTACTGTAACGCCCCGACCCTAGTTACCTAGAGTCGGTGCATTATTACATAACATTGGCATGATCACAAGAAAGATCAAATCTCGAAAGACCGATTGGTTTAGTAGTCTTGGAAACACTAGATATATTCATAAGTCTTACATTACATCATAAAATGAAAAACTACTACAACAACATATTGTCTCCAAAATCCACACTCATATCCCCACATAATATCCCTGCAGGTCATTCATAATTTACTTCTTCACTTCCTGGGAAAAATAAAACATAGAAAAGGGGTGAGCTCAAATGCCCAGTAAGGATAACAATATAGCGGAAACTTTCATAAATAAGAATAAATATTTAAGGCAATGTATAACTAAAACAAAAGCCTTTTAAACTTGAACATTTAACATAGTATGGCATAAATGAAATTAAATAATGCCATTTACTTATTCACATGGTTATTCTACTAAACGAATAATTACATGCAAAATCAATAACCACTTTCATAATGATGGAATTCATAATGCCAGACTATCATAACCACATAGCCAAGGCCTCGTGCCAAGACTACAAATAAGATTTTTTCAAGGCCTTGTGCCAAGACACTAGTTTGTCTCATGAGACCTACTGATGCATCGAGGAGCTATAGCGGGCTCCACCCGTCACATATTAAGTCCAATGCATTCCCATATGAAAAGGTTTAAACATAACATAAACATTCGTATTAAAACTAGCATACGAAATGTCAATACTTTCACCATAAACTATGAATGGTATAAAAATAGTACATCCATAGTCAAACATATCACAAAACCTTCAATACAATATATAAGTTTTGTATCATAATAAATCAACTTCAAATAATCTTAAAATCCATCAAAGGATGTTGACATAGATGAAATCAAAATTCTTTTTAAAGAAATATCTCCTTTTATTTTGAAATCATTTAAGATCCATATAAAATAAAACATTTTCTTTGAAAATATTCTTATAATATTGTAAGGGAAGCTTTGAATATTTTATAACGGTGGAAAATAGCCGCACCCGCCGTATAAGTTAAAAAAACATTCTTACCTTAATTCTGTCGAAAAGGTTAAAAAGGACCTTGTTTTGAAAACGACGGAAAGATTCCTTTATAAACCTCTTATAAAAAGTAAAACAATGGTATAAATGACTTTAACCCATATTCTTGTAAATAATAAATATGTTTTGAAATACATTTCGAGGAAACATGGATGTGGATGATAAAGAAATCCCAGTAGATTATTACGTATAAACAACCTCGGATAATGAAGAGATTGTGAAATAACCCTTACCTTGTAATTTTCCTTGGTTTGGGTAGGTTAACCTCCTGTATAATGGTGAAATAATTGTTATTAAATTATACAAGAATCATATATATTAATATGATATCATATATCATCTTTTAACATTGATTTGTTAATAATATCTTAGAATTATCGTCGTTTCGGGTGTTAACTTACTCATTTTCTTTTATATGTTTTGTTACATAAGCCATGTTTGTTGTATCTTATTCATATCCAGAATGATATCAAGTCCTTAAACATCATTTTTAAATCATCAAATGATAATTATACTTGAATGGATACGATGGAGAATGAATCTCATCGCGTTCGTGGAGACGGTAGTCCGTACGTACGCACGAGCGACAATATCATTCTTTTGATATTAAAATAATATATAAATGGATGGTATATCATATATAAAGAATCATTAACATGTTATATTTATTATTTACATGAGTTACACATCATTATTATACCCATCCAAATAATAATATATTGAATAACAATTACACCACGACGTGGAGACGGTAAGCCGTACGTACGCACGTATGGTGACATGTTATTCAAATGGTGGATAGAATACTGAATATGGTTGTACAATATTTATAATAAAATCACAGTATATGTGAGATACTGGATTTATTATTTTATAATGGTAATAACAAAGAAAGAAGAAGTGGAAGAAGAAAGGAACTTGAAAAGGGGTGGTGAAAACATTACCTCTTCTTCGGGTTCTTCCTTTTGATTTGATCAAAAGGGCTTCTTAGGTTGGCTTTCTGATCAAAATAAGGCCTCTAGGTTGTAGTGAGGGATGTTGGGAGAGTATTTGGGCAGAGTTTGGCCGAACCAAAAGGCTTTAAAGGTGTGAATAAATGAGAAGGAGGAGTGCCCTTTTATAAGAGGGGTGAGGGGCACCTTTGGAAAAGCTAGAGAGATTAGTTTATAATAAATTCATAATCGGTTTCCAATGGCTCCAAAGTTGACTATTCAAAGTTTAAGGTGGGTATGGGTCGAAAACAACTCAACCAATAGAATTTAGACAGGTTTGGGTACTTATATTAACCTTATCTTTAAGTATTAACTCTAAGTTAATTAGTTTCACTTTTACAATGTCTCTTTGTATTTTTATATAATATGGTTACTAAACTTACTATATACATCCAAGAGACCCCCAAGTGGTCCATTAATGATGAACCTATCATGATATAAGTCTCTTGGCCGAACCTTAGATTTTTAGGAATTTAATATCAATTAATAATATAATATTTGTTTTAAGAACTCTTTTATGTCAATTTTGACACTATTCAATAGTTGATTTTTGTGAAACTCATAACAGATTGATTACTTCAAAAAAAGTCAATTAAATCAATCCTAATATATCATATTATCCTATAAAATTAGTTTAATTCATTAAAAGTTTCATATTATATTTATTTGGGTATTTATAATATCAATTATTTTAATTTTCCACTATTATAGTAATTACTGCATCATCATTGTGTCATAAATAAAATAAAATATTTAATGTCTAAAAATTATAAATAAAATATAATTATGTAGGAAATCTTTTTATCTTTCTAATGAATATTTATAATCTAAAATCAAACATATATAACCCTATGTAACAATTGTTTTGCTAAACGATATATGCTTGTGTCATTTTTGTATTCATTTTAACTTAATTAAAATAAAGTGTCATTATCACTTACAAGAGGATCCATGGGGTCCCAAAACCGACCCAAAGATTCCCATGGTCGACCATGTATCAACCAATAGGGTTAAGACATGTTTTAGGGTAATTTAGTATTATTATAATATTATTTTTTTAACCCTTATTTACCGGATTTACCCTTAACCATGGTAAATAAAATATTTACCGCAGTAATTATTCAAAATGTCTAAAAATAAAAAGTTACCTATTTACATAATTTGAACATCCTGATTCAAAATATGGAATCCATTTTCCTAAATTCAAAACACAGAAGTGGCAGAAATTAATTTAAAATTAATTCCCGCTGTCAAAACAAAAAGCGTGTTTTTAAGAGATAATAACTATCAAAAGATTGACACTTGTTTATGTTTGGTTTAATTGTAAAATTATGTCCAATTACCAACATTATATTAAATGGTAAAAATATATTCTAAATATACTTTAAAACTACTAAAATTCATAATTTATCACTATTAATTATTTTGGTTAAAAAAGTTGTTTTTAATTAAAATTTAGTAATTTTCACTATTCATCAAAATATGAAAGTTATCCGAAAAGTACCAAAATTTCACCTTAGGCTAAATTAGATATTCCGAATCCAAAAATGAAGTCCATTTTGAAATATAAAATATATATAATTTTAAAAAGTAGGTATTACTATTCATAACGGCTAGTTTGATTGGTTGTTAGAACTCGGTGTTGCGTACAACACACGCTATCGCATTATTCAAAGAGAAGCGTACCGTAGAAGCTTGGGGTGTTACATTCTCCCCTCCTTCAAATAATTTCATCCTCGAAATATCTAAAATACTACCGCATGAAAAGACTCGGGTGGTTCTTCATCATAAGTTCCTCGGGTTCCCACGTTGCCTCTTCCATCTTATGGTTTCTCCACAAAACTTTTACTAGACGCATCGTCCGGTTTCTCAGTACTTGTTCTCTCGTATCAAGAATCCTGACGGGCTCTTCACAATAGGAAAGATCGGGTTCCATTTCTAATTTCTCATAGTTGAGTACATGTGTTGGATCAGGCATGTATTTCCTCAACAGAGATACGTGGAACACATCGTGAACTTTGGAGAGACTTGGCGGCATTGCCAATCGGTAAGCTACAACCCCAATTCGTTCTAGAATTTAGAAAGGTCCGATGTACTTGGGACTCAATTTACCTTTCTTACCAAAATGTATGACTCCCTTCCACAGAGATACCTTTAGGAAAACATGATCACCGACTTGAAATTCCAAATCCTTCCTTCGATTATCGGCATAGCTCTTCTGCCTACTTTGAGCTGCTTTGATGTGATTTTGGATTACTTTCACCTTTTCCACCGTTTCCTCCACCAGTTCTGGGCCTACAAGTTTTCTTTCACCAACTTAATCCCAACAGGTTGGTGTACGACATCTCTTTCCGTATAACGCTTCATATGGTGCCATCTGAATACTCGAATGGAAGCTATTGTTATAGGAAAATTCTACCAGTGGTAAATATTGATCCCACATACCCTGAAAGTCAAGTGAGCAAGATCTCAACATGTCTTCTAAGGTCTGAATAGTCTGTTCTGATTGTCCATCTGTCTGAGGGTGGTAAGCAGTGCTCAAATGAAGTTCAGTATCCAGGTATTTCTAAATACTTTTCCAAAATCTTGAAGTAAAACGGGGATCACGATCAGAAACAATTGATAAGGGTACTCCATGAAGTCTCACAACTTCATTAATATATAGTCTTGCTAGACGTTCCAGGGGTAGATCTTCTCTTTTAGCAAGAAAATGTGCTGACTTGGTAAGACGATCAATAATAACCCATATTGCATCATTCCTTCTAGGAGTCTTTGGTAGCCCTATGACAAAGTCCATTGTAATATTGTCCCATTTCCACTCCGGTATGGGAAGAGGTTGCATGACTCCTCCAGGCTGTTGCCTTCCAGCTTTCACTTGTTGACAAACCATACATCTTGACACAAAATCAGAAATCTCCCTCTTCATGTTGTCCCACCAAAAATGTTCCTTCAAATCTCTATACATTTTTGTGCTCCCAGGGTGTATAGAGAAATTGGAACTATGAGCATCATCTAGCAATTCCCTTTTTAGATCAGGTAAATCAGGAACACAAAGTCTCTTCCCAAATTTCAAAATTCCATCTTCATACACAAAGTCTCTCAATCTCCCATCATTCACAGCTTTAATCTTCTTTTGGAATTATTCATCATCGGTCTGAGAACTCTTAATCCTTTCTAGTAAAGATGGTTTGGCAACCATTTGAAAAAGCATTGATGTTTCAACTTCCCTGGTTATTCCCATGTCCATCTTCACTAGATCCATGAAAATTGGATCCCTTTCAATTCTCATATTGTTCAAAACTCCATGGTCTTTTCTACTCAAATCATCTGCCACCTTGTTTGCCTTCCCCGGGTGGTAGTGTATCGTACAATCATAATCCTTGAGTAATTAAAGCCATCTCCTTTTCCTCATGTTGAGTTCTTTTTGTGAGAAAATATACTTCAAACTCTTGTGATCAGTATAAATCTCACATTTTTCACCATAGAGGTAGTTCCTCCATATCTTCAAAGCAAAGATCACAGCTGCTAACTCGAGATCATGAGTAGGATAGTTTTGTTCATGAATTTTCAACTGTCGTGATGCATAGGCAATAACTCTATCATTCTGCATAAGGACACAACCAAGTCCTTTCTTCGATGCATCACTATAAATAACGAACCCATCATTCCCCGATGGTAGAGTCAATATAGGAGCATTGACTAATCTTCTCTTCAGTTCTTCGAAACATTCTTCACACTCTTTTGTCCAAACAAATTTAACCCCTTTACGTGTGAGCTTCGTTAATGGGTTAGCCAATCGGGCAAAATTCTGGACGAAACGTCGATAATAACCTGCCAAACCAATAAAACTATGTACCTCAGTTATACTCGTAGGTGCTGGCCATTCTTGGATTGCCTTGGTCTTAGAAGGATCAACAGAGATTCCATCTTTAGAGACAATATGGCCAAGAAAAGAAATCTCCTGAAGCCAGAATTCACACTTGCTAAACTTCCCATATAATTCATGCCTCCTCAGAGTCTTCAAGATAATGCGCAAGTGATTTTCATGATCTTCGTAGGTTTTGGAGTATACCAAGATATCATCAATAAATACCACCACAAATTCATCGAGATACTCCTTGAAAACTCTATTCATCAGATCCATGAATACAGAGGGTGCATTAGTCAATCCAAACGGCATTACGGTAAACTCGTAATGCCCGTACCTGGTTCGAAATGATGTATTCGGAATGTCTTCCTTCTTCACACACAACTGATGGTATCCAGATCGAAGGTCAATCTTTGAAAAGTATTGAGCTCCATGCAGTTGGTCAAATAAATCATCAATGCGAGGTAGGGGATACTTGTTCTTTATCGTTATAGCATTGATCTCCCTGTAGTCGATACATAACCTCATAGATCTATCTTTCTTTTTAACAAAAAGAACAGGGGCTCCCCATGGAGAAACACTAGGGCGAATAAATCCTTTATTACTCAATTCCTCTAGTTGTTTCTTTAGTTAAACTAACTCTACAGTGGCCATTCTATAAGGGGTCTTCGATATAGGCCTTGATCCAGGAATCAAATCAATGGAAAACTCAACTTCTCGTTCTGGAGGATGTCCAGGTAAATCTTCCGGAAATACATCTACAAATTCTTTCACAACAGGTACATCCTCTATTTGAACATTCCTTTCCTCACCGACAGTTATTTCATTCTCTTCCTCCCCAATAATTGAATTAAGTTGAGCTACTGGGGGTGGATCTAAATAAGAATTAGGTGATGGTGATTCTGCTCTAAATATAAGGTGTTCCTCATCATTATCATCAAGAATCGTAACCTCTTTATTCTTACAATAAATCTTCGCATCATAGTCCGAAAGCCAGTCCATACTGAGGATTATATCAAACTCAATCATAGGTATGACGATGAGATCAGCAGATAAAGAAAATTTATGTGCTCTAATGGGGACTGATTCACAAAACTTTGTTGCAATGATACTTCCCTTAGGAGTTTTAACTGACAACTCCCTTATTAAATCAAATTGGAAATATCTAATTTTCTTAGCAAACTGGGAAGATATGAAACAATGAGACGATCTAGAGTCAAATAATGCATTTGCTAAACTTGAGGAAACCATTAAATTACCTGCCACCACGTCTTTTGGAGCTTCTACCTCTGCAGTAGTGATAGCATAAGCTTGGCCTTGATCCCTTGGCCTTTTCTGAGGTAAGTTCTCCTGACGCTTAGGACATGCATTTGCATAATTCCCCATCTCCCTGCAATTGTAGCACTGAACGTTGGTAGCTTCCTTCTTCCCCTTGCAATCATGAGCTTGGTGGCCTTTTTCACCACACTTGTAACAGACTCCCATTCCCTTCAAGCAAGTACCAGGATGTTTCTTCCCGCATTTACCACAAGATGGATATTCAACCTTTCCCTTATTCCCCTTATTTCCATTCCCAGATTGATCAGCAGGTCTCTTCTTCTCTTGCTTTGCTTTAAAGTCATAAGACTTAGAGAATTCCTTTTCGGTCTTGATAGCACATGAGACAATGTCTTTGTACGATGAAAAGGATTGTGAGACTAATGCTCGACAGAGAAATGGTTTTAACCCATCAAAGAAACGATCAATCTTACTTCTTGGGTTGCGAATATAATCTCCAGCATACCTCGCTAACCTTGTAAAGTTAGCCTCATACTTTGTGACATTCTCATCCTCCTTTTGTCTCAGATTCAGAAATTGCCTTTCCATATCTGCTCGATGGTCGCGAGGAAAGTATTTTTCTAAAAACAGATCTTTGAACTCCCTCCATTCCATATTTGATACTTCATCATCTTCCTTCACGTTTTGAATCAATGACCACCATTGATCAGCATTTCCAGTGAGGCGGTAAACTACCATGATAACTTTTTCCCTTTCACTGCTCCCCAAAGCCTGAAATATTTTCTCTAGGGAATTTATCCATTGCTTAGCTACTAAGGGATTTTTACTCCCATTGAACGTTGGTGGTTGTTTCCTCATGAATCGATCTAACATTGATCCTCCACGCTGTGGATCAGGGTGCTCCATACGGGTAAGGTTATTATTCATAACCTGAGTAAGTTGTCCCAGTATGGTGATTAGCTGATCGGCACCAGTTGAATCACCAGCCCCACTATAATTATCTTAAGCAGGAGAAAAATCCCTACATGGAGTGCGTGCATTGATACGGTTTCCATTTCTTCCACTAGGCGCCATTTCTAAACAATGGCATAAACTAGATCAGTTTATGAATCAAAATACATAATCCCATACTTATAAAACACTTAACATAAATTGAACTATTTATGGATATAATCCATAATTATAAAAATGTTTTCTTTGAGGAAGTATATACTCATAAACCCTTCATAATTATTTGTAAAGAAAATGAGAGTTATCCTAAGCATATCCCCCGGGAGTTTCGTAACCAAGAGTGCAGCAAGGCCCGTTGTCGTGCACCAGTTCCCGTTCGAGTCTAGCTCAAAGCGGTGTTTTCGGGTTTTACCCCTAGGTACATCTGTGCCAGAGCCGCCTCTACCTGCTCGTATCCAGACAGGGATGTATTGCTCGGAAAACTCACAAAATCTCTACAATACCAAAATTCTAGGAAGTTCTTCTATACTAATCCTCAAAGTTCATCTTAGGTCTACGTGCTCTAATCAGTGTTTATCTAAATCTAGCTTCCAAGGTTTGTACTAAACTTCCTCTGATACCAACTGTAACGCCCCGACCCTAGTTACCCAGAGTCAGTGCATTATTACATAACATTGGCATGATCACAAGAAAGATCAAATCTCGAAAGACCGATTGGTTTAGTAGTCTTGGAAACACTAGATATATTCAGAAGTCTTACATTACATCATAAAATGAAAAACTAATACAAAAACATATTGTCTCCAAAATCCACACTCATATCCCCACATAATCTCCCTGCAGGTCATTCATAATTTACTTCTTCACTTCCGGGGAAAAATAAAACATAGAAAAGGGGTGAGCTCAAATGCCCAGTAAGGATAACAATATAGCGGAAACTTTCATAAATAAGAATAAATATTTAAGGCAATGTATAACTAAAACAAAAGCC
The DNA here is from genome assembly GCA_963277665.1 of Viscum album. NCBI lineage: Eukaryota > Viridiplantae > Streptophyta > Magnoliopsida > Santalales > Viscaceae > Viscum > Viscum album. The sequence goes on along the minus strand of OY728150.1, from coordinate 1,925,836,421 downwards.
TTTTAAACTTGAACATTTAACATAGTATGGCATAAATGAAATTAAATAATGCCATTTACTTATTCACATGGTTATTCTACTAAACGAATAATTACATGCAAAATCAATAACCACTTTCATAATGATGGAATGCATAATGCCAGACTATCATAACCACATAGCCAAGGCCTCGTGCCAAGACTACAAATAAGATTTTTTCAAGGCCTTGTGCCAAGACACTAGTTTGTCTCATGAGACCTACTGATGCATCGAGGAGCTATAGCGGGCTCCACCCGTCACATATTAAGTCCAATGCATTCCCATATGAAAAGGTTTAAACATAACATAAACATTCGTATTAAAACTAGCATACGAAATGTCAATACTTTCACCATAAACTATGAATGGTATAAAAATAGTACATCCATAGTCAAACATATCACAAAACCTTCAATACAATATATAAGTTTTGTATCATAATAAATCAACTTCAAATAATCTTAAAATCCATCAAAGGATGTTGACATAGATGAAATCAAAATTCTTTTTAAAGAAATATCTCCTTTTATTTTGAAATCATTTAAGATCCATATAAAATAAAACATTTTCTTTGAAAATATTCTTATAATATTGTAAGGGAAGCTTTGAATATTTTATAACGGTGGAAAATAGCCGCACCCGCCGTATAAGTTAAAAAAACATTCTTACCTTAATTCTGTCGAAAAGGTTAAAAAGGACCTTGTTTTGAAAACGACGGAAAGATTCCTTTATAAACCTCTTATAAAAAGTAAAACAATGGTATAAATGACTTTAACCCATATTCTTGTAAATAATAAATATGTTTTGAAATACATTTCGAGGAAACATGGATGTGGATGATAAAGAAATCCCAGTAGATTATTACGTATAAACAACCTCGGATAATGAAGAGATTGTGAAATAACCCTTACCTTGTAATTTTCCTTGGTTTGGGTAGGTTAACCTCCTATATAATGGTGAAATAATTGTTATTAAATTATACAAGAATCATATATATTAATATGATATCATATATGATCTTTTAACATTGATTTGTTAATAATATCTTAGAATTATCGTCGTTTCGGGTGTTAACTTACTCATTTTCTTTTATATGTTTTGTTACATAAGCCATGTTTGTTGTATCTTATTCATATCCAGAATGATATCAAGTCCTTAAACATCATTTTTAAATCATCAAATGATAATTATACTTGAATGGATACGATGGAGAATGAATCTCATCGCGTTCGTGGAGACGGTAGTCCGTACGTACGCACGAGCGACAATATCATTCTTTTGATATTAAAATAATATATAAATGGATGGTATATCATATATAAAGAATCATTAACATGTTATATTTATTATTTACATGAGTTACACATCATTATTATACCCATCCAAATAATAATATATTGAATAACAATTACACCACGACGTGGAGACGGTAAGTCGTACGTACGCACGTATGGTGACATGTTATTCAAATGGTGGATAGAATACTGAATATGGTTGTACAATATTTATAATAAAATCACAGTATATGTGAGATACTGGATTTATTATTTTATAATGGTAATAACAAAGAAAGAAGAAGTGGAAGAAGAAAGGAACTTGAAAAGGGGTGGTGAAAACATTACCTCTTCTTCGGGTTCTTCCTTTTGATTTGATCAAAAGGGCTCCTTAGGTTGGCTTTCTGATCAAAATAAGGCCTCTAGGTTGTAGTGAGGGATGTTGGGAGAGTATTTGGGCAGAGTTTGGCCGAACCAAAAGGCTTTAAAGGTGTGAATAAATGAGAAGGAGGAGTGCCCTTTTATAAGAGGGGTGAGGGGCACCTTTGGAAAAGCTAGAGAGATTAGTTTATAATAAATTCATAATCGGTTTCCAATGGCTCCAAAGTTGACTATTCAAAGTTTAAGGTGGGTATGGGTCGAAAACAACTCAACCAATAGAATTTAGACAGGTTTGGGTACTTATATTAACCTTATCTTTAAGTATTAACTCTAAGTTAATTAGTTTCACTTTTACAATGTCTCTTTGTATTTTTATATAATATGGTTACTAAACTTACTATATACATCCAAGAGACCCCCAAGTGGTCCATTAATGATGAACATATCATGATATAAGTCTCTTGGCCGAACCTTAGATTTTTAGGAATTTAATATCAATTAATAATATAATATTTGTTTTAAGAACTCTTTTATGTCAATTTTGACACTATTCAATAGTTGATTTTTGTGAAACTCATAACAGATTGATTACTTCAAAAAAAGTCAATTAAATCAATCCTAATATATCATATTATCCTATAAAATTAGTTTAATTCATTAAAAGTTTCATATTATATTTATTTGGGTATTTATAATATCAATTATTTTAATTTTCCACTATTATAGTAATTACTGCATCATCATTGTGTCATAAATAAAATAAAATATTTAATGTCTAAAAATTATAAATAAAATATAATTATGTAGGAAATCTTTTTATCTTTCTAATGAATATTTATAATCTAAAATAAAACATATATAACCCTATGTAACAATTGTTTTTCTAAACGGTATATGCTTGTGTCATTTTTGTATTCATTTTAACTTAATTAAAATAAAGTGTCATTATCACTTACAAGAGGATCCATGGGGTCCCAAAACCGACCCAAAGATTCCCATGGTCGACCATGTATCAACCAATAGGGTTAAGACATGTTTTAGGGTAATTTAGTATTATTATAATATTATTTTTTTAACCCTTATTTACCGGATTTACCCTTAACCATGGTAAATAAAATATTTACCGCAGTAATTATTCAAAATGTCTAAAAATAAAAAGTTACCTATTTACATAATTTGAACATCCTGATTCAAAATATGGAATCCATTTTCCTAAATTCAAAACACAGAAGTGGCAGAAATTAATTTAAAATTAATTCCCGCTGTCAAAACAAAAAGCGTGTTTTTAAGAGATAATAACTATCAAAAGATTGACACTTGTTTATGTTTGGTTTAATTGTAAAATTATGTCCAATGACCAACATTATATTAAATGGTAAAATATATTCTAAATATACTTTAAAACTACTAAAATTCATAATTTATCACTATTAATTATTTTGATTAAAAAAGTTGTTTTTAATTAAAATTTAGTAATTTTCACTATTCATCAAAATATGAAAGTTATCCGAAAAGTACCAAAATTTAACCTTAGGCTAAATTAGATATTCCGAATCCAAAAATGAAGTCCATTTTGAAATATAAAATATATATAATTTTAAAAAGTAGGTATTACTATTCATAACGGCTAGTTTGATTGGTTGTTAGAACTCGGTGTTGCGTACAACACACGCTATCGCATTATTCAAAGAGAAGCGTACCGTAGAAGCTTGGGGTGTTACATTTACATTATTCCCAAAGGATTCTTAGAGACAAGAAGTTTTTCAGGCGGGTAGATTGTAGAAACATATGTTTTGAACCAGACCAAAAGTACAAAGGTTTTTAAACTTTTTCATTTACTAAACCGGATGTTTTTAAAACCGAGCTTCATAACTCAATTCCAATAGTTGTATCACTTATAAGTGGTGTTTTTGGTATTGGGAGAAGGCCCGAGAATTTTCTCAAGTGGCTCAAGAATTTTTGGGAGTGTCGGTCTTGAAAAATTTCATGTTTTTAAGAAGCATCAGAGGGTGCACAGTTTATACATGGTCTGCCAAACTGTGTGTCCTACTGCAGGTTAAGGGGAAGGGGATTTTCACACGGCCTATGCACGGTTTTCTAAACTGTGTGCCTCACACCCATGCAGTTGGGTTTGTTTAAGAATTTAATTAATTTTTAATTAAAATAAAATGAAATTAAAAATTCAAAACCTAAACTACTCACCTCCCCTCTCTCTCACATACCACATGATTCCCCCCCCCCCTTGGCTCTTCCTCGACCTCACGCAGAACCCCCCTCCTTCAACTGTCCACCCGTAGCGAAATCCACATGGATTTATTCCGATTTCTCGCACAAACCTTCACATTAAGGTCTTACACACCTTCTCCTCCCTGTTTCCAGTCAGATTTGGGTATCTTCATTGCACTTCGAGGTTTGGCCAAACCCTAGGTGGAGGATAAATTGTTTTATTGGTTCTTCTCTTCAATTATAGGTCATGGAAAGGCCTCATCAAGTGTGGCTCATGCGTGTTCCAGCAACCACTGTCGAAGGCGAGGCAGTTTGGATGGTCTCGGTCTGCCGATTTTGCATCGGGGTAAGTTTTCTCCTTGTTGCCTTGATAATTTTTGGGGATTTTTGTATTTATGAGTCCCCAGCATGTTTCTTATAGTGCATTGATATTTTTCATGTGGTTTGGCTTCATTTTTATTCATCATCGACACTTTAGGTAAGGGGTTTACCTTTGTTTCTTGGTCCCTCACCAATTAAATTACATTGTTTAATTATTTTAATGTTCATAGTGTTAAATGTGTAGTTTGTTGGGTTATATCATGTGGTTTTGAGTCATTGAGTCAAGGGAGACTTTCCTGTGTATGCATAGGTATGTATATATTTGTATATAGGTTCACCCGTTACGTGTAATTGCACCCTTGGAAATTAATTTCATGTATGGGGCAAGGTGTGCCTATGTATATATATATAAAATTCATGCGTAGGTGAGTGGAGGCTAGTGTATGATATATGCATACATGTAAGGATCTCTTACACATGCTCATGGCCATGCGGGTGTGTGCATAGGGGCTAGGTGTCCTTATATGTATGCAAAGGTGCATATGCTCAGTGGGGGAGCAGCTGCTTGAAGTTAGAAAAGTTTAAGAGCCAGAGTATATGTCTTAGTTCCACTTGAGGTAGGGTCCCTTTCCAAGTCCTCAATTTTTATAAATGAATTGATAAATTACTTACTGCGCTTTTATTAGAATTTAAATTCATGCAGTGAAGTATTTATATTGAATGCTCTTAAATGTGATTTATTATGTTTCATATTTAAAATTCTAAAGGTGATAAATGATTTTTGTGATAAGTAATATCATGATTTTACAATAAAACCCCTCCAATGGAGGTGCATTGTCTTCACGCTAAAAAGTAGTGGTTATAACTTGTTTTCTTGACTTTTTGTGCTTATAATTATAATGCCTTGATGTTATATTGAAATATGTAATTTTTAGGATATGGCCCTAATGGAATTAGAAAAACAGAGTTACCTTTTTGAAATAATAAAAAGGACCAAGGCACCGCCTAAGTGCTTGGCCCATCTTTGAATTAGATTTAACCATGTGTGATGTTTTCCATGATTTTCATTTAGTGTTTTGACACATTCGATCCACTGTTCAGGTGTACCTTGGCTTGACCTTTATAAAGGTAAGATCTTCTATATTAAATGGTAACTTATCCTATGAATCACATAATGTAAATTACCATGTATGATCATTACTTTACCTGCCTAAGGTAAGTGCTTTGGATTAACAATTAAATATGAAATGTGAATTGATAAGTATAATGAGTATATCACTTAGCCTTATTAAGAGTAATTGAATAAAGGTTTCATGTCCGTAGCACCCCTTTCCATGTTGATGGAAGGTAGTGGAGTGAACCTTAATTATTGAATATGCCTTAATGGATTTGTATGTCTATATCACCCCTTGAAATGTTGATGGAAGGTAGTGGAGTGAACCTTAATTATTGAATATGCCTTAATGGATTTCACTAAATGGTTGTAATGCTACTTGACCTTTCCACACTAATGGAAGGAAAGTCTTGAACTAATAAATAAATGGTTGCAATGATACTTGACCTTTCCACATTAATGGGAGGCAAGCCTTGAACTAATAAATAAACAGCTGCAATGCTACTTGACCTTTCCACACTAATGGAAGGAAAGGCTTGAACTAATAAATAAATGGTTTCAATGCTACTTGACCTTTATACACTAATGTAAGGTAAGTATTGAACCAATAAATAAATGGTTTCAATGCTACTAGATCATTCCACACTAATGGATGGAAAGGCTTAAACCAAATTGAATCATCTCATGACTTTGTTATTAAATAGGAATGGTTAGACTTGATCTTTTCTGATTTCTGATCAGAGAATACCATCAGCACTTGTGTACCCCATTCCAAATACAAGGATGGGTTGCTATGGTTCAGACCCTCCTAGATCTCGTTCCTCATCTTATCTTTGGATGCTCGGTATACAACCATTGGGTCCCCATATAGTACTACGGGATGCCTTGGATACACTCCTTGGATCCAGCACTGACAAGTATGTGTCTTGGATACACTCCTTGGACCCAATTCTTTCTTAGCCCCATTTTACCTTGGATGCACTCCTTGAACTTGGTAAGCACCTTATTGTTGAATGCCTTAGAATACGCTCCTTGGATTACACTCTTACCCCTTTTCTAGACTCAAATACTACTGAGTTAGAATTATGTGATATCTATGTTACCTTGGTTATTACCCAGGAACTCCCTCACTGGATATCTTTTTAGGTTTCCTTGTTACGTCTTGGGACCTTCACTACTTATACTATCATGAGGATGCTTCCTTGGTTATTACCTTGGAACTTTATTACTAAATACCATCATATTATGCCCTGGATACACTCCTTAGGTCCAGCATTGACAAGTAGGTTCCATGGTTAAAGCCCATCGCGCCCGATCATTGCTTAGCCTCGTTTTACCTTGGAGGAAACTCTTTGGACTCGGTAAGAGACTTACTCACATGTGACTTGTGAATAAATTGGAAATACTCAATTAATGAACTGATTACATGTCCAGACACCAGTTGAGGGATGAAGCAGGTACTTGGGTATCTAGTTTCATTGTACTATTTACTTTATTTATGCATGCTTGCACCTTGTTTAATTTATATTACATTGTCAGTATTGGGTTAGACACCGGTGGTGTCGGCCTACTGATATTTATACCTCACACCCTATTTGGGCCACCATTGCATTGGGGTACTTGGGTAGACCTTTCTTGTTTATAGGGCCTTGGACCTTGATTGTTTTTGTTTGCTTATACCTAGGAGTTAAGAGCAAAGGACTGAGTTTGAGCTCAGGATGCTCGTGGACATCGTATTTGGGATTTTAGATCTTTTCTTTACTTGAGTCTTGTATTTTATTATATTTAAAAGCATGTTGTATTGTTACTTCTTTCCCCCATGTATCAATACCATATCACACATTCATCTATTATATAACTAGCATTGGCCACTATTGTTCATTTATATGAAATCTATCTTCCGCTGCTTTATTATTTTGATAACTTCTTCCATTGTTGATTGTTATTTACTCATTAATTACCACTATGGAACTCTAATAAGAGGGTATAGTCTCCCCACTGACTATCCTTACACCCTCACTGCTAGTCGGTAGCCTCTAGCGTATGGGGAGGCGTGCTTGAGGTCATGTAGTGACTGGTTTGGCCACCGTCTTAGTGGTGAGCCAGGTCGGGATGTTACAGTATCTCATTTATTATCTCGTGTGTGACATACTGGGGATCTGTTTGTTTTTTCTGCTCCTACTTTTCCACCGTTCATCCTTTTTCTGCCTATTCGCATCTCACCATCCACCTGTACTCGATTTTTTAAGTGGGTGTTGGGCTATTTGACTATGTGGTTATGCTAGGCTTCTTGAAAGCCTTTGATTGGGTGTTCTAATCAAAGCCTCATCTAGTTTCAGGGTGTTTCATCTCCCCTACACGGTGATGCTTTGTGTGTGATCATTCTTCGATTCCTTCAGCTCCATCTCAGTATAGTAGTGTTATCAGTTTCATAGGCTAAACCCTAGAATACCCTCTTCATTTTTTCTTCCTCTTTAGTGATTTGTCTCGGTATTTTGTTCTCCTTCAACTTCAACTCATGGTTTATTGTGGTGGAGGAAACGACCTTCCCTGAAAGAATAAGAGTGTCCCTCTTTGCTTCGCGATACATGAACAATGAAGGTGCGGCTCAGGGGTGATCCACCAAATCCAAGAAGAACTCAAATCCGGACATCGCTTGAAGATATCAGGATCTCGAGACAACTTATTGTCCAACACTATAAGAATAAGATTTGTTTTTTTTTGTCTGTTACAAAGCTTTTAAATCGGTGTTTTAATTCCTATTTCTAATGGTTCTATTCTCTTTGTAGTGTTTTCAGGCTTTCTTTTGACTGTTAAAAAAATGTGTGAGTTTGGGGTGTTCTTGTCATGCACGTAGGTCCTCTAAGGGACCAAATCACATTAAATCCTCTTGTATTTTACTACTTTCTTTAATTTTTGAATCTTGTATTCTATTCTGACATTAGCATTATCGAACTCCACAATTCCAGATTTGGTCCTTTGTCATTTTGTCATTGCTGGTTCTTTTTACACCGCCCTCCGACCATAACATTGATTTTTTATAGTGATATTGGTCGATTGATGTTGTGGTAAATAATGGAGTTCATGTAGTTGCTCTCTTTTGAGATTTATGGTCAATTTTTGTGAATTTTATTTTGATGCTGTATTTTTTTTAATTAAAATATAATTTTACTTTAATATGTTTTTTTGTTTTGAAATATGTTGCATAGCTGGAAATGGAACCACTAGATTTATTTCCACCATCCACATATCCCTTACTTCTTGTGCCTCCTCCCCTCTTTATTTGGTGTCATCCTCTATTTTGTGCATCTGGATTCAATTAGGGTTTTCAGTGTGAGAGAATCAGGCCTGGGGGTTTTCTTGGTTCACTATCGGTGAGGAGAGGAAGGATCAACCATCTTCCATGATGGCTCAAACAATGAAAAATCTCATGGGAAGGTATTTACGGTGGCAGCGCTTCCTACTTCATGGTGGTGACTCAAAATGTTCTCTAGATCAAGATCTAATTTGGCACAGTGGTAGCGGCAATGCGGAGCTTCGGGGTTCTTCATCGGTGGAGCAGGATTCTTTAATGATGGCATTTGGGGCTGACAATCATAGATCTAGTCGGAAGGCATTCTGAGGGATGATAGGAGTCCATGGTGGGTGGTGGCACAAGATCCCGATGGGACGATGCAGCAGCAGGATAGACCAATAGGGTTTTGCTACTGGGTCTGGACAATAATAGAGGCATGCCAAGGGAGGGAGGCCAACAATTCTTGGTCCAACACAAGACTCGCTCGGGTACTTGGGGGTCCGTGGAGAGAAGAAGACTCATGTTGTGCAATCCTGAATGGCGATGATGATTCTTGGACAATAGCGATGGCTCTGGTTCAAGATCTCAGATGACATACCATGGACAATAACACTCAATCTGGATGATTCCAGAATTGGATCACCCTAGTTGGAAATGGTTTGACTTGGAAAATTGACACATCAAAGGAGGTGAGTCTGAACCCTGGTAAGGGGGTTCAGTCCAAATTTATTTTCTTTGTTATTTTTTAGATCTTGTTTTGTCTATTTGGAGGTGTTTCCTGGGTGTGTTGTGTTTCACTATTGATTCTCTATTCCTATACTCCTTTCTTCTTTACATAGTGAAAACCCCATGGTGACTCTGCCCCGTGCACATAGGCCAATTGTATGAAGTACGTAAATCTCTATGTCTATTTACATCTTTCCATATTTATTTTTTACCTATAAATTGTTGAACATGATTTGCTTCTGGAATTTAATTCTAAGCTGGTTTTGGATTTATATGATTATATTGAATCTATTTAAGCAGTGACTTTCTTGGATTTATCTTTGCCTACTGCCCTGTTATTCTCACAAGATATTGTTATTTCCATTATCAGTGTCTTGTTTTAGCCACTTCCATGTGTGACTTTTTTTTCACTATTAAATCATTTTATAATTCAAGTTATTGAATTTTTATGTGAAATATTTTATTGTTCATGGGCCTTATGTTAATAAGACCAGAATAATAGGCATAGTTTTTTGATTTTAGATTTTGGGATTATGCGAACCAAATTTATACCCAATGGATCATGGAAAGTCAATTGGGGATTGCCTTGCATAATGCAACCCCCCAACAAGTGGTATTAGATAAAAATTGAGTTTAATTTTTTTGTCAAAATTCAGAATCTAGTTATTTGTTGATTTAAATGATTTGTTAGTGGCTTTTACATTACATCATGCTTTCTTGTTTTCGTTCATTTAAGTCTCTTACTCTCTTTGGCTATAATTTTTCAATATATTGATTGTTGTTTCCTTGAATGGTTTTTCTATGACTGTTTGCCTATCAGAGCCCTACAGATACCACTTGGTAGTTGCTACCTATGTGTGTATCTTGTTCTGGGGTTGGGAAGGGCTTCATGTGAGGTTGTCCTAGGTGAGAGTGTCCTATTTATCAGTGAAGTGTGTGGCAGGGTTGTTATGGTTGTTTGGTCTCTTAGTTCTACCATTTTCCTTAAGAGAGTGAGCAGGTAATTAGCTCAGATTTTGTTCCTCGGGTTTGTATCCTGGTTTTAGGCTGGTGTCTCTAGGTGTTCCCCTATTATGGGTGGTAATTGGGCTTGAGCATTGGTTAGAGAAGCATATTCATAGGTAAATGTTTATCTAATCACCATATTTCATGATGGTGCTATTGGTATCTCTTGGATGACTTTGGATGGGTACCTAGGAGTAAGGTGGTTGATGTCCTTGGTTATATAGACTAGGTTGAGTTTTCTTAGTCTGTAGCTAGTTGCCCTTGAATTTCTGGTGTTCTCGCGGGTTTAGATTTTTCCCTTAGCACTTTGGGACTACATGGGATTTGCAGTGGTACTTGGTTGTTGAGGAACTTCTCCTATTGGTAGGGTTCTAGGAAGTGTCTTCCCTTTAGGTGGGGAGTTTTCTAAGTTTATGATGGGTTCAGGTGGAGAGCATTTTTGTTTTTGCTCTGCTTTATTTCTCATTTATTTTATTGCTTATATATGATTTACTTCATTGTTGTTTTTGAGTTATTCTTTATGAATTTTATGAGATGTTTTTAAAGTCATAGTCTTAGAGGTTGGGTACTATTGTGTTCGTTGTTTGTGTTATAGGTACTAGTTAGTAGTATGGGGCTTCTTCATTGTAATTGTCTCAAAGATAAGCTCCGGTAAGTTAAGATATGTTCTCAGTTAATTTTTGGAGTTGTTTAATTATGAGAATGTTTAGAATTAGTTTAGAATATCATTAATTTGGGTGTCATGTGTCACGTTGATACATGTTAGGGGGTTGTTTGGGTGGTGCCTTTTAGGAATTTTCTATTTAGGATGTGATGCTCAAATTAATGATGATAGATGGTGCAGAATCATCATGTGCTTAAGAGTTTAATTTTCAAGGTGGAGTTTTGAATTTTTGTTTCATATTAAATTATGTTCATGAATATTAACCAACGTAGAGGAGAATTTGTGAAAAAAAAATTCACTTCATTTTTTTGTTAATTAAAAAGAAATCTCATTTTAATTTGTTTTTTTAAGCTATTTCAGAGCTGGAAATGGAACCACCAGAGTTATTTCCACCATCCACGTATCCCTTTCTTCTTGCTCCTCCTCCCTCTTTCTTCGGTGGTCTCATCCATTTTGTGCATCGAGCTTCAATTAGGGTTTGCAATGCGAGATCACCCGGTACGGGGGGTTTCTTGGTTCGCCACCGGTGAGGAGAGGAAGGCACGACCATCTTCCATGATGACTCGGATGACAATGAATCTCCATGGAAGGGATTCGCGGTGGTGCTTCCTACTTCATAGTGGCGAATCATGGCATTCTCCATATCTAGATCTAATTTGACACGGTGGTAGCGGTGATGTAGAGCTTATGAGTTCTTCATCGGAGGAGCATGATTCTTTAACCATGGAATTTGGGGCTGAAACCCACAGTTCTAGCTAGAAGGAAAGCTAAGCGATGACAGGAGTCCATGTTGGGTGATGGCGCGAGATCCTGACGGGACGGCACGGTGGTGGGATAGGCCAATGGGGTTTTTCTACTGGGTCTGGCCAGCGAAAGAGGCATGTCGGGGGAGGGAGGTCGAATATTCTTGATCCAAACAAGGCTCTCCCAGGAAGTGGTGGGTTCATGGAGAGAAGAAGACTTGTATTGTGCAATCTTGGATGGCGGTGACGATTCTTGGACAACAGTGGTGGCTCTTGTTCAAGATCTCGGACAACATCCCCTAGGTTACAGCGCTCAATCTGGACGATTCCAGAATTGGACGACCCTGATTATCAATGGTTCAACCCAGAAGGTTGACACATCAATGGAAGTGAGTTTGAAACCTAGTAAGGGGGTTCGGCCCAGATTTATTTGGTTTGTTATTTTTTTGATCTTATTTCGTCTTTTTCAAGGTGTTTCTTGGATGCTTTGCGTTTTACTACTTCTCTACGGTTCTTGTACTCATTTATTATTTGCATAGTGAAAACCCTATGGTGACTCTGCCCCATTCACTTAGCCTAATTGGCCGCACGTAAATCTCTGTGTACATTCACTACTTTCCCCATTTATTTTTTGACCTATAAATTGTTGAACACCGGGTTCATCTGGAATATAATTCTAAGTTGGTTTTGGATTTATTTGATAATATTGAGTCTGTTTAAGCGGTGACTTTCTTGGATTTGGATTTGCCTCTACCTTCTGCCTTGTTATTCTCTCTTGATGTTTTAATTTATATTATCAGTGTGTCGCTTTAGCCACAACAACTTGTGAATTTTGTTCACTATTAAATCATTTTAGAATTCTGGTTATTGAATTTTCATACAAATTATTTTATTGTTGATTGGCCTTATGTTAATAAGGCCGGAATAATAAACATCGCTTTGTGATTTCGAATTTTAGGATCATGCAAACCAAATTTATACCTAATGGATCTGGTCAAGTTGATTAGGGACCGCCTTGTGTGGTGATATTGGTCGATCGACATTGTGGTAGACCGTGAGTTTCATGTAGTTGCTCGCCTTCGAGATCCATGGTTGATTTTCATTACTATTTTATTTTCAGCTACGGTGGATTGAGATATTTTTCAGTTGATTCATTCGTGTTTTTAATTTTCACTTATGTTCACGGTAGCTTGTAGTGTAGTGGTGTGCTAGATTGCACGGGAACAGGGAGGCTCACTTTTCATCCCTTCCTATTCCAAACTTTTAAGTTGGGTTCCATGGTAATTTGGCAGAGGGAAGCTCATGGTCACTCCAGTACTTTATTAAATTTTTGTAGTATGGTCACTTGGATCAACCGCATGAAGTGGGTGATGCCCACAATTTCTTGAAGAAGGCGACTCAAGGTCAATTCTAGCCTCTGTATATTTTTTTAGTTGTGAATGATTGCACAATATGGAACAGTGGATTAACTTTTTAATTTTTAGGCACTGCAGATGTAGTAGGGGCGCGGTTGATTGAATTTCCCAAGGCATGGTCGATTTTGGACTTTGTCATTTTTTGGATGTTCAAATCAACCACCTGAAGCAAAGTCACGGTTGATCCATGGATTTTCAAATTTTAAGTCTCACCTATACAGTACACAAATACATTTTTTTAATTGCAATCATTTATTCTGATTTAAAATCAAATAAATTAAATGAAAAATTAAATTCACAAACTCCAAAATTAGTTCAAATTAAAATCATGTTTTTTACAATTAAATGCCATATTCCCAAATTTCAATTAAATTCTTATAAAATTTCTCAATTTTATTTTCATTCTTTTTAAAAAGAAGACTCTAAAAGAAAATTTAATTTCATCATGAAAAACTCACTTTTCAAAATAAATTTCCGAATTGAATTAAACATTCTCATTCAAAATTAAATGTCTTTAAATCAATTAAATTCCAGATTCTTAATCAAAGTATGGATTCCTTGGTTAAACAAATAAATAAATAAATCTTTAAAAAATATATTTAATCCATTAACATTAAAATTCATATTTAAACCAATTTTACCAAAAACACTAATTTTCATGGGATTACTTGAATTAATGGGGGTAGTTTTCAATTGAGAAATGGTCACATTAATTCTACAAAGGGTGAATTTCTAGATGAAAAACTATTTTTAGTTTAAAAAAAGGCTTCCCTTGGTATTCTAAGTATTCCAATTACTTAGTTGCTAAGAAAATTCCACAGGTAATGACATGGAATGAGAAAAATACGTTTTTTTAGCTCATATGAAGTACATCATATGAGAGGTGGTGTACTTGTAAAATAATGGTGCTAATAGAATTTGGAAAATATTTGTTTTAGAGGAAGAGTTTATGTCTCTTCTCAATCATTGTCATAAACTACCTTGCGGTGGACATTATGGAAATTAGAAAATAGTTAAAAGGAAAAGAAATGTGATGAGGAGATGGTAGATACCATGATTATGAATATTTGATGTTCAAACCTTAAATATATAGGGTTTTTATTTCATGAAACCATTCAAAAAATGTCATGGGAATGATTATAAATTTTTGGTAGTTGACTATTCAATGAAATGGGAAGAATCTATTTCCCTTATATAAAACATAGTATTTTCTATAGTGATGACTGTAAGGAAAAACATAGTATTTTCTATAGTGATGACTGTAATGAAAAAACATCTTCTATCGATATATAGTTCCCAAGGATATCATCAATGATAATGGAATTCATTTATAGAATTATCATTATAGAGTTATCATGGAGAAATATAGATGTAAGAACATGATAAGACCAATGTATCATCTAAAACCCAGTAGACATGATGAAATGGAAAACAAAGATTTAATTGGAATTCTAGAAAAGAAAATAAAGTAGCTTAAGAATGGATTGGTTTATCTTTCCTAGCCTTCAGGTTGTAAAATTTGTTATGCTGATGATGTCTATTAGGGTTCCCCCATTCTTCTTTTAAAAGGGGGATTACTTTAAAATAAAAAATTTGAAGGCCTTCGAGCTGTTGGATGGATGATTGGACTTACAATATGGAAGATGTACATTAGTCATATAGAACTAATTATAAAATTCCCATTAGAATTTCACCATACCAACTGGTATTTGGAAAAATATTTCATCTACAAGTAGAGATTGAACATATAACTTTTGGGGTGTTAAAGATGTTAATTTAGATTATATGTGTACTATTAAGAAAAATGATGCTTGATTTGAATGATTTCATATGAGAATTATAATATTGTGATAGATAAGGAAAATCAATTCAATAATAGGTTTATTCATAAGAAATAATTCAAGGAAGGAAAAATTGTGCTTTTATTTATCTCAAGGATGTACCTTTTCCAATGGAAACTAAAGTCTAAATGGTTTGGACCATTCAAAGTGGATCAAGTAAACTGAATTGGTGTAGTGAAGATAGTGGGAGAAGATGAAAAATTATTCAATTTAAATATTCAAAGGTTGATGTTATACATTGAATGGGAAAAGATGGATTAATCCACCACTTTGTATATTAAAGATCAGATGGATGATGAGTCAAGATTATAAGTATAAACTAAGAAATATTGGGATATATCTTAATATCTTTACCATTCTTAGTTATTTTATAAATAAGCATACTTCGACTCACAAAGTGTGTTTCTAACATTTTGTAGGATGGATCGAATAAAATAGATTGAAGATAAATAGAAGGAACATACAACACAAAAGTTGAGATTTAAAGGAAGAGGAGTTTTCTACTTAGTTTATCATATTCATTTGACCTTACTGTTTATTCGCATCTCCAGTCCCTTGTATCTATACCTATTGAGTTATGAGTAGAAACCAAGTTTGGGGGAGTGTGGTGTGTGAAATGTTTGAAAATAACATGTGAGAATTCTGTCCATCAGTCCTCTATGAGATAGATCACATAGAAACATTGATTCTATAGTTTCTGAAATTGTTTATTGACATTTGAAAGGAATGATTTTAGGGGACTTGAAATCTTACTAGTTTCCACTATAATTGGAGATTGATTTTTGTTTAATTATCTTTTATAAGAATATAACACCATGATTTACCAACCTAAAAGAAAATAATATAAGTCTTGAAACTTAATTATATGGAAAAATCAAGAGCTCATATGAAAATTTTGAGATGATTAGGCACAAGGTGTGTGAGTGAAAAAACAAAACGAAAAAACAAGATCCAAATAGTATTTTGAGAGTCGGATGCACATATCCTTCTTCCATGACCTAGTGATCAAAAATAACCTTAGGGGGTGCCTTCTATAAGCGATTATGTTTTCCAAAATATACACACTCAATTAATAAGTTCTCATTACATTCCATAGCTTAAAAACATCATATTGTAGCGTATGGTTGTCAAAAATGGATAGTTAGAAGAATACTAAAAATATATAAAGAAGGAGAAACTAACTTATAAAATTTTCATTTAATTTATATCAAGGAATTTAGAAACCAAAAAATGGATGAGGAACACAAAAGGTATGGATTTTTAAAGGTGGTGCATGTTTGAATCATGATTCTACTAAATTATATGAATTTAAACATTCAATGACCAAGGAATCAAATTTAAGATCATCTAGTATATTTTAAAATCATATTGAGAGAAATTACTTGAGTACAATTCGTCAATAAATTTCGGGACAGTATGTATAACACAATTATATCATTAATTTAGCATAGTTTTTCAATCATCTTTTGAGAATTTTCTATTATTTTAAGTAGTTTATTATTATATTTATAATTTTAGTATATTTTTGAATAATAAATTATTATTGAACATCCAAACAAAATTTTTCATTAATACAAACTACTATTTGAATCTTGATATGTTTGGATATAATTCATTGATGTTAATATGTGTTTGGAGGCAATAGTGAAGGATATGAAAGAAGGATCCAATGTATAATTAAGATTCTTAAAATTACTATTTTAGGGTTAAGACTATATTGGTAAAAAACATAAGCTGTTTTGGTAACCATAAAACTATGTATCCCACCCAATGAAGTCTCATCCCACCACCTAAAATAGAGAAAATGTTTCATATCTAATGTATTGTTAGGATTCAATGCAGGTAATGTTTTCTTCAAAATATCTTTAGGGATCTAATGTTGGAAAATTTTATATTTAAACCTATAAAGTATCAAAAGAGTTCTAGAAGAACTAGTGTTCCAAAAATTAAAGGAAAAATAATTTAAATGCTTAAATTATAAGAAAGGGAACTCATGAATTGGGAGTAGTTAATAAATAAATTTTCCATGTGAAGAACATGGAAAGACTGTGAGGACCAAAGGAATCCCCATAAAAATCATCTAACCAAATCAGGTCATGTAGTAATGAGCTGAATAGATAATAGTTAATCCAATGGAGAGAGAAGAAAATCCATGTAGGAAAGATATAAGATCTTAAATGAAGAGATTATAAGTTGAATTGACACATGGAAATATCTTTACATTCACTATTTGTATAAAATGACAATAGAATACTAAGAAGTACTAAAGGATTATCCATTAAAAAAGTAGGGGGTTTGACCTGGGAGGTGGAGGGTAGCTTATCAATTTTTTATAGAAGGAGATTTTAGATCTAGTCATTAGAGGGAGCTGAACCTATGATAAAAAATAGAGAACAAATTTAATTCCCTATATATTTAGATTATGATAGCTTGAATATGAGTGGATAATCATCTCATGGGGTTTGGTTAGGTATTATAAAACCCTGATATTTTGGAATATACTTTAAATAAATTCTTTATTCAATAGATTTCTCCACATGAAACACTGAACAAAAATGATTCATGACATATATATTATTAATAAATTTTAATAATAATAAAACATATTTTAAATAAAAATATATTAACCATTTAAAATTTTTTACATTTAGAGCATATATAATTAATATTATTTAATATATAAAATGATTTTCCATGCTCAAATAAGTATTCAATGTACTAACAAAATAAAATCATTTAATTTTAAAAGATTATTTTGATAATATTATTACTTAAAAATATTAACTAACATATTAACATTATTAAGTTAGAAATTGGTTTGAGATAATACAAAGAACACATAATGTTTAAAATTTTCATTTTATAATAAAAGGAGTTTTATTTATATTTTCATTTCAAAGTTAAATTTTCGAATTTTTGAATTTTAATTTTTTTTACAAAAAAAGTTAATTTTTTAATTTCATATGTCAATACTAGTTTAAGAAGAATATTTTGGATTTTTCCAAAAAGATTGATTTTTAATTGAATAATGCAAAATAATGTTTTTACAAATAACATGAGTTTTATGACATTATTAGTATATAAATATGAATTTTAAATACATGAAACTTTTTTCTAAGACCAAATGTGTATTTTAAAATTGAATTTATAATTTAAAAATATAATTTATGAACCCATATTTTATATTTTATAAATTAATTTATATTTTTCAAAAAAAAATTAATACATTATAAATTTAGTATTTTAAAATTAATTTTTAACACTGATAGAAAATTAATATAATAATATTTATTTCAAATTTGGAATTATTAGTTCCAAATTATTTAATAAGGACCGTTTTATTTTCAATCATAACAAATAAATTACTTTGGTAAAAAATAATTACCTCAGTAAAAATCAAACGGGGGTAAAAAGGGCTTAACTAAAATGGAATGACTACAAAAAATATTAAATAATTAGTGGGAATGAGTGGTTGAGGTCTTGATTAACCATATCTCTTCCCCTCTCTATTATTTTCTAATATTGGAGTTACTTTCCTTGAGATTGGCTACTCATTATTAAAAAGTTTTGAGTATTTACAAAAATGTCATCCCTTTTCACTTTTAAAATCGGCACTCCTTTACTCACTTACCCCCACACCACAACCCAGATGGATCAACCAAAAATCTACCCAAAACTATCCTAAAAATTCCTATCCACCTTAAATGGGTTCTAGTATTCTAAAAATACCATCCCTCAAAGGATTAATCCCCTTTTCAAAAGGGATAATCAAAGAAGTAAGGTATAATTTTTTCACCGCTCCTTTCTCATTTCTATTTATTTATGTTCATTTATTATCCCTCAAATTAAATTAAACATTCTTAAAATGAGATTATCAATATAATTATTATAATATTACATAACTATAGTATTTGTACAAAAAATAACCCCTTTTCCTTTTCTATTAAGAAAAATGAAATTGTCATTCATGTGTTGTGTGAATTACTGCCTTCATGATGTAATGGGTTTAATATTACTTCAATTAATTACAAGGATGGAACTAATATGAAATTTAATATATATGTATTATATTTATGAAATATTTTATATTATTAAATGATAAACCATATTACTCATTTTCCATGTTCTATTGAAAATGAAATCATCATCCATGCATACGTGTGGACTACCGCCTCAATGGAACAATCAATTTCCATATTTATTTTCATCAATTTATTATATGGATCCTCATGAGAATAGTTTTAAAGGATAAATATCATGTTTATTAAATTATAATGTTTCTGGAAAGTCAAATTGGACAACCTATTTACAATATGATTAATAAACAATAATGGTAAATTCAACCATCCAAAAGAGCATTCTAAGAGAAAAAATGATTTCTTCATATTATGTAATAATTTTATATAGGTTATATTATTCTTATAAATAATTATAATTCTAATATATCACACTAATAAATACTAAATAATAAAATTATGCTTCTATTATAATGATATTACAACTAAATCACTTCATAATCATCTATTAGTTATGGTATGTTCTTGTTTGAGTTGGTTTAACCACCTACTTGACTAATGCTCTAAATTTATTTCATAAATGAAAATAGGAAATTAAATTTTGTTATAAAATAATATAAATAATTATTATTTTGGTTCTATAATATTAATATAAAAATTTAACTCATTATTTAATAAACACCCTTTGATCACTAAGAATCATAAAAACCTACTCATCGCCAAATTCATCTTTAAGGATTATAACCAAACCTACCAAAGAATGAAATTATAACATTATAAATATTTTTAAAAACTAAATTCCGTTACTTATATGATATGTTAATGATGAAATTTTCTATATTAATTAATAACAACACCACTATTATAAAACTAGTTCAAAACGATCAAGACTACTCACACTCGATATTGAAAACAGATAATAACTAACTAATATACATATAGGGAATAACTGTAAATAAATTTAATAGAATGTAATAAATATTAATAAGGTTATTAATATGGTTATGTTTCATATAAATGAAGTTAGAGTGTGATCAACTAAGCAGGAATTCAAGGTTATAATTTTGTGTCTCAAATTTAATTTCTCAAGATATATTTTTTATTATACACCATGACATATTTAATATTGTTTCATTAATTACTAATGAATTTATTTTACCATAATAATCTAATTCATGAGGCTTAAATATTCATATAATTTTATTTCTTTAAATGTCATTTGATTCAATTGATACTAAGGTTACAAGGTTATTTGTAACTTAATTCCTTCATTGAGTTAAAAAGATTCTTCTTGAACTTATTTATTTCGGTAATGATTTCTTCCACCCTAAGATTATATTTAATTAAATTTTATATTCCTCTATGTAGGAATATAAATTTTAAATTATATGATTTTACCTTGAATAATTTATTTCTCAAAAAGTATATCATTGTTAGGAATACTTTCCATCCTCTTCAACGATGGTTTCTATTCCATGTATATGTTTTCCCTACACACAAAAGTTCTCATTTATATTTGGAAATTGAATTATATGTTGTCTCATGTGACCTTTATATTTCTCTCATCCTCTTTTAAAAATCATGTTTTATTAACTCTTTTTATGGTTTAGGTTTTCAAAAAAGGTATTTAAAAAAATTAAAAAGGTTTTCCTTCCTTTCAAAATCAAATTTTTTATCTTTCACTAAAAATTTCTTTTGATAACCTTTATGTTTTTTCTAGGATCTGTTATTGAAATTTATTTTTCAAAATTACTTATTTCCAAAAGTTTTCAAATCACATTTTTGAAACCTTTATGAATTTTTTAATGCTTCTTCTTGAAGATATTTTTGTAAATAAATGTTTTCAAAATGTTTTCGCATAATATTTTTTAAAATATTTTTATCATTTTCATTATTCTTTTATTTAAGATTCATTTTAAAAGTAATTATTTCTTAGATTTTTTAAATTCACCTTTTTAAAAATTTATTTTGAATTTCAGTCATAACTTTATCTTTTTTTATAATGATAGAAATGTTTTAAAAAACTCTTTAATGATTTTGCATCATTTTCCCTCATTATCTATAAAGGTATTATTCCTTGTAAATTATTTTCCATGAATCACCCACTAAATATTCTTATGAAATACTATTTTTGGTTGATTGAATTTTTAGTATCAACTTTTTACATTCTTGAGGTAAATTTTTGTGATGCCATATGAAAATGTTATGAAACCCTTTTTTCTTTCCATGAGATTTTTTATGTCTTTAATTAATTTTTCTTCATGTGGAACTATATGTATGGATTATTGATGGTTTAATTCCTATATATCCCTATAATTTATTTTTAATATTTATATATAATGAGCTCAAAAGGTTACATGGGAGGATTTATCCTAAGCTAAAGGATACACATGAGGATTTATCCCAAGCTAAAGGGTAAATAGGAGGATTTATCCCAAGTCAGAGGGTTCATGATTGGATTTATATTAAGATAAAGGGGTACATGATAGATTTTATCCAAATACTATGGGTACACAAGGGTATTATCACAATAACAAGATGGTACATGGGTGATTAACCCAAGCCTACTATGTTATGAATGTATTGGTGGTAGCCTTAACATATAATTTCTATGATTATGTTTATTACACGCTCTTATTTCATAATCTTATTCCAATGATTATGCTCCTTGACTCATGTTTAAGGTCTCATGATTCCACAAACTTTTCCCATGCTATATTTTTGTTCATTGATAGTACATGTCCTTATATCATGACTTATGGACAACGCTTATTGTTCCATTCTCTTTTAATAATATATTTATCCCATGCTCATGTTTCTTCATATTCTTATGATCTAAAAGGAAGTATATTATGGTTTTATTATGGAAAAATGTTCACATTACATGCTTATGTAGTTGGTCCTCAAAGACACTAAACTATCAATTATCCTGTTTGTGAGACTATTTGTGAGATGGGATGATTGTCCATGTAAAATAATGAAATAAATGTGTATGTTTAGAATGGGTTGCTATAGTTAGTATCATAGGAGGGATTAGTTATTTTTCAGTATAAGTTTAGTTATTTTCAGGAATATGATAAGATAACATTAGTGAAAACCTTATGGATAAGTCTAAGGGGTAAATATATGTATAAGGTAACATACTAAAGTTTTAGTAAATTAGATATTTTGTGATTATACTTTTAGTTACATCCCTATCTGAATACTAGAAAGTGGGTATGGATATGACATAGATTCACCTTGGGGTAATCACCCCAAAAAAGGACGGTTGAGTGTTGACTTGATCTTTACTCTAGTATATAATAAGGGGGCCTAAGATTGCAAACCTGACTAAACACCCTTGGGGGATATTCTTTTATTAATCACATTCACTTTACAAGACATTATAAAATATTTATTATGTTAATTAATAAGGTTAATGAATATGAGAGAACCCAACATAAATAAATTTATATTAAACCAAAAGTTATTTTGGATTAATTGAAAGTTAATGTATTAATTTCAAACAGTAAGATATTTTGAGGTTGAATTTTTTTCCCATGTAATTATCCTACAAAAATTCCCTTATAGTGTTATTTTTTTATCACACTAGATTAACACCTTTTAGTTTTAGACATAGTTGGAGATATGAGGAACCATTTTAATAATGGATGTGATGGAAAATAAAGTAACTTTCATAATGAGAAACAAAATTATATAGAATTTGGTGTAGAAAATCTTATGGTTATGTTCACCCAACTATCTCAAGTTATGATTAATAATTTTTTCCTTTCAAAACATTTTAATGAACCAAATAAGATAGGGATGATGTTTCATATAAGATAATGTGATGAATATTATGAATGGAAAAAATATTCAACTTCCTACATGTCTAAAATATGGGAATAATCACCCAAGGGAATGTATCATATGAATAAGAAATTATTTCAAACATATAATTATTGGACGTTGAGCACATGATTGTTATGTGGGGGTGAAGAATTTGATCAATGAAATATAGGTGAAGAATGTCCAATGCTGTAAATGTCTAGTGTTTGGTAATTATAAAAAACAACCCCCTAACCCAACAATTAATGAGGATAATAAACATAAATAACCTTCTAAACCAAAGAAACAAGGGTAATCCTTTTCTATCCATGGTACTAAAAGTAGGTCACGAAAAATAAGGGTAAAATTTATGCTCACACACCACTCTAGATTTGTGGATATCCAATTGGAATCAAGTTCTAGCCACCATAGTAGGCCTATGAAGTTTCCTAAGATAATAAAATCAACACCCCAATGATTTGATAATATATTCTATTATTATTGTATCATAATTTGAGGTATATGGAATATTATTCATGAATTTCTTATTATACATCCTTTATATGAATTTAATGTCATTTTGGAAATGTATTGGTTGTCTCCACATAAAATCCATTATAATCAACAAAATAGGAAAATAAAACTCTATATTTCAAAGTAAACCTATGATCATATATTAGTAAAATGATGACTATGATAAATCTTGGAAAAATAATTCCATTATAGGAGTTATGATTTTTAATCATTAGGGATGTTAATTTCAAATTATCGGTGAAAAATTCAATATTATGATAACTTATTCAGAGTAAAAATGTTACATTTTCTATGTTTGTTGATAACACTCTAAAAATTATATTGAGAGTTGTGACTATCTCTTAGATACCCTTATTTAGTTTCATTATTAATTGATAATAAAAAATGTGATAATGAAATTTATTTAAGGGGGGATAATGTAACACCATAATATTATAGAATATATTTTTTAAATAAAAACTTTGTTCAACAACTTTCTTCACACGTAACAACAAAATAAAAAGAGTTATGAAATATTTATTATTAAAAAAAGTTTAGATTAATAATAACTCTATTAAAAAATAGATGTTAACCAATTAAAAATGATTACTTTAGAGGATATATAATTAATATTATTTGATATATAAAATTATTTTCCATTCTCAAATAATTATTTAATGTATTAATAAGTTAAAATCAATCACTTATAAAATAGTATTTTGGAAATATTTGATATTAAAATATATTAACTAGAATATTAATATCATTATGTTAGGAATTTGTATGAGATAGTAATATGAACACTTAATGTTTTAAAAGGTCACTTTTCAATAAAATAGGTTTTATTTATATTTTTATTTAAAAGATTAATTTTTGAATTTGATTTCTTTAAAAAATTATATTAATTTTTTAATTCCATATATAAATATTATATAATATAAATTTTTTGGATTATTCTAAAAATATTAATTTTAGGTGAATAGTGAAAAATACCGCTTTTGCAAATAACATGACTTTTATGACATTATTAGTATATATGTATGAATTTAAAATTAATGAAACCATTTTCTAAGATAAAATGTGTATTTAAAATGTTGATTTAAAAATTTAAAAATATTGGTTCTAATTTTCAAACCCATATTTTATTTTTTAGAACATAAATTATATTTTTCAAAAAAAATGTTTTTTATACAGTATACATTTAGCATTTTAAAATTATTTTTAACCACTTCTATAAAAATAATATAATTAAATGGATATAAAATTTTGAATTGTTAGGTTAAAATTATTCAATTAAGACCAATTTATTTTCAAGAATAAAGGATAAATTACTTTGGTAAAAACTAGTTACCTAGGTAAAATTCAAAAGGGTTAAAAGGGGTTTAACCAATATGGAAAGACCAAAAAAATGTTTAAAACATGTGTAGGAAAGAGTGTTTAAGGAATTTATCAACCTTATACCTTTCTTTATCCATTATTTCCCAATTTTTGAGATACATTCTTTGATAGTGACTTCTCATTGTTAAATGTTTTTGGGTATTTACAAAAATGTCGTCCTGTTTCACTTATAAAAAGGGAACTCCTCTCCAAACTTACCTACACACCAAAACCCACTTATTTCATCCCAAAATATTCCTAAAAATATCCTAATAATAATTAAATACATTTAATAGTTTATTTTATTTTAAATAAACCGTCCTTGAATGACTTAATTATTATGAACCATGAAAAATTTGATATGGAGTGATTAATACCTACTAAATGTATCTGTATCAACTCAATTTTTTCTATGAACATTTTCTGAGCCATTTGCTGAGATAGTACGAGATTCCAAAGCCTGGTGAGCCTGGTATTGATATTATAAAAATATTAAATATATTAATATCACACACACATCATTTTTTAGAAGTAATGGAATATATATTGAGTGGATCCTTGGATTATAAATCTAAAACAATTATTTATTATATAATATGAGATTTAATTTATGTGTGACCTAAGGTTGGTTAGCATTGTATGTTCATTTGAGGCAGCCTTTAGCAGGTGTGTTAAGTGAATTAATTAATTTAATTTATTTACTTATATAATAAAACTAACTAACCCTTCATCTATAAATATTCCATTATGATTATTTTTTAGGTTTATCTGTATAACACTTTCTTGATCTGATAGAATGATGTTAGCATTCTTTATTGGTGGATCAACATCGGACCATGAACAACGACCGGGTCAAGAGGCAACAAATGCAGCAGGTCTTCTACAACATTAAAGAACCATTATTCACAAAATATCAATCCATAATCTAGGTAGGAATCATCAATCTTGTATTTACATAATTTTTATTAATATATTTATCATTTATAATTAATCTTTTTTTGATCTATGATTTATCATCCCTTCGCATGAGTCCAATTATGATAAATTAAAATTTTTATTTAATTTTATCTTTTATACCATGTTTCACCCATGGATATCCCATTGTATAATCATTATCAAATAATTTTTGAAAAAATATGGTTTTTTACTTCATTATTCTTCATTACCACCCATTTTTCTTTGTGTTCTTCATCATTAGCACATGGGGACACATTTTGACATTTTCAGGGCAGGTTTGAGTGTGATCGAACCCCCGTATTCATAATGGATTGGTGAACGATGATTGGGATGGTTATTTTCAGATCAATCAATATTTTTTGTGTCATGTAAGGGATACCTCCATGGATTTGACATCCATAGTAGCAGGGACTAAGGATTAGTGTGATGGGAAATGATGTAAGGGGTTTGGGTGGCCAGACACTAGCCATTGATGATAGGTCAGATGTGGATGGCCTTAGATCTGAGACCCCTGGCGCGATTATAAAAAGACAATAGAGATGGTAGTGTGATAAAGATGCATGAAGGAACTTGGGTTTCTTTATAAAACCTAACTACATGTCATGTAGTCTAGGAATACACACCGTATATCCCCCTGGCTGCGACATTAGGTTTTTGGGGAAGTTAAGGATCACACACCATGTGGTCGAGTCTATACATCATGTGACCCTACCTGGGTTGCTAAGCTATATGCCAACTGGCACATACCCAGGGCCCCATACGGGAGGACATGCCATGTACAATATGAGTACATAGTCATGGGCTGATGCCTAGGAAAGAACAAGTACATGGCCAGGTACATGGGCACAGGTCGATGTACATAACATAACCAAGAGCACACGGGTGGGCCCCGAGTGGCCAAGAAATGTTGTGTAGTACCCTTAAACACCATGTACTTCTACATGGATAGGAAATCCATATGATAACATAGAAATATCCAGGAGGTAATGTGAGGTCACATGTTGTATGACCCATGGTACCCACCATTTACTTTTCTCAGGATCTTCCACCTTGCGTATCTCCTTTATCCAAACTCAAATTTTGTACCTTGAGTAGCCTATCATGATTGGTTTTCAACATAGAATAGGATAGTATCCTTCATAGTTTATTTTGAGATATTATATGTGATTTTATGAGTATTAACCTTATATAGGTGACACTTGATGATGGTAAGGATCATGCAGGACCATCAGAGAGAGATAGAGAAAGAGGATTGGGTTGGTAATCCCTATCATACTAGGGAGTGGTTCCCCTATACTCCTTGTACTCATTATAGTGGAACCCCCCTATGGCACTAGTTCATGGGTCCTCTACCCATTGATTGGATCCTGCTATCATACTAGGGTGTGAATCCTCCATGTATAGAGTAGAATCTCCCAATCATAATAGGGTGCAGATCCTCTATTTATACTTATCGAGTGGAACCCCCTAACATAAAGGGTGCGAGTCCTCTAACCATTGAGTGACACCCACCCGACTTATAAGGGTGTCGTTCCTCTACCCATGGAGTGGATCCCCCCTGATATACAAGATATCAGGTCCTCTACCCACTGATTAGTACCCCTCATGCACGAGAGTGTGGGTACTCAACTAATACCTACCGAGTGGGACCCACTATAATTCAAGGGAATAGATCCTCCATGATTTGAGTGGAATCCTACTATGGCAAAAGGTTGTGGGTCCACTATCTACCAAGTGGAATCCCCTACCATTATTGGAAGTGGGTCCTCTATCTATTTATTTACTGAGTGGAACCCTGAAACATATTAGGGTGTGGGTCCTTTTCTAAGTGTAACTCACTTATTTTACTAAGGTGTGGGTCCAAAATTGAATATTGTTGTTGGATCAAATAGTAAATGTATATGTCTATTAGATGGAACAATACAAGAGGGGGGTGAATTGTAGGTTTAAAAACCTTTGAGTTTTAGCAACAAAGAGATTAGTTTAAATGATCTTAAAATAATACAAATACAAACACCCACAATTGTATTGAATGTAAAAGGTATGATGTATTGTAATACTAATGTAAAGTAAAACAATTGTATTCAAGGTGAACACAATAATCAGAGTAATACAAAAGATGAATGATTCTACCTTAAAGCGTATAGAATCAATCAATACAAAAAGTAATAGAATGATTGTAATTGAAACAATTACAATTGAATATGTAAAGAAGAAAGGAAACAATACAAATCCCTTTCTAATACAAGTAACAGCGGAAATGTAAAAGTAATACAATTCTTTTAACCCAAAGAGAAGGGTTATCCTTTCACCTAGGATAAAAGGTCTGTCTCACCAACACCTTGGTGATCCCTCGATACGATGATCGGCACGTCTGTCTGCCTATCCCCGGCAGCCCTCGATACGATGATCGGCACGTCTGTCTGCCTATCCCCGGCAGCCCTCGATTTTGTAGGTAATCGGCACCTCTGTCTTTCAATTACTTGAAAGCCCTCGATACGATGATCGGACGCACAAGTCAGATGAGAGAAGTCACAGTGTATCTCTCTAGAATCTTTGTAGTTCACAGTCTCTTCATTCGTTCTCTTTTTTTCATCGTTGTTCTCTCAGCTTCAAATGACCTCCTATTTATAGGCCTTGGGTTCCAACGGTCATATTGCCTCCAACGGTCATATTGAAACAAAAAGCACGACATCGTTTTGATTAGTTTGTAACTAACTCAACGATGTTGTTTTGTTGGGACAAGAGATATATAGAAATGAAAAATATGAGTACGATTCATATGTAATGAGTGTTTTTGACTAAGTACCAAAACAAATAATGAACATCTGAAAAGCAGAGTCAGTACGATACGATTGACAGAGTCAGTATGGTACGATTGATAGAGTCAGTACGATACGATTGACAGAGTCAATATAGTACGATTGACAGAGTCAGTACGATACGATTGACAGAGTCAGTATGGTACGATTTACATTGTACGATACGATAAACATGATAAAAGTCAATTTTCAATTTACAAACATATGATAGAATACATTTGTGATTTCCAAAACATGATATAGAAGTCAAAAGAAGACTTTTGACTTAACAATCTCCCCCTTTTTGGAAAGCACAACACACAAAGTAAATGTAACAAGAAATAATTATCTCCCTCTGAGTTATTGAAAACTCTTCTGAATAAGAAATTGAATACAACTAACTCCCCCTTAGGTATGGACTTTCCTAAGGATTGTATTCGTAGATTTTCCTTAAGAGTGTTGTAAAGCATTCTCCCCCTTTATAAAACATTCTCCCCTTTGTAAACATTCTCCCCCTTTGTGATTTAAAAAAAGAAAGGAGTAATCTTGAATTGTCTGAAAAAGTTAGTAAAGAAATACAAGACAATGGATAAAAGAAAAGGATCATAAGAGTCATTACAAAACAAAAACAAGTTCCAAAAGAAAACAAATACAACAATAATTTGTTTTCTATTTCCTTATCCTTCTTTATAAGCTCATGAAGAACAGCTTTCATCTTCTTGATCTCCTTCTTGTCTTCAGAAATTGATTCGCCCTGAGTTTTGAGAAGCTCTTGTTGATCCGCAAAAATCTGATCTTGATTTCTGATGGTCTCCTCCTGGACTCTGATTACTTCTTCAAGGGTATCAATTCTGTTTTGCAGATTCTTGTTATCCTTGGACAACACAGAATTTTGATTCTTCAGCAAGACCATTTCATCCTTGAAAGAAGAAACCTTCGAGAATTCAGATTGAAAAACATTCATTCTCTCTTGAAAATCATTCACTGAAGGAACATCGGCTCTTTGAGAAGACAAAAGATTCAGCCTTTCAACCGTTTCTCTATAAAGCTTGTTGAAAGCAATTGCAAGCTCATTTGATAACCTTCTTATATCTTTGATAGCTATTTCATGATTATTGATTGAGCTCTCTGTTTTGTACGACCACTTGGTCATTTTATTGCATGCCTTCTTATGAGAAACCGAACTTTCTGATAGAACTTTCAAATCAGCTTCTACTGACAAAACTTTCTTCCTTAATTCTTTCACAGATCCAAACTTCTTCTTTTGATTGTCAGTGATAAAATCAATCTTCCCTTCCAGCCTCGGGAAATAGGGAATAGTCTTCTCAACCCTTCTTAAAACATGAACAATGTAATCACTTTTCTTGAGAGATATTGTATGCTCTGAATCAGTATCTTCATCATACGATGCTAGTTCGTACGATATTCTTGAGTCAACAACTGGCTGTTTTCCTTTTTCTTTTTCTTTCTGTTTTCTTTCTTCTTCCACTTTGTCACTAATGACAACAACTTTATCAGAGTGAGAGGATTGAGTACCTTGCTTTTCTTGAGATGACATTCTGTTCGGAGATCGAGCTTGATCAGCATGATGAGTTTGTTGAACACCTTCACTAAGCTTTTGAACTGATTCCTCTCTACTCTTCTTTGAACTTTGAAGAAATTCTAAAAGAAAGTCTCCTTCTTCTACTTCTACTTCTTCTATCTCTTCCATCACTTGTTTTTGTTTTCCTTTCTCAGGGAAACTCTGTACGATGGTCTCTTGGTGCACTTCTTCTGTTAGTTGGGCACTAGCATCATCAACCGCTTTCAAGACATTAGAGAAATCAAAGTCCTGAGCCTTTCTTTTCAAAAGAGCCTTCTTCTTCTTTTCGGCCTGAAGGGTTTCTTCTACCCTTACTCTTTCTGCAAAAGCCTCAGCAGGGTCAAGACCAAACTTCGGATCACCTTCTTTTCTCTGTTCTTTATCCTTTCTCCATTTGGCTACAACCTCCTTACTATACCTTGGCTTATTCTTCGGCTTTGAACTAGTCTGCGGATCAGACTTTTGAGTAATACCTGTAGATTGAATGTCTTTGGCTGGCATAGGTGCCGATTGATTCTGAGCCAATTCAGCTTCTACATCTCTGACAAAAAGTTTTGAATTCGGATCAAAACAAACATTCAGCTTTTTCATCGTACTCTTACTAATCCATGAGGGCTTCAAATCCATGGGGTTTCCTTTCAAAGGAATGTTACAGAACTTCATACTTTCAAGAATGAACTTCGTAAGGATGGCTGGATACATAATCATCTGGGACTTAATCCCTCCTGTCTTGACATTCTTAATGGTTTCAAAAACATATCCCATGAGATTTACTTTTCTCATATTCACAAGATAATAAAGCATAAAGATATCAGAAACTTTCAGAGTTTCTCTATCCCCTTTCCTTGGGATAAGAAAACCTTGCATCCATAAAGTTACAAAACGATTTTCCGGAGAAAGATGAGACACTTTTCTCTTTTCTTCATTAATAACAAACAAAGTCTTTTCAGCACTTTCTCTATTAAACGTACCAACTTCCTCTGGTAGTTTGTGCGATGGACAGAAAGAAACCCTTCTATAGAAACATTCAGAAAATGTGCCGCTTGTTTCACAGACATAGACAATTTTCTATCGTACACAGAAAAATTTATGGTCATGTCTTTGTCGAAAGAAACGGTTTTATAAAACTGACAAACTTCATCAAAAAGAACCGGATCTTGAGAATCAGGCTTTTCAACACACAAATGTTCCCACCCTTGAAACAAAATGATCCTCCTGATTGTAGAATCGTACGTATCGAAAAAGTCTCGAGATACTAACCTTTCTCTGTTAAAGTCTTTTTCTGTAAAATTCTTTGAAGAAATTTCGGCGGGAGTATTAGCAGAGGATTGAGACATAAAGGTTCTGCCGATGAGAAGATCGTACGATGATTTATAGCTGGTGGAGCAGAGCTTCGCCTGAAATCCTGAAAAACCAATGTGGGTTTGGGGAGGGGAGGGGTGCTATTTATAGGCGATAAAGAGGTGACCGTTGATCTTCTACGGTCGAAAAAGGGTGACCATTGATCTTCTACGGTCAAGATTAGAGAAAACCAGGTCAATGGTTAGGGTTAAAACAAAGAAAAAAAATTAAAAAAAATGAAAAAAAATACCTGTCGGAGAACATAAGGTAATTGTTGGTTTTGATATCAATCAAAAGAAAATACAATCGTAAAGAAAAAAAACATCATCATGCCGATGGAAAACAAAGTCATTACTATGAACTGACCGTACGATAGAAAACAGTCGTGTTACCATGAACTGACAATACGATGGAAAACAATATCGTTACCATGAACTGACAGTACGATGGAAAACAATCTCAATACCATCATCGGTCGATTCAATCCCATGATTGATTGATACGATGGAAAAGAATTTCAATACCATCATCGGTCGATTCAATACTAAAATTGATTGATACGATGGAAAAGAATTTCAATACCATCATCGGTCGATACAATACTAAAATTGATTGATACGATGGAAAAGAATTTCAATACCATCATCGGTCGATACAATACTAAAATTGATTGATACGATGGAAAAGAATTTCAATACCATCATCGGTCGATTCAATAATAAAATTGATTGATACGATGGAAAATAATTTCAATACCATCATCGGTCGATAAAATACTAAAATTGATTGATACGATGGAAAATAAATTCAATACCATCATCGGTCGATTGTAAATAATACTATAAAACTGTCAATACGATAAACAGAAGGGAAAAAATGATACGATAAAACTTTCAATACGATAAACAGAAAAAAAATAAACAATCCAAAGAGTAAATAGTTAAAGAACATAAGATAAAAAGAAACATAAAAAACAGAAAGAAATGTCCTCCCCCTTTCTACGAGGAGTTTCTTACTATTAGGAGAGATGTAAAACAGGAAGTAGATATGAATGATTACTTTAATGTAATCATTCCTAGCTTCTGTTTTATATATTCAAATCTATCAGAAGGTAAAGGTTTTGTAAAAATGTCAGCAAGTTGTTCTTGCGTTCCGATGAATTGTAAAATAATATCTCCTTTTTGTGTGTGATCCCTAAGAAAGTGATGCCTAACATCTATGTGTTTTGCACGAGAGTGATGTGCTGGGTTTTTACTGAGATCTATGGCACTTGTATTATCACAAAGAATTTGAGTTTTGGAGAAACTCAAACCATAGTCAGTGAGTGTGTGCTGCATCCACAATACTTGAGCACAGCAACTTCCAGCTGCTACATATTCAGCTTCAGCAGTGGAGAGTGATACTGAGTGTTGTTTCTTGCAGGTCCAAGAAACCAAAGAGTCTCCTAAGAAATGACATGTTCTAGATGTACTTTTTCTATCCATTCTACAACCACCAAAGTCAGCATCTGAAAAACTTTTTGAAACAAAATCATTTCCAGAAGAGTAGAAAAGACCTAAATCCATAGTGTCTTTTAAATACCTAAAGATTCTATTTACGGATTTTAAGTGAGACTCTTTTGGATTAGATTGATATCTTGCACATAAGCATACAGAAAACATCAAGTCGGGTCGACTAGCTGTCAAGTATAGCAAACTCCCTATCATACCTCTAAAATTTGTTTGATCTACTGGTTTCCCAGTTTCATCAAGATCAAGAGAATTTGAGGTGCCAATTGGGGTGCTAATACTTTTAGTTTTGTCAAATCCATACTTTTTGAGTAAGTCTTTAATATAATTATGTTGAGATATATAAGTTCCTTCTGGTTTTTGAGAAATTTGAAAACCTAGAAAGAATGTTAACTCACCCATCATACTCATTTCAAACTCAGATTTCATTAAATTTGCAAAAGAATCGGTTAAAGATTTCTGAGTTGATCCAAATATGATGTCATCAACATAGATTTGGACAATCAAAACATTTTTGTTTTCCATTTTGATAAAAAGATTTGGATCTGTTTTACCTTTTGTATAATTTTTTTGTAAAAGAAATCCAGTAAGTCTATCATACCATGCTCTAGGGGCTTGTTTAAGACCATATAGAGCCTTGGTAAGTTTAAAAACATGATCAGGATGTTTTGGGTCTTGAAAACCAGGAGGTTGTTCTACAAAAACTTCTTCTTGAACAAAACCTTTTAGAAAAGCACATTTGACATCCATTTGAAATAGTTTGAAATTGAAATATGCTGCGGAGGCTAATAGAATACGAATAGATTCAAGTCTAGCTACAGGAGCATATGTTTCTTCATAGTCTATTCCCTCTTGTTGATTATAGCCTTTAGCAACAAGTCTTGCTTTATTTCTTACAATGATTCCATTTTCATCACACTTGTTTCTGAAAACCCATTTTACACCAATCACAGTTGTTTCTTTAGGTCTTTCAACTAAAGTCCAGACTTGATTCCTTTCAAATTCATTTAGTTCATCTTGCATTCTTTGATCCAGTCATCATCACCTAAGTCCTCACTTGGACTTTTAGGTTCAAATTGGGAAAGAAAAGCAAGATGTTCTATTTCATTTCTTAAGGAATTTCTGGTCCTTACAGGTTGATTTATATCACCAATGATGTTATCAGTGGGATGATTCCTAAGAAACAATTGATTTGGGTTTTGTAAAACCTGTTCATCAATACATGGTAGAAAATATTCTGTGTTAAATGTTTCAGGAATACTTTCTTGAACATTTTCCTTATCAAAATGTTCTTCTAATAAAGGTTGATAAACATTTTTAGAAAACACATCCGAGGATGTAGGATTGGGTTGGTTGAAAACAAAAGGATCAGTTTCATCGAATTTTACATGTACTGTTTCCT
Organism: Viscum album; assembly: GCA_963277665.1. Taxonomy (NCBI): domain Eukaryota; kingdom Viridiplantae; phylum Streptophyta; class Magnoliopsida; order Santalales; family Viscaceae; genus Viscum; species Viscum album. The sequence goes on along the minus strand of OY728150.1, from coordinate 1,925,802,094 downwards.
CAACAGTACAAGTGTTTTTATTGAAAACTCTATAAGCCTTAGAGGTTGTAGAATAGCCTAGAAAGATTCCTTCATCAGATTTTGGTGCAAATTTGTGTAGATTATCTTTTGTATTCAGAATGAATACTTTGCATCCAAAAACTTTGAAGTATGAAACTTTAGGTTTTCGGCCAGTCCATAACTCATAAGGGGTTTTATTAAGAAATGGTCTAGTTAAAACACGATTTATAGTATAACAGGCAGTACTAACAGCTTTAGCCCAAAAGTGCTTAGCAATTGAGTATTCACTCAACATGGTTCGAGTCATTTCCTAAAGAATACGATTCCTTCTTTCAACAACACCATTTTGCTGAGGAGTTCTTGGAGCTGAGAAATTGTGATTAATACCTTTCTTACTACAAAAAGTTTCAAAATCTGAATTTTGAAATTCACCACCATGATCACTATGAATAGTTATCAATGGTAGGTTTTTCTCATTTTTAACTTGGGCTCTAAAAGTTTTGAAATAGGAAAAGGCTTCATATTTCTTTGTGAGAAAGTAGACCCATGTAAATCTAGTAAAGTCATCAACTAAAACAAATACATAGTATTTGCCTCCAATGCTTCCAGATTGTGAAGGACCAAACAGATCCATATGCACAAGCTGTAATGCATTAGAAGTTGAAACTTCATTAATTGATTTAAAGCTAGTTTTATGTTTCTTGCCAAATTGACAGGGATCACAGACTTTTGAAGAATCATATCTAAGATCCGGTAGCCCTTTTACAAGTCCTTTCTTTGAGAGTTTACTTAGGTTTCTCAAATTACAGTGTCCTAGTCTCCTATGCCATAGCCACGATTGGTATTCTATTATACTTAAACAAGGTAAGTTTTGGTTCCTAAGGTCTTCTAAGTTAATAGTGTAAACATTCTCTTGCCTATGGGCAGATAGAATGAACTCATCCTTGGAATTGTGAACTAGACACTTATCATTTCTAAAATTCACAAGGTAACCTTCATCACATAATTGACTTATGCTGATGAGATTGTGCCTAAGACCTTTAACAAACAAAACATTTGAAATAAGAACTTTTCCAAGAAAAACGATATTACCTATACCAACAATCTTTCCTTGAGCATTATCTCCGAAGGTAACTTTTCCACCTTTTGTTTTGATAACCTTTTCAAAGAAATCTTTGTTTCCAGTCATATGTCGAGAACAACCACTATCCATGTACCAAATGTTCTTATTGATACACTTCTTATTTTCCTGAAAAAGAAACAATTAGATTTTCGGAATCCGAACTTGTTTGGATCCAGAAGGGTTAGATAAAAGAATTTTAGGAATTCACATTTGTTTTGAAAAATGAGATTTATGAAATCCTAAAGATTGAGTTTTGTTAAGAGAACAATATATTCTCCAATGTCCACCACATTGACACTTGGAACAGAAAATGGTTTTTTGAGGAACAAAATAGTTATTACTAAAAACAGGTTTGGAATAAGTATAACCAAGACCAGAACGATTTCTCAAAGGTCTAATTTGAGAATACATCCTATCAAAGTTTTCTTTTCCATGAGTAAAGTTTGACAAACACTTTTTCAAAGATAAAATTTCTGACTTTAGTTTTAAAACCAAATTCTTATTTTCTAAAACATTTGAATTTGAACTAGAGTTAGTCTCTAAAATATTTTTCTTTGAAATTACAGTTTCAAGATCCTTAGAAATTTTATCCTTATCAGATTTAACTTTCTCAAGGGTTTTTAAAATACTTTCAAAATCCGAAGTTTTCTCATCAATATCTTTAGAAAGATCTGATACTTCTTTAGTCAAAATTGAAATTCTAGAATTTTCTTTTTCAAATCTCTTTTTGAGTTTAGAATTTTCATTTTCAAGTAACTTAGCAAATCTAGATACCTCTTCAAAAAAAGGTAAAGTATCATCTTCTGATGATGAGGGTTCATCATTTGAAGATTCATAATATCTATTATCAATATAATTTGCATTTAAAGAGACATTTGTAACAGCTTCAGCATTATGTACCTTAGCCATGAGACAATGATATTCAATTGGTAGTCTGGCTAGAAGTACAATATTTCTTTGTCCTGATGTCTCGTATTCTGAAGAATCATCTGAGGAATCACTACCACTTTCACTCCACGTATCATTTGCTTTCAAGCCTTTCTTTGTCTTATAAAACCTTTTCTTGTTTCTTTCAGAGTGTTTCTCCTTTCTATCTTTCCTCTTCAGTAAAGGACAATCAGGCCATATATGTCCTGCTTTCTTGCATTCATAACAAGTTACCTCTGAATCTTTCCTATCTTTCTTTTTGAATCTATATTCAAAATATTTCTTTCCCACAATCTTGTTCATCCTTCGAGCAAGATTGGCTAACTCATTATCCGGAAGATTACAGTCACTTGAATTAGATATAACAACTTTCTTGGATTTAGACCTTGTAATCCTTTCAGGTGTTTTAGCTTTAGATGAAAAAGCTACACTTCCATTCCCATTCTTCTTCTTGTTGAAATCAGCATCTCTCTTCATTCTTGTCTCATGCTGTAGAAGAGTTCCAAAGAGTTCATCAAGAGTAATCTGGGAAACTTTTCTATTCTCATCAATAGCTGTTCTTTTTGACTCCCATTCATTTGGCATAATATCTATAATCTTATCAATAAGAGGTTCATCATCAAGACCTTTTTCTCCCATAGATTGTAAGCTGTTGACAATTGTCATAAACCTTTGTTGCACTTTACATACAGGCTCTCCATAAGGAAAAAAAATTCATGATACTCTGCTCGAAGCATTGCTCTCCTTGTTTCTATAACCTTGGATGTACCAAAATGAGTAACTTCTAATTTCTTCCAAATACCGTTGGCTGCTTCACATAAAGATATCTGACTATATATATTTCTGGTCATAGAGCATAATAAAGTATTGTGTACCTTGTAATTTAGTTGATATTCTTGCTTCTCTTGGATGGTGAAAGTACTAACTTCTTTATCAGGAATTTTGTAACCCCCAGTAAGCATAATAAAATTGTCTACACCAGTATTGATAACGAAAGTCTTCATACGATCTCTCCAATACTCATAATCATTCCCATCAAAGATTGGTGGTCTAGAAGGATTCAGATTATCTATTGATCCAGTATTCATTCCTGCCATCTAATACAACAAAAACAACTTTTCCACTCCACACGTTAGTGTAGTAAGTATTCAAGATAGTAATTAAGAAATAAATCTAGTAATAAAAATCAGTGGAAAACCTCCTTTGATACCAATTGTTGGATCTAATAGTAAATGTATATGTCTATTAGATGGAACAATACAAGAGGGGGGTGAATTGTAGGTTTAAAAACCTTTGAGTTTTAGAAACAAAGAGATTAGTTTAAATGATCTTAAAATAATACAAATACAAACACCCACAATTGTATTGAATGTAAAAGGTATGATGTATTGTAATACTAATGTAAAGTAAAACAATTGTATTCAAGGTGAACACAATAATCAGAGTAATACAAAAGATGAATGATTCTAACTTAAAGTGTATAGAATCAATCAATACAAAAAGTAATAGAATGATTGTAATTGAAACAATTACAATTGAATATGTAAAGAAGAAAGGAAACAATACAAATCCCTTTCTAATACAAGTAACAGCGGAAATGTAAAAGTAATACAATTCTTTTAACCCAAAGAGAAGGGTTATCCTTTCACCTAGGATAAAAGTTCTGTCTCACCAACACCTTGGTGATCCCTCGATACGATGATCGGCACGTCTGTCTGCCTATCCCCGGCAGCCCTCGATACGATGATCGGCACGTCTGTCTGCCTATCCCCGGCAGCCCTCGATACGATGATCGGCACATCTATCTGCCTATCCCCGGCAGCCCTCGATTTTTTAGGTAATCAGCACCTCTGTCTTTCAATTACTTGAAATCCCTCGATACGATGATCGGACGCACAAGGCAGATGAGAGAAGTCACAGTGTCTCTCTCTAGAATCTTTGTAGTTCACAGTCTCTTCATTCGTTCTCTTTTTTTCATCGTTGTTCTCTCAGCTTCAAATGACCTCCTATTTATAGGCCTTGGGTTCCAACGGTCATATTGCCTCCAACGGTCATATTGAAACAGAAAGCACGACATCGTTTTGATTAGTTTGTAACTAACTCAACGACATCGTTTTGTTAGGACAAGAGATATATAGAAATGAAAAACATGAGTACGATTCATATGTAATGAGTGTTTTTGACTAAGTACCAAAACAAATAATGAACATCTGAAAAGAAGAGTCAGTACGATACGATTGACAGAGTCAGTATGGTACGATTGATAGAGTCAGTACGATACGATTGACAGAGTCAGTATGGTACGATTGACAGAGTCAGTACGATACGATTGACAGAGTCAGTATGGTACGATTGACATTGTACAATACAATAAACATGATAAAAGTCAATTTTCAATTTATAAACATATGATAGAATACATTTGTGATTTCCAAAACATGATATAGAAGTCAAAAGAAGACTTTTGACTTAACAATTGTAACCCCTTAGCTAAGAAAAGTAGTGGTGAGGTGCAGTTCCCCCATACAAAATCTTGTGAGGTCACATAAGGCACATGACTAGAGATCATTCTCCCTCATTTGTGGAGAGTTGTGATGAGAAGTGTGCCCTCCACACATATTCTGATTTTTTGCGCATGATATTGGGAATTGGAGGAAGACCCTTAGATTTTCTATAAAACTCATTATTCTTAGATGGGATGTATAGATAGAGATCCCATTTCTCTCTTTTTTGGCCTTCTTGTTTAGAATATCAGGCTATTTTTGGTTCTTATCTCAGTTTCTAATTGGCATACCTTCATTAGGTTGATCCGACCATTGTAATAACTTTCTATTTCTCCATTTTTTCTTTTTGGGGAATCCTATTGGGTAGGTATATACTTCCAATTACATGGGATTTTCCCACACATGTCATGTATTATGGAGATGAAGAATAGTTTTTCAGTGACATTGGTGGAGCATAGTGATACTTGGGTGCATACACCATGTATATGTAGGACCCCAGGACACCCTGAGAGGGAGGGGTAAATCAGAGTGTAAATTTTTTATTTTAAAACAAGGATCTTATTCCCACGTTGGTAAGAACTTATTAAACCTATAAGACTGATGATAATATAAATCAAATGATCACACACACAGAGACCACACAACACTTTTACTTGGTTCACCACTAAGGGCTACGTCCAAGGAGAATACGCCGACAGTGTGTCAGTCATACCAAAATACACTAAACTTCATTAGCTATGGAATACAAAGGTTTAGTTGAAATCACTCTATAAAAGGATCAATACCTTTACAAGAATTCAAGAAATGATCACTATATCCCTTGGATCACTTCCGTTGACTTCCCCTAGCTCACTTCTCTGAGATAAGTTCAACTCAGTTTATCGACTTGAAGGTCGCTTCAATAATTTGACATTAAATACTTTGTACCTGACATAACATGAAACTCTTCTTGAATAATAGGCCATATTTGATGCTCTTTGAATTCCCTTTCCACTAAAATCATATGTTCAAAAATACTCTTCATGAAGCCTCTTTGTGGGAAACACTCCTTCGTGAAGCACCCCTGCCTTCACAGAACAAACAACCTTCGCCAAGCACCCCTGCCTTCACAGAACAAACTATCTTCATAAAGCTTCCTTTCCTTCATAGAACAACATTTTCAAAACTCACTGAGTCAACGTAGAAAACCTCATTATCATGAAGTAACCTTTTTCCAAAAGAATGGGAATCAATTTAGACTTATAGTCTCTTCACGATGCACCGGCATGCTTAGAAAGCCATGTTCATGAAGATCTTCATGAACTCAAAGCATCTTAGAATTTTACATCAAAAATATGATACAAATGGAATGGGTTAGCCTCATATTTATAGGATCAGATGTTCACAAAGCTCCACCACCTCTTTGCGGATTTTCCAGATCATCGAAATCATCTTTGTGACGCTCCTCCCTTCGCAAAGAACCATGAAAATTATCTATTCACAAAACTCATCATCATCACAGAGTTTTACATCAAAACTCTTCACGTCACCCATCAATTTCACAAATCATTCCATCAATGACCGAAAAGCTCGAAAACTAATAATTTCATAGAACTTCATCTTTGATTGTGAATCTTGTCGTAATCACAAAGCACACCATCAGAAAACTTTATGTCTTCACAAAATGCAATTCACAAATCCCATATTCTCAAAACTCATGAATTTTCCATATTTTTATAAGGCCTATAAGAAAAAACACCTTTCCAGTTGAAACCCAACTTCCAAATTTTGGACCCCAAAATTTTTCCAAACACTGGGAAACAACGTAACCTTTAATACTACTTTCATCTTGAACTTTATGATACCTTTCCTTGAAATCTCCCTAGTATTCCATGTGAGGATTGACAAAAAATAAAAACCATACACCATTTATAGAAAATAACATCCTTGATTCCAACAATCTCCCCCTTTGGGTTTGTTGGAAATCTGCAGATAAATTCAATCAAAGCACCAGTCTTTATCAAAACATGATCCGTAAGAATAAACTCAGCCAACACTCTATTCTGCTCATTGAATTTATCCATTTCTCCACCATTGGAAATAAACCCAAAGACCGATAATCATCCATTGTAGAGCTTAGTACATACTCCCTCTGGATCGTATCTCCCCCATAAACCCACAACACTTCCACAAGTAGATAAAAACAGTTAGAAAAATTAGGCAGAGGGGAATTTCGAAACTTCCTTATGCACTGGGAGGTGGCTGAACACTGAGGTTCAACCGATAGTTTTCAAACATATCCTATAATAGTAGCTTAGTTTGGATATCAGCCACTTGATCATCAATTCCCACGTGATCCATTTTAATCATGCCTTGTTTAACCGTTTCCTTGATGAAGTGATATTTGATTTCAATATGTTTCATATGAGAATGATGAATGGGATTCTTTGTAAGATCAATTTCACTCTTGTTATCATAGTAAATCACCATTAGTTGTTTCACCTCATCACCAATGTCAGTTAGTTGCTGCTTCATCCACAGTTACTGAGTGCACACCTTTTTAGCAGATATATATTCATCTTCAGTAGTACTAAGACAAGTACTTTCTTGTTTCTTGCTCATCCATCCCACACATTTCTTCCCAACAAAGAATGCACCACCAATGGTGGACTTTATATCCACTACATCTCTAGCCCAGTCAGCATTAGAAAATGCTGATAGTTTTCTATCACTACTTGCAGCAAAGTATAATCCATAATTGTGAGTACCTTGAATATACCTCATGAATCTTTTCACCGTTTCCATATTTTCTTCCTTAGGATTACTCTGAAATCGGTCCACTAAGCATATTTCAAAGACAATGTATGATCGTGTTTCTGTTAGGTACAATAAACTCCCAATGATCCTCTTGTAAATTGTGGGATCTACAGATGTCCCATCCTCATGATTTCCATGTTTTGTTCCAACTAAAATTAGAGTCGACATTAGTTTGGAGTCATGTATATTAAATTTATTCAGCAACTCCCTTGCATACTTTTCCTAAGAAATGAACAAATAATTATTCTTATGAATCACTTGAATCCCTAATAAACATGTGAGTTCACCAATCATGGACATCTCAAATTCTAATTTCATTTGATTGAAAAAATCATCCATTGTTCCCTACCTACTTCCACTGAAAATAATATCATCCACATATATCAATACCATGAACTGATCCTTATGAGAATTCTCACATAGGGATTGTTATCAACTCCTCCTATTTTCAATTCAATCTTTCTTATATAAGAATCCAACTGAGAGTACCATGATCATGGTGTCAATTTCAAGCCATAGAGTGTCTTCTTTAATTTTCAATCCTTTATTTCATCATTTCCAAGAAATAACCCCACAGGTTGTTCAATGTAGACTTCTTATTCCAAAACTCCATTTAATAACACTATATTGACGTCCATTTGATACACTTTATAACCTCTTTTTATTGTCATGACAAGGAATATTCTGATTGACTCTAGTTTTTATACCAGAGAAAATATTTCCTCCACATCGATACCTTCAATATGTGAATATCCCTTGCACACCAGTCGCGCCTTCTTTCATATAAAATTACTATGCTCATTATATTTATTCTTAAAGATCCACTTTGTACCAATCACATTGTGACCTTCAGGTCTCTTGAATAGATCCCATGTCTGATTCTTGTCAATCTGATCTAACTCTTCATTCATGGATTTCACCCATGATTCATCCTTTGCAGCTTCTTCAAATGAGGATGGTTCCAAAGCTGATAGAAACTCGTATTGTGCATTAATTCTCATTCTCCTCATTTGTGTGGGTGCAGTCCAATCCCCAATGATGTTGGATTGATCAATTTATGCTCTTCAATATATTCTTTTAGGTTCTTACAAATTCTCTTCAGCTATGGTTTCATCTTCAGATTCTTCTTCTAATTCAACATCATGATGTGAATCTTGATAGTTTTGTACACCTTCCTCTATTTATGTATTTTCATTTTCTCCATGTTCACATTATTCTTCATCATCATAGGGATTCCTTGAAGAAGTTGTGGTTTTTTCTTCAATGATATTAATATCACTGCTTTCCATAATCCTTCCCAATCACTTATTGAAGCACTTATAATCTTTTCTTTTCATTGGATATCCAAGAAATATTCCTTCATATGCATTGTCACCAAACTTCCCTTGATTTTCGTCTTTGTTTCAGATGAAACATTTACTTTCTAAAACATGAAAGTATTTTAATGAAGGATTCCTTCTATGTCACAATTGATATGGTGTCTTCATCTCTCCCATAAAAATCCCCATTTGATTTTGAATGTGCACTGTAGCTTCAACAACTTCTTTCCAGTAATGGTGAGAGATATGAATCTCAATCAGCATTGTCCCAGCCATGTTGTTGACCTATCAATTTTGGCACTCAACTACTCTATTTTTATATGGAGTTTTCAAAACAACTACCTCATGCTTTATTCCATGTTTTTTCAGGTAATTTTCAAACTCAATGGGCATGTATTCCCCTCTATTGTCAGATTGAAGAACTTTGATTGTATGTCCAGTATCATTCTCGACAATTCGGTGATAAGTTTTCATGAAATCAAGTACTTGCTGCTTCCTGTGAATAACCATTACATTATATATTCTACTAAAATCATCGATGAAATTGATGAATTACCTCTCTCCATGAGTTTCAGAAACGTTTATCGGGCCACATACATCTGTATGTGTGAGATAAAGAAGGTGTGGTGACTTTTTCTTCTTTAGAAGATATGAACTACAAACCATCTTTCCCCGTATGCAAGAATCACAAGTATTTTCCCATTAATGTTTCAGAATGGGTATATACATGAATATATTCATCTTAGATATCTTTTCAATGTATTATTGGTTAATGTGACCCAACCTTTGATGACACGGGTTATTTTCTTCTTCAATAGATAGATAAAAAGTGTTCTCTTTACTATTAACCTGATATAAGTTTCCATATGTTCTATAGCCTCTCATGAGAGAATTCTATATCTTTCCCTTTATAGTACATCGCTTTTATTGAATGTTATTATAAGACCTGAGTCACAGAGTCGACTCACACTGAGGAGATTGTGACATAAACCTTCCACATAAAGAACTTCAGTCTTCTTCATATCTTCATTGGCCAGTGCATTATTTCCACTACCTTTAATCTTCAAAGAACCATCATCACCAAACCTCATTGTTCCATCAACCTTATTCTTAATTTTCTTTAAAAGGTCAGAATTTCCTTTAATATGAGACAAGCATCCGCAATCAAGAATCTAGTTACTAATTCTCTTTTTAGGTTTGAGAGCTACTTTGGCAAGATTGGATTTCTCAATTTTCTTCTTCTCTTTCCATGAGATATTGGATTGAGTGTAGGAAATTTATGACCTTTCAATTATTTATTCCACATAATCATATTATTCATACCCATACTCTTCTTCTAGAGGAGAAAACATATTTGGGAGAACAACACCATCTAGTTGGTGAGTATTGACCCATCTCTGAGAGTTGTATGAATTTATCATGTTATATCTCTGCCCACAATACATAACTTTATGGTAGAAGTTAGAACAGTGAAAATAGAATCTATAGAAACTATTTCTTTTAAAAGATGTAGGATATGAAATTGGTCTTCTTTGTTGACTTCCCAGATATTCTTTATTCAAATAACTTCTTACCTCTTCACAATATGACATGGTATGACCCAGATAGCCACAAAACTGACACTTCATGAGAGGAAATGTCTTCTCACTTATATTTCTCCTCATACCTTCTTCCTCAGGAAAATAGTTTGAATGCCTATAATTTCTGAAATCTTGAGGATAATATTCAGTTCTTCTTTCAGTTTGGATTGATGGTTTCTTTTTTTATCACTTCAAGAAACTTTTCAACATGTCCAACTTTTATCTTGTCTTTATTTTGGATCACTATATTTCTAAAAGTTCATGTCTCAGCTTCACAACTGATTCCACTCTTTACCATGAAAGAGGGTATTTGATTACTCAAGATATTTTCAACCCCATATGACCCTCACTTAGCTCTTTCCAAGAACTCAGTATCTGAGAATTTTCAAAATTTTATTTTCTTTCTTTCTTTTTTTAGGTTTGATTCACTCTCAAGTTTTCTATTAAGAGTAAAAACTTCTTCTTCAAGTCCCTCTATGATCTTGGAATTCTCCTCTAGTATAGAGGTAATCTCATGGATGAACTTTGCCTATTCTTCGATTCTGAGCTTTAGTTACATAGCATAATTAGTCCTTTCAAGAATTATTGACTACACTTTCACCAATTCTTCCAGATGTTTGATTTCAAATTCAAGATGATCAATATATTCTAATGATTCTTCCACTATTTATTTCCACTTGTTTCATCTTTTTCACTTATTCTCAATCTTACCAAAAGAATCTTTAAGTTGAAACTTGGGATCTCCATTAGTTGTCAACTGGTTATCTCTAGCTTTATCTATCAATGGTTCTAACTTTTCAATGGAAGACATCATTGAAGCATGGTTTCCATTTTTAAATTATATTTCTTCTTCTTCATAGAATTCATTATCATCATCTTCCTCTTCATAGAAAAAACTCTTCTTTTGTACTTTCTTTCTAGATTTTAAGTCTCCCTTTTTGATTTTTTTTTTCATGAATTCTCAATGTTTTCAGCTTCGCTCTCTTCATCTTTGAACTTTCTTGAGCACTGAGAGGCAATGTGCCTAACTCTACCACAATAAAACAAAGCCAGAGGTAAATTACTTTCAAATTTTCATTTTCCATTTTTGAAATTTTTGGCAATGAGAAATATAATTTATTTTTCTTCATCATCTTCACCACTACCATCTCCTAAAATTTTTAGTTTTTCTATGTCTTTGCACTACGGGAAAAATGAGCAATTGCGACGGGTTATTTGCGACGGGAATAAATCCCGTCGCAAATAGTCATGTTAAAAACTTATTTGCGACGGGGGTATTTCCCCGTCGCAAATAAGGAGGCTTTTGCGACGGGATTGCTTTCCCCGTCGCAAATAGTTTTCCCGCGATGCGCGCCAAATCGCGGGAAACTTATTTTGCGACGGGGGAATATTCCCGTCGCAAATAACCGGCGGCGGTAAAAGGTATTTGCGACGGGAATATTCCCCCGTCGCAAATACTATGTCGGCAGGGGTTATTTGCGACGGGTCCCGTCGCAAATAACTATTTACCGGTTGACCGTAATAAATGTTGGCTAAGGTATTTGCGACGGGTACCGTCGCAAATAATCTAACCTATAAATACCCCCATCCGTTTTTTTCATTTCATTCTCATTCCTTATCTTCTCCTTCTCTCAAAATTATATTTCTAGAGTTGAGTTTTTCTCCAGTTTAATTTTTTTTTCCGGAGCTGATATTAAAGTTTTGAAGAACGATCAGAACAGATCAATTTTCAAGGTATTTATCTTCATTTTAATTTTTTATTTATTTTTAATTTTTCATTAGTTTCAATTATTATTAATTAGTTGTAATTTAATTATGTTTACATTGTTTTATTACTTAATAAATTTAAATTATTAGTATTGTTTATAGTTAATGGTAATTAGGAATAATTAGTAATAATTTTTAATAATTAAGAATAAATATTAATAATTAGTAATAAATACCAATAATTAGGAATAAGAACATTATTACATTATTAGTTTATTTTATTATTAATATTAAAATAATATAATTTTTTATATATATACAATTCTTTTTTCATCTGTGTGTTTGCTGTCTTCACATGTATTATTTGTATGTGGAGATAGAAAACGCACAGATGAAAGAAGAATTGTATATAAATTAGAAAATTATATTATTTTAATATTAATAATAAAATATATTAATAATGTTATTATTTGTAATTATTGGTAATTATTTCTAATTATTGATAATTATTCATTTAATTACTAATAATTAGGAACAATTATCAATAATTATCAATAATTAAGAATAATTAGAAATAATTAGTAATAATTACCAATAGTTAGTATTAATTACCTATAATTAGTATTAATTACCAATAATTAGTATTAATTACCAATAATTAGTATTAATTACCAATAATTAGTATTAATTACCAATAATTAGTAATAATTAGGAATAATTAGTAATAATTACCTATAATTAGTATTAATTACCAATAATTAGTATTAATTACCAATAATTAGTAATAATTAGGAATAATTAACAATAATTAGTAATAATTAGTAATAATTAGGAATAATTAGTATTAATTAGGAATAATTAGTAATAATTACCAATAATTAGTATTAATTACCAATAATTAGTATTAATTACCAATAATTAGTATTAATTACCAATAATTAGTATTAATTACCAATAATTAGTATTAATTACCAATAATTAGTATTAATTACCAATAATTAGTATTAATTACCAATAATTAGTATTAATTACCAATAATTAGTATTAATTATTAATAATTACCAATAATTATCAATAATTAGTAATAATTAGCAATAATTAGTAATAATTACTAATAATTACTAATAATTAGCAATAATTAGTAATAATTAGAAATAATTAGTAATAATTAGAAATAATTATTAATAATTAGAAATAATTAGTAATAATTAGTAATAATTAACAATAATTAGTAATAATTAACAATAATTAGTAATAATTAGGAATAATTAGGAATAATTAGGATTAATTAGGAATAATTAGTATTAATTAGGAATAATTAGTAATAATTACCAATAATTAGTAATAATAATTATTAATTACCAATAATTAGTATTAATTACCAATAATTAGTATTAATTACCAATAATTAGTATTAATTACCAATAATTAGTATTAATTACCAATAATTAGTATTAATTACCAATAATTAGTATTAATTATCAATATTTAGTAATAATTACCAATATTTAGTAATAATTAACAATAATTGCCAATAATTAACAATAATTAGTAATAATTACCAATAATTGTCAATAATTACTAATAATTATCAATAATTACTAATAATTATCAATAATTAATAATAATTAGCAATAATTAGTAATAATTAGCAATAATTACTAATAATTAGCAATAATTAGTAATAATTAGAAATAATTAGTAATAATTAGAAATAATTAGTAATAATTAGAAATAATTAGTAATAATTAGTAATAATTAGTAATAATTAGCAATAATTTGTAATAATTAACAATAATTAGTAATAATTAAGAATAATTAGGAATAATTAGTAATAATTACCAATAATTAGTAATAATGGTTATTAATTACCAATAATTAGTATTAATTACCAATAATTAGTATTAATTACCAATAATTAGTATTAATTACCAATAATTAGTATTAATTATCAATAATTAGTATTAATTACCAATAATTAGTATTAATTACCAATATTTAGTAATAATTACCAATATTTAGTAATAATTAACAATAATTGCCAATAATTAACAATAATTAGTAATAATTACCAATAATTATCAATAATTACTAATAATTATCAATAATTACTAATAATTATCAATAATTAATAATAATTAGCAATAATTAGTAATAATTAGCAATAATTACTAATAACTAGCAATAATTAGTAATAATTAGAAATAATTAGTAATAATTAGAAATAATTAGTAATAATTAGTAATAATTAACAATAATTAGTAATAATTAACAATAATTAGTAATAATTAGGAATAATTAGGAATAATTAGTATTAATTAGGAATAATTAGTAATAATTACCAATAATTAGTAATAATGATTATTAATTATCAATAATTAGTATTAATTACCAATAATTAGTATTAATTACCAATAATTAGTATTAATTACCAATAATTAGTATTAATTACCAATAATCACCAATAATTACCAATAATCACCAATAATTACCAATAATCACCAATAATTACCAATAATCACCAATAATTACCAATAATGACCAATATTTTCCAATATTTTCCAATAATTACCAATAATTACCAATATTTTCCAATAATTACCAATATTTACCAATAATTACCAATATTTACCAATAATTAGGAATAACTACCAAAAATTAAGAATAACTACCAATAATTTGGAATAATTACCAATAATTTGGAATAATTACCAATAATTTGGAATAATTACCAATAATTTGGAATAATTACCAATAATTTGAAATACTTACCAATAATTTGGAATAATTACCTTATTACATTATTTGTATATTTTATTATTAATATTAAAATAATATAATTTTCTATATTATAAACAATTCTCTTTTCTTCTGTGTTTTTTCTGTCTCCACATGTAATATTGGCATTCTTTTTCAAAATTATCAACCTACTCGCCAATGGAGAGGTGAAAGTGAATGCCAATATTACATGTGGAGACAGAATGTGAAACACACAGATGAAAGGAGAATTGTATATAATATAGAAAATTATATTATTTTAATATTAATAATAAAATATACTAATAATGTAATGATGTTATTATTATATAATTAATATTTATGAAAAAAATTATATTAGTATTATTAAAAAAATAAAAAATCAATATAATATTAAAATTATCAATATTTGTAACAGGTTTTGCTTTATTCTCAATATATTCAATCCTTGCTTGTGTTTTTTCTAACAAATTATTCAAAACCAGTAATGCTTTTATATTTTATAGAAAAATATGGAACAACGAGGTCGTCAACAGTCATTATTAGATGACCGCATATGGATAAATAAACGTAGAAATCCAAATGGTTCTGGTTTAAATCCAGTATATATAGAGGGTGTGGAGAGTTTTTTATCATTTGCGGCATCAAATCCAGAATTTGTTTCAGAAGGAAAGATAAAATGCCCTTGTAGAAAATGTGCATTGAGAACGTTTGACACGTTTGACAAAGTGGGGGAACATCTCTTGCGTTTTGGTTTTCAAGCAGATTATGTTTTTTGGTATCAACACGGTGAACGCAGTTCCAGAGCAGGTGATATCAACTTGATTCCGGATCCATCCCAGTTTCAAGATTTAGTACATGATGTTGCAGGTTCATCTGTTCAACATACAGAAACTCCGGCTGATATAGCTTCAAATCCTGAGTTGGGACCGTCTGAATTTTATGAGTTGTTGAAGTCTGCTGAGGATGCATTATATCCTGGCTGCAAGATGAGCAAATTAGAAGCAGGTGCAAAATTTATGGCTATCAAATCAGATAACGGAATGTCAAACACCTATTTTGACCAGATATTTTCTTTGCTGAAAACACTGTTACCCGAAGGAAATGTTTTACCTGCAAATTACTATGAAAGTAAGAGGTTGGTTCGAAATTTGGGACTTACTTGTCAGAAGATTCATGCATGTTCAAATGACTGCATTTTATATTCAGGGGAAAATGAGTCGTTGGATAGTTGTCCCACATGTGGGCAACTGAGATATAAAGAAGGACAACACGGGAAGTCTGGTATTATTAATAGTTTTTTATTTTTATTTTTAAAAAGTATTTGCGACGGGTCCCGAATCCCGTCGCAAATACTAGTATTATTAATTTTTTTTATTTTTTTAAAAAAGAGTTTTTGCGACGGGTCCCGTCGCAAAAACTGTTTTAAAAGTTTTTTACAAAAATACGGAATACTATTTGTGACGGGGAGAATGCCCGTCGCAAAAAAAGGCTTTAGCGACGGGCCCGTCGCAAATGAGTGTAGTTGCGACGGCGTTTTCAGCAACGGACTATTTGCGACGGGATCCCGTCGCAAATAGCCCGTCACAAATACCTGTTTTTCTATTAGTGTTGAATTCCATTTCCTTACTCACACGAGTCATAACATATTCAAGTTTGACTCTTATTTCATATGCCACTAGGCTATTTAACAAATCATCCAGAGAAAGTTTGGAAAGATCTCTTTCTTCAAGGGCTGAAACCTTTTCATTATAAAGGGGTGTAAGGCTTCTTAAGATTTTATTTACAATATAAATGTCTTTGATTTATTTGACTAGACCTTGAATTTCTCCTACCACTTCAGTAATTCTATTGAATAAGGAATCTATATTCTCATTAGGATGCATATTCAGATCACCAAACCTATTGTATAGGACTTGAAATTTTTCCCCCTTCACTTTTCTATCTCCTTCATAAATATTTTCAATTTTATCCCACATATACTTTTCTGAGGTGAAACTCATCACCTTTAGATAGATCTGATCAGAAAGATCCGCATTTAGAGAATTATGAGCTTTAGTATATTCATTAAGAACATTCCTATATGTATCAGTCATAGCATCCCCTGTTGGATTAGTAACTTGTATTCCTTGCACAATAGAAAATGGGACTTCCATTATAAGAGATTTTAGATGTGATCTCATTCTTTTATTCTAAATCTGAAAATTACTTCCATCGAAGAGAGGGATTCCCCTGGCATTGGATGAATTATCCATGACAGAAAAGGATAGATCTAACACCAGTAACCTTTTCCTCTGATACCACTTGTGGTACCCCACGACACCCTAAGAGGGGAGAGGTGAATCAGGGTATAAATTTTTTATTTTAAAACAAGGATCTTATTCCCACATTGGTAGGAACTCATTAAACCTATAATATTGATGAGAACTAAAACCAAAAAATCATATGCACAGAGACCACACAACAATTTTACTTGGTTCACCACTAAGGGATACATCCAAGGTGTCTAAGCCGACAGTGTGTTATGATGTGACAGGTGGGACCATTCCTTTACATGGGTTACTTCATGACTTTGATTGATATCTGTTCTATGTGTAATGTATGATTATGTAAATGTTATGATGTGACATGTGGGACCAAAATTATATATCCTTACAATGTATTGGGTAATGTGATGTATCCTGTGAGATAATGTGTATTATTCATGAACATGATGTTATCTTTGTTCACAAAAATGATGTTATGATTATACACATGTGTTATGCATGAACATGATGCTATATTTGTTCACAAATATGTGTGGTATTTGACCACTAAGACATGATGTTTTGTTTTATGCATTGCTACAATCCATGAATTTATATAAAGTTTTCTATCATGATTATGATAATTATCCTAAGCTTATGTTATGATGATGATGATTATTCTCACCCATGTTTTATTGATTCATTTATTTATTCATCCACTTATTGGGTTTTTAACACACCCCTTTATTTGATGTATATCCTTAGGTGACTACATGTACTAAGGAGAACGTGAGATTTAGAAGGATAAAGAAGAATATTTTTAAATAATTGATTATATTTTATTATGAATAAATGATGTATGATCCTAATTTTCCCAATATACTAAACCTTTTAATCCTAGTTTTGTAATTATAATATGTTTTTTATCTTTAAAATGATGTAATAGTCATGTAAGAAAAAGTATGGTTTCTATATTTGGTATCATATTATGGTTTATTTAATTTGGGAATTAGTATTAGATAATGTTAGTGAAAAACCTAAGGATAAGACTAAGTATATGTAAGCATCCAAGAATCTTTGTTTTAGAAAAATTAAAAAAATAATGATTCTATAATATATGCCTTTAGAGTTAATTATGTAAAATAATAAATTATTTATTGATTCTTTGTTTAATTACCTTTTGTTCGAAACTTTATATTTTAGAAAATGGTGGGAACTAAGAGAATCCAGGCCAACAACTCATGTGTGGGACAATGAAACGATTTCACGAATGACTTCCCCAATTCCATGGGAGGTGGAGTTCAAAAATTCATGGCTATGCTTACCTAGTTGTCTTAGGATATGAATAATAACCTAAACTTGGTGAAACGTCTACCTTCACCCAAGAAGGATAAACTATACATTGATTCCTTTATATATCAACAACCACTGAAATTTAATGTATCCAATGATCCACTTGTTGCGTAATAGTGGGTTAACTCAATGGAGAAGATATTTTTTGTTTTCATCTATTATGAGAAGGAAAAGGTGACTCTGTCCATTTATCATTTATATAGATAGGTTGATCAATGGTGGGTGTTGATAAAGAATACCAAACCAAAGGATTAAATATAAGAGATGGAGTGAGAAGACTTTGAAAAATATTTATTAATAAGTATTTATCCAAAAATCTTTTTACAAATATAGAGAAATAATTCATAGAGCTGAAGTAAAAGGAAGGTGAATCAGTCACGACTTATGAAGAAGACTTCACAAGGATTGAAAGATACACATCTGGTTTTTTCATCAATAATGATATAGAAATTGATATATTCTTTACTATTTTAAAACCACACCATCTAAAGGATCTACCTAACTGAGACTTTTGAATTTATGAAGAAGTGGTATGATTTTCTTTCAATATTGATAGGGAGTTTAAAGAATAGTCCCATGGTTATGGAGAAAAGAAGAAAATAATGGAGTTCCATATTGGCGGGTCAAATGAAAAAGGAGGAAAGAGGATCCAACCTCCCACATATCAAAAATATGGGAGGAATCATAATGGGAATTTCCTCAAGGAGATGGGTAAATTCTTCAAATACGGGAGAGAAGGATATAAAGATCATGAATGTTGCAGAAACATTAATAAGCTATCTAACATGATGAAGGAAATGAGGGAACCTCCTAATGTACCACCGATGGTTCAATGCTTCAACTGTAGGAAGTAAGGGAACAATGCAAGCCAGTGCACTAAACCTCAAGCCCTTAAGGGTAATCACTGTTAGTATCCACCAAATATAAAGGAGAAAGGGAAATATTATTCCATCACTACTATGAAAGTGGAGAAATAAAATGAATTCATATTAGGTACACATCTCATTTAATCAAGAATTAAAAAAGTATCATTTTATTCTAGTTCCATGTATTCCTTTATATCCTGCAAGTTTTCTAGAACTATTGATTCAAAGCCCCGATACCATGATGTAGAGATATCCATAAAAACACCTAGTGGTGTAATAATTGAAACCCAAGTGTTGGACTCTTTTCCTATTAACGTATGTGGGAATATTCTTCCAATGAATCTCATAATAATTCCCTTAGTGGAATTCGATGCTATATTGGGTATCAATTGAATCTCATCATATAGAGTGCACATCAATTGTCAGGAAAAAGAAATATCTTTTCATATTTGAAACCATCTCATGCTCCTTTAAAAATGCAAGAAAGATCCTGAATCTCCTTTATAAAATCCCTTAATAGTTTGGGTGTTGATTACCTATGAAGAAGCATACCTTGTTCAAATGATTGAGTCAAAGGAAGGTATCAACCTAGAGGAAATTCCCATTGTTAGGGAGTACATTGATGTATCTCCTAAAGAGTTACCCAAACTTCCCCTAGATCATGAGGTAGAGTTATCAATAGTTCTCATTCCCAAATCCACTTCTATCTCAAAATTCCCCAACAGGATGGCCCTGATTGAACTAGAGGAGTTAAAGAAGTATCTATAAGAGCACTTGTACGAAGGGTTCATATGACCTAGTGAATCACCCTGGCATGTGCCAGCAATCTTTGTAAAGAAAAATGATGGATCAATTTTTATCATTTACCAGGATCTCAAAAAGATTACTATAAAGAATATGTATCCTATTCTAGGTATTTATGACTTGTTCAATAAACTATAAGGAGAACAATAATTCTAAAAGGTGGATATTAATTATGGATATCATTAACTAAAAGTTAAGAAGGAAGATATTCATAAGACTACATTACATTTAAGGTATGATTATTATGAGTTCCTAGTGATTCCCTTCAAACTTACTATTTCCCCACCAATCTTCATGTATGTTATGAATAGAGTATTTAGAGACTACAATGAAAAAAATTGGGTAGTGTTTATTGATGATTTTCTCATCAACTAAAAGATCAAGGAGGAACATGAAGAAAATATAAAGATTATATTGTTGACATTAAGGAAGGGGAAATTGTATTCTAAGTTCATAGAGTGTGACTTTTGGATGCATCTTATCACATTCTTAGGACACATGATCACAAGTGAGGGAATTTATGTGGACCCTTCAAGAACAAAGGGAATTGAATAATGGACCAGACCCACTAGTGTCATGGAAATCTATAGTTTTCTTGGCTTATCATGGTAATACTGAATTTTTGTGAGAAATTTATCATGAATGTCTTGACTGCTAACTAATTTAACCTGGAAAGGGGTACAGTATTTCTAGATGAAAGAATGCGAGGAAAGCTTCAAGGATCTTAATACGAGGTTAATCACCACACTTGTACTCACACAAACAATAAGTGTAGAAGGTTTTGTGATATATAGAGATGCTTAAAAGAAAGGTTTGGGTTGTATACTCATGAATAATGATAAAGTGATATCCTATACCTTACGGTAGTTGAAGATACATGAGTATAACTACCCAACACATGATCTGGAGCTATCAGAACTGATATTTTCCTTGAAAATTTGGTAGCACTATCTCTATGGTGAAAAAAATGACATATATACCAATAAAAATAGTCTAAATTATATATTCACAAAGAAGGATCTCAACATGAATTAAAGGATATAGCTATAGATAATCAAGGACTATTATTTGTCTATTCATTACCATCCTTGAAAGGAGAACAAGGTAGATGATGCTCTTAGTAGAAAAAAACCTACTAATCAATCCATGATGTGGATTGAGAAAGACCACATCTTCATGGATATGAAAAGGATGTATTTGGAAATCATAATGGTAATTAATAAATCCTACCTTGCCTAAATTATTTCTCAACCATATATCTATAAGAAGATCAAGGAGTCACAAAGGGATGATTTGGAGATAAAAAAGAAGGTGAAAGTGGTAAAGGAAGGGAAGTTACAAGATTTCCATATCGAAGATGATGGTGTGATTCAATTTGGAACAAGGATTTGTGTGCCTTCATCACCTGAGATAAATAAGGAGGTATTAGATAATGCACATAACTCATATTTCTCCATCCATCCTTGAAGCACAAAGATGCATCATGATCTTCGAGAGCACTTCTGGTAGGACAACATGAAGAAGGATAACTACCAAAAATAGAATATTAGTAGTGGTTTTTAGATGGGGTTATAAAAAACCTCCTTTTATAGGGTGTTATGAACAACCCCCATTAATCATTGAATTTAGTGGGGGTTTATAATCCCCTCTAAATTTTTTATCATTTTTTTAATATTTGGTTGGATTTTAGAGGCGGTTATGTCAAAACCACCACTAATTTAATAATTAGTAGCTTTATATGTTTAGTTGGATTTTATAGATTCTATATATATATATATATTCTTTTGGATATTATAGGCTATATATATATAATGGAATTTGTTTTTTAAAAGGAAATAGTGAGAGTTCGCAAACACCTCTAATCTCTTAATTTAGAGGGGGTTCATGAACCACCACTAATCTCTTAGATTATAGGAAGTTTTAAACCACCAATAATTAATAATATTTGAGGGAGTTCATGAACCGCCACTAATCCCTTTAATTAAAGGGGGGGTTTAACCCCATTTAAATTTTTATTTGTTTTTTAAAATAAATCTCATAAATTAAAATTTTATAATATATATGTGTGTGTTCATGTGTGTGTGTGTTTATATATTACATAAACATATTATATAAGTGTATTTAAATTCATTATAAACATATATATATAAAGACATTATATAAATACTTTAAATAAATACTTATACAGATATAAATATTGGTATATATAATATAAATGTAATTATAAATATATTTATTCAAACATATAAAATTTATATATGGTTTTATAAATACAATACATTTATATTATGATTTATATTATACATATATTATATTAAATGCATTTTTATTATATATTTATGTATAAATACATTTATATTATATTATGTATACAAATATATATAATATAGACAAAATTAAATATAAATAAAAATATTATAAATTTATATTATATATATTATATTATAAATATTTTATTATATATAAATTTAGATATATTATATAGTTATTTTATATCTATTTTAGTATACCATATTAATTTTAAATTAATTTAGTATATATATATCATTTAATTATATTATATATTTCCAATTATATGAATGTATTTAATTTTGTGTTAATATATATCTTTTTTTTAAAGGTTGGGGCCGAAGCCTCATTTTTATTATTAAATCAAAGCAAGGACCTCTTTTAACTGGGTAGAGGGAAACCAATTACATAGCCCGAAGGCCCAGTGGGCTTATAGCCCATTACATAGCCCGTAGGCCCAAATTCAAAGGCCAATTCACATTATGTGAATAGTAACCTGCAAATACAGTACCGCACAGTATCACCGCCGCTACAGTGCCCTGCCGCCGCTACAGTACCCGCTGATGAACAGTGCCGCCGCTGCTACAATACCGCTACAGTAACCTGCGCCCCATGGTTTTTGAACCCCCATTTTCCATGTAGTATTATGGGGTGCTTACCACTAAGCCAAACCCCAACTACTTGTGTTAATATATATCTATTTATACATGATATAATATAAATGTGTATAATTACATACATTAAAATTTAATATAAATGTATTTAATATAATATATATATAATATCAATCATAAAATATATAAATTTATAGTATTTATAAAACCAACATATAATTTTTATAGTTTAAAAAATATGTATGATAATAATAATTAATATTATTGTTATAGACACACACACACACACACATATAAGTATATAAAAATAATTACATATATATATATTATAATTTTAAAATATCTATAAATATTATATAAATACATAAATATACACACACACACACAAATATAAATTTGTTTATAAATATATATATATAGATATATATTTATATATGTAATTATACTTATTTATAAATATTTTATAAACACAGATATAATATATACATATATTATACACAAATATATGTTTTATATAAATATTATATACAAATATAATATATATTATACAAAAATATATTACATATAAAAAATATATTATATATACAAAAATGTATTATATTATTTACATTTCTATACACAAATATATATATATATAATATTTTTTTATGTAAATAAATATAAGTTTGTGTATATATTAATGCAAAGAAACCTTGCCATGGTGGTTTAGCTGCACCTCTCCATCTCTTTGGTACAACGTTTGAATCCCAGCGGCCTATAATATTAGGCTTTATTTGGGCCATGGGTGAGAGTCGTGTCGTCGCACATGTGAGTAAGACGGGCTCTATTTGTCCACTATGTTGGTTGTCGTGGGGGGGTTCATGGATTCTTGGGGTTTTCCGGTGGGGTGTTCGATGTCAGTTTGGCATTGGATGGTTTTCCAGGTGTCAGGTGGACATCTAGGTGGTTTTCGGGGGGTTTTGAGTCATGAGGGGTGTCCAGCGGCGTGGGATTGTTGTCTGGGGGGTTATCTAGGTGTCATGGGGGTGTGTCCAGGGATTTTGGGGGTTGTCTGGTGGGGTGTGGGATGGTTGTCCTGGGATTTTTTGGTTGGTCATTGGATGGTTTTCTAGGGTCATGGGGGGAGTGTCCATGGTGTCTAAATATTAAAAAAAATGCATTTTAGGGACTTTTATATTATAACTACCCCTAAAATCGAACTTTTAAAGTCAATTAGGGGCAATTCTAACCGCCCATAATTCAAATATCAATTAAGGGGAGGTTAAAACCACCCCTAAATGGTCTTTTTATGGTGAATTTGGGGTAAAATTAGAGAGGGTTAAAACACCCTCTAATCTAACTGCCGCTAAACACATACCTATTTTACCAGCGCTTTCCCATAACCGCTTCTAATCAGAGATGGAGGGCGCTTTAGCAATAGTTACTCATAAACACCACTAAAATATTTATAAGGGGTTATAACCCATTCTAAATAAAAAAACCCTTATTATCACACTATTTTTTTAGTGATTGCAGATTATATCTTAAGGTGTTTGGTATGTCTTCAAATTTAAAGAAGAAAGGAAAAAGTAAAAGGGATGATGCAACCATTTCCTATATCCATGTGGAAAAGGGAGATCATCACTATGGAATTTTTCACTGGTCTCCCAAATAAATCCAAAGGATGTAATGAAATATGGGTTATGGTGGATCAACTCACCAAGACTTCCCAATTCATTGCTATTCAGGAAGATTTATCACTTGAACAACTTGTTAAGATATATGTGAATAAATTGGTGAGGTTGCATGGGGTTTCACTTTGAATCATCTCTTATCATGATCCTGGGTTCACATATAAATTTTGGAGAATTCTTTAGCATGATTTAGGTACTGAATTAAATTTCAAAACGACTTATCACCCAAATAGATGGCTAATCTAAGAGGAATATTCAGATGCTCAAGGACATGATGAGAGCCTTCTCAATAGAATTCAGAGGAGGATGGGATCAATATCTCCCAATGGTTGAGTTATCATATAACAAAAACTTCCAATCAAGTATTCAGATGGCTCTATATGAAGCTCTATATAGGAAGCGATGTAGAACTATAACTTTTGGGGATGAAGTAGGTGGGTGAAAGCTAATTGGATCTGATCTTGTACAAGATATGACCGAGAAGGTTCAAGCTATCGAACAACATAGAAAAGCTACTCAGAGTTGGAAAATAACTATGTTTAAATCCATTGAAGGAACTTGGAGTTTGAAGTTTGAGAAAAAATTTCCTTTGAATATCACCATGGAAGAGGGTCATGTAGTTTGGAAAGAAAGGGAAGCTTAGCCGAAGGTACATTGTCCCCTTTGAGATCCTTGATAACATATGAGTAGTGGCCTATTGGCTTGCACTTCCACCAACCCTGAATCAAGTACATGTTGTATTCCATATATCCCTCTTAAGGATGTACACACTAGATCCCTCACATGTACTGAACTCAGAGGTGTTACATCTGGATGATGATCTCTCTTGTGATGAGAAATCGACAATGATATCGGACCAAAAAGATGAGGTTCTATGCAAAAGGACCACCCACCTAGTCAAGTTACTATAGAGAAACCATAAGTATGAAGATGAGACATGAGAACCAAAGGAAGTGATAAAGGATAAGTACCCTCACCTGTTTTCACCTTAGTATGTAAAACAAAATTTCAAGGATAAAATATCAAAAGGGGGGAAGAATGTAACGACCCTAACTTTTATCAATGAAAATTTTCACCTTATAATTATAAAACACATTAATCACATATAGAACCCAATAAAAACATTATTATCATAAATTAAGAATAAATTAAGTGATATTTATAGAAATTAAGGAACCTATACTGATGGAATAATAACCTGGCCCTTGAAATAATAATATGACCATTAGAAATAGTAATCTTGACATTAGAATAGTAACATCACCTATGAAAGTATAAATAAATTTTAGGTATCTTATAAATGAAAATATGAAATATTTATATCATGGTATAAATAATTAAATTTTTAAAAAATGATTAATTAAGTGTTGGTATTTTTGTAAAACAAAAATGTTTATTTAAAAATGTATAATTAATATAATTATTTAAAAGAAAATTTATTTTCATAAAATATATTCATAAATTAATATTTTGTTTTATTATAATTATAATATAATTTTATGATACCTTAATTAATATTTCAAAGGGTAAAAAAATCAATTATAATATTAAAATTAATATTTTTCGAATAAATGATGACTTTATTTAAAATTTAAATTTTTTATATTTAGGATTTTTTTTTCATAAAATAGATTCCATTTTTAAATATATATGTCAAAAAATGGTTCGGGTGAATTTTTGGGATTTTTATAAAATAATTGAATTTTTAGTGAATAGTGAAATGCGTAAATTTATTATATAAGCTTAATACATGAATTTTTTAGTAATGGATGATGTATGAATGATGTAAGAAACATTATATCAAACTAATATTACTTAATTACTGTATTTATTCATGGGAATCAACACTATTGATAGTATTGATCAAAAATAATAAACAAATGAATAAAATAATCAAAAAACACCTCTCTCCTCCCCTATAAATACCACCTCTTATCCTCAAACCTTATAAAACTTTTAGATTGTCTAAATTATTCCCAATTAACTTCCCAAGCCTATTACCCACCTCTAAGAGCTTATGTTCTCAACAAAATACCAAACCCATGTTCCTTAAAAAGGTTCTCAAAGATAAGATATTCAAGAGGTAAAATACTTCTTATTTCTCTTTTAATTTATTTTCTTTTCTTATACTATCCTCACCTCCCATATCAAAAGTGTAATGGTTACTATATTATAATATATATTTTTTAATTTTATTACATTTAACAAATATTCATCATCAAATCTTTTCTCTCCTCCTTTTATTCAAAAAAATGAAAACATTGTCTATGATGTGTCGATTCACCGCCTTCATGGATGATGAGTTTCATTTTCGATTTACACCTTTAAGGTTGGTCATAAAACCATTATTATGTGTAAGAAATATTTTAATATTCATATTATATCTTTTTAATGTTATGTAACTAATTTATAAATATAATTTTTAATAAAATGATTTTTTTTGTGATGGATAGAAAAAGACCCTCCAAAATAAACCAAAAATTTATCATTAATTTTTTATAAAATTAATCATCATCATATCATAAAAAATGATATATGAAACCATTTAAAATTATATAAGTTAATTAACAAAACATAATTTCACCTCTAGAGAATTATTCTCATTTTACAAGAACTTCCATAATTATATACAAGTAAACCAACCCTGAAACCATGAAAATGAACTCTCCTAAAATGATGAAATTGGACTCTATAACTCATATAAATGGTCATAAATGAACTTAATAAAATTATAATAAACCAAATAAATGTATAATAGGTTATTTATTTATTAATAAATGAATATAATTTGATTATCCATGATATTAATTGCAAGTGAAGAACACATTCAGACATAAAGTAAGGGGATTCTAAAACCCAACTCACTTTCTTTGGGTTATCCCTATTTCATAATAAATTTCAGCATATATATCATTTTAATATTCCTTAAAAATAATTTCATTGTTATTACCTATTATTTTCTAGGATATAAATTTTTTCAATCTGATTTTATGACAAATGGAATTATTTTTCCAAAAGAACTATTCTTTCCTAAACACATCTTGACACCTCTTGAGTTATTTCTTCTTCACTCAAAAATGATGATTCTAATACCAAATATATTCTTTCCCCATTTCCACTTGGGAACACCAAGTTCATTCATTAAATTATGATTGATTAAATCCTTATGAAACTCATTCCTTTACATGGGTTACTTTATGACTTTGTTTTATATACATTCTATGTGGCATGCATGATTATGGAAATGTTATGATGTGATGGGTGGGACCAAAATTATATATCTCTCCAATTAATTGGGTAATGTGATATGTCTCATTAGTTAAAGTGTATTATATGTTAACATGATGTTATCTTTTTTCACAAAGATTATGTTATGATTATTCACATGTGTTATGCGTGAACATCATGATATCTTTGTCCACAACTAAGTGTGGTATTTGGACACTAAATCTTGATGTTTCATTTTTATGCATTGCCACATTCCATGAGTTTATCTAAAGTTTCCTATAATGATTATGATGATTATCCTATGCTTATTTTATAATGATTATTATTATTCTCACCCATTTTTTATTGATTCATGTCCTTATTCATCCTCTTACTAGGAATTTAGATCACCTCTTTTTTTTATGTATATCCTCATGTGACTACATGTACTAAGAATAACATGAGATTTATAAGGATAAAGAATAATATTGTTAAATAATTGTTTATGTTTTATTATTCATAATTGATTTATGGTCATAATTTTCCCAAGATACTAAACCTTTTAATCATATTTTTGTAATGATAATATTTTTTTATCTTTAAAATGATGTAATAGTCATGTAAGAAAAAATAGGGTCACTATAGTGATCCTGAGATGACTAGAGTAGATATATAAATGAGGATTATTATGTTAATAATCATTCATGGGGAATTATCAAGAGATGTATATTATTATTCAAGTATTAAAATCCAATCATTTTTTTACTTGGTGTTATAAAAAAAGGATGGATGTATTCGATAATCTATATGATACCAAGATAAACAAATTTCATACACACGATGAATAAAAGAAAACCTAACAACAACATGTAAAGTTTGGAAGGTATGTTCCTTAATAATATAAAAAGTATTGAGGAATATCCATATTCTAAAGTCTCTACAAGGTTTCATAAAAAGTAAAAATATATCTGTGGATAGATGAAAAAAATATGGTTGGATGAGTTTTTTAAATCATCCAAAGTCTAGAAAGAGATTTCAATTCATCACATAAGTTACATCCACTCTATTTATTCATCCATAACCTAAGTACAAATATTCTCAATAAAATAGGATGACTTTTAACCTCTTTTCTGAGTGGTCACTAATAAGTATGAGGAAATCGAAATATGGGACCTTGAGCAAGATATGATAACTTCTTATTCTGCTATATGCGCAGTCAATCCAACCATATGAGCACACAGCTGATAGAATTTTTTAATGTCTTTGTTCAAGAACCTATGAATATTCCCTTATTAATTTGATAATCATTGAAAATTTTAGTACAGTAGAAATACTCAAATAATGGGTATTATTTTCTCTACAAAAGAAACAAAGGATAATCATGGACACATAGAGATTAGGCACTTGGGTTATATGAATTGCATGACCCTAGGAACATCACATAATGGAGTTATACACTTTGTGCGATCTATTCATTGATCACTTGAATCCCATACAATAATATATCATAATATCATGAAATCTTCTAGAAAAGCATTGGTGATCATGTGAAGGCTTCTAGATGAGTTACTCCAATAATACAATTTTTCAATTGAAAGACACCAAAAAATTTCACAAGTCCTTTATAAAATAAAAGCTGAGAAAGGTATAAGCTTCATGTGAAGGTAGTTATGCTGATTTTCATGAAAATGGATTATTCTACTTGCATGATCAATCTATTGATCATGATAAGTCCCCAAGGGAATGTCGGCCTCATCATGTGAAAGCCACTAGACATTTCACCTTCATCATGAAAATGATTTTAGACATGTCTGTTTGATCATGTTATGCCTTAACAGAAAACTAATGGGAAAATTCCATAGTCTCTATAAAATAAAAGTTGAAAAGATGCCACCCTTATGAGAAGAAGAGTTATATTGTTTTTCCTGAAAATGGGGGGTTATACACTTTGATTAATCAGTATACCGATCATGCGAAGGCCCTCTGACAAGTAAAATCAATATTGTGGAGGCCCCTTGGAATGCCAAATTACTATTGTGAAGGCCCCTTAATATGTGAACAAAATATTTTGAAGGACCCTTGACATATCAACTCAATCTTATGAAGGGCTTCATACATGCCAACTCAATCTCGTGAAGTGACCCAAACATGTTAGCCTGATCTTGTGAATAACCTTTGACATATCGATTAGAATATGAAAAATCCTTTTTAACATCCATAGGTTTAATAAATATGGAAATGATGGTGTGATAAAGTGGTCGTTGTTTATCACGTGATTCATAGATAACGTTATGAATGACCCGTGGTTGGATCAATCAAAGCGCACAATACGATGCTCCCTCCACCAACTCAATCCCATATATTTGATTTAAGTGTCATGTGAAGTAGTATAGATCTGGGAAAATGATTACTATAACTCCCCCCCCCCCCCAACATAGAAAAAACACACAAAGGAGTGCAGCGGTGATACCTAACTTTCTGGAGTGTAGAAGTATGTGATAACAAGATTCTTCCACTATGTGAGCCTGGGGAATGACTTATGGGATAAAACGATATACTCATATACTTCATGTGATCACCTTATTAATCAGGTGAAGGACTTATGACATGCTAGCCAGATCACATGAAGTATTTTCTATATATCTACTTGATCATGTGATATCTTAATAGGCCAACACATAACAAACAGTGAGTAATTTAAGAGATAAAGGACCTGAATTAAGGAAGCTTCATGTGAAGATGGATACACTAATTTTCCTGAAAGAGGGACATGTGATTCATGTAATATACTCATAGATCCGGAAAAGTCCTCTGAACATGTCAAACTAGTCATGTGATGGTCCTTCGGACATGTCATCCAGATCATGCGATGGCTCTGAACATGTCAGCCTGATTACGCGACGGTCCTCCAAGCATGTCAGCCTGATCATGCAATGACTCTAGAAATTCCATATTCATCATGAAAAATATTCCAAACATGTCATCCAGATCACACGAAGTCCTTCATACATGTCATCTTTGTAACACCCCAGTAATTCGTTTTATAATTTTAAATATATTAAGTTATGAAATATAATAATTTAAAATTTAGTTTTTTAATCAATAATAATACTTATCAATAATTATATTTAAAATTTATAGCCTTCAAATTAATTTTATATTGATGTTCTAAAAAATACTATTTCACAGTATTATTTTTTGTAAAAGAATATTTTAATATGGATATATGTATTTGATTATTTATATACTAATAAAATAATTTGAATTAAAAAATTCATTTTTATCAAAAGATTATTTAATTAAACATTTTAAAGGAATTATAATAATATATATATTGACTATTATAATTATTTGATAATAACTAAATTTTGTTATGAATATATTCACTATTAATATGACACCCCAATATTTTATGGTATGTTCTTATTAAATAATTTTAATTCATTAGATAGATTATATGCAAAAAACATTAAGTCTCTGAGAAACAAAACTTTTTTATCATAATTATAAAATCAAGATAATTATATCCTAGCCATGAAACTTAATTTTTCCACTTTTGTAATTTGAATTTCTAAAAACAGACATACACAGTTGCGTTCAGTAAGATATTTAGAGTCTGATAGGATCAACTTAATTTTTTGGTGAATAGTAACTTACCCTTATGAATAGTAATTTAACTCTATAAATAGTAATTTTACCCTTATGAATAGTAATGTGACCCTTATTAATATTAAACTCCCCCAAGTAAGTATAATTAAAATTTAGGCACCTTATAAACAAGAGTGAATATTTTGAAAATTAATAATTAAGTATTGGTATTTTTGTGAGTAGTAAATATTTAACTAAAATTTTAAATCAATAAATTTATTTAAAATAAAATTAATTTTCATAAAATTTATTCATAAATAAATATGTTGTTATCCTATTATTTTAGGATAATTTTAAGAGACTTTAGTTAATTTTTTAAAGTGTTATAAAATCAGTTTAAAATTTAAAATTCGTATATTTTAAGTAAATAATAATTTTATTTAAAAATTAAATTTCAAATATTTATAAAATTATTTGGATAAAATAGATTCCATTTTTTGATTCTATACATTTAAAAATGGTTAGGATGAATTCTTGGTATTTTTCTGAAATACTTTTTTGGTGAATAGTAAAATACAGAATTTACGGTATAAGTACATTAGAAGCTAAATACACTATTTAATACATCATGGATGATGTAAGAACACTCTTTCCAAAGTCACATGAAATTATTACTATTTTTTGTCACAATAATAAACACTATTTCTTGTATTGATCAAAATAATAAAATAATGAATAAGATATTCAAAAATCACCCCTCTCTTTCACTATAAAAAACTACCCCTCACCCCCTCTTCTCTTCACCACTATAAGCCTTTAAGATTATAAAAGTTCTACCCAAATAATATTCCCTAGTACCTCCCAAATTTTAGGAGATCTTGGTATTTTCAAAAGACCAAAAACCTTTCCCTTAAGTAGGTGTATTCAAGAGGTAAATTCACATCCTTTTTCTTTCAATTTCATTTAAAGTTTCTTTATTTTGTTATACTCTACTCACATCTTATTTCCAATTGATATTGATAACTCCAGAATCACATATATACTTTAATTATATAATTTTAATTTAATAACCATTATCAATCTCCTTAATCTATCTCTCTCTTATTTTAAAAATGAAATCATCGTCTGGGAGGTGCTGATTTACAACCTTCTTGGATGACGAACTTTTGTCCTTCAATTTCTCCTTCAATTATAGCCATGAAACCATTTCTATGATTGAACCAGATTATAAAATATGTATTATCTCTTATATAAGGTTTTTTAACCATTTTATAAACATTATATTAATTAATGGATCCAAACTAGTTCATTGTGATCGAAAGACCACTAAAATTAAGCTAAATGATTATCATTAACATGTTATCTAATGATTCATCCTCATACCATATAAAAAATGATTTGTATAAACATTTAAATTTTTTTATTCTCTTTAATAACATTTAATTCCAATTTTATATAATTATAAACATTTTACATGAACTTTATTACTTATAATCAAGTGAACCGATCATGAAATCAAGTAAATGAACACTCCAAAACGACGAAATTCAATCTTATAACTTATCAAGAAGTCCATGAATGAACTTAATAAAACTATAATGAATCAAATACATAAATAAAGTTTTCTTAAATAATTAATTAAGGGATTTAATTTCATTATCCAGGACATTAAGATCAAGTGAAGAACACATTTGGGTATAAGGTAAGGGGTTTCTCATCTCACTTTTATTTCTGTGATATTTTCATTGTTTGTCACTTATTAATTATATGGGTTTTATGTATACTTATATTTGATATATAATATCATGATTATATTTATATTCATGGTATTAAATGATTCATTTTATGACTATTAATTTTTGGTCATGCAATTTGATTGATTGATATATGGTAAGGGACTTCATCTCAATTTCCATTTCTTTGAGAATTACTTGGTATAGTGCACCTAATAATTTTTATGTGGTGTATATACTTCCCATTTAAGATAATTTTTCATTTGAAATTATATTCTTATTAAATATCCATATTTTTGTATAATGGATATGATTATTTTCCTATCCATATGGCCTTTTACATACTGTATTTATTTTTAATGTTATTTTAACTGTGGAAATATTGGTGAATTTGTATCCTCTACTCAATATGGAAATTGATAAGTCATATTGATACGGAATTAAATATTTTTATAATAATTATTTGGAATTTCAGTGATGAACATGGCCTAATATATCCCTTAGATGCATCGATAGATATCATGAGACAAAACAGTTGGAGACAAACCCTTCAAGTTTGTTTCCAAAACATAATCAGATGGGTTTCTACCCACATACTTAAACCATATTGATTTTATTATGGTTCATGTGATAGATACATTACATACATATAATGATAATTATTTTTATTCATTATTTATTTATTACTTTCCATTATGTTTTCACTATGACAACATCTATGGATGCACTTTCATTCTCAATTTATTGATGGTGTGTGTTTTTTAATTATTCACCATGCCATATTGATTATTTCTAATTGATTATGATTATATTAATACTTTTTCATGATTAAACTATATGTAACCCTTAATAAGCATTTGATCTCACATCTTTAATTTTTTTTCCTTCCCCAGGTTATGAAGAAGAGATCATTTATTGAATTTTCAAGGATGTAGTTTATTAGCTTCTTCTATGTATTATATATTTTTTTCTTTTCCCAATGTAAAACGGGTTCCATGTATGTATCTAGTTTCTTTAATAGTGATAAACTAATCAACAATTCATGATTTTTTTCCTTATAATCATGCTAGTGTAATAAAGTAATGCCTCAACTCTGGGCTTCTAGGGTCGAGGTATTACAGTTAGTATCAAAGGAAGTTTAATATAAACCATGGGAACTGGATTTAAAAAACTTAAATTAGGGAGCACAACCCTAAGATAGACTTTGAGGATATGTATACAAGAATATCCTAGAAATTTGATAAAGTAAAGATTATGTGGGTATTCCCAACAATACATCCCTGTTTGGATACGACAAGTGGATGTGGTTCTGGACCAAATGTACCTAGGAGTATCAACTATGACAAGGAGTTCTGAGAATGACTTAGGGTAACCTAGTACATGACAATGGGTCTTACTGTGCACTTGGTTTGACACTTCCGGGCGATATGCTTAGGATAATTCACATTTTACTTATAAACCATTATGAAGGATTTTTAAGTAAATAGAAACCATGTTTATAATTATGAGATTCTCTATGAATAAGCATGGTTATCAGAGAAATGGTCTAGGAAACTTTAGAGATTATATGTTTTCATCTAAACTGTAGAGTCTAGACGTTTATCGGTCCTATTGTTTCTTAATTCTGAAGATGGAAATTCAAATTATTTTTAGTCCAACGAACGAATTGTGAGGATGTAATTCTGTTGAGGAGGGGGGATGTAACACCCTAATAATTTGTTTTATAATTTTAAATATATTAAGTTATGAAAAATAATAATTTAAAATTTAGTGTTTTAATTAATAATAATACAGATAAATAATTATATTTCAAATTTATAGCTTTCAAATTAATTTGAAATTGATGTTCTAAAAACAAATACTATTTTAAAATATTATTTTATGTAAAATAATATTTTAATATAAATATATGTATTTGATTATTTATATACTAATAAACTAATTTGAATTACAGAATTCATTTTTATCAAAATATTATTTAATTAAATATTTTAAAGGAATAAGAACAATATATATATTAACTATTATAATTATTTTGATAAATACTAAATTATGTTATGAATATATTCACTATTAATATGAAACCCCAATATTTTATGGTATGTTCTTCTTAAATAATTTCAATTCATTAGATATATTATATGCACAAAACACTAAGTCTTTGAGAAACAAGGCTTTTTTATTATAATTATCAAATCAAGATAGTTATATCATAACCATGTAACTTAATTTTGTTTGATTTTGTGATTTGAATTTCTAAAAACAGACATACATGGTTGCGTTCAGTAAGATATTTAGAGTCTGATAGGATCAACTTAATTTTTTGGTGAATAGTAACTTACCCTTATGAAATGTAACTTACCCATAAGAATAGTAATGTTACCCTTATTAATATTAATACAACCTTTATGAATATTAAACTCACCTATATAAGTTTAAATAAAATTTAGGAACCTTATAAATAAGAGTGAATATTTAAAATAATAATAATTAAGTGTTGGTATTTTTGTGAGTAATAAATATTTAATGAAAATTTTAAATTAATAAATTGATTTAAAATAAAATTCATTTTCATAAAATTTATTCCTAAATAAATATTTTTTTGTACAGTTATTTTAGGATAATTTTAAGAGACCTTAGTTAATTTTTGAAAGTGTTATAAAATCAATTTTAAATTTAAAATCTATAATTCTAAAGTAAATAATGAATTTATTTAAAAATTAAATTTCACATATTTAGAAAATTATTTTGATAAAATGGGGTCTATTTTTGAATTCTACACATCAAGAAATTATTAGGATGATTTCTTGGGATTTTTCTGAAATAGTTGAATTTTTGGTAAATAGTAAAATACGGTAATTTATGGTATAAGTACATTAGAAGCTAAATACACTATTCCTTGCATCATGGATGATTTAATAACACTGGGTCAAAACTAAAATTCAATTATTACTATTTTGGTCACAATAATCAACACTATTTCTTGTCTTGATCAAAATAATAAAATAATGAATAAGATATTCAAAAATCACCCCTCTCCTCCACTATAAAAAAACCACCCCTCACTCCCTATTCTATTTACTTCTATTAGCCTTGAAGCCTCTCAAAGTTATACCCAAATACCCTTTCCTAGTCCCTCCCCATGTCCATGAGCTCTTGTTCTTTTCAAAATATCAAAACCCCTTCCCTTAACGAGGTGTATTCAAGAGGTAAATGAACATCCTTTTTCTTTCAATTTCATTTCAAGTACCTTTATTTTGTTATCATATACTCACATCCTATTTCCAATTGATCTTGATAACTCCAATATCATATATACACTGTAATTATTTCATTTTAATGTAATAACCAATATCAATCTCCTTACTTTCTCTCTCTCTTTTATTTTAAAAATGAAATCATCATCTGAGAGGTGCTGATTTACAACCTTCTTGGATGACGAACTTTTGTTCTTCAATTTCTCCTTAAATTCTGGTTATGAAACTATTTTTATGGTTTAACCAGATTATAAAATATTTATTATCTATTATATAAAGTTTTGGAACTATTTTATATACATTATATTAAATAATGGATCAAAACTAGTTCATTGTGATAAAAAAACTGCTAAAATTAAGCTAAATGATTATCATTAACATGTTATCTAATGATTCATCCTCATAACATATAAAAAATGATATGTATAACCATTTATATTTATTTATGATCATTAATAACATTTAATTCTAATTTTTTATAATTATATGCATTTTACATAAACTCCATTACTTATAATCAAATGAACCGATCATGAAATTAAGTAAACAAACACTCCTGAACGATGGAATTCAATCTTATAACTTATCAAGAAGTCCATGAATGAACTTAATAAAACTATAATGAATAAAATACATATATACATATATTTTAAATATTTAATTAATGGATTTAATTTTATTATCCAGTACATTAAGATCAAGTGAATAACACATTTGGTCATAAGGTAAGGGGTTTCTCATCTCACTTTTATTTCTGTGATATTTCCATTATTCTCCACTTATTTCTTGTATGTGGTGTATATATGATGAAATTTTATATATAAAATATCATGATTCTATTTATATTCAAAATATTCAATGATTCATTTTATGATTTTTAATTTTTGGTCATGCGATTCGATTGATTACTATGTGGTAAGAGACTTCATCTCAATTTCTATTTCTTAGAGACTTACTTGGTATTGTGAACCTAATCATTTTTATGTGGTGTATATACTACCCCTTTGAGATCATTTTTCATTTCAAATTACATTCCTATTAAATATCTATATTCTTGTATAATATATATGTTTATTTTTCTAGTTTTATACCCTTTTACATACGGTGTTTATTTTTAATGTTGTTTTAACTGTGGAAATATTGATGAATCTGTATCCTCTACTCAATATAGAAATTGATAAGGAATATTGTTCTGGAATTAAATATTTTTATAAGAATGATTTGGACTTTAAATTATGGATGGGTCCCTCTATAGGCGCTCGATGCAACGACTGGTCTCATGAGGCAAAACAGTTGGCGGAAAACCCTTCGAGTTTCTTCCAAAACATAATAAAATGAGTTTCTACCCACAAACTTAAATTATCTCTATGGTATGATGGTTCATGTGATAGATAAATTACATCCATATAATAGGAATTCTATTTATTCATTATTTATTTATTACTTTCCATGAGGTTTTTACTATGACAAAATCTATGGATGCACTTTCATTCTCAGTTTACTAATGGTGTGTGTTTTTCAATTATTCACCATACCATATTGATTATGTATAATTTATTATGATTAAATTATTATTTTTTCATGATTCTACTATATGAAAACCTTACAGAGAATTTGAACTCACCCCTTTCATCTTTTTCCTTCCCTATATTATGAAGAAGAGATCATTTATTAAGTTTTCAAGGATGCAGTTTATCAGCTTCTGTTATGCATTATATTTTACTTTATTTTCCCAATGTAAAATGGGTTTCATGTATGTATATAGTTTCTTCAAGACTACTAAACTGATCGGTCCTTTGATATTTTCTTCCTTGTAATCATGCCAATGTAATAAAGTAATGCACCGAATCCATGATTCTATGGT
Organism: Viscum album; assembly: GCA_963277665.1. Taxonomy (NCBI): domain Eukaryota; kingdom Viridiplantae; phylum Streptophyta; class Magnoliopsida; order Santalales; family Viscaceae; genus Viscum; species Viscum album. The sequence continues at coordinate 1,925,763,887 of OY728150.1, read as the reverse complement.
CGGGGTGTTACAATCTTGGTCATGATAAGTCTTCCAAACATGTCATCGTAGTCACATGAAGTCCTCTTGACATGTCATCCAGATCATGCGACGAATATTTACATGTCAAACTAGTCTTGAAAAGTCCTCCAAACATATCAGCTAGATCATATGAAGTCCTTCATAAATGTCAGCTGGTTCATGTGAAGTTCTCTGGATATGGAATCTTGATCATGCGATATCCCTTAGACATGTTAGCTTGATCATGTGGAACCCCTTTGATATTTCAAGAAGAAACCTTTGGACATGTTATACAGACACTATGGACATGTTAGAAAGACACCCAATACATGTTAGTAAGACAACCCCAGACATGTCATCATTATCCAGTAGGAATACTTGGGCATGTGTCCTCAAACCGTGTGAAACCCCAATAATACGTCTTTGGTTGATCATTCCCCATTCACATAGGGAATGTACATAATGGGATAGGGATGGGTACTCAAGAAACCTTATGGGTATTATGGGATCCTCATGCCATCCAAACATTCATGGTTGACCGCTCATAGTCCCCACTCTTTATCTATCAGATGATAAGGGTAGGATATCTCTCAACTAATTTCCAATTTTGTGTAAGTCCATGATATTTCATTTACTCAAGCTCATATGACTCATCCCTTATCATACCATCATTCTTCCTCATCCATCAGTAGATTGAGAAACTAATTATACTACAAGGACTCTAATTTATTCTATATGAATGATATTTAAGATTTATTCCTAAGTCCTGAGATCTATATAAAACACCCCATCTGGGATGATTCAATACATAAATACCATATCTATGAGTAGTGTATCCGGTTATTTGATGTTCCTTGTTTCTCACACTGAGTATGACTCACATGATCTTAGTGATTTACAATGATCATATCACTAGCACCATAAAACACCCCCAATGAAGTTATTATCAGTGTGCAATATTGGTTCAGTAATATGGTACAAATAATTTCTTTCCTAGGAATCCAACTTGGTATAAGTTCTGAAAGCATCCCCATATCAATGAACTATGAGGTAATAAACCTCACAAGTACAAATTATATGTACCCACCCATCATTGGTTTGAGGATATTCTGAACTATGAAGACTCTGATTCTTGTTATTAACAGGATATGTAGGAATCCTTCCTAAGTATTAATATCTATACCTGGTGCCTAAGTGACCTCATATAATTTCTTTCTATATGATGTAAAATGCATGGATTTGACCTAAATGAACTAAGTGGGTTTTTATTACTATTCTCATAGAATATATAGGACGTCTCTTGGAGATTCAATCCTAGTCTCAAAGTACCAATCACCACCCTGGAGGGAATTAAACTCTTGAGTGCCTAGTTTTATGGTTTCAAACACAAAAATATACCCATTTTTGAGAAATTATATGAAATATATGGAGAACCTATGATATATATGGATGTTGTCATTAATAGAACTACCTTTTTCATATAGAGATATTCAACACTCGATCATTTTTTTAGGGTAACCAATACCATATTTGAATTTGGGATAGATTCATGAACATATCTTTAATATATAAGAGAGTCCCAAGGTAGTAAATAATACCCCAAAAATGGTGTTGTGAGCCAAAACTCTCATCCTCTCAACCAATGTGCATTACTAATCATCGTTGGGTTTGAAACCCCAAATGTACACCTACCTTTAGAAAGTAGTCTTGTGCCTTATTACATATGTGGGAACCACTGGGATTTTCCATTAGAGATAAAAATGATAGGAAAAATATGAAATAATGTGATATAAGAATAACTAATTTATCACAGTCTTCTGGAACCTTGTTTCCCAAATCTGGAGAGTCATACCAATTCTGTTGGAAACAATACCATAATCATAGGTCAAGGCATAGAAATGTAAAATTTTAAAAAATATATCATGAAATCACAATATATACCATGTCATAATAATGTTGAATCAATAATCATGAACCATAGTGACATAATATAGTAATGAAGCACATCTATAAGCATAAAAATCAAAGTATATAAAAAACCTCTATTTCAATAACATTATAACATAATAGATTGGGAATCATTACACACAACACATAATGTACAGGATCAAACATCACTACCTACATCCTATAAAATAATGTACATGACATCATTGCCAACATTCCATACTAATATCATAAGATATAAAAATTTAACTATTTATTTGGATGGTTATATACTTATATTTCCAAATAAAATCAATTAAAACACCACTAAAAATCATATCTAGATTAACCCAAGTAATTAAAATGGTATACATAACATATTCATGAGGTATGTCATAATAAGTAATCAGAAATTAGATTGAAAGATTCAAAAAATTAAATCACCAAAAAACATATCAAAATAGAATATAGAGGGTGATACATGAATTATATTTAATAGTCAAATATTATCAATATTCTAGAAGAATGGAAAATACAAAAAAATAATGAAAATAGTTTTATTAATTCTTTGATAACATTTTTGTAAAAACAGAGATATATTTCAACTTTAAAATCATTTTAAAAAATTTGAAAAATTATTTTAATAAAAAAATTCAAAAAATGGAACATTTAAAATAAATAAAGGTAAATTATAAGAAACATGGAGTGAAATAAGTAAAATGGTATAAAGTTGGAAAGAAATACTTTCAAATAAAATTTAATAATTTAGAGTAAACTACATATATTAAAATGATATAAAATTTTATTTTCAATATAATTAAATAGAAAAGTGAGAATAATTAAAAATAATGAATATTTATGTTTTTAAATAATGAAAAAAATCATTTGTGGTATGGAACAATATATACATTCAAGATAAATACTCAAAACAAAGAGTGAATGTTTTCCTTTACAATAACGTACTTTATAGAGTAATAAAAAATAAAAAGAAGATATTGATAAGGAAATTTATTTTACATAGAAATAAATATAAAATACTTTATGAAATACAAAATTTGTAGAATATTTTATACTTATAAGAATGTAATCAAAGAATAAAGAGTATGACTCAATAAAAACAAGATTAAGTCAAGAAAAACCCTTACAAATTTGATAATATATGAATCGAAAGAAATTGAAATATTAAACATGAAATGGAATTATAAATCCCATGAATCAGAATTAAATTATTATAAAATATATAATTAGGGTAGTATATGAACCATATAAATGAAACTAGTTATATAATAAGATATATGACTCAGAGAAGGAAAATTGAGATGAAAAACCCTTACCTTGGATCCCTGCTTCCTAAAACATCGTTTAACTTCATGTATAATAAATATTGGATTATTACTTTTAAATTGTTCAAGAAACTTATTTGGATTTATTTTAATTAATTTAATTCATTTATATATTTCTTATCACCCAGTTATCAATCATTCAAAGATAATGTTAATCATCAGCTATTGATTGTTCCATTTGTTTTATCCTAGATTTAGTATAGTGGTTTTAGTCTTTAATACTTGATCATGTGTTCATAAAATCTAGAATGGAAATGTATATGATATAGATGTTTTTTATATATTTATAAAGTCCCATTATTATTTCATGGATTTTAAGGTAATGGTTTATAAATAACGGTTAGGAATTCTCTTTTTTATGCATATTGAATCTATAAAAATAATTGATTTTATTAATGAATATAACTATATATATTACAATTAAAAAATTATAAACACAACCTATATTCATCATTAACACCACTTATTATCTATATTCAAGTTTTCTAAATCATTCATGATGAAAATATTATAACATCATTCATATAGGTGGTGAAACTAATCCAAATTAGAATGTGTTATAATGAATGAGTGGGTGATAATATCATCTTATATTATTAAAATATCACTTTTAATAATTAATTGTGATTTTAGTTACATGTTATTAAAGTTTTAAATAAGATTAAATACTATTTTGATAAAAAAGATAAATAAAATGATTAAGTAAAAGGAAATACTAACATTGATGAATCGAAACTTCTCTTAATAACCTGCTTCAAAATGAAGGATTTGAGAAACCTTATTGTGATTAGAAGTTATAAAATGTGAGATGGGATTTTTTAGGAGAGAATTTGGGATTATATTGGAGAGAAAACTGAAGTAATGGTGTGGTTTTTAGTTGGTATAGGATTGGTCCTTTAATAGTCCAGTTTGAGTAGTTTATTCATGAATACTCATTATTTATGTGTAAGGAATGTAATTTTACATGAAACATGGATTAAAATGTATAAATGGTGAGTATATAACATGAATTCACTCATACACACAATTTATAGACATATTTTATGCATATTTTATGACTTCAATCCTTATCTTTACTAATTTACATCATTTTACCATTTATTGTCGTAACTCACTTTTTGCCTTGATCACTTTTTCCCCCAAAAATGAAATTTACCATATTATCTAATTTTAATAGTTTTATCTATATTATAAAATAAGTTTTGTTAAATTACATTTTTAAAAGTAATAAAAATTATTTTTCACATAAAAATTCATAGCAAATAAAAAAATTGAGAAAAATATATTTTTAAACATTAAGTGATGTTATTATTATTTATAATGAATTTATAATCATATAATTAATGTTAATTCATTTTAATATATATATAGGAAATTTATTTCAATAAAATCATTATGTAAATGTGTTGGATTTAATTTTAAATATATAAATACATAATACCTAGAATTTATTTATTTATTTAGAATAAACACTATTTTTTATGAGTATTTATATTTTAACTTTTCATCATTCCTTGAAAATTTTATAAACGGTACTTAATTATTTATACATATAAAAAATATATTTTTTAATATATAATATTTATTTTAATTTATACATATTTATTAGTTATAAAAAAATAATTATTAAATCTATTTTACAAATGAAATGTGATGACATTTACCTTTTATGGTTTATCGATCAATTTAATTATGGATATTAATATATATATATACACACTTATTGAACTTAAATCACGATTGTCATATAACCTATATTTTTTATGATTCATACTAATTTTTACTCTCTAAAGATTTGATATTCTTCCCACAGGTTGAATACTTTCATTCATTTTCCATTATTACATCTATACGTGATATTTAAATTTTTATATGATTACATTTGTATTACATGGTTAATATTTTTTATTTATTCAATCTCTTCAAAATTTATTTACTTAATGTCATTCTTTCTAAAAATCTTGATAATGAATGTGTGTGTGTGTCATGACCCGACCCACCAGGGCCCGCCTGGCTAGTGATAAGCCAAGTGTGACTACCCTAAGCATGCCTTCAATAGGCCAGTGGTTAGAGACCAATGCTGAGTAGGCATATCACACACATGGGATGCATTATCCTAATGTACCTGTATGAAATCACACATCTATAAGCCCATACAATGTTAAAATATAAAATAATACAACTAATATCAATGAATTCACAGCATATATTCCACAATTAGAGTATGAAAAGGTACTAAAAGTGATAAAGGGGGCTAGATACCAGATCAACTAAAACTAAAAAAGAGTCCAATATGCTCAGAAAGAGGGGACTAGTGTCAAATGTGATTCCTGGTATGAACCACAATATTTCTAGACCAATTTGAGCTCTATCACCTTTTGTTACACTAAGAACCCCATAGAACATCCAATTGTCTGTATAATACATGTCATGTGTGTGAAGATCCCATGAAGGGGTGAGTATAACAATACCCACTAGGACACCCCAAAATCACTAGGCATAAAGCATCAAGATATTAGACAACTCATCACAGGGTCATGTCAAACATAAATACGAGACATAATAAAATACACATCCATATATACACATGGTAGACACTGAGTCTCAAGGTAAGGTCATAACCATGTTTGTATCCTAAAAATATTCTTAATAGTTCGCAATAATTTTCACCTGAGAGAACTCCCTCTACAAGTCTGATAGAATTGATGGAATTCATCTGAGATGTCATTCTCATCAGGTCTCACTATAAGGAAGTACATTATAGAAGTAATAATAGATAGATACATATATAGGGGATCACACCCATGGCTAAGGGTTATACTAATAAACTGATCTAGAATAATCCACTAAGTAGGGGATCGATGTCCATGTATATTGTTCATTCCAATTCCTATAACTCCACTTAGGGAAGAAGATGATAGAGGATTCCACCTCAACCAGATAGAGAAATATAAATAACTCTATCTAAAAATAATCCCATAGATAGGATCACAATCTCATGACTATGAAGTAATGCCAAACCATACCCTCATAGGGTTGGATTAAGGGAACTCACCCTAAAGAAACCAGTCCATGCTAAAGAGGACAAGGGTCTCAAGATACCCTGGAGAAATTATACAAAGTGTAATTATATTACATAGTGTGTCTTTATTACCTCAGATCTTCCCATGTGCTCTATCTTATTCCCATGTACTCCAGGTCATCCCCATGTACCAGTTTTCCTGAACCATTTTTCCTGAACCAGTTTTCCTGAACCAATTTTCCTGAACCTATTTCCTGAACCTAAAATTTGGAATCTTCATGATCCAAGAATTTGGAGTCTACTTCCTGAGCTAAAAATTTGGAGTCTACTTCTGAGCCAAGAATTCAGAGTCTACTTCCTGATCCAGAAATTCGGAGTCTACTTCCTGAGCCAGAAATTTAGAGTCTACTTCCTGAGCCATAAATTCGTAGTCTACTTACTGAGGCTGAAGTTCGGAGTCTACTTGCTGAGCCAAAAGTTCGGAGTGTACTTCCTGAACCAGAAATTCGGAGTGTACTTCTTGAGCCAGAAATTCAGAGTGTACTTCCTGAGCCAGAAATTCGGAGTGTACTTCCGGAACCAGAAATTCGGAGTGTACTTCCTGAACCAGAAATTCGGAGTGTACTTCCTGAACCAGAAATTCGGAGTGTACTTCTTGAGATAGAAATTTAGAGTGTACTTCCTAAACCAAATATTCTGAATGACAATCCTGAGAAAAATACTGAGAAATTCGGAATGAAATTCCTGAGCAACATGCTGAGAAATTTGGAATGACATTCCTGAGAAACATGCTGAGAAATTCGGAATGAAAATCCTGACCAACATGCTGAGAAATTCGGAATGAAAATTCTAAGTTCAAGAAAACCATAATTTCAACTTTGTTTAAATCTCGGTGAAATATAAGTATATTTGAAGAAGTTAAAGATTGAAGATTAAATGAGAGAGATTTGCGGAGTTTTTTAAAATTTAATGAAGTGGGAAAGTTTTTCAAGATTCCCACCTTTGTTTTATGAGTTGCCTATAAATATGTGTTCAGATAAATTCGCTCATTTGCAATTTTTTATACAAGCGGAAAAGGCGGAGCGCTGGATAATTCTAAGTGAAAAGTTCCTACCATCTTGAAGAAGTTTCCTTGAGTGTTTGAGAAGAAGAGAATCCGGATTGAATATTCAGAGTGAGAATTTGTGTGGAACCATCATTATCTTGCTGAGAAGACAGATTTCAAAATATTGGATTCAAGGAAACCGGATTGAGAATTCAGAGTGAGAATTTGTGTGGAACCATCATTATCTTGCTGAGAAGATCGGTTTCAGAAAATCAGATTCAAGAAATCGGATTGAAGATTTGGAGTGATCATTCAAAGTGAGCATTTGTAGAGCAGCTTAACAAAGTTTTTTATTCTTGTGTTTGGCTCATTTTTTCTTTAAGGAAACATTGTAAACTGATGGGAGTCAGTATAATCTTTACTATAGGGAGATATAAGGTGTCCAAAGGGAGTTGACACAAGTTGTATTCACTTCTTCATTATAGTGGATTTCCATAGACCCACGGGAGTGGCTATGGCAAGGATGTAAGTTCTCTTATTGAGGCCAAACCTTGCAAATCTTGTTTGCCTTTTTTTGATTTACCTTTCTTTCATGCTTTATTTTCTTGTTAAATGTTGATAAGGAAATAAATCTTAACAGGTTGCAAGGGTTAAGTTTCTTAAAGTTTTGAAACTTATAAAAAGTTAAACAACTGATTCAACCCCCCTTCTCAGTTGTTATTCGATCCTTGGAACATCAAGTGGTATCAGATGGAGGTTCCCTTTTTTATCCTTATTATGGAGAATATTAATTCTATCAACAGTAGAGGAATTCCTACGTTCGATGGAAAGAATTATTATGGATGAAAAAATAGGATGATTCCTTATCTCTTATCTCTTGGCCTTGAAGTTCTTGATGCTGCTACTATAGGCTTTCCACCTATTGATAAAAATGATCCTATGACATTTGCCGATAAGAGAAACATAGAAGTTGATGGAAAGGATAAAAATGATATTCTAATATCCTTATCAGAAAATGTTTATCAGAAGGTGATGGGTCTCACAACATCAAAAAGCATGTGGGATAAGCTAGAAAGTGTATTCGAAGGAAATACAAAAGTCAAGGAGGCCAAGATATAAATATGGCATAGTAAGTTTGTAGACACCAGGATGAGAGATGATGAAAAAATTGATGAATAATTCACCAGAGTTAATGAAATTGAGTATAACATCATAGGATTTGGAGAAGACTTGGAAGATTCTACAATTTTGAAGAAACTTATGAGAAACTTTCCAGACAGGTTTGATTATAAAATTTTAGCTTTAGAAGATAAGGATGATTTATCTCTTGATGAACTGTATAACTTTCTTGTTTCTTATGAAATGAGGAAAGCTCCAATATTTAAGAAGAAGATAAAATATGAAATATATTTTGAATCTATGAGAAAGATGAAAATCCAAGATGATGATAAAGCTGATCCTTGTGAGTCTGATGATAAGGAAGATGAAGAGTTGAATGAAAAAATCATGTCTCTCATATCCAAGAACTATTGAAGAGGAAGAGGAAATTATGGAGGAAAACTTCCTCTAAAATTTTTTCAGTGTGACGGAATCAAACATTTTTCTATGAATTTCCCTAAGAAGAAAGTTAGAGAATATCAAGATGTTTCTGATGAGAATCCTCGATGGAAGAAGTATAAAAAGAATGAAAAAGAAGAGAAGACTTCTAAAAAATTAAAGAATAAGTTTTCTAGAATAAAAATAAGTATGTTTAGCAAGAAGGTTGAATCTGAATCATCTGACAATGATGCCTAGGAAGATGAAAGTAAAGAAATATTCAGAGCCTTCATTGCAAAAGTTGAGAAAACAAATGTTTCCTCAGAGAGTGAAGATGGTGGTGAGGAATCTTATAGAGAATATCAGCTAAGATCTTAACTTCTTTCATGTCTTAAGAAAAACAAACATCTCAAGAAATAAATTCGTGTGATGAAGAAGAATAATGAAGTAGTTCAGGATGGAAGTGAAGATGTCACCAAGAAGGAAGATGAATACATTCAAGAAATTTTAAGTTACAAACTTAGAATTGCTGAACAGGGAAATATGATTGAAGATCTTATCAAGAAGTTGGAAGCTAAGGAAGAAGAAGTAAACAAGGTGCAATCAAAACTACTTGAGTCTGAAAATACCCTGAGGAAGATGAATGAAAACTTCAACAAAGCTATAGAATTAAAAGCTAAGACCTCTAAAAATACTGTGAAGGATCATTACGAGAATCAGGTGAAATATTCTCTTACCAAAAATAATGTTGTATCTGATTCTTCTAACATTTTAGGTCATGGAAAAAGTTTTAGTAAATCTTTGCTGGAGAAAGGATGTGATAAAACTATCAATCCTACAAAATTAGAAGACTCACTCAAAAGAAGAGATGAACTACATCCTGAGTTTTCTAGAACTGAAAGAAGTTATCAACCTCAACAAATTCTTTATAGAGAAAGATCATTCTTGAATAGAAACCCAAGATTTGAGGGCTATTGCTGGTTCTATGGAATATATGGTCATAGATCTTATAATTGTTGGAACAATTTATCTCTAACTGGAAGAAGGTTTGAGAAAAGTGGAATAATGAGTAACTCTCCGTACTCATAGAAAGTTGAAAAGGTGAATTCTAAAGATGTTAGAAACATTCCAACAAAGAATCAATTTGAATGTTTGGAAGAAGTTTTTGGAAGATGTGATCAGTCTGGTCATCATGCTGAATGATGTATGAAACTTCTTCCAGAACAAGTTTCTTATGATAAGAAAGAAAATAAAGATGAAAATAAGGAGGTTGATAAAAGAGATTTTATTTTTGAGACAGATTTGAAAGAAAGTAAGAGGAACAAACCATGGATACTTGATAGTGGTTGTTCTTCACACATGATAGGTGATATAAAAATCTTGGAACATGTTGAAAGTCATGATGGAGGAGTGGATACTTTTGGAAATTATGGTTCCTTAAAAATTAAATGGATCGATACAACAGATATTGAAGCTGAGAAACTGAATTCTAAGGATGTTTTTCTTGTTGATGGACTAAAACATAACTTACTTAGTGTAAGTCAATTTTGTGATGATGGAAAAGAATTTATCTTCAGAAAAAATTCTTATATCATCAAAAGTGTGAAAAATGGAAAAGTGATTACAAAAGGAAAAAGAACCACTGGGAATCTATTTCAAATTGGAGAATCCAATAACTCTTGCTATTTGAGTGATGAAGATGAAAACAAGTTGTGGCACTGAATACTTGGCCACCTTGGGCATAAGAACATGATTAAGCCTTCTAAAGTTGATGCTATTCGTATTTTTCCTGAACTGAAAAGAAGAGATCAAGATGTTTGTATTACTTTCCAGAAAGGAAATATGACTAACAAAAGTCATAAAAGAGTTGAGATTCAATCTAACAAACCACTTGAGCTTATTCATTCCGATCTATGTGGGACAAAGAGACATCAATCAACAAAAGGAGATTTATACTTTATCACTTTTATTGATGGTTTCACTAGGATGAAAAACATAATGTTCATGAAGCATAAGTCAGAAGCTATTGAAATGTTTAAATTCTTCAGAAGAGATGTTGAAAAAGAATTGGGAGCTTCCATAAAGAAGTTGAGAATAGACAATAGTACCGAATTCACAAGTAATGCTTTTGAAACGTATCTAAGGAAGCATGGTATCAAACATCAGTATAGTGCTCCTTATACTCCACAAAAAAATGGAGTAGCATAAAGGAAAAATAGAAGCTTGGTAGAAATGGGAAGAAGTATGTTATCAGAATACAAACTTTCAAAATTCTTTCAGAGAGAAGCTGTTAGCACTACTGTGCATGTTCAAAATAGATGCCTGTTAAGACTGGAAACCAACATGACTCCTTATGAGATGTGGTATAACAAAAAAACTTCTTTTAATTACTTCAATGTTTTTGGAAGTCCATGCTTGCTCAGAATAAAAAATACAGACATAGGAAAGTTTTAAGAGAAAGATGAAGAAGGAATATTTATGGGTTATTCACCAAATGGAAGAAGTTACAAATTCTGGAACAAACGGTTACAGAAGTTGGTGGACTCATATGATGTAAAGGTAATTGAAAATCCAAGCTCCTTCACAACATATATTAAGAATACTGAGGAAGATAAATCAGATAATTCCCACAATAGTGAAAGTGACTCAGATAAGTCACATGGGGAAGAAAGTGATGCTGGGAAAGGAAATGTGAGTTTTCCTACCCTAAAAAAGCATGTTGAATTTGAAAATATTATTGGGGATCATAAGGCTCTAGTTCAGACAAGAAGGAAGTTAAGATTAGAAAATCAGACTTCCATTATCTCAAAAGTTGAACCAAAATCAATTTCAGAAGCTATTAAACATAAAGAATGGGTGGATGCTATGAATGAATAACTGGATCAGATTTAGAAGAATAAAACATGGGAACTTGTTCCAAGGCCAGCAAATAAGAATGTTATCGGAACCAAGTGGGTATACAGAAATAAATTGAATGAGCATGGAGAAGTTACAAGAAACAAACCAAGACTTGTGTGTAAAGGATATACACAAGTGGAAGGTATGGATTTTGATGAAACTTTATCCCCTGTTGCAAGGTTGGAAAGTATTCAAATGTTTCTTGCAATGGCTTCTCATCAGAATTATAAGGTTTATCATATGGATGTAAAGTCATATTTCTTAAATGGAGAGATTGAGGAAGAAGTTAACATTGAAAAACCATGTGGGTTTTTACTTGATGAGTATGAAAATAAAGTTTGCAAATTAAAGAAAGCCTTGTATGGGCTAAAACAAGCTCCACGAGCATGGTATTCGAAGCTTAACAATTCTTTGATAAATATGAACTTTTCTAAAGGAAAGTTTGATAGCAACTTGTATGTTAAAGATGTTGATTCCGGAACTTTAATTATAATCATTTATGTGGATGATATAATTTTTTCTGGAGATGAATAAAAGGTTTGTGAAGAGTTTGCTGAAGAGATGAAGAAATTTTTTGAAATGTCAATGTTGGGGGAATTAACTTTCTTCCTTGGCTTACAAGTTCAACAGCAAGAAAACTAAATTTTCTTATCCCAAGAAAAGTATACCAAGGAACTATTAAAGAAGTTTGGGATGGAATAATCAAAAGAACTTTCAACCCCTATCTCAGTAAGCACAAAGTTGAGCAAAGATGAGTCAATGAACAATGTGAATCAGAAAGACTCTCTAAAGTTAATAGGAAGTCTTATTTATCTTACAGCCTCAAGGCCTGATATTGCTTATGTTGTGACTCTATGTTCCCAATATCAAATTAATCCAAAAGAATCACATATATTGGCAGTTAAGAGGATTCTGAGATATGTTAAAGGAACAACTTCACATGGGTTTTTATATAAAAGGAATAATGAGATGAAGTTTCATGGTTATACTGATGTTGATTGGGCTGGTGATTATAATGATAGAAAATCAACATCAAGAGGAACATTTTTCTTAGGGGAATGTTGTGTGAGTTGGAACAGCAAGAAACAAAGTTCAGTAACTTTAAGTACAGCTGAATCCGAATATGTTGCAGCTAATCAGGCTTGTACTCAAATGATGTGGATGAAAGTTCAGCTGGAAGATTTGAAAGTGAAAGTTTCTAAAACTTTGAAAATACTTTGTGATAATCAAAGTTTCATTTATATTTCCAAGAATCCAGTTCAACATTCAAGATCAAAGAATATTGATATAAAGTATCACTTTTTAAAGGATAAATCTACAGCTGGAAAAGTCTTGATGGAATACATTTCAACAAAGTATCAGATTGCTGATATTTTCACAAAAGCAATGTCAAAGGAAATGTTTGTTGAACTGAGGCTGCAACTCCATGTTCAGCCTCCTCCCAAGACTTCCTAAAACTTATAAGGAAGTTACCCTCACCGTGCTTTGGATTATGTTGACAAAGGGGGAGAGTAATTTTTCTTTTATCTAAAGTTGTGGTTATCATATAATGGGGGATAGAGAAATAAAAATGAGAGAGGAAAAGAAAAGTGAGAAAGAGAAAGATAAAAGTTGAGGGGGAGAGAGAAATACAAATGAGACAGGAAAAGAAAAGTGAGAAAGAGAAAGATAAAATTTGAGGGGGAGTTTGAGTAAGGTGAAGTTTATCTTTAAATGGCCGCAAAATTTTCTTATCACCAATGGATGAAAATCCTTAAAAAACATTACTTTATCTAGTAGTGTGGTGTCAGGACACTCTTTTTAATAAAGGCTATGTTTTGGTAAAATTCAAGAACTTGAGATGTAATTTTTTTTGAGAGGTGAAAACTTGTTAACAAGGGTTGTCAACAAATCCAAATGGGGAGATTGAAGAACCTTTGTGGTGTTTTGTTTAAAAAAGTTTTGTATTTTTTGACAACTAATATTTTTGTGGAAGAATGTTTTTGAGTTACAGAAAGTTGAAGTTACTGGTTGCTGAAGATTTCCTTAAAGAAGATTATGTTGAAGAATAAGAAGTAAAAATTTAAGAAAGTGTCTCAAAATTTCTAAATATAATCAGATTATTCTTTTCTTATCTTAAAGTTCTCATAGATCATGAAAAGTTTCATGATAAAATCTGTTGAAGAAATAGTGAAGAGGATTGAGATTTGTCACGGAGAAAAATTCGGAGGAAATTCGGAACCAGTTTTCCTGAACCAGTTTTCCTGAACCAGTTTTCCTGAACCAGTTTTCCTGAACCAGTTTTCTTGAACCAGTTTTCCTGAACCAGTTTTCTTGAACCACTTTTCCTGATCCAGTTTTCCTAAACCAGTTTTCCTGAACCTATTTCCTGAACCTAAAATTTGGAATCTATTTCATGAGCAAAGACTTCAGAGTCTACTTCTTGAGCCAAAAATTCAGAGTCTACTTCTAAGACAAGAATTCATAGTCTACTTCCTGAGCCAGAAATTCGGAGTCTACTTCCTGAGATAGAAATTCGGAGTCTACTTCCTGAGCCAGAAATTTGTAGTCTACTTACTGAGCCTAAAGTTCAGAGTCTACTTGCAGAGCCAGAAGTTCGGAGTGTACTTCCTGAACCAGAAATTTGGAGTGTACTTCCTGAGACAGAAATTCAGAGTGTACTTTCTGAACCAGAAATTCAGAGTGTACTTCCTGAACCAGAAATTCGAAGTGTACTTCCTGAACCAGAAATTTGGAGTGTACTTCCTGAACCAGAAATTCGGAGTGTACTTCCTGAGCCAGAAATTTGGAGTGTACTTCCTGAACCAAATATTTGGAATGAAAATCCTGAGAAACATACTGAGAAATTCAGAATGACATTCCTGAGCAACATACTGAGAAATTTGGAACGACATTCTTGAGCAACATGCTGAGAAATTTGGAATGACAATCCTGAGCAACATACTGAGAAATTCAGAATAAAAATCCTGAGCAGCATGCTGAGAAATTCAGAATGACAATCCTGAGAAACATGCTGAGAAATTTGGAATAAAAATTTTGAGTTCAAGAAAACCATAATTTCAACTTTGCTTAAATCTCAGAGAAATTTAAGGATATTTGAAGAAGTCAAAGATTGAAGATTAAATGTGAGAGATTTGTGGAGTTTTTTGAAATTTGAAGAAGCGGGAAAGTTTTTCAAGATTCCCACCTTTATTTTCTGAGTTGCCTATAAATATGTGCTCAGATCATTTTGCTCATTTTCAATTTTTTACACACGTGGAAAAGGCAGAGCGCTGGAGAATTCTAAGTGAAAAGTTCCTACTATCTTGAAGAAGTTTCCTTGAGTGTTTGAGAAGAAGAGAATCAGGATTGAATATTCGGAGTGAGAATTTGTGCAGAACCATCATTATCTTGCTGAGAAGACCGATTTCAGAATATTGGATTCAAGGAAAACAGATTGAGAATTCGAAGTGAACATTTGTGTGGAACCATCATTATATTGCTGAGAAGATCAGTTTCAGAAAATCAGATTAAAGAAATCAAATTAAAGATTCGGAGTGATCATTCGGAGTGAGAATTTGTGGAGCATCTTAACAAAGTTTTTATTCTTGTGTTTGGATCATTTGTTCTTTAAGGAAACATTATAAACTGACAGGAGTCGGTATAATATTTCCTATCGAGAGATAGAAGGTGTCCAACAGGAGTTGACACAAGTTGTATTCACTTCTTCATTATAGTGGATTTCCATATACCCACGGGAGTGGCTATGGTAAGGACGTAGGTTCTCTTATTGAGGATGAACCTTATAAATATTGTGTGCCTTTTTTTGATTTACCTTTCTTGCATTCTTGAGTTTATTGTTAAATTTTGATAAGGAAATAAATCTTAACAGGTTGCAAGGGTTAAGTTTCTTAAAGTTTTGAAACTTATAAAAAGTTAAACAACTGATTCAACCCCCCTTCTCAGTTGTTATTCGATCCTTGGAACTTCAGTTCCTGTGGAAATTTTTTTCACTGCGCTTATGTGGGAAATCTATGCCCATGAATTTTGATAACTATGGGTATATGTTTTTAATCAAAACCTATAACCACATTTTTGGGAAAACCATGGGTATAGGTTTGACTTATACCCACAATTTTTTTGAGAACCATGGGTATAGGTCTTGAACCAAACCCTATACCACGTTTTACCAAAACCATGGGTATAGGTTCTAAAAAATTTCCTATACCCACAATTTTGGAAAAAATGTGGGTATAGGGTCGTTTTCCAGTAGTGATGTGTCACATGGCATGTGATATTTAAATTTCATAGAACCCATAACACCACAACCAGTGGTTCCACACAATGTGTATCTCTAGATTATATAACATGTAACATGAATTTTTAAAAAAACTCATAGTTCTTCTCTATTTATTCTCGCAGTACTAAAGACATTTATTCTTCCAATGAATCCACTGTGAGTCATGGATCTAGTATTTAAGGGGGGCTTCTTTCACTTGTGATCAGATTTTGGCATTTGATTCTCTTAGAAATCATCACCCTTCATACAACGTATTGTGATGTTGAAACCTTTACATCGAGATCTCTAAATTAGAATGATAAATTGGTTGTGATCATATAACACCACAACCATGCCACCAATCTCCATCCCAAACCCATGGTGATGATCTGTTATGCCAAAGATCATTTTTAAATGATCTTCCATCATTTATTTTTCAAACCACTAGATAAATTGAATTTTGGTAATGAATACACAAAGAACAGGTAAAACAATCCATAAAAAAATCATGTAAGGAAATAACCTCATTCATTGTTCATTTCAACATCAATATATCATCATATAATAGACGAATAAAGAGGAATTATAAATGCAACATCAAAAAAATGTCTTCAATATCAACCATTGATCCATGGATCAGTTCTTGTTAGTGGAATCCACCCATGTTCGACATGGAATAAATAAATGTGGATAAATTCACATAAATTAAAATTCCTACCTCATGTTGGATTGATCATTGAAAAATAAAGATGACACATTGACATCACAGGAAATATTCCCAACCTCCATTGGTGAAACAAATCTCAATCATGGTTTTGATCCATTTTCATTTTCTAAGTCCTCCTCCAACGACTCATCTCACAACCTCAGGGTTATACGGATCACCATGTGATTATGTTATAACCATGTATTTATAGAGATTTTTTGTGTTAATAAATAAATAAATAAATTTATTTATTTATTTATTATTTGTGCCTGCAACAAAAAATTCACAAATATTTGACACCAAAAAAGATTATATTATACCTAGGGTAAAACCCAAATTCTGGGATCAACAGTGGTCTCAAATCTTCAATCCTAGACTCCATTAAAGAGTTGTTCCACTATTTTAGGAAATCTATACACGCATGATATTAATATATTTAATATTTTTAAAATATCAATTCTGGGATCATCGGGCCATATAATATTACATTATCTTAGCTCATGGCATAGAAAACATTACTGGATATATTTCAAATATTTACATGGAAAAAATAGAGATATTACTTTCTCCCCACAGTAAGGAATTTTTTCCTAAAAATTGAAAAATGAATACTCAAAAAATGTGGGTAATGAGCTTGCATCAAGTTCTCTCACTCCCAAGTGATCTTCTAAAGACTCTCATGCTATCACCGGAAATGAACCAAAGGAATCACTCACCTAAGGAGGATACTCTCCTACTAATCCTCGGTCTCTACTAGGTACTCTAAAAGGGAATACCTATCCTCTATTTCTATCTCTTCCCAATAGATAACATGTGATAGGTCATACATGTACCATATTAGCTACAACATGTGGAAAACATTGTGTACCTAGTCTAACTATGGAGGTAGATTCAAGTATTACACCACCTCACTGATTTTTCACCATATCTGGAAAGGGTCGATGAATCCTAGAGACAAATTTTCTCCCTAGTAAAATCTCCATAATCCACATTGAGGTGAGACCTTTAGGAACACATAGTCTCCCTCATTAAACTCCAAAGGCCTATTTCATCTGCCTGAATAATAATTTTGATGACTCTATGTAGTCTTCATCCACTCCTAGATGATCTGAACCTTCTCTATCATAGATCTCACAAACTCTAAGACCATAAGTTCTGACTCTCCTTAATTAGACCATCATATTTTTGACCTATAGGGTCACTTGTATAAAGCCTATAATTATCTCACACCGATAGTGGAATGGTAGTTATTGTTGTATGAAAACTCCACCAAGGGTCGGTGATCCTTTCATGCCTTCCAGAACCAGTATAGCCCACTTAGTCTGGGGGTGAAACTTTATGCTCAAACACAACTGATTTCCAAATTCCTCCTATAATAATATTTATAATCATGATGTGAAGCAATCATTATATTATGAAATTATCTTTAAGGTAACTCCATGAATCCAGACTATATCTTTCATGTAAAGGCCACCCAATATCTCTACTAAACTCTTCTATCGGAAAACTAGGAAGTGGTCCGACTTACTGAGTTGGTTTATGATCACCTAGACAGCCTCTTGTACTCTAGAAACCCATGTAATCCCCATAATTAATTCCATAGATATAACATCACACTTCCACTATGGCACCTCAAGGGGTTGAGCTAAACCTTTTAAAACCTGGTCCTCATCCTTAACCTGATGATAAATGAGACATTGAGAGACAGAATCTACTACTAAATTCTTTATTATTAGCCACTAGAACTATTGTTTAAGGTCCTAGTACATATTTCTCAAAACTCAATTACATGCTGGGGGGGTATGAAAATCCCTCATCACTTCTTCCCACAATGTCACTGGTACCATAGACTATCTTCTAAAAAGGATGATATGCTGCCAACCTTCACAAAAATCCATCAAGAGCACATCTAATAGATATATGAGTACATAAGTTCCCACAGTTAGTATCTCCATTCTGAGCCTCCCTAAAAACCTATATAAGTAGTGGGGAAATAACCATCAAATGTAGATACGATGCACCATCCTTGTCCACTATTGAAAACTACAATGAGGATAAATGATCCAAATACTCAGTCAATAACTACAAGAATGATTTCCTATTGAGAGAATCTATTAACACTTTTCCATTCCCATGAGTATAGACTATCACAAATTCATAATCATATAGGAATATTAGTCATCTTCTCTACCTCAATTTAGAATCCTATTGAGATAAGATATACTTTATACTCTTATAGTTATAGTATATGATAAACTACTCACCCATAAGTTAGTAACACAACATATTCAAGGTGAAGACTACTGATGCTGACTTAAGATCATGGGTTGCATATTTATTCTCATGCAGTCTCAACTAATGAGGCCCATAGTTGATCACAACATTCCTCTAAATTAGTACACAACTAAGTTCAGTCCCTGAGTAATCACAGAACACTACATACTCAGAACCCTCCTCTAGAAATCTCAAGATGATGGCACTCATCAACCTATACCTCAAATCCTAAAAATTCCATTGGTTCCTCTCTATCTAAATGAAAGGGTGACCCTTCCTGGTCAAAGTATTCAATGGTGTTGATATTTTGGAGAAACCAGGCATGAATATCTTATAGTATCCTAAAAACCCAAGGAAGCATCGTACATATGTCACTGTCTTGGGTGGATCCCAAAATAACATTGCCTTAACCTACATTGAGTCCTCCACTACACTATTAGCCAAGATGACATTTCCTAGAAATTAGACTTCCTGAATCTAGAAATGACACTTCGTGGTCTTACCATAAATATGGATCTATTAGATTATGTCTAGGACCATCTTCAAGTGTCTCAGATGTAACTCCTCATATGCTGAGTACACTAAGATGTCATTAATTAATACCACCATAAACCAATCTAAGAAAGAATGAAAGATCTAGTTCATGAGTCTCATAAACACTATTGGGGCATTCATCATGCCTAAAGGCATCACCAAGTACTCATAGTGATCATAGATACATTTGAATGTCATCTTCAATATATCCTCATCTTTTACTCATAACTAGTGATAGCCTAATCTGAGATCAATCTTCAAGAACCATTGTGTCCTTATCAATTGATCAAATAGGTCATTGATCCTAGGTAGTGGATACTTATTCTTCAATATCACCTGATTTATACCCTAATAATCCACACACAACCTCAATACCTCATATTCCTTCATATAGAACAACATTAGGGCTGCCTAGGGGGGAGACACTAGGTCTCACAAATACCTTCCTATATAAGTCCTTCAACCATACATTCAACTCATGAATCTATATAGGAGACATTCGATATGTTGGTAAAGATATCAGGATCTTTCCTTGGTGTATGTAAATTAATAGTTTTAACTCTTTGTGGGGTGGTAATCCTAGAATGTTCTTAGGAAATATGTCCTCATACTCCATTACCACTGTAGGAAACAGGTAGCCTATACCATCCAATGATCTAAGATTTGTGCTAGCCAACTGGTGATTAATTGGATGCACCCTCATACATATGATTTCATCCTGCAATACCTAGGTTTTCTTCTCACCCATGAATGAAAAATATATATCTATATACATATATACATTGCATCCTCTGACTAAAACAATCAATCAGTGTATGAAATGTGTATATCTAGTCCATGCCAAACATCTCATTATAAGACATCATCACTACTATAAAGAGGTCCCATGAAAAACTTTCTCATTAAAGAGTCATATCACACTATCAAAAAATGTGTGTGATCTCCAAGTCATATCTGATAGGAGTTTCCAAGCATAAGGGTCGAGCCAAAATCTCAACTAGAATCTTCAGTTCACGAACTAGGGATGTAGCATGAAAAGGGTAGCTCACACATGTGTCTATTAGAAATGAAAAATATATATAAAATTCATAGTTCATACATCTAATCATCCATGTAGCCTATGGGTTATAGGCCTAAACTACCTAGACTTGTCCCCTACCCTATCCACTAGCTCACCGAGCCTAGTGCGAATCTCCTGGGCGTGGTGGTGGAAATAAGTTAAAGATCATTCCACCTTCTAATACTCTACCTACAACTCTTTTACATATATTATCCTATGGAATTCCCTACTACTTATATTTTATCTTACTAGGAGTCTTGTACACTATCTTCTTATCACATGTATGGTGGGTTAGACAATATCATGCAATATGTCCCCATCCATCACAAGAGTATCACCGCCTCTCCCTAGGCTAACTAGAACTATCATGAGAGACTTTAACCACATACCCTTTATCCTAATATCACCTCCTAAAACATATCACACATCTAGATCCTTGTATCTACAATTATCTACAAGCTACTGAAGTCTCAAATCCTATGTTCCCACCACTAGAACCCACTATTGGTGTCTTCTTATCTAGAAAACTCTCTACTCACAAAGCATTCTCCAACACTCCAGCATAGGTATAGATGCATAGTAGTATCACACTAGACTGAATATATCTTTGTAATCCTTTATTCAAGATCTATTCTTAAAATAATGGATCCCAAACCATATCCATTGAGTATCATGAGAGGTTGGTAAACCATAACAAATATTTATCCATGATTGTGATTCCCTGTTGAAGCTATAGAAGTTCCTAGATAGGCAATGACCGTAATATGGATGGATAAAACATATATCTAAAATAATGCTCAAACTCTATCTATGAAATAGTCCTATTTTGGTAATGAAAATCTAATATGATCAAATATGACATTGTGGACCCATGAATGAGACTCGCTGTTGGGACCACCATCTAATTAGCAGTTGTTCTATAGAGAAAAAAGACTCATGTAACCACCTCAAGACAATATTCAGATTTTTAGGGGTCTGAAATTACCTGAGACCTAAGGGATCACTGGAACTAAAACTCATGAAGTGTAATAAGGCTACACATCTTATCCACTAGAACTTTTAGTACCATTTTCTGGTCAATGAGTGGAGGTATGTCTGGAAAACCACTATAATAAACCAGACATAGATTCCATTGAATGGTTCTACTAGATCGGTTTCCCACATAGCCTCAAGTGCATCTCCCCAAATGATAGAGGCTACCAACTAGTAGCAAGGGATAATGGTGTATCAGTGGAGAGACTATTCCCTCTTATAAAAGTTTAACACAATGGTAGAAATCATACAAACTAATATTGAAATCATTAAATCAATTAGAAAATATATAAACATCCAAAAGATAGATATATATAACAATGAATAAAGTAATCTAATATTCAATGATAATCATGTCATGTATCTACAAAGAAGCCAAAATAGGTATAAATGGTAGGTGTATGATATATATATCAAAATACCAAAAAACTAAAAACTACCCCATCTTGAATCATGAGCCACATCTTGGTCATGTGCTCCCCTTCTCCTAAGCATGGAACAAAGTCAAGCATCGAACTATGGGTGCTTTCCCTAGTCCCTACCTATATCCAAATAGTATGTTTGGGTACCCAAAGACATCCTGAATAGGATGTGAGATACAATCCCAATAGTTCACCACCCAAAGTGTCTATAACAAATCATAGCTATGAAATATAAGCTAAAGTGAAGTACATAGTAAAACCAGTATGGAAGTACTAAAATAAAAGTGCCCGTGGAAAAAATAAAACAAACATGTAATCCTATATAACCATAAAAGGCTCCCTGTAAAACAAGTTTCAAGATCCTCTAATAAGTAATTAGTATATAAAAATTAATTAAACACCACAACCATGCTGTATACACAATATATCACATCACCATGGCCTTATTTTATGACCAGTATATCATATCCATCACAACCATGTCACATAATAAGAAGTATCAAAAAATCCCACGACTGATTAGTATAATAATTCAAGTCACATTTTCCACATCTGTGCCATAAAATCAAAAATTTAACATCCCTCAAGGATGGATCCAAGTTAAAGTGAACCAAGGAATCCATGTCAATTCCTAGGATCATCTGGATGGAAACTTCTTGAATTGGGGTCCATGGAGCATGTTATCATACTATGTCCACTACAAGCTGAAACAACTTGTATCCAAGGGGTAGCAAGGCCCAAGACATTCTAAATAATCAGATTATAAGTAGAATACAAGTCCAATTAATTCTCTACTGCTATCATGACCCATGGTTTAGCATATCCATGGATTCCTTTGAAAATATTCATCATTAAACCCAATAACCATTCCATACCATGAGTTTATTAACTCATATCACAATTCAAATTCAATTCCATTTTTGAGTTTACCCACTCATATAAAAATTTCTATAAAATCCATTCAATAAATTCAATCAATAAATATCATGATAACATATGGAAAGGGAGGAAAACTATCTCCTATTAAACCAAATCAATTCAGATCATTTATTAATAGGCTTCCTCTAAGTAGGAAAGCACTAACTCAACCCATGTATGGTTTAACAAAGGAATCAAAAAATTAAAATCACATGGAAACCCCCATGGATATCTTTGGTTGGGGAAATAACCTCCAACACATATCAAAGAAACTAAATGGAAACCCTAATATGTTACATTTCATTTAATTCAATTATTCAATTAATTTTTAGGGAATTGATGGAAAGTATGGTGGGATAAACAATGAAAAATAACTCTATAAAGCATCAAAAATCAAGGGAAAAGTACATTACACCTACTATAGGTCTATTTTAGAGTGTTCATCTAGTATAATATCCTAATTTGACTCAGATCGGGAGAAAAATGAAGAATGGATAAAAACCCTGAAAATATGGAAAATCATCTTTCACCCAAATAGAATAGTGGATACCAAGACAAACGAAGAACAACATAAAAGTAATTGATTACTCACTGGTGTAAATCCAATGAGACGAATGGGTCTCAATTCTGATCTCATATGGGGAAGATCTTATAATTCCTATATTAGGTTTCAGAGGAGAGTTACAACAAGGTTGTTTTACAATGAATGATAAAATTAAATAGGTTTTTAGGTTTAAAGTATTTTAAGGGAAAACTGGTCATTTTTTCTCAAAAACAGGGCCACATGGTTTGGACACATGGTTGGCCAAACCATATTCTAATTGTGCACCCTTCATTCTAAGGAGGGGAACCTCACATGGTTAGTGCACACAGTTTTCCAAACCTTGTGAAAACTGTGTCTCATCCCACTTTCAAAAACATTAGAAGCTATCATATAGGTTTGGGACTCCGTCTACATGGTTTCCTCAAATTGTATAGCCTGTAGCACCTCATTGTCCAACCTCTCACAATTATTATTAACCATGTAGTCTACCCTACATGGTTTCTACTAACTGTGAAACCTGTCCTATTTTCCCAGAAATCTTGGATCCGAGCTTTGAAAAAGTCCCAAACACCTCTAATACACTCGTGACCTCAAAGGGTATTCGCATTAGGCCATAATTAAGTAATTAAACTGAAAATAAAAAATATCCATACCTTGTAACAAAACCCAGGATCTTAAAATCTTCCCCCTTAAAGTAATTCGTCCTCAAATTTCCCTCTCAAGGGTGGTCAAGATTCTTCAGAGAACAACTATGACTAGTGAGCATGTACATCAGCCTCCCACTCCAAAGTCTCTCTATGTAAATGATCATGCTTCCATATCACCCATACTAAAGGAACTGACTGGCCTTGGAGAACCATTGAGATCCTGTAAATGATATAAATAAGATGCTCCTCAAAGGACACATCAACCTATGACTCCACCTCATCAGGTTGTAGAATGTAAGATGGGTTTGAATAATAATGGTGTAGCTGAGATACATGGAAGACATTGTGCATGGATCGACACCTATGAGGTAACTTGAAATGACAGGATACTAGCATCGATCTCTATGGAATCTCAAATGGCTTAATATATCATGGTGAAAACTTACAATGTCTCTTGATCCTTCTATGTCCAGCCTTGATGAGATACATAAAAATACACAATCCTAAAACATGAACTCTGGAGATCATCTGCAGTGATCAGTGTAAGATTTCTGTCGAGATTGTGCACTATCCATCCACTTCCTAATCAACTAGATCTACTCAGAAGTATCCTACACAATATGTGGTCCTAGTAAAGCTACCTCACCTGCCTCTAACCAGCATAAGGGAGATCTACATGGAAAACCTTATAAATCCTTATAAGGTGACATTTTATAGTTTCCTAATAGCTATTATTGTAGGATAACTCAACATGGGGTATATAACTCTTCAAAGAGCCCCCAAAATATTGGACACATGCTTGAAACATGTGCTCAAGAACTTGTATCATACACTCTGACTAACCATCAGTCTGAGGGTGGTAAGTTGTGCTTAGAATCACCTGTGTACCCAAGGCCCTTTGAAAACTCTTCCAGAAATTAGATGTAAAATGGACATCTCTATCTAAAATGGTAGTACACAATACCCTATGAATTAATAATATCTCATAGATATAAAAAATCCCAAGAGCATCAATATTTAATGCATTCTTGATTAGAGGAGATGTGTAACCTTTGAGAGCTTGTCAATAACAATCCACACAACATCACTACCTTGAATAGATAACGACATACCATTCATAAAATCCATTACGATATCATCCCATTTCTATTATGGAATAGGTAACTTCTTTAAAATTTGGATTGTTCATTGATGTTATGCCTTCATCTATTGACAAGTGGAACATCTCATAACAAAACTAGCTACCTTATGTTTCATCCCTAGACACCAGTAATGATGGTGTAAGTGATGGTACATCTTGGTGAATCCAGGGTGTACTACCCAAACCGAGGCATGAAACTCCTGATTAGATCCTTAAATATGTCCATTGGAACCCAAACGTGACCATTGATATGCAGGATATCATCCTCACCTACGGTCTAACTAGGAGGTGGTCCCTCACCTTCCACACTCTTTTATAGGACTAGGCCCCCTAAATCTGATAGCTTCCCCATCCTCACTCTATCCAGTAGTTTATTGGTCACAATTAAGGATGAAATAAAATTATACCCATGAATTTACTATACCTCCAAGTGTATCTCATAGAACAAATCCATAAGCTTCCACTGACTACTAACCTGCTTAACTATCTATATCTGAGTCCCACTGCTCGTTGCATCATCCACTGCATTGCCTTTCCCAGGTGTGTAGGCATGCTTGAATTCAAAAGACTATAGGTACTCAACCTTAATTTACTTATTCAAATTCATATCAAAATATGTAAATTTGTACTTGGGGATTTTTTGGTCTATATACACCATAAAACGCTCTTCTAGTAAGTAATGTCTCCAACAGTGAAAAGCATGAACAACTATAGCTAACTTGAGATCGTGTGTCGGGTAATTCCTCTCATGTGGCCTCAACTACTGAGACTCATATTCCATGACTCTATCCCCCTATATCATCACTTCTCCAAGACTGATACCTAATGCATCACAACATGAAGTGTAGCTTCTACCATGCTCTAGAAGAATCAATATCATTGTTGAAGTTAATCTCTCTTTTAGCTTCTAAAAGGCTATCTCACAGGTCTCTATACATAAAAACTTCCTACCCTAATTAGTCAATCCCATCAACAGAAATACTAAGCATGATAATTCCTATATGAAATTATTGTAATATCTATCTATCCCTAAGAAATTATGTATATCAAAGATATTCTTGGGTTGATCCCAGGAAACTACAGCTCTTACCTTCTCTAGGTCTACTGATACTCTTGTATCTGAGATAATATGACTCAAGAAGTGAATTTTATCCACTTAGAAGTGGCACTTTGTGAGCTTATCATATAACTAATTCTCTATCAGTGTATCCAAAATGATCTCAAGCTAATTTTTAAGGTTGTATTGATTTTGAAAAAACACCAAGATATCATCCATGAAAACCACAACAAATGAATCTAGATAAGGATTGAGAACTCGGTTTATCAGCACCATGAAAACTGTTGGCGCATTTGTGATACCAAATAGCATAACCAAATACTCATATAGACCATAACTTCTATAAAAGGTTGTATATGGTATGTCTACAGGTTGAACATTCACCTAATGATATCTATATCTCAAATCAATTTTTGAGAACACCCAAGATCCTTGAAGCTGATAAAAAAGATCATTTATCCATAGAAAGGGATATCAATTCTTAACTTCCATCTTGTTAAATTTATGGTTATCCACACATATCCTAATGTTTCCATCCACATTTTTTTACAAACAATGGCTGGTGAATCCCATAAAGATGTATTGGGGATAAACTCCATTTGCTCCAAATCTTATAATGACCTCTTAATCTCCTGTAACTCCATCATAGCCATCCTGTAAGGAGGAATAAAATATTGGTACATCTATTGGCACTAGTCCTATGGACAAATCAACCTCTCTCTCAGGAGGTAAACTAGAAAATTTATCCCAAAAAATATCCTTTAAAATATCAAACACTAGAGGCAATTCTTACTAACCCATTCCCTGATCATTTAGATACAAACTAGCGATATGGGTTGTCATTCTTCCCAACCCATGATGTTCTAGTCTAGATCAGCTTTATTGGACATCCCATTCACCATTTTGTATAAACTCTCTACCCTCTGGTGATAGAAATCAATTTAGGGTTGATAAGCCACTATCTAATCCATTATGAGTATGACGTCAAAACCATTTATCTTGAGGAAAAACAGATTCCATATAAAGTGACACCAACCAATCTCAAGGGGTCACTCCCTACACAAATGTACATCCTCCATTATAATCCCTAATGGAGTGTCTAGCATTATAATACCCTCAAATAACTGAAATACAAGACCAAGGCTTTCCACCACAGGTATAGATATAAAAATATGTGATGCACCAATGTTACAAGAGTAGATATAATAGTAGAGGCTACTAAGATTGTACCTCTCACCATATATGGTACGCTTCCCTACTCATCGGGGGTAGGCTGTATAGAATAGATCTGACCTGAACCGTGGCCCTTTGAAACAACCTCATTAGCCAAAGTATGCTCACTCTAATATATTAGTGAAACTAGTTCCAAGCTTCCTCAGCCACAAACACCACCACCTCGGCCTGATTGATAGGTACTGCTCTAGATCCTAGCCTAATGAGAAGTTGTGAAACCCACTACTGAACCTAGTTTCAGAGTTGACCCCCTACCACTCACTACTAGAGGGAGGATCCTGCAAAAATGTTTCATGTGTACCATCCTGCCAGAATATCAACACTTGAATGGGTCATGATCACACTGATTCGTCATGTGGCCCTATATTTCATAATGCTGAAAAAAACCGAGATACCAGTACTCAGAGCCTACCTGGTGCTCATCTCGTGAAAAGCCTCATAACGATGCTTTATACGACTGGAAGTTGAACCACTAGGTTGAGATACTATACTGCCCTACTATACACCCCCATCATCCCTTATAATCTACTCTATAATCAACTCTTGATTTATAATTTCAATAATAGAGGTAAATATGAGCATGTTGAACTGAGATCAAACATCATGTTGGAGACTTTCCTTGAATTTCATCTCCCTCAATGCCTCATCCACAAGGTATGTCTATGAAAAATTCAATAGTTCTGTAAATCCTGTTAAGTACTACATAACTATCATAGTGCCCTACTTCAGATGCATGAACTCACTAGCTTTCCCTACCCTTAGATTCTTGGGGTAAAATTAGTCATAGAACATATTTTGTAAATCGACCCAAACCATATCTCACAACATGTTATCCTAGTTTAGAATACCCCACTAGTAATTTACTGCTCCTTGAATCATATAAGTTTTTATGTTCACTCTCTTCTCAGGAAGTGTCTCCAGATGCTCAAAGATCGATAGATTAGTCTCAAGTTAGAGCTTAGAAACCTAGGGGCCACCATCCCCTGAAAACATGGGAGGATAATACTGCTGGAAAACAAAAAATATCTCATCCATAGACAATTCAGGTTGCAGTTCTCCCAAAAACGTTTGCATAGATCATAAAAATTTTTCATGAAACTATGCTTTATCACCTGTGTTTGGTAAAACCATTGGTGACTTATCTGTAAATATAGGAGGATTTATCGGTATCCCATGGACCACCACCTTTGGAATGTTGTCATCACCTCCCTTCTAGTGCATGACTAGAGGTTTTCATAGAGTCATGCCTCTACAATGTCAAATACACACCTCATAAAAGAATGATATCAAAGGTAAAAATTAAAAATCATAGGACAGACCAGAACCTTCCTATAAATAGTTTATACAACATAGCCTACTCTTAAAGTTAGGACTTGTAAAATTAAATAGTCAGAAAGTCACTAGAGACATTTCCTACTGCCCACTCAAAAGGTGGGTCTAGGTCAAGTCTCTATTTCACAATTTCAAATTCCATTTTATTTTCATATTTATTTCACATTTCATTTTATAAGGTTGAATCAAATGGTTCATCAATTCTAATCCATAAGTTCCCATACTCCTCATGAACCAAAATATGGTATCCACCCATTCAACACCATAACATGTTCTAGTCCATGCGAATCATTTTCTATGACTCAATGTTCCATAATTGGATGCTTAGGGTGCTTTTTGTAGCCCAATCAGGAAAACACTGCTTAGGTTATGATAGACACTCTAAGTACCAACCATGTTTTTCAATTACCTTCAAAAAATATCAATCAAATCAATAGGTATATCTATCATGACACTTATCACAAAATCATGAAAACATGCAATGCATCCTATATAGTATGACATAATGAATGGAATGTGATTCTTATAAATTGCCTAAAATGATCCATGAGATGGAATACACTCATATCATGAGGTTTCACTAAAATAGAACCCTAAATCATGTCAATGATAACATCACAACTCAAGTGCATCACCCAATTTTGGAATCAAATCAACTGTAATAGTCAAAATATAGAAAAAAACAATTTTCATTTGAGGCAATTTGGTTTTTTTTCCTATATGTGGGTTAGCTATGCCCATAAATATCTCATTACAAAATTATTATTACTTCCTATCCCTTTATATTTTCTCAAAATAGTAAATCAAACCATAAAAGTAGTGCTCTAATACCACTTTATAATGTCTTATACCCCGATTCCACTGAACGGTGCCTCGAGCCCGATTGGTCACATGGCCTTAACCGCATCTCCCCAAATACCATAGGCTACCGGCTAGCAGTGAGGGCCTACGGTGTGACTATGGGGATACTATGCCCTCTTATCAAAGTGTAACACATCGGTAGTAATAAAAAAACAATATCAGAAGCACTAAATCAATTAGACAATATATAAACATCTAAAATAAAGATATATATAACAATGCCAAAAGTAATATCACATACAATGATGATCATGTCATGTTTAAACAAAACATACAAAATATGTATACATGGTATGTGTATAATATATATATCAAAATACTAAAAAGAAAAAAAAATTACCTCATTTAGTATCATGATCCTCAACTCGGTCCCATGCTCCCCTTCTCCTAATCATGGCACAAAGTCAAGCATCAAACTATGGGTGGTTGCCCTTGTCCCTACTTGCATCCAAATAGTCCATCAGAGTACCCAAAAATAGCCCAAATAGGGTGTGAGATACAATCCTAGTAGTTCACCACCCAATGTGTCTATAAAAAATCCTATTTGTTCAATATAAACTAAAGGATAGTGCAAAGTATAACACGTATGGAAATACTGAAAGTAAGGTGCCCATGGAAAAGGAAAACAAACATGTGATCTTGTATAGCCATACAAGGATCCCTGCAAAATAAGTGTTAAGCTCCTCTAATAAGGTAGCAGTATAGAAAAAGGAAGTAAACAACATGGTCATGTCATATACATAATATATCACATCACCAAAACCTTATCGTATAACTTGTATATCATATCCATCATGACCACACTGTATAACAAGAATTATCACAAAATTACATGGACAAGACGTATAATCATGACAGTCACATTTACCATGGTTGTTCTGTAAATTCTTAATTGTCAGACCCCTCGGGTCTAGATCCAAGGTGTAATGAAACAAGGCATCCTCATAGAGTTCCTAGATAATCTCAATAAAAATTCTATTAGGATTGAAATGGGTTCCAAGGATCATGTAATCATACTATGTCCACTACAAGACCAAACAATCCAGATCCAAGTAATTCTATACCGCTATCATGACCCATGGTATAGCACACCCATGGTGTCCTTTGAAACCATTCATCATTAAAATCAATTACCATTCCCTAGCATGATTTTACCCAATCAAATCACAATTCACATTCAATTACATTCCTTGAGTTTACCCACTCATATAACAATTTCTATAAAATACATTCAAGAAATTCAATCAGAAAATATCATTCTAACACATGGAAAGCGAGTCAAACCATCTCTTATTCAACCAATTAAATTCAAATCATTTATTAATATACTTACTCTAACTAGGAAAGCACTAACTCACCCCATGGGTGGTTTAATAAAGGAATCAGCAAAGGGAAATCACAAGGCACACCCCATGGGTAGCATTGGTTGGGGAAACAACCTCTAGCATATCCTAAAAGAACTAAAGGGAATCCCTAACATGTTCCATTCCATTTAATTCAATTATTAAATTAATTTTTAGAGTACCGAAGGAAATCCCAATGGGAGGAATAATGTAAACTAGATCTATAAAGCACCAAACCTCAAGGGAAAAGTATATAAAACCTACCATAGGTCCATAGTAGAGTGATATTCTAGTATTAGCTCTTGATTCAACTCAAATTGAGAGAAAAAGGAAGAACAAATGAAAACCCTAAAAATAAAAAAATCAGCTTGTACCCAAATAGAATAGTTAATACCAAGACAAATGAATAGTGACACAAAAGGAATTGATTACTCATTAGCATAGATCCAATGAGATGAATGACTCTAAATTATGAGCTCTAATAGATAAGATATCTTGATTCCTAGATTATGATTCAAAGGAGATATCCAATGGTGTTATTTTCCAAAGAATGAGAAAATGAAATAAGGTTTTAGGTTTAAAGGACATTAAGGGAAATCTAGTCAATTTTCTTAAAAAACTAGGCCTCATGGTTTGGTCACACAGTTGGCCAAACTATACATAAAACTTGTGCCCTTCACTATAAGGAGGGGAACCTCACATAGTTAGTATGCATAGATTTCCAAAACATGTCAAAAAAATGTCTCAACCCACTATTAAAAACCAAAGAGGATACCACATAGGCATATGCCTCCACCCACATGGTTTCCTCAAACTGTGTGGCCGGTAGAACCCCATTTTCCATCCTCACATGGTTAGTAGTAACTGTATATGCTGTATTGTTTTTCCAAAAACCTAGTCTTCAGGCTTTGAATAAGACCTATACACCCTCAATACACCTGTTATCTCAAATGGTATGCACATTAGGACATAATTAAGCATTTAAACTAAAAATATTACTGGTACCTCATATGAAAACACAGGATCTTATAACCACCTAGAGGTACCACCTCCTAAACCAGTACCTATATCAAAAATCATCACTAAGGGGATCATCCTCACAATTCTTCTACCCAATCCTAGCTGTAAGTCATCATGGAGGAATCCTGAAATAGAAAATATGTAACATGTTCAATGATTATATCTAGGTAGATGACTCAAGAAGGAAATGGAAATCGCAACCCATTCCTATATTATGCATGTACCAATGTTCTTCCTACAACCAGTGTCTATATGAACTAAGTAAACAAGTAGGTTATCAAAGTCCTGGTGAATGGATACATCGTATGTTGTACCAACACTAGAATCCCTAACCTAAAAGCCAAACTCAAAACACATAACACTATTTCCATGAAACTCAAATCAATATCACGTCTAGGAAAAACTAAAAACTCTGGTCCTAATATGAAACCCACTCTAATACAACTCTATCATGAACTCAACAACCAGAGCCCACCTAGCTGGTGATAAGTCAAGTGTGACTACCCCTAAGCTCACCTACAATAGGCCAGGGGCTAGAGACTAGTGTCGAGTAGGAATATCACACACATGGGAGGATCTATCCTAATTTTATTATAAAAAACACACATATCCATACCTATACAATGCTAAAATGTAAAATACTACAACTAATACCAATTCATTTATAACATATATCCCACAATCAAAGTATGAAAAAATTAATGAAAGCAATAATGGGGTCCAAATACAAGCCCAACTAAAACTGCAAATGAGTCAAACCATCTTAGAAGGATGTGACTGCTATTAAATGTGACTCCTGGTATGAACCATAATATGTATATCATAATCTAAAAACTATATTCTCCTATTCCACCAAGAAATCCATCAAAAAGATAGTAGTCTACATAAAACATGACATGTGTGGTTAGAACCCATATAGGGGTGACTATAACAATACCCTTTTGGACACCCCAAAATCACTAAGTATAAAGAATCAATATAGCAATCAACTCATCACTGGAGAAAGTCAAACAAAAATATGAGATAAAAAAATACACATCTAAATATACTCACTATAGACACTAAGTCTCAAGGTAAGGTCACAATCACATTTTTATAAATAAATAATTATATATTTAAATAATTATAAAATAATAATAAAAAACCATAAAGTACCAAAAACCCCTAAAAAAACTAAAAAACACAAAAACATGTGAAATTTTATGTCTTAAGTAGTAAAGTATCTTATATTTTCTCTTACTAATCATTTGATCTCACTCTTGTTATGTTTTGTTCCCCATGTTTTCTAAGGACCTTATCAAAAGTTCATAGTACCTCACCAGGGATATCTCACTTCAAAAGTCTGATAGCACTAATGGTGTTCTTCTAATATTTCACGCTCATCGGGTCTCACCATAAGTAAGTACATGCTGGAAGTCAGAATAGATAAATAAACAGATAGGGGATCACACCCTAGGCCATGGGGTATACTAACAACCTAATTTGGAATAACCTACTAAGTATGAGATTGAAACCTATGTATATAGGTCACACTAATTTCTAGAACCCCACTTAGAGAAGAAGATGATAGAAGATTATACCCCTGTCTCACAGATAAATTCTGATAACTATATCTAAAATAAATCCCATAGAGAGGATTATAATCATATATCCAGGTTGTAATACCAAAATATACCCTCATAAGGATGGATCGAGGGAAATCACCCTAAGAATAATAGTTCATGCTGAAGAGTACAAGGGTATGAATCCACCATAGAGAAAGTACACAGTGTGTACTTTTATTACATGGCATGTATAACCCACCTCGGTTCTGCCCATGTTCTCTAACCTATGCTCATGTACTCTAGGTTGTAACTATGTACACTTGGATGTGCTCGTGTACCACTCTACATGTCTCTATACTTAACCATGTTTGAGTACCAACCCATGCCCATGTACTCTACCCTTACCCATTTGTATAGTCATTTATGTGGATGTGTATCCTCTAACATACATAACAAGCCATCAATGAAGGGTCACATGGCGTGTGACATGTGTCACAGGTCATGTGATATTAAAATTTTCACAGAAACCCTAGCACCATAGCTAGGGGTACCACATAGTGTGTATCTCCGAATTACATTCCATTTAATGTGGGATTTTCATAAACTCGTGGTTATTCTCCATATATGCTCACTCTTATTCTATTGATACTGCCATCAAGACCTCCATAAGTCATGGATCTAGGATTTAATGGGGACTTCCATCATTGATGACTGGATTCTAACATCTGATTTTCCCTGAAATCATCACCTACCATCCTCCGTATCGAGATGCAGAAACCCCTATACTGGCATATCTAAATAAGGATGATAAATCCACTAAAATATTCATGCACCACAACCATGCCTCCAATCTCCATCTCAAACTTATAGTGATGATCTGTTTCTCCAAATATCTTTTGCGTAATGATCATCCACCAGTTATTTTTTGAACCACTTTCCAAATCCAATTCCAATGATGAATGCACAAAAACGGGGAGGGGAATCCCTAAAACAATCATGTGGGGAATGAACCTTAGTCATTGATCATTTCAACCTCGATATATCATCGTATAATTGATAAATAGAGAGTAATTAACAACACAACATCAAAACAACATCTATAATATCATCCATCAATCCATGGATCAATTGTTATTAGTGTAATTGACTCGCATTCAACATGGGAAAAAAAAAATGGGGATAAATCCACATAATTCAAATATTCTACCAGAGGTTGTATCGATCACTAACAAATAAAAGTCACGCATCAATTTCTCTTGTGAGAACCACCACCTCTATTGTCGAAATGATCCTCTATCACAATATTGATCCATTATCGTTCACCAAGTCCTCCTCTAATTTCTCCTCTCACAATCTCAGGGTTATGTGACTAAACTTGAGATTGTGTTATAAACATGTATTTATAGAGGTTTTCTAGGTCTCTACATCAAAATGTAACAAAATAAATAAATAAATATTTATTTATTTATTATTTCTTTCCATGATAATATTTTAAAAAAAATCTGACATCGACAAATATTATGTCGCACCTAGGGTAAAACCCACATTTTAGGATCAAAGATTATCTTATATTTTTTATAAAATAATCCATTCAAGAGTTATTCCAATTTTTCAAGAAACCTATCCACATGTGATATTAATATATTTAATATTTTTAAAATATAAATTCAGGGCTCACCATGTCTAGGAATCTCACACCATCTTAGTGCCTAGCTCCGAAAACATTAATAGATATATTTCAAAGTTTTTCATGGTATAAAAAGATCCATCATAATGTGTGTGTGTGTGTGTGTGTGCACGCGCGTGTGTCTATATATATATATATGTGTGTAATTATATATTCAATATAATTGTTTTAAAAAGAAAAATTAAATCAATATTTCTTATTTATATCTAAAGAATATATATATATATATATATATATAATATCAATTTATAAATGAAATGATGAAATAATTCATATATAATGGAGAAATATTTTAAAAAATATAAGGTGTTATAAAAACAACACAAATTCTATGATATTATAAAAACATCATCTACTATCATAAAGACTCAACAACATAAATCTATCATATTATAGATAAATCAAAAAACATATTTTATCAACTCTTCTTAATTAAATTATTATTCCATGATAATAAAATTAAATAAAACAATAATTAAAATATTACCCTTTATTTATCTCACTAATATCTTTAAATTAATTCAGCCAATTAAAAACATGATTGTACACATCAAACAAAAAATACTTCAAATCACAATAGCATGTTTATCACAGTAATCAATCAATACCAAAATAATAATAAGAAAAAATCATATAAGGAATATTTTAACAATTTCCCTTTTTGTTTATTCTGATTAATTTTATTTTTTAGAAAATTTCAAATTATTTACCAAAAAATAAATGTAATTCCATATTAACACAAAAATAAAATGGATGATTTTAATCAACTACCTCAAACTATATTGTGAATTATCAAAATTCCCAGAAGAGAAAGATATTGAGATTAAGAATTAATAAACTCAAAATAATACTTCATAAAACCTATAAAAAATATATCCTCTAGTAACTCAACACTCCGCACATGACCTAGGTACCTAAAGAGGAAAAAAATAGAAAAAGTAGGATGAGGCGTAGGATAACTAATGGATTATTTCCTTGATTGACACAAATTAGATATATTTTAAATGGAAGAAATCAAGGGAAATTGAAATCATGTTCCAAGATTCATATGAAATCCATAGGGTCACCCAACGTTGATATAAACCAATAAAAAATTAGAGTAATTCATAAAATCTATCAAATTTATAATTGAAAAGAGAATTTTAAGATTTATAGTGTGATGATTTGTGTTATGTTATTATGAAAACCATGGTACAATCCACTTTATATCTCCCCCATAAATAATATTCAATGACCATTAAATATCAATGATATTAAGGTGAAATGAATTGTAATTCTCCTCATTTCACTGTAATATAAGGAATCTTGACTTTCATGGATTAATCCCCACCTCCTATTCAATTTTATAAATTTTTCATTCTTTATACTCAAAATTCATCTAAATACATTATGAAACAATGATGATATTCATATTTTTATGAACAGATATTCTAAATTTAGGACTCAAACCCACATTGAAACCGATTAATTTTAGTTATTGAAATAAACGCAAAACCATTTCATCCTAAGGAACTATGGTCTAATTTAACACAATGTGTTATAGTGATGGAAATAACAGTGTAATAAATAGGCCTCTATATCCAGAGGAAGCACATTTTCTCCACACCACTAAACAATAAATAACAATACAATCTTAAATAATTGGGGTATTATTTTTATACAAATTGAGATTTCATATCAAACTTATATTCTATTCCACTACATGCCTCTAAACTCACTCCCCACACCACCAAAAACATAAAACACAAATCAAAGGCGAAGAAAAACTAATCCTAGAAATTATATATCACTCAAAAAATTCTCAAATTTAAGAATAAATATAAATATTATAAGAATGAAAAAAATCTCAAAAACTAAACAACCTTGGAGATACCTCTAAAATAGGACTGTCTCCATTATAAAAGCTTAAACACATCCCAAATTAAGAATGATAACTTTTATATTATCAACATGAATAATATAATTTTCATAATAGTAATAAAAGATAAAAAATATATATTAACCACACATATATGTCTCTCACTACTATATACTTTCCTCTAAGACATCATGCCTCCACGAGACATGAACCAAAGGAATAAAGATTTTTCCTAGCACATTATCCTAAAAATATTGAATCTCAATAGTCCATTCCACAATTGTCACATCCTCTAGAATATGCAACTCTCTCTAATCATTAAAATGGGAATCATCATGAGGATATCTATGAATTTTTGACACATGGAATATTTCATTAATCCAATCCATTTATGGAGGAATAGCCAATAGATATTCCACCTCACCAACTCACTCAAATACATCAAAAGGTATAATGAATCATGGAAAAACTTATTTACTCTACAAAACCTTTGATAAAAATGATGTGGATAAAACTTCATAAATATATGGTAACTGATATCACATTCTAAAGGTCTCCACTTATGGTTAGATTAATACTTACAATGGTCCTAAGAAGATTTTATCCACTCATGAATCACTAAAAATTTATCTATCATGCTCTAAACCAAATCTAGTCCAATTATTCCTCACTCTCCAACCTTGGTCTATCATAATAGAGATCTGTAAAGTTTTATGTGAAATGACTTAAACAAATACATCCCAATGGATGAGTAATAGCTATTATTATAGGTAAACTCAACCAAAATAAAATGCTTAATCCATGATTCTCCTAAATCAAGAACACATACATGAAACATGTCCTATAGTGTTTATATTTTATTTATCTTCCCATCCATATAAGAATGAAACATTGTTCCAAGGAACCACTTAAATACAAAATCATTTTATATACTCTTCCATGATCTTGATTTAAAATAAGGGTATGAATTAGAGATGATTATTCTTAGAACCCCGTAGAGTCTCAAAACCTACACAACATAGATACTCATCAAATAGTACACCACACATGACTCATTACTCAACATGAAATGAGTTAAAATATTTAATCATCCTAAAACTATCAAAATAATTCCATATCCTCTCTAATATTTTGGAAAACCAATCTCAAAATCAATCAATACATCCACAAATATTTACCAAGGAACATCCAATGACCTTAATAGACTTATGGTAACTTTATGCATTGATTCAAAAAAAAACCATGAAAAGAACTCTTTCACAGATGTCTTCATAAACAACCACTAAAAATGATCCTTCAAGGCATGATACATCTTAGAAATACCATGATACATAACCAAAGGTGGGATATGAAATTGACTCAACACTACCTCCCTCATTTCCAATTAAATCAACAACTTCCCATGAAACAATATCTAACATTTTCTATCATTTGTCCAATCCTTGTAAGGACCGCCATGAATGACATAATCCCACCGTAACTCCACCTCATGATATCCTAGTTGAGACACCACTACTTAAAGAAACAAGGAAGAGTACACTATAATCTACTATAGTAAAACTTTTATAAAAAACTTATTTTATATCCATATACAGTGATGAAAACTCCTATAATATATTCCACTCATTTCCATACTTATAAGAAACACCATCATTAATCATTTTACTCACCACATCAGCTACCAAATTTCCTTTTCCTAAGTATAGGAGATCTAGAATTCATGGTACTATAATAACCTAATCTATATACACTAACAAAAATTAAGATCCTATTGAGATAAGATATATCATATACTCTTGTGATCAGTGAACACCATAAAGTAAATCCCAATGAGAAAATTCCATTAGATACTCAGAGAAAACCCCACCGTCATAAGATCAAGATCATGGCATACAAACTCATATTGATTTGAATATATATATCAGTAACCATATGAGGTCACCACTCGATCCAACATCAGGAAGAAACCCAAAAAGGGATGAGAAGAATTATAGTTAACCTAAAACATTACTCCCTATATAGGTAATTAAAGAGTATGAGTAATAATTTGCTTCTTCTTTATATACAAAAATGCTACCTAACATTTAATGGACAATATTAAAGCATGATACATTCTAGAAAAAGTAATGAAAAGTGAAAAAGTTGAAAAAAAATTTCTATGATCCTCTTATAATAGCTTCTAAGTCCAAGATACACTTCAAAAAAACTCTTAGGTGGTTCAAATTCCAAGATACACTTCAAAAAAACTCTTGTGTGGTACCCAAGAAACAACTACCTCAATATTTGAAGTATGGACTATCAAAAACTATTAATACATAACATGTCTAAGGAAATTCACCTCACACATCAATAACAATCACTTGGAAAAATTCCCATATAGTAAATTTCATCAAAGGACCTTTAAAATAACCCTCAAAAACTTAGAATGATTCTCCTATGATCTCAAATATACCATGATATTATTAATAAACACAATAATAAATCAATCCAACAACTCAAAAAACAATGATTTCATCTATCCCATGATTTTAGTTTGCTTTTTCATGTCTCTAAAAGGCATCATTTTGAACTCAAATTATCAAGAGTGAAAAATAAAAGTGGTCCTTAAAACATATTACTCCCTTACCCTCATTTGATGATACCCAGAAAAAAAAAGTATTTGAGGACTAGTTATCTCCCTTAAAATGATTAAAAAATCATTAATCATCTGGATGAGATAGTGGTTTTTATCATTACTTGGTTCAACTAATGATAATCAATGAAAAACCACAAACCATCATTCACTTTTTTTTGAAAATAACATAGGAACACCCTAGGGAAACACACTAGGTCAGATGAAACCATTCTATAATAGATCAAAAATCTAAATCTAAAACTCCTATAGTGTTATCTTATAAAGAGATATATAAATCATAGATACACAAGGATGTAACTCTATCACAAACTTAATATCGCATCAAGGGGTTGTGTATGTGGGACCACCGTAGGATCAATAGAAGATCATTAAGAGGGAGTGAATTAGTGATCTATATCATTTTTGTGTTTCTTCTAAATGAAACATATCCACCTATTAGAGTGTAGTGATTTTTTTTACAATCACACCAAAAAACATACCAACACATGGAAATATAGTAAATTTGATAGTTTCACTAATCAATGTGAGAAATTTAGTTCTTAGTGTGACATGGTTTCCTCTAGAATTGTACTAACCACAAGAATCATAATGTGAGTACAAAGAACATAGTATAACCTTGAAACTCATGCTTGAATTTCATTTGATTATGATTTAGTGTATCACATACACAAATTAATCTCACACTTTTCAATGAAAAATAGTTTGGGTAACAACTGATATTTCTTCATCTTGTATATTTTTATTGAGTTTTCAGGTGTGTTGAGTTCTTATTATTATAATATTCTTTCATAATAGTAAAGAAGAACTTCAATTTTCATGAACATGACGTCATAAAATTCATTTATTAGCTAATTGTATCTATATCAAAGAATATTTCTTCAAGATATTTACATGGAAGCAACTTTTTATTCTCTCTCTCTCTATCCATAATGAAATTCACGTCCAACTCACCTGGTATATATTTATATATTTTGTATGTATACATCCTCTTTCTTATTACTTTGTGAATATTTATTCATGAAATACCATGTGAATAATATTCAAACACTTCCTTACTCTTTTCTGGTCTCCATTCTATAATAATTTAGTTAAAAATATTTAAATTTGAATTTTACGATGTCTCATATCTCTGTCTATGAAACTCCTTATAATTATCTTTATAACTAATGAAATAACCACATGTAATAATTTACACATAACTCTATATATATAAGTTTAAATAAAATGAAATTACATATATTTATTTCTCAACACAAATCACTCATTAAATGTCTCCATATATCTTCATGAAATATATTATTTAATTTACAACTTAGATCTCTCTAATAATAGATTGAATCATAATCCTTGACTATGATATTTATATTGATAATGATAACATCAATTTACATAATATTACTTGATATTTATGGTTATTAGAATGAATTTTAATTCCATACATATCATAAAAACCACCCATATTAGTTCTTAGATTTTAATATAAATCTTCTAAAATTTACGCCTTTACCAAAAATTTAGTCAACTAGGGTTTAATACAACTTGTGATGTCATATGAAAATCTTGAAGGATTATGGTTTAGAAGGAAGTTATATGAAATGAAGTTATATGATATGTTAATTGAAGTCATATGAAAATTTATGTCTTATGGTTTATCATAAAGACATACAAAATGACTTAAAACTCATACAATCAAATCTACGACATGTTACAGCTTCATCATTTTTCACAGGTAAACACTACAACAAAAACACCCACTAAATGTTACCTATGTAATGGTACTCCCAATTTTAATTCCCAATTATCTTACTCTCCATCATTCTACCAAGATGAAATACATGGCTTGTACTAACTCTCCGTTTTCAATGGGATGAGTTTTCAATCAAAACTCCCTATGAAAAAAATATTTATATGATGTTATCCTCATTTTAATGCAATGATATGATCTACATATCACCATATATACTCTATATTATATAATAAATCTTCAACATTTTAAAAATTATTAACTCCTAGACTATAATTCCTTGAAAAAATTTCATGTCCAAAATAGTTTGTTGTTTTTTTCATCCCATGGAATCATTATGCTCATTTTCATGAACCAATAAGGCATGGTGATAACACTTACACATATATCATGTGAGCCTTATATAGTCTAATTAAAATTTAGATTAAAATTTTTTATAATAAAAATAACCTTTATATCACATCCTGATGGCCTTTATGTAATAGCATGTTTAAAGATAATAATCCTTACATAGAAAGCAATTTGCAAGATTACTTTTATGCATGATCCAGGTTACCTTCACACATGAAGCATATCTCTGAATTTACCTTTACATGAACAAAATAAATTAAAAGTGAAATTTACATAGAATATAAATTATATTTAGATTTCCATTGATTTTTCCAAATTAATCATATGTTGATCCGCATTTACCATTATGTAGGTCCTCAAGCTCATCATAGGTATTCCATAATTAACTCTAATCATCTCCAAACCTCTTGGTTTTATCCCAATTACTTATCATTCACTTAATGTACATTATTAAATTTCATTTTGAATATAATTTATTTATTGACCAAAAAATCCAACATAATAAAACAAATCCACTTCAAACCTATCCAAAATAACTTCTCTAGATAATTTTCAAATTATAGTGGAACTTATTATTCAAACATGGGATCAATAATATTCCTCTTTGTATTTTATTAAAAGCCATGTAACGTAAATCACTTTTAAACTTAAACCACTGAGAAATGAATCATTATCCAATAATTTTAATCCCATTTAATAAAAATAAATTTTTGAAATAAAAGCATTGGATAATAAAATAATTTTTCCAAAAAATAGTGATTTACATTCATTCCTCTTAAACCTATTAAAAACTAAAATTCTTGACTCGAATAAATGAGATAATAAAACTTAAATATTTTTTTATAATGGATCACATATAACACTTCTTCTTTAATCAATACTTCTTCATCATCATCATTACAATCAAATTTGACCATGGAATCTGCAACACACAAATATCTACATGCACTTTAACAAACTATTAGAATAATTTACACATGCACAAGTATTGAATTCATGTCTTAACCCTTTTAATAAATCCATATAAATATATAATCCCCTTATGTGATTACTCCTCCTAATGGTTACTCATAGCAATGTATACTCCCCTATATATACTCACCCCCTTTTAAACCAAAAACATTAGAAAAATACATACAAAGAATGATTTATGGTGATAATTATTTTCTCACCCTTTTCCAATAATATCCAAAATAAAAAATGAGATAGGGGAAATATACACCATAACTTATCCTTTAAATGGGTTAGTTTTAACCCCAAACATAAAACTTGAATACTAAAATGTATCCTCAATAAGTAGCTTGGTGAACACATTAGTTATTTTCTACTTTGTAGAAAAAAATTCCAACTTCAATTAATTTCTCTCCATAAGATCATTAATAAAGTTATATTTTATATCAATGTACTTAAATCATTAATGTTTAACTATATTCCTTCAATGATTGATAACTCTTTTATTATCACAACCAGGAAGAAGTTTCAACTGCACTTCAACCTCGATATCTTTTAATTGTGTATTTATCCATATAAATTAAGTTGTGGAGATTTTAGAATCCACATATTCTTCCTTAGTAGTGCTCAAGGTGATTGAATTCTACTTCATTATGTGACAACAAACACAACTCTCTCTAAGATAGAAAAATAAACTACATGTTAAACTCTTATCATCAAAAAAACCTTTCTAATTTGTATTTGTATATCTAAATAGGCCAAGCTTCCCTAAAATATCATATTTCAAACCATAACTTATACTACCTATGATTTACCTAAGAATACTCTTTCCAATAGGGGGATTGTAATTTTTTAAGAACTTTGATACCTTTAATATATAGTAAGATCATAAACAATATACATCTTAGAATATTTTAAGTATAGTATACTTACAATCAGCTTCTGAAATTCTCTTAGATCAACTTCTATTTCCTGTTCATATTTAGATAGCTTTGATTACACTAAAATTTTTGTGGAAATAGGTTTTTAATCCTCTATGATGAAACTTCTCAAAATTTCTCTAGCATACTTCTATTGGGAAAGAAAAATACAATCCTTATTTTGAAAAAAAAATATGCTAAGAAACTATCTTATCTCCCCAAGAATGAACATTTCAAAAAGATTCTTCATATCCTAAGTAAAAAATTTATAATCCCCTATATAAATTTCATAAA
The DNA here is from genome assembly GCA_963277665.1 of Viscum album. Taxonomy (NCBI): domain Eukaryota; kingdom Viridiplantae; phylum Streptophyta; class Magnoliopsida; order Santalales; family Viscaceae; genus Viscum; species Viscum album. The sequence goes on along the minus strand of OY728150.1, from coordinate 1,925,719,751 downwards.
AAATTATTTCATCTACATAATCAATAAGAAGAATATATACCTATTTTTCATCCTTAATGTAAAAATTATTTTCCACTCTTCCTTTTATAAACTTTAACTTATTCAAGTTGGTTTACATATTAGAATACCAATACCTTAGGGATTGTTTCACCCATATAAATCCTTATTTAATATACAGACATGATTCTAATATTCTACAAGAAATAAATGACATGGTTAATTAATTTACTCCTCCTCTTTCGATTATCCATTGAGGAAGGTAGACTCGACATCCATTAGGAATATCTTATATTTTCTTTGTGGTTCAATAGAAATAAATATTATAATGGTTAAAATCCTTGAAACTAATTAAAAATTCTCTTCAAAGTCCAATATTTCAACCTATGAATGGATTTTATACAGAAATATTTATTTTTTCTTTAACAACTTTCATTTAACTTCTTTTGGAACATGCATTTTATATTAATAAAATTCTTCTATATGGGATTGAGTACCAACTCTCAAGTGGAAATATTCTCAATTTGATTCATTTATTCATTTATAGCATCAAACCACTCCTATGTATCCATCGTTTCTTCAACATATCTATGTTTATATTGAGAAAATAGTGATGTTTGAGATGTTTTCTTCAAGTTTATCCAAGTATGTACCTTTCTTACTTGACCTCCAATGATGTTTTCAACATAAACTTATATTATAAGCCTTATGTGAGATAAACATAGTCATTTATTTTCACTTGAAATAGTGTAATATTCTTGTCCAACATGTATATATTATATTAGTTCTTCATAAATTAGAACTTCTTCATGCTATTATTCAAAAACAGCATAATCGACACTTCTGGAACTTTCTTCACCATGTAAAAATTCCTTATATGAATGTTCTAAGATCTTCACATTAGTAGTAGAAATAATTCTTCCACTTTATTTTTTGTTGCATTGGTAACCTATTCTATTTAAATAATATCCTAGAGATATCCCATCAATTCCTCAATTTTTAAACTAAATAATATTTTCATGTTTTACTTTGATAACATAATAGATACTAAATAGATGAAGATATATCAGTTTTGGAGAATTCTTATAGTACGTATAATATGAAGAAATATCAAAATTTGGCCAACGTACACATTGATTTTGTTTTTAAACCACAATACTAATATATTGCCTCTAAAATTATTAAGAAATATCATGTTCAACTGGTATAGTCTGAACTATATCCACCAAACATCTATTCTTTAATTTAGACACACCATTTTTTTTGTAGTGTGTAAGGTGCACAGAGTTCATATTAGATGTCATAATTCTATAAATAGGCTTCAAACTTCCCATTTTTTAACTCAATTCCATTGTCTATCTAGATTTTATTTAGATAAAAAAAATCTTTTCTACACATATATGAATACATTAAAACATTTTTTAGGACTTTTACTTGTGTTTCATAAATGTAACACATGTAATGTGGGATAATTGATCAATAAAATTAATAAATTACTTATCTAAATTAATTGATTACTTATTTATTATCCCTTACACATAAAAAGGAATTGTATCTAAAGGTTGAGTAGATTGAATCCCCAACTTCTTATGTAAATATTTTGCAATATTACCTTTTTAACATGTTGAACACAATAAATATATTTCTCTATGATTGATCATGTTCATCTTATTTTGTAAAATATAGACAATCCTTTTATGAAAAAATAAATTCTCTTATTTCATGCATAGATAGAAATAGTTTTCATATTCACCTACTTGAAATAAATTTCCTATGGTTATCTATTATTCTAATCACTACTCTTCCATATTCAAGGTTACTAACCAAGATCTAATCCATACTAACAACTACTCCATTTAAATTATTACATATCTATAAAACACTCAATATATTATGTGTTAATCTATAAACATAAAGAGTGTTTTTGGATTTATGTTTTTATTTCCTAATAACAGTTGATTCGACTACTTTCACCTTTAGTGACCCATTATTTCCAAAGAGAATTTATTATCCATTCACTTTTCAACATCTATCAAAAGTTTATAATCTCTTTTCACGTGATATGATAATCTACCATCCAATATCCATGGACTCTCCTCTTTGGATGATTGGAGTGCAACATCAATAATTAAATCTTTCAACATACTTGTACTATTATTCTCTTAAAGATTTTACTATTTAAACTAAAATTTTTCTGGGATGGTATGAGAATGATAATTTTATTTTCATGGTGACTGAGTTGGTTACACCTTACATCAATTTTTTTAAGAATCACTACAAAATATTTCACTTTTTCCAACGGGAACATATATTTTTGTAAAAGTACATTTTCTGTTGGTAAAACGTTTTACCAACATATATGTCCCTGTCACTAAACTATCGGTAAAAACTTTGTCTCTAAATGTTTTTGTGATAGATAAAATCATTCTGTTACAATTATAATAATACCAACAAATAATATATATATTGGTTAAAACGTTTAGCAACAGGTTCTAATGACAAATTTTTCTGTTGGTAATAATATTACCGACAAATAATATCTGATTGTAAATTAAATTTGAATAAAAATTATAAATTTTTATTTCTAATAAAATTCATATTATATGTATTAATTTATCATATATAACACATGTTTTAATTATTAAACAAAATGATTTTCACACATGTTAAAAATTAGAAAAAAAATTAATTATATTAACAATAAAATTTAATACAAAATGAATCTATACAAAATTAACAGGATACATCACTCACCCCACCAATTGACACCCCCACACCTGCAACCCATCCTTACCACTAGAAACTAGCAAGCACAAGAAACCCTTCCATGCCTCAGGACCACTGAGCACCAGAAACCCATCTATGCCTCAGTATCAGCAAGCCAACTTCACCTCAAATCAGTGCAAAATATCTGACATCACAATCGTGGAATCCTCATCATCTAGGCATGCACAACTTCATCGTCTCTTTAGTTAATTGTAGTGGACCACCCCTCTATGTTGGAAGCACCACCTATCCCAACAACCTCCACTTTAAACATACACCATCATGAGAAATGTTCATCAAACAAAACACATGATATAAAAATAATAATAGATTATATAAAAGTATCCTCTAATGAGCATAAAAGGATTATCTTACCATTGGAAACAACAACCATAAGATGATCTACCACAACAACCAGAAGATTGTTTATCCAGACCACAACCAGAATATATATCATGTTCATAAAAACAACACACAATAAAAATATTTCATTTTTATCTCTCACACATCTTGAGTACCTATCCATTGGTGTTTTTATAGAGAGATTCTAAAGAGAGAGAGAGATACTTCAAGATGTTTCTTGATAGAGAGGTTATGGAAGAACACATGGAGGGACGACTTTCATGTGAGATAAGCTATATAATTTATGATGGAGATGCAAAAACTTACGATATTTTTGGGAGATTCAAGAACTAATGCAGAAAGTAATTCTTGAAATTATAGTAAGGGAAAGAGAGATTTGTAGGAGATGAAAAAAACGGTAGATCAGCTTGTTAAGAGTTGGGAAGAGTTTTACCCATCAGATAATAACAAATGAAAATCAACCATTGATGAGGAAGGAGAACACAATCTATAATAATTGAAGGTGGGAATCAATGGTTTGAAGCTGTTAATTGGTCTTGACAAGGAAATGTGGACTCTTGAGGAGAGGAGTTGAGAGCTATCTTCAAGAAATTGAAGGTGATGACTTTTCCTGGAGAACTTGTGGCCTTGATTGCCAAAGATGGGGATCATTTTTGAAAACAAAAATCTCATGAAGATATAAAGATTTCATTGTGCTAAAAATTTAATGATAGCACCATAGAGTTCACATATACTCTTCAGCAGAAGAAAAAAATTGAATGCTTCCATATATCTAGAATCATGTTCAATAAGAGCTAAGGAGGTTAAAAAATATGTAACCATAGATAACATGTTACAATAAATATACTTATCTATTGTTTTTTGTTGAACTACCATGGTCAATTATAAAGAAATGGATTATTGAGAACTTGTATGTATGTAAACTGAAACCAGATTTGAGAATATCATTTTAGAGTTTTTTTGTTCCTCCATGAGTTAAGAAAATTTATCAGGCATCATCTGTTGCAACTACTTTGGGGAGAAAATCTGTGCACATATCCTTTGAAGGACAAAATGATAAGACTACAATATACAACTATAAATAGCATATAGAAGAGGATACATATATCGAGGTCCATAAAAGAGTTATGAGAGATCAAGTACTAATGCACCAGAGGGAGCATCATCATGTTCATAATTCTATTACAAAGGAAGAAGTGAAGGTTTTTTTTGATGATATGAGAAGTCTTCTTAATGTTAAAATGGATATTAATCCACTGTTTCCATCTATAGCGGCGTGTACTTTGGACTTCATAGAGTTGTTGGTTCAAATTGGTGTAAAGTTGAAGGTTATCAAAGGCGGTGAAACTCATTTTAACATTGATACTGATTTTGGGAAAAACAGGATTCTGTTTTCTTTATAAACTATTGGAGTGGATCCCAATGTTTTAGATGAGGCTGGTTAGAATCCTATACAAGTTGGTGCTGGAAGAGGCAATCACCAGGCTGTTGAGATTTTTTCATGTTGACATCACCTGTTTAGACTATAAAAGAATGAAGTATTGATGAAATATTAGAATATGAACCATCTAAAAGGTGAAACACAAGGGGGAGACATGATAAATAAATTAATTTGTTATGAAAAATAACCTTGAGGACAAGATGGATTTTAAGAAGAAAATTATGGGAACATGGAGGTAGGGGCTCTCTAAGTGGGTTGTCTTGATAACTGTTAGGGGCAGTAAAGTACTATGTAGTGAGAACTATTTAGGGAAAATACTACAAATTATCCTTCAAGCGTAACACATGGGATACAGAGAGAACTATAAAGTTAATATAAATACAAATTGTGAAAAAAATAACAACAATTATGATCAATTGTAAGATAAAGTGAGAGACATACAAGGTATTGGGTTTGAGTTTTACCTCAGCGATGCATCACAAGGTCAGGGAGGCAGTGTTGATGAGGTAGAAGCTGATTTGTAGGAGTTTTCTTGGATTACAAAGATGCAGCACGTATTCTTCAAAATTTTCAGCAGTTTTCAGATTTTTGGGTTTTTACTTCAAAAGCCTTTTGCAGATAATATCTTCATGAAGAAGAACATCATTCCAACAATTAAGAGAGTGGAATAACCATAGTCTGACTGAATCCACCATTAAAGGAAAACATCTTTAGCTATGAAAGGTATAGAAACAAAATAGATATAGAAAGGCTAATAGAACACTAATAGTAGAGGTGGAGAATAAAAAATGAATTGGAAAAGGGAAATAGAACATGTATAAATTTTCTTACCATTCATCGTTCCATTTGTTGGGAGTAGGGTGGAGAAGAGGAAGGAATAACCTTCAATTTCAAAAAAAATGCTCTAAAAGGGTGTCCTAAAATAGAATCATATGGGTGTATATCAATTAATTGAGAAGACAAAAGAATAAACATTAAAGTCTTTCAAAAAAAATGAAAATTCAAAAGTAAACAGTGGAAGATAGAATAAACATTTTAGATTATATAATTACATTCAATATCACATATGAACTTTGAAAAAATATTTGATCATTGTTCTATGTCTAAAAAATCACTTACACTTAAATTCCATGAAAATAACACTCAAATAAGTAGCATAAAAAAACCTTTCAACAATAAAACTAAAAACACATATGCATATGGAATTATCATAAGTGATTAGAATTAATAAAAGAAATTTTCAAAATGCATTTTTAATTTGGGAAAAATGTAGAAAACCAAAGTGTAGAAAAGAAAAATAGTATATTTTCGTGTTTTAATTGGTATGGAAATAGATCTACTTTTATTAATGTGACAGTAGCTATTAATGGATCTACTTTCCCTTCCTCTAAAAGTAAGTATGAAAGGTCAGCCTATTAATAAGTATTTTTAAAACTGTATATAAGCAGTTTAATAAAATATGTGAGGACCATTTTGATTATGAAATAACACATTCACTTAAATTTTAGAAGAGAATCACTTGAATATGTAACCTAAAAAGAACCTTTTCAATGTCTGATAATAAATCCTCAACTCTTTCCACTAATGAATAGTCTTAAAAAAAATTGCATTCTTAATGGGCATAAAGAACAAATAAAAAATTGACACTTGATAACATATTAGACAATAATAAAGGTATCAACAATAACAATATTTATGCATCTTAACATTAATAGAAATTGGAATGATCCCAAGAAAATAATTAGACTTCACTTGTTCTTTTGAAAATTAGGTTCACCAAATTCCATATATGAATAGTTAACATAATAATAAAATGCCCAACACACTGATATTAGAAGATGTAATGTCATGAAAAAAATAGTGAAAATGATACAGGTTTGGAAAACAAAAATGAAAACTTCCTTTATATAATTTGAAAATGATACATGTTTGGAAAATAAAAAAAATGCTCTTTTCATGTATTATGAAAAATGAGACATACATCACATTATTATTCTCTTTTACATGAATCATGAAGAAGAATCAATAGCACTAAAGAGCTAGAGGATGATACAAAGAGCTACAAAATCGCATCAGAGACTTGGAACCACACACAAAAGGGGTGAATCATCATAGAAATTCTTATCTTGGTATGATCATTCTAACTTCAATATTTAACTTTCTAGAGATGATAAGTGGAAAATCACTCAGTATTGGAGTTGTAATGAAAATAAATTGATGATTTCATTGATAAAATAATAATTGTTTAATTAAATTAATTAATTGATGACTTCTACATCCATAATAATGATCAAGTTATTTAGGTTTGATTGATATTGCATAACTAGAATTTACTTAATATCATAATCAATTGAATTTGGGGTCCAAAACATGTTTTGGATTCTCTTCAGTCATTTATAATTTAATTTATTTCCAAATTGAGGATTAAATTTAACATTAGAGTATTGGTGTTCAATGAAGGGATAATACCTTATCCAATAACAGTTGATGAAAGATTCTTATGGTGCTTATCATTTATGATAAGTGGTTTTGTTTAAGTGTTTTTATATTACTTATTGAAAACTATTTTACTTCCCCTTATTTTAATTGGTTTTCATCTAGAATTTAAGAGTCCATTTGACAACACTTCTTGTTTTTTCAAACTATTTATCATAAGAGATAATATTTAGAATTTCTAATGAACACCTATAGCGCATATCACTTATCATAATTGTTTACACATAAACATTTCTAGATTTCTTATTAAAAAAAATGCTTCCTGCCACTTGAGTGGTATTATTTTGGTATTTAAGTATAGAAATTTTGCAGAAACAGGGCACACAATACATTTTTTTTAATTATGATGTTTCATAAAAGTAATAACAAAACACACAGTACATATTTTTTGAAAATGTTTATCATAAATGATAAATGCTATACGAAATTTTAATAAGTGGTATAAAACAGACCCTTCAAGCAAGTGGTTTCTCAAGAAGGTAACTAACACGGCATATTTTTAAACCAAGTATAACAAGTAATGAGTGCAATGAGTATTTTTCAATAAGTGCTACCGAAAATACCCAAATTATCATATTTGACACCCATGTCCACAGGATTCCAAGTATTATAGCCATATTATGTATTAATTATTAGTTGTTTCAATAAAAATAGGGTTTTCATTGGTTTTCAAAGATAATGACTGATTTGTTATCATTATTCTTGCTAATTGGGAGTGATCATAAATCAAAAGTCTAAGATTCACTAATATTAATGGAATCATCTTTATAAAGTAAAGAACACGCAATACCTGTCTAGAATCGTATGGTAGTTATCAACCTATCTTAGCAACCAGATGCATGTAAAAGTTTCAAATTTGGAAACTAGAGAATCAATATCACTAAGAAGAAAAAGTCATGGTCATTGTTATTAATCAAAATCAATGTCATTAATACTGTAAAGATGTTTTAATTAGCCATTTCTTTATCGAGTAGGGAAATAGGTAGAAAACTTGGATGCAAATTCACAAGGAAATTCAAATTTAGATCTGATTTATAGACAATTTAAATAGATCCTGTAATGGAGATTCACATGTTCAATACATGAAGAGGGGTTGAAAAATAACCAGTCCGATGACTAGAGAAAATTCACATATAAATCGGAACAAACCATAATGCTCAGCTTTTTCAACCTTCCATGTTTGGTTATCAGCTTCAGATAAATAACATGCCACTTTCTGGTGGGAGTTTCATTTGTAAAATATCATTTTTTGAGAGATTGGGGTTTGGGAATTAGAACCAGATATGGATAATAAACAAACCATGAGTTAAAAAAGTAGCAATTGAGGACCGTGCGGTGTTATTTTAGGTCATAGATCAAGGAAGGGTCTTGAAAGCATCTCAGATAACATGCTGTAGATAATACCAATACCACGGTCACTGATGCTAGACCCACTAAGATCGAGAAAATTCTAAAAATGTATACCTTGAACCAATGGAAATAATAAATGCATTAGTGATTTCTGATCCAAGCATCAATAGAAGCATCTACAAACTCCTGAAGTTATAAGCCACTAGAGAAAGTAGAAAACCATGAGAGGGCTAGAATAAAGCAACATGTATGTTCATTGATGTTGGGAAAATCCTTCCCAGACCATCAGTATTACAATTTTATAAAATAAAAAAAAATATAAAGAGAGTTCCCTTAAATTAGAGCAGGTGATGGCTATCTTAGACAAGGAGTGAAGATTCAAAAGAAAAAGAAAAGAAAGAAAAGAAGAACACAAGTTGAAACCCATGAGATTACCACACGTTTACAACTTAAGTCATGACAAACAATGTTTATTAGTAACAAAGCGTCCCAATTCAACCCCAGTTATCCGATTGAATTTGAATTTCATGGTACCATTTATGTTATGTGTTTGAGTGTTTGGTAAAAGAAACTAACTCTCACCCCTTATGTTGTGGGAAGATAAATATCAAGGGGGGGAAATTGAATAACATGGATGAATTCATACCTGGTTTTATTGGATAAAAAAATGTACAGTCGAAATCGAACCACACTGAGACACGGGGACAATGATCAGTGACAAGGTACAGTGTAGGTGGGTTTGGGAGAGGGACTGGAGTGGACACTGGAATGTGGGGAGAGGGAACAAGATGGGTACGATTATGAGCAGGGTCGAGGAAGCTAATAGGGGGTTCGGGGAAGCGGGGGCTTCAGTGGAGGTAAGCATGTATATAAGGGATGTGTGAGATGCAGTGAAAATATGGGCAAGCATAGGTGATGCAAGGAAAACCTGGGAAAGCTGGATGAGAAGATAGGAGAAATGGAAGTCGATCAGGGAGGCACGGCGGTTGAGCAATGGCAGAGGAGGCGGGGAAGGTGGGGAGGTGGCTTTGGCTAGTGATTTGGTGGTGTGAAGGTGTTCTAGGGTTAAAATAGATTTTTTTGTGGACCACACATCTAAATAATAATAATTAATTTTTAAAAGTTTTTTTTAGATTTAATTTACATTATATATATATATATATAACATGCCAAGAAACATTGGTAAATTATAAATTTTTTAATTCAATATGTAAACATGTATTTTTAATTGATTATTGATAGGTCTTTTTAAAATAATTTTTAAATATATATTCTATTATTAGTAAATGATTAATTGATATTGAATAATTTACTGTGATGTGTATTATTAATTGTAAAATATTTTTTGGTAAAAATACATAATGAAAATAAATTCATCTATTGGTAAAATAATTATAGGTATTTTTATGATAAAGTGACATATTTAATTATTAATAAAAAAATTGGTATTGAACAATAAATATTAATAGATATATCAGTTGGTAAAATGATTTGTTGGTACCTATAGAATATTTTTTGTTATTTAACGGTTTGTAACAATTTTTATTAATGGAAATAGATTTGTTGGTTATAGTTATTATTAATAATAGTTTCATGTGTTGGTAGAAAATATGTTGGTATTAGTATAATAAAGAAACAAATATAATTGTTGGTAAAAGATTTTTTGGTATTGAACCATCAATATCAATACATATATATGTTGGTAAAAACAAGTGTTGGTAGTCAAAATAAATACCAATAAAACTAAATATCTGTTGGAATTACTCATTTTTACCAACAGATATATTATTTTTCATTAAATTTTTATTGGAAAAAGTTAATTCTTTTGTAGTGAATATAAATCTGGTTATGAGATTTTTATTTATAATTTGAAACTTATTTCTGGATTTTATTATTTTGAAGGGATTAAATCCCCCTCCCCTAAAACCTTACTTACCAAGACTTCTTGGCATGTAAAGATGTTTCTAGTTTAACCAACACATCCTTTCTATATGATCAAATCCTCCACAATACCAAAAGAATGAATACATACCTTTGTAAGCATCATATTTTCTATAATTTGTTATTTGTCTTCCCTCCTTCTTCGAGTCACCAATATTGGATCCTTTTGTAGACCAAAATTATTATGAACTTAGGAAATATTATTATTCATGTTAGAGTTTTAAAAATTTCAAGAGTTTCCATTTTTAGTAGTTTTGTTACATGAAGTTAGTGTTCCTGGAATTTCCATATTTATGGGTGTCACCAGATTTAGCAACAAATTTGGTCTCCATAACATTATTATTTTTATTTTATTCTTCACTAATATGTTTAGCATAGATCAAATCGGTTCAGGATCCAGGAAAATATTATACCTATCAGATTAATAAAAAATAGAAAAGTGGCAGAACAAGGGGTTTACAAAGGCAATAATAAAACACACCATGTGCATCCATATCAATAAGATGAGAGAAAAAGCCTAAAGTAATAAAGGACCAGCTTGAGGAAACCTCAAAAATTTCCCTCTTGGATAGAACATTAGTAATCTGGTTGGCCTCCCTATAATAATGAGTGATATCTAGCTAGAGATGGTTAAGAAGTTGGAGGCATGCAATCCATGATGGAAGCATTTTCCATGTGACATTCTGGGACCGTGTCTTCAAAATTTTCACTACTATGGTAGAGTCAGATTCCAGAAAAATATGTCTTTATCCATATTGGATAGAATATTGGATAGATTTAATCATTATTCAAATTTCATCTTCAATTCCAGATCCAATGCCAATATAGTGATAGAAAAATATTTTAACGAGACCCCAATGGGTGAATAAGATACGACCAAATCCCGAAGGTCTTGGTGAACCTAAGGCCACCCATACACATTCACTTTCATCTGTGAGGAGATGGGTGAGATCCATCTAATTGATTTCAATATCATAGGATTCTTAACCCTTCCCAGAAAATAGAGAGATTTCAGACTAATCGGATCAGATAGATTGTTATTCATGGAACCTATTTGGATTTTAGAGGCTTCCAAAACCTCCCTATAAACCACATTCAGACCAACCTTCAAGTATGGCATGTGATTCTCAAAGGAAATGTTGTTTTTTTCCTTCCAAATGAAGGCAAAGGCAGTAGCCATAGCAGTGATCAGGAGTGAAAATATATCCTCACTATAGATAACAGTCATGATGGAATTCATGAGGCCATCCATGCTGTCAAGTGACATGGTAACATCAAACACAGTCTGCAGTTGGTGCTAGATTCTAAAATAGAAATTGAAGGAGAATAAAATACATTGGGAAGTTTTAGTATCCTGTAAACATAGGTAGAAAATAGAAGCAAGGTGGATTTGGTCTTCTGTAGAAGATTCTGTATAGGAAGTCAGCATTTGCAGGATATTTTCAACATAGATTTTACCCTTATAATATTATCTTCATTAGACTTCACAAACTCATTATTCTTATGACATTCTTAAACTTATCAAATTGAGTTCTAAAAACTAGAATAAAATTATTCAATTTTTCTTCTGTCTTTACAAATATAAGTTGAATATAGTCAAACTCCTTCTCTTTATTCTTCACTCTTTCTTCAATATTGATGTTAAGATTATTCTCAACAACAATACTTTTTTAAAGTTCTCAATATTCATCAAAAATTTGGATACTTATTCTATAAAAATAGATTCCATATTATTTAATGACTGATTTTCCTTCTTCAACATTCTAATTTATTTTTACAATTTAGAGATCTTTTAAAAATAATCATTTAATTATTTATTTATAAAAAACTTCGTCTTAGTCTATGTTTTTTAGATTTCAAAACTAATTTCATCATGGTAAATATCTACATTATTTAATTTTGTAATGAGTAGGTTTTCACAATATTCATCACTGGAAGTCTTAACTTCCTCTTCATCTTCACCACCTTCACTTAATTTTGACAAGAAGTTTCTCTTTTTTATATTTTTAGAAGTTTATACCATTATATTTTGAATAAAAATTTAAATTATTATCTTTATTCTTATAGGATATTCTAGGATAAACCTATTCCTCATCACTATCTTCTTAAATTTTGTATTTTGGATAATTTGTAGTTAAATTACCAATAGTACTATAACTGAAACATTTAAAAGAGAGTTTCCCCATGCACTTTTCTTTTTATATTCACATTTTTCTAGAGATAAGGGACATAAATTCATCAAACTTATCCTCCACATATTCATAAAAATATTAAAAACGTGATTATTATTCAATAATATCCTAATTATTCAAATTCTTAGGTTTTAAAGCTTTGAAGGCAATATCATTTTCAGACTTTCCCTTATTCTTGATATCATTATATTTATTCATTTAAAAAGATATAAAAATAATATATAAATAATTAAGAGAGATAACACATGGATATTTTTCTTCTAAATAAGATACTTTTCCATAAAAAAATTAGGTAATATATGCAAGATATTCTTTACAATAGTAGAGTCTTCCAGATTTTCACCATAGCCTCTGATCATGCTCACAACATCATCAACTATAGTGAAGAATCAATCAACAGTCTCATCATCATCCATCCATATATGTTCATATTTAATTCTCAAAAACTATATCTTAGGGTGATTCACTTTGGTTTTTCCTTAATAGATATTTTTTCATTTTTCATAAATACCTTTTAATGTTTTTATTCCTTTTACTTTTAGAAATGCATTTTTTGAATGATAAGAAAAAAATAACATTTCTAACCCAACCATAATTCTATATATTTATTTTATATGCCACTATTATGGAATTACCATCAAATCATAAGGAAATCCATTATTTTCAGCTTCTAAAATTTTATAACTTATAGAAAGAACATATGGAAACATTTTAACCTTCTATAAATGATAAAAACAACCATCAGATGTCAGAATCCCCTTACTATTCACTAAATTCAAATTATTCATAGTATATAATAAAAAAAATTAACATATTATTCTTCTAGAGAGAGACTAAAAACTCCAATCTTTAAAAATTCAATCAAAAATGAATGAAACCTATGTATGATACCACTTTTTTAATAACCTATAAGATCAATGTAAGATCACTGAGAGGGGTCGAATTAGTGATCTTTATTATTTTTTTCTTTCTTTCAAAATATCATTCACCAACTATTAATGTAAAGTTATTTTTGATTTCCTCTCACCCAAATTCCCACCAACATAAGGGAACATAGTAAATTTACAAGATTCGCCTATCAATATGATAAGGTTGGTCTTTTGTGTGATATGGATGTATTCATGACCACACTACCCACTAGAATCATTATGTGAGTGCAATGTGCAAGGTATAACCTTGAAACTTTTATTTTAATGTATGTTGTCTATGATTAAGTGAATCCCACACATAATTGAATATAAAAATTTACAATAATTAATAATTTAGGAAACATATTATATGTATTCCTCCTTTAAAATGTTATTGAGTTGTCAAGTGTGTTAAGCTCTTCTTTTTTATTCTTGCACAATAGAAAGGAACCACTTCAATTTTCATAAAAAACACCACATAAAACACCTTCAATAGATTACTATATCTACATAGTGAAATATTTATTCAAGATATGTATATAGAAGAATAATTTTATTTTTCTTCTCTATTTATTATGAACTTCATGGACAACTCACTTGATGTATATTTTTATAGTTCATACATCCACACCCACTTTCTTATTCCTTGATGAATATTTATTCATAAAATAATACATGAATAATATTCCATCACTTAATCCATATTTTCCGATCTCTATTCTCTAATAATATAATTACATATTTTCAAATTTGAATTCTACTAAAAACATAGATCAATATCTTCAAAACCCATGTTGTTTGTATTCATAACTAATGAAATTACCACATACAATAACTTCCACATTACTACATGTAAATAAAATAATATTTGTTATATTTATTTTATATACCTAATATATCCTTTAATATCTTCATATATATTCATGAAATAGATTGTTTAATTTACTATGTGGATCTCTTGAATAATAGCCTAAATCACAATCCTTGATTGTGATATTTTTCTCAATGAAAATCACATCACTTGGAATCATATGAATTTTTTTATAGTGATTAAAATTAGTTTTACTTTCATATATATCATCTAAACCATCTTATAGTAGTTCTAGGATTTTAATATAAATATTCTCAAATTCATTCTTTTTTTCAAAGATTGGTCCAACTGGGATTTTGTATTACTTGTGAAGTATTATAAAAATCATGAAGACTTACGTTTTGGCATGAATTCATAAAAAATGGAGTCATAAAAACTTACACTTAATTTAATATAAAAATCTTAAAGCCTTATAGTTTGTCATTGTGTCATACAATTTGAATTATAAGTCATACGATCACCTCCACAGCCTACTCGAGCTTTATCATTTTTTCATAATAAAAATACATCAATAAAAACACCCACTAAACATTAATTGTGATTTGGTACTACCAGTTTCAATTCCTAGTCTCTTACTCTTCATCATGTCACCACAATTACATCCACAACATGTCCTCACTCACCATTTTCATCACAATAAGTTCTTTAATCAAAATGCCTTATGATGCACCAGTTTTGATGATGTTATCCCCATTCTTATGTAATGCCAAGATATTCAAATCACCATGGATTCTCTCCACATCATCAGAAAGTTTCACCATTTTACATAGGAGTAAATACTAAACTAAAATTTCATATGTCCATAATAAATCATTGTTTTTCCTTCCCATAGAATCACTACACCTATTTTTATGAACTACTATAATGTGGTGATGAAAATTATGAATAAATCAAGTAACATTTATGTAGTCTAAGGAAACTTTAGATGATCCATATGTATAATTTAAATAACATTTACATGACATGTTAATTACCTTTACACAACATATTGTACTAAAAAAATAACCATTACACATAGAGAAATATTCAAGATTATATTTACACATGCTCCATGTTACCTTTGTGTATGAAGCATATAACCAGAGTTAACTTTACATGCACAAAGTAAATTCCATGTGACCTTTACTTATAATATGGATTACCTTTATGTATCCATTTATTGTTTCCAAATTTCTCATATAAAGGTCCTCAATTACTCTTATGTATGTCCTCAATCTCAACATTGTACTTCCATACATGACTCAAATCATATCAAAATATCTTAGGCTGATACAAAAGCCTTATCACTCACTTAATAGACATTATTAAATGTGGTTTTTAAAGTTATTTATTCATTTAAAGAAAAATCCAACATAATAAAACATATCCACTTTAATCCTTTCCAAAACAAATTCTCTAGATAATTTAAAAATTCCAGAGGAACTTCTTTAAACTTGTGCTCAATGGTGTCACAACCTCTTAGGGAAATATAGCATGAAAATCCTACAAAAATCTTGGAAAATAATTTTATAGTACTTCCAATGAACCCTATATCTATCCATATTACTAATACAAAAGAGGATCTAGGCATCTATAATCCATCCGATAATCCTACATTCCACAAAATATCATATTCTTGCCTTCCATATAAAATAAATACAATCTTATATTACTGTAATAAATAACATCCCATACAACTTACAACCAATAAATTCCTAGGATAACATTTCATGGATGTATATAAAATAAGTATAAATCCAACCAATGACTAATTTTTCACATCATTGACTCACATCCCTAACACATCTCATCCAAACTATAATAACCTCTAATTATCATTAAAAATGCTATGGTCATAGGATGTCTATCCACCTTGAGTCACAATACTTAGACTAAAAAAGGTACAATTAAGGAGTGTGATTCTTCTAAATAAATCAAATAACAACATAATTTGGAATGGATATCAATGGTACCTTGAACAAGCTTAGAACCTACTATTCCTAGAAACTTTATAGCATGTAACAAGTTATGCCCTACTCCTCTACCTTGATAACCCTGATGATGCCCACCACCTCGTCAATGCACTGCCCTAAGGTCCCTAAGGATGGAAAACATATTTGGGTTATCATATGCCATATATATCACCCATTTGAGTCCTAAAATACTAAGGACCTATGAGTTATTCATAGGGCCTAGTAGGGAACTATTGTTGCTCCTATATTTGAAAATGGCTGCTAGTTCCACAATAACTGCTATGAAAGGTCTGATACTAAAACTATTGATGTTATTGGCCACCATAAAAAATATAAAACAATGTTAAATATTTCCTTGGAAACTCAATTAATTATATCTCTATAGAAACATGAAAAATAAGTTTTAGATAACCTCCTCTTTTATTGAAACCCAAACTTCTAAGTCAAATGAGAACTCCTCTCCACAACTCCACTATATAGGAATCTATAAATAATTCTCTATCAGGATTAATGAATCAGTTCCAACATATTATTGATCACCTTGTAAATCATCCATTCCTTGATATCATATATCAACATTAAAGTACTATCTTGATCTTGGATCTCTATATATAAAGCCTCCTAAAAATTTCATGCTCTCGCTTCATCATGCATAATAAGATTTGAAGAGTAATAGAGAAGGTTTATGAACTAAACTCCTCACTTAATTACACTAGATTTATCTATAATAAGGGTGATAAAAACCACTCATTTTGGTTCCTTTATCATTGAAGATATGAACTATTATCAAAACTAACTCTGAAACTTCTTCCATGTTGCCTTAGACTCGTCACAATCACTAAGATAAAGAATCCACCACTATTTATCTTCACCTCTCATAAAAATGATTTCCAAAGGAATACAATGATCTATCATTGAATGAATCATAATAAAAGTGATATCAAAATCCTATAGACATCAATTATTTTACTAATTAGAGATATTACCCTCTTACTTTGATTAACTATAATATTGAAACTCATGTAATTACTTCCTCCATGAATGCCCCTCCTTGGTATTAGCTTGACTATGATCTTCCAGAACATCCTACTATACTTCAGTAACATGAACCACATGGGGATGAAAACCATCAGTCATCTTTATAAACTCAAACAAGGTTCATAATATCTATATATAGAATTTATTTTTAAGGACTTATAATTATATTCATTTTAAATATTATCTAAAATATTTTTAATTTTTCTCTCTTGAGTTATATTTTTATTTTAATTTAAAAGACCCACTTGATCGTAATTAGAGACCAATACAATATTTAGGAAACTAAAAAATAGCTTAGAAATACAAGAAATCCTTCATAAGTATATCGTTAATGCCCTTTTCCACATATAGGTTCAGGTTACCCCCCATCATGTGAGTGGTCGAGAACATAGGGATACTTTAAAGAATAATACCAAAATATCCTTTCTTCAATGAATATTTTTAATTCTTATATTTAATTTTCTCCCATTCTATTGTCTTTTTCTCATGTTCCACCACTTCATCAACTACATCACATGGGTTTTGATTTCTAAATCTAAATCAATATAATTTTCTTGAATAGGATTTTCCTTAAAGATCTATCTCATTATTTATTTAGAATGAGAATAGATGTTTTCTCCTTGTTGAACTGCTAAATGAAGTTCCATATTTATCCCTAAAAAAGAAGATTCCTATCTTCTATAACCACTATGAATAGTAGCTATAAATAAAGAAGCATGTGCATATCATAAAGGTATAAATGTAGGAGAATACTTATTATGTTTGGATGGTTCCTCTTCACTGGTGTTTGCCTAAAATACTAACCCAAAAAATCTATATCCTTTGATTTACCTTCATTAGCTTTAACTTTAATAAATTTTATTATTTAACCACTTGTTTTAATTTTAATTTTTAGCCCTTGAAAGTGCCTTCAACCTTTCAGATCATTTAGGAACATGGAGAGATATTATATTTTCCTCTCCCTACTCTATTTTATCTTCCATATTCTTAGACTAAGGTGACATGGGAGTACTTTCCTTTATAGAAATAACTTACAAATCCTTCTCTATTATTTGTGTTCTCTCCTCCTCAACAACATTATTCAATGATTTATCCTCCTAAATATGGGGACAAACACCATGAATTTGTGAGTACCTACCCTCAGGTTCCCTACATAGTCTAGCAAGTATATTCTAGACCATAGGAACATGTAATTCCAAGTAAAATCCTTCTACAAAGCTTCTTAGAAATATCCATGTTCAAAAACCATTAAAGGGTCACTAACTTCACTCAAAACAACACCCTCTCCCTACACTGAGGGTATTGATTCATTTTCATAATTTTTATCATAATCACCCTTAATCCTACCTAATTATTAGAATCTTGGTCATTTATAGTCCTTACTATACTTTATATATCTATATTTCCTAAATACTAGGTTATATCTCCTACATCAAGAGAATACTTTTTATCAAGGAATAAGGAGGTGTTTTTTAGGATCTTAGACATAAAAAATAATATATATCCTATACTTAATACTACTCTAAATATTCAACTTCCTTTTATCATTACCCATCCCTATCCAGATCCTATGATCTTAGATAGTCATGAACCACTTGAGGAATCCAATCATTAGCAAGAACAATCCTAGATGAACCCATAATCTAATAGTTCATCTTAATTTGAGATAAAATGTGTACAAAAATATCTCCTTTATGAGAAGATTTAATTTTTTATTTAAGAATCATACCAAATTGTTCATCAAAAATTACTAACTCAAATTTAATATGGAATTCCATTAGCTCATTCCCTTTATTTAAATAATTCTTATTGTAACTGATTCTAGATTTATAAATAATGGGTTTTTTTAAATGAAATTCATTAGAGATAAAAATATAAGTAACATATGGAAGTGAATTAAAAATATTTAACATTAAAAGATCTAAGAAACAATAGGGTGGATCAAATATTTAGTTTGAGAATCAGCGTACAAAAAAAATTTCCTATAATTTCCCTAATAATTTCAACATGGATGGATTCAGGAAAGGGAGAGAAAGATCTAAAAATATAACCCAAACCACTAATATAAAGGGATAATTATATAAATATGGATCATAATACCACCTAAATAGAAATAATCACATCTAATTGAAAATACAAAAATATTGGGCCAAGTCACCACAGGTTCATATTTGTTTATGAGTTAGATAACCATTTACTAGGCATCAGGGAGACCAATGACCACATGATGGAGTAGGTCTCAATCATTGTTGACGTGCGTATAAAAATTTTGAGTTTATGTACATTAAGATCCAAGTATCTTCCCAAGATAAATGTAAAATATCTTCAATAATTTATCAAACTCAAATTAGTAAATATCCATAATGGGTTCTCCATCGATGGGGTGACACTATTAAACTAATATTGATATGCTATAAGTTTAAAGGATTGAAGTTTCCAATCAGGATATAAGTATCACTGAGAGGGGGAGGGGGTGAATCAGTGATGTCTTTTTCTTTTTATGTTTCCTTCTTTTTGAAACAACCTTTGTCTCCTGTTAAAGATCTTCTTCTCTTCCAAACACACACAACCACAGGAACAAAAGATTTATAAGGTTCACTACTCAACAAGAGTAGTTGCGTCCTTGGTATGGTACGAAAGTAATCCAGTACCACAAAATCTACTAGAAAACAATCCTTTCATGTGGAAAACAATGGGTAGGATATACCCTTGCACTCTTGTAGCACTTGGAAAACAATCTGCAAGTGTGTGTGAGCACAAATAGGGAATTATAGTATTTCAGTGCTTCTTTACAATTGAACAGGTGTATTCTCTGAAGTAAAAATCTTCACTTTCTTACCTAGAATCCAGTAAGAACTATCTTACACACAATTGAATATGTATGAAGACAATAACTTTTTCATGCAACCTTTAGGGTACTTTACGTGCAATTCAAATGGCTTGCACATAAAAATTCCCTTTTGGCATGGAAAACCTTTTTCGCACAATTTCATTTTTTCCACACAACTTTCCATTTTTCATGAAACTTCCCACTTTTTCGCGCAACTTTCCTCTTTTAACACAACTTATTTTTTCCATGCAACTTTCCAATTTTCGCGCAACTTCCAACTTTTTCGCACACCTTTCCTCTTTTCGCACAAACCTATTTCTTTTTGTGCAACTCACTTAGTGTATAATTTTACGCACTTTAGAGCTTGAGATTTCTCTAAGTATCGAGCAACTAAAAAATGAGAGGGGTTCACCTCGTATTTATAGTCCTTTTTAACCCTACGTGAAAAACACTAATCCGCTCATAAAACCCTCTTTATGCGCATAAAAACTTCTTCACACAACATCATATTTCGCGTAATGCTCCAATTTTTCACTCACTTCACGCCTTTTCCAATTTTCGAGCTTTGGATCTCGAAACACCTATTGCGTGAAAAACTCCATTCCTATATTTTGCGCACCATACCAATATTTCGCATGCCACTTAATTTTCACGCACCCCGCTAATATTTCACGTACTGCTTAATTTTTCATGCACCGCGCTAATATTTCACGCACCGCTTTATTTTTCACGCACCACGCTAATATTTCACGTACCAGTTTTTTTCATGCACCCCTCTAATATTTTGTGTACCGCTTTAATTTTCACGCACCTCCCTTTTTCAAAAACAAATCTCTCCATTTTCCGATTTTCAGGCCCAATAATTTGGAAAACACTGGAAAACGACGCCACCTTAAACTGTTCTTTTGTGTCACCTCCAGATTGTCCGTTCCTTTTTCATTACTCTCTTCACTACTTCCCATAACCATTCTTCAGCTTTCATCATGAACTCCACTATCATGATATATATCCTTTGATAGACCATATTTAGTATCATTATAGTTACAATGGAAAGTACTAAAACTTCCCTATCTTCCAGTAGCATCATTCCTTCCAATCAAAACTGTATATGACTAGCATCATCATTTCTACCCCTTTACTTCATAAGGATTTCATCAAAAGTTCTCCTAACTTATGATATTTGTGAAATATATATCATCAAAGTATCATCTGGTTTACAAGTCCTTTACAAAGTGAATTGATTTATCTTCTTTGACAACAAAAAACAACACTCTGTAATAGAAAACTCTTCTTACTTCTTTATCCATCCAACTTGGTAACAATAAGGATCATCTGGATCTTACCCTAGACTTATACCCTCCCTTAATGGTATGGTATATTTCAACATACCTGAAATTTATAGGGTTATATCATTCATCCACTCCTCATAAGTGGAATTCCCCCTCCAAGGTTCTCCCTATGGTTCAAAAATATTCAAAATTAAAACATAAACACAAAAAACATGATCAATGTAAAACACCTAAGTATATGCCCCTCAATACCAATAATATCACTTTAGTATGTCTGGTGGGCTTAATATTCTTACATCGCATCATAGGGGGTATTTTTTAATCCTAGCTAGTAACTCTTGGTTATATTACAAACTTATCTTAAATGACATTATTTCCTTGTCAAACCAACGAAATCATCATGATTTAATTACTATAAACTTTATCCTAACTCTCAAATAAAGCTCGAATAACACTCATTCATGACTTACCTTCACTAAAACCCCTCCTATCCCAATAGTGATGAAAAGAGTGACCCATGAATCCCCCTATAATAGGTCATGGGTTGGTTACTAGCACGAAGGGTAGAAACCATACATAATGGGAGTAACTTCCCTTTATAATCCCAATAATGATATAAAAAAATACTCCAATACACATTATAAAATAAATAATGAAAACTATAATCCCAATATTATTGATTTAATGTCATAGAAAAATGAAAGATAATGCATCTAATAATAATACCAAAATAAATGAACACCTGTGGAAACCACTTCGACTCTAGAGAATCACCACATTATGAGCTAGTAATTTCTATCCTGATTACTAACTCTATCCTGTGAATCCATAAAAATAGTATATATAAGTATGAGTGAGAATACTATTATACTCAATAGGTTTCTCATAGAAACTCTCATGTTAATGTTGAAGAAGTATACAAAAAACTCAATGAATAAACAATGAAACTAAAACATTATCTATCCTAGTTCAGCTATCATTTTAAACTCTTTAATGATAACTATATAAATCCACATAAAATTAATAATATATTAATGATGAAAATATATTAATAAAGGTACCCTATACTCACTTCCCCACTAATCTAGTCCCCCTCATAGTCAAAAAGAATATGTTATATCACTTTAATCCTTTCTATATCCATATAACCACATCATAACCAAAATTTAATTGCACATCACGTATATAACACAACAAAATTTTATGATATATTACTCTCTAAATAAATTTAATTTCTATAATATCATGTGATACACACAACCATGAGTCTAAATAAATCGTAATATAGAACACTCTTAAAACCTAGTAGTTAAATTCCAAGTGTGTCCTCTCCCCCACTTATAAAAGGTCACCTATTATTTAAACCAATTTTAGCCATATAGATTAAATAAATAGAAAAACCATCATATTAAGTTCCCTATAAATGATTTATTTGTTATGGTTTTCTTAAAAGACTATTCTAAGGGTCCTTAAGAAATGAATCTAAAGGATACCTATCAAAAAAGAGATAATCATCCTACCTAGACTATTTCAACTTATTTCTTCTTCTACCAAATCTAATTATGTGTTATTCATCATAAAATTATAAATTCATTATCCCCAACATATTTAAATTTTATTATGATTATGAAACTTCCATAGTTCACCATCATTTCCATCAAATGGGGAGAAAAAGTATCACTTGTGCATACGTGTGGGATACCACCTCCATAGAGCGATACAATTCATTTTACATCACCATATTTTATATATGGTTATTATAATAGGTTTAATTTTTATATATGATATTTATTATATAATAATTATTATATAACTATAATGGAATATCCACCTTCTTACCTTCCTATCTGTTGGAAAATGATAACGTTTCTCGCCAGTATGTGTGAAATAACAAGGGATTCATTTGGACAAGTGAATCACTATGGTGTGTGCCTGTTATTTTCTTAAGAATAAATATGGATAAATGATACTCTAAATTTATTATAAGGAACTTAACAATATCAAAATCAAGAATAAGTATCCACTTTTTCATATTTATACTTTATTTGATCAATTATGAAGAGATTTATATTTTTTAATGATTGATATTAAATATAGATACTATCAGTTGAAGGTAAAAAGTGATAACATACCCAAGAAAATATTATATATGAGGTATGGACACTATGAACTTGTATTTATGCTATTCGGTATAAATATTTACCCTTTTATCTTCATGGATTTAATAAATATAGTCCTCAGAGATTACCTTGATCATTTTGTGGTAGTCTTTATAGATGATATTCTTATATATTCAAAAAGAAATAAAGAACATAAATATCACTTTGGAATTGTACTAAATACACTAACAAAGGATAATTTGTATGAAAATTTTACCAAGTGTGAATTTTTTCAACAAAAACCTCCATTTTTGTATCATATAATCTTAAGTGAGGGTATATCAGTGGATCCATCAACAACGAAAGTTATTAAACATTGTCCCAAAAAACCACTATGATTTAAATCCATAGTTTTCCTGGTATTGATAGATATTATAAATTATTTTTAGATATTTTATAATGAAATTATAATCCACTCACCAAGTTAACTAAGAAAGGGGCCAATTTCCTTTAGATAGATGAATGTGAAGAAAATTTAAAAGAACTCAAAATAAGGTTATTCAATGCACTTGTTCATACACTATCATACAATAGAGAAGTGTTTAAGATCTAAATTGATGCATAAAAGAAGGTAATGGGATTATTCCTAATTCAGAATGATATGGTGATACCTTATTCCTCACAAAAATTGAAAATTCATGAGTAAAATTACCCAAATCGTGATTTGGATTTAGTTAAAATATGTTTTTCATTAAAGATATGGCGAAATTATATTTATATAGAATGGTGTGATATATATAGTGATTATATAAATTTAAAGTATATATTAAATCAAAAAAAGTTGAATATGAACTAGAGAATATGGTTGGGGCTGATTAAAAACAATAAATGCTTGACATATTACCACACTAAGAAAGAAAGAAAGGTACCAGATGTTATGAGTAGAAAGGATCACACTACCTTATCTATGATGAATATCATAAAATATCTAGTATTTATATATCTATAAAGGATAGAACTTTACATATCAAAGGAAGGGTAGAAACCATATCTTTTTCAAATGAGTATTTATTCATCTATCCAAGTGAATATTAAAGAGGTGTAAAAGGAAGATGTAGAGCTACAAGTGTAGGTGGTAAATGTTCCTATGTTCAACCTTGACTGTGATGGAATGATAAGGTTTAGAAACTGTGTATGTGTCATGTCAACACTATACATGAATAAGGTTATATTGTATGAATCTCATAGTTCATCATTCTCTATTCATCCTAGAGGTATGAAAATGTATGGATATATCAAAGAGTATTTATGATGGAACAACATGAAAAGAGTTATAGGAGAGTATGTGTCTTGGTTCTTGGTATGATAGAAAGTTAAGGCTAGAAGAAATATATCTAAGGGGATGTTATAACAATTACTCATACCAGAATGGGAATAGGAAAACATCACCATGTATTTTTTCATCATACACCCCAAAAAATTTAAATTCCATAATTCTATTTGGGTTGTGGTTGATCACCTTGTGAATTCATCACACTTTATTTCTATCAGGTAAGATTTATCACTTGAATATATTTACATAATATACATTAATAAATGGGTAAGTTTTCATGGAGTACCAAATTTTATTATATTTTATTGAGATATGGTTAATTATTTAGCAAGATATGGATTCAGAGTTGTGATTCAACACTATTATCATCCTCAGAAAGATAAATAATCTAAGATAACCATTCACACCATAAAGGATATATTGAGTTATTTTTATATCAATTTAAAAGGTGTTTAATATCCAAATATTTCTCTAGTAGAGTTTTCTTGTAATAATTGTTTTCACTTGATCATTTAGAAGGCTAATTATGAAGCCCACTGTGGAAAGAAGTTTAGAAATCCAACAAATTGGGATGAAGTTAGAGAGGAAATACTATTGGGAAGTTATGGATAAGTCCTTAGAAAGATCTCGACTCAGAGTTTTTATTTGGTACTACTATCATCCTCATATAGATAGATAGTATAAGTGAACCATTCATAACCTAAATGATATATTTAGTTCTTGTTATATGGATTTCAATGGTGGTTTGGATCAAAAACTTTATCTAGAAGATTTTTCTTATAATAATAGTTTGTACTTGAGAATTCATATGGCTAATTATGAATCAATCTATGTAAGGAAGTGAATAACTCCAACATATTAGAATGAATTTAGAGAATAAATACTATTGGGACCTGATCTAGGTGAGGAAATGGTAGATAAAGTTAGAGTCATTCCGCATCACATCAATGTAGCTCAAAGTCAATAGAAAATTTATACTCAAAATCATTGGTGAAATATGTAATTCAAAGTTGCTAAGAAGGTATTCCTATGAATTTATCTATTTAAGAAGGCTATGATATTTATAAATAATGGAAATCTAATCCTTAGTATATTAGACCCTTTGAGGTTCTTGATCGAATAGGGATGATAACTTATTTCTTGGAACTTCCACCAAACCACTCTCAAGTTCATGATGTGTTTCATATATCTCTCATGAGAAAGTACATACACGATCCTTCACATTTAATGAAATAAGTGGTTACACCACTGTATAATTATCTTCATTATGAATAAAAGACATTATAAATCTTCGATCATTGATATAAAGTGATATGGAATGAGACTACTCATCTAGTTAAAATTATCTGAAGGAATCATAAATTCGAAGAAGTTACTTGGGGACCTAAGAATGTGATGAAACATATATATCCTCATTTTTTTATATCAAAGTGATGGAATTTTTAGGGGAAAATCATTTTAAGTTGGGTATAATGTTACACCTTGAGATTTTATTATATATTTCTCTTCAGAAAAATTAAATGTCTTCAATAGCTTGCGATACATGCAACCCCAACTCAAGATGAATCATAATATAATATATCATTATAAACTAGACATTAAATTTTAGGACTAAATAAACATAATTTTGAAAAAAATATGTTTGAAAATTTTAGATAAGTCAAATATATTGATAAATAAACACTTGATTTTTAGTAAAGTCATTGTATGCTTTAAAAATACATTTTTCCAAAAAAATGATTTTTATTATTTTTTTGTGGGAAAGTAATATAATCAATTTCTATAACTTTTAAATAAATTATATGAAAAAATAAAATTCATTTTTCAAATCATCATGTCAAAATTATATCAGAGTGAAATTTCTGAGAATTTTTTAGAGATGGATTTTTCAATGAATAGTGAAACACTAATTTTTATTGAAAACTATCTTTTCATTTCAAGCATTTAAAAAGATTAATTTTTTTTTAAATTATTTCATATTAAAATTTGAAAATTTATATTATTAATAATCCAATTAATTTAATTTCAATTAATTTTATGTTCTATTTTGGTATAAAAACTTTTTAAACTTAAGAAAACATTTTTCTAGAAAGCTGTTTTTTATCGTGTTTTGTAGGTTTAATTATAAATAAAATTATTCCACTTCTATGAATTTAATATAATAAAATGAATTATATATTTTTTATCATAATAATTAATATTATTAAATAATATCAACTTAGTTTTTTATCATAATTAACAGTGAAAATTGTAAATTTTTGTTACCATGTTTAACATTAAGACGGGTTTGTGAGGGGTTAAACCAAAATATAAGTGTATGTTTGACAATTATACTTTTATAAATTATATTAAATATACATATATAAACCTAAAACTATCTAAAAATCAAATATATATCCATTTTTAATCATTTATCTTGAGTATGATATTATTATATTTTAATCTTTTAAGAAATTCCAAGTGTATCCTCTCCCCAACTTATAAAAGGAAACCCATAATTTCTCTTCTTTACACCAAATTTTTCTATATAGATCAACCAAAATCTACCAAATTTTATTCTAATATTTACTATCCTAGATTTAGAGGTATTGGTATTCTCAAAATATCATTATAAGGGTCTTTAATAAAGGAATCTAATGGATCCCAATCTAAGAAGAGGTAATCATCCTACCCATCCTCTTACAATTTATTTCTTATTATTCCTCATATAATTCTATGGTATTCATCATAAAATAATAAATTTAGTATCCTAAATACACTTAAATTTTATTATTGTTATTTATCCACCATTATTAACCCTCTTTTCCATCAAATGGGTAGAACAAGTATCACTCATGCCTGTATGTGGACTACCACCTCCATATAGCGATACAATTCATTTTCCATCACCATATTTCATGGATGGTTATTATTATGGTTATAATGTTTATATATGATATTTATGATATAATTATTATTATTTAAATATAATATAATATCTAATTTTTTACCTTCCCATCTATTGGAAAATGAAAACGTCGCTCGTGTGTTCTTGTGGACTACCACCTCCACAAAGCGATGTGATTACTTTTCAATTTACAATTTACATGGATGGTAATGAGGATAGATTTAATAAATATATATAATATATATGATATAGAAATGATTTTTTAAGTTTAATTATCATTTTAATTTCTTTAATTTCATCCATCGAATAATGAAAATGTTATTCAAGCGTACGTCCAACCTACGGTCTCTATGAATAGTGAAATTTAGTTTTTTGAATGAATATAAATATATATAATGGATTTTTATTATATTTTTATCATAATTAAAATTTTGGAGAAGATTTAACCATGATCAAAGTAAAAGTAATGAAACTACCAAACTGAAATTCTCATGAAAATTGAATAATGTAACACTCATAAATGGCAATTTTAATATAGAAATATTAATAAATAAGAGGTAAAATGTTATAAGAAGATAATATATGATATCATAAGTATTTATATGTGTAACACCCCAGGTAAATAAATAATATGACAATTTCATATTTATCCATATTTGTGAATAAAATATTAATATGACTTTAATGGGGATGCTATGCTCGATGGCGTACCCAACGCACAACAACGAGTTTCTTGGGAATCTTACGTTGCACTCTAATAATAAAGTAATATTATTTTAAATGGTAGTTAACGCTTAGCTGTTGTGATGGCGGGAATGAATAGAACTAACTACAAAATGATTATATATGTTTGTCAAATATTTTTACATTTTACAATAAATGTTAGAGGATTAAGAATGCGAATGAATCTAATTTTAAGAGTAAACATTCTAATATTCTTTAAAAGGTCGATTAACCGCCTTTTGATGGAAAACCCCTTTTAAATACACTTTTTGACAATTTTATAAGATATATTTTTCAAAATAAACATATTATTTATGATTGGGACATTGAAATTTACCTTGGGTTAATTTTTGGTATTTTTCCGATAAAGTTCATTTTTTAATGAATAGTGTAAAATGTTGTATTTTAATTCAAAACCTCTTTTTAATATAATTTATTTATATGATCAGATTATCTTTTGAATTGGTTTTAAAGTGAAATTAGAATATATTTTTACCATTAAATCCAATAGTGGTCGTTGGAATTAATTTCACTTTGAAATCAGACTTAAACTAGTGTCAATCTTTTGATACTTATTGTTTCATAAAAACACGCTATTTGTCATGACAGTAGGAATTAATTATTAAATTAATTAATGTGACTTATATTTTTTTAATTTTTTAAAATAGACTTAATTTTTGAATTCAGAATATCAAATATAGCTTAGGGTGAACTTTTGGTAATTTTCTGAAAAACATCAATTTTTGATGAATAGTGAAACCACTAAGTGGTACTTATAAAAACTGATTTTCCATTTAAATGAAAATTTTCCACCTTTGTGCTTTGAATTTCAACAATCCGACATACATGGTTGTCATTAAGAAGTAAAATTTGGTTCAATGGGATTAAAATAATTTTTTTGGTGAATAGTAACTTATTAAGTTTTTAATCGCGATTAGAGGTAATTAGTGTAGTTTAAGGTAAGAATAATGTTTTAATAAAATGAAATGACCTATACACATGTCCTACCCTCATTGGGTGCATCATGGCCGACCAAGAAAATCCATGGGTCAACTTGGGGACCCCATGGATCCACTTTGGTTGGAAAATGACATAAATACCTTTTTATTTAATGTTAAAGTAAAAATGACACAAACATGAGATGTTTTACTAAAACAATTTGTACATGGGGTTATACAAGTCAGATTTTTTACTATAAATAGTTATTGGAAATATAAAAATATTTCCAATATCATAGTATTTTTTTATAATTTTTAGACATTAAATAAATTAAATTATTTATGACATAATGATGATGCAACGATGACCTCATTATTTAACGATTTAAATAAAATGGAAAGATAATGTAATATCTAAGACCTAAACATGTCCAAAACCTATTGTATGAGTGTAGTTCTAACCCTTATCACCTTATCCTCGAAATACATCAATGTGGGACCTTTAAAATCCGAAACTCTTTTGAAAATAAAGTAACATTTTGTAACTTTACAAGAGTGCCCCTCCTCTCCTCTTATAAAAGGACCCCACCTCTACCTTTTTACCCACACTTCCAAAGCCTTTTGATTGGAAAACCCCTTCCCATTTTGTATCTCCACATCCCTCTATAACTCCTTGAAGCCTCACTTTGGGCAGAAGTCTTCCCAAGGAAGCCTTTTAGCTCAAACCAAAGGGAGTTACCCGATTTTAAGGTAATGTCTTCACTTGAGTCCTTTTGTTTTATTTTCCCTCTCCAACCCCATAAACTCTTTTTATTCATTTATTTTGTAACAAATCAAGTATCTTAAATATACTAGGATGTTTTTATAATAAGTATTCGAGCTACACTTACACACACCTACATCTAATGGTTAAAGAACATACTGTTTCCGTAGATGGCGAATTTTTGCCTCACGAAACGATGATTGTTCAACACTCATATAAAACCTTCAAAGGTGGACATTAAGATGTCACTATATTTATATATGATATATAATATGTTTATGTTTTACTTAAGCTTCTGTATTTTTCTTTTGTGTAATACCTTTATGGTCTCCATTGTGGGTAAACACGATAATTTCATTTTAGGAAGTGCGGACTACCGCCCCCTCAAAGTGATGTGATTCGTTAATGCCATATGTGGGACGTATAAAGGATGGATTTAAAGTTATTATATATGATGTTATACTGTAATTATAATATACCTCTATATCATTATTATTTCTTTCCATTAATGTATAAGATAGAAATGAAAGTAGCGTTCATGCGTACGTACGGCTTACCGTCTCCATGAACGGTGCATTTCATTTCTCATCCCTAAATGTAATGTACTATTATAAGTACATATTTATAATGGATATATATAATTTATGTTACATATAAATTATTAATATAATTCTGGAATTAAAATATACATACCTCTCATTTAGTTTTAATTCCATTAATATGACAAAGAAATGAAAGTAGCGTTCATGCGTACGTACGGCTTACCGTCTCCATGAATGGTGCATTTCATTTCTTACCTATAAATGATTATGTAATATTATAAATACATGTATATGCTGGATATATATGATATATATGATATCCAAATCATGAATATAATTCTGGATATAATGAACCATTGACCACACAAACAACATGTAATTTTAAGAAGTTCACTTTCGACTTAAGAACCAAATATCGAAAAAATAAACATTATTTACTTAAATGATTACATAATGTTTATAAAATGTAAATAAGTGATATAAAAGGAATAATTAACTTTAAAAGGTTCTTAATAAAATATAAATTTACTCAAGTTTATTATTCAGGATGTTAAAGAATGATCGAGTCAAGTCGGACCCGAGGTAAGGGATCCTACTCTTCTCTTTCTTTTAAAGTACGCTCATTTATGTAATTCCTTTTAAATATCATATATCTTGTTATTGGGATGTTATTTTATATTAAACTTACTGTAATTTTTATTTTAATATGATGAGAGACCCTATTCTCTCTCATCAATCCATTTTGGAAGTTTTAAGTGGCGCCGTTAGGCTGCCGAGTTTTCGTAAGGGATTTTTCATCTCACTTTTATTCCCATGAGATTTATGCTACATTTACCACAATTTACTTTGAGTGGTGTATGTACTTCCCATTATTCTACTCTTTGTGTAATATACTTTCTTTTATGAGTATTTACATCAATGATGTATTGACCTTCTTTCATGGGGTGTATGTTTCGAAAGATACCCAAGTCGGTAAGGGAACCTTTCACCCTCCTCTTTTTAAAAGACTTCTTTTGTTGGGTCTTTTAATTCACATATTGTTATGTTGGGATATGTTCTCATATATCCTTATTGATGTAAATTTTAAGTTATGAGATACCTTTTTTTTATCTCTCATCAACTCTTTTTTTGAATTTTGAAGTAACGTCGTTAGGCTGTCAAATTTTTGCGAGGGAACTTTTTAACCCAAATTTGATTCTTTGGGATAAACTTGTACTCCTTGAATATGTAGTTCTATGAATATGTGTGAATAGCCTCTCATTGTTTTACACTTAATATCCACTTATATTTGGTGTATTAATTTGTCACACATAATTATGCAATTGATTTATCCTTAAACCAAGGATACCGTCTTTGTAAGGGTCTTCGTCTCAATCTCCATTCATTGAGGCATATTTTTGTTTTATACACCACTTTCTTTAAAATGGTGTATAAACCCCTTTGAATTTTATATTTATTCAAAAGGAATCTTTTTATACGAAGCGTTTTACTAAATGACAAAATGGAATGTTCTTGTCGTACGTATGCGGCGACAATGACTTCTCCGCCACCACGAGTATTATTTGGTCTTTGGCTTCCTCAACAAGCCGTAATGTTTTTTTAAAATGAAATAAATACCATATACTCTTTTATGTATGTTGGAATTGAAAATGTTTTTTATAAATGATTTGTTATGTCGATATATTTAAGTGATATATTGTGATCGAAATGTGGAAATGTTTTCTTTCCATTATATTTGTTTAATGTCTTATGATTTTATAATGGTACTTGGACATTATGATGGGTGGTGCCATGAATACCAGGACGGGTGGTTACGTTATAACCTCCAATGGATTGGGTATGTAAGTCGGCCGTATGGCTATTCCATTAAGTATGTGTGGAAGTCGGTCGTATGGCTATTCCATTAAGTATGTGTGGAAGTCGACCGTATGGTTATTACACTTAAGTATGTTTATGTCCCAAGTTACCTTTATATGTTATGTGATCTTTATATGGGTTTTATGGTAATATTTTGGTTACAGAAGGGTAAGTAATGAACTTTTATTCAGCGAAGAGTTTTTACTACTTCGAAAAGGTGAAAAGTATTACTTTGATAAAGTATACATGGTTTACTTGTTGTTTTGAAAAACTAAAAGTTTTCATTCTTTGTGTATTCCTTACTGAGATTTTTATGCTCATCCCAAGTTTTTGAAAGATTTTTCACAGGACTTAGCGTGGAATAGGGTCAAGGATGGGTTCAAGGGAAAGTCATGCTACCTAAAACATGGAACTAGACATGTTTATTTTTAAGAGTTTTTATTTTATGGAAATTTTAGTAGAAGCGACTACTTTGTAATCTTTTGAGATGTAATTGGTTATGTCCTAATTCTCTAAAACTCTAAACCTGAAAATATCCTCAATGTGAATTACTCATTTAATTTAATATTAAGTAAGTTTTAAGGCTGGGGCCTTATAATATGACTCTTTTATATAATTATAATAAATTTTTTTAGAGAACTTTATAAGAAATTTGAACTTGAGGTGAGATATTTATGTTACAATATCATTAAAATTTTGGAGATGATTTAACCATGATCAAAGTAAAAGTACTATAACTACCAAACCAAAATTCTCATGAAAATTGAATTAGTTAACAATCATAAATGATGATTTTAATATATAAATATTAATAAATAAGTGGTGAAATGTTATAATAAGATCATATATTATATTAAAAGTATTTATATGACTCTTTTATATAATTATAATAAATTTTGTTAGAGAACTTTATAAGCAATTTGAACTTGAGGTGAGATATTTATGTTACAATCTCATTGTTTATCATGATTTTTTATGATTAAGTTTCTAATAATGAATTTTTATAACCTATCACTCAATAATCCTAGGAAATTTCATATAATGTGGTTATTTCTAAGTATTAAATGTTTTCCTTTTATTTTAATCTCTTTAATAATTCAATATACTAAAGTAATGTTTTTGAGTAAAATAGACTTTATTTCTCTTTTCGGTCGAAAATCCTTTTTCTTCCATATCCATGTTTCCTAAAAATGTTTTCATTTTTTTATATTCTTATATAATTATTGTTGGTCGGAGTGGATACTTAAGAGGGGGTGAATTGAGTTCCAATTAAAATTACTGTCAAAAACCTTATGATTAAAATCCCCCAATTCAAAACTGCCTTGTCAATTAAGGCAGTAGAGATATAAATGTTTAATTGATCAAAAAGTTTCTCTAAGGTTGATTAGTCCTCAGTTTAATCAATTTAATCACTAATTAAACTTTTGAAACATGTTTACTGAATTAAGCACATATACACACTAACCAAAACTAACTATCAGAGTGAATGTAAAAATAGTTTTCTATCTTTGAAAAATATAAGAAGCATTTAAAATAAAACTGAGTATTTGAGAATAGTTACAACAATGTAAACAAGAGGTTCAGTATCAAGCCGAGACCTAATCCTCTCCACTTGGTGATCACCTACCACCAAGAAGTTTGTATAAATAAACTTGAAACACAACCTGTATAAGGGTTTATAACAGTTTTTACAAACTGTCCAGGTTTTACAACCTCTACCACAGTTCTATGTGGGAAAACAAGCAACCAAGCCACACAAGGATTCTTCCATAGTTATGCATGGGAAACAAGCAACCAAGGCCCACAAGGATTCTTCCACAGTTATGCATGGGAAACAAGAAACCAAACCACACAAGGCTTCATCCATAGTTATGTGTGGGAAACAAGAGTTGAGAGAGTTTTGAGTGGGTATTTTTAGTATCCCCCAGTTAAAGCATAGCAGATAGTGTGTGTGTGTATAACAAACACACACTTCTCAGAAATGTAAAATAAGGAACACAATAGAGCTAGAGAAATTAGGGTTGAGTTTAGAATGATCTATGTGTTTTAATATCAGCTATAAACTTCTTGGAGTTGAGGAAATGAAGGTTTTTTTCTTCTCTGCAAGTTGCCTCCAAAAACAAAGTGTTGCAACATTTAGGTATTGGCTTCTAGGTAATGAGATGTTCAACTTCTTGGTACAAGGGTTCTTTTAACCAAAACAGTACAACCTTGAATATGTTCTTTAAAAAGATATTTGTGAAGCTCTTGGATTTTCAGTATAAGAACTAGAGTGTTTTTCTTCTTGTTCTTCAGTGTTGTCAGATATGGTCTGGGGTTTTCAGCTCACACTTTTCCCACTTTTTATTTCAGATCGGTCTCCCTTTTTAATTCCACAGAGCCGACAATGGGAATGATAGAACCATGTGTGGTATTCCTCGTACTTCGTATGATTTCCTGACATGTCTGCAGACAATATTAATTAATTTCAGATGCATTAAATCAATCAAATATGACCATTATGATAATATTAATAAAAAATGATAAAGTATAGAATATGTTATCAGTAGACTGGTAACAGTAGCCTGTCAATCGATAGAATATTCAATAGCAAGCTTAATCAGAATTAGACTTCCAACAGTAGGCTTATCCAGCGGTATACTTGTCCAGTGGTAGACTTTACCAACCGTAGACTTGTCCAGCAGTAGACTTCACCAAAGGTAGTCTTGTCCAGCGGTAGACTTTACCAATGGTGGAATTGTCCAGCAGTATACTTCACCAACAATGGACTTGTCCAGTAGTAGACTTCACCAATGGTAGACTTCTAGTAATAATTCTGATAGTGGACTTCTAACACAAACTCTTTGTAACATCAACCTTGTCACAACAGTGACCTATCATGTTGACTCTGCATCTGTATGCTTCGGTAAGTATTCCAATGGTAGGATTTACAATAGTGACCTTGTACTGGTGACTTCCAATAGTAAATAAATAAATTTAGTTCTTATAATGGTAACCTTCATCAGTAAGGTCTTAAACGGTGACCTTTTCACCAATTACTTCAAGTAGTAAGGTTCAGCTGTAGGTTTTTTAACGGTGACCGTGACAATGGCCTAAAATAGTGACCTCTTACCAGTAACCTTCAACAGTGACCTTGGACTTAGAGACTTTTTATACTGTAAACTGATTTTAGCAAAGTCATGTGATTAAAATAGATTGTCAAATAACTTACCCATTATATAATTAAACATGATTTGGGATTATCAAAATAGGTGAGTCCAATAATCTCCCCCTTTTTGATAATCACAAATTATGCCATTAAACTTTAGAATAATTATAATATTATCAGAGATAATGAAAATCAGAATTAAGTTAATAAAATAAATAGGTGTTACAGATAATCTTATCACACATGTAGTATCAAAGATTAATGTGATATGGATATTGAATTACTTTTGTTGTATTTTATCCCCCTTTGTGATTAGAAAAAATAAATACAATAAGATACAAAAGAGAATATTTTTATTAATGAAAGATTATTACATGATTCAAAGAAAATTATAAAATCCCTATCAAAAGATACAAACACACTTAATCCACATCAGAAATAGGTAATGACTCCTTCCCTTTGGAAGAGGAAGAGGGAGGTTCTGGAGGTGGTGGAAGAGACTGAGGCTGAGGGATAGGATCAAGTATGGTAGGAGAAGCAGCAATAGAATATTCAGTGTCTCTGGAGGGAGTGACTCTATGAGGAATCATTGGAGTCAAGCTTCTGATGGCTTGAGCAGGAGACATCATAGAAGCAGCACTGGCTGAGGCTGAGGCAGTATAGGAAGAAGGTAAGGCAGGAGGAACAATAATTGGAGTGCAGTCCACATGAAGGAAGGATAGGAGAAGGTTTCTGAAATCCATGACAATACTTCCACCTCTCTCCATGGATGAGACAAATTCATATTTATTCTCCTTGAATTTTTCCAAAGTAAGGGTCAACTGACCTAACCTTATAACCTAGTCTTTAAAATCTCTGGTGACAGGAGGAATCCTTAGGTTTTCCAAGAGCAAATCGAAGTGTTCATCCATATAATGCTTGGTATAAACCCTTTTGTAATAGAAGTCA
Source organism: Viscum album (assembly GCA_963277665.1). Classification (NCBI taxonomy): domain Eukaryota; kingdom Viridiplantae; phylum Streptophyta; class Magnoliopsida; order Santalales; family Viscaceae; genus Viscum; species Viscum album. Next base: position 1,925,683,079 of record OY728150.1, on the reverse strand, counting down.
ACTTGATCCTTGATGTCCTTCTGATCTTGAGTAGCTTCCCTTAAATAATTTCCCACAAGGGTATGAATTTCACTGGTAATAGAAATGACCTGAGAGTCTGAGGTACTACCACTAGATATCTTTTCCACTTCTTCTTTAACAATGGATCTGAAATCTTCAATGTCAACTGGAGGAGAGGATGAAGTGGAAGCAAATGCACCTATAGGTTCCAGAGATAAATCCATTGTCTCCTTAAAGGATTTAGTCAGGCCACTGATCAGTCTTGTCACATCATCATCTTGACCTTTCACATGTGTTTCCATGGACTTCTTAAAGTCCTTAAATACAATTACCAACTGCTGAACCACACTCTTGATATATCTAAGATCTCTATCCACTTGAACCCATGAATCCATATAGGAGTACAAACTTACAAATGACTATTTCACATTTTCCACAGACTCTGTTAGTTCACTCAATTGACTCTGACACTACTTTACTTCTTAGAGTATATTAGATTGAATGCTAGATTAAATTTTAGCTACCTCAGATGCTGAAAGATCCTGAATTAGAGCAACAACCTTCTCAATCTCAGAGGACCTATCCTTATACATTCTATGTAGGTTGGATTTCAAGGATTCAAGGTCTGCCTTACTGACATAGTCTTGAGGGAAATAGATTACTAGAGGTATGAAAATGAAGTCTGAAATAAAAGGCACTGAAGGTCTTCTAGTGGGCATTTCATCTTCTGAGTCATCATAATCTAGTCCCAACACCAGAAACCCAGGGTCCTCATACCACCCCTAAATGTCATGAACAATAGATACTGATCCATTTGTAGCAGGATGCTCCCCCTCATTTGGAGCTACCTCCTGGATGACTATTTCAGCCTCTTTTAGCCTTGCAACCTCGGCGGCTGTTGCTGCTTGATCAACTAACTCACCAGTAGAGTGATCCACTGCTTCTACTGAGTCATCCACAATTTCCATAGCAAGGGAAGTAGACACAACTTCTTTTTCCTGTTCACTTACTTCCCTTTCATTTAATCCTATAATAGGACTCAAACTGAGTTCCTTTCCTTCACTATCCTTATCAGCAGCAGTCTCATATTCCTCACGGTTAGAATGACTAGACTCAGCCACTTCCTCCTCTTCTGAGGTATATCTAGAAGTGATATGAGCCTCATCATACTCTTCTTCACTGGTTTCTTCATCCTCATTGTCCCTTAGGATAGATTCTCTCCTTAGTAACTCTCTTGGAGGACGGGGCTCTCCAAAATCTACCATTCCAACTAGAGGACTGGCTGGTAGATCAGGATCACTCCTATCATCTATAGGAGTATCCTCTTTCTCAAGTTCCATATCCTTCTCTACTTCTTCATCAGAATATATAGGTTCTGCCTCATCAAGATTAAAACCTGGATCCCTCTTATCCTTTGGCCTAGAAGAATTATTTACAGGTTCAAACTTCTCATAAAGCTTCCCTTCATCATTTACCCATTCTTTTCTCCGGGGATTCTAGATGATCTTTATGAACTTCCAGATTATCTTGGAGATATAAAAATTTTTCTAAGTTACAATTGTTTCCTCTTTATCTCCAGCGATTCACTTAACCTTCAGCATCACAGAAATCAGTTTGGCATGAAATAGAGCATTTGATTTATAACTTGTCTTAGTCATGTCTTCCAACTGAGCCATCAGCAACCTACACGGGTTGATCTTATGTCCATGCTTCAATAAATACAATATGAATATTTCTTGATACTTCAACACATTGAAGTCCCCACTCATGGTACTTATCACATGTTGGATAAACTTGAACATAAGTCTATACTCTCTATTCATTTCAGTAGCAATAATCTTCCTTGAGGTCTCATTTCCTGTCAGATCTTCCAATGCTTTCTCATACCCAAAAATCTCACTGTTTGGAGGAATCACTCTAGAGTAGTAGTCACATATACCCTCATGAGGTACCCTGAGACATTTATCCCACTCAGTAGATGAAAATCTTACCTCAGTTCCATTTACTCTTGACACCAGTCAGTTATCATTATCTGACTTCTCAAATTTTAGATAGTCATAAAATTATTTGACTAGCATCGGTTAATATGGCCCATTATTATTTTCAAAGAACTCCACCCAGCCTTGAGTCTCTAGTGCCTTTAGCACTAAGTATTTTCTAGAGAGCAACCAATCTTCACTTAACTCCTTTTCATCCACAATCGTTCTCTTTGACAGATTCAGGTTAACAGTCTCTGTTGATATATTACTACCACCACTGGACTTAGCTCGGGGTCTCTTAGGCCTTGGAACATCTCCATCATCAGTCGAAGATCGCTTGACTCTTGCCATTGAGGTTCGAAGTGGTTTGAGGGTTCAGCAGAAATGTTTAAGTATTTTGAGAGCATAGGTTCGAGAGTGAGTAAGAGATTGGATTGAAATGTGTTTGTGATCTAATTTTATCATTTAGGGCTCGAAACAAAAACAAATTGAGAAAAAAGAATACTAATAAAATGGTTCAGATTCCCGTGTAAAATACGAAGTAAATGTAAAGTCCAATAGTGAGGTATCCAATAGTGAGGTTCAGACAGTGAGGTCTTAACAGTGAAGTTCTAACAATGAGGTGCAACGGTGAGGTGCAACGGTGAGGTGCAACAATGAGGTGCAACGGTGAGGTTCAACGGTGAGGTGCAATGGTGAGGTTCAACGATGAGGTGTAACGGTGAGGTTCAACGTTGAGGTTCAATGGTGAGGTTCAATGATGAGGTTCCCTATACTGAAATTAATCATCCCTAACTCATGTTTGATGTAGTTTAACCACTCAGAATTCAAGGGCTTTGTGAATATATCATCCAATTGATGTTCAGTACCAATGAATTCAAGAGTGATATTACCTCTTTGAAAATGATCTCTCGATAAGTGATGCCTTACATCAATATTCTTTGTCCTATCATGAGATACTTTATTTTTAGAGATGTTGATAGCAGTTGTGTTGTCATAGTTTATAGAGACATGTTTGAATTGATATCCATAGTCTAGTAAAGTGTGTTTCATCCACAGAATTTGAGTACAACAACTACCAGCAGCTATATATTCAGCTTCGGAAGTAGATAATGAAATAGAATTCATTTTATTACTACACCATGATACTAGCGAATTTTCTAAAAGGTGACATGTTCTGGAGGTGATTTTTCTATCTAACTTACAACCAGAAAAGTCAGCATCCAAATAACTTATTAAATAAAATGGTTGTCCTCTTGGATAAAATAGTTCTAAGTTGGGAGTATATTTGAGATATTTGAAAATCCTTTTAACAAAAGATGAGTGAGATTCTTTTGGATTAGCTTGAAAGTGAGCACACATACATACACTGAATATAATATCAAGTCTGCTAGCTGTAAGGTAGAGCAGACTCTCTATCATACCTTTGTATTTGGTTTGATCCACTGGTTCTCCAGCTTCATCTACATCCAACTTACAAGTGGTACTCATAGGTGTATCACTACCTTGACTACCATCCAAAGCAAAAAGTTTTAAAAGATCCTTAACATATTTACTTTGATTTAAAACAATACCATCTTTATTTTGAAGAATCTGAAATCCAAGGAAAATGTTAAGTTCTCCCATTAAACTCATTTCAATTTCATTTTGCATTATTTTTAAAAAATCAGTACATAAATAATTTTTAAATATCCAAAAATGATTTTATCTACACAAATTTCTATTATCAAAACATATTTGGAAATTATTTTAATGAAGAGAGTAGGATTAGCTATTCCTTTGGTAAAACCTTTTGAAATAAGAAAAGAGTTGAGCCTATCATACCAAGCTCTTAGAGCTTGCTTTAAACCATATAAAGCTTTAGAAAGTTTAAAAACATGATTTGAAAAATGGGGATTTGTAAAAATAGGGGGTTGTTCAACAAACACATCCTCAACTATATACCCATTTAGAAAATCACTTTTAACATCCATTTGATAAAGTTTAAAATTCAGATGAGCTGTATAATCAAGTAGTATCCTAATGGCCTCTAACCTAGATAAAGGTGCAAAGGTCTCCTCATAGTCTATTCCTTTATCTTGACTATACCCTTGTGTAACTAATCTAGCTTTGTTTCTAACTATATTTCCAGAATTATCAACTTTGTTCCCAAATACCCATTTAGTGCCTATTATCAAAGTTTCCTTAGGTCTTTCAACTAGTTCCCAAAATTTGTTTCTTTCAAATTGATTTAATTCTTCTTGTATATCCATCACCCAAAATTCATCATTGATAGCATCATTAATATTTTTGGGTTCAAGCTGTGAAATAAAAGCTTGATGTTCAACCTGGTTTCTCAGAGAAGCTCTAGTTTGTGTTCCTATATTCAGATCACCTACAACAGCATCTAAAGGATGATTCTTGAGAGTCTTAATACCTTTAGAAAGGGTCAAACTAGATTCCTCAAGGTTTTCTGTTGGTTCAGACTCAATAATTGCAGATTCTCAAAAATTTCCATAACTGGTCACTTTTACAGGGGGTTCACTTTTTTTATCATTAAGGTCTAGAATTGACATATATTTCTTAAGATATTCAAGAGAGGTTTTAGGTTCATGTGGATCAGTCTCATCGAATTTGACATGAACTGACTCTTCCACACATTTGGTTTTCTTATTGAATACTCTATAGTATTTACTCGAGATTCAGTAACCTAAGAAAATTCCCTCATCTCTTTTGGGAGAAAATTTGTCAATATTATCTTTAGTGTTAATAATAAAGACTTTGAAACCAAAAACTCTAAAGTAATTAACATTATTCTTCCTATTATTCCAAATCTCATACAAAGTCTTCTTAAGAACAGGTCTAATTAAGACTCTATTGATGGTATAACAAGTTTTATTTACATCTTCAACCCAAAAATAAATTTGTAAATCGTACTCATTAAGCATTGTCCTAGAAATACCTTGAAGGGACCTATTTCTTATTTCCATGACTCCATTCTGTTGAGGTTTTCTAAGAGCAGAGAAATTGTGAGTATAGCCATTATGTGACAAAATGATTCAAATTCCTAATTTCCAAACTCACAGTCATGATCACTTCTCAAGGTCTTAATTCTAAGTCCACTAAGATTTTCTACAGACTTGTATTATTTGATAAAATAATAAAAAGCTTCACTTTTGTGAGCTAGAAAGTATACCCAAGTGTACCTCGAAAAATCATCTACAAGAACATAAAAATATTGTTTCCCATTTAAAATTGAAACTATTGATGGTCTAAATAAATCCATGTGAACCAACTCAAGTGGTTGAGAAGTAGAGACCTATTTCTTTGGTTTGAAAGAAACTTTGTGTTGTTCTCTCTTTTGACAAGTATTACACACTTTGTTAAGAGGGAATTCCAATTTAGGTAGGTCTATAACTAAACCTTTCCTAGTTAGTTTTCTAAGTGATTGCACATTGTAGTGTCCTAATATTCTATGACACAACCAAGATTACTTATGAAATGCATTTAAGTAGGAATCATTTTTCTTGGCTAAGGAATTTAAATCAACAACATACACATTTTCATTTCTATAGACAGTGAATACTAAATCATTTTTGGAATTAAAAACATTGCATGAATCATTTTCAAACTTGACATTAAAACCATCATTAGACAACTGAGAGATGTTAAGTAAATTTTACTTTAATCCATCAACAAAAAGTACTTTGGAAATTAATATTGTATTAGGGTTATCAATCTGGCTTAAGACGACAATTTTTCCCTTTTCATTGTCACCAAAAGTTATATGTCCACCATCAACTTTGATTAGGCTCTTGAAGAAAGAATAATCTCCTGTCATATTTCTTGAACATCCATTGTCCAAGTACCACAAGATCTTATAGGAACTCTTTATGAAACTTCCCTACAAAATAGATTAGGTATGGGGTAACTTTGGTACCCATATTTTCTTGGCTCCAGAGAGGTTATCAAGTAAAAATTTGGGAACCCATATTTTCTTTATAGGTTTCCTAATATCAACATACATATTCAGAGGCATAAATACTTTGTTAGTTAATTTAGAAAATTGTCTCTCAAAAAATGGTCCAGAACTATAACTAGCAGTGAACTGTCCAGATTTTGGAACAAATTTGGTTTTGCTAATTTTTCTCTATCCTGGTTGATATCCTATACCAGTTGTATATTTTTGGAAAATTTGTTTTACTAGAAACTGAGTCAAGGTATCCCTACCAGAAGTAAACTTCTCAAGACCTTTTCTTAATTTCTTATTGGATAATTTTAATTTTGTATTTTCTTTTAACAACTGGGATAATTTCTCTTTTTCAACATCCAGATTTGACTTATAATTTGTATTTATAGTATGTTGTCTCTTTAGTGATTTATATTTTTCCTTGAGATTATTAAAGGTATCCTCAAGCATTTTACAGTATTCAAATAGTTCATCCTTAGTCATATCTTTATCGTTATATGACTCACTCTTATTCCCATAATAATAGGCATTATGTATAGAAGAATTAAGTGTTACCTCAGATGTTTCTATCATGAAACATAAGTTGGCATGATTGTTATGTTCACTATCAGAAGCATCAAATCCACTAGAGCTGTCTTCTAAAGCACTCCAAGTAGCTTTCATATCCTTTTTATAACCCTTTCCCTTATCTTCATATTTCTTCTTAAATTTCAGCTTGGGGCAGTCTGCCTTCACATGACCTTTTTGTTTGCACTCATAGCAGATTATTTCATTTGAGTTGTCATTCCATTTTCTGTCTTTCTTCCATTTTCCTTTACTATCATACTTTTCCTTGTATTTTGACTTCCTAAATAATTTATTATTTTGGTAGAACTTTTTGAACCTTCTAGCAAGATGATTCATCTCCTCATCATTGTCTGAATCTGAATCTTCGCTAGTGGAATTGTCTACAGGAACTTGAACTTTTTCTTTGTCTTTGCTCTTTGAGGTTGAAGTCTTGAATGGTATTTAATTCTTCCTTGGTTATTATCCTACTTCGTGATTCACTTTAAGTTCTTATTCATACATCATAAGCTTTCCAATTAGGTCCTTCACTGGTAGTTTGCCTATGTCACAATATTCTCAGATAGAAATAGAAGTTCCTCTCCAACTGTCAGGTAAGCATCGAAGCAGTCTCATAATGTGGTCCTTTTTGTCCATTGGTTTTCCAAGAAGACTCATGGTATTCACTATTTAATTGAACCTAATATACATTTCATAAATAATTTTATCAGGCTTCATTTTAAAATTATCATATTTAATAGTGTATGTATTTAATCTCATTTCTTTAACATTGGTTTTTACCTCATGAGAAATAGCTAAAGTGTCCCAAATTTCATATGCAGTTTTACAAGAAAATATTCTATCGAATTCCTCATCATCTAGAGAACAGTACAAATCATTCATTACTTTACAATTATTATTATATGTGGCTTTAGTCAACTGATACCATGTGTCTCTAGTAGTAGTAGGCAATATATGTTGTTCTTTAATTGTATCCCAGATTTCTGGTCCCATGCTCTCTAGATACATTTTCATTTTTAATTTCCACTGAGCATAGTTATTACCATTAAAGACAGGTGGCATTTTAGTAGTATCACCCTCAACTCTAGTTTCCATAGTTACTCAGAATTTAAAGAATTGAAAATTTAGATATGACAGAAATTTTAAGATCTTTAAGATACAACTAAAATCACAGTTGAAAAGAATTTGAGCACTTGAAAATAAAAACTCCTCTAATACCAAATGTTGGTCAGAGTGGATACTCAATATGGGGGGTGAATTGAGTTCAAATTAAAATTACTGTTAAAAACCTTATGATTAAAATCCCCCAATTCAAAACAATCTAGTCAATTAAGGCAGTAGATATATAAATGTTTAATTCCTAAACAAGTTTATCTAAGGTTTATTAGTCCTTAATTGAATCAATGTAATCACTAATTCGACTTTTGAAACAAGTTTACTTAATTAATCACATATACACACTAACCAAAACTAACTATCAGAGTGAATGTAAAAACAGTTTTTGTCTTTGAAAAATATAAGCAGTGGATAAATTAAAACAAAGTATTTGAGGATTTGCACAATAATGCAAACAAGAGGTTTAGTCTCAAGCCAAGACCTAATCCTCTCCACTTTGTGATCACCTACAACCAAGTAGTTTTTATAAATAAACTTGATACACAACCTATATCGGGGTTTACAACAATTTTTACAAACTATCCAGGTTCTACAACCTCTACCACAGTTCTACATGGGAAAACAAGAAACCAATCCACACAAGGATTCTTCCACAGTTATACATGGGAAATAAGAAACCAAGACAAACAAGGCTTCTTCCACAGTTATACAAGGGAAACAAGCAACCAATCCACACATGGCTTCTTCCATAGTTATGTGTGGGAAACAAGAGTTGAGAGAGTTTTGAGTGGGGATTTTCAGTATCCCCCAATTAAAGCACAGAAGACAGTGTGTGTGTAACAAACACACACTGCTTAGAAATGTAAAATAAGGAACATATTAGAGCTAGAGAAATTAGGGTTGAGTTTAGAATGCTTTATGTATTTGAAGATCAGCTCTGGACTTCTTAGAGTTGAGAAAATGAAGGTTTTGTTCTTCTCTGTAATTTTCCTCCAAAAATAGAGTGTCGCAACTTTCAAGTACTGGCTTTCAGGTACTGAGATGTTCAAATTCTTGGTACAAGGGTTCTTTTAACCACAGTATTACACCATTTAATATGTTATTTAAAAAGATATTTCTGAAGCTCTTGGATTTTCAGTATAATCACCGGAGTGTTCTTCTTATTGTTCTTCAGTGCTATCGGATATGGTCTGGGTTTTTCAGCTCGCACTATTTTCCCCTTTTCTTTTAGCTCAATATCCCTTTTTTACTTCCATAGAGCCAAAAAATGGAATGATTGAACCATGTGCGGTCTTCCTCATACTTTGTACGGTTTCCCGAAATGTCTACAAACAATATTAATTAATGTCAGATGCATTAAATCAATCAAATATGACCATTATGATAATATTAAGAAAAATTGATAAATTATAGAATATGTTATCATTAGACTAGTAACAGTCGCCTATCAATCAGTAGCATCTTCAACAGCAAGCTTAATTAGCAGTAGACTTCCAACAGTAGGCTTATCCAGTGGTAGACTTTTCTAGCAGTAGACTTCACCAACAGTAGACTTGTCCAGCGGTAGACTTCACCAACAGTAGACTTTTCCAGTGGTAGACTTTACCAATGGTGGACTTTTCCATCAGTAGACTTCACCAATGGTGGACTTGTCTAGTGGTATACTTCACCAATGGTAGACTTCCAGTAATAATTCTGATAGTGGACTTCTAACAGAAACTCTTTGTAACAGAAACCTTGTCACAACAGTGACCTATCACATTGACTGGGCATCTATATGCTTTGGTAAGTATTCCAACGGTAGGCTTTTCAAAAATGACCTTGTACTGGTGACTTCCAACAGTAACTTTATAACTGTAGTTCTTATAACAGTAACCTTCATTAGTAAGGTCTTCAACGGTGAACTTTTCACCAATGACTTCAAACGGTAAGGTTCAGTTGTAGGTTTGTCAACAGTGACCATGAAAGTGGCCTAAAACAGTGACCTCTTACCAGTAACCTTCAATAGTGACCTTTGACTTAGAAACTTTTTATATTGTAAACTGATTTTAGCAAATTCATGAGATTAAAATAGATTGTCAAATAACTAACCCATTATAGAATTAAACATGATTTGGGATTATCAAAATAGGTGAGTCCAACAATTATCTAAAGTAATTTATACCCATGATTTATTATTTTACAAAATGATTTAAAATTAATATTATTGTAATTTTTTAAATGATTCAATTTTAACTTTTTACTAAAAATGTGAAAGGAGACTTTATTTTAACATACACGACATGAACATAATTTCTCACTGTCATGAATGATCAATTATTTTATGTGTACATTACATGTTTCCAAGGTTATTTTCAAATAAATTTTTTTGTTTAATATTTGGTAAATTTTTAGATTTAAAATAAGTTATTTAAAAGTAAAAATGATATTTTCCTTAAGAAATATTCCAATGATCTTTTAAAGGCATTTTTTATCTATGATAACATCCTTTTATGTTACTTATGCATTATTGTAGATATGATCTAGTGATACCATTAACTTTCATTATTTGTATGTATTATTATGATGATGATTTAAGGATGATTCTATTAAACTAATTTATTTCCCATAGGTTAATTAAGGTAGGATTAACCCATTATGAAATATATTCTGTTTCCATGAGTTATTATATAATGAAATATTTATAAAAACTATTTTATTTCCATGGATTATTCTATGATTAATGCTTTATAATATTGTGGTACACATATTTATGATTTTCATTATTTAATGGGTGGGCCCGAAATTATATATCCCTCCAATGTATTGAGTAATGATGGATATCTCAAGCAATAATATGGACAAGAATGGGGAGTAAACCTGATTTAGTAAAAAAATATGTCTACTATGCTAGTGTTGGGAGTAAACCTAGACTAAGGATATGATGGAATGGGAAGTGAACCCAAGATATAAGATAGTCTTGGTAGTGAGCCTTGATTATGGAAATGATTTTATATGCTTATGTGTATGAAAAAAACTTATGACTTAAGACAATGTTATGCTCTAATGGCTTGTATTCTATGATTCCTTTGTTATTCATATCTTATGAACTACAAATCTTTATTCCATGACTCAAGATTATGATATATAATATGTCAAGTATGGTTTTAAAATGTTAAAATATTATTCTCATACCCTTGTTATCATGTTATGTTTAAGTGATCATTGATATCTCTCTTATTTACCCTTACTAAGTATCTGAGATCACTCTTTATTATGCTTCCATTCCATGGGTTATGAAGAAATATTTTAAGTATGATTTTTCTAATAAGGGTTATAGTTATAAATAACTTAGTGGGATATGTTATGAAACTTTTATGTAACAGTTATTTATGTATCCAATTTTACAAAGACAATAGACCTAAATGATTCTGTCATGGATCACAATGTTATGTATTAAATATTAATATGATAAGATGCAATATTTATGTATGAAAATTATGGGTCCCTATAATATCCACAACCATATATCACCAAACCACTACCCCATATCCATTTCCATATACAATATCACTACTATATAACATATCGTTTCCACTCAATCACATCACTACACAACACCTAGGCGAGAGAAAGAGATAATGGGAGTATTTAATCATTCGTATCACCCACATTATCGGTTTTTATAGTATATTTGGAACCCAAAACCTCACATGTGTTTGGGTAAAGCTGTGATATTTTTTTATATAATTCTTTTAAATTCTAAAAGGAGTGATTATGGGAGTTCCGTGACCATAACTAGATGAAGACATGGTCAATGAAACTAGGGTCATCTAGAAGAAAAATCTAGCATATACGATAGTAAAAACTAGATCTAGATAATGGAGGTTCATAATAAGTTATGAATTTTATAGGAGTAAATATAAGATATAAATAAGAATAATTTTGAATGTTTTATGAAGGCTGTGTAAGAGTAAATAAATAAATTACACTATTCACAAGATAGATCAGTTGAGTTTCAAGAACTGAAGCAGTGGATTTTACTGGATGGAGTTTCATCTATAAAGCTTAAAAGGCGGTGAATCCTACCACACAGATAGAAAGATGGTGGCACTGGCTAGACTAGTATATAAATAGTAATAGTGGTATCACTTATTCAATGTCATAATCTTATAATATTATATTTTGTTATTAATTTAAGAGAATTAGTGTTACTCCCATGGAATAAGATTAAGTTACAAACCACACAAACCCTTTATTGTTAGGTGTTTCATGTGTGAGTTATTTTTTAATTCTATTTGTGTGTGTTCTGGAAGCTCTATAGGCAATCAAGCTGATTCAGGGAAATATTTTGGATCTTGGTTCCCTCTTACAGACATTGAACTTAGGGAATCCATGTTTTATAGCATTTGTCCTTGTTCTATAAGTAAGATTATGAAAATACTTCTTTAATTTGGGGTTCCTAGAAAAAAAAATTATATTAGATCTTGGTTAAAATCCTATGATGAGGTTCTTACCTTAGAGATTTTTTATTTCATTGAGAGTTTATTGTTTTGAAAGGAATGGTTTTGGAAATAGGAAATGTTAATATTGAAAATTTTGATAGTTAAGACTTTTAATTGTAGATAATGAATATTGAAGATTATTCATATCACAGGGAGATTGATCTTCCATTAAAGGGAATCAATAAATAATCAATGGATAATGAGAAATGGTAAAGACTTGATTGGAAATATCTTGGGGTGGTTTAAATGACATTGACCATAATATGTCCTTAAACATTTGACGGGTGAAGATAACTGATGAGTTGATTGATTAAGATATGAGAATGTATAAAAATACCTCCATAATGAAAAAATTTGTATTCATGTGGTGATGAATAATAATGAAGTTTTAATAATAAAATTTAGTGGTGGATTATGTCTTTGAATTCAATATGATTCGGATTCAGCTCAAATTGATGAAGGTGTAGTTTTCTGAAGGCATGTGAGACTTAATTATTATTTCATTACTTTTGAAATATTGGGATGTGATAGTTCCACTATAAATTATATGAGATAGAATAATGACTTAGTGTTCAAGGATATATAATATATTTTTCTAATGAATTTATCCTAAAGAAGGAAATCTAGTGTACCGTTGAAACAACATTTATTTTGGAAGGTATATTATATTTCATTAAAAGGTAAAACTAAAGTTAAAATAAGGGGAAATAAAAAATATAGAAGTGTCAAGGGAAATCAGTAAGGCTAAGATCCACTTAATTGGATTTTTGGAAAAAGGGTAACTTGAATAAATATTACAGAAACAAAAGGTTAATTTTTGAAATGATTTATTCTAAAATATCTTCAAAAAATACTATGGATGAGGAGAAAAATATTTATTTCTAAGTATATCTAGTTTATTGGATTTATGGGTTATTTATTTTGGGGATTCATTTCACTCAACTTCCAAGAGGGGGGAGCAAGCCAGATTATGGTTCTGAAAGATTTATCATGTTACATCTTTTGGATAATGAGACTCTTGAGATAGTTAAAAAATGTGGTGTGAACATCCAAACAATTAATAGATACTTATTGAAGTTACAAGGTGTGGGAAATATTCTCAGGTTAAGGAAAAAGTTAATATTGGTAAGTTAGTTAGATAATTCTAACATTCCATTACTCTTCATATAGGCACATTTCTAACTTTGTCAAGGTTTCCCTTTTTCTTTATCTAGGTAGGTCTGAGAAGGATTTGGTAGGATACATATAATGGTGAAGTTAGGGATTTTTTGGATTCTCAGCAAAAACTAGTCATTTCTGCAACATTATATAAATTTAAACATTATTTAATGTGGCTACACACCATGTAAATCATAAAATGATAGTAATTCATTTGTAGCCAAAGGATACCGGTTTTTCATAGATTATTAGGATTTTCAATTACTCGACGTGTAATTAGGTTACATGTCATATAAAACCCCAAGATTTATTTTTAAAAAGGAAAATTTTATAGAAATATTATTTCCACCTATCCATAATTTATTTCTCTTGACCCAACAGTATTCCCTAGGAAATTTTGGGAGCCTCAACCCCTCTAGGTCTTTTCATTGAGTGATTGATCGTTCTTGCAATCGTGGTGTGACTTTCCAGGTAAGTGTTCTCCCTGTATATCCAAATATTTCTATATTCCTCCTTGGAGTTTGATATATAGTCTTTGTATTGATGAATCCAAACTCCGTGTTGGTAGATATTATTTCTAGATTGAGTTCTTAGATCTTCTGCACCTTCGTTCTTGTTGTTTGGTTCCATTGTGGGCTTTGTGTTTCTATGTGAAAGGTAGGTGGTTCCATTACGATGCCCAATTTATATTAACCCTATATTTATTTGTTTAATTTCAAATGATTTTATTAAATTATTTTTCTTGGTTTTGATTGAGTTAATTTCAATTTTTTTCTTGGAAAAACCTAATTCCCTTAATTTGGGTTTTTTAAGAAAATAGGTTTTTGGATTCAATTAGAAAACCCCAAATTCCATTTAATTGGGGTGTGTTTATGGAAATCCATGAAATTTAAATTATTTGATTTAAATTTTGTTTTTTATTGAAATTGATTCAATTAAATTATTTTATATAATTGTGGAAATGGTTTTGATAGAAAATTGTGAAAAAAAAACTAATTCTGTTGAACTGGGGGTTTCTTTATAAAATTGGTGGAATTTTTTTGAGAATTAAATTATTTAATTTAATTTATAAAAGTGGATTATGAAATTGAATGAGTTGTTTTTGAATGCTTATTTGTGAAAAATGGATTAAAATGGTTTGATAGAAACCTTAGGGTTTTATCTTTGTGAAAAGTCATGTTTTTTATTAAAACCCCATTATGGTTTTTAAAGGAAAATTCACATATTTGAAATAAAGAATAGGATTTAATTGTAGTTTAAGAAGTCTTATAATAAATTTTCCATAGTTTTATTTTACTAGAGAACATGAAAGCCTTAGGTAGTTTTTTAGTTATTTTGGGTGGCACTTTAAGATTTACAATGTTCTAAAACCTCATATCAACACATCATATTCCTCAGGTGATGGTGATGAGTCCCCTTTTCCTTAGGCCCAAAGGGGAGTATGTATATATTTATTTTTTCATAGTTTTGGGACCCTATAGCCTGGAATTATTGTACCTATTTGGTATATGACCATGTTTTTTGCTTGATTTTATTTCAATTGTATACATATTCCATGGTTATAAACTATTTTACATGCCTTATGAGTTTATATAAACTGTTTTATATAAAAAAAATATTTAAGACATTTGTGAAAAGTTCCATTTGTGTAAATCACCCTTTGTTTAATGGTAATTACATCTTTTAAAATTTCTTTCCATAATTTTAAATGTGAAGCATGAATTTATAAAGTATTTACATATTTTGAAATGTGAATCATGATTTTTTTAAATATGATTTTGAAATGTCAAACCTATTTATTTGAAAATTGAAAGCATTTATTTAGTTAATTTGATATTGGTGTCTTGTTATAGAATTTTTTGGTGGAATCCTACTAGGATTTGGATAAAACTCTACTTGTACCTTTAGGTGTTTGTAAATTATCTCCTTCCAAGTTCGGGTGAGGGAAACAGATCTCTTGTAGGTGGATCTAACTATTGAACCTTTGACTTAGTAAGTTACATCCTTTGGTACTTGGTTAGTTTTTCTTTTAGTTTTTTTGGTTTTCTAGTACTCAGTTGTGGTACTTGGGTTTTTTTATGCCTATTTGACTTCTGATGCGTTACTTCCTGTAGCATATCTTTTGATATTCATAATGTATTACTGCTTTTACTTCCACATTTTTAGTGGCAAAAATCCTTCCAACTTTTAGTTTGTTTGATTTTATGTGCTAGTCACCGACCCATGAGGATCAGGAATGACCTTTGGGCTATGTCAGGTTCAAATCGGTTATTGGGTTACCAGGATACCTGGCCTGGTTCATGAAAAAGTGCTATCAAAGGGAGTTTAGGTTGAGCTCTTACCTTGAAGTTAGTACGAAATTGTGAAATATTGTCAGGTTTTAGGATGTCGTTGCGATTGATTGTATATCCAAATATCACTATAATGAACCTTAAGTATTTAATGGTGTTTAAGGAATTATTTCTTTTGGTTTAGTTCCAGTATTTTTAATGTTTTGATTTGGATAGGTTGAAATCCAAATCTTGTTTGCCCTATCTATTGGGATTGATTTCCTTTGTTTATCTGTTTGACTATAACCTGATGTCTTCCTTGTTTTCTATTGATGTTTTGTAGCAACATGCCTACGAGAAGATGTGAAAAATGGATCTAGGAGGAAGCTGCTATTGAACCTCAGCAAGTGAATCATATTGTAGATCTGAATCTAGTTAAGTTGATTGTGTGCATTGTCCAAGCTTAGGTAAAAGCACCACCTCCAGTTTCCATTCAGGATCTAGCTATGGAAACTCATAGGGAAGTTCTAAATATTTTTTCTCAAGAGTTCCTTTGTTAGAATCCATCACTGTTCAAAGGCTCAATTGATCCTTAAGAGGCATAGTAATAGTTGAGCATGATGTAACATTTTTTTGGGTTCTTGGTCATACCTGATGAGATCAAAGTGAAGTGTTCCACATTCATGTTGAAAGGACCGGGCAGGACATGGTGGGACACTATGGTAAAGGTGAATAAACATGAGGTATTAGAGTGTAAGGACTTTAAGGTTCTTTTCACTGACTATTTCTATCCAGATTCAACGTTTTTGGACAAGTCTAAAGAGTTTTTAGAGTTGAGCAGGCTGATAGGACCGTGGTATAGTATGCAAACCGTTTTGGTAAGCTTCTTCATTTTGAACCTGATATTGTATTGAATGAGAAGATTAAGGCTTGAAGGTTTGATTTGGGACTTTTTTAGGATATTTATTCACAATATTTATTTCTAAAACTGCCTTTTTATATTGATGTGATGGATAGACCGATTATGGTTTAAATGGACCTGCACTACCACAAAAATAGTTTTTCCCGGTGCCAACCTTTATCAGCGCTAACGAAAAAGCATTGATAAAGGGGGATACCTTTATTAGTGCATTTTTTTAGCAGTGATAAAGGTACCTCCTTTATCAGTGCTTTTTTTAGCGCTGATAAAGGGGACCCCCTTTATCAGCGCTTTTTTTAGTAGCGCTGATAAAGGGTTGACTTCAAAAAAAAATTAAAAATAATATATTAATATATAAATATATAAATATATTTATATTGATATAAATATAATATATAATTTTTAAATATATTTTAGATAAGTATAAATATACATTTACACTTAATATACTTAATATATAAGATATTTAGTGAAAATGGCTTATAAAAAATTAATAAAATATTTTTAATTAATAATTTGCTAATTATTATGGATTAATAGTCATTTCATAACAATTTGAAGACCTAAAAAATCAAAAAAAATAAAAAAAGACCCAAAATATGTTGAAAACGCAACTCGAACTTCAAACGACTATAAATTTTGATCCAGGTGTCCGTTTGAGCTCTATCATATATCAAATTGAAGCTTGAGACGATCTCTACACCCCTATGACTTATGGGGACACCGGTCAAGGTTTTTTGAGGCCAAAAAAGGCCCATAAGGCCTCTAAAACTGATTTTTTAGTCGGGGTACCCCGATTTTTTAACATTTTGTGGATTTTCAGCCTCGTTTAAGGAGGTATTATTGCCTTTTTTTGGTAGGTACTGAATTTATTCCAAGTTATTACATTCATATTGATATTATTTCTTTGAAATTTTATCGTTTTTTATAATTCACTTCTATTTATAATCAAATATATAACTATATGTACATATTTTTTATATATTCACACCTAAAAATTTAATTTTTTAAATAAATAATTAAACATATTTACATATAAAATATATCAGCTTTATATAAATAATAACTAATATCCATTTTATTTAAAATACCAATATATTAATATTTATATAACTATATATTAATATAACTATATATATTAATATAACTATATATATATTAATATAACTATAAATATATATATCAATATAACTATATATATTAATAAAAATATATATTACTATACGAATAAATATAACTAAATATATATATAAATAAATAGATATATCATAAATAGGAGAACAAATCAATATAGGGGAGTGACAAAGGCTTCAGTGCGCAGGGGGGAGCTCTCGAGATCAAATCTAGGTGGAGGTAGGGGCACGCATGCAAGGGTGAATTTAAGGGGCTAGCACTGATAAAGGTGGGGTATAGCACTGATAAAGGGTGGAGGCAGTGTGTTCGGGCACTGGAGGTGCGGGAAAACGCTGATAAAGGGGGGGCTCAAGCGTTGTAAAAAGCCCCCCCCCCAAGATTGGCAGGATTTTTTTTATTTTTTTTTTTAGTTTTTTTAGGTTTATCGGCGCTTTTAAAAAAGAGCTGATAAAAGTGGTCTTTTATCATCACTAAAAAGAAAGCGCTGCTAAAGGGGACCCCCCTATCTTCGTCGGCTTTAACAGTGCTTTTTTAGAGCTGTTAAAGGTTATTTTTATCAGTGATAAAAAGGGTATTTGTAGTAGTGCTGGCTGGAAAGTTAGGGTTATCGGGAGTTTCTTTTCCTCCTAGTGGAAGTGTGAGTTACTTCAAGGGAAATAAGAAGCATGTTGATTCTCATGAAATTTATTGACTGCAAGGTAATTCTATACCTCCCGCGGTGCCCATAGAAGGTCCTTTAGTTTGTTATTGGTGCAGAAATTCAAGACATTAAAAGAGGGTTTTCACTGAGGTACCTACAAACTATGGCTCCTACAGACGCTTGAGGACTTACATCAATTTTTTCATATTTATTCCACTCAGTATAGTGGAACAGGATCATCAAATTATCCTAAAACTGTGGGGAAATTAGAAGATTCATTTATAATAGGGTTCCATCTGTAGACATCTGAAACAAAGCTACTTCATGCAATGGACAAGTCTCTAGAGGAAGCGGATATGGGTCAAGCGATCATGAGAGGTACCATTACTATATTTATGTCATTATTGACTACTCTATTTGATACTAGTGTATCTCATTCATTTATTTCAACTTGTATTATTAATCTTCTTAATCATCCTATTGATATTTTAACTTGTGAAATAGATATTACTACATACCTTGGTATGAAGAGAGAGAATGGTCTTTGTAGTCCCACTTGTGTTTACTCTCTATTTGATGTTGAGATTTCTTGGAACTTTCTATTTCTCAATATGAAACCTCTTGAATTAATTTTTGGGATGGATTGGATCATTTCCAATAAAGAATGGATTTATTTTTATCTTCGATGGGTATTTTTTACTACACCTAGTGGTGTATCTCATGTCTTTCAAGGACAATGAGACCTAAGGTTGACAATATCCAAAACTTATTATTTGTATTTGGGGAAAGTAATATTAGTGTTTTCTTTTAATCTAGAGTGATAATCTTTGTGTGGTGATCTCCCTTGAGTTGGCATTGAGTTTCCCAACATGTTTCCTTATGAATTATATGGTTTTCCATAGGTAAGGTAGGTATATCTTTCCATTGATTGAATGCTTTTTACTCAACCGGCATCTATTCCCTCTTACCATATAGAATTGGGTGAAATGAAAGAGTTGAGGTTCTATTTGGAATATCTTATTAATAAAAAAAAAATTTCCCGAGTGTGTCACCATGGGCAGAACTTGTTCTCTTTACTAAGAAAGCTGATGGTTCACCTAGCCTATGTGTTGATTACCGAAGGATCAGTCGAGTGACAGTAAAGAACAAGTATCCATTTCCATGGAATGATGATCTATTTGATCATTTGAAAGGTGAAAAGTGGTTCTAAAATATTTATCTTCACTTTGGTTACCATCAATTTAGGTTAAAAGAATATAACATTCATAAAACTTCCTTTAAAATCAGGTACGATCATTATGAGTACCTTATTATGCCATTTGGTCTAACCAATGCTCATGAAGTATTTATGCCTTTGATAAATAGTATTTTTCGTGAGTATTTTGATACCTTCATAGTGGTATTTTTGGATGAAATCCTATTTTACTCAAAGTCTAAGGGAGGTCATGTGCATCATCTGAGAACCGATCTGAGTTTGCTGAGAAATCACCGAATTTATTCCAAGATTTCAAAATGTGATCTTTGGATTTGGGAAGTAAAATTATTAGTACATGCGGTGTTGGAACAAGGAATATCAGTTGATCTTGAGAAGGTGGAGGTTGTTATGACTTGGGAGCAACCATGTAATTTCTTTGAGATTCGGATCTTCTTAGGCTTATCCAAATATAATCGCTGGTTCACGAAGTGATTCTCTAAGTTGGATTCTTTAATGACTACACTCACTTAAAAGAGAGTTAAGTTTACTTGTAATGATAAATATCATAATTCTTCTTTTGATATGAAATGTCTTTTGAATACTGCATCGGTGTTGACTCTTCCAGAGGTTAGGAAAGGCTATGTTTCATTCTGTGATGCATCGGGTTCAGGCTTGGGTTGTGTTCTTATGCAATGTGATCATGTCATTACTTATAGATCTCATCAGCTTAGGCCACAAGAGAAGAATTATACAACCCAAAACCTTGAACTTGTAGTTGCGGTGCACGCGCTTAAGAGTTAGAGACATTAACTTTATGAATAATAGTTTACCATGTTTTCAGACCACAAAATATTGAGTTATATCTTCTCCCAAAAATATTTAAATCTCCTCTAGATGCATTGGGTGTAATACCTAAAATATTTCAACTTTGAAATTGCTTATGCCCTGGGTAAAGGGAATTTTATTGTAGATGCTTTGAGAAGGAAGCTTCCAAACTAGGCAATAAAAGAATCATCGGAAGAGTGGAATAAGATAGATCTATTTTCACAGTTACATATTGGAGTCTAGGAATCAGGGATCAAATTTTCCTAAGCTAGTGTTTAGTTGAAATCCACTCTTCTGGAATTGATTCTTCAAGAACAGTAATTTGATGATTACTTCAATAGAATTAGAGACTCTCTTAATGGTGGGGATACAGTTTCCTAGTGATAGTTCTCCAAATAGGGAATTATATTCTATTAGAATCTTTTGGTGGTACTGTTTTCGGTATGGAAAGTTGTGATGGGGGATTGTCATAATTCCTAGTAGGCAATGCACACAGAAAACATGAAGATGTTCTATGATATACAATGGTAGTTATGGTGTCCAAGTATGAGATGGGGAATTTCTAAGTTTTTTTTTCATTGTTATATATTTCAATAGGTGAAGGCTGATTATAATAAACCTTTGGGTTTTATTTAACCACTTCCAGTCCTAACTTGGAAGTGGGAAAAGATCTCTATAGACTTTAGGGTGGTATTTCTGCATACCCAAAGAAATAAGAATGTGATGTGGTTTTTGATCAATAGGCTGAATAAATCGGTGCAATTTATACCCATTCATAATAAAATCAAAGTTTAGGAGTTAGGAAATTTCTATGTGAAATAGATTCAGTTGCATAAAGATCCTTCAACTATAGTTTCTGATAGGGATCCTCAGTTCACATCTCACTTTTAGAGAGTCCTTGAGGAGGCATATGGATCTCATGTCTATTTTACTATAGCATACCATCTGTATTTAGATGAATAGACAAAAATATCTATACAAATTCTTGAGGATATGCTTTATGCTTGTGTTCTCAAATTTAGTTGGGCTTTGGATGATCATTTGGGGATGGATGAGTTTTCTTTTAACAATAATTACTAGATCATGGTCCCAATGGATATTTTTGAGGCCTTGTATAGATGGCCTTGTAAATATCTTTTGTGCTGGTCAGAGATTGGGGAAAGTTCCTTGGTTAGATCGAGTTTGGTCCAAGAGATGACAAAAAATATTTAGTTGATTTTTTAGAGGATGTTGACAGAATAGAGCCATTATAATTCTAATTTTGATCATCATTGTATACCATTGGAAATTTTAGTTGGTGACCAGGTGTTTTTGGAAGTTTCACCTCAGTTGGGTTATCGATGTGTTGGGAGGAAAGGGAAGCTTCTTCCCCATTTTGTGTGACTTTTTGAGGTTGTTAAACAAGTGGGTAAGGTTTATTACCATTTGTCACTACCATCACAGTTGGCATTGATACATGACATGTTCCATGTATTGCAACTCCAAAAGTATCTATTTGATCCATCTCATATTCTAAACTGGAGTGATCTTGAGGTTGAGCCTGATTTATCTATGACCGAATGGTCAGTTAGGATAATTGATTCTGAAACCAAGGTGATTTATAGGAGGGCAATACCTTTGGTTCATGTTCTATGGCAGCATTATTCTCATTCTCATGAGACATGGGAGCATTAGGCACTAATGATAGAACAGTGGCCTCACATTTTCAATATGGATTCCTATTGATAGGATTTTTGGGGATAAAAAGTTCTTATAGTGGGGAGTTTGTAACATTATGTTACTCTCCATATAGGTAAATTTCTATCCTTTTCATGGATTCCCATTTTATTTATCTATGTAGGGCTAAGAAGGATTTCTGAGGATACCTGTAATGGTAAACTCATAGATTTGTTGGATTCTCATAAAAAATCAGTCATTTTTGTAACCTGTTAGAGATTTATACACCGTATAATTTGGTTAAATTCCATGTAAATCATAAAATGATAATAATTTATTTTTATCAAAAGGCAGTGTGTTTTTCAGTGATTATGAGGATTTTCAATTACATGATGTGTAATTGGGTTACACGTCATGTAAAACTCTGATATTTGTTTTTAAACAGTCAAATTAGATAAAAATATTATTTCCTCCTCTCCATAATTTTCTAATATTGACTAAATATCCTTCCCTATGTGATTTTGGGAGCATCAATCCCTCCGGGTCTTTTTGTTCAGTGATTGATCATTTTTTCCATCATGGTGTGAATTTTCAGGTAAGAATTATCCTTATCACTATGTATCTTTCTTTCTTCCTCCTTGGATTTTGATAGATTGTCCTTATATTGATGAATCCAAAATCTATGATGGTAGATATTATTTCTAAGTTAATTTTTTGGATCTCCTATTCCTTAATTCTTATTGGTTGGTTCCGTTGCGGGCCTTATGTTTTCATGGGAAAGGTAGGTGGTTCTGTTATGATTCCCAATTTACATTAACCCTAGATTTCTTTGTTTAATTTAAAATGTTTGAATTAAATGAAATTACTTTGTTTTGATTAAGTGTATTTCAATTGTTTTTTATGGAAAAACTCAATTCCATTGAATTTGGGTTTTTAAGAAAAATAGTTTTTTGGATTGAATTTGAAAACCCCCAATTCCATTAAATTTGGGTGTGTTTATGAAAATCTATGAAATTTAAATTATTTAATTTAAATTTTTATGTTTGATGGAAACCGATTCAATTAAATTTTTGGATTTAATTGTGTGAATGGTTTTGATGTGTAATTGCGAAAAAAACCCAATTCTATTGAATTGGGGGGTTTGTTATGAAATTGGTAAGATTTTTTTGATAATTAAATTGTTGAATTTAATTTTTAAAAGTTTATTTTAAAATTTCATGAGTTATACTCAAAAAATTATTTATTAAAAATGGATTAAAATGGTTTTATGGAAATCTTAGGGTTTAATCTTTGTAAAAAGGAATTTTTTTATTAAAACTCATTATGGTTTTTAAAAGGAAAATTGGAATATTTGAAATAAATAATGGTATTTTAATATATTTTAATTAGTCTTAAAATAAATGTCCCATTATTGTTTCGTACCAGAGAACATGAAATCATTAGGTAGTTAGTGAGTTATTTTGGATGGAATTTTATAATTTACAACGTCCTAAAAACTCATATCAGCCCATCCTATTCTGTAGGTGATGGTGATGAGTCCCCTTTACCTTAGGTTCAAAGGGGTGCATGTAAATATTTTCCATTTCATAGTTTCGAGTCCTGATATCCCAAAACTATCAAACCCATTTGGAATATGATAATTTTGCTCACTTGTTTTTATTTCAATTTCATATATATTCCATTATTGTAAAAAAATTTACATGCCTTGTGAATTTATATAAACTCTTTTATATAAAAGTTTTTATTTAATCCATTTTTAAAAAAATTTATTTATGTAAAACACCCTTTTATTAAAGTTAATTCCAAAATTTGAAATGTACTTCCGTCATTTGAAACGTAAATCATGAATTTCTAAAGTATTCCATCCTTTGAAATGTAAAGCATGATTTATTGAACTATGCTTTTGAAATTCCAAACCTTTTTATTTGAAAATTGAAAGAATTTATTTGGTTAATTTTATATTGGAATATTATAATGGAATCTTTGGGTGGAATCATAATGGGATTTGGATCACACCCTACTTGTTCCTTCAGGTGTTTATATATTATCTCCTTCCAGGTTTGAGCAAGTGAAAAGGATATCTTGGAGGTGGATCTAGCTGTTGAACATTGGAATTAGTGAGTTGCATCCTTTGTAATTTGGGAAGTTTTTCTTCCAGTTTTTCTTCCAGTTTTTCTAGTTTTCTAGTACTTGGTTGTAGTACTTTGTATTTTTTATTACTATTTTAATTCGGGTACATTACTACTAGTGGAGTTTCTTTTGATATGCATATTGCCTTATGTATGTTAATTCTGCATTGTTAGATGGAAAAGGAATTCCCACTTTCTATTTGTATGATGAAAGGTGCTAGTCTCTAACCTTGTGGGGATCAGGAATGACCTTCGGGATATGGCAGGAATAGATCGGTTATCAGGTTACCATGGTACCTTGGCTAGTTCATGATAATAATGTTGGGTTATGTACAATTTTTTCATAAGGATCATGGAATATTACTTGTCCTTCCATGATTATCGTTAATGGAGTTAAATAAAGAACATTTAATTTTATCTATAATTTTAATGATACAACACTTATCATAGAAAAAACTTTTTAAATGTAGAATTTGTGGGATGATTGTCTGTAGAACTTTTCTGAGAATTGGATAAAAGTCCTAGATAAAAATATAATGTTGATTCTCAACTATATGGAGTATGGAACATGTAAATATTTCATACTTGGGATTTATAAAAAAAATATTTCAATAAATAAATAATAACACCAAAGAATAGGAAGTTAAAGCGAGTATATATGAATGTTTGGGGGCTATCTCTAGTTCAATCTCATGGAGGGTTATTGAATTTTCTTACCTTCATTGAAAATGTGACACAAAATGTGTTGTTGTTCTTTATAAATAAAAATTTCAAGGTATTTGGAACCTTAATTCGATGTAGATCCATGGTGGAAAGAGAGGATGGTTTAAATATTAAGTTCTTGAGGTCCAAAAATATTGGGGAATATAAAAGTAGGTATTTCCTGTGGTTTTTGTTGAAGAAAAAAAATTAATTTTTAGAATATGGTGCTTAGAACTCTACAAAAAAAATTGGGTGGTACGTATGAAATAAATTATAAGAGATATGGAATAATGAGGAAACACTCCATGTTTCCTGAGTATTTTTGTGTAGAAGTAATGAATTATGCAGTATACCTCATGAATAGAAAAACTTCTACACCACTAAGGTTAGATCATTCTAAATAGTGATAAAATGATAAAAAGGTTGATATATCCCACCTAAAAGTGTATAGGTTTATTTAAAATTTCCATTTTGATGCTATCAAAAGAGAAAAATAAGAATTAAAGTCTCACACGTGTATCTTTATGGGTTATGGAAATAGAGACTTTAGATTTTGGATATTTAATAATGACCTCTGAAAGGTCATCAAAATATAAATTTTTTAATTCAGTTAAGGTATCATTTGGCAGGATCAAAACTAAGTGGAATATGTACAAAAGAACAATGAATCATCTCATGTTTAGGTTTATCAAAATGGAATTTTGGAAGGTTTGGTTAGTTAAGGAATCCTTCAAGTTGGAGAAGAACCTAATAATCCAAAATGTGGATTTTTTTATGGAGTTTATATTTTTGAAGTTAAACTAGAGCTAGATGTACTGGAAATATTAGGGAACATGAAAGATCATGGGGATTTTTAAAATAATAAATTCTATAAGGAGAAAATCCTTGGGAATTAAGGTGATCTACTAGATTCAAAAGAACATTGTAAAGTTATGGGTTTGGAATTAATTATATAATTATTATAGATAGTGGAGAACCCAAATTCCCAAATAATGTAGAAATTATTAGTGATCTGAATTAGTGGGAGTTAGCGATGAAGGGAGATATAGACTCCTTACCTTCTTCTAGAACATGGCATATTTCAAAACATCCTCTATGAAAAATGGGTTTTAAAACAAGTGGTTCTACCAGTTGAAGGAAGAAGAAGATGGTATGAAGAAGTACATGGAAATGTTAGTTATGAAGGGTTTTCAATAGAATCAAGTAGTATACTTTAGTAAAACTTTCTATACCATTTTTAAAGATACAAAATTTCATAAGGTGTATGGAATAGTTGTATAATAAGATCAAAATTTTGAATAGTTTTATGTGAAGACATATTTTATTCATGGAGATTTGGAGAAGGAAATTTACATGTAATGACTATAAGGATATAAAGAATCCAAAATTAACTTGGTATGAAAAATAAATCAAAACCTATATGATCTAAATCAAGCACCTAGATAATAGAAACATGATTTTGATGCCTTTATGGAAGAATATAAGTTCATATGGTGTAATAAAGATCATTAATTATACTATTAGGTGTTTGATGATAGGGTCTACATCATAATTATATTGTATATTAATGAAATTATCTTGATGGTTATATACATTAAATAGATTAAAGAGTTGAATAATAAGTTATCTGGAAGATTTAAGATGAAGGATCTTAGTGAAACCAAGTGGGCATTGGGTTTAAGGATCTGAAGAAACCAAATGCATGAAGTATTGATGTTATCATAGTCACAATACATCTATAAGATAGTGGGAAGGTTTATAATGTATGGAGACAAAGCAGTATCTAACCTATCAGTTGAAAATATTAGACTATCCAAATATAAGATGCTATAAATGGATGATGAGACTTACCATACCCATACTTTCAGGTTCGATAAAAAAATCCTTACATACCCAATACATTTTTAGGTTTAGAGAATTATAGAATTAAGTATACTATTACACATAAAAACCATATTTCATTTCAAATATAAATTATTTCCATTAATAAAAACTCTTCAAATGTTACACATGTACCACTTAGAGTAAAATATTGCAATTGGAAAAGTTTTCCTCACACATCCACAAGGCCTATGAAAAAAAAATCAAAACATGGGGTGAGAACAAGTATATCAATAATGATTTCTAAACAATAAGGAAAAATGTTATGTTCTTGATATCCTTGGCTACTTTCTTTGATAAAAAATTATTTTCATATTAATAAAACATTCATTTATGCATAAAATTACCTTTAAAGTCCAAAAAGGATTTTATAAGAAAAATTTCATAAACCATCATAAAGGAAAATAATGTTCTTGAAACATTATTTAAGGGAACATAAAAATTTTTAAAACCTATTTCTTAAAAAAACCTTATGTACTTATAATATCATAAAACTTATTTAAATTTTAAATATTTACTTTTAAAAATACCACAATATTTTCTTATGAAATAAAACATCATATTTTCATGAAATTCAATAATTTATAAATATTGAAACTCATTTTAAGAATAGAAAATACTTAAGTAATATTGAAAAATCACAATACTTTTATTAGGATATCTTAAATATTAATTTCAAGTATCATTATTAATGGAATAACTAAAATATAGTTAATTACAATATCATATACAACTATCAAGGATCATTGAAAATGAGCACATAACATTGTTTTCTAAACTAACCACTCATGAACCAAACATTGTATATCTTGAGAGAAAAACATTGATCAATGCATTGTAGAGATATATAATTTTGGTCCCACCTATTACCTTATACAAAATTTAAGTACCATAAATTTTGAACGAAACATTTATCGGCTTATATTTTTCATCATGAAAATCATTTAATCTTCCTTTTTGATCCATAAAAATTATTTTTTTATAAGAAAGAAATCAAAAAAAGGAAAATCTATCAATAAATGTATGGATTGTTAATGAAAACTCAAATAATGGATTTCTTTAAGAATGGATAATTTAAATATAAAATACATTGGTTTTGATAAAAGAATCCAAATTCTATAAAGACAACATTAAAATAAATCCTTAAAATAACACATGGAGATAAATTCTTTTTAAAGGTAACATGGTTTATCAAAAAATATAGAGTGAAAGAGTTTCCAAAATAAAATTCTTTAAACATAAAATGATTATTTTGAAAGAAATAACCCTTTACTATAACTCCCACTATAGAATCATTTTCTCTATAAATATTTTATAGTCAACAAACCCTTAGGACCCTTTATTTCAATTGGAAATCTAATTTTTGGTATGAGTAAGGTGATAATGAGGCTAAGAATGAAACTCGAGCTATAGCTACTCACGTACCAAGTAAATCAAGGTCCTAGATTTTATAAATAGACCTAGGTGATGATATCAAAGTGAAATAATATATAAGTTTTAATATAACTGAGTTTTGTGTAAGGTCGAATTGCTATATATATATATATATATTAATTACCTAACTCTAAAATGGACTCTTATTAAAGTTTTTTTTAAAAATATTTTTAGATAACAGTGTACTTATTTGCATCGTAGAAACCTTATCTTATACAAATCATGAGTGGATGGACTCAGCTATACTATGATCTTTTCTAACATATTCTTCCCACTTATCACATAAAATAATCCACATAACTTCAAACTTGCAGTTTAATGATGGGTTAATTTTATATCTACTTAGGATATCAGTTGTAAATCAGGATACCGCATGAGACCAAAACATAAATATCTTAAATGTGATTAATGTGGTTATATATATATATCCATTCTTATAGAGACATATTTTATCCATCCTCGCATCATACAATCATCATGTAGATCCTCCTAAAATGATATAATACTTATCAATGCTCTGCAACTTCCAGAATAAATGAGATCATGAGTTTCATGATGCGGTCATGAGTTGGATATTGAGAAGTCACCATGAATAGTTCTCCACTTAATATTTGTTACATACCAAGGTAGGTGATGATGGTAGAAAGTTTTATTTAAAACAAATTACATGTGTGTCTTTTAAAATACTTGAACAGTATTTAGAAATATGATTCCTACATTGGTTATTTAACTAGGATAATGCTCCTTCATATATGTGGATGTGATAGAGGAGCACAAACAAGTCCATTAGGCCTTAACCATCTAGTTGGAACCTTCTTTCACTCTCATTGGTGCCACCCAGCACTAGCCTCTTATTCTCTAGGCACCAACCCATTATAGGTCTATGCTTGAACATACCCATGTTTTTGGTCCTATGATTTAGTTAACAATTTTCCAATTACTTAGGATATTGACTTCATCTCCCATAGTTCTGGGCTAGCTAGCCACTTTTTATACTAAGCCTATGTAATTTTCTTTACTAAAAAAATTAAACTTATGAAAAAAAATATTTTTACTATAATAATCAAATCTAATTATTAATATATATAAATTTAATCTTATATAATATAATCCTAATTATATATAATCAGTCATTTAGAATTTTAATTATTTTTATTTTATAATTATTATAAATAATTTTTTATTTATGATTTATTCCTTTTCAATATATCTTTTATATTTAAATTAGTTTTTTATATTAAATATATTCCATTTCTTATATATATTCAATCTAATTATCTTATAATTATCATTATCATATATATATTCCTTAAAAATTAATTTTTTATATACCATAACAAATATTATATTACTATTTAAATTTATCATTAATATTTTTTTTCAAATTAATATAATTCTCTTATAATTATAATTATCTTATATATATTCCTTTTAATTTAATATTTTATATACCCTAATATTTATATTTCCCAATGAATATTATATTATGATTGAAATTTATATTTATTATTCACTATCATTTATCATCAAATAATTCCAAATCATTAATAATTAATTTCATTAACATGTTACTTTTTAAATAATAAAATATATAATATTCTTTTGACTATAAAATAAATGAAAATATAGTTAAGGTGTAACTTTTATAATATGAACATTTTAAAGTGATTTATTTCATATCATATCCTATATCAAAAAATATTCTTTATTGGTTTTCCCCCAACAGCTATCTTTTTGACAATACTGCAAATATTCAATGATCATATCTTTTTTGTTTAAATACCCATGCATATTATCACTTGATTCACTCAAAAAAATTATTCTTATATTCCCACTTATCTAAATTCTTACTATAGTCATCTTTATTTGATCGATCTTTATAGATTATCATGATAACCTATTCTACGATCACGTTATTTTTTTATTTACTTCAATTTATCTTCCTCTTATAATTTTTCTCATGATATAAAATATTTTATTTTATTTTCCATATTTCATTTTACTTAGGTAATATTTTATTTATTCTATTTTTATGGTGTTTATATAGAAAATAATATAGTTTTATAAAAGGTAATTCATGCTAAAATATATCATGGTTTTGTTTTATTTATGAATTGACATATTTAATATACATTAATTTAATTGAAAATTTATACTAAAATCTCAGGGTGTTACTTTTTACCACTCTTAAAAAAAGTGTTTCCTAAAAAATTTAATCTTTTACTTTGAAAAAGGAAAAGGATTACTACTTTCAAGAATAAAAATTTTAAATAATGATTCATTGTTTTATCACATAATGTTCATCCCCATCAAGGAATAATAATATTTTATCAAACTTCATTAAATGGTATTTTTAAATATAATAAATTTCTATGAAACAGTCATGCATGTACTAGGGTATCCCCCAATCACTATTGTTGTGTCATTCATGAAGAGTGAGGGTCCATATAGTGAAATAATTTTTTTAGATGTTTTCAAATTCTTTCACTTCCATTATCTAAATTCAATTTATATAATCTGGATTAAATTTTTAAAAAAACAATGTATATTTAAAAGAGTGCCATTTTTTATAGATAATTTTGTAACATATTAATGAACCTGGTTTTTTGTAAAATAATATTTCATATTCAATTTTGAAATTTTGAAATTGTGTCCTTTCAAAAATATTAGTTATATTTCCAAAAACTGAAAGAAATTAAATATATATATATATATAAACTACATGAAGATATACCTCCTCTAAACCTATTCTAAAATCATTATGTGTTTCACACTCGCATGATAAGGTTAAATTTTTTAAAATTCTCAAATGTTACCTCCCTTAATGGGAAAGATTAAAGAGTTGTAATTTTAAAAATTTCTCAAAATTGATCCATAAATCAAGTAGATTTATGGGTATGGTGGTGGTGTTTGATATAATATATATTTTTATTCAAGAGAGTTATATATTGGAAAAAGGTTAAAAATTTCTTATGATTGAATTTGAAATAATGATTGTAAGTACGTCCTCTAGAATGAACAAAATATTCATCTAAGATCTCCCACCTTCAATCTTTAAACTAGTATTTAATATGAAAATATCATATCATATAATTTTAAATTTATATAACATGAAAAAAATACTTCTTTATTTATCAAAAAATAAATACTCTTTTCCCTGATTTTGATTACCAAATGTTTGTTATAAGAAATTACACCATGAAATATTTATCTTATAAAACAACACACTACTTATTCCTCTTCTTTAGAATCCAAATTAAAAAACCCATAAATATAAAATAGAATCCCTCCTTAGATCACAATTTCTATCTAAAATATACATAACCCTTATCCTAATAATTTTCCTAAAATCCATTCATAAAAAATCAAATAGGGTTTTCTAACTCTTAAATTACCTTCATCTGATAACATCATAACCTATAAAGTTATATAAATTTTTATCTAATACTAACTGATATTCCCTAGACCTGCACTCTTATATTTGGTATAAAAAACATATTCCTTTATATACCTAAGAATTTTTTAGGTTTATAGATTTTGAGAATTAGGAATATTATCACATATCAAAACCCATATTTTTTCAAATGGACATTTTATACATTAATAGAAACTCATAAAATTTAATCCCTCTACCACACAAAGTAAAATCTTACAACTATCACAATTACCCCCACACATCCCTAAGTTGTGTGTAAAAATTTTAAAAACATTGGGTGGGAAAAAATAACTCTATAAGGGTTTTTAAAGAATAAATAAACCTATTAGTCTCTTAAAATACAAAAAAACTTTATTTGATATAAAATAACTTTGATATTAATAAAAAATTCATTTTAGAATTAAATTATCAATAAAGTCCAATTTTTTTCATAAGAAAAATTTCATAAACCATTCTAATGAAAAATAATGCTCTTGAAACATTAGTTTATGGAACATGGAAAACTTGAAAACCTCTTTCACAAAAATACAAACCCTAAAGTCCTTATATGATTATGGAACTTTCAAATTTAGATATTTTTCTTCTAAAAATTTCATAACATTTTCTTATGAAATAAAAAATCTTGTTTTAATGAAATCCAATAACTTACAAATAT
This sequence comes from Viscum album, assembly GCA_963277665.1. Classification (NCBI taxonomy): domain Eukaryota; kingdom Viridiplantae; phylum Streptophyta; class Magnoliopsida; order Santalales; family Viscaceae; genus Viscum; species Viscum album. The sequence continues at coordinate 1,925,650,953 of OY728150.1, read as the reverse complement.
TAAAACTCATTGAAAACATAGAAAATACTTGAGGCATTTTAGAATATTGTCATTCTTTAATTGGAATAGCCTAAACAACTATTTCCAATATCATTCTCAATGAAATAACCTAAATCTATTTAATTTAAACATCATAATAATCGATCAAGGATAATTTAAAATCACCACATAACATAGTGTACTAGGATAACCACATGTGTACCATACATAGTATCTCATGAGATCAAAACATTACATAATTCATTGAAGGTATATATAATTCTGGGTTCGTCCATCTCCTTATACAAAGTCCAAGTACCATAAATTTTGAACAAAACATTTAAATTCTTGCATTTTCCATCATAAAATTTATTTAATATTCCTTTACATTCCATAAATATTCGTGTTTTAGATGAAAGTAATCCAAAAAGGGAAATATATAAATAAATGTATGTCTTGTTAATGAAAAATCAAATATATTTTTTTCAAGAATAGAGAGTTTTAAGATATAATATAATGATTCTCCATGAATGAAACAAAAATTATATGAAAACTATTTTAAATTAAACATTTAAACTAACCCATGGAGAGAAATTATTTTCAAAAGAAATATGGTTTTTCAAAAAATAAAGAGAGAGGGAGTTTTTAAAATAAAATTCTTTAAACATAAAATTAAAATTTTGAAAGGAATAGACTCTTAACTTAACTCCAACTATTGACTAATATCCTCTATTGATATTTTATAGGTGAAAACCCCTAAGGACCCTATATTGTGATTGGAAATTGAAAGGTTGGTATGAGGGAGGTGACAAAAAGGCTAAAAATAAAACTCATGTCATATTTGTTTATGTATTAAGTGAAGTAAGGGACTTTCTTTTATAGATTTAATTTGGTGATTCCAACAATAATAATATATAAATTTCAAAATAACTGAGTTGCATATATATTTGGAACGTTCATGTGTGTTTTTTTGTGTGTTTATATTAATTAAATGATTCAAAAATATAATTTTATTACAATTGTTTTCAAAAAAAATATTCTTGACTATCAATGCATTGATTTGCGACATAGATACCTTATCTTCAACATATCATGTGTGAATAGACTCGACCATACCATGATATCATCTAGAATAATCTTCATACTTGTCTCATAAAATAATCCACACAACTCTAAATGGATAATTTAATAAAGGATTAATTTTGTATCTAATTATGATAATAGTTTCTGATCAAGCTAGAGAATGAGACAACAACATGTGGATCTTTAATGTGATTAATGAGTTTATATATATATATACATATATATATATATATATTATCAAACTGAATTTGAACCATCCTAACATCATATGATCCCAATTCGGATCCTCCTAAAATAATATAATACCAATTGATCCTATAAAACTACCATAATAAATGAGACCGTAAGTTCTAGGATGCGATCAAAAGTTGAATTCTAAGAAATCATCATGAAAAAATCTCCAATTAATATGCATTGTAGACTGGGTTAGATGGTAATGGGTGATATTGTAGTTTAAAATAAATCACGTGCATGTCTTTTAAAATGCATGAATAGTACCCAAAAACATGAGTCCCACGTCGGTTCTTTGACTAGGGGAATGCTCCTTTATATATAGAGATTTGAAAGAGCTAAAACAAGTCCCTTAGTCCCAAAACAGTTGGAAGGTACCTACTTTCCCTCTCACAGGTACTGCCTCTGGCTACCCTCTTGCTCACCTAGTGTTAACCCATGTTAAGCCCACACTCAAACTTACCTATACTTATAATCCTATTTTGTGGTGAATGATTGGACTACTTCCTAGGTGTTTGGTTTCATGATCCATAGTGTTTGGATAGATGGAAACTTTTTTACACTAAGCCTATATAAATTCATTTGTTAAAAAAATAAACATATGAAAAAATTATTATTCAATTTAATCATCCAATCTAATTCTTTAACGTTTATAAATTTAATCTTACTTACTATAATTATAATTTTTTATAATCAATCATTTAAAAAGTTTCATTATTTTATTTTATAATTTTTATAAATAATTTATTATTTATCATTTATTCCTTATCAACATATCTTATATTTTTTAAATTATTTTTATATATAAAATATATTACATTTTTTATTTATTCCATTTTTATGGTCTTTATAGAGAAAATAATTTAGTTTTATAAAATATGCTTCATGCTAAAATATATCATAGTTTTGTTTTAGTTTTGAAACATTCCATCTAATAAAAATTTATTTAAAATAAAATTCAAAATAAAATATTGGGGTGTTAAAGAAGATGATGATAAGTATATGGAAAATGTTCTTTATGAATCATAGGTTGTAATTTTGATGTATTCCATGATTTTTATGAGGTAATAAATTGATCAAGTAATGTGAGTAGTTAATGGATTCAAATAAAATATAGGAAATGAGAATTGGGAAGTGATAAGGTGGATACTCTAGTATCTCAATGGTTTATAAGCATAGGCCTTATGTTTTAAAATAGGTTAACCTTTACAAGGTTGTGTTGATATAAACTTTGTAGAAGATATATATTCATAGAGAAGTACCATTGGAATTGTGTTTACCTATAGTGGAGATTCCATAAGTTGGATGTGAGGACTTAAATCGATAGTTGAACATTCAACGATAGAAGTAGAGTACATTTTCATAATATAAGTAGGGAAAGAAATGATATGGATAAAGGGATTATTGGAGAAGATTTTAAGGAAGTGAGGTAATTGAGTGTTTTTCTTTGATATTCTGAGTGAAATAAATCTTTTGAATAATTTGGTGTTCCACTCAAAAACAAAACATATCCGGCTGAAGTATGATTTAATCTAAAATATTATGAAAGAAAGAGTTCTTGAACTATAGAAGATATAAGGAAGTCAAAATTTATCTGATATACTAATGCATTTCATAGCATGAGAAATTCAAAGGTAGGTTTGTGTTTTAGTGTGGATTGGGTGACCTATAAGGGATAATAGAGAATCATTGATTATTTCCATAGAATAAAGGAAAAAAGTTATTTAAGTGATCTAAAGAACTTTGTGGTGAAGTCAAGAAAAAAATCCCAGATGTGATATTGTAAGGTTGAAGTTTCAAAAAATGTTTTTCAACTAATCTAGGAATTTAATATAGTGATTTTGTATGTTTCAAGAATAAAACCAAATAAAGGCATGTTAAACAGAACCAAGGTGGTTTAGAAGTAGAATCTAGAGATAATGGAAGTGGTAATAAGATCTAGATGATGGAGGTGTGGGAGAAGATATGTCTTATGTAGGAGTAACTCTAAAAAATATATGAGGATAATTTAGCATGTTTCTTAGAGGTTGTGTAAGTTTAAATGAATAAATTAAACTATTCACCAAATATATCCATTGAGGAGGTGGAACTCAAGTGGTGGCTTCATCTTTTTGGAGGGCCTTCCACGAATATTGTAAGGTGGAAGATTATACCACAAAGATAGGAAGGAAATGGCACTAACTAAACCAATCTATAAATAGGAATAGTAGGATCACTTCTTCATTATTTCAATATTGTAATCACTATCTTCATTTATTAATATAAGAAAAATAGTGTTTCTATAATGGAATATGATTAATTTTTTAACCACATAAACCCTTTTTTATTCCATGTTGCATTTGTGAGTTTCATAAGGTCAACATATGATTAAAGAGATTAGCACAAGACATTAGAGTATGGTCCCCTCATCTAGACATTTAACTAATATGTATAAATGTTTATAAACTATCAATCCTTGTTCTATAAGTTAGTTTCTAGGATTTCTTACATAATTTAGGGTTTTTGGAATAATATTATGGGAATCAATCGCATTACTCGACTTAGGTGCTGATGTATAAGAAATAAAAAACATACAATGTATTTATATAATCATACAAACCCAACTAAGGGTCCAATTCATATCCAATGACCCATATAAACATGAATCATCATCACATCACCAACACCACATAACACCCACAATCGCTGTCAACTCTAGATATAAAAACCAACCACGTGATAAGCACATAATAGCCATACAACTTCCTCACATTTCATATCATTATCAATTATACTTTAAATAATTTATTAATCATATTTCATTCATTAATAACATTAATTTGCAGCAAGTATAATTACATATATACAACTTTCACTTCCACATTATTCTTCATTCGCAATTAAATTACTACATGATATTTTCCCCATTCATTTTAATTTATTTATAACAACTATTATCAATACATTCTTATTCCCATTATTTAATTCATTCAGTAATTAATTACTCCCATATCACAGGAAACTAAAACAAACTACCCGTATAAAATCTATCATATCACCACATTAATAAATCATTAACTTCTCATAATATCACCTCTAGTACTTCCACAGCAAAGTGTATCAACCACATCAAACTACCACAATAGTGAATCATAAAAAAACCTTTTCCTCATTCACAAAATTATTAACCCATACCAAGTCCTCTTTCACCAAAGAAAATAAGCCACAAAAAAAACACTTACTATCATAATAACTCAGAAAAATAATTCTATTATAATATATTTCAAACAATAATCCAATTTCCTCATCTCTTCAAAATAAAATTATAGTTTTATGCTCAACAAAAAAATCAAACATTTAATATTTTATACTTTAATGATCACATTACCATAATACGATTAATTCAACCAAATAAAAATATGATTTTACACATTAAAAAAATAACTTCATATCACTATAGAATACTTATCATGATAATCAATAAAAAACAAAACAAGAATAAGGAAAAATTATGCATGGAATGTCCAACAACTTCCCTCTTTATTTATTCCAATTAATTATCTTTAATAGTTCATTTTCAATTTTTTACCTAAATAAAACCAAAGTTTAATAATTCCATATTAACATAGAAATGAAAATATATAATCTTGATCACTTACCTCAAACTGAAGTTTGAATTATTGAAATTTCAAGAAGAGAAGGAAACTAAGATCAAACACTAACAAACTCGTAACGATACTCTACCAAACCTATAACACATAAATAATACTGAAAATCAACACCCCAAGAATAAATGAGGTTTCTTAAGAGGATAGAATATAAGGATAAGAATCATAAGAAGAAAAGGTAAAATAATTATTGAATAATTAACTTAGTTGATATAAATCTAGCATTTTAGAAAGGAAAGAAATAAAAGAAAATAAAAAGCATGTTCTAAGGCACCTAGAAAATCCCTAGGGTCTCCAAAATCTGATAAGATGAAAGAGAAACCAAGTGGAATTCATAAAAACACTCAAATTTATAATTAAAAATATGAATTTAAAAATTATTACATAATTCTTTTCATTATGATGCAATAGGGACTAATCAATTAGACCTCTAAAAACCATAGTGAAATTTCCCTTATCTCTTGACCATAACTTTTGGTCAATGAATATTTAACATTGATGATACAAAGACACATTATGATTAAACTCTCCTCATTACACCACAATGGTTGGACTCATGACTTTCATGGAAAAATCATTAACCCCCTTCAATTTCATAATAGCCTAATTTTTTTAACTCTAATCCACCCAAAAACATCATGTTATAGTGATAATAATAATAATACAATGAATAATTATTTTAATTCATATCCCAAAACCATGACACAACTAATCATCCATAATTCCCAGAATTAATGCCAAATCATTCCACCCCAAGAAATTATGATGTAATTTAACCCACCATGCCATAATAATTGAAATAATGGTAAACTAAATAGGTCAAAACATTCAGAGTAAAAACCTTCTTCTCCCTACTTAGAAACAAGTTATGGTTAAATAGTTAATAGTTATGGAATAATTTATCTTTCGGTATAAAATTAAACTTAAACTCAACATCTCTTACACCACTTACCTCCAAAATCACTCCCAGCACCTTTAATGCCTAAAAATAAAAGGTAGTGTTCTATGAAAATTTGATCATTTACACCCTCCCTCATGTTTTTTTCTCAAAATACCCTAGAAAAGGCCTCATTATAGGAATAGTATCTATATACCCTTAAGAGGGGTTCTTTTTTCACCTATTCCAACTGATGTGGGATTTTATAAAGAATACATGACTTTAGCCTCTAGGTTCTCAGTCATCAAAGGTAATCATCCAATTTTATCCTAATTGATTGCAATCCAAGAACCTAAAAAACACCCTATAAAAAACGAAGTTGTGATGGATCGACAATAAAGAGAAATAGAAATTGAATTTTTAATATTATATGGGTTTTTTTATTAATAATAGGAGTCCAACATAGTTGAAGAATCATTAATCTATTACTAGATAAGTGACTAAGAGCTAGAATGGTGGATAACTCCATTTAGGGGGTTCTATTTTTATATATAATGATGAATATGGTGGTGATATTATATAAAAAATTCTATAAAAATTACTAAATATACCATCTCATATTTTGAGTACGAGGTTTACTAATAGAAATCTGGTGGGGTTCCACTAAACTTTCAGTCAACCTCCAGATTATAGTTGGATCTCCACAAAGAGTAAGATGGGGAACTTATGCATACTTCTCCTACTTATTAAACTGAATTTCTAGTGGTATCTCACCAACCTTCTGGTGGGATTCTTTTTCCTCTCATCTATCCTGGTGGTTCTTCTCCCTTCCATCCAATGGCCCGAAGGCCTTAAATTTTTATTATTTTAAAATAAACCCCTTTTAATGGAAGAAGGGTAAAACCAAACAGACTTCATGACATAAATCATTACTTAACCTGAAGATCATAGAAAACAAAACCAGACAGACAACATAGAACTGCCCCTCCCCAGCAATTGAATCCTGAAGAAGCGCTCACCCGATGCAGGATTGTATAGCAAACAGTTTCCCTCGATTAAAACATACATAAACAAAACTAAAATGGATTAAAATTAAAGTAAAATATTTCCTCAAATTCTAAGGGATGTTATTGTGGAAATAAGGTATATCCTAAACCACATTAAATTTCTTATGTTCTAGTGTTATTTTTAGGTGGCTCATTTTTTGTTCTCATGTTTTTCATCTAATGTTTGTAGAATCATTTTTTTATTGATGTGAACTATAGTAAAAATATTATCACTATGATACTCTCCTATTGTGTGTCTTCAAAAAAATTATCTTTTTCCATTTTAATAATATTTAGAGGGTGTATCTGCAATGCCCCCAAGCCCATTCCCACTCAACAGTTCCTGTATCAACAGTGCACAACATGACCATAGGTGCGCCTCCCCATATGCCAATGGTTGTTGATAATCAGCAAGAGTATATGGGATGATAGTGGGGATAATATACCCTTTGGTGATAAATAATATACTAAATACATAATAGAAGAAATTTTGAACAATAAAATCACATACCAAATATACACATATAATAATCCAAATAATTTCTAACATTTTATAATTGCCATACAAAAAGATCAAGATCACTTGTGGGTTGATAACATTAATATGAATTCTAAAAATAACTAAAATAATTGCCAGTCTAGCAATGAGGAACCACCCAACCTGTCTATAACCAACGTTTTCCAGCCAGTGAACAACTTTCACTCCCATATCAAATAGGTTCTAGACATTAAACCTATTCTATTACTTATACCAATAATTATAAATTCTACTTGTGTCATGTAGGGATCATGTAGGGTACGAGTATGAACCCATTAGGCATCCACCAATAGTGTTTCGATCTTATATCCATACATATACCAATGTCAAACAAAATTGATAAATATTCACTCAATTTAAATTAATCAATCCACTACACTTGTGCCCATCCAGCCCTAAGATCTCTCAAAAATGGAAAATAATGAGAGAAATTAGAATTCTTAGGGCCTCCCTACAATTGAATATCTTCCCTTTTCTCCCTAAATATCTCTTTTTTATGTGAATAGTGATGGGCATGGTGAAACTATCCATCTCAAGATGTGAAACACCCCTCACCGACACCCCTTGAGGAATGATCCCCCTTCATGGCATGATAGGCATTCCTTAAGGACTCAACCTCTCCTTTGACCTGATATGATCACAATGTGACCCCTGAGTCATCGTGTGACCTCAAGTTTGTAAGAGTCATAGTCATGGTGTGACTTCCCCCTTCACATAATGACCTATGTTTCTCTAAAAATTTCACAACACACATAAGAAACACACATCATTCCATGAATACCTAGGCCATGGGGAGACCCTATCAGGACCTAGCTAAAATATTAGTGAATGTCACAGAATGGACTACATGGCATAGCGTGATGTATACTTGTAGTAGCCTACTGTATTTTTAAACTCCTAGATATCGATCAACCACCAAACCAGTTATCCAACTTAAATCAATACCCTTAACACCTCAACAGGCTCCAATCATACCCAATTAATTCAGGATCCAACCCAAATCACTATTCTAAGAACTCAGAGCCTTATAACCTCCCCAACATATGATAGGTCATCCCCAAACTATCCTAAACATACAACAACTTACTCTAAAAAAATGAGCATCCTACTTTTGACATCCCCAAACATTGATACAACACTGAATACATACATATCATTTTGAATATCCCAGACTACGTCAAGAACAAACTCAAATAGGTTGATTTATTTTGTGGGACCTCCCCACCATATGAATCACCCACCTGACCTCATCTCAACCCAACTACCTTATACAGTGAAATCCTCACACTTGTAATGTCACGACCCGACCCTATCAGTCTCGACCCACAACTACCCCAAGCTCGCCTCCATAGGCTAGGGGCTGGCGACAAGCGCCAAAGGTGTAATGATCTCAGGGAGGCCTTTGCCTAAGTACCTGTACACACACACACAACCCAATCGATGTAGAAGTGCACAACTGGATAGTCCCACACCTGAAAACTCTACTGAGACCCCGGTATGTGGCCCAAGCTCCTGTGCCTTCTATGCTCCTCTGTAGTCACGATTAACCTATCTATTGTTTGCAAGGGAACACTAGGTGCGGTCAAATCCCAAGTAGGGGTGAGTATAAAGATACTTAGTAGGATGCCCCAAAAGATCGAGGGAGAAACAAAGGAGGTACTAAAGAGGTGATCAGTTGATAGAACAAAGAATAATGAAAGAGTATAGTAAATAGAGTGTAGCTCAACCCAGTAAGAGAAAGGAAGCAGACTCATCCAACCGAGAGGATCTAGACACGAAAATCATGTGTCATACCCTGTGCGTCTTCGTCCCTCCTAGAAGGAGAGTAACTGAACCCAAAGAGTGGGAACAAAAGTAGGGTGTATGTATATATATGCTCAACAAGAAACCCAAACGAGTGTGTAAGGGGATCTCCATCTCCAAGCTTAGCCCAGGAAAATTCACCAACAGTTCTAAGGATATCCATCACTAATGCCCAAATGTCTCGCACGTCAAAGTTGTCTCATCGCTGATCCGTAAAACCAAGGGTCCCTCTCCGATAATCATGGAGAAAAGTAATTGACTAGCCTCATAGAAAGGAATGAGTCTGAAATAATTCATCAGGTAACCCACTGCCCAGCCCAGCTGGAGGCTAGACCCTAAGAGGTTGCTGGGTAACCCACTGCCTAGTCTGGCTAGAGGGTAAACCCTAAGGTCAACGGGTAACTCACTGCCCAGCCTATCTAGAGGGTAAACCCTAAGAGGTCTTTGGGTAAACCACTGCCCAACCTGGCTGGAAGTTAAACCCTAAGTTCAACGGGTAACCCACTACCTAGCCCCGCTGGAGGGTAAACCCAGAACTGGTCTGATAACTCCGCACTGCCCGTGCCATCACTGGGTGTCACTAACATCGTTACCGTGTGTTGGTTCAGAGTGCATCAAAAAAACCTCCAACCAATTCCCTTTCATGTTTCCACATTTAATGATATCTCTAATGAGGCTCTGCACGCCCAAACAGATTACACCGATGCAATCTTTGCGACAAAACACGCGAGATAGACTATCTACTGGCTTGAAACGGACTCCCAAAGAAAAAGTTATTTAACACTACTTTATGCCCATACGGCATCTCGTGGGACCCACACCGTGGTCCCGAAAAAGGTTGGGCAAACTGTGTCATCGTGGTGATCTCGTAAAAACATGCCAAATCGACTATTCATTCACCCCGAACGGACGTCTGATGAAAAAGTCGCAAAACGCTGCACGCAACTTGAATGACGGCCCATGGGCCCATGTCTCAACTTAGGATTAAATGCCTGAAACCACCCTGGATGACTTATTCTTGACTCTAGGGTCACAACGCCACTGAAGGCACCTAAAACGGACTCCGTATGTGCTCATGCCATCAGAAAGAAGAATCTCGGCGAGGTGCTAAGTAACACTTAACGGGCGTGTCGCGCCACTAAGCTCCCGTCTCAGGAATTAAAAATCCCCAAGACCATCTCAAAACCTTTGTCTTGATCCGAGGATCACGTATCCATAGACAGAATGCGAATATGACACTTGTTTTTCAATTTAGGGTCATTTTAACGCCAACGGACGGAGACGGGGTGGGCCGGACCGGTTCGGTCAGTCCATCCCTTTAGACTAGCAGTCCGCAGCTTGGCCACCCGAACCACCCGGTCCACCACGTCCCATGGTTCACCATGCGGGCCGTGCTGCTTCACCCGGATAGGCATGAGCCGGTCTGGCTTTTCCCCCATGGGACCCGCTTTTTACGGGTCTCGGTTTTCTCCCGGGGTCGCGACGACCCGGTCTCGCGTCGCACGCCGACTGGCGAAGCCGGCCGGCGCACCCCGCCCCGCGCCGCCTGGACCACCGAGGCGTTGGGCCACCATCCCGCTCACCCTCTATAACCTACAAGGAGCCACACCGCCACCTGGGAGCCGCACCACCGCCTGGGGAGCCCGCGCCGTCGTCGTCGCCCACCAGACCGCCCTGGAACAGCAGGAAAACAAGAGTTTTGGCCAAAAAACTTCCCGGGGTCACCCCAGACACCCCGAAACTTGAAATTTTGATCTGAAAGACTCGTTGGAAAGATCAGATCGACCCCTAATCAAATATTTCTTTATCTTGAAAATCAAACAGAATTCCAATGCTATAAATTGAGTTCGAAGAAGATGCAAAAATTTAAAATAAAAACGCAACGATCCTACCTCGCAGGGCATAGCCCGTCGCTTCACAAACGATCCGCCGAAGCCGCAACCGCCTTGAAAAGGTGGGTATTGGAGCTCAAAGAAGGTGGATCCTTTATTGGGAGAGCTTCCTCCAGGGGTATTTTAAGGGGGAAGAAGGGGTTGGATGTGTTTAAGTAGTGAACTTAATTAAAATTAATTAATTAATTAATTTTAAACACCCACCAGTAGGCCCATACCCGAACTCTCGGCGCGGTCGAGGTTAAGCTGTTCCTATGGTAAAATCAATGTTCTGAGTGCAATGGTGGTCTCAGAATTTTAATCTGAGCCTCTGTTCATAAGTTATAATGTTTACACCCGAGGCCGCTAAATTACTAAAATTCCCCTGGTGGCGTTTTCCACAGAAGAGTCGTGCCCGTGAAAGTTACACCCCTCCTAGGTTAAACGGCATGCTCCGAACTCAACGGTGACCTCAATTTTTCAGTACGAGATATCGTTTAAGAGTTATTACATTTATTTTGTGTGCCTAGTGTGAACACACTTAAAATTTAATTCCGTCCACACCGGGGCTCAGAATCGCACGTCGTCTGAACGTCCTGCTCTAGAATAACATCAAGAAAATTCAAAGTCTCACAGGATCAAAATCCAGGTTTTTACATGTAAACTCCACACACACTGGATATCCACATATATCTAATGGTTATCTCCCATCATTATGCTATATCATACCAGTTCCTACATCTCATAATACATCATGCATAAGACCACTTGTTTCTTATATCATACCCAATTTATAATTTTATTCCACATCATACCTGATGCCCACTTTCATCTTGTAACATATATGATTCCCAATTTCATCTTATATCATCCCCAATTTCCACTTTATTCTTAATGTCATCACGCCACACATTTACCATGCTTCATACATGATCCTCACAAATAATCATAACCTAGTTAATCCATTTTTTATGTACACACCTCATGTAGTAGTATACATTATAAGAAAACAAAAACCATATCCACACACTCATGGAATACCTATAACCATCATCAAATCTATATCCTACTCCAGATATGTTTTCTTAACCACATACAATTGGACCAAATATCGAATTCTCGATGCTTGTCCTATATATGAAGTTATACTCCCCACTGACCTCTATCCCCACCACTAGATATCTCTCTCACTCCCCTATATTATGTATGCAATCGTATCCTAGATACTAAATCCTGAAACTATACATGGTCCTGCCTATGAAACCTATGTCTTCCCCAATCTGTGACTCCCAGCTTTCTGTGAGGTTCATTGAGAAAACCTCTATAGATACCCCATCTAGCCACATTCGTGGAACTTCATCAATGGTTGATCATACTAATCCCTAACATTTCCCACCTTCCCATACTAGAAATAATTCATTGATGATACATTCCATAATTAAATCATCTCACCTCTTCTCTAACCACCCTGATAGTTCTCCTCATGTCCTTGATTTTGGCTACCTGGAGCTCCACCACCTGTCTCACCTGACCCAACCATCTAGCTCAGTATGGTCTCATCCATCATGTATTTATCTACTATAAATGTCTAGTTCATTTACTTTTAGAATAATTTCAAACTAAAGATATTTACCTACACCTTGATAGTGTTCCTTAAAAAACCCTCAAACCATCACAACATTGTGATTTCATCTCCCTCTATAATCTGCACAAATCATAATAGATTTGTGAACTTCCCAGCATAATCTAAAACCAAGGTATTTGCCTATTGTAGATGCATTAAATCACAGTATCAGTCCATTATCAGTGTCTCTAGAAACAATTATTAGAAAAACATATCCTCAAGTCCTTCTATATTAACCCCTCGTGTAATCATTCCTATACATTCATTCCTCACCAGAGATTTACTAGTGATATGATCATTTATGTGGAAAAATTTACCCTCTTTAATGGGGGTTTCATAATCTGGTTGAATATAATATGTACAGAGTTTATATAATACATCACCGCCTATGTTCCGCCCTCCCATAGGAACAAATATGTATGTTATGACTATAATTCTCATTCCATATATGTCATATGACTAAGCTTTATGATCTCTTCGATCAATAATCTAGATGATACACACTAAGATCTATCAAGGTTTTCATCCAACTACTTCCCCAGATACTTTAACCATTTTGGTTTCCCTTCCTACCTCAACAGCTATACATATAGATCATGCTCACCCCCAACCTCAGGAGCCTCATACCATGAACACCTTGGAGGCACCATATCTTTTTCCTCATGACGCTCCAATAGAGGTTGTGTATGAGGTATATCACTAAGAACAAAAAACCATGCTAAACCTATATATATAGTATAGATATTGTAAATAGGTAAATCTATAACATATAGTGTGACCCATTAGAACTTATACTCCCCTAACACATCCAAGTCAAGTACCACCTAGCCTTATATCCCATGTCAACCCATATTAATTTTTGGCACCACAAACACCATATACACGTAGTATCACATACCTATTCACTTTAGGAATCACATACCTTAGATGGATAAGTAGAATTCCAACAAGAAGACATATGGGAAAACACTGTATAGGTTATTACTGACACTTTAAACACCTGAATCCCTTTACATTTCAAAACAAGAACCATTACCTTTCCTAGGTTATCTTAGTATAATTCCACCAAGAGACTATATAGGAAAACACTATTTAGTCTATTTTTGAAACTTTAAACATACAAACCCTTCCTTTTTATTATCGCTTCTAATCAATAATCACAAGAAAAACATATCTGTTATGTGATCCCTATATTCCTATCATGATGCATGAGTACTCCTTTCCTCATGGGACCAAGAGTATGAAAAAACATAACATCAAACACAAATTAATTTGAATCAAATAACTAAACTATAACCAATAAAACCAAATAGTAATCCCAAATTCCATGGTAACATGGATTTTAGCTCATGTAGGTGCAGGTTAGATACCCAACATGACTTTCCTCCCAAGTCCTGAAAGTTACCTAAATATCAACACATTCCTAGACTGGATATCTACTACAACTTAAATAACATTCCACTTTATAATAACTTGTCTTTAATACCACTCAGTGATAAAAATTTTCCACCATCTTGATTTAGTACCACTTGTAACAACAAAACTCTAACAACAACGCCCCACTGGCCCATGACCACTCAACAATTCCCAGATCGATGGAGTGTCACATGACCTTAGGAATGCCTCCCCATACACCAAAGTATGTAGACTAGTAATGAGGGCCTATAGGGTGAAAGTGGGGAGACTATATCGTCTGGTGATAAATAATATTAATAACTACACAAAATAAATAAATTTTAAATAACAACAACACATATGAAATATACACATATAATAATCCAAATAATGTCTACAACATCTTGTCATCCATAAGAAACAAATAGGATCACTCATGAGCTGACCACATACATATACATACTCAAAATAACTAAAATAACGGATATCCTAACATCGAGGAACCACTTGGCCTGTCTAAATTTTATGTTGTCCATCTTGTACACTACATGCACTCCCATCTCCACTAGGTTCCAGATGTCAAAATTATTCCCTTAACTATATCAAGAACCATAAATTTTACTCATTTACTGAAAGGCTTGTGCAGGGTGTTAGTATGGACTCAGTAGGCTTCCACCAATAATTCCCTAATCTTATATCCTTGTGTATACCAGTGTGTGAAAAAATGTGATAAAAAACAACTCAATTTCAATCAATCCACCCACTCTATTCCTACTTGACCAGCCTTGATTGGGCCTTTATATTCCTTATCCAGTGCTAGTGTAACAACCCCAACAAATGTTCTTATTTAAATAATGGATCTATTTACTTTATTTGACTTTTGTGATGTTTTGAAATAGTATCACATGGAAGTACTTTTATTTTTCTTAAGATCATTGTACATTTTGTGTTGTTATAAACTAGTAAAACTATGAATAATAAAGGGATTGAAAACAAATACCAGAAACTAGTAAAACTTTATTTCATTATTTAATAATGTTACATTAATTCTAAAACAATACCCAATATCATATAAAATATTATAATGTGGAGACAAATGAAGGATAAATTAAGTGAAATATATAATTTTGGGCTTCTTCAATTCCCTATAATCATTACACCCATGAACATCACTATAATAGAGGAAGAGAGAGTTAGTAATACAATATTCATTTTAGAAACGATATCGAACCTTAATAAAATAGAAGTGAATGATGATGTGTAAGAATATTGGTTTATTTATAGGTAAATATAACCATTCTATATGATTAAAGTAGGATGATATGATCAGTTTCCATTATGAAACTTAATCAATAATACGGTTGGTAATTATTATTTTTGTTGGCACAATAAAGTGATTGTTGGGATTATTTTATAAATTTATTCTTGGAAACTATATAAATATGTAATTAAAAGTATGTTTTATGGTAAATTTATATGTTTTAAATAATTTATTTTTCATTAAATTATCTTATAAAACAATTTTAGATGATAATATAAATTATTGAAGTCCTATGTAATTATTTTAATGGTCAAAGAGTTCGTTATGTCATAAAAATTATTAATGTTTAATAAATAAGGATTCATATTTAAAATAAATTAATATATATTTAGATTATTATTTTTATGAAATAAATTTCATTTTTTTATTTCATAACTTTATAATTTTTTTAGGATGAATTTATGGTAATTTTCAAAAAAAAAAAATATTTGGGGTAAAATATGAAAATACCGTTTTTACAAAATACCATAACTCTTATGAAATAATAATTATATGATCATGATTTAGAATTTACTAACCCTTATTATTGATCAAAATTTATTTAAGTAATGAAATGATATATAGGGTGTTACACTTAGAAACACATTCTTAGCATTTTAAATACCATGATTTTACCTTTTTCAAAAAAAATATTTTTATGAGTTATACGTGTATCACGTTAGAATTTTTTTTACCAATTTTATAAATTGAATAAATTAAAATGGATTTCATATTTTTAATTATAATTTTAAAAATAGGTAATAATTTTAACTTCATTTTTAGACATAAAAAAAAGTTACTATGGAAAAAAAAGAGTTACAGTGGTATAGGTAAAATAATGTAAAGGGTTAAAATTAAAAGGTAAAACATAATCCAACTAAAAAAGAAAACATTAAATGGGTGTTTGAGGTTTGTTACATATTTAACCAAAATTTAAAACATTAATTTTCAACCAAATTCATTGAATTAATTCCACCCAAAAGTTTTTAGTTTTAAATACAATATAATCATTACTTAATCACTTAAACCCACCCCTCTTCAAGTATAAATACCCATTATTCCACCCAAATTTACTCAAAAAATTCATTAAGCATGAATCCACTCTCAATTAATCTCTAAAGAGTCTCTAAAAGGTTCTTACAAGGTTTAAATTAGTCCCTATCAAGCATCCTCCCATGGTAAGGGACCTCTCTCCCTTGTTTTCCATACAAGAACCTTCTTTGTATTTAGCGTTTTGAATATCAATTGGTTATATTGTAAATCCTTTATAAATTTCCATTTATTTTCCAATTTATTTTCTTATAATGAGAGATCATTTATCCCCTATCTTTATAACCTTTAACTAAGTCGTTACTATGCCAAAATCTAGTAAGGGATCCTCCGTTTCTCCTCTTTTTTAACGCACATCCTTCATGTTATACCTTTTATTTTCCATTTGGTAAATTTTAATTATGTTCTCAAAAATCTATCTTAATACCCTTTTTATATTAATGTTTTTATATACCCATTTGACTCTCATTAATCCCTCTCATGAACCTTTATGTACCCCCGTTATGCTGTCGAAATTGTCCTACCATTTTCCATGCCAAAAATTGTGAAGTGAATACCCATACCCATTTCCACTCAAGGGTATTCACCTATATGTACCTATAATACTTTTATTGGTTAAATCCATGTATTAAAACTCAATACTCAATTTTTTGGTCAAAATTTATGAAATACATTCTTATATTATATGATCTATGTGACACACTTATGCATGTAAATTATATGATTTTTATGGGTGCGCCCATATTGTGCTCTAATGCATTGGGTAATGTTTTATTCTCATGATATTTCATGTATGCTTCCTAGTAGGTTATCCTAATCATATTATGTTATGATTTATTTGTGTTTAACCTTAACTTATTCATATTATGTCATGTTTAATATTGTTTTCACATTACCATTTTACCTTTATGTTGTCATGTTATACCATGACTCATTGTTAATGATTATGATTCTAACCTATTATGTTACATTTTTATGCCTATTGATCCACATGTATTGATTTACACTATTTTATTCTTTGTTTATTCCCTTACTAGGCTTTATATCTCACCCCTTTCTTATATACGTCTTGGGTTATCCCATGCAGTTTTAAATGAGCAGTGGAATATTAGAAGCATGTTAAGGAAGTTTTATATAATTTTTTTTATCCATGTAAAAAACTGATATGCTATGTTCCTAATTCCCAAATACATTAGGCTTCTTAATCTTATCGGTTCTACTAAGTGTCCTTTTATGTAATAAATCATGAATTAATGTGTCATAAAGGTAAGGGTTGTCATAGATTGTATCAAAGGAAAGTCTAGTAATTTTTTGGATTAGGATTATAAAACATTAGGGAAAGATTTTGGGATAACATTAAAAATAATAATACATCCCTAAATTATGTTAAAGTATATAATAAGTGGTTTCCAAGAAAATAAATCTCTATGTTGATACTACAAGTGGATTTGGATCTTGCACAGATGTACCTAGGGGTAAAAACTTTAAAAACACCATATTAAGCTAGAATTGATTGGGGAATAGTGAACAATAATGGGATTTGTTGCGCACTTGGTTTGACACTCCTAAGGGATATTATTTAGTAAATTCATAAGATAATTACAAATGATTATTAAGGAAACAAAATTCCTATAAGAGTTTATGTTAGAAAATAGATCATGGATAACTTAGATTGAATCCTAGAAATTCATAAGTTAAGGAATATATGCCATTTATGAGTTATTACTTTAATGTTAATGGTTTTCCATTTATGTGTTCAATAGTTTAAATTTAATCATCCCTAATTTTCCCTTCATTATATTCAATGGCTATAAATAGGAGAAACTGAACCAGCAACCAATGTGAGGTCCAAAGTAATGACAATCCAAAAAAGATACCCAACCATATGGGAGTAGCAATCATGGACTTAGGGATGATACTTTTTTAATTGAATCAAGTATTAAACCAAAACCTGAATCAGGAGGAACACCCAAATCCTCCTAAGAAATAACAATTTCTAATTGAGACCTTTATGCAACAAAGGTCTCCTACTTTTAGTGGATTATTCGATCCCTTAATCGCAGAAAAATGGATAAAATCCATTGAGAAGATCTTATTCATATTTTAATGCTATAAATAATATAAGGTTTTATTTTTTGTTTATTTTATAGAAGGATAATATTATCAGTGGTGTACATTGATCAAAAATACAAATCATGGGGAAGAGATCGAAGTTATGGAGTTGAAGGAACTCCTAAAAATATTTTTCTATAAATATTTTTCTTACATAGTGTGACTTGAAATGGAGAGGGGTTTCATTTACCTCAAGTAAAAAGATGGTGAATCCATTGAGGCATATGAGAAAAAATTCTTAAGACTTTCATGATATACCTTCATCTTTTCCATTACCCCTAAATTTAAAGTTGACCACTTCTTTGTTGGGATGAATCACTACAAAAAAAACATGGTTTAGTAGCGGTTTTGTGGCGGCGGTTCACAAAACCGCCGCTAAACCTTTTTCGGTTAAGTTTTCGCGGTGGTTTTTAATAAACTGCCGCGAAACCCGAATTATTTTACACAGATGCTGACCCTTTCCCCCTTCTCCTTCGCGATTCCTAACCCTCGCGACTCCGCACCCCCCCGCGCTGTCGGCGACTCCCCACCCCCTGCGCTGTCGGCGACTCCTCACCCCCGCGCTCTCCGGCGAAACCCGCACCCCCCAGCGCCCCCCTCAACCACCGACGACCCCCTCGACCACCGGCGACCCCCGCGCCCCCCGCGCCCCCCGCGCCCCCTGCGCCCTCCGGCGACCCCGGCACCCCCCATGGCCCCCGCGGCCTTCGGCGACCCCCGCACCTGATTTGTGAGGTAATCTAATGACCTGATTTGTTTACATATTAGTGAATCGGGCTGGGGAATTGATATCATGATTATATGGTTCCTAGTCGGGGGGAATTGATTTTTATTTATAGTTGTTGAATAATGGGGACTTGTATCTAAACACTAATACCACTAATTGAATGTAATCTTCTCTTTCCTGGGAATTTGCCTCTCTATGGAACTTTAGTGGAATCAAGTATTGTGGATCATGGAGTGCGCTAAGACTATACACATCCTTATCCTACTATACTAGTATAATATGGTGCTTGATATGTGGGGGTGTTTCTACCTACACGCCTAGTTGGATGACATTGTGAGATGTCCCTAGAACAATGGCCCCATCACTAATCGACAATTCATAATGATCAGAATTTAGTAAAAAATATAGATATATTTTTGTTTTATCGTAAAAAATAACCAAGATATACCATGTTATTATGGGATTATATATATATATACACGGACAAATCTCACGATTTAAAATCAATGTACTCAATCATATGTGATAAAATTACCAATTTTTTATGTAACCAATGTCTCAGTATACTGAGTGAAGAAGCATGATGTCTATTTCTGGATGAATGGACATAATAGCTAGAACACAAACAGTTTGATCCCTATACAAAATGCAACAATCAAGACTAGTTGACCAAATTAAATTAAATTCTAAATAAAACATCACCAGGTTAATAAATATTAACACCCTCTTTAGGTTCAACCACCTCGGATAACATTATATAACATCCCAACCCATTATACCTCGGAGCTAGTGGATAACTGGTCCACCGCAACTCAAAGAACACCTATATAGGCATGAGTCTAGAAACATGAACCAAAAATAATAATTACTATTGTAATATTTTTACTAATATATCATTATGCACACACCAATCCATATCTATTAAAAATGGTAGAGTTATAATATGTGAATACATTGACCATTGTAGTAAAATTAAGGTTTTTAATAATTTTTAGTTTGTAAAAAATATTATGGTAGTATAATATAAAAATTAATGTAAATATATTCATTCCCAATATGAAATGTTTTCTAAAAATAATAGAAACTATATACAAAAAAATAGAATCAATCATGAATCACAATATCCAAGTCTCATCCACTGTACACAATTAAAGTCACAAAATAATCTCTAAACACCACCAAATCTACCATAGTTTTATCTGGCCTTTTTATAATACATGAACATTTTGTACAATAACAATGAAAGGATGATTAGTCACATACCCATTATGACATCTAGAAAATTGAATTTGGATAAATAAAAGACATTATATAAGAATTCAGAACTGCATAGAGAAATAATGAAATGGTACCCAATAATAAATATATATGTAAAATGATGAATCCCATAATAGAAAGACTGGGAATATGTATCTATCCTACCAACCCAGGATGATGATTATTTTTATATCTTTAAAGATACATTGTTGATGACTAATACCTCACTATTATATCCAAATAATTCATGAGGATGGATCCCACGTTTCCACTTCCCCACATGCCGATGGAGAGTAAACATAAAGGAAAGAGGAACCATTATTGAGTGTGATGGTGGTGAATATATAGTACCTACACCCTAGTGTGATAGGGAGCACTCTCTCCAAGGATAGGGGACCCATGCCCTTGGGTGATTTGAGTGTACTGCTTCTCTATTTATATAATATGACTTGAAGTACCATTCTATATTGCACCAGGGTGTTGGTCCTATATCCATAAATATTGTATCCCCTTTCACACTAGGGTGTAGGTTCACAATAAACATTATGTAGAAATATATTATGTAATCCCTATAACCCTAGGAAGAGGGCCCTCCATCAAACAGGATGGTTCTCCCCAGGAACATGTTTTGTGGATCCACCATACACATTATGCCGAAACAAAGGAGGTAATATACTATTACACAATGTAGAGATTCCTCAATCCACGGTTGTTATGATCCATAAGATTATAGAAAATTGATGAGGTGTTGGTCCTCCTCAATAATTCCCTGAACAAATTAGCATGATACTGGGCATTGATGATATTTCATTAGAGAAGTTGTGAAACCATTATTTTGGACTGGTATTTGAGATAGATATAACCTTTCTCTCCTTTTCGGTTTTCATTGAAGAACATATCTCTTTATTGTTGGGTTAGTTTTTCGTCAATCTTTAGGCTCAGATGTCTAATATTAACATGTATTCTATTCCTCCTATATCGAGTTTGGATGCGGAAGGTTGGGTATATATGTGCTCAAACCTAATTGAGTTATTCCCACACATGTCATGTATATATTATAATGTACAAATTAGTTGTGTATTATTTTGGGAAAAGGGATAATTGGGTTAATTTGACCTTACATGGTGGTCGGTGATTATAGATCAATAGTCGATCTCTCTATAATTCATTCGTTTCATATTATTGTCAGGATATGTAATATTTCCCTATTAGGTGTATATTTTTTCCATTTGTTTTCATATTACCTATTGTACTATTTTTTATTCTCTAAAGTAAATAACATGATAGAATGTAAATATTTAGTTTATTTTCTCTTATTTTTATTATTATGAACATATTCATATATATGGTTGGGTGCATGCCTACATGTACATTATGAAGCGGCCTACCATTATAATTATTCATTCTCGTCACTTATCTTTAAAAAATGGCCTATGGTGGAAAGAATTGGGTTTTGGTGGCCTAGTCTTCCACCGTGAGGAGGTCATTACTGCGTCGAGTCTCAAAAAACCATAATGGGAAATAAAAACACATGGGTCATCAAAATAATGAAATATCTAAAAAATTATTTCAATTATGACAAATATACATGCCACCTTATCAACAACTACATGACTTAAATATTTCAAAATACCAACATATATTCCTATGATGTAGACATTGTTTTTGGGAGAGGAAGATAGATAGAGAAGGGAAAGGGGAATAAATTATATGGTTAGGAAGAAGTATATGTAACCAACACATCAAAAAGGTGATGCTAATGTCAAATAGGACATCATTTGATTATAAACTACTTGCATCAACCTTGGATAAATTCCTCTACAACATCATTCATGGCCATGGTTGGGGTCAAACATGTAGTATTATTTCCATTATGTATGACTACATTTGATGTTACCTTTACATTGTTCTTCATTTATTTTTGGATTTTTTGGTTAGATTTTGGAGATTATTTACACTGGATCATTGTATAAATCATCTGATCTGATAATTATTTTTCTCAAAACTGATATGAGATGTCCCAACATTATTATCTCATGCTGTAACATGTCATTGGGTTAGAGGTACATCACCATTTATAATTTTTAAATAGTTTTAATTAAAATTAGATTAAGTTAAGTTAATTTGTTGATTGGCTTGGTTCAACTTCATAGGTAATTTTTTTGGGATAAAGGTTGGAGTTCACCACAAACAATACATAAGTGGTTGGTTATTATATAGGTGTGATGAGGTGGGCTGGTGATTTTTAGGCAATTATTCCTTGTTGGTTTTAATTGAAATAAATTATAATTTTTATAATAAAATTATATAATTAACTATAAATTGTATATAATTATGTATTTGGTGTTGTGCCTTGAGATAGGTACTAAATATATGATTTCAGATTTAAAAAATCATAGACAAGAGTTATAGGGTTGTTCTTAAAAAGTGAAAAAAAATAGAATTGATGTGAGTAGTCCTTATGAATTTCCCATGTGTTTATGAATTTGATGTATGTATGTGTTTTACATTCTCACCAATATAGTGATCAAACCCTTTTAAAAAATTAAATTTTTTTATTAAAATAAAATTCTTATAAATGAGATTAATAATGTTTCAATGTCTAAGACAACCCTTGAATAAAAAACTAGTTCTTTATATGTCGATGGTTGAAGACATGATTATAAATGTCTGACTTGTAATACTCAAACCTAGAGAGGTGACACTTCGATGAATAAAGTGAACATAGTGGCCCTCTTTATAGTTGGTTGTGTATGAAACCATTGAGAAACATCATTCCTCTTGGAGGACATCTAAGGTCAAGCCTAAACAATCACATAATGTCTCAGGTTTAAAATGCATTATGATCAGTTTCGATCACACATCAATGGGGTGTTGTTTGAGGCAACATAAATGTGTGATCGATAGTGTTATGATAAGTGTGTAGCCCGATATTCTTATTTCTCCTCAATGAGTTGTTGACGCTGTCTCCTATGGACCAGACTTGTTCTGATGGTCTGAAGTGGTAAATGTGATCAATGAATCATCTTTATTATATTATGCATACTTTATGATCAATGGTTCATCTTTATTATATTATGTTTCTATAATCTTACACTATCGTATATTTTTGTGTAGGCACATTGTGATATACATGGATAAAAGCTGGATCACATTATTGAGGAACACACCTCAATATGTTAAGGGTTTGAATGAGTTTTTAGATTTTAAAATTTCTAATCGATCCATTGAAGGGAGAATAAGATGTCCATGTCCTAAATGTAAATTTAGAACATGGTTGAAGAGAGATGAAGTTTATGAACATTTAATACTGAAGCAATTCCCTGATCAATATTTGTGTTGGATTTGGCATGGAGAATCAAACAATACAGAAAGATTGAGGACTGATGTTAATCCACAGAATGAGGTCCCAATTTTGTCGCCAATGGAAAATGAAATGCAAAACCTCATAAATGATGCATTCGGCACTGCAAGACACCACTATGAGCATCAAAACATATCATAACAACCAGAATATGATGCTACAAATTGCAACGTGACAAGTGATGTTTTTGAGACTATAACACAAGCAGATCAAGATTGTAACATATCATTGGATCCTCCTCTTGATTCTATGGAGCCAAATGTAAGGGAAAACCTCAGTGAGGAAAATGTGTTTCATGATTTAGTTGACGATGGAAATCAATAGTTGTATAGTTGGTGTTTGATTCTTATGGGGTCCCAACGGATGACGTCGCAGGTTTACTTGGTCAGATTATAGGTCAGCTGGCAGCGGAGCCCATTTCCCTGCCTATTTCATATGATGATTAGAGGCATATGCCTCCAAACTGGAAAAATGAAGTTTATGATTCTTAGATAAAGGTAATTTTATTACTTTATGGTTTAATTGAATGTCATGTTACTAATATATTCAAAATGAATTTCTGTATACAGATGTTCTTCCACTTTACCGTTGCTGATGTGATAGCACGGAAGTGGACATTGAAAAATCTTGGAAAAAATGGAAAGATTTAAAATGGAGGTTGTGGTGTGATGTCAACGATACTTCTTTGACCTTGCAGTAGATATATGAGAAGCTACCCAGTGGGGTACCGAAAGAACAGTGGAAGGTTTTTGTCGATAGACATCGTGATGAGAAGCGGATGGTATTGAAATATATATTATTATATTATCCTCATTTTACATTTATACATGTACATGAAGAGGATATAGACATTGAATACAATACTGTTAAATTGAATTTTATTTATTTCAGGATCTCTCAAGACAGAATGCTTCAAACCGGGCAAAGCAGGTCATCCCGCACACTGCGGGTTCAAAAAGCTTTTCAAGAAGACGAATGTCATTGGTAATCTTTTAATTAGTTTAAATATTTATAAGATAATATTATCTATTTAACATATTTAATTGTTGATTTATCTTTGTTTAATGCAGTCACAGAGTTTAGGGCATGACGCATCCCGAACAGAACTGTGGCTGGATGTTCATAAAAAAACAGATGGAAGTTTTGTTAATGAACCTGCCAGAGAAGTTGGGGTATGAAGTCAATTATTTATTATAATAACTTATTATCAGTTTTTACTGTGTTAATATATATTGATATTTGATTTATAGGTAAAAATTAAAGAAATATGGGATTCCAATCCTGGGAAATCCTACTCAGTCTCCCAAGATGACCCGGTTGGTAAAGTCCTTGGGAAGGAGCATCCTGGTAGAGTGCGCGGGATGGGTTTGGGACCTGTACCATCTGAGGTCTTTCGCATGCCATCAGGGATTTCGGCTACATCTACTCCTGCTTATAGTCATTTCATACCTGAATATGCTCAGAGGGAGATGTCTTCTCTATGAAACACAGTTCACCAGCAGGGGGATCAGATATCTGCTTTGCAAAAAAGAGTTGCTTGAAATACATCAGTATATGAGCAGATATGCCCCCGGTGGTAGTGCATCGGGTAGTGGTGAGCAGGTAAATCACAAAAAAATCAAAATCATTTAGTTTGAAAACTTTTATTGTTTTTAATTTTTATTATAAATATGCAACAATATTTAATTTTCAATATAATGTTCTTATAGGTGGCA
The DNA here is from genome assembly GCA_963277665.1 of Viscum album. Taxonomy (NCBI): domain Eukaryota; kingdom Viridiplantae; phylum Streptophyta; class Magnoliopsida; order Santalales; family Viscaceae; genus Viscum; species Viscum album. Next base: position 1,925,625,334 of record OY728150.1, on the reverse strand, counting down.
GCAGGTGGTGGAGATGAAGGTGGAGAGGGTGACGATGCAGCATCAGATGATGAGTAGTAGTATTGTTGATGTGTTGAACAAGTATGATAACGGTTGGTTTGTATATGTAACATTTATGGCACATAGTTGCCACCAAACATTTCCATATATGTAACCCATATTAATACCATTTCTACTATATAGCAGCATTCGGGTAGCCCCATTGTGTAAGCTCGATTCATAAATGGATTGGGTGTTCTGACACGATGGTCGGGTTGGTTTCATCTTTTATGAAAAATGTTATGGAGTTTGTGAGTGTGAATCAGATAAGTGTCACATGTGCGATTAAGGTGAATCTAACCTAGTTCTCTTATGAGCAGTTGGTCTATCTCTTCTTTTCATGACTAGGACACTCCTAATTTGGGGAACATCGTGTCAGATATAGTAAAAATGTCCTTCTAGGTAGTTGAAGTGATGTAAGTTTCTTAGAGGTGATGGAAGTGTCTCCAATCTTCTGATAATATTTATACTCTCTTAGTGTACTCTTGCTTAGCAATGAGCATGTCCCCTATTTTTACATCATCCTCGATGCACTAAGATAGCATTGGTTATATGGTGGGTCGAAAATGTCTTCTGAGAAAGATTGCATGACTAGTTTCAGTTAGGCTGATTGGAATTTGACTGTTTCTTTATAGTAAGGTCCCTATTATGGCCTCAGAAGTATTTAGGATTTCCCAATTAGAGGAAAAAATCCAATATTATCATTGTAAATCTTTGGATATTCTTTATAAAAAATTACAATGGTGGAGAATACTATGGTTCATAATTTTCTGTTAATGTTAAAACCTATGGTGGGGAGCACCATCAGTTGGATGCTTAAAGGGATGATGATGTGATCATTTATCTAGTTGAACGGGCCTAGGTAAGCACCAAAAATATCAAGTTTTGGTGGTATGATAGGTGCACACAGTTTGTCTAAAACTGTGCGAACCTGTAGTAGAAAACCATGCGGCTGGAGTAGGTGAGAAGAAGTGCCCCACACGGGCTACACATAGTTTTCTAAACTGTGTTCCTAGCTCACATGGTTAGTGCCACTTAGGCATTATTATCACACAATTCATTACACATTTGTCACATGGTTAGGGTAAACTATGTGGGGAAACCATGTGAGGTAGGATTCCTAAGTAGTGGGAGTCTCACGGTTGGTGTACGGTTTGGAAATTCATATATCCAAACCATGTGAACTATTCTTAAGGGTGAAATTACCATTTTTCCATTAATAAGTTAAATGTTTTAACTCCCTTTCTTTCCTCCTCCTTCTTCTCCAGCATTCACAGCTCCCTCCTCTATGGGTTTCTCCACCTCCCTCCATTAGGATTTGATGGTTCTCCTTCATCCATCATCATATTTTATCACCATCGATCCCTAATTTATCAAGGTACAATATCTTTTCCCCTATTTTCAGGGTGGATGTATGTTTCTTAGATTTCTTCCCTTAGGGATTTTAGTTATTTTATTTATTCATGTACTAATGTGTATCATGCTACCTTCTATATGTATACTATTTTTTAGTTTTTTGTCTTCATCTGGACATAAATTCATGGTTGTAAATTGTCATTGGCCTTTTATATTTAGTTTATATTATTCATCCAATGCTTTGTCTTTCATTTATTGTTGATTTAATTATTGTATGTTGTTTCTCTATTTATTATACCGCTATCCTACACTACCAAGATGGGGGTCGAGATCCCCATGAAACCTAGGTGATCTCTATATTCTGGTTTGATTTATTTTTCAGGGCAGTGGTGCAGTAAAACCAAAATTATTTTTTTTTCCAGTTCAGCATTTAGCGGCGGTTTTAACCACCGCTAATTCCATACTTGGTAGCATTTAGCGGTGGTTAAAACCGCCGCTAAATGCCTTACTGGGCAGTACTTAGCGGCGGTTTTAACCGCCACTAAATATATTACTTTTATATTTAGCGGCGGTTTTTACCGCCGCAAAATAGGCGCATCAAACGGCATAATTTTTCAGCGGTTAAAACCGCCGCAAATAAAAAAGTGTGGCATACCCATAAAACCGCCGCTAAATGGAGAGAAACCGCCGGGAAATGAGCCATCTACGACACATTTTTTAAACCGCCGTGAAATAGAAAAAACTTCCACTAAAAGATTGCCGACGCCAAGTTTAGCAGCGGTTTTTGTAAACCGCCGCCAACCCATTTAGCAGCGGTTTAAACTGCCGCTAAATGGGAAAAACCGCCGCTAAGGGCTGCTTTTGTTGTAGTGAATCCAGGTCTATGAAAATCCTTGGTGATTCAAAACTTTGAAAACTATGAATAAATTGTCTAATGTTCCCTCAAGTTCAAAATAGAGTTCAAGAATATCAAGGTTTCAATGGGGATAAGAAGTAGAAGGTTGAGTTTAATTTGGGTGGTGTGATGGAGAAATTTAATGGTGTAGATAAATTATAACATCCCACTTATCAAAATTGTGGGAAGAATCATCCTGGAAATTTTTTAAGGGGGGCAAGTAAATGCTTTAGGTGTGTAAAGGGAGGCCACCTAGATAGAGATTGGTGATGGGAGAAACCCACCAATGTAATAAAAGAGAGTTATTCTCTATCCAACCCTAAACATATTTCCTAATTTTTCAACTTCAAGGAACAAAGACACTATGTGAACCAATTTCCTAAGACAGGGGTTGTTGGAGATAATAAATGCCAACAACCTCCAAGGTAGAAAGAGTGAGCATATTCCATCATAACCACTAAGGTAGACCCCAAAAATTAAGTGGCGATAGGTAAACTATTTATTCATTCAAGAATAGAGAATTTACTTTTTGATTTTTCTTCCATTCATTCTCTCGATTCAAAAAAGTTTAGTAGAAGTATTCAAACACCTCCGCAAATCATGGAAGTAAAGCTATTGGTGAAAATAAAAAATGGGTAAATTATTAAATTCTAAGTATATAACTCCTCCCCTATAAAAATTTGTGGGATGAACTTCCTAGTGAACCTTTTAATACTCCCTTTAGTGGAATTTTATGCAATTATAGGTATGGATTGTCTTTCCATATATAAATACAATATAAATTTCCAAAATATGAAATTTCCCTCTGTATCGCGAACTATCCTCTGATTCTATAAAAGTGAAAGTAGGAGGATGAATCTTATTTGGTACCATTATCACAATAATGGATATTATTTTTCTATGATCAAATGTATCTAGATAAAATGATTGAGAATAAGGAAAAGATAATCCTTGAAGACATGCCCATTATGAGGTAATATGTTGATCTTTTTCCTGAAGAATTTTCTGGTGTTCCTCTTAAATGAGAGGTTGAATTCTCAATCAAGCTTATACCATGGTAATTTACAGTATCCGAGAATCCATATATAATAACCATTTTTGAACTCAAAGAACTGAATAAACAACTATATGAGAATCTGGATAAAGGGTTTATATGCCCAAGTGCTTCACTATGGGGTGAATAGGTCCTCTACCTCAAGATAAAGGATGGGTCAATTCACCTTTACATTGGTTATCATGATATCAACAAGATCACTATAAAGAACAAGTATCCTCTATCATGGATTGATGAATTTCTTGATTATGGATCCCAATAATTCTCTAAGGTGGATTTTCATTTGGGATATACCCAAGTAAAGGTGAAGAAGGTGGAAATCCCCAAGACCATTTTTCATACAAGGTTTGGGCACTATGAGTTCATAGTGATGTCATTTGGAATCACTAAAGATCTAATAATCTTCATGGACCTTATGAATAGAGTCTTTAGAGATTACCTAGACAAATTTGTGGTAGTCTTTATAGATGATATTCTAATATACTCTAAAATAAAGGAGGATCATTTGATTATTGTTCTAAAGACTTTATGAAAGGATGATATTTATGTAATATACAAAAAATGTGAGTTATAGTTGAAGGAAGTACCGTTATTAAGGAATTTTATTACAAGTAATTGGATATATATGGAACCTTCAAAGACAGAGTCAATCTAAGAATGGTTAAGGCCTACATTTGTGACTTATATCTATAGTTTACTTGGACTAGTTTGATATTATCAAGGATTTATGAGAAATTTATCATGATTTTCAAAATCGCTAACCAAGATAACTCATAAGGGATTTAAGTTTGTTTGGAATGGTGAATGTGAAGAGATATTCATGGATTTGAAAAAGATTCTTATCACTACACTTGTACTTACACTACCCACGAGTGGGGAACTCTTTGTGGTATACAGTGATGCTTCAAAGAATGGATTGGATGTTTAATGATGTAAAATGAAAAATTGATAGCATACACCTCATGGAAATTAATATTCCATGAATATAACTATACAACGTATGATCTAGATATGGATATAGTGATCTAATCATTGAAAATATATAAGCATTATCTCTCTAGGTATAAGTGTGAAATATATACGGATCATAAGATCCTCAAGTATATATTCACACTAAAAGAGATAAATATGTTCCAATGAATATAGTTAGAGCTGATTAAGGACTATGACTACTCAATCCACTACCATCATAGGAAATCAAATAAAGTGGCATATGCTCTAAGTAGAAAGAATCCTACAACCATATCACTATTGAGAATTGAGAAGGATCTGATCTTATTATACTTATAGAGTATAGACATGGTAATAATAAAGGAATGAACATCATCAATCCTTTCACAAATGATTGTTCAACCATACCTTATGGATAAGATAAAGGATTCTCAAGGAGATTATGTGGTAATTAAAAATAAGTTGGAAGCTATAACAAAAGGGAAATCCTTGAAGTTCAAAATTAATGAGGAAGGATTTGGAAAATTTGGGTCACAACTATGTGTAATATCAAATCCTAAGTTAAAGAAGGAGATATTGGATGATTTACATAGCTCAATTTTCTCAATACACCTAAGGAGCATGAATATGTATCGAGATATCTGAGAGCACTATTGGTGGGATAATATGAAGAATTATATCATAGAATATACATCATGGTGTCTTTCATGTAAGCAAGTTAAAGTTGAAAGTAAAAAAGTATAATGGGATGATGAAAACATTACCTATACCTGCATGTAAATGGAAAAACATAACCATGGACTTTATCATTGGTCTTCTAAATACATCAATAGTAAGTAATTATATATGGGTTGTGGTGGATCATCTTACACATATTGCTTTCTTTATTTAAATTTTATATGACTTCTTACTCAATTAGATTGTAAGTATATACATCAGAGAAGTGGTGAGGCTATATGGAACACCACTATCGATTGTATCTGATCGAGATCCAAGATTTACCTCCAAGTTCTAGAAGAGTATCCAACATGCTCTTAATACTAAGTTGAACTTCAGTACATCTCATCACCTCCAAAATGATGGTCAATTTGAGCAGGTTATTCAAACACTATAAGACATGTTGAGAGAATCTTCAATGGACTTAAAAGGAGGATAAGATCAACATATTCCACTGGTCAAGTTCTCATAAAAAATAGTTTCCAATAAAGAATCCAAATGGCTCCCTATGAATCCATGTATGGGAAGACATATAGAACACCTGCAATTTGGGATGAAATTGGTGAATGATAACCGACGGGTCATGAAATAGTCAAGGAGATTGTGGAAAAGTTCTAGACCAATCAGTAGAACATCAAGGCTACCAAGAGTTAAAAAAAAGGGATATTCTAACAATCATTAATGAGACCTATAGTTTGATGTTAGAGATAAGGTATTCCTCTACATATCTATATAGAATAAATTCATGAGATTTGGGAAGAAGGGTAAGCTAAGTCTGAGGTATGTTGTCCCCTTTGAGGTTATAAATCGAATCGAAGTCATGTATTATCAACTAGAACTCCCAAAAACCCTATTTCAAGTACATGATGTATTCCACATATACCTCATAAGTAAGTACATACCATATACCTCACATGTACTTAATTCATAGGTGGTACCATTGGAAAATTATTTTTCATATGAGGAGCAGTCGGTGAAGATCTTGGATCGTAGAGACAAAATTCTATGAAACACGACAATACACCTAGTCAAAGTGATATGGATGAATGAAAAGTTTGAGGAAGTGAAGTTGAAACTGGAGGAGGTAATGAAATATAAATACCCTCATCTTTTTAGTGTATGAAATGAAAATTTCTAGGGTGAAATTTTAGAAGGGGGAAGAATGTAATGACCCAAAAAATTATTATTTAAATAATGGGTCTCATGTCTCTCTTTAACTTTTATAATGTTTTAAAATAATATCACATAAAAGGACTTTTAATTTTATTAAGAACATTCAACATCATGATTTTTTATAAACTAGTACAACTAGGAACAGTAAATGGATGGAAAAAAATACTAGAAACCATCAACACTTTATTTCATTTTTTAAGAACGTTACAGTCATTATAAAACAATAACCAATATCATAAAAAAATTAAAATGGAGTGAAAAATGGAGGATAAATAAATTTTATTATGGAATTTTGGTCCACTTAGACCCCCTTAAATCATTTCACCAAGCAACATTACTATAATAGAGAAATAGAGAGTTAGTAATACAATATTCATTTTGGAAATGATATTGAACCTTGATATAATCAAAGTGAATGATGAAGTGTAAGAATATTGGTGTATTTATAGGGAAATATGATCATTCATAATGATTAACATTGTCCAATATGACCATTGTGCATTATGACTATTAATCAATAAGATTCTTGGTCATTACTGTTGTTGTTGGCATAATAAAGTGACTGTTGGGATTATTTTATAAATTTTTTTTGGAAACTATATAAATATATAATTAAAATTATGTTTTATGATAAATTTATATGTTTTAAATATAATTCAATTTTAAGAAATTATATTATAAAAAACTTGTGTATGATAATATAAATTAGCGAAGTCCTAAGTAATTTTTTTAATGGTTAAAAATTTGTTATGTAATAAAAAATGTTAATATTCAATAATTAAGGATTTTTATTTCAAATAATAAATTACCATATTTATATTACTATTTTAATAAAATAAATTTTATTTTTAGTTTCATCACATTGGAATTAGCTTAGGTTGAATTTATGGTAATGTTTTAAAAAAAGTAATATTTGGGGTAAAAAGTGAAAATATTGTTTTTATGAAATACCATAACTCTTATGAAATAATAATTATATGATCATGATTTAAAATTTATTAACCATTATGATTGATCAAATTTTATTTAATTAATTACATAATACATGTAACGACCCAAAAATTTATTAATGAAAATTCCTTTTGATCTAATTAAATGACTTATTATGTAAAATGGTTATATAAAGCATATGCTCTTCCTGGGTTTTATGTTTTTGGATTTTAAAATACCATTAATAATTGTTATTGTTTCTAATATAGACATTGAACAGTGATCACATTATTAGTATAAATATAGAGCGTTAACAAATCCAATTTACTCAAACAAAGGAAGCGATGGCCTCATCCAGTAGAATTGCTTGATATGAAGCCCATTTTTCGAAGCTCGAAAAGGAGGTAGCATCACTGGATTTCACTCTGGACCAAGATCAATTTGAGCTTCAACACATTAAGCTTGAACAGAATCACCTATGAGAGAAGAATAAGTTAATAGAGATTACCACTAAAGCGATGTTATTTGAGCAACCCCAAGAGTTTGCCACCATCACACACCTTACCCTTAGGTCTTATGCGGGTGTTATAAGGGGTTATGTAAAAATACCCTAGCACTATGATTATGTGCATTAGTTTTTCATAGAATAAATAATATATATTCATTTTATTATTGTTACTTTGTAAATGGTTTTTAAAGAACAATTGGTATTTTTAGTTAATATTCAATTAAGAAATCTATTTTGATTAATTAATGGATTTTTTAATTAAATAATATTTTAATAAAATATTAATACTAAATTACTTTTTATTAAATATAAATTATCATATAATTTTTATGAATACAATTGTAATTTTTATTAAGGTTCGAAAGTTGTTTTTGTCAAAACCCATGAATTTTCAATAAATGTCAGTTTTTATTTTAAAAGTGAAAATTCACATATTTAAAAAATTATTTAGATAAAATGAATATTATTTTTGGAATCAGAACGTCGAAATTATCCAGTGGTGAATTTTTCATATTTTTTTGACACAGTTGAATTTTTGGGCAAAAATTAATACCGTTTAAATATATAATGTGTTTTATGACATCATAATGACCCAATAGTGATATAATAAAATACTATAAAAGGTATATTCTGACAATATATGTTTTAATTTTAAAATAATGTGATTTTATATTTTTTTATTAATTTTATGGTGCCTTAGTGGACCCTCCAAGACTTATAAAATATTTTAGCTTTTGAAAATGATTTCCTTGAGAGTGTGACTCACCTACACATAATAAAGCCAAATATTTTAAGAATTTAGGTCATTGGACTTATAAAATAATTTTTTCTACTCACCTTTGGAAAAAACCATGGTCTAAAACCATGATATGGTTTGTTTTTTTGATTAGTTTAATGTGTAGTTTTCAAAACCTAAATAATAAAGAATTCCCTCTTTTCCTATATAAACCCACTCAATCTCCCATTCCTCTTCACTCGACCCATTTGGAGCTTGAAAAACCCCTACCCTACTCTATATATAATCCTCCCAAGTCTTCCCAAGTTCCCAATAATCCTCTCTCAATCCTCTCCCAAGCCTTTGGGATTACACTTCTAAGTAAGGGATCCTCACTTTCCTTCCTTATTTATGTCCAAGTTTCCTTATATTGTTATGCCCTTTTATTTTCAATTAAAAATGTTGGGGTATGATTTTTTACCTTCCATATACTTACCTCATTATGTTTTAATGATGATATACCCCTTTTCTCTCTCATTAATGCCTCTCATGTACACCCATTACCATGTCGAAATTCCGTAAGAGATTACTCTCTCCTCATTTACATTCAAGCAATTATTTTATATTATGCATATAAATTGCATTAAATATGTTGGGGTATGTATCTATATGACCCCATTACTATCAATTTCATTTACATATTATGAGATACCTCTTTATCTCTCATAAACCATTTTTACAAATTCTTATGTCACGTTTTTATGCTGCCAAAATTGCACCGCGATTTTCCAAACCAAAGTCATTGTGTAGTGAATACCATGAATATTTCTTTATCAAGGGTATTAAACTTTATACACATTTACTTATTGATTATATATTTTCATGTATGTATTCCATATTCCTTTATAATGGAATAAATGATGATGTTGAATGATTCCATGTTGTATGATCCATGTGGCACACTTATGCATGAAAAGAAATGTTTATAAAGGGTGTGCCCTGATAGCACTATAATTCATTGGGTAAAGAATGGTATCATGATACGCCATGTGAAATTAGGGTTTAATCATGATAATTCAAGTGTAATGAGGGTTTACTCGTGCTAATTCAAGTTCAATTAGGGTTTACTCATGATCCATGTGCAATGAGTTTTGGCTCATGCTAATATCATGTTAAATGTTGTTGCCACATCTCCGCGTTATGATAATAATGAAATATCATTCCTTTATGTTCATGTTTCTATTATGATCCATTAATATTCCTATTTCTTAACATGTATTGTATTCTTCATGTTATTCCTTGTTTACTCCCTTACTGGGCTTTATAGCTCACCCTTTTCTTATGTATGTCTTCAGGTTATCACATGCAATGCTAAGTAAGAAAGAATGTAGTGGTTATGTAAAAGAAGTTTTAAATAAAGATGTTGTGTTTTATGTTCTAGTTTTTTATGTAATATTCCTAATTTCTCAAGACACTAGACCTCTCGATCCTCAGAGTTGTCTTAAGTGAAAGTTTATGTAATAAATCATGTTTATGTGTGTAATAAATAGTAGGGTTGTTATAGTTGGTATTAGAGGATAGGTTTAGTTATTTTTGGTATTAGGATCATAAATACCTAGTGAATTCCTTAGGGATAATACTAAGTATAATAAAAACATCCCTTTATTTTTTTGAGTATAGAGTAAGTGGTTTATAAAGAAAACACATCTATGTCTAGATACAAACAAGTATAGGTGGCTCTGGAACAGATGTATCTAGGGGTAAAACCCAAAAACACCATTTTGAGCTAGACTCAAATGGGAACGGGTGCATGATAACGAGCCTTGTTACACTCTTGGTTATTACACTCCTGGGGGATATGATTTGGTAAATTTATGATATTAGTATGAACCATTATTAAGGGAATAAAAAAATCCCCTAAGAATATATGTTGGGAAGTAGATCATGGATAACATAGATTGAAGCCTATAAATTCATAATTTAAGTAAATAAATATAATTTATAAGTTATCCATTTTTGTCTTTGGATTCCCCTTTATGTGTTACCCCTAACTTTCCTTTTATTCCAGCCAATGGCCAGTAATAGGAGGATTCAGGCTAACAACCGATGCGAAGATCAATGTGATGACTATTCTAATGAAATTCCCAATCCGATGGGAGCAGGAATCAAAAACTTTGTCATGATACTCTCTCAGCTAACTCATGTTTTGAATAGAAACATGGGTTATGAGGAACATTCAACCCCACCCCCAAGAAATAATAAGCCTCAATTGAGAGCTTCATGAGACAAATGCCTCCTACTTTTAATGGATCATCTGATCCCTCAATTGCTAAACAATGGATCAACTCCATTGAGAATATATTCTCTATCCTTCAATGTTCCGAACAAGAGAAGGTTCTTCTGGCTGCTTATTGTATGGAGGGTGAAGCTGATCAATGGTGGACATTGATAAAAAATACAAATCCTGAGGAAGAGATTGAGGTGTTGGAATGGAATGATTTCTAGAAATTTTTCTTCGATAAATATTTTCCTCGCACCCCCTGACTTAAGATGGAAATGGACTTCCTTGCCCTCAAGAAAAAGATGATGAATCCATCAGAGCATATGAGGCAAACTTCACAAGTCTTTCACAATATTCCTCTGGATTTGTCGTTACCCCTGAATGCAAGGTTTACTGCTTATTTGGTGGGCTAAAACCTAGCCTATGGAAAGACCTAGCAATCCGTGACTTCGGTAGCTATGAGTAAATTGTCCGGTGTTCCCTCAAAGTCAAAATGGAGATCAGAAAATCTTAGGGGTATCATGGGGATAAGAAGCAGAAAGTGGAATTTAATTATGGAGGTCCGATGGATAAATCTAATGGTGCTAAGAAATTCTAGCACCCCACTAGCCAAAGGTGTGGAAAGAAGCACCCTAGAAATTTCCTGAAGGGGATGAGGAAATGCTTTAGGTGTGGAAGAGAAGGGCACCTAGCCATTAACTGTCGGCAAGAAAAACCTTCTCCTACGACAGAGGAGAGGAATGCTATGTTCAACCCTCAATGCATTGTTCATTACTTCAACTACAAATAACCAAGGCACTTTTCAAACCAGTGACCTAAGCCAAGTATTTTCATAGGCAACAAAAAACCTCCAAGGCAGTAAGGGTGATATTTTTCCATCACTACCACCGAAGTGAATCCAGACAACAAAGTGGTGATAGGTATGCTAGTTATTCATTCAAGAATAGCGAACATAATTTTTGATTCTAGTTCTATGCATTATTTTATATCTCGAAATTTTAGTAGAACAATCCCAACACCACCAAAAATCATGGAAGTAGAGATTTTGGTGAGAAAAATAAATGAGGCAATCATTGAATCCCATGAATATTACTCCTCCCCTATCATAATATATGGATTGAACTTCCTAGAAAACCTCATCATACTATCTATGGTATAATTTTATGAAATTCTTGGCATGGATTGGCTTTCCCTATATAGAGCCAACATAAATTTCCGTGAGAGGGAAACCACTCTCCATATGGCGAATCGATCCCCTGATTCTGTAGAAGTGCAAGGAGGAGGATGAATCTTCTTTAGCACCATCATCTCAAGTGTGGATATTATTTCACTATGAGCATGAATATCTTTCTCAGATGATAGATTCTAAGTAAGTAACCATCCTTGAAGACATTCCTATTGTGAGAGAATTCACTAAAGTGTTTCTTGAGGAATTTCCTGGACTTCCTCCAAGAAGAGATGTTGAATTCTTGATTAATCTTATACCTATGGATTTCCCAATATCCCAGAATCTATGTAAAATGGTTTTTTTGGAGCTTGAGGAGATAAATAAACAACTATAGGAGAATCTATATAAAGGTTTTATATGCCCAAGTGCTTCACCATGGGGTGCTCCAGTCCTCTTCTTCAAGAAGTAGAATGGGTCAATGCACCTTTGCATTGATTATCGTGAACTCAAAAAAATCACGATAAAGAATAAGTATCTTCTCCCACGAATTGATGACTTATTTGATTAGATACATGGATCACAATACTTATCCAAGGTGGATTTGTAGTCGGGATATTACCAAGTAAGGGTGAAGAAGGAGGATATCCCCAAGAATGCTTTTCGTACAAGGTACGGGCACTATGAATTCATAGTAATGCCTTTCGAACTCACTAATGATCTGGAAATATTCATGGAATTGATGAATAGAGTCTTTATAGATTTCCTCAAAAAATTTGTGGTAGTCTTTATAGATGATATTCTAATATACTCCAAAACCAAGGAGGAGCATGAGGAGCATCTAAGCACTGCACTAGAGACCTTTCGAAAGGATAAGATCTATGAAAAGTACAGAAATTGTGAGTTCTAATTGAATTAAGTATCATTCTTGGGTCATATCATCACAAGAAATGGTATATCTATGGATCCCTCCAAAATAGATGCAATTAAAGGATTTTTGAGGCCAATATCAGTGACGGATATTCATAGCTTCATGGGGTTAGCTGGATATTATCGCTGATTTGTGAGAAATTTATCACGATTTTCAAACCCTCTTACTAAGCTAACTCAGAAGGGATTCAAGTTTTCTTGGAGTGATGAATGTGAAGAGAGATTCAAGGAGTTAAAAATGAGTCTTATCGCTGCACCCATGCTCGCATTACCCACAAGTGGAGAATTTTTTGTGGTATTTAGTGATGCTTTGAAGAAGGGTATGGGCTGTGTGTTGATGGAAAATGAAAAATTCATTTCTTATAATTCATGGAAATTGAAATTTCATGAGAAAAACTATCCAACAAATGATATGGATTTAGCTGTAGTAATATTCTCTTTGAAAATTTGGTGACATTAACTCTTTGGGGATAAGTGTGAAATATATACGGATCACAAAAGCCTCAAATATATATTCACATTTAAATAGTTGAATATGCGCCAATGAAGATGGTTAGAGCTGATCAGAGATTATTATTTCTCAATCCATTGCCACCCTAGGAAAAGAACAAGGTGGTAGATGCTCTAAGTAGAAAGGACCCGGTGATTTTATCATTTATTATAATTGAAAAGGGTCCAATCTTCTTAGGTTTGATGAAGATAGATATAAGAATCATAAATAAGGGAACATCATCAGTCCTTTCACAAATGATTTTTCAACCATCTCTTTTGGAAAGGTTAAAGGATGCTCAAAAAGATGATGTGAGAATTTAGAAGAAAGTGGAAACTATCAGAAAATAGAAATCCTAAGAGTTCAATGTTAATGAAGAAGAAATTGTGAGATTTGGGTCAAGATTATGTATTTTATAAAATCTGGAGTTAAAGAAAGAACTTTTGGATGATGCACATAGATAAAATTTCTCCATTCACCCAGGAAACACAAAAATATATCAAGATCTCCGAGAGCTTTATTGGTGGGATAACATGAAGAAGGTGATCGTTGAGTATACATAAAAGTGTCTGGTATGTCAGTAAGTAAAGTCTAAGAGGCAGAAGTCTAAGGAGATGATGCAACCATTTCCCATACCAATATGGAAATGGGAAAACATCACCATGAACTTTGTCACTGAACTTCCAAATACATTCAAAGGAAACAATGTTATCTAGGTTTTTGTGGATTGTCTTACAAGGACTGCACACTTCATTACAATTCAAGAGGATTTCTCATTGGATCAAATAGAATGGATATACATCAAAGAAGTGGTAAGAATTCATGGAGTACCACTATCGATTATATCTGATTGAGATCCAAGATTAACCTCTTAGTTATGGAAGAGTCTCTAACATGCTCTGAATACTGATCTGAACTTCAGTACGTCTTATAATCCTCAAAATGATGGCCAATATGAGCAGACTATCCAAACACTTGAGAACATGTTGAGAGCATTCTCAATGGACTTCAAAGAAGGATGGGATCAACATCTTCCTATAGTTGAGTTCTCTTACAATAATAGTTTCCACTCAAGAATACAAATGTATCCTTATGAATCCCTTTATGGGAAGATTTGTATAACACCAACATGTTGGGATGAATTTGGGGAGTGAAAACTCCTAGGTCTATAAATGGTCAAAAAATGGTGGAGAATGTTAAGACCATCCAATAGTACATTAAAGCTGCTCAGAGTCGACAAAAGATCTATGCTAATAATCGTCGAAGAGACCTAGAGTTTGATGTTGGAGACATGGTATTCCTCTGTATATCACCATAGAAGAGAGTTATGATATTTGGGAAGAAGTAATAGCTTAGTCCAAGTTACATCATCCATTTTGAGATCCTTGATCACATTGGAGTATTGGCCTATCGACTAGCACTCCCACTGAACCTATCTCAAGTACGTGATGTATTCCATGTATCACTTTTGAGGAAGTACATATATTACCCATCGCATGTACTCAATCTAGAGGTGGTACCATTAGATAATGACCTATCCTATAAAGAGAATTTGGTGAAGATCTTAGATCATAGGGAAAAAGTTATACGAAATAAGACAATGCCCCTCGTCAAGGTGTTGTGGAGAAACTACAATTTTCAAGAAGCAACATGGGAATTGGAGAAAGTGATGAAGTAGAGTTACCCTCATCTGTTTTAGTGTGGGAAAAATAAATTTTGAGGGTGAAATTTCTTAAGGGGGGAAGATTATAATGACCCAAACATTTATTAATGAAAATTCCTCTGGATCTAATTAAATGTATTATTATGTGAAATGGTCATATAAAACCTATGCACTTACTTGGTTGTATGTTTTTGGATTTTAAAATACCATTAATAAATTTTACCATTGCTAATATATCTATTGAATAGTGATCACATGATTAGTATAAATATAGGGCTTTAACAAATCCAATTTACTAAAACAAATGAAGCAATGTCCTCATCCAGTAGAATTGCTCCATACAAATCCCATTTATCAAAGATCTAAAATGAGGTAGCATCACTGGGCTTCACTCTGGACCAATCCTAAGCTGAGCTTAAACACGTTAAGCTTGAACGAAATCTTCTATGGGAGAATTGTAAGTTAATAGAGATTACCACTCGAGCGATGTTATCTGAGCCGCCCCAAGAGTATGTCACCATCGCACACCTTACCCTTAGGTCTTATGCAAGTGTTATAAGGGGTTATGTAATAAGAACCTAGCTCTATGATTATGTAAATTAGTTTTGTATATAATAAATAATATACATTCATTTGATTATTGTTACTTTGTAAATGGTTTTTAAAGCACAAATGGTATTTTTAGTTAATATACAATTAAGAAATATATTTTGATGAATTAACAGATTTTTGAATTAAATAATATTTTAATAAAATGTTATTACTAAATTACTTTTTATTAAATATAAATGATTGTATAATTTTTATGAACACAATTGTAGTTTTTATTAAGGTTTGAAAGCTGTTTTTGTCAAAACCCATGAATTTTCAATAACTATCAGTTTTTATTTTAAATGTGAAAATTAGAATATTTAGAAAATTATTTAGATAAAATGAATATTATTTTTGGAATCAGGACATCGAAATTATCCAGCAATAAATTTTTTATAATTTTTTCAGACAGTCGAATTTTTGGGCAAAAATTAATACCATTTAAATATATAATGTGTTTTATGACATCATAATGACTCAATATTGATGTGATAAAATAATATAAAAATAATATTCAGTCAATATATGTTTTATCTTTAAAATAATTTGATTTAAGATTTTTTTTATTAATTTTATGGTGCCTTAGTGGACCCTCCAAGTCTTATAAAATATTTTATCTTTTTAAAATGATTTCCTTGAGAGTGTGACTCACCTCCACATAATCAGGAATGATATTTTAAAAAGTTAGGACATTAGACTTATAAAATAATTTTTTTCACTCCAATTTTAAAAATCCATGGTCAAAAATCATGGAATGGTTTGTGGTTTTGATTAGTTTAATGTGTAGTGTCCAAAACCTAAATAATAAAGAATCCACTCTCCTTTCCTATATAAACCCACTCAATATCCCATTACTCTTCACTAAAACCATTTATAGATTAACCAAACCCTAAAATCCTCTCTCTATAATCCTCCCAAGTCACCAAAAGCTCCCAAGAATCCTCTCTCAAGCCTCTCCCAATCCTTTGTGATCACACTTCCAAGTAAAAGATCCTCACTTTCCTTCCTTCCTTATTTATGTCCAAGTTTCCTTATATTGTTATGCCATTTTATTTTCAATTAAAAATGTTTGGGTATGATTTCACACCTCCCCTATACTGCACTCATTATTTTTTAATTATGAGATACCCCATTTCTCTCTCATTAATGCCTCTCATGTACACCCGTTACCATGCTAAAATTCCGTAAGATATTTCTCTCTTCATTTACATTCAAGAAATTATTTTATATTATGAATATAAATTCCATTACATATGTTAGGAAATGTATCTATATGACCCCCTTAATTTCCATTTCATGTACATATGATGAGATATCTCTTTATCTCTCATCAACCATTTTTATGAATTCTTATGTCACACCATTATGCTGCTGAAATTGCACCATGATTTTTCAAGCCAAAGTCATTTTGTAGTGAATACCATGATAGTTTCTCTATCAAGGTTATTCACCTTTATGAACATTTATTTTTTGATTATAGAGTTTAATTTATGTATTTCACATTTATTTATCATGGCATAAATGATGATGTTGAATGATTCTATGTTGTGTGATCCATGTGGCACACTTATGCATGAAAAGAAATGTTTATAAAGGGTGTGACCTGATAGCACTCTAATGCATTGGTTAAAGAATAGTATCATGAAACTCCTTGTGCAATGAGGTTTTACTCATGATAATTCAAGTTCAATGAGGGTTTAATCATGATAATTCAAGTACAGTGAGGTTTTACTTATGCTCAATGTGAAATGAGCCTTAGATCATGCTAATATCATGTTAAATGTTGTTGTCACATCTCTATAATCATGCTATATCATGCCTTTATATTAATGTTTCTCTTATACTCCATTTATATTCCTATTACCTAACATGTATTGTATTCTTCATGTTATTCCTTTTTTACTCCATTATTGGGCTTTATAGCTCACCATTTTCTTATGAATGTCCTCAGTTTATCCAATGCAATGCTAAGTACGAAGGAATGTAGTGGTCATGTAAAATAAGTTTTCAATAAATATGTTGTGTTTTATGTTCTAAGTTGTTATGTAATGTTCCTAATTTCCTAATACACTAGAACTCTCAATCCTAAGAGTTGTATTAAGTGAAATTTTATTTAATAAATCATGTTTAAGTGTGTAATAAAGAGCAAGGCTGTTATAATACATAATGTGTTACACTTAGAAACACATTCCTATCATTTTGAAAACCTCAATTTTACCTTTTCTAAAAAACTGTTTTTATGAGTTATACACATATCACATTAGAATTGATTTTTACCAATTTGATAAATTTAATAAAATAAAATTGATTTAATATTTTAAATTATAAGGTCCAAATTAGGTAATAATATCATTTTCATTTTTATTAATAAAAAATCACCATGGTAAAAAAAAGTTTCTATTGTATAGGTAAAATAATGTAAACAGTTAAAATTAAAGGGTAAAAACATAAGACAAATAAAAATGAAAAATTTAAATGGGTGTTTGAGTTTATTAAATTCCTTAAAAAACTTTTAAAAAATAATTATCAACCAAATTCATTGAAATTAATTCCACCCAAAAGTGATTAAATTTAAATACAAAATAATCATTATTTAATCACTTAAAACCACCCCTCCTCAAGTATAAATACCCCCATTACCTCCTCACTATCCACACAAAAGTTATTGATAAAGAATAATCTATTAATTACTCTATAAAGTGTCTTTATAATGTGGTTAAAATTTTATAAGGAGTTCCTCTTTATCTTTAATAAGCATCCTCCCAAGATAAGGGACCTCTCTCTCTTCTTTTCCATTCAAGCACCTTCGTTGTATTTATCCTTTTGAATATCAATTGGTTATATTTTCAAGTCTTTATAAATTTTAATTTTCTATACAATTTATATTCTTATAATTAGATATAATTTATACTCTCTCATTATAAACTTTGCCTAAGTTGTTACTATGCCGAAATTTAGTAAGAGATCCTCTCATTCTCTTAATTATTCAAGAACCTCATTTATGTTATGTCATTTTTCCATTTTTTCATGTTGGATTATAACACATCTATATTACTACCATTTGGTATTAATGTTTTTAAAGACCCATTTTAATCTCATTAATCTATCCCATGAACCTTTATGTACCCTCATTATGTTTTCGAAATCATCCTGCCAATTTCCATGCCAAACATTTGTGAAGTGAATACCTGTACCCATTTCCACTCAATGGTATTCATATATATGTACCTATAATACTTTTATTTTGGAAATATATGTATGTAACCACACTCATCAATCATGGGTTTAAAAGTAATGAAATACATTCTTATGTTATATTATCTATGTGGCACACTTATGCATGCACATGGTATGATTTTGATTGGTGCGCCCAAATATTACTCCAATGCATTGGGTAATGTTTTAGTCTCATGAGATTTATCCTAAGAGCATTACATTATGGTGTCTTTGTGGTTACCCTTGACTTATTCTTATGATATCATGTTTAATGTTGTTTCCACATTCTCATGTTACCTTTATACTATCATGTTATATTATGCCTCATTGTTCATGATTATGATTCTCACCTCTTATGTTATATTGTTATTCCTCTTGACCCACATGTATTTTTTTACATTATTTTATGCTTTGTTTATTCCATTACTGGGATTTATAGATCACCCCTTTCTTATGTACATCCCAAAGTTATCCCCATGTAGTTTTAAATGAGCAGTGGAATATTAGAAGCATGTTAAGAAAGTTTTAAATAATGTTGTTTTATCTATGTAACAATTTTTTATGTTATGTACACAATTCCCAAATAAACTAGGTGTCTCAATCTTTTGGGTTTTATTGAGTGTAATTTTATGTAATAAACCATAAATTAATTTTTAATAAACACAATGGTTTTCATAGCTAGAGTGGAATGATATATCCACAGTATGTCATACCAAAAGAGACCTCAGCCTTCCAACCCAATACATACAACTTGACACCACATGCCAACATGACCACATAACCATTCCAACCAAAGGAACATCCAAAAACCATATCAAAAGTCCCAATAAATTCAACATTTTTTTGCCAACTACTGACTCAAAATCCTAAAGAATCCAAGGCATGAAGGTACATTTTCTTTCATAATCCCATCCCATTAGACCTAACATAAATAGTGAGCCTCAATCCCACAATTGTCGGTCTCAACTACACCAATTGTGCCCTTTTGTGGTGAGCATCTCCTTTATACCGATGGTTAACACCACCTCCTATGTAACTTAATCTATGGAGGTCTCCACCCAGTATGAGTGGTCCCCTTTACCTCATGGGAAATTCCCTATGTGAAAACAACCACAACGACCCATCGCACAACTATGATGAGTGCCATCACCAACGACATAGGCCACACCGGTGGATAAAATCCTTTGTCAATTGTGATCCATGTTTTCCACCCATGGTAATAGTTAACACCATCTGCTTTATCATAGAAAACCATGTCTCCTCATTCTTATGATCAAAATCACCCACAGACACACAGGTCACACCCAACACATTTCCACGAAACCATCTCAGCCCTCACATCATGAAAAAAAAATCAATAACTAACGTCATTACACCCAACCATCCATATAATCACATATCATACCTATCATTCCAAACCTAGATCATCCAAACCATTTCACACATGATACTATCATTCAGTATCTCCTAGGAGAAATAAAATTTCTGAGTAGTTCATAAACGGTCACACCTGGACCACCCCGCACACACCTTCTTACCACACATCACATAACACACATATACTTAAATAATAATCTAGGTTACACCTACCTAGAGTATTTAGGACTCAACCCATTAAGAATATATATCTAGTTCAACATTAATCGTAAGATTCACCAAATTTTGACAAAAAAATTGAAATTAGTTTTTTTATATGGGGTGAAGAAAAAATGAGAAATATGGAAGATGGATGCTTACAGACTATTAGAATCACCCACATCTACCCCCTACAACAACAAAAATCCAATATTCATCATGAAACTAAAGAGATATCTAAAAAATATTTAATAATGAGAGGATGGGGTATTAATGGCATCCCTTTTCCCCCTTAACATCTGTATATTTTTTTTTCAAGTGCATAGGTTTGTTCCCAATGCAACCATACAACTCATGACGTGAATCCCCCCTCGCCATCACACCTCATAGTGAAATACCACATTTGCAATATGGTGGGACTCCCTCAAAGACTTGGACTCTTCTCTACCATATAGTATCATGGTGTGACCACAAGTTCATAAGAGTCTTGGTTATGGTGTGACTTCCCTCTTCATGGCTCAAACCTCTAAGGACCTAGCCAAAATATTACACCCAACACTTTTCAGGTCACGAACCACACGCTATGATGTGATGGATTCCTATAGCATCTTGCTAAAAGTTTTAGCCCCTTGAGCTTGGATAACCCCCAAACTCAATCTCAGGTCTATGACAACACCCTCGACACCTCAATAGGGTCCACTAACATCCAAGATCCAACCTGAATCACTATTCAAAAAATTTGGTGCCTTACAGGATCTGTGTTGAATTGAAACAAGTTATAATACAATAAATTAATCTTAGAACCCACATGTTGACTCTTCTTATATTCAAAGACACCGGTGTTGGGGTGTGGTATTTTTTTACAAGACTTCAATGTTTTATTTTCAAGTTGGTCTGATATTTCTTCCATACTTGGTGGTTTGGGATAATGGTGAAAATTTTATATGTTTTTAATTGATGTTTACAAAAAAAAGGAAAAGGTAAAAATAAATGTTAGAAAAAATAATCATTATAGATGAAAAATTAAAGGGAGAATGATATCAAAGTACAAAAAGTAAAAATTTATTCCAATAGAGAACATATGCAATTATTTTATTGAATCCATTTACAATAGTGAATAAATTCTATGTTTTGGTCCTCAGTTACATTTTTTACAAATCATGTCATGAAAATTGATGGTACAATAAAGAGGTATAAAAAGATGAAAAAATGAAAAAAATGATAACAAAAAAAGAGAGTTTTTTATGTTTTTTCTGAAAAAATAAAATAAAAAATATGTAGGTCGGTTTTTTTTTAAAAAAAATGTGTATGAAAGGCGGCAGGCCCCCTTCCACCTTTTGACTTAACCGAAAGGTGGTGGGGGTTTTTTCACCTTTAAAAAAAGATATATATATATATATATACATGTTTTTATATTTATAAATATATTGGTTTGTATATTATGATTTATATGTATATTGTTATAAATCACATATACAAGGTTTTATTTTTCATTTCGTTTAGTTAAATACTAATTTTTTGTAATTATTAGATAACTATAATATTATTATTTTTTATAAATATATAAATTATGATGACATGTATTTTGTTTGTACCACAATTTATGCTCTCTTATGTTTACCATGCTCTTATGATATTTGACTCTTATGCCATGTTTTTAAGTGATGCTTTATAATCATTCCATTTTTGTTTCCATTCAATGATTATTGACTCTCATGATATATTATCCAATTTTATCCTATGAAAACCTTAATTGTATTTATATATCACCCTTTCTTTTATGTATGTCTCTAAGATATTCCATGTCTTAAGAGTAAGGTGGGGTCTATGAGAAAGTATGGAGATGGGAATAAAAGATAATGTTATTGTATTTATCATGTACACAATTCCCAAAGATGTTGGACCTCTAGATTTTAGGGATTATTATATATATTTTTATGATAAAGATGATGTAATAATATATATATGATATCTTGGTCATTATAATAAATATTTCAATAGACTTTATCATCACAACAGATGAAAATGATTATTCATATTCAATACCATTAATTTTTTGTAATATTTTCTACAAAGTGTTTTTTATAGGAAGAAATCCTATTATCCATATTATTTTTCTTGTGAAAACCCCACTTAAACACTTTGGGTATCACCCCTTCATGTGAATCCACCAAGTTCTAAACTTGGTTTATGTACATGAAGTATATTTTAGATTCTATAGCTTTTAACCATTTCTTAGAATTACAACTCTCAATGTACTCATAATAAGTATTAGTTTTATCATCTATGAACATTACTTCATTATAATTTTATATAATAAATTCATATATATCAGGCTCATAATGAATCATACTAGATACTTGAGGTTATTGTGTATCTTGAGTTGGTTCTTCTTCTACAACTCTTTATGGAACTGACTCAACTTTAATATCAGGAGAAATTCATTTTTGTTGGTCCTCAACTTCTCCAAGATCAACTTTCATCCCACTGGATCCTCAATTAACATATTCATTCTCAAGGAATATGCTAGTTTTATCCACAAACACTTTGTGTTCTGTTGGGTTATAGAAATAATATCCCATGGTTTCCTTGAGATAGACAACAAATAATCATTTCACTAATTTAGGGTTATGTTTATTAGAAACCAATTTTTATAGGAGTGATTCACAACCCAAAATATTAATAAAAGATATTTTGGGAAATTTACTAGTGAATATATCATATAGTATCTTTATGAACACATTATATATAAAATAGTTAAGTATAAATGAAACTATTTTCATAGTTTACCCCCATAATTAAATAATAAGATCACACTAACTCATCATTGATTGAACCATGTCCAATTTGGAATGATTCATTATCTTAGACACACTATTTAACTATGGTTTTCCATGAGGAGTGAGTTGTAAAACAATTCCACAATCTCTCATATGATCAGTGAATTCCTAGCTCGTGTATTCAACACCTTAATTTGATCAGTGAATCTTAATACCTTTTCCCAATTGATTATGTAATTCATTATAAAACTCTTTGAACATTTCATAAGTTTCATACTTATGCCTCATCATAAATACATAAACATACCAACTAAAGTCATTAATAAAGGTTATGAAGTACCTAAACTAACACTTCAAAATTCATGAATGAGTACAATCAATGTCTATGGGGAAAATTTGTCCCACATGGTGGTATGAAAATGGTATGCCTATATTGAGATCGCTAAGCTCCATGCTGGGGTGGAGTCTGATGACCTAGAGAGGGCTGATCCTCAGGCACTATAATGTCGACCATCACATGCTCCGCCTATGGGTCAATGAGAGGAGGTTTCAAATGCATGTTGTATTGCGCACCTGATCCTTCTCCCACTAGTGTCGTAGAAGGATCATCCCTTTTCTCCTAGGGGAACCATATATGCTGTGAAGGATTAGGACCCCAATTTAAAGAAAATTTTGGATATCCTGTCAAGAAAGATAGATCTCGTGCCTCCTGATGCACATCCATAATTGGATAAGTATGGACTGTTATAGGGTCAACCTCTACCTTTGGAACATGTAAGGCCTCATGTGCAGGATGACATGGTCTACATCATCGTAATCATGACTCCTCAACATTAGTAGCTGTTGAAGAAGGTTCCTGAGTAGGAACCTCCACTCTCTAGGGTGTAAGTTCCAAGATTCTCTCATAAATCACATGATAAACTGGAATCATCCCCTATGTTGCATCATGAATCACTGTTAGGCTATCGACCCCCTCCTCCTCTTGATCAGACATGTGGATAATCTATCATACTCCAGTATGTTGTAAAGATATACAAAATGAATTAAAAAATAGAACAATAAACAAACTAATGGAAATTTATTGACTTACCATATCATGATGCCTTATTTTGTGTCGAATGATATAGAGTATGGACTTTAGTCTATACCATGGCTCATACTTGACCTTATTTTAAAGATGGAATTTCATCGTAAGTATTCCCTAGATACAAATCTCTGCTCTTCAACCCTAGAGGTTGAGAAACTCAACATGTCATCGGTGTCAGTACTCATCCTGCCTCTATGTCAGCTTCAATCCATGAAGCTATAGTGTCTTTTTTGGTGAAAATGGAATGGGCCAAACACATACAAACTAATACATGACTGTATTATGCTGGTGCCACTCAATAATATGAAAGCGAATGAGTGGAACTACATCCATAACATCATGAAGTCCAACAGGGTAGTATGCTGAAAACTGGTCCAATAAATTCCAATATGGAAACTATGAAATCTGAAATGAAATGTGAGATTTATCAAAAAAAGTTCCTTACTAAAAATCAAAAATGATGTTATTGTTAATTTTTTTAGAAAATTATAGATTGCATATACTTACCTCATTGGGTAGTAGACTATCCAACTTGAGACGGTAAACACCCAAATGGTGTGTTGGAATGTTGTCAAAGTTATTTTTCTGACTCCACCTGTAAAATAAAACATCAAAAGTGATAAATAATAAGAAATTAAATTCAATAACTTCTAATAGAATCATAAACCAATAGAGATGAGTGATCATACCATAATCTATTTGGAGCATCATGAATCACCTCTATACGCAGCAGATGACCAGCAAGCTAAGGGTAGAGTGAGGGAATGTGCTCCCATGCCCACATCTAAAGAAGGATGACGCATCCCCCGAGATCCTTATGGTTTGTGTGGCATGTCATTCACAATTCCCTATATGTGTAAGTCAACTATGAATATTTCCATATATACATTACCACCCAATAAAAGACCTCTAGTAAGGATAGATACATCATGTGTGCATGCTTCCCCGAGTGATTAGTACATAGATTCCCTCCAATGATCCGTAATATATATGCAAGGGAATAGCACATGATAGTCTGGTTTTCAGCGTCATCAGGTAAATCTATAAACTGCACCTCAAAGCCAACCCAAAGATATCGACCTTCCATCTGTAGCAGCAAGGTCATCCAAAATATTGATGCCTAACAATCGCTGAACAAGTTCAGGCCAGTATGTGCAGGTGGGTCCAATCACAGCTTCCCCCTGGATGGGAAGACCGAGAAGGACCTCCACATCCTCTAGGGTGATGGTCATATCTCCCTTAGACAGGTTTAATGTTTGTGTATCTAGTATCCACCTCTCCGGGAGGGAAACAAGAAGGTGATGGTCAAAAAATGTGAAAATCAAATGTTGCAATTTCGTAGAAGCCAGCATGGTGCAGTTATGGTCTAATGGTGGGTAGAGGAAGCTTGTGATAAAAATGGTGTTATCGACGCACCATGGTTCATCGAACTTCAAGACCCTCTAGAATGGTATTGGAAACATGTGTAGCCTTCTCAAGGAGTATTCTAGTATCCTTTATCTTTATGTAAAAAAATGAAATAAGTCGTAAGTGTAAAATGTAAATATAATGTTATGGTATTTATTGTTTATTGTAAGGAATTCATGTGTTATTTAATGTCTTTGTCATTATCCATTTCACTTTATATTATCATAATTTTCATTTTATTGTTGATTAATATACTGATTTTATGTTTTCTCTTCTTAGGTATTTCAATAGTTTATAAAGAAAATATGAATCATTCAAATAATATCCTAAGTTATTCATTAGTTAATTATTATTTAGTCAATAATTAATCAATACATAATCAATAATTAATCATATGATATTATTTAGTTAATTATTATTAGATAATAATTATATGTAATCATTTTTTAATCCAAATTTATTCATTAGTTGATCTAT
The DNA here is from genome assembly GCA_963277665.1 of Viscum album. Taxonomy (NCBI): domain Eukaryota; kingdom Viridiplantae; phylum Streptophyta; class Magnoliopsida; order Santalales; family Viscaceae; genus Viscum; species Viscum album. The sequence continues at coordinate 1,925,599,334 of OY728150.1, read as the reverse complement.
ACTTAAGTGTTACTAATAATAACTATTATTTCTAAACTATATATAACTAACTAAACTAATTAATAAATAACATATTTAAAACTAACTAAAAATAATTAAATTACTAATAATAAATATCATTCTTTAATTTATTTGTCCTTGTCTATTTCACTTTAGAAAATTGTGTGATTTGTAATTTATGTATGATTTCCCACATGATGGTTTGTTTCATGATTATTTTCTCACATGCTTGCTTTATGGTTTAGTCATGGATAGATTGATTATGTGTTAATGTCACCTCAAATGAACTTGTCGTATTCCTTTTAATGTAAATATTATAGGATTATTGTTATTTGGTAGTAAAATTATTTGGCGATGTAAAAAAATTCTAAAAAATGAATGATCTTATATTAACACCATATAATTAACAATATTACAATATCACAAAAGAAAAAATACATCATTATGGCTAAGAGTGTGAACTCAATCTAGTAATGTTAGGGAATCATTTCCAGTTATGACCTTCTTGATGACATATGGTGCATGTAAAACATTTCCCTTGTTCTTTAGGCCAGACCATCTCATTTTGAATCCTATTGTACTTTTTCCTTCCTCGTTTATACAACCTATTGATGTTAGGTATCACTTTCAGTTGGTCTTCAGGAATTAGGAAATACCGAAACTCCCAAATAGGAATCCATGGTTCAACATAACAGTTAGCAATAGTATCTAGATAATAAACTGGATCAACATATGTTTCCCATGATATGTTCATAAAGGCACATGATGTAATGGTGTGTGCACATGGAAACTGTAAGTCCTGAAAGTTTCTACATTGATATTGCCTCTCTTCAAGTAATAACACCATTTTTCACAGATGCTATTTATGATAGGGTCTGAATGCTCTTAAACTTTAAATCAAGAGTCTTCTCAATGAAAAATGCATACAATATAACCAGAAGCTTATTCAATGTTATTTTCAATCTCTCATTGAATGTTCTTTTCGTGCATTATCCCTTGTTGAATCCCATCTAAGTCTAGTTTTTGTCTATCATGAAGTACTTCATGCATCGATAAAATGTATCCTGAGCTAGGAAAGTTATAGGTAACTTGATAATCCCCTTGAACATTCCATTAATTCACTCTAAAATGTTTGTGGTCGTGTTTCATACCTCTTCCCCCATCATATGACAATTTACATTTTTCTTTTGGAATCTACATCGTATAATAATACATTTATTGATTAGCCTTGTAGATTTATTCAAAACATTCTTCAAAACTCTATTGACCTAGCTCATATTCTACAAAAAAGTGATCATATTTCACATAAATTGATTTTATCTTTAAATTGAAATAGTAAAAAAATAACAAATACATTACATACCAAGCCTCATGATTGCCTTATTCATAGGTTCATTTTGGAATGTTTTCCACATATTTCTAGTAATGTGTCTGATGCAGTATTGATGATGTGCATTTGTAGGTATCCATGTTTAGGGTCCCCATTGATTGCCTCATTGATTTCCCGATACCGATTAGATATCAAACAGGCACCAAAAATTCCAGTGAATACATGCCAAAAACTAACTCCATGATTTTTAGTTTTTCTTCTCCATGATGGAAGAGGAAGAGGTGAACAGTTTCCATCTTGGGTTTCTATAATCAACAATATGTCCTTTTATTTTTCATATAAAACATTCCATCAATCTGTATAAACTATTTTCTAAAACTAAATTCGGAGATATAGGGGAGGAATGCCCAGAACAACTGATTAAATTGAACATGAGATGGATCAAGTTGGTTATCTTGAGACACATGTTCATTCTTATGAAGATGGAAGAAAATTTGGTTTTTGTGTCTCAATATGGTTAGAAATTATGGCATCACCCGATACGAGTCATCCCAATCACCATAGACCTTCACAATTGCCTTCTATTTAGCTATCCATGCCTTATTATGGGAAATATTACAACCAAAATTTTGTTGTATCCTCTCATGGAAAAGGGATATAAGAACATCCTGGCATATCCTAATCATATCAATTAAAATGGATGACACAAATTCATCATCCAATGTAGTATGATCTTGTGTCAGCTTTGGGTCAACGCAAGTATGAGTTGTCTTAATCTTTGATATTCTCCAACCTCCAAATGTAATGTTTGGAATCACCCTTAATAGGAATATGTAATAATCCCCATACATGTGACATTATATGAGGTATTTTTCATGGCATGATTCCTGAACTATATATCTACAATACCTTTCAATGTGAAATCTATTTAGCATACTTTTTAATGCATATTTACTTGGAAATCCCTTCCAACATATAAGGTTTTGTTCAGATCACTAAACCTATCTGGAAAAACTCTAGGAAACTCAGTTGTGGGTGTGAGAACATTGCAGTCAAATTCAGTAACACGTTCCATTACTTTCAACCAATATGCGAAGAGTGGTGGATGATTTATTATGGGTCTAGGATATTGTACAACTAATGGATTTATAGAAAATTCCTCCCCAACTCCTGCTACTCTCTCCTCATTAGTAGTGTTGTCACCATATGTTCCATCATTACAAAAATCATCACCCGAAGTTAGATTTACATGTATATTTAGAAGATCATCTAGGTTTTCCTCTTCTGCATCATATGGAATAGCCTCAATTTTTTGGGACAGACCTTCTTCAACCACTCTTTTAAGTCCACATATTTGTACAATTGGATGTTGTTGTTATACAGTATAAACATAAACATATAATGCCATCACAGTACCATCAAACCATTGGGAAAATAAATTTATTACTTGGACCCACTATACATCAGCATCCAATGAACAAGATAGATGCCATAGTGTAGCCAGGAATTGAAAATTTTTATATCTCATAGACTTGATCTCTTGATTGGGTCCCAGATTTAAGGAACTAAAAATTCTATCTTGAAGTTCACTTAGGGTTACACAATCAATTGTACTAACTATTTTTGTTGGTTTTGTACTATAAGAAGCTTCTTACTCAGTTTGAATAAACTCCCTGTAGTAATACACATAGGAAGATATGACTCTATGTCAAAAATGATTTTGATCAATATTTGGATAGTGTGATTAATATTGACAATGATGGTTGACCATATAATATTTATTATACTAAAATTTTAGAACATATTTTTATACCCTAAAACATGATACTAATGTTTTATTATATAAAAGTTTATTAGAATATAATTCATAGAATGTTTTGGAAACCGAGGTAAAAAAGAAGAGAAAACACAAAATTAGTTTATTTATTATTAATAAAATGACATTTATGATCCTATAAATTGAAATAGAGAAGAAAAAAACATTAAATAACACATGAATGTTTTACAACATATAAGAAATACCTTTAAATTTTTCAATAGAACATGGTTTGGATGAGATGAGCTTGAATTCGTAAGTGAGTTGAAATCCAGCTTATTTTCAATTGGTAGCTTAATTGTTGGAGTTAGTGCCCTAGAAAAAAATTCTTTTTACTTTATGAAAAACTTGTATTCATGGTTTTGAATATTAATAAACTCCTTATCAAATCATGTTTTTTCTTACGCATAACATAGTATGTGATAATGTCATAAGAGTAGCTATCACACTAAAAGGTCATAGCAGTTCCCCACTATGATTAGAACTCGAAAGTGGTATGACACTAGTCTTTAATATATGTCATACAGCTAGAAGATATCATTTGAGGGACAGAAATGATGTAGACTATCAAGGGTGGATACTCATATAACTTTGCGGCACCTTCTCATGGTGTACTCCCTTAGTAATATCCAGTATGGATATTATTAGAACGAGACCCGCCGATAAGAAATCCAAATTTTTATGTGTCATTGGATGTTCCTATCTATGAACATGTGTATTGGTACTTAGACTTTAATATTATTATTAATAAGTATTATGAGTCGCACACTTATATGTATTGATGAAAACCTTGATGATAGATGTTCATGGTGAAGTACGATATATTGGTTGCATCACAAGTAATATTCCATTAATGAATAATGAAAAATAGGATTTTTTCATTATATTTATTAATGGAAGTTAATATCTTAGACCCTTTGATGGAAATGATATAACCTAAATAAAATCATGGCCATGGTGTTTTGTAGGTAAGTTCTATTTCTATAAATTCAAAGAAAGAGATAATCGAGCACATAGGTTGATGGAACTGGCATGCAACCTACTCGATTTGAGATATTTTGATAAAGGGATTTCATTACATGGTAAGCATTTGTATGAGGTTACATATCATTGGGATGTTAATTTTTTTCTTTAGGGGTGACTTGGAGTGTTTCTAGACGCTAACCATGGACTTTAGGCTGCTTCGCCTAATTCCACTGAGAAAGAGGCCTAGAGGGTCACACACTAAGTGTATCCAGAATATCAATTAAATAATATATTATTATTTATTATTAACATGTTGAATGAATATTATTCCTATATATGGTATAAAAATTATTTATATATGCTTGATATCATATAAATATTTATTTGGTGTTTAGTAAATATAATATTTATTTATTTATTGGTGAATAATACAGTAATATTTATTTAATAAATAAATAGACATTATTTAAGGCTTGATAAATATTTTGGAGGAATATTAGATCGAGTTTAATGGTCCGATGAGAAGTGATAATATTGAATATTATTTAATTAAATAATATTTAATTATAATTTGAAAGTTAAGTGCATGTTAAGAAATGATAATATTACTATTATTTTTTAACAGGAGGTTTTTCTAGGATTAAATAATAATAAGGGCACTTGTGTAATTATTTTATTTTAACCCTAGAAATACAAATACCCAATTATGTTATTTTATCATAAGCCTATTCAGTTGTGCACAATGATTCAAGGAGAATCCTCTCAAGCCAAGAGATCTCCCTTCTCTAAGAACGCTCCCAAGAATGGTGAGCAATCCTCTTCAACCAGATCAAGGAGAATGCTTTGGAAGTGATTCTTGAGATGATCAAGGCAAATGACACAAGCACAAGGATCTTTCATTCTAGAACTCAGGGACTCTTTCAATGATATCTGGAGATTCCTAGAACACATGTGGATCACCGCTAGAGGAAATCTACAATTGGATTCTACAAATCAATGACGGTGCACCACAAATATGTCTCCAAACACATCAATGAAGAAATAATTCCTTAGAGGTAATTATTTATCCAATTAAATTAGTTATAAACAATATGTGTTGATCTTATCTCACGGTTCTAGCACAATTCTTCTTTTTCTATTTCTTTGACTCAATTCCATGTATCATGGCATTCATCATTGTGTAGATCCTGGATTGATCATTGATTATGGGAAAAAATTAAAGTTGGGAACTGCCCACCACATGCTTCCATTGCACCCAGAATCTATAATTGGTATCAAAGGGGGCACAAAATTGTTTATAATTATTTAAGATCATTGGTGATTTACGCATTTATAAGTTAATTTTTCAATTAAAGATTAATTGTTCTTTTAATGTGAATTACTAGATCTGTTTCTTCCTCATTCGTTTCTCATAGATCTAATCAAGATGGTTAATTTTGGATTAAAATAAAATTGAGGAACTCATCTGGAGGAGGCAAGGATTCTGCCTGGATAACACAGCAGTACATGTCGTATAACCAAAGTTACACGTCGTGTGGTTTTTTTCAATGCATTGGGAGTTAATTTGGAAATTACTCAACCCATGTGCAATAATGACACATAGTGTAGTTAATTCTTACACTGCATGTTGACCCAGACAGACTGACACAATGTCAGCCAGATTTCATGTCGTGTCTCATATTGGACACAGTGTGTAGTCCCTTTGCATCAAAGATGGGTTGTGTATTCAATACATGACTTACCTAATGGGTGACTGTGTAACACACAGTCAACACGGCATGTGTCCCATTGGACACACTGTGTACTCCAAATTTTATGAGGAATAAAATACACACTGAGTCTCTAAGCATGTGTTTCGGATAGACGGTGAGAGATGTACATGTCGTAAACATCTTTTACTTATACCAAGTTATGTATATTTAAAATTTATTTATTTTACTATGAAAACCTTGAGACATGTACTTGTGTGTGGTCATAAATATAGGACACGCCATGTGATAGGTTTTAATATACATAAATATTTAAATGTTTAAATAATATTTGTATAATGTTCAAGATCTGTATATCATGTATGAGTCATATTATAGTTCGTTACTCTATGTTAATTGAATCATAACAAATGACCGAAAAAACATGTAATTCATGTAATCATATGTGAAGTACACATCATTAAAGTACATGATAAGTCTTTTATTCCATATTTCATAAGATTAAAATAGTATACAAGTATAATACATGTTGGGTAGATTTGGATGAGTATTCATCGTGTTTCCCCCAAGTTACATTTATGTACAATGTTAATTTTAAATGAATTTATTTAATTTGTTTAAAATTATAATGGATGAGAATCTCAAGGAAATTCAGATAATAATTAAGATAAAAGGATTGATTAATTAAAGATAAAAAATTAATTTATTCGAGCATGATTTATGTAACACCCTGACCCCAGTTACCCAGAGTTGGTACATTATTACATAACATTGGCATGATCACGAGGAATAAAGTCCCAAAGGACCGATCAGTTTAGAATTCTTGGAAAATAGATTACATACATAAACATTACATTACATTATAAAATGAAAAACATCAACAATATTTTTTCCCCTTTTGAATACACTTATATCCTTAGCCTATCCCTGCAGTTCTACCATAAAATACTTCTTCACATCCTAGGAAAAATAAAACATAGAAAGGGATGAGCTCAGATGCTCAATAAGGATAAAAATATAGCGGAAACTTTCATAAATAAGTATAAACATTTACGACAATGTATAAGACTAAAACAATAGCCTTTTAAACATAAACTTTAGCATAATATGGCAAATATAAGATCAAATAATTCCACTTACTTATTCACATGGATATTCTACTAGTCAAATAATCACATGCAATATCAATAACCACTTTTATAATGATGAAATTCATAATGCCAGACTTCATAACCACATAGTCAAGGACTTGTTCCAAGACTACAAATAATATTTTGTCAAGGCATTATGTCAAGACACTAGTTTGTCTCATGAGACAAACCGATGCATCGAGGAGCTATATAGGGCTCCACCCGTCACTTACTAAGTCCAATGCATTCCTCGTATGAAAAGGTTTAAACATAACATAATCATTCGTATTAAAACAAGCATACAAAATATCAACACTTTATCCATAAACCATGAATGGTATAAAAATAATACATCCACAGTCAAACATATCAGAAAACCTTTAATAAAATATGGAATATTTGAATAATAAATCAACCTTGATCAAGAATAATATCTCCTAAAGGATGTTGACATAGTTGAAAATGATCAGTAAAAATCTTTGAAAGAAATATCACTTTTTCATGAAATCATTTAAAAGTCACATAATTTATAAAAGAAGACAATTAAAAGATATTTTTTAATCAAATTATCCCATACCAATATGAAACTATTAAAAGTAATTAACATTTTAAAACATTCATGTCCATATAAATAAATCCTTAAAACCATTTTAAAAACATGGACATTAATGAGAAAGGTTTAAAAGAATAAATCTTTAAAACATTTAAAATGATGTTTTATTAAAAGAGTCCCTTAAAAAATCCATTTGAAAACTCTTTTATGAAACATGGACATGGATAATAAATATGTCCCAGTAGATACTTACGTAAAAACAACCTTGGATAATAATGAGATTGTGAAATTAACCCTTACCTTGCACTTTCCTTTGGTATAGGGTATGTTTAAACTCATGTATAATGACCATAGTATGTTATTAAATTATAAAATAATGAGATTAATATTTATTATATCATACATTATTCGTTTATTACTTTATACTGTCCATTTAATAATTATTTCCATGTTAAATTAACATTTTGGGTAATAATCGTTTTCTTTATTGTACGTGTTTTAACTTGTTATTCTTGATCATATCATTTAGATCACGATATAAATACTTCCAGAATATAAAACTTGAATTATATATCATATATATTTAAAATATAAATATTTATAATAGATAGATATATGAAATGGAAGGCACTGTTTATGGAGACGGTAGGTCGTACGTATGCATAAACGTTGTTTCCGTTTTCATATCGTATTGAATGGAAGTAAGTGAATAAGATATATGTAAGTACATACATATATATATATCCAGTAGAATTATTATGTCATATATTACAAACTTATTAATAATATATATTTTTATAATCATCGCTGAATGGTGAACATGGGAATGAATCTCGTCGCGTCGTGGAGACGGTAATCCGTACGTACGCACGAGCGACAATATCATTATATTGATGGTTAAATCATATATAATAGGATGTTATATCATATATAAAAAATAATTAACATGTTATATTTATTATTTACATCATTATACTCATTATTATACCCATCCAAATAATTAAGTGTTTAAATAACAAACAACACCACGACGTGGAGACGGTAAGTCGTACGTACGTATGTATGGTGACTTTGTGATTCATATGATGGATAGAATAATGAATATGGTTTTACCATTTTTATAAGAGTATAGATAATATACTGGAGTTATTATTTTGTAATGTAAACAGCAAAGAAATAGGAAGTGGAGTAAGAAAAGAACTTGAAAGAGGTGATGAAATATTTACCTCTTCTTCGGGTTCTTCCTTTTGATTTGATCAAAAGGCTCATTAGGTTGGATTTATGATCAAAGTAAGGACTCTAGGTTGATGTGAGGGAAGTTGGGAGGATATTTGGGCAGGTTTTGGCTAAGACCAAAGGCTTTGTTGGTGTGAAATTAAGAGAAGGGGAAGTGCCCTTTTATAAGAGAGGTGAGGGTCACTTTAGAAAAAACTTGAAATATTATTTTATAATAAAATCATTTTCGGTTTATAATGGTTAAAAAATGAATTATTTCTAGGATAAGGTGATTTTGAGTCTAAAAACTCTCAACCAATAGGTTTTATACAGGTTTAGTTCATCATATTAACCATATCTTTTAGATTTAACTCTTAGTTAAATAGTTTGACATTTACCATGTCTCTTTGTATTTTTATATTATATGGTTAATAAACTTACTATAACAAGAAAATAGAACCCCATGTGGTTCATTATTAATATATATAACCTTGTCTAAGTCCTTTTTACAAACCTTGTATTTTTATGAATATTATATCAATTAATAATATAGTATTTTCTTTAAAAACTCAATTATGTCAATTTTGACACTATTTAGTATTTGATTTTTTCTGAAAGCCATAAAAACTTTATCACTTCAAATAAAATTTATTTAAACAACCCTAACATGTCATATTAACCTATAAAATTAGTTTAATTCATCATAAGTCTCAATTTACATTTATTTGTATATTTATAATATCAATTATTCTAATATTTCATTTATAAGGTAATTACCGCATCATCATTGTGTCATAAATAAATTAAATTATTTAATGTATAAAAATTATAAATAAAATACCATTATATAGGAAATATTTTTACATTTTTAATGAATATTTATAGTCTAATTTATATTGTGTGTAACCCTATATTAAAAATGGTTTAGTTATTAAACATTGAATTTAACTCTTTTAACTCTTCTTTAAATAAAATAATAATGAATGTCCTAATCTAATCCAAGTGGACCAAATAGGATCATATTTTATTCATAAGGTTGTTTTTGGTCGAATTATACTTATCCAATGGATTTAGGACATGTGTTAGGGTAATTATGATATCATTTTTACCTTTAATGACCCTATTTACTTTTAACTGTGGTAAATAAAAGTCCAAAGTTCCTATTCACCAAAAATTATTTTTATCTTATTGAATCAATTTTTAATAATTTATGTAAATAGTTTCTCTCAGATTTTTTAAATTCAACTCATAGAAGTGGTAAAATTAATTTTTATGCAAATTTGCTAACGTGCCAAGAAGGTGGGTAAAAGAGGTTTAAAAGTTCAATAAAATTTTATACATATAATTTTATTATAAAATGACTCCAATTAATTAAATTAAACTTATATAGGTATTATATAACTATTTTTACTTAAAATAAATTTAAATAAAATAAATAATTATTTAAATAAAAAGTTGGTTTTAAATAATAACGCAGTGTTTTTCACTATTCATCAAAAATTGAATGTTTTCATAAAAATACCAAAAATTATCCTAAGATAATTTTGATATTTAAAATTCAAAAATGAAGTCTTTTTTACCAAATTCAAAACATAGAATTTGAATTTATTAATTTAAAATTAATTCCCATTGTCAAAACCAAAAAACGGGTTTTTAAAAAGTAAAAACTATCAAAAGATTGACATGTGTTTATGTAAAATTTAAATGTGAAATTACTTTTAATGACATACATTGTATTAAATTATAAAAATATAATCTAATTATACTTAAAAACCTTTCAAATTCATTATTTAACACTATAAATTATTTTGATTAAAAAAATTCAATTAAAACATAGTATTTTCACTATTTGTCAAAATATGAAAGTTATCAGAAAAGTACCAAAAATTTATCCAAACTAAATTTTTATGTCCCTATTCTAAATAAGAATTTAATTTCGTTAAATTTAATATATAAAAGTGTCAAATATTGGTTTTAAAAAGGGTTTTCCATTAAAAGGCGGTAAAATTGCATTTTTTGAAAAATACTTATTTTATCTAAAAAATGAATTTGTTCTTATATTATGTCTAAGAAAAAAATAATATGGATGTTAAAATTATATAGAGTATATAAGATTCATAATGAATTTAATGTTATTCATAACTGCTTTTTGAATGGCTAGTTTGTTAAGTTGTGGTGCGCTAAAACTCGGTGTTGCGTGTAGCGCAAGCTATTGAATTACTTTAATGAGACAACGTTATATGAAATATTGGGGTGTTACATTCTCCCCTCATTCAATAAATTACATCCTCACAATTTTAAATTGTTCTTCGAAAATAAAAGGTTAAAAATAGAAAAATACCTTTTTGGAAAACCCACATCGGAAATTGGGTTAATAAAATTTAGTCTTAATAAGAGGGAAAGAGAATGAAAAAGTCACTACCAAATTATGATCTTTATTAGGAGAACATTGATAAAAATTAGAGACACATAATTTGAGTAAAAACGTAAATATTTATAGGTAGTGATTGAGGTCATGAATCACAAACAAGTATAAAATTGAGGGCCTGAAATCCATCAATCTATGATGATTTAAAATATCATTGGTACAACAAAACATAAGGTATTAGGATAACACATTTTTTTTAAGATCCCTTCCCTAAAGTTTAAGAATTAATTTATTCATAGAATAAGAGGAAAAAAATATACTTGATAAGTAGAGTTTTATCCTTCAACTAATTCCTACCACAAACTCATCTTTCACTCCAAAAGATAATTGAATTCAAAAATATTCTATTTATCCTAATCATATAGGGTTCCAAAAATAATGAATTTATATTTCATTTGTCAAACTCTTTAAAAAAACAACATTATGCAAACCAGAACATCACGTATTATAGTGGTAGGTGATCCAACCTTTCCGCCCTTCGGTTGCGGGTTCAAGTCTCACAGCCTTGTCGAACACGACAGGTTGTCGGCCGACCTCCAGGTTGTCATTTTTATAACCATCCAAAAATAATCTTAATAAATTATTTAACCATAATAATAGTATCCAACATCAAACTTAATCTATTCCAACCTTTAGACTTATCCAAAATACTTCTGTTCAAACTCACAGTCCAAAATTTATAAGGAAGGTAAACACAATGAAGAACCTTTTTTTCATGTAATAACATGTGAATACCTTCATCATGTATTCTTTTAAAACACTTTAACACCCTGAATTACCATAAAACCTTATTGATTACATTCATGCTCCCTTATTTCTTATATAATACTGGATATAATCCTTCTATCCAAAAATGTTGTAAACTCCAACAATGATGGAATATACAAATCATTAATCAGTTTCAAGGTAGTCAAGAATATTTAATATAATTTATCCAAATAAATCATATATTATTCCAAAATAACTACCTCAATATCAGAACCATATTATGGTTTATCTTTCTCTCAACCATATATTTTCCAAAAAAAAATATCCTATTATCGAGTCACTTTTCTTAGTTCTGTACAATCTCAAGTCCTTAATGAAATAGTACTGCAGTACAATCTTTTATACTCTATAATTCTTATAACATGTACATCATTAATACAATACTCAAATGACACAATAATTTAATAACAACATAATAAATCTAATCATTCCTCTTCATATTTGGTAGTATCATAACTTGATTATTATCCAATAGTAGCATTTGGGGTATACTATGATGATTTGGACACTGCTTCGCATAGTGTCTCAACTCCATGCAGATGAAACATTGTACATTTGAAACCTTTTTCTTACCCTTGCAATCACGTACTTGGTGTCATTTTTATCCAAACTTAAAACAAACTCTCATTCCCTTCAAGCATTTACCAAGGTGATTCTTTCCACAGTTACCACATATGGGAAAATCTTTATTTCCCCTCTTCCCTTTATCCATCTTTCTGTCTTCCATCCTTTTCTTATCTTACTTCCATTCAAAGCCATAGGACTCAGATAATTATTTAATTATCTTATTAACACATGATACTATTTCTTCATATGATGATAATACATGGGAGACTATTTTCCTTTTAAATGTTGGCTTAATACCATGAAATATATGATCTTTCTTAATCTTTAGATCATGTGTATTGTTGTAATTCTCATTCATTCTAATAATCACAATTTCTAAACAATGGCATACACTAGGTTAGTTTATGAATCGCAATTCATAATTCCAAACTGGTAAAATACCTAACATAAATTCAAAATATTATACATTTAATCTATAATCATAAAATATTTTCTTTGAGAAAGTATTTAATCCTAAATCCTTCATAATGGCTAGTAAAGAAAATGTGAATTATCCTAAGCATATCCCTCGAGAGTGTCGTAACCAAAAGTGCAGCAAGGCCCGTTGTCGTGTACCATGATACCCCGGGTCAAGCTCGAAACTCCTTGTCGGAGTTTTCACTCCTAGGTACATTTGTAACAGAGCCGCCTCTACCTGCTCGTATCCAGACAAGGATGTATTACATGGAAAATTCACAAAATCTCTACATTACCAAAATTCTAGGAAGTTCTTATATACTAATCCTCAAAGTCTATCTTAGGGTAATGTGCTCAAATCAGAGTTTATCTAAATCTAGTTTCCAAGGTTTTTGTTAAACTTCCTATGATACCAATTATAACACCCCGACCCCAGTTACCCAGAGTCGGTGCATTATTACATAACATTGTCATGATCATAAGGAATCAAGTCCCAAAGGACTGATCAGTTTAGCAGTCTTGGAAAATAGATTACATACATGAACGTTATATTACATTATAAAATGAAAAACATCAACAAAATTTTTTCCCCTTTTGAACACACTTATATCCTTAATCTATCCCTACAAGTCAACCATAAAATACTTCTTCACATCTTGGAAAAAATAAAACATAGAAAGAGATGAGCTCAGATTCTCAGTAAGGATAACAATATAGTGGAAACTTTCATAAATAAGCACAAACTTTTACAGAAATGTATAAGACTAAAACAAAATCCTTTTAAACATAAACTTCAATATAATATGTAAAAGATAAGATCAGATAATTCCATTTACTTATTCACATGGATATTCTACTAGTAGAATAATCACATGCAATATCAATTGTCACTTTCATAATGATGGAATGCATAATGCCAGACTTCATAACCACATAGTTAAGGCCTTATTCTAAGACTACAAATAATATTTTTTCAAGGCCTTGTTCCAAGACACTAGTTTGTCTCATGAGACCTATCGATGCATCGAGGATCTATAGCAGGCTCCACCTGTCACTTACTAAGTCCAATACATTCCTCATATGAAAAGTTTTAAACATAACATAAACATTCATATTAAAACTAGCATATGAAATGTCAATACTTTATCCATAAACCATGAATGGTATAAAAATAATACATCCAAATTAAAACATATCACAAAACCTTCAATACAATATGGAAGATTTTTATAGTAAATCAACCTTGATCAAGAATAATATCCCATAAAGGATGTTGACATAGTTGAAAATGATCATTAAAAATCTTTGAAAGAAATATCCCTTTTTCATGAAATCGTTTAAAATTCACATAATTTATAAAGAAATTCATTTAAAAGATATTTTTGAATCAAAGTGTCCCATACAACTTTGAAACTTTTGAAATGAATTAACATTTTAAAACATTCATGTCCATATAAATAAATCCTTAAAACCATTTTAAAAACATGGACATTAATGAAAAAAGTTTAGAAGAATAAATCTTTAAAACATTTAAAATGATGTTTTATTAAAATAGTCCCTTAAAAAATCCATTTGAAAACTCTTTTATGAAACATGTACATGGATAATAAATATGTCCCAGAAGATACTTATGTAAAAACAACCTCGGATAACAATGAGATTGTGAAATTAACTCTTACCTTGAACTTTACTTTGGTCGAGGGTTGATGTACATGGATTTTTCATGTATTTGTATAATTTTCCAACTTAGTTTTAATTAATTAGTTTAACCATTTTTTATATTTTTAGTTTATTTCTGTAGCTTTGTAGTGGTTTAGAAATTTTGATAATTTTTAGTTAATTTATATATTTATATTAGTAATTTAGTATTTTTATTAGTTATATTAATTTTATATATTATATTTAAAACTATTATTATTATTAGTTTCGCTAAGGTTAGTTTAGTTTATTTTATTAATTCTTATCATTATGTATATATTTTATTTCTCTATTTATATTTTATTTTATTTCATTATTTTTTTGTGTTCATGAAATGTTTTTTTATTAGTTTATTATTATATTTAATAGTAGTGTTATATTTAATTACATGTGCATAAATAAATAAATAAATATATGTAGGTATATATGAATATGAATATGTATTTTAATTCTTATTACTATTTATTATTATTATTATTATTATTTAACTTTTTAATAATAAGATTTAATTTTTAAATTTGAATTTGAATTTAACATGTTTTTATTTTTTATTTTTTTTCTCTACTATCTAACCAACCCCCTTCCCATTTTCCCCCCTTTCTCTCTCCAATCTCCCCCTTATCCCTTCACGCCACCCCACCTCCCTTTGACCATTTCTCCCACTTTTTCCTCAACCTCCACTCTCTCCCACGTCACCCCTCTACCCACCTCTAATCTTCTCTCTCCAATCACTTTTCCAACCCCCATATATCCCTCCACGCCACCTTTTGAATCCCTCTCTCCAATCTCTCCCCTCCCCATCCCAACACCCGCTGCCCCCATTTCTACTCCCCTCAACCCGCCACCCCTCCTATTCACCTAATCCTGCCGCCCTCAACTCCCTATCTCTACCCCTTATCACCCAGCCGCTCCCCACCTCTCTCTCTCTCTCTCATCCGCACTCCCTTGCGCCCCCTCACCCACGCCCCCATCTCCCCACTCTCCCTTCCACCGCCCTCCTCATCCCCTCCCCACTCGGCCGCCCCCTGCCTTACCCCGCTCACCCCGCTCACCCCGGTCACCCCCTACCTTCCCACGTCCTCCCTCTCCACTCACCCCCACTCTCTCCTTCACCCCGCCGGACCCAGAACCCCTGCCTCCGCTCCTCTACCTTGGCCGTTTCCCGGGTTGCATTCCCTCTCCACCCGGCCGCCCCCCTCTCCTGCTGCACAGCCCCGCCCTCATCCTTCTAATTCCGTCGCACCCCGTTAACCCGCTGGAAGAACCCGGCCTCTCCTATCCCTACCTAACCCCGTCGCACCCCCCTGCTTTTTTTTTCTTTGAATTTCACCGGTCACCGCCATCCAAGGAGTCTACCAGCAGCCGCGCACTACTCACCGCTCATATCCTTCGTTCTGGTGGTTGCATTGTTGGTGTGCGACGTCATCACGTGCTGAGGGTTGCTGCGCGTGGCGGAAATAGAGAAGGACACGATCATTTCTTTGGTAACGCAGTGTTAATCCACATGACATATCATTTTACTACGTTTATTCTTTCAGTTGTGATGTCTGGGTAATTTTTTTAGTGTCAGGATGTTGGTTGATTAATAAAATTATCGCGCATGCCATGCAACGTATTGTTTGATGATTAATTGTCAATTAAATTTATTTTAATTGAATGTTTATCTGTTTAAATTATTTTTGCACTGAATTAATTACTGAAATTGAAACTGGACCTTTTAATTATAAGTCAACGCGGTGGTCCGAGAAGGTAAACCGCGTTGACCGATGGTAGGTGCAAATTGGTGACACAACTTTGTGAGAAACAGGTTGTGTCATTTCACCGTATAGTTCGGGACTTGAATGAATTTTCTAATTTATTTATGACACCAGAGAACGAGACTTTAAATAAATTAGGAATTTTAAATTGAGCATCTAAAAAATGCACATATTTTAGGAACTAGAGATAACTAAACAGAATGTATATTTAATCATAAAAAAGAATGTTTTGAATGTATGCGTGATAATTTAATTGTGACACCAGCATCCCCGACACATTTTATTGATTTAGAGTCCATCATCATTTTCAATTACAGTTTATTGTATTCCTTTTATCTTTTCACCTTTTAGTTTAATTAAAAAAAAAAGCTCAAAAATTGGAACTCCCTCAACCTTTGTCCATCTAAACATTTTCCAATGAAGAATTCTTAGTGAACTAGATTTCATGCTCTCTTTGGTCCAACCCTGCTCGCCACTTTTACAGTAGCCAGTCGGTTATAAAAATTTGCAAATTGGACGCGCTGCGACGCGCGTACCAAGGGTACATTTAACTTCTTGTATAATGACCATAGTATGTTATTAAATTATACCAGAACCATATTCATATTTATTATATCATACATGATTCATTTATTACTTTATACTATCCATTTAATAATGATTTCCATATTAAATTAATATTTTGGGTAATAATTGTTTTCTTTATCGTACTTGTTTTAACTTGTTATTCTTGATCGTATCATTTAAATCACGATTTAAATAATTCCAGAATATAAACCTTGAATTATATATCATATATATTTAAAATATAAATATTTATAATAGATAGATATATGAAATGGAAGACACCATTTATGGAGACGGTAGGTCGTACGTATGCATAAACGTTGTTTCCGTTTTCATATCGTATTGAATGGAAGTAAATGAATAAGATATGTGTAAGTACATATACATACATATATATATATCCAGTATCATTATTATTCCATATATTACATACTTATTAATAATATATATTTTTATAATCATCGTTGAATGGTTAACGTGGGAATGAATCTCATCGCGTCATGGAGACAATAATCCATACGTACGCACAAACGAAAATATCATTATATTTATGGTGAAATTGTATGTAATTGGATGACATATCATATATAAATAATAATTAACATTTTATATTTATTATTTATATCATTTATACTCATTATTATACCCATCCAAATAATTAAGTATTTGAATAACAAACTACACCGCGACATGGAGATGGTAAGCCGTACGTACGCACGTATGGTGACTTTGTCATTCATATGATGGATAGAATAATGAATATGGTTGTACCATTTTTATAAAATTATATATAATATACTAGAGTTATTATTTTAGAATGGAAACAATAAAGAAAGAGGAAGTGGAAGAAGAAAAGAACTTGAAAGAGGTGATGAAATATTTACCTCTTCTTCGGGTTCTTCCTTTTGATTTGATCAAAGGGATCCTTAGGTTGGATTTATAATCAAAGTAATTACTCTAGGTTTATTTGAGATAAGTTGGGAGGATATTGGGTTAGGTTTTTTCTTATCCAAATGGCTTTGGAGGTGTGAAATTAAGAGAAGGGGAAGTGCCCTTTTATAAGAGATGTGAGGGTCACTTTAGAAAAAGCTTGGAATATTATTTTATAATAAAATCATTTTTGGTTTCTAATGGCTAAAAAAATGAATTATTTCTAGTCTAATGAGGGTATGGGTATAAAACCTATCAACCAATAGGTTTTAGACAGGTTTAGGTCATCATATTAACCTTATCTTTTAGATTTAACTCTTAGTTAAATAGTTTGACATTTACCATGTCTCTTTGTATTTTTATATTATATGGTCAATAAACTTAGTATAACAAGCCAAGAGAACCCCATGTGGTTCATTATTAATATATATAACCTTATATAATTCCTTTGGATGAACCTTATATTTTTAGGAATATTATATCAATTAATAATATAGTATTTGTTTTAAAAGCTCAATTATGTCAATTTTGACACTATTTGGTATTTGATTTTTTTGAAAGGCATAAAAACTTTATCACTTCAAATAAAATTTATTTAACCAACCCTAACATGTTATATTAACCTATAAAATTAGTTTAATTAATCATAACTCTCAATTTACATTTATTTGAATATTTATAATATCAATTATTCTAATATTTCATTAATAAGGTAATTACTGCATCATCATTGTGTCATAAATAAATTAAATTATTTAAATTATAAAAATTATAAATAAAATACCATTATGTAGGAAATATATTTATATTTTTAATTAATATTTATAGTCTAATTTATATTGTGTGTAACCCTATATTAAAAATGGTTTAGTTATTAAACATTGAATTTAACTCTTTTAACTCTTCTTTAAATAAAATAATAAAAAATGTCCTAATCTAATATAAGTGGACAAAATAGGATAATATTTTATTACTAAGGTTTTTTTTGTCTAATTATACTTATCCAATAGAATTAGGACACGTGTTAGGGTAATTGTGATATCATTTTTACCTTTAATTACCCTATTTACTTTTAATCGTGGTAAATAAAAGTCCAAAGTTATTATTCACAAAAAATTATTTTCATCTTATTGAATCATGTTTTACTTACTCATTTCAATCATGTATCTCAGATTTTTGAAATTAAACTCATATAAGTGGTAAAATTAAGTTTTATGAAAATTTGCTAACGTGCCTAGAAGGTGGGTAAAAGATGTTAAAAAGTTCAATAAAATTCTATACATCTAATTTTACTATAAAATGTCTCAATTAATTAAATTTAAATTATATAGCTATTATATATCTATTTTGACTTAAAATAAATTTAAATAAAATAAATAATTATTTAAATAAAAATTCAGTTTTAAATAATAACGCAGTGTTTTTCAATATTTATAAAAAATTGAATGTTTTCAGAAAAATACCAAAAATTCATCCTAAGCTAATTTTGATATTACAAATTCAAAAATGAAGACTATTTTACCAAATTAAAAACATAGAATGTAGAGACCCAAGTTTTACGTACATGGAAATTATATTACTTTTGAGGAATACTTAATACATAACAAAAAAACACCCAAGGACCGTAATAGTTTAGTGTCTTTGGAAACTCAGAACAAAATCTTCTAATCATGGTGAAAGATCTTCAACATCTCCCATAAATATATTCCCCTTTTATTTTCTTACCTAAAACCTTTCTATATATTCTGGGGAAAAGAAAACATATAAAGGGTGAGCTCAAATGCTCAGTAAGGGTATGCATAGAGAAAATAAAACAAACCATATACATTTGAACTTAAAAACATGAACATAAAGTTTAAACATCAAAATATTGAGTTGTGAAATAAATATTGGAAGTATGTAAGGCATAGATCATAAAGGAACATCAATCATGATAAAATATCATGGGAATAAAACATGTAATTGTGGAAAACCATTAAGCACAAGACATGATTTTCATAGTAGTCAAGGCATTGTTGCCAAGACCATCATAGTGGACGAAGTTCATTTACTGAACTGGGTTTACTTGTCATTCCAACCTTGTATTACTGAATCGGATTTACTTATCATTCCAACCATGTTTATATCATGAGATATAAATCTTTACCCAATGCATTGGAGGGATATATAGGTCCCACCCATCTCATATTGAAATCATTATTACGTGTGCCACAAAACAGTCATAAATTATTCATCATAACCCAAATAATAAAATGGGTTTCATAAACATCATCCAATCTTAAAATAATCCATATAAAACAAATGGATATAATTTCATCATAATAAAAATAAAACCATGTAAATAATAGAGACATTATACTTGAAACATAAACATATTAAATAATTTCATCTTAGATGGGAAGTAGTTTTGATAAAACACTTGAAATGAATTCTTGAGGAAAATATCCTCTCTTCTTCAAAATCATTTTCTTTTCACAAAATGCCATGTAATTTTAAAAGAAAATGATTTTTTTGAAAATAATCATGAAATATTTTAGAATAATATTCATGTAAATAAGGTGTTATAAAACCGTAAAAATCCGTTCATGCCGGATAAGTTAAAAAAACATTCTCCTCATACTTTTTCCAGAAAAGTCAAAAAGTACCTTGTATGGTGAACAAAAGAAAGATTCCTTCCATACAATGTGGTAAATGTCAAAAAAGGGTAAAAATGACTTTAAACATACATGGAATAATAGTAAACACTTTATGGAAATATTTTGAGAAAACATGGATATGGATGATAAACATAACTCCAATAAATACTTATGAATAAACAATCTCGGATAAGAACGAGATTGGAATAATTATCCCTTACCTTATATCCAATTTCTTCCATATGTGTATAAGACTCCTGTATAGTGGGTTTAAAAATATTATTAACTTATAATAGAACCATAATAATATTTATGATATCATATATGATTCACTTATGACTTTATATTACCCTTTTATTTGTCAATTCCATGTTAAAGCAGTGTTTTGGGTAAAATCGCTTCATTTGTCGTACGTGTTTTGACTTCTAATTATTCATATGATTACTTAGATAATTATTAATTACTTATAGAATGTAAAACATGATTTATATAATATATATATATATATATATAATAGATCGATAAATGGAATGAAATACATCATTCATGGAGACGGTAGATCGTACGTATGCATGAACGTTGTTTTCGTTTCCTTATTAAATTGAATGGAAGTAAGTAAATAACATATAAATAAATCTAGTATCATTATTATGCCATATATTTCATGATTATTTATTATATATACTTTATAATTATTCTTTAATGGTTAACATGGAGAATGAATCTCATCGCGTCGTGGAGACGGTAATCCGTACGTACGCACGAGCGACGATATCGTTCCCATAATTGTTGAATGGTATTAGAGTGGATTATATAATATCTCAGAATTAGTATCATGTTATAATAATCATATATAGTTATTATTTCCACCATTATACCCATCCAAGTAAGGTGGTGGTGGAAAAACATATTACACCACGACGTGGAGACGGTAAGCCGTACGTACGCATGCGCGGTGATTTTATTTTTTGTAGGATGGATAGAAGGTGAAATAGGGTTGTTTAATATCTATAATAAAATATCAGTATATGAGTGATACTGATGTTATTACTTTATTATGAAACAACAAAATAAGAGGAAGTATAAGAAGAAATTAATTTGAAATAATTGGTAAAGGATATTACCTCTTCTTCGACGCGCCTCTTATAAACCTCCTCTTAGGGCACTAAAGTTAGTCTTTGAAGAAGACCAGGACCTCTAGTATGTTTATAGGGAAGTGGATAAGATAAATGGATAGGTTTTGGCAGATCTTTAAGGCTCAAAATGTTGTTAAGAGTAGAGGGAGGAGGTGTCCTTTTATAAGAGAAGAGAGGGG
The DNA here is from genome assembly GCA_963277665.1 of Viscum album. Classification (NCBI taxonomy): domain Eukaryota; kingdom Viridiplantae; phylum Streptophyta; class Magnoliopsida; order Santalales; family Viscaceae; genus Viscum; species Viscum album. Next base: position 1,925,577,493 of record OY728150.1, on the reverse strand, counting down.
CAATTTTGGAAACCTCTAAAATATTAATTTATAATTAACTCAAACCCCACATAAAAACCTCCAAAATGACTCAAATTCAAATATTAGATGAGATAGTATTTTAATATCATCATTCAATAAAATTTATACATTTTGGGAATTTATTTTAAACCTTATCAACTTGATTTATCCTTATTTAATCTATTTAATTTTATTTGTGGTAATAATATTATAAATTTTAAATTGTTATAAATAATTATTTATGTATTGTGAATTGTCCATAATTGGATACTTTATGACATTTTAGACCATATAAATTTCAATTTATAATTTTTAAATAATTTTGTGATTTTTAAACAATTTAATAATATGTTATTTTTATAAAACAACAATAGTGTCAATTTTTTCACTATTCATTTATTTGAATTTAAATAAAATCCAAACAGATGATATATTCGAACCAAAATATTTAATAGATTCATAAAATGTCATATTTATCAAGAAAATTTGTGGAGAACATTAAATAGTTCATATAATATTTATTTTAATATTTTTAAAACCATTTATTTGATATTTCAATCAATAAAATAATTTATACATCACTGTTGTGTCAACATTAATGATAATTATTTAATCCCTAAAAATTATAAATAAATTTACATGATGTAGATAATTTTATTATATTTCTGGATACTATTTATTTTTGAAGTTTTATGAAGTTTATCACTAAATTAAAATTATTACACATATAAGATATAAGAGAGTGACATGTTGTTACTTTCTTTGGTTTTAATAATAATTACATCATTTTCATGGTCAAAAGTCCATGAAATGAATCTATTATGACCCTTAGGTAATATGGGTCAACTTTTATTCATCCAATATAATTTTGGCATGTTTTAGGGTAATTTTATAATATTATTTTTACCATTAATTACCTGATTTACCTTTAACAATGGTAAATAACATTTACCGTAATTACTATTCATAATGCCTAAAAATAAAAATTATCCTATTAATATAATTTGTACCTACTGATTCCAAATATGGAATCTATTTTTCCAAATTCAAAACACATAAGTTGCAGTATTTAATTTAAAATTAATCCTATTATTGAGAAAATGGGTTTTAAAAGTTAAAACATTACAAAAGATTGAAATGTTCTTACCTATGAATTCATTGTAAAATTAATGATAATGAATTACATTATATTAAATGGTAAAAATATATTCTATTTATACTTTAAAACCATTCAATATTATAATTTAACCATATAAATTATCTTGATAAAAAAGTTGTTTTTAATTAAAATTTAGCGTATTTTTACTATTCATCAAAATATGAAAGTTAACTATAAAAATATTAAAAAATTATCCAAAGTAAAATTTTATATACTTATTGTAATGAATAAATTTATTTTGTCAAAATGAACTCATAAGCGTGTCAAAAACTAGATTTAAAGTGGGTGCGCCATCAAAAGGTGGCAAAACAGCATTTTTTGAAAAATACGTATTTTACCTGAAAAAAATATTTTGTTCTCATACCATGTTTTAGAAAATGATTAAGATGAATTATAATGTTATAAAATTCAAAATGTGGTTAATACTATTCATAACAGCTAGTTCATAAGAATAATATATCGTTGTTTAGTGAAACTCGGTATTGCGTTCAACACATGCTATTGAGGAGGGTCACTATTGCGTGCAACACAAGCCAAGAATAGTGTTTGCATATACTACAAGCTAATACGGTGTTGCGTATAGTGAAAGTTAGTCTTGGTGTAGCGTACAACACAAGACATAAAAGTAATTAAAATGAATATTTCTCATAAAATCTCAGAGTGTTACATAGAAGTTGCATTTATTAATTTAAAATTAATTCCCGTTGTCAAAACCAAAAAGCGGGTTTTTAAAAAGTAAAAATTATCAAAAGATTTTCATGTGTTTATCTCAAATTTAAATGTGAAATTACTTATAATAACCTACATTGTATTAAATGATAAAAAAGTAATCTAATTATACTTCAAAACCTTTCAAATACATAATCTAACACTATAAATTATTTCGATTAAAAAAGTTGCTTTCAATTAAAATATATTATTTTTCACTATTCATAAAAATATGAAAGTTATCAGAAAAGTACCGAAAATTTATCCAAACTAAATTTTTATGTCTCGCTTCTAAAGAAGAATTTAATTTTGTTAAATTGCATATAGAAATATGTAAAATATTGGTTTTAAAAAGGGTTTTCCATTAAAAGCCTGTAAAATGGAATTTTTTGAAAAATACTTCTTTTATCTAAAAAAATAAATTTGTTCTTATATTATATCTAAGAAACACATAATATGGATGTTAAAATTATATAGAGTATATAAGATTCAAAATGTATTTAATACTATTCATAACTACTTTTCGAATGACTAGTTTGGTAAGTTGTGGTGCGCTAGAATTCGGTATTGCGTATAGCGCAAGCTATTGAATTACTTTAATGGGACAACATACTATGAAATATTGGGGTGTTACATTCTCCCCTCCTTCAATAAATTTTTTCCTCACAATTTGAAATTGTTCTTCAAAAATAAAAGGTTAAAAATAGAAAAATACCTTTTTGGAAAACCCACATCAGAAATTGGGTTAATAAAAGTTAGTCTTAATAATAGGGAAAGGGAATGAAAAATTCACCACCAAATTATGATCTCAGTTAGGAGAACATTGGTGGAAATTAGATAAACATAATTTGAGGGAAAATTTAAATATTTATAGGGAGTGATTGAGGTCATCAATCACAAACAAGTGTAAAATTGAGGGCCTCAAAGCCATCAATCTATGATGATTTAAAATATCATTGGTTCAACAAAACATAAGGTATTAGGATAACACATTTTTTGTTTTAAGATTCGTTCCCTAAATTTTAAGAATTAATTTATTCATAGAATAAGAGGTAAAAATATACTTGAAAATTAGAGTTTCATCCTTCAACTAATTCCTACCACAAACTCATCTTTCACTTCAAAAGATAATAGAATTCAAAAATATTCTATTTATCCTAATCGTATAGGGTTCCGAAAATAATGAATTTATAATTCATTTGTTATAATATTTAAAAAAAACTACATTATCCAAACCAGGACATCATGTATGTTAGTGGTAGGTGATCCACCCTTGTCGCCCTTCGGTTGCGGGTTCAAGTCTCACGACCTTACCGAACGCGACGGGTTGTCGCCAGACCTCTGGGTTGTCCTTTTTATAACAATCCAAAAATAATCTTAAGAAATTATTTAACCTTAATAATAGTATCCAAAATAAAACTTAATACTTTCCAACCTTTAGACTTATCCAAAATACTTATGTCCAAACTCACAGTCCAAAATTTATAAGGAAGGTAAACACAATGAAGATCCTTTTTTCCATGTAATAATATGTGAATACCTTCATCATGTTTTCTTTTAAAACACTATAACACCCTGAATTACCATAAAACCTTATTGATTACATTCATACTCCCTTTTTCCTAATAGAATACTGGATATACTCCTTCTATCCAAAAATTTTGTAAACTCCAACAATGATGGAATATACAAATCATTAATCAGTTTCAAGGTAGTCAAGAATATCCAATATAATTTATCCAAATCAATCATATATTATTCCAAAATCACTACCTCAGTATCAAAACCATATTATTTTTTATCTTTCTCTCAACCATATATTTTCCAAAAAAAATTAACCTGCTATTGAGTCACTTTTCTTGGTTCCGCACAATCTCAATTTCTTAATGAAATAGTACTGCAGTAAAATCTTTTTATACTCTATAATTCTTATAACATGTACATCATTAATACAATAATAAAATTACATAATAATTTAATAACAACATAAGAAATCTAATCATTCATTTTCATCTTTGGTAGTTTCATAACATGATTGTTATCCATTAGCAGTACTTGGGGTATACTATGATGATTTGGATATTGCTTCATGTAGTGTCTCAACTCCTTGTAGATGAAGCATTTTACATTTGAAACCTTTTTCTTGCCCTTGCAATCACGTACTTAGTGTCCTTTTTCTCCACACTTACAACAAACTCTCATTCCCTTTAATCATTTACCAAGGTGATTCTTTCCACAATTATCGCATATGGAAAAATCCTTCTTTCCCCTCTTCCTGTTATCCATGTTCTTGTCTTCCATACTTTTCTTCTCTTGCTTCCCTTCAAAGCCATATGACTTGAAGAATTATTTACTTATCTTATTAACACATGATACTATTTCTTAATATGATGAGAATATGTGTGAGACTATTTCTCTTTTAAATGTTGGCTTAATACCATGAAATATATGATCCTTTCGATCATGCGTATTGCTGGAATTCTCATTCCTTCTACTAGGCACCATTTCTAAAAAATGACATACACTAGGTTAGTTTATGAATCGCAATTCATAATTCCAAACTTGTAAAATACCTAACGTAAATTCAAAAGATTATGCATATAATCTATAATCATAAAATATTTTCTTTGAGGAAGTATTTACTCCTAAATCCTTCATAATATATTGTAAATAAAATGTGAATTATCCTAAGCATATCCCCCAAGAGTGTCGTAACCAAGAGTGCAACAATGCCCTTTGTCGTGTACCAGGATACCCCGAGTCAAGGCTGAAACTCCTTGTCGGAGTTTTCACTCCTAGGTACATCTGTGTCAGAGCCGCCTCTACCTGCTCATATCCAGACAGGGATGTATTTATTAGAAAATTCACAAAATCTCTACATTACCCAAATTCTAGGAAGTTATTCTATAATAATCCTCAAAGTCTATCTTAGGGTAATGTGATCTAATCAGAGTTTATCTAAATATAGTTTCCAAGGTTTGTACTAAACTTCCTATGATACCAACTGTAATGCCCCGAACCCAGTTATCTAGAGTCAGTGCATTATTACATAACATTAGAATGATCATAAGAAATCACGTCCCAAAGGACTGATCAGTTTAGAAGTCTTGGAAAATAGATTACATATGTGAACGTTACATTACATTATAAAATGAAAATCATCAACAATATTTTTTTCCCTTTTGAACACACTTATATCCTTAGCCTATCCCTGTAGGTCAACCATAAAATACTTCTTCACATACAGGGAAAAATAAAACATATAAAGGGATGAGCTCAGATTCTCAGTAAGGATAACAATATAGTGGAAACTTTCATAAATAAGTATAAACATTTACGGCAATGTATAAGACTAGAAAAAAATCCTTTTAAACATAAACTTCAGCATAATATGACAAATATAAGATCAAATAATGCCATTTAATTATTCACATGGATATTATACTAGTCAAATAATCACATGCAATATCAATATCCACTTTCATAATGATGGAATGCATAATGCCAGACTTCATAACCACATAGTCAAGACCTTGTGCCAAGACTAAAAATAAGATTTTATCAAGGCCTTGTGCCAAGACATTAGTTTGTTTCATGATACCTACCGATGCATCGAGGCGCTATAGTAGGCTCCACCCATCACTTACTAAGTCCAATGCATTCCTCATATGAAAGGGTTTAAACATAACATAAACATTTGTATTAAAACTAGCATACAAAATGTCAACACTTTATCCATAAACCATGAATGGTATAAAAATAACACATCTAAAGTCAAACATATCACAAAACCTTCAATACAATATGGAAGATTTGTATAATAAATCAACCTTGATCAAGAATAATATCTTGTAAAGGATGTTGACATAGTTTAAAATGATTGGTAAAAATATTTGAAAGAAATATCCCTTTTTCATGAAATCATTTAAAAGTCACATAATTTATAAAGGAAGAAATTTAAAAGATAGTTTTTGAATCAAATTGTCCCATACCACTTTGAAACTTTTGAAAGGAATTAACATTTTAAAACATTCATATCCATATAAATAAATCCTTAAAACAAGTTTAAAAACATGGACATTAATAAGAAAGGCTTAGAAGAATAAATCTTTAAAACATTAAAAATGATGTTTTATTAAAAGAGACCCTTAAAAAATACATTTGAAAAATCTTTTATGAAACATGTACATGGATAATAAATATGTTCTATTATATACTTATGTAAAAACAAACTCGGATAATAATGATATTGTGAAATTAACTCTTACCTTGCACTTTCCTTTGGTCGAGAGTACGTTTAACCTCTTGTATAATGACCATAGTATGTTATTAAATTATACCAGAACCATGTTAATATTTATTATATCATAAATGATTCATTTATGACTTTATACTATTCATTTAATAATTATTTCCATGTTAAATTAACATTTTGGGTAATAATCGCTTTCTTTATCGTACGTGTTTTAACTTGTTATTCTTGATCATATCATTTAGATGATGATTTAAATACTTCCAGAATATAAAAATTGAATTATATATCATATATATTTAGAATATAAATATTTATAATAGATAGATATATGAAATTCAAGACACCGTTTATGGAGACAGTAGGTCGTACGTACGCATAAACGATGTTTCCGTTTTCATATCGTATTAAACGGAAGTAAGTGAATAAGATATATGTAAGTACATACATACATACATACATACATACATACATATATATATATCCAGTAGAATTATTATGTCATATATTACATACTTATTAATAATATATATTTTTATAATCATCGTTGAATGGTGAGCGTGGGAATGAATCTCATCGTGCCGTGGAGACGGTAATCCGTACATACGCACGAGCGACAATATCATTATATTGATGGTAAAATAGTATGTAATTGGATGGTATATCATATATAAATAATCATTAACATGTTATATTTATTATTAAATCAGTTATACTCATTATTATACCCATCCAAATAATGAAGTGTTTGAATAACAAACTACACCACAACGTGGAGATGGTAAGTTGTACGTACGCACATATGGTGACTTTGTCATTCATATGATGGATATAATAATGAATATGGTTGTAAAATTTTTATTACAATATATATAATATACTAGAGTTACTATTTTATAATGGAAACAACAAAGAAAGAGGAAGTGGAAGAAGAAAAGAACTTTAAAGAGGTGATAAAATATTTATCTCTTCTTCGGGTTCTTCCTTTTGATTTGATCAAAGGGATCCTTAGGTTGTCTTTCTGATCAAAGTAAGGAATCTATATTGATTTGAGGGAAGTTGGGAGGATTTTTTTGTAGGTTTTGGCCAAGTTAAATGGCTTTGTAGGTGTGAAATTAAGATAAGGGTAAGTGCCCTTTTATAAGAGAGGTGAGGGTCACTTTAGGAAAAGCTTGAAATGTTATTTTATAATAAAATAATTTTAGGTTTCTAATGCCTCAAGAATAAATTATTTATAGGATAATGTGGGGATGGGTCTAAAAACTCCCAACCAATAGGTTTTATAGAGGTTTAGGTCATCATATTAACCTTATCTTTTAGATTTAACTCTTAGTTAAATAGTTTGACATTTACCATGTCTCTTTATATTTTTATATTATATGGTTAATAAACTTACTATAACAAGCCAAGAGAACCCCATGTGGTTAATTATTAATATATATAACCTTATCTAAGTACTTTGGTCAAACCATATATTTTTAGGAATATTATATCAATTAATAATATAGTATTTGTTTTAAAAACTCAATTATGTCAATTTTGACACTATTTGGTATTTGATTTTTTTGAAATCCATAAAAACTTTATCACTTCAAATAAAATTTATTTAACCAACCCTAACATGTCATATTAACCTTTAAAATTATTTTAATTCATCAAAATTCTCAATTTACATTTATTTATATATTTATGATATCAATTATTCTAATAATTCATTAAGAAGGTAATTACTGCATCATCATTTTTTCATAAATAAATTAAATTATTTAATGTCTAAAAATTATAAATAAAATACCATTATGTAGGAAATATTTTTTATATTTCTAATGAATATTTATAGTTTAATTTATATTGTGTGTAACCCTATATTAAAAATGGTTTATTTATTAAACATTGAATTTAACTCTTTTAACTCTTCTTTAAATAAAATAATAATAAATGTCTTAATCTAATCCAAGTGGAAAAAATAGGATCATATTTTATTCCTAATGTTTTTTTGGGTCTAATTATACTTATCCAATAGAATTAGGACATGTGTTATGGTAATTATGATATCATTTTTACCTTTAATTACCCTATTTACTTTTAACCGTGGTAAATAAAAGTCAAAAGTTATTATTCACCAAAAATTATTTTCATCTTATTGAATCACATATTATGTAATGATTTCAATCGTTCTTCTCAAATTTTTGAAATTCAACTCATAAAATTGGTAAAATTAATTTTAATGAAAATTTGAAAATGTGCCTCGAAGGTGGGTAAAAGAGGTTAAAAAGTTCAATAAAATTTTATACATCTAATTTTATTATAAAATGACTCTAATTAATTACATTGAACTTATATAGGTATTATATATATATTTTTACTTAAAATAAATTTAAATATAATAAATAATTATTTAAATAAAAAGTCAGTTTTAAATAATAACGCAGTGTTTTTCACTATTCATCAAAAATTGAATGTTTTCAAAAAATACCAAAAATTCACCCTAATCTAATTTTGATATTATGAATTCAAAAATTAAGTCTATTTTACCAAATTCAAAACATAAAAGTTTCATTTATTAATTTAAAATTAATTCTCGTTGTCAAAACCAAAAAGCGGGTTTTTAAAAAGTAAAAATTATCAAAAGATTGACATGTGTTTATGTCAAATTTAAATGTGAAATTGCTTATAATGGACTACATTGTATTAAATGATAAAAATATAATCCAATTATACTTCAAAATCTTTCAAATTCATAATTTAACACTATAAATTATTTCAATTAAAAAAGTCGTTTTCAATTAAAAGATAGTATTTTTTCACTATTCGTCAAAATATGAAAGTTATCAGAAAAGTACCAAAAAATTATCCAAACTAAATTTTTATATAACTCTTCTAAATAAGAATTTAATTTACTTAAATTAAATATATAAAAGTTTCAAATATTGGTTTTAAAAAGGGTTCGCCATTAAAAGGCGGTAAAATTGTTTTTTTTTGAAAAATACTTCTTTTATCTGAAAAAATAAATCTGTTCTTATATTATGTTTAAGAAACACATAATATGGATGTTAAAATTATACAGATTATATAAGATTCAAAATTCAGTTAATACTATTCGTAAACACTTTTTGAATGGCTAGTTTGGTAAGTTGTGGTGCACTAGAACTCGGTGTTGCGTGTAGCGCAAGCTATTAAATTACTTTAAAAAGACAACGTAATATGAAATCTTGGGGTGTTACAATTTATCTTAAATAAGAACGATTAATAATTGAATGCTAGTTTTATTAAATTCATAATACATTGCATGCATGTGGATGATCCTGAGTTAGACCATACCTTTTGTATGTGATTGGTTTCATTTAATTTATTATTAAATTAAATTGTTAGTCTGTGTGCCTTATCTCCTCATTATTATGTAGGGTCTATGGGCCCAAGGTTTCTTTTATTTAAAACCCTTTTTCCCCTCACCTGTGCATGAGTAAAAGGAATATAATGGATGGAGCTCCCAAGCCAGTGGAGGTGGTTAAATTTAGGAGATGAGATGAAACCAGTCCAAGGAGATACAAAGGTGGACAAGTGGAAAGTTGTAAACATGAACCTCATTTGGTTCAAGTTGTTTCTCCCCTAGGTCAATGGTTAGTTTATCAACCACTAGATAAACTAAACATTAGTATAATCTCATGGTCATACCATTTATTTTATTCCTATTATTTTCATGGTTATTTCATTATGGATGTATTATCATGATCACATGATTAATGAATTAACAAGCATGCAAGATGGAACTAAAATAAACTGGCTTATACGTAAATATTATCTAAGACATGGTTAATCACTTAAGTAATCCCACTTAATATTAGCATGCATGTAATAAAGATAATAATTGGAAATTTATACATAAAGGATAAAATCCCTCAATAAAATATTAAGTTGGTATAGCCTTCCATTACTTCAGTTAGAATCGAACCATAGTTCAAATTTCTTAACCATAAAAAGTTGGGGTGCATTCAATTATTGGGTAATTCTAACATGAAGTTTTGGGTTGACTTAACCTGGTTCACATCAAGGTTTGACTACCAAAGAAAGACGTGGTGTAACTTAGAGGCAAAGGTTGTGGGAATCTAATTAAAGTATTTCAATATTGGGGAGTCCACTCAACAAATCAAGGAATTGTGGGTTAATGTAGCTAGCATTTGGAATGTCTACCTAAAACCATTCAAGTTGCTTGACCAACCAAATTTGGGGTAATGAGAAAGTTAATATGGATCCTTTCCACTAGTATATCCAAGAAACAAGATATTTTGAATCCAATTGTGAGGGATATTGGGTTTTGATAAAATAGTAGGAGATTAATAAATATAATATTTATTTATTTGTATAAATTTATCAGATAAAGTACTAAATCTCTACTTATCTTATTTGTAGAAACAACATTAAAAATGACATAAAATATATCATTATGATCCATACTCGAGAAGGAAAACCTTCTCACCAGCACTAATTTTCCGGAGTGGAAAAGGATTTTACGGGTCATCCTTTGCCATGAAAGGAAATTATATGTGCTGGAAGAACCTTTACGAGTTGTGCCTGAAAATGAGGCAAGTGATAAAGAACTATCTCTCTATGAGAAACATCTGAATGATGTTATATATATTTAGTGCTTCATGATATCATCCATGTTCAATGAGATTTTAAAGCAACATGAGGATATGGGATTTTAAAGAAACATGAGGATATGGATGCCTGTAGCATAATGTCTCACCTTTGGTATCTCTATCAAGAGAAGGTGAGACAAGAGAGGTATGAGATCTCTAATGCTTTTTTTCATAACTAATATTGGAGAGTCTATGCCGGATGGGCCTCATGTAGTCAAGCTTATTGAATACATTGAACACCTGGGCATCTTAGGGATTAAATTCTAGGATGAGTTGTGTAAAGATCTCATACTTTCATCACTTCCTAAGACCTTTTCTAGTTTTATTGTGAATTATAATATGATCAATAATGAGAAGAGTTTATCGAAACTTCTAACCTTGATTTGTTAAGTGGATAAGGACATGGGGTGTAACAAACTTGCAGTCCTTGTGGTGAATAAGAAGAAGAAAGACAAGTAAAAGGGGACCAAGACTTATAAAAAAATCTAAAGCTCTCGAGTACTATCCTACAAAGAAGAAGAATATCTATAGGCAGGGAAATGAAAAGGAGGCAGTGTGTTTTGCATATGGCAAGTCAGGCCACTAGAAGAGAAACTGCACCTAAAAGAATGGGGAAGCTAAAGGTGCATTCGTTATCAAGTGAAATCTTTCCATATTTACACATTGGGTATTGGATACAACTTGTGTTGATCACATCTATATCGAAATGCAGAAACCAAGTAGATTCTAAAAAATTAAAAGAGGAGAGGTGGATCTGTGAGTTGCCAATGGTGCGTGGTTGGTTGCTCTTTCCATTAGTGACTACCACCTTTCATTGCCAATAGGAATGATTTTGGTTTTACGTGATTATTATTATGTACCTACTGTTACCAAAAACATAATATCTGTATCAATTTTAGATACAGATGGGTTTATTTTCAAGTTGGTAAATAAAAGTTGTTTATTTTATAAGGGAAACATATGTTATGGTATGGAACATTTAAATAACGGTATGTATGTATTAAATTACAAAAACCAAGTGTTGGCAATTGATAACGAATCAAGTTCACATGACTCATATAACACTCAACTTTGGCATCACCATCTTGTTCATGTAAATGAGAAGCATTTGACAAAGCTCTATCAAGATGGTTATTTAGACTCATATGAGCTAAAACCACTTGATAGATTCCATGCTTTTTTACAAGTAAAAATGACCAAACCACAATTTGGTGTATAGGGTGAAATGGCCACAAAGCTTCTAGGATTGGTACACATTAATGTGTGTGGACCATTTCCAATAGAAGCTAGAGGTGGGTATTCTTGCTTTATTACTTTTACTGATGATTTGAGTAGATATGGCTATATATACTTAATGAGGTATAAGTCCGGGTCCTTTTAAAAATTCAAGGAATTCAATAATGAAGTAGAGAATCAACTTGGTAAGAAGATAAAGAAGCTTCGATCGAATTGAGGTGGTGAATATCTTAACAAAGAGTTCATCGAATTTCTATGAGGGTTTGGAATTCTATCTCAACTCACTCCACCTTATAAACCACAGTGTAATAATGTTTGTGAAATGAGGAACCATCACTACTAGAAAAACAGGTATTTGCGACGGGGCATTTGCGACGGGATCCCGTCGCAAATAGCCCGTTGCTGAAAACGGCATCGCAAAAACACTTATTTGCGACGGGCCCGTCGCTAAAGCCGTTTTTTGCGACGGTCATTCTCCCCATCGCAAATAGTACTCCGTATTTTTGTAAAAAACTTTTAAAATAGTTTTTGCGACGGTACCGTCGCAAAAACTATTTTTTAAAAAAAATAAAAAACTATTAATAATACTAGTATTTGCGACGGGCATAGTATCTCATCGCAAATACTATAAATAGTTTTTGCGACGGGCATAGTATCCCGTCGCAAATACTATAAAAAAATAAAAGAAATAAATTATTAATAAATTATTTTCATTAATATAATAATAGAATTATAATTCACAAATAAAAATAATAAATTATTAATAAATTATTTTAATTAATATAATAATAATAGAATTATAATTCAAAAATAAAAAATAATACAATATTAATAAATGATTTAATTAATATAATAATATTAGAATTATAATTCATAAATAAAAAAAATATTAATAATTTATTTTAATTAATATAAAAATAATAGAATTATTTTACATTCAAATATTAAAATAATTCAAGTATTACAAAAAATATAATTAAATTTTAATATTATAAAATTTTAATATATATATATAATTTAATATTATAAAATATAAATAATATTATTATTCATATTAATATTGTTATTTAAAAATATAATATTATTAATATTTTATAATGAGACAGAAACTACGAATAGAAAAAAAAAATTTGATTTCACAAATTTTATAACATAAGTACAATCTCTAATCTGAAGGAGGGGGGGGAGGTGGGGGATCTGCAGATGGTGGTGGAGGAAACTCCATCCCTAAAGCATGAGTGAGTCGGCGCATGTACTCCATCTGCCCCTGATGCTGTTGCTGCCACCGACTCGCCTGCTCCTCGTACAGCTGCTGCTGGCGTCGACGCTCCTCCTCATGCTGCTGACGCATCTACTCCTGCTCCTGTCGGAGACTCTCTATCTGTGCAGTCTGAGATCGCAACTGATCCCCATACTGTGTAGTAGAAGAAGATGCACGAGCTCCTCTTGAGCTGGACGCCGACATTGCAGCACTGCCATAATAATCTCCGGGAGTCAGTCGAGAGCCGATACCAACTACTCGGCCCTTCTCGAAGGCATATTGGGTGGCCTGCATCCCTTCCGCCTCATCAAACTGACGGGCAGTGGTCTGATCTGATGACTCGGCCTGACTCTCAGGTCGGGCCTGTGACGCTGCGGCCTCATATGACTCCTATAGTTGCAATTTAAAATTAAAATTGTGAATATATTATATGCAGTTAATTTTTAAACTTGAAAACAAATAATACTGACCACGATGTGATGCTGAAGATCACCTCTGAGCTCCCCAGTAGCAGGATCACTATACATCCTCCGATATACGTCGTACTCTGTAATATCGGGGTGCTCGACAGCCTATAAGAATAAAAAATAAACTGTTAATATTTATAGTTATATAAAATATTTATAAATAATGTACGTACCAGATGCTGTCTATGAGTACTAAAAGAACGACTCCCAGCTCGATGAGTCACCTCCTGTCTCCCCCGATTCTGCCTCCCCACCGATGATCTCCTCTGAAAGGCACCACTCAACCAGTGCGCACATCATCCATCCCATACATGGGATGAAATATACTCTGGTCGGTGTGCTCTACATGACTCGTCAAAATCTGACACTCCTGCTTTCTTCATCGCAGTTTTTCTTAAATTGTGCAAAAACTGACGAAGGCGATCACGTATGGCCACCTCCCATGCCTCGTGGATGGCGTCACGCATGGTATCCTCGATCGAATACCATAAACCCTACAAATAAATCAAAATATAAAGTTAGAAATGAAATAATTTTCAAAATAAAAATTATTTATTTACGTACGTACCAACCAATGGCCGAACATGGCCTGCTGCACATCAATGGGAATCTGCTCCCATGTGGTCCACGGCTGAGAGAAATAGTTGCGCAAAATAGCGCTGCCCTGTCCGACTGCTATATGCGGAAAACTGAAAAAATAATAAACATTTATTATGTGAATAGATTAATGAAATCTTAGTCAAATCCATAGGTTATCACACAGGTTATCACACCTCTGTGTGCGTGGATTAAACCCAAGACGTGGACGTCGCTCGGGGACGGGGTCAGGAATCATCAATCGTGCAAGACCGCGCCCCCTCCGCGTACTCCCTGGAGCGCCTGCAGGCTGAGGGTCATCTGTCAGCAACTCATCCGCATCGAAAGTCAGGTCAGCATCCGCCAACTCACGAAATGTGGCGTCGTCCATCTGAAACAGAAAATGTTAATGTTAGCAAATAATTGATAATTACTATTATATATACATATATACATATTATGATTGTATATAAATACCATGGAATGCTATCAGTGTTCATCTTCATCATCATCTTCATATATGTCAATGTCATCTTCATATTCCTCCTCAACATCATCGATATCCATTCGAGTTACAGTTGCTTCATCTCTTACCATTTCAAATTCATATGTGACATCATTAACATCATCGTCATCACCAACTCTTAAATGTGGGGTATCGTCATCGATACTCATGTCTCTTTGTAAAAAAGATTGATTTTGAGTACTCTCTTGAAAAACTTCAATTCTTTGCACATCAGTGAAAGCACATTCACTTTGACTAAACTGATTGTCTCAAATTTTGATTTTTATTACACTCCACCAATCAGTCAAGTCTCTTGATGTTGCACAGTACTTTGAATAATAAACTTGATATGCCTGTTGAGCCAATAAGAATGGTTCATTTACTGCGAGAACACTTTTACATTTAATATCGATGATTCCATGAGTCGGATGAACACGCACGCCTCTCTCTGTATCCAACCACCGACATTTGAACATGGTTATGTAATGTTGTCCAAGATAACAGAGTTCAATGATTTCATCAAGTATGCCATAAAAGTCAACTTCATTTTCTCGATGATGAGATCCTCTCAAGCTAACTCCACTGTTCATTGTTTTTTTCGATTCCCCATATGCATGTGTGTGGAATCGAAATCCATTCACCACATATGCATTATAAGTTTTAACAAGTTTGGAAGGTGGGTTACTCAATACACACAGCCGTTTGTCAATTTTATCAGCATGTCGAGACACCTGAAAATTTGTGAAATAATTATCAATATAGTAAACTATACATTGAATGAGTTTCTAAAAGATAAAGAATTTATGTTACCAGTTTTTAAAACCACTAAGAGAAATTTTTCAGTCGACGTTCTTCGAGAGCAGCTGCTATAATTTGTGGAATTTGTTTCTTGATATGATTATCATACAACCTATAAAAACCAAAGTTATTTACTGTAACATAAATGATAGAATAAGTGATATAAACACTTACAGTACAACTGATGTCATTTCTTCACAGTTGAGCAGAACATACGTATGAGCTCTCTGATGTTCATCATCTGAAAGCCAGCGTTCATAAACTCCACCAAAACCAAGCTCTGACTGGTTGAAAATAGATAATTGATTGTCGATTTCATCAATATTCCTATCGTTCCGTCCCATTTGGTTGTGTTTTGAAGGATACTCAGATTCAAAATAATGGGAGCAGAAAAAAGATATTTCCTCTTGCAAATAAGCTTCTGCAATAGATCCTTCAACAGATGCTTTATTACGTACTTTTCTTTTCAATTTTTGCATGCATCTTTCAAATGGGTACATCCATCGAAACTGTACTGGACCTCCACAATTGGCTTCATATGGAGAATTTAACATCAAATGTTCCATTGAGTCGAAGAAAGACGGCGGAAATATTTTTTCCAGTTTACATATAATTACAACAACATCTTTTTCAAGTTTTCCTAGAGCATCATAATCTGTCGTAGCCGCACAAATTTCCCGAAAAAAATGAGACATGTCTGTTATTGAATCCCAAATCACATAATTCAACAGACCTCTTAATCCAATGGGTAGAAGTCTCTCCATTATAACATGACAATCATGACTTTTTAATTCAGTAATATGACCATTCTTTACACATCTACCCAAATTAGAAGCACAGCCATCTGGAAGTCTCAAATCTGCAATCCACTGACAAAATAATAACATTTTTCTTTAGACAGTGTATAAGCTGCTTTTGGTTTCAGTAACCTTTCTGTTCTGACATTCTCAAATAGTTCCAATTCTGGACGCCTGTAAATTTGGGCAAGATCTAAACGTGCATTTACATTGTCTTTGCTCTTTCCTGGCATATCCAAAACTGTATGAAACAAATTATCAAAACAGTTCTTCTCAATATGCATGACATCTAACATGTGTCGGACCAACAGATCAGACCAATATGGAAAATCCCAAAATATGCTATGTTTAATCCAATTGTGTTCTTTCCCAAAACCAGAAATTTTCTGTTGGTTTATTGTGGGACCAAAAGTGATGGGAGGTAATGAAAATACAACTGATTTTAACTCCGAACCTGATAGCATTTTTGGAGGTTCATCCCTTTCAACTGTTCCTTTTCTGAAATGAGATCTTTTTCTGCGAAAAGGATGATCAGCTGGAAGAAATCTGCGATGACAGTCAAAATAACAAGGTTTCTTTCCATGAATGAGCATAAATGCTTTGTTCTCTCCCATACAGTAAGGACATGATTTATGACCATGTGTACTCCAGCCAGATAACATCCCATAAGCCGGGAAGTCACTTATTGTCCACATCAATGTTGCTCTCAGTATAAAATTCTGTTTCGTTGCAACATCATATGTACTGACACCAGTACTCCACAATAAATTTAATTCATCAATCAATGGCTTCAAATAAACATCAATATTTTTCTTCTGATGTCCTGGAATTAGTAAAGTCAAAAAGATATATGGCTCCTTCATCAACATCCATGGAGGTAAATTGTACGGAGTTAAAAAAACAGGCCAACATGAATATTGACTACCATAAGATCCAAACGGACAGAAACCATCAGTGGAAAGGCCCAGTCGAACATTTCTATCTTCTAAAGCAAAGGATGGATGCACTCTATTAAAATGTTTCCATGAATCACCATCGGCTGGATGATTCAAGCTTTTATCGGTTGAAATATTCTCTTTATGCCATGACATCATTGTCGCTGTATTCTTAGACATGAATAAACGCTGAAGTCTGGATGTAAGCGGAAAATATCTCAACTGTTTTATAGGAATCAAACCAGACTTCCCGTGTTGTCCTTCTTTATATCTCAGTTGCCCACATGTAGGACAACTATCCAACGAATCATTTTCCCCAGAATATAAAATGCACTCATTTGAACATGCATGAATCTTCTGACAAGTAAGTCCCAAATTTCGAACCAGCCTCTTACTCTCATAGTAATTTGCAGGTAAAACATTTCCTTCGGGTAACAGTGTTTTTAGCAAAGAAAATATCTGGTCAAAACAGGTGTTTGACATTCCGTTATCTGATTTGATAGCCATAAATTTTGCAACTGCTTCTAATTTGCTCATCTTGCAGCTAGGATATAATGCATCCTCAGCAGATTTCAACAACTCATAAAATTCAGACGGAGCCAACTCATGATTTGAAGCTATATCAGCCGGAGTTTCTGTATGTTGAACAGATGAACCTGCAACATCATGTACTAAATCTTGAAACCGGTATGGATCCGGAATCAAGTTGGTATCACCTGCTCTGGAACTGCGTTCACCGTTTTGATACCAAAAAACATAATCTGGTTGAAAACCAAAATGCAAGAGATGTTCTCCCACTTTGTCAAACGTGTCAAACGTTCTCAATGCACATTTTCTACAAGGGCATTTTATTTTGCCTTCTGAAACAAATTCTGGATTTGATGCCGCAAATGATAAAAAAATCTCCACATCCTCAACATATACTGGATTTAAACCAGAACCGTTTGGATTTCTACGTTGATTTATCCATATGTGGTCACCTAATAATGATTGTTGACGACCTCGTTGTTCCATATTTCTCTATAAAATATAAAAGCATTACTGGTTTTGAATAATTTGTTAGAAAAAACACTCAAGTAAAGATTGAATATATTGAGAATAAAGCAAAACATGTTACAAATATTGATAATTTTAATATTATATTGATTTTTTATTATTTTAATAATACTAATATAATTTTTTCATAAACATTAATTATATAATAATAACATTATTACATTATTAGTATATTTTAATATTAATATTAAAATAACATAATTTTTTATATTATATACAATTCTCCTTTCATCTGTGTGTTTAGCATTCTGTCTCCACATGTAATATTTGCATTCACTTTCACCTCTCCATTGGCGAGTAGGTTGATAATTTTGAAAAAGAATGCAAATATTACATGTGGAGACAGAAAACACACAGATGAAAAGAGAATTGTATATAATATAGAAAATTATATTATTTTAATATTAATAATAAAATATACAAATAATGTACTAATGTTATTATTCGTAAATATTGGTAATTATTCCAAATTATAGATAATTATTTCTAATTATTGGTAATTATTTCTAATTATTGGTAAATATTGGTAAATATTGGTAAATATTGGTAAATATTGGTAATTATTGGTAAATATTGGTAATTATTGGTAATTATTGGTAATTATTGGTAATTATTGGTAATTATTGGTAATTATTGGTAATTATTGGTAATTATTACTAATTATTGGTAATTATTACTAATTATTGGTAATTATTACTAATTATTGGTAATTATTACTAATTATTGGTAATTATTACTAATTATTGGTAATTATTACTAATTATTGGTAATTATTACTAATTATTGGTAATTATTACTAATTATTAAAAAGTATTGTTAATTATTGGTAAGTATTGGTAATTATTGGTAATTATTGGTAATTATTACTAATTATTGGTAATTATTGGTAATTATTACTAATTATTGGTAATTATTGTTAATTATTACTAATTATTGGTAATTATTACTAATTATTGGTAATTAATACTAATTATTGGTAATTAATACTAATTATTGGTAATTAATACTAATTATTGGTAATTAATACTAATTATTGGTAATTATTACTAATTATTGTTAATTATTAATAATTATTGGTAATTATTACTAATTATTGGTAATTATTACTAATTATTGGTAATTATTACTAATTATTGGTAATTATTACTAATTATTGGTAATTATTAGTAATTATTGGTAATTATTACTAATTATTGTTAATTATTACTAATTATTGGTAATTAATACTAATTATTGGTAATAAATACTAATTATTGGTAATAAATACTAATTATTGGTAATTAATACTAATTATTGGTAATTATTACTAATTATTACTAATTATTGGTAATTATTGGTAATTATTGTTAATTATTGGTAATTATTGCTAATTATTACTATTTATTACTAATTATTTGTAATTATTCCTAATTATTGGTAATTATTACTAATTATTGGTAATTAATACTAATTATTGGTAATTAATACTAATTATTGGTAATTATTACTAATTATTACTAATTATTACTAATTATTGGTAATTATTGTTAATTATTACTAATTATTGGTAATTATTACTAATTATTGCTAATTATTACTAATTATTGGTAATTATTATTAATTATTACTAATTATTAATAATTATTACTAATTATTGGTAATTATTATTAATTATTACCAATTATTACTAATTATTGGCAATTATTAATAATTATTACCAATTATTGGTAATTATTGGTAATTATTACTAATCATTGGTAATTATTGGTAATTATTGGTAAGTATTGTTAATTATTACTAATTATTGTTAATTATTACTAATTATTGGTAATTATTACTAATTATTACTAATTATTGGTAATTATTACTAATTATTACTAATTATTGGTAATTATTACTAATTATTGGTAATTATTACTAATTATTGGTAATTATTACTAATTATTGGTAATTAATACTAATTATTACTAATTATTACTAATTATTACTAATTATTGGTAATTATTCCTAATTTTTACTAATTATTACTAATTATTACTAATTATTGGTAATTATTACTAATTATTACTAATTATTACTAATTATTGGTAATTATTGGTAATTATTGGTAATTATTACTAAGTATTGTTAATTATTACTAATTATTGTTAATTATTACGAATTATTGGTAATTGTTCCTAATTATTACTAATTATTACTAATTATTGGTAATTATTCCTAATTATTGGTAATTAATACTAATTATTGGTAATTAATACTAACTATTACTAATTATTGGTAATTATTTGTAATTATTACTAATTATTGGTAATTATTACTAATTATTGGTAATTATTGGTAATTATTGGTAATTATTGGTAATTATTGGTAATTATTACTAAGTATTGTTAATTATTACGAATTATTTTTAATTATTACGAATTATTGGTAATTATTACTAATTATTACTAATTATTGGTAATTATTACTAATTATTGGTAATTATTACTAATTATTGGTAATTATTACTAATTATTGCTAATTAATACTAATTATTGGTAATTAATACTAATTATTACTAATTATTGGTAATTATTGATAATTAATACTAATTATTGGTAATTATTACTAATTATTGGTAATTATTACTAATTATTGGTAATTATTACTAATTATTGGTAATTATTACTAATTATTGGTAATTATTACTAATTATTGGTAATTATTACTAATTATTCCTAATTATTGATAATTATTGGTAATTGTTCCTAATTATTAGTAATTAAATGAATAATTACCAATAATTAGGAATAATTACCAATAATTACATATAATAACATTATTAGTATATTTTATTATTAATATTAAAATAATATAATTTTCTAATTTATATACAATTCTCCTTTCATCTGTGCGTTTTCTATCTCCACATACAAATAATACATGTGAAGACAGCAAACACACAGATGAAAAGAGAACTGTATATATATATAAAATTATATTATTTTAATATTAATAATAAAATATACTAATAATGTAATAATGTTATTATTCCTAATTATTGGTATTTATTATTAATTATTAATATTTATTCTTAATTATTAAAAATTATTACTAATTATTCCTAATTACTATTAACTATGAACAATACTAATAATTTAAATTTATTAAGTAACAAAACAATGTAAACATAATTAAATTACAACTAATTAAGAATAATTGAAACTAATAAAAAATTAAAAATAAATATTAAATTAAAATGAACATAAATACCTTGAAAATTGTTCTGCTCTGATCGTTATTCAAAACTTTAATATCAACTCCGGAGAAAAAAAATAAACTGGAGAAAAACTGAACTTTAGAAATATAACTTCGAGAGAAGAAGAAGATGAAGTTTGAGAATGATTTGAAAAAAACGGATTAGAGTATTTATAGGTTAGATTATTTGCGACGGGATTCCCGTCGCAAATAGTATTATTTGCGATGGGACCCGTCGCAAATACGTTAGCCGACATTTATTACGGTCAACGGGTAAATAGTTATTTGCGACGGGTCCCGTCGCAAATAACCACCTGCCGACATACTATTTGCGACGAGGGAATATTCCCGTCGCAAATACCTTTTACCGCCGCCGGTTTTTTGCGACGGGAATATTCCCCCGTAGCAAATAAGTTTTCCGCGATTTGGCGCGCAAACCGCGCCAGTCCTTTTGCGACGGGGAAAGTTGTCCCGTCGCAAAAGGATACTTATTTGCGACGGGTAAATAACCTCGTCGCAAATAAGTTTTTAACAGGACTATTTGCGACGGGATTTATTCCCGTCGCAAATAACCCGTCGCAAATGCTCATTTTTCCCGTAGTGCATGACTTATTGGACATGGTAAGGCCAGTGATGATTCATGCAGATATTTTGTTATCCTCTTGGGGATATTCATTACATACTGTGGAATACACATTAAACCGGGTACTAACTAAAGTGGAAAATGGAATTCTCTTTGAGTTATGGAGTGGAAAGAAACCCATTTTATCGTATACATGTGTATGGGGTTACGAGGCATTTGTTAAGGATTTTCAGGAAACAAACTAGCATCCCAGGGCACGAGGTGTATCTTTATAGGGTATCCCAAAGAAACAAATGGATACTACCTATAGAACCCCTCAGACAAGAAAGTGATTTTCGCCAGACAAGCTGTCTTTATTGAGAGGGAGAACATCCTAAAAAAGGATGGTGGGAGAAAGATTGACTTCAATGAAGTTGATGCTCAAGATACAAAAGAGTTGGCACATGAACAAGTTCTATAGGTCCCCATGGAAGAATTAGTTCCTGAAACACAAGTACTGCATAGGAGCTCAACAGAGGTAAGATAACCAGAGAGATATGGTTTTCTGGTCACCAAGGATGGTGACTCATTATTGGTTGAAAATGATGAACCTATCTCCAATAAGGAGAAAGTAGAGACCTAAGAAGCTACAAGATGGCTAGAAGATATGAATTCTGAAATGGATTCCATGTATGAGAACCAAGTTTGGGATCTAGTTGATGCACTATTTGATGTAAATCCTATTGGATGCAAATGGTTATTCAAGAGAAAACTGGACAAAGAAGGTAAAGTAATTACCTATAAAGAAAGGCTAGCAACTAAAGGGTTTAAATAGCATTAAGGAATTGACTATGATGAAACCTTTTATCCAGTTTCCATGTTTAAATCCATAAAAATCCTACTTGCTATAGAATCTTACCATGACTATGAGATTTAGTAGATGGATATCAAAATTGAATTCTTTAATAGGGACCTTTAGGAAGATGTCTATATGAAATAGTCAGAAGGGTTTGTGACTCTAGGTGATTCCAAAAGGATTTTCAAGTTGTAGAGATCCTTTTATGGATTGAATCAATCATCCATGTCATGGAACATTCGATTTGATGAATCCATAAAAGAATTTAGTTTCATTAAGAACGAATGTGATCCATGTGTTTATAAAAGGTTAAATGAGAATGAGGTTTTTATCCTAGTAGTATATGTTGATGACATATTACTTATTGGAAATGACATATCAGTCTTACAATCTGTTGAAGACTGGTTAAACAAGTGTTTTTCTATAAAGGACTTAGGTGAATTAGCCTATATTCTAGGGATCAAGATCACTCATGATAGATCCAAGAGGATTCTTAGACTAAGACAAATTACATATATTGACTAGATACTAAAGAGATTTAGTATGGAACAATCCAAGAGAGGATTGGTTCCAGTATCACATGGTTTACATATTTCTAAGAAAATGTGTCCTCAGACACAACATGAGAAAGATAGAATGATTAATATCTCATACGCTTCAGCGATAGGATCAATCATGTATGTTATGTTATGTACTAAACTTGATGTTTCCTATGCATTGATCATGGTAGGAAGATATCAAGCAGATCTAGGAGAACATCATTAGACTGTTGTTAAGGCTATCCTTAAGTATAAGAGAAGAACTAAGGATATGTTCCTGGTGTATTAAGGATATGAGGACCCGGTTATCAGGGGTTATACTAATGTTGGTTTTCAGACATATCAAAATGATCTAAAGTCGCAATTAGGATATGTTTTCTATCTCAACGGAGGAGATGTGAGCTAGAAGAGTTCAAAGAAGCCAGTTGTCGCTGATTTTACAGCGGAATCCGAGTATATAGAGGATTCTGATGTAGCTAAGGAATCCATTTGGATTCAGAACTTTATCCAGGATCTTGATGTGGTACCTAATAATGAAAACCCCATCACATTATTTTGTGATAATACTGTAGCAGTGGCTCTTGTAAAAGAGCCAAGGTCACACCAACGAACAAAACATATACTTAGGAAAATATCACCTCTTGAGGGATTTCTATTAGAGGTGTGAAGTTGCAGTGAGTAGAGTACCCACAGAAGCAGACCCCTTGAATAAAGGCCTATCTCAACAGAAACATGAGTATCATGTGAGAGCTAGCAGACTGAAGGTTGTTAGTAGTTGGCTCTAGTGTAAGTGGGATTTTGTTGGAGTTGGTGCCCAAGAACCAACTTATTTATAATTTATGATAAAATTGTATTCATGGTTTTGAATATTAATAAACTCCTTATCACATAATATTTTTTCTTTTGCGTAACATAGTATATGATAATGTCCTAAGATTAGTCATCACACTAAAAGGTCATAACAGTTTTCTGCTATAATGAGAACCCGGAAGTGCTATAACACTATTCTTGAATATATGTTCTATAGTCAGACTATATAATTTCAGTGACACAAATGATACAGACTATCAAGGGTGGAGACTCGTAGGACTTTGAGGAATCTTCTCATGGTGTGCGCCCTTAATAATATCCAATATAGATATTATGAGAATGAGACTTGTCAATAGGAAATCCACATTTCTATGTGTCGTTGGATGTTCCTATCTGTAGATGTGTGTATTGGTCCTTAGACTTTAAGATTATTATTAATGAGTATTATGAGTCGCACACTTAGATGTATTGACGAAAACCATGACGACATATGTTCGCGGTGAAGTAGGATATGTTGGGTGCATCAAGAGTAATATTGCATTAATGAATAATGCAAAAAAGGATTTATCCCTTCTATTTATTAACTGAAGTTAATATCTCAGGCCTTTTGGTGAAAATGATATAGCCTAAATAAATCTATAGACATGGTGTTATATAGGCAAGTTATATTTATGGGAAGTCAAATAAAGAGATAATCAAGCACATATGCTGATGGCACCGACTTACAACCTACTCAAATTGAGATATTGTGATAAAGAGATTATATTGCATGGTAAGTGTTCGTATGAGGTGACATGTCATTGTGACATTAACTTCTTTCTCTATGGGTGACTTTGCATGTTTCTAGATTCTAACCTTGGACTTAAGGCTGCTTCACCTAATGTCATTAAGAAATAGGTCTAGATGGTCACACGCTAAGAGTATCTAGAATCTCAGTTAAATAATATATTATTATTTATTATTTAACAGGTTGAGTAAATATTATTCCCGTGTGTGGTTTAATAATTATTCACGTATGTTTGATCGAATGTAAATATTTATTTTCTATTTAGTAAATATAATATTCATTTATTTATTGGAGAATAATGTAGTGATATATATTTAATAAATAAATAGACATTATTCAAGACTTGATAAATATTGTGGAGGAATGATGGACCTAGTTTAATGGTCTGGTGAGAAATGATAATATTGAGTATTATTTAATTATAATTTGGAAGTTAAGTGCGTGTCAATAAATAATAATATTACTATTATTATTTGACATGGGGTTTTTCTAGGATTAAATAATAATAAGGGCACTTGTGCAATTATTTTATTTCAACCCTAACAATACAAATACCAAATTATGTTATTTTTTTATAAGCCTATTCAGTTGTGCACAATGATTCAAGGAGAATCCTCTCAAGCCTAGAGAGCTCCTTTATCTAAGAACACTCCCAAGAACGGTAAGCACCCATGTTCCATCGGATCAAGGAGGACGTTTTAGAAGCAATTCTTGAGGCGATTAAGGCAGACAATGCCAGGGAAATGATCTTTCGTGCTAGCACCCAGAGACTCCTTCAACGACATCTGGGGAATCCTGGAACACATGTGGATCATTGCTAAAGGAAATATACACTTGGTTTCTACAACATAACGACGGTGCACCACAGATCTGTCGCCGGACACATCAACGAAGAAATAATTCCTTATAGGTAATTCTTTATCTAATTAAATTAATTATAAACAATATGTGTTGATCCTTCTCTGTTGGTTCTAACACAATTCTTCGTTGTCTATTTCTTTGACTCAATTCCGTGGATCACGCCGTTCATCGTCGAATAGATCTTGGATTGATCATTGATTATGCAAAAAAATTAAAGTTGGGCACCGCCCATCACATGCTTCCGCTGCGCTCAGAACCTATATTAATAACATCTTCCAAAGGGATGTACTTAACTTATGAATTTTCAAAAGCTTTCATCCTTCTAATGACATATCTTAGATGTTATCTTAGATGTCATTAGAAGGTCGAAAACTTTTGAAAATTCATAAGTTAAGTACATACCTTTAGAAGATGTTATTAAGCTACCAACTAAAAATAAGTTGGATTTTACCTCATGTACGAAGTGAGCCTCATCTCATCCAAACCATGTTCTATTGAAAAATGTCATGGTATTTTTTGTATGTTGTAAAACATTCATGTGTTACTTATTGTGTTTGTTCTTCTCCATTTTACTTTATATTATTATAATTGTCATTTTATCTATGATAAATAAACTGATTTGGTGTTTTCTCTTTTTTTTTACCTCGATTTCCTAAACATTCTATGAATACTATTGATAATGAGGGTTGACCATATAATCTTTATGATACTGAAATTTTAGAATATCTTCTTATATCCTAAACTATGATATTAATGTTTCTTAGTACATTTTTTCACCATCCTAAAGGTATTTCAGTAGTTTATAAATAAAATATGAATTATCTAAAGCATATCCTCCGGGAGTGTCAAACCAAGTGTGCAACAAAGTCCGTTTTTGTGTACCAGGATACCTCGAGTCAGACCTGAGACACTTTGTCGGGGTTGTTACTCCTAGGTACATCTGTGCCAGAGCCACATCCACTTGTTTGTATCCAGATAGAGATTTGATTGTTTAGATAACCACATAATCTTTATGTCACCAAATTTTTAGAATATTTTCTTATATCCTAAAAGATGACACCAATCTGTACTTAACCATTAGCTAATCATTTCTTAACCATTAGTTAAATATTGGTTAACCATTAGTTAAACATTGGTTAATCATTCCTTAATCACTCCTTAATCATTTTTTAATCATCCCTTAATCATTCTTTAATCGCCCCTTAATCGTTCTTTAAGCACTACTTAATTATTCTTTAATCATTGCTTAATCAATAGTTAATCAATATGTAATCAATAGTTAATCATTATTTGTTTATTCATTCCTTAATTAATCTTCAATTATATTATGATAATTTAATCAATACTTAATCATTATCTAATCATTATTAGATCATTATTTAAACATTATATAATCATTAGTTAAACATTACTTAATCCTTAATTAATTATGTCTTAATAATTAGTTAATCATATGACATTCATCAGTAAATTGCAATTAGTTAATCATTATATGTAATCATTTTTAATCCTAAATTATTCACTAGTTAATCGATACTTAATCATTACTAATAATAGCTATTATTTTAAAACTATATATAACTAACTAAACTACTTAATAAATAACATATTTCAAACTAAATAACATATTTCAAACTAAATAAAAAGAATTCAATTAAATAAATAAATAACTTTAAATTAAATAAGAAAAAATACATCTAAATGTGCTTCGCAAAAAAACGAAACTTCTTTCAGGCCACCAAATCCATCGCGCACAAAGAAGACTCCTTCTAGAGAGAGAGAGACTGAAATGTAGAAAGAATGGTGATTTTTCAAGTGAGGAGGATGAAACAGGTGTCATTTTATTGAGAGTTGAACGAAAGACGATAGGAGGGGAGGATGCGCCTTTCGCTTGTGCATTAGGTGAAAGGACCCCCCAACCTCCACCTTTTGATTTGTCTTTAGGCGATAGCCGACTCCAAGCTGCCTTTGCTATGTCAGTGATCCCGGGCAAAGGCAACGGGGTTTGAAAGGTGGCACATTCCCATTCACCTTTTAGACACATTTTTTTTATCTATACATATTTAACAAAAAAAATAAAAACACATAAAAAAACTCAAAAAAATAAAAATAAATAAAAAAGATAAAATAAGATATGAATCGGACGGCAGGAAGGTCCCCGACGGAGCCACGGCCCAGGCAGGCGCACCGCTGCTTCCAGAAGCCGAGGGAAAGTTCCAGAGACCATTGGAAGTCCGCTAAGAACGAGATTCCCCCCACCCGGCAATCCCTTCCAGGCCCTCTTCCTTCTTGGAAGTGGAAGTTGTTGTTGTCGATGATCGCGTGGGAAGGCGAGAGCGGGCAGAGTTTGCGGATGCGCTGGGTGAAGCTCTTCTGCCCTACGCTGTCGAAGGGGGTAACGTTGGCGGCGAACGAGGAGCAGCTGCTGGATCTGGGCTCCATAGCCCGCGCCTTCGGCCTTCACCCCTCCACGCTGAAGCTCAACGGCCGCTTCATCGGCAGGGGGGCCGACCTCATCGCCTCTTCCGTCACTTGGAAGTCCCTTCTCTCCTTCTTCTCTGCCCGGGGCCTCCCCACCGGCACCCACGACGCCGATGCCATCACCGTCAACGGCAAGCTCTGCGAGGCCGGGACTAAGCGTAAGATCACTCTCGCTCCCCCCTCACGTTTCAAAAGGTTTATCAATTTTTGTATTGATTGGGCTTCTGGGTTTCTTAACGAGTTAACTTGTTTTTAACCGTACGCTCTACGTGTGAATTACAATGTAGATAATTCATTTGAAGGATCAGTATCTTGCGATAGATTCACTAGTGCTGTAACTGAGATGATCACTTTGGTTAATCTCTAACACATGTTAACATCGATTCTTCAGGACTGCATGTTCCAGAAGATGTTCATAATTGCATAGTGGGTGATGGTGCATAATTGTATTGATTGGGCTTCTGGGTTTCTTAACGAGTTCACTTGATTTTAACCGTACGCTCTGTGTGTGAATTACAATGCAGATTATTCATTTGATGGATCAGTATCTTGCGATGGATTTACAAGTGCTGTAATTGAGATGATCACTTTGGTTAATCTCTAACACATGTTAACATCGATTCTTCAGGATTGCATGTTCCAGAAGATGTACATAATTGCATAGTGGGTGATGGTGCATAATTGTATTGATCTTCTGGGTTTCTTAACGAGTTCACTTGATTTTAACCATACTCTGTGTGAATTACAATGCAGATAATTCATTTGAAGGATCAGTATCTTGCGATAGATTTACAAGTGCTGTAATTGAGATGATCACTTTCGTTAATTTCTAAAACATGTTAACATCGATTCTTCCGGACTGCATGTTCCAGAAGATGTACATAATTGCATGGTGGGTGATGGTGCATAATTGTATTGATTGGGCTTCTGTGTTTATTAACGAGTTCACTTGATTTTAACCGTACGCTCTGTGTGTGAATTACAATGCAGATAATTCATTTGAAGGATCAGTATCTTGCGATAGATTTACAAGTGCGGTAATTGAGATGACCACTTTGATTAATCTCTAACACATGTTAACATCGATTCTTCAGGACTGCATGTTCCAGAAGATGTACATAATTGTATAGTGGGTGATGGTGCCAATGCAGTGAACGAACCACAGCTTGAAGATAGAAGCTTGCTGAAGAAGAGAAAACTGCAGGAAGGTCACCCGGGAAATGTCATCGGCCTCAAAAGAAAACTGTGGCGGGAAGATGTAAACAACATTAAGAGATTAAGGATCAATGAATGAACAAAAGTAAGCATCATTCTTTACGTTTTGTTCCACTTAATGGATTAGATTGGCTCGAACATTATCTAAATCCTGTTGCAAATACGAGCATGCCACATGTTTTGTCTGGTGACAACAATGGTCTAATTTAACATGCAAGGATCAGTTTGAACTCAATTTGATCTTGGTTTTTAAAATATTTAATTTTGTTTTATTTTAAAAGGAGAATAGACAAGGATACAATCCCAACATTGAAAAATGTGAGATATCGGGCCTACCTTTTGAAGGGTAACTATATCATCATTATTTAAAAATGATAAAGTACAAACATAAATGATAATGGTCTGTAAATTAAATAGATGTTATTTGGATGAATTTGCCTGAGCAAATTCAAATTGAAGAATCCAACTTTAAGTAAATTGATATCTTAAGATGATATGGGTGAGGAGCTTTGTAAAAGCAAACAATCTTTAATGCTTATAACATATATATTTAATTTCTCTATATGGAACCAATTGTAATATTGTTATACAAACTCTAGTTTTGTTGAGTACGAAGTTTGATCTTAAAACGTATCAAGAAGTTATGTCATCTCATTAAAGGAAACTAAGAAATGAATTCTATAATTGATAATGAGAATAATACTATGATATTAGTTGACCTTTCACAAGGTTAACAACCGATAGATTGTAAATAGGTATTTAAAAGGAAAAGAAAAGTTGATAATACAATTGAGAAATACAAAGCCAAATTGGTAGATAAGAGTTTATGTAGGATCGAAATAATGATGTAGATGCTCAATATACAAGAGGGGGGGGGGGGTGAATTGTACACTTTAAAAATTTCCTTAAAGATCTAAGTTTAACAAAGTTAAACTGAGCAGATTCACAACAGCTCTAACACCAATTGGAAATTGGAACAAGGAATGAAGTTACAAAACTTCTAATTCTACACACTTGCTTGAATCAGGAAAGTGATTCCGGAAAACAGGTTCCAGATATATCGATCCGGAAATTTAAACTTAACTAAAGTTTACAATATGAGATTTTATCCTAAAGCGTATAGAATCTAAATGAATCAGAGTACAAGTGTAAGCAAATACATGAATGTTATACTTTCCTTACAATACAATATGCAGTGGAAAAACAAGTAGTACAACTACAAGTAACAAACAATAACTCTTTTAACCCAAAAAGAAGGGTATCCAACAACCTTGAATAAATGTCCCTTGATTTATCATTTCAAGCAAGTCTGTCTTACCAACACCAGGGTAAACCCTCGATACGAAGATCAGAGTCTCTGTCTTGCTATCCCCGCAAGCCCTCAACTTCAAGGTAGGTGGAACCTCTGTCTTCCTCAGCAAGGAAGCCCTTGAACTTCAAGGAATTCGGCACTTCTGTCTTCCTATCACTGGAAGCCCTCGAATGTAATCACCAACATTCGGAGTCGCACGAAGCAATCTGAACGAGCGGTTCAGTACGCACAAAGCATGAGAAGCTTCTCTCTCTAGAAATCACCTTAACAACGTGTGGTCTCTAGATTGATCAACTCGTTATTGAACTCTTTCAAATGAGCTCCTATTTATAGGCTCGGCCGACCCCCTCTCTAACGGTCATATTTTCCTTAAAATTCGGAGAGATCTGTACACGTGTAACTCAACCAACGGTTAGTTTGAAACAGAATAGACGACATCGTTTAATAATAAACTATGTATAACTGAATGCACAACATCGTTTTGTAATGGAGCATATGTAAGCAAAAGCCATACTAAAGTTCGGAGTGTAAGCAAATTAAAAGTTCGGAGTCTAACCAAAATGAAATTCGGAGTCTATAAAAAGAAATGTTCGGATTCTGTTTTATAGGAATTCGGAACCTGAAATTTGTAGAAGTCCGGAGTCTGAATTTCTAAGGAAATTCGGAGTCTGGTTTCACCAGAGTTCGGAATCTGAACTTGCAGAGTTCGAAGTCAAACTAGTAAAAGTTCGGAGTCGTACTTCATAAGAGTTCGGAGTCGAACTACTTATGAAAGTTCGGAGTCGAACTTATGAAAGTTCGGAGTCGAACTTCATAAGAGTTCGGAGTCGAACTACTTAAGAGTTCGGAGTCGAACTTATGAAAGTTCGGAGTCGAACTTCATAAGAGTTCAGAGTCGAACTACTCAAGAGTTCGGAGTCGAACTTATGAAAGTTCGGAGTCGAACTTCATAAGAGTTCGGAGTCGAACTTCATAAGAGTTTGGAGTCGAACTTATGAAAGTTCATATCCATAATTCGGAGTGGAACTTTATTATAGTTCACATCCAGAATTCGGATCCTAAAAACAGAATACTCCAATACTTGACATTATATGATTCTGGGATTTTGAGTATGAATCCGGTTTTTGAACTTAAGGAAAAAAAATATTGCTATGTATAAGAAAATCTAGGTTAGGGTAGATTTCCTTAAGGTAGAAAATTTTCCTTATGGAGGTACAATATATATTTGCTCAAGTATAAGGTGTTTGTGATTTTCAAAACAAGAAGGAATAGAAAAGTTATAAGGAAAACCTTATTGACTCAACAATCTTCCCCTTTTTGGAAAGCACAAACATCCTTACGAAAAAGAATATAAGGACTTTGAAAAATTTCATTAGACTTTGAAATTAAAACTTATCTTCCTTTGTTTACGGATGAAAGTGAATACAACTAACTTCTCCTTAGGCATTGAAACTCTAAGGATTGTATTCTGAATTTTCGGAGTGGAGTTTTCATTATCATGGGAATGAAAAACTTCGAAGTGAGCAACTCCCCCTTACTTTAAGGATATTTTAAAATTTTCTTTTTCCTCTTTTTAGTGGTTCTTTTTCCTCTTTTTAGTGGTTCTTTTTCCTTCTCCCCCTTAGGAGTAGTTCTTTTTTCTTTCTCACTCTTTGTGATTTTCAAAATGAATTGAAGGGAATGGAAAAGAAAATATGGTACCTGAAACATTAGTATATAACAAAATACAAGCACCTAAATTTTCATTAGAGTTAGAAAAAAAAATTACAGGAAAAGACAAATACAACAAAAGATCGGAGTGAGTTTATTTGTCTTCCTTTTCCTTCGGGATCAGCTTCTTTAACAAAGTTTTGAGCTTCTTCAGGTCTCTTTGGTCTTCCTCTGCTTGTCTCTCCAAAGCTGAGATCCTTTTCTCTTGA
This sequence comes from Viscum album, assembly GCA_963277665.1. NCBI lineage: Eukaryota > Viridiplantae > Streptophyta > Magnoliopsida > Santalales > Viscaceae > Viscum > Viscum album. Next base: position 1,925,544,545 of record OY728150.1, on the reverse strand, counting down.
ACTTTTAAAGCTTCTGCCTGAGCCTTTAAGGCATCTTGTTGCATTTTCACCAACTCATCTTGGTTTATCAGTCTTTTCTCAAGCTCGATCCGGAGATTTCTATCCCTTATAAAATTTTGAGCTAGAGAATTTGTCTTGTCATTTAGTTCCTTCACTTGTTGACTCCGAGAACTCTGCTCAATAATCAACTCATCTTGAAGATTCTTAATCTTTTTATCATCTGTGTCAAAAGCATCTTTCACGTCATTTTGAAAATTATCAAAGACGGTCAAGTCTTCTTCAACTCTCTTAGACCACAGAGTTATTTTGGTGCAAGACTTTCTATGCACATCATAATTGATAAGAAAACTTTTATGGTCGGCCCCAATCTTTATACACTTATTCATGACCATGGATAAGGAATCCGATTTCTGATTCATACTTTGTTGCAGCATCTGACATCTAGAATCTATAGTTGGAAAAAACGGAATGGTGTCCACCAACTTCTTTAGTGATTCTACCACAAAATCATGACCATGAGCTGATGACTCTGAATCCGATAATTTGCTTGGAGATGACTCTTCCTCAACTTGCACTAGCATTCTTCTAGACGTACCACCAACCTCTTTCTTCCTGATGACATCTTTTATAGGCGTCTCCATGAGAACTTGCTTCCCCTTATCAGCTTTCGGAATTGGTTCCTCATCAGGAGATACTTCCTCAGATTCAGAAACTTGAATAATCTGGTCTTCATCTGGTTTCTCTTTTTCTTGTCCTTCCTCAAGGAAATTCCTCTCATAGGATTCTTCCTCATCATACAAGACATTTTCTTCTTCTTCCTCTTGGTGTTGATTATCATCATTCTTACTATCTTCCACACCTCCCTTTCTTGGAGTTACTATCTTTGCGGATTCTGCCTTGTCTTTATAATCCTCTACTTGTTTGATCAGGGCATCCAAATATTCACTTCACTCTTCTTCTTCAACCTCTTTCTCTACTTCTTCAGCAGCTTCTTTTTCAGCTTCTTCAACTACTTCTTTACCCTTGAATTTTTTCGGAGTGACATAGTTCTTAGCTGGAGTTTCTGGTAAAGAAGGTTGAGGACCGAAAGTTTCCGGAACGGAAAGCATTTCAGAAGCTAACTCTGTAGCTTTCAGCAAAAATTGCACCACTTCAGCTTCAGACAACTTCTTTTTCATCTTCTTTTCTTTTGCCTGCTTCTCTAACTCTTCCGCAACTCTTTCTTTTAAGGCCTTAGCCTCTGCAGGGTCCAATCCGAACTGAGGATCCCCTTCTTTCCTCTTCTCTTTATCTTCCCTCCACTTGGCTGTCACTTCATCTGTATATGTTTTCTGCTTCTTCGGTTTGGGGGGAGCAGACTGGGTTTCCTTAGCCTTGGGGTTTTCTTTATCAGCAATCACTTCCTTAACCTTTCTCTTCTTCCTTGCCTTTTTGGATGGTTCCGGAGTCTGTGTATCTTTCTGAGCTGCCTCAACCTCTTCCACAGAAAGAGGGTAGAATTCTCCGGATTCACTAGAATAACCCATCTTCATCCTCTTCAACGTATCATCACTTACCAGCATAAGCTTACAATTCCGGACTTTTGATTTGCATGCAACCTTAAAGGATTCTAAGCACCGAACTATCAGCTTAGATAGTAAGACATGGTACATAATTATTTGAGCTCTCAAATTGTCATCTCTGATGTTCTTGATCGTAATCAAGACATGCTTCATCAAATTTATCTTTCTTAGATTTACCAAGAAATCTAAGACATAAATATCACTTTTTTTTAAATTATCTTTGTCACCTCTTCTTGGTACGAGAAAACCCTGTACCCAGAGCTGGAAAATCTTATTGTTCGGAGTGAGATGAGTAATTTTAGCAGTCGTAGCATCCTTAAGTCCAAGACATTTTAAAGCCTTCACCTTGTTGAAACTTCCTTGCTCATCTGGAAGCTTAGCTGAGCAAAACTCAGCTTCCCCATCATAGGACAAACCAACCAAGCTCGCGACCTTGGTGTAGGATAGCTTGTAAGTCTTCCCATAAGACTTAAATGAAAACCACTCTCCGCCATCTTCCATCTGGAAGGAAACAGACTCATAGAACTCGATCAACAAATCAGTATAAACCGGATCCTGTTTCTCTGACTTAAACAAGCATATATTTTCTCAGCCATTCAATCTGATATTCTTGGTTATAATAGAATCAAGCTTGTAAAAAATCTAGATGCACCAACCTTTCCCTGAAGACTAACCACTTTGAGATTGACTTTGAATTTGACATTTCTTGAGATGTTGCTTCAACAGACATTCAGAGTGAAGAGTTCTGAAAGATTCGGAACGACTTTGCAAAGATCAGAACCAGTCTTAAGAAGAGAAGCAGGGCTTCGAGACGCGAAAGCTTTGAAAAACCGATGTGGGACGAGTCTTGGGGTCCCCTTTATATAGGTGATGTAGGTGACCTTTGGTCTTCCAAAAGCCATCAAACGGTTGAAAAACTTTTCGATCTGATCTGACGGTTGAGAACACTCCCGCAAGGAAAACTTGACTCCGATCTTTTGAGGTTTTAAAGAAAACATTTGGATTTAAGTAAAACTAGAATCTGAAAAAAAGGAAAATACCGGTAAACAAAATATGATTACGATAACTTAAGGAAATCATACCTTTCGGATTGGCTAGAAAGATTGTTCGTAATTGGTAATATTCTTCAAGAAAAAAAACTTATTACGAAAGTTCATTACGAAAATCACATTACGAAAGTTCCGGTACGAAAATCTCATTACGAAAGTTCCAGTACGAAAATCTCATTACGAAAGTTCCAGTACGAAAATCTCATTACGAAAGTTCCAGTACGAAAATCTCATTACGAGAGTTCTAGCTTCCGGAAATTTCCATTCCGAGAATTTTCATTCCAGAAATTTCCATTCCGGAAATTTCCATTCCGGAAATTATCATTCCGGAAATTATCATTCCGGAAATTCCCACTCCGGAAAGTTTGGAAAACTGACTACAAAAATTTTAGTTACAAAAAGTTTGAAAAACAGATTACAAAAATTTTAGTTACACAAAGTTTGAAAAACAGATTATGAAAATTTTAGTTACACTAACAATCAAATGTACTCCCCCTATGAAAAGGAGTTTGTTACTGTTAGGAGAATTGTTCAACAAGAAGTTAATGAAGAATGATTACCTTACGATTATCATTCCTAACTTTTGTTTAATGTATTCAAATCTATCGGAGGGTAAAGATTTTGTGAAAATATCAGCAAGTTGATCTTGCGTTTTGATAAACTGAAGAATGATATCTCCTTTAAGTGTGTGATCCTTAAGAAAGTGATGCCTAATATCTATGTGTTTTGCACGAGAGTGATGTGCATGGTTCTCTTACTGAGGCCAATGACACTTGTGTTATCACACAAAATTTGAGTCTTAGTAAAACTCAAGCCATAGTCTGTGAGTGTGTGTTGCATCCACAACACTTGAGCACAACAACTTCCGGCTACTACATATTCAGCTTCAGCAGTGGAAAGTGCTACAGAATGTTGCTTCTTGCATGACCAAGAAACTAATTAATCTCCTAAGAAATGACAAATTCCGGATGTACTCTTTCTATCCATTCTACAACCACAAAGTTCGGAATGAGAAAATTCGGAATGAACAATTCGGAATGACAAAGTTTTTTAATCAAGGATGAAAATTAATGAAAAAGTGAGCAAGAAAAACTTATATGTGAGTATAAGTATTTCAGAGACCTGCTCTGATACCAATTGTAGGATCGAAATAATGATGTAGATGGTCAATATACAAGAGGATGGTGAATTGTACACTTTAAAAATTTCTTTAAGCAAGGAAAGATCTAAGTTTAACAAAATTAAACTGAGCAGATTCACAACAGCTCTAACACCAATTGGAAATTGGAACAAGGAATGAAGTTACAAAACATCTAATTCTACACACTTGCTTGAATCTGGAAAGTGATTCCGAAAAACAGGTTCCGGATATATGGATCCGGAAATTTAAACTTAACTAAAGTTTACAATATGAGATTCTACCCTAAAGCGTATAGAATCTAAGTGAATCAGAGTACAAGTGTAAGAAAACACAAGAATGTTATACTTTCCTTACAATACAATATGCAGCAGAAAAACAAGTAGTACAACTACAAGTAACAAACAATAACTCTTTTAACTCAAAGATAAGAGTATCCAACAACCTTGGATAAATGTCCCTTGATTTATACTTTCAAGCAAGTCTGTCTTACCCACACCAGGGTAAGCCCTCGATACGAAGATCAGAGTCTCTGTCTTGCTATCCCCGCAAGCCCTCAACTTCAAGGTAGTTGGAACCTCTGTCTTGCTCAGCAAGGAAGCCCTCGAACTTCAAGGAATTCAGCACCTCTGTCTTCCTATCCCTGGAAGCCCTCGAATGTAATCACCAACATTCGAAGTCGCACGAAGCAATCTGAACGAGCGGTTCAGTACGCGCAAAGCATGAAAAGCTTCTCTCTCTAGAAATCACCTTAGCAGCGTGTGGTCTCTAGATTGATCAACTCGTTATTGAGCTCTTTCAAATGAGCTCCTATTTATAGGCTCGGTCGGCCCCCTCTCCAACGGTCATATTTTCCTTAAAATTCAGAGGGACCTGTACACGTGTAACTCAACCAACGGTTAGTTTGAAACAGAATAGACGACATCGTTTAATAATAAACTATGTATAACTGAATGCACAACATCGTTTTGTAATGGAGCATATGTAAGCAAAAGCCATACTAAAGTTCGGAGTGTAAGCAAATTAAAAGTTCGGAGTCTAACCAAAATGAAATTCAGAGTCTATAAAAAGAAATGTTCGGATTCTGTTTTATAGGAATTCGGAACCTGAAATTTGTAGAAGTCCGGAGTCTGAATTTCTAAGGAAATTCGGAGTCTGGTTTCACCAGAATTCGGAATCTGAACTTGCAGAGTTCGAAGTCGAACTAGTAAAAGTTCGGAGTTGTACTTCATAAGAGTTCGGAGTCGAACTACTTAAGAGTTCGGAGTCGAACTTATGAAAGTTCGGAGTCGAACTTCATAAGAGTTCGGAGTCGAACTACTTAAGAGTTCGGAGTCGAACTTATGAAAGTTCGGAGTCGAACTTCATAAGAGTTCGAAGTTGAACTACTCAAGAGTTCGGAGTCGAACTTATGAAAGTTCGGAGTCAAACTTCATAAGAGTTCGGAGTCGAACTTCATAAGAGTTCGGAGTCGAACTTATGAAAGTTCATATCCATAATTCGGAGTGGAACTTCATTATAGTTCACATCTAGAATTCGGATCCTAAAAACAGAATACTCCAATACTTGACATTATATGATTCTAGGATTTTGAGTATGAATCCGGTTTTTGAACTTAAGGAAAAAAATATTGCTATGTATAAGAAAATCTAGGTTAGGGTAGATTTCCTTAAGGAAGAAAATTTTCCTTATGGAGGTAAAATATATATTTGCTTAAGTATAAGGTGTGTGTGATTTTCAAAACAAGAAGGAATGAAAAAGTCATAAGGAAAACCTTATCTCAACAGTTTACTCAAATGGAATACATCCTATCTATATTTTGGAAGAATATGGGCCAAGGAAGACATCCAAAAGTTGCATCACAACATGATATGATCCTTTAGCTAGATTGAAAAAAGGATCCTGGAGCAACCATGGAGCAACCATAAATGAATGAGCTTTAGACCATCGATATTATATGTTGTCAATTGGTTTATAATATTGGATCATAGATAATGCACTCAATTTCACAGGTGCTACCTTGAGTGGTAATGCTTAAAGATTTTGGGATATGATATTAAGACACTCAAGAGTGAGAATGACTACCCCGAAATATGTCACATTCTCAATCGAGGTTATACTAGTAGTAGCCGATTTCTTCAAACATGAGTTTGTGGGAAATTCACTGGTCAATCAGTGTCGACAATTAGTGGAAAAAGCCAAAACAACTTTAACCATGATCCATCTGTGACACATGCTATCTTGAAGAACATCTTTGTGAGTTTCTGCATTGATATTATTTTCTTGGAATAGGAGATCAAACACATGCTCTAGATGTCTTTATCCAAAAGCTTCTAGAGAGCTGACCCAAAGTAGTTCAACAAGACTTGAAGACTCACCTTTCTCAAAGTACATATTTGCAGTATACTTTGAATGTTTGAGCAGAAGCAATAAGACACATGATAAAACTCCATTGTATGCAGAGGAATGTATTGCAGGATGTAAGAAATATGCCATATTTGAGTTATGCTTGTTGTATAGAGGTGTATAGAGTGTTGCAAGAAGATATGGATGTAGTCCAACCAGACACGAGTTTGGAAAAACCCAACAAAAATCGTTCAGAACACAGTGTTAGGTTGACTTGAAAGAGATCACACAACAAAGTCTTGGAAATGATTTGTTTAAAGGAGACTATCAAGTAGATTTTTAGGCAGAAAGCTAGAAAAATCGAAGAGATATCTTAGACCAAATAAAATCCCGAAGGATGTGAGAGAAAACTTCAAAGAAAATATGGGAAGTATCCCAGATGCCCTAAAGGAAAATATCCATCTAGTTGTGTTTTTTTGTTGGTTTTGTAGGAATAAAGGTCACATAACCAGCACTCATAGATGTAGACAGGAGAAGAGGTAGTCTTAAAGCGATATTGATGGAAGATTCATCAGAGATTGTTTGAGTCTATCTGGGGAGAAGACATAGACTCAAATGATAAAAGTTTATATTCTTTATATTCAGAGTACTCAGAGGTGGAAGAATCCAACTCAGATGAGGAAGGGGGAATTAACCTAAACACAGTTTTGAGCCAGCTTCAAATAGCTATGATTTGAGCATGGGCTAGTGCACCAGAAGGCTCTCCAAAGCTAGTAAAGCTAGATGAGATAGAAAGTGATCTATGTAATGTTTTGAATTTTTCGTGTATTATTTTTAAATATTATATGAAATTATTTCGAGACCAAGCGCAGAGACGACACGTCATTCCGAGGCTCGGTGAGCTCAGAATGATGGTTTGAACTTTTTTTAAGTTAAGTGAGTCGACATGTGTGCGCGATTGTGATAGTTTCCAAACAGATGTCCAGATTAAAAATTCGAAGGCACCGTTGCGTTCGAGACAATGACTTTACTTAAGAACGGGCCTAACCTCGACCAGCGTGGGTCAAAGGAAAAAAGTTAATTTTTGGACGTTTTTAGTAAAATTAAATAAAATAAAATAATTTGAAAAGTTTATTTTATTTTATTTGAAAATGTTCGCTGCAGCGCAATGACGAGACAACTGTTTTAGTAATTAATGAGAAGACATAATGACTCTGAAATAGCAACGCTAACTCATTAATGCCACGACGTAATGGAATGCTGAAACGCCTTCCCTCCTTTTAATGGGTTAATCGAATGTTGGTCGTTGGCGGAAAATTGAGAGAAACTTTGGAGAATTCTTGGAGCTTTGGATAGAACACTCGACGACAAGCGACGATGAATCAAAAGTGTGAATCGTTGCGCCAACAGAGTTGAAGGATCTCGACGACGACGACAGTGCGATCCCTTCGTCAGCGATCGATCCCTTCTCGAGGTAGGGGTTATGTTTTAAATTGTTTCTTCCTCGTTCTTTAATTAAACAACGAACATAGATCAACCCACGAACTGGTTGACCTGCGTCGTTCTTGCGGGAGGGATTTTCTTTGTCGGGTTTGTTCTTGGGGATTCATTTGTCATGTTTTAAGGTTTTTAATTTTCCCTGTTTAGACCTTCTAACGGGATCGAATTAACGCCGTGACGAATGATGACAGAGGTTCGTTCCTCTGTTATTTTGTTTTCTTCCCCCTCTTCCCCGCGTTCTTCGTGTTCTTCGCGGGGATACAAATGAGGAATCGTTGCGCACCCATTTCTTGGCGCAATGATCCCAAAACAGAGATCTGGCATCGTGACGATCCAGTGGAGGTGCGACAACGATAGCGACAGACGAATCAATGCGGTTTGAGAGAACTTGTTCTTCAACGGTTCTTCATGCGGGTAAACCAGAACGCGCTTTCGGGGCCAATCAGAGGTTTGAAACCAACAGAATCGGCTTCGTGGTGTCGGGGTGACCAAAACCCTTGAGTTTTATGGCGATCAGACGACCAGATCGAAGAACGGAGCATCCCCCGTAGCGCCGGACGAAGAACTGCATTTTCTGGAAATTTCTGAAGAACACAGCGTGTATCTCAAAGAACACGCCGTGTGGGACCGGCTCAGCGGCGACTAGGGTTCCGCGATGCAGGAAGCGATAACACGACGTGTTCTTCGAAGAACACAACGTGTGGGTCCTTACGCGGGACTCGCCATGTATTTCAGACGATACACATACACAACGTGTACTCCACCACACGACCAAACCAGGCCGACTGCATGGGTTACCCCCTGTACCGGTTACACAGGATGACATACACAGGTTGAGGCCGTGTATGGGCACATAACCGCGCACACAGAGCAGACTCCGGTTACTCGGACACTGCGTGTGGTTCGCCCTACATGCTGTGTACATACCTTCCTACACGACATGTTCTTCTGACTCAGGCCATTTTACACAGGCAGTACCCGGAGTCGAGAGACACGGTGTGTGACCCTTCTACACGTCGTGTATATCATGGAACATGGCTTGATCCTCTTGTTCACCGTTCACAAGTTTCGTTTGGGCTAGTTCCCCTTTTGCTCGTTCCCTTGAAGGCCAGGTATCGTTTCCATCCACAAGAGTATGATCCCTTCAGTTGGACTTTCCGAGATAGAGTCAGACATCCCTCTGAGAGGCTCGAAGCGAGACCCTCTATCCATTCTTGACCCTAGGTAGAGTCAGATGTTGGATTGGTGTAGCTCGATCCAGTTGGGCCGAATGCTTGTGGCCCACAACTGTTGCGGGTCGAGCTCCACGGTGAGCTCGTTGGGGGTTGTAGGGGGCAACACGCCCCTGCTCCAGGGGTCCAAGGGCTGAAGGCCACCGAACCAATTTTTTGGGAACTGTAGAAAATCTGACCACTGTAGCAGAGTTGAACGATCGACACCGACAAGCACTGTAGCAGTGCGGACTTTGAAGTTAACTCTATTATAGCCTTTTGAACTTTCACCCGGCAACCACTGTAGCACTTTTGGCTTGGGTGCCTTTCACTGCAGCGACGCAGATTTCCTGTGCAACGGTGGGTCATCTTCTCCATTTGTAGCCCATTTCGAGCTAGGGGTTCTTATCAGAAAAACTCTGTATTTGTGCTTCCGATTATAGTGAATATTCTGCCTCTCTGCGAACGTAGGGATTATTCCCATACCACGTAAATTTGCGTGTTTCGTGTGTTTTCTTTTCTTCTGCATTTTCTTTCTGTATCTCGTTTTTGTTGTTGCGACTCCCGACGATTCACAACAACTGGTATCAAAGGAAGGTTGGGTTCGAGATTCTCCAACAATGGCTATGGATGAAGGCAAAGTGGAGATCGACTGCTTCGATGGAACTGATTTCAGTTCCTGGAGGATGCAGATTGAGGATTATCTTTATCAAAAAAAGATGCACTTGCCGCTTCTGGGACTGAAGCCAATGAACATGGAGCAGTCAGAGTGGGAGCTGCTGGATTGACAGGTTTTGGGCGTTGTGCACCTTACGTTGGCAAAAAAACGTGGCGTTCAACATCACAGAGGAGAACGATGATTGATCTGATGAAAACCCTCACAAATATGTACGAGAAGCCTTCTGTGACAAACAAGGTGTACTTGATGCGACAATTGTTCAACCTGAAAATAGATGAAGGGAGAATTATTGCAGACCACATCAACGAATTCAACACCATCATAAGTCAGCTGACATCAGTGAAAATTGATCTTGGTGATGAGGTATGTGCATTGGTCTTATTGTCCTCTTTACCTGACAGTTGGGAAGCAACTGTAACAGTTGTGAGCAGTATCTCGAGGAATACCAAATTGGTTCTAAAAGATATACGAGACCTAATCCTTAGTGAGGATGTGCGAAGAAGAGAATCAGGCAGATTCTCTGGTACTGCTCTGAATGATGAAGGAAGAGGAATATACCCACAACGAGACAATCGTAGAGGGTGATGAAGGTCAAGAGGGAAAAGCCGAGACAAGGCAAATGAGGCTGGTCCTACCTGTTGGACATGCAGAAAGGAAAGACATGTCAAGGAGTGTAGAGAAAAACGGAAGGGACCTGAAACCAATAGAGCAAACACAATGATTGAAGGAACTGATGACGTGCTGTTGTTGAGTGTAGATAGCTCGATGAAGTCTTGGATTTTAGACTCTGGGGCGTCTTTCCATTCTACACCGGAGAATAGATTTCAGGAAAATTATGTTTCTGGAAATTTCGACAAAGTACATCTTGCTGATGATGAACCCTTGCAAATTGTGGGGAAAGAAGATGCGCGAATCAAGACCAACAATGCGAGTTTGCTGGTTCTGGAAAACGTGAGGTATATCCCTGACTTAAGAAGAAATCTTATTTCTGTAGCTTGATGATGCAGGGTTGAGTACCACGTTCACTGGTGATGCATGAAAGATCACCAAAGGAGCTATGGTCATAGCTCGGGGAGCAAAGAGTGGTACCCTATACAACATGACATAAACTTGCATAGACATGACAGTATCACTCAAAGCTGTAGGAGATTCACAACTGTGACACAACAGGCTAGACCACATGAGTGAGAAGAGGATGAAGGTGCTGACAACAAAAGGGCTGCTACCAGAGCTGAAGTCGGTGGAAGCTGACCTATGTGAAGATTGTATCTTCAGAAAACATAAGAAGGTGTCTTTTACAAAAGGAGGCAGAACACCGAAGGCTGAGAAACTAGACCTGGTGCACACAGATGTTTAGGGGCCTGCACCGGTACATTCCCTTAGAGGGTCACAATACCATGTGACATTCATTGACGATTCTACAAGGAAGGTATGCGTTTACTTTCTGAAAAGTAAATCTAATATGTTTAAAATGTTTCAGAAGTGGAAGATCATGGTGGAGAATGAGTCAGGAGCTAAGCTGAAATGCTTGAGGTCTGACAACGGTGGAGAGTATGACAGTTAAGAGTTCATAGAATTCTGTTCTGATAATGGAATTTGGTGGGATAAGACTATTCCAGGAACGCCACAACAGAATGGTGTAGCTGAAAGGATGAATAAGATGTTGAATGAACGTGCCAGGAGTATGAGGTTACACCCGGGATTGCCCAAGATTCTCTGGGCTGATGCAGTGAACTTGACCGCATATCTGATCAACAGGAGTCCATCTGTGCTAATGAGAGAACGTCTATCCGAGGAGCTCTGGTCTGGTAAGGAGGTAAGACTCACATTTACGAGTCTTTGACAGTTTGACTTATGTACCCATTGATGCTAACTCAAGAGACAAGCTTGATGCTAAGTCCAAACCATGTTTCTTTATTGGCTATGGTGTTGAGGAGTTTGGTTACCGCTTTTAGGATGATCTCAAGAAGATGGTCATCAGGAGCCAGAACGTGGTATTTAGTGAAGGTGTCACGTACAAGGATCGCCATACAGTTGAAGATGAAAATGAGAACATTGAATCTGAATGCAAAGAGCAAGTGGAGCTTGGAGGTGTACCTGATCACGAGACATCAGAACCGATGGAACCTACTACTGCAGTGGAGTTGAGGAGATCAACAAGGGTAAGAAGGCTTGTGCAGAGGTATTCACCATCCTTGCATTATTTGCTATTGACTGACGATGGAGAACCAAAATGCTTTGAAGAGGCAATGCAGCTGAAGGAGTCAAGCAAGTGGGAGGTGGCTATGAAGGAGGAGATTTCCTCATTGCATGATAACAACACCTGGGAGCTGACACCTCTTCCAACAAGAAAGAAAGCATTGCAAAAAAAGTGGGTCTACCGAGTCAAGGAAGAACATGATGACAGAGGAGGTTCAAGACAAGGTTGGTGGTGAAAGGCTTCCAACAGGAGGGATTGAATTTCAATGAAATATTCTCACCAGTAGTGAAGTTTACCACCATCTGAGTGGTTCTCAACATTGTGTCGTCGGAAGACTTGCACTTTGAGTAGCTTGATGTCAAGACTACTTTTTTTCATGGAGATTTGGAGGAGGATATCTACATGCAGCAGCCAGAGGGATATGTAAAGTCCGGGAAGGAAGACCTGGTGTGCAAACTCCAGAAGAGCTTGTATGAGTTGAAGTAGACACCCAGACAGTAGAATAAGAAGTTTGATGCATTCATGACTAAAAATGCATACAAACGATGTGGCATGGATCAATGTTGCTGTATAAAATCCTTTGGTGATGAATATATTATATTGCTTCTGTATGTGGATGACATGCTCATTGCAGGATCATGTATGCAGAGGATTAATGAGTTGAAAAAGCAGTTGACTGAGGAGTTTGAAATGAAAAATCTTGGAGATCGCACAATTGGAATGTTGATGTTATCACAAACTGATTACATTGGGAAGGTTTTGAGAAGTTTTAGTATGCTGGAAGCAAAGACAGTCTCTATTCTTCTGACAAATCATTTCAAACTATCAAAGGAGCAATCATTGAAGACAACAAAAGAGGTTGAGTACATGACAAAAGTTCCATACACATCAGCTGTTGGAAGCTTGATGTATGTCATGGTCTGTACTCGACCTGACATCGCTCATGCAGTGAGAGTTGTGAGCATGTATATGGGTAACCCTGGAAAGCAACTTTGAGAAGCTGTGAAGTGGATACTGAGGTATTTGAAGGGCAACAAGGAGGTATCTTTGTGCTTTGGGAAAGGAAATTCATTGCATAGGTATGTGGATGCTGACCATGGAGGCGACATTGACAACAGGAGGAGTACCATGGGTTATGTATTTACCTGTGGAGGGACTGCGGTAAGTTGGATATCACAATTGTAGAAGGTGGTGCCTTTATCCACCATAGAGGCAAAATACATTGCTGTAACAGAAGCTGAGAATGAGATGGTTTGGCTGAAGAACTTCTTGGATGAATTGGGAAGAAAGCGAGAGGAGAATGTATTGCACTGTGACAGTCAGAGTGCTATACATCTTGCAAAGAACTCAGTGTTTCATGCCCGAACGAAGCACATTCAGTTGAAGTACAATTTCATCAGAGGTTTGATACAGGATGGATTGCTGACATTGCAGAAGATTTGCGGAACCAACAATCCACAGACATGTTGACGAAGCCCATGATAATACAGAAGTTGAGGCACTGTTGTGCCTCTGTTGGTCTTCACTGATGAACAGAGGATGAGAGGCAGAAGAAGGGAGGACACGATGGGAGCACAAGAGAAAAATAGCTTTTATATCATGAATTGTCAGGTTGAAATTGAAGTTGTGAATGGAAAGCACGCCACTGGTGAGTGAAGAAGAGGAAGAACTCAGATTAAGTAAGTTGTCTTTGTCAGCTGCATCGAAGCATAACAGTGTAGTGGATCGAGCTTCAAGTGGGAGATTGTTGGATTGGTGTAGCCCAATCCGATTGGGCTGAATGCTTGTGGCCTGCAAATACTTGACAATCTCACTTGTTCTTAACAAATCCCTAGGTCTGAGGAAGTCGGCGCACCCCATGGGTGGCCCTAGATTAGTCTCATCATCCTCGACGCATCCCATGGGGACCGTGAGGGTTTCCATTTACCTTCTTAATAACCATTTTACCTAAACATGCCAAGAGCGATCAAAACATACCAAGAGACACCCAAGAACAAAACCACACATGCACAAATCCACAAATAAACCATGAGATATAACTTGTAGACCACCTACCTCGATTCCGTGGGTGAACGCACTCTTAATCGTGTCCTTAGATTCCACTTCAAACAACCCTTGTAGCTTCAACCTAGATCTCACCCAAAAAGTAGGGTTTTAGAGCTTCAAAAAAGAGAGGAGAAGAAGATACAAACCCTAAACTCAAAAGAGAAGCAAGGATGAGATTAGCCTTACCCGAAGCTTTGATCCGCAACAAACGGCACCAAAAATGCCTTAGAAACGAGGGAGATTGATCTCTTAGAGCTCTTGGGGGATTTGGTTCGTCCTTAGGGTGAAGAGAGGAGAATGAGAAGGAAATCCCGAGTTGGGGTTTAAAATCCTGAGGTGGCAAAATTGTAATTTTTTTTAAAAGTTTTTGGGCCGCACGAATTACCCGCAGGGTTTGCTAAGCCGTGCGCAAACCGCGCGGAGGCCACTGTCCAAAATCCCACCTCCTGCACGGTTTCTTGGGCTGTCCACACGGTTAGCACTAACCGTGCGCAGACCGTGCAGCCTACCCAACAAATCCCCCTTTTCTCTATTTTTCGTGTCCCGAACCATCAGAACACCCCTGAGCCTCCTTAAGGACTTGGGTACGCACTTAATTAACCAAAACAAGTGATCCAAACCAAAACTTAAACGAGAGCATACCTTTCCAAGATCTGGGATCTTACAACCTCCCCACCTTATAACGGCTCGTCCTCGAGCCGAGTTTTAAAGCTTCATTTCACTTTCGAGGAAAAGAGATCGGGCCACTGTGCCCGCATATTTGATTCTCGCTCCCAAGTTTCTTCCCGAACCTTCCCATGCTGCCATAGTACTCACACTAATGGCACTACCTTGCCCCACAATACTTTCTCACTACGATCCACCACACAAACCAGATGCTCCTCAAAGGACGCATCAATCTCAAGCTCAACACCCTCAACACCCACCACGTGAGTTGGGTCAGGATGATACCGCCGAACCTGCGACACATGAAAGACATCATGCATCCCGCTATATCGCTGTGGAAGAGCCAATCAGTATGCCACTGACCCGATCCTCTCCACAATCTCAAACGACCCCACATACCCGAGCGCCAACTTGCCCTGCTTCCGAATTCGTCGGTGACTCAACCTTGACGACATCCGAAGGAACACACTATCACCCACCTCGAACTCAAGAGGTCTACGTCTTCGATCCGCATACGACTTTTGCCTACTCTGAGCCGTTGCCATCCGTTTTTGAATCAGCTCAACTTTCTCCGAAGTCTCCTGCACGAGACTCGGTCCCAACAGCTCGAATTCACCGACCTCCAACCAACACAACGGAGATCTACGCAGTCTCCCATAGAGAACCTCAAGCAGTGCCATCTGAACCGTAGCCTGAAAATTGTTGCTGTAGGCAAATTCAACAAGCAACAGGTGCTTCTCCCAAGAACCACCAAAATCCAACACACAAGCCCTCAACATGTCCTCCAACACTTGGATTGTACGCTCCGACTGGCCGTCCGTCTGCGGGTGGAAAGTCGTACTCAAAAGCACATGCGTACCAAACACCTTTTGCAACCCTTGCCAGAAGCGCGATGTGAAACGAGGATCACGATCTGAAACTATAGTCCGTGGTACACCATGCAACCGTACTATTTCCCGAACATACAACTCACCCAATTGGTCAATTGTGTAAGTCTCCTGAATTGGTAAGAAATGAGCCACTTGGTTAGTCGATCCACAACCTCCCATATTGCATCATTCTTCCGAGACGTCCTTGGAAGAACCACCACAAAATCCATTGTCACATCATCCCACTTCCATTTTGGAATGAGCAATGGATGTAACAAACCACCTGGGCGTTGATGCTCGACCTTCACCTGCTGATAGGTAAGACACCGTGCCACAAAACCCGCAACTTTCTTTTTCATTATCGTCCACCAAAACTGTCTACGGAGATCACGATACATCTTGGTCAAACCAGGATGCACTACCCATTTCGATGCATGGAATTCCCACATCAATTCCTCCCACATGCATATCGACACTATGACATCCCGCCTTTTTATTACATAAATTTTCATTACATTTTACAAACAGAGGATCTTTAAAGTCTAGTGTCTTGGAAATCAAGAACATAATACATGAAAACAACACAAAACATTCTTCTGAACCACTCGTAAAGCTTCATCATAGGTTCATCCTATGTACAATTATTGCATCTCATATCCTGGAGACATACATCAAAGAAAATGGTGAGCAGAAGACTCAGTAAGGAAAACAAGTGAAACAGTTGACATGTGATCTTGAGCAATATTAATAATAACATGATAAAAGTCATAAAGGCATGAGCAATGGAAGAATAGGAATATCATAATAAAAAGAACTTGAATCATAATTTGAATATGTGGCTAACATTTCATTTAGACATTCATGAACATATCACCAAGGTTTATCCCCGAGGTGTCATAAAAATTACCAAGGTTGTATCATGAAACTTGTCGTCTCTAGAGATTAATTTCTTTACCCAATGCATTGGAGCGCTATCAGGGCGGACCCTTAATTGTCATTATTTTCATGTGAGCCACATAGATCATAATCAAATATTTCATAAATAACCCAAAGAGAGTAAAAGAAATGAGTTTCACTTCAAAATCGTGACATTTTTAAAGTGCTTAAAAATAAGATCGTTATGTCATTTATAACCTTTGGAAAAGGAGTGAGGGTTATATGTATGTTAATTCCTGAATCAAATATATCATCTTTATATATTTATGAACACCCATAAAAACGAAATAGGTCTGGGTATTCACATAAATAAAACAAGAGAATTTCTTGAGGGAAAGAGATAAAAATTTTGAGACGAAATTTCTGCAGCATAACGACTATATAACATGGTTTTAGAAAACATTGAAAAGAGAGGGGACAAGAGTCACCCACTCATAAATAATTCATAATACAGTGTGAGTACATAATAAGATCATGATATGGATATTTTAATGACATACCACGTGAAAAGGAAACATGAAAGGAAAGAGAAGATGCGATTTTTTTACGAGAAATTCGGCAGCCTAACAGCATCACTTAAAAATTCAGAAAACAAATTGATGAGAGTGGAAAGGGTCTCTCAACAATTAGACATGAAATGGACAGTAATGAGAACATATAAGAACATACCTTCAACATAAAGAGATGGAAACTAGAAGACACAACATAAATGAAGTCATGACTTAAAAGAGGAGAGTGAAATGATCCCTTACCTTGAAGAGTAACTTCGAAATCCTGAAGGTCGGGACCTTGGGGGGCTTGAGGGCACCTTGGGAGGACTCCTTGGGAGGTAAGAAGACCAGAATTTCATTGAGGTGGATTTTGGAATGAAATGAATGAGGGAAATGGCTTGGTATTTATAGGAAAAGTGAGAATAAATTATTAATTTCCAAGGGACACCTCATCGGTGGTATTTGTAAAACCATGAGCTTGCCCATGGTATTTGCCCATGGTATTGGCCACTTGGGACACCTCATAGCATATCTCACTATTCATAAGTCGACCAGAATGCTTACATCATTATTACATCATTAATGATGTCATTAAACAACCGAAACTCAAAACTACATTTTTACTATTCACTGAAAATTCAACTGTTTCAGAAAAATCCCAAAAATTCATCCTAACCTAATATCGATGCTTTGAATTCAAAAATGAACTCCATTTTATGAAAATAATTTTCTAAATATTTTTAATTTAATTTTTAAATAAAATCATTATTTATTTTAAAAATACAACTTTAAAACTACAACTCATTTTGTAACACCTTAAAAAAGCAATCAAGGTCTCATAAAATTATCGTATAACCATAATACAATAAAGTAACAATTTATGATTACATTTTATGAAAATATATTTCCATTTTAAATTATTAAATTAATTATAATATCATAAATAAAATATTTATGACGTACAAAAATACCAAAACTTATACTATGATCGTTTTTTCATTTTTAAGATGTTTAAATTGTATTTATACATTCATGGGTGAAGTTTCTATTTTCTTGGCCAATTTACTATTCAGCACTGTTCATTACTATTCATTACTATTCAGTACTATTCATGCGGGTATGTTACTATTCATACTTTACTATTCATTAAAAAAATCAAGTTGATCTTATTAGACTCTAAATTTCTCACTGATCCCAACTGTAGAAGACCATTTTTTAAAAATCATTTCACATTATTAATTATTTAAAGAATACAAAAATATTTTAAAAAACCCATTTCCCCCCCTTAAATTCATAAATAATACACATCTTATATTTATCCGGATATTTGAAATTCACAAACTTTACTATAATAAGAAATAACAATTTTATTTATATAAAAGGATTACACAAATCAGCTAAGGTCTTGTTACATAGCCCCTTATAACACCAACATGTGACCTAAGTGTAAGATGTGATATGGTGATACAATCTTGGGGTAGCTCGGACAACATTGCCCGAGTGATGATTTCTATCAGCTTGAACTTCTCCCTTAGGCGATTCCGTTCATGCTTCATATGTTGAAGTTCGGCTTGGGTTTGGTCTTAAGCAAAACCCAATGATGCTACCTTCTTTGCAAGCTCCGACAGATGGGCTTCATATGGCCCGAGTCTACTGGATGAGGCCATTCAATCTTCTTTCTGTATTAATTAACCAAGATAACTATATTTAAAAAACACAACGTTAAAATTATAGTTTCCAACAATCATATTGACCAACAGTCATATAACAGTCGAAACCCAACAGTCATATTTTAATTATATCCACTTCATTAATTAAAGGATATAGTTTTGTTAAGTATAAAATAAAATAACACAAAAAATTAGGAAACAAATATAATTAAAAAGTTTGGGTCGTTACATTCTTCCCCCCTTAAGAAATTTCGTCCCTGAAATTTTATCTCGTACCCTCTGATGGGAAAAGGTGTGGGTACTTCTGTCTCATAGACTTCTCCGGTTCCCACATGGATTCTTCACATTTGTGGTTCCTCCACAACACCTTAACAAGGTGGGTAGTCTTGTTGCGTAGAACCGTGTCTCTACGATCCAAGATCTCCACCGGTTGCTTCTCATAAGAGAGGTCATGTTCCAGTTGTACCACCTCAGGATTTAGTACATGTGAAGGGTCAGGTATGTACTTTCTCAAGATAGATAAGTGGAAGACATCATGAACTTGTGCTAGATTTGGAGGAAGTGCAAGCCGATAGGCCACTGCTCCCACACGATCAAAGATTTCATAGGGGCCAATGTAATTAGGACTGAGCTTTCTTTTCTTCCCAAACCTCATGATTCTCTTCCAAGGTGAAATCCGCAGAAAGACTTTGTCACCAACATCAAACTCCAAGTCCCTTCGACGGTTGCCGGCATAGCTCTTTTGCCGACTTTGAGCAGCCTTAATGTGTTGCTAGATGACATGGACCTTTTCTGTCATCTATTGCACAAGATCAGGCCCAAGAAGCTTTCTCTCACCAGCTTCATCCCAACAAGTAGAGTTCTACATTGCTTTCCATATAGAGCTTCATAGGGTGCCATTTGAATGCTCGAGTGGAAGTTGTTGTTGTAAGAGAACTCAATTAAAGAGAGATGTTGATCCCATCCACCTTTAAATTTCATTGAGCAAGTTCTTGGCATGTCCTCGAGTGTTTGAATAGTCCTTTCAGATTGACCATCAGTTTAGGGCTGATAGGCCGTACTGAAATTCAATTCAGTGCTCAGAGCTTGTTGAAAACTTCTCCAGAATTTTGATGTGAACCTTGAATCGCGATCAGATACGATAGAAAGTGGAACTCCATGCAGCCTTACCACTTCCTTCACGTAAATCCTGACAAGTTGATCAAGAGAGAAATCTTCCCGAATGGAGATAAAATGGGCAGTCTTGGTGAGACGGTCCACAATAACCCACATCGCATTGTTTCCTTTGGATGTTCTCGGGAGACCAGTGACAAAGTCCATAGTGATATTGTCCCACTTCCATGCTGGTATGGGTAGTGGTTGCAATACCCCTTTAGGAAGTTGTCGCTCTGCCTTCACTTACTGACATACCAGACACCTTGATGTGTAGTCAACAATCTCCCTTTTCATATCATCCAACCAATAATGATCACGAAGGTCCCGATACATTTTCATGCTACCAGGATGTATAGAGAAAGTAGAGCTATGAGCTTCATCCATCAACTCCTTTATTTTCAGAATAAATGGAACACATAGTCTTGTACGAAATTTTAGTACACCTTCTTGATCAGTATTAAGGAAACTTCCCATCCTTCACAGCCTCGAACTTCTTCTGTAACAAAGGATCTTCTTACCGAGCTTTCTTGATCTTCTCTAGTAATGACAGCTGAGAAATCATTTGGGTTAGGGTTGATGATGTCTCTTCCTTTATAATTCCCATGTCTAGTTTTACTAGGTCATTGATCAAAGGATCTCTTTGAATCCTCATAATGGACAGAACAACTGGGCCTTTACTGCTTAATGCATCAGTGACTTTGTTTGCTCTTCCAGGATGATAATGAATTGAACAATCATAGTCTTTAAGAAGTTCCAACCATCTCCTTTGTCTCATGTTCATTTCCTTTTGTGTGAAAATATACTTCAAACTTTGATGGTCTGTGTATATATCACATTTCTCCTCATAAAGATAGTGTCTTCATATCTTCAGAACAAAAACGACCGCAACCAGCTCTAGATCATGCGTAGGATAGTTCTGCTCATGAGTCTTCAACTGTCGAGATGCATAAGCAATGATCTTGTCATTTTGCATGAGGACGCACCCAAGCCCTTTCAGAGATGCATCGCTAAAAATAACGAATTCTTCTCCACTTGAGGGCAGAGTTAACACGGGTGCAATAACCAATCTCTTCTTCAGTTCTTGGAAACTTTTCTCACACTCCTTTGTCCATATGAACTTGACCCCTTTTCGAGTTAACTTGGTTAATGAATTAGAAAGTCGTGGTTTTTTCACAAACCTCCTATAATATCCCGCTAATCCAAGGAAATTACGAATCTCAGTTATTGTTGTAAGCTGAGGCCACTCCTCTACAACTTTTGTCTTTGCATGGTCAACTGTGATTCCTTCATTGGTAACAATGTGCCCCAAGAAAGCAACTTGTTGTAACCAAAATTCACATTTGCTGAACTTCCCAAAAAACCTCTCATTCCGTAGAGTTTGCAAAATAACCCTTAGATGATCCTCATGCTCCTCACGACTTTTGGAATATATCAGAATATCATCAATAAAAACTACCACAAAGTTATCAAGGTAGTCCTTAAAGACTCTATTCATCAAATCCATAAAAATAGCAGGTGCATTAGTCAGTCCAAAAGGCATAACAACAAACTCATAATGCCCATATCTTGATCAGAAGGTAGTTTTTGAAATATCTTTTTTCTTCACCCTCAATTGATGATAACCAGATCGAAGATCAATATTAGAGAAGAATTGAGCCCCATGAAGTTGGTCAAGTAAGTCATCAATTCTTGGAAGAGGGTATTTGTTCTTTACTGTGATCCCGTTTAGTTCTCTATAATCAATGCATAGCCGCATCGATCCATCCTTCTTCTTCACAAAGAGAACAAGAGCTCCCCAAAGAGACACACTTGGTCGGATAAACCCCTTCTCCAAAAGATATTGGAGTTGTTTCTTTAATTCCTCCAGCTCCACATTTGCCATCCTATACGGGGTCTTTGATATCAGATGAGATCCAGGTATGAGTTCAATGGAGAACTCTACCCCTCTTTCTGGGGGAGGTCCAGGCAACTCCTCAGAAAATACGTCAACATATTCCTGGATGATGGGGACATTTTCTATTCCTGGATGATGGGGACATTTTCTATCCTCAAACTCTCATTTCCTTCTTCTTCTTCTTCACCGATCAATTCCATAAAGAAGGATATAGGAGGTTCTTCTAGACAAAGATTAGGTTGAGATATCTCTCCTTGGAAGATAACTGTAGGTTTTCCATTCAAGACTACTGAAATTTCCTTACTTCTGCATTTGATCTTAGCATTATACTTTGAGAGCCAGTCCATCCTTGGTATAATGTCGAATTCCAGCATGAGAATGACTACTAGATTTGCGATAATATTGTGCTCACCAAAGTAAATACTAGAGTTTCTAAACACTGACGATGCTTGGATAATCTCACCAGGAGTCTTGACTGATAACTCTACTTTTAGCAAGTCGGGAGTTGATTCTAATTTCTTTGCAAACTTGGAGGAAATAAAGGAATGTGTAGAACCAGAATCAAACAAAGTACTTACTAGCTTTGAGAGAACAACAAGAGTACCTGCTACCACATCATTTGGAGCTTCAACTTCAGCTGTCGTGATAACAAAAGCACGACCTTGCTCCCTTGGCATTTGATGAGGCTAAGGGTGTAATTTCGGCCCGGCCCAAACAAGGTCGGGTCGGGCCGGGCCTGTCATGAAAAAAGTCAGGCTGCTGACCCCTATTCGGGCCGTGTCGGGCTGGCCCGAACAACCCCATGGGGTGGCCTGAGCCCGGCCTCGGGTCGACCTAAACAATCGGGCCGGGTCAGGTTTTTTCAAGTCGGGCCATAGTGGGCTTTTATTATTTTCAAAATAATTGTCGGTTTTAATTTTTTTTATTTAAACATTTTTTAACATTTATTTAAATGTTTCTTTACATTTATTTTTAAATGCAGGTTTTTTGTAAAAACGTTTATTTTATTTTTTATTAACATTTTACAGTGGGTGGATATGTTTTTTTTGTCTAAATAGATTTATATATTGTGAATATATATATATATATATATATATATTATTTGTAAATTGTAAAAAAAACAATGAGGGGTGCGCAGCTGCCGTGGGTGAGTTTAAAGCCTTATTATAAAAACGTTTTTCTAACATTTATTTAAAACATTTATTTACATTTATTTTTTTAACTTATTTATAATTTTTTAAGCATTTGTTAATATTTTTTATTTAAACCGTTTTTAACATATGTTTAAAACGTTTTTTACATTTATTTTTAAATAATTAATTTAAAACATTTTTGAATTTTTTTAAACGTATGCTTTTTACAAGTATCTTTTTAAAACATTTTACTTTTTTTTTCATATTTTAATGTAAAAAGTATTTTTTAAGTGTTTTAAAAAATTAGTTTAAATGTTTGTTTTAAAAACTTTTTTAAGCATTTTTATTTAAACCATTTTTAACACTTGTTTAAAACGTTTTTTTTACATTTATTTTTAGAGCTTTAATTTAAAACGTTTTTTGAACACATATTTTTTACCTGTATTATTTTAAACATTTAACATGTTTTATGTAAAAACATTTTATAGTGGGTGAATATGTTATTTTTTCTAAATAGATTTATACATGTCTGCGAATTTATATATATTATGTACAAATTTTTAAAAAAATTAATGAGTTATTGGGGGGTGCGCACTAGTGGGTGGTGGTGGGTTTAAAGTGTTGTTATTTAAACGTTTTTTACATTTATTTTTTTAACTTATTTATGAAAATTATTTTTAAGCATTTTTTTAATTAAAAACATTTTTTTAAACGTTTTTTAATTTTTTTTGCAGGACAGGCCCGACCCGGCCCTGTCTGGACTGAAATTACACCCTTAGAGGGTGTACAACAGTGAGTGATTTAATTTTTTTCTAAATAGATTTATATATGTATCTATAGTATATATAATATATGCAAGTTTTATCATATTTAAAAAAATTAATGAGGTTGGGGGTGTGTGAATATCATTTGGTGAGTAGTTATTTTTTTGTTAATATATAATAAGTTATTATATATATATAATATGATAAAATTGTAAAAAAATAATTAGGGGTTGGGGGGTGCGATGCAGTGGACGGGTTAATTTTTTTTTCTAAATAGATTTATATATAATATATGCAAGTTGCAACATATTTAAAAAAATTAATGAGGTTGGAGGACGTGTAAGAACATCATTAGGTGAGTGTGTTATTTTTTTGTTAATATAAAATAAGTTATTATATAATATTAAATCACTGACACACACACACATATATTATTAATGGTTTTTTAAAAAGCCACACTTAATTGATATATATTATTAATAGCTTTATATATAATATTAATGACTTTGTTTATATATATATAGCGTCTGAACCAGTTGGTCCAAGCGCAGCCTTGGGAGCTTGTGGTAGGGGGATCGAATCCCCCTACTCGCAGTTTCCCCGTTAATTTTTTTACAGCAGGCGGGCCCTAGCACGGGATAGCGGGCTGGGCTTCGCGCGGGCCGGCGGGTTGGACTTTTCGGGCCGGTCCGGCCTGGCCCGCGGGCCTTCTTGGAAAGGCCCAGGCCTGACTCGCTAAACCTATGGCCCGAGCCCGGCCTGGCCCGATGCAGGCTTTGCCGGGCTAGGCTGCTCGGGCTTTCGGGCCTGGCCTGTCGGGCTTTCGAGCCGTCGGGCCAAAATTACACTCTTAGTTGAGGCTAATGGGGTATAGTTAATATTTGTTTTGGGTTTACGTTTCAACTTTTAGGTATTAAGGATTTAGGGTTTAGATTTATGATTTGAGGGAAGGTTTTATGTTTTAAGTCATGGGGTTTATTATTTTGATATTAGGGTATGGGGAATAGGTTCCCTCCACTGCCCTCAGATTTGGACAGTGGTTGGAAAAGTGCCCAAGTTGTCCACACTTAAAGCACTTGACATCAGGCAGGGCCTGCACCATCTTCCCCTTGTCGTTAGTGTTTGGAAGTTGAGGTTTCACCTCTCTACGACAATTCCTCGCAATATGGCCGTCTCTTCCACACTTGTAGCATTTCCTGTTCCCGAGCAGGCAGTTCCCTGAATGTTTCTTTCCACATTTATTACACATGGGATGTTGCACTTGTTTGCCTCCTCTTCCCTGATCAAAGGTCCTCCCTAAGCTAGGCTCCATCGATCTCTTTTTGTTGTTTGATTTATGTGACCACTGCGTCTCACCGAACTCCAGTTCGACTTTCATTGCACTCCGTACGATCTCCTCATAGCTTTCATAGTCTCGGTTGGCTAGATTCTTCTGCAGATGAGGTCTCAGTCCACCGAAGAATCTATCAAACTTACCATTAGGATCCATGACAAAGCTTGAGGTATAACGAGAAAGTCTTGTAAAGTTTATCTCGTAGCTTTCCACAGATTCATTCTCCTTCTGCTTCAGCTCAAGAAACTCCTCCATTCTTGTTCTCATGGAATGAGAGAAATACTTACTGAAGAATATCCCTTTGAACTCTTCCCACTCCATAGCTTCAACCTCCACTCTTTGCCTCGTGTTTTTAATCAGTTTCCACCACTGATCAGCTTCTCCCTTTAAGCGATAAACAGCCAGGGTGACATTCTCTTGCTCTGAACATCGGAGCACAGAAAAGATCTTCACTATAGAGCTGATCCACTGTTCAACAATCAATGGGTCGGTCGATCCACTGAAGGTTGGTGGTCGTTGACGCATAAAGGACTCAACAGAATGTTGTTCCCTTCGCGGTGAGACCGGTATCTCAACTTGATTCAAGCTATTTCTCATAACTTGAGTCAGTTGGTTCATCATTCGCATGAATGTTTCTATTCTGGCTTCCATCGGAGGGCCGTCAGCGCATGGTCCATTGCGGTCACCATTTGCACGGTTCCTCCTATTGCCCGCCATTTCTAAAAGAATAAAATCTTAGTGAGAAACTTATTTCATTTACGAATCTTTTAACAATAATAGATTTTATGTCTTAAAACTTCTTTAAACAATTACATTTCTCTATAAATCCTTCATAATGATTTGTAAAAAGCTTATGATTAACCAAATATATCCCCCGGGAGTGTCGTAACCAAGAGTGCAGCAAAACCCGTTGTCGTGTACCAGGATACCCCGGGTCAAGCCTGAAACTCCTTGTCGGAGTTTTCACTCCTAGGTACCTCTGTGCCAGAGCCGCCTCTACCTGCTCGTATCCAGACATGGATGTATTTGCTTGATAAACCACTTACTCAATACTCACCAAAATATCAGGAAGTTTTTCTATATTTAAACTTTTTTATAGGAATCTTCCTAAAGTTTTCATAGCCTAATTTCCATAAAAACTAAACCTCCATTTGATACCAACTATGACATCCCGTCTTTTTATTACATAACTTTTCATTACATTTTACAAACAGAGGATCTTTAAAGTCTAGTGTCTTGGAAATCAGGAACATAATACATGAAAACAACATAAAACATTCTTTTAAACCACTCGCAAGGCTTCTTCATAGGTTCATCCTATGTACAATTACTACATCTCATATTCTGGAGATATACATCAAAGAAAAGAGTGAGTAGAAGGCTCAGTAAGGAAAACAAGTGAAACAATTGACATGTGATCTTGAACAATATTAATAAGAACATGATAAAAGTCATAAAGGCATGAGCAATGGAAGAATAGGAATAACATAATAAAAAGAACTTGAATCATAACTTGAATATGTGGCTACAACATTTCATTTAGACATTTATGAACACATCACCAAGGTTTATCCCCGAGGTGTCATAAAAATTACCAAGGTTATTCACCAATATATCATGAAACTTGTCATCTCTAGAGATTAATTTCTTTACCCAATGGATTGGAGCGCTATTAGGGCGCACCCTTAATATGTCTTTATTTTCATGTGAGACACATAGATCATAATCAAACATTTCATAAATAACCCAAAGAGAGTAAAAGAAACAGGTTTCACTTCAAAATCGTGACGTTTTAAAAGTGCTTAAAAATAAGATCGTTATGTCATTTATAATCCATGGAAAGGGAGTAAGGGTTATATGTATGTCAATTCCAGAATGAAATATATCATCTTTATATATTTATGAACACCCATAGAAACGAAATAGGTCTGGGTATTCACATAAATAAAACAAGAAAATTTCTCGAGGGAAAGAGATAGAAAATTTGAGACGAAATTTCTGCAGCATAACGACTATATAACATGGTTTTAGAAAACATTGAAAAGAGATGAGACAAGGGTCACCCACTCATAAATAATTCATAATACAGTATGAGTACATAATAAGATCATGGTATGGATATTTCAATGACATACCACGTGAAAATGCAACATGAAAAGAAAGAGAAGATGCAATTTCTTTTATGAGAAATTCGGCAACCTAACAGCGTCACTTAAAAATTCAAAAAACAAATTGATGAGAGCGGAAAGGGTCTCTCAACAATTAGACATGAAATGGGCAGTAATGAGAACATATAAGAACATACCCTCAACATAAAGAGATGGAAACTAGAAGACACAACATAAAATAAGTCATGACTTAAAAGAAGAGGGTGAAAGGATCCCTTACCTAGAAGAGTAACTTCAAAATCTTGAAGGTCGAGACCTTGGGGGGCTTGAGGGCACCTTGGGAGGACTCCTTGAGAGGTAAGGAGACCAGAACTTCGTTGAGGTGGATTTTGGAATGCAATGAATGAGGGAAATGACTTGGTATTTATAGGAAAAGTGAGAGAATAAATTATTAATTTCTAAGGCACACCTCATCAGTGGTATTTGCAAAACCATGAGCTTGCCTATGGTATTGGCCACTTGGGACACCTCATAACATATCTCACTATTCATAAGTTGACCAGAAAGCTTATATCATTATTACATCATTAATGATGTCATTAAACAACCGAAACTCAAAATTACATTTTTACTATTCACTGAAAATTCACCTATTTCAGAAAAATCCAAAAAATTCACCCTATCCTAATATCAATGGTTTGAATTCAAAAACGAACTCCATTTTATGAAATTTATTTTCTAAACATTTTTAATTTAATTTTTAAATAAAATCATTATTTATTCCAAAAATACAACTTTAAAACTATAACTCATTTTGTAACACCTTAAAAAAGTAATCAAGGTCTCATAAAATTATGTTATAACCATAATACAATAAAGTAACAATTTATGATTACATTTTATGAAAATATATTTCCATTTTAAATTATTAAATTAATTATTAAATTGTAAATAAAATATTTATGACATACAAAAATACCAAAACTTATACTATGATCGTTTTTTCACTTTTAAGATGTTTAAATTGTATTTATATATTCATGGGTGAAGTTTCTATTTTTTTGGCCAATTTACTATTCATTATTATTCATACGGGTATGTTACTATTCACACTTTACTATTCACTAAAAAATCAAGTTGATCTTATTAGACTCTAAATTTGCACTGATCACAACTGTAGAAGACCATTTTTAAAAAAAATCATTTTATATTATTAATTATTTAAAGAATACAAAAATATTTTAAAATACCCCCTTCCTCCCCTAAATTCATCAATAATACACATCCTATATTTATCTGGATATTTGAAATTCACAAACTTTTACCATAATAAGAAATAAAAATTTTATTTATATAAAAGGATTACACAAAGCGATTAAGGTCTTGTTACATAGCCCCTTATAACACCAACATATGACTTAAGTGTAAGATGTGCTATAGCGATCGAATCTTGGGGTGTCGCAGACAACATTGCCTGAGTGGTGATTTCTACCAGCTTGAACTTCTCCCTTACGCGATTTCGTTCAAGCTTCATATGTTGAAGTTCGGCTTGAGCTTGGTCCAGAGCAAAGCCCAGTGGTGCTACCTCCTTCCCAAGCTCTGACAGATGAGCTTCATATGACTCGAGTCTACTGGATGAGGCCATTCAATCTTCTTTCTGTATTAATTAACTAAGATAACTGTATTTATAAAAACACAACGTTAAGATTATAGTTTCCAACGATCATATTGACCAACAGTCATATAACAGTCGAAACCCAACTGTCATATTTTAATTATACCCACTTCATTAATTAAAAGATATAGTTTTGTTGTGTATAAAATAAAATAACACAAAAAATTAGGAAACAAATACAATTAAAAAGTTTGGGTCGTTACAGGCACAACCACACAACCATGAATACAGACAAACCCGTCCACACTGACGACCCCACCAGAAGGTGGCTCCCCACCTTTAAGTCTTTCCTTCATGGACAAACATTCTTGACCGTCGAGCTGAATTTTCTTAACTCGACTCAAAAGCGTCGACTCTACCGCCACAGAAGCAAGAGTCACTTGGCCATTTTCCTCCCGCACCTCCAAGCGCATCTCCGCAAACAAAACCATCACCTTCCACTCGGTGCTGGATTCCTGAACCACCTGGTTCTGAGCCTTCCTGCTCAAAGCATCAATACTTTTCCCTTTCCCCGGTGTATATACCATCTCAAAGTCAAAAGACTGGAGATACTCAACCCATCTTCGCTGCCAAAGATTCAAATCCCGCTGTGAAAAGATATACTTTAAACTCTTGTGATCGGTATACACCGTGAACCGTTCCCCCAACAAGTAGTGTCTCCAGCACTTTAAGGCATACACTACTGCAACCAACTCAAGATCCTGAGTGAGATAATTCCGCTCATGGGGTCTCAATTGCCTCGACTCATAAGCCACCACCCGCTCATATTGCATCAACACAGCCCCAAACCCGATACCAGACATGTCACAAAATATGACATACTTCTTACCTGGATCAGGTAAGATTAAGATCGGTGCTGTCGTCAATCACTTTTTCAGCTCTTGAAAGACATTCTTACAAGCCTCAGACCACTCAAACCTGACTCCCTTCTTAGTTAAGCCTGACAGTGGTGTTGTCAAGCAAGATAAATCTTGAATGAACCTCCGGTAATATCCGGCCAAACCCAAGAAACTCCGAACATCTGAAACACTCTTGGGCTGCTCCCAAGACACAACAGCTTGCACTTTCTCTGGATCCACCGACACATTTGCCTCAGAGATGATTTGACCTAGAAAATGCACTTCTTCAATACAGAATTAACACTTTGACAGTTTGGCGTAAAGCTGATGCTCTCTTAGTGTACTCAGAATGATGTCAAGTTGTTGAACATGATCGTCATGAGTTTTCGAGCACACCAAGATGTTGTCAACAAAGACAACCACAAACTGATCCAGGTAAGGATGTAAGATTCGGTTCATCAAAGCCATGAATACCGCCGGTGCATTGGTCAAGTCGAAAGACATCACCACAAACTCAAACAACCCGTACCAACTCCTGAAAGCTGTCAACGGTACGTCAGAAGGTCTCACCCTCAACTAGTGATAACCCGATCTTAGATCAATCTTAGAAAACACCGATGCACCCCTCAACTGGTCAAACATGTCATCAATTTTAGGAAGAAGGTACCGATTTTTCACCATTATCTGATTTAACTTCTGATAATCAACACACAGACTTAACGACCTGTCAGCCTTCTTTGCAAAAAGCACAGGAGATCCCCAATGAGACGTACTAGGATGTATGAACCCCTTACGCTCCAATTCCTCAAGCTGAACCTTTAACTCCTGGAGTTCGGTATGACAGAATAGAAACTAGCTCTGCTCCCAGCAGCGCAACTCAATCGTGAACTCAACATCCCTCTTGGGTGGTAACCCCGAGAAATCCTCAGGAAACACATCCCGAAATTGATCCATTACTGGAGGGAAGACAAACTATTTCCCCCTTTCATCATTGAGCACAAGACAAGCTACTTGAGCCGTGAGCCTATCCAGCTGCTGACAAAACGGTCCCGCACGACCTGCTCGAACATCCCACTATCCATGATTGACATAAGTGTAACCCTCAAGTGACCTGAACGATACCCTGCGACGGTAACAGTCTATGCGCGCCCGACACAACACCAACCAATCCATACCCATGATCAGGTCAAATCCCAACATCTCGAGAACGAACAAGTCTCATAGGAAACGATACCCATCGACTTCTAGAGCACATCCTTTACAATGCCTAATATCTTTATTTTGCACCCCCAACGGAGTGTCAATCGACATAACCTTGTACACTCTCTCCACAGAAAAACCCAACGCTACCACAAGTTCAGAAGAAATAAAAGAGCGCGTGGCACCAGTGTCAAACAATGCACTAGCAAGCGTAGAAGCTACAAGGATCGTACCTCAAACAGTTGATGACCCAACCTCGCCATCATCAGGTGTCGACTGAACTGCATGAAGCTGACTTGCCCCTCTACCCTGGGCTCCAACCTGTGTGCCCTGCACTGCACTGTCCTGTTGACGTGGACGATCCCGCCCTAGAGTTCCACGTCCACCGCCGTTGCCAGTACGATCCGTGGAGCTCCAACTGCCCGCCTGATAAGGAGTAACTGATCCCTTGCCTCCGCTTGACATCTGCCTGTCACCAACATCCATGCTCACCTGCTGAGGGTTCCTGCAGAACCTCTGCACGTGTCCGAATTTGCCGCACGACTGACACTCAACTGGTGGTCGAGGACACTAGTGTTGCAAAACGGGCCGCGACCCGCGGGCTTTGCGGGTATGGGGCGGATAAGGGGCGGGGCATGCCTAAAAATTTTGACCGCAAAGAGCACGGATCAATGCGGGTTGAGCCCGCACTGGTGTGGGCCAAAGCGGGTTGAGCCCGCGCGGGTGCGGGCTGACCCGCATGCTTAATTTAATTTTTTTTGTACAATATATGCTTCTTTGGGATTTTAGTTTTTTTTTAAAACATGATTAAACCATGACATATGATTTCTCACCGTAATGGTCATACAAATTCACCATTCATTTACATGTGAATTTTAAATAGGTCAATATTTATTGTTTTAATATGATATTATAATATTTATATAGTAATTATTAACCATATTCACATGGTGTGTCAGCGCACCTCTCGAAAAATGGAACTCATCTCTCCTGCACTTGGTTTCAATTCTAAAAGATTTATTATAATTATAATATTTTTTTGAACCAATTTAATTTTGTTATTAATTAATTTTATTTTGTTATTAAGAAAACATGAAAGGACCTCATGAGACCCTAATAGCCTCCTCTGAAACCTGTCATTTCTTAAAGTGTCGTCGTTCATTCATAGGTCTAGCCATTCGCATCGCCACACAATCAACATCATCATTTTCGCCCCTCATTGATCAATCACCTCACCTACTTTGCATTCCAATAGTTCACCACCACATCGGTGTCGACACATGACACCATTAACCCATAGAAAAATGTTCCATCACATCTCTTAAAACTCTAGCTATTGTAAATTCATACTTCTCCCAACAACTAAAATTAAGAATGAGAAAAAATACAATATTTAAATGATTATAAATAGTATTTTTTTAAAATGAAGGCAGCCCGCGGGCAACCCGCAGGCTTATGCGGGGCGAGGTGGGCTTGGATTTTTTTGTTCGCATTATATGCGGGCTTTTGCGTACAAACCCGCGTGCGTAAAAACCCGCGTGGGCTCAAACCCGCGTGGGTTTGGCCCGCCCCGCCCCGGCCCGCCCATTTCGCATTACTAGAGGACACTGACCACACATGTGCCCTGACCTGCCACATTGATAGCAGAACACCCGATCACCACCCTGAGAGGCTGACCCTCTCTTATGACCACCTTGCACACTTCCGCTCTGCTGAAAACTTCCAAAACAACGCTTCCTGCCCTCGGAAGCTGCACCACTTGTCTGACCAGCTGGCACGACAAGCCCACTACCTGAGTTCCCTTCTGAGATCAACGCTTGATCCACTACCTCTGTAAACCTCTTCAAGCGAAAGATATTCACCTAAGACTTGATCTCGTGTCTCAGTCCATCCTGGAAACGCCTCGTAACTACTGCCTCATCCCTTGCCAATGCTGGAACAAAGCGTCGCAGGTCAGTGAAACGGTCAGCATACTCCATCACCGACATCGATCCCTGAGTCAGGCTCATGAACTCTGCAGCCCACTCTTGCCTCAAAGTCTTTAGGTAAAAATGCTCTAGAAACTTTTTCTGGAAATCTTTCCACAACATCCCCTTAACCTGCTCAGTCTGATCCAGGATGTCCCACCAACACTTTGTCTGGCCCCGCAACATATAAGCTGCCAACTTGACTCGCTTCCCATCAGGAGTCTCCAGATGATGAAGTATTGTTTGGACATACTCCATCCAGAACTTTGCTGCCTCTAGCCCACCCTCTTCGGTAAAGGTCGGAGGGTGCTGCAGCTGAAACTCTCTAGTCAGCTCAAACATACTCAGTGCAACCCGCCTTGGGTCCCGATCTATCATCTACATAAAACGAGCCAAGTTCCCTCGGAACTACTCTTCTCTACTTTCTTGGATCACCACATTTTCTTGCTCCTCTACTGGATGAGTGTTCTTAGCAACATCCTCTTGTTTCCCAACCGACACTCGACGTCATGGTGACATTTCTCTACATTGCCAAACACGAGGTTTAGAACACATATCATAAAACTTTCATAACTTCATAACAAGAAGGCTCCTCACCAGCCACAACAACCCACCATACATGCACCATCCCAACAAACCTTAACATTCCGAAAACACCCCGACCATCCCTACCACGGGCCATGGTCCACACGGGGCAAACAACCATACACCACCACAAGGCTCATACAACATGTTACAAAAACATTTTTAATTCATTACAAACCCTTAATTACACATATTTCATTAATCACCACTTATCATTCTTTTATCTTCACCCATTTACATTGTTTCGTTTACGACATTTTCCTTTTTCAATTACCAAGATGCAAGGTGCATTCCATCTTTCATGCCTCACACACCCAACCCGTGTGTGCCTACCATGATGCATGTCACCTATCTCTCTCTAGGTGCCTACAATGATGTATGAACACACAACCTCGTGCCATTGAGGTCACGAACCAAATATCATAAAACAATCACATCACACAACATGTGCATCACCCAATGGTGAAATATCATCAACTGTAACATCGCACAATCAAGAACAACAATTCCCACCCTAGGTGACTTGGGTTTTTCCTCGTACATGTGTTAGCTACTCCCAAGCACAGACTCATTACCAAGACCTAACACATCCTAACTCCCGTTTACCACCCCAAATAACAAGATCCCAGAGAAGGAGAAGAAATGCCTCCTCTGATACCACTTTGTAACATCCCTAACCCAGAAGCCACTAAACCGGTGTTTTGAGCCGTGTGGTTACACGACCTTAAGTGTGCCTCCCCGTATGCCAAAGGTTGGCGACTAGCAGTGGGGGTTCAAATAGTCAATTGGGGATACTATACCCCCTTTTTATCAGAGTAAGCCACAATAGAAGATAAACCTCCTCCAATGGCCCGAAGGCCTTCATTTTTTATTGATTTTGATAATCCACCTTTCAAGGGGTGAGGTGGAACTCTTACAAGGCCCATAGGCATAAGTATTACATAGCTCGTAGGTCTTAGATGAATTCATTTGCCCGTAGGCTTCAAACATTACATAGAAGATAATCAAAATAGCGAAATAATAACCAATAATACAAGAGTATGCACAAACAACAGTTCCCTAAAACGGGGTACAACCATGTCCAACAGTAAATATATCATGCCATGCTACAAATACAAAAATGGACAAAACCCAAATTGAAGATAATTTCAAGAGAAACCCCGAAATGGTCCCGACACCAAGTTTGGTTCCTCCTCCACGCATACCCATGCCAACCCAACCCCCTAGCAAGAACCTTTGCCCTTGCCCTGACCTGCAAACATGAATTATCCTCGGGTACCCAATGGAGGCCCGAGCAGGGTGTGAGTACAACTCAATAGGTCACCACTAACGGTGTCTACAAAATATCCGGTATAAACATTTGTGCATGCAAAAGGGGAAATAAATAATAAATGACAAAGAAAAGATTAAGTGTCTTAACCAGTTTAGGTCCATTACCAACATTTATTACCACTTCCTTACCATTTCATCCCATTTCTCATTACTTCCATTTCCAAAGCATTTACCATGGGTTCATCAAACACAACAAGTTACACGGGCTTAAAGTACACAATCACATGCATGAGGAAAACACATTGTTATCTTATCTCACTAGGATTAACTTCCTCATGTAAATCATATCCTCACCTCGAAGCCTCAGCCCGGGTGGATGCAACCATTAGGGGAACATAGCCTCAGTCCTCTTCCCTAACTTGTGCATTAGGGGTGGAGTTTAGAGCTTCAGTCCAACTCGACCCGTGAGTGTAGATCCTCAAATCAATACCCCACTCTACCAAGTGATGTGCACATGCTATACATATATGTATCCATTAACCATTCACACAACATCACAACCATTACCCAAGGCAACATAAACCATAACAATAACATGAGAGCTAATACTATGCCTTAACCCATTAACACAATTAGCACATTTCACATCATTTAGCAATTTAGCCCAATTCCCTTTTATTACGCTTATCTCACTAAGCATTTATTCATTGTGCATATCTCACTAGACTTTGTTCATTATGCCTAACTCACTAGGCTTCATTTCCAGACTCATGATCCATTCCATTATGGTCATTAATAATTTCCATACATTAACCCAATATCCCTTAAGTTATTACTAAGCCTAGGTGCATCACCTAGCTTTTATTCCAACACAAACAATCACATCAACATGTTTATCTAGGGCTCTACATAAATACTTAACAATCTCACTTGTTCTTCACAAATCCTTAGGTTCAGGGAAGTCGGCGCACCCCATGGGTGGCCCTAGATTAGTCTCATCACTCTCGACGCATCCTATGAGGATGGTGAGGGTTTCCATTTACCTTCTTAATAACCATTTTACCTAAACATGCCAAGAGTGATCAAAACATACCAAGAGACACCCAAGAACAAAACACACATGCACAAACCCGCAAATAAACCATGGGATATAACTTGTAGACCACCTACCTTGATTCTGTGGGTGAACACACTCTTAATCGAGCCCTTAGATTTCACTTCAAACAACCCTTGAAGCTTCAACCTAAATCTCACCCAAAGAGTAGGGTTTTAGAGCTTCAGAAAGAGAGGAGAAGAAGATACAAACCCTAAAGTCAAAAGAGAAGCAAGGATGAGATTAGCCTTACCTGGAGCTTCGACCCGCACACCAAAAATGCCTTAGAAATGAGGGAGATCGATCTTTTGGAGCTCTTGGGGGATTTGGTTCGTCCCTAGGGTGAAGAGAGGAGAATGGGAAGGAAATCCTGAGTTGGGGTTTAAAATCCCAAAGTGGCAAAATTGTAAAATTTTTAAAGTTTTCGAGGCCGCACGATTTATCCTCACGGTTTACCAAACCGTGCACAAACCGTGCGAAGGCCACTGTCCAAAATCCCACCTCATGCACGGTTTCATGGGATGTCCGCACGGTTAGCACTAACCGTGCGCAGACCGTGCGACCTACCTAGAAAACCCATGCTTTCTCCATTTTTCGTGTCCCAAACCCTTGGAACACCCCTGAGCCTCCTTAAGGACTTGGGTATGCACTTAATTAACCAAAACAAGAGATTCAAACCAAAACTTCAACGAGAGCATACCTTTCCAAGATTTAGGATCTTACAACGAGCAACAATCCTGTTACCTCCTTCTTGCTTACAGGTTGGACTTTGTAGTTGCAGACTCTTGTTTTTAGTGGGCTTGTATTCTGGCCCAGTTTTACTTTCTGCACTTTACTTCTGTTGTACTCTGTTGGTTGTGTTTAGTTGTATGCATGCATTTTGCTCCTTAGTGGTTTTTACATTTTAGCATTTGTGGGCTTGAAGATGTGTGCGTGTGTACATGTACTTAGGCAATGCCTCCTATGTTAGTGATATGCCTACTCGGTGCTAGTCACCAGTCCCTTATTGGAGGTGGGCTTGGGGAGTCGCGGCACGAGCTCCACTGGGACAGGTCGTGACAGAGTGGTATCAGAGGTGGCTGGTTCTACCTTAGGACCAAGAGTTTGTGAGATTTTTTTGGGGCAACAATGTTAATTGTTTCGAGTTCGGCTTTCAGGCAAGGGACTCCAGTGCTGGTGCGGGCGGCCGACGTATCCATACACCAGGACTCTGATAACCTGCTTTTCGACTCGGTACATGAAAACACTAGTTGCAGGGAAGTAAAAGAACGATACATGTATCATATAGGAAAGAGTTGTGTTTTTCATATCCTTTGTGTAAGCTATCCAGATGTACTCGTTAACCACAGTACATCTTGTTTTCTTACAGGATGCCTCCGCGACGCATACCCGCTAGGATTCAGCAGCGCGATCACGATGATGACCCCATCAGTGATGAGGCTTCGATACATGGACTAGTTCCCCATGCGTTACCTCCAGGTGATGCACATGTTATAGCACCGCCAGTGGAGCAGTCCGTGGTACCTGCAGTACTGACAGACGAGGGGCGCAGACTGAGTGCGCTCCATGAGTTTCAGTGGCAGAGACCCCTCAGGTTCCGAGGCGAGCCCGACCCTCAGGCAGCTGAGGACTGGCTTGAGGCGGTGATCGGAGTTTTCCATCTAGTGAGGACACAAGTGGACTAGATGGTGATCCTAGGAGCGAGCCTTCTTCAGGGTTCAGCGGGACGATGGTGGAGTCTGACCACACAGACTCACGACGAGGAGACTCTTTCGTGGATAGAGTTTGAGCGACTCTTTAGGGAGGAGTTCTCTCCAGTTACGCTGAGAGCAGTGCGTATCTAGGAGCTTCTTCAGCTCCAGTAGGGTAATTTGACGGTGGATGACTATTCATCGAGGTTCACTAACCTCGCCAGGTACTCTATGGATATGGTCAGGGATCAGTACTTCAAAGCTCGGACCTTCGAGCGAGGTCTACGACGGGACATCTGAGCTAGTGTCGTGCCTCTATGCATTTCGACTTATGTTGGAGTGCTCGAGCGGGTTTTGGTGATCGAGAGCTTCTTGGCGGAACAGAGGCAACCGACAGTATTCAGCAACAGGTAGACAGGTGCGGAGACCTCGACAGCAGGGAGCCGACGTCAGGCATAGGGTTTGGGATGTGGGAGACATCACAGGAGGACCCAGGATTGGGGATTGACAACCCATGACTCTCAGGCTTGATCCAGTCAGCCTAGGGAGAGGCGATGCTACTCGTGCGACGGTAGGGGACATCTCGCTAGAGACTGTCCAACCTGTCGAGCT
The DNA here is from genome assembly GCA_963277665.1 of Viscum album. Classification (NCBI taxonomy): domain Eukaryota; kingdom Viridiplantae; phylum Streptophyta; class Magnoliopsida; order Santalales; family Viscaceae; genus Viscum; species Viscum album. The sequence goes on along the minus strand of OY728150.1, from coordinate 1,925,506,861 downwards.
GCTGACAAGGAAGCGGTGGATGGACCACCAAGGCAGAGGCAAAGAGTGGAGCAGACAAACTCGTCAGGCGGCGGACGTGACAGAGGAGTAGAGAGAGCTACATGTGGTGGCAGACACTTCGATTTATTTCTACCACCACCCCAGGAGGTCCGCACCAGGCTCAGGGAGCTGGGGGACAGGGGCGGGGACAACTGCATGCGGTCGAGGCGTACAACCCAGAGAATCCAGGGATGATTCGAGGTACGATATGTGTCTTCTCTACCTTAGCTCCCATACTTATAGACACAGGTCCCAGTCATTCCTTCCTCGTCACATGTCTTGTGTGAAATCTTGAGATTTCGGTAGAGTCGTTGACTCGACCCTTACGCTTGGAGACACCTACATGAGGGGACTCGATGATCACACACCTTTGCAGACAGTGTGATCTTACCCTTGGAGGCGAGAGTTTCGGTTGGAACCTCTTGGTGGCAGTGTTGAGGCTTTATGACCTCATTCTCGGGGTGGATTGATTATATTTGGTCCATGCCCAGATTGACTGCTTTAGACGAAGATTGTGGTGTGTCCACAGTGATGGGACGAGGTTTTTCCTTGTTAGTGAAAAGTAGACCCAGACAGCACAGGATGAGCTCATGCACAAGAGGGTGCAGCCGATCACTCATGAGTTGGCTAGCCTTACCCTCGGAGCAGTAGATGTTGTGAGCTTCTAGTTCCTAGTAGTTGTGGCGAAGTACGAGGACGCCTTTCCCGAAGATGTTCCAGGACTACCTCCCCATCGGGAGATCGACTTCTGCACCGACTTACACTCCGGGACGACACCGATATCCTCACCAACGTATCGGATGGCTCCCATAGTGCATCGCGAGCTGAGGGTGCGGTTGGAGGATTTGTAGGGTAAGGGCTTCGAAAGACCCAGTGTTTCACTCTAAGCAGCCCCGATTTTGTTTGCCAAGAAGGCGGATGAGAGTTTGAGGTTGTGCGTGGATTATCGACGCCTGAACCAGGTGACGGTGAAGAACAAGTATCCACTGTCGAGGATCGACGACCTCTTCGATCATCTAAGAGGGTCACAATGGTTCTCGAAGATTGACATTTGATTGGGTTACCACCAGTTACGAGTACGAGATGAGGATATACCGAAGATGACTTTCAGGTGCCGCTACGGTCACTATGAGTACTTGGTGATGCCTTCGACGTGACGAATGACCCCGTAGTGTTCATGAGACTTATGAATCAGATCTTCCAGCCGTATTTAGACCGGTTCGTAGTGGTATTCATCGAGATGACATCTTTGTGTACTCGGCGTTAGAGGAGGAGCACGCGAGACACCTGTGGATGGTTCTAGATGTACTTTGAGAGCACCAGCTTTATGAGAAGCTCTTGAAGTGCTAGTTCTGGATTTAGGAGGTCCACTTTCTGGGACATGTCAACTCAGCAGATGGAGTAGTTGTGGACCCAGCCAAGGTGGATGCAGTGTTAGCATGTGAGCCACCTCAGAGCGTGATGGAGATGCGAAGCTTCCTTAAGTTGACAAGATATTACCGGAGATTCATTCTTGATTTCTCTCGGATATCAGCACCGATGATAGCCTTGACCAGGAAGGGGCAACCCTTTTTGTGGACAGAGAAGTGCCAGCAGGCTTTCGATCAGTTGAGACAGAGTTTGACGAGCGCTCTGATCTTGAGATTGCTGGAGGAGGGTGTCAAGTACATAGTTTTCTGCAACGCATCAGGGACCGGGCTTGGCTGTGTCCTGATGCAGGGACAGGTGATGATTGCTTATGGTTTGCGCCAGTTAAGATCACATGAGGAGAACTATGCGACCCATGATCTTGAGTTGGCAGTGGTAGTCTTCGCATTGAATATGTGACAACACTACCTTATGGGCGAGCGCAATTTATCATCTACTCCGACCACAAGAGCCTCAAATACATCTTCTCGCAGAAAGATCTGAATCTGAGGTAGAGGCGATGGCTAGAGTTCCTCTAGGTCTACGATTTTGAGATCATCTATACTCCTGGGAAGGGGAACAAGGTGACATATGCTCTTAGCAGGAGATTGAGCTCGCAACTGTTGAGTGAGACGACGAACCAGTTGACCTCGTTACAGTTATCCTTCGTGGACAAAGAGGATGCAACTTACCTTCAGTCAATGGTTGTCACCCCTCCACTCTTACAACAAGTTAGAGAGGCACATCTTGATGATGTTGACTGTGAGACTTTACGTGCTCAGTTATCCACAAGACATGCTCCTGATGGATATTCGCAAGGTGGGGAGCACGTTGTTCTTTACAGAGGATGCACATGTGGTGTTGCAGGAGGAGGTCCTGAGGGAGTTTCATACATCCCCATTAGCGGTACACCCTGGAATGACGAAGATGTACCAGGATCTTTGACGATAGTTCTGGTGGTCAGACATGAAGAAGGTAATAACAAAGTTCGTTTCTCGGTGCTGCCTTACATGCCAGCAGGTGAAGGTTGAGCACCAGGTTCCAGCAGGGTTAGCTTACCCCTGAAAGTGTCAAAGTGGGGAAGTGGGATGAGATATCAATGGACTTCGTGACGGGCTTACCACGAACGTCTAAGGGACACGATTCCATCTGAGTGATCATTGACCGACTCACCAAGTCGACCCACTTCCTAGCTATCAGAGAGCAGAGTTCCGTAGAGAGTTTGAGACGCCTCTACGTGAGGAGATTGTTCGACTTCATGGTGTCTCTTCGACGATAATCTCAAATCGTGATGCCTATTTCACATCCCTCTTGTGGAAGAGATTACATGAGGCGTTTGAGACCCAGTTACGCTTGAGCACATCGTTCCATCCCTAGACGGATGACTAGACTGAGAGGACCATTTAGGTTTTGGTGGATATGTTGCAGGCCTGTATCTTGGACTTTGGTCGCAGTTGGGAGGACCACCTATCGTTGATGGAGTTTGAGTACAACAACAACCACCACTCCACCATTGGTATGACACCGTTCGAGACTTTATATGGGAGACCCTGTCGGTCACCGGTCTGCTGGACCGATCCTGGAGAGTCATCACTTATGGGTCCTGTAGAGACCCAAACTTGACGTACATGGACATTACATTACTTTTGCGGAATACTTAATACATAACAAAAACAGACACCCAAGGACCGTAATAGTTTAGTGTCTTTGAAAACTCGGAATATAATCTTCTAATCGTGGTGAAAGATCTTCAACATCTCCCATAAAGATCTTCCCCTTTTGTTTTCTTACCTAAAACCTTTATTTAAATCCTGGGGAAAAGAAAACATATAAAGGGTGAGCTCAAATGCTCAGTAAGGGTAAGCATAGAGAACATAAAACAATCAATAAACATTTGAATGCAAAAACTTGAACATAAAATATAAACATCACAATCTTGAGTAAAGACATAAATCTTGGAAGTACGTAAGACATATATCATAATGGAACATCAATCATGATAAAATAGCATGGGAAGAAAACATATAATTGTGGAAAACCATTAAGCACATGATATGATTTCCATAGTAGCCAAGACATTGCTGCCAAAACCATCTTAGTGGACAATCTCTTTCTGAATCGAGTTCACTACTCATTTCAGTTCTGTAACACTAAACCAGATTAACTTACCGTTCCAGCCATGTCTATCTCATGAGATATAAATCTTTACCCAATGCATTGGAGGGAGATATAGGTCCCACCCATCTCATAATGAAATCATTCTTATGTGTGCCACAACATAAACATAAATCATTCATCATAACCCAAAGAATAAAATGAGTTTCATAAACATTTTCTCATCATAACATAATCCATATAAAACAGATGGATATCATTTCATCATAAGAAAAGTGAAACCATGTAAATCATAGAAATATTATACTTGAAACATACACATGAAATAATGTAAATGGTTTTGATAAAACACTTGAAAAAAATTCTTGAAGAAAATATCATTTCTTCTTAAAAATAATTTTCTTTTCACAAAATGCCACGCAATTTTAAAAGAAAAGGACTTCATGAAAACAAGGCGTTATGAAACCGTAAAAATCCGTTCATGCCGTATAAGTTAAAAAAAAACAATCTTCTCGTACTTTTGTCAGAAAAGTCAAAAAGTTCATCGTATGGTAAACAAAAGAAAGATTCCTTACATACCATGTAGTAAAAGTAAAAAATGGGTAAAAAGACTTTAAACATACAAAAAACCGTTTTTAGAAAATATGGACATGAATGATAAATATAACCCCAGTAAATACTTACGAATAAATAATCTCGGATAAAAACGAGATTGAAAAAATTATCCCTTACCTTAGGTCCGATATGCTTCGTACGTATCCGAACCTTCTGTATAATGATTTAAATAATGTCATTGACTTATTACAGAATCATATTCATTGTTATGATATCATATATGGTTCACTTATGACTTTATATTACCCGTTCTTTTGTAAATTCAATGTTAAAGTAACATTTTGGGTAAAATCATTTTATTTATCGTACATGTTTGGACTTCTTGTTCTTGATATTATTATTACTTATATCATGTTTTACTTCCAGAATGTAAATCATGATTTATATATCATATATATTCAGTATATATATATATATATAATAGATAGATAAATGAAATGAAATACACCGTTCATGGAGATGGTAGGCCGTACGTACGCATGAACACCGTTTTCCTTTCCTTATTCACTTGAATGGAATTAAGTAGATGACATATATATATATATATATATATATCCAGTAGCATTATTATGTCATATATTTCATGATTACTTATTATATATACTTTATAATCATTCTTGAATTGTTAACATGAAAAATGAATCTCATCGCGTCGTGGAGACGGTAATTCGTACGTACGCACGAGCGATGATATCGTTCCCATATTTATTGAATGAAATTGGAGTGGATGATATAATATCTTAGAATCAGTATGATATTATAATAATCATATATAGTTATTCTTTACACCATTATACCCATCCAAGTAAGGTGGTGGTGGAAAAACTGATTACACCATGGCGTGAAGACGGTATTCCGTACGTACGCATGCGTGGTGATTTCGTTTTCCGTAGGATGGATAGAAGGTGAAATGAGGTTGTTTCATATTTATAATAACATATTAGTATATAAGTAATACTGATGTTATTACTTTATAATGAAACAACTAAAGAAGAGGAAGTAGAAGAAGAAAGAAACTTGAAAGAGTCGGTAGAAGAGATTACCTCTTCCTCGACGCACCTCCTTTAAACTTCTTCTTAGGGCACTAGAGTTGGTCTTTTGAGAAGACTAGAACCTCTATGATATAACTAGAGAGGTTGAGAAGAGGAATTGGCAGGGGTTGGCCGAGCTTCAAGGCTCAAAAGGGTGTGAAGAGAAGAGAGAAGGAGTGCCCTTTTTATAAGGGAGGAGAGGGGCACCTTAGGAAAAATTTAAAATATTTTTTTTATAATAAAGTCATATTCGGTTTTTAATAGCTCCAAATTGATTTATTTCGAAGCTAAGGTGGGGATGGGTCGAAATCCTCTCAACCAATAGGTTTTAGACAAGTTTAGGTTACTATTTTATCCTTATCATTTAGATTTAACTCTAAGTTCAATAATTTAACTTTTACCATGTCTTTTTGTTTTCTTACACTATATGGTTAATAAACTTACTATAACAAGCCAAATGAACCTCAAGTGGTTCATTATTAATATATATATCCTTATCTAAGTCATTTGGGTGAACCTTAGATTTTTAGGAATAAAATAACAAATAATAATATAATATTTGTTTTAAAAACTATTTTATGTCAATTTTGACACTATTTGGTACTTGATTTTTGTGAAAATCATAACAGCATGATTAGTTCGAACAAAGTTAATTAAATCAATACTAACATGTCATATTAACCTAGAAAATTAGTGTAATTCATAAAAAAGTTTAAAATTACATTTATTTGGGTATTTATAACATCAATTATGTTAATATTTCATTGATAAGGTAATTACTGCATCATCATTGTGTCATAAATAAATTAAATTATTTAATGTCTAAAAATTATAAATAAAATACCATTATGTAGGAAATCTTTTTAGCTTTCTAATGAATATTTATAGTTGAATTTATCTTGTGTATAACTCTATATTAAAATGTTTTAGTTATTAAACTTTGATTTTAACTATTTTAATTATTCTTTAAATAAAATAATAATAAATGTCCTAATCTAATCCAAGTGGACCTAAATGGTAATATTTTATCCATAAGGTTGTTTTTGGTCAAATTACACTTATCCAATAGAATTAGGACATGTGTTAGGGTAATAATAATATCATTTTTACCCTTAATTACTCTATTTACTTTTAATCATGATAAATAAAAGTAAAAAGTTACTATTCACCAATTTTTTTTATCTTATTGAACCACATTTTACTTACTGATATCAACCGTGTCTCTCGGTTTTTTGAAATTCCACTCACAGAAGCGGTAAAATTAAGTTTTATGTAAATTTTCAAATTCTCCTTGGAGGTGGGTAAAAGATGGTGAAAAGTTCAATAAAATTTTTATATATCTAAAATTATTATAAAATGAATCAAATGAATTACATTAAACTTATATAGGTATTATGTATCTATTTTGACCTAAAATAAATTTAAATAAACTAAATAATTATTTAAATAAAAAGTTGGTTTTTAAATAGTAACCCAGTGTTTTCACTATTCATCAAAAATTGAAAGTTTTCAGAAAAATAACAAAAATTCACCCTAGGCTAATTTCGATATTCCGAATCCAAAAATGAAGTCCATTTTGAAAGATAAAATATATAAAATTTCAAAAAGTGGGTATTACTCTTCATAACGGCTAGTTCATAATAATATTATAATAATATATCGTTTAGTGAAACTCGGTATTGCGTACTACACACGCTATCGAGGAAGGTCTTGATTGCGTGTAATGTAAGCCAAGTCAGAGATGCGTGTAGTGAAAGCTCCGTTTGGTGTTGCGTATAACATAATCAAAACATATTTCATTTATACATTAAACAAAATATATACTTAATGTTGCGTAGAAAATTTTAACAAAACGAACTTGAAATTGTGTGTAACACGAGCCAAGAATAGTGTTGCGTATACTGCAAGCTAATATGGTGTTGCGTATAGCACAAGCTAATTTTGGTGTAGCGTACAACATAAGACATCAATGAAATTAAAAAGAATAATTCTCATAAAATCTCGGGTTGTTACAGGTCCAGAGTTGGTGTGAGCTACCACTGAGAAGGTGTAGATCATCCGGGAGCAGATGAAGACGGCACAGAACCGGCAAAAATCTTATGCTGACATACGACAGAGACCTCTGGAGTTTGAGGAGGGAGACCACGTCTTCCTTCAGGTCTCACCTCGATGAGGGTTATAGAGATTTGGCCGGGGCGACAAGCTATCTCCGAGGTTCATTTGACCTTTCTAGATACTGCACAGAGTTGGCGAGGTAGCGTACCATTTAGCTCTACCGCCGTAGTTGCACTAGGTACATGATGTCTTCCATGTGTCGCAGCTGAGAAGGTACGTGCATGACCCATCACACGTCATCGACTGGGGCGAGATAGACATCGAGGATGGAGCGACCTTTGCTAAGTACCTAATGGAGATCGAGGATCGACATGAGAGGTTCCTTTGTGGGCGATCGATTCCCTTAGTGTGTGTCCGGTGGCAACATGGGAACCTTCAGGAGAGCATGTGGGGGCGGGAGGTTCAGATCTGTGCCCAGTACCCACATCTTTTTGAGTAGCTATTGTTTTGGCTTTTCAGGAACGCAAAGCCCCAAGGTGGGGAGAATGTAATGTCTTGGATTTTTCATGTATTATTTTTAAATATTATATGAAATTATTTCGAGACCAAGCGCATAGACGACATGTCATTCTGAGGCCCAGTGAGCCTGGAATGGTGGTTTGAAATTTTTTAAGTTTAGTAAGTCAGCGTGTGTGTGCGGTTGTGGCAGTTTCTAAATGGATGTCAGGATTAAAAATCCGAGGGCACCGTTGCGTCCGGGACGACGACTTTACTTAAGAACGAGCCTAACCTCGACCGGTGCGAGTCGAGGGAAAAAGTTAATTTTCAGATGTTTTTAGTAAAATAAAATAAAATAAAATAATTTGAAAAGTTTATTTTGTTTTATTTGGAAACGTTCGGTGCAGCGCAACGATGAGACAACTGTTTTGGTAATTAATGACACAACATAATGACACTAAAATAGCAACACTAACTCATTAAAGCCGCAGCGTAATGGAACGTTGAAAAGTGTTTCCTCCTTTTAATGGGTTCATTGAATGTTGGTTGGCGGAAAATTTAGAGAAACTTTGGAGAATTCTTGGAGCATTGGGGAGAACTCTCGACAACGAACGACGACGAATCAAAAGTGTGAATCGCTGAGCCAACAAAGTTGAAGGATCTCAGCGACAACGACAACGCGATCCCTTCGTTAGAGATCGATCCCTTTGTTAGAGATCGATCCCTTCTTGAGGTAGGGGTTATGTTTTAAATTGTTTCTTCTCCGTTCTTTAATTAAACGACAAACGCGGATCAACCCACGAACTGGTTGACCTGCACATCGTCATTCTTGCAGGAGGGATTTTCTTTATCAGATTCGTTCTTGGGGATTGATTTGTCATGTTTTAATGTTTTTAATTTGCCCCGTTTAGACCTTCTAACGGGAGCGGATTAACGCCGTGACGAACGACGAAAGAGATTCTTTCCTCCTTTGTTGTTTTGTTTTCTTCCCTCTCTCCCCTGCGTTCTTCGCGTTCTTCGCGGGGATACAAACGAGGAATCATTGCGCGCCCATTTCTTGGCACAACAATCCCAAAACGGAGATCCAACATCGTGATGATCCAGTGGAGGTGCGACGACGATAGTGGCAGACGAATCGACGCAGTTTGGGAAAACTCTTTCTTTAACGATTCTTCATGTGGGTAAATCAGAATGCGCTTTCTAGGCCGATCGAAGGTCCGAAACCAACGGAATCAGCTTCGTGGTGTCGGGGTGACCAAAACCCTTGAGTTTCATGGCAATCGGATGACCGGATCGAAGAATGGAGCATCCCCCGCAGCGCCAGATGAAGAAGTGCGTTTTTTGGAAATTTTTGAAGAAGACAATGTGTATCCTGAAGAACATGCCGTGTGAGGTCAGCTCTGTGGTGGCTAGGGTTCCGCGATGTAGGAAGCGATGACATAAAGTGTTCTCCAAAGAACACGGTGTGTGGGTCCTTACGCGGGACTCGCCGTGTATCTCGGACGATACACGAACACAGGGTGGAGTACATGACCGTGTAATCCACCACACGACCAGACCAGGCCGGCTGCACAGGTTATCCCGTGTACCGGTTACACGGGATGACATACACGGGTTAAGGCCGTGTACGGGCACACAAACACCCACACGGAGCGGACCTCGGTTACTTGGACATGGCGTGTGGTCCGCCCTACACGCCGTGTACATACCTTTCTACACAACATGTTCTTCTGACTCGGGCTGTTCTACACGGGCAGTACCCGGATTTGAGAGACACGACGTGTGACCCTTATACACGTCGTGTATATCCTAGAACATGGCTTGATCCTCTTGTCCACTGTTCCTTGGACAAGTTTTGTTTGGGTTGGTTCCCCTTTTGCTCGTTCCCATGAAGGTCAGGTATTGTTTCCATCCACAGGAGTATGATCCCTTCAGCAGGACTTTCCGAGATAGTCAGATATCCCTCTGAGAGGCCCAGAGCGAGATCCTCTATCCATTCTTGACCCTAGGTAGAGTCAGATATCGACGTGACTAATCCTACAAGATGTCGATCCTCTACTTAGCAGGTGAATCCGGATGAGTCGCGGTATCCGCCAAGGCTTTGACAGTGATCATCATCTATGTATTGTGATCTTTCCCCACTCCGGAGTGTGTTCTCCCGGAATGAGTGTATCTATCTCTCATGGCTTTTCCCGACAAACAATACTTCTCAGACTGACGTCATCAAAGCTATTAGACTCATGAAGTGAGTTCTCCCAGATGAGTGCTTCGTGGAACCTTCGAACTGAATCCCTAGCAGGGGTATGCGGTTGTGCGACTTGTCTTTAGACTATGGGTCTGGGTTTTGAGTATATTTGGATTGTGTAGAGCTGACTGTACCTTTACCTTGTGTATTGCTTTCTGGTTTTCGGGGTCCTCTATTGAGTATTGTTATATTCACCTCTGCACGGGCTTTGCCCGCACGTGTCGTGTCTTGTGTAGACGAACAACCTTTTAACGGAGTCCAGGGCAGACCAGGACTGAACCAAGCTTTCTGAGTTCCTTACAGGCCGATGTGTTCCTACGACTGCGAGCAGCAGTTCCAGTACCCCATTCTTGCTTACAGGTTGGACTTTGTAGTTGCAGACTTTTGTTTTTGGTGGGCTTGTATTCTGACTCAGTTTTACTTTCCGCACTTTACTTCCGTTGTACTCTGTTGGTTGTGTTTAGTTGTATGTATGCATTTTGTTCCTCAGTGTTTTTTACATTTCAACATTTGTGGGCTTAGAGATGTGTGTGTCTATACAGGTACTTAGGCAATACCTCCCATGTTAGTGATATGCCTACTCAGTGCTAGTCACCAGCCCCTGACCTATTGGAGGTGGGCTTGGGGAGTCGCGGCACGAGCCCCACTGGGACGGGTCATGACAATCTAGTGCGTTCTTCAGAAACTGAAATCCCTTTAGAAGGAATAGATTATCTAGAATGAAATATGTTTAGAGTTGATTAGTCTGAGGTATACCAAAAGTCTTCATTACCACATCAAGAAATGATCAAGATCTTTGACAATGAAGAGATAATTGAATTTTATAAAACAAATAGGATTATTTATAATGTCTTTGCTAAAACTAGAATGTGACAGTAAGACTATCCAAAAAAATGCCAAGTATGTGTATTTTGGAATAATCCAGATTGGAGTAGGTCCTCTTGTCAGAAAAAAAAGATCTATTAGTCCAAATTGTAGTGGTGTATGACAATTTAGCAAATTTCTCTAATGTATTATTAGGAGATAATTAAAGTTTATAAAACAAATAGGATTATTTATAATGTCTTTGCTAAAACTAGAATGTGACAGTAAGACTATCCAAAAAAATGCCAAGTATGTGTATTTTGGAATAATCCAGATTGAAGTAGGTCCTCTTGTCAGAAAAAAATATCTACTAGTCCAAATTGTAGTGGCGTATGACAATTTAGCAAATTTCTCTAATATATTATTAGGAGGAACATAATAAAATATGCATGCAGGAGCATCATGAGTGAAGGTGATCCCATATTTGCATGTAGTGTTTATGGATAATAGTATTAGTAGAACTCTAAAAGAAAAGATCAACACGGGAAACTGACAGAAGACATTGGAATGTCCACCTTACAAAAGATGTGTTAGAGTAATTAATCATCTTTATGTAAAGTTCTACAATACCGGGAGACCTGCTCTAAGGAAGAGTGTGGAAAGATTTACATGTCTCTTCCAAGATGAAGGAAGATCAATTAAGAGTAATGACACCATAGGTGGTAAACCCTAAGAGGCTAACCTGACCTAGAAAACGAGTTTCACCAGATCCGAAGGAAGAACAAAGGCAGAAGCTAGTTCTCCTAGATGTGATTAAACAAGTCAAAAATAGATTTGTCATCTCCTAGATCAGAGAAGATGAAGACGATCTTAGATCAGAAGGATCAATATCATACAAATTAGATTTGAAGATAGAAGATCTAAAATTAGAAATACTTAAAAACCCATTAGAGAATCCAAGGATCCCAGTTGAAAAAGGAGTGTTCGCTTAACTATTTACGAGGATGAAGAATATCATGTAGGATATATGAGATCTTGGTTGCTCAGTGTAAAAGATAGAAGAGTGAGCTACATTGGTGAAGTTAAGCATTGGTGGAATTGCATGTATTGTCGTAGTTGATACAGGATGTACCTTCTCTTGCATAACATGAGAATCCACAGTGTTGCAAGTTACAGTCGGTAACAATGCAACCGTTGTGATTCAAGAAGCGGTGAAGGATGTTTAGATAGAACTCAATGAGAGAATATTTGTAGAGAAGATGCTTTACTTTATTCTTGAATTGCTAGATGACTTTTTGATTGGAAATCGGCACCTCAGAAGATATCCACCTATAATGATATTTTCACAAGGAATTATTCTCAACAATTATTCGATATCATCTACTTTTTGAAAAACCAGAATGGTTTAAGAAGTGGAAAACTATGTAGATGAGGATAGATAATACCACAAAAAGATTGAGAAGTGGAAAGAACCAGTTGGATTGAAAGTTTCAATGATAAATGAAGAAGAGACATTGACTAAGATAAGATATTACTTATCAAAAAATTGGTCAGAGAACACTATGAAATTGTGGCAGAAGGCAATGCTAGAGGTTACAATTACCCTTAAAGACCCCAGTGTGCTGATCATAAGTAAGGGAATTGCCTATCTAGATGGAATGGTTAAGGAGTTTGAGAAAAAAAATTCATAACTAATCAGTGTTGGATTAATTAGGCATAGTGAAAGTCCCCACAAGAGTGTGACATTCATGGTAATGAATCATGTTGAGAAGAAGCGTGGTAAAGCTAGGATGACTATTGATTATCGTGATCTCAATTGCGCCACAAAGGATGATGACTACAATCTTCCCAATCAAGAGGGTTCAAGAAGCAGAAATAGGAATGAAAGACCAATGATATATTCTAAGTTTGATGTCAAGTTAGAATATTGGTATATTAAGATCAAAGAAGAGACCACGCCATTGACAATGTTTACAACTCCATTTGGCTTGTTTGAATGGCTAATTATGCCATTTGGACTCAAGAATGCCCTAAGAATATTCCAGAGGAGAATGTACAAGGCATTCAATAGATTATCACAGTTCGTGGCAGTTTACATTGATGATGTGCCTGTATTTAGTAAAAATGCAGTAGAGCATATCAAGCATTTGTTAAATCTCTGATGTATGCTTTGACATAACTTAATATACAAAGAAACACATGTCTTTGCATACGATATGTAAGCTCATCGAGGAAAGTTTCTAGCTTCACTACAATATGCGATTGAAGCTTCAATCCATAGGAAGGTGTCTAGTAAGGTACCCTGGAATTAGACAGAAGAAGATTTTGAAGTAATTAGAATTTTGAAGTAGAAAGCTCAGAACCTCCCAAAATTAAAATATCCAGATTGGAGTGAAGATCAACATATCTTAGAAACAGATGCATCAAACTCAACATGAGGATGTATCCTAAAGATAAGAGAAACCCATGATGAAAGTATAAGTAAATACTAGAGTGGATGCTTTAATGATATATAAAAGAGTTATCTTGTCTATGAATGAGAATTGTTTAAAGTCCTTGAAGGAATTAAGACTAACAAGCTTTTCTTGGGATAACCATTCACTATAAGAAGAAATAGTTCTTATATAAAGAATTTCATGAAAATCAAATTTAAGAGGTTTACCCAAGCATGATTAGTGCGATGGAGGAATGAATTACAATACTATAACCTTAATATAGAAAACATTAAATGAAAATATAATGTCATTCCAACTGCACTAACATGTTACTTTGACTCTTGTAGGTGCAATGAAACAAGGCAGCAAATCAAGGTGATGTCCAGTTTGCATTGATAATCATGTTGTGGCAGAATACCCAACTATCAAGGTAATGAATGGAAGAAGCTAGAAAAGAAAAGGAATTCTATCAAAGAATCTCCTTCAAAGAAATGATCTTCATCCATAAAGGTTAAAAGATTAGACAACACAGGTTCTTCAACCAGGAAGGTTGAACAACCAAACTATATTGTAAAAATATCCCTAGATAGTAAAGGATAAAATCCATATTGAATGCTTTGTATTTGGTCCGAAAGACCATTCCAACACTCCATGTGCAAAAATTTCGAGAAACATGAAGCTTTGAAAAACAAGAGGATAAAAATAGATGGAATCTCTAAGGGAAAAAGAAAACTGTTTCTAAGAGTTGGGCTGATCAATTAGAAGAAAAACTTGAGCAGTAGAAGCATCAAAAGGTTCAAGAGGAACTTCATCGACAAAATGTTTAGCATGAGCAAGATCGAGAGAGCCTGAATGACGAGCTAGATGAGGAACCATATCTAGCAATAGAAATCTGGAAATATTTTCAAAGGATTCCAAATATTTCTATGAAAAAAATCCTCAACTGTCTATAATTTGATCCCAAAAAAATAAGGATGACTAGATATTCAAGAGAGGTTTGAACCATGTTCTAGACATGCTTGAAGAATCTGAAGACCTTATGGAGGATTATAAGAAGATAGATTGAGATATGATTAATATGATCATTACCGAAGAGATTCAGATGAAGGTACAAGTTTTTGGTCTTCTTGACGAAGTTAAAAAGATCAAAGAAACATGCATGGAAGAATATTTAGTCCTGAAAAGGCTTTGGAGGATGTCAGGAACATGGATTTCAAAGATATATTTATCAGACTCGACATTGGAACTAGAAGAGTTTATCAAGTTCCAGAAAGCTTTCCAAATGAGAGCAGTACAATTCTTGAGATTTAAGAAGATAAATTGAACATTCAATTGGGTACCACAGATAGTGAAAACAGTTCTAAATAATGTATATCCAATTTTTCTATGGTGGGGTGCACACATCGAACCTATCAGATTAATAGACAAAAATGGTCGGGCTATGGAACATGTACCCATGACACTGAATTAAATGACCTGTCTAGGAAGAGTTCAAGTAATTATAGTTTAGCGATGAAGACCGACTAAAGTTTAATTTGAATAGAAGCCATTATGAAAATATCTAGATCACATAGAGTGTTTATTTGATGAAGTTAAAATCAATGAGCAAAGATTGTATGTTCTTTGCAGGAGACAATGCGCTAGTCTATATCAAGTTAAGAGACATGCATAATTCAAAAATGACACATCTTAAAAATTTCACAATGAAATCAGACATGATTCTTAAAGGACTTAAGATGTTTTTATTGTCAAAGATTAGATTCAACGCGCCATCAAAGAATTAATGAAGATGGAGCCAGAGAAAGAAGTTTCAGTCAGCAAGATGATCGATGCTCTGTACGACTTGTAAGGATTCTAGGTGCTGATCCAGACATGTGTCATATCTAGCATGGACGACCATATCAAATCGAACATGTTAATCATCTAGTTTGTTTTTATGTGTGAAGTGTGTGGTAAGAGTTTTTTTGTTGTACGCTCCACCTTTTACTTTTGCTTTTGCTTTATCAGAAGTGTGCATTGCAAGATTCCCCTTTATGTCAAGTATTACAGTGGAAGTCGAGTCATCTTCTCAAGAAAGTTGAGCTCATAGGCCTATATAAGGGACCTTCGACCCATTTTTTTGGAGAAATTAATTTAGAATATGTATCAGTACAGTTTCATACATTCTCTCTCTAGTTTCTTTCTAAGCCTTTGTTAAATGCCAGAAGCCTGAATAACATATGAAAATGAGCTCGAAGTGACCGGGTTAGGGGAGAAAACCCAAAAGACTTGTGAGAAGCTTGAAGAGTTGAAGGTAGAAATCTGGCATATTGAATCTTAGCTTCGTTAAGCCAAGTTGTTGGTAAAAAACCTAGAAAGGAATCTAGGAGATCCAACAGGCAAAGTATTTTGCTTCGAATAGTAAAATATAGTTGGAAGTGGATATGGTGTTGGATGAAATATTTGAGATATTTGACAGAGGCTTGAAGGGAAAGTTTTAGGAGAAGCTTCCAATCCTCTAGGAGCCATTGTCTCAGATATGAATCCACACATATATACAGAAAGAGTAAGTATATTAGGATGATATACTGTAGAAAATTACAATTGACCTTTAGTAGGAGAAGCTCAAGAATATCAGAAAGAAGTTTCAAGGATTCATCAGAGTATCCAGAAATACCAGAAACAAATCCATGATATTATTACTCGGGGGAAATTAAAGCTTGGAGGTATCAAACATGTCTCTAGATACCTAAATAAAAAGCTCATGAAAGTAGAAGATCTATAAGTCAGACTCGAAGAGAAGAAGAAGAAGAAAGAGACCGATTCATCTCCCACCAAAGGACTCAGTGTAAAACCTTGGGAAGTCAAGACAATATGACAAGCGATCTCTCGGAAACCAATCTCTTGGGAACAACAGAAAGGATCACTCAAGGATTTGTTTCAGAAGATCAATAGAGAAGAAAAACACTTATACATTTTCTATATTTAGGAAGAATATAGGCCAAAGAAGACACATCCATAAGGTTTTCCACATCATGGTACGATCCTTCAGCTAGATTGTGAAAAGTATCCTGGAGCTGCTATAGATGAATGAGCTCTAGACCTTCAATATTATATGTCGTCCGTTGGTTTACAATCGTGTACCATAAATGATGCACTCATTTTCGTAGGAGTTACCTTGAGAGGTAATGGTGATTTTGGGATATGCTGTAAAAACACTCATAATTGATAACAACTATTGAAGAATATGTCAAATACCCAATTAAGGTTATACCGGTAGTAGTTGATTTCCTCAAATAGGAGTTTGTGGGAAATTCACTATTCAATCGAGATGGAGAATTGGTAGAAAAAAGGCAAAACAACTTTAACGAAGATCCAGATTTGTGACATATGATATTTTGAAGAATATCTTTACGATTTTCAATAATGATATTATCTTCTTGGACCCAAAGATCAAGCATATGCTCTAAAAGTCTATCCAGAAGCTTCCAGGCAGCTGGTTTGAACTAGTTAGACAAGCCTTAAAAATTTATCTTTCTCAAAGTGCATTTTTGTAGGATACTTTGGGAGTTCGAGCATAAACAATAAAAAAGTCAGGAAAATCTAAGAGATATCTTAGACCAAATACAATCCAAAAGGGTGTGAGAGAAAACTTTAAGGCCAAATATGAGATGTATCACAGGTTTCTTAAAGGAAAATCTCTATCCAGTTGTGATTGTTGTTGGTTGTGTAGAAAGAAAGGTCACAAAGCCAGGCATAAGATGTAGTTTCAAAGCACTACTGATGGATGATTCATCAGAGATATTGTTTGAGCCTATCTGAGTTGAAGATAGAGTCAGATGATGAGAGTTTGTTTATATTCTTATATTCAGAGTACCTAGAGATGGAAGAATCCAACTTAGATGATGAAGATGGAAAAAACCCCAAAACAGTTTTGAGCCAACATTGAATAGCCATGCTTCGAACAGGAGCTAGTGCACCAGAAGACTCTCTAGAGCTAGTAAAGCTAGAGGAGATGGAAGATGATCTAGTACATTTTTTAGAAACTAAAATCCCTTTAGAAGGAAGAAATTGTCACGAATGGAAGATTCCTAGAGTTGATTGGTCAAAGGCATACCAAAAGTCTTGGGGGTACCATATCGAGAAATGACAAAGATCTTTGAGGATGAAGATACAACTGAAGTTTATAAAACTAATAGAGGTTTATTTACGACGCCTTTCCTAAAAACACAATGGGTTAGTAAGGCCATCTAGAAAAATGTCAATTATGTTCATTTTGGAATAATCCAGATCAGAGTGGATTCTCTTATTATAAAAGGACAAGGTATGTCATTCCTAATTATAGTGGTGGATGACAGTTTAGCCAATTTATTTAATGCATTATTAGGAGGAGCATAAGAAAATCTACATGTAGGAGCAACATAGGTGAAGATGATCCCAAATTTCCATGTAGTGCTTATCGAAAAAAGTATTAGTAGAACTCTAGAAGTAAATATCAACATGAGGAATCAGAAGAAGACACTGAGGTGTCCACTTGAGAGAAGATGTGTCAGAGTAATTAATTGTCTTAATGTAAAGTTCTACAATACTGGGAAACCATCTCTAAGGGTGTAGAGAGATTTACACATCTTTTCCAAGATGAAGGAACATCAATTAGAGCAATGAAACCACAGGTGGTAAACCCTAAGAGGCTAACCTGACCTAGAGAATGAGTTTCACTAGATCCAGAGGAAGAAAAAAGGTCGAAGTTACTTCTTCCTTACGTGATCAAAAAAGTCAAAAATGGACTTGTCATATCTGAGACCAGAGAAGATGAAGATGATCTTAGATCAAAAGGATCAAGATCAGGCAGATTATATTTAATGATAGAAGATCTAAAATTAGAATACTTGAGAATCCTTTAGAGAATCCAAGGATTTTATTTGGAAAAGATGAAGGTACTTAAACAGAAGCTCCTGGAACATCAGTTTCGAGAAGGATAGTCGGACAAAGGACTGTTCAATTACATATCTATGAGGATGAATAATCTCATGCTGGATATATGTGATCTTTGTTACTCAAGTCAAAGATAGAGGAGTGGGATACATTAGTGAAGCTAAGCATTAATGGAGTTGCACGTACTGCTTTAGTTGATACATGATGTACCTTCTATTGCACAAGAATTTTGTTTTCAAGAGTAACTGGAGAATCCATAGAGTTGCAAGTTATAGTTTGTAGTAATGTAGTAGTTGTGATTCAAGAAGTGGAAAATGATGTTCAGATAGAACTTTGTGGGACAATATTTATTGAGTAGATTGTCACGACCCAATCATGGGGTCTTTTTCCACACTAGAAAAAACATCAAGGCCGCGTTTCATGTGGTTTGTCCTTATCGAAGAGATGAGAGTCGCCCCGACAATGTGGATGATGTTGTGTGTCAGTCCCAACACCACCCTAGTTGGGAGTTGAAACCACTATCTTAATGAGTCCATGGTATAACGAAACCAGTGATCCTCACATCATATGAAGAGTTGGACGACTGAACCCCGCCCGTCGAGGAGTGGGGTGGGGTGTCGCACGGGCGAACCGATGTGCTGAGATGCTTAGCTCGTGATAAGTGGTATCAGAGGGAATGTGGCTCGTGATGTTTGCAGAATGTTGCCGGTTGAACTTTGGTGGTGGGAGCAGAGTCCCGAGGTGTCATTGAGGAGGTGACATGATAGATATGGTCGCGCTCATGTGTATGTCAGAGTTAGAGATGCCACTTTGGAGGGTGAGTTTCTAGGAGGTAGTTTGCGACCCAGAAAGTGGGCGGATTGCGGTGCTTTGTGACCCAAAGAGAGTGGGTGGACCACAAAGATGAAGACAAGGAAAGAACGTCCCCTTGGCCACGCATGACAGTCAATTAGTTGGAAGCAGACTATTTCACATATAAACTCAAGACCACGATCCTGCATGCACGAGGGCGTGCCTGGAATGGTGGTCGGAGAATGTCATGACCCAATCACGAGGGTCTTGTCCCACACTAGCAAAAACATCATGGCTGCAGTTCATGTGGTTTGTCCTTATTGAAGAGACAAGAGTCGCCCCAACAATGTGGACGATGACATGTGTCATTCCTAACACCACACTGGTTGGGAGTTGTGACTACTCTCCTGATGAGTCCATGGAAGGATGAAACCAGTGAACCTCACATCATATGAATAGATGGACAACTGAACCCCACTC
This sequence comes from Viscum album, assembly GCA_963277665.1. Lineage (NCBI taxonomy): Eukaryota > Viridiplantae > Streptophyta > Magnoliopsida > Santalales > Viscaceae > Viscum > Viscum album. Next base: position 1,925,487,431 of record OY728150.1, on the reverse strand, counting down.
GCCGAGGAGGGGGATGAGGTGCCGCACGGGCGAACCGCTGTGCTGAGACGCTCAACCTGTGACAAGATGCTTTACTTTATTCCTCAATTGTTAGATGACTTCTTGATTGGAAATCGATTCCTTAGAAGATATCCACCTATAACGATATTTTCAGAAGGAATTATCCTCAACAATTATTTGATTTCAATTACTTTTGAAAAAACCAGAATGGTTTCAGAAAAGAAAGTATCTACCATCCAAGCAGAAAACTGTCTAGATGAGGATATAGAATATCACAAAAAGATTGAACAATGCAAAGAAATGATTGGATTGAAAGTTTTGAGGATAAATGAAGAAGATTCATTTTCCATGATAAGAGATTCCTTATCAGAAAATTGGTTAGGGAACCCTATGAAATTATGGCAGAAGGCAATGCCATAGGCTATAATTACTTTTAAATATCCTAGGGTGGTGATAAGAAGCAAAATAATTGCGTATCCAAATGGAATAGTTGATGAGTTTGAGAAACAGATTCCATAACTAACCGGTATTGGATTAACCAGACATTGTGAAAGTCCTCACAGAAGTGTGACATTCATGGCAATGAATCATGCTGAGAAGCAATGTGATAATCCCATGATGGTTATCGATTACTATGATCTCAATTGTGGCACAAAGAATGATGACTACAATATTCATAATCAAGAGGCTTTAAGTAGGATTAGGAATGAAAGGCCAATGATATATTTTAAATTTGATCTTAAGTTAGGATATTGGCAGATTAAGATCAAAGAGGAGGTTATACATTTGACAATATTTAAAACGTCAGTTGATTAGTTTTAATGGCTAGTTATTCCATTTGAACTCAAGAATGACCTTGGAATATTCCAGAGGCGAATGGAAAAGTCATCCAATAGATTATCATAGTTTGTGGTAGTCTACATTGATGATGTGCTTATATTTATCAAAAATACAGATGACCATATTGAGCATTTACACCAGGTGGCTGAAGTGTTCAGAAAAGAATGGATGATACTTTCAAATAGGAAGACCATTTGGATGCAACCAAATATAGAATTCTTGGGATTGCAGATCCAAGGAAGTAGAGAGAAGCTTCGATCTTATATTGTAGAGAAGCTAGAAATTTTCCCAGATGAGCTTACAGATTGTAAGCAAATACATGTGTTTATTGGTATATTAAGTTATGTTAGAGCATACATCATAGATTTAGCAAACATCTAAGTTCCAATCTAGAGGAAGATGTCCAATAAGGTACCCTGGAATTGAACAAAAGATGATTATGAAGTAATCAAAATTCTAAGTAGAAATATCATAACCTCCTAGAATTGGAGTATCTAGATGAGAGTGAAGATTAACTTAGCTTTGAAACCGATGCATCATACTCATCATGAGGATGTATCATAAAGATAAGGAAAAACCATGATAAAAGTATCAATAAATATTGGAGTGGATGCTTTAATGAGAAAGAGAAGCATTATTCTGTCCATGAACAAGAATTTCTTGCAGTCCTTAACAGAATTAGGGCTAATGAATTTTCTTGGGAAAACCTTTCATTATAAAGACAAATAGTTATTATATAAATAATTTCATGAAAATCAGATTAAAAAGGTTTATCGAGACACGATTAGTGCGGTGGAGGAATGAATTTCAATACTATAACTTTAATATATAAACTGTTTAAGGAAAATATGATGTCATTCCAGATACACTAACATGTTACTTTGACATTTGCAGGCGCAATGATGAAAGACGATGTCTAATTTGCATTGATAATCATTATGTGGAAGAATGTCCAATTATCAAGCCAATGAATGCAAAAGCCAGAAAAGAAAAGGAATTCTAGCAAAGAATCTCCTTCAGAAGCAATGATCTTCATCTAGTAAAGCTGGAAGATTAGATAACACATATTCTTCATGAAATGGAAAATATTAAAAGATTAAATTAATTCGAAAAAAAATAATTCATAAAATCTCGAGGTGTTACAGCCCAACTCTTGAAAATAGTTTTCTCTTTTCCTTTAGAGATTTCATCAGTTTCTATAATATAATATTAATATTATTAGTAAAATATTATTATAGATACCACGTAACCATTGGAATGGAAGTCACAAAAAAGATTAACTAAATTTTAAAAATATGATTTATACATTTATATAAAATGAATCTTTTGGATATAAATTAGTAGAAGTGAATGAAAGTACTATTTGAAAATAAAGAAATTACTTTTTTAAGAAAACTATTTTTCCACGTACAAACTCAATTTTATCTCAATAAATTAAACAAACCCCTTTTGATTAATTTTTTCAATAAAATTTATATATTCAATCAATATTTTTGATACTCATCCAATAGATTTGATAGGTAGAAGATAAGAATAAATTCAATTTTATGAATAAAAAGATGTATTTTTTTAAAAGGTAATTCTACCGCATTTTTATGGCGAATCCATTTTAAATTTGATTTTTGACACTTATAATTTTTATTTGAAAAAATAAACTTTATTCTTGAAAGTGGAATATCAAAATTTACTCTAGGTGATTTTTTGGTATTTTTTTGAGAAGCTTCATTTTTTGATAAACAATGAAAAACATTGAATTTTAATTCAAAAATGATTTTTCATCTAATTTATTTATATAGTTAAATGATGTTTTAATTTGGTTTTAAAGTGTAATTATATCAATTATATATCACTTAATCCAATGTAGGTCATTGGAATCAATTTCATAATGAAATTGGATATAAAAACATTTCAAACATTGGAACATTTTCTCTTTAAAAACCCGCATTATCGTCCCATCTGTAAGATTATTTTTAAATTAATTTCTATCACTTTTGTGATTGGAATTTGGTCCAAAAAGCATTGATTGTTCATATATCGACCCTATCCTCTTTTGTCTTGAATTTTGACAATTATTGGAGCACTTGACATGAAAAAATGTGGGTAAAATTCCATTTTCAAAAATTTACAAGAATGTCACCTCTCTTCCACCACAAAAAGTCACTCACCCCTCCCACTTATTCACACCTCTCAAGCTCTTTGGCTTGTCCAACCTCTGTTCAAATAAGCTTTCAACATGCCATCCTTATCTTAGAAGCCTCTTTTCGGGCAGAAAGCCAACCAAGGAAGCCCTTTGGTGCAAACTAAGAGGAATTACTCAAAGAAGATGTAACATTATTGCTCAAGCTCCTTTGTTTTATTTTCATTCTTTACCCCCTCAACTCTTTTTATTTCATGTTTATATAATAACCTTTGTATCCTTAATATACTGAGATGTTATTCTAAGGGTTCAACCTACACTCACATACACTTCCATCTAATGGTAATGAACTTACCGTTCTTGTGTACGACGAACTACCACCTCACGAAACGATATTCATTTTTTCTTTATCACCTCTCATGATTGGACATTATGTTGAACACTATTTTTTATATAATATATATGTTATATATGATATATATGATATATATGATATATATGATATACATGATATATATGATATTTATGATGTCTTTATGCTTCTGGAATTATTATATAAAACATACATCAATTCTTTCCATTTTGTGTAAATATGATAATTTTGTTTGTGGATGTGTGGACTACCGCCTCATCAAAGCGATGTGATTCGTTTACACTCTATATGGAATGTATTAAGTGTGAGTTTTGTGAACTTATATGATATATATGACATAAAAATGATGTTGGAATGATATTACACACACACACACACATGCCATTTAATTTCTTTCTTTTACTACGACAATAAATTGGAAACAATGTTCATTCGTACGTATGACCTTCCATCTCCATGAACGGTGTATTCCATTTCATATTTCTATATTTTATAGATTATTATAAATATTTATATATTGAATATATATGATATTTATGTCATGTTTTACATTTTGGAAATAAGTAAATCATGATCTAAGAGGATCAATAATAATAAGTCAAAACATGTACGAAAAACAAGGCAGATATTACTTGAAGCGTAACATTAATATGGATTTGTTAATAAGCGGGTAATATAAAGCCATATATGGTATTATATAAAATAATACGGTTCTATGGTAGATTTATAATAAACATATATTTATTATACAAGAGATTTGAACGTGTACGAAGGAAGTCAAAACTTAAGATAAGAGTTTTCTCATCTCAATTCTTATATTCATGAGGTACATGTCTTATTGACCACTCATTTCTTTGGTGTGATGTATATATTGCCCATAAGTGTATTATATGATTCTTATACTTACATTTATGGATATTTACATATCCATTTGGTCATCTTTCTTTCATAGGGTTTATGTTTCACAAGCTACCAAATCGGTAAAGTAATTCTGTCTCAATTTTCCTTCTTTGAGATGCATGTCATGTTATGCACCTATATTTTTCTATGAGGTGTATATACTGTCTTTGATATGTTATTTTATGAATTTTATTCATTTCATGATATTTTAAGCTTCATGTAATTATATTCTTTCCATTGTATTATGATTCAAATTTAAAGTGGTAATGATTTATTGCTACAATCTCATCATTTATTAAGATTGTTTGTGATTATACTTTTATTGATTAAATCTTATGATCCATCTCTCAAAAACCTTGATGACTTTTCTTACCCTATGGTTATTCATGTTATATCCAAGTAATGATACCATTTTCCACTCTTTGATATTTAAGATAATTAATAAGACATTTTTATGAAAATACGACTTTATTTTTCCTTTCAGTCGAAAATCTGTGTTCTTTCAAAATCGTGTTATCTAAAAATGTTTTCAAAAAAATTTACTATTATCTTATGATGTTTAAAAGACATTTTTACCCATGTATTACCTTGTTACAAAACAGTTTTAAAAGGAATCTTTGTTTTGTTTTTCGATCAAGACACTTTTTTAAACTTTTAAGGTGCAAAAGGAATGTTTGGAAAGTACAGACTTACCCACCGTCATAACCGTTATTTCCTTGATGCTTCTTTTGTAAGCTTACAAGATTATTTTTTTAAAGAAAACGGTTTTCCTAATATTTTGGAAATTTGATGATTTTAAAATCGTTTTCAAAGAAAAAGGGTTTTCAAAAATTGTTTTTAAAAATTGTTTTTAATAATTGTTTTAAACGGTTCTCAAAAATCCCTTTATATGTTTTCAAAGAAATGGATTTCAATGATCTCAGATTATTTTGTAAGTTTTCAAAGTATTTTTAAAGAAAATGATTTTCAAAATGTTTTTAAGCTTCTTTTATAAGTTTTCAAGGAAAAAAGTTTTCAAAAAGTTTACAAGTTTTTTTATAAGTTTTTAAGTAAAAAGGTTTTCAAAATGTTTTCATGATTCTTTAAATGTTTTCAAGGTTATTTTCAAGGAAAATGGTATTTGAAATATTTTATGTTAAAAAAACTTTTTTTTTCAAAGCATAAAGGATATTTTTCTCAAGAAATGTTTTTAAAAGATATTTCAAAATTATTTTGCATCTAAGATGACATTCGTTGGTATTACTCATGATGGTACCATGCACACAAAAGAAGCTCCAAAAGTGGGATTTTAATTTTTTTTACCGATGAACGACATGATCTCATTGACACTGGTGAATAACTGCTCGGTTTAAGTTGAGGATCTTGCATGAAGACTTTTAAGCACAAAATTAAAATCGTAAAATACCTGGTTTAGATCTAAAGTCGCGCATGACGCCTGCTTGTTGTTGGCGATCGTTGCTTGAAGAACCTGAAGTCGAATTCCTCTAGATTGTCCACACACGCTTAAAAAATCTGCGGGAGTGCCGATTGTTGAAATCCAGGTGCTAGCGTGGAGTTCTGATGATGCCTTCGATGCTTCGACGATCATCGCATCACCTTACTTGCGATGCCTGAGAGAGAGAGAGCTCGATCCGAGCTCTTGGATCTAGAGACTCTCTCTCTAGAATATGAGAGAGAGAAGAAGAGAGGGAAACCCCATGAATAGTTACTACTGGGAAGCTTTTCTCTTATATATATAGTGTGTAATTGAATTACCTGGAATTGCCTCTTCGACCCTTGAATAATTAACACACTATAAACGACATATTACGACTACTGATCTGAGTCATAAATATTATTATCAATTTCCTGTAATATAATAAATATATTACGTGATAATAAATGAGTCATTAACTCGACTCGTAGTTCCCACAAAAATTAATTGAACCTTGAATATATTAAACTAATATTCGTTCAATTAATATTTTCATGTATTTACTTTGTAAATACATTTAATAAATAAATTCAATGCCTATTATTCTTAACTTGAATAATATGAATTTATTTATTGCATTGGTGATCACATCTCCTTGGAGAAATCCCAGACCCTAATGGTGAATATGACAGATTTTTGAATACGTTATTGTGTGTGACCCTCTAGGCCCTTATCTCGATAACAGTGAATACTATGCATAGATCAATAATGAGATCTAGCAACCCATCATGCCCATAAAGAGATAAGGATTTTCACAACAACGACAACCAACCTACAAACATGTATTGTATAATATAATTCTCTGTATTTAATATCTTATAAATCAGGACGCACACCTGTGACATCGTCCTTTTCTTGCTTTATTGTTTGTTGATCTGAATGGACATATTTACCCTCGACTGCCATGACCATGGTCTTATGAAGGTACTACCATCCTGATCATCGTGATCTGAGATATATAACTTCCTTAATCCGGAAGAAACAAATCCTTTCTTGACCATTCAACCAATGTTATGTCACCAACGGCGCAACCAACACAAGCTACCTCGCCACGATTTCATTACCATGCTTTTTTCCTTGCATCAATGTACACGATCAAATGACACACATTGATAATGATCTTAAGTCAGGATACCATTACACATGTTCATAAATAGGAACATCCAATGACACCCAAAACATGTGGTGTTCCTATTCGTGAGTCTGTCCTCATGATCTCACTACTAGAGATCACCAAGTGCGAACTTCATGATATCTGTTGTAACATCACATTACTGTTTTAGGTATTCCTAAACCTTTTTATGTTAAATTATTATTATGTTAATTGAAAAAAATGGTTTATAAGTAAAAGGTTGTATTTTTGTTAAAACACGTCGTAGAATGCTAAAACACCCAATTAATGCTCTAGAATATTCAATTAAATATTTTCTAAGTTAAACACTGAATAAGTATGAGTTTTTGATGTTTCAAAGTCTAGAAGAGGACGGAATAAAAATATTAAATATATTATATTAAGCATGAGAAATTTATTAAAAATAATTGAATACCTCCAAAACGTTCCGTCGTATGAGAAATTTGATATCGCGATTATGTTCGAAATATAGTGTTTACCCTAGGAGGGGTATAACATTCGAAGGCGCCGGACATTTATATGTCTCGCTCATGAGATAAAGTTTTTAAATAATATTTAATATATTATTTATTAAAGATAATTAAATATCTTTTAAACGGTGTAACGTATGGGAAATCCGAGGGTCCAGAATGGGGGGTTTACCCTAGACAATGTATCAATTTTGTTCGCATCGGGCATTTGGACGTCTCCCCCGCTAAAATAACCTTTTTTATTTTAATTTATTAATTATTCCGGGTTTTCATTAAAAAATCATTAATATTTCTCAAACCGCCCATCGTTTGAGAAATCCAAGACCACCGTTGGGTCCGGAACGGTGTGTTTACCCTAGACGGGGTATTAATTTAATTCGCAACAGTCGTTTGGTGTTATTTTTTTATGTTAAATAATTAATTTTAATAAAATAATCAATTAATGAATACTATTCATCTTCTCTCCCAAAATCGACAAAAAACACGGACACCTCTATTTGTAACACACCGGACCTTTGGAAATCTTGGATTTCAACCATTTTTGCCCGTTTAAAAATTAGAAACCTATTAAATGGGTAAAATATTTAACTCCGTCTTAATTTTTTGATTGAAACGGTGGATTAATTGGGTGATTGGAATTTGACCGGAATATAAGCCATTTTTTGGTTTATAAATGGCTGGACAACTTGGTGTGTCATGGTGGGTCGATCCAGTCGAGTTCAATGAACCCTAAAACCCTTTGTGAGTGTTTTGTGAACCTCTGAAAAATCGCTTAGGTGTTCCTCTTTTATTCTAGGGGTGGCGGCAGACCCTTACTCATGCATCTGGAATAAGACGCTACATCAGGTCCTCTTTTCATTTTATTCATTTTTTTCCTTTTCTCTTATTATTCAAAATCTAGAAATAAATTATGGGTTTTATATAATTTTAAAAAAACCCTATTTTTGTCAAAGCATCATTATTAAACGAATTATAAAATGATAATTATGGAAATTATCAGAAGATGGGTAAACAATTATAAAAAAATGGCTTCGTCATCTTATCAAAGGATTTTTTTTTAAAATAAACTATCAATATATATATATATATGTATATGTATATATATTTGTGTGTGTATATTGATAATCACATTTTATTTTTAGGGATAATTTATTAAAATAAAATTATCAATGTGTGATTACATGAGTTATCAAAGGATAAGCCATACAAAAAATTATTATCATTGAAAGATAATTGTGGGGTATTATTAAAGATAATTGTGAGGTTTTATAAAGCAATATATTTTGGAAATTTTCATGGATAATTGCAATGTTTTATCAACTGATAATTAAAAAAAAATTATCGAAGGGTAATTATATAAATTATCAATAAATAATTATAAAGGACTACCACATGTGTTACCGTTTTAATCTAAAGATATTATAATATCAAATGTGGTTTATAATTATTCTAAGGAAAAAGTTGTGAACATATGTGTTGACATAAAATGATAATTTGGAATTTTATCAAGGATATTGGAGGTATTATCGCATGAGATAATCAAAATGATAATTTGAAAATTATTCAAGAGAGAAAATGTAATCACAGGTAGGATTTTACTTCCTTGAGAAATAAAATAGATGTTTTTGTTCTAGGACCCCTTGACGAACATCAAACTTTGGTGTGTCGACGCTTATGATAATGTGACCTTGAGGAGGTGTATTGAACTACACTGGGTAGTTTATCATTGTCGCTGACATTGACGAACTTGAGGTAGGTGGTTCCGTCCCGACTTACCAAATTGATTAGCATTGTATTTGCTTGATTTATTTCAATTGTTTATTAAATTCAATTGCTTAAATTTGATTTAAATTAAATTGATAAAAACTTGATTCCAGTGAATCGAGATATTTGAAATGGTTTTGGCATGGAAATTTGGAAAACCCCAATTCCATTGAATTGGGTGTGTTTATGGAAATTGGCCAATTAAAATTGTTTCATTTAAATTGTGGATTTGATGGAAATGATTTCAATTAAATTGTTGAATTTAATTGTGGAAATAAATCATGTGATGATGGAATTAGTTTTAATTAGATTTCAAACTGGTGAAAATGACTTAAAATGATTTAATAGAAACCCATTGGTTTTATCTTGTGAAAAAGGCATGTTTTTGAATAAAACCTGTTTTGGTTTTAAATGGAAAGAAATTGGAACATTTGAAATGGAATAATGTGATTGATCGTATTTTTAAGCATTTTTAAAAGAGTTCGCCCATGATGTAAGAGCGCATGCAAACCTTAGGTAGTTAGTGAGTTATTTGGATACACTCTACGCTACGACAACGTTCTAAAACATACTTGCGGCGGGTCACATCCCCAACGGGTTGGAGACGAGTCTCCTTTGGCTAGTGTCATAGGGACGAGTGTATACACATTTTACAGAGTTCACATTGAGAGTGTTGAATTCTATAACTGGTTAATCATACCTTTTGGAAGATGACCATGTTGCTCGCTTGTTTATTTATATTTGAGATACAAATGTATGCCAATGCTTTTGAACTTCTTTAGGGGGAATTTCCGCCTCCCATGTACCACTCGTCTTGCCGGGTCACCCGGTGTCTCACCGGGTGGGCAGAATGGGCGTACTTCACCTGGCTGACGACTTCCTGTAACGAACCATCACTGATCGAGGTGTTACCCCGCGGGACGCAATGTCATCTCGGCTAACAACGGCTCCTTCCCGGCCAGGGCATCTCCTCTTCATGGGGAGGGGGATTCTTGAGTGTGGAGGGTTTGAAAAGGCCACTCTCGGGAATTCCCTTCTTAAATTTCTATTTGTCTAATATTTTGAAAATGTATAGCATGTTTTGTTTAAATATGCTTTTGAATTGCCAAACCTGTTTACTTTAAAATTGAAAACTTTTCTTTGGATAATCTATATTTGTTATCTGTTATGTAATTTTTGGTGGTATCCTACTGGTCTTAGGCTCACACCCTACTTTTTCCTTCGGGTATTTGTAGACTTTCTTCTTCCAGGTTCAAGCAAACGGAAGGGATTGCTTGGAGGTGGATTCAGTTGTTGAGTTTTGTTCTTGGTGAGTTTTGTCATTGGGACCTTGGGGTTGTTTTTTCCATTTTAGTACTTGGGTTGTAGTACTTTGGCTCTTTTATGCCTCTTTGTATTTTGGTACATTACTCTTGGTGGAGTTTCTTTTATTATGCATGCTATCTTGTTTATTTTCTTCTGCATTGTTGGTGGCAAAATGGTTCCCACTTGCTTGTTATGTGATGCCAGGTGCTAGTCACCGACCCATGGGGATCGGGAACGCCCTTCAGGTTATGTCAGGGCCGACTCAGTTACCGGATTACCAGGGTACCCGGGTTGGTTCGTGACAATATGGTATCAAAGGGAGGTTAAACATATTGCCTTGATGACAATATGCATTTGAGTATTCTTGTCGGGACTTAGGAGGTAGTTGTGATTGAGTGCCTGACCAGCTCTCACCGTAATGAACCTTAAGTCACCAGGGTTGGTTAGGGAAATACGACTTGTGGATTAGTTCTAGTATTTTCCCTATTTTGATTTGGATAGAGTGGAATCCAAATCTTGTTTATCTCTTCTATTGATAACAATTTTCCTCGTTACTCAGTTTGTGTGTTAATCTAATGTTTTTTTTATTTGCTGATGTCGTGTAGCATCATGCCTCTGGGAAGACGTGGGAATTAGATCCATAAAGAGGTTGCTGCAGAATCTCGGCAAGCGAGTCCTAATGTGGATCTGAGTTTGGTTGAGGTGATTATTCGCACTGTCCAAGCTCTGGGACAGACACCACCTCTAGTTCCTGTTCAGGCTCCAGCTATGGATCCTCATAGTGATATTCTCCAAAATCGTTCTCAAGAGTTCCTACACCAGAAGCCACCAGTTTTCAAAGGCTCCACTGACCCTCAACATGCTGAGGAATGGTTGAGTAGGATTGAACATCTATTTGGGTTCTTGGAGACACCTGATGCGATCAAGGTGAAGTGTGCCACCTTCATGCTGGAGGGACCAAGCAGGAGATGGTGGGACACGATGGTGACAGCTCAGAAACATGAGGGTTGAGAGTGGAAAGACTTTAGGGTTCTTTTCACTAACCAGTTCTATCCAGAATCAATGGTGTTGGCCAAGGCTGTGGAGTTTTTCAAGCTTGAGCAGACCAACAAAACCGTGATTGAGTACGCAAATCACTTAACGGAGTTGGTATAGTGTGATCCTGAGATTGTATCTAATGAGAAGATGAAGGGTCGACGATTCGAGTTGGGGCTTCGATCAGATATCCGTTCTCAGGTTTTCTTATTGAAGCTGCCCACTTATGCTGATGTGCCGCCCACTTATGCTGATGTGATGATGTGCTGATGTGCTGATGTGCTGCCCACTTATGGTGATGATGGTTGAGATGGATCTGGTAGGAAAGTCAGGGTTGAAGGGAGTTCCTTTTCCTCATAGTGGCAGTGTTGGTTCCTTTAAAGGAAAATGGAAGCGCGACGTTTCTCATGGTAGTTCTAGACAACAGAGTCATTCCAGACCTCCGGTAGCACCCAGAGGGGCTTCATTGACTTGCTATCAGTGTGGAAAGCAAGAACATTCTAAGCGAGTTTGCACTGAGACACCCAAGAACTGTAGCTCCTGCAGACGTTTAGGGCACTTACATAGATTCTTCCATCACTTCTATACTCCACGTAGTGGAACAGGATCATCAACACCTCCAAAAACTGCAGGGCAATCAAATGCTTCACGTACAAAAGGGTTCCTACCACTTGCATCTGGAACGAAGCTTCTTCACACAGTGGAAGAATCGCCAAAGGTAGATGATACATGTCCTGCAACCGTGAGAGGTACCATTACCATAACTCCATCTTTACTGACCGCTCTATTTGATACAGGTGCATCTCACTCATTTATTTCAACCCATATTGTTAATATGCTTAATCTACCTATGGAGCTTTTATCTTGTGCGATGGATATTACTACACCCCTTGGTACAAAGAGAGAGAAGGGTCTCCGTAGTCCTGCTTGTGTCTTCTCTCTATTAGATTCCATGTTTGCTTGGAGTTTTTTGGTTCTCGACATGAAATATTTTGACACCATATTCAGGATGGATTGGCTCATGGCCAATAAATCTCGGATCGATTGTTATCTTCGATGGGTCTACCTTACTATACTCAGTGGTGTGCCTCTTATTTTTCAAGGATAATGAGACCCAAGGTCAAGCAGAGCCGGACCCTCTTATCCAGAGTTGGGGAAAGTTATATCAGTGTTTGCTTTTGATCTAGAGAGAGATTCAATGTGTGGTGATCTTCCTCCAGTCGTCGCTGAGTTTCCTAACGTGTTTCCTTCTAACTTCTCTGGTTTTCCACTAGTAAGGGGGGTTGATTTTTCTATTGACTTAATGCCTGGTACTCAACCGGTTTCTAATCCCTCTTACTGAATGGATTTAGCTGAACTAAAAGAACTGAAGTCTCAGTTAGACGATCTTCTTGAGGAAGGTTTTATACACCCAAGTGTGTCACCTTGGGCAGCACCAGTTCTCTTCGCCAAGAAGGCCGATGTTTCTCTTCGCTTATGTGTTGATTATCAAAAGCTCAATCAAGTTACGATAAAGAACAAATATCCATTACCATGAATTGATGATTTGTTTGATCAATTGAAAAGGGCGAAGTGGTTTTCAAAAATTGATCTTCGATCTGGTTACCATCAGTTGAGGATAAAAGAATCTGACATTCATAAGACCGCTTTTTGGAGTAGGTATGGCTATTATGAGTACCTTGTTATGCCCTTCAGCCTAACAAATGCTCATGCAGTTTTTATGGTTTTGATGAACAAAGTTTTCCATGAGTATCTAGATACATTTGTGGTAGTCTTTGTGGATGACATTCTTGTCTACTCCAAGTCCAAGGAGGATCATGTGCATCATCTGAGAATAGTTTTGAGTCTTCTAAGGAATCACCAACTTTATTCCAAGCTTTCAAAGTGAAATTTATGGATTCGGGAAGTGAAATTCTTGGGACATGTCCTGTAAGAACAAGGAATATCAGTTGATCCTGAGAAGGTGAAGGCTGTTATGACTAGGGAACAACCACTAAATATTTTCGAGATTCAGAGCTTCTTGGGCTTATCAGGATATTATAGCCAATTTGTTAAAGACTTCTCAAAGTTAGCTTCTCCAATGACTTCTCTGACTCGAAAGGGAGTGAAGTTTTTCTGGAATGATAAATGTCAGAGTTCTTTTGTTGAGCTATAACATTTTTTGACTACTGGGCCGGTGTTAACTCTTCCTGAGGCTGGGATAGGTTACGTGGTCTTTTGTGATGCATCAGGTTCAGGTTTGGGATGTGTCCTTATGCAAGGAAATCATGTTGTTTCCTATGGATCTCGTCAGCTTAAGCCTCATGAGAAGAACTATCCTACCCATGACCTTGAACTTGCAGCTGTAATGCACGCACTTAAGTGGTGGAGGCATTACCTTTATGGAGAAAGGTTTACTGTGTATTCAAACCATAAGAGCTTGAGTTATATCTTCTCTCAAAAATATTTGAATCTCCGCCAAAGGCATTGGGTGGAGTACCTGAAATATTTCGACTTTGACATTGCCTATACCCCGAGGAAAGGGAATGTAGTTGCAGATGTGTTAAGCAGGAAGCTTCCATCACAGGCTGTGAAAGAATCTTCAGAAGAGTGGAGTTTGATGGCTCTTTTTGCTCAGTCGCATATTGGAGTTCAGTGGAAGGGGAATGAAGTTTCTTTAGTCAGTGTTCAGTTGACATCTGCTCTTCTTGAGTTAATTCTTCAGGAACAAAAACTGGATGATGAATTCTATGGCATTAGGGACTCTCTTTATGGTGGGGAGACCGATACCCAGTGGTCGTTCTCCAAAGAGGGTGTTCTGTGTTATTAAAACCGTTACATTGAACCGTTAGCGGCAAGGAAGGATGTGATGGGGGATTGCCATAACTCTCAGTGGGATATGCACTCGGGAACCACGAAGATGTTCTATGACATGCATCGACAGTTCTGGTGGCCTGGTATGAGACGGGACATTGCTGAGTTTGTATCTCGTTGCTATACATGCTAGCAAGTGAAAGCCGAGCACCCGAAACCTTCGGGTTTTCTTCAACCACTTCCAGTACCTACATGGAAGTGGGATGAAATCTCTATGGACTTTATAGTTGAGTTACCTCAAACCCAGAGGAAGAAGAATGCGATATGGGTTGTGATCGACTGGCTGACCAAGTCGGCTCACTTATACCTATTCGAGATACAACCAAAGTTGAGGAGTTGAGAAATATCTATGTGAAAGAAATTGTTCATTTTCACAGAGTTTCGTCTACTATAGTCTCTGATAGGGATCCTCAGTTTACTTCTCACTTTTGGAGAGGCCTTCAGGAGGCACTGGGATCTCAGGTCCGTTTGAGCACGTCCTACCATCCACAGTCAGATGGCCAGATAGAGAGAGCTATTCATATTCTTGAGGATATGCTCCTCGCATGTGTTCTTGACTTTAGTGGGTCTTGGGATGATCATCTGGGGCTTGTTGAGTCTTCTTATAATAACAGTTATCAGTCTGTGATGAAAATGGATCCTTTTGAGGCATTTTATGACTGTCCTTGTAAATATCCTTTATGTTGGTTAGAGATTGGTGAAAATTCCTTGGTAGGACCGAGTTTGGTCAAAGAGACGACAACTAAGATCCAATTGATTCGTCAGAGAACGTTGACAACACAGAGTCGATACAAGTCTTATGCTGATCGTCACCGTAGACCTTTAGTGTTCTCAGTTGGTGACCAGGTGTTCTTGAAAGTTTCACCCCGATTAGGTCATTGACAACTTGGGAGGAAAGGGAGGCTTGCTCCTCGTTATGTGGGACCTTTCGAGGTTGTTGGTCATGTAGGGAAAGTTGCTTACCATTTAGCTCTAACACCACAGCTGACGTCGATACATAACGTGTTCCATGTATCGCAGCTGCGAAAGTATCTCTCTGATCCATCTCATGTTTTGAGCTGGAATAATCTTGAGATTGAACCCGATTTATCTATGACTAAATGACCAGTCAGGGTTGTTGATTCTGAGACCAAGGTACTTCATGGCAGGACGATACCTCTGGTCCGTGTACTATGACAGCATGGTTCTGATTCTCATGAAAGGTGGGAAAGAGAGGCACTAATGAGAGAGCATTGGCCTCATCTTTTTGACGCGAAGCATTCTTCATAGGCTTTTGGGGACAGAAAGTTCCTATAGTGGGGAGGTTGTAACATCATGTTGCTGTTTCAGGTATTCCTAAACCTTTTTATGTTAAATTATTATTTTGTTAATTGAAAAAAATGATTTATCAGTAAAAGGTTGTGTTTTTGTTAAAACACGTCGTAGAATGCTAAAACACCCAATTAATGCTCCAGAATATTCAATTAAATATTTTCTAATTTAAACACTGAATAATTATGAGTTTTTGATCTTTGAAAAGTCTAGAAGAGGACGGAATAAAAATATTAAATATATTATATTAAGCATGAGAAATATATTTAAAATAATTGATTACCTCCAAAACGTTCCCTCATATGAGAAATTTGATACCGCGGTTATGTTTGAAATATAGTGTTTACCCTAGGAGGGGTATAACATTCGAAGGCGCCGAACATTTAGATGTATCGGTCCTGAGACAAAGTTTTTAAATAATATTTAATATATTATTTATTAAATAGAATTAAATATATCTTTCAAACGGTGCGACGCATGGGAAATCCGAGACCACCAATGGGTCCGGAATGGGGGGTTTACCCTAGACAAGGTATAACTTTTGTTCGCATCGGGTGTTTGGACGTCTCGCCCGCTAAAATAACTTTTTTTTTTATTTTAATTTACTAATTATTCCTGGTTTTCATTAAAAAATCATTAATATTTCTCAAACCGCTCATCGTTTGAGAAATCTGAGACCACCGTTGTGTCCGGAACGGTGTGTTTACCCTAGAAGGGGTATTAATTTAATTCACAACAGTCGTTTGGTGTTATTTGTTTTATGTTAAATAATTAATTTTAATAAAATAATCAATTAATGAATACTATTAATCTTCTCTCCCAAAATCGAAAAAAACAGGGACACCTCCATTTGTAACGCACGAGACCTTTGGAAATCTTGGATTTCAACCATTTTTTCTGTTTAAAAATTAGAAACCTATTAAATGGGTAAAATCTTTAACTTCGTCTTAATTTTTTGATTGAAACGATGGATTAATTGGGTGATTGGAATTTGATCGGAATATAAGCCATTTTTGGGTTTATAAATTGCTGGACAACTTGGTGTGTCATGGTTGGTCGATCCAGTCGAGTTCAATCAACCCTAAAACCCTTTTTGAGTGTTTTGCGAACCTCTAAAAAGTCACTTAGGCATTACTCTTTCGTTCCAGGGGTGGTGGCGGACCCTTATTCATGCTTTTGGAATAAGGCGTTGCATCAGGTCCTCTTTTCATTTTATTCATTTTTTTCCTTCTCTTATTATTCAAAATCTGGGAATAAATTATGGGTTTTATATAATTTAAAAAAACCCTATTTTTGTCAAAGCATAATTATTAAAAAAATTATAAAATGATAATTATGGAAATTATCAGAAGATGGGTAAACAATTATAAAAAAATGGCTTCGTCATCTTATCAAAAGATTTTTTTTAAATAAACTATCAATATATATATATGTATATATATCTATGTGTGTATATTGATAATCGCATTTTATGTTTAGGGATAATTTATTAAAATAAAATTATCAACGTGCGATTAGATGAGTTATCAAAGGATAACCCATAAAAAAATTATTATTATTGAAAGATAATTGTGGGGTATTATTAAAGATAATTGTGAGGTTTTATTAAGAAATATATTCTGGAAGTTTTCATGGATAATTGTAAAGTTTTATCAACTGATAATTAAAAAAAAATTATCAAAGGGTAATTATTTAAATTATTAATGAATAATTATAAAGGACTACCACATGTGTTATCGTTTTAATCTAAAGATATTATAATATCAAATGTGGTTTATAATTATTCTAAGAAAAATGTTGTGAACATATGTGTTGACATAAAATGATAATTTGGAATTTTATCAAGGATATTGGAGGTATTATCGCATGTGATAATCAAAATAATAATTTGAAAATTATCCAGGGGAGAGAAAATGTAATCACATGTAGTATTTTACTTCCTTGAGAAATAAAATAGATGTTTTTGTTCTAAGACCCCTTGATGAACATCGAACTTTTGTGTGTCGACGCTTATGATAATGTGACCTTGAGGAGGTGTATTGAGCCACACTGGGTGGTTTATCATTGCCGCTGACATTGATGACCTTGAGGTAGGTGGTTCCGTCCCGACTTACCAAATTGATTATCATTGTATTTGCTTGATTTATTTCAATTGTTGATTTAAATTCAATTGCTCAAATTTGCTTTCAATTAAATTGATAAAAACTCGATTCCAGTGAATCGAGATATTTGAAATGGTTTTGGCATGAAAATTTTGAAAACCCCAATTCCATTGAATTGGGTGTGTTTATGGAAATTGGCCGATTAAAATTGTTTCATTCAAATTGTGGATTTGATGGAAATGATTTCAATTAAATTATTGAATTTATTTGTGGAAATAAATCATGTGATGATGGAATTAGTTTTGATTGGATTTCAAACTGGTGGAAATGGATTAAAATGATTTGATAGAAACCCGTTAGTTTTATCTTGTGAAAAAGACATGTTTTTGAATAAAACATGTTTTGGTTTTAAATGGAAAGAAATTAGAACATTTGAAATAGGAGAATGGGATTGATCGTATTTTTAATCATTCTTAAAATATTTCGCCCATCATGTAAGAGCGCATGCAAGCCTTAGGTAGTTAGTGAGTTATTTGGATACACTCCACGCTACGACAACGTTCTAAAACATACTTGCGACAGGTCACATCCCCGAAGGGTTGGTTATGAGTCTCCTTTGGCCAGTGTCATAGGGATGTGTGTATACACATTTTGATGAGTTCACATAGAGAGTGCGAAATCTTTTAACTAGTTAATACCATCGTACCTTTTGGCAAATGACCATGTTGCTCGCTTGTTTATTTATATTTGAGATACAAATGTATGCCAATGCTTTTGAACTTCTTTATATGCCTACTGAATTTATATAAACTATTTTATATAAATGTTTTACATAAGACATTTTTTTGGAAATATTCCATCATTGTAAAGCCTTTGCTTAATGTATTTGTCCAATATTTTGAAAATGTATTGCATGTTTTGTTTAAATATGCTTTTGAATTGCCAAACCTGTTTAATTTAAAATTGAAAGCTTTTCTTTGGATAATATATATTTGGTATCTATTATGGAATCTTTGGTGGTATCCTACTGGGATTAGGCTCACAAACTACTTTTACCTTCAGGTGTTTTTAGACTTTCTTCTTCGAGGTTTGAGCAAAGGGAAGGTATCACTTGGAGGTGGTTCCAGCTGTTGAGTTTTGGTCTTGGTGAGTTTTGTCCTTGGGACCTTGGGGTTGTTTTTCCCATTTTAGTACTTGAGTTGTAGTACTTTGGGCTTTTTATGCCTCTTTGTATTCTGGTACATTACTCCTGGTGGAGTTTCTTTTGTTATGCATGCTGTCTTGTTTCTTTTCTTCTGCATTGTTGGTGTCAAAATCATTCCTACTTTCTTGTTATGTGATGAAAGGTGCTAGTCGTCAACCCGTGGGGATCAGGAACGCCCTTCGGGTTATGTCAGGGCCGGATTGGTTACCGGGTTACCAGGGTACCCGGGTTGGTTCGTGACAAAGTGGTATCAAAGGGAGGTTAAACATATTTCCTTGATGAAAGTATTCATTTGAGTATTTTTTTTCAGGACTTAGGAGGTAGTTGTGATTGAGTGCCTAACCAGCTCTCACCTTAATGAACCTTAAGTCACCAGGGTTGGTTAGGGAAATACGACTTGTGGAATAGTTCTAGTATTTTCCCTGTTTTGATTTGGATAGAGTGAAATCCAAATCTTATTTATCTCTTCTATTGATAATAGTTTTCCTCGTTACTCAGTTTGTGTGTTAATCTAATGTTTTTTTGTTTGTTGATGTTGTGTAGCATCATGCCTCTAAGAAGATGTGGGAATCAGATCCAGAAAGAGGTTGTTGCAGAGTCTCAGCTAGAGAGTCCTAATGTGGATCCGAGTTCGGTTGAGGTGATTGTTCTCACTGTCCAAGCTCTGGGACAGACACCACCTCCAGTTCCTGTTCAGGCTCTAGCTATTGATCCTCATAGTGATATTCTCTGAAATCATTCTCAAGATTTCCTACACCAGAAGCCACCCGTTTTCAAAGGCTCCACTGACCCTCAACATGCTGAGGAATGGTTGAGTAAGATTGAACGTCTGTTTGGGTTCTTGGAGACACCTGATGTGATCAAGGTGAAGTGTGCCACCTTCGTGCTGGAGGGACCAAGTATGGGATGGTGGGACACGATGGTGACGACTGGGAAACATGAGGGTTTGGAGTGGAAAGACTGTAGGGTTCTTTTCAATAACCAGTTCTATCCAGAATCAATGGTGTTGGCCAAGGCTGTTGAGTTTTTCAAGCTTGAGAAGGCCAACAAAACCGTGACTGAGTACTCAAATCTCTTTGCTGAGTTGGTACAGTTTGCTCTTGAGATTGTATCTAATGAGAAGATGGAGGCTCAACAATTCGAGTTGGGGCTTCGATCAGATATCCTTTCTCAGGTTTTCTTATTGAAGCTGCCCACTTATGCTGATGTGTTGGATATGGCGCTGATGGTTGAGATGGATCTGGCAAGAAAGTCAAGGTTGAAGGGAGTTCCTTTTCCTCCTAGTGTTAGTGTTGGTTCCTTTAAAGGAAAATGGAAGCATGATGTTTCTCATGGTAGTTGTCGACAATAGAGTCATTCCAGACCTGCGGTAGCACCAGGAGGTGCTTCATTGATTTTCTATCAGTGTGGAAAGTCAGGACATTATAAGAGGGATTGCATTGAGGCACCAAAGAACTATAGCTTATGCAGACGTTTATGACACTTACAGAGATTCTGCCATCACTTCTCTTCTCCACGTAGTGGAACATGATCATCAACACCTCCAAAAACTATGGGGCAATCAAATGCTTCACGTACAAAAGGGTTCCAGCCACAGGCATCCCAAACGAAGCTTCTTCACGCAGTGGAAGAGTCGCCAGAGGTAGCTGATACAGGTCCTGCAACTGTGAGAGGTACCATTACTATAACTTCATCTTTAGTGACCGCTCTATTTGATACGGGTGTGTCTCACTCATTTATTTCAACCCATATTGTTAATATTCTTAATCTACCTATGGAGATTTTATCTTGTGCAATGGATATTACTACACCCCTTGGTATAAAGAGAGAGAAGGGTCTCCGTAGTCCTGCTTGTGTCTTCTCTCTATCAGATGCTGAGCTTGCTTGGAGTTTTTTGGTTCTCGACATGAAATATTTTGACGTCATATTTGGGATGGATTGACTCATTGCCAATAAAGCCCGGATCTATTGTTATCTTCGACGGGCCTACCTTACTACACCCGATGGTGTGCCTCTTGTTTTTCAAGGAGAATGAGACCCAAGGTCAAGTAGATCCGGACCCTCTTATCTAGAGTTGGGGAAAGTTATATCAGTGTTTGATTTTGATCTAGAGGGAGATTCAATGTGTGGTGATCTTCCTCCAGTCGTCACTGAGTTTCTTGACATGTTTCCTTCTGACTTCTCCGGTTTGACACCAATAAGGGAGGTTGATTTTTCTATTGACTTAATGCCTGGTACTCAACCGATTTCTATTCCCTCTTACCGAATGGCTCCAGCTGAATTAAAAGAACTGAAGTCTCAGTTAGACGATATTCTTGAGAAAGGTTTTATACGCTCGAGTGTGTCACCTTGGGCAGCACCAGTTCTCTTCGCCAAGAATGCTGATCATTCTCTTTGCTTATGTGTTGATTATCGAAAGCTCAATCGAGTTACGATAAAGAGAAACTATCCATTACCACAAATTGATGATTTGTTTGATCAATTGAAAAGGGAAAAGTGGTTTTCAGAAATTGATATTCGATCTGGTTACCATCAGTTGAGGATAAAAGAATCTGACATTCATAACACCTCTTTTCGAAGTAGGTATGGCCGTTATGAGTACCTTGTTATGCCATTCGGCCTAAAAAATGCTCCTACAGTTTTCATGGCTTTGATGAACAAGGTTTTCCATGAGTATCTAGGTACATTTGTGGTAGTCCTTGTGGATGACATTCTTGTCTACTCCAAGTCTGAGGAGGATCATGTGCATCATCTGAGAACAGTTCCGAGTCTTCTAAGGAATCACCAAATTTATGCCAAGCTTTCAAGTGCGATTTCTGGATTCGGGAAGTGAAATTCTTTGGACATGTCATGTCAGAACAAGGAATATCAGTTGATCCTGAGAAGGTGAAGGCTGTTATGACTTGGGAACAACCACGAAATGTTTTCGAGATTCAGAGATTCTTGGGCTTAGCAGGATATTATCGCTGATTTCTTCTCAAAGTTAGCTTCTCCAATGACTGCTCTGACTCGAAAGGGAGTGAATTTTTCCTGTAATGATAAATGTCAGAGTTCTTTTGTTGAGCTAAAGTGTCTTTTGACTATTGTGCTGGTGTTAACTCTTCTTGAGGCTGGGACATGTTACGTGGTCTTCTGTGATGCATCAGGTTCAGGTTTGGGATGTGTCCTTATGCAAGGTAATCATGTTGTTGCCTATGTATCTCGCCAGCTTGAGCCTCATGAGAAGAACTATCCTACCCATGACCTTGAATTTGTAGCTGTAATGCATGCACTTAAGTGTTGTAGACATTACCTTTATGGAGAAAGGTTTACTGTGTATTCATAACATAAGAGCTTGAGTTATATCTTCTCTCAAAAAGATTTGAATCTCTGCCAAAGGCGTTGGGTGGAGTACTTGCAATATTTCGACTTTGACATTGCCTATACCCCGAGGAAAGGGAATGTAGTTGCAGATGTGTTAAGCAGGAAGCTTCCATCATAGGTTGTGAAAGAATCTTTAGAAGAGTGGAGTTTGATGACTCTTTTTTCTCAGTTGCATATTGGAGTTCAGTGGAAGGGGAATGAAGTTTCTTTAGCCAGTGTTCAGTTGACATCTGCTCTTCTCGAGCTAATTCTTTAGGAACAACAACTGGATGATGAATTACATGGCATCAGGGACTCTCTTTATAGTGGGGAGACCGACATGCTGTGGTCGTTCTCCAAAGAGGGTGTTTTGTGTTATTGAAACTGTTACATTGTACCGTTAGCGTCAAGGAAGGATGTGATGGGGGATTGCCATAACTCTCAGTGGGCTGTGCACCCGGGAATCATGAAGATGTTCTATGACATGCGGCGACAGTTCTGGTGGCCAGGTATGAGATGAGGCATTGCTGATTTTGTATCTCGTTGCTATACATGCCAGCAGGTGAAAGCCAAGCACCAGAAACCTTCGGGTTTACTTCAACCACTTCCAGTCCCTACATGGAAGTGGGATGAAATCTCTATGGACTTTGTAGTTGGGTTACCTCAAACCTAGAGGAAGAAGAATGCGATATGGGTTGTGATCAACAGGTTGAACAAGTCAGATCACTTTATACCTATTCGAGATACAACCAAAGTTGAGGAGTTGAGAAATATCTATGCGAAAGAAATTGTTCGTTTGCACGGAGTTCCGTCTGCTATAATCTCTGATAGGGATCCTCGGTTTACTTCTCGCTTTTGGAGAGACCTTCAGGAGGCACTGGGATCTCAGGTCTGTTTGAGCACGGCCTACCATCCAAAGTCAGATGGGCAGACAGAGAGAGTTATTCAGATCCTTGAGGATATGCTCTGCGCATGTGTTCTTGACTTTGGTGGGTCTTGGGATTATCATCTGGGGCTAGTTGAGTTTTCTTATAACAACAATTATCAGTCTGTGATCAAAATGGCACCTTTTGAGGCATTGTATGGCCATCCTTGTAAATATTCTTTATGTTGGCCAGAGATTGGTGAAAATTCCTTGGCAGGACCGAGTTTGGTCCAAGAGACGACAACTAAGATCCAGTTGATTCATCAGAGAATGTTGACAGCACAGAGTCGGTACAAGTCTTATGATGATCTTCGCGATAGACCTTTAGAATTCTCAGCTGGTGACCGGGTGTTCTTGAAAGTTTCACCCCGATTAGGTCATCGACGACTTGGGAGGCAAGGGAAGCTTGCTCCTCGCTATGTGAGACCTTTTGAGGTTGTTGGTCATGTAGGGAAAGTTGCTTACCATCTAGCTATACCACCACAGCTGACGTAGATACATAACATGTTCCATCAATCGCAGCTGCGAAAGTATCTCTTTGATCCATCTCATGATTTGAGATGGAATGATCTTGAGATTGAACCGGATTTATCAGTGACTGAACGACCAGTCAGGGTTGTTGATTCTGAGACCAAGGTACTTCGTGGCAAGACGATACCTCTGGTTCGTGTACTATGACAGCATGGTTCTGATTCTCATGAAACATGGGAAAGGGAGGCCCTGATGAGAGAGCAGTGGCCTCATCTTTTTGACGCATAGGATTCTTCATAGGCTTTCTGGGGACATAAAGTTTCTATGGTGCAGAGGTTGTAACATAACATTACCGTTTTCTGTATTCCTAAACCTTTTTATGTTAAATTATTATTATGTTAATTGAAAAAATGGTTTATTAGTAAAATGTTGTGTTTTTGTTAAAACAAATCGTAGAATGATAAAACACCCAATTAATGCTTCAGAATATTCAATTAAATATTTTCTAAGTTAAACACTGAATAAGTATGAGTTTTTGATGTTTGCAAAGTCTAGAAGAGGACGGAATAAAAATATTAAATATATTATATTTAGCATGAGAAATTTATTCAAAATAATTAAAACCCTCCAAAACGTTCCGTCATATGAGAAATTTGATACCGCGGTTATGTTCGAAATATAGTGTTTACCCTATGAGGGGTATAACATTCGAAGGCACTGAACATTTAGATGGGGGGTTTACCCTAGACAAGGTATAACTTTTGGGAAATCCGAGACCACCAATGAGTCCAGAATGGGGGGTTTACCCTAGACAAGGTATAACTTTTGTTTGCATCGGGCGTTTGGACGTCTCACCCGCTAAAATAATCTTTTTTATTTTAATTTATTAATTATTTTGGGTTTTCGTTAAAAAATAATTAATATTTCTCAAACCGTTCATCGTTTGAGAAATCTGAGACCACCGTTGGGTCTGAAACGGTGTGTTTACCCTAGATGGGGTATTAATTTAATTCGCAACAGTCATTTGGTGTTATTTTTTTATGTTAAATAATTAATTTTAATAATATAATCAATTAATGAATACTATTCATCTTCTCTCCCAAAATTGAAAAAAAACACGGACACCTCCATTTGTAACGCACAGGACCTTTGGAAATCTTGGATTTCAACCATTTTTGTCCGTTTAAAAATTAGAAACCTATTAAATGGGTAAAATCTTTAACTCCATCTTAATTTTTTTGATTGAAACGGTGGATTAATTGGGTGATTGGAATTTGACCGGAATATAAGCCATTTTTTGGTTTATAAATGGCTGGACAACTTGGTGTGTCATGGTGGGTCGATCCAGTCAAGTTCAATCAACCCTAAAACCCTTTGTGAGTGTTTTGTGAACCTCCAAAAAATCGCTTAGGCGTTCCTCTTTCGTTCTAGGGGTGGCGCCAGACCCTTACTCATGCTTCTGGAATAAGGCACTGCACCAGGTCCTCTTTTCATTTTATTCATTTTTTTCCTTCTCTTGTTATTCAAAATCTAGAAATAAATTATGGGTTTTATATAATTTAAAAAAACCCTATTTTTGTCAAAGCATCATTATTAAACAAATTATAAAATGATAATTATGGAAATTATCAGAAGATGGGTAAACAATTATAAAAAAATGGCTTCGTCATCTTATCAAAAGATTTTTTAAAAATAAACTATCAATATATATATATATATATGTATATATATATCTGTGTGTGTATATTGATAATCACATTTTATGTTTAAGGATAATTTATTAAAATAAAATTATCAATGTGTGATTACATGAGTTATCACAGGATAACCCATAAAAAATTATTATTATTGAAAGATAATTGTGGGGTATTATTAAAGATAATTGTGAGGTTTTATAAAGCAATATATTCTGGAAATTTTCATGGATAATTGTAAAGTTTTATCAACTGATAATTAAAAAAAAATATTAAAGGGTAATTATTTAAATTATCAATGAATAATTATAAAGGACTATCACATGTGTTATCGTTTTAATCTAAATATATTATAATATCAAATGTGGTTTATAATTATTCTAAGGAAAATGTTGTGAACATATGTGTTGACATAAAATGATAATTTCAAATTTTATCAAGGATATTGGAGGTATTATCGCATGTGATAATCAAAATGATAATTTGAAAATTATCCAGGAGAGAGAAAATGTAATCACATGTAGGATTTTACTTCCTTGAGAAATAAAATGGATGTTTTTTCTAGGACCCTTTGACGAACATCGAATTTTGGTGTGTCGACGCTTATGATAATGTGACCTTGAGGAGGTGTATTGAACCACACTGGGTGGTTTATCATTGCCGCTGACATTGACGATATAAGTACCAAACCTTATTACATACATAATATTGAATTTAGTCAAGAAAAAACTTCCTTTTACATTGAGTATCTTTTCATGTTTAGAGCTTTAGAGAATTGAGACATAATACATTCATAACATTACACATTGTTTCAGAGTGGATACCATAAAAACTGTTTCTATATTTTTCAAAATTGAAAACATTAAAACTTAAACATGATTCCTTGACAATTCTTCAACATTTAACATTGATTACTTCTTTGACTTACACTTCTATTAACCTGTGAAAATCATTTAAAAACTTGGGATGAGCATGAAAACTCAGTAAGGGATATGTATAGAAGGAAAGAATACATTAGTCCATGAATACTTGTAACCTATGAAATCATTTCCAAAAGACTTACTTATCATCTGTATATATATATATACTTACCTGGTGAAACATGATATCTCCACAAATACATAAGAACATAAGTAGAACCATAAAGGTATCTTGGGGCATTATTTACATAATATTGTAACCCTCACGACTACCTTGTAATTTGTAACCCTCACGGTTACCTTACAATTTGTGTAACCATCGCAGTTACACTTGGAGTAACCATACGGCCAACCTCCAAATTACACATAACCAATGCATTGGAGGGAAATATAGGTGCCACCCTTCATCATAAATAATTCCCAAGAACCAGAACATAATCATACAACATGAATAATAGCATAAAAACATTGCTTTTGAATTTTGTAAAACAGAATTTTAAGAGGATTTTAAATGAAAAGTCCCTTATAAACACCATATACTTGAAGTGAGACTTAATAGAGTGGATTTAATATGTATATACATTGTAATTAAACATAATTCAACATAATATAAACAAAAACCATCCCACAAACAATTCCAATACCACATA
Source organism: Viscum album (assembly GCA_963277665.1). NCBI lineage: Eukaryota > Viridiplantae > Streptophyta > Magnoliopsida > Santalales > Viscaceae > Viscum > Viscum album. The sequence goes on along the minus strand of OY728150.1, from coordinate 1,925,460,529 downwards.
AAAACGAAGTAGAAGGTTAACCCAAAGAATGAGAATTGAGTTAAGAATTCCCTTACCTCGGGATTGTCTTACTTCAAACTTGTTTAAACCTCCTGTATAATAGTTAAAAGAGTGTTATTAATATATTAAAGAAATATAACATCTTATATGATCATTTAATAACCTCATTTCACCCCTTAATTATTAGTATTTTGTTCTTGCACTGTTTTGGGTGAGTTCCGTACATGATTTCCATGATTGGTTCATGATGGATGTTCTTGTCGATTGGAAGTGAAACTACAGAATTGGAATGAAATGGTATTTACATATTAATAGTACCATAAATTGTACCATTTATCATTTTTGATGTTTTATATGAGGATGATTCATAAGTCTAAACATTAATGATGTTTGTTTAGATCTTTTAGTGGTTCTTTGATAACAACAACCTCATTTTGTATTATAATTTAGAACCATGAGTAAAAAATAATTCCAGAACCAGGGATGAGACATAATACATATATTATAACCTGGTTCAATCATAAAAATGGTTTGATGACCAGACTTGAAGGAATTAATGCAAATTGAAATCACATCGTCCACGATGTCGGTAATTCGACACATCACAGACAATATTTTAATTCCTTGAATAAGTGGGGGAGGAGAAAAATAATGATGATGAATTTTCCATGAACATGAGAGAATATTTATTATACAAGATTCTGGAGCTTTCATGCCTCTTGGTTAAGAGGAGGTGAGGAAAGAAGAAGAAAATAAAGGAATATTAAAATAAAAGAAAACTTGATAAATTTCTCACGAAAATTCGGCAGCCTAACAACGTCTCTTAAAATTTTATAAAAATAGTTTGATGAGAGGAAGATGATATATCATCATTAATAAATATTATGGGAATTAAGGGGGGGATATTTAATGAAATATCCCATCATAAGACAAAGGTAATGGAAGATAATAACATAAAATAAAGGAAAAGAAAGAAAATAAAAGAGGATGTTTACCTCTTGATCTCTTCTCCTTAAGATCCTCCTTAAGGGATTTGGTTTTGGTCTTTTGGTGAGACCAATAGCTCTAGGACGTGGGGAAGAAGATTGGAGAGGAAATTTGGTAGAAATTAGACAATGCTCAAGGCTTGAGAGGTGTGGGAGGAGGAGGGGAGTGATGGTGGTATTTATAGTGGAGGAGATGGGATATTTTTCATTATTTTAATCATTATTATAATATTTTTCTCAAGACTATGAATAATCTTAATTCATATGACCCCAAATAGTAATAATTACATGTGAGTTCGAACCAAGTGGGCTTACATCATCCTTGCATCACCTATGATGCAGTAAATCAAGTATTTAGCATTTATCGTATTTTATCGTATTTTACTATTCATAAAAAATTCTTGAATTTCAGAAAAATCCCAAAATTTTACCCTAACCATTTTTCGATGTTTAGAATTCAAAAATGAAGTCCATTTTTGAAAAATAATTTTATAAATATTATTAATTTAATTTTTAAATAAAATCATACTTAATTCAAAAATTAACAGTTCTAATTCCACAACTACTTCTTTATCACAATGAAAAATTAACCAAGATGTTATTATCTTCTAGCCTTAAGAAAATAAAATAATAAAAAAATTTACTATTAATTAGGGTCATATTACTATTCATATTACTATTCATAAGGGTATGTTACTATTCACAAAAAAGACAAGTTGGTTTCATCAGACTCCAAAATAACTTACTGAACACAATTGTAGATGACAGTTTCTTGAAATTCAAAACATTGTGGTAGTAAAGTTATTTTTAAAGGCTAGTTATAAATATCTACTTTAAACAAAGTTTCATGAATTTAAATTTATTTTTAGAAAACATTAGGGTGTTACATTATCCCCACCTTCTAGAAATTGCATCCTCACAATTTTATTTACTTATTAAACAAGTGAGGGTACCTTTCCCTCATAGCATTTTTGGACTCCCATGTTGCTTCTTCAACCATGTGGTTTCTCCACAAAAACTTTACCTGGTGGATTACCTTATTCCGCAATACCTATTCTCTTCGATCAAGAATCTGAATTGGTTTCTCTTCATAAGAAAAGTTCTCTTCCAGATGAACTGCTTCTAGTCTCAAGACATGTGATGAATCTGACACATATTTTCTCAACATCGAAACATGAAAAACATTGTGTATCTGAAACAAACTCGGTGGCAAAGCTACACGGTATGAAACTGTTCCAACTTTCTCCAAGATTTCAAAATGACCGATGAATCGTGGACTTAGCTTCCCTTTCTTACAGAAACACATCACACTTTTACAAGGAGAGATTTTAAGGAAAACATGGTCACCTACCTCGAAAGAGAAGTCTTTCCTTCTGTTATCTGCATAACTTTTTTGCCTGCTCTGAGCTGTCCTCATGTGCTGCTGGATCATCCTCATTTTCTCAACCACTTCTTCTACTAATTTTGGCCCCATCAACTTTCTTTCACCGACTTCATCCCAAAATGATGGAGTCTGACACCGCTTTCCATACAAGGCCTCAAAAGGTTCCATCTGAATACTGAAATGAAAACTGTTATTATAAGGAAACTCAACTAAAGAAATATGTTGATCCCAACTTCCCTGATAGTCCATTTAACAAGCTCAAAACATATCCTCCAAAGTCTGAATCGTTCGTTCTGACTGCCCATCTGATTGAGGATGAAAATCTGTACTGAAATTTAACTTTGTGCCCAATGACTTCTGAAGTCCCTTCCAAAAGTTAGAAGTGAACCTGAGATCTTGGTCAGATACAATGGGAAGAGGAACTCCATGTAACCTTACAATCTCCTTGAGGTACAATTGAGAATGCTGATCCAAAGTCATTGTATCTCGAATAGAAAGAAAATGTACAAACTTTCTTAGCCGGTCAACAATAACTCAAATCGCATTGTTACCTTGAAAAGTCCTTGGTAGTCCCACCACAAAGTCCATGGATACATTCTCTCATTTCCACTATGGCACTAGCAAAGGTTGAAACATCCCCTTCAGTAACTACTGCTCTGCTTTAACCTGTTGACACATCAAACATTTAATGGTAAAATTAGAAATATCTCTTTTCATTCCATCCCACCAATAATACTCCTGAAGGTCTCTGTACATCTTAGTACTAACAGGATAAAAAAAATGGAGAACTATGAGCTTCGCACAACAAATCTTTCTTCAACTAAGAATCACTAGGCACACACAACCTTTTACCAAATCTTAAAACACAATCTTTATCAAGGTTAAATTCTGGAAACTTACCCATTTTAACCAATTCTACCTTTTTCTGTAGCTCATGGTCTTCCTTCAGTGTTTTCTTAATTCTGTCTAACAATAAAGACTGCACTAAAACCTGAAACAAAACAGATGTATTCCTTGCACCAACAAATTCTAAGACAAAATTCATAAAATCATTAATCAAGGGATCATGTTCCAAATGTAGCATGATTAATGATGCATGATGTTTCTGACTTAAGGCATCCACTAATTTGTTTGCTTTTCCAGGATGGTAATTGACCATGCAGTCATAATCCTTTATCAGTTCTAGCCATCTTCTCTACCTCATGTTTAATTCCTTATGAGTGAATATATAATTTAAACTTTTATGGTCAGTATATATTTGACATTTGGTTCCGTATAGATGATGCCTCCAAATTTTCAAAGAAAAAACCCCAGCTACCAATTCCAAATCATGTGTGGGATAATTTAGCTCACGAGGTTTAAGTTTTCTTGAAGCATAGAAAATTACCTGATCATTCTGCATCAAAACACAACCAATTCCCTTCAAAGAAGCATCACTATAGATGAAAAACTCACCATTTCGGGAAGGTAATGCCAAAACTGGAGCATTCACCAATCTCTTCTTCAGTTCCTAAAAACAAACATCACATTCTTCTGGCCAAACAAATTTAACCCCTTTCCGTGTTAACTTAGTTATCAGGCTAGATAACCGTGTAAAGTTCTTAACAAACTGTCGGTAATAACTTGCTAAGCCCAGAAAACTACGAATCTCTGTAACATTTGTGGGTCTTGTCCATTCATCAACTACTTTTGTTTTGGTAGGATCAACTGTTATTCCATCCTTATTTACAATGTTCCCAAGAAAAGAAATTTGTTGCAACCAAAAATCACACTTTCTGAATTTTCCATATAGTTTCTTTTCTTTTAAAGTTTGCAAAACAACCCTTAGATGTTTTTCATGCTCCTATTTATTTTTAGAAAATACCAGAATATCATTAATAAATACAACCAAAAACTTATCCAAGAACTCATGAAATACTTTATTCATAAGATTCATGAATACAGCAGGTGCATTAGTTAATCCAAATAGCATAACAACAAATTCATAATGCCCATATCTAGTACTAAAGGCTGTTTTCGGGATGTCATCCTACTTCACCTTCAGCTGATGGTATCCAGATCTCAAGTTAATCTTGGAAAAGTACTGAGCTCCTTAGAGTTGATCAAACAATTCATCAATATGAGGAAAAAGCTACTTGTTTTTAACAGTGATGTTATTTAAAGATCTATAATCAATGCAAAGTCTCATGGAACTATCTTTATTTTTAACAAAAAAAACAGGGGATCCCCATGGTGAAGTGCTAGGACGAATGAAGCCTTTTTCAAGCAAATTCTGCAACTGATTTTTCAATTCAAGAAGTTCTATTAGAGCCATACGATATGGGGGTTTTGAAATTGGCTTAGCATTAGGAACTAAGTCAATTGTGAATTTGACTTCTCTATCAGGTATGACACTTTGTAACTCATCAGGAAAAACATCAAGGTATTCATTTACCACTGGCACATCATTAATTTGAATAGTTCCCTTGTTTTCAACAATATGGGAAAAATAACTTTCATTTCCATATTTCAATAGTTTCTCCACTTCCTGATATGTTATCAATTGTATGGGTTCATTCTTGTATACAAACTGAAACTCTTTCTGAAAAACAACTTCTTTAGCTATATAGTCAATCTTAGCATGATAATCAGAAAGCCAGTCCATCCCCAGAATAACATCAAACTCGACTAAGGGTAAAAAAAAGGTTTGTAGGTAAAGTCTTTCCACATGCCACAATAGAAAGATTCTTATAATTTCTCTTTACTATAACATTTCCCCCTGGTGTTTTAACAACAAGTTCGGGTCTCATTTGTTGAGGTGATATTTCCAATTTACCAGAAAATTTCTCAGAGATGAAGGAATGTGTAGACCCTGTATCAAACAAAACTTTAGAAAAATATGAGTGAACAAACAAAGTACCTGATACAACTTCATTGGATGGCCCGACATCTGCTGATGTAGTCACAAAGGATATCACTACACCTTTCTGCTTGTATTCTGGATTCTTTGTATCATTCAGATCTCTCTTTGGGCAGACATTTGCATAATGATCCGTTTCACCACATTTAAAACACTTTACAGTCTTCTTATTAGGATTAGTCTTTGGATAATTTTTGTTATAATATCAGGCCATATGTCCAAACTTACCACATTTAAAACACTTCCTAGTTTTTCTAAGACATTCCCCATGGTGTTTCTTGCCACAATTTTCACAAATTGAAAATTGGATTTTCTTACCATCATATTTATTTGGTTGATTCTTACCCATTGCTTGCCAATTGGACTTCTTCTTATCTTTGTTTCCAAAATTCACGTGATCATCAACAAACTCCATCTCTACCCTCTCAGCACATCAGACAAGTTTCTCATAACTTTTGAATTCACGAGATGCCAATGCCCTTCGATACCTTGGCTTCAATCCTGAGTAAAAGCGGTTGATTTTTCTATCAAGATCCAGAATAAGATTTGGAGCATACCTCGCCAGTCGGGTGAAGTTAGCTTCATACACAACCAATAAATCTTCCTCCTTTTGTTTCAATTCAAGGAATTGGTTCTCCATTCTTAGTCGCACCACCTTAGGAAAATATTTTTCAAGGAAAAGACTTTTAAATTCATCTCACTCTAAGGCATCAAAATCCTCTCTACCCCTGATATTCCTTAACATTGACCACTACTGACCAGCTTCCCCTTCAAAACGATAAATGGCAAGACTTACCTTTTGATTCTCTGAACATCCCTTAACATCAAATATCTTTTCAAGGGATTTGATCCATCCTTCAGCTGCTACTGGGTCAGAAGATCCATTGAATGCAGGAGGATGTTGTCTCATAAAATGTTCCACTACTATCATGTTCCGTTGTGGTACCTATATTGGTTCTCATGCATGGATGCCGCCACTATTTATTTCCTACGTTATCTGATCCATTACTATCATAAACTGGTCGGTTCCAATCCCTACCATTCTGGGCTGTAGTTCTAGATGAAAGTCATTCTATCAATGCCTCTCCTCTTCAGCATCCCTGTTCCTTCTACGGACAACCATTATGAAAAAATGTGGCTTATATGAAGCAACATGGTAATTTTTAAATGATATAACATTTCAAATTAAACATATAGTGAAAATCATTTATAGTATTATTTTAAAATCATCTTAACCCCTAAAGTTATCTAAACCATCCTCTGATACCAACTATAAGGACCCGACCTTATTACATACATAATCTTGATATATTCAAGAAAATACTTCCTTTTACATTGAGTATCTTTTCATGTTTAGATCTTTAGAGAATTGGGACATAATACATTCATAAAATTACACATTGTTACAGAGTGGATACCATAAAAACAGTTTCCATATTTTTCAAAATTAAAAACATTAAAACTTAAACATGATTCCTTGACAATTATTCAATATTTAACATGGATTCCTTATTTGACTTACACTTCCATTAACCTGTGAAAATCATTTAAAAACTTGGGATGAGCATAAAAACATAGTAAGGGATATGAAAAGAAGGAAATAATACATTAGTCCATGAATACTTGTAACGTATGAAATCATTTCCAAAATACTTACTTATCACCTGTATATATATATATACTTACCTAGTGAAACATGATATCTCCACAAATACATAAGAACATAAGTAGAACCATAAAGGTATCTTGGGGAATTACTTAAATAATATTCTAACCCTCACGGCTACCTTATAATTTATAACCATCACGGCTACCTTACAATTTGTGTAACCATCGCAGTTACACTTGGAGTAACCATACAGCTGACCTCCAACTTACACATACCCAATTCATTGGAGGGAAATATAGGTCCCACCCTTCATCATAAATAATTCCCAAGAACCAGGACATAATCATACAACATGAATAATAGCATAAAAACATTACTTTTGAATTATGTAAAACAGAATTTTAATAGAGGATTTTAAAAGAAAAGTCTCTTATAAACACCATATACTTGAATTGAGACTTAATAGAGTGGATGTAATATGTATATACACTGTACTTAAATTAAAAGAAAAGTCGCTGTTTTGGGTGAGTTCCTTACATGATTTCCTTGATTGGTTCATGATGGATGTTCTTGTCGATTGGAAGTGAAACTCCAGAACTGGAATGAAATGGTATTTACATATTAAAAGTACCATAAATTATACCATTTATCATTTTGATGTTTTATATGAGGATGATTCATAAGTTTAAACATTAATGATGTTCGTTTAGATCTTTTAGTGGTTCTTCGATAACAACAACCTCATTTTGTCTTATAATTTAGAACCATGAGTAAAAAAGAATTCCAGAACCATAGATGAGACATAATACATATATTACAACCTGGTTCAATCATAAAAATGGTTTGATGACTAGACTTAAAGGAATTAATGCAAATTGAAATCACATCGTCCATGATGTTGTTAATTCGACACATCACGGACAATATTTTAATTCCTTAAATAAGTGGGGGAGGAGAAAAATAATGATGATGAATTTTCCATGAACATGAGAGAATACAGATTATACAAGATTCTGGATCTTTCATGCCTCTTGGTTAAGAGGTGGTGAGGAAAGAAGAAGAAAAGAAAGGAATCTTAGAATAAAAGAAAACTTGATAAATTTTCTCACGAAAATTCGGCATCCTAACGTCATCTCTTAAAATTTTATAAAAATAGTTTGATGAGATGAAGGGGATATATCATCATTCATAAATAATATGGGCAGTAAGGGGGGATATTTAATGAAATATCCCATCATAATCCAAAGGGAATGGAAGATAATAACATAAAATGAAGGAAAAGAAAGAAAATAAAAGAGGATGTTTACCTCTTGATCTCTTGTCCTTGAGATCCTCCTTAAGGGCTTTGGTTTTGGTCTTTTGGTGAGACCAGCAGCTCTAGGACGTGGGGAAGAATATTAGGGAGAGATTTTGGTAGAAATTAGATAATTCTCAAGGCTTGAGAGGTTTGGGAGGAAGAGGGGAGTGAGAGTGGTATTTATAGTGGAGGAGAGGGAGTATTTTTCATTATTTTAATCATTATTATAATATTTTGCTCAATACTATGAATAATTTTAATTAATATGACCCCAAATAGTAATAATGACATATGAGTTCTAACCAAGTGGGCTTACATCATCCTTGCATCACCTATGATGCACTAAATCAAGTATTTAGCATTTATCGTATTTTATCGTATTTTACTATTCATAAAAATTCTTGAATTTCAGAAAAATCCCAAAAATTTATCCTAACCATTTTTCAACGTGTAGAATTAAAAAATGAAGTCCATTTTTGAAAAATAATTTTCTAAAAATTATTAATTTTATTTTTAAATAAAATCATACTTAATTAAAAAATTAACAGTTCTAATTCTACAACTACTTCTTTATCACAATGAAAAATTAACCACGACGTTATTGTCTTCTAGCCTTTAGAAAATAAAATAATAATAAAATTTACTATTCATAAGGGTATGTTACTATTCACAAAAAAAAACAAGTTGGTTTCATCACACTCCAAATAACTTACTGAACACAATTGTAGATGACAGTTTCTTGAAATTCAAAACACTGTGGTAGTAAAGTTATTTTTAAAGGTAAGTTAAAAATATCTACTTTAAACAAAGTTTCATGCATTTCAATTTATTTTTAGAAAAACTTGGGGTGTTACAGACGACCTTGAGGTAGGTGGTTCCATCCCAACTTACCAAATTGATTATCATTGTATTTTCTTGATTTATTCCAATTGTTGATTTAAATTCAATTGCTCAAATTTTCTTTCAATTAAATTGATAAAAACTCGATTCTAGTGAATTGAGATATTTGAAATGGTTTTGGCATGAAAATTTGGAAAACCCCAATTCCATTGAATTGGGTGTGCTTATGAAAATTGGCCGATTAAAATTGTATCATTTAAATTGTGGATTTGATGGAAATGATTTTATTTAAATTGTTGAATTTAATTATGGAAATAAATTATGTGATGATGAAATTAGTTTTGATTGGATTTCGAACTGGTGAAAATGGCTTAAAATGATTTGATAGAAACCCATTGGTTTTATCTTGTGAAAAAGGCATGTTTTTGAATAAAGCCTATTTTGGTTTTAAATGGAAAGAAATTGGAACATTTAAAATGGAAGAATGAGATTGATCGTATTTTTAAGTATTCTTAAAATAGTTCGCCCATCATGTAAGAGCCCATGAAATCCTTAGGTAGTTGGTGAGTTATTTGGATACACTTGACGCTACGACAACGTTCTAAAACATACTTGCGGCGGGTCACATCCCTGACGGGTTGGTGATGAGTCTTCTTTGGCCAGTGTCATAGGGACGTGTGTATACAAATTTTGATGAGTTCACATAGAGAGTGCAGAATCCTATAACTACTCTAATGGTCCGAAGGCCTTCATTTTTTATTAATTTTTGATAATCCACCTTTCAAGGGATGAGGTGGAACCCTTACAAGGCCCGTAGGTGTAAGTATTACATGGCCCATAGGCCTTAGAGGAAATCATTTTCCCGTAGGCTTCAAACATAACATACAACCCAGACTAACTACTTGGAACTTCTTCTCCCCAACATCTTCATTGTGAAATCAGCTCTTGGCAGATGACCATGTTGCTCGCTTGTTTATTTATATTTAAGAAACAGATGTATGCCAATAATTTTTAACTTCTTTACATGCCTGCTGAATTTATATAAACTGTTTTATATAATTTTTTTACATAAGCCATTGTTTTAGAAATATTCCATCATCGTAAAGCCTTTTCTTAATGTATTTGTCCAATATTTTGAAAATGTATAGCATGTTTTGTTTAAATATGCTTTTGAATTTACAAACCTGTTTACTTTAAAATTGAAAGCTTTTCTTTGGATAATCTATATTTGGCATCTATTGTGAAATCTTTGGTGGTATCCTACTAGGCTTAGGCTCACACCCTACCTTTGCCTTCGGGTTTTTGTAGACTTTCTTCTTCCAGGTTCGAGCAAAGGGAAGGGATCACTTGGAGGTGGATCCAGCTATTGAGTTTTGGTCTTGGTGAGTTTTATCCTTGGGACCTTGGGGTTGTTTTTCCCATTTTAGTACTTGGGTTGTAGTACTTTGAGATTTTTATGCCTCTTTGTATTCTGGTACATTACTACTGGTGGAGTTTCTTTTGTTATGCATTTGAGTATTCTTGTTGAGACTTAGGAGGTTGTTGTGATTGAGTGCCTTGCCAGCTCTCACTGTAATGAACCTTAAGTCACCAGGGTTGGTTAGGTAAATACGTCTTGTGGATTAGTTTTAGTATTTTCCCTATTTTGATTTGGATCGAGTGGAATCTAAATCTTGTTTATCTCTTCTATTGATAATAGTTTTCCTCGTTACTTAGATTGTGTGTTAATCTAATGTTTTTTTATTTGCTGATGTTATGTAGCATCATGCCTTTGAGAAGACATGGGAATCTGATCGAGAAAGAGGTTTCTATAGAATCTCCACAAGCGAGTCCTAAGGTGGATACGAGTTTGGTTGAGGTGATTGTTCACACTGTCCAAGCTCTGGGACATACACCACCTTCAGTTCCTGTTCAGGATCCATCTATGAATCCTTATAGTGATATTTTCTGAAACTGTTCTCAAGAGTTCCTACACCATAAGCCACCAGTTTTCAAAGGCTACACTAACCCTCAACATGCTGAGGAATGGTTGAGTAAGATTGAATTTATGTTTGGGTTCTTGGAGACACCTGATGCGATCAAGGGGAAGTGTGCCACCTTCGTACTGGAGGGACTAAGCAGGAGATGGTGGGACAGGATGGTGACGGCTGGGAAACATGAGGGTTTGGAGTGGAAAGACTTTAGGGTTCTTTTCCCTAACCAGTTCTATCCAGAATCAATGGTGTTGGCCAAGGCTTTGGAGTTTTTCATGCTTGAACAGGCCAGAAAAACCGTGATTGAGTACACAAATTGCTTTACTGAGTTAGTACAGTTTTCTCCTGATATTGTATCTAATGAGAAGATGAAGGCTCGATGATTCGAGTTGGGGCTTCGATCAGATATCCGTTCTCAGGTTTTCTTATTGAAGCTGCCCACTTATGCTGATGTGCTGGATAGGGCGATGATGGTTGATATGGATATGGCAGGAAAGTCAGGGTTGAAGGGAGTTATTTTTCCTCCTAGTGGCAGTGTTGGTTCCTTTAAAGGAAAACAAAAGCACGACGTTTCTCATGGTAGTTCTCGACAATAGAGTCATTCCAGACCTTTGAAAGCACTAGGAGGGGCTTTATTGACTTGCTATCAGTGTGGAAAGCCAGAACATTCTAAGAGGGTTTGCATTGAGGCACCCAAGAACTATAGCTCCTGCAGATGTTTAGGGCACTTACAGAGATTCTTCCATCACTTATCTACTCCACGTAGTGGAACATGATCATCAGCACCTCCAAAAACTACCAGGCAATCAAATGCTTCACGTACAAAAGGGTTCCAGCTGCAAGCATCCAGAATGAAGATTCTTCACACAGTGGAAGAGTCGTCATAGGTAGCTGATACATGTCCTGCAATAGTGAGAGGTACCATTACTATAACTTCATCTTTAGGGACCACTCTATTTGATACGGGTGCATCTCACTCATTTATTTCAACCCATATTGTTAATATTCTTAATCTACCTATAAAGCTTATATCTTGTGCAATGGATATTACTACACCCCTTGGTACGAAGAGAGAGTAGGGTCTCCGTAGTCCTGCTTGTGTCTTCTCTCTATCAGATGCTGAGCTTGCTTGGATTTTTTGGTTCTCGACATGAAATATTTTAACGTCATATTTGGGATGGATTGACTCATTGCCAATAAAGCCCGAATTGATTGTTATCTTCGACGAGTCTACCTTACTACACCCAGTGGTGTGACTCTTGTTTTTCAAGGAGAATGAGACCCAAGGTCAAGCAGAGCCAGACCCTCTTATCCAGTCTTGGGGAAATTTATATCAGTGTTTTCTTTTGATCTAGAGAGAGATTCAATGTGTGGTGATCTTCCTCCAGTCATCGCTGAGTTTCCCGACGTGTTTCCTTCTGACTTCTTTGGTTTTCCACCAGTAAGGGAGGTTGATTTTTCTATTGACTTAATGGATGGTACTCAACCAGTTTCTATTCCCTCTTACCGAATGGCTCTAGATAAACTAAAAGAACTGAAGTCTTAGTTAGATGATCTTCTTGAGAAAGGTTTTATATGCCTGAGTGTGTCACCTTGGGAAACACCAGTTCTCTTCGCCAAGAAGGCTGATGGTTCTCTTCGCTTATGTGTTGATTATCAAAATCTCAATCGAGTTAAGATAATGAAAAAATATCTGTTACCAAGAATTGATGATTTTTTTGATCAATTGAAAGGGGCGAAGTGGTTTTCAAAAATTGATCTTCGATCTAGTTACCATCAGTTGAGGATAAAATAATCTAACATTCATAAGACCGCTTTCGGAGTAGGTATGGCCATTATGAGTACCTTGTTATGCCCTTCGGCCTAACAAATGCTTCTATAATTTTTATGGCTTTGATGAACAAGGTTTTCCATGAGTATCTAGATACATTTGTGGTAGTCTTTGTGGATGACATTCTTGTCTACTCCAAGTCTGAGGAGGATCATGTGCATCATCTGAGAATAGTTCTGAGTCTTCTAAGGAATCACTGACTTTATGCCAACCTTTCAAAGTGCGATTTCTGGATTCGGGAAGTGAAATTCTTTGGACATGTCATGTCTGAACAAGGAATATCAGTTGATCATGATAAGGTGAAGGCTATTATGACTTAGGAACAACCATGAAATATTTTTGAGATTCAGAGATTCTTGGGATTATCAGGATATTATTGCCGATTTGTTAAAGACTTCTCAAAGTTAACTTCTCCAATGACTGCTCTGACTCGAAAGGGAGTGAAGTTTTCCTGGAATGATAAAATTCATAGTTATTTTGTTGAGATAAAGAATCTTTTGACTACTGCGCTGGTGTTAAATCTTCCTGAGGTTGGGATAGGTTAGGTGTCTTCTCTGATGCATCGGGTTCAGGTTTGGGATGTGTCCTTATGCAAGGTAATCGTGTTGTTTCCTATGGATCTCATCAGCTTAAGCCTCATGAGAAGAACTGTCCTACCAATGACCTTGAACTTGCATCTGTAATGCACACACTTAAGTGTTGGAGACATTACCTTTATGGAGAAAGGTTTACTGTGTATTTAGACCACAAGAGCTTGAGTTATATCTTCTCTCAAAAATATTTGAATCTCTACCAAAGGCGTTGGGTGGAGTACCTTCAATATTTTGATTTTGAAATTGCCTATACCCCAAGGAAAGGGAATGTAGTTTCAGATGTGTTAAGCAGGAAGCTTCCATCATAGGCTGTGAAAGAATCTTTGGAAGAGTGGAGTTTGATGGCTCTTTTTTCTCAGTTGCATATTGGAGTTCAGTGGAAGGGGAATGAAGTTTCTTTATCCAGTGTTCAGTTGACTTCTGCTCTTCTCGAGTTAATTCTTTAGGAACAACAACTGGATGATGAATTCCATGGCATTAGGGACTCTCTTTATGGTGGGGAGACCGACACCCAGTGGTAATTATCCAAAGTGGGTGTTCTGTGTTATTGAAACCGTTACATTGTACCATTATCGGCAAGAAAGGACGTGATGGGGGATTGCCATAACTCTCAGTGGGATGTGCACTCGGGAACCACGAAGATGTTCCTTGACATGCGGTGATAGTTCTGGTGGCTAGGTATGAGATGTGACATTTCTAAGTTTGTATCTCATTTCTATACATGCCAGCAGGTGAAAGCAGAGCACTAGAGACCTTTGGGTTTACTTCAACCACTTCCAATCCCAACATGGAAGTGGGATGAAATCTCTATGGACTTTGTAGTTGGGTTACCTCAAACCCAGAGGAAGAAGAATGTGATATGGGTTGTGATCGACAGGTTGACCAAGTCGGCTCACTTTATACCTATTCGAGATACAACCAAAGTTGAGGAGTTGAGAAATATCTATGTGAAATAAATTATTCATTTTCACGGAGTTCCGTATGCTATAGTCTCTAATAGGGATCCTCGGTTTACTTCTTGCTTTTGGAGAGGCCTTCAGAAGGCACTGGGATCTCAGGTCCATTTGAGCACGGCCTATGATCCACAGTCAAATGGGCAGACATAGAGATCTATTTAGATCCTTGAGGATATGCTCCGCGCATGTGTTCTTGACTTTGGTGGGTCTTGGGGTGATCATCTAGGGCTATTTGAGTTTTCTTATAACAACAGTTTTTAGTCTGCGATCAAAATGGCTCTTTTTGAGGCATTGTAATGCCATCCTTGTAAATCTCCTTTATATTGGTCAGAGATTGGTGAAAATTCCTTGGTAGTACCGAGTTTGGTCCAAGAAACGACAGCTAAGATCCAGTTGATTCATCATAGAATGTTGACAGCACAGAGTCAGTAAAAGTCTTATGGTGATCGTCGCCATAGACCTTTAGAGTTCTCAGTTGGTGACCAGGTGTTCTTAAAAGTTTCACCCCGATTAGGTCATCGACGACCTGGGAGGCAAGGGAAGCTTTCTCCTCGTTATGTGAGACCTTTCGAGGTTGTTGGTCATGTAGGGAAAGTTGCTTACCATCTAGCTATACCACCATAGCTGACGTCGATACATAACGTGTTCCATGTATCACAGCTGTGAAAGTATCTCTCTAATCCATCTCATGTTTTGATATGGAATGATCTTGAGATTGAACCAGATTTATCTGTGACTGAACGACCAGTCAGGGTTGTTGATTCTGAGACCAAGGTACCTTGTGGCAGGACGATACCTTTGGTCCGTGTACTATAACAGCATGGTTCTAATTCTCATGAAACGTGGGAAAGGGAGGAACTGATGAGTGAGCAGTGGCCTTATCTTTTTGACGTAGAGGATTCTTCATAGGCTTTCTGGGGACAGAAAGTTCCTATGGTGGGGATGTTGTAACATCACGTTACTGTTTCAGGTATTCCTAAACCTTTTTATGTTAAATTATTATTATGTTAATTGAAAAAAATGGTTTATCAGTAGAAGGTTGTGTTTTTGTTAAAACATGTCGTAGAATGCTAAAACACCCAATTAATGCTCCAGAATATTCAATTAAATATTTTCTAAGTTAAACACTGAATAAGTATGAGTTTTTGATGTTTGCAAAGTCTAGAAGAGAATGGAATAAAAATATTAAATATATTATATTAAGCATGAGAAATTTATTTAAAATAATTGAATACCTCCAAAGCGTTCTGTCGTATGAGAAATTTTATACCGCGATTATGTTTGAAATATAGTTTTTACCCTAGGAGGGGTATAACATTCGAAGGCGCTGAACATTTAGATGTCTCTTTCATGAGATAAAGTTATTAAATAATATTTAATATATTATTTATTAAAGATAATTAAATATCTTTCAAATGGTACGACATATGGGAAATCCAAGACAACCAATGGGTTCGGAATGGGGGGTTTACCCTAGACAAGGTATAACTTTTGTTCGCATCAGGCGTTTGGATGTCTCGCCCACTAAAATAACCTTTTTTATTTTAATTTATTAATTATTCTGGGTTTTCATTAAAAAATCATTAATATTTCTCAAACCGCTCATCGTTTGAGAAATTCGAGACCACCATTGGGTTTGGAACGGTGTGTTTACCCTAAACGGGGTATTAATTTAATTCGCAACAGTCGTTTGGTGTTAGTTTTTTCATGTTAAATAATTAATTTTAATAAAATAATCAATCAATGAATACTATTCATATTCTCTCCCAAAATCGAAAAAAAACATAGACACCTCCATTTGTAACACACAGGACCTTTGGAAATCTTGGATTTCAACCATTTTTTTCTGTTTAAAAATTAGAAACCAATTAAATCTATAAAATTTGTAACCCCATCTTCATTTTTTGATTGAAACAGTGGATTAATTGTGTGATTGGAATTTGACCGAAATATAAGCCATTTTTGGGTTTATAAATGGCTGGACAACTTGGTGTGTCATGGTGGGTTGATCCAGTCGAGTTCAATAAACCCTAAAACCCTTTGTGAGTGTTTTTTGAACCTCCGAAAAATCTCTTAGGCGTTCCTCTTTCGTTCGAGGGGTGGCGACAGACCCTTACTCATGATTCTAGTATAAGGCGCTACATCAGGTCCTCTTTTTCATTTTATTCATTTTTTTCCTTCGCTTATTATTCAAAATCTGGAAATAAATTATGGGTTTTATATAATTTAAAAAAACCCTATTTTTGTCAAAGCACCATTATTAAACGAATTATAAAATGATAATTATGGAAATTATCAGAAGACGAGTAAAAAATTATAAAAAAATGGATTCGTCATCTTATCAAAAGATTTTTTTAAATAAACTATCAATATATATATATATATATATATCTGTGTGTGTGTGTATATTGATAATCACATTTTATGTTTAGGGATAATTTATTAAAATAAAATTATCAATGTGTGATTACATGAGTTATCAAAGGATAACCCATAAAAAAATTATTATTATTGAAAGATAATTGTAGGGTATTATTAAAGATAATTGTGAGGTTTTATAAAACAATATATTTTAGAAATTTTCATGGATAATTGTAAAGTTTTATCAACCGATAATTAAAAAAAATTATCGAAGGGTAATTTTTTTTAAATTATAAATGAATAATTATAAAGGACTACCACATGTGTTGTTATTTTAATCTAAAGATATTATAATATCAAATGTGGTTTATAATTATTCTAAGGAAAATGTTGTGAACAAATGTGTTGACATAAAATGATAATTTGGAATTTTATCAAGGATATTGGAGGTATTATCGCATGTGATAATCAAAATGATAATTTGAAAATTATCTAGGAGAGAGAAAATGTAATCACATGTAGGATTTTACTTCCTTGAGAAGTAAAATAGATGTTTTTATTCTAGGACCCCTTGATAAACATCGAACTTTGGTGTGTTGATGCTTATGATAATGTTACCTTGATGAGGTGTATTGAACCACACTGGGTGGTTTATCATTGCCGCTGACATTGACGACCTTGACATAGGTGGTTCCGTCCAGACTTACCAAATTAATTATCATTGTGTTTGCTTGATTTATTTCAATTGTTGATTTAAATTCATTTCCTGAAATTTTCTTTCAATTAAATTGATAAAAACTTGATTCCAGTGAATCGAGATATTTGAAATTGTTTTGGCATGGAAATTTGGAAAACCTCAATTCCATTGAATTGGGTGTTTATGGAAATTGGCCGATTAAAATTGTTTCATTTAAATTGTGGATTTGATGGAAATGATTTCAATTAAATTGTTGAATTTAATTGTGTAAATAAGCCATGTGATGATGGAATTAGTTTTGATTGGATTTCAAACTGGTGAAAATGGCTTAAAATGATTTGATAGAAACCCATTGGTTTTATCTTGTGAAAAAGGCATGTTTTTGAATAAATCTTGTTTTGGTTTTAAATGGAAAGAAATTGGAACATTTGAAATGGAAGAATGAGATTGATCGTATTTTTAAGTTTTCTTAAAATAGTTCACCCATCATGTAAGAGCGCATGCAAGCCTTAGGTAGTTATTGAGTTATTTGGATACAGTCTACGCTACGACAATGTTCTAAAACATACTTGCGGTGGGTCACATCCCCGACAAGTTGGTGATGAGTCTTCTTTGGCCAGTGTCATAGGGACGTGTGTATACACATTTTGCTGAGTTCACATAGAGAGTGCAGAATCCTATAAATGGTTAATACTATCGTAACTTTTGGAAGATGACCATGTTGCTCGCTGGTTTATTTATATTTGAGATACAAATTTATGCCAATGCTTTTGTACTTCTTTACATGCCTGCTGAATTTATATAAACTGGTTTATATAAATGTTTTACATAAGCCATTGTTTTAGAAATATTCCATCATTATAAAGCCTTTTCTTAATGTATTTGTCCAATATTTTGAAAATGTATAGCTTGTTTTGATTAAATATTCTTTTGAATTTCCAAACCTATTTACTCTAAAATTGAAAGATTTTCTTTGGATAATCTATATTTGGTATCTGTTATGGAATCTTTGGTGGTATCCTACTAGGCTTAGGCTCACACCCTACTTTTGCCTTCGGGTGTTTGTAGACTTTCTTCTTCCAGGTTCGAGTAAAGGGAAGGGATCGCTTGGAGGTGGATCCTGCTGTTGAGTTTTGGTCGTTTTGAGTTTTTTCCTTGGGACTTTGGGGTTGTTTTTCCCATTTTAGTACTTGGGTTTTAGTACTTTGAGATCTTTATGCCTCTTTGTATTTTGGTACATTACTCCTGGTAGAGTTTCTTTTGTTATGAATGTTGTCTTGTTTCTTTTCTTCGGTATTGTTGGTGGAAAAATCGTCCCCACTTGCTTGTTATGTGATTCCAGGTGCTAGTCACTGACCCGTAGGGATCGGGAATGCCCTTCGGGTTATGTCAGGGCTGGCTCAGTTACCGGGTTACCAGGGTACCCGGGTTGGTTCGTGACATCTATCTACTATAAAACATATCTTGGAAATATCAATTTTTGTACATATTATGACATACATGATTGATCCATTTCATAAGCATATGGTTTTTAACTCACCATGTTAATCTCCTCCCATGTCTCAGACATGTCAACCTGGAGAGATTTTTCCATGTGACACTGATAACAATTCTTCCATTGAATTGTTCCAACTTGTATTTTTCAATACCATGTCACTATATGTACAATTGACTAGGTCTAAACAACCTTCTAGATCTACCTCAGTAGATCCTGTTCCCTAGAACATAGGTTGCAACTTTAAGTCAATCATTGGAGAATTACTTTTATCCCGATCTTAACTAGAAGTAAGACCAATATTCATTTTCCATATGTTGTCGAACATATTTCACTTGAAAAACCTTGGTGCTAACACTAACCTCTGGTAGACACATGACAAACATTCATTCCAAATGAACATTCTATGATCTAGTTGCTTACTTCAATCCTAAACTGGATTGAAATAACTTGCAACCTTTATTATCATTTTGTGACATGACCGTCCCTTTCTGGTTGTATCGTATAGACACCTTCCGTGATTTTTGGTCACGACATCCAATTCCAAATAATATGATCATAGAAATTAGATATGATAAGTAAACTTCTAATGGATTTAGGCATGGCGACCCGGTATTACCAATCGAGTCTTATTGGTACTACACTTGTACTATTCATGTATCAAATCACTTGAATACCCATCACATTATTTAAAATAATAATCCCCTTTTGTACTTTGATACATGGAATCCATTTATCAAATTTTTATTAGTCTTGTCAATATTAGCTAATTTCCATATACTGCTTACCAGTAGGAAATATTATTCTTACTGAATAATTTATCACCGACCACAGTGATTTCAAAATCCATCACCATGGTTTTTCTTTCTTACACAGTATGTGTCTCTGGAACACTCTTGTTCCCCATACAATTGTGGAACTTGTTACTATTCCAACTATTTGTGCATCTCTATCATTAACTAAAATCAAGTCAATATTGCTCCCACTATCTCTAATAAAGATGTGAACCCTTATATAGAAATGTAATTATTAACATTGACTACATCTTTTCTATTTTAGGGATTTATTTAATCTCCAAAATAGTCATTGGGATAATTACTCTAGATGCACAATGTGTTTGTTCCTAATGCAAGTTTGTTTATGTCCTAAAAAAATCTTTGCATCCAAACACATATCCTTATGACATAATGGATTCCCATCATATTATGGATCGTATGATATCCATTTTTCATTATAGTTGACATATGGTTATGAGATATCACCGTTATTTGCAAAGTGCGTCTTGAAATAAGATGGAAGTTTCTGCAAGTTGCAACGTTGATTTTACTTACATCATGACCTTGATGCATAAAATGCGCATTTAGGAATTGCTCAACGCTAAATTTTTGTTAATAAATGTTGACATGTAAGACTTCATCATTGATCTACCTCATTAACATCAATGTTGTGATATAGATAAGGTAATGTGTGTTTAGGAATTACTCCACGTCACATCATCATGATCGATGATTGCATAATTAAGATATTCTTCGACATGCCAGCTCGAAGCAACTCATATTTTCTAACCATGCATGTACTTCACTTTACCATTCCTTAATTACCTAAATTAATCTTATGAAGTATGTATACCTCTAGTTTATTCTTGGAATAGTTCATGCTCACTTGTTGAACTAATTACAAAATCCTTATGACATACCTTTATTTTTAAAGGTTTCTTTGTCCAAAATTAAGACGTTGATAATACCAAATGTGTTCAGCTTTACTGAGCCTAAATACCAAACCAGACATATCCATGACGTATACTTTAAGTTTTTCTTGAAAAAGATTTATCTTCCCACAACTGGGTAAATGAGTCTTACATTTATATTCATCACATATTGCCCATGATTCATGTATCACTTGAACTATTACTTGAGTATTGAACATCACAAACAATAATAATTCCTGAACTTGGAATAATGTCTCCTTGTATCCAAGGACACATGAGATTAATGTTTTAGTTATACTCAATAATAGTTCTATATGAATATTTCACTTGGAAATAAAGAAGTTGTGTACTTCTCACCACTGGCCTAGGCATCACCCATTTCTCAGCCCCTTGGAGAATACTCCTGACTTATAGTAATATTTCTATACTTGGTTACCGTATTTCAATACACATATGTGAGTGGCATATAGTATTTAATACCCATGAAGTAATATTGAAACACTACTTTCATGTGATGAATATACCTAAAGTAGAAGCGATAACTTTCTTCTTAAAATTAGTTTATTATATTAAAACTTACATTGTTTCATTTCATGATATGCGATCAAAATAACCTCATGTTAATACCTCTTGCTCGAAGGATGTTGAAAATGTGCCCTTGAAATTGCTTACCTTTGGCCTTTTCGTCTAGTCTTTCAATTTTTTCTCCATAAGAATTAAAGATTAACTAGTCTTTTATATTCTTATTTACTTGGCGATCCTTACCTAAATAGGTAATGAAGCGTTTCCTCAATTACTGTACGTTTTGTAACCTAAAACAAGATTTGAGTAAATGGGTAAAATGATATGAGTAAGGTATCCATTGAAATATCATGATCCACATACCGGTGTAACCATAACCTTATTCATATCATTGCTTGGTTTTCTCCTTGAAAATCACTCTAAGATGATAGTTCATGTTTTATCATCCATGTCCTGATGTAGCGACCACAACTAACATCAGACATTGATGAGAGCATAAACATCATATGCTCTATACATGAGTCTTCTGTATGCAATATTACACCTTTGCTTCTTGGGGTAACTTAACAGGTGTTGGGGACACCGACACCTTGAGTTTCCTATATCATAGTACCATGCGAAAATTCCCATACTATTCTTGGATTCTCGTGCTAGTGTAGATGTCACGCCCCAACCCTAGAAGCCCTGGAGTCGGTGCGTTAATAAACATGGTGTGTATTTTTTTAAAAGAAATGCTGAAGAATTACACATCATGTTCCATACAAAGGATATTTTTGGTTTAGGTTCTGGAAAACTAGATACAAATATTAGAATCCTTCAATACTAAACATAAAAGACTCCACAAAGCAGCCACCATTTAGTGCAACTCAAACCTACTAAAACTCTAAAAATAAATAGAAAACGTAGGGTGAGAACACGAATCCCCAGTAAGGGGGTTTTAAAAATAATGTTTTTAAATAAAACCTTTTAAAAAAATCACTTTTAAAATAATCTTAAAACATTTACTTAAAATAAAATGGTAATACATGTGGCATGACATTAACCGTTTTCCAAAATTACTAGTAAACATTTTAGGGACAACTAAAAGGGTTATGAATGAAACACATTCCAATCAAATGCATAGTTATACAAAATGCATGGTGTGTAGCATATAATTCAAAATTTGATCAAACTATACTAAGTGTCGCATGAAAAGGTGAAGGTACATAATTTACAAATGTTAGCACTACATGATCAGAATTGTGCATAAAAATAATAACATTAATTTCTTTCCTTACTAACTTTAAATCATAAAATGGAAGATAAATTTCTGGCATTTGTACTAAACAGAAGATGAGTGCTAATTAAACATTATGCCATGTGCATTTAATTCTTTTGATACTCATAAGTAGGACTCTTAACCAAGTATATTCTACTAGTCGAATATTCACTTGGTTAATTGAATACTATAAAAATAATGAGGGAAGTGCATATGCCAGACAATCTGAAACATAATGTCAATGCCTCAGTCAAGATGTCTAAAAATGATTAAGGTCTCGACCAAAACAATAACACAAAAAGGGCAATGCCACAGCCAAGTCCAGTCTATTTGTATCATGAGACCTATTGATGCATCGAGAGGCTATAGTGAGCCTCACCTATCACATCATAAGTCCAATACATTCCTCATATGTTCAGTAAGGTCATATATTCAAAGTGTCCCATACCACTCTGAATATTTAATTACTTATTTCATATATTCAAGGTGTCCCATACCACATCGAATATTTAATTTCTTATTCCATGTTATTCAATGTGTCCCATACCACTTTGAATAATTAAGTTATTATTTCATAAATTATCATGATATTTCGGTTAACATTTAGAATATGGCAATAACAATTTTCTCAATGACATGCATGGACTAATAAACATTCTTTGCACATGTGATAATAACTAAAGCACATAAGTAATGAATGGACAAGGTTTGTCACATAAATCGATATCTTCTTAATTTTAAAATCCTTGATTCATGGAAATTAATACCTAATAAAAATCACATGCCATTTAATACACTGATAAAAGTGATAGTGAACTTGCAAATCATAAACTTGATTAACTAACATCAATCACTGAAGTGGGTTCATTATGTAATAAAACATTACATGAGCATAACACGATAACATAATTCTACACCTCCTTTTATCCTCTAATATATTATTGCATACATAAACTCATATTGGTTTAGCAAACTCAAAATTAATTAAAACCTTACAAGTATTACTTACATCAAAACATTAATTAAATTTTGATAACCATCACTTGATATTAGGGCTCAAAAATCTTATTAATATATATATATATATGTATATATACCCATATATATAGTGTAAATATGAGTTTTACATAACCAAAACAAGGTTGAATCATTCCTTACAAATAAGGAATACTTAAAAACACCATTTAATCATTAATATCACTTGATTGAAAAAAATATTATGTTAGGTTTTTAAAATATGTAACCGTATATATATATATATATATAAATTAGGGTTTTTCATTATAAATCCAATTGAAACCAAAACATTATTCGCATCCAAATCATCATTTAAATATTGGGAAATCATTTTTTAAAAACATAAAACAGATTTTGGTTGTATTATGTATAATATTTGAATATACACAAAGTGTATATTTGGTTTTTCATAACCAAAAACCATGTTAAATGAACCCTTATATCATTATAGACCTTAGAAACATTAAAAAACACAAACATTTAACCTTTAAAAACTTGGATTCAGCTTAGAGATGACACACACACACACACACATATAGACCATATATAGATATATATGTTTATTTATGGTTTAATGAAACATAAAACAAGTAACCCTTACAACTGACTTACATTTTAAAAACATCATTAAACTTTGGAATTCAATACTTAGAAGACATAAAACTGGTTAGAATGAAGAATTACATAAAACTTTATGTATATATATTTATATAACCGAATACACATAGGGTGTATAAAAAGTTTTTCACAAGGAATGCAAGATAGTAAATCCCTTACATGGATTAAGGATGAGGTGGAGTCGAGGAGAGATCACTGGAGGCTTGAGAGGAAGAAAACCCGCAAGACTTTGGGTGAAAAATTAGTTTATCTAAACTGTATATATAAACTATATATATTTTTTATAAAACTCACATTGGATCCATGGGGATTGAGTTTTAAAATAAACCCACATGTTGGATCTATCGAAAATGAAAAGGGAAGATGTCGCAGATAGAGAAAAAGAGAAGTCATGAATTGAGGAGAACAAGAGGGCTTTGATAAAGATTGGTGTGGCGCTGTGCGACACAAGGAAGAAGACTCGAAGGAGTGTAAAAGATTGGATGAACACGATAATCTTGGATTTGATTAGATGGTTGAGGGGCGTTTACAGTTTTAAAAACATATGAATGGTGGAGATAATGTCGCGCTTCTGATTGAATAGTTAAGATGATATCATAGTTTTTTAAAAATAGATGAGGGGTTGAGATCATCTGTGTCCATGATCGAACGGTCCAGGTAAAACACGATGTTAACACTACAACGGTGGAGTTCGAACCCAAGACCGGTCTGGATGGATGAGATCTCACACGACATGATCTAACGACTGAGATTACGTCCCGCAAAAAAATCTATGTCCCATATCCAAACAGAGGCGAAACTTAGCCGGCTTTAAAAGTATCGAGCTCCCAACCATCAGCTAGATTACTCCCTCTCCCCCTCACTGGTACCGTCCCATACTGGTCACCTACAGGCATGATTTGCGCCCACCCTCTATCGTCGTGCCGCCCCGCATGGAGGTGCGATCACTCGTCCTATTGATCCTGCGCTCGGGTCCCTCAAGAACCTGTGGGTGCACATGGCTATGACCGCGCTATTGTAGAAATTCTAGGAGTTGCAGTGATAGAAATGACGTAAAAAAAGAAGTGTAAAATAGAAAAAAAAGAACAAAGGACACAACAATTTACTTAGTTTGTGAATAATCCCTATGTCCACTGAGAGACAAAATATTTCACTATAATCGGGAGCAAAATTACAGAGTTTTTCTATTAAGAAACCTTAGTCCAAAATGGGCTATATATAGAGAAGACGATACACTATTCCAAACAGGAAGTATGCATTACTATAGTGAAAGACGACCACCTTTGTCAAAAGTGCTATAGTTGCTACTGGTTGGAAGTCAGAAGTGCAATAGGTAAAGTTGACTCCAAAGTCCGCACTGCTACAGTGCCTGTTAATGTCGGTCAGTCAGCTCTGCTATAGTAGTCAGAGATGCTATAGTCTGAAAATTTTGTCCTCGGGCCTTCGGCCCCTGGACCCCTGGAGTAGGGGCACGTTTCCCCCTACAACCCCCAATGAACTCACCATGGAGCTCGACCCGCGACAGTTGTGGTCCACGAGAATTTGGCTCAACCGGATCAGGCTATACCAATCCAACAATCTCCCACTTTGAGCCTCATCCACTACACTGCTATGCTTCGATGCAACTGACAAAGACAACTTACTTAATCTGAGTTCTTCCTCTTCTTCACTCACCAGTGGCGTGCTTTCCATTCACAGAAACAATTTCAACCTGACGATTCATGAAATACAACCTATTTTCCTCTTGTTCTCCCATCCTATTCTCCATTATTCCACCTCTCGTCTTCCATTCATCAATGGAGACCAACATAGGCACAACAATGCCTTAACTTATTTATCACTAGAGGCTTTGTCAACATGTATGCTGGATTGTTGGTTCCACAAATCTTCTACAATGTCAGCAACCCATCCTATATCAAACCTCTACTGAAGTGGTATTTTAAGAGAATATGCTTTGTCTGGGCATGAAACACTGGGTTCTTTGCAAGATGTATAGCACTCTGACTGTCATAGTGCAATACATTCTCCTCTCACTTTCTTCCTAATTCATCCAAGAAGTTCTTCATCCAAACCATATCTTTCCCAGCTTCTGTTACAACAATGTATTCTGCCTCTATGATGGATAAAACCACCACTTTCTGCAATTGTGATATCCAACTTACCGCAATTCCTCCATAGGTAAATACATAACCCGTGGTACTCCTCCTACTGTCGACTTCGCCTCCAAGGTCAGTATCCACATACCCCTACAATGATTTTTTTTTCCAAAGTACATAGATACCTCCTTACTGTCCTTATAATACATCAGTATCCACTTCACAACTTCCCAATGTTGTTTTACAGGGTTATCCATATACCTTTTCACAAATCCCACTGCATGAGCAATGTCAGGTCGAGTACATTCCATGACATACATCAAGCTTCCAACAGCTGATGCGTATGGAACTTTTTCCATGTACTCAACCTCTTCTGCTCTCTTCGGTGATTGATCCTTTGATAGTTTAAAATGTCTCACCAGGGGAATAGATAATTCCTTTGCTTCCATCATACCGAATCTTCTTAAAACCTTCCCAATGTAATCATCATGTGACAACATCAACATTCCAGCTGTGCGGTCTCTCCTGATCTTCATCCCCAAAATCTTGCCAGCCTCTCCAAGATATTTCATTTCAAACTCCTCAGCCAACTATCCTTTCAGCTCAATAATCCTTTGCATACATGATCTTGCAATGAGCATGTCATCCAAATACAGAAGTAATATAATGTATTCATCACCAAAGTAATTGATGTAGCAACATTGATCCATGCCACATCGTTTATATTCATTTTTAGACATAAATGAATCAAACTTCTTATTCCACTGCATGGGTGCCTGTTTCAATCCATACAAGCTCTTCTGGAGTTTTCACACCATGTATTATTTCTTAGACTCTACATATCCCTCTGGCTTATGCATGTAGATATCCTCCTCCAAATCTCCATGTAGGAAAGCAGTCTTGACATCAAGCTACTCAAGATGCAAGTCTTCTGATGCCATAATTTTGAGAACCACCCGGATGGTGGTAAGCTTTACTATTGGTGATAATATTTCAATGAAATCCACTCCCTCCTTCTTTTGGAAACCTTTCACCACCATCCTTGCCTTGAATATTATCTTTCCATAATGTTATCCCTTTAACAGATAAACCCACTTGTTCTGCAATGCTTTCTTTCCTGTTGGTAGAGGTGTCAGCTCCCACGTATTGTTATCATGCAATGAAGAAATCTCTTCTTTCATAGACAACTCCCACTTGCTCAACTCCTTTAGATTCATTGTCTCTTCAAAGCTGTTGGTTAGAGTGGATACTCAAGAGGGGGGTGAATTGAGTTCCAATTAAAATTTATGTTAAAATATTGTCTATTTAAAATCCCCCAATTTATAAAACAAGTTAAACTCTAGTGAATTTTTACAGATTGTAAATGTTAACTTAGATTTTCAAATATTGATTAGGTCTCAGTTAATTTAAACAAGATCAAACTAACTTTTGAAACTAACCTACTGATTTACAATAAGTGTAAACACTTGCTAATTTAACTATCAAAGTAGCTTTAAAATAGTTTTTTATTTCAAAGTAATAGCAGCGGAGTATAAAAGATATATGTAGTATAATTTAAAATTAAACTAAATATGAACAATATATGTAACAAGAGGTTCAGTCTCAAGCTGAGACTTAGTCCTCTCAAATTTATATAAATTTAATCCACACCCTGGATTAGGGTTAACAACAGTTTACACAACTGTCCAGGCCATGCAGGGACCTCTACCACTATTCTTTGTGGGAAACAAAACAAAGATCAGGCCACACAAGGACCTCTTCCACAGTTGACGTGCGTAAACAAGAGTTAAGAGTTTAGGAGTGAGGATTTTGATATCCTCCAGTTCAGTGCAGGAAACAGTGTGTGTGTGAGATATACAGAGTACACCACACTGCTCGAAAGTAAATAAACAAATCACTTAGAGAGAATAGATAAGAGTTTAGAAAGATCTAGTGATTAGTAATGCAGGTCTGGACTCATTGGATTCATCAGAATTGCTTCCGAGTCCTTCTCTGGTTGTTCTGTTGAAAAATAGAGTGTCGTAGTTCAGCTTGTGTTCTACAGGAGTGAAAATGATCTCTTGATTCGTCATGTGTTCTTCAGTGGTGTTGGATTGCACTCATGAGAGTTCTTTGAAAGTCTTGCAATCTCCTTCTTGCTCAGGATTGTTCTTTTTGTTCAGCACAATGCTCTCGGGTGTATGTAAGTTCTTCTTGTTGTATCGTCACACTTGCACATCACTGCTTACACTTGTGTGTGTACTACATCTCAATCTTCCTTATATTTCACACGTTATGGCAGTAGGAATGATTCTCTTTTCATAGGTACGAGATACGGTTTCCTGAAATTCCAACAACTATCATTAAATAAAATTAATTGCATTAAAAACATAAAATATGACCGTTAGTATTATTTAAATAATATTGACAAAAAGTTAAGAAACGGTGTCACAGTGATTATGTAAATGGTGTCTTCTTCACGGTATAGTCTTCACAGTATGTGGTTCATGGTAAGTGCTTCACAGTGTCTCGGTCACGGTGAGTAGCTCACGGTGTTTTGGTCATGGTGAGTAGCTCACGGTGTTTCAGTCACGGTGAGTAGCTCACGGTGTTTCGGTCACGGTGAGTAGCTCACGGTGTTTCGGTCACGATGAGTAGCTACGGTGTTTCGGTCACGGTGAGTAGCTCACGGTGTCTGGGTGACTGTGACTGTTTCTTGTAGACAGTCTGTCTAGCTATGTCAAACATCACGGTGTCTCCATACTTAGACAAATATCTATATTTATACTTAAATTGTAATATGTAGAATATGGATTAAGTTTAATCATTATAGAGTAAGATAACTTGAATCATAAATATAAAGACTTGATAATATAATTGAGATTTGTGATCATGCATAAGACTTGTAAATAATAGAGTAATTAACATCATAAGACTTGAAGAGCATTAGAAAAATGTGTAATTAAGATTGAGATTAATTAACAGTAATAGGATTTGTGATCATTAAAACATGATTAATACATGAGGAGTCCAACAATCTCCCCCTTTTTGATGATCAAAAATCATGTATAGTCAAAATATAAATGAAATGCAACATAGCATATCTCATTATAGTACTGATACTTGTAGTTTTTCCTCCCCCTTTTGGGATTATCAAAAAGTAGAGAAAATGAAATGAAACAATGAATTTTTCATTAAAAAGGGTTCAGAATAGATCATACAAGAGAAATAAAAACAGGAAACAAGAAATGACATCCCATCAAAAAGAAAACAGTCTCTTGGACTCTTTAGGGATCCACCTTTTCCTTGCCTTTAGCAGCAGTAGGAGTTGGTGCTGAAGTAGAAAAATGCATAGATGTGGTAGACAAAGAGGGTAAGGGTAGACCTTCAAAAACAAATGGAGCCAAAGTAGGAGCAGTAGAAGATCTAGGCTATGGTTGGTCAAGAATGACTGGCCGGATCTGAGAAAGAGCTTGGCTGACTGACATGACAGTTGAGGCTAAGGCAGGTAGACCAGGTCTAAGGGGTGCAGCAGCTGGAGCAACTATAGCAGTACTCTGCACATGAAGATATGGC
Organism: Viscum album; assembly: GCA_963277665.1. Classification (NCBI taxonomy): domain Eukaryota; kingdom Viridiplantae; phylum Streptophyta; class Magnoliopsida; order Santalales; family Viscaceae; genus Viscum; species Viscum album. Next base: position 1,925,430,834 of record OY728150.1, on the reverse strand, counting down.
TTCAAAAGATTGATAAAATAAGTAATGATTTCACCACCATATTGCATAGCCTTTTCAAAATCATCCTTATTCTCCATGAATTTATCCAACAATCTGGTGAACTCTGTAAGTTTCTGAACTTGAGCTTTAAAAGCTTGAGTTACAAGAGGGATTTTCTGGTTTTCCACAAGATATCTAAAGTGATATGTCATATCACTTTTGGAGAAAATCCAAGAGAGATAAAAAATCTATTTTCTTAGTGATCTCCTATTGAGAATCATTGGTTATCTTAGAATGAATTCTAACTAAGTCCAATGCTCGATCACTGTTCTTAACCACTGCTGACAAAGAAGACAGATCCAAGCCACTTAAGGCATTATGAAGTTCTTCCTTGATTATGGATCTCAGCATAGAATCATCCAAAAGAGGAAAAAAAGGTTGACCTGAAGCAAGAGAAGCTTTTACAGCTTCAGATAGAACTTTGAGCTGTTTTAGAACTTTTTGCAGGCATCCAGTGTACTCATCTGTGAGTTTATTCAAATTTTCTACAAGCTCCCTCATGAGTTCAAGCATCTTGGTGTGTCTTTTTCCAATCTTTTCATAAAAATATAGTATATATGGATGCACTTGAGACACAATTTTTCTAGCAAGGGTGGAATCAGTTGGCTTAGGAGAAGCATCAATAGGTGCAGGGGCAGAGATAGGAGCAAGCTCTGATCTCAAAGACAACTCATTCTGCAAGTTTGCTACCATATTTTTTAGATTTGCAACATCAGCACTTAGAAGCTTATTTTCAACTCTAACTTCTTGAATTTCTCGGATCATCCCTGGTTGAATATGCCATATTATATTTTCCAAGAGAATTGATGCATCTTCTTGACTCAGTTGAGTCACTGGACGAGGTTGAGAGGATAAGATCTTATCAACTCCAGCTAACAGAGTCTCTCCAAAAACTTTCAGATCATCTTTAGTCACAAAGGAGTGATGCTTGGATAAGGGTGCAGGTAAAGGTAGAGGTTCAGAGTCATCTTCAGACTCCGATTATGATTTAGATTGAGAATGGGGCTCTAGTTCTGGTTCTGGTTGAGGTTCTGGATGAGCTATAGACTTCAGTTGAAATAGAGAAGAAATATCCATTCCAGTTGTAGTCACTTGCTGTGACTCATTCACATCATAAAAGCTTGGGAACTCATACCGAGTGTACATAGAATATGTGACAGTAGGTTGAGAAGCTTTAGCAGATCCAGCTTCCATAATCTCAAGGTTTTGGGGTTCCTCCCCCTCAAATTGTGCTTCCATTTCAGAGACTATAGTCTCAGCAACATGATCAAGATCCATAGGATCATCTATAATATCTTCATCAAACTCTTTCCTTTCCAGCTGAAAGGCAATTTCCATCCTCTCTTCAGTAGAGGGAATTATCTTAGGAACCGATTGTTCCACTGGTTGAGCTTCCAGACTTGCTTCTTTCTCAACAGGGAGATCCTCTTCAACATGATCTGTCTCTATGGTTGCTTGCTGTTCTAAATCAGGAAAAACCAATTTTCTGCAGCATTAGGATGAGTTTCTGGATTAAAATCCTCACTAGAAGCAGGAGCTTCCTCTTCTCTCAAACCAACAGCAACTTCCTCTCCTTGAGGTATTTCAGCAGGGATAACAGCAGGGACAACATCCCTTTCTTTTTCAACTGGAACTGTTTCCATTGGAGGTCTTCTAGCTTCTTCTCTAGGTGACACTTCAGCTATTACTTCCTCTTCTTCTTCTTCTTCTTCTTCTGAATACTCAGCCACTTCATCTGCTTCTAAACCAGGATCAGATAGATTCTTAGGTCTTCTTGGATAATCAAGAGGATTAAACTTTTTATAGAGTTTATCATTATCCTCAACCCACTATTTCTTCTATGGGTTCCATCTTATCTTCATCCTTCTGATGATAGGAATGGATAAGCATAAATCAAAGTCCTCTAACTTTTCTTCATTCGGTCCAACCATCCCTTTGGCAACTAACATGGATGAAATCATCCTTGAGTAAAACAAGGCGGTTGATTTGGAACTGACTTTGATCAGCTCACAGATATGGTTAATAACATACTTTCATAGGTTGATATTATGGACATTCTTTAATAGGTGAATCAGGAACACATCTTGATACTTCATTACAACAAAATCCCCTTTTCTCGGACTAATCAAATTCTGAAAAAATTTGAAAAGAATTCTAGTCTCCTCATCTAATTCAGCAGCTATGGCCCTTCGCTTGGTTCCATTACCAGTTAGAATTTCCAAGGCATTTTCCAGATTGAAGATATCATAAGATGGAGGAGGGTCTCTTTGGTAGTCTTCACAAACTCCTTCATGTGGAATTCTTAGGCATGCAGCCCAGAAACTCGAAGAGAAGGAACACTTCTGACCATTGATCCAACTGGTCACCATAAAACTTTCTCCAAACTCAAAGGAAAACTTCACATACTGATAGAATTGAGATACCATCCTCAGGTAAATCGGTCTATTTTGTCCAGAGAACCATTCAAGCCATCCTTGTTCTCTTAAAACTTTCAAAAATAATGACTTTCTAGACAACATCCACTCAGGGCAAAATTCTTTTTCAGGTACAATAGTACGGCTTACCAAGTTTGGGTTTAGAGGTCCTTCGGAAGCTATCCTCGGTATCCTCTTCTGTTTCTTAGAGCGATGCTTCTCAGATAAGGGTGAAGATGGACGCTTCATCCTTGGCATCCACTGAAGGTTCGGGCGAGAGGGAAGAGAAGGTTTTCAAGAATGAGAAGGTTCAGAAGAGAGTTCGGGTAAAGAATCGAATGAAACCCTTAAGTTTTATTATTTGGGAATGTCAATCGTCATAAAAACAAAAACGCGAGAAATCAAATAGTAGTGAAATAAAAATTACCGCGATACGGGTTAAAATAAGAATATAAATAATTTTCATGGTGAGACTGTGAGTAGGCATTATGGTGTGATGAAAAACAGTCATCACGGTGAGACAGTTGGTGGTCATCACGGTGAGACAGTGACCATTCTGAGCAGTCATGGTGAGATAGTGAGTTAACAGACCGTGAGCACAAGATCTTAACGGTGAGACTGTATGCATGAAACAGTAACTGTAAAACAGTGAGCATGAAACCGTAAAGTAAAATACAGTAAAATATTGAACATTAAGATCAGTAAGATATCTATTTATGATTAATCATACCAAGATCATGTATGATGTAGTCCAATCTTTCAGAATTTAATGGTTTAGTGAATATATCAGCAAGTTTATATTCAGTACTAATGAATTCCAAAGTGATATCACCTTTTTGATAATGATCCCTCAAAAATTGATGTCTTACATCAATATGTTTTGTCCTAGAATGAGAAACACGATTCTTATAAATATTAATAGCACTTGTGTTGTCACAATTTATTGTGAAATGTCTGAATTGATATCCATAGTCTAGTAATGTGTGTTTCATCCACAAAATTTGCACACAACAACTTCCAGTAGCTATGTATTCAGCTTCTGCAGTAGATAATGCAACAAAATTTTGTTTCTTACTACACCATGATACTAGTGACTTGCCTAAAGGATGACATGTTCCAGAGGTGCTTTTTTTATCTAACTTACATCCAGAAAAATCAGCATCAGAATAAATAACTAGTTCAAATGATTGTCCTTTGGGATAGAACAGTCCTAAATTGGGAGTATGCTTGAGGTATTTGAAAATTCTCTTTACAGAATTTAAATGTGACTCTTTAGGGTTTGCTTGAAAATGAGCACACATACACACACTAAACATAATATCAGGACGACTACCAGTCAGGTAGAGTAGACTTCCAATCATTCCTCTATAATTGGTTTGATCAACAGATTTACCATCTTCATCAAGATCCAACTTACAGGTGGTAATCATGGGAGTGTCACTACTTTTTGTGCTATCCAATACAAAACGTTTTAAAAGATCTCTAGTATATTTAGTTTGAGTTAAAATAATTCCATCATCATTTTGAAAGATTTGAAATCCAAGAAAGAATTTTAGTTCACCCATTAAACTCATTTCAAATTCATTTTGCATCATTTTAGAAAAATCAGTACATAGAGAATTTCTTAAAGATCCAAAAATAATATCATCTACATAAATTTGTACAACTAAAACATCTTTAGAAATTCGTTTTATAAAAAGAGTACGGTCAGCTATACCTTTTGTAAAACCTTTAGAAATTAGAAAAGTACTTAATCTATCATACCAAGCTCTTAGAGATTTCTTTAAACCATATAAAGCTTTTGATAATTTGAAAATATGATTTGGAAAATGAGGGTTTGAGAATCTAGGTAGTTGTTCAACAAAAATATCCTCAACAATATATCCATTTAAGAATGCACTCTTGACATCCATTTGATATAGTTTGAAATTTAAATGTGCAGTATAAGCAAGTAAAATCCTAATAGCTTCTAATCTGGTTACAGGAGCAACAGTCTCCTCATAGTCAATTTCTTCCTCTTGATTATAGCCTTGTGCAACTAGCCTAGCTTTTTTTCTAACTATGTTTCCAGATTCATCTACTTTATTTCTAAACACCCATTTAGTGCCTATGGTGAAAGTGTCCTTAGGTCTTTCAACAAGATTCCACACTATATTTCTTTCAAACTGATTGAGTTCTTTTTGCATAGAAATTATCCAAAATTCATCATTAATAGCATCATCAATGTTTTTAGGTTCAAGCTGTGACAAGAAGGCTTGATGTTCAACCTGATTTCTAAGAGAATATCTAGTCTGAGTCCCTCTATCAAGATTTCTTACAATAGCATCTAAAGGATGATTCTTTAGAATTCTAGTTGATCTAATAAAGGTAGGACTAGAAATTTCAGGTTCTTCTCTAGGTTTGGGTACATTAGAAGTAGATTCTGGAATAAGTCCAGAGCTGGTTGTCTTTATAGTAGGTTCATTGATTTTATCATTAAGGTCTAGAACAGATAAATCTTCTTCAAGATTTTCAAGAGAGGTTTTAGACTCATGTGGATCAGTTTCATCGAATTTGATGTGAACAGATTCTTCCACATACTTGGTTCTCTTATTGAAAACACTATAGGCTTTGCTGGTTAAATAATATCCTAAAAATATTCCTTCATCACTCTTAGAAGCAAACTTATCAAGATTATCTTTTGTATTGAGAATAAAGACTTTGAAACCAAAGACTCTAAAGTAATTGACTTTAGGTTTTCTATTATTCCACAAATCATATGGGGTCTTCTTAAAAACATGTCTAATTAAGAATCTATTAATAATATAACAAGCTGTATTCACAGCTTTAGCCCAAAAGTAAATAGGCAGGTCATATTCATTAAGCATAGTTCTAGCAATTTCTTGCAGGGTTCTATTTCTTCTTTCTACTACACCATTCTGCTGAGGTGTCCTAGGAGTAGAAAAGTTATGACTATAGACATTGTGTGAGCAATAGGATTCAAATTCATGGTTTTCAAACTCACGGCCATGATCACTTCTTAGAGTTTTAATCTTAAGTCTACTAAGGTTTTCTAGAGACTTGGAGTATTTAACAAAATAAGAACAAGCTTCACTTTTTTGAGCTAAGAAGTATACCCAAGTATATCTAGAAAATTCATCTACTAGGACATAGACATAGTGCTTCCCATTTAAGCTAGAAACTCTAGATGGTCCAAATAGATCCATGTGAACCAACTCGAGAGGTTGAGAAGTTGAGACTTCTTTCTTTGGTTTGAAAGAGATTTTGTGTTGCTTTCCCTTTTGACAGGGATTACAAACTTTGTCATTTGGAAACTCAAGTTTGGGTAAGTCTCTAACTAAGTTCTTCCTAGTTAGTTCCCTAAGTGAGTGTATATTGCAGTGTCCTAATCTTCTATGCCAAATACAAGACTCTTTATAAAAGGCATTTAAACAGGTAACATTTTGTTTAGTTAAGGAATTTAGATCAACAGCATAAACATTTTCATTTCTTAAAGCAGAAAATAATAAACCTTTTTAGAGTTAAAAACATTACAGGAATCATTTTAAAATTTGACATTAAAACCATCATCACATAATTGAGAAATACTTAACAGATTATATTTCAGTCCATCAACAGATAAAACTTTAGAAATTAAAACCGAATCAGTGTTACCAATTTGGCCTAGGCCGATGATCTTTCCTTTAGAATTATCACCAAAGGTGACATAGCCTCCATCAACCTTTATTAAACTCTTGAATAATGAGTAATCACCAGACATGTGTCTTGAACATCCACTGTCCAAATACCATGTCTTATTGTGGGAAATCTTCAAGCAGGTTTCCTACAAAACAGTTTTAGATAGAGTATGATTTTGGTACCCAGATCTTCTTGGGTCTAGACAGGTAAACAATCAATGATTTTGGTACCCAAATTTGTCTTATGGGTCTCATATAATTTACAGAATCATTATATTTTTAAAGATAAACTCTATTTGATTTATAACTATGTGAATAACTAGTTGAAGCATAGCAATTTCCAAAACTAGAACTAGCAGTATTCTGTCCAGATTTAGGAATAAAGCTATTATTAGTAAACTATCTCTGTCTAGGTTTGTAGCCTATTACAGTAGTGTATTTTTGTGCCACTTGCTTTCCTAGCATTTGAGTTAGTGTATCCTTTCCATTTGTAAAATTCTCTAAGTCCTTTCTAAGTTTCTCATTAGACATTTTCAGTTCAGTGTTCTCCTTTAACAGTTGAGAATTCTTCTCTTTTTCAATAGTAAGTTCAGTTTTAATAGTTGTAGTGAGAGCATGCTGTTTCTTCAATGATTTGTATTTATGCTTAAGTTCATTGAATGTCTCTTCCAGCATATTACAATATTCAAATAATTCCTCACTATTCATGTTTTCAAAATCCAAATCAGATTCTGCATCATCTCCAGAATAATAAGAATTTAAAATAGGAGTATCTAAGGTTACCTCAGATGTGTTTGTCATGAAACACATGTTGGCACAATTATTTTCAGAATCAGACATTTCAGATTCACTTGTGCTGTCTTCAGAAGCACTCCAGGTAGCCTTCATAGCTTTCTTGTACTTACTGTCCTTGTAATCATATTTCTTCTTGAATTTTAGCTTTGGGCAGTCAACTTTAATGTGTCCTTTTCTTTTGCACTCATAGCAAACAACTTCATCACTTTTATCTGGCTTTTTCCAGTCCTTCTTCCAATGTCCCTTATTGTCATACTTTCCTTTGTAATTTGATTTTCTGAAAAATTTCTTCTACCTATAATATTTCTTAATCCTTCTGGCAATCTGAGCCATTTCAGCATCACTATCAGAGTATGAGCTTTCACTTGTTGAACTGTCAGTTTGTATTTGAGCTTTTTCTTTGTCCTAGTTCTTTGAAGCAGTAGTCTTGAAAGCCACTGATTTCCTTTTTGGTTCATCCTCTTCATCTTTATTCACCTTGAGTTCTTCCTCATACATCATAAGCTTATCAATGAGTTCTTTGATAGGTAGAGAATCAATGTCACATGACTCTCTGATTGAAACAGATGTGCCTCTCCATCGGTCTGGTAAACATCTCAGTATCCTCATAATTTGTTCATTTGCTAGAACAGCTTTCCCGAGTGAATTCATTGTATTGACTATCTCATTAAATTTGAGATACATATCAGAAATAGGTTCATTAGTTTTCATTTTAAAATTATCATATTTAATAGTATATGTATTCAATCTCATTTCTTTAACATTGGTTGTTCCTTCATGAGAAACACCTAAAGTATCCCAAATTTCAAAAGCATTTTTACAAGCAGAAATTCTATTAAACTCTTCATATCCTAAAGCACAGTACAAGACATTCATAGCTTTATAATTATTATTGTAGGCAGTCTTTGTAGGTTCATCCCAAGTTGTTCTTTCAGTTTCTGGAATTTTATATTGAGATTCTATAGCAGTCCAAATATCAAAACCCATGCTTTCTAAATAAATTTTCATTTTAATCTTCCACTGAGCATAGTTTGTACCATTAAAGAATGGTGTCCCATTAGTAGAAGCACCCTCTAGTCAATTGTCCATAACTATATTTTATAAAGTAAATTTAAAGAGATAAAATTTAGAACTAACAGAAATTTACGATCTTTAAAGATGCAACTAAAAATCACAGTTGAAAAACAGAGTATTTCAAAAAAAAAATCCTTAAATAAAAACAACCTCTGATACCAAATGTTGGTTGGAGTGGATACTCAAGAGGGGGTTGAATTGAGTTCCAATTAAAATTTCTGTTAAAATATTGTCTATTTAAAATCCCCCAATTTATAAAACAAGTTAAACTGTAGTGAATTTATACAGATTGTAAATGTTCACTTTGCTTCTCAAAGATTGATTAGGTCTCAGTTAATTTAACCACAAGATCAAACTATCTTTTGAAACTAACCTACTAATTTACAATAAGTGTAAACACTTGATAATTTAACTATCAAAGTAGCTTTAAAATAGTTTTTTATTTCAAAGTAATAGCAGTGGAGTATAAAAGATATATGTATTATAATTTAAACTTAAACTAAAGATACACAGTAGATGTAACAAGAGGTTCAGTCTCAAGCTGAGACTTAGTCCTCTCAAATTTATATAAATTTGATCCACACCCTGGATCGGGATTAACAACAGTTTACACAACTATCTAGGCCACGCAGGGACCTCTACCACTGTTCTTAGTGGGAAATAAAACAGATATCAGGCCACACAAGGACCACTTCCACAGTTGACGTAGGTAAACAAGAGTTAAGAGTTTAGAAGTGAGGATTTTGATATCCTCCAGTTCAGTGAAGGAGACAGTGTGTGTGTGAGATATACAGAGTACACCACACTGCTCAAAAGTAAATAAACAAATCACTTAGAGAGAATAGATAAGAGTTTAGAAAGCTCTAGTAATTAGAAATTTATCTATGGACTCGTTGGATTCAGCAGAATTGCTTCTGATTCCTTCTCTGGTTGTTTTGTTGAAAAACAGAGTGTCGTAGTTCAGCTTGTGTTCTACAAGAGTGAAAATGATCTCTTGATTCGTCATGTGTTCTTCAGTGGTGTTGGATTGCACTCATGAGAGTTCTTTGAAAGTCTTTCAATCTTCTTCTTTCTCAGGATTGTTCTTTTTGTTCAGTACAATGCTCTTGGGTGTACGTAAGTTCTTCTTGTTGTATCGTCACACTTTCACATCACTGCTTACACTTGTACGTGTACTGCATCTCAATCTTCCTTATATTCCACACGTTCTGGCAGTAGGAATGATTCCCTTTTCATAGGTACGAGATACGGTTTCCTGACATGCCAACAACTATCATTAAATAACATTAATTGCATTAAAAACATCAAATATGACCATTAGTATTATTTAAATAATATTGACAAAAGTTAAGAAACAGTGTCACAATGATTATGTAAACGATGTCTTCTTCACGGTATAGTCTTCACGGTATGTGGTACATGGTAAGTGCTTCGCGGTGTCTCGGTCACGGTGAGTAGCTCACGGTGTTTCGGTCAGGGTGAGTAGCTCACGGTGTTTCGGTCACGGTGAGTAGATCACGGTGTTTCGGTCAGGGTGAGTAGCTCACGGTGTTTCGATCACGGTGAGTAGCTCACGGTGTCTGGGTGACTGTGACTGTGTCTTGTAGACAGTCTGTCTAGCTATTTCAAACATCACGATGTCTCTATACTTAGACAAATATCTGTATTTATACTTAAACTATAATATACAAAATATGGATTAAGTTTAATCATTAGATAGTAAGAGAACTTGAATCATAAATATAAAGACTTGATAATATAAGATAGATTTGTGATCATGCATAAGACTTGTAAATAATAAAGAGAGTAATTAACATCATAAGACTTGAAGAGCATTAGCAAGATGTGTAATTAAGATTGAGATTAATTAACAGTAATAGGATTTTTGATCATTAAAACATGATTAATTCATGAGGAGTCCAACAAAAGCATTCTGGTACTCCACCGTCAGTCAATAATAGATAATGTAGGGATGGTGAATACCTATACACAAGCCTTCTCACCCATGTTGATCTCCTCAACTCCACTAGAGTAGTAGGTTCCACCAGTTCAGATCTCTCCTGCTCAGATACACCTTCAAGCCCCACTTTCTCTTTGCACTCTGATTCAATGTTATCATTTTCATCTTCAACTACATGATGATCTTTGTACGTGACACCTTTATTGAATACCATGTTCTGGCTCCTGATGACCATCTTCTTGAGATCATCCCAAAAGCGGTAACCAAACTCCTTAGCACCATAGACAATAAAGAAACATTGATTGGACTTAGCATCAAGCTTGTCCCTTGAGTTAGAATCAATGTGTGCATAAGTCAAACTGTCAAAAACTCGTAAATGTGATAGTTTTGCCTCCTTACTAGACCAGAGCTCCTCAGGTGGATGTTCCACCATTGGAACAGATAGATTCCTATTGATCAGATATGCTGCCATGTTCACTGCCTCAGCCTAGAAGGTTTTGGAAAACCCTGAGTGCAACCTCATACTTCTGGAACATTCATTCAACATCCTATTCATCCTCTCTACCACACCATTCTGTTGCGGTGTACTTGGAATTGTTTTCTCCCACCGAATTCCATTATCAGAACAAAATTATCTGAACTTCTGACTGCCGTACTCTCCAACGTTTTCATACCTCGAACATTTCTGCTTAGCTCCTGACTCATTCTCTACCATGACCTTCCACTTCCAAAACATCTTAAACACATCATATTTACTTTTGAGAAAGTAAACCCATACCTTCCATGTTGAGTCGTCGATGAATGTCACATAGTATTGTGAACCTCCAAGGTAAATTACTAGTGCAGGCCCGCAAACATCAGTGTGCACCAGGTCCAGCTTCTCAACCTTTGGTGTTCTGCCTCCATTTGCAAAAGACACCTTCTTCTACTTTCTGAAGATAAAATCTTTACATAGGCTAATTTCCAATGACTTCAGCTCTAGTAGCATCCCTTTTGTTGCCAGAACCTTCACCCCCTTCACTCTTGTGGCCTAGCCTATTTTTCCCCAGTTGTGAATCTCCTACAACTTTGAGTGATGTAGCCATGTCCATGCAAGTTTCTGTCATGTTGTATAGGGTACCATTGTTTGCTCCCTGAGCTATGACCATAGCTCCTTTGGTGATTTTCCATGCACCACCAGTGAACGTGGTACTCAACCCTACATTATCAAGCTGTCCCACAGAAATGAGATTTCTTCTTAAACTAGGGATGTACCTCACGTTTTCCAGAACCAGCAAGCTCCCACTATTGGTCTTGATATCTGTATCTCCTTTTCCTATAATCTACAAGGGATCATCATCAGCAAGATGTACCTTGCTAAAATTTTTAGAAATGTAATTTTCTAGAAATCCCTTATCCGATGTAGAATGGAAAGATGCCCCAGAGTCTAAAATCCAAGACTCCATCGGGCTATCCACGCTCAACAGCAGCACGTCATCAGTTCCTTCAGCTGTCGGGTTTTCTCCACTGGTTTCGGGTCCCTTCCATTTATCTCTACACTCCTTCTTAACATGTCCTTCCTTTCTGCATGTCCAGTAGGTAAGACCAACCCACTTTTCCTTATCTTGGATTTCCCCTCTTGACCTTGATCTCCCTATACGATTTTCTCATTGTGGGTACCTTCATTTTCCTTCAACGTTCAGAGCAGAACCAAAGAATCTGCTTGATTCTCTTCTTCGCACATCCTCACTAAGAATTAGGTCTCGTATATCTTTTAAAACCATTTTGGTATTCCTTGAGGTACTGCTCATAGCTGTTACAATTGATTCCCAACTTTCAGGTAAAGATGAGTGCACATACCTACTCACTAAGATCAATTTTCACCGATGTCACCTGACTTATGATGGTGTTGAATTCATTGATGTGGTCTGCAAAAATTCTCCCTTCATCCATTTTTAGGTTGAAAAATCATCGTATCAAGTGAACCTTATTTTCCGCAGAAGGCTTCTCGTATATATTCGCGAGAGATTTCATTAGATCCACCGTTGTCTTCTCCTCTCTAATTTTTAACACTATGTTTTTTACAATGTAAGGAGCATAATGCCCAGAACCTGTCGATCCAACATCTCCCACTCTGACTGCTCCATGTCCATTGGCTTCCATCCTAGAAGCGGCAAGTGCATCTTTTTTTGATAATGATAATCCTCAATATGCATCCTCCAGAAACTAAAGTCAGTTCCATCTAAGTGATTAATCTTCACTTTTCCTTCGTCTATATCCATCATTGGAGAAATACGAACTCAACCTCTGACACTAGTTGTTGCAGAAACACCGGGAGTTGCAGTGACAGAAATGATGAAAAAAATGAGAGTAAAATAGAAAAAAAAAATGAAATAGCAATTTACGTGGTTCAGGAATAATCCCTACATCCACAGATAGGAAGAATATTCACTATAATCGAGAGCAAAATTATAGAGTTTTCTGGTAAGAAACCCTAGCCCGAAATGGGGCACATATGGAGAAGATGATCCACTGTTCCGAACAGGAAGTCCGAATTGCTATAGTGAAAGGCAGCCACCTTTGTCAAAAGTGCCACAGTGGCTGCTGGCTAGAAGTCAAAAGTTTAATAGTGAAGTTGACTCCAAAGTTCGCACTGCTACAGTGCTTGTCGGTGTCAGTCACTAAACTCTGCTAAAGTAGTGAGAGATGCTACAGTCCCCGAAAATTTAGACAGGGGCTGATAAAACACAATTTTATTGAATATTTTATTGATAATAAATGATATAATTTCCTCATATTGTGGTGACTATGTTCATTTATGGAATATTTGGGATAAGATCATTCATTTGAAAATTTGATGAAAATTCCAGTTTTACCCTTTAAAAATTCACTGTAGTATTTTGAACATAAATAATTTTATTTGACTTATTTAAACATAATATTTTTAAAATGTTTTCCTGACATAAGTTTATACAACTTTCATTTAGTACATTGTATCTAAATCATGCATTTGGTTGGTGAAAATGGGCCATGAAATCAAAGTTGGGAAGGACTCACTAGATTGGACATGGGTTCTGTATTTGGGATATAACTTCTTCATCTGTGCTTGGATTAGACCCAAATTGTGAGAGGAGCTTGAAGACTCATTTTCAAACGAATCATACATCTGAAAGGACAGGTGATTCACAAGTTTTGGTGGCCAAATGGGTTGTGCAAGCTGACATAAAATATTTGGACGAGATTCCCCATTCACACTTGAAACCACTTTGAACCTAGCCTCCCCACCACTCTATAAATTGGTTTTTTCTCATTTAGTAGGGTTGGGATATGAATTAGGAGATTGAAGGCATAGGAGAATTGGTTTCACCCAAATTATCCAACCATTTTAAAAGGGGTAGCTCTTGAAGTAAGGATCCCTTCATCGAAGCCTTCTTCTCTTCTTCATGTTATAATGTTTTCATTTGTGCAATAAAATTCTTTGTTCTTATTTTATTTCTTATCTTTTATTCTATTTTGTTCAATTATATTCTTTTTTACTCATCCTATTTGGGTTGTAATCAATAGTGTATATGAGATTGGGTTCTACCCTTTCAATCCTTTGCTCATGCAAATCGTCTCCACGATGACCACACCACCCATGGAAGAGTAGTTCTCTTAGTGATCGATTTATCTTCTACCCTCTTCATTTAATTATTTTGAATTATTGAGATAATGTAATTCACTTAATATGATCCATGAATTGAGTTTTTAAATTATAAGAAACTAAGCAAGCAATTGAACAATTAACACAAAAATACGCGAGGTCGAGTATTGTGTAAATTGTGAGAGCACAAACTCAATCAGTAAAACAAGACCACACAGGATAAATTTGTAGAGTTAGAATATAATACCTAATCTCAATTAATCCTCATTTTCCAGAATGGACATGTGCCTTAATTTACCACTGACCATAAGCTATCCTTAGAACATCAATCAAAGCAGGGTGCTGCGATTGCATGTTCCGAAGATAGCCTAGGGTTTAATTCTCTTCATATTTCTGGTAAAGTTAATTCTCATAGGGTTTGGGGGTTAACAAATTAGGAGATCATAATTAAGTGGATATTAATTTAAATTATAATGATTAATAAGTAAATTAATTGGTAGAGTTAGATCGTTTATGTCTTTTAAATATTGTCTAAAAAACATCTTATTGTTGTGTCTTTTTAATCGAACATTATTTCAAAAATAAAAACAAAAATATTATACAATCTTATTCCATCAAAATTATTCTAGTTTTATGAATGGTAAAACCCCCCATATCCTTTCAAGTAGTGTTATTATTCTTTTTTATGTTATTTTTAAAATACCTTTAATAATTTTTCAAATTTACTTCCTCTTTTGAGAGACAACCTTGGTCAGCCACTCTGTTGCACCTAAGCACCCAAAAAAATTACTAATCATTTAAGGGCACCCATAACAGCGCCTTTCAGGGGCCTTTGGCCCCCAGACCCCCAAATTAGGGGTGAGTTGCCCCCTACAACCCCCAATGAGCTCATCGTGAGCTCAACCAGTGACAGTTGCGGGCCACAAGCATCCGACCCAACCGGATCAGGCTATACCAATCCAACACGTGCGAGCTGCCCACCGACTATTGGCTGGCTCATGCTGGCTGGCTGACTGGGTGCTTGGCTGCCCAAAATGAGGGCTAGTCCTAAACTTGAGGGCTTGGCCTATAAAGGATCCCCTCGGTTGGATGTCCCTCTACATTTTTTTATAAAAAGTTATAAACAGTTTAAAAATAAAAAATAAATAGAATAAGTGATTAATTATAAAATTGTTTCTTATTTTTTATCTATTTGAGTTTCAAAACATTAAATTTCAAAACACATGTCCTTATAACATTATGGTTATTATACTTTTATACTATAAATTATATCATAAAACTATGTTATCATTTAATCGGGCTATAATATTTAAATCATTTAAAATATTCAAAACTCTTAAAATACCTATATATTTAAAACACAGCAAAACACTTGAAATGTCTAAGAAAATTACATTGGATTTATAAAAATACCAATGGTTACTTGTTCCAAATTCCATAATTATAATTCACATTCAAATAAGAAAGTTATTTATTTTATTAATTGAAGACATGATTTCATTTAACCAAAAGTATTACTTCAAAATATTTACACATGCCCAACAATCAATTTTAAAAGCAAGGGCCGTCTTAAGACTCTAACGACTATAAAAAGAAAATAATGGTCATATTTATTTTCAACGGTAAATAAGACCCATATAAATACATGTTCAAGGTATTTAATATCTTTAAATCGGTTTGTCTTACAAAGATATTTCTCTATATTTCTCTGATGCTTAGTACTTGTGCCATTCTCCTGGAAATTTTATTCTTCATTATGGTCAGTCCAAGGGATAAGGGCTACCTGCTTGGTCTCATTGTGGTGTTAGGAGGTCTTCCAGTGGCACTCCTCAGATTTTCCATTAGTTTCCTAGGCTAGCTATGGTCTTTTGGTTGTAACATTTCCGTGTTTTATTGAATAAAACATGTCTTGTTTTATTATTATTTTGAAATCATTGTTTTGATAACATGAAAATTAAACGAAGTAAAACAATTAAAACTATTAAAATATTATTATTAGAAATAAAATATGTTCGGGGTGTCACATTATCCCTCCTTTAAATAATTGCATCCTCGTAATTCCTTTGTGTTATTAAGATTTCTCACAACAACTTTTGACATTAACTTTGAGGCCCCTGCAAGATATGTATTATTTATTAATGATTAAAAAAAATTGATTGACAAGAAGTTTAGTTTAATACCTTCACCAGGTCCACCACCGTGGATAATCCACTGAGGTCCTCAGGTGGATTCCTAAGGTGGTTCCCAGTTCCTCAATGTCCCTAGACTAGATACACCTTGATCAATTAGGGTCAAACCTATACATGTAAGACTCGGGTTTCCAGAGAGAGGCATGAGAAGTATGGAGCTCAGAGATTTCGGTATGAACATGTTCCTTATAGATCTTCTAAACTATTTCATGCCTGAGACTTCTGATATCATAGATCCTCCCATACATGCTGAAACTCAAAACATGGAACAAATAAGCTCCTCGAAGGTCACCCTCCGGAGAAGCTTTCTGGAAATCCCCCAAGGCTAGAAAATTTTCAGAGAGAGTGAAAAAGAGGAATAGAACTTCACGATACTTGCCCCTATGCCTATAATTTTCTAATTGTGCAGTTGTTATATGACGATAAACATAATTGTCTCCCTGATAGGTCCAAAGGAAATTTGGGATAAAAAACACTTGATAGAGGTGTTTACAAGATAAATGAAGTTTCACAAAAGAATGGTATGATTCTGAACATGGATTTATCATTATAGTTTCCATTATCTCAGTTGGTAGAGAAAAAAGGTTGGTTGGTGACCTCTCTTCTTCCATCTGAAATTTTAAGAAAAAAGTTCTCAGTAAAACATAACCATATTAAAACAGATATATTATTTGCAAATACATGTTAAATTACCAGATCATAATAGTATAACATTATTCATTTAAGGCAAAGTTCATGAAACTCAGGGTGATAAATATTAATTCAATCCCTCACAAACTCACAAGCACAAACTTCCTAACGTCCACCATGATGTCCCTTTACAGGTTCCACTGGCGTCGACGATTTCTCCAGTTCCCGATTAAACGGATCCCTAAAACAGTTCCAAACTCTTCTATCTCTCTGGTCCAGATGCAGCACAGAAAACTTGGATCAATTGCATATGGAAATCTAAAGTTCCATGAGAGAAAAACATAAAGTGTATAAAGTTGAGTGACATCAGCATGAACTAGATGTCTATAAAACAAATGGGAAGAATCGTCCTCAAGAATTTCAATGTCCCTAACTTGACCATAGAGATCATAAGTCAAGATTTGACAATGATATGCTGCTCAGAGGTCACCCTCTTGTGCAGCCACTTGGAAGTCCTCTAGGTATTGAAAATTATCAACTAGGGTAAAGAATTTAAACAAACCCTCAAAGTAATTCCCCTTACGTGCATAGAATGGAAGTTGAGCATGCATCATTAGGAAATAGTCAAATCCTAATCCTCAGTGGAGTTGAAGTACACGAGGAGAGTTCAACACACAATAGTGATGTTTACAGGACAAAAGAAGGTTTTCAAATGTCTCATAGCCTTCTAAACATGTCTTGGAAACTGTAGTCTATAGTATTTCTGTTGGAAGAGACAAAAGACTTGATTCTCCTGCCATATGAAAATTTTAACAAATAATTCTACTTAGTAAGATATAATTAAATATTTAGTGTTTTTCTAAATTTTTAGAGTTTTCTAAACCGACCACTGATAGCAACTGTCATGCCCCAACCACAGAAGCCCTGGATCCGGTGTGTTAATAAAAATGGTGTGTATTTTTTTTAAAAAGAAAAGCTGAAGAATTACACATCATGTTCCATATAGAGGATATTTGTGGTTTAGGTTTTGGAAAACCAAATACAAATGTTACAATCCTTCAATACTGAACAGAAAAGACTCCACAAAGCAGCCACCATTTAGTGTAACTCAAACCTACTAAACCTGTAAAAATAAATAGAAAACGTAGGGTGAGAACACAAATGCCCAGTAAGGGGGTTTTAAAAATAATGTTTTTAAATAAAACCTTATTAAAAACATCGCTTTTAAAATAGTCTTAAAACATTTACTTAAAAGAAAACTGAAATACATGTATCACGACATTAACAATTTTGAAAAATTACCAGTAAACACTTTAGGGATAACTAAAATGGCTATTAATGAAACATATTACAATCAAATGCATACTTATACAAAATTCATGGTGTGCAACATATAATTCAAAATTTGATCAAACTATACTAAGTGTAGCATGCAAAGGTGCAGGTACAAAATTTACAAATGATAGCACAACATGATCAAAGTTGCACATAAAATGATAACATTAATTTCTTTCCTTACTAACTACAAATCATAAAACGATAGATAAATTTCTGGCATTTGTATTAAACAGAATATGAGCATTAAATAAACATTATGCCATGTGCAATTACTTCTTCTGATACTCATAAGTAGGGAACTTAACCAACCATATTATACTAGTCGAATATTCACTTAATTAAATACTATAAAAATAATAAGGGAAGTGCATATGTCAGACATTCCGAAACATAATGTCAAGGCCTTATCCAAGACGTCTAAAAATGATTAAGGCCTCGACCAAAATCATAACACAAAAATGGAAAGGCCTCGGCCAAGTCCAGTCTATTTGTCTCATGATACCTACCGATGCATTGAGGGGCTATAACGGGCCTCACCCATCACATAATAAGTCCAATACATTTCTCATATGTCCAGTAATGTCATATATTCAAATTTTCTCTTACCACTTTGAATATTTAATTTCTTATTTCATATATTCAAGGTGTCTCATACCACTTTGAATATTTAATTTCTTATTCCATGTTATTCAAGGTGTCCCATACCACTTTGAATAATTAAGTTCTTATTTCATAAATTATCATGATATGTCAGTTAACATTTAGAATATGGCAATAAAAATTTTCTCAATGACATGCATGGACTAATAAACATTCTTTGCACATGTGATAATAACTAAAGCACATAAGTAATGAATGGGCAGGGTTTGTTACCTAAATTGAAATCTTCTTAATTTTAAAATCCTTGATTCATGGAAATGAATACCTATTAAAAATTACATGCCATTTAATACATTGATAAAAGTGACAGTGAACATGAAAATCATAAACTTGATTAACTAACATCAATCACTACAGTAGGTTCATTATGTAACAAAACATTACATGAGCATAACATGATAACATGATTCTACACCTCCTTTTATCCTCTAATATATTATTTCATACATAAACTCATATTGGTTTAGAAATCTCAAAATTAATTAAAACCTTACAAGTATTATTTGCATCAAAACATTAATTAAATTCTGATAACCATCACTTGAAATTAGGGCTTGTAAATCTTATTAATATATATATATATATATATATATGTATGTATGTATGTATGTATGTATATATATACCCATATATACAAAGTGTATATATGAGTTTCACATAACCAAAACAATGTTTAATGATTCCTTACAAATAAGGAATGCTTCAAAACATCATTTTATCATTAATACCACTTGATTGAAAAACAAAGATTATGTTAGGTTCTTAAACTATGTAACTGTATGAACTTATATATATATATATATATATATGTAAATTAGGGTTTTTCATTATAAATCCAATTAAAATTAAAACATTATTATCATCCAAATCACCATTTAAAGATTGGAAAATCATATTTTAAAAACATAAAACAGATTTGGGTTGTATTATATATAAATATCCAAATATACACAAAGTGTATATTCAGTTTTGCATAACCAAAAACCATGTTAAATGAACCATTATATCATTATAAACCTTAGAAACATTAAAACACACAAATATTTAACCTTTAAAAACTTGGATTTATCTTAGAGATGATATGCATACATACATACATACATACATACATACATACATATATATAGACTATATATACATATATATATATATTTATTTATGGTTTAATCAAACATAAACCAAGTAACCCTTACAAGTGACTTATGTTTTAAAAACATCATTAAACATTGAAATTCAATACTTAGAAGACATAGAATTGGTTAGAATGGAGAATTACATAAAGTTGTATGTATATATATTTATATAACCGAATACACAAAGGGTGTATAAATGTTTTTGCACAAGGAAAGAAAGGTTGTAAATCCCTTACTTGGCTTAAGGATAAGGTGGAGTCAAGTAGATCTCACCGAAGTCTTGAGAGGAAGAAAACTCATAGGGTTTTGGGTTAAAAATGAGTTTTTTATAAATTGTATATATAAACTATATATATTTTTATAAAACTCATGAATAAAACTCGAAAAGGTAAACAATGACTTCGAGGGAAGACTTAGGCAGGAGCAAAAAAATCTTCTAATCAAGAAAAGCTTAAGTGGGTCGGTCGTTTGATGATGCATATAAATATATATATAAACTGGAGACTTATGTTGGATCCACGGGGATTGAGTTTTAAAATAAACTCACGTGTCAAATCTGTGGAAAATGAGAAGGGAAGATGCCACAAACGGAGAAAAAGTGAAGTCACAGACTGAGGAGAACACACGGGCTTTGATGAAGACTGATGTGGCACTGTGCGAGGCGAGGAAGAAGAATCGAAGGAGCATAAAATATTGGACAAACATGATCATCCGAGATTTGATCGGATGACTGAGGGGCATTCGCAGTTTTAAAAACAGATGAACAGTGTGGATCTTGTCGTGCTTCTGATTGAATAGTTAATACGGTAGCACATTTTTTAAAAAACAGATGAGGGGTCAAGATTATCCGAGTCTGTGATCAGCTAGTCTAGGGAAAACATGACGTTAACACCATGGTAGTAGAGTTTGAACCTGAGACCGGTCTGGATGGCTGATATCTTGCGCGTTGAGATCCAACGACTGAGATTGCGTCCCGTGGAAAAATCCGCATCCCACATCAAAATGGAGGTGATGCTGAGCCGACTTTAAAAGCCTTGAGCTCTCATCCATCCACCAGATTACTCCCTCTTGCCCTCCCTGGTACCTCCCCGTACAGGTTCACCTACAGGAGTGCTCTGCGCCCGCCCTCTGCCGTCGTGCCGCCCCACACGGAGGCATGCTCACTCGTCCTCTCAATCCTGCACTCAAGTCTCTCATGAACCTGTGGGTGTGCACAACTATGGTCGTGTGAGCTGCCCACTGACTATTGGCAGGCTGGGGGCTTGGCTTCCCACAGTGAGGGCTTGGCCTATAAAGGCTGCCCTCGGTTATCTGACCCTCTATAATTTTTTTAATAAAAAGTCATAAACACTTTAAAAATGAAAATTAAATAGAATAAAAGTGATTAATTATAAAATTGTTTCTTATGTTTTTATTTATTTGAGTTTCAAAGCATTAAATTTCAAAACACATGTCCTTAGAACATTATGGTTATTATACTTTTATACTATAAATTATATCCTAAAACTATGCTATCATTTAATCAGGCTATAATATTTAAAGCATTTAAAATATTTGAAACTCTTAAAATACCTATATATTTAAAACATATCAAAACACTTGAAATGTATAAGGAAATTACATTGGATTTATAAAAATACCAATGGTTACTTGTTCCAACTTCCATAATTATAATTCAAATTAAAACAAGAAAGTTATTTATTTTATTAATTGAAGACATGGTTTCATTTAACCAAAAGTATTACTTCAAAATATTTACACATTCCCAACGATCAATTTTAAAAGCAACGGTCATCTTAAGAATCTAAAAATTATACAAAGAAAATAATGGTCATATGTATTTCCATGGTCTAGAAGACCCTTATAAATACATTTTCAAGGTATTTCATATCTTGAAATCGGATTTGTTAGGTCGGAAGAAACCCCGATGAACGGAAAAACGGGGAATGATGGCAAGAGGGGGGGTGAATTGCCTTTTAAAAAAATGATTAACAAATTAAAATCAAAGTGAAAGATGCAGCGGAAATAAATAAGGCAAGACACAAGAAATTGATAACGGAGTTCGGCCAAAAACCCGGCCTACGTCTCCGCTCCCAACTCAACCGTTGAGAGATTCCTACCGCTTGCTTTTCAATGGTTTTAGCAAGAAACCCACTAGGCTTTGAGGTAGCACTAGGACCTATTACAGCTTGCTTTTTGTGGTTTAGCAAGAACCCACTTGCTTTTGATGGTTAAGCAAGAACCCACTAGTCTTTTTACGGGTGAAGACTAGCTCACCGAGACACAAGCCTTTTAAAGGAAAAGCTTGAGAAAACCTCTTCACACCTTAGTGGTGGTGTGAGAACCCAAAGAAGGGGAGATGAGAAAAGAGTTTGGTTTGTAGACACAAACCCAAATTTAAAGCTCAATAAAAAGTAAAACAATAAAACCCGTATTTGGGAAGACTTGGGCGCCTTTGATTGGATGGAGATGTTGAAGGCCGCTTCCAAGCTTCTTTGAAGGAGCTCCTTGGATGTGGAAGTTGTTGGATCTAGGTGGGTTCCTTTGAGGAAGTCCGCCGGAGGTTGGCCAATTGATCCAAAGTATGTCCGTTGGCTTCGTATATGTTCCGGTAGGTGTCCGGGGCTTCCTTGGCCTTTATTTATAGGCATGGAACCCTTTAGGAGGCTTCGGAGCCGTTGGAGAGGCTAAAAGAGCCGTTGGGAGCCAAGTGGACAGGCTGGTCAACAGCCCAACGGCTAGTTTGACTGTGTCCACCGGCTGGCCGGTGCAGTGCCACCGGCTGGCCGGTGCCTTGACAGTGGCTGAGAATTCTGGTCCAGGCTCTACCGGTCGACCGGTGCCAGAGCCACCGGTCGACCGGTGGTGAGGCAGTAGCAAACCCTGTTCAGTCTGGGTGCCACCGGCTGGCCGGTGCTTGGCCACCGGTTGGCCGGTGAGATGGCAGTGGCTCAGCATCCTTCCCAGGGTCCACCGGCCGACCGGTGGTGAAGCCACCGGTTGGCCGGTGGACTGATTTTCAGTCCACTTGTGTTCCTTTCTTGGGCCATTTTCTTGGCAACCTTGTGCCTATCAACACAAACACTTAAAAACAAGTTAGATAAGAAAGAGGGTGATTGTGATCATGAAAATCAAACCTCGAGGGGTTCGAGAGGTACAACAATCTCCCCCTATTTTGATGATCACAATCACCAAAATAATTAATGTAAAAAAACTGAAATTGAAAGGCAATACTAAGCATGATGAAAATGATTCTCCCCCAATCAATCAAGAAATTTCTCCCCCTTTGTGATTATCAAAATAGAATGGGGCATAAAACTTGATTGAGGGAATCGATGAAAAACGAGATTTTAAATCAATTGAAAATGATATCAATTGTTGAAAATTTTGAAATGAAAATTGAATAACAGTTTGAATTGAAAGTTTTGAATCAAAAACCAATTGAAATTTGAAATTTGAAACCAAATGAAATTTTTGAAATTGAGAGTTTTGAATCAAAAAAGAATTGAGAGATTTGAGTGAGAAATTCGAATTGAATATTTTGAAATGAAAAAATTTGATACCAAGTGTTGAAATTGGAAGTTTGAATTAAAAATTTTGAAAAGAAAAATTGAAAGTTGGAATCGAAAATTTTGAAATTAAAAAAAAAGCTTAAAAGATCCTAACTCCCCCTAAATAAAAACAAAAAGTCACCGGGGAGAGGGATTTTGAAAAGAGACAATTTTAGGCCCGGAGAGACTCGCTAAGAGGGATTTTTCAATCCACACTTGCCTCATGGCGGGTCTTCTCCTATAAAATTCGTCCGAATAAAAAATCGATTTGGGTTGGCCGTACCGGGCGTTTTTACAATTACACTCATAAATGAGATTCCCGGTTTTCTTGCAATAATTACAAAATTTATAATCGGAGCTCCCCCTTACAAAAACAGTTTGAGCATGGGAGGAGGAGGCTCGGTTGGTATAGCCAAGTCCATTGGTGGTTCTAGAAACCCTTTGGGAACCAAGTATATTGTTCAAATTTTGTTCCCCTTTGGTGAATTTAGCAAGAGATTCCCTAAGGTCTTTAATGGTTGATTCCAAGGAATCAACATCGGGGAGGTTTTGGATTTTTAGGGTCAACTCCTCCTTCTCTTTGAGAAGTTGTTCTTTTTCGGAGGAAAGTTTTTTGAAAGACTTTTTCAAAGAAACAAATTTTGAAGAGAGTTTATGAAAACCATTTTCCAATTGATCTCTTGCGTGCGAGAGTTCTTCATAGGATAAATGATTCAATGAATTAGAAGAACTAGAGGAGGAAGAGGAGGAAGAGGAGGAAGATACCTCATGTTTTGCCATTAGGCATTTTTTACCTTGGTCGCTCGAGGAGAAGGAGGAGAATGAAGAGGTGGAGCTATCACTCCATGTTGCCTTTGAAGCCTTCTTCTTCCCCTTTTTCTTGGCCCTTTTCTTGTGGAGTGGGCGATTGGGTACGGATTTTGCATCGGGTTCTAGCTTTCGAGCGGGTTCTTGCTTTTGAGCCGGTTCTTGCTTTTGAGCCATGCTAGTACCTTCATAGGTTAGCTCTAAACATTTCCAAATATCATAAGAGGTAGTGAAAGAAGAAATACAATCAAAAACATTTCGGTCAAGACCACAATGAAGAGCGTTCATGGCTTTGCCATCAAGCTCAAAATTTGCAATGTCTACGGGGGTCCATTTAGACTCATCGGGAGAGGAGAGGGAAAATCCTTGCATAACAATTTTAAAAATTGGATAGCTAATGCTTTTAAGAAAAGTTGACATGCGTGTTTTCCAAAAAGAATAATCGGCTCCATCAAAGAATGGAGCACGATCCAAAGAATAGCCTTCAAGAGTTTGAGAAGAAGAAGCGGTAGAAGCCATCAAAAAATTAGGATCTTTAATTTGAAACCGTTTTAGGGAATTATTCAAAAACGTCCTCTGATACCAAATGTTGGGTCGGAAGAAACCCCGATGAACGGAAAAACGGGGAATGATGGCAAGAGGGGGGGTGAATTGCCTTTTAAAAAAATGATTAACAAATTAAAATCAAAGTGAAAGATGCAGCGGAAATAAATAAGGCAAGACACAAGAAATTGATAACGGAGTTCGGCCAAAAACCCGGCCTACGTCTCCGCTCCCAACTCAACCGTTGAGAGATTCCTACCGCTTGCTTTTCAATGGTTTTAGCAAGAAACCCACTAGGCTTTGAGGTAGCACTAGGACCTATTACAGCTTGCTTTTTGTGGTTTAGCAAGAACCCACTTGCTTTTGATGGTTAAGCAAGAACCCACTAGTCTTTTTACGGGTGAAGACTAGCTCACCGAGACACAAGCCTTTTAAAGGAAAAGCTTGAGAAAACCTCTTCACACCTTAGTGGTGGTGTGAGAACCCAAAGAAGGGGAGATGAGAAAAGAGTTTGGTTTGTAGACACAAACCCAAATTTAAAGCTCAATAAAAAGTAAAACAATAAAACCCGTATTTGGGAAGACTTGGGCGCCTTTGATTGGATGGAGATGTTGAAGGCCGCTTCCAAGCTTCTTTGAAGGAGCTCCTTGGATGTGGAAGTTGTTGGAGCTAGGTGGGTTCCTTTGAGGAAGTCCGCCGGAGGTTGGCCAATTGATCCAAAGTATGTCCGTTGGCTTAGTATATGTTCCGGTAGGTGTCCGGGGCTTCCTTGGCCTTTATTTATAGGCATGGAACCCTTTAGGAGGCTTCGGAGCCGTTGGAGAGGCTAAAAGAGCCGTTGGGAGCCAAGTGGACAGGCTGGTCAACAGCCCAACGGCTAGTTTGACTGTGTCCACCGGCTGGCCGGTGCAGTGCCACCGGCTGGCCGGTGCCTTGACAGTGGCTGAGAATTCTGGTCCAGGCTCTACCGGTCGACCGGTGCCAGAGCCACCGGTCGACCGGTGGTGAGGCAGTAGCAAACCCTGTTCAGTCTGGGTGCCACCGGCTGGCCGGTGCTTGGCCACCGGTTGGCCGGTGAGATGGCAGTGGCTCAACATCCTTCCCAGGGTCCACCGGCCGCCCGGTGGTGAAGCCACCGGTTGGCCGGTGGACTGATTTTCAGTCCACTTGTGTTCCTTTCTTGGACCATTTTCTTGGCAACCTTGTGCCTATCAACACAAACACTTAAAAACAAGTTAGATAAGAAAGAGGGTGATTGTGATCATGAAAATCAAACCTCGAGGGGTTCGAGAGGTACAACAGGATTGGCTTACAAAGATGGTTCTCTATATTCCTCTGATTCTTAGTACTTGTGCCATTCTTCTAGAAATTTTATTCTTCATTACTACTAGTCCAAGGGATGAGGGTTACCTGTTTGGTCTCATTGTGGTGTTAGGAGGTCTTGCAGTGGCACTCCTCAGATTTTCCATTATTTTCCTAGGTTAGCTATGGTATTTTGGTTGTAACATTTTCATGTTTTATTAAATAAAACATGTCTTGTTTTTTTATTTTGAAATCATTGTTTGGATAGTATGAAAATTAAATGAAGTAAAACAATTAAAACTATTACAATATTATAATTACACATAAAATATGTTCGAGGTGTCACAATAGACATTTACTTTGTCCAATTTGTAAGATTATCACAATATTACATGTCGTATAACTTTCTATTTTTTTACAAATAAATTTTATCAGATTAGTACTTTTTATCATGATTACCAATTTGGACATTTTGATTAATTAATTAAATCATTAAATGTCTCCCACTATTTTGTTGAATTCTAGGAACATTCTATGCTAGAATTAGAATACTCTGTCACTTGAGTGTTCTAGTGGAAATGATCACTAAACCCATCATATTCTACAAGCCATGGCTATGCCACTTCTCAGAGGGTTTAAGGTAGGTTTTTGGCTGACCAACTGCATTAACTCACGATTCCTTGATCTGTTGAGTGAAATCTCAACTTCTAAAATCATTACTTGATTTACTCAACATTTTCCTTTAAAGTAATAGCAAGTTTTCTAGGGCTAATACTTACTAACACTTTATTTAACCCACTATTCTAATAAGAACTTACCGATAGTAAGAGGCACCCTCAGCTATGACATGACTGACACCCTAAACACCCAGTTTTATTCAAAGTCGAATGATGGAAGGTGGTTACAACTAATATTTATCTGACTGTTTTATTGTTTTTATGTGATTAAAGAAATCATTTTCTATATTATTTGCATGTACTATGTGATCTCACTCACAACTGACCATGCTAGAAGTAGAAAAATCTACCGCGTCACATGTTCATTTTATCCTGCATGCTTGTGTATTATTTCTATGTGATCGCGTGTAAAATAAATATTCACAAAAGTAATAAACCATGTAAAAATAAAATGACGACCTGGTAATGATCTGATCTTAATGGTTGATCCATTGAGTGAATAATGGATCAACTTATACCCTAGGGGAGATACCTTGAGTCGCATCGCTTGCAAATCAAATTACAACACCTGCCCATCTAATGCATCAAGGTCCTATCTGGTGCGTCGTCATAACTCGGTGCAAAGTGCGTCACTGGTCATCTTTTCATAATACAACATTATTCACTCACAGGCGAGGGGAACTAAGGAGTATAAAATACAATGCTAAAGTGGACATGCATGCCATTATACATATAATGACATAGAGACGATTCACTATCACCTTTTAATTAAACTAATTATTATAATACTGTGCAATAATTAAATAATTAAATAAAAACACACCAAACATGCGTTGGTTGTTTGAAAGGCTCATGATCAGTTTAATACATATTAACTCACGTATTAAAATAAATACAAAAATAAAATTAAAATTGCAATAAATATTTGTAGAGGGCATATTTTATTGAATTAAAATTTCACTCTAATTTTATTTCAATATATTCATCATTTGGTTCTGATTAATTAATTTAATTTTAAAACCAAAAAATAAATTAAATAATTAATTTAATTTATCACCAAATTAAATTAATTTATGCCGCAACTAATAAAATCCAAAATTAATATTTAATTAATTTTTGATTAAATTAATTTTATTCGAGCCCCGACAACCCCTAGTAGGGCCTGTGCGAGTCGGGAAAAAACTGCATAGGCCCAATTCAGGTAGTGTAAATCTCGTGCAGAGGCGTTCTGGGCCAAGCAGGTCCACCCACGCTTCTTCCGGGCTAGGCTAACCTGCCTGAACCCTTTTCAGGGCAAAACAGGACCAACTGTGAAGGTACCTCACTGGAAGCCACAACTGGGGCTAACCAGTGGTGGTCCTCACCGGTTCTAGGAAGCCCGGGTGCGCCTGAGGTGGTGATGCGGCATAAGGTAGTGGTTGTATGTGGATCTGATGAAGGAGGGAGCCTGTGCGGAAGGGGGGGCGGGGGTGCTCGTGGTTACCCGGTGCGGCGACCGATGAAGGAGGCCGGCTGGACGAGGTGGCTTGCGGCGGCCGATGACTCGGTCTAGGTGATGAGGGAGTAGATCCAGGCGGGGCACTGCAGGAGGTAGTGCCGCTTGTGGGAGGGTTTCGGGGTTCTGGAACGCAGTGGCAGCTAGAGCATGGGGTTGCGACAACTGAAGGTGGCACCCAAGGGGAAAGACCAGAGGTGGTCTGTGCGCGGCGGTGCAACTGGAAGTTACCAGAAGCACTGGACGAGAGAATCCAGTCGGCTGGCCTAGGAGGAGCCCTGGGCAGCATGAGTAAGAGGTAGGTGCTGACAACTTGATGACCTGGTGGAGCTCGCCCCCAGATCTAGTTCACCAAGAAGGTGGAGGTGTGACTGAGGGGAGGCTGCGACACAGGAGGGAGGCAGTGGCCTGGCTGGGGATACGGCCGGAGAGGACTGGTCGGCCGACAGTGGTGGCCGCTTGGTTGACCAGTGGTGGTCACCAGAGGGTGTGATTCAGGGCGGCGGTCGGCGTCACCTGTTAAGGTGGTGAGATGGGGGGGGGGGGGGGGGGGGGCGCTCATCCCCACCCTTGTTTTTTTAACTCTCGTGACCTACAACCCCCAAAAGTCAAGTTTTTTTGTTAAGACCCCAAAAGCAGTTCCACCATCCCTTTTTAAAAATTTTCAAACCTATATAGCCTTAGGAAAATAATAATATTATAATAATAATAATATAATAATAATATTATTATAATAATTATTGTTATAATAATTATTTTATTATTATAAAACCATTGGTGCCGAAAATAACTATTCCGATGACCGTAATTCTATAGGAAAATACTATTTTTACTGCCATTCCAGTCAAAATAGTATGAATTTATCAAAAATGGTCTTCACAAAAAAAACTCATATGATTTACCTAAATTTGAAAAAAAAAACATTGGATTTATATTCCATCAGCGGCATTGGGAATAGAACAATTCCCTCTTCATAGATTAATGCAAATTTATTTTTTTCCAGTGGCTTAAAATCTTCATGCGTCCCTATGATACCAATTGAAGGTAACGGGCACACTGTGGAAGCTCCAAAAGTAGGATTTTAAATTTTTTCACCGATGAATGAAATGGTCTCGTCAATGTCAGTGAATAACTACCTGGTTTAAGCTGAAGATCTTATGTGAAGACTTTTAATCACAAAATTAAAACCGTAAAATACCTGGTTTAGATCTGAAGCCGCGCACGACATCTGCTCATCGTTGGCAATTGATGCTCAAAGAATCCAAAGTCAAATTTCTTTAGATCGTCCACACGTGATTAAAAAATCTACAGGAGCACCAATCATTGAAATCTGGGTGCTAGCTCGAAGTTCCAATGACGCCTTCGACGCTCCGACGATCACCACATCACCTTACTTGCGATGCCTGAGAGGGAGATATCGATCCAAGCTCCAAGATCCAGAGCCTCTATCTCTAGAACATGTGATAGAGAATAAGATAGAGAAGACCCATGAATAGCACTGGTGGGAAGCTATCCTCTTCTATATATAGTCTGTAATTAAATTACTTGGAATTGCCTCTCCGACACCTGAATAATTAACGCACTATAAACGACATATTATGTCTACTGATCTAAGTCATAAATATTATTATCACTTTTATGTAATATAATAAATATATTACGTGATAATAAATGAGTCATTAACTCAACTCGTCATTTTCATAAAAATTAATTGAACCTTAAATATATTAAACTAACATTTGTTCAATTAATATTTTCCTGTATTTACTTTAAATCTTGTAAATACTTTTAATAAATAATTTTGATTCTCATTATTCTTAACTTGAATAATATAAATTTATTTATTTTATTGGTGATCATATATCCTTGGACAAATCCCAGACCCCAATGGTGGGACTCACAATGTCCAAAACTCCTATTCAACTGAATAAGGAAAATTCTTGAATACACTATTGTGTGTGACCCTCTAAGCCCTTATCTCGATAGTAGTGAATACTATTCATAGACCAAGAGTGAGATCTAGCAACCCATCATGGCCCCTAAAGATATAATTATTGTCACTACAATGACAACCAACCTTCGAACACGTACTGTGTAATATAACCACTTTGTCTTTAATATCTCATAAAGCCGAACGCACACCTGTGTCATCACTCTTTTCTTGCTTTATTATTTGTTGATGTGACTGGATGGATTTACCTTCGACTACCATGACCATGGTCTTATGAAGGTAATACCATCCTGATCAATGAGGCCTGAGATATATAACTTCCTTAACCCAAAAGCGACAAATCCATTCTTGACAATTCAACCAATGTCATGCCACCAATGGCACACCCAACACAGGCTACCTCGCCATGATATCATTATCATGATTTTTTTGCATTAAAGTACATGATCAAATGACACACATTGGTAATGATCTCAGGAGACCATTAAACATGTCCATATATAGAAACATCCAATAAAACCCAAAACACGTGGTGTTTCTATTCGTGGGTATATCCTTATGATCTCACTACTAGAGATCACAAAGTGTGAACTTCATGAGAAGAAGTCTCAATGCTTATGATCCCCCAACACCTGATTGTCAAATAGCTATTGTGTCCTGTCAGTAAGATGTATCTAGAACATATAACCAAAATTTAAGATTGATGTCATAGTATCCAGAGGTTCTCATTATAGCTCGAGATCTTCTATAACCTTTCGATATGACAAGTGGATGTAGAGAAGTCTATACTATAATGGTAAGTATACATCATATATAACTAACTATATACATTACATGATAATCAAAAGTACTGCATAGTTGGGTTTAGGGAACCCATGATTACAACAACTCATGCCTTTATGGGGAATGATCCAAATGTTTCATTCATATTTTTTCTTTTAGTGGTTTATGTATTGATGACATGATGTTTATGAAATCTGTTTCTCTTTCACAGGTTATATGTTTATGAAACCTATTTACCTTTCACTGGTTATATGTTTATGAAACCTGTTTCCCTTTCATGGGTTATATACTTACAAAACCTGCTTCTTTTCATGGGTTATGTTTTGATTAAATGATTATGAAACCTATATCTTTTTTCCACAGGTTATATGATTACATGTTTATGATACCCATTTCATTTCATGGGTTATAATATGATTGTTTATGATCTTGTGGCACACGTATGTATGATTTTATTATGAGATGGGTGAAACCTATATCTCCCTATAATGCATTGCGTAAATATTTATATGTTATGAGATAGACATGACTAGAATAGAGAGTGAACTCAGTTCAATAAAGGACTTTTTCCCTGCTAAGATGGTATTGGCGGTGAACCTTTATTAGTAAGATGATCATGAGAGTGAACCATGACTACCAAGATGATGTGATGAGTGAACCCATACTACTAAGATGACCTTGTTAGTGGTGCCTTGACTACTATGGAAATCATTTTATATTCTTATGTGTCTACCACAAATTCTATGTCTTATTCCTATGTTATGGTCTCATAGATTATGCTCTTGATTCCCTTATGATTCATGTCTTATGAACTACCAATCTTTATTCCATGACTCATATATATGATCTTTGATATATAGGGTATGATCTTCAAATGTTATTCTCATCTTCTCATACCCTTATGCTTATATTATTCTTGTTTATCTTTTTTTTTACCCTTATTGACCATATGATCCCACCACTTTCTTATGTTTCATTTCCCTAGCTTATTAAGAAATGTTTTAAGTATAAGTACTAAATGGGAAGATCTTTGTGGGAAACATTGAAGATATTTCACCAAGTTAGAATATTTTGTTCCAAGTTTCCTAAGACACTAAGCTATTATGGTCCTTGGACATGTATTTTCGTAATGTTCTGAATATTCATCTAAAATGATGTAATATTCACGTATGTTAAGACTGGGTCTATATAGTTGGTATTAAAGGAAATGTTTAGTCATCATTTGGAAACTATCATGAGAAAACTTTAGTGAGGTCCCTTGGTATATTTCTAAGGATATGTACAAGGATGTCTATAAGGATAAGTATAAGGATGAGTTAACATTTAGGAAAATATCATGGAATTTTGGTAAAGGATATAGTGACTGGTTTCCTAGAAATACATCAATGTTTGGATACTACAAGTGGATGTGACTCTGACCTAGATGTATATAGGGGTAACCAAAAGACACCATATTGAGGTAGACTCGATCGAGAACAAGTGCACGGCAACGAGTCTTACTGCACACCTGGTTTGACACTTTCAAGGGACATGCTTTGGAAATCCACAAACTATTTACAAAACATCATGGATGATTTAAATAGAAGACGACTATGAATAACCTAGGATAAACCTAAGGTGTCATAGAAAGGTTTTATAATATTAACATCCTAGAAGTGATTTGTCATGATTATGTGGTTTTTCGCTATGATAAGTGATGGTCACACTATACTTTCTGGTTTTAGTCAATGGCAGGAAGCCGAAGGATCTTAGTTAACATTAAATGTGATGGATAATTTTTTGATGAGAAGTCAAATGAGATAATCACTGTAGTGAAGGATGTTATGATCATGCCTAATTAGTTTTCATGGAACATGATTAACAATGTGCACCTTAATCAACTCTCAGACTCACTAAGGAAAAGAAGGAAAGAATTTTACAAGAATTATGGTAATGGAGACACTAGAGGAAAGAAGATTCAATTTCCTACATGTTAAGAATGTAGGAAGAAACACCTAAGTGAATGTATTAGAGGAATAAGAAGATATTTTAATGGGGGAAAAGAAGGAAACAAAGTAAGCAACTACAAAGGAAAAATGAAGAGTTTGGTTAACACTATGGATGATAATATTGGCCTCCCTAAGTCATTTTAAAAGGTTAAATGATTTTAATGTGCAATGAATGATCATTATACAAATCAATGTCCTAAGTGGAAATATCTAGAAGGGAATCAACAAGGTGGTATGAGTAATGGTTATATTGCTGCTGATGATGAGACTACAAATGAAATTTGAAAGGAAAGAGGTATTAAGTAATAGGATGTGGTATCATTCTTATGGATTAAGGATAAAGTGGACTAATCTAAGTTTTTATGTATTTGGATTAAATAATTATGTTATATGAATGGTGAAATATATAAGGATTATTCAGTTTATGTTTTTTTAATGATTTACAAGAATAAATTTAATGGTTTTGATAGACTAAAAATGTTATTTAATGGCAAGGTGATTTCTATGGAAAACACATGATTAAAGGAAACATGACCCTTAATATTTCCCTAATTTTAAGATAATTTTGTTTGGATAAAGGTATATTGGATATGAATAAGTAAATTGGATGGTACTGATTACCTAGAAACTAATTAAGGACTTGTTGACTAGTGGTTTATGTTATCATTGATGAAGTTTACAATGTTTTTGGATTTAAGAAATATATCCAATAAACTTTGGAATAAGGAAACATGCATGTTTGAGATAATGATTAGTGGTAATTCAGGTTATTAGCATGTTTCAAGAGAATATATGATAAATGTATTCATATGTTTGGTATGTGACAACTAAGATATTCTTTATGACATATGGGGGATCAATGCTAAGATATTTTTGGGAAATTTAGTAACCTTATTTATAAAGTTTTGGACTTCATCTTTCGGAAGGGTTATAAGGATAACCATTTATGGAATGGTTTATGTTAAAGTATTATCTCTCTATATAAGGATTTATGCACATTTGATAACTTGTGACCACCTTTTTGTTGTGATAAAGACAGATGGAATGACCTATCATTATATTTAGGAATCTTATGATCTGTTAATGCTTTAGGATTGAAAAATTTACCTTCATTTCTTGGAATCAGAGATGAAGTGGAAGTTGATAAAGGAAAAACAAAGGGTAAGATTGTCCTGAAATCATGTAAGTACATATTTTCATGAAAATTCTTTAACTTTAGGAAAAATGATCTTGAAACATAAAATGTTATCCTAGTACATTCATTTCTGATGAATCAAATGACCCCTTAGATCATTGCAGTTTTATGGTTTTGTGATTGTTAACTTTCTTATAACCATGTTATTTATCACTCTCCATCAGAACATGATAGTTATATTTTTCTTCCATGTCCATGTTTTCACTTTCCACCTATGTTTTCCTATATGAAAACCTAATTATGTGTTACTTTGGATAACTTTATGTTTCTAACTTTCCATTTTTAAAAGAAATTTTAGTATTCATTTTTACATCATGAGTTTCTAAAAAAGGAACTTTAAAGTATTAATCTTGTGATAACCTAGATGAATTTCAAGGGAAAAATTCATTTTAAGAGGGTAGAATGTAACACCCTGAGATTTTATGAATTATTATTTTTTGAATTAATCTAATCTTTTAATATTTTTCATTTCACAAAACACTGAATATAGATTTTTTATATATAAACACACTAAGTTTGTCTTTCATTATACACAACACCAAGTTAATATTTCACCACACACAACACTAAGATTATCTTTTATTACACGCAACACTATGTTTGGTTTGAATTACACACAATAGAAAGTCCCTTATATATCTTACATAACATGAAAGGCTGAGTTTTACCAAGCTACAATATACTATTAATATTATTATTTAAATATTATTATAGCTACCACATAACCTTTAGAATGGAAGTCACAAAAAATATTAACTAAATTTTAAATATATGGTTTATACATGCCTATAGAATGAATTATTTGATTATAAATTAGTAGAAGTGAATGGATGAACTAAAGAAATTACTTTTCTAAGAAAACTATTTTTCAATATACAAACATAATTTTATCTCAATAAATTAAACAAACCACTTTTGAATAATGTTTTAAATAAAATTTATATGTTCAATCAATATTTTTGATACTTATCCAATATATTTGATATGTATAAGATAATAAAAAAATCCAATTTTATGAATAAATAGATGTATTTTTATAAAAGATAATGTTACCACCTTTTAATGGAGAACCCATTTTAAATATGATTTTTGACGCTTATAATTTTTATTTGATAAAATGAACTTCATTTTTGATAGTGTAATATCAAAATTTAATTTGGGTGTTTTTTGGTATTTTTCTAAGAATTTTAATTTTTAATGAATAGTGAAAACAATGAATTTTAATTCAAAACTGTTTTTTCATCTAATTTATTTATATAGTTAAATGATATTTTAATTTGGTTTTAAAGTATAATTAGATAAATTATACATCAATTAATATAATTTAGGTCATTAGAACCAATTTTATAGTGAAATTGGATATAAAATCATTTCTATCTTTTGAACCTTTTTGCTTTAAAAACCCGTATTGTCGTCCCATCTGTGAGATTAATTTTAATTTTTTTTACCACTTATGTGATTAAAATTTGGAAAAATGGATTTAAATTTTGTAATAAGAATAATTTATAATGTCTATTAATTTTAAAATATTTTTTGACCCAAAAGATTTGAGAAAGTGATTAAAATTAATTACAACGATTAAGAGAACAATCCCTGGGCCAGCGATTTATCTGTATTTTCTTCCTTGCATCATGTGCCGCTTTCGCGGTTGTAAACAATTTTTTTAAGAGAAAAATTAGCTCAAAAAAGGAACAATACTTAAAATTAAGGCCCAAAATGACCTATACACTTGTCCAAAATCCATTGGATGTTCATATTTCGACCCTATCTAACCTTGCCTCAAATTTTGACCATTATTAGAGCTACTTGACATGAGAAAAATGTGGGTGAAATTCCTTTTTAAAAAATTTACAAGAATACCAATACTCCTCCACTATAAAAAGGCACACACCTCTCCCAATTATTCACACCTCTCAAGCCCTTTGGATTGTCCAACCTCTGCTCAAATAAGCTCTCAACATCCCACCCTTCATCTTAGAAGCCTCCCTTTGAGAAGAAAGCCAACCAAAGAATTAATTTGGTGAAAACCAAGTGGAGTTACCCAAAGAAGAAGTAATATCCTTTACTCAAGCTCTTTTATTTTATTATTATTCTATACCTCCTCAATTATTCTTATTCCATGCTTATATAATAACCTCAGTATCCTCAATATACGATGAACTACCATCTCACAAAATGATGTTGTTAATTTTTCCTTTTCTACATCTTATGGTTGGGAATTATGATAGAAAATCTATTTTTTATATGATATATATGATATTTATGATGTCTTTATGATTATAGAATTATTATGTAAAAAATACCTTCATGTTTTTCATTTTGTGTAAATACAATAACTTAGTTTGTGGATGTGTGGACTACCGCCTCCTCAAAGTGGTGTTATTTTCTCATACTTTAAATGGAATGTATTATGGATGATTTTAGTGAAATTATATGATATATATGACATAATAATTCTTCTGGAATGATATATATATATATATATATATATTATTACATCGGTGCGGGGAGGGGGATAAACAATCAAAATCTACACTAAATGCGCAAGGGGAGGCTCGAAACTGAGACCTAAGAAATACCAAAATAGAGACTAAACCACTAGGTTGTTCCCCATGGGGATTACACAAACACATACACATGAATAGGTCATTTACTTTCTTTCAATACGATAACAAAATGGAAACAATGTTCATGCGTACATATGACCTACCGTCTCTATGAGCGGTTTATTCCATTTCATATTTCTATATTTTATAGATTATTATAAATATTTATATGCTAAATATATATGATATTTATATCATGTTTTACATCATGAAAATTAGTAAATCATGATCTAAATAAGTGGATCAAGAATAATATGTCAAAACATTACGGAAAACAAAGTAGATATTACTCTAAGCGTAACATTGATATGGAATTCTTAATTAGAGGGTAATATAAATCCATATATGGTATTATATATAATAACATGGTTGTTTGTTAGATTTATAATAAACTTATATTTAATATACATGAGGTTTTAATGTTTATGAAGGAATTCAAGACTTAAGGTAAGAGTTTTCTCATCTCACTTCTTATATCCATGAGATACATGGCTTATTCACCACTCATTTATTTTTTGTGGTGTATATACTATCCATGGATGTATTCTATGATTATTATAATTAAATTTATGGATATTTATATATCCATTTGATGATATTTTTTTCACGGTATTTATGTTTCAAAAGTTAGAAAATCGGTATAGTAATTCTGTCTCGATTTGCTTTTGAGATGCATGCCATGTTATGCACCTATATTTTTTTGAGTTGTATATACTGGATTTGACATGTTATATCATGAATATAATTCTTTTCATGATATTCTAAGATTCATGTAATGTTATTATTTCCATTTTATTATGATAAAATTTTATCAAAGTGGTAACGATTTATTGCTACAATCTCATCGTTTATCAAGATTGTTTATAATTATGCTTTGATGAAATATTATGATCAATATCTTAAGAAATTTCATGATTTTTCTTAACCTATGGTTATTAATGTTATATCTAAATAATGATATCATTTTCCCACTCTTTGGTACTTAAGATAATTAAGAAAATGTTTTTATGAAAATCCAACATTATATATCATTTCGGTCGAAAATCTCTATTATTTCAAAGTCATTTTTTCCAAAAATATTTTGAAAAATGTTTTGTTATTATCCTCTGATGTTTAAAGGAAAATTTTCCCATTTATTAATTTTTTATAAAATAATTTTAAAAGAAATCTTCTTTTCATTTTCTGATCAAAGCACTTTTCTAATCTTTTAAGGTGCAAAAGGAATGTTTGACATGTACAGACTTAACCAGCATCATTGTAAAGACTCAGATTTTCCATGTATTTTTTTTAAATTATATGGAATTATTAAAAGTCTACAAAAATTGACGGAGCATGATTCTGAGGCCCGGTGTGCTCGGAATGAATTTCTGAACTTTTTTTAAGGTATGTTCAGTAAACGTGTGGGCGGCGTTTTCTATCTTTTAAACCGGTGCTCGGATTAAAAATCCGAGGGCACTGTTGAATCCGCAGCACCAGGATTCTCTTAAGGGAGACATCACTTTGACCACAGTAGGTCAGGAGAAAAAGATAGATTTTGGACTTTTAAAAAAATAATAAAATAACAAAGTTATTTTATTTCCTTTCTTTTTTCCCTCCAACGGACAAGCGGTGGTGGCAGGACCAACGATGTGTCAAGCCATTAAATGGCTTGAATCCTCAATTATTTGTAACAACGCCGTTGGAATTAGGAAGGTTCCTTAATTAATTAAACCCCATTAATTCCATGTGCGTTACTCACCCTCCCCCTATCCTATTTTATATGAAGCTTAGGGAGGAGTATTGACGCGACTTCACCAAGAGATGAAGTTCTGATAAAGTGCCATGACACCAACCACTTGGATGATGGGACTGGTTCCGGCGAGCGGGGAAGAGCACCACCGAATCATGAACCGAAGAATGAAAATTGAGAAGCATTGTTGGAGGCTTGTTGTGGGAACGACAAACGTAGAATCTTCCTCAAACACAGACATTCTCCAACAATCTTGAGGTAGGGATTTATCTTGTTTTAATTTCCAGAGGTTGTTAAATCATTACTACCCTCTTGATATCAAAGATAACGTGGAGGGTGAGAGCCAAACCAACAAGGTCCAAACCCTCTGCCTTTTTTTTGGAATATGGTGCATTCTTTGCGAGCTTTTTTATGGGTTGAACAAAACCCTGTGCGGCGGGTGAGGGTGGTGGCCGACAATAAAAAACCATGGAGGAGATAGTGGTGGGCCGTTGTGCGCCACCGACAGAGAAGTCCGCGACTGCAGCTGTGGTGGGTGAAGATGGCAGTCGGCTCCGGTCGGCCATAAAGTAGGTGGCGGCACGCCGTCAGAGAAGGGAACCGTAGAATACAACCACGACGAATAGCGATGGCCGGTATATACTAGCCTTAGACGGAGGTGAGCGGCGCACCATCGCGCATCGCTGAAGGAGGCCGCGATGGAGGGCTGAGACCCATAGCGGGTCCCACGGGCGACCTGGAAGTCCCAAGAGGCACCACCGCTCCACCTTCTGAATGGGGGAGACTGCTCTCCCCGTACCAGCTAGGGAGGGCCCTACTCTAGTGGGCCATGCCCCCAACAGGTCGCGCCCCTCCGTGGTTTGGGCCGCATGAGCCCCAGCGTGCCGTGCCGCTCTGTGGG
Organism: Viscum album; assembly: GCA_963277665.1. NCBI lineage: Eukaryota > Viridiplantae > Streptophyta > Magnoliopsida > Santalales > Viscaceae > Viscum > Viscum album. The sequence continues at coordinate 1,925,391,775 of OY728150.1, read as the reverse complement.
CCGGGCTGTACCAACCCAGCGAGCCGCGCCACCCAGGTGAGGTAGGCTGGTTTGCAGTCTAGGGGGGCAAGCCCACCGTGACCCAGCCCAGTCGGGTCGGACCCAGACCGAGTCGGGCCAGACCTGGACCCTTCCAAACCCAGTTTCACTAAAAGAGCCATAACTTGAAATTCGGGCATCCGTTTGACGAACCGTTTGGGGAGATGGGACCCTTGGAGAGAGACAATACTTTTGGTATACTCTACTTGAGTTTTTTATAATGTTGGAGTACGATCGGGTTGGATCAGACCCGAATCCAACTGGGCCCTCGGAACTAAAATGCTTATAAGTCACAGACCGGACATCCTATTGACACGCCATCTATCGCATTGGAACCCTTAGGGAATGGTGGTCCATTGGGACAATTCTTCGTGGAGATTTGTGGAGGTTGAGGTAAGAATAATGGATTGAGGAGTGGATCCTCCCAGAATCAAGCATACTATGAGCGGGAATCCAGTGGCTGGCAGTGAGGTGGAGGATAAAGACAAATCATACGAAGGTTAGTACATAGAGATCTTGTGTGGATAAACATCGATCCTGTGTGGGTCAGATCCTACATGGGTCAGCGCTCAGTGATCCTGTGTGGGTTAGCGCATATCGATCTTGTGTGGGTCAGATCCTGTGTGGGTCAGCGGGGGTTAGTACCTATCGATCCTATGTTGGTCAGACTCCGTATAGTCAGAAGTTGAGCCTCTTGACAGAATAAGATGATATTTTTTTTACGAATAATCATATATACTTCAGTACTTATACCTGGTGTGAGCTGAATCTTTACATTTGTTGTAATTTTATCTTCATGGTGTTACTTTTGTGGTGTTACCTTTGTGGTGTTACCTTTGTGGTATTCTTCCTTTGTGGGTCATTTGTGCAAATAGTCTAAAAGTTGGAGTCTTAAGTTTCCTCATGAATGAGATGAGTATATTTTAATAACTTAGGTATATGTATGGGAATATACCTAAGTAGAGTTGATGACTGGTTCGTGCTTTGTGATTGAGGTCTTACTTTGTGGTTTTTTTTTGTGGAACTCTAGGATACCTTTGGGGGTCTTGGGGTCCCTACTGAGTATTGTTATACTCACCCCTACATGAGCTACACTCGCACCTTTCTATGTCTTGTGCAGACGATGAACAAAGTTGATTGTGGCTAAGGGTTCTAGGACAGGACGGTGATCAGAGGTGTACCTTTTGAAGTGACATACCGCAGTGTCTACAGATCATGATTTGTACCTACCCTTCAGGTAGGATCCTTGGTGGACGATCCAGGAGCTGTTTTCTCTTTTTAGTTATACTTTTAATTTTCAATTGGACTTGTATTCCGGATCCTTTACTTTCAATACACTTTATACTACAATAGTTTATTTCATGGTTTCTTCTTGTTGTACTCTTGGATTGTGTGTTTGTACAGGTTTAAAGTCAATTCCTTCTTGTTATAGGGATATGACTTTACAGTTCTTGTCATCAGACCCTGACCTATGGAAGGCAGATTTGGGGTAGTCACAACACGGGTCTTAGGGGACAGGTTATAACAAAGTGGTATTAGAGGAGTCGGTTCTACTGAAGAACTAGGACTTTGATCTTTTCATTGTGGAAATAGTGTTAAGTGTTATGAGTGAGGTTTTCAGTTTAGGTAATCCAGTGTTGGTGCGACGGTTGATGTATCCATACACCAGAACCCTGAATTCTGATTTCTGACTCAGTGTACGAAAACACCGATTGTGTGTGTTTTTGAAATTTTTTTCTTTGATCCCTTTGAGTGAGCTTACCAGGTATAACTTTTGACCATGGCAAGCCTGTTTTCTTTTAGGATGCCACCACACAGAAAACCAGCTAGGATTCTTGAGAGAGTACACAATGACGACCCACCGAGCGATGAGCCTTTAGTGCAGGGACCTCTTACGGCGATAATACCATTGGGTGGTGCACCAATATCACCACCACCCATTGGGAAGAAGATTCCACCAGCCCCACCAGCCCCACCGGCATAGGGTGCATGCCGACTGAGCACGTTGCACGAGTTTTAGTGGAATAGGCCTTTGAGGTTCTGAGTTGAGACAGATATGCAGGCGACCGAGGACTGGCTGGAGGTTGTGGCCAGAGTTTTTCACTTAGTTGGGACACCAGCTGATCTGATGGTGATCCTAGCTGCCGGTCTCTTCTAGGGAGCATCTCAGAGATGGTGGAGTCGGACACTCTAGTTACACAATGAGGTGACCCTTACCTGAGCAGACATCACGTGAATTTTTAGGGAAGAGTTTGTCCTAGCGACTCTATACTCAGTGTGTATACAGGACCTGCTGCACTTACAGCAGGAAAGCATGAACATGGCCCAGTACTTGGTGAGGTTCACTGATCACTCCCGCTACCCCACTGACATGGTACGCGGACCCCTTTTTAGGGCCCAGACCTTTAAGAAGGGTCTCTAATAGGAGATCAGAGCATCAATGATATCACTCAGCATTTCGAATCAGGATGGGGTGCTAGAGTGAGCACTTTTGGTGGAGAGCTTCCTAGACGACCATAAAATGACAGCGAGAGCCACCACTAGATTTCAGGTAGCAGAGTCATCCGTAGTAGGTGGTAGATGGATGATGTATGGGCCCAAGCAGGCCAGACCTTCTGGTGGCTGACCTCAGGATACAGGGTCGTCGGTGAGGGGATCACAGGACCGGGGAAGACAGACGAGGAGAAGGCAGTACTACTCGTGCGGCGAGTAGGGCCACATGGATTGTGACTTCCCGACATGTCGTACAAACGACCAGTTGACGTTTGAGGGACTATCGAGGTAGAGGAAGAGGTTTGATCAAGGAGGTCCTTAGGGTGGAGGATGTGGAAGAGGAGCTATTCGTGTAGTAGGCGGTGGGCGGGGATTCGATGTTCTAGCACCACCACCTCTAGGTGGTCCACCCCAACCATTGGGAGTAAGTGTACAGGGATGAGCACAGATCCAGGAAGATGAGGCCTACAACCACGACGCTCTGAAGATAATTAGAGGTATGATCTATGTCTACTCCACCATAGCTGCAATACTTATAGACACATGTTCCAGTCACTCTTTTATTGCCACGACCCTCATTAGGAGCTCAGATATTTCAATGGAGCTATTGGATCGATCTTTTAAATTATAGACTTCTACGGGAGAAGATTCGACGATTACACACTGGTGTCGACAGTGTGAGCTTACTCTAGGAGGTGAGAGCTTTGGCTGGGATATTCTAGAAGAGGCGTCGAGGCCTTACAACGTCATCTTGGGTATGAATTGGTTATCCACAGTCCATACACAGATTGAATGTATTAGGAGTAAAGTGTGGTGTGTCTGCAAGGACGATACTAGGTTTTCCTTCATCAATGAGAAGGGAACCTTTTCTACACATGATGGACTTACCCAGAGGTGGGTGCAGTCGATCACACATTAGTTTTCTATCCTTACTGTAAAATTAGTTGATGTTTAGAGTTCGATCTATCCTTTAGTGGTGGACCAGCATGCCGATGTCTTCCATGATGATGTTATGGGACTACCTCCTCATAGAGAGGTTCAATTTTACATCAACCTTTACACTGGGACAACACCAATATCTACACCAGCTTATCAGATGGCTGTCACAGAGCTTTGTGAGTTACAGGTATAGTTGGAGGACTTGCAGAGGAAGGGGTTTATAAATCCATGTGTTTCTCCATAGAAAACCCCAATTTTGTTCGCCAAGAAGGCAGATGGGAGTTTGAGACTCTATGTGGACTATCGACACCTAAACTAGGTGACCATAAAGAACAAGTATCCACTTCAGAGGACTGATGATCTTTTCGATCAACTGAAGGGAGATCGTTGGTTTTCAAAGATATACCTCAGATTAGGATATTATTAACTCAGGGTACGAGATGAGGATTTGCAGAAGACAAACTTTAGATGTCGGTATGACCACTATGAGTTCTTGGTTATGCCATTCGGTGTGACCAATGCCCCAGTAGTGTTCATGGGAATCATGAACAGGATCTTCCAGCCATACCTCGATCACTTCATAGTGGTCTTCATTGACGACATCTTAGTGTACTCAGTGACGGAGGATGAGCATGCCTATCATCTGTAGATAGTTCTGGATACACTTTGAGAGAACTAGATTTATGGTAAGCTCTCGAAGTGCCATTTTTTGATACGAGTGGTCCAATTTCTTGGATACATCATCACGGAGGCTGGAGTTGCAGTGGATCCAGAAAAGATAGAGGTTGTGCTAGCTTGGGAGCCACCCAGGAGTGTGACCGAGGTGAGGAGTTTCCTGGGGTTGGCTGGGTGCTACTGGAGATTTTTACCCGACTTTTACAAAGTTGCGACACCCTTGTCAGCGTTGACGAAGAAGGGACAACCCTTCATGTGGACAGAGAGATTCCATCATATTTTTCAGGAGTTGAGGTAGAGAATGACGAGTTCCTCCATCTTGAGGCTACCAGAAGAGGGTGTTGGGTATGTAGTCTACGACGACACATCAGGGATCAGACTTGGATGTGTCCTGATGTAGGAGCGAGCAGTGATCGCTTATGGTTCACGACATCTGAGAAAACATAAGAATAACTACACCACCCATGACCTGGAGTTAGCAGTAGTGGTATTAGCCTTGAAGATGTGGTGACATTACTTTATGGGTGAACATTTTACAGTCTACTCTGATCTCAAGAGTCTCAATTATATCTTCTCAAAGAAGGACCTCAACCTAAGACAACAGTGTTGGATTTAGTTCTTCTAGGACTATGAATTTAATATAGTATACACTCCTGGGAAGGGAAACGTTGTGGCAGGCACACTCAACATGAGGTCTAATTTACAACTATTGAGTGAGGCGACACATCAGCTAGCCGCATTGAAGATATCCTTTGTGGATAGAGATGGAGTAGCTTACCTCCAGTCTATGACTGTCTCTCCCCCAATTCTTCAGCGAGTTCGAGAGGCACAACTTGGGGACGTTGAATGCGAGGCTCAACATGCTCAAATATCCTTAGGATAAACACCTGATATATTTTCTGAAGGTGGGGATCACGTCATCCTCTTTAGAGGACGTACCATGGTACCAGTGGCGCTATGGGAGGAGGTGTTGAGGGAGTTCCATACGTCCCATATGGTGGTACATCCTGATGTGGCGAAGATGTACCAGGACCTCCGACGTCAACACTAGTCGCTAGGGATGAAGAAAGAAATGGTAGTGTTTGTTTCGTGATGCCTCACTTGTCAGCAAGTGAAGGCCGATCATCAGGTTCCAACAGGCTTTGCACAACCATTAGAGGTGCCGGAGTGGAAGTGGGATGATATCTCCATGGACTTTGTGACATGGATTCAATGTACACCCAGAGGACATGATTCCATCTGGGTGATTGTTGACCTACTCACCAAGTTGGCCTACTTCCTACCTATCTGAGAGCAGAGATCAGTAGAGGGTTTTGGACGCCTCTACGTACATGAGATTGTGCAACTTAATGGGGTGCCATTGATGATCGTCTCTGACCGTGACACACATTTTACATTCCGGTTGTGGTAGGGATTTCCGGAGGTGTTTGGGACTCAGCTACATTTGAGCACCGCCTTTCATCCACAGACGGATGGTCAGACGGAGCAGACCAATCAAACACTAGAGGACATGCTCCATGATTGCGTCATAGTTTTTGGCCACAGTTGGGAGGATCACTTTCCCTTGGTGGAGTTCGCATACAACAAAATCTATCACTCCACTATCGGTATGAAACCATTTGAGTCCTTGTACGGTCGACCATGCAGATTACCTCTATGCTGGACAGACCCAGGGGAGTCAGTACTTATGGGTCCAGAGTTGGTATGGGCTACCACTGAGAAGGTGCAGATCATCCAGGAGCAGATGAAGACTGTACAGAGCAGGAAGAATTCTTATGCTGACAAGAGATAGAGACCTTTGGAGTTCGAGGAGGGAGACCATGTCTTCCAATGAGTCTGACCTCGATGAGGTTTTTAGAGATTTGGATGAGGCGACAAGTTATGAAAAAGGTTTATCAGAACTTTTCAATTTCTCAGCAGAGTTGGCGAGGTGGCGTATCACCTGAATCTTCCTCTACAGATGCATCTAGTGCATGATGTTTTCCATGTGTCACTGCTGAGGAGGTATGGGCATGATATATCGCACGTCATCGACTGGGGCGAGCTGGACATCGATGATGGGGTGAATTTTAAGGAGGTTCCAGTGGAGATTAAGGATTGATAGGAGCAAGTCCTTTGTGAATGATAAATTCCTATGGTGCGTGTTCGCTGACATCACGGGAACCTCCAGGAGATCACATGAGAGCGGGAGGCTCATATTCAAGCTCAGTACCCCCATTTGTTTCATTAGCCTATGTTGTGGATTTCTGGGATGAAAGACCCTAATGTGGGGAGAATGTAACGACCCAGATTTTTCATATATATATTTTTAAATTATATGGAATTATTACAAGTCTATGAAAATTGACGGCATGTGATTCCGAGGCATGGTGTGCCCGAAATAAATTTCTGAACTTTTTTTACGGTAGTTCAGTAAACGTACGGGTGGTATTTTCTATCTTCTGAACTGGTGCTCGGATTAAAAATCTGAGGGCACCATTAAATCCGCAGCACCATGATTCACTTAACGAAGGATTTTCTTCGACCGTAGTGGGTCGGGAGAAAAAGTTAGATTTTGGACTTTTAAAAGAATAATAAAATAACAAAGTTATTTTATTTCCTTTCTTTTTTTTCCTCCAACGGACAAGCGGTGGTGGTAGGACCAAAAACGTGTCAAGTCATTAAATGGATTGACTTCTCAATTATTTGTAACAACACCATTGGAATTAGAAAGGTTCCTTAATTAATTGAACCCCATTAATTCCATGTGAGTTAGTCACCCCCTCTCCTATTTTATATGGAGCTTGGGGAGGAGTATTGGCACGACTTCACCAAGCGATGAAGTTCTGATAAAGTGCCATGATACCAACCACTTGGAGGATGGGACCGGTTCCAGTGAGTGGTGACGAGTGCCACCGAATTGTGAACCAAAGAACGATAATTGAGCGGCGTCATTGGAGGCTTGTTGTGGGAACGACGAACATTGACTCTTCCTCAAACGCGGATGTTCTCCAATGATCTTGAGGTATGGATTTATCTTTTTTTAATTTCAAGAGGTTGTTGAATCATTACTACCCTCTTGCTATCAAGATAATGTGGACGAAAGGAGCCAAACAAACAAGGCCCGGACCTTCTGACTTTTTGTTGGAATTTGATGCGTTCTTCGTGATATTTTTTTTGGGTTGAATGAAACTCGGTACAGCGGGTGACAGTGACAGCTGGAAATGGCCGGCCGCATAAGAGATATCTGTGTGCGATAGCGCACCGCCGATGGAGAAGGCTGTGACCGCAGCAGGTGAAGACGGCGGTCGTCTCTGGCTGACCACAAAGGAGGTGGTGGCGTGTCGTCGCGCACTACCGGAGAAGGGAGCCATGGCGGAAATCAGCGACCGACATCGTCCGACCGTGGAAAAAGGTGAGGGGCACGCCGTCGCACGCCGCTGAAGGAGGCCATGGATCGGAAGCCGCGGTGGAGGGCCGAGACACGCAACGGGTCCCACGGGTGACCGGGAAGCTCCAAGAGGCACCACCGCTCTACCTTCCGAATGGGGGAGACTGATCCCCCCGTTCTAGTTAGGGAGGCCCCCAGTCCAGTGGTCCACACTCCAAATAGGTCATGCCCCTCTATGGGATGGGTCACCCGAGCACCAGCGGGCCGCGCCGCTCTGTGGGCCGGGCCGCGCTGGCCTAGTGGGTCGTGCCGCCCAGGAGGGATGGGTCAGTTCGCAGTCTAGTAGGTCGATCCCACTATGACCCATCCCAGCTGGGTCGGACCCGGACTAGACCCGGACCCTTCCAGGCTCAGTTTCACTAAAAGAGACATAACTTGAAATTTGGGCATCCATTTGACAAACCGTCTGCAACAATGGGACCCTTAGAGCAAGAATATCCTTTTGGTATACTTCACCTGAGTTTTGGAGAAATTTGGAGTATGTCTGGATTGGATCGGACTCAAATCCAACTGGGGCCTCAGAACTAAAATGCTTATATGTCACAGACCGAGCATCCGATTGGCACGCCATCTATCCCGTTGGAACCCTTACGACATGGAGGTCCGTTGGGATACTTATTTGTGGATATTTGTGGTGGTTGATGTATGAATGATGGATTGAGGAGAGGATCCTCCCAAAATCAAGCGTACTATGAGTGGGAATCCAGTGGTTGGTAGTGAGCTGGAGGTTGGAGACACATCATATAGAGGTTAGTACCTTTCGATACTGTGTGGATTAGCACCGATCCTATGTGGGTCAGATTCTATGTGGGTTAGCGCTCAGTGATCTTGTGTGGGTCAGTGCATACCGATCCTATATGGGTTAGTGGGGGTTAGTACCTATCGATCCTGTGTGGGTCAGACTCTATATAGTCAGCGACAGAGCCTCTCAACAGAATAAGATGATCTTGTTTCATGACTAATCATCTGTACTTTAGTACTTATACCTAGTGTGAGCTAAGTCTTTACTTTTTTGGTACTTTTAACTTCGTGGTGTTACCTTCATGGTATTACCTTTGTGTTACTTTTACCTTCGTGGTGTAACCTTTGTGGTATTCATCCTTCGTGGATCAGTTGTGCAAATGGCTTAAAAGTTGGATTCTTAAGTTTCCTCATGAACGAGACAATTATATTTTAATAACTTAGGTATATGTATGGGAATATACCTAAGTAGAGTTAAAGACTGCTTCTTGATTTGTGATTGTGGTCTTGCTTTGTGTTTTTTCCTTTGTGGAACTCTGGGAGACCTTCAGGGGTCTCGGGGTCCCTACTGAGTATTGTTATACTCACTCATGCATGGGTTACACCCGCACCTTGCTGTGTCTTGTGCATACGATGGACAAAGTTGATCGAGGATGAGGGAACCAAGACTGAAAAATGCTCAGAGGTGGACCTTTTGACGTGATGTGCCATAATTTCTACAGATCATGAGTTGTACCTACCCTTCAGGTAGGATCCTCAGTGGATGATCCAGGAGCAGTTTTATCTTTTCAGTTGTACATGTACTTTTCAGTTTGGCTTGTATTCCATCCATTTTACTTTTAGTACAATTTTTACTACAACAGTTTAATTCATAGTTTCTTATTGTTGCACTCTTGGATTGTGTGTTTATACAAGTTTAAAAGAAATTCCTTCCCATTATAGGGATATGCCTTTCCGCTGCTAGTCGCTAGCCCCTAGCCTATGAAAGGTGGGCTTGGGGTAGTCATGGCATGGGCCCTGAGGGACAGGTCATGATAGTCATGACCTTCATTTCCTTGATACTTACTTTCTAATTTAACAAGGTTTTTTTTAAAGAAAATTATTTTCCTAATATTCTGGAAATTTTTTGATTTTAAAATGGTTTTCAAAGAAAAAAGGTTTTCAAAAAAGGTTTTTAAAAAGCGTTTTAAATGATTTTCAAAGATCCCTTTATATGTTTTCAAAAGGTTGTTTTCAAATAAAAGTATTTCAATGATCTCAAATATTCCTTTATAAGTTTTCAAAGTATTTTCAAAGAAATTTTTTTTCAAAAGGTTTTAAAACATCATTTATAAGTTTTCAAGGAAAATTGTTTTCAAGGAGAAATGTTTTTAAAATGTTTTCAAGCTTCTTTATAAGTTTTAAAGGTTATTTTCAAGCAAAATGGTCTTCAAAATGTTTTATGTTTTAAGAAAACTTTTTTCATAGTGTAAACGATATTTTCCTTAAGAAATGTTTTTAAAAGATATTTCAAAATTATTTTTCCATGTAAGATGACATCTGTTGGTGTTACTCATGTCTTTTTGGGAAGTGATCCAGAGGTTCCATTTATTTTCTATCTTTGAATAGTTTATCTATTGATGACATGATATTTATGAAACCCATTTATCTTTCACAGGTTATATGTTTATGAAAATCATTTCTTTTTCAAGGGTTATATGTTTATGAAACCTGTTTACCTTTCATGGGTTATATTCTTACGAAACCCACTTCTTTTCACTAGTTATGATTTGATGAAATGATTATGAAACATATCTCTTTTTCGACAAGTTATGATATAATTACATGTTTATGATACCCATTTCATTTCATTGGTTATGATATGATTGTTTATGATCATATGACACACGTATATATGATTTTATTATGAGATGAGTGAGATCTATATCCCCTCCAATGCAGTGTGTAAAGATTTATATCTCATGAGATAGATATGCCTGGAATAGGGAGTGAACTCGGTTTAATAAATAAATTTGTCCGCTAAGATAGTCTTGTGAGTGAACCTTGAATACTAAGAAGGTCATGATAGTGAACCATGACTACCAAAATGGTGTGGGGAGTGAACCCATACTACTAATATGGGCTTGGTAGCGATTCCTTAACTACTACAAAAATCATTTTATATGCTTATATGTCTGCCACAAATTATATGTCTTATTCCTATGTTATGGTATCATGGATTATTATCTTGATTACCTTATGATTCATGTCTTATGAATTGTCGATATTTATGCCATGAATCATGAAAATGATATTTGATATGCAAGGTATGATCTTCAAATGTTATTCTCATGTTCTCATACCCTTATGCCCATGTTATGCTTATGTATCTCTTTTGTTTACCCTTACTGAGCATCTGGGCTCATCCCATTATCATGTTTCCTTTCCTCAGGTTATGAAGAAAAGTTTTAATTAGAAGTACTAATGGGGAAGATCTTTGTGAGAAAGATTGAAGATCTTTCACCAAGTTAGAAGATTTGTTCTAACTTTCCAAAGACACTCAACTATTATGGTCCTCAGGCATGTATTTTTGTAATGTGATGAATATTTATCTAAAATGATGTAATATCCATGTATGTTAAGTCTGGATCACTATATGGGATGATCGAGTAGAAGAAGTACATGAGTAACATAAGCATCAGAAGGCTTATGAGGAACTTCATCGGCAAAATGTTCAACATGAGAAAGCACGAGAAAGCTTATATGATGAGTTGGATGTGGATCCAAATTCAACAAAGGAAATTTGAAAATATTTTCAAAGGATTCCAAATATTTATAGGAACAAATCCACAACTATCAATAATCTATTCCAAAAAAATAAGGATGATCAGATATTCAAGAGAGGTATGAACCATGTTCTAGACATGCTCAAAGAATCCAAAGACCTTATAAAGGGTTATAAGAAGTTATATCGAGAAATGATTAGTACGATCATAAACAAAGAGATCCGACGGATGGTACAAGTTTTTGGTCTTCTTGAAAAACTTAAAAAGATCAAGGAAACAAACATTGAAGAATATCTAGTCCTAAAAAGGTTTTGAGGATATCAGGTACATGGATTCTAAACCTCTATATACCAGATGTGACATTGGAACCAGAAGAGTTTATCGAGTGTCATAAAGATTTATAAATTAGAGAAGTTCAATTATTGGTCTTTAAGAAGATAAATTCCACATTCAATTGAGCAAAAAATATAGTGAAGATGTTTATAAACAATGCATATCCAATTTTTCTATGGTGTGTTGAACACATCAAACCTATCATATTAGCAGAAATATTGATTGTGCTATGAAACATTTTCCTAGGGAACTGCACTAAGGGACCTGTCTAGAAAGTTTTTGAGGAATCACTGTTTAGTGATGAAGTTTGACTAGATTTCAGTTTGAATAAAATCCATTAAGAATGTTTCCAAATTTCTTGGAGTTTTTATATGATAGAGTCAAAATCGACAAGAAAAGATTGTATGTTCTTTATAGGAGATAATGTCTGAGCCTATATCAACTTAAGAGACACACATACTACAAAAATGACTCATCTGAAAGATTTCACGATGGAAGCAGACATGATTCTTGAAAACTCAAGATATGGATGAGACATAAAGAAGATGCCAATATTGTCAGGGAGCAGATCATATGCGCCATCAAATAATTGTTGGAGTTTAGGGAGTTAAAGAAATAAGCCTTTGTTGGCAAGATGTTTGATGTTCTTTACGACTTGGAAGGATTCTAGGCACTGATCCTGACATGTTTTATATCCGGCATTAACATTTGAATCAAATTATTCATGTCAATTATTTAGTTTGTTTTTATTTTTGAAGTGTGCAGTGAAAGGTTTACAGTTGTGGACTTTACCTTTTACTTTTTCAAAAGTCTGTGCTGTAAGATTCCCCTCTATCTCGATTCTTACAGTGTAATTTGAGTCAGATTGTCAAGAAAGCTGAGCCCATAGGCCTATATAAGGGATCTCTGACCCATTTGTTTGGAGAGATGAATTTGAAATAGAAATAAGTATGATTTCCAATATTCTTTCTCTAATTTCTCTCTAAGACTTCGTTTTCTCTGTGCGAAGTGATTCCAAGTGAGATCCTATGAGTGGATGATTGATATAAACCTTATCCTTTTTGTGGACATTGCTGTGTTTCCATGCTTGTGATTGATTTTTCATCCCACTGGGGGGTGATTCTCTGATGGTCTCCTAGGGACTTCCACTTAAGGAATCCTGAAAGGCTACAAAATTTCTTGCAAGAATGATAACACAACAATATCCACAAAAAGGATAAGGAGACTACCAGTCTTCAACTAACAGGGCTACAATTGAATTCACTTCGCATGAATATCATAAAGGTTTAGAGAGAAACTAGAGAGAGAATGTATGAAGTCATACTGATTTCTATGCTAAATTCATCTCCCCGAACAAATGGGTTGGAGGTCCCTTATACAGGCCTCTGAGCTTAGATTTCCCAAGAAACTAAGAAAAATTACACTATAAGACTCAACATAAAAAATAATCTTACAACACACACTTTTGAAAAAGAAAAATCAAAAGAAAATACAAAATGAGTAGCTAATAACTGAAAAACTTCCACTGTACACTTCACACATAAAAACAAACTAGATAATTGAAATGTTTCATTTGATCTAATCATTCATTCTAGATATGATGTGATTAGTCACTAAAGGTGGATAATATTCATTGTTAATATATTTTTATTAATTGTTCCAAAGTCCATAAACATTGTTTTTAGTTCATTACATAAATATAACTTCATTTCTCATCTTAAATGCAATTAATGTTTAAAATGAAAATTTAGGCCCAATCAATAATCTGTTGGTGGATAGAATTATATTCATTTTCTGAATTTTATTTTTTGGGATATGATTTATCACTTTATTTGGAACATTTTATCTTTTAGGTCTGATGGATGAATCCCAAGGAAGGATGAATATTTTTTCTCCTGAATGCAGAAATTTACTGGAAAAAGCATAATGGGCCTAAGGCCCATAAAACAAATGTGGGGCCCACAAACCAAGTCCAATGAATCTCAAATTTTTAAAGTAGAAAGAGAAAAATATGAGGATAATTTTATTCAACTGTTTCCAGAGATAATTCCGATTGTTTCATGGAGATATATGGATCCGAAGTTTACATTTAAATGTTGGGACCGATATGAATGCCCATAAATTCTTCTCTCCATTTCGGAAATAACTTTCAAATGGATGCACCAAATGACCTGAAATTTGGAAAGCTGATATAGGACACATGGAAGAAGATATATTTCTTCTAAGACCATTGATTATTTGGCCATATTTAATGTCAAATTCGAACGTCCAAATGGAGGATGAATCTGGACAGTTTTCTGGGTCAACTTCGAAACATCAATTTCTTTTGAATTCTTCACCCTCATTTTGACTCTCTTAATTGTTTGGGGGTGAATTGATTGTTTGGGGGTGGATCTGAGGCTCCTAATATGCCTATATAAGTAGATTTTGGTGAAGGTAATAAGCATCTTATATTTTTGTTTTAATTGTAATTTTCTGCTTTCATTTTGTAATCGTATCGTCAATTTTTCCCATGTAAGTTTTTCTTTCACGTTTAGTATCTTAATAAAAGTTTTTCTTCTTATTTACTATTTATTTTCATTTTATTCTCACTTTGATATAGTTGAATCTAGGTGTGAATTTATTCACACCAATACTTGTGAATTCCTCACACAACGGTGGAGTGTACATTTTTTAATATTTTTCTTCATTAATCCCGCTTTTTTAAGTCGACTACCCGCTTCCATTGATAAAATAGCATCAATGGAGGGATAAAATTTTATGGGTTGATCCTAGGGAGTTTCATGGGATGGATTGAATGTTATTTTATGTTATTAAACTCTTAAATGTTTTCTTCATTTTAAGAGTTCATTTCTTTGATTTTTTTTCTTCTTTGTCTTCACCGACTTTATTGACAACACATTTTGAGTGCTAGTACGATCCAATTACTTGGAGTTCTCATTTAAGTGATCCTATAAGTGAATTAGTGATTAGCATTGAAATTGTGTATGGATTAAATCAGAGAATGATATTGAGGAATTATTTCATTTAATTGATACCACTTGAACAGATGAACATAAAATTCAAAGAAAAATAAATACATCCAATCAGGCCCTAGAGACAACCTAGGATCGGCTCATTTTAATTAAATGTTTTAATTCAGGTCATTTTGTTTGTTTTTATCTTTAAATAAAATCACCATTTATTCAAATCAATCAACACCATAATTGGCCACTTCATAGCCAATCCCGCATCCAATCATAGTGTCTCAAGGTTACTTCTTCGGTCCCTGTGGATTCGATAACACAAGTCGTACTAAAAGCGACCACTTACACCATATAACTTGGGTAAATTTGAGTGTGAATCAAATTTTGGCGCTGTTTCTGGGGACCAAGTAAGTCACCTTTGAAAATATTTCTATTCTCCCTCATTTCTCTTTTCCCATCCCCATTTCTCTTCCCCCCATTTCTATTTTTTTTGACTCCCAAAAATCACGATTCCAAATTTCCAAATGAATCCAATAGAGTATAATCAACAATATCCATTCACAAACTCAAGATGGAATCATTTAGAAAATCCACATTGGGAATCACTAAAATTTTTTAATTACTTTGATCAACATTTTAATGAATACCCCACACCCAATAACATGAACGATATTTGTAACGATGAATGTTTAAAAGATCAATTTCCATACCTATCAAGAATGATTGAAAAGATGAATAATGAGGAAGTCTGTGATGTAAAAACATCTATCAAACCTAATACTGAAAAAATTCTTGAACAATTATGTGAAAAAATGGTTAAAATGAATTTAGAAGTTTCATCACTGAGATTAGAAATACAAAGCATTATGACTTCTGAGGAACCCATTCCCACTCAGGTTGTCCTTTCCTCATCACCGATAGAATAATATTTTAGCCCAGAAACCACTTATGAATTTAAAAAAGAACTAACATTTGGATATGGTATAACTAAAGAAGATTAACTAAATGTTAAATGGTCTTTAAATCAGGAGGAAATTAATTTTTTGGATTCACAAGGGGAAAATTTGTCTTCATGGATTGAGTGTTCAGAATATTGCTCCAATAACAATTTTTTTAGAATCACCGATCATTAAAACATTGGGAGATATAATGAATATTTATTCTATACCCACTCATGAAATTCAAATAAAAATTTTTGGGGATGAATCATCTTTTAAAAAGGAACCAATTCTTTCAAATGTTTTTGAAGAAGAAACAATTTTTGATTCAAATTTTCATTTTTCTTTAGGAAAATTAAATCAAAATGAACTCAATGTTATGATAATTCCTTAACAACTCAATAATCCTTCCATTTATGATAACCTATACCATTAAATTATCATCCATTTTCATCAAGAATCCCAAAAAAGTAAAATCACCTTTGAAATCTTAGGAAGGTCTCTAGATGAAACTCAATCAACCATTACCAAAATTCCTTGGACTTTAACACTAATTGTTGAACATGGTATTTCACATGGCACAAATTCTAAAAAAATAATTAATCTCAATCTTGTTGAAGTGGAGAAAAATGGGGTCCTAAAAATTTTTAGAGTTGGAATTGGATAAGTTGGGGGGTCTAAGTCAAGATAACGACTTTAAATTAAGTGTTGCATGGGAGGAAACCCATGGTTTTTACTATTTCCAATAAAGTGAATCATCTTTTTTTTATTTATTTTTTATTTTTAATTTTTAAAAAATTACCATAGACTATTGACCTGTTCTTATTTTACGAGTAAGGATGGGTATGAAAGGGGAGCACCATATTCATCCGTGTCACGTGGCGTGATCTCTGAGTAATACCTTACCCAAAAATTTAGAAAAGAAGACAATTTATTATCAGTTTATTTTATTTTAATTTTAATTTATTTATTTTAAAAAAAATAAAAATAAAAATAAAAATAAAAGGACAGGTCGTAGGTCGTGGGGAAAATCCCATCACAACCGTCCAAGCTACTGAGACTCGAACCTAGGATTCAAGGGAGACTGTGGCACGTGCTATCATCATCAACCACCAGGTAACTTAATTCCATGATTATCATTTTTAATTTACTTTGAACACCTCTCCTATACCCCCTTATAAGTTATCTTTAAACACTAGGGATAGTGTTATTCTATGTTGGGGGGAGATGAAATAAAAAATTATTTTTTAATAAGAACATGCATGGAAAGAAAAATTTCATTAACCTTGAACATGATAACACACATTTAAAACTCTAAAATTGGATATCAAATAATTTTTTATGCCTTGATTCTGATTTTAATGCAAGTTTAAGTTCATGAGCATAGTTTTTGGAAAGTGAGGTTGTTCGATGTGATTTTTCAAAGTTTACATTTTCATCCTCTTAATAAAAACTTCACAATGCACGTCTACTAGATCATGGGTGTAAATTTGAGTTCTTAGGTCCCTTTCATTATATCATAGGGTTCTGGGGTCACTTTTAGTTTAATTTGAGTATCCAAAAAAAAACATAAAAACATAAAAAAAACAAAAATTTTTGAAAACAAAATAATAATAACCACATAGAGAAATGTTTTGTCCAAATTCATGGCATCCGACACTTGGGGATCGTGAATCCATAGTTTTCTTGCCCAGATTTAGGCTTTATATCTCTATTGTAGAGCATGGAATTGACAATATGTGTGGTTTTCGACACTTGGGGATCGTGACTCCATAATTGTCTTTCCCAGAGTTAGTCTTTTAATATCTATTATGGTTAAAAAAAACAAACAAAAAAAATCAAAAAAAAATTTGGATACTCATCTTAAGGTTTAATGTGATTCCCACCTAGCGCTTCCATTTTTTCCCCTTGAACAATAAAATGGGCCCCATATCTTTTGTGATGCACAACACTTTATCATTCTTAATTGAAATTGGATGAAATGTGGCGATGAATTTGAACAAAGGAATGGGCATGGGCTTGGGATATTATTATTGACCTAGTTTGTTTTAAATGATTTTTATGGGTTTCATAATTTTTTTGTATGAGGTCTTTGGGTGAGAAATGTGTATTAAAATGTTTTTGGAAAAAGAAATTTAAATTTCATATTTGAAATATATTTTTCTCAGGACTATCAAAACTCAAGTTGGGGGGTGTGATTAGTCACTAAAAGTGGATAGTATTCATTGTTTATATCTTTATATTTATTTTTCCAAAGTCCATAAACATTGTTTTTAGTGAATTACATAAATATAACTTCATTTCTCATCTTAAATGCAATTAATGTTTAACATGAAAATTTGGGCCCAACCAATAATCTATTTGTGGATATCATTATATTCATTTTTTGAATTTGATATTTTGAGATATGATTTATCACTTTATTTGGAACATTTTATCTTTTAGGTCCGATGGATGAATCCCAAGTAAATATGAATATTTTTGCGCCTGAATGCAGAAATTTACTGGAAAAAGCATAATGTGCCTAAGGACCCTCAAACAAATGTGGGGACCAAAAACCAAGCCTAATGAATCTAAAATTTTTACAGTATAAAGAGAAAAATATTAGGATCATTTTATTAAACTATAGACAGAGAAAATTCCAAATTTTTCATGTAGATACATGGATCTGAAGTTTACATTTAAATGGTCGGACCGATATGAATGCCCATAAATTCTTCTCTCCATTTCTTGAATAACTTTAAAAACAATTCACCAAATGAACTGAAATTTAGACATATGATATAGGACAAATGGAAGAAGATATTTGGATTCTACGAGTTCTGATGATTCAGCCATATTTAATGTCAAATTCGAACGTCCAAATGGAGGATGAATCTGGACAGTTTTCTGGGTCAACTTCGAAACATCAATTTCCTTTTAATTATTCACCCTCCTTTTGACTCTCTTAATTGTTGGGGGGGGGGGTGAATTTATTGTTGGGGGGTGGACCTAAGGATCCTAATATGCCTATAAAAGGAGCTGGTGGTTATGGGAATAATCATCTTATATTTTTATTTCAATTGTAATTTTCTGCTTTCATTTTGTAATCGTATTGTCAATTTTTCCCATGTAAGTTTTTCTTTCACGTTTAGTATCTTTAAAAAAGTTTTTCTTCTTCTTTACTATTTATTTTAATTTTATTCACACATTTATACTGTTTAATCTAGGTGTGAATTTATTCACACCAATACTTTTGAATTCCTCACACAATGGTGGAGTGTACATTTTTCAATATTTTTCTTCATCAATCCCGCTTCTTTATGTCGACTACCCACTTACATTGATAGAATAACATCAATGGAGGGATAACCTTTTATAGGTTGATCCTAGGGAGTTTTATGGGCTGGATTGAATGTTATTTTATGTTCTTAAACTCTTAAATTTTTCCTTCATTTTAAGAGTTTCTTTCTTTGATTTTTTTCTTCTTTGTATTCATCGACTTTAATGACAACACATTTTGAGTGCTAGTACGATCCAATTACTTGGAGTGCTCATTTAAGTGATCCTCTAAGTGAATTGGTGATTAGCCTTGAAATTGTGTATGTATTAAATTGGAGAATGATATTGAGGAATTATTTCATTTAATGGATACCACTTGAACCGATGAACATAAAATTCAAAGAAAAATAAATACATTCAATCAAGCCCTAGAGACAACCTAGGATCGGCTAATCTTAATTAATTGTTTTAATTCAAGTCATTTTTTATGTTTTTTTCTTTAAATAAAATCACAATTTCTTCAAATCAATCAACACTATAGTTGGCCACTTCATAGCCAATCCCGCATCCAATCATAGTGTCTTAAGGTTACTTCTTCGGTCCCTGTGGATTCAATAACCCAAGCCGTACTATAAGCGACCACTTACACCATATAACTTGGGTAAATTTGAGTGTGAATCATGATGATTTTATGGATCCATGCCTAGAATCCTTCCAAGTCATACAGAGCATCGATCATCTAATCGGCTGAGACTTCTTTCTCTAACTCCTTCATATGTATTAATTATTTGATAGCATGTTGGTTTTGATTTCTAAAAATAAATACATCTTTATATGTATCTTACTCTTCTTGAGTTCTTCAAGAATCATGTTTGATTACATCACAAAATCTTTTAGATTTTCTATTTATGCGGTCTACATGTTTCTTGAGTTGATAGAGACTAACACATTACATCATTCAAAGAGCATACAATCTTTTCTCATTGATTTTTACTCGATCAGATAAAAACTCCATGCGATTTGGATACCTTCGTAATGAATTCTATTCAAATTGAACTCTTTTTAGTATTCATTGTCAATCTGTGATCCCTTGAATTCTTTCTAGACAGGCCCTTTAATCCAATGTCTTGGGTCCATGTTCCATTGCATGAATAATCTATTTGTTAATTTGATAGGTTTGATGTGTGAAACCCACTATAACAATATTGGATTTGCAATGATTAAAATCGTATTCATGATTTTTGTATGCAATTGAATGTGAAATATATATTCTTAAATCTAAATAATTTTACTCATCTCATTCAGAAAGATTTCTGTCACTTGGTAAAATCTTTTGGTTCTAATGTCGTGTTTGGTAAATGGAGTTTTGGAATCACTATTCCTCACATCCTCCAAAACCTTTTCAGGACTGGATATTCTTACATGTATGTTTCCTTGATATTTTTAACGTTTTCAAGAATACTAGAAAATTCTACCTTCAACCGGGTCTCATCGACAATGGTTGTACTAATCATATCCCGATCCATCTTCTTATAATCCTCTATACGGTCTCCAGATTCTTTGAGCATGTCTAAAACATGGTTCAAACCTTTCTTGAATATATGATCATCCTTATTTTTCTGGATTAGATTATAGACAGTCATGGATTTGTTCCTAGAAATATTTTGATTCCTTTTCATATATTACTATATTTTATTTTCTGGATTTGTCTCCTCATCTAACTCATTATCTAGGATTTCTCGATCTTTCTCATGTTGAACATTATATTGATGAAGTTTGTCTTGAACCTTCTGCTACTTCTACCATTAAAGTTCCTTTTCTTATTAACCAACCCAAATTTATTTTCTATTTTCCTTTAAATATTACATCTAAATCTATACTCTAGTTTTTTGGAGCTTTCTTATTTCTCTGATTTTCTGTGAATTGATTGATGTAATGGACTTTTTGACCACATACAAAGCATTCAATGAATTTTATCCTTAGACTCACTATCTAGGGATATTTTTGTGGCACTTACTATTTTTCATCCTTCCTGGTTGAAAAATATATGTTGCATGATCTTTCAACCTTACTTTATGAATGGTTCATCCAAATTTACCAAAGTTTTTAGGGTTGAAGCGGTCACTTGTAGTGTAGCTTGGATTGTCGAATCCTTAGAGACCTAATAAGAAACCTATAGACACATACATTCTATGGAGTGGTTTTCAGATATGAAGTTGACAACTTGGGTTTAATTTTAGTGTATTTTTAAAGTGCTAATACCAATGACCTAGGTTATTAGAAGCGGTGGATTGAATGAATTTATTCTTAATTATTTCAGTTACTTAAATTTGATAGGAAGTTCATTCAACGAAGTAAAACAACTCCCATTACTTGTTTAATACTTACACATGCTAATACTAATCACCTATACACTAATAGGATCATATTCATGATAACTCCAAGGTAAAAGATTTTATTATCTCTCAAAATGCGTGGCCTTAAAATTCAATAAAGAAGATGAAGTAATTAATAATATAATGAAATTCTCTAATGAAAGAGGTGATTAAAAACTGATAGATTATGAAATAACATCCAACCCAACCCATTAATACTCCCTTGATTCAACCCATAAGAGGGTTATCCCTCTATTTATGCAAAGCTCTCAATGGAAGACAAAAGTATACCCATAAGTGCAGAAGTTGAAGAGAAAACAACAAAATAACAAACACTCCACCACTGTGTGAAGAATATAACAACTATTGATGTGAATAAATTGACATCTTATGGAAACAGTATCAATAAATTAATAAGAAAAATAGAACATGCAAAGAATAAGAGTTTTTATTAAGCAACTAAGGTGATCCAAACAACTTATATGAGAGAAATTGGACACATGATTACAAAATGATAGTGTAACATTACAATTGAAAGAACAAAACATGAATTGCCTAATTCACTCACCACCACCACCACCTTAAATAGGAAATATTTGAGACTTAGGTTGACCCCTAATCATTCAATCTCATCCCAATTACTCATGATAGTCAAAATGTGGGTGAGAATTTAGTAAAGTGACTTTTCAATGCTATCCAAAAAAATCAGATATAGATTCATCCCGCAAAAAGACTTTGAATACAACTTATTTTGGAAAGGTCATATAATAGAAAAATGTTTGTTCGGATGTATTATAATAACTGTAAAAAGTTAAACTCATTTGAATCATCCATTCAAATATTATGATCAAAATGGTGGGATGACATTATGAACCTAGAAATCTGGTCCAGAATTTAAACTTCATCTTAGGTTGCCTGGATTATCTTGAAAATGTATGAATTAGCTCTAGACATAGTTGAATGAAATATTCCCCATAATATCATTTATAGTTCAATTTTCAGATTCATTGATTATGAAATATGGGCACCACGTCTATTTAATAGGCCTAAGGTCCAATCTTCTTTATCCAGAGATTTTTGCATGAGTGGCCAAAATGTCCATATCCACTTATGATTCATCTATTAATCCGAAAATAAAACAATTTCCTTTAAAAGTGATCAACCATATTCTGGAATATCAAATTTAAATAATTAAAATAATTTATTCCACAAGATGATGATTGATTGGGCCCAAATTATTTCACTTTAAACATGAATTGCACATTTGATGAGAAATGATGTTCAAATTATAAAATTCACTAAAAACAGTGGTTATAAATATTGAATCACATGAATATTAAAATATAATAATTGAGTATTGGCCTTTTTCAATGGATAATCACACCCCTCAACTTGAGTTTTGTTAGTCCTGAGCAAAAAGTATCTCAAAAATATGAAAATTGAATTCATTTTTCTAAAAACATCTTAACATACAGTGTTGACCAAAAGATATCATGCCAAACAACCATGAAACCTATCAAAATCATTTAACACTATCTAGGTTCACAAGTATATCCCAAGCCCAACCACATTCCTTTGTTCAAATTCATCTTCACATTTCATCCAATTTCAATTAAGTATGATGATGAGTTTTGCATCACAATATACATAAGGGTTTATTTTTATTCAAGAGGAAAAAATGAAAGAAGTAGGTGGAATCACAATATAATCTTAAGATGAGTAATGTTTTTTTTGATTTTTTCCATTATAATTAAAATTGTACTCAATCAAGTAAACCCCTTAGGGAACCAAGTGAAGCTCACATACTCGAACATCATCTCAAGTTAACTCAATAAAAAAAATTAAATTACCAAACATAGAGATAAAATGATGAACTCTGGACTAGACAACTATGAAGTCATGATCCCCAAGTCTCGAAATCCACACATTATGTCAATCCATTTCTCATTGTTAAATGTTATTGTTTTTATTTTTTTTTGTTTTTTTGAATACTCAATTTAAAATTAAAGTGATTACCAAACCTATGATATTTATTAAGGGATCCTAAGAACTCAAATAGCACCCCACAATCTAGTGGACGTACGTTGTGAAATTTTTATTAAATGGATGATATTGTAAATGGTGAAAAATCACATTAGATAACCACACCTTCCAAAATTTATGCTAAAGAACTTAAATTCACATTAAAATTAGAATCAAGAAATGTAAAATTATTTTATATTCGGTTTTAATGTTTGAAAAGTATATCATCATGTTCAAGGCTAAATAAATTTATTTCCTATTTATGCACAATTTTTTTTTATTTTCACCATGGATGAACACACACAAAAAAATTCTTTCCCATTCACAAAATTTATTTTTTCTTTCTTTTCACCCCAAAACTTAGAATAACACTATCCCCAATGTTTAAAGAAAATAAAATTTAGAAGGAGGAAGAAGTGGATGAGATAAGTTACAAAATTTAAATTTGAAATAAAATTATGGAATAATGTCACCTAGTATCACAAATAATAAGTCCATGTTGAAACCAACTGATCATTTGACTCATGTCACATGTAGACTCCTCAGGGATGATTGAAGGATGTGTTTGAACTTTGGAAAACATGTGTTTCATTTGAAAATACTAAACCAATTCATCTGTTAAATCTCACACACAAGAAACATTAGATCAAATTAGAAACCTCAAGGTGTCCCCTTAACATAAAAAAAATAAATCAACGTAGAAGCCAGGTTGCCTCCTGGAAAGCACTTAGTTTAAAGTCATTAGTTTGGAACAGATCTCTCAAAATTACTCAATACCAGCCTTTAACATCTTAAGGATTTTATTTTTAATCCCTTTAATAATATTGATATTGAACCTTTCCTTACAATCTATTTCAAGTGTAATTCTATTTGTTACAATGATTGGGATAATATAAGGAATATTATAAATAGTTGATCCAATTGCTTCCATACTCTTTCTTAAGACATTAAGGATTATTTAAACTTTGTTCACTTCAAGAGAAGAATGATTGAAAACTACAGGGTCTTGGTTATCCCCTATGAAGGAATACTTTATAGGGGAAGGAAGGACCATAAATTTGAGTTTGGGTTAATGGAAATTTCCTAAAGAATATTTTAAATTTGAATAAAAATCATTTTCTTTTCAAATATTTTTAGAAAAAATTGGTTCCTTATGAAAAGATGTTTCATCCTTAAATTTTTTCATACCAGTGTTAGAGGTTGGTACAAACTCATAGTTCAATATTTTTTAAAATAGTTTAGTGATTTTTGGTTTTGAAAAATATAAAATGGAGAAATATTTAGGAAAATCAATCTATGATGTTAAATAACCTCTTGTAAATACATGAAATCAATTTCATCTTGATTTAAACACTCATTAACAATTCCCTAACATTCCTTAGGTTGAATTTCAACATTCCCTAACCAATTCACCTCATTATCCAATTATGATTATTCAGATTCTAAAGTTGATTTTTCCATATTTTCCTATGATTTTGGAGCCTATAATGGTTTGAGAATTGATGGTTCATTTTTTTCATTAGTTTTACTACTCTTGTAAATAGTCACAATATAGAGTTGTTCATGTGATGTTTTTGTGTAAGAAGATTATTTTATCAAGTTGAGAAGGGGATAACCTAACTGGCCTTGAGTAATATATCTGTTTAAATTATTTTTAGTTCTAATATCAATGATTAAACTTCCAAATTCATTCTCTCAATTTTTTGACACAATTTCTCAAGTTATGGTTTTGGATTAGGCTATTCAAGGGGTTGATCCATATGGTTTATTCTAGGAGGATAATTAAGTTGTTGGAATTGGACATGGGGATATTCATATTGACCTTATTGGGATTGTAACTCAATATAGGTTGGAATGTTTTATGGAGAATAGTTTTTCAAACATTGTGGTTGATTGAGTTATTGATTATATCACCAATATAATCTAGGGTGTTCATTGTACATTACACTTGGTGTGGGGTAGTCAAAGCAGAGAGGTTTTGCATGTGTATATTTTTTGAAAAGGATTTCCATGGGAGTGAAATCAAGGATGTGAACATAGAAGTGGGATGTGAAAAGGATGTTAGTGTCTAATCTAACTTACTTAGGTCTCCGAAAAGGTTTTCAAAATTTGGTTTCACTTAAATTTACCGAGATTTTTAGGGTTGAAGTGGTTTCTTGTAGTGTATCTTGGGTTGTCCAATCCTAAAAGAACTAAAAAGAAACCTATAGACACATAAATTCTATGAAGTGGTTTTCAAATATGGAGTGGAAAAATTGGGTTTAATTTTACTGGATTATTATATCACTTAAATACATAAGTGAATTTAATTAATGAGAAAGGATTGATCCTAGGTTATTACAAGGGGTGGATTGAATGAATTTATTTTCAATGATTTAAATTCCTTAAATTTAAGAGGTATTTATTCAACACTGTAAAAAAACCTCATTACTTATTGGATTAATACCTACACACCCTAATACTACTCACCTATATAATGAGATGACCAAATCTACGAGCAATCCAAGGTAAAGGTTCATATTAACACTCAAAATGTATGGCCTTAAAATTCAATAAGGAAAAGGAAGTAATTAATCGTCTAATAAAATTCTCAAATGAAATAGGTGATCAAAAATTGATTGATAAATAAGTAAAATCCAACCCAGATCCCTGCTACTCCCTTGGATAAGCTCCTAAGAGGGTTATCCGTCCATTGATGCAAATATCTCAATAGAAGACAAAAGTAGACTCATAAGAGAAAAAATTGAAGAAGAGAAAATAATAAAATAATTAAAACCACTGTTGTGTGAAGAATTTAAAAACTATTGGTGTGAATAAATTCACACCTTATAAAGAAAATATCAACATGTTAAAAATAAAAATTGAATATGAGAAGAATATGATTTTTTATTAAGAAACTAAGGTGATCCAAACATCTTACATGCAAGAAATTGTACATGCAATTACAAAATGACAATGTAACATTACAATTGAAAGAAAAAAACATGAACTACCAAATTCCTTCACCACCGCCACCTCAAGAAAGAAATATTTGATTCATACGTCAAGCCCCCATCATTAAATCTCATGAAAATTAGTTAGGATTTTCAAAAAGTGTGTGAGAATTTGGGAAAGTAGACTTTTCAATGTTGACCAAAACATTGGATCTAGATTCATTCCCCATGTTGATGTGCAAAAATGACTTTGAATATGACTAATTTTGGAAGGGTCATAGAAGATAAAAATGTTCATTCAGATGTTTTATAATATATTTCAATATTTAAACCCATTTGGATCATCCATTCAGAATTTAAACTTTAAATTAAGTTGCTTGGATCATCTTGAAAACGCCTAAACTTTTACTAGCCACATTTGAATGAAATGTTATCCATAATGTCATCTATCTATAGTTCAAATTTGAGATTCATTGAGCTTGAATAGTGGTATCCATCTCTATTTAATGGGACTAAGACCCAATATGCTTTGTCCATAAATTTCTGCATCCATGAAAAAAATGTCCATCTCCACTTATGATTCTTCCATTGATCCTCAAAGGAAATTTTTTCCATATAATATGATCAATAATATCTTGAAAAATTAAAATTCAAATAATTAACTTAATTTTTTGTAGAAGATGATGATTAATTTGGCCCAAATTGTTTCACTTTAAACATGAATTTCTTATATGATGAGAAATGATGTTCAAATTATAAAATTAAGTAAAACTGATGTTTATGAAAATTGAATCACATAAATATTAAAATATAAGAAATGAAAATTAGGCTCTTTCAGTGACTAATCAATGAAGATCCTTGATTTTTAAGAAGATTATTTGCTAGAATTATTTTTCTTTTCTAGATTCTTTTGTTCATTTTCTTGATAACTTTATATTCTACCACACAATGATTGTCAATAAAAACTGGACATTGCCTTGATCCGTGACCTTATTCCATTGCACATGAAAGTGTCAATGTTGCGTGTTAGTGCATTTATAATTACATTATATTTTCATTTAATATTTTTTATATTAATGTTATAATATTTCAATTCATTCCTCCACCCCACTAATCATGGATGATTAAACCTATTTAATTTTATTTTCATGAAATTCATTATATAAGAACTATATGTTCTTATAGTGAAAGGTTTTCCTAATAAAATATCATTAGCCCTGATTCCTTTAAGGACTGTAAACAATTATCATTCATGGACTTGATAATTCTTCACTTCCCTATATAAACTCTTGTTTTTCCATGTAATACTTTGATAAATTTCAAAGAATATTTCTGAAGCCAAGCGCTGAGTTAGCGGGGGATCCCGGGGCCGAGAGAGCCTCGATACGGGGATGAAAAAAATATTAAATATATTTAATCACATGCACATAATTATTCAAAAAATGTGGAACAAATCTTGAGAAGAGGCTTAGATTGGAAATATGATACCACAATTAAGTTTAGAACATGATTTTTACCATAGGTGTGACATAAAATTTGTCACCATCGGGTGCCTGGCCGAGGGAGGGCATTGGTGGGGTATTAAAAGGAGGTTTATTAGTTTAATAAAACTAAACTAGTAAACCCATTACCCCATGGTTTCTTGAATGTAGTGAAGAGAGGGAGGATCCCCCTTGTGCAATGAATGACCTGAGGTCGTGGAGAGGATATGAGGTGTCATCGAGCCATGTTTTTGACACTGATCATCATTAGATCAAGGATCCACATGATCCAGACATCATTTTGGACCCAAAGATTCAATGTTTCTCTATGAGGTAGGCATATTTATGAGATTTATATCCCAACCCCTATTGATGCATTTTTTAAGGTTTTATATCCCTTAAACGACTGCTAGGGATCCCATGATGGTCGATCTGTAATTTTCAAGTGAAAATCGGGGGTTTTGGGTGGCTTGGAGGAAATCCTCATTTTGAATTTCCAATCACACGACTTGTAGTGTAGGATCACACAACATGTGTCCTTTCCATTCAAGGAATATGATCTTTTGAGGACTATATGCTGTGTATTGGGGGTACACACCATTTAGTGATCCCAGGTTGTGTGGATGAGGGACATGAACAATCTTTCCATGTCAAAGGACATGGCTATGTGGGATTACATGACTAGATGAAACATGCACGTGTTGAGGTGCATGGGAATTTCTAGAGTACACAAGCTTGGGTTTGGAAAAGAGGAACACACCGCGTACTAAGGGTACATACTGTGTCTGGATATGTGGCTAGACGGACTGTGTGCGGGTGGCGACAAAACCATAGCTTCGAATGAGGTCAAAAACTATGTGATATGAGGCACACGACGTGTATGTGATTTTATACATGCCGAGTACCTAAGGGGACACGAATAGAGGGCGATGTCATGAGACACGCCGTGTACTATGGGTGAACGTTGTGTACTTCTCTTGGAGACATTCTACCTCACACATATCCTTCTTTTAGACTGGGATAGAGGCCCATGAGTAGCTTATTATGAGTAGTTTTTCACATAAGAAATGATGGTGTCCACAGTTTTGAATTTTGATATGCAACGTGAGGTGATGTTGTGGGTCACTTTAGTTAGTGACGTCTATACCGGCAGCATTTGGGTATGTTCTATTGGTCTATTGTTTTTAGGGTTTTGTACAACATCACGTCCTCATAATAGGATTTTGGACCCTCTTTGGCAGCCCTAAGCTTATGCAATGTGGGTGTGTTTTTATTTTGTGGAGTTAGTTGTCTCAACCCGCTTCAACTACTGACTCAACATCTTGGAGCATGAATCCCTCCAAGAGTCCTGAAGCAATCCTCATGTTATTTCATGTTTCCCTTGGTAGGGTTTTTAGTATCAGCATGACCAATATTTACCTTGGTGTTGATCCCCTATCTAGGTGGATGTTTCTAGTAGGGGAAAAAGCCTCCAGTGAGCCGTATACACTAACCCTCTTTCTGTGTATCATGATCTGATATTTTCGATGAGGTAGTAGTCTGATGGAGTGTGTATCTCAGATGAATCCTCTCAGTTTCCTTTGGAGTTTTACCTTAGTGTTTTCTCTAGGTGTAATTTTTGGAATCAGCATGACCAATTCTACCCGAGCTTCAATCCTTTTCTTAGTGAGTTGTTTTAGAGTTGGGTTGTGGTGCAATACCCTTTCCTTCTTCCATGTTTTAGTTAGGGTTCATAGTGTCCCCTAATTATCTTACGAGTGATCCCATTTCTATTTTTGGAGATCTAATCAATCACTGGGTGAATTTCTCCATGGTGATGTTTGAAGAGCATTCTCTCAGATAGTTACCAGTAGGGATGGAAGGGTTGTTCCATCAGTTCAGGGATACCTGATGAGTGATCGGATGAGCTACATCTTAAATGGAGGAGATATGACCGATGGAGTGACATCTATTGGTTGAGTGTCATCTAGAATAAAGAGGTTGTGACATGGGCTTTGAGATGCCCAATTAGAGCCTTGAGTTGGTGGCTGTGGTTGGCTTCATGGTTGGGACCATAAGACTCAGATTCTATTGTGAGTATTTTTGGAATGTTTTGGGAGTCCTTGCCGCATGTGTCATCTAGTTTAACATATTAGGTGGTGGTGAGATGACTAGATTTGTGCAGTTGAGGAGTGGTCAAGATGAATTCATCTCGCTCTCAATTGGGTTTTTTCCTTTGGATTTTTGTCAAGTTAACTAATTCCTATCATTTACTCCATTTTGTTTTGGGTTTTTGGGCCACCTAATGATTATTTTTATTCTATCCCCTGCACGGGCACTACCCACACATGTTGTGCCTTGTGCAGACTACAAGTTTTCTAGCATTGTCCCAGGGGGATGATGATCAAGTGAAACATATTTATGTGATGGATAGACCAAAGAGGGTTTCAGTCATGCATTTGATAGAAGTCCCCTTCCTTTGAGAAGGTTGGACTCTTTTTCAGTTTCTTTTGATGGGATTTCATTTTCCCCTTTTCATCACTTTCCATTTCATTTTCCATACTCTGATGTGGGATAACTTTATGCATGCATATTTGTTTTAGTTTTGATTTTATATCTATACTATTTCATAGAGATGGATGTGTCGATGTGCAATGCCTCCCATGTGTGTGATATTCCTAATTAGCATTGGTCGCTAGCCCCTAATCTATTGGAGGCGGGCTTGAGGTAGTAGATGCTCGGCCTTCCACCAGATAAGTAGCCTTAATGGATCAAGTCATTATAGAGTGGTACCAGATTGGGTTCCACATTGGGATTTCGATGTAGTGGTTATCTAGTCATGAGCTTGGTTTGAGGAAATAATGTTCAGTGTTTCAAGTTCAGATTTCAGAATAGGGACTCCAGTTTTGGTTCGACGACCGACATATCCATTCACCAGGACTCTTATAACCTTCTTGTTAAATCTGAACATTTAAACATTGGTTGTAGGGAGAAATTTGTAAGATGCATCATATAAGACTAATTTGTGGTTTCCATGTCCTTGATTCATCTACCCAGATATAATTTTTGATCATAACACACCTTTTATTCTTCAAGGATATTTCCAGGATGGAATTGTTTGGGGGTTTTCATAATCGGGTCAAGGGTCTGGTCTGATGAGTGATGCAGTCACCATGCAGGGGCCTGGTCATGAGGCAGGTTTTCTTTCGATTGGAGTGTTGGTAGAGCTTCCACCCATTGAGTAACACATAGATCCACCTCCAAGAGTTCAGGTCTATGTGGCTTGTTAGAATGAGTCATGGATAACTCTGTTTGTGCTAGACAACAATACATAGGGATCGAGTGTGTATCGTGTGATTATGAGGTAGGGATCACCTATGGCCCAGGCCAAACAGGACCCACAGATAGAAGGCATGGGCCACAAGAGGCACCACCATTCATTGAGACCTTGCAGACACCACAATCCTCTAGGGCCGAGGCATTGTTTTAATTGTGATTGGTATGTACATATCACATGAGACTTCCCTACTCATCGAGCTGCTGGAAGAGGAAAAATTGATAGACCATCAACGCAGAGGAAGTATTTTAAGCAGGGTTCATAGGGTGGAAAACATGGAATAAGAGATGGAGGAACAAGAGGAGGTGGTTATAACTTTGATTTGTTTTCACCACCACCACCCCTAGTTGATCTAGGCCATACTCATGGATCTGGTGGCCAGGGACATGGGAATATTTTCAACCTAGAGGCTCCATGAGGGGTTGGTGGTACACTTTTCACCCTTTCGACTTTTGCGGTAGTTTTGTTAGATACAGTTATAATATACCTTTTCCTTTACAATTATTTGTTGTGGCCTTTCAGTGTGACGTAGGGAGTTAGTGGAGACTTGTTGTTTTGTTGTGTAACGTGACTTAAAATTAATAAGGAGGGATGCTTCCCCCACTAAGACGTGTTCTTGTGACACGATACAAAACTGTGCAGGTGAGTCAGAACCACCTAAAGTGGATAGTGTCTATGTGTGGCAGATGAGTTCCTTTGACTTGGGAGTTTGGGATAGTTTGATGTGTTGAGGTTTTGGAGCATGCCTTGTTTGGGGTGGATAGGTGGGTTAGATAAGGGTTGAGCTTTAGGTAGAAGGAGATTCTAGCCTAAAGGCTTGAGTGTGGCTCAAGGTATGACATTAGACTACTTTTCCTCAATTGTAGTTTTCAAAGAGTCATGATCCACTATCTCTTGAGTTTATCCCCTGTTCAAGGCCTAAAAACACCAATGGATCTTTTTTCTAAGTGGGAAGACCTCATGTGTGGGTGGATACGACCCTTTTTTAGATGGTTAATATTACCTGTGAAGTAGTAGTGTTGTGAGCTTTTAGTTTCCTACTATAGTGGTGGAGTTGGGGACATCTACCTGAGGATGTTCTGGGTTTCACTCCCCATTGAGAATTTTTTTCTGCATAGAATGGAACCTCAGAATATCCCCTATGTTTGTGCCAACATATCGGTGGACTCACATGGAGATTTGTGATCTATGGTGCAATTGGAGATTTGAAGATGGATGGCTTGTAATTCCTAGTGTGTTCACTTGAGAATCCCTATGTTGTTCGCCTTGGAGGAAGATTCCTTGAGGTTAGGTGTGGTTGACGTTTCCTGGTTCAGGTGACTGTCAGGGAGGAGTACCCACACCCAAGAGTTGACGACTTCTTTTCCCATAGTCTTGGTGCAAAATGGTTCTCAATGTTTGAACTCTAGTTAGGTTTTCACTAGCTCTAGGTTTGAGTGGATTTTTTATTGGGTTTATGGTGATACCTTTTGGTGCGTTGGATACCCATCAGTGTTGTTAGGATGATGGATAGGATCCCTAACCCTCTTTAGGATCGATTCTTGGAATACCATTGAAAGGGTTGTAGATGATTGCAAGGAAGTTCTCCACCTTTTGTTGGTGAGCAAGGTCACGAGGTGGTTGACTTATTTCAGTGAACCTTGATGTTGGAATCAATGTAGTCTTTCTAAAGTGGTTAGTTGTTTCCCATTTTATTGTTTTAACATGCTTGGGAGGCACAATTTGGAGTTTTTGTTTGCGAGGTCTTGTGTGACTGGATATACACTAGACATATTTTTTGATGAATTTTATAAAGGTGGGGAGTACGTAACCCTTCTGAGAGTTGATGATGACACCAGTAATGTGGTGAGACGTGGTGTTGAGGAGGTTTATTTCCTTGGCAGTGCACCCAAGATATGGGCAGTAGTACCAGAATTATTTGGCAGTAAGTTTGGTGTCCCTTGGAGTTCGATGATTATGACATCACTCCTTTTTATTACATAAAATTTTCATTATATGGAACGAAACAAATGATATTTTAATGTTTTGTTTCTTGTAAGTCAAGAATATAATACATTAAGATATAAAACATTCTTCTAATTCACTTTAAAGGCTTCTTCATGAGTTCATCTTAAGTTACATTTACTGCATCTCATAACCTGGTGACATATGTCAATGGAAATGGGTGATCATGAGGCCCAGTAAGGGAATAAGAAAGAGAAACATTTAGCATGTGATCATGAGGAATATCAATAAGAACATGAGGCATACCAATGTATCCTAAACAAGATATCATGAGACATATAATAATAAAATGATCATGGACCATGACATAAAAATGCAGCTACTACATTTAAATGAGGCATTCATAAGAACATCACTAAGTTTGGTCACCAAGGTTTCATAAATGAAAATTACCAATGTTATTCACCAAGCTATCATAAAACATTTCACCTCTAGAGATTAAATTTTTTACCCAACACATGGAATGATATCAGGGTGAATCCTTCATATGTATTAATTAATGTGAGCCACATAGATCACAATCAATCATTTCTTTAACAACCCATAGAGAATAAAGAACAAACTTCTTATCAAAACCATGACATTTCAAAAGTGCTTAAATACATGATCATTACTTCATTTTTAGTTCACAAAAAGGGAATATGGGTTTCTTATGTGTAAATCACCGAATCAAATAATTAATTTATACATCTAGGTGAATATCGCTAGAAAGGAAAGAGGTTTGCGTATTCAAAAAAAAAAGAAAATAAAAGATAATATATTAAGTAGAGAGAGAAATTTGAGAAGTAAATTCAACAACATGATGGGGATAAAATGTGGTTTTAAAAAAGGTTAAAACAAGAGGGGACAAGGGTCTCCCATTGATAAAGAATTATTTTTTAGTTGGGGTATGAATAAAAGGATAATAAAAGAGAGTAACCATGATATTTAGAGGAAATATACAAAAAATAGGTTCTTTAATTGAAGAGAAAGGAATTATGATTCCCTTACCTTGAAGTGTGTAAGGCCTTGATATTTTGTGATTTTTTTGAATTAATTTAATTTTTTTTGATATTTTTCATTTCACACAATACCGAATATATCTTGTGAACACACTATGTTTTTATTGCATTTAATGAAATAATAAGTTAAGTTTATAATACACTCAACACTTATATTAGCTTTCGATACATGCAAAATTATGTTTGGATTGTTCTACACAAAACCCTAAGTTTCTTCGATAGCTTGCGTCACATGCAAGTTTGAGTTTTACCGAACTACAAAATATTGTTAATAATATTATTAAAATATTATTATAGCTACCACCAAGGAATTGGAATGAAAGTTACAAATAATATTAACTAAATTGTGAAAATAATATTTACAAATGTATCTTAAATTAATCCTTTGGTTATCAATTAATGGAAGTGAATGTAAAAGCTATTTGAAAATAAAGAAATTACTTTTCCAAGAAAACTATTTTTTATGTACAAACACAATTTTATATCAATAAATTAAACACACCAATTTTGATTAATGTTTTCAATAAAATTTATATATTATATATTAAATTAATATTTTTGATACTCATCCAATAGATTTGATAGTTATAAGATAAGAACAAATCCAATTTTATGAATAAAAAGATGTATTTTTTGTAAAAGGTAATTTTACCACCTTTTAATGGAGTACCCATTTAAAATATTATTTTTGACAATTATAATTTTTATTTGAAAAAATAAACTTCATTTTTGAAAATAGAATATCTAAATTTACTTTGGGTGAATTTTTGGTATTTTTTTGGAGATGTTTCATTTTTTGATAAATAATGAAAAAAACTGAATTTTAATTCAAAATTTATTTTTAATTGAACATAATTATATACTTAAATTATGTTTTAATTTGGTTTTAAAGTATAATTATATCAATTATACATTACTTAATCCATTTTAGGTCATTAGAACTAATTTTACAATGAAATTGGGTATAAAATCATTTCAAACTTTTAGATCCTTTCGCTTTAAAAACCCGCATTGTCGTTCCGTCTACGAGATTAATTTTAAATTAACTTCTTCCACTTATGTGATTGGTATTTAGAAAAATGGATTCCATATTTATAATCAAAATAATTTTTATTATATTATAAGGTAAACTTAGTTTTTGACAAAAAAGATTAGTGAAATTGATTAAAATCAATTACAACGATTAAGTGAAAAAGTAGATTAAAAAGGACTAAGACTTAAAATTAAGGACCAAAATGATCTAAAACATGTCAAAAATCCACTTTATATTCATATTTCAATGTTATCCTCCCCTTTCTTGTATTTAGACCATTATTTGATCCACTTTTCATGAGAGAAACGTGTGTGAAATTCCCTTTTTAAAAATTTACAAGAATATCACTCATCCTCCACTATAAAAAGGAACTCACCCTCATACTTATTCACATATCTAAAGCCCTTTGAATTAGCCAAAATCTGCTCAAATAATCTCCCAAAATCCATAACTTCATCCTAGAAGCCTCACTTTGGGTAGAAAACCATACAAGGAATCCCTTTGGTGAAAACCAAAAGGAATTACCCAAATAAGAGGTAAAATCTTTACTAAAGATTGTTTGTTTTATTTTCATTCCCACCCCTCAACTATTATTATTAAATTCTTATATAATAACCTTATTATACTCAATATAATGAGATTTTATACTAAGTTTTTTACCCACACTTCCACACACTTCCATATAATGGGTAACAAACTTACTATTCTTGCATACGGCCAGAATACTGTTGTAGTGGTGTAGTTCCTTTGACTTGTGAGTTTGAGACAGTTTAATGTGTTTTGGTTTTGGAGAAGGCCCAAGTTTGGGTGGACAGGTAGGATTGGAAAGGGATGAGCATCAGGAAGAATGGGCTTCTGTCCTGAAGGCTCAAGTGTGGATCATGGTATGACATGCAACTACATTGCCTCAATTGCAGTTTTCAGAGAGTTACAAGCCACTATTTCTTGAGTTTAGCCCCTATTCGAGGAATGCAGATACCAATGGATCTTTTTTCCAAGTGGAATGAGGTAATGTGTGGGTGGATATTTCCCTTTTTCATATGGTTAGTATTACACGTGGAGCAGTAGTTCTATGAGCATTCAGGGCTGTAGTGGTGGAGTTGGGTACGTCTACCCAATAACGTTCCAGGTTTCCCTCCACATTGAGAGTTTTTTTCTACATATAATGGTACCCTGAGATAACACTAATGTTTGTGCCAGCATATCGGTGGAATATCATGGAGCTTCATGAGATGTGGTTCAATTGAAGGTTTGTAGATAGAGGGCTTGTAAGTCCAAGTGTGTTCACTTGGGAAGCCCTATGGAGTTCTCCTTAGAGGTAGAGTCCTTAAGGTTATTTATTGTTGAATTTTCCTGGTTCAGGTGACTATCAGGGAGGAGTACCCACACCTGGGAGTTGGTGACTTCTTTTCCTAGAGGCTTGGTGAGAGATGGTTCTCAATATTTGACCTTAGGTCAGGTTTTCAATAGCTCTAGGTTTGAGTGGAGTTTTTCTTGGGTTTATAGTGATACCTTTTGACGCATTGGATGACCAACAGTGTTTTTTAGATAATGGATATGATCACTAACCCTCTTTGGGATCATTTCTTGGCAAACCATTGAAAGGTTTTTAGATTATTTCAATGAAGTTCTCTACCCATTGTTGGTGAGCATGGTCATAAAGAGGTTGACTTATTATAATGAACCCTTGATGTTGGAATCAATGCAGTCTTTCTCTAGTTGTTAGTTGTTTCCCCTTCACTTTTTTTTGATAAGTCGGGGAGGCACAAGTTGGAGTTTTTTTTTGTGGGGTCTCGTGTGATCAGATATACACTAAACATATTCTTGATTGATTTTATGACGATGGGGAATACATCACCCTTATGAGATTTGATTATGACTCTGGTCACATGGAAAGACATGGTGTTGAGTAGGTTTCTTTCCTTGGTAGTAAACCCAAAATATGGGCGGTTGTACCAGAATTCTTTTGCAGAAAGTTTGGTGTGCCTTGGAGTTCTATGATTATGACATACCACTTTTTTATTACATAAAATTTTCATTACATGGAACAAAACATATGATCTTTTAAAGTTTAGTATCTTGGAAATTAGTTACTTAATACTTGAAAACATAAAACACTCTTCTAATCTATTTGAAAAGATTATTCATGAGTTTATCCTAAGTTACATTTATTTTAGCTTATAACATAGGGATATAATTCAATTAAAAGGGGTGAACATGAGGCCCAATAAGAAAATAAGTAAGGGAAACACTTTGCATATGATCATGAGGTATATCAATAAGAACATGAGGCATAACAATATATATTAAGAGATCATGAGGCATATAACAAAAAAATGAACATGAACCACGACATAGAAATGTTACCACAACATTTAAATGAGAAATTAATAAGAATATCACTAAGGTTTGTCACTAAGGTGTCATAAATGAAAATTACCAAGGTTATTCACCAATATATTGTAAAACATGTCATATATAGAGATTAAATTCTTTACCCAATGAATTGGAGGGCTATCAGGGTGAAACCTTCATATGTATTAATTAATGTGATCCACATAGATCATAATAAATCATTTAATTAATAACCCATGGAGAATAAAGAACAATTTTCTTATCAAAATCGTGAAATTTTGAAAGTGATTAAAGACACGATCATTACATCATTTTTATCCCACGAAAAAGGAATATGAGTTTCTGATGTGTAACCCCATAAATAAAATAAATCATTTACACATCTAGGTGAATACCCCTAGAAAGGAAATAGGTTTGGGTATTCAAAAAAAGAAACTAAAAGAGAATATCTTAAGTAGAGAGAGAAATTTGAGAAGTAAATTTGGGAACATGATGGGTATAAAACATGGTTTTATAAAGGGTAAAATAAGAGGGGAGAAGGGTCTCCCATTGATAAAACATAGTTTTCAGTAAGGGTATAATCAAAAGTTTAATAAAAGAGAGCAACCATAACATTTAGAAAAAATATAAAAAAATAGTTTCTGGAATTTAAGAGAAAGGAAGCATGATTCCCTTACCTTAAATAGTACAACTGCTTGATATTTTGCGATTTTTTTTGAATTAATTTAAACTTTTTGATATTTTTCATTTCACGCATCACTAAATATATCTTGGGAAATACTAATTTTTTCTTGTGTTTAAAAGAAAAACAAGGTAAGATTGAAATACATGAAACAATTAGAATATATCGAGGTACACAGAACACTATGTTTGGCTTGTGTTACACAAAATGCCATGTTTATTCGATATCTTTCATGTCACGCAAGACTGATTTTTACCAGACTATAAATACTATTAATATTATTATTAAAATATTCTTATAGCTAACACCTAGCCATTGGAATGGAAGTTATTAATAAGATTAAATAAATTGTGAAAATATTATTTTCAAATGTATATTGAATTAATCCTTTGGTTATCAATTAGTAGAAGTGAATGTAAGAACTATTTGAAAATAAAGAAATTACTTTTCTAAGAAAACTATTTTTTCTGTACAATCAAAATTTTATCCCAATAAATTAAACAAACCAATTTTGATCAATGTTTTCAGTAAAATTTATATATTATATATTCAATTAATATTTTTGATACCCATCCAATAGATTTGATAGGTATACGATAAGAATAAATCCAATTTTATGAATAAAAAGATGTATTTTTTTCTAAAAGGTAATTTTACCGCCTTTTAATGGAGAAACAATTTTAAATATGAATTTTTAAAATTTTATGATATTTATTTGAAAAAATAAATTTTATTTTTGAAAGTGGAATATCAAAATTTACTTTGGGTGAATTTTGGTATTTTTTTTGAGAAGTTCCATTTTTTGATGAAAAATGAAAAACACTGAATTTTAATTCAAAATTTATTATTTATCTAATTTTATTATATAGTTAATATATATTTTAATTTGGTTTTAAAGTATAATTAGATCAATTATACACCACTTAATCCAATTTTTTTTCATTGTAACTAATTTTATAATGAAATTGGTTATAAAAACATTTCAAACTTTTAGACCTTTTCGTTTTAAAAACCCGCATTGTCTTCCTATCTCTGAGACTAATTTTAAATTAAAATTTTCCTATTATGTGATTGAAATTTTGGAAAAGTGATTACATATTTTTAATTAGAATAGTTTATAATTTCTAATAATTTCAACTTAGTTTTTGACCAAAAGGATTAGTGAAAGTGTTTAAAATTAATTAAAGTGATTAAGAGAAAAATTAGCTTAATAAAGGACTAAGACTTAAAATTAAGACCCAAAATGAACTATAAAATTGCCCAAATCCATTTTTTGTTCATATTTATATCCTATAATCTCTGTTCTTGGATTTTGACCATTATTGGAGGCACTTGTAATGGAAAAAATGTAGGTGAAATTCACTTTTCAAAAATTTACAAGCATGCCACTCCTCCACTATAAAAAGGAACTCACCCTTCCCAATTATTCACACCTCTAAATACATTTGACTCAGCCAAAATATAATCAAATAAAATCCAAAAATCCCTACCTTTATCCTAGAATCCCGCCCCTTTAGGTATAAAATAATCCAAGAAATCCCTTTGGTGAAAACCAAAAAGAGTTACCCAAAGAAGAGGTAACATACTTCCTCAAGCTCTTTTGTTTTATTTTCATTCTACACCCTCTTAAATTTTATTATTATATTATTATATAATGATATTTTATTTTAAGGGTCTGACCTAAAACTACACACACTTCTATCTAATGTGTAACAAACTTGGAATTCTTATATACAACGAACTACCACCTTATGAAACGATGTTGATCCTTTTTCCTTTACCACCTATCATGGTTGATAATTATGACGAAAAATATGTTTTTATATAATATATATGATATTTATTATTTATTTATTCTTATTTAATTATTATATATCACATACCTTCATGCCTTCAATTTTTTGTAAATACGATAACTTCTTTTGTGGAAGTGTGAACTATCGCCTCCTCAAAGCGATGTGATTCATTCACACTTTACATGAAATTTATTAAGGATGAATTTAGTAAATTTATATGATATATATGAAATAATAATGTTAATTTAATGATAATATATATATACACACACACACATATATGTCATTTAATTTATTTTCAATACGATAAGAAAACAGAAACAACATTCTTGTATATGTACGACCTACCGTCTCCATGAATGGTGTATTCCATTTCATATATCAATGTTTTTTAGATTATTATAAATATTAATATATAGAATATATATGATATATAAATGATTTTTTTTTCATTCTGTAAATAATTAAATTATGATCTAAGTAATAGTATCAAGAATAACAATTCAAAACATGTATGCAAAACAAAGCAAATAATACCTGAAGTGTAACATTAACATGGAATTGTTAATAAACGGTTAATATAAAGTTATAATAAAATCCTATATGGTATTAGATATAATAATATTTTTATTTCATAGATTTATAATAAATATATATTTATTATATAGGTGTTTTTTATGAGTATGACGAGAGTCAAGACATAAAGTAAGACTTTTCTCATCTAACTTTTATTTTTTGTAAGACACAAGCCATGTTCACCTCCCATTTTCTTATATGTGGTGTGTATACTACCCATTGATGTATTATTTTATTATTATACATAATTTTTTGTGTATTTACATATACATTTAATGATATTTCTTTCATGTGGTTTATGGATCAAAAGTTATCAAAACAGTAAAGTAATTTTGTCTCAATTTGGATACTTTGAGTTACAAGACATGTTATACACCTATATTTTTATATGAGATGTATATAATTCCCTTTGAAATGTAATGTAATGAATATACTCATTTTCATGATATTTTAAGTTTCATGTAATTTCATTTTATTACATGGAGAGTATAATTCAAAGTTACCAAGTAGTAAGAGTTTATCTCAACAATCTCATCATTTATCAGGATTTTTTATGATTATTCATTAATTGTTAAGATTTTATGATCCATATTTCAAGAAAAATCATGATTTTTATTATCCTTTGATTAGTAATTATATCTTCAAGTATTAGTAAAATTTTCCATTCTTTATTACTTAATATAATTAAGAAAATGTTTTTAAGAAAATATGAATTCATTTCTATTTTTGATGAGAATATGTGCTTTATAAAAATGTTTTAAAAGATTTATTTATAGGTTTTCATAGTGATATTTTACAAGGTTTCAAGTAAAAAGGTTTTCAAAATATTTTCAAACTTCTTTTATAAGTTTTTAAGGAAGAAGGTTTTCAAAATGTTTTCAAGATTTTTTATATGTTTTCAAGGAAAAAGGTTTTCAAAATGTTTTCACGATTATTTTATATGTTTTCAAAGAAAAATGTTTAAAAAAGATTTTAAATATTCTTTTATATTTTTCAAGGAATTTTTTTTCTAGCTTCCTTTATAAATTTGTAAGTTTATTTTCTGGGAAAATGGGTTTCAAAAGGATTTATGTTTTAAAAAGGTTTTTTAAAGAAGAAAGGATATATTCTCCAAGAAATGTTTTTAAAGGATATTTCAAATTTTTTTTTCGACTGAGGTTACAACCATTGGTGTTACTAATTACTTTATAGTGAAATGATCCAAAGGTTCCATTCATATTTTTTCTCTAAATGGTTTTTGTTTTTATGAAATGATGTTCATGAAAACCATTTTTGTTTATGGGTTATATATTTATGAAACCCATTTCTATTTCATGGGTTATATATTTATAAAGCC
Organism: Viscum album; assembly: GCA_963277665.1. Classification (NCBI taxonomy): domain Eukaryota; kingdom Viridiplantae; phylum Streptophyta; class Magnoliopsida; order Santalales; family Viscaceae; genus Viscum; species Viscum album. The sequence goes on along the minus strand of OY728150.1, from coordinate 1,925,350,285 downwards.
CATTTATTTTTCATATGTTATATTCTTATGAAACCTACTTCTTTTCACCGGTTATACTTTGATGAAATTATTATGAAACATGTCTCTTTTCCCATAGGTTAGGATGTGATTACATGTTTATGATACCCATTTTATTTCACGGGTTATGATATTATTTTTTATAATCTTGTAGAACACATATGTATGATTTAATTATGAGATGGGTGAGACCAATATCTCCATCCAATTCATTGGGTAATGATTTATATCTCATGAGATATACATGGCTGGTACAAGGAGTGAAATTGGTTCAGTAAAGGACGTTGTCCACTAATATGGTCTTGGGAGTGAACCTTGACTACCAAGATGGTATGTCTTAAAAAATTCCATGTCTTATTCCTATTTTATGCTTTCATGGATTATTCTCTTGATTCACTTATGATTCATGTCTTATGAACTGCTAATATTTATTCCATGACTCATGTACATGATCTTTGATATGTAAGGTACGATCTTCAAATATTATTCTCATGTTCACATACCCTTATGATCATGTTATGATCATGTATCTCCTTTGTTTACCCTTACTGAGCATATGAGTTCACCCCTTTCTTATGTTTTCTTTCCCTAGGTTATGAAGAAAGTTTTTAAGTATAATTACTAAAGGAGGACATCTTTGTGGGAAACATTTCAGATCTTTCACGAAGTTAGAATATTTTGTTCCAAGTCTCCAATAAAACTAAACTATTATGGAACTTAGGCATGTATTTTTTTATGTGTTGAATATTCATCTAAAATGATGTAATATACATTTATTTTAAGCCAGAGTTGATATAGTTGGTAGTAAAGTAAAGGTTTAGTCAACCTTTAGAAATTAGGACGAAAAAAATTTAGTGAGAACCATATGGATATTTCTAAGGATATGTCTAGGGATGTCTCTAAGGATAATTCTATGGTGTCATAGGAAGATGTCATAATTTAGACATCCTATAATATATTTTTCATGATCATATGGTTTTCCTCTATGATAAGTAATTCTCACACTATGATTTTTGGTTTTAATTAATGGCGAGAACCAAAAGGAACTGGATTAATGTTGAATGTGATGGACAATTTTTTGGTGATAAGTAAAATGGTATGATCACTAGAGTGAAGGATATTGTGATCATGCCTAATTAGTTTTCATGGAACATGATTAAAAACATGTAGCTTAACCAACTCTCAGAATCTCCAAAGAAAATAAGGAATTAGTTCCCTAAGAGTTTGGGTAATAGAGACCATGGAGGAAAGAATATTTAGTTTCCTTTGTGTTAATAATGTGGAAAGAATCACCCAAGTGAATTTCTTAAAGGAATAAGAACATGTTTTTACTATGGAAAATAAGGACATAAAGCATGTTACTAAAAAGGAAATATGAAGGGTTTAGTTAATGTAATAGATACGAATATTTTCCTCCCTAAAACATCATTGAAGGTTAAATTCATTATGTGAATAATGAATGATCATTATGAAAATCAATATCCCAAGTGGAGATCTCAAGAAGACAATAAAAAAGGTGGTGCAAGTAATGGTTATATTGTTGTTGATGATGAGACTAAAAATGAGATTTGAAAGGAAAGATTTATTAAGTAAAATGATGAGGTAGACTTGTAAATGGACCAAGGGCGAAGTGGAATAATCAAAGTTTTTATGTATTTGGATTCATAAATTATGTTATATGAATGGTGAAATATATAAGGATTGTTTAGTTTATGTTTTTTATCAAAGGATTTAAAATAATATGTTGAATGTTTCTAATGGACTAGAAAAGTGATTTAATGGAAATGTGACATTTTGACTATGGGAAGATAACCCTTAATATGTTGCTGATGTTGAGATAATGTTGTTTGTATAATGATATGTTGGATATGAATAATTAAATTGGACAATACTGATTACCTTGGATTAAATTAAGGATTTGTTGACAGGTGGTTTATGCTATCATTGATGAAGTTTAAAACATTTCTGGATTTAAGAAATATATCAAATAAACTCAAGAATAATAAAACTTTCATATTTTGAGTAAGGATTTTTATTAATTTAGGTTATTACCATGTCTAAAGAGAATATATGAAAAATGTATTCACATGTGTTGTATGTGACAACCAATCACTACTTTAAGATATATGAGGGATCAATGCTAATATGTTTTTTTAGAAATTTAGTGACCTTATTTCTAAGGTTTTGGACTTCCATATTTCAGAAGGGTTATAAGTTCAACCATTTATGGAATGGTTTATGTTAAACATCATATTAGGTTTTAGAGATTAAAGCATTATCTCACCATATAAAAATTTATGAATGTTTGATAACTTGTGATAAACTTTTTTTTTGATAAAGAAAGATGTAATGGTCTATTATTCTATTTATAGATATCATGATATGTTAATGCTTCAGGAATAAAAAATTCACCTCCATTTCTTGGAATAAGAGATGAAGTAGAAGTTTATCAAGGAAAAACAAAGGGTTTGGATGTCCAGAAATTATGTAAGTATATATTTTCATGAAAATTTATCAACTTTTGGAAAAATGGTCTTGAAATAAAATGTTATCCTCTTGTCATCATTTTTAATGATATCAATGACCTTATTTCAAGCCACATTGGGTTATAGCTTTGTTATTGTTAAATTTATCTAAAACATATTCTCTATCATTCTCCATCAGAAATTGATGGTTAGATTTCTCTTCCATGTCCATGTTTTCTCTTACCATATATGTTATCCTATATGGAAACCTAGTTATGTATTAATTTGGGTAACCATTATGTTTCAAAAACTTATTTTTAAAGGAAGTTTTAGTATTCATTTTTACAATGTGGGTTTCAATGGAAGGATATTTGAAGTATTAAACATTTGATAACCAAAAAAATTTTTAGAGAGAAATTCATTTTAAGGGGGGTATAATGTGACACCTTGGGATTTTTTGAATTTTTTTTTCAGATAAATTTAAACTTTTTGATATTTTTTCATTTCACACAGCACAAAATATAGCTTGTGAAAGTAATAAATTTTTCTTGTGTTTCAAACAACTCCATATTAATATTTAACTACACACAACACTTAAATTTTCTTGTGGTACACACTACACAATATTTTTATTTTGTTACACACAATGTTGAGTTCCTTTGACAGCTTGAGTTACACACAAGGTTTAGTTTTACCGAACAAAAAATTTTATTATTATTATTAAAATATTATTATAGAAATCACACAGATATTGGAATGGAAGTTACAAATAATATTAACTAAATTGTGAAAATATTATTTACAAATTTATATTAAATGAATCCTTTGGTTATCAATTAGTATAAGTGAATAAATGAACTATTTGAAAATAAAGAAATTACCTTTTTAAGAAAACTTTTTTTTATGTACAAACACAATTTTTTCTCAATAAATTAAAAAAACACTTTTGATTAATGTTTCCAATAAAATTTATATATTATCTATTCAATAAATATTTTTGATACTCATCTAATGGATTTGATAGGTATTAGATAAGAATAAATCCAATTTTATGAATGAAAAAATGTATTTTTTCAAAAAGGTAATTTTACCGCCTTTTAATTGTGAACCCATTTTAAATATGATTTTGAAAATTTTATAATTTTTAATTTGAACAAATAAACTTCAGTTTTGAAATTGTAATATCAAAATTTACTATGGGTTATTTTTTTATATTTTTCTGAGAAGTTTTATTTTTTGATGAATAGTGAAGAACACTGAATTTTAATTCCAAATTTCTTTTTAAATTAATATATTTATATAGTTATAATATGTTTTAATTTGGTTTTAAAGTATAATTAGATCAATTATAAATCAATTAATACAATTTAGGTCATTGGAACTCATTTCAAAATGAAATTGGATATAAATACATTTCAAACTTTTGGACCTTTTCGCTTTAAAAACCCATATTGGCGTCCCGTCTATGAGATTAGTTTTAAATTAATTTCTATGAATTATGTGATAATAATTTGGAAAAATGGATTAAATATTTAGAATCCAAATAATTTAAAATTTATAATAATTTAAAATTAGTTTTTGACCAAAAATATTAGTGAAGGTGATTAAAATTAATTACAACGATTAACATAAAAATTAACTTAACAAAGGACTAATCCTTAAATTTAGGACCCAAAAATGATTGAGAAAATTATCCAAAATCCATTTTATGTTAATATTTCATCCATATCCTCCATTTACTTGGATTTTTACCATTATTGGATCCACTTTTCATTGTAAAAACATGGGTGAAATTCACTTTTAAAACTTTTACAAGAATGGCACTCCTCCTCCACTATAAAAAGACATTGAACCTTACCACTTATTCACACCTATAAATCCTCTTGTATTGGATTTTTTTTAAAAATAAGTTCCCAAAATTTATAAATCTATATTAGAATCCTCCATTTAGGTAGAAATCCATCCAAGGAATCCCTTTCGTGTGAACAAAAAAAGAGTTACCCAAAGAAGAGTTAACATCCTTCCTCAATATCTTTTGTTTTATTTTCATTATCCACCACATAAAATATTATTATTCCATGATTATATAATAAAATAAATATCCTAAATATACCGAGTTATTTTTATTCTAAGTGTTTGACAAACAGTTACACACAATTCCATTTAATGAGTAAAGAACTTATCGTTCTTATGTGCGGCGAACTACCACCTCACGAAACGATGTTGTTCGTTTTTTCCTTTAACACATCTCATGGCTGAGAATTATGATTGAAACTATATTTTTATATAACTTATATGATATTTATGATATATTTATTTTTATTTAATTATTATATATCACATATCTTCATGCTTTTCATTTTGTGTAAATACGACAACTATATTTGTGGAAGTGTGGACTACCGCCTCCTCAAAGCGATGTGATTCATTCACACTCTACATGAAATTTATTAAGGATGAGTTTAGTAAAATTATATGATATATATGACATGATAATTATATGTTAATGATAAAACACACACACACATGTCATTTAATTTCTTTCTTTCAATATGATAAGAAAATAGAAACAACGTTCATGCATACGTATGATCTACCATTTCCATTAACTGTGTATTATATCTCATATATCAATATTTTTTAGATTATAATAAATAATTATATACTAAATATATATGATATATAAATTATTTTTTAAATTATATAAATAATTAAATAATGATATAAGTAAGAGGATCAATAATAACAAGTCAAAACATGTACGAAAAACAAAGCAGATAATACCTGAAGTGTAACATTAACATGAAATTGTTAATAAAAAGGTAATATAAAGCCATAATAAAATAATATATAGTATCTATTATCTATACTAAAACAAGATTATTCTAGCTTACATTTTACCTTATTACGCAGCCACGTCACCATCCAAAACAAATTCCTCCCTCCCAAATCGGGCATCCATCGACTGCGTTCCCATTTCCCCCATGCATCCATCCTCGACTCCACCCTCCATCTTAGGGTTTCATTTCATTCATCGCGACCCATTCTCTTCCGCCTCCACCTTCATCAGTGAATCCCGCACCCATTTTACCTCCTCCACAATTCCTACGAATCATGCTTCCATTTCCCCTTCGGTGCCCCTCTTATGTTTCATGCTGCTGTTACCTCTCCGGCATTGCACCTAGAGTTTTTGATCGCATTTCCCATCCCATCGCCAGTACCCAAAAAACACTAAAGGCATATTCCTCACTAATTATTTCATCATGTACTATGGTTCATCATCCCAAATCCCCTCATGTACTCGTACGTTTCCCACAGTTCCTACTCCTTCGAAGAATTTTAGTCAGAAACCCTCCAGATTCTCTCAATATCATTCCCTAATTCCCTCAAGATCGCGATATCTATCCTCATCTACAGATGATGACTATTTCTACTCAATAAAATTTTGATCGATGAGTTTCTCTCCCCATAATAGGTATGTTCTGCTAATATCATTGAAATAATCTCCTTGACAATTTGTAGTATTTCCATTCACATAATACTTTTTCATACGTTAACACATGTCTTCTTTTATTTATCCATTTGTTGTGTTCATTGACTCCCATTCTAAATTTGTATGAACATGTATAAGGCACAAGTAGAACCTATCTAATGAGTAAATCATGTATATATTATGTATTTACCACTATTTTCTCAACTTTAGTAACCTGTACAGGTATCAGATTGTTATCAACCAGCAACCACCAGTACTTGTCCACTGTAGTGCCACATGAACCCACTTATTAAAGGTTTTTATTTTGAAGTGTTTAATTCAAAATCAACTTTGATTCAACTGTTTTTTCAATTTGAATGTTTCACTGTCTGTATTACATTTTCTTATTTGATCTGAATGATACTTCATGTATTTAATTTTTCTATGTTGACAATATATTACCATTATGTTTCATATATACTTTCTGCTTTTTACTAGAATATTGAATTTTTAGTAACAGTAAAAAAATTGTTTCACTACATTGAGTACAATGACATTACATTTTGTTTTAAATATAGGAGGTAACATTACATTTACGCTATACTAACATCGACGTAAAACACCACAAGATCCTACTCCCAATTACTATTGACCTGAACTACAATAACAGTTTATTATCTGGTAGTGCCACTCCCTGCATACTGTACAAGATTTCCTTCACTCCTAAGATACTATATCATATAAATTTCATTTCTATTATAGGTAAAACGTCTTCTAACCTATATACTGGAGGCCCAGTTATAGATTGGAGAAGGTCTTCTGGACCCGTGGGCCGTGACAGCTTCAGTTTTCTTCACCATTACATCTAAATACTCATTGAAGATAAGTGAACATGTTAATCAAGATGCAGCTACTCTGGATTCCAAAGATACATGTTCTTTCAGTTTCAGGAACTTACTAACAACTTTCAAAAAAATTATACTATATTTCCCCTGTCCTGATTCAACAAATACATCTAGACTACTATTATTCATTTAGATTGTATATCTACCAGCATTGGCATCTTTCTAATGCACCACATCATATAGAAAGCTACCGGTAAAAGGAATTTATTTTCAAGAATACCTATATTTCTATTTTATTTTCTTACATGCTTTATGTTACTCAATGTACCCATACATAAACATATGATTACTGATTTAATAAAACTTACATGCTTACATATTCTTTTTTTCTTCTTGGATTAATATCTTATATGATTGTGAGTCTATAAAGACCCTACAGATCCAGAGGTAAGCAAAAGGTGCATTCTTCTCAATTTTTGGAATTTTTTTCCGTTCTCTCCAAGATTTATTAATTTTGGCTGAATATTAATTTCAGTTTAATATTACACTATGTACTTATTTTGGATATGTATCCATACCCACTAACATTATGTGTTTGTGAGTTTTCATTATTTATAGAAATTGATTTAACTTTTATTAAGGGTGGATCTTATGGGAATTATGGGGATGTCAACTATAATGTATTGGGAAATATGAATCTTCTCCTAGAAAATCAGTTGTCAAGGAATATATTTCAGTGGAAACAAATTTATTTGATATGTCTCCATCCCCACTGACTTATCTATATTATTCTACATAGCATGTCAATGATGTTCTTGGAAGTGACATGCTAGTGAACCTACATTAAAATTGGACATAAGTTTACCGAATATCTTATAGGTTGTTGAATCTTAACCGATTCCATATTAGTTATATATAAGTTCTTTTTTATTAGTTATACATATATATTTATGAATTTTTCTTATTGAAGTGTATTCAAATTGTGAAAAAATAGTGTTTCTACATATACATTCTATATATTTATGGATTGATTATTTCAATGTTTCCCTTTTAGTCATGCATATTATGTGTTATTATGAAACATTTCTTTATGTGCAGGTTAACATATAGGATGAGGTGATCAGCTCATGGAATATTACCTTTTATTCAACCACTATAAATATTTCTCACAACTAAGATATTAGGTATTAAAAAAACATTATTTTCTAGAAATGTTTTCATATTTTCAATAGAGAATTTAATAAGCACAACGAATATGGTCATTATAAGATGTTTACTTTTACCTTCAATTTTTACCATGCAATAACCAAAGAAATTTTTTCCTCTCATTGTAGAACCATGATTGAAAAAACTTTTCATTGGGTTCTCTAAATGCATGGGATAAATAGTTAATATCACCCATTAAACACAAGAAGAGATGATTGCAACCATATAGTAAGGAATTTTTTGGATTTTTGAATATGTATGAACTTATTGGACTTTTCATATTCAACATGCACTTATTATTTATACAACTTTATAGTTGAATACAATGGTGATATTGAATCTCATTCTACACCAAGATTCAATCTGTATTCATAATTTTTTTATTTAATAACATGTTTCCAAGTCTTCTAAAGTGGTTGATTGCTCTTTGTTAAAGCTTCTTAGCATGGGTGAATGTCTCTAATCAATGAAAACAAACCTATCAGCCCTGCTGCTTACTCATTGTTTGAATATATTTAGATGAGCTTTAAATCCAACAACACAACACTCTTTACATTGATTTAAGAAACACCAATATTTAATATGTCCTCATCTATTATTTTTCATATTTTTAGGTTTTATGGAGCGGTTTAAGGCTCTCTTTACATGATTCTTAGCATGGGTGACTGTATTTATTCAGGGAAATGATATATGGAATCCCCTCCTCTTAACCAGGATTGGTCTCTATTCAGAAAAGCTTTAAAAACAACAACCAATGTAGATTTTTTTGTTCCTTATTGTCTTTTAATTTCATTACATCAATGGAGTGGAAAATAATGTTTTTTTCAATATCAATTTCATTGTATCATTAAAACACTATGTCATATGAATTTTCTTCATAGAAATTTTGATTCCATTCAAATTTTCTTTTTTTAAATTTACGTATTCATTTTTCAAATAATCATTACATTTTAAAAAATCAGGGACGAAAATAGCTGTCTACTTGTTGGCTGCTGATATGTTGACTCCAATACATAATCCATGTGCAGGGAATTGCATTTTCATTGCTAGGTGTTGTATAATTTTGATAGTTTCATAAACCAAGGTCTATAATGATGTCCCACCTCCACTATATTTGTTGGATGCTTCATCAAGTGTGGGATCCAGCTCTGAGCAGTGGTATGTGCTAAGGATGAGTGCTCAATTTTGGACTATCCCAACTAAATCTTGGTTCCTAATCACATCAACCTCTGACCACATGTATGTGCTATGCCTTATTACCAATAAACAGTAATGTTATCCATCCTTAAGTATCAAATTCTGACTATAAATTTTGGTTCCTATTTCATTTATCTTGATAACTGTAATTACTTTTATTCATATCAGGGGATCATTTAGGACATTTTGGGCTATGTTCTAGAATTAGTACTTCCTCATAGTTTGTATTATGCGATATTTAGTGATTTCATATCCATAATCACTTATGATTTCAAATGATTCTTTGAATAGATTTTTCCTGTATCAGTCCACAGAGTTTTAAAACATTGGAATTTTGCCACATCCTGACCTATAAGATATTCTATTTTTGGGATGATTACATAATGACTACAATTTATTTATTTTTTATGTTCCTCTTCATATATTAATAACCTATTAGTAGCTGTTATATTAATAACATATCACTTTTAGTGGTGAGGGGATGGGAGGGGAGGGGAGGGGAGGGGAGGGGAGGGGAGGGGAGGGGAGGGGAGGGGAGGATGAGGGCAGGGGGGAGGGGGCTGGGTAGGTTGGAGGGGAGGGGAGGGGCTGGGCTGGTTTGAGGGGAGGGGAGGGGAGGAAAGGGGAGGTGAGGATGAGGGAAGGGGGTAGGGGATACTGAGGGAAGAGGTTGGGTAAGGGGAGTGGTGGGGGAAGGGGATGGGCAGGCTGAGGTGGGAGGGGGAGCTGCTGGGACTGGGTTGGAGACAAGCAGAGGAGGGGGAAGGGGAGGGGTAGAGCTGGGTAGGGGGTAGGAGGTGGTGCAGGAAAATTGGGGGGGGGGGGACAAGCTTTCCAGATTAACCACTATTTCTATTTCAATTAGTACTAATTTTTTTATTATTTCAATTAGTATTGATTTTTTATTTTCATATTAATACTTGTTTTCATTGAATTTTTATCAAGATTCTTTTCATAGATGACTACTATAAACAAATAAGCCATTTTTTATGATGTTTTTTTTCACTTCACTATATTACCCAGGTTTTTTTCATAGTAATATGTCTCATTTACTCACATTAATGTCTAATTGTATATTTCAGGGATCAATATAACTGTCAAAAAACATGAAAAATTTCTACTCTACATCAATAATACATGGTAGTACTGGGAGGCTGTTGACTACACATTTTGATGACATGAATTGTAATCTGATCTGAACACCTGCTGTTGTTGAAAATCATGGTTCTTATAATTGTTGTCAAACATATATCTTCTACTTAAATGTATTTATGTTCTCTTATCACGATTAAATAACATTCCATAGTTCTATTTGAAAGGTGACATGAAAATGAAAACTAATGTATGTTTCCAATTTCAAGTTCTCTTACCATGAATCTGTTTCACTATTTACCTATTTTAAGCATCTAGAAATTATATTTTCATAATTCATTTCTATGAATAGATTTATAATTTCAATACATTATTTATTAATTTCCATTGATCAGTTATCATATTTCTAATACATTTTGTAGTTCATATTTCATTTATGACGATGTGTGTATGCACGAGCGATGTACTAGTTATATATAATAATAAGGTTATTTAATAGATTTATAAAAAACATTATTTTATTATACATTATTTTTGTGTGAGTATGACGAGAGTTAAGACATAAGGTAATATTTTCTAATCTCACTTTTATTTTCCGTGAGACACAAACCATGTTCACTTTCTATTTAATTATATGTGGTTTTTATAATGACTATGTATATACTCTTTTATTATTATAATTAAATTTATGGGTATTTACATATCCATTTTATGACATTTTTTATGGGGTTTATGGTTCAAAAGTTACCAAAATGGTAAAGTAATTTTGTCTCAATTTTCCTAATTTGAGTTACATGCCATGTTATGCACCTATATTTTTCTATGAGATGTATATAATACCCTTTTAAATGTTATATATTAAATATAATTATTTTACTAATATTTTAAACTCCATGTAATGTCATTTTCTTACATGGGGAGTATGATTCAAAGTTACCAAGTGGTAAGAGTTTATTACAACAATCTCATCATTTATCGGGATTGTTTATGATTATGATTTCATTGATGAAATATTATGATTAATATTTCAAGAGCACTTATGAAATTTCTTGTCATCTAGTTTTTCATGATATCTTTAATTATTATTACTATTTTCCACTCTTTGGTACTTAAGATAATTAAGAAAGTATTTTTACAAAAATATGACTTTATTCCTCTTTTTAGTTAGAAATATGTGTTTTCTAAAAATGATTTCAAAGATTTATTTATAGGGTTTCAAAGTGTTTTCAAAGAGATTGTTTTCAAAACAATTTCAAACTTATTTTATAAGTTTTCAATGAAAAATGTTTTTAAAATGTTTTCAAGATTACTTTATAAGTTTTCAAGGAAAAAGTTTTTCAAAAGGCTTTCAAGTTTCTTTTATAAGTATTCAATGAAAAAAAGTTCACAATGTTTTCAAGATTCATTTATAAGTTTTCAAGGGAAAAGGTTTTCAAAAAATTTTCAAGCTTCTTTTATAAGTTTTCAAGGAGAAACATTTTCAAAAAAATTTCAATCTTATTTTATAAGTTTTCAAGGAAAAGGGTTTTCAAAATATTTTCAAGATTATTTTATATGTTTTTAAAGAAAATAGTTTTCTAGATTTTTATATAGGTTTGCATGTTTATTTTTAGAGAAAATAGTTTTCAATATGTTTTATGTTTTAAGAATCATTTTTCAATGAAGAAATGATATATTCCTCAAGAAAAGTTTTTAAAATATATTTCAAAATTATTTTCAACCTAAGATGACATCTGTTGGTGTTAATCATGAATTTTTGGGAAAATTATCCAAAGGTTTTATTCATTTTTTTCTGTATTGTTTATGTTTTGATGATATGATGTTTATTAAACCCATTTCTCTTTCACAGGTTATATGTTTATGAAACCCATTTCTCTTTCATGGGTTATATAGTTATGATACCCATTTTTTTTCATGAGTTATATTCTTATGAAACCCAGTTATTTTCAAGGGCTATGCTTTGATCAAATGATTATGAAACTTGTCTTTTTTTCCCATAGGTTAGGACATGATTACAATTTTATGATACCCATTTCATTTCATGGGTTATGATATTATTTTTTATGATCTTGTGACACACGTATGTATGATTTTATTATGATATGGCTGATACCTATATCTCTTTCCAATGAATTGGGTGAATATTTACATCTCATGAGATATTCATGGATGGAATGGGGTGTAAACTTGATTCAATAAAGGACTTTGTTCGCTAATATAGTCTTGGAAGTGAACCTTGAATACAAAGATGGTCAAAAGAGTGAACTGTGACAACCAGGATGGTATTTTGAGTAAACCCATACTACTAAGATGGTCTTGGAATCGATGACTTGACTACTATGGAAATAATTTTTTATGCTTATGTGTATGAAAAAATTCCATGTATTATTACTATGTTATGCTTTCATGGATTATGTTATTGATTACCATATGAATAATGTGTTATGAACTGTTAATATTTATTCCATGACTCATGTATATGATCTTTAATACGAAATTTATGATCTTAAAATTTTATTCTCATGTTCACATACCCTTATTCTCATGTTATGCTTATGTATCTCCTTTATTTACCCTTAATAAGAATCTGAGATAACCCCTTTCTTATGTTTCCTTTCCCCAAGTTATAAATAATGGTTTTAAGTAGAAGTACTAAATTATAAGATCTTTGTGATAAACATTGAATATATTTCATGAAGTTAGAAGATTTTATTACAAGTTTCCAAAAAAACTAAACTATTACGGTCCTCAAGCATGTATTTTTGTAATGTGATTAATATTCATATAAAATTATATAATATTCATGTATGTTAATCTTGAGTCGCTATAAAGAGTTACCTCCAATGGCCCGAAGGCCTTAATTTTTTATTGATTTTTGATAATCCACCTTTCAAGGGGTGAGGTGGAACCCTACCAAGTCCCGTAGGCGTAAGTATTACATGGCCCGTAGGCCTTAGAGGAATTCATTACCCGTAGGATTCAATCATTACATACAACCCAGACTAACTACATGGAACTGCTCCTCCCCATCATCTTCATCATGAAATAAGCTCTCCACCTTCGCATGGCTATTCGGCTAGGCATTCCCATGCATGCATAGGCTTGTCCTGATGGTAGGTGCCATACCCTATCATTCTTGCAATCCGTTTAGCTTCTACTGTGATGAAAGCTCCTTGCTCATCCTCTTTGTAGAGCATGTTCCTTGTAGGTTGGTTGGTTTGCATCTGCACTTAAGGTGGCCCGAAGGCCTTGATGTGGCCCAAAGGCCTTACTGACCCGAAGGCATAGGTGGCCCAAAGGCCTTACAGGACTCAGAGACCAAATCGGTGACCCGAAGGCCCAAACGGGGGCATATTCCTGGCTGCTACAGTTCCAAACAGTGCCTACTACAGTAATGCACAGTCCCGCTACAGTACCTGCTACAATACCTGCTACAGTATTGCTACAGTACCCCCAAAAATTCTGCCTCTTCCTGGATTTGATCCCTGGTCGCTTGTATGCACTTACAGAGTCCTTACCAACTGGGCTAAGGCTCATGTGCCTATAAAGAGTTACTCCTAAATCTTAATCAATGGAACCTCAAAAGATTGAGGACACCTTGGGGGGGGGGGGGGCTCCTTGGGAGGTAAAACCACCAGAACTTCTAGGAGGATGGATTGAGAGTGAAAGGAGATGAATAAATGAGGGGTATTTATATCAAAATTGGATTAATTCTTTAATAGTTTCCAAATATAGGTTTTGGAAAAATAGGTTGTGGAAAATGAAAAAAAACATTGGATTACCCATGGTTTTTGCTTATGGTTTTGGAAATTTGGATAAAATTTTATGTTATTTTAACCTACTAGAACCGATCTTCATTTTTATTACTTATTTTTTCATATAAATGTAAAGTTTCCAAAAATTAATGTTTTTAAAGTCAAAGTTTCCATTTTAGACTTTAGAAGTTCACTTATAGGTTTTTAAAATTGATTAAAATATGTTAAAATATTTAATGTTAATAAAATAACATATATTTTAAGTCATAAATTGTGGATATTTAATTAGTACCTAATTATGACATAAATATGATGTTATTAAACATACTGAAACCCAAAAATGTATTTTTACTATTCATGAAAAAATTAAATTATTTTAATTTTTTTAATAAATTTACCCAAACCTAATTTCAATGTGATAATTTAAAAAATTGTGTTTATTTTATCAGATTGATTATATAAATATGAGAATTTTAACTTTTAAATATAAAAATATCTATTTATTAAATAAAAATGCATTTTAAGGCACTATCAAATTTATGACACTTATAAAAATTTCCTAGGACATTATAAAATTATTTTGTCATATATATTTAAATAAGAGTGTTTTAAAATACTATTTAATTAAAATAAATATTATTCAGAATAACTTAGTTTATAAAAATTTATATATTTTCTAAAAAATAAAATTTGTGTCTAAAAGATTAATTTATCAAATTCATCTCAATTAAACATATATTTTTTTAATAAAAACCATTATTAAAATAGAATTGATAGAGTAAAAATTTTATTTATACAAAATAATTACACTTTATGTAACTAAGTCCTGGAAACATAAAGCCTTACAACACTCGCATATAACCTAAGGGTAAGGTGTGCGGTGATGATAGATTCACAAGGTGGCTCAGATTACATTGATTGAGTGGTAATTTCCACTAACTTGAACTTATCCCATAGGAGATTTCTTTCTAGATTCACTTGTTAAATCTTGGCTTGGGATTGGTCAACAGAGAACCCCAATAACACCACCTCCCTCCCAAGTTCTGACAAATTGGCTTCAAACGACATGATTCTACTGGATAAGAAAATCACTTATCCTTTTTTTAATTAATTATCCTTTGTCATCACTACTTATAAACACTAGTTACAACGTTGAAATTATTACCAATGGGCATAATTCCCAATGTTCAAATCATCAAACAGTTATATTTACCAATAGTTATATTTGACCAATAGTCCTATAATGGTAAAATCTTGATGGTCAAATTTCCCTTTATACTCTATAAATACCACTTCATTATTTCACTCAAAATTCACTACCATTCCTCCCAAGGTTACATATTTTCATTTCTAAGATGTTTATTGGTTTATATATATATATATAGTGTTATATGTGGGGGTGACGATTATAACAGATTGGAGCAATCCATATTTTCCAATTTTGGATTTTTTATTTTATATTTATTGTCCACTTGTAATGGTTATAATTTTAATTGGTTTCATAGTTGGAAAATGTAATGATAATTATTAATAATATAAGTTTTTTTTGGTTCGTGTATAGTATAATACAATATAAGATACATTTTCTCACGAAAAAAATATTATTTTAAAAAACATGGGTCGTTACATTATCCCCCCTTTAGAAATTTCATCCCCAAAATTTAAAATCATATTCTTTTTTGAGAAAAGGTGAGGGTACTTCTACTTCATTTTTTCCTATGATTTTCAAGTTTCCTCTTTATACTTATGGTTCCTCCACAACACCTTGACAAGGTGGGTAGTCTTGTTGCGTAGAACCTTGTCTCCATGGTCTACTATCTTCACTGAATGCTCATTATAATAGAGGGCATGTTCTAGTTTTACCACCTCTAGATTCAGTACATGTGAGGGATCATGTATTTAATTCCTCAAGAGAGATACATAGAATATATCATGAACTTTAGTAAGATTTGGTTGGAGTGAAATAAAATATACCACTACTCCTATATGATCAAGGATTTCATAGGGGCTAATGTACCTGGGGACAAGATTCCCTTTCTTCCCAAATCGCACGACTCTCTTCCATGGTTATATTTGAAGGATTTTTTTTTTCAATATAAAACTCCAAGTCCCTTCAATGATTTTCAAAATAACACTTCTGTTTACTCTATAATCCTTTATATATCATTGTATAGAACGAAATTTTTCTATCATCTCTTGCACAAGATAGAGTCCAAGAATCTTTCTCTCACCAACTTCATCCCAAAAAGTAGGACTTCTACATATTTTCCAATATATATCTTCATAGGGTGGAATTTTAATTCTCGATTGGAAGCTATTGTTGTATGATAATTCAACTAATGGGAGGTATTGATCCCATCTACCTTTAAATTCCATTGAGCTTGTTCTCAGTATGTCCTCAAGTATCTGAATAGTATTTTTAGGTTGTCCATCAGTTTGGTGATAGGCCATACTAAAATTCAATTTAGTATTCAAATCATGTTGAATGATTCTCCATAATTTAGATGTGAACCTTGGATAATGATAAAAAATGATAGAAAGTGGCGCCCCATGAAGCTTCACAACTTCCTTTATGTATATATTAGAAATCTTTTCAATAAAAAAATCTTCCTAAATATAGATAAAATGGGTATTTTTGGTGAGTAGATCCACTATAACCCATATCATATTTTTTCATTTGAATGTTCTTGGGAGACTGGTGATGAAGTACACAGTAATATTGTCCCACTTCTATGTTGGTATGAGTAATTCTTGTAATACCCAATTAGGATTCTTTCGCTCTGCCTTCACATGCTGACATACTAAACACCTTACAGTGTAACTAACAATATATCTTTTTATATTTTCTCACCAATAATGATCACAAACATCCCAATATATTTTAGTGATTCCAAGATTTATAGTGAATGTAGAGATACAAGCTTTATCCATTACCTCCTTCTTTATCTCTAGGATATATGGAACACATAGACTTGTATGAAATTTTAGTACACCATCATGATCAATATTGAACTTAGGAAACTTTCCTTTCTTCACATCCTCAATATTATTTTGTAATAAAGGATATTCTTTTTAATATTTATTGATCTTATCTAGTATTGATGGTTGAGAAATCATTTGGGATAGGATTGATGATGTCCATTCCCTCATTATTCCCATATCAAACCTTACTAGGTCCTTGATCAATGGAGATCATTGAATATTCATCATTTTAAGCACAATAGGGTCTTTCCTACTTAATGAATTAGTGACTTTGTTCTCTCTTATGGGGTGATAATTAATTGAACAGTCATAGTCTTTAAGAAGTTACAACCACCTCCTTTGTCTCATGTTCAATTCCTTTTGAATAAATATATACTTGAAACCTTGGTGGTATGTGTATATATCACATTTCTCCCCATAAATATAATTCCTCCATATTTCTAAAGAAAAAATAAACACAACTAGATCCAAGTCATGTGTAGGATAACTATTTTCATGAGACTTTAACTGTTGAGATACATAAGCAATCACCTTGTAATTTTGTATGTGGACACACCCAAGACATTTCATAGATGCTTCATCGCAAATAACCAAACCTTCTTTGATTGAGGGTAAAGTTAGCACAAGTGCAATAACCAATATCTTCTTTAGTTCTTGGAAACTTTCTTCAAACTCCTTTATTCAAATGAAATTATCTCCTTTTTGAGTTAACTTGGTTAGTGGATTAGAAAGGTATGAATTTTTTTTCACAAACCTCATATAATATCTAGATAAACCAAGGAAACTATGAATCTCAATTACTTTTACAGGGTGAGTCCACTCCTCCATAGCCTTTCTCTTGGAAGGGTAAAATCTAAAATTATTTTTTTGGTATTTTCAGAATGAACTAATTTTAAGGGGTTAAGTGGGAACCCACATTCCTTTCAAGTGGAATAAAAAATACCAAAACCCTCTTACATCAATAGACCCCATCAACCCGGTTTTAAAATTCAATCTTTAAAAATTCAAAACTAAAAGGAATTAAAAAATTCAAGCAATAAAAATTTAAACAAAAAGGATTCACTATCACCTACTAAATATTGAATTCATCAAGCACAATTCAACTAATTACATCGAATCCTTGGTCCATACGCTTGACCTCTCATCACCAGTTTCACTGAAACCCATCAAGAACATCAGAATCACATCAACAGAGACATCAACAATGCAAACTAAACTCTGGTGAGACTAAACTCTTCATCAACACCAGATAATAGGAAATAATCACTGACCAAATTCCATTATAATCATCGAAAAACCATCTATCCACCATCAAAACTGTCACTGAATACAATCTAAATCTTCATTGCTGATGATGAAAAAAAAATCCATAAAAAAATCCTAAAGAACGAGGGACAAAAAGTAACCACACTAATGGAAGGCCACCAAAAAAGAAGTACCATAACAAAACTAGGAATGAAAAACCCAAGAAATGAGTCAAACCTAGGGTTAGACTCTAGGAACACTGATGAACAGTTAACCAACACACCCCCAAACCCCTATGAAATCCATTGCATCCGACCAAGATGGAGCCTAATGAAATAGATTTGGAAGAAAGAGATTATATTGAACCATAAAAGGGCCTAGAAATCAATCCAAAAACTCATAAAAACAAAAAAAAGTAAGAGGAAGATGATGGTTGAAAAAAGACCTATGATAACAGAAGAATGTACGAAAATAGATCCCAAAAGTTGTCTAAGAAAATAAAGAACCTCACCAGATTCCACCACCAATAGAAACCCAAATCTCTATAGTTTCATAAAGTTAAAACAATATGAGGTTTATTAATTATGGTTCTAAAAATAAGAGTGATAATCACAATAGGCAAGGTCCATGAAACTGTAACAAAATGTATTATCACCCAACAAGATGGTAATGAAGAATCCGTGGAAGCAGACATACACGTGCCAAGAGGAAAATGAGGGGAAGAGAATAAGATAAAGGTAATAATGTCAGAGAGAGTCTCTCACAATGAGGGGTGATGGAAGGGAGGAAGCGTCAGTATTGGGAAGAAACCCTAGCACGCTGAGATTCCTTCATTGGTTATAATGTACCCCAAGAATGCAACTAGTTGCAACCAAAATTTATATTTTTTGAATTTTATAAATACCATATCCTTCTCCATAGTTTTCAATATAAATATTTGATGATCCTCATGATCCTTCTGAATTTTGTAATATATTATAATATCATCAATAAATACTAACAAAAATTTATAAATGTATTCCTTGAAGACTTTATTCATCAAATCTATAAATATAACTGGATTATTAGTCAAGCTGAAGGGAATAAGAACTAACTCACAATTACTATATCCTATTAGGAAGGCAGTACTTGGAATAAATTCTTTCTTTGCCTTCAATTGATGATTCCCATATTTAAGATCAATCTTAGAGAATTATTGATCCCCAAGGAGCTGGTTAAATAAATCATCAATCCTTGGGAGATGGTACTTTTTCTTCACTATGATCCCATTAAATTCTCTATAATCAATGCATAACCGTATTGATCCATCCTTATTATTTACAAATAGAACATGTGATCCAAAAAGATACACACTTGGTTAGATAAATCCCATCTCCAAAAGATCTAGAAGTTGTTTATTTAATTTTTATAGCTTCACATTTTCCATTCTATATGGGTTCTTCGATATCAACTTGGATCCAAGCACAACTTCAATGGAGAACTCTACCTATCTTTCTGGGCGAGGCCCTAGTAACTCCTCAGGAAATACATCAATGTATTCCTGAATGATTGATAAATTTAATATCCTTATACTTTTATTTTCTTATCCCTATTCACTAATCATCTACATAAAGAAGGATAAGAGGGGTGCTTCTATACAAATCTTAGGTTGAGATATCTCTACTTTGAAAATAACTATAGATTGTCCATTAAAGACTATTGATATTTCCTTGATTATGAAATTTATATTATAATTATACTTTGAGACCTAGTCCATCCCTAGTATAGTATTTAATTCCTCCATGGGAATGATTACTATATTTTCAATAAGATTGTTCCCCCCAAAGTCAATACTAGAGTTTCTAAACACTGTTGATGTTTGGATAATCCCTACAAGAGTATTAAATGATAAATATACTTCTGGAAGATCAAGGATTGATTTTATATTCTTTGAAAACTTGGATGAAATAAAGGAATTCATAGAACCAGAATCAAAGAAAGTACTTTATAGCTTTGAGAGCACAACGAGTGTACCTTTCACAACATCATTTGGAACATCTACTTTAGCCACCATTATAGAAAAATACCAAATTTTCTCCTTTGTACTGTATTGAGGTTGATGGTGGTTTCCCTCAATTATCTTCTGATTTTGAAATTGATTAGCAAGGTTACCAAGTTTTCCACACTTGAAGCATTGAACTTCTGGTCTAGTCTACACCATATTCCCTTTTTCATTAGTGTTGAGAAGTTGAGGCTTTACCTCACCATGAAAGTTTTAATATATATGGATATCTCTTACACACTTGTAGAATTTTCTGCTCCTAAGAAATCTATTCCATGAATTCTTCTTCCAAAATTTGTTTCACATGGGAATTTTCACTTGATTTCCACCTCCCCCATGATCAAAGTTCATGCCTGAGTTTAGATCCATCGATCTATTCTTTTCATTTAACCTATGTAACCACTGTGTTTCTATAAACTCAAATTCAACCTTCATAGTACTACATACAATATCCTAATAGCTTTCATAGTCTTTATTTTCCCAATTCCTCCACATATGGGGTCTCAGTCCACTTAAGAACCTATCAACCTTTCCCTTAGGATTCATAGAAAAGCTAGAGGTGTATTGAGAAAGTCTTTTAAAGTTTATCTCATAGATTCCCACCAATTCATTTTCCTTCTACCTCAGTTCAAGGAATTCCTTGTCCATTATTTTTGGCATCGAAAGGGAAAAAAATTGGTGAAAAATATTCCCCTAAACTCTTCCCACTCCATAGAATTAATTTACCTTCTTGGATTCATGTTTTTAATCACTTTAGAACACTGATCATCCTATCCTTCTAAGTGGTATACTTCTAGGGTGAATTTCTCTTTATATTAACATTAGAGTACAAAAAAGATATTTTCTATAGAGCTAATCCATTGTTTGAAAATAAATGGGTTTCTAGATCTATTAAAAGAAGTTGGTCGATGATGCATAAAGGATTCCACGACAAGTTGTTCCCTTAGAGGTGAATCTGGATTTTCATATTGATTAAAGTTATTATTCATAACTTGAGAAAGTTGATTCACCATTCTCATTATGTTTTCCATTCAAGATTCTAATAGAGTGCCTTTAGCACTTCATCCATTGTGCAAATAATTTACGCGGTTCCTCATATTTACCACCATTTTAAAAATAAGAAAACCTCAATGAGAAACATGTTTCTTTTAATAATATTATAATTCTAAAGTATTTTTATATCTTAAAACATCATTCTTAAATAAGTTATTATTTAATAAAAATTAAATTTTCTATATATATTTCATAATGGTTCATAAAAATCTTGTTATTAACCAAATATATCACCCAGTAGTGTCAAACTAGGTGTGCAACAAGTCCCATTATCATGCACCAGTTCCCAATCGAGTCTAGCTCAATGAGATGTTTTTGGGTGTTATCCCTAGGTACAACTGTACCAGAGCCACATCCACTTATAGTATCCTAACAAAGATATATTTTATTTCAAAGCACTTACTTAATACTTCACCAAAATACCAGGATGTTTTCCTATAATAAAAATATTTTGTAGGTTTCATACTAAAATTTTCTATTCCTAATTTCCACAAATAACTAAACTGTTCTTTGATACCAACTATGGAATCATGACTTTTTATTATATAAACTTTTCATTAAATTAATGAAAATAGAGGATCTTTTAAAGTTTAGTTTCTTGGAAATCATGAACATATTACACGAAGACATAAAATATTCTTCTAATCCACTTGAAAGTATTTTTCATGGGTTTATTCTAAGTTACATTTACAACATCTTATAACTCGATTACACACATTAAAGGAAAGTGGTGAACATGAGACCCAATAAAGGAATAAGAAAGGGAAACATTTATCATTTGATCATGAGGAATATCAATAAGAACATGAACCATAACAATATATCTTGAACAAGAGATCATGAGGTAAATCATAATAAAATGAAAATGAACCATGACATGGAAATTTGACTAAAACATTTAAAATAGGAATTCATAAGAATATCACTAAGGTTTTTCATCAAGGTTTCATAAATGAAAATTATCAAGGTTATTCCCAAAGGTATTGTAAAACATGTCATCTTTAGAGATTTAATTATTTACACAATACAATGGAGTGCTATTAGGGAAAAAAAATTCATATTTATTAATTAATGTGAGCCACATAAATCATAATAAATCATTTCATTAATAACCAATGGAGAATAAAGAACGAGTTTCTTATCAAAATCATGACATTTCAAAAGTGCTTAAAGACATGATCATTATGTCATTTTTATCCCATGAAAAGGGAATGTGGGTTTCTTATGTGTAAATTCCCAAATAAAATAAATAATTTTTACATCTTGGTTAATATCCCTATAAATGAAAGAGGTTTGGGTATTCATAAAAATAAAATAAAAGATAATTTCTTATATAGAGAGAGAAATTTGAGAAGTAAATTCAGCAGCATGATTGGTATAAAATATGGTTTTAAAAAAGTGTAAAATGAGAGGGGATAATGGTTTCTAATTGATGAAACATAATTTTATAGTAAAGTTATGATAAAAAGAGAAATAAAATAGAGTAAAAATAATATTTATAAGACATATAAAAAAAGGTTCTTCAATTGAAGAGAAAGGAAGGATAATTCCCTTACTTTGATGAGTTACTTCTAAATATTGAGGAATGGAACCTTGGGTGATTTAGGACACCTTGGGAGGAATATTTGGGAGGAAAAACACCAAAAATTCATGGAGGATGGATTTTTATTGAAACAAAATGTTGAAATAGGTGGGTATTTATAGAAAAGTGGAGGAATGTTTAATAATTTCAAATTTATGTCTTGGAAAACTAGGTTACGAAAAATGAAAAACCATTGGCTTGACCATGGTTTTTGTTCTTGGTTTTGGACATTTGGGTAAAATTTTACATTATTTTAACCCACCATAACTGATAATAAATTTTTATTACTTCTTTTTTCATGAAAAAATAAAGTTTAAAAAAATTATTATTTTTAAAGTCAATGTTTCCATTTTAGACTTTGGAAAGTGACTTATTGGTCTGGGAAATTTATTAAAATCTATTAAAATACTTAATATTAATAAAATAACATATTTATGTCATGTATTTTGGTCAATTAACTATTAAAACTTTATTAAATAAATGTTAAGTCATTAAACAAACTGAAAACCCAAAAATATTTTTTTACTATTCACAAAAAATTAAAGTGTTTTAGAAAATTCTCATAAATTCACCCTAACCTAATTTTGACATGATGATTTCAAAAGTGGTGTTTATTTTATCAGTAAAGTTATCAAAATATGATAATTTTAACTTTTAAATATAAATATCTTTATTTATTAAACAAAATAGTAGTTTTTAAAGCATATTTAAATTTCTGACACTTATAAAGATTTCATAGGACATTATAAAATTATTTTATCATATATATATTTAAATAATACAGTTTTCAAATACCACTCCATTATAATAAATATTATTTAGAATATCTTAGTTTATAAAAATTTATATCTTTTCTAAAAAATGAAATTGTGGCTAAAAGATCAATTTGTAAAATTAATTGCAATTAAACATATATTTTATTCAGAAAAACTATTCTTAAAATGGAATTGATAGAATAAAAATTTTATTTCTACAAAATAATTACACTTTAAGTAACTAAGTCTTGGACATGTAACTCCTTATAACACCCACATACGATCTAAGGGAAAGGTGTGTGATGGTGATAGATTCATAGGGTGGATCGGCTTACATCGACCGAATGGTAATTTACAATAACTTGAACTTCCCCTCTAGGAAATTTCATTCTAGATTCAATTTTTGAAGCTTATCTTGGGATTGGTCATGGAAGAACCCCGGTGATGCTACCTCCCTCCCAAGTTGTGACAAATGTGCTTCAAAGGACATGCCTCTATAGGTTGAGGTCATCAATTCTAATTTCTGCATTAATTATAATATTTCATCACTAATTATAAACAATAATTATAAAATTGAAATTATTACCAATGTGTATAGTTCCCAAAAGTCAAATTGTCTAATAGTTATATTGATCAACAATTATATTTGACCAATTGTCCTATAATGGTCAAATCATGAAGGTCACATTTCCCTTTATAATCTATAAATACCACTTCATTATTTCACTCAAAACTCACTACCATTCCTTCCAAGGTTACATATTTTCATTTTCAAACATTTTGATTGGTTTACAAATGTTTTGTTTTATTTTGGTAGTGTTGATTGTGGGGTTGATTATTGTAACAAATTGGAACAATCCATATTTTCCCATTTTGGATTTTCTATTTCTTATTTATTATCAATTTATAATGTTTGAAATTTTAATTGGTTTCATAGCTAAATGACATAATGATCATTATTAATGATATAATTTTTTTTCTGGTTCATGTATTTTATAATAAAATATAACACATATTTTCTCAAGAAACAAATATTATTTAAAAAACTTGGATCGTTACAAAGGCAATGACTTCTTATTGGTGAGATATCACCCTATTGATGATTAAAAAGTGATATTTATGGATAAATGATATATCCTAGGTTTTTTAACCATTCCTTCTATTATTGTTCAGGTTAGTGAGGTGTCATGGTATTAGACCCTTTAGAAAAAGTAGGGACAAGCACTGTGTGTTTTCCACATGTCATAATTGAGGAGACATGTGAATAAACCATTGCACAATGTCAAATTGGATGAGATGGGCATTGGGTGTGGAGTTTTTTTCCAATATAAGACCTTGTTTGGGTACATGGTTCCCATGGGTTCATGTTTGATGACAACACAAGAACCTACTGGAGAGATTCCTGGTGTGGGAGATCCAGTTGAGAGCTCAGTTTTCTCTATTTTTTGTAGGTTTTTTCTATTCGAGATAAATATACTTAAAGGTTTAGAGAGTATAGGAACTCTTGTTTTTCCAATTAATAATTTTGAAAATTTCAAGGTATATTTTTGAATCCAAGCGTTGAGTTGACTTGGTATTTTAGGTCCTGGAGAGCCTCAGTGCAGTGATGTGAAAAATATTAAATATATTTTATCACACATGGAAATTTCTTCTATAAATGTGGAATAAATCTTTAGAGGATACTCATATTAGAAATTTGAGACCATGGTTGAGTTCGGAATACAATTTTTACCCTAAGAGCAACATAAAATTTTTCATCATCAGGTACCCAGTTGAGGGTGAGATTTGGTGGGGTGTTAAAAGGAGGTTTACTAGTTTAATAATATTAAACTAATAAACCCCTTTCCCATTGGGTTCTCACATGAAGATAAGAGAGGTAGGATCCCCCCTTGCATGACGGAAGTCCTGAGCGTGTGGAGAGGAGAAGAGGTGCGACCGAGCCTTTTTTTTGACATTGATCTTCACCAAAACGAGGAGAAACATGATTCATGCATTATTTTGGACCCAAATCTTTGGTGCTTCACCACGAGGTAGGTGGATTTATGATATTTACATCACAACCCCCTTTTGATTCATTTTTTAGCTTTTATATCCCTTAGACAATTATTAGAGACCCCATGGGGGTTGATATGTGGCTTTCACTTGAAAATTGTGGGTTTCGTGTGGCTTGGAAGAAATTCTTGTTTGGAATTTCTAATCACATGACGTGTAGTACAGGATCACATGATTTTTAGTGCGGGAGCACATGCCCTGTGTTTTTTTCCATTCATGGAAAATGATCTTTTTGGGACTAACCACCGTGTACTAGGGGTACACACCATGTAGTGAGACCAGGTCATGTGGATGAGGGACATGGCCAATATTTCCATGTTAAAGGATGTAGCTGTGTGGGAGTACATGAATATATGACATGATCATAGGTTGAGGTGCATGAGTATGAATAGAGGGCATGAGCTTAGCTCCAACTAATAGGAACATGATGTGCACTAAGGGTGAACACTGTGTGTGGATACGTTGATAGCTAGGCCATGTGCGAGCGACGACATGCCCAAAGCTTCGAACAAGGTCACATGGCGTATGATATAGGGTACACTTCATTTATGTTCTTTTATACATGAAGAGTACCTAAGGGGACACGACCAGGGGATGGTGTCATGAGACACACCATAAACTATGGGTACATGACATTTACTTCTCTTGGATACTTTCTACCTCATGCATCTCCTTCTTCTAGACTCGGATGGAGGCCCACGAGTAGCCTATCCTAAGTAGTTTTCTACATATTACACGATGATGGATACATTTTTATATTTTGAAATGTGACATGAGGTGATATTTTGGGTCACTTCAGTTAGTGATGTCTAGACTATAAATAGTTAGTTGTGTTCCATTGGTCTATTACTTTGAGGTTTTAGTGTGGAATCACATCCTCATCACAAGGTCATGACCCCTCTATGGCTACCTTTATCTTGTGTAGTGTGGCTGTGTTCCCATTTCTTGGACTAAGTTATCTCAGCCCACTTCAACTAATTTCTTAGAGACTTGGAGCATGTATCCCTCCAAGAGGTACAGAGCGATCCTCACTTCCTTTTGTGTTTCCATAGTTAGGGTTTTTGGTTTGGTGTGACAAATATTTACCCAAGCCTCAATCCTCTATCCAAGAAGAGGTTTCCAATAAGTGATAGATCCCCTAGTGATCCCTGGGTCCTGTCCCTCTATATGTGTATTAATATATGATCTTTCTGATGAGGTATTAGTCCGATGGAGTGTGTATCTCACATGAATCCTCTCAGTTTCCTTTGGTGTTTTACTATGGTGTTTTCCATAGGGGAGTTTTTGGAATCAGTATGACCAAATCTATGTGGGCATCGATCCTTTACTTAGAGAGTTGTTCTAGAGTTGGGTTGTGGTGCGATACCCTTTCCATGTTTTGTGTTCTTATTATGGTTCATAGTGTCCCTGAGAAGTCCTAGGAGCAATCCAATATCTATGTTTGAATATATACTGGGTCACTGGGTGACTTTTTACTTGGATATGTACAAAATCCATGCCCCCTCATATAGTTACCAATAGGGATGGCAGGGCAGTGCCATCAGTTTAGCGATACCCGATGAGTGATAAAATGAGTGTCATCTGGGATGGTAGAGGTATAACTGATTGAGTGACATCTCTCAGTTGAGTTCCATCTGGGAAAACTGGGATGTGACATTATCTTTAGGATGACTGATGTGTGAAATCTCTTGGTTTCATTATATATGGGATAACCAGGCTTGTGGAGAGATTACTCCTTGACAAGGGCTATGTTGGAGCCGCAAGTTGGGGGTTGTAGTTGGATTCATGGTTGGGACAATGCGACTTAGAGTCTGTTTTGAGTATAACTAGGATTTTTGGGAGACCTTTTGGTATGTTTCATATTTGTTGATATACTAGGGGGTGGTGAGATGACTAGATTTTTGTAGCTAAGGAGCTTCCAAAATTGAGTCCTCTGTCTCTCACTTTGGTTTTCTCCTATGGATTTTGGTTTAGTTAACTAATTCCTATCAATTAATCCATTTTGTTTTTAATTTTGACTGTTCCTACTAGGTATTTTTATACTCAACCATGCATGGTATCTACTCGCACATGTTGTGTCTTGTGAATATAACATGTTTTCAAGCACTATCCTAGGGGGATTGAGAGAAGGTGAAGAATAGTTCTGGGCTGGATAGATCAAAAATGGATCCTATCATGCATTTGATATTAGTACCTTACTTTCAATCAGGTTAGAATCCTTTTCAGTTTCTTTTATTGGTCTTGTATTTTTCCCTTTTTATCGCTTTCTATTTATTTTTGGTGTACTCTAATGTGGGATAACAGTATGCATGCATTTTTGTTTCAGTTTTATTTTTATCTCTTCATTGTTGCATGGAGATGGATGTGTGGGTGACTGCATACAAGTACCTTAGGCTAATGTCTCCCATGAGGATGATATGTTTACTCAGTGATGGTCTCCATCTCCTAGCCTATTGGAGGTGGGATTGGGGTAGTGCCGTCTCGACTTTCCACTAACTAGGCAGGATCTGATGGTTCAGGCCATTATAGTCCCATGAAAGCATCCACTCCAGTATCTAAAGATATATTCATAATGGATTTTCCTTACCTTTAGGGTAAATCCCCATGATAATTACGATGCACTATTTCTATGATAAGTTGATCTTCATTCCTATTAGATACTCTAATTCTGGGAGGTTATAATCCTTATGTTTTAGAATTATGATTACATCAAAATATTATTCTGTTCAATTCCAGGGTACTTTACTTTACACCTTCATTTTGATTAGAACTAATATTTTTTCAAAAATTATTGATGCATGTTCTGACATAACTTAATATACCAAGAAATACCTACATTTTCTTATGATCTTTAAGATCACAGGGAAAAGTGTATAGATTCTCTACAATATGTGATTGAAGTTTCTCTCTATTACAGAAACATCAATAGGTACAACAACAGAATAGTTTTCAGATAAATAAAATTCATAAACAATATAAGAAGAAGATGAACATGAACACAATGATTTACGTGGTTAGAAAAAAATCCCAACCTCCATAGAGGTAGAATCACTTCACTAATTCAGGAGTAGAATTACTAGGAGATAATTAGAGTTTCACATGAAGAAACCCTAGCTAGAATTGATATAATAAATAAGAGAATGCATTTTTACACCAGACACACAGTAATTCCACTATTCTATAGTTCCATAGTCACCCAAGTCTAAACTTCTATAGTAACAAAAACACCCAAGTCCAAGATGCTTTAGTTTTCTTTCGGTGTCATCTTGTCAACTATGCTAATCCTTTTCAACATTATCTACTTCCTTGTATCTATAACATCAATAATTCTATATTTGGTTTCATTAAAATGATCTTTATATCATAAAGTATCATCCCTTCTTTTTTGAACACTTCAGCCACTAGATGTAAATACTCGATATGCTATTCGGTATTTTTACTAAACACAAGCACATCATCAATGTATACTTCTACAAGGTATGATAATATACTGAATATCTTGTACATTCTCCCATGGAATATTCTTGGGGAATTATTATTTCCAAATTGAATAACTATCCATTCAAAAATCCAACTGGTAATGTAAATGATTTCAATTGTATTACCTCCTATTTGATATTAATATTACATTATACCAAATTGAGATCAAACTTAGAATATAATATATACCTTTCATTCATAACTCTTCTTCTTAAGGTCTCTTGATTAGGGATATTGTATCCATTATCCTTTGTGACATAATTTAGATCATGATAATCGATAACCATCCTGGCTTTACCATGCTGCTTCTCTGCATGATTTGTTACCATGAATGTTGTACTCCTATAATAATGTTAACTATTCCTAATTAATCCACGAATAATTAGTTCAAGAATCTTTTTTCTCAAAATAATTAACCATTGTAACAACCTCGAACTAATACTTCCGGATCTAGTGCTAAAAACACAATCTTTACATTTCTGACTTCGATATTAATAAATGCAACCTAATTTTTTCCCATACAAACCTTATAACATCCAATGTAAATATTGGATCACTTACATAACCAAGGATATATTATATTTATAGTTTTATATAATTAGAGAAAACTATTACATAAACAACACTCTTAACTTAAATAGAGTATTTTTCAAAATATTTAGTTTTTCATTTTCCTTATTAAGTCTTTTCAACATATCCCACCAATTTATTCACATATAAAACCTTTCTATACTCAAATAATTTACCATAATTATTCATAATATGGAAAAAATTAATCATAAGAAAGGTGAGTTCAAATGATTAGTAAGGGTAAACATAAGAATTAACAATTGAATATCATTAGTGAGACTAAGATGAGCATAAGAGTATAATGACATAATCAGAGTGAATGAACATAACATAAGGGAATTCATACCCATAAATATATGGGTCATCAATCATGATACATGACATAAATATTTAACAAAGGCAAGAGTTATTGGAATTAATAATCCCGATCCATGTGATATCAATCTTGATCAAATGAATAATTAAAAGCCCATAACATTTCAATCATATTAAGAAGCACATTATTTTCTTTAAACCTAAACTCATTTTCTTACCTTAAAAAATAATAGGATTTCCATAAAATATCATAACAAGAATAAATAAATCCTATAGGAACATGAGACGTAATTTTTATATCACTCTTTCAAATATGTTAACCTTAATGATTACACTTCAAATCACCTTCATGGTTACACATAAAGTAACCATCATGGTTATAATTTGAATAAAAATCATAGTATATTTCCATAATATCTTAGGAGAAACCTAATCAGTTAAATTTGTCTCTTTACCCAATAAATTATAGATATATAATATGATCATTCACCCAGGGTTTATAAATAAACCACCCATAATCATAAACAATGCCCAAGAACCATAACATAATCATAACACATAAAATATTACAGTTTTCAAAATTATATTTTCACCCATAAGAAAAATATTTCATAATATTGAAATATAATTTCATTTTAAAAACCCATTTTCAAAACATAAATCACCAAGAACAAGGGAATTAGGGTTTCTACTTAAAGAAAACATGAAATATTATAACATAATTCAAACATCAAACAAAGGCTACTATAGTGTGAAAATTCATTGTTTCTATATATGTTAAAATAGAGAATTCTTTTATAACTTTATTAAATCATAGAAAAGAAATGGTTATGATGAAAATTTATTTTAAACAATAATAATCCATTTAGGTAAATAATGAGGATTATAACATTAAAAAATATCCCAACAGAGCTTTAGTAACATCAATTGTTGTTGGTGTTGATGAATGAAATACCATTAAAAGATCATGAAAAACATTCTTGAGGAAAATAAACTTTCCATTTTGAAAATCAATTTCAAAATAAAAATATTTATAAAATATTATGAATTTTTTTATTTTAAAATAACCTTGTTAAATTTTAAAGTAATATTCAGAACATTGAGTTTTCAAGATGGCTATAAATTCTGTTCATGCTATATAAGTTCAAAGAAAATATACTTTTCATATTTTTGGTAAAAGTAAAAAATTACCTCATTAAAAAAATGATAATAAGATTACCTTTAAACCATTTAGTTAAAATTAAAACACAGGTAAAATTAATTTAAACAATCATATGAGAATAATAAAAAATGATTGAAAACATTTTATAAAATCATGGATATGGAAGAAAAAAAATTTTCGATGGAAGAGGGAAATAAAGTCGATTTTATTTAAAAATTATTTTTGGTCTCTTGATTACTTAAGGTGAGAAAAATGAAAAGAAAACATGTATTCTAAAGAAATAACCAGTGGATAATAAAATTCATGAGTTTCTTGAGAGATATAATATTATATTTAATCATCATAACTTAACCATAAACAATCCTGATAAATAATTATATTATAACGTAAAACCATTATTGCTTTGGTAAAATTTGAATCATAAGCCCCATGAAAGAAATAACATTAGATGTATTTTTTAAATCCATATTAATTTCATAATAATAATCATAAAATATATTCATGAGAAAGATATTCACCACATAAAAGAAACAAGTGGTGAATATGACATGTATCTCACTAAAGTAAAGTAAAACGAAAATCCCTTACATTGAGTCCAAACATTCTCTGTAATCCTTTTAACAAATAAATAATAAACTTATATCAAATATTTTATTTATTAATAACCTTTTATTATATTAATAACTTATCCTTTAATCATTTTTTATTTTAATCTCATATTTAAATACTTAGTCACTTAAGTCTACATTGGGTGTTTTGGGGACGTTCGACCCCTATTTTTAAAACGAATTTGGTATGTTGACCATGGTCAAAAGGGTCATTATTATACAATATAAAGAATAATAATCATGTAATAATTATTTTTTTTATATAAATTATATTTTTAAATCCAATCATGAAATATGGTTATGAAAATTGAACTATGTTACAATCATGGAGACGGTAGGTCATACATATGTATGAGTCACGTTTCCATTTTTCAGTGACCATCATGGAAAGAAGTTAAGTATAATTTTATTATTCCATAATGATAATAAAATCATATTAATTCCATAAATATACATACATACATATATATAATCCAAGTGATGTGATAAAAAACGAATCACATCGGTTCGTAGAGGTGATAGTCCACACGCACACACGAACAATGTTATCATTTTTCAATGAATATAATTGTAATAAAGTAAATGATATATTATATTTTAATAATGATAAATATGTCATTAATATCATATATAAACATTAATTCTATCATTATAACTTTCCTTGAGAGGTTGTGATGGAAAAAGAATGACATCGGTCTGTGAGGCGGTAGTCTGCCGTAAACATGATTGAATGATTCCTTTCCCATTTGATGGAACATGGAAATGGATATAGATTATTTCAATAAAATAATAAAATCCTAATATATTGAAGATAATTATTTTATTATCTCATAATGGTTGGATAATATTTGAAGGAGGTGGAAAAAAAAATAAATAAAAAATGCTTGGTTAAGAACTATACCTCTTCTTTAGACAGCCTTCTTTTCTTTACACCTTACAACCTCTAAAGTTGGTATTATGCCTAAAATAAGGCCTATAGAACGTGGGTAAGGATTTTAGGAATGTATTTAGGTAGATATTGTCCTAAAAAAAGGCTTTTTAAGTGTGAATAAATGATAATAAGAGGTTCTCTTTTATAAGAGAGGTGAGGGGAATTCTTGGTATTTTTTAAAATATTACATTATTATAAATTAATTTTGAATCTAAATGAATCCAAATTGATAAGAGTTGAATATAATATGATTATGATTATATATCCTCTCATATAATAAAATATGGTAAATTTTGGATAAATTTTTTTACCCTTATATTTTTGTTTTAACCTTTTGTTAACCCTTTTAAAAATTACGATAATTTTAATGTTTTATATCTTTTAAGGGTTAATAATGCTACTATAAAATGAATAAATACACATAAATGGACCATTATTGATGTAATTAACCGTATCCCATTAATTTTGTAAAATATAATATATTTTTAAATTTTAAATCATTTAATAAAATATTATTTATTATAAAATATCATTAATGTCAATTTTAGAACTATTCATTTACATTGACTTTAATAACATCAAGAAAACAAATGAATTAAAATAAAAGAATTTAATACATACCTAAAATGTTATTTTTATCTAGAAAATTCTCATGTCACATTAATTCTTTAAAATTATACTACTTTAAATATTTTTAATACCATTTTTTTTATTTTTCCCTTAATTGAATAATTACTATGTCAGTATTGTATAAGAATTTAAGGTAATTATTTATTCTCTAAAAATTTGAAATAAGTCACCATGAAAAATATTAATCAACTATATTTAAAAATACTATTTATAAATGAAAATATCCATCATCTATCACTATGTTAAAAATATTATAGTTATTAAAAACAAGAGTGTCACATATTTGAATTTTTTTATATAAAATATTATAAAGGTTATAATCTTATCCAAATGGAAAAAAAGACCATATTACCAAAACACGAATTATTATGGAAGAAATTAAATCATCCAATAAAATCAAATAAAATTTTATGGTCATTTTTTAGTCCTTATCATTTTATTTTTAACTTTTATTACTCGATTTACCCTTTATCATGGAAATAAAAATTACTGAAGTTACTATTCATAATGTACAAAAATAAAAGGGACATATTTAAAAAATTTGTAACCCATTATTTAGAATATGAAATATATTTTTCAAAATTAAAAATGTAGAAGTGGTATAATTTAATTTAAAATTAAACCTGTAAAACAGAGTGAAAATTAGTTTTTTGGAAAAATGCGTTTTTAAGCTCCAAAATTTACATATACCAAAATAAGGTATAAACATGATTAAAATGAATATAATTAGATTATATATAATTAAATAATACTTATGATACTTTTAGATCAAATTAAACTTATAATGATACTTTTTAATGAAAATAAAATGACATTTTTACAAAATGGGTATTTTTCACTATTCATTGAAAAATCAAATTGTTTTCAGAAAATTACAAAAAAATAATCCAAAGATAATTTTGATATGAAAATTTCAAAAATTATATCAGTTTTATCAAATGAAATTTATAAAAGTTTAATAAATTATTTATATTTATTTTCTCATAAAATAAATACAAATAATTTTTGAAGAAAACTTTTTTTAAAGGATAAAATGGATTTAATAAAAATTAAATGATTATTTTTGATAAATTATTCAATAAATTTTTATTTATTATGAAATTTATATATATTTAATAAATTAGTTAACCCTATTCATGCCAACACATTCAATGACTAGTTTCTAATAGTCATATTTAATTAATAATATTTCACCATTTATTTATGCTCAATGTTGCATGTTTTGAATGCTTCCAAACATAGTTGTTCTTTTAAAATATAAGGATATTACATTATACTACCTTTAATAAATCACATCCTTGTGATTTGAACTTATGCTCAGTAATCAAAATATCTTTGTTGGAATCCCACACAGTAAAAAGGGTTAATAAAAATTTCTTTTTAAAAGATGAAAAAGCAAATACAAAGGCCATCTGAAGTAACACATAACAAGGTTTATAGATAGGAAAAAATTATTGAGAAGTGAAAATATGGATATGGAATAGGAAAATAATTCCCAGGGTTTAATATAGAGTGATGGAGAACATGGACACAATAAAGCTAACCATCAAAAAATTGTAAATCTGTGATGGGTTAAAAGACCATTGATTTCTTGATAAGAAAAGTAAACATATTTTTTTTTCAAGACCATTTTCCTGGAGTTGAGGAATTAAATTACCATATAAAATAATAACATGTAGAAATATACTTAATTTCTAATTATAATTTCATCCTATATTCAATTTCCATTACGATCTCATCTTTTTCTTTTAAAGATGACTATTCAAGATGATTTTTTATACTCAAAGCACTAAAATTTACTTCGAACGGATCATATAATACATTAATGTATAACATGGTATTCCTCAATTATTTATACATTAAGAAAAACTAAAATGGTTAGATTAAGATAAGAGAATTTCCAAAATGAATAAACCATTATATTAAGAAATACAACATCAATCTCCAAAATTCAAAAGTAATACTAAGAGATCAAAATAAATCATTCCATAAATAATTATCCTTGAAATTATTCAAAATTTTACCAACCAAGATTGAAAACCTAGAAATCAAAAGGGTTTGACCACATATTCTTCAATGATAAATTTATCATTTACCTCTAAATAACTTTAGTTACTCATAAAGTATATACTAAAAAAGGTAAAAAACCTAATAATATAATCTCTAAGATATGATAATAATTTCCATAAACTAAATTTTTATAAAGCTACAATAAGATCATATAATATTTAAAAATATAAATCAACCATTATTCCTCAAATAGAATCCAATATTATTCTGTTTAATCACTAAATAACTTTTCAATTGCATGATCATCTATATAATAAAACATATGTTCCCAAAATCAACATAATGTTTATTTTACAAATAATTTAAGTAGAAAAACCATATCATACTAACTAGGTCTTCATGTAGTCTAGTGGTGGGGTTTTCTCCCTTATCATCCTTTGATTGCTGGAGCAACCTTATGGCCTTGCTGGATGCGATAGGTTGTCACCCATCCCATGAGTTATCCTTTTTCTAAAACTATATAATTCTTATAATAGCCCCCTTAATCATTAAAGATCATATAAACCCTAGAGTTTATAAATGAATTTAAAAATTAAGTCTACAAAATTTAAACACATTCTTCTTCAAATAATATTTCATGTTAAGCCTAAGAGTTACATACGTCTCAACCAAATAAAGAATCTACCAAAATATCATTAACCACGTCAAAATTCCATCACTTAAACCTCAAAAGGGGTATCTAAGACTCGGTACTTATGATCAACCAAAAACTTATAAATCCATTATTATATCTATAAATCTTAAGATAACATCATATTAAAACATCATAATCTCCAAATTTATTTAAACCCTTATCTAATACCAATTGTAACATCCTCAAACCTGCACTTCCAGATCTGGTGCTAAAAACATAATCTTTATATTTTTTGATTTGATATAGATAAATGTGACTCGATTTATTTCCATAAAAACATTACAAAATCAAAAATAAATATTGGATCACTTTTATACCCAATGATATTTTAAGTTTAGAGTTTTAGAGAATTAGGAAAAAATCTTACATAAGAAGCACTCTTGACTTTAAGAGAGTATTTTTCCAAATACCCAACTTTTAATATTTCATGTCAAGTCTTTAACATCTCCCACAAATTAATTCATATATGAAACTTTTTAGACTCAAATAATTTACCATATTTATTCATAATTTGGGAAAAATTAAACACAATAAAGGTGATACCAAATTCTTAGCAAGGGTAAACATAATCATTTTCAATTAAATTTCATCAGTGAGAGTAATATGAGCATAAGAGTATCATGAAATAATCATAGTGAATGAGAATAACATAATAGAATTGATACCAATAAATACTTGGATCATATATCATGAGACATGACATACGACTATAACAAAAAAAATTATTTGTAATTAATAATAATGAGCCATGTGATATCAATCTTGATCAAAGGAATCATTAAATCCCATACCATTTCACCCATAAGAAGAATTTTTTGTTTCATTTAAACATAAACTCATTATATTACCTTGAGAAATCATAATATTTCCCTAAAATACCATAGAAATCATAGATAAATTGTCACACCCAAACCTATCTTTTATTTTTGTTTTATTATTTTCATCAGTATTAAATTTTTTTTTCTCAAGGTTCGGGTTGAATCCCGAACAAGATTTTTGAGTTTTGTCAAAAAAATGCACGTTTTTCAGTTGACGTCGCTGGGAACATGGGCAAAGCGTGTTTTGGAAATCCAACGCGGCTTCACCCAGGCAAAGGAACAAACCACCTGTCTTCGGAAAATTTAAATGAGAAACTTTTCTAATTTATTGTGTTATTTAAAATTTTAGTAATGTTAATGGTTTTATTATTAATATTAAAGTGAGATGGGTATTCTTATTATTTATATTTTTAATAGTATAATTACTAAGGTTCATATTTGTATTTTTATTAATAAGGCTTTATTGTTATTATTATTATTATTATTGTAATTAAGGAATTATTATTATTGTTATTACTATTAAAAAGTTATATTAATGTTATTAAATTTTTTAGAGTTATTGTGGTTAAAATTATTATTGTGATTATTATTATTTTATTATTATTTATTATTACTATCAAAGTTGTTTTTATTATTATTAGGTGTATTAATAATATTATTATCATTAATGTTATTAATATTATTATTATTATAGATTAAAATTATTATTATTATCATTATTATTATTATTGTTATGAGGTTTTGGTTTTTAATTTCTATTTTATTTATTTATTTATTTTTTCCTCCCTTTTTTCTAGGGTTTTCTCTTTCTTTTTTTCTTCATCTTCTTCCACGCAGCTGTTTCCCCCTTCTTTCTCCCGCAGTACCGCCACCTATCTCCTCTCCCTCTCTCTCAGTCGCCTCCCCTACCCTCACCCTATTGCGCTCCCCTTCCTCGCTCGACCCCAGCTGCGCTCCCCCTTGATGCCCTCTTCCTCTGGCGGGTCACGAAGCCAGTGCCGCCCTCCTGCATGTTCCAGCCAGCCGCCTGCCACGTGCCCTCCCCGCTAAGCCGCACCAACTCGAAAGCCCTCCATCCTCCAGCACTGCTCCTGACCCACACCTACCGAGATACTGACTTTTACCTCTAGCTGACTGTGATGCCTGAATCCTCCCTTTTAGGTCTCTCCCAACCGGCACCCGGACACCCGCACCTCCCCCAGCCCGCCTCCCTCAAGTCACCCGCACCTCCTAGCCCTTGACCATTCCCAAAACCCCCCAACCTCGGCCAGCTTCTCCCCTTGCAGCGCCCTCCTGCGCCTCCCCGCACCGCATGCCCTGGCCGACCATCGTCCCTGCACCAGCCTCCCGTCAACCCCCTTTTTCCTAATCCGCTTGAGCAGCCCAACCCCCCGACCTCCTTCGGCACACCACCTTCAGATGGCACTACAACCTCCCCCTTTCCCTTCTTTGTCCGACCAGCGGTGACATACCCCTCCCACCTCACTGCACCAGCCACCGGCTCCTCCCACTGGACCTCCCTTTGGTTTCACGAACCACCACCCACTCGAACCGCAACCCCCCTTTTGGCCATGGGTTTTCCCTTTGGCAAGGGTTCGTGGGTTTTAGCTTCATTGATGGAGTTTGTTTTTACTAAAACTCTTTGTGTTGGGGTTCTTTTTCCTGAATTTACCCTTTAATTCAGGCTCAATCTTGTTTACAGAGGGTTTATTTAAGCTTCCGAAGCCTGCGGTTGAGGTGCAAATGAAATTATGCACTGGTCTAGGGCATGCGTTTTCATTCTGCTTTGGAGTTTTGGTATGGTACCTTTGAATTGTCCTTGCTTAAGTATTAGATAATTGCTTTAGCGAGTGCTTTGTTTAATTAAATTGGTGCGACTTGAGTTTATAAAATAAATGACTTTTTGTTTGACACATTGTGCCATGTTAATGTTAAATAAAGTGTGTTTTGTTGGAAAACAGTTCTATGATGTTTAGTATCTTTTTATGAAATTGTGTATTTAGTTTTTTTGACCATGAATTTCATGCTCTTTTTATTCTGTTATGTTAAGGATGTGCGTTTGATCATAAAAGAGGGTTTTGAAGGAGTTATTGGGTGCGTAAGCCATGGGTTACTATTTGGAAATTGTTTTATAATGTTTAAAGTGGTTTGTTAAATAGTACAGATGATGCGAGTTGTGTTTTGAAAATGTTTCAAGGTGGTTCTTTTGTGCTATTCGTTCGTTTGAATTGTTTTAAATCTGTGTTTATGTATTTTAGTTATCTTTGCAGTTGCAGCGTCTTTGGAATATTTTTACATGGCCCTGCGATTGTCATATTTCACGTGATTATGTGTCCATACAAGTCATGTCGCGTCATCATGATTGGTTTGTGAGTTGAGGTAGGTCCCCCACTACACTCACCTTTAAATTCAAAATTTATTAATTTCTTAATATTTTATTAATTTTAATAAATGAGAAATAATATAAGATAATTAATTTTTAAATGATTATTTGGTGTAAAAATAGTTGTTTATTTTATATACGGCACGTGAAATATTTTCTTGATGAATGGACACCCAGTAGTGAAAGAATTACCATTTTAACTTTAAACATAATTCACATAATTTCAAATGTAGTTCTAGTTTATTGATAAATGATTTATTTTTAAGCGTGAACAAGTGTTTTGGTTCTCTTGAGAAATGAGGATTTTCTTTAAAATTGGTGAAGGCCCGTTTCACTCTTTAATAAAATAAATTATCTTGGAAAACACTCCTTGGGGTGACTCAGGGGTGATATTTGGTGTACGTTGACTGCATGAGTTGTGTGTGATGTTTATGCTACTTGATTGACATTTTTGACTCACCCCTGATTATTATACGTGTTGACATGAGAACATGACATTGTAAGTGAATCTTCTGAGAACGATTGCTGAAATAGTTTAGATTATGCATTGGTTAGTGTCCCTTAGTATAGATTATACTCTGCTAGGGGATTGGGCCCCTCAGTTAGGTCATGTAGGAAAAAACTGGGCGTTAGGGAATTATGACATCATCGAGATTAGGCATTCCTTTAGGATGAGTCACATGTATGGTACGCTTTGGATTGATCACGAGCTCCTAGGTTCGAACCATGTTTTCTTTAGTGTTTATTTTTATGTGGCAGATGTTTGAGAGGTCTAGTACGGTTTCTGGCCCCTGTGTGCCACTTCTTTTCCATTTCCCTTAGTGTGTGTTGTGTGTTGTGTGTGGTTTTCCATTTGACTAACAACTAAAATTAGAATTTATAAATTGTTTGCGGAAATGTTTTAAAATGAAATTCACCTGTTCCTTTGAAACATTAAACTAGATTTTAAATTAAAAAGGGCAATGAATTGTTACTTGTCTTAGAAATGGAAGTGTGTGTGTGGAAACCCATATTTTTGTATAATTTAGTTCTAACCTAGAATTTTTAAATTTATTTATTTAAATCTAGTGCCTTGGGAATAGTTTGTTGGGCATGCCTACTGAGTTTTAATACTCACGTCTATAGTGTTTTCCTGTTTTTAGTTTTGTTTTAGGTTTTACTTGAGCTTGCTCTCACCATGGGTGAGAGTTGGTTGTGGAATGGTGAGCGACTCTCAGAGTCGTGAGGAGTTTTGGTCATGGTCAGGTTAGTAGGTGTTGTTGGTCATTCTTTTTCTTTCGTGTTGTTTATCTACTTTGTGTTGTTCTATTTTTTTCCACTGCTTTATTTGTTTTCATTGGGAGAAATTGTCCCCATTTGTCCTCTATTTATGCCCAAGCTCTTGTCGCCATCCCGAGAGGATCGAAAACGCCTCTCGGGCTATGTCGTGGACCGGCTCAGGTGACCGGTTCAGGGTCGACCCGGGTTGGTTTGTGAAAAAATGGTATCAGATGAGGTCAACTCTTGAGTGGACCTTGTTTTTGAGAGCACCCATTTTTATTTGGGGTTATCATGGTTGGAGGAGTATAATTTTTGGGACTTGAGGTGTACGGACGAGAAGGACTTCATAAACCCTTGCTCGTTCCAAACCTTGGGTTACCATGGGATGTTCGAGTTTGTCGATTTCCTTTGATTCTTATGGTTTGTTTGGTATTGGGAAATGAAATTGGAGCTGGGCAAGTGACCTCTGTGATATCTCATGGTCTGGAAAGCCATGTGGATCTGGGGACATTACCCTAGAGTGCTCCTTGTGAAGGTGGTGTGACTGGCGTATGGCCACCAACCATATCTTCGAGTCACCCATGGGCACTAGTTTCTCATTGTGGTTTGTCTGGGTCTTCTTTACTTTTAAGAATTGTTTTGCAAGGTTTTATTTTGGAAATTTTGAAAAGTTGAAATTGAAATGGTAATGACCATGTTTCGATTAAGTTATTTGTTTCTTTGTTCCTTAGTGTTCACCCACACGATGGTTTGATGGATGCCCAAGGAGCAGCTTTGAGTGGTGCACCCCTAGCAAATCCTCCAATTGATCTGCCTATAGACTTTGTTCTAGAATTCCAGAAGTTGAATCCTCCACTCTTTTATGGTCAAGCAGATCCTCTTGAGGCGGAGGAGTGGTTGCTGAAGATTGAGAGGAAGTTCAGTTTCATTTGGTTTCCTAAGTCGTTAAAGGTAAAGTTGGCTACCTTTATGCTTGAAGGTCCAACCTGAAAATGGTGGAAGTTAGTGTCTTGGAATAAACCTCGAGAAGATCTAACATGGGAGTTTTTCAAGTCATCATTCATCCAACAATATTTCTCTGAGTTGAAGAAAATGAGGAAGATGATGAAGTTGTGTTGTCTTCAACAGGGTGTTGAATCAGTCCTAGAATTATATCGACATTTCATAGACCTAGTTCTATATGACCAATGGTTTGTTGCAAATGATCCCAGGAAGGCTTGGCATTTGAGTGTGGACTCCGACCTGAACTGCAATCGAAAGTGGAAGAGCTCAACCTAACCACTATCTTGGATGTTATGGGTAAATAATTTCTTGATGAAGCTGAGCTAGCAAGAGGAATTGAGGTGGAGAATCCTCCCATGACCTTGGGAAGCAGTGCAGAGGATGGCGAGAGGAAGAATGAGAAGCACCTTGATGCTGGTGGGTCTACTAGAGGAAGTAAGAGGCCTTCCGACCTGTAATCAACACCTTCAGAGCATAATGCCGTGATATGTCACCAGTGTGGTAGGTAGGGTCCCAAGAGGATGATGTGTCTAAGTGTTCTGAGACCCTACCACACTTGTGGACGTTGGGGTCACCCGCAACGATTCTGCTGAGGTGTTTCCATGAAGTGAACTGAAGCCAGACCTAGCTCGTCAAAGGTTACCTCAGCCCTTCAGCAGGAGTAGGGCGATATTTATAGCAACCCATCCTTTTTCTTACATTACTATTACATCATTTCAAAGATAAACAACATAATAATATTACACATGTAGGATCCAAAGGTTTAGTGTCTTGGGAAAACTAGGACCACACATAACACATACAACATCAACTATAAACATTTATTTAATTTCTTCTTCACAATATTCTTAGTGGCACTTGTCCTCTCCTTAGTACATGTAGCCACCTGAGGATATACATCAAAAGGGGTGAGCTAGAAGCCCAGTAAGAGTATAGATAATAACAATATATCATGGGGTGAGCATAATCATGACATAGGCAAAAGATCATGAACATGAGAGGAGCATAAATAATAAACTTGAAATGTGGAAATGCATAAAAATGAAACATTATGTATTAGTGGTTAACTACAACACATACTAGTGAACAAATATATAATCTTGTTCACACATAATTTCACATTTACTCATGAGATTCATCACTTTACCCAATGCATTGGAGCGCTGTATAATTCCGGGCGCACCTGTCACATTTAAACATTCATATTGCGCTATATAATTCCAGGCGGACCCGTCACATCATAACATTATCATTATCATGCTTGCCACATAGAACACATATCAAACATGTAAATAAATAACCCATGGAAATGAATGGGTTTCATCTCATAATAACACATTCATAATCTTTGGGTTCCCAAAAGAAAGAGGGAACAACATACTTGATACAAGAACCATCAACCTTGAATGAAAGGTAAAAGGTGAGATCTTGAAAGAAGAGTTCTTTTGGAAAACATTTTCATGGACATAGAAACTAGTGAAAAACATGTATATCCCATAAAAGTAAAGGAAATGATGAAAAAATGATCTTTTAGGAGTAACCATATCAAAAATGGAGTGAAAGAGGGAGAACTCGAAGGAAGAAAATTGGGTTCGAGATTTCCCCTTACCTTGTACTCGAATGCCTCCTTCTCTTTAATGTCCTGTATAATGACATTATATCCATTAATTAGAAATTAAAGAACATTTTATACATTAATAGGGTTAATTATGGTTTCATTATTTCATATTATGTTCCTTTGGATGACTTATAGAGTTTAAAAACATTGTTCGGGGATGTTCGTT
The DNA here is from genome assembly GCA_963277665.1 of Viscum album. Classification (NCBI taxonomy): domain Eukaryota; kingdom Viridiplantae; phylum Streptophyta; class Magnoliopsida; order Santalales; family Viscaceae; genus Viscum; species Viscum album. The sequence goes on along the minus strand of OY728150.1, from coordinate 1,925,306,878 downwards.
TTCATGGTTTTCTTGAGTGGTTCACTTGTATTCTTAAATTGATGTTTGGGTAGATCATGGGTAAACATCCAGAACTAATATTACATGTTATTTATGATATTACATAATATTGAATGATTTTATAATGAGTTATATTAGATCCATGTGGATGAATCATTAGATACGATTTTAATGATGGTTATTTGGGTAAATTTGGGCGGTTTTTGGATCACAATGAACTTGTTTTAACTTTTCACTTAGTAATATGGCCATAGGTTATTTAAAGAACTTAAAATAGAACATAATACATATAAAATATTCTTGTTCAACCATAAAAATGGTTTCATGACCAGATCTTAAGGTAGAAATGAAAGAAGAGAGCATGTTGTTTTTGAAGGTGATAAATTATCACCACATGAACAACGTTCTCTTTAATAAAATAAAAGGAAGAGGGAAAGGGTGTGGGGTTATATAATATACCATTAGAATCATAAAATTACATTATATGTATAATAATGGAGTTACAAAATAATTTTTATGAATATAGGTGGGGAGATATCAAGAAAGGAACTTGAACTTGAAAGGAAATTAAAGGAGAATAGGAGGGAAATTACCTCTTAAATCTTCCTCTTGAGATCCTCCTTAAAGGAAGATAGTCTTGGTATTTTGATGAGACCAGTAGCTTTTGGACGTGGGTAAGGGGCTAGGGAAGGTGTTTGGGCAGAGTTTAGAGAAGGCTTGGAGCTTGAGGGGTGTGAGGAAAAGAGGGAGTGAAGGGTGGATTTTATAGTGGAGGGGAGAGGGGTTTCCTTAATATAAAAATTGATTAGTTTATTAATTTCACCAAAGACAAGGAATAGAGAGTCTTGAACGACAAAGAATAGTAATTTTATAATGTAATCCCGAACCAAGTGGGCTTACATCAGCAGAACATCATTGATGACTCAATTAATACATTATTTAGCATTTATTGTGAATTATCGGATTCTACTATTCATAAAAAATTCAAGTATCTCAGAAAAATCCCAAAAATTTACCCCAACCATTTTTTGACATGTAGAATCCAAAAATGATGTCCATTTTTCAAAAATAATTTTCTAAATATTATTAATTTAATATTTAATTAAAATCATAATTTACTTAAAAAAATAGTTTTTAAGATTAAAACTGATTTTATAGTTCTTTGAAAAATTACATAGGGTCTCATAAAATTATATAAAAACTAATATACATTGATTCAATAATTTATGAATATATTTTAGGAAAATAAATATTATTTTAAATTAATTAATTAATTATAATTAATTATTTATGACTTATAAAATACCAAAAACGTTTACTAATGTCAAATTGTCACTTTCTAAGATGTCTAAATTTTATTTTATTATTCATAGGCAATGTTACTTTTATTTACTATTCATAAGGTCATATTACTATTCATAAGGGTAGGTTACTATTCATAAGGGTAGGTTACTATTCACCAAAAATTATTTTTGTTTCATTAGACTCCAAAAACTATCTTAAACACAACCGTGTATGTCGGATTTTTAAAATTCCAAACATAAGGGTGACAAAATTATGTTTAAAGGTCACTTATCACTTAGTAGTTCATTATTTTGTGTTTTTATGACATAAATATAAGAAGGGAATTTTCCATTGAAATACTTTGGGTCGTTACATTCTTCCCCCCTTAAGAAATTTCGCCCCCGAAATTTCAATTTACACAAAAAGGTGAGGGTACTTCTCCTTCATTGTCTCTTCTGGTTCCCAAGTTGCTTCCTCAAACTTATGGTTCCTTCACAACACTTTGACAAGACGGGTTGTCTTTTTGCGTAGAACCTTATCACTTTGGTCCAGAATCTTTACAGGCTTCTCCTCATAGGAGAGACCATCTTCCAGCTGTACCACCTCTGAGTTTAGTACATGTGAGGGGTCTGGTATGTACTTCCTTAGTAGTGATACATGAAACACATCATGAACTTGAGCCATATTCGGTGGAAGTGCCAGACGATAGGCCACGGCTCCTATACGGTCAAGGATCTCAAAGGGGCCAATGTACCTTGGGCTTAGCTTCCCTTTCTTCCCGAATCTCATGACTCTCTTCGATGAAGATATTTGAAGGAAGACTTTATCTCCAACGTCGAACTCCAAGTCCCTTCGACGGTTGTCAGCATAGCTCTTTTGCCGACTTTGAGTAGCTTTGATGTGTTTCTGGATGACTTGAACCCTCTCTGTCATCTCTTGAACAAGATCAGGACCAAGTAGCTTTTGTTCTCCAACTTCATCCCAACAGGTTGGAGTTCTGCATCGCTTCCCATAAAGAGCTTCATACAGAGCCATCTGAATACTCGAGTGGAAGCTATTGTTGTATGAGAACTCAACCAATGGGAGATGATGATCGCATCCACCTTTGAATTCAAGAGAGCAGGCTCTTAGTATATCTTCAAGCGTCTGAATAGTCCTTTCAGATTGGCCATTAGTTTGGGGGTGATAGGCCATGCTGAAATTTAATTCAGTACTCAAAGAATGTTGAAGGATCCTCCAGAACTTAGATGTGAAACTTGGATCAAGGTCAGAGACAATCGAGAGTGGAACACCGTGCAATCTCACTACTTCCTTCACATATATCCTTGCAAGTTGTTCAAGTGAGAGATCTTCCCAAATAGCGATAAAATGGGCAGTCTTGGTGAGTCGATCAACCACAACCCATATTGCATTATTTACCTTTGAAATCTTCGGGAGACCCGTGACAATTTCCATAGAAACATTTTCCCATTTCCACATGGGTATAGGCAATGGCTGCATCATACCTTTGGACTTTTTCCGCTCAGCTTTAACTTGCTGATATAACAATCACCTTGATATATATTCTGCAATCTCCTTCTTCATGTTATCCCACCAGAAGTGTTCTCGGAGATCACAATACATCTTGGTACTTCTAGTATGGATAGAGAAAGTTGAGCTATTTGCATTATCCAATAGCTCCTTCTTTATCCCGGGTGATGAAGGCACACAAATCCGCATTCCAAACCGAATCACACCATCATCGTCGATATGGAACTCTTGCAGCTTCCCTTCCTTTACCGCATTCACCCTCTTTTGTATATCCACATCATCCCTTTGTGCTTCCTTAATCTTCTCTTGGATGGATGGTTGCGCAATCATTTGGGCAAGGTAGTATGTATCCCCTACCCTTATGATTTCCAAATCCATTCTTTGCATATCCAAGAAGATAGGGTCTTTCTCAATCCTCAACATGGATAGAGTAGCAGGTTCTTTTCTACTTAGAGCATCAGATACCTTGTTCGCCTTTCCAGGATGATAGTGAATAGATCAATCATAATCCTTGATTATCTCTAACCATCTCCTTTGACACATGTTGAGCTACTTTTGTGTGAATATATACTTTAGGCTCTTGTGGTCTGTGTATATGTCACACTTCTCGCCATAAAGGTAGTCCTGCCTGATTTTCAAGGCAATGATCACGGCTGCCAGCTCTAGATCATGCATCGGGTAGTTTTACTCATGGATCTTCAACTGTCGTGAGGCGTAGGCTATCACATTATTATTTTTCATGAGTACACAACCCAAGCCTTTCTTTGATGCATCACTGTATATCACAAAACTTTCTCCACTTTTCGGTAGCGTGAGTACAAGTGCAGTGATCGACCTTCTCTTTAGCTCCTTGAAGCTTCCCTCACATTCTTCCGTCTATACATACTTTACCCATTTTCTTGTTAACTTAGTTAGCAGGCTTTAAAATCGTGAGAAGTTTCTCACAAAATGTCGGTAGTACCCAGCTAATCCAAGAAAACTACAAATTTCTGTGACACTAGAGGGCCTGGGCCATTCCTCAATCACCTTTGTCTTTGAAGGGTCCACAAAAATTCCCTCACTTGTGATCACATGTCCCAAGAATGTGACTTGATTTATCCAAAAGTCACACTTGCTAAACTTGGCGTACAACTTCTCCTTTCTCAATGTCGCCAACACAAGTCTTAGATGTTCTTCATGTTCCTCATTTCTCTTGGAGTAGATGAGAATATAATCGATAAGCACTACCAAAAATTTGTCGAGGTAATGTATAAATACTCTATTCATAAAATCCATGAAGATTGCAGGGGCATTATTAAGTCCGAAGGGCATCACCAAAAACTCATAGTGCCCATACCTTGTACGGAAGGCAGTCTTCTGAATATCTTCCTTCTTCACCTTTACCTGAAGATATCCAAAACAAAGATCCACCTTTGAGAAGTATTGAGCTCCTCTTAACTGATTAAAAAATTCATCAATCCTTGGGAGATGATACTTGTTCTTTATGGTGATCTTGTTGAGTTACCGATAATCAATACATATCTGCATGGTTCCATCCTTATTCTTCACAAAGAGCACTGGCGCACCCCAAGGTGATGTACTAGGGTGTATGAACCCTTTGTCCAGATGCTCTTGCAGCTGCTTCTTTAACTCCTCCAGTTCGATAGGAGCCATCCTATAGGGACACTTTGAGATAGGAGTAGCTCCAGGTATGAGTTCAATTGAGAACTCTACCTCACGATCCGGGGGAATTCCAGGTAACTCTTTGGGAAATACATCATTGTATTCCCCCACAATGGGCATTTCCTCAAGGTTGGAACTTTCCTTCGACTCAACCATTTAGGTGATGTATGCTTCTTCATAGGGAATCAACACCCACACCATTGAAGGATTTCTTAAAGGATATTCATGATCTTCCTTGAATTTGTAGAGGAGCATGGGATGGTTCGGAATATGAAAATATATTTCCTTTTCCCAACAGTTGATATGTGCTCTAAATAATGAGAGCCAATCCATTCCCATTATAGCGTCGAATTCCACCGAGGGAAGTATTACGAGATTTTCCAGAAGAATCTTCACACATACGTCAATAAGAGAAGAGTCAAACACTTGGGTTGCAATGATTGCACCACTTGGTGAATTTACAGATATCTCTACTTCAAGGTTTCAGGGCTTCGATTCTATAGTTCTAGCAAACTTTCAAGATATAAAGGAATGCTTAGAACCAGAATCAAATAAGACTTTTTCCATTCTTGAGTGAATAGAAAGTGTACCTTGTACGACTTCATTATCATGTTCCACCTCCGCAGTAGTGATGGTATAAGCCTTCCCTTGTTCCTTTGGATTCAGTGGTTGTTGGCGCTGATTACCCTCAACAGCTCGAGGTTTAGTGCACTGATTTGAATAGTGCCCTAGCTCTCTACAGTTGTAGCATTGAACCACGAGTGGTTCTCTCCTTTCATCGGCTACATTATCCTTCATTTTCCTGTCTTTTCAACACTCTTGAGCTTGGTGTCCTTCTTTCCCACACTTAAATCATTTCCCCGTACCTTTGAGGCAGTTCCCATGGTGCAACTTCCCACATTTTTGGCATGTGGGTCATTGATTTTTCTTCCCACCTTTGTCACTAGATCCACCATCTTGAAACTTCATATTTATTTTCTTATCACCATAGCCATGGGACCATTATCCAAACTCCATATCCACTTTTAGAGAACACCGAACAACTTCTTCATAACTCCCAAAGTCTCGAATTGCAAGAGCCTTTCGAAGATGTGGTTTTAATCAACTAAAGAATCTATCAATTTTTCTATCATTGTTGATAACAAAACCCGAAGCATACCTTGCGAGCCTTGTGAAATTTTCTTCATAGGTTGTGACAGATTCTCCTTCTTTTTTCTTGAGCTCTATGAATTATCTCTCCATCTTCGTGCGAAGAGTTCGTGGGAAATACTTATTAAGAAACATTATCTTAAAGTATTCCCATTCCATCTCTTCAATTTCCTCCCTTGGCTTGGTGTTGTTAATCAAAGACCACCATTGATCAGCTTCTCCATCTAGACGATAAACGGCTAGAGTCACCTTCTCCGTCTTGGAACAGTGAAGAACAGAAAAGATCTTCTCCATGGAGTTGACCAACTATTCCACAACTAGTGGATCAGAAGATCCACAAAATGTCGGTGGTCGTTGCCGCATAAAACATTCGATAGCTAGTTTCTCCCTCTTTGGTGAAGGAGGACCTTCCCCATTATTATGGTTATTATTCATAACCTGAGATAATTGGGTAAGCATTGCCATGAAGTTTTGAACTCCACCTCCGAAATCATTGGGGATGTTGTTCGGGCAATCGTTGCATTGACCCTCATAAGAGTTGTTGGCATGATTTCTCCTGGTTCCCACCATTTTCTAAAATAGAAAAGGATAGAACAAAACATAAGTAAAAAAGTCATGAATAACTTATTCATTTAAACAATTATACCAAAAACATAACATATGGGATAGCTAGGTAAATATTATTGTGTACATATTTGTACTTATTCTCACGCTAGAGGTTTTCTCTAGGGTTTACTAATCCTAATTCCCAAATTAACTAAAACTTTCCTCTGATACCAACTATAACGACCCGACCTTTTTATTACATTACTATTACATAATTTTAAAGATAAACAACATAATAGTATTACACATGGAGGATCCAAAGGTTTAGTGTCTTGGGAAAACTAGGACCACACATAACAAATACAACATCAACCATAAACATTTATTTAATTTCTACTTCACAAGCTTCTCAGTGGCACTTGTCCTCTCCTTAGTACATGTTGCCACCTGAGGATATACATCAAAAGGGGTGAGCTAGAAGCCCAGTAATAGGATAGATAAGAAAAATATATCATGGGGATGAGCATAATCATGACATAGGCAAAAGATCATGAACATGAGAGGAGCATAAATAATAAACTTGAAATGTGGAAATGCATAAAAATGAAATATTATGTCTTAGTGGTTAAATACCACACATAATTGTGAACAAATATAGAATCTTGTTCACACATCATTTCACATTTACTCATGAGATTCATCACTTTACCCAATTCATTGGAACGTTGTATAATTCTGGGCGCACCCGTCACATTTAAACATTCATATTGCGCTATATAATTCCAGGTGCACCCGTCACATCATAACATTATCATTATCATGCTTGCCACATAGAACAAATATAAAACATTTACATAAATAACCCATAGAAAGGAATGGGTTTCATCTCATAATAACACATTCATAAGCTTTTGATTCCCAAAAGAAAGAGGGAACAACATACTTGATATAAGAACCATCAACCTTGAATGAAAGGTAAAAGGTGAGATCTTGAAAGAAGAGTTCTTTTGGAAAACATTTTGATGGACATAAAAACTAGTGAAAAAAATTTATATCCCAAAAAATTAATGGAAATGATGACAAAATGATCTTTGAGGATTAACCATATCAAAAATGGAGTGAAAGAGGGAGAACCCGAAGGAAGAAAATTGGGTTCGAGATTTCCCCTTACCTTGTACTCGAATGAATCCTTCTCTTTAATGTCCTGTATAATGACATTATATCCATTAATTAGAAATTTCAGAACCTTTTATACATTAATAGGGTTAATTCTGGTTTCATTATTTCATATTATGTTCCTTTGGATGACTTATAGAGTTTAAAAACATTGTTCGGGGATGTTCGTTTTCATGGTTTTCTTGAGTGGTTCACTTGTATTCTTAAATTGATGTTTGGGTAGATCATGGGTAAACATACAGAACTAATATTACATGTTATTTATGATATTACATAATCTTGAATGATTTTATAATAAGTTATATTAGATCCATGTGGACAAATCATTAGATAATATTTTAATGATGGTTATTTGGGTAAATTTGGGCGGTTTTTGGATCACAATGAACTTGTTTTAACTTTTCACTTAGTAATATGGCCATAGGTTATTTCCAGAACTTAAAATATAACATAATACATATATAATATTCTGTTTCAACCATAAAAATGGTTTCATGACCAGATCTGAAGGTAGAAATGGAAGAAGAGATCATGTTGTTTTTGAAGGTGATAAATTATCACCACATGAACAACGTTCTCTTTAATAAAATAAAAGGAAGAGGGAAAGGGTGTGGGGTGATATAATATACCATTAGAATCATAAAATTACAGTATATGTATAATAATGGAGTTACAAAATAATTTGGATGAATATAGGTGGGGAGATATCAGGAAAGGAACTTGAACTTGAAAGGAAATTAAAGGAGAAGAGGAGGGAAATTACCTCTTAAATCTTCCTCTTGAGATCCTCCTTAAAGGAAGGTAGTCTTGGTATTTTGATGTGACCAGAAGCTTTTGGACGTGGGGTAGGGGCTAGGGAAGGTGTTTGGGTAGAGTTTAGGGAAGGCTTGGAGCTTGAGGGGTGTGAGAAAAAGAGGGAGTGAAGGGTGGCTTTTATAGTGGAGGGGAGAGGGGTTTCTTTAATATAAAAATTGATTAGTTTATTAATTTCACCAAAGACAAGGAATAGTGAGTCTTGAACGACCAAGAATAGTAATTTTATAATGTAATCCCGAAACAAGTGGGCTTACATCAGCAGAACATCATCGATGACTCAATTAATACATTATTTAGTATTTATTGTGAATTATCGGATTCTACTATTCATAAAAAATTCAAGTATCTTAGAAAAATCCCAAAACTTTAACCCAACCATTTTTCGACGTGTAGAATAAAAAAATGAATTCCATTTTTTAAAAATAATTTTCTAAATATTATTAATTTAATATTCAATTAAAATCATAATTTACTTAAAAAAATAGTTTTTAAGATTAAAACTGATTTTATAGTTCTTTGAAAAATTACATAGGGTCTCATAACATTATATAAAAACTATTAGACATTGATTCAATAATTTATGAATATATTTCAAGAAAATAAATATTCTTTTAAATTAATTAATTAATTATAATTAATTATTTATGACTTATAAAATACCAAAAACGTTTACTAAGGTCAAATTGTCACTTTCTAAGATGTCTAAATTTTATTTTATTATTCATAGGTAATATTACTCTTATTTACTATTCATAAGGGTCATATTACTATTCATAATGGTAGGTTACTATTCATAAGGGTAGGTTACTATTCACCAAAAATTATTTTTGTTTCATTAGACTCCAAAAACTATCTTAAACACAACCGTGTATGTCGGATTTTTAAAATTCCAAACATAAGGGTGACAAAATTATGTTTAAAGGTCACTTATCACTTAGTAGTTCATTATTTTGTGTTTTTATGACATAAATATAAGAAGGGAATTTTCCATTGAAATACTTTGGGTCGTTACATTCTTCCCCCCTTAAGAAATTTCGCCCCCGAAATTTCAATTTACACAAAAAGGTGAGGGTACTTCTCCTTCATTGTCTCTTCTGGTTCCCAAGTTGCTTCCTCAAACTTATGGTTCCTTCACAACACTTTGACAAGACGGGTTGTCTTTTTGCGTAGAACCTTATCACTTTGGTCCAGAATCTTTACAGGCTTCTCCTCATAGGAGAGACCATCTTCCAGCTGTACCACCTCTGAGTTTAGTACATGTGAGGGGTCTGGTATGTACTTCCTTAGTAGTGATACATGAAACACATCATGAACTTGAGCCATATTCGGTGGAAGTGCCAGACGATAGGCCACGGCTCCTATACGGTCAAGGATCTCAAAGGGGCCAATGTACCTTGGGCTTAGCTTCCCTTTCTTCCCGAATCTCATGACTCTCTTCGATGGAGATATTTGAAGGAAGACTTTATCTCCAACGTCGAACTCCAAGTCCCTTCGACGGTTGTCAGCATAGCTCTTTTGCCGACTTTGAGTAGATTTTATGTGTTTCTGGATGACTTGAACCCTCTCTGTCATCTCTTGAACAAGATCAGGACCAAGTAGCTTTTGTTCTCCAACTTCATCCCAACAGGTTGGAGTTCTGCATCGCTTCCCATAAAGAGCTTCATACAGAGCCATCTGAATACTCGAGTGGAAGATATTGTTGTATGAGAACTCAACCAATGGGAGATGATGATCACATCCACCTTTGAATTCAAGAGAGCAGGCTCTTAGTATATCTTCAAGCGTCTGAATAGTCCTTTCAGACTGGCCATCAGTTTGGGGGTGATAGGCCATGCTGAAATTTAATTCAGTACTCAAAGAATGTTGAAGGATCCTCCAGAACTTAGATGTGAACCTTGGATCACGGTCAGAGACAATCGAGAGTGGAACACCGTGCAATCTCACTACTTCCTTCACATATATCCATGCAAGTTGTTCAAGTGAGAGATCTTCCCGAATAGCGATAAAATGGGCAGTCTTGGTGAGTCGATCAACCACAACCCATATTGCATTATTTACCTTTGAAATCTTCGGGAGACCCGTGACAATTTCCATAGAAACATTTTCCCATTTCCACATGGGTATAGGCAATGGCTGCATCATACCTTTGGACTTTTTCCGCTCAGCTTTAACTTGCTGACATAACAATCACCTTGATATATATTCTGCAATCTCCTTCTTCATGTTATCCCACCAGAAGTGTTCGCAGAGATCACAATACATCTTGGTACTTCTAGTATGGATAGAGAAAGTTGAGCTATGTGCATTATCCAATAGCTCCTTCTTTATCCCGGGTGATGAAGGCACACAAATCCGCATTCCAAACCAAATCACACCATCATCGTCGATATGGAACTCTTGCAGCTTCCCTTCCTTTACCGCATTCACCCTCTTTTGTATATCCACATCATCCCTTTGTGCTTCCTTAATCTTCTCTTGGATGGATGGTTGCGCAATCATTTGGGAAAGGTAGTATGTATCCCCTACCCTTATGATTTCCAAATCCATTATTTGCATATCCAAGAAGATAAGGTCTTTCTCAATCCTCAACATGGATAGAGTAGCAGGTTCTTTTCTACTTAGAGCATCAGATACCTTGTTCGCCTTTCCAGGATGATAGTGAATAGATCAATCATAATCCTTGATTATCTCTAACCATCTCCTTTGACACATGTTGAGCTACTTTTGTGTGAATATATACTTTAGGCTCTTGTGGTCTGTGTATATGTCACACTTCTCGCCATAAAGGTAGTCCTTCCTAATTTTCAAGGCAATGATCACGGCTGCCATCTCTAGATTATGCATCGGGTAGTTTTACTCATGGATCTTCAAATTTCGTGAGGCGTAGGCTATCACATTATCATTTTTCATGAGTACACAACCCAAGCCTTTCTTTGATGCATCACTGTATATCACAAAACTTTCTCCACTTTTCGGTAGTGTGAGTACAGGTGCAGTGATCAGCCTTCTCTTTAGCTCCTTGAAGCTTCCCTCACATTCTTCTGTCTATACATACTTTACCCATTTTCTTGTTAACTTAGTTAGCAGGCTTTAAAATCGTGAGAAGTTTCTCACAAAATGTCGGTAGTACCCAGCTAATCCAAGAAAACTACAAATTTCTGTGACACTAGAGGGCCTGGGCCATTCCTCAATCGCCTTTGTCTTTGAAGGGTCCACAAAAATTCCCTCACTTGTGATCACATGTCCCAAGAATGTGACTTGATTTATCCAAAAGTCACACTTGCTAAACTTGGCGTACAACTTCTCCTTTCTCAATGTCGCCAACACAAGTCTTAGATGTTCTTCATGTTCCTCCTTTCTCTTGGAGTAGATGAGAATATAATCGATAAGCACTACCACAAATTTGTCGAGGTAATGTATAAATACTCTATTCATAAAATCCATGAAGATTGCAGGGGCATTATTAAGTCCGAAGGGCATCACCAAAAACTCATAGTGCCCATACCTTGTACGGAAGACAGTCTTCTGAATATCTTCCTTCTTCACCTTTACCTGAAGATATCCAAAACAAAGATCCACCTTTGAGAAGTATTGAGCTCCTCTTAACTGATTAAAAAAGTCATCAATCCTTGGGAGATGATACTTGTTCTTTATGGTGATCTTGTTGAGTTACCGATAATCAATACATATCTGCATGGTTCCATCCTTATTCTTCACAAAGAGCACTGGCGCACCCCAAGGTGATGTACTAGGGTGTATGAACCCTTTGTCCAGATGCTCTTGCAGCTGCTTCTTTAACTCCTCCAGTTCGATAGGAGCCATCCTATAGGGACACTTTGAGATAGGAGTAGCTCCAGGTATGAGTTCAATTGAGAACTCTACCTCACGATCCGGGGGAATTCCAGGTAACTCTTTGGGAAATACATCATTGTATTCCCCCACAATGGGCATTTCCTCAAGGTTGGAACTTTCCTTCGACTCAACCATTTAGGTGATGTATGCTTCTTCATAGGGAATCAACACCCACACCATTGAAGGATTTCTTAAAGGATATTCATGATCTTCCTTGAATTTGTAGAGGAGCATGGGATGGTTCGGAATATGAAAATATATTTCCTTTTCCCAACAGTTGATATGTGCTCTAAATAATGAGAGCCAATCCATTCCCATTATAGCGTCGAATTCCACCGAGGGAAGTATTACGAGATTTTCCAGAAGAATCTTCACACATACGTCAATAAGAGAAGAGTCAAACACTTGGGTTGCAATGATTGCACCACTTGGTGAATTTACAGATATCTCTACTTCAAGGTTTCAGGGCTTCGATTCTATAGTTCTAGCAAACTTTCAAGATATAAAGGAATGCTTAGAACCAGAATCAAATAAGACTTTTTCCATTCTTGAGTGAATAGAAAGTGTACCTTGTACGACTTCATTATCATGTTCCACCTCCGCAGTAGTGATGGTATAAGCCTTCCCTTGTTCCTTTGGATTCAGTGGTTGTTGGCGCTGATTACCCTCAACAGCTCGAGGTTTAGTGCACTGATTTGAATAGTGCCCTAGCTCTCTACAGTTGTAGCATTGAACCACGAGTGGTTCTCTCCTTTCATCGGCTACATTATCCTTCATTTTCCTGTGTTTTCGACACTCTTGAGCTTGGTGTCCTTATTTCCCACACTTAAATCATTTCCCCGTACCTTTGAGGTAGTTCCCATGGTGCAACTTCCCACATTTTTGGCATGTGGGTCGTTGATTTTTCTTCCCACCTTTGTCACTAGATCCACCATCTTGAAACTCCATATTTATTTTCTTATCACCATAGCCATGGGACCATTATCCATACTCCATCTCCACTTTGAGAGAACACCAAACAACTTCTTCATAACTCCCAAAGTCTCGAATTGCAAGAGCCTTTCGAAGATGTGGTTTTAATCAACTAAAGAATCTATCAATTTTTCTATCATTGTTGATAACAAAACCCGAAGCATACCTTGCGAGCCTTGTGAAATTTTCTTCATAGGTTGTGACAGATTCTCCTTCTTTTTTCTTGAGCTCTATGAATTATCTCTCCATCTTCGTGCGAAGAGTTCGTGGGAAATACTTATTAAGAAACATTATCTTAAAGTATTCCCATTCCATCTCTTCAATTTCCTCCCTTGGCTTGGTGTTGTTAATCAAAGACCACCATTGATCAGCTTCTCCATCTAGACGATAAACGGCTAGAGTCACCTTCTCCGTCTTGGAACAGTGAAGAACAGAAAAGATCTTCTCCATGGAGTTGACCAACTATTCCACAACTAGTGGATCAGAAGATCCACAAAATGTCGGTGGTCGTTGCCGCATAAAACATTCGATAGCTAGTTTCTCCCTCTTTGGTGAAGGAGGACCTTCCCCATTATTATGGTTATTATTCATAACCTGAGATAATTGGGTAAGCATTGCCATGAAGTTTTTAACTCCACCTCCAAAATCATTGGGGATGTTGTTCGGGCAATCGTTGCATTGGCCCTCACAAGAGTTGTTGGCATGATTTCTCCTGGTTCCCACCATTTTCTAAAATAGAAAAGGATAGAACAAAACATAAGTAAAAAAGTCATGAATAACTTATTCATTTAAACAATTATACCAAAAACATAACATATGGGATCGCTAGGTAAATATTATTGTGTACATATTTGTACTTATTCTCACGCTAGAGGTTTTCTCTAGGGTTTACTAATCCTAATTCCCAAATTAACTAAACCTTTCCTCTGATACCAACTATAACGACCCGACCTTTTTATTACATTACTATTACATAATTTTAAAGATAAACAACATAATAGTATTACACATGGAGGATCCAAAGGTTTAGTGTCTTGGGAAAACTAGGACCACACATAACAAATACAACATCAACCATAAACATTTATTTAATTTCTACTTCACAAGCTTCTCAGTGGAACTTGTCCTCTCCTTAGTACATGTAGCCACCTGAGGATATACATCAAAAGGGGTGAGCTAGAAGCCTAGTAATAGGATAGATAAGAAAAATATATCATGGGGATGAGCATAATCATGACATAGGCAAAAGATCATGAACATGAGAGGAGCATAAATAATAAACTTGAAATGTGGAAATGCATAAAAATGAAATATTATGTCTTAGTGGTTAAATACCACACATACTTGTGAACAAATATAGAATCTTGTTCACACATCATTTCACATTTACTCATGAGATTCATCACTTTACCCAATGCATTGGAACGCTGTATAATTCTGGGCGCACCCGTCACATTTAAACATTCATATTGCGCTATATAATTCCAGGCGCACCCGTCACATCATAACATTATCATTATCATGCTTTCCACATAGAACAAATATAAAACATTTACATAAATAACCCATATAAAGGAATGGGTTTCATCTCATAATAACACATTCATAAGCTTTTGATTCCCAAAAGAAAGAGGGAACAACATACTTGGTATAAGAACCATCAACCTTGAATGAAAGGTAAAAGGTGAGATCTTGAAAGAAGAGTTCTTTTGGAAAACATTTTGATGGACATAAAAACTAGTGAAAAAAATTTATATCCCAAAAAAGTAATGGAAATGATGACAAAATGATCTTTGAGGATTAACCATATCAAAAATGGAGTGAAAGAGGGAGAACCCGAAGGAAGAAAATTGGGTTCGAGATTTCCCCTTACCTTGTACTCGAATGAATCCTTCTCTTTAATGTCCTGTATAATGACATTATATCCATTAATTAGAAATTTCAGAACCTTTTATACATTAATAGGGTTAATTCTGGTTTCATTATTTCATATTATGTTCCTTTGGATGACTTATAGAGTTTAAAAACATTGTTCGGGGATGTTCGTTTTCATGGTTTTCTTGAGTGGTTCACTTGTATTCTTAAATTGATGTTTGGGTAGATCATGGGTAAACATACAGAACTAATATTACATGTTATTTATGATATTACATAATCTTGAATGATTTTATAATAAGTTATATTAGATCCATGTGGACAAATCATTAGATAATATTTTAATGATGGTTATTTGGGTAAATTTGGGCGGTTTTTGGATCACAATGAACTTGTTTTAACTTTTCACTTAGTAATATGGCCATAGGTTATTTCCAGAACTTAAAATATAACATAATACATATATAATATTCTGTTTCAACCATAAAAATGGTTTCATGACCAGATCTGAAGGTAGAAATGGAAGAAGAGATCATGTTGTTTTTGAAGGTGATAAATTATCACCACATGAACAACGTTCTCTTTAATAAAATAAAAGGAAGAGGGAAAGGGTGTGGGGTGATATAATATACCATTAGAATCATAAAATTACAGTATATGTATAATAATGGAGTTACAAAATAATTTGGATGAATATAGGTGGGGAGATATCAGGAAAGGAACTTGAACTTGAAAGGAAATTAAAGGAGAAGAGGAGGGAAATTACCTCTTAAATCTTCCTCTTGAGATCCTCCTTAAAGGAAGGTAGTCTTGGTATTTTGATGTGACCAGAAGCTTTTGGACGTGGGGTAGGGGCTAGGTAAGGTGTTTGGGTAGAGTTTAGGGAAGGCTTGGAGCTTGAGGGGTGTGAGGAAAAGAGGGAGTGAAGGGTGGCTTTTATAGTGGAGGGGAGAGGGGTTTCTTTAATATAAAAATTGATTAGTTTATTAATTTCACCAAAGACAAGGAATAGTGAGTCTTGAACGACCAAGAATAGTAATTTTATAATGTAATCCCGAAACAAGTGGGCTTACATCAGCAGAACATCATCGATGACTCAATTAATACATTATTTAGTATTTATTGTGAATTATCGGATTCTACTATTCATAAAAAATTCAAGTATCTTAGAAAAATCCCAAAACTTTAACCCAACCATTTTTCGACGTGTAGAATAAAAATATGAATTCCATTTTTTAAAAATAATTTTCTAAATATTATTAATTTAATATTCAATTAAAATCATAATTTACTTAAAAAAATAGTTTTTAAGATTAAAACTGATTTTATAGTTCTTTGAAAAATTACATAGGGTCTCATAACATTATATAAAAACTATTAGACATTGATTCAATAATTTATGAATATATTTCAAGAAAATAAATATTCTTTTAAATTAATTAATTAATTATAATTAATTATTTATGACTTATAAAATACCAAAAACGTTTACTAAGGTCAAATTGTCACTTTCTAAGATGTCTAAATTTTATTTTATTATTCATAGGTAATGTTACTCTTATTTACTATTCATAAGGGTCATATTACTATTCATAATGGTAGGTTACTATTCATAAGGGTAGGTTACTATTCACCAAAAATTATTTTTGTTTTATTAGACTCCAAAAACTATCTTGAACACAACCGTGTATGTCAGATTTTTAAAATTCCAAACATAGGGGTGACAAAATTATGTTTAAAAGTCACTTATCACTTATTAGTTCATTATTTTGTGTTTTTATAACATAAATATAAAAAGGGAATTTTCCATTGAAATAATTTGGGTCGTTACAATGTTTGGGGACCAGTTTTAAGTTTTCTCTTTATAGTGTTTCTTGGGTATAGTAATCGTCTCTTATATCATTTTGTGGTGTTTCTTTTCTTTTAGTTGTAAGAAAGGTTGTGGTCAAACCTCTTTGAAACTTTTATTTTATTGGAAGTGTGTTTGGTGAAATTCTAGTTTGTGGGTTATGTTTGGGAATTTTTGAGGCATGAATGCGAGGCAGGAGATGCTTCAATCATCGGTTCTCTAACCATAGGTCTCGGAGTGAAGCTGGCGTGTAGTTAGGAGAACCCGAACTGTGAAAAAGGTCCTCAGTTTAATCTTTGTCCTTAGTGTGGCATGGTTTGTGTTCTTCCGTGGCTGCGATGTTGTTGATGGGGCAACGACGGTAGTTTTGATGATCTATCAGTTGATCCCCTTTCCTTCTTCTTCCCCCCTTATGGGGGGGGGGGGGTTGGTCTATGTAGAAAGTTTTCAAGTTCGGTTAATCTCATCAGTTCTTATGGCCGTTGGACTAAGATTATAGGGAAAAGTGTTGGAGGTAGTTTAAGTTCGTTCATTCCTTGGTTGAAACGGATGGTCTGGGTGTTGTTGGGTGGTGGTTAAGGTGTTCATGTTTTAAGGATGAGTTGTGTATCCTGGGATTTCAGTGTCTGTTTAGATCAATCAACTGGAGGCACTTAAACTTTTGGGGGTGAGTGACACTTAAGGAGTTTCATCTTTGGGTCTTAATCTTGTCGTGGCTTTCCTGAGGCGGAAAGCATTATGTTAGGGATAATTGTTACACCCCGACCTA
Source organism: Viscum album (assembly GCA_963277665.1). Lineage (NCBI taxonomy): Eukaryota > Viridiplantae > Streptophyta > Magnoliopsida > Santalales > Viscaceae > Viscum > Viscum album. The sequence continues at coordinate 1,925,289,398 of OY728150.1, read as the reverse complement.
TCTGTTATTTTTGTTTTATTATTTTCTTTGGTATTAAATTTTTTTTCTCATGGTTCGAGTTGAATCTTGAACAATATTTTTGAGTTTTGTCAAAAAAAGTGTGTTTTTCAGTTGACGTCGCTGGGCGCATGGGCGGAGCGCGTTTTGGAAACCCCACGCAGCTTCTCCCAGGTAGCGACACAATCCTCCTATCTTCAGAAAATTAAAATGAGAAACTTTTGTAATTTATTGTGTTATTTAAATTTTTATTAATGTTAATGGTTTTTTTATTAATATTAAAGTGAGTTGGGTATTCTTATTATTTATATTTTTAACAGCATAATTAGTAAGGTTCATATTAGTATTGTTATTAATAAGGATTTATTTTTATAATTATTATTATTATTGTAATTAATGAATTATTATTATTATTATTACTATTAAAATGTACTATTATTGTTATTAAAATTTTTAGAGTTGTTGTGGTAAAAATTATTATTTTTATTATTATTATTTTTTTATCATTTATTATTACTATCAAAGTTGTTTTTATTATTATTAGGTGTATTAATAATATTATTGTAATTAATGTTATTAATATTATTATTATTATAGATTAAAATTATTATTATTATTATTATTATTATGAGGTTTTGGTTTATAATTTCTATTTTATTTATTTATTTATTTTTTCCTCCCTTTTTGCTAGGGTTTTCTCTTTCTTTTTTTCTTATTATTTTTCTATGTGGTTGTTTCCCACTTATTTCTCCTATAGTGCCACCACCTATATCCTCTACCTCTCTCCTGACCACCTCCCATACCCTCACCCTATCACACTCCCCTTCCCTGCTCAACCCGAGCCGCGCTCCCCCTTGTTTCCCTCTTCCCCCGACGGGTCACAAAGCCGGCACCGCCCTCCTGCATGTTCCAGACAGCCGCCCACCGCACACGCTCCCTACTGAGCCGCACCGACCCGGAAACCCTCCGGACTCTAGCATTTCTCCTTCCCTACACATAAGAGATGCCAGATTCTACCTCTAGCTGGATTTGACGGCCGACTCCTCCCTTGTAGGGCTCTACCAGCCAGCACCCGGACACCCGCACCTCCCTCAGCCCGCCTCCCTCAGGCCACTCGCGCCTCCCAGCCCTCGCTTGGTCTGACGAACCCCCAACCTCGGACAACTTCTCCCCTTGCAGTCCCCTCCTATGCCTCCCCTCACCACACACCCTCGCTGACCATCGTCCCTATACCAGCCTCTCATCGACCCCCTTTTTCATGCTTCGCTTGAGCATCCCAACCCCCCAACCTCATTCCGTGCACCACCTATAGCCAATGCTGAAACCTCCTCCTTTACCTCCTTCATCTGGACAACGGTGACAGACCCTTCCCCCTTGTTGCACCGGCCACCGAATCCTCCCACCGGACCTCCCTTTTGTGGCACAAACCACCACTCGCTCGAACCGAAACCCCCCTTTCGTCCATGGTTTTCACTTTGGTACGGGTTCGTGGGTTTTAGCTTCATTGAGGGAGTTTGTTTTTACTAAAAAACTATGTGTTGGGGTTCGATTTCCTGAATTCACCCTTCAATTCGGGCTCAATATTGTTTATACAGGGTTTATTTAAGCTTCCGAAGCCTGCGGTTGAGGTGCGAATGAAATTGTGCACCGGTCTCGAGCATGCATTTTCATTCAGCTTTGGAGTTTTGGTATGGTCTCTTTGCATTGTCCATGCTTGAGTATTAGATAATTTCTTTAGTGAGTGGTTTGTTTAATAAAATTGGTGTGAATTGAGTTTTTAAAATAATTGAGTTTTTTTTGACACTTTGTGTTATGTTAATGTTAAATAAAGTGTATTTTGTTGGAAAACAGTTTTGTGATGTTTAGTATCTTTTTATGAAATTGTGTATTTAGTTTTTTCAACCATGCATTTCATGCTCTTTTTATTCTAGTATGTTGAGGATGTGTGGTTGATCATAAAAGAGGATTTTGAAGGGGTTATTGGGTGCATAAGCCATGTATTACTACTTGGAAATTGTTTTATAAAGTTTAAAGCGGTTTATTAAACAATAAAGATGATACGGGTTGTGTTTTGAAAATGTATCGAGGTGGTTCTTTTTTACTATTTGTTCATTTGGATTGTTTTAAATCTGTGTTTGTGTATTATAGTCATCTTTGCAGTTGCAACATGTTGGAAATATTTTTCCACGGCCCTAGGATTGTCAGCTTTCTTGTGCTTGCGTGTCCTTGTGAGGCATGTCGCGTCGTCGTGATTGGTTTGCGAGTTATGGTAGGTCCCCCATTGCACTCGCCTTTAAATTAAGAATTTATTAATTGCTTTATATTTTATTAATTTTAATAAATGAGAAATAATATAAGATAATTTATTTTTAAATTATTATTTGGTGTAAAAAGAGACGTTTATTTTATATACAACACGTAATATATTTTCTTGATGAACGGACACCCAGTAGTGAAATAATGCCTGTTTTCCTTTAAAAATAATTCGCAGAATTTTAAACGTAGTTCTGGTTTATTGATAAATGATTTCTTTTGAAGCGTGAACATGTGTTTTGGTTCTCTTGAGAAATGAGGATTTTCTTTAAAATTGGTGAAGGCCTGTTTGGCACTTTAATAAAATAAATTATTTTGGAAAACTCTCTTTGGGGTGACTCTAGGGTGATATTTGGTGTACGTTGACTGCATGAGTTTTATGTGATGTTTGTGCTACTTGATTGATATTGTTGACTCACCCCTGTTTATTATACGTGTTGACATGGGAACCTGGCATAGTAAGTGAATCTTCTAAGAACGATTACTACACTAGTTTAGATTACACACTAACTAGTGTCCCTTAGTATGGATTATACTCTGCTAGGTGATTGGGCCCCTCGATTAGGCCATATAGGGAAACACCTATCATTTGGGCATTTCGACTTCATCGAGAGTAGGCATGCCTTTAGGATGAGTCACATGTATAGTACGTTCTGTCACGACCCATCCTCGGGGCCCGTGCTGTGACTACCCCAAGCCCGCCTTCCATAGGCCAGGGGTTGATGACTAGCACCAAAGGCGTAAATTCCATTAAAAAGGGAAGGAATTTCCTTTTTTATAAGTAAACAAACATGATAGAGTACGCAAGATGAAGTAAACACTAAGTAAACTGAGTACAAAAGTAAGTGCTAGAAAGTAAATGGGCCAGAATACAAACCCAACTGAAAGTAAAATACAACTGAAAAGAAAGTATGATAGCAGTAAAGTAAATCAGTAACCACCGAGTCGTCCTCCGGCTATCCCAACTGAAGGGTGGGTACAGATGGTCTCCTCAGCTCCTTGGGTCCAACAGTCTGCTCCGTGTACATCCCACCAAGTAGTCCACCTCTAGGTACCGTCCCACTCCACAAGACTCAACCACGATCAGCACTGTCCGTCATTTGCATCCAACACAACGTAGTGCGGGAATATCCCGTGTAGGGGTGAGTATACGATACTCAGTAGGGACCCCGAGACCCCCAAAGGTCTCCCAGAATCCACAAAGGACAAACCACAAAGGAAAGATACAAACACGAAGTATCAACCAACTCTACTTAGGTATATTCCCATACATATACCTAATTAATCAATTCCAGTTTGGCTCCAACTCACGAGCCCAAGTATAACCTAGTCCACACAGGAAAGAACAACCCAGTCCACACAGGAAAGCAAGTCAGTCACATCGATGATAATGATTAAAAGTCAAGACTCAGCTCACATAGGTATACTACTCACGAAGAGGGGTGGAGATGATAGATGTATCCTCTGAATCATCTCCCCTACCGAAACCACATAGGATCCAATTACAGAAGTCATTGCTGCCGAACCCATGTAGGATCCTAGTACAGTAACCATCGCTGCCAAACCCACAAAGGATCAAAGTACAGTCGTCATCGCTGCCAAACCCATAGAGGATCCAAGTACAATCGTCCTCACAGCCGAACCCACAGAGGATCCAAGTACAGTCATCCTCACTGCCGAACCCACGTATGATCCAAGTATAGTCGTCATCATCGTCGAACCCACAGAGGATCCCAACACGGTAGTTGTTGCAGTCGCAACCAGCTCTAGGGCTCCCGCACACAGCATACTCGATTCCATGAGGGTTCGCTCCTTGAGTCAAAGGGGTGGATACATCAACCGTCACGAAGACAAGAGTTTATGTATCCCATAGTTCCATCCCACGTCTTAGGGGAAAACCAAGAAAAATGTTCCCCAGTCACGGAGAACAAGACAACCAATCCATTTTCCTAAAGTACACGGAATGTAGGAAAGCGATACACGCCGTGTCATCAGAAACCGGGTACTTCCAGTGTGAAATGGCCCGTGTCGCAGGGATAGTCGTGTAAATAAGTAAGTACACGACGTGTGGTATGGTTACACACTGTGTCTTCAGTACATGGGTACTGTCCGTGTACCACAGCCCGTGTCGAAGGGCTGTTCATGTAAAAAGTAAGTACATGTCATGTGGTATGGTTACACGCCGTGTCCAAACTTCTGGGGTCGGCTCCATGTATGCTGGCCATGCCTGGCCAGGTGGTTGAGTACATTCTCGTGTACTCAACCCCATGTCCGTGTATTCCCATAATACACGCCGAGTCATCACGAAGCCGCTTCTGCCATGGTGAAGGTAGTACACACCGTGCCTCTTTGCAGTGTGGTTTGGCCTGTGTCTGTGTATCTCCCAGATTACACACTGAGCCTCGTGAAGCTTCTTCTGCCTTTCTATAAAGTGAATACACGCCGTGTTATGTCCGTGTCCGTGTATTTTCCCTTAATACACGCCATGTCCATCGAAGCCCCCTCTGACAAACAGTGTAGAGAGTACATGCTGTGTGTCTAGAGTCACACGTCGTGTGTTACTTTTCTAACGTCTGAAATGGAATCCACATTATTCTTTTACTACACGGCGTGTTCTTTTGGAGTACACACCGTGTATTATGGAATTTTCCAGAAATGATTCCTCTGGCTAGCATGCCTTTCGAGGCGTCCGTTCTTCGTTCTAATGATCTGATTTCTACAAAACTTCTGCTTCTAGGTCGCCCCAATGCTCTGAGGCCGTTTACGATGTTTTCGGGCCTCTGATTAGCTCTAAAAACATAAATTGATTCGCCGCTCAAGAATAGTTGAAGGTCTCCACTTATTCAAAAGAACGGTAGAGGAATCAGACTGTGTTAGTTTGGTTAGGTCCCTTCTGCATTAGTCTAATAACAAGTGGTTTAAGAGGAATGACAACATGGAAGGAAAGACAATGAATCCAAAACACACCCCTACTTCATTAATCATTTTCGTTCACTGGGCGTTGCAGAAGATGGTGTTGTTTCCATCGCCATCGGTGTGTACCCGAGGAAGAACGACGTTCCCTCCCTTGTTGCGGAGGAAGAAGAGGATGGGCAAACCGGGGTCGCCGAGTCGTTCTTCATTGGAGTCTTGGCGTTCTTCAATAAAGGAGATGAAGTTCTTCAAGACTCAAGAGCTCTCTTCTCTTTATCTCAACACAATAAGCCCAACAAAAGAAATAAAATAAGGCTTATCCTTATTTTATTAATCCATTCCATGCATTCAAATTTACAAATTCAAACACTTAATTCAATTAATTGATTAACTGTGTGTTGGCATGAATTAATGTGGGAGAGTGGGGAGAGGAAGAGTTACCCAATTAAATACAGGGGTTTAATGGGGGGGGGGGTTTAAGGAATGTGAAGGGTTGGGGCTCGTGCAAGCCCCACCTCACATTTATCATCACATGGGTAGTTTGGATGATAGTGGGTCCCACCCTAACTTCTCCATATAGGATAAAACCACCATAGTCAAAGAATAAAAATTGATCCCCATTTTTATTCTCTTCTTATTTAAACCACAATTTTTAACTCCTTCCCCCGTGAAAATGCATCTATAGTAAAAGTCCTCTTAAGAAATTATCAGTGCTTCGGTTTCATTGGGGCCCTCAGATTTCAATTCCGAGCACTGGTTCAAAAGATAGAAAAACCCGCTCGTTCGTTCACAGAACGTACCCGAGATAAGCTTCGAAAATTGATTCTGGGAACACCGGGCCTCGGAATCAGGTGCCATTATAAACTGCGTACTTGTAAAATCCCAAAGAATTTAAGAAAAAATTTTCCTTGAAATTTACTGGTCTTTACATTACTCCCACCTCAGGGATTTACGTCCCCATAAAGCTACATCATAAAATAGGGAAATAAATGAGGGCATTGTGCACGCATCTGAGCCTCCCTCTCCCATGTGCTCTCCTGGAGGTTCCCGTGCTTCCAAAGAATGTGCACCAGAGGAATTGACCATCCACGTAGGACCCGCTCCTGTCGATCCTTGATCTCCACTGGAACCTCCACAAATGTCTCCTTGTCACCAATGTCTAGCTCTCTGTGATCGATGATATGTGTCAGGTCGTGCATGTACCTCCTCAGCTGAGATACGTGGAAGACATCGTGCACCTGGTGCAACTGAGGTGGAAGATCCAGGTAATAAGCCACCTCACCTATCCTACTGAGAACCTGGAAGGGTTTGATGAAGCACGAAGATAACTTTCTGCCCCGACCAAATCTCCGTAATCCATGTCGAGGTGAGACCCATAAGAAAACGTGGTCGCCATCCTCAAACTCTAGTGGTCTCCGCCTCCTGTCATCATAGGACTTATGTCTGCTCTGTGCAGTCCTCATTCTCTCCTGGATGATCTGAACCTTCTCCGTCGTAGCCTGAACCATCTATGGTCCTACGAGTGCTGACTCCCCAAGGTCAGTCCAGCACAGAGGTGATCTGCTTGGTTGGTCGTACAATGCCTCGTATGGTGCCATACCGATAGTGGAGTGGTAGCTGTTGTTGTACACAAACTCCACCAAGGGAAGATGATCCTCCCACCTATGACCAAAGTCAAGGACGCATGCACGGAGCATGTCCTCGAGTGTCTGAATAGTCCTCTCTGTCTGGACATCCGTCTAAGAGTGAAAGTCGGTGCTTAGGTGTAGCTGCATCCCAAATACCTCCTGAAACCCCTTACAAATCCATGAAGTAAAGTTAGAATCTCGATCGGAGATGATAGAATATGGCACACCATGAAGCCGTACGATCTCCTGAATGTAGAGGCGTCCCAAGATCTCCACTGATCCCTACTCTCTGATAGGTAGGAAGTGGGCCGACTTGGTGAGCCGGTCGAAAATCACCCAGATGGAGTTGTGTCCTCTGGAAGTATGTGGAAGTCCCGTCACGAAATCCATGGATATCCCGTCCCACTTCCACTCCGGGACCTCTAAGGGCTGTACCAAGCCTGCTGGTACCTGGTGCTCTATCTTCACCTGCTGGCAGGTGAGGCATCGAGAAACGAACTCTGCCACATCCTTCTTCATACCTGGCCATCAGTTCTATCGTCTGAGATCCTGGTATATCTTCACTACTCCAGGATGTACCGCCAATGGGGAAGTGTAAAACTCCCTCAGCACCTCCTCCTGTAATGCAACTGGTACCATGGTACGTCCCCTGAAGAGGATGAGGTGCTCTCCTCCTACATAAAATCCATCAGGTGTATGTCCTGTGGATATCTGTGCACGTCACATCTCACAGTCAACATCCCCACGCAGTGCCTCCTTTACCCACTGAAGTAGTGGAGGAGTGACTGTGAGCGACTGTATAAAGGCTGATCCATCTCTATCCACAAAGGATATCTACAAAGCGGCTAGTTGCTCTATCGCCTCTCTAAGTAGCTGAATGCCCAATCTTCTGCTGAATGCATTAGCTACTACATTCCACTTCCCAGGAGTATAGACTATCTCAAAGTCATAGTCCTGGAGGGACTCAAGCCATCACCGCTATCTCAGGTTCAGGTCCTTATGCGAGAAGATATACCTGAGACTCTGGTTTTCAGATTAGACTATAAAGTGCTCACCCATAAGATAGTTCCGCCACATCTTCAAGACAAAGACCACTATTGATAACTCCAGGTCATGGGTAGCATAGTTATGCTTGTGCCACCTCAACTATCATGATTCGTAAGAGATCACTGCCTGCTCCTGTATCAGGACACACCTGAGTTTGGTCCCTGGTGCATCACAGTAAACTACATACCCTACGCCCTCCTCCGGTATCCTCAAGATGGGCGCACTGGTCAATATCTGTCTCAGCTTCTGGAAGCTCTGCTGACATTTATCTGACCACACGAAGGGTTTACCCTTCTTCGTCAAAGCTGAAAGAGGTGATGCAACTCTAGAGAAGTCTGGCACAAATCTCCGATAGTACCCAGCCAGACCTAAGAAACTCCGCACCTTCGTCACGCTCCTGGGTGGCTCCCAAGAAAGTACTGCCTCGATCTTTGTAGGATCCACCACAACTCCCACCTCAGAGATAACGTGCCACAAGAATTTGACCTCTCAAATCTAGAACTGACACTTCAAGAGCTTACCATAAAGATGGTTCTCTTGGAGTGTGTCCAGTACAACCCACAAGTGGTAGGCGTGCTCCTCCTCATTAGTGGAGTAAATCAGTATGTCGTCGACGAAGACTACGATAAATCAATCAAGGTAAGGTTGGAAGATCCTGTTTATGAGACTCATGAACACTACTAGAGAGTTGGTTATGCCAAAAGGCATATCCAAGAACTCATAGTGGCCATATCAACATCTGAAGGTCATCTTCTGCACATCCTCATCTCAAACTCTGAGCTGATGATAGCCTGACCTGAGGTCTATATTCGAGAACCATAGTACTCCCCTGAGCTGATCAAAGAGGTCATCAATCCTCAGGAGTGGATACTTGTTTTTCATGGTCACCTGGTTCAGGTGACGGTAGTCGACACATAGTCATAATCTCCCGTCCGCCTTCTTGGTGAACAAAATCAGAGAAGCCCAGGGTGAAACACTAGGTCAGATGAATCCCTTTCCCTACAAGTCCTCCAGCTGTACCCATAGCTCACGAAGCTCAGCCGGAGACATTCGATATTTTGGAGTAGATATTGGGGCTATCCCGGGGTATAGGTCAATATAGAAGTCTACCTCTCTGTGAGGAGGTAGTCCTGGAACATCGTTAGGGAAAACGTCCGCGTACTGATCTACCACAACAGGAAAACTTGGACTCCGCACATCAACCACTTCGACAATGAGGCTAGCCAACTGATGTGTGATCGACTACCCTCTCCACTACGTAAGTCCATCCTGCGCTGCAAAGGCTCCTTTCTTGCCGGTGAAGGTGAACCTGCTCCCATCGGTGCAGACACACCACACCTTGTGCCTAATATATTTGATCTGAGAATGGACTATAGATAACCAATCCATGCCCAAGATGACATCGTAAGGCCTAGATGCTGCTACAAGAAGATCCTAGCTGAATCTCTCGCCTCCTAGAGTAAGCTCACACTGCCGACACCAGTTCGTGATCGTCGAGTCTTCTCCCGTAGGAGTATCTAGTCATAAGGATCGAGCCAACAGCTCCATCGGAATCTCCGAGCTCCGAACAAGGGTAGATACAATAAAAGAATGACTCGCTCCTATGTCTATAAGAACTACAGCAAGGGTGGAGTAGACACAGATAGTACCTCGAATCATCTCAGGTGCACCGTGGTCGTAGGCCTCGACTGCCTAGACCTGAGCCTGCCCCTGTCTACTAGCTCCCTGTGGTTGGGGTGGTCCTCCTGGTGGTGGTGGTGGTAGAGCCTCGAAGCGTCTTCCACCACCTGCTGTTCGGCCAGCTCCTCTGCCTCGTTCGCTTGCTCCCTACGAACCGCCACAGTCGAACCTCTGCCTCTGCCTGGGTGGTCCATCAACCGTCTGCTGCTCCTCTGCATGGAGGGTCGAGCAGTCACGAGCCATGTTGCCTTGCCCGCCCCATTCATAGAACTGCCTGCCTCTCGTATGACTGGATCTGCTACGTGTGCCCTGTACATCCAAACCAGTATCCTGAGGTTTCCCACCTGATGGCCTGGTCTGCTTAGACCTCTGTGACATCTGTCTACTGCCGCCTGGAGAAGACTCCGCCACGTGTCACCCTGCGGTAGGCCTTGCTGCTAGCGTAGGCTCAGCAAGGAAGCTCTCCACAAGTAAGGCTCACTCCATTACTTCTTCCTACGTCGGAATGCTGAGGGAGATCATCGATGCTCTGATCTCATGCCTCAGTCCCTGCTCGAAGGTCCGGGACTAGAAGAATGGGTCCCGTACCATGTACGTGGAGTAGCACGAGAGGTCAGTAAATCTCGTTGAGTACTGGGATACTGTCATGCTGCCCTGTCTCAGCTGTAGTAACTCCTGGATGCGCACCGTACAGAGGGTGTCTAGAATGAACTTCGAGCAAAAGAGTCTCTCAAAGTTCGTCCAAAGCAGTGATGCCTCGTTGTGCACCTGGAGCATCAGACTCCACCATCTACCTGCTGCTGCGTGTAGGAGACTTGCTGTAAGGATCACCATGAGGTCAGATGGTGTCCCTACTAATCTGAAGAATCAGATGATAACCTCTAGCAAATCCTCAACTACCTGAGGGTCCGTCTCTCTGTGGAACCTGGGCGGCCTCTGACGCTGAAACTCATGCAATGAACTTAGGTGACATGCACTCTCAGCTGCTGGGGCTGGTGGCATCGGTGGCTCGACGGGTAGAGGTACCGCCAATGCCTCCATTGTAATGGGGCCCCACACCGAGGCCTCGTCCCTCGGTGGGCTTCCATCTCTCACAAAGCTCGGAACCCTATCTGGCTGCCTTCGTGGGGCCATAATGAAAGAAACAGGTGTGCCACGGTTAATACAGTATACCTGGTGAGGTGACACAAATAAATCGCAAAGAAAAATTTTAAAACACACATTCAATCAATGTTTTTGTGCACTGAGTCGGAAATCAGAATTCAGGGTCCTGGTGTATGGATACATCGACCGCCGCACCAACACTGGACTCCCTGGACTGATAACCACACTCAATTCCCTAAACACTATTGCTTCACACAAAAGTAATTATCAGAGTCCTATGTTCTGTAGTAGAACCGACTCCTCTGATACCAATTAGTCACGACCCATCCTCAGGGCTCGTGCCGTGACTACCCCAAGCATGCCTTCCATTGGCCAGAGGCTGGCGACTAGCACTAAAGGCGTAAATCCCGTTAAAAAGGGAAGACATTGCCTTTTTATAAGTAAACAAACACAACAGAGTATGCAAGCTGAAGTAAACACTAAGTAAAATGAGTAAAAAAGTAAGTGCTGGAAAGTAAATGGGCTAGAATACAAACCCAACTAAAAGTATAGTACAACTGAAAAGAAAGTATGGAAGTAGTAAAGTAAATCAGCAACCACCGAGTCGTCCTCCAGCTATCCCACCTGAAGGGTGGGTACAGATGGTATCCTCAGCTCCTCGGGTCCAGCTGTCCGCTCCGTGTACGTCCCACCAATTGGTCCACCTCTAGGTACCATCCCGCTCCACAAGACACAACCACGATCAGTGATGTCCGTTATTTACATCCAACACAACGTAGTTCTGCATAGCCCCTACAGGGGTGAGTATACGAAACTCAGTAGGGACCCCAAGACCCCCGAATGTCTCCCAGAATCCACAAAGGATAAACCAAAAAGGAAAGATACAAACACGAAGTAAAACCAACTCTACTTAGGTATATTACCATAAATATACTTAATTCATCAATTATAGTTCAACTCCAACTCACGAGCCCAAGTATAACCCAGTCCACACAGTAAAGCACTACCGAGTCCCCACATGAAAGCAAGTCAATCACATCGATGATAATGATTCAAAGTCAAGACTCAGCTCACACAGGTATACTACTCACGAAGAGGGGTGGAGATGATAGATGAAGCCTCTGAATCATCTCCCCTACCAAACCCACGTAGGATCCAAGTACAGAAATCATCGCTACCGAACCCACGTAGGATCCTAGTTCAGTAACCATCACTGCCGAACCCACAAAGGATCCAAGTACAGTCGTCATCGATGCCTAACCCACAGAGGATCCAAGTACAGTCGTCCTCACTGCCAAACCCACAGAGGATCCAAGTACAGTCGTCCTCACTGCCGAACCCATGTAGGATCCAAGTAAAGTCATCATCGTCATCGAACCCATGGAGGATCCCAACATGGTAGTCGTTGCAGTCACAACCAGCTCTAGGGTTCCTGCACACAGCATACTCGATTCTAGGAGGGTCCACTCCTCAAGTAAAAGGGCTGGATACATCAACCGTCAGGAAGACCAAAGTTGATGTATCCCGTAGTTCCATCCCACGTCTTAGGGGGAAACCAAGAAAAACATTCCCAAGTCATGGAGAATAAGAAAACCAAGCCATTTTCCTAAAGTACACGGCGTGTAGGTAAGTGATACAGGCCGTTTCATCAGACACCAGGTACTGCCCGTGTGAAATGGCCAGTGTCGCAGGGCTGGTCATGTAAATAAGTAAGTACACGAAGTGTAATATGGTTACATGTCGTGTCTTCAGTCCACGGGTACTGTCCGTGTACCACAGCCTGTGTCGAAGGGCTGTTCGTGTAAAAAGTAAGTACACAACGTATAGTATGGTTACACGCTGTGTCCAAACTTCTGGGGTTGGCTCCATGTACACTGGCCATGCCTAGCTATGTGGTGGAGTACATACTCATGTACTCCACCTCGGGTCCGTGTATTCTTAGAATACACACTGAGTCATCAAGAAGCTGTTTCTACCATGGCAAAGGTAGTACACACCGTGCCTCTTAGCTGTGCGGTTCTGCCTGTGTCCGTGTATCTCCCATATTACAAGCCATGCCTCGCAAAGCCGCTTCTGCCTTTTTATGAAGTGAATACATGCCATGTTACTTTGCCGTGTATTGCTATCCGTGTCCGTGTATTTTCCCTGAATACACGCCATGTCCATCGAAGCCTCCTCTGACAAACAGTGTGGAGAGTACACGCTGTTTCTCTAGAGTCACATGCCATGTGTTAATTTTCTAATGTCCGAAACGGAAGCCATAGTATTCTTTTACTACACGGTGTGTGATTTTAGAGTACACACCATGTATTCTGGAATTTTCCAGAAATGACGCATCTGGCCAGCACGCCTCCCGAGGCGTCCGTTCTTCATTCCGATGATCCGATTTCTATGAAACTTCCACTTCTAGGTCGCCCCAATGCTCTGAGGCCGTTTATGATGTTTTCAGGCCTCCGATCGGCTCCAAAAACATAACTTGATTCACCGCTCAAGAATAGTTGAAGGTCTCCACTTATTCACAAGAACGACAGAGGAATCTGACCGTGTTAGTTTGGTCTGGTCCCTTCTGCATTAGTTTGATAACAAGTGGTTTAATAGGAATGAAAACATGGAAGGAAAGCCAATATTTCTCAATCCAAAACACACCCCTACCTCGTTAATAATTTTCGTTCGTCGGGAATTGCGGAAGATGGCGTTGTTTCTGTCGCCATCGGTGTGCACCCGAGGAAGAATAACGTTCCCTCCCTTGTCACGGAGGAAGAATAGGATGGAGAAACCGGGGTCGTTGAGTCGTTATTCATTAGAGTCTTGGCATTCCTAAACAAAAGAGATGAAGTTCTTCAAGTCTCAAGAGCTCTCTTCCCTTTCTCTCAACACAACAAGCCCACCAAATGAAATAAAATAAGACTTCTCCTTATTTTCTTAATCCATGCCATGCATTCAAATTTACAAATTCAAACACTTAATTCAATTAATTGATTAACTGTGTGTTGGCATGAATTAATGTGGGAGAGTGGGGAGAGGAAGAGTTACCCAATTAAATACAAGGGTTTAATGGGGGGGGGGGGGTTTAAGGAATGTGAAGGGTTGGGGATCGTGTGGGCCCTGCCTCACATTTATCATCACATGGGTAGTTAGGATGCTAATGGGTCCCACCCTAACTCCCCCATGTAGGATAAAACCGCCATATTCAAAGAATAAAAATTGATCCACATTTTTATTCTCTTCTTATTTAAACCACAATTCTTAACTCCTTCTCCCGTGAAAACACATCTACAGTAAAAGTCTTTTTAAGAAATTACTGGCACTACGGTTTAATCAGTGCCCTCAGATTTCAATTCTGAGCACCAGTTAAAAAGATAGAAAAACCCGCTCATTCGTTCATTGAACGTTCCCGAGCTAAACTTCGGTAATTGATTCCGGGCACACCGGGCTTCGAAATCAGGTGATGTCAGAAACTACGTACTCGTAAAATCCCAAAGAATTTAAGAAAAAAATTTCCTTGAAATTTACAAGTCTTTACATGTTTTGGATTGTTCATGAGCTCCTAGGTTTGAACTATGTTTTCTTTAGTGTTTATTTTTATGTGGCGGATGTTTGAGAGTTCTAGTTCGGTTGTTGGCCCCTGTGTGCCACTTATTTTCCATTGCCCTTAGTGAGTGTTGTGTCTTGTGTATAGTTTTCCATTTGACTAACAACTGAAATTTGAGATTCTAAATTGTTTGCGGAAATGTTTTAAAATGAAATGAACCCATTCCTTTCAAACATTAAACTGATTTTTAAATTAAAAATGGTAATTGACTATTACTTGTCTTAGAAATGGAAGTGTGTGTGTGGAAACCCATTTTTTGTTTAATTTAGTTTAAACCTAGAATTAGTAAATTTATTTATTTAAAGGTAGTGCATTGTGAATATTTTTTAGCCATGCCTACTGAGTTTTAATACTCATGCCTATAATGTTTTCCTGTTTTTAGTTTTTTTATAGGTTTGACTTGAGATTTCTCTCTCCGTAGGTGAGAGTTGGTTGTGGAATGGTGAGTGAATATCATAGTCGTGATGAGTTTTGGTCACAGTCAGGTTAGTATGTGTTGTTGGTCATTCTTTTCCTTTCGTGTTGTTTATCAACTTTGTGTTGTTCTATTTTTCTTTCCACTGCTTTATTTGTTTTCATTGGGAAAAATCATTCCCATTTGTACTCTATCAATGCCCTGACAGTTGTCTCCAGCCCAAGAGGACCGGGAACGCCTTTCAGGCCATATCTTGGACCATCTCAGGTGACCAGTTCAGGGTCGACCTGGGTTGGTTCATGAAATAAATAATATAGAAACTTGAGGCATCATTTTCATGTTACTATTAAAAATGAGATAACCTTCATGGATACACTTAGAATAACCTTCATAGTTACACATAAAATAACCATCGCTGTTTCAATTAGAATAACCATCATAGTATATTCCCAAAATCTCTTAGTAGAACCCTAATTGGTTAACTTTATCCCTTTACCCAATGTATTAGAGTGCTACAATAGTCCCACTCTCCCCCAGTTTATAATATAACCACCCTTCATCATAAATAATGTACAATAAACATTACATAATCATAACATATAAAATCATGCTATTCTCAAAATAATCTTTTCACCCATAATAAAAAAATTATTGATATTGAAATATCCTTTCATTTTAGAAACCCATTTTCAAAAAATAAATCAACTCAAACAAGGAAAAGATGGGTTTTATTTAAATAAAACACGAGACCTTATAATATAAGGAAAACATCAAATAAAGGTTATGATGGTGGGAAAATTCATTATCGCTGTATATGTAAAAATAAAGCATTCTTTTCATAATTTCATTAACTTTTAGGCAAGAAATTGTTTTTATGAAAATATCTTTTAAATAATAATAATCCATACAGAGAAAGAATGATGATGGTATCATTATAAAATATCCCTAGTGGATCACAAAAAATATCAAGGGTTGTTTGTGTTGATGAATGGTAATACCATTAAAAGATCACGAAAAAAATTCTTGAGGAAAACACCATTTCCATTTTTAAAATCAATTTTAAAATTAAAATATTTAAAAAATATTATGGAAAAGATTTTATTTGAAAATAATATTGTTAACTTTAAATGGAATCTTCAAAAAATTGAATGGAAATGAGGGAGATAAATTTCATTCATGCCGTATAAGATAAAAAAACATTCCTTTCACATTTTTGGTAAAAAGGAAAAGAGAACCTCATTTGAAAAATGACAAAATGATTCGTTATAGTACATTTTTATAAAAATTAAAACATATTTAAAAATGAATTTAAAAAATCATAGGATAATAGTAAAAGAATTCTTGATTTTTTTAAAGAATAATGGATATGAAAGAAAAAGGTTTTTATACTGAAGAGAGAAATAAAGACAAATTTCCTTAAAAAAATATTTTTTGTATCTTTAGTTATTAAAGTGAGAAAAATGAAAGGAAAAATTTTATTCTCAAAAAATAACAATGGATAATAAAATTCATTAGTTTCTTTAGATATAGATAATAAAATTTCATCATCATAACATAACTATAAAAATGTATATAAACAATGAGATTGTAACATAAATCCCTTAACGCTTTGGTAACATTTGAATCATAAGGCCCCTGAAAGAAATAACCTTATATTATAAGGAAACAACATTAAAAATTACATAATATTTAGTTAAGTCGATAATTTAACCTTATTTCACATTGAGTATCTTTTCATGTTTAGAGATTTATATAATTAGGCCACAACACATACATAATAAATTAAATATTACAAAGAAGACAAATCTACTCACTATTCATTTTTTTCATAAAATAAAAACTTCTAAAAAGAAACATTGTTTCGTTTCATGTTTAAAAATCATGAATTTTACTTGATCCAATAATTTACTATATTCTTATTTAAATCTTGTAAAAAAAATTTCAAAATTTGGGATGAGCATAAAGATCTCAGTAAGAAATACATAAAGAAGGAAAACTGTTAGTCTTACAAAAACCTGTAAACCAAGAATACTTTATCATAAAGTAATAATTTTCACCTTTATGAAGTAGTAAATACTATTCAATGAATAAAATATCATTTATTACCCTTTTTAATCAAAATATTACTATAAAACTCATATAATAAACATGTAACATATAAAGGTAACTTAGGACATAATCATACTTAAATGGAATAACCATACAGTCAACTTCCACACATATCAATCTTACAAATGGAATAACCATAAAACTAACTTCCATACCCAATGCATTGGAGGTTATAATGTAACCATCCATCCTTGGTTTATCAAGTAACCCCCCATATTTGGTTTATCACATAACCACCTATCTTTGGTTTATCATGTAACCATCCATCAAATATCCAAGTACCATTATATAATCATAACACATAAAGATTGAAATTATCAACATTTCACTCTTAACGTTTCATCTACAATCATAAGAAATCATTTCAAGATATTGAAATATTAAATAAACATTGAAAACCATTTTCTATACCAAAACACCCAAAAAAGTAATAAGGGATTTCTTTTCCTTTTAGAAACATTTAGGTTTATAGAGGAAGCCAAACATCAAATAACGGTTACGGCGGTAGAGAAGTCATTATCGCCATATATGTTAAAAAACATTCTGTTTTCGTTTAGTAAAATTATTTGTAGAAAAATATTCCTTTTGAAAACCATTGAATTAAATTAAAATTAAAAGGGGATAATTATACACCACATAAAATAAGTCATTGTATATTATCGAAATATGCCACAATGAAAGGAGATTGAGACAATGTCCCTTACCTTAAGTTTGATTCATCACGTATGTTCATTTTTCTTCCTAAATAATAAACTTAGGTTAATTTCTACTTGCTTGAGAACCTTTTTAAATTTTATTATTTCTTTTATATCACTTATTACCATGTTTTAAAAATTACTTAATTATTTATGTTCACATCGGGTGTTTTATCGATATTCAGTACTAGTAAAAAATAAACTTGGTATGATGTCAATAGTCCATGTGGTCATAATTCCTTAATCTCCAGAATAATATTCATGTAATTATTATAATTTTTATACATAAATTATACCTTTAAATAAAACCATGAAATGTTGTTATAAAAAATGAACAATGTTATAATCATGGTGACGGTAAGCCGTACGTATGCATGAATAACGTTTCCATTTTTCATTAATCATTTTGGAAATAAGGTAATAATTTTTTATATTTCAATAATTATCATAATATTATTGAAATATTAATAATAATTAAAATATACCAATATATATTATACAAGTGACGCGGTGAATAAAAACGATTCACATCACTTTGTGGAGGTGACACTTCACAAGTACACACGAACGACATTACCATTTTTGTGTGCATAGAAAGTAAAAACATAATTGATATATTATTTTATTATTATGATAAATATTTCATTAGAATTATATAAAAACATTAATTCTATTATTATAACACATCATGAGAGATGGTTATGGAAAACTAAATATATCGGTTTATGGAGGTGATAGTTCATACGTACACATGGAAGAATAATTCATTTCCAATTTAATGGAAGTGGATATGGATTTAGGTGATGATATTAACATAATAACATATAATTATATTTAAAATACTGAATTTATTATTTCATATTGGAAGAATAAATAAAATAGAAACACTTAAAAAATAATACCTCTTCTTTAGTGGATCACCTTTTAAGAACACCTCAACACCTCTAAGAAGGGAGTTCTTACTAAACTAATGGTTCAAGAATACGGGGAGGGATTTTAGGAAGTATTTTTGGTTATATCTTGGCTGAAACAAAGGGTTATTTAATTATGACTATTAGATAAGAGTGAGTACCTTTTTATAGGAGAGGGGAGGGACACCCTTGGAAACTCTTAAAAGTGTTAAATTAATATAAATTCAATTTCTATTCCAAATGCTCCCAAAATCATTTATTTAAAATATAATATGATTCTGGGTTGAATGATAATCATATAATAAAACCTTGAAAAGTTTTAATATTTTATTAATCCGTATTTTTTTTGTTTTAACCCCTTTTAACTCTTTCTATTTTATTAAGTAATTTACACTTAGAGGGTTAAAATAATTACCAAATCATGCCAAAAGTCTAATGAAGGATTAATTAATTAAAATATTAAAAATATCCTAACCATTTTTACAAATATTATATTTTTATAAATTTTATATCATTTAATTAAATATTTTATATTTTAAAATATGAATTATGTCAATTTTGACAAAATTCATTAGATGACTTTTTTAAAATATCATAAAAACATTATTCCTTTAAAAAAATGCATTAAATAAATACTAACATGTCATAGTAATCCAGAAAATTCTCTGATGACATCAAATATTTAAATTATATTTATTTTAATATTATTAATATCATTTATTTGATTCTTCCTTTAATAAATGTATTATTAGATCATCATTGTGTTATAATTAAGTTTAATTATTTAATGCCTAAAAATTAAAAATAAAATATCATGATATAGGTAATATTTTTATCTTTCTAATTACTATTTATAGTCAAATAGATCACTTATATAACCCCATATTAAAATTGTTTTAGTAATAAGAGTGATGTTTATGATATTTTTGCCTTTACTTTAAATTGAATGTTATAAATATCATAATAACACCCAAGTGTCTTTCAAAGGAAAACAATTCATACCAAGGGTTTTTATGGTCATTAATAACTCATATAATAAGATTAGAACAAGTGTTAGGGTATTTTTATTTTATTATATTATTATTTTTACCCTTATTTACCTAATCTACCCTTTAACCGTGGTAAATAAAATAATAAAGTTACTATTCAACAAAAATAATTTTGACCCTTTTAAACCAATTTTTTCATACTAATTACAATAATGGATGTTAAGTTTTTAAAATTCAATTCATATAAGTGAAAAAATTAAATTTAAAAAATTAATCCTATTGTCAGAATGAGAAAACAAGTTTTTAAAAAGTAAAAACCATCAAAAGATTGACATGTGTTTATATAAAATTTAAATGTGAAATTACTTTAAATGACCAACATTGGATTAAATGATAAAAATAATAAATATAATTTAAAACCAACTCAAATGATAATCTAATAATACAAATAAATTAGACGAAAAGGTAGTTTTGAATTAAAATGCAGTATTTTTCACTATTTATTAAAATATGAATTTTATCAAAAAAATACCAAAATTTCCACCAAAATAAATTTTTATGTATTTATTTCAAATAAAAAGTTTATTTTTTCAAATATTAAATTTAAAAGTGATAAAAAATAGATTTAAAAAGGGTTCTCCATCAAAAGGTTTTATAATTACATTTTTAGAAAAATATTCCTTTTATCTGTAAAATTGAATTTGTTCTTATATAATGTCTATAGAACATATAAGATGAATTGTAAACATTACATTAAATATATTACATATATATTTCATTAATAAAATCCAACAAGAGTTATTTTATTATTTTATAAACTCACTTATTTTTCATTTAAATAGTTTTTCAGAAAAACAAATCCTTTATATTCAATTGGTTTTTATTTAATTTCCTATTTATTTTGATAACCAATGAATAATTATATAAACATGTATATAAAATATTTTCATAATTTAGTTAATAATTTTCATTCCCACAATTCTAATATCTATGTGATGAATATAATATTAAAAAATAATATTAAGTTGTTCATTTAAGCTAAATGTGGGGTATCATGTATGCTATCGAACATATTGTTTCCTTTTAAAAACTCCTGATGTTACATTCTCCCCCATTTTTAAATTGAATCCTTACAATTTTAATTTGGGGTTGGTAAATAAGGTATGAATTTTTAAAATACCTTTATTGTAACCTCGCATTGGAAAAAGGATTAACAAAATATCCACTTTAAAAGAAAGAAAAGTAGGTACGAAGGTCTACTAAGATTACACATACTAGGATTACATGTAAAAAAACATGAATGTTTATGGAAAAATAGAAATCATGTTCTGATGGAGAGTGATAGAAAACATGATCAGGAGGAAGTTAACAATCACAAAACCATAAATTTTTGATTGGTTAAAAGGTAATTGATTTCATAGTAGGAAAAGTAACCAAAAAATGTTTCTGATTTAAGATCATTTTAAAAAAGTTAGGGAATTATTTTAATGATTAGAATAAGAAAATAAGGAAATATACTTAATTGACAAGTATTTCATCCATTAATCTAATTCCACCACAAAATCATCTTTTTCTTTAATTTATTTGTATTTAAGATGACTTGGTCACACCTAAAGCACTAGAGTCATCTTTTAGAGAATAAAATAAACCATTAAAGATAATCTATATATTTCCAATGTCTTTTGACATTAACCAAAATAAAAATGGTTAGTACAGGATAAGATAATTCCGAAAAAAATAATAATCCTTTATAAGGATAAGGGCTACTTTAAATATCCAAAATTCAATTGTAATACCCAAATTCTACACAGACCATTCAACAAAAAAATGTCCTTAAAATTTCTCAAAATAATCCAAAATAATATTGAAACCAAGAATTTAGATGTATTTTATTACATAGTCTTCCAGGATAATTTTTTAGATTTATCTCCATAAATCACTCTTAACACCTCATACCAAAAAGTAATTTACTAATCACATATTCTCATTAATAGTTTAACAACTTCCATAAATATCCCAAATCGCTATAAGTCCACAATAAAAATAATATATTCTTACAGAATATAACTCAACCATTAATCCTCCATTAAAATCCAATAGTATTCTATTTATCTTGATCATATAACATTCCCAAAATGGTGTGCATCTTCTAAAATATCATTAATAACTTAATCACCAAATCATTTTTGAATCCCATGGTTATCTATCCCATAAAATAGATGTATCTAAAATAAAAATATTCTTAATCCATAAAATCATTTAACTAAAAAGAAGAAGTCATATTAACCAGGGTCTTCACGTAGGCTAGTGGTAGGCGATGTGCCGTTTTCGCCCTTCGGTTGTGGGTTCAATTCCCGCGGCTTTTTCAGACGCAACATGTTGTCACCCATCCTGCAAGTTTTACTTTTTCTAAAACTATATAATTATTATAACATTCTAAAAAATAAGATAATTTCCTAAAAAATAACCATAACCTATTTTAGCCTCAAAGGATATCTCATACCTTTCATTTGGCATCCAAAAATGTAATAACCCATAATCACCTAAAAAAAGATTATATGAACCCTAAAGCTTATCCATTATTTTTATTATTATGTCCACAAAAGAAAATATAATTCTTCCTTTAATAAAATTTTCACATAAAAAAATTCATGGTTATATATATGAGAAACATTGTTCCAAGGTAATCCTATCATCAAAATAGAATTAATAATTTTAAACATTTCACCATCATACAATCTAACATAACTATTTAATCCCTTATATAGATACTTCTTAATCATTCTTAATTATTCATGATACCCTAACCATGATTTTCAATATTATTCCTTGATAATTCTTTCCTACAAACAAAAAAATGAATCATTTCCTAAAATTAAATAATTTCAAAACATGAGACAAGAAATAATCCACACCTTTCACAGGTCATTTTTAGTTTCCTTATCTTCAATTAGAATTGAATTACGTATTACTAAACATATTTTTGTAAGGTCCTACTGATCCTATTCCCAAACCTTCTTTGTAGGAAACCTATTTACATAATGAACACAACACCTACATTTTAAATGTTTAATTGATAAGTTGGAAAGAACTTCTTTCCCTTTCCTAGAGTTAACTGAATGTTTCCTTTTTCCCTTGGCAGGTTTTTGCTTTATGACCTTCATTTCCAAATATATAAAATTTTATCATCCCTTTAAAACATTTTCCTAGGTGTTTATTTTGACACATATGTCGTTGAATATACATACCTTTTTGACCATTATTACATGAAATTTCATAAGGATTCGGTTTTCTCATATATAATGCATCAGAAAAATCACCAAGGTTCAAGTGGTTAATCATGACTCTTTATAATTGGTTTAGAATAACCACATGAGTTCTCATTATAAATCCCATTTAATTTGGTTTCTTATTCATAGAACCACCACATTTTCCTTCACATCCATTGTTACTTTAGTTCCTTCCAACCCTTTACTAAAACCAAAAATATTAGTGTGAGTATATCCAAAAAATCATCATATGCTATATTATTAGGAAGATAAACACTAAGATATATTTATTATTGTTATCTCAAACTCATTCAATTTATCTAAAATAACTACGACTCTTTATAATATGATAACAGTTGTGGCTATATACCACTTTTCACTTATTCTTAAATAACACCCAAACCTCTAAAGTTATCTAAACCATCATATAATACCAACTATAAGGACCTTACCTTAAACATTACATAATCTTGAGTTAAGTCAATAATTTGAAATTATTTCATATTGAGGATATTTTAATGTTTAAATCTTTAGATAATTATTCCATAACTCTTACATAACAACTTAAATATTATAAAGGAGACACTTCTACTCACTATCTATTTTTTTCATAAAACAAAAACTTTTAAAAAGAAACGTGGTCTCGTTTCATGTTCAAACATCATAAATTTTCCTTGATCCCATCCATGACTCTATTCTTCTTTAAATCTTATGAAAAAAATTTCAAAATTTGGGATGAACATAAAAATCTTAGTAAGGGATACAAAAAGAAGGAAAACTATTAGTCTTATGAAAAAATGTAAAACATGAATACTTTATCATAAAGTAATACCTTTCACCTTTAGTAGTAAATATTTTTTACTGAATATAAGATCATTTTTTACCATTTTTTAATCAAAATATTAACATAAAACTCATATAAAACTCATATAAAACTCATATAAAACACATATAAAACACATATAACATATAAAGGTAACTTGGGACATAATCATACATAAATGGAATAACCATATAGTCGACTTCCACACATATCACTCTTAAAAATGGAATAACCATACAACCGAATTCCATACCCAATGCATTGGAGGTTATAAAATAACCACCTATCCTTGGTTTATCACATAACCACCCTTATTTGGTTTATCACATAACCACCCTTCTTTGGTTTATCACATAACCACCCTTCAAATGTCTAATTACCATTATATAATCATAACACATAAAGATTTCAATTATCAACATTTCACTCTTAACATTTAATTTGCAATCACAAGAAATCATTTCAAGATATTGAAATAGTAAACCCACTTTCAAAACCATTTTCAATATCAAAACACCCAAAAAGGTAATAAATTATTTCTTTTCTTTTTAAAAATATTAAGGCTTATATAGGAAGTCAAATATCAAATAATGGTTAAGACGATAGAGAAGTCATTATCACCACATACGTTAAAAATTATTCCTTTTGTAATTTAGTAAAATTATTAATAGAAAAATATTCCTTTCAAAAACCATTGAATTAAATTAAAAGTTAATGTGAATTATTATACACCATATCAAATAAGGTGGTGTATATTTTTGAAATATGCCTTATTGAAAGGATATTGAGGCGAAGTCCCTTTCCTTAGGTTCGATTCATCACGTATGTTACTTGTTATTACTTAATAATAAAATTAGGATAATTTATACTTTCTTGAGAACATTTTTAAATTTTATTATTTCTTTTATAACACATATTACCAAGTTATAAAAATTACTTCATAATTTATGTTCACATCAGGTGTTTTGTCGATATTCAGCACTCGAGTCAAAAATGAACATGGTATGATGTCAAAAGTACATGTGGTCATAAGTCCTTTATCTCCATAATAATATTCATGACCTCATTATCCTTTTTATACATAAATTATACCTTTAAATAAAACCATTAAGCAGGGTTATGAAAAATGAACAATGTTATAATCATAGAGATGGTAAGTCGTACATACACATGAGCGACATTTCCATTTTTCATTGATCATTTTGGAAATAAGGTAATAATTATTTTATATTTCCATAATTATAAAATTTTTATTAAAATCTTAATAATAATTAAAATATACTTATAAATATCATTCAAGTGATGTGGTGAATAAAAATGATTCACATCGCTTCGTGGAGGGGATAGTTAACACGTACGCACAAATGATGTTATCATTTTTATGTGAATGGAAAGTATGAAAATAATTAATATATTATTCTCTTATAATGATAAATATTTCATTAAAATTATATAAAAATATTAATTCTATTATTATAACCAGTCATGAGAGATGCCTATGGAAAACGGATTAGATCTGTTTGTGGAGGTGGTAGTTCACACGTACGCACGAATGACTAATTCCTTTACCATTTAATGGAAGTGAAGATGGATTTAGGTGATGATATTGACAAATTAACATATCATTAAATTTATTATTCTTTATTTATTATTTCAACTTGGAATAAGAATATTTTAAGGATGTGGAAGAAGAAATAAAATAGAAACGCTTAAAAAAATGATACCTCTTCTTTGGTTGATCACTTTTGAATAACACCATAACACCTATCAGGATGGTGTTGTGACTAAATAAAAGCTTAAATAACATGGGGATATATTTTATTAAGGGGTTTGGGGAGATATTGGCTGAACCAAATGGTTCTTGAAGTGTGATTACTAGACAAGAGTTAGTACCTTTTTGTAGGAGAGGGGAGGGGCACCATTGGAAACTCTTAAAAGTATTAAATAAATATAAATTCCATTTTGGTTAAAAATGGTCCCAAACTCATTTATTTATAATATAAGATATTTTATGGTTGAATAAATATCATACAATAAAAATTAGAAAAGTTTTAATATTTTAATAGTCCTTATATTTTTGTTTTAACCCATCTTGACTCTTATAATTTTATTAAGTAATTTACACTTAGAGGGTTAAAATAATTACCAAATCATGCCAAAAGACCAATTAATGATTCATTAATGGATTTTTTTATAAATATAATAAATGTTTTTCCGAAATATTATATTTTAAATAATTTTATATCATTTAATTAAATATTTTATATTTTAAAATATGAATTATGTCAATTTTGACACTATTTAGTAGATGACTTTTTAAAATATCATAAAAGATTTATTCCTTTAAAAAAGTACACTAAATAAATAATCACTTGTAATATTAATCCAAGAAATTAATTGATGGTATCAAATATTAAAAATTAGATTTATTTTAATATTATTAATATCATTTATTTGATCCTTCCTTTAATTAATCTATTATTTCATCATCGTTGTGTCAAAATTAAATTTAATTATTTAATAACTAAAAATTATAAATAAAATAACAAGATGCATGGATTTTTTTTATCTTTATAATTAATATTAATAGTCTTATATATCACTTATATAACCCCATATTAAAATTGTTTTATTAATAAGAGTCATGTTTATGATATTTTTGCCTTTAAATTAAATGTTATAAATATCATAATCACACCCAAGTGGATTATAAAGGCCAAAATATCATCCCAAGGATTTTATTGGTTATCCATAACTCATAAAATAAGATTAGGATAAGTTTTATTGTGGCTTTATATTATTATAATATTATTTTTACCCTTATTTACCTGATTTACCCTTTAACTATGGTAAATAAAATACTAAATTTACTGTTAACCAAAAATTATTTCGATCATATTAATTTTTTTTTCATACTGATTAAAAAAATTTATGTTAGTTTTTAAAAATTCAATTAAAAAAACTGTCAAAAATAAATTTAAAAAATTTATCCCGTTATCGGAATGAGAAAACAAGTTTTCAAAAAGTAAAAATATCAAAAGATTGGCATGTGTTTATATAAAATTTTAATGTGAAATTACTTCCAATGACCAAAATTGGATTAAATTATAAAATCAAAATCTAAATATAATTTAAAAAAAATTCAAATTATAATATAAAAATACAAATAAATTAGATGAAAAGGCAGTTTTTGAATTTAAATGCAGTATTTTTTCCTATTTAATAAAATATGAATTTTATCAGAAAATCATGAAAATTTCAACCAAAGTAAATTTTTATATCTAGATTATAAATAAGAAGTTTATTTTTTAACATAGAATATATAAAATTGACAAAAACAACATTTAAGAAGGGTTCACCCTTAAAAGGCAGTAAAACAACATTTTTAGAAAAATACTCCTTTTATCCGTAAAATTGAATTTGTTCTTATATAATATATATAAAACATATAATATGAATTTTAAAGAATAAATTTAATATATTACATATATATTTAATTAATATAATTCAAAAATAGTGATTTTATTATTTTATAAACTCACTTATTTTTCATTTAAATAGTTTTTTTAGAAAAGCACATCCTTCATATTCAATAGGTTTTTATTTAATTTCCTATTTAATTGGGTAACAAATGAATCATTATATAAAAATTTATAATGTAACACCCCAATCTTCCATGGTACACTTCTCTTTGAATAATACAATAGCGTGTGTTGTACGCAACACTGAGTTCAAGTACACCACGACTTATCAAACTAGTCGTTCAAAAGAGGTTATGAATAGTATTAACTAAATTTTAAATATTATATTATCCTTATAATTTTAATCCATATTATGAGTTTCTAAGACATGATTTATGAACAAATTCATTTTTTTCAGATAAAAGAAGTATTTTTCAAAAAATGAAATTTTACCACCTTTTAATGGCGAAGCCTTTTTAAAACCAATATTTGAAACTTTTATATATTCAATTTGAAAAAATGAAATTCTTCTTTAGAACCGGGACATAATAATTTAGTATCAATAATGTTTTGGTGTCTTTCTGATAACTTTCATATTTGGGTGAATAGTGAAAAATACTATATTTTAACTGAAAACAACTTTTTTAATCGAAATAATTTATATTGTTAAATTATACATTTTAATGGTTTGGAAGTATAAATAGATTATATTTTTACTATTTAATCCAATTATGGTCATTTTAAGTAATTTCACCTTGAAATTGGACATAAACAAATGTCAAACTTTTGATAGTTATTATTTCTTAAAAATACGCCTTTTGGTTTCGAAAGCGGGAATCAATTTTAAATTAATAAATGCAACTTTTATGTTTTGAATTTGGTAAAATAGACTTCATTTTTGGATGTGGAATAACGAAATTAGCCTAGGGTGAAATTTTAGTACTTTTCGGATAACTTTTATATTTTGATAAATAGTGAAAATTACTAAATTTTAATTAAAAACAACTTCTCTAGTCGAAATAATTAATATTGATAAATAATTAATTTGAGTGGTTTTAAAGTATATTTAGAATATATTTTTACCATTTAATTCAATTTTTGTCATTGGACATAATTTCACAATTAAACCAGACATAAACAAGTACCAATCTTTTGATAGTTATTATCTCTTAAAACACACTTTTTGTTTTAACAACGAGAATTAATTTAAAATTAATTTCTACCACTTATGTGTTTTGAATTTGGAAAAATGGATTCCATATTTTTAATCAGGATGTTCAAATTGTGTAAATAGGTAACTTTTATTTTTATACATTTTGAATAATTATTTCGGTAAATATTTTATTTACCATGGTTAAAGGGTAAATCTGGTAAATAAGGGTTAAAAAATAATATTATAATAATATTAAATTATCCTAAAACGTGTCTTAACCCTATTGGTTGATACATGGCCGACCATGGGAATCTTTGGGTCGATTTTGGGACCCCATGGATCCACTTGTAAGTGATAATGACACTTTATATTAATTAAGTTAAAGTAATTACAAAAATGACATAAACATATATCTTTTAGAAAAACAATTTTTAAATAGGGTTATATAAGTTGGATTTTAGGCTATAAATATTCATTAGAAATATGAGACTATTTCCTACATAATGATATTTTATTTATAAATTTTTAGACATTAAATAATGTAATTTATTTATGACACAATGATGATGCAGTAATTACCATAATAGTGAAAAATTAAGATAATTGATATTATAAATACCCAAATAAATATAATTTGAGACTTTTTAATAATTAAACTAATTTTATAGGTTAATATGAAATGTTAGGATTGATTTAATTAGCTTTTTTCGAAGTAATCCTTCTGTTATGAGTTTCAAAATAACCAATTATTGAATAGTGTCAAAATTGGAATAAAAGAGTTTTTAAAACAAATATTATATTATTAATTGATATTAAATTCCTAAAAATCTAAGTTTCGGGAAAGAGACTTATATCATGATAGGGGTATCCTTAATGGACCACTTGGGGGTCACTTGGATGTATATAGTAAGTTTATTAACTATATTATATAAAAATACAAAGTGACATGGTAAATGTCAAACTAATTAACTAAGAGTTAAAACTGAAAGATAAGATTAATATAATGACACAAACCTGTCTAAATTCTATTGGTTGAATTTATTTAGACCTATCCCCACCTTAACCTTTAAATAATCAACTTTTTAGCCATTAGAAACCGAATATGAATTTATTATAAATTAACATTTCTAGCTTTTCCAAAGGTGCCCCTCACCCCTCTTATAAAAGGGCACTCCCCCTTCTCATTACTTCACAGATTAAAAGCCTTTGGGTTCGGCCAAAACCTGACCAAATACTCAATAAACGTCCCTCAATACAACCTAGAGGCCTTAGTTTGATCATAAATCCATCCTAAGGAGCCCTTTTGATCAAATCAAAAGGAAGAACCCGAAGAAGAGGTAATGTTTTCACCACGCCTTTTCATGTTCCTTTCTTCTTCCACTTCTTCTTTATTTGTTATTACCATTATAAAATAATAAATCCAGTATAATATATATACTGTTATGTTATTATAAATATGGTACAACCATATTCATTATTCTATCCACCCTTTGAATAACATGTCATCATACGTGCGTACGTACGGCTTACCGTCTCCACGTCGTGGTGTAATTGTTATTCAATAAATTATTATTTGGATGGGTATAATAATGATGTTTAATTCATGTAAATAATAAATATAACATGATAATTATTCTGTATATATGATATAACATCCAATTATATATTATTTTAATATCAAAAGAATGATATTGTCGCTCGGGCGTACGTACGGACTACCGTTTCCACGAACGCGATGAGATTCATTCTCTATCGTATCCATTCAAGTATAATTATCATTTTATGAATTAAAAATAATTTTTAAGGACTTGATATCATTAGGTATATGAATAATATACAACCTATCCATGAAAACCACGGCTTACGTAAGAAAACATATTAAAGAAAATGAGTAAGTTAACACATGAAACGACGATAATTCTAAGATATTATTAACAAAGCAATGTTAAAAGATCATATATGATATCATATTAATGTATATGCTTATTTAATAATTTAATAACAATTATTTCACCATTATATAGGAGGTTAACCTACCGTCGACCAAGGAAAAAGTACAACGTAAGGGGTTTCTTATCTCACTTTTAATTCCGTGAGAATTCCACTGTTCACCACTTATTTATTACATGTGGTGTATGTTTACTGCCCATGATTGTATTCATTGTGTAATATAATTTAATTTATGGGTATTTAAATAATAATTTTATGATCCTTATTTCATGGGTGTATGTTTCATATGTTACCAAATCGATAAGGGAATTTGAAATTTCAATTCCCATTTATTTGGCTTTACACAAACTCCATTGATTATTTTACTCCGAGATTATGTGTGGAATCACTATTAATTTTCTTATGTCATAATTTCCACTCCCCTTTTCTGTGGATATACTTTTGATAAACATAATCACTCCATTGATAATTTTTCGAGTCATCGATATGAATTTGATAAGATTAATTTTAACTCATTCTCCATTTGTTGAGTTAAAATCCAATTCATTGGTGTTGTTTTTACAAGATTATGTGTGAATGTTCTTTGATTGTTTTACACTGAATATCCAATCATATTTAGTGTATTTCTATTTGTCACACATAACTATTTCGTTGATTTATCCTTAACATAAGGGTACGACCTTTATGAGAGATTTCATCTCAATTTACATTCCATTGAGACTTCTTTGTTAATATACACCAAATCACTTTTATGTGGTGTATATAATGTACTTTGACATAATATATCATGAATCCCTTTATTCTCATGATATTAAAATATTTTGATTACTTAAATTATTTTTATTCAAGTGTCTCTCTCTTGGTTAGAAACTCTAACTAAAGTACCATTTTTGAAATGTTTTAAAGACTTATTCTTCTAAATAATACTCATTAATGTCGATGTTTAAAAAAAATGGTTTTAAGGATTTATTCATATGGACATTAAAGTTTTAAAATTAAAACACCTTTTAAAAGTTTCAAAGTGTTATGGGATACTTTGATCAAAAATCTATTTTTAAATGACTTCTTGACAAATAGTGTGACTTTTAAATGATTTCAAGAAAAAGGGGGATATTTCTCTCAAATAGTTTTGATTATTATTTTCATCTATGTCAATATCCTTCAATATTATTGATTGAGGTTATTGTGATACAATACAATCTTCCATATTGTATCGAATGAGTTTTGTTTGACTGTGGATATGCTATTTTTTATACCATTCATGGTTTGTGGTTAAAGTATTGACATTTCGTATGCTAGTTTTAATACGAATGTTTATGTTATGTTTAAACCTGTTCATATGAGGAATGCATTGGACTTAATGAGTGACAGGTGGATCCCGCTATAGCTCCTCGATGCATCAGTAGGTCTCATGAGGCAAACTAGTGTCTTGGCACAAGGCCTTGGCAAAATCTTATTTGTAGTCTTGGCACGAGGCCTTGGATATGTGGTTATGATTGTCTGGAATTATGCATTCCATCATTATGAAAGTGGTTATTGATATTTCATGTGATTGTTCGACTAGTAGAATATCCATGTGAATAAGTAAATGACATTATTTTATTTTATTTTTTCCATACTATGTTGAAGTTCATGTTTAAAAGGCTTTTTGTTTTAATTATAAATTGCCTTAAGTGTTTATGCTTATCTATGAAAGCTTCTGCTATAATGTTATCCTTACTGAGCATCTGAGCTCACCCCTTTCAATGTTTTATTTTTCCCAGGATTGTGAAGAAGTAAATTATGAATGACCTACAGGGAGAGTATGAGTGTGGACTATGGAGACTATGTTGTTGTTGTTTTCAGTTTATGATGTAATGTAAACTTTATTAATGTATCTAGTTATTTCAAGGCTACTAAACTAATCAGTCTTTCGGGACTTGATCTTTCTTGTGATCATGCCAATGTTATGTAATAATGCACCGACTCTGGGTAACTAGGGTCGGGGCTTTACAGTTGGCATCAAAGGAAGTTTAGTACAAAACTTGGAAGCTAGATTTAGATAAACTCGGATTAGAGCACGTAGACCTAAGATGAACTTTGAGGATTAATATAGAATAACTTCCTAGAATTTTTGGTATTGTAGAGATTTTGTGAGTTTTCCGAGCAATACATCCATGTATGGATACGAGCAGGTAGAGGTGGCTCTGGCACATATGTACCAAGGGGTAAAACCCGAAAACACCTCTTTGAGCTAGAATCGAATGGGAACTGGTGCACGACAACGGGCCTTGCTGCACTCTTGGTTACGACACTCCCGAGGGATATGCGTAGGATAATTTACATTTTCTTTACAAACTGATTTGAAGTATTATATATATAAGATGAGAGTAAATGACCTTGGTTAATCCTAATGTGTTTCAAATTGAGAATATGGTGACATATTAATCTCTAAATGATTTTATGACTACTATTACTCACACAATGATTTCTGGTTTTAGTCAATGGATGGATTGCAAGGAAGTCATAGTGACTTTGAGAATGATGTACAAGGTGGGAACGGTTGTGGCAATGAGCAACAAAATGGAATGTTGATAGGCGTAAAAGATATTGTCTTTATGACAAATCAATTTTCCAAAAATATGATCAACAATATATATATTAACCAATTCCCGGACTCAAAAAAGAAGGGAAAGGTGATGAATGATAAGATCTCCAGCAGTGGAGACCATGGAGAAAGGAATCCTCAATTTCCATCATGCAAGAAATGTGGAAGGAGACACCCAGGAAAGTGTCTCAATGGGACAAAGAAATGCTTTACATGCGGGAAGGAAGGACATAAAGTGAAGAATTGCCGAAGAAAAATGAAGAGTACTACGGAAGAAGATAAAAATGGTCCCAAGAGTCCATTTACAGTCATTTTCTGTAAATGTAGGGGACCTGGCCATTACCTGAGTGAATTCCCTATTCTATAGGATATTTTCTTAGTCAAAGAAGAATCTATGTGGAAATAAATGGTTGGAGAAATGTTTAAAAAGTATTAGTGCTCCTTGTTGATGGGTTTACTTTGGAATAATTTTCTATTGTATTTGTAACCCCGCAGTTTTCTATGTGAGAATGATATTTGAGGAAGAATTATCTCTTCTCTTGTGGATATAGGTATAAATAACCATTTTGTTTTATATGATCATTGGGGTTTGAGATAATTATAAGTTATTATAATTTGGGATGAAAATGCAAGGTATGATATAACATTTGTGGTTAAATTATGTTATGGTATTTTGTGGAATTTATCTCATTTTGGTAATATTATAAAATATAGTTTTTGAAAAAGGAAAACACGTAGACCGTGTGACAACCCGTCACGTCGGACAAAGCTGTGAGAATCGAACCCACAACCAAAGTGCGATTGGGATTTATCACCTACCACTGGACTATGTGAAGTCCCTGTATAGTGTGACTAATTATTTTTAGTTAAATTATTTTATTGATAAATAATAAGTTGATTTTTGTTCTTATGTCTTATTAAATGAACACCCTTGGTATAGGAAAATGATTTGGTGATTAAGTGATAGATGTTATTTTGGAAGTTGTTCGCTTTGTTGTGAACACTACATGCCCAAGGAAAATAGAATAGTATGGGATTTAATTTGAGGAGTAATGGTGGATTTTTATCTATGTCTTTATTATGGATTTATAGTGATTTGGGTTGTTTATGGAAATGATTAGGTTAATTACTTTTAAGTATGTGACTTTCAGAGTATTTGATGTCATTTGGAGATACAATTTAACGTGGAAGACGACATTCTTATAAGTTTTGAGTTTCAATATTAGTTTGGATTATATTGAAGGATTTTAAGGACAATTGATTATTGAATGGTATTTATTTAACTTTGGGGTATTGTTGGTTTAATTTTGGAAATTAAGATTAGTGTTTATTTCTCTCAAGGAATATCCTTTTGGGGGATCATTAGATCTTGTAATAACCATTTTGGTTTTGATTAATCTCTAAATACAATGTAAATATATAGTTCATCCTACATGGATCATGTGATTCTATAGAAGTTTATTCTAGCTCTTCCAGTGTGACCAAGTCTTCTTGAATACTCATCGTTTAAAAAAAATGAGTTAGTGGTGGAAATTTATTAAAGAATGGAACTCTACTTAAAATGTAAGTATATATCTTTATATTCTTAGTCAATATCATAAATTAATTCCTCATCCTTATGTAATGTAACTTAAAACAAAAAAAAATGTTGTCCGTTTACTTTCCTACTAGGGGACTAATAGCCGTTTGTCCCAACACAAGTGTGTGGTTTTATTATTGTTAAATTTTTCCTGATCATGATTTCTATCCCTCTCCATCAGAACTTTACACTTAGTTTATCATCCATATCCATGTTTTCCTACATGGAATCCGAGTATGGGTTATCTTGGTTGACCTTTATACCTCTCTTTCTTTCTTTTAAAGTGATAGTTTTATTGACTCTTTTTCTGATGTGGGGCTTTCCATTCTCAGGACCAATTTTTAAAATTTCGAGGACGCAATTTATTGAAGTAGGGGTGAATGTAACACCCCAATCTTCCACGGTACACTTCTCTTTGAATAATACAATAATGTGTGTTGTACGCAACACTGAGTTCAAGTACACAACGACTTATCAAACTAGCCGTTCAAAAGAGGTTATGAATAGTATTAACTAAATTTTAAATATTATATTATCCTTATAATTTTAATCTATATTATGAGTTTCTCAGACATGATTTATGAACAAATTCATTTTTTTAGATAAAAGAAGTATTTTTCAAAAAATGAAATTTTACCACCTTTTAATGGCGAAGCCTTTTTAAAACCAATATTTGAAACTTTTATATATTCAATTTGACAAAATGAAATTATTCTTTAGAATCGGGACATAAGAATTTAGTATCAATAATGTTTTGGTGTCTTTCTGATAACTTTCATATTTGGGTGAATAGTGAAAAAATACTATATTTTAACTGAAAACAACTTTTTTAATCAAAATAATTTATATTGTTAAATTATAAATTTTAATGGTTTGGAAGTATAAATAGATTATATTTTTACTATTTAATCCAATTATGGTAATTTTAAGTAATTTCACCTTGAAATTGGATATGAACAAATGTCAAACTTTTGATAGTTATTATTTCTTAAAAATACGCCTTTTTGTTTCGAAAGCGGGAATCAATTTTAAATTAATAAATGAAACTTTTATGTTTTGAATTTGGTAAAATAGACTTCATTTTTGGATTTGGAATAACGAAATTAGCCTAGGGTGAAATTTTGGTACTTTTCGGATAACTTTTATATTTTGATGAATAGTAAAAATTACTAAATTTTAATTAAAAACAATTTCTTTAATCGAAATAATTAATATTGATAAATAATGAATTTGAGTGGTTTTAAATTATATTTATAATATATTTTT
Source organism: Viscum album (assembly GCA_963277665.1). Taxonomy (NCBI): domain Eukaryota; kingdom Viridiplantae; phylum Streptophyta; class Magnoliopsida; order Santalales; family Viscaceae; genus Viscum; species Viscum album. Next base: position 1,925,253,917 of record OY728150.1, on the reverse strand, counting down.
ACAATTTAATTCAATGTTTGTCATTGGACATAATTTCACAATTAAACCAGACATAAACAAGTGCCAATCTTTTGATTGTTATTATCTCTTAAAAAGACGCTTTTTGTTTTAACAACAGGAATTAATTTTAAATTAATTTTTGCCACTTCTGTGTTTTGAATTTGAAAAAATGGATTCCATATTTGGAATCAGGATGTTCAAATTTTGTAAATTAGTAACTTTTATTTTTAGACATTTTGAATAATTATTTCGGTAAATATTTTATTTACCATGGTTAAAGGGTAAATCTGGTAAATAAGGGTTAAAAAATAATATTATAATAATACTAAATTACACTAAAACGTGTCTTAAACCTATTGGTTGATATAGGGTTGACCCTGGGCATCTTTGGGTCGATTTTGGGACCCCATGGATCCACTTGTAAGTGATAATGACACTTTATATTAATTAAGTTAAAGTAATTACAAAAATGACATAAGCATATATCTTTTAGAAAAACAATTTTAAATTGGGTTATATATGTTTGATTTTAGACTATAAATATTTATTAGAAAGATAAAAATATTTAATACATAATGATATTTTATTTATAATTTTTTAGACATTAAATAATGTAATTTATTTATGACACAATGATGATGTAGTAATTACCATAATAGTGAAAAATTAAGATAATTGATATTATAAATACCCAAATAAATATAATTTGAGACTTTTTATTAATTAAAATAATTTTCTAGGTTAATATTACATGTTAGTATTTATTTAATTAACTTTTTTCGAAGTAATCCTTTTTTTATGAGTTTCCAAAAAATCAATTATTGAATAGTGTCAAAATTGAGAAAAAAGAGTTTTTAAAACAAATATTATATTATTAATTGATATTAAATTCATAAAAATCTAAGGTTCGTCCAAGAGACTTATATAATGATAGGGGTATCATTAATGGACCACTTGGGGGTCGCTTAGATGTATATAGTAAGTTTATTAACTATATAATATAAAAATACAAAGTGACATGGTAAATGTCAAACTAATTAACTAAGAGTTAAAACTAAACGATAAGGTTAATATAATGACCCAAACCTGTCTAAATTCTATTTTTTGAATGTATTTCGTCCTATACCCACCTTAAACTTCAAATAATAAACTTTGGAGCCATTAGAAACCAAATACGAATTTATTATAAATTAATATTTCTAGCTTTTCCAAAGGCGCCCCTCACCCCTCTTATAAAAGGGAACTCCCCCTTCTCATTACTTAAAACCTTAAAAACCTTTCGGTTCAGCCAACCCCTGACCAAATAATCTCTCAACTTCCCTCACTACAACCTAGAGGCCTTATTTTGATCATAAAGCCATCTTAAGGAGCCCTTTTGATCAAATCAAAAGGAAGAACCTGAAGAAGAGGTAATGTTTTCACCACCCCTTTTCAAGTTCCATTCTTCTTCCACTTCTTCTTTCTTTGTTATTACCATTATAAAATAATAACTCCAGTATCATATATATACTATTATGTTATTATAAATATGGTACAACCATATTCAGTATTCTATCCACCCTTTGAATAACGTGTCATCATACGTGCGTACATACAAATTACCGTCTCCGCGTCGTGGTGTAATTGTTATTCAATAAATTATTATTTGGATGGGTATAATAATGATGTGTAATTCATGTGAATAATATATATAACATGAAAATTATTTTGTATATATGATATACCATCCAATTATATATTATTTTAATATCAAAAGAATGATATTGTCGCTCATGCGTACGTACGGACTACCGTCTCCACGAACATGATGTGATTCATTCTCTATCATATCCATTAAAGTATAATTATCATTTGATGATTTAAAAATAATGTTTAAGGAATTGATATCATTCAGGATATGAATAATATACAACCTATCCATGACAACCACAGCTTACGTAACAAAACATATAAAAGAAAACGAGTAAGTTAACACCTGAAATGACGATAATTCTAAGATATTATTAACAAAGCAATGTTAAAAGATCATATATGATATCATATTAATGTATATGATTATTGAATAATTTAATAACAATTATTTCACCATTATATAGGAGGTTAACCTACCGTCGACCAAGGAAAAATTACAAAGTAAGGGGTTTCTTATCTCACTTTTAATTCTGTGAGAATTCCATTGTTCACCACTTATTTATTACATGTGGTGTATGTTTACTTCCCATGATTGTATTCATTGTGTAATATAATTTAATTTATGGTTATTTAAATCATCATTGTATGATCCTTATTTCATGGGTGTATGTTTCATATGTTACCAAATCGATAAGGGAATTTGAAATTTCAATTCCCATTTATTCGTCTTTACGCAAACTCCATTGATTATTTTACTCTGAGATTATATGTGGAATCACTATTCATTTGCTTATGTCATAATTTCCACTCCCCTTTTCTGTGGATATACTTTTGATACACATAATCACTCCATTGATAATTTCTTAAGTCATCGATATGAATTTTATAAGAGTAATTTTAACTCATTCTCCATTTGTTGAGTTAAACATCCAATTCATTGGTGTCGTTTTTACAAGATTATGTGTGAATGTTCTTTGATTGTTTTACACTGAATATCCAATCATATTTAGTGTATTTCTATTTTTCACACATAACTATGTCATTGATTTATCCTTAACCTAAGGGTACGACCTTTATGAGAGATTTCATCTCAATTTACATTCCATTGAGACTTCTTTGTTGATATACACCAAATCACTTTTATGTGGTGTATATAATGTACTTTGACATAGTATATCATGAATAACTTTATTCTCATGATATTAAAATATTTTGATTACCTAAATTATTTGTATTCAAGTGTCTCTCTCTTTGTTAGAAACTCTAACAAAAATACCATTTTTTAAATGTTTTAAAGACTTATTCTTCTAAATAATACTCATTAATGTCCATGTTTTAAAAAATGGTTTTAAGGATTTATTCATATGGACATTAAAGTTTTAAAATTAAAACTCCTTTTAAAAGTTTCAATGTGGTATGGGACACTTTGATTCAAAAATCTATTTTTAAATGGCTTCTTGACAAATAGTGTGACTTTTAAATGATTTCAAGAAAAAGAGGGATATTTCTCTCAAATAGTTTTGATGATTATTTTCATCTATGTCAATATCCTTCAATATTCTTGATTGAGGTTATTGTGATACTATACAATATTCCATATTATATCGAATGAGTTATGTTTGACTATGGATGTGCTATTTTTTATACCATTCATGGTTTGTGGTTAAAGTATTGACATTTCGTATGTTAGTTTTAATACAAATGTTTATGTTATGTTTAAACCTGTTCATATGAGGAATGCATTGGACTTAATAAGTGATGGGTGGAGCCCGCTATAGCTCCTCGATGCATCGGTAGGTCTCATGAGACAAAGTAGTGTCTTGGCACAAGGCCTTGGCAAAATATTATTTGTAGTCTTGGCATGAGGCCTTAGCTATGTGGTTATGATAGTCTGGCATTATGCATTCCATCATTAGGAAAGTGGTTATTGATATTTCATGTGATTGTTTGACTAGTAGAATATCTATGTGAATAATTAAATGGCATTATTTAATTTTATTTTTGCCATACTATGTTGAAGTTCAAGTTTAAATGGCTTTTGTTTTAATTATAAATTTCCTTATGTGTTTATGCTTATCTATGAAAGCTTTTGCTATAATGTTATCCTTACTGAGAATCTGAGCTCACCCCTTTGAATATTTTATTTTTCCCAGGATTGTGAAGAAGTAAATTATGAATGACCTGCAGGGATAGTATGAGTGTAGACTATGGAGACTATGTTGTTGTTGTTTTCAGTTTATGATGTAATATAAACTTTATTAATGTATCTAGTTATTCCAAGGCTACTAAACTAATCGGTCTTTCGGGACTTGATCTTTCTTGTGATCATGCCAATGTTATATAATAATGCACCAAATCTGGGTAATTGGGGTCGGGGCATTACATATAAACCAAATTTTCATAATTTATTTAATCATTTTCATTCCCCCCCATTAAAATGGCAACGTGATAACTATCATATTAAATAATAATATTAAGTTTTTCATTTAAGCTAAATGTGGCGTATCATGTATGCTATCGAACATAGTGTTTTCTTTTAAAAACATGGGATGTTACATATATGGATTTGTAAATACCAATATATTTTATAATAATTATCATAAGAGAAATTAATGTAAAGTATATACACCACATATAATAGAAAACTTGTGAATATGACATGTATCTCACTGACGTAAAAGTGAGACGAAAATCCCAAACCTCGAGTCTAGCCTTTATTTGTATACCCTTTAACACATGTATAATAAAATTATATCAATTATTTTATTTATTAAGAACTATTTAAAGTATTAATCCAATAACATTAAATACTTTATTTCATTTATTTTAATGATATATTTAAATACTTAGTCAATTAAGTCCATGTCAGGTGTTTTGAGGACATTCTATTCATATTTTCAAAATAGATTTGGTATGTTGACCATGGTCAAAAGATTCAAAATTCCATAATATCAAAAATAATAATCATGAAATATTTATATTTTTTATATATCAATTATAATTTTAAAATCAATCATGAATTAAGGTTATAAAAAATGAGCTATGTTATAATTATGAAGACGATATGTCATACGTATACATGAGTAACGTTTCCATTTTTCAACGACCATTAGGGAAAGAAGGTAAGTATCATTTTATCATTAAAAAATGATCATAATATAATATTAATTATTTAATTACTCATATATATATCATCCATGTGATTTGATGATGAAAAAATAATCACATCACTTCATGGAGGTGGTAGTCCACATGTATACATAATTACATTATCATTTTTTAGTGAATAGAATAATAAGAAAGTAAATGATTTATTATCTTTTAATAATAATAAATATTTCAAAAATATAATATATAAAAATTAATTACATCATTATAACTATCCATGAGAGGTTGTGATGGAAAATAAATTACATTAGTCTATGAGGCGGTTGTTTTATATATACATAAACAATAAATTCCTTTCCCATTTGATGGAGGTTTGATATGGATATAGTTTATGTCACTAACATAATAAAATCATAGTATATTTAAGATAATTATATTTTTTATATTTTTATGGCCAGATAATAATTTAATGAGTTGGAAGAAGAAATAAAACAAAAACACTCGGTTAAGAACTATACCTACTTTTCAGACAACCTTTTTTTACACCTTACAACCTCTAATGTTGTTATTTTTCCCAAAATAAAGCCTCTATAATGTAGGGAGGGATATTAGGAATAAATTTTAGAAGATATTTTCTGAAAAAATGGTTTTAAGTGAAGATATGATAAGAAAAGGTGGCCTTTTATAAGAGAGGGGAGAGACATTCTTCAGATTTCTTAAAATATTAAATTAATATAAATTAATTTTGATATCCGAATAGATACAAATTGATAATATTATAATATAATATGTGTGTGAGTCGAAATAATCTCATTCAATAAAATTTGATAAAGTTTTGACCACATTTCTACCCTTATCATTTTATTTTAACCCTTCATTAACATTTTTGAAAATTAGCATAACATTAAAGTTTTATTACTTTTAAGGTTTAATAATCTTACTATAAAATGAAAAAATACCAATAAATGGACCATGATTTATGAGATAAAACATATCAGATTTATTTTTCCTAATTTAATGTTTTAATTAATTTTAAATCCTTTAATAAAATATTATTTATTATAAAATGTCATTATTGTCAATTTTGGAACTATTTATTTACATTGGCATTAATAACATAAAAAAAAGAATTCAATTAAAATATTTTTATACGTCCAAAAAATTGTATATTTATCTATATAATTCATTATTAACACAAATTTATTAAAATTATACTATTTTTTATATTTTTAATATAATTTACTTTATTGTTCTATTAATTGATTAATTACTGTGTCAGAATTGTGTAAGCATTTAATGTAACTCTTTTTTTCTATAAAATTTAAAAATAAATTACCATGATGAATAAAAAAAATTATATTTAAAAATACTATTTATAACCGAACATATCTTATGGTTATCCCTATGTTAAAAATATTATATTTATTTAAAACAAGAGTGTTATATTTTTTTACTTTTCATTACATAAAATATTATAATGGTTATAACCACATTAAAATGAAAAAAGGTCATATAACCGAATATTTAATGCATATGGGAAAAATTAAATCATCTAATTAAAATAAGTCAAGTGTTAGGGTCATTTTATAGTCCTTATAATATTTTCTTAGCTTGAATTACCTGATTTACTTTTTACCAAGGAAAAAAAATTACTAAAGTTACTATTCATAAGGAACAAAAATTAAAGGGAAATATTTATAAAATTTGGACCTATGATTATAAATATAGAATCCATTTTTGAAAATTCAAAGCATAAAAGTGTAAAAATTTATATTAAAATTAAACCTGCAAAATGCAGTGAAAAATAGTTTTTGGAATAATCCCTTATTAAGCCCCAAAATGAACATATAACAAAATAAGGTATAACTATGATTAAAATGAAATTAATTAGATTATATATAATTAAATAATAATTATTTTACTTTGATATCCAATTAAAAGGATAATGATACTTTTGAATTAATAAAAAATGACATTTTTAAAAAAATCAATGTTTTCACTATTCATTGAAAAATCAATCTTTTCATAAAAATACCAAAAATTTAATCCAAATATAATATTGATACGATGATTTCAAAAATTATATAATTTTTATCAAATAAATTTTTTAAAAGATCAATAAATTAATTATAGTAATTTTATCATAAAAATAAATAAAATCCATTTTTGAAGAAAATGTGTTTATGAAAGATAAAATGGATTTAATAAATATTGAATGATTATTTATGAGTTATTAACAAATAAATTTGTATTTATGTAGACCTTCATATGTATTTCAAAAATTATTTAACCCTATTCATATATTCCAATTTAACGACTAGGTTATAATAATCATATTTAAATAATAATATTCCACAGTTCGTTTATGCTTGGTTTTACATGTTTTTTTATGATATAGAACACATTTATTCTTTTAAAACATAAAGATATTACAACCATTCCACATGGATAGTTAATTACCTTTATTTTGATCACCATAATGGGATTTTTAGGGTAATTTTAACCTCTAATATTTCCTTCTTCCACTATTTTAGAGGGTTCTTTGACCAATTTTATGATAGGTAATGTCTTATCTTGGACAATTCCTCTTCTTCATTTTTCATAATAACTTTAAATCCATCCATTTATTTCCACTTATTAATCTTTCTATGGTTTTCTCTGTCCTTATCTAGATTGTTTTACACTTGGATAATAGAGGATTTTCTGGAACCATTCTGGGTTTTCCAAAATCATTTGGAGTCAGATAATTATTGAGGATAATTCTTTAGAAAAAATCATTATAGGCTGATATCTTCTAAGGAGCCAAGTTCCAATTACCTTGTCAACCATTAATTTTATAATAAATCAAATCATATGCTCAATAAATATTCTACCATTGAGTTCTATCTAAAAAACCTTTTCTGATTATTGATTCATAAGTATTTCCTTGTTACCAATTGTTACTTGTAGCTCTATGGATCCCTATGTTACTATTGAAAACCATATTTTTATAAACCGGTAAATCTTGTATCAACTAGGGTATCACATGCAGTTCCCCCAATGATTATCCTCACCAATGCATCCCACTCCCCTATATTTTCACTAGGTAGTGAAGATATCATATATCTTAAATGATATTCTTCACCCTTATAGACTATTAATCGAATATTCCTTTGTCCAACTATCCTTATAGAAATTTATTTTCTAGTTTCTTTTGCAGAAGGGCCTTCATATTTTTAAATTGATATCCTTGGATTCTACAAAGGGTTCTCAAGTATTTATGATTTTAGATATTTTATCTTAAAATATAATCTACTTGATCTTGATCCTTTTGATATAATATCATCTTCATCTTATTTCATATCAGAGATAACAATTCTATTTTGACTGGTTTGATCACATCTGGAAGAAGTAGATTCTACCTTCATTATTTTTTTAGATTTGGTGAAACCCATTATTTAGGACATTTTAGTCTCTTAGGGTTTAAAAACTGTGATTTCATTTCTCTAAATGATATTAATTCTTCTTGGAAAAGATGTGTAAATATTTCTACATCCTTACTTAGAGATATTATCCTAGTATTGTAGGAATTTATATAAATATTTGTAATTAATATGAAAAATATTTTTCCGAGAAGACATCACAATGTATTCTACAATTTCCAAGTGTTAATATTTACTTCTAGAGTTCTACTAATAATTATGTCATTAAGAATTACATGAATATATGGGACCATATTCACCCATTCTTCTTCTATATGAATATTTTCTCATACTTCTTTTAATAATGCATTAAATAACGGCTAAACACCCATCCACTACTAAAATTAGGATTGGTATATCTTTTCCTTTTCTGATAAGAGGATCCAATTCGATCTAGATTATTCCAGAATGCACACACTTTTCATTTTTATTGATAAAATTACTAACCAATTTTGATGTTATCAAAGGTATTTTAAATAATCCTCTATCTATTTATAGAATTCAACAATCTCCTCAACCTCGAAGATATTGTCCATTTATTGATATGTTACCCAATACTTTTGGTATAACTTAAACCAATCGATTATAAGCATATTTCATTATTGAAAATATATTCCTTTTTAAGGGATTTCATTTTATAAATAATGAACTAGACAACCATCATTATTCTCTAGATTTTCTAACTCTGGAATGTCTTCTGGTGAATTATCCCCTACTCAAATCATGGAAATTTTAAGTTGGCTCAAAAATATATTAGGTTTATTTTATTCTTCCTCATTTGAGTTGGATTATTACACCAATGAATTTTATGAATATAAAGAATATAAAATCTCATCATATGATTCTATATATCCTCTCTAGATAGGCTCAAAAGATATCTATAATGAATCTTCCATTAGTATTCCTTTGAGGGTACCCTTTATTTTATCTACATATGGGAAAGTATCAAATCTGTGACTTTTCTTCCCACAGAATCAACAATAATCACAAATGGATATAAAATTTCCTTTTGGGAATCTTGGATACTTCCTATATTCTATCTTAAATTTCTCTCTCATGTAATTTTTGGATTCTATTAGATCTAAAATAAATCTTAATTTTTTTCTAGATTTCTTCCTAAAAATATACTTAATGATATCCTTGTACATTTTTTTCAAAATTTATTATATGACATCTTTCGTACACACATTCTTTCCTAATACTATGTTCTGATCAATCTTTACTGGGTTTTTTTCAAGCTCTTGCCTTGTTGGGCCATTCCCATATCTTCATTTAACACCATGTACCTTTGGGAAATAATAATAAATTATATATGACATATTTATTACATCCCAAAATACATGTCTGTACATAAAATAGAGTCTTAACTCATTCCTTATTATTTATTCTATAATTCCCAATATCCTCCAAATTTGTACTTTGAGAAAGATGAGTCTTCAAGGCCTTTTGAACTATTTCAGGCCAGTTTCTTGAAAGGTTCTGGATAAATACATATATAGAATATGGTTAATATCATGATCCAAGAAGTCAATACCATTGTGAAAACTCATAATTTATTATTCAAAATAGAACATTTAATATATTTTGATGTAGTTTAAATCTATTCTATATTTTTATACAAATTTTACATGCTGATAAACCAATGAATTTCCTACAAACTCTAATTTGAGGAAATAATCTGCTGGTAGTACAACCTATATTAGAAATGAAATATATTTCTGGATATGCATTCTCACTTCTGAGTGTCTTAATATCATATCAAAAAATATCAATGAATTATCTCTGAAGAAAGATCTTGAGAGATTACGTGCACTATTTGTGGTCTATGACTATTAACCAACTGAAAAAATATAATATGTAAGGTCTATATCCCACTCATAAATGGATTCTTTATGATCCTTTTCATAATCTAGCTTAAGGATCATACCATATTGTGGCACACCTTATGGATGTAACTTCCTTGGAAAATATTATTTCTGAATATAGTTAGGATATGATGGATTAAATTCCCTATTAATCATATGAAAAAAACTATTCAATGATCATTTTTCTCATTCCTAAGGTATTGGTTTATGGAAGATCACTTATCATACTGGCCTAGATTCCTAAGGTTTTACACAAATTCCTTAGTTGAGAGATGAATTTTTATATTTATTATTCATATTATTCATATTATTATTCTTTTTATTTTCTTGGAGTCAGTATTTTAGGCCTTCTACACTATTTATATTTTTATTTAGGTATTTAGAGGCACATTTGAGATCTCCAAGCTTCTATTTCTCTGGAGTAATAATATCATGGATCTACTTTTGGTATTCTTGGATAATTCATGGAATAATCAAAACTTATTCATAATATTCCTGATATTATACTACTAAAATCAATGCATAATATTCTATAATATGTCATCTTAATATACATTATTTTGTTTTTATCTCTTTGTGGATTCATATATGAGATAATGAATCCTAGATGATTGGAATCTTTAATTGAATATATCCCTTCAAGCCTCCTCAAAATATATCAAATATTTGGTCCATCACTAGATCCTATTATGACTATATTTTTCTATTAGAATAAAAATAATTCTCCTTCTAGATATCCTAGAGTCCATTATAGGTTTTTTACCAACCACTTTGCTTGTCATAACTGAGATTTAGTACGTCTTATTTCTGCCTTAAACTCTTCAATATTATAAAAAGTCCCCTGATTTTTTCCATAAATAAATAAATTAAAGATAGTTTTCATATGATATTTTAGCTTTTGGTATTTTATGATAGTTTCTAAGACAAATATATAATTGGTTTTTTCTCATAATACCCCATCTTTCCTTCTAAATGCTTTTAATCATAATAGATACTAAACATGGAATTCGACATTTCTTACTTTAAACTTCACTAAAGCAGTTCTATGGTTGAAACTATCTCATATATGAATCCACTTAGAGATATATAAATATCAATTATATCTAGATGATATATTGTAAAATATTATACTTTGATTTTAGTAGTTGTAGCTAAAAAATTTCATGAAGAAGTTTCAAGTATTCCTCATAGTGTTTAGGATTATCCGAAACAGATCTATACTATTTTTACTTGTGAGAAATGAGATCTTGGAGATATCAAACATGTCTCAAAATAATCAAATGAAAATATCCAGAAAGTAGAATACCTAAAAGATTTATTTTAATAGAAGAAGACAAATAAAGATTCCAATTCATCTCCCATAGAAGGACTCAATATAAAACCTTAGGAATAAAAGCCTATATGACATGTGATATCTTAGAAACCAATCCATTGGGACTGAAATAATGGTTCGTTCTAGGATTTTTCTATAATATCAATAGGGACACCAATCCATTATATACTAGATATATTTAGAAATAATATTGGGCAAAGAAGACATATCCAGTATGTGTGTCACAATGTGGTACAATACTTAAGGTAGATTGTGAAAAGGATACTTGATCAGTCATAGATGAATGATATATAGACCTTCCATATTATTTTTTGTTAGTTTATAGTCATGTATTATAAATAGTGCACATAATTTCACAAGAGATACCTTGAGATGTAATATAGGGAGATTTTGGGATATGTTGTTAAGGAAATCATAAGTGATAATATCTATCTAGGAATATTACACATTCCCAATCAAGGTTATACCACTAGTATATGATTTCATAAAAAATGAGCTTGTGGGAAATTGATTGGTCGATATGGATAAAGGATTGATAGGAAACGTAGAATAACTTTAACCAATATCTATATCTCTAACATTTGCTATTTTTTAAGAGTATATTTTTGAGTGTAAGAATTATTATTATCTTTTTAAGGACTAAAAAATCTATAATATTCTCTAGATGTATTTTTCTATAAGCTTCCATGTGTTTGGATTAAAGTAGTTCAAAAATCCTTGAAGAACCATTATTCTTAAAGTGGATATTTGCAATAATCTTTAGAAGTTCAAATAGAAATAATAAGGAAGGTGATAAGGCTCTATTGTATTAAGTGGTATATCATGAATTATGTAATAAATATTAAATATATGATTTAAATATGTTTTTATAAGGTAGATGGTGTTTTAGGAAGATATAAGTGCAATACAACTAGAAAGGATCTTGGAACATACATATAAAGTTTCTTTAAAAATACAATGTGAAGGTGTCCAGTGTGAATGAAAGAGATCACACAAGAAATTCAAGAAAATATTTGGTAAAATGAGATCATTAAGTAGTTTTTAAGTCGAAATATGGGAAAATATATGATATATCCAAGAAAAAATATAATCTAAAAGGATGCGGGATAATACTTTAAGGGAAAATTTGAGGAGTACCCCAGATTCCCTAAAGAAAACTCTCCATCCAGTTGTGATTGTTTTTTGTTATATAAGAAGAAAGGTCACAAAGTTGATGCTTACCTAGATATAGATAAAAGAATAGTCAGTCTTAAAGAAATAATTATTGAAGATTCATCAAAGATATTGTTTAATCCTATATGGAGAGAAGATATAGACTCATATAATGAGAGTTTATATTATTTATATTTAGAGTATATAGAGTTGGAAGAATAAAACTTATATGAGGATGTAGGAAATAACCCCAGCACTGTATTTGATCCAGCATCGAATATCCATGATTTAAGTAGGGGCTAGTGCACCAGAAGTCTCTTTAGAGCTAGTAAAACTAAAATATATGAAAGGTGATCTAAAAAATTCTTTAGAAATTGAAGACCATTTAGAAGAAAGAGATTGTCCAGAATGGATGATTCCTATAGTTGATTATTCCATGGTATAACAAAATTGATGGTTACCATATTGATAAATGGACATGATTTTCAAGGGTAAACATATAGTTGAAGTCCATAAAGTAGATAAAATATTATTTATAATGTATTTACTACAAGAGGAACTAGTTAGTAAGGATATCCTAAAAAATTTCAAGTACGTGAATTTTGTTATAATATAGATTAGAGTAGATCCTATTTTTTGAAAAGTAAAATATATAACAATCCTAATTACAGTAGTATATGTTAGTTTATCAAATTTATCTAATTCATTATTAGGAGGATCAGGAGTAAATCTAAATATAAGAAAATAATGGGTGAAAGTAATCCTATATTTTCATGCTGTTCTTATGGGAATAAGTATTATTAGAACTCTATAAGTAAAGGTCAACATGAAGAGCTAACAAAATATTATGGGATGTCAATTCGATAAGAGATGTGTGAGAGTAATTACTCATCTTTATGTAAATTTATATAATACTAGGAGATAATCTCTAAGAAAGGGAGTGGAAATATTTATACATAATTTCCAAAACAAAGGAACATCAATTAAAGAAATGACACTACATGTGGTATGTAATAACCCAAACTCTAGTAACCCAGAGATGATGAATAATTTATTACATTTACATAGATACAAGGGATCTATCTCAAAGGACAAATAAATTTTGTAGTCTTTAAGATCTAGATACATACATGATTCTTATTTTATATTTGAAATAAAATATAAATAATAACATAAGAAAATGTTTGGAATACTTGAAACTCATTGAAAGATTTATTTTTCATATCTTAGGGAAAGGAAAAAAACTAATAGTGAGATTAAATTATTATTAAGTTTTGAGTATAATAGAAAATACTATGAGTAAATAAGTCATATATAATATGACAAGGTAAATAACTGGAAACAAATTCTATATAATCAATAACTTTATCACAAAATAAATCTACTAATATTATTTATATAATAATATCATGGATAACAATAATAAAATTCATAATAAAGGAACTAAATAATATAGGACTTCATGATCTCAAACTTTATGATACTTATTACTTTCAAGGCATTGCACCAAGACAATTTAATCAATGGTTAGGTATACACCATAAACTCATTTAATAAGGCCAGTCAATTTGTTGTATCATGAGATCTATTGATGCATTGAAGGACTATCTATAACTCTGAACCACCCATCATAGTATATTAAATGCATTACTTGTATATTTAATTATCAATTCAACTCATAAATAATATTCCTTATCAAAAAATATCTGTATTGACTAAAGAATACAAATTTATCAAAGTTTTCTCCAATCAATAAAATAACTTTCATAGTAAAACACCATATATATAAATGAAAAATGAGCATATCCATGATGGATATTTAAGAGAAATGTAATTTATAATGAAAATTGATAACAAGAAAATGAATATTTCAATATAATGTTAATGACCACAAAATTAATAAGATATAAAATATGGCCTTTAAATAATCAAAAATACAGAATTTCAAATAGATAAATTTATTTTGGAGAATAAAATAAAATAGATTAGAAACATTAAAATAGGATTTCTTGTAATATTTTTATTTAAAAAACATTTTAAAACTTATATAAGAATATAAATATCATAAAATGGATATGGAAGTGTGAAAATCTATTAACGCCATATATGTTAAAAAACATTCCTTTTAACTTTTTATAAATAAAGTTGAAAATAAACCTTTCTAAAAAAATTAGAAAGATTAATTTTAAAACTTATAATAATTACAAGATAACTTATAATTTCCTAACTAAATCATTTGAGTAATAAAAAGTATTTTTGTAAAATAATTTTTAAAAATATATACATGGAAAAAATATACTTGATAAAAAAGAGAAAAAAGATCCACATGTCTTTTAAACATTCCTCTTGAAAGTATAAATTGAGTTTAATCATTAACCTCCATAAATAAATATATATTCATTTTAAATAATTCAAAGTGGAATTTTATACACCACATAAATGTAAATAGATTCATAATACCAAATATGTCTCAATGGAGTGAAAGTTGAGAGGAAATCCCTTACAAAGATCGTATCATTGAGGTGAGAATTAATCAATGAAGTGATTATAAAAAACAAATGTAAATCCAAAAAAATACAAGTAGAAATAAAAAATAAATAAATAAAGGTAATTTCACACATATTATTGACATACTATAATCAATTAAGAACTATTTTAACCCAATGAAAGGAAATTGAGTTAAGAAACCACTCTCCTCATGTTTGAATTTCTTCATAGGTGCTCTATCATCCTATATAATAAATTTATATTTATTATAATTACATAAAAATACCATATAAAAATATATAATATCATATATTATTCATTTATAACATCTTATCACCCATTTGTTAATAATATTTAATTATCATCTTTGTTTTGGGTGTTAATTGCTTTATTTTCTCATGCATGTTTTGTCATGGGAGCTTCAGTATTTGTAATTTAATTACGATTCCATCACCTACATAATTTTATTCATGATATTATATATATATATATATATATATTCATCCATAAAATATAGAGATAGAAAAATGAATTAAACCATTCATGGATATGGTGGGTCTTACATATGCTTGAACACTGTTTTCACTTTTCAATGAATTGAACAAAATTAAATAATAATTCACCTTTATAGGATCATTTTAATGTCATATATATCTTATATATTAATTAAACATATCTTTATTACCATACATTTTCAGGGGAAATTAAAAAATAATCACAACATTTTGTGGTGGTTGATCACACCGCGATTCACTATTTTATTTCACCCTTACAACATCATGCTAAACTATTTTTGTATTGAAAATTAAAAATAAAATAACAAATTTAACTTCAAATTTTATTTAATTATTTAAATTTTATCAATGTTAAAAATTGAAATTTCACTTGTTTTTATGTTTATGTTATAGGTGTACGTGATTTGGAGATCCCATGATGGAATTCAAGTAATAAAGAACAAATTGTGAAAGAGACCAAGAACATGTGTACTAAAATTCACACTATAGATAATATTTGAATTAAATTATTCTAAAATTATATGGGTGATTTAAGATCATGTGGTCTGAATTTCTCTAGAGGGGCAAAAATCCCAATTCATCCATTTGGAGGATCAAAATGCACTATCATTGGAGATAATCTTTACTATTGACAACCTCAAAGTCATTTATGTAATTCAAACATATCTTAGGATGTATGTTTAAAAATGATACAAAATTTTTAGTGAATTTATAAAAGATGCGGGGGAAAAACTTTTTATATTTTTAAAAAGTGTGATAAGACTGTCTGTTCACCAAAAACCATGAGATAAGTTGTAGTTTGAAAATAGGGTTCCCAAAACCACATTCCCATTTGGATATAAATTGGTACCATGGGAAACCCATTTTTAAGTTCAACCAGGGGAAAGGTTCTGATATTTTTGTGTCCCAAAGTCATCTTATAATACCTTTAGAGGTTTTGGGTTTCCCTATTATTATAGGGAGTTCACAGATGAAGTTGAAGTTCCACATGGGGTTCCTCCTCCTCTTGATGGTAGGCTAAATGATAGGTAATCATTGCGAGAGAGCTACACACTTTAAGAAAGAGTTATGGGACACAATTTTATTCTGGTTTTATGAATCTTTTTATTTGAAAATTTTCTTCTAGATATATATCATCTTGTTTTGATGCATTTAATTCAAACATATTTTATTTCATAACCGATCAATGTGTAATTTTTAGTGTGTGACTTGTGTTGTTCTGATTAGACAACATAAGAATCATCTTATTTACTAAAAATTTTAGACTTTGGTGTTTATTGAAAAGTATTAAATCATGATAGTAGGTTGTATCCTAGATACATGATTTATATGTCAAGGTTTAGTTATATGTGCATCGTTTTAGAGGCATTATGGGTAACTAAGTTCTTGGTTAACCCTCAACTAAAGGATTACACCAAAATCTAATAATAAATTAAGAAAAAGGAAATTTTCAGGTGATATAGTAAATTATTAATGATCAAAAAATTATCATATATTTTTTAAAATTAACTTGTATTTTTAACTATTAATTTCATTAAATTTAATCATTTAATTTTTTAATTTTGTTTAAAAAACAGCCCCTATTTTAGTCATTTTTATAAATGATTTGAACATTAAACCTAAAATGGTCTTTGATATATGAGCTAGGTACCTATATATGAAGTAAATAAACTTTAAAAACTTAATAAATTTGATGTGTGATGACATCATGTTAAAATTTTGGTGCTAATGTCAGGGAGCACTTTTATTTTTAGTGTCCATTTTTTATACGAAATATGTGTATTTTGTAAATTTTTGTTTATTTATCCCTTAATATTATGTATATAAGTTGTGTTCTAACATATTTTTGTGGTTTTAGTGTATGAATCATGTTAATCAGGTTTAACTACCTCATTTTGAAATCGAACTAGATATTACCCTATGTTAGTGACATTGTGACACATATGAAGATTATTTGAAAGAAGAAACACCACACCTTGTGGCTCTTATAGACTCCCCAAATTCTATAACTAAAATAGAAACCAAAATTAACATGTATAACATGAAATAAAATTACCAAATCATCATAGAAATCACTTCTCCTGATGTTGATATCCAACATTTATACATTTAAGCACAAGGAAAAAAAAACAAAAAATCAAACTAAAATCCAGTCTAATTCACTTATTACAAAAAAATTCATGGACTTGCTAAAGAATACTCACATAAGAACATAAAATAATTCCATACTATATATTCAATGTTAAAACCCAACGAATGTGTATGAATAATTGGCCAAGCTTTGGGAATTCCCTTTTCTCATTAGAAGACATTAAAAAAGTTTTTTTATACTTTGTTAACTCCCTAATTATAGGATAATAGGTCATGAAATACATTTTTATAAAAAAATAATTCCCAGCCTCTTGAACTAAAATAATAAGGAATTATATTTGTGCAATAAGACAATCTAATGGTAAACAATTCATGAATATTTGGAGTGTTTGAAAAGGATTTGTTCAAGTTATCTACACCACTAAATATGTGAGAAACATTTAATATAGTACTTTTATGAATGTTTAATTCTGATTGATAGTAACATGATTGAAACTACTACTAGTGGTTCCCTAGTGGATAATACCTTAATTACTACAAGGTATGTCATGAATAACATGGAAAAACCCACACAAAAATTAGGTTTAAGTTATAGTATACTCATAAGAGGTTTCCATGAAGTTCAAAATTCTAAATTTAAAAGAACATTTATGTGATGATTGAAGATGTAAGTAACCTAATATAGATAATTTCTCCTTACCAAGGAAGATACCAAAATCATATTATAATTCATTTTGGTATTTGTGTCGTCAATAACCACTATTCAGACCAATTCCCTCAATTGATAGAACCTTTTGAGATTTGTGAGAAAACATTTCCAGGCCACCCCTATAATGAACCCATTAATTAAGAACCATAATATCCATCCAAATATGGGTGGAAACACAACCAAGAATATAAAAAAGGGGGGAATTATAACTGACCTCAATAATCTTGGAACTAATAAGGCTAGGGAAGTTAACCTCAACCACCACAAAAAAATCCTCAATTACTACAAAGTCTATTCCAACAACACCCTCCAAAAATTGATCCTATCCTTGAGGACATGATGAAAAAAATGACTGAAAATAATCTCAAATTACAATAAACCACCCAAGCAGCCATACAAGGCCTAAAAACTCAATTATTCCAAATAGCCAACTTGGTGGGTGAAATCCAAAGTCAAGGGTCAGGAAAAATGAAATCCCAATCTATTTTAAATCCCAAGGATAAAGGTAATTTATGTGATATCACACTTCATAGTGGTAAATAAATTTATATTTCCAATTATTATATATAGAAAATTTCTACCATTCTTGAAAAATATCTTTCTATACACTTAAAATATTGAAGTTAAGGAAAAAAGTAAAAATGGTAAAAAATTATAATTGAGAAAACAATAAATTCCTATTCCCTTTCCCTAAGACTATCAATCCTAGAAAAATTTTAATAATGAAATTAATAAAGATACTATAGATAAATTTTAAAAGGTGAAAATTAACATTACTCTCTTAGATGTAGTTAAAAAAATTACATTCTATTCAAAATTTATTAAAGAACTTTGCACCCAAAAATATTGATTTTATAGGAATGAGATAGTCAATATTAGAATAAATGTTTCGAACACGATACAACTAGAAATTCAAAACAAAGGGAAGGATCCAAAAAATTTTATGATACCTTAAAATATATAGGATACTTAATTTTCTGATTCAATTATTGATTTAGGTTCTTTGATTAATGTGATTCCTCACTCTGTATATACTTAACTACACATTAGAGAGCTTCAACCAACATGCATCGTCATGAAACTTTCCAACTAGAGAACAAAAAATCCAATAAGGATGACTGAGGTAGTCCTTATGGAATTAAAGAATCTCATATTCCATGTAGACTTCTATGTTATTTATATGGAATATACCTAGACCTAAGGACATGATCCTCTTATACTTGGAATGAATTTCCTTAAAATAGAAAATAGAATCACCAATGTTAATAATGGTACACTATCAATGGAGTTCATGGGAGAAAAGGTATGTTTCAATATGTTTGATTCTATGAAACACCCTATTGACGAGCACTCCACTCATCCTATCTATTCTATGGAAGTGTTATTTGATGATACACACAAACAAAATTCTCTCCTCAACTCATACTATAATTCATTATCCTCTTATTCACTCTATGATGATTTGAGTTTTAATTCATCTATGATGACCCCATCTACACAAAGATACCACAATTAGGGGATAGAGAGAGTGAAAATCTAAGTCTTGCCTTCAGTAGGCTCTAGGTTGGCGACTACCATCAATGGTATAATAAAAATGCATATGGGAGACATCACCCTATAAGAGAAATATAAAGAAGAGAGAGATAAGAAAGATACACAAGAAAAAACCTAATCACATACATATATAAATAAATACCAAGTGAAAAAATAAAATTAAATATAATTATATTACAAATAAAGGGAAAACTACAAGTACTAAAAAGTAAAGACGAAAGTGACCACAAATCCCAAACAACTCCTACAAAACCATGAGAATTTAATATCTATCCCGATCTCAAAAATGATCGGGATGACCTAAAAACAGTTTATATATATGTAGGGTGAGAATAATAGTATACTGAGTAGGATCCTCCCCAAAGACACTCATGAAAAATATAATGAATGTATGCTAAAGCATAGTGAACAACATTGCAAGTAACTTGTCACCTAAATAGGTAAACTAAGTTTTCAGCGTCACCATGTTTAACTCTAAATAAGTATCTCATACAAGAGAGTATATAATATAGTAATGAAACATCAAGGGTACCCCTCTCCTGTCCCCTTGTTTTTCCTGTTTTCCCCAATATCGCACATCCTGGTCCACCCCTCTCTAAAAGTATGCTAGATCAAAGAAAATTGGACAAGGAATCCCAACATATACCTTGTGCATCACATCATCACATCAACATATCCATATATATAATAAATAATTATAATATGAGAGCCACTATAGACCATATAATGTATATCAAACATCAGGTATTATACCTCAAGCCATTACAAGCCATACATTGAGTAAGTACCTCAATACGCCACAACCTATACCCGTCATACCTATAATAATCCTTTAGATTCTATATCCAAAAACACATGTATGTGAAATAAACACAAGAAATCCCAACCCTCTACACACACATATGATAAAACTAACTATCGTTGATACCAACACATGTAACTACTAAGAGAAGAGAGAGGGGCCAAAGGGGGTAGTCATCCATCCATCCTCTCATTGAGATGTTTGGGAGAACACCCTCCCAAATTTCATTGGGTGTCAGACTCCATAATTGATATGGGTGGGGTAGCATATTAAATCACAAAATATACATGATAAAATATAGCTCACAACCACACTATGGGAATAAACCACTCTTAGAATCAATTGTAGCTAACATCACTAGGACTCATGACTGCCACCGCTAAGACTAGATATCCTATAAGTAATCAAGAATTAAAGGAGACAAATTAATTAATTATTTAATTTTAGTCATTTAATTCCATTAATTAATTCATCAATTATAATTAACCATTAAAATTATTCCACATTTCATTCCATTAAACATCAGAGTAAATTCAATGCCCTCCAGACATAATCCAATCAGAGTTCATGGTTCATCAAGATTAACATCTTCTTGGAATTTTAATTCCATAAAGACAAACCCTATAAGTTAAGAATTATTTTTTCATTATTAGCATCATTACATATTCATGTACAATAGGAAAACCATACTAAGCTACCACCAATAGGAAACATGAAACTAAGCACATCCAACTTCCTCAAGCCATGGGTAATGGAATGCAGATAAACAAGAAACAAAATCATCAACAATTAAACTGATTTACAAGTGAGCATACCAGATCTTAGTGTTGTATAAATGGGTAATCGCAACATCAACCAATTCTATCACCCATAGTTACATCCCCAACACCCACATGCATATAATGATTTATCTCACAATCATAGGCATCAACTGCTATAATATTATCTGGGCCTCCCCGCCCCATATATCACATAAGCCATACCAGGGTCATCCATACCAAGATCATATCATAAGGATCATATATAAGGCACATCAAAAAATTAATAGAAAAAACAAGCATAACCAATAAGGAAATATAAGCCCTAAAATAAGGCATCCAACCTTCACACATAAACCGGAACTTATGGCTCTAAACCCAAAAAAATTAACCTCCTCAAGTAGATGGGAAACTCAAGGCCTAGATATTAACCTTATCAAATTTTTAGTTCTAATTCCATCTTGAATTAACTGATTAATTATTCAAAGGTTCCAACTATGAGAAACCTAAGACATCAAGCTATCATAGAATATTAAAAGATAAACAAGCTCTTAGAATTAAACTAATTTTAAAAAACTATGAGAAGAATAATTATCAATTAACATTCCTTTTTTTATTATAAACAAGAAAAAATGATTCAAATTATTTATTAATTCCATTAATAATATAGAAGACCATTTTCAATTACACATGCGCATTGTAACTATTTGATTATCATTAAATTATACGAACCACCAGATTACAAACATGCCTCTTATTTAGTTTCTTAAGACAATTAATTATCATTAAGTTATGAATTTATATTATTTATTAATTTAAAAATGAGACTCTAAGATTCAGAACATGATAAAAAAGTATAACATAGATATCACACTATCTATAAAAACAAGAGGCTAACCACTATCACAGTTCAAAGCAACAACATCATCGACATGCAATCACAAAAAAATCTTTAATATAATTTAATTTTATTAGGTTAATTACATTTCCATACAAATGGATAATCATGATAAATTTAAAATTTCAAATAAATGAAATATAATAAAATAACCCCTACCTCAAAGGCATCAACGTTCTTAGCATGAGAACATACTAACGTTATAGATCTTCGATCACCTCTCCCGCAAGAACTACATCCTTCCAAGGATGATGCTCCACAACTGCATCAACTAAAATCCAATAAAATTAGTTTATAAACATGGGAGATCAAGTGCCATAACATAGAGAAAATAAAAGGGAGGAAACTAGACCAATTAGGGAGAAACTTCTAGAAAACAAAGAAGGAATCAACTTAGATCAACTTGGATCACCACAAATTGAAGATAGAAAGCCAATGATAGATCCCCATTGAAGGAATACCAAAATTCCTAGAAGGAGGTATGATATTTGACCAGAAACAGAGAGAATACATAGGTTTTGAGACAACATGATCCCCCTACTACTTATAAGATGCACTGCATAGGGAATTTACACAACATGTAACCCTTACACATCAAGTAAATGTCGAGCTTTAGATTTACCAAAAAAATTCATTGAATCGAATCCTTTGATCCTGAATTATTAAACATCATGAAGTACCATATGAATCATTATTAACAATCCTTGAATTTTATATACATGAAGTGAATCACTTACAGACCATGTATTATACTTGCTTTTATATTTTAACATCTGAACCCCTCCAGAATCACTCCAAGCCTCTTCCAAGTACCACAAGCCTCAAAAACATGAAAAGGGATAGACTGCATGGATTCAAGACCATATATTATATGACTCTCAAAACATTCTAGTCCTCAATAATCAAAAACCAAACTAGAGATAAAACAAAAATGGGTCATCTTAACAGCTACCCCATGAGATACCTCTCAATGAGCTCTCCATCTCAGGAGCTCCATCACCTCACTCAGAAGAAAAATCTCAAAACCATGAAACATCAATAATAAGATCCTAAACACTATCTTGGGGGAGATACACATTAAATGAGAGTAAATACATAACAATAAATAGTAAGAAACCATCTCATAACCATAAAGATCAACATCCACAAGGGAAAAATGTTATAATAGAATAACTAAATATTAAAAAATTTAGAGTACAAAGTGAACATTTATAATTCACATTATCAGGTGATATCCTCTACACCACCATGCTGTCATAATACAAGAACCAAGGGAATATCACACCCATGAAACAACTTCTCTTGGTAGTCCTGGATCTCCAAAAACCACTCCTTGAAGGTCACAACATCATCAATATTGATCTTGCACCAATCGATGATATGCAAATTGACATGAAGATAAAGATGGATTTTTGACATGTGATTTTTTTGAATTTGGATTATCTATGGGTGATGTGTTATCTAATACACCATGGATTTAACATGAGACAACACCTTAAAAGGCCCAACAAATCGACAAGAAATCTTACTCTGATGACCAAACCTTCACCTTCCATGATGGGGAGTCACCTTTAGGAACATATGTTCTCTAATGTCTAACTATAAAGGTACCCTCCTATGATAATCATAGGATTTATGCTGATCCCACACTATATTAATCCTCTCATGAACTACCTGTACCATATTTGTCATATTTTTTTACCAGTTTTGGCTAAAGAATTTCTGCCTCTCTGGCCCTAGTCCATTATAATGGATAACATAAAGGTCAAACATATAAATTTTTAAATGGAACCATACCAACGGTGGAGTGGAAACTATTATTGTAAGAAAATTTGACCAAGTAAAGGTTCCTCATCCATGAGCCTCTAAAATCCCAGATATAAGAGTGAAACATATCTTTAAGAGTTCAGATGGTTCACTCTTTCTGACTATCCTTCTGCACATGAAATGTAGTTCTAATGTATAACTGAGAACCAAAAGCATTATGGAGACCTCTCCACAACCTGGAGGTAAAACAAGGTTCTCGACCAGAGATGATCTTCCTCAGGATTTTTTGGATTTTCACCACCTCCTCTAGATACTGTCTCAACAAAACCTCTACCGAGATCGACTCCCTAATTGCTATAAAGTGGGATGATTTCATGAAGAGATCCACAAAACCCATATAGAATCATATCCTCCCTGAGATCAAGGTATACTGATAAAAAATTCCATCGATATTTCCTCCCACTTTTCCTAGGGAACATCTAACAGATAGAGAAAACCATTAGGAACACAATGTTCAACCTTGACCTTATGGAAGACAAAAAATTGAGGAAAAAACTATAAAACTACTTGATTCAAACTAGAATAACAAAAGTGACCTCTAAAAGATCAGTACATCTTGGTCACTCCAGGATTAAACACTAAAGGAGAACTATAGAAATCTTGAAGAACAATCTCATTCACCACTGAAGGTATGAAAAACATTCCCTGAAACAAAACCTGATTCTTTCCATCATCAAACCAACCATCAGGGGCACAGAACAAAAACTTCATCTCTCTATACCTCCTCCTCAGAATCCCCTAGTTGGGACTCCCCCACATGCTACACCAAAGATGACTAAACTGTTATCTATAAAAGTGATCATCTTCCTCTAATATCTCCCATATCAAGATGTATCACTGATATTTATTCCCTTACTCTATAAGAATAAAAAGATTCTTTCATGACATACTATGTGACTTATTACTCATCACAGAGGCTACAACATTTCCCTTTTATGGAATATATAAAATCTAAAAGTCATAGTCTTGTAAGAATTCCATCCAACGATGATGAAACAAGTTCAATTCATGATGAGATAAGTCATACCTTAAGATCTTTTGGTCGGTAAAAACCAAAAAATGCTTGCTGATGAGGTAATATCTCCACACAATCAAAGAAAACACCACTTTCGATAACTCAATTTCATTAGTGACATAATTAAGTGCATAGGGACATAACTATTGAGAACCATAAGAATCAATTGATCTTTACGACATCAGAATGTATCCCAAGACAAGATGTGAAGTATCATAGAAAACCTCAAACCTAACTTCCTCTGTTGGAAAAAAGGACTGGAGCACTGAACAAATTCTCCTTCAGGTACTAAAAAGCTATCTCACACTGGTTATTCCCTAATAATTCCTGATCCTTCTAGTTCAAGGTTGTCAAAGAATTCGTAACCTGAGATAAATTAGCTATGAAATTTTTGTAATAGCCTATAAGACCAAGGAAACTCCACACCTCTAGAACTATCTTGGGGGCTTCCCAAGACACAATGACCTATTTCTTTGAAGTATCCATGACTAATAATTTCTATAACACAGAAATACCCAATAAATGAACTTCATGATCCCATAAATAGAAATTCAAAAACTTTACAAACAACTAATCATGATGAAGAACTCCCAAAATATCCTGCAGATGCTCTGCATGCTCCTCTTCAGATGCAAAGTACACACAGATTTCATCGATGACAACCACCACAAACTTATCCATAAACTCTCTAAACACTGCATTAATCAATCCCATGAACACATCTTGAGCATTCATCATGCCAAATGAAATAAAAACGAACTCATAATGCCTATAATGACAACAAAAAGTAGTATTTAGAATATCCTCATCCTTTACCCACATCTGATGATATCCTAACTGAAAATTGATCTTTGAGGACCAAATTTCTCCCTTAAACTAATTGAATAAATAAAAAATCCATAAAAGTGGGAAGTGTTTTTTCATTGTGACTTGGTTCACCCAATAATAATTGATATAAATCCATAAACTGCCATCATCCTTCTTCACAAACAAAACTAGTTCACCCTAAGGCGACACACTCAGCTGAAACAAACCTTGCTACAACAGATCATCAATATATACTTGCAACTCCTGTAAATCAAAAGGTGTCATGCTATATGGAGACATTGACATAGGATACACTCCTAGATTTATCTCTATCATAAATGTGATCTCCCATCATGGGGGTAACACTAAAAAATTCTCTATAAATACATCAATGTACACTTCTACATCCCTTGGAAACACTGATTTCCAAACCTATGATGAGATCAACATCATATTAACCATCAAAGAAGACAAATAAAGAACATTCTCTAACCCATCCAAGGGTCTCACTCACCAAAAAGCACCACTGGATCTCCACCATGATCATAAAATACAACCCAACTATTGAAGTAATCTGTGATATCCTACACCAGAACAACTAATCCATGCTAAGGATGATGTAATATAGCTATATTTTTAGATATAGGAAATCTCCTCAAGAGCAGTGCTTCCCCAATTCTAGCTCACAATTTCTATACACTTTATATAGGTCAACTCAACCTCCAACTAGTCTAGTCAACACCAAGGGAACTAGAAAACTCTCTATATAAATTCCCAAATCATGGATGAGGGTAGGTGATATAAAGGAGTGCGTCAATATTGAATCAAAAAAAGCATGTACCCATGTAGAAAATAAGAAAAGGGTACCTCAAAAGATGTTTGGATTTCTTGGAGATGGTAACGGTAAAGCATGAAGCTGACCATGACCTTCTCCACAACCTCTTTGATCCTATTTAATACCACCCCCATGGCCGCACTCTACTCTCTAATGATGAGGAGTGTCTTGGGGTTGTACACTAATTTCCCCATCTATACTATGCTAGTCCTAGACCAGAACATCCTACCGCTTTGCCTTGGCTGAAGCTACCTCAATGGTGGAACCTAAAATGTAAAACATGGTACATGCTAACTAATCATAAATGTTAGAGACTCTCACCAATGATGACAAAAAAAATCATAATAAAAACACACATATGATCCCTTATCATAAGTTTGAGATCTTTTTCAACTGGAGAAATGAGATGATGAGGGATGCGACTAGCCCCCGGTTGACCGGATGCTCTTATTCCCTGACTACTAGGAACCTTGAACCACAAATATGATTCATGATGAATCTTAATTACTCCCCTATCATGATGACCCAGTTATAGATAAAGTACTCTCGATAAAATATTCCCTTTCTAGAACCTTGAGATACATCTTCAGTATAAATGGGGAAGCATGGTGCTATATCTCTAGACACAAAGTCACCTCAAAATGCCTTACCCTAGAATCCTCATTTAACAACATGTCTAAATCATTTCACAAAGGGTCCTAAAATGGTTCTAAAAATCTAAAAAATTGGATCTCCCATATCAAAGGGTAAGTAACTCCTAAAGATTGGATGCCTTTATAGTTGAAGAAAGAAACTCTTCTCAGAACTAGTCACGAGACTTCTCCCATGAGACTTTTGAATCCTCAAGATCCTTGAAGAATAAGAACCATAACTTCCTTGCTACTCCGTGAAACATTTTCACAGCTAACGAAACCTAGTGCTACTTTAGATCATGGATCAAACTAAATTTTATCTCAACCTCTAATAACTAGTGTTCCATGAATGAATCTGAAATAGATCCTTCACACTTATGTAGACTCTACCACTAAAACACTCAAAGTTTCCTCCTCCAAGGGTCATCATTAACAACCACTAATCTACAATGATCTTATGGAACATTCTTATGAACATCTTCATCATGAACCTGATGGGAGTGTCTATCTGGAGACATACCTTCAAGAAGAAAAAATTGTTATAGATCCTAAACCTATAATATGGAATATTTAACACTAATTAATTAATTATTTTATTAATCTTGTTTAAGGTTTTAACCTATCCCAGGTTCTACCCATTTTAAAAACATGTGAAATGAAGAATGATACATGATCCTTTCCTTAGTATCTACCTAGAAAAGAATATCACTTCATTTAGTAGGATCAATAAACTTAAAGGTATATGAATTAGACCATAGGGGGACCTAAATACCCATGTCACAACCAGTCTCTCGTGCTTACATTTCATACTAAACTTAGCTAACATCGTTTCTCTACCAACCAATGAAACCTCAACTATGCGTAACTCTAAACTCCATCCTATCCCTCAACCTGAACCTCCATTTGATAAAAATCTGTCACAACCCCTCCACACAAAGATACCACAATGATGGGAGAGATATAGTGACCTCCTGATTCCCACCTCCAGTAGGCCCCTGGTTGGTGACTAGCACCGAGGGTATGATAAACATACATATGAGAGACATTACCCTCTAAGAGAAACATGAGAAAGATAGAGATAAGATAAATACACCAACCAACACCTTATCAAACATATATATAATGAAATAATAAGTTCAAACATGGGATACCATACTGTTCTCTAAAACCGAAGGTAAAACTAGAAGTACTAAAAGGTAAAGAAGAAAACGACCATAAATCCCAAACAACTCTTACAAAACCACGATCTAGTGATATTCAGCCTTCTCTCCAACTTACTCTAGCTATCCTGAAAAATAGTTTATATATAATTAGAGTGATCATAATAATATATTCAATAATATCCTTCCTGGATCCTCTCATGTAAAGGATAAATAAATCATGCTAAAGAACATTGAACAACAATGAAACCAACTCGTCACCTAAACAATTATAAAAAGTTCTCAGCCTCACCATGGCTAAATCTCACCAAGTATTTATTACAATAGAGTATATAATATAGTAATTTAACATCAAGGGAACCCTACTCCCACTTCCCCACTAGTTTCTTCTCTTCCCCAACATTTCCCATCCTGATCCATCTCTCTCCAAAAGTAATCCAGCCCAAAGACACCTTGGAAAGGAACCAAAAAATGAACCTCATTTATCACATAATCTCATACACATATGTATATATAGTAACCAATTAGTTTCCAGGATCCACCATATCTTGTATGGTATATATCAAACATCGACTATTATACCTTAATCCATTACAACCTATATACTGGGTAAGTACTTTAAGTTATCACAGCCTATACCCATCATACCTATAAAAATACATTGTATACTACATCTAGTAATACATGTATGCGAAGTAACTACAATCCAACACATCCCTCTAAAAACATATATGGGAAAACTAAATACTATTCATACTAGAACAAGTAACTTCTAAGAGAAGAGAGATGGGCTAGAGGGGATTGTCAACCATCCATCCCCCCATCGGGATGTTGGGGAAAAAACCTCCCAGAGTCAACTAGGTTTCAATATCCCCAATAAACATGGATGGGGTAGAATATGAAATCAAAGAATATACATGATATAATATATATCACATCCATACTATGGGAATAACCTAGTTTTAAAATCAACTGTAGATAACATCACTCGGACTCCCATCTGTCACTACTAAGATAATATATCCTATAAGCGATCAAACATTTAAATAGACACATTAATTAATTATTTACATATAATGATTTAATTCTATTAATTAATTTATAAACCATTAATTAACCATTAAAATTATTCCACATTAGGTTATAATAAACATTAGAGTAAAGTCAATGCCCTCCAGGAATACTCCAAACTGAGTTCACAATTTATCATGATTAACATCCTTTTAGAATTTTAATTCCATCAAAACCAACCCCACAGGTTAAGAATTATTTCTTCATTATTATAATCATTACATATCCAGGTACTCTAAGAAAACCATCCTAAACTACCACCAATAGGAAGCATGCAAACAGTTATATCCATCCACCTCAAGCAGTGGGGAAAGGAATGCATATAAACAAGAAACCCAACCATCGACTATTAAATAGATTCCCAAGTGAGAGTCCCAGGTCTTAAAATCAGACCAATGGGCAAGTCTAACTTCAACCCATTACATCACCTTTTATTCCACCCCGACACCCAAATGAATATACTAATGAATTAAGTAATCACATGTACTAACTACTTCTATATCATCTAGGCCTCTCCACCCCATATATCACATCAACCATCAAAGGATCATCCATACCAGGATCATATCAAAAGGAATGTATCCATAAACATCACAAAAGTATCAAGAAATAAACAATAATAACCAATAGGGAAATCTAGTCCATAAAACAAGGCATCCATCCTTTACACATAAACGACCTATCATAACTCAAAACTCAAGGAACTCAGCCTTCTCAAGAAGATAAAAAAATCAGTCTCTAGAAGTTATCTTTATAAAAAAACCAGTTTTTATTCCATATTGAATTAACTAATTCATTATTAACAGGTTCCAACTATGGGAAAATTAAGGCATCAAGCTATCATAATCAATAAAAATCTAAACATGCTCTTAACATTAAAATAACTTCAAAAAATTATGAGAATAATCATTCACAATTAAAATGACTTTTTATTATTATAAAAAAGAATAAACATGTTTCACATTATTTATTAATTCCATGAATCACATGGAATGTAATTTTCAATAACACTTTCACATTGAATCAATTTTATTATCATCAAATTACTTCAACCACCAGATTACAAACATGCATATTCTTTAGTTTTTTTAATACAATTAATTATCAATTAATTCCAACTTTATGTTCTTTATTAATATCAACATGATACTAAAATCATAATAACATGCCAAAAAAATAATAGCATATATATCACACTATCTAGAAAAATAAGAGGAAAACCACTATCACGATACAAAACAACAACATCATCAATATTCTATCACAACCAATTTATTTAATTTGGTTAAATACTATTAGGTTAATTACATTTCCATAAAAAAGGATAAATAACGATCAATTTATGATTTCAAATAAATAAATGTGAAGTAACAAATCCCTTACCTCAAAGGCATCAACATTTTTCATATGGGAACAAACCAACATTATGAATATTAGATCACCTCCCCCACAAGAATTGCATCCCTCCAAGTATGAAATACCATAAATTCACCAAGAAACCACCAAGAAAACCCATTTAGAAACATTGGAGATCAAGCGTCATAACATAGAGGGAAGAAAAAGGAGGAAATGAGACCAAGTAGAGAGAAACCACTATAAAACAAAGAAATAACATACTTTAGATCAACTTAGATCACCACAGATTGAAGATGGGAAGCCAAGGATCAATTCCCATCGAAGGAATCCCAAAAAATATGGAAGGAGGTCCATTGGTCACCTGGAAATCGAGAGAATTCATAGGGGTTTTTGAAAAACCAAGACCACCTGCTACTTATAAGCTGCATTGCACATGGAATTTAAATGGAATGTAACCCTTAATTGTCATGTAAATGTTGTACTTCAGATATCACCAAAAAACATTTAGCCTTGAAACCTTTAATCCTAAATTATTACACATCATGAATCAACCCATGAACTATACTTAACAAGTCATAAACTTAAAATTCATGACATAAAACACTTAAATTCCATGTGTTTTCCCTACTTATAGATTTTAGTAGACAAACACCTCTAGACTCACTCCAAGCCTCCTTCAAGAACCATGAACCTAAGAAACCAACAAAGGATCAGAATACATGGATTAGGGCCCTTATACATCTTTCGAGTTGTTGTGTGTGTTTAAAAAAGTGTAAATTTTATGTTTTAATTGACTAGTGTGTTCATTCTGAGGAACCCATGATCACCATTGATTCTATAAATATCAATTCAATTGATTCTCTTTCCATAGAGAATATACAAATGCATATAGAGAGTTTCATGGACCTCACTCCCATGAAATACCTTCACTTATTCCAAAAAAATCCATTATTGTAATTAAAACTACGTCCATCTAATTTAAAATATATCTATCTTGATATTGTTGACCAATTTCCCACTATTATTGCTAATAACCTCTCTCTAAATAACAAATCAAAACTGTTAGACCTTTTAAGAGAGTGTAAAAATATGACAGGATGGACATTGGATGATATTCCTAGGATTAGCCCACATATTTCTAGGAACCATATAATTTTAGAAGATAAGGATAAGCTTTTAAGACATTCTCGATACTCTTGAAATTTTATCCTCCATGAAGTGGTAGAATTATGAGTTAGTAAATTACTAGATACTAGGATCGTCTAACCCATATTTGATAATAAATGGGTTATCCCAATACAAATTTTTCTTAAGAAAATAAGAATAACAATAGTGTCAAATGAAAGGAATGAATTATATCTAAAACATGTGGGAAATAGTTGGTGAGTCTGTATTGACTATCATTAACTAAATAAATTCACACGAATTGACCACTTTTCTCCACCTTTCATTGACCAAATGTTAGAAGGATTGGCTGGTAATTCCCATTATTATTTCTTTGATGGATATTTGGGTTATTTTCAAGTCTATATAACCATTGAGGATAAATAAAATAAAACATTTAGCTATTAATTTGGCACATTTTCATACAGTAGGATACCATTTGATCTATGTAATGTTCATAGTACTTTTCAGAATTATATGTTGATTATATTTTCTGAGTACCTTAAGAATTATATATAAGTTTTTATGGATGATTTCACAGTTTATGGATCTTCTTTGATACACCTAGGTTTTTTCCTCCACCGTTGCAATGAAAAAGATATCATACTAAATAATGATAAATTAAATTTAATGACAGAGTAGGGGATTATTCTTGGGAATGTTATTTTGAGTGTGAGAATTCATGTTGGTAAATAAAAACATAAAATAATTTCCTCCCATATATTTTTAAATTTTTTATGTGTAGTGAAATCTTTCCTAGGTCTTTATGGGGTTTATTTCCAGTCATTAAATACTTTAGTAAGATCATATTTCCATTTTCTTAATTTCTACAAAATTATTATGAGTTTATTTTTCATAAAAATTGTTAAGATGATTTTAATTCACTAAAAGGGAGTCTAAAATCACCTCCCATCATCCAATCCCCAAGGTGGGATGTCCCATTAGAACTTATGTGTAATGCTTCTAAATTTTAAATTGTAGAAGTTTTATCACAAAGGGTTGAGAGAGATCCTCATGTCACTTCATATACCTCGCATACCCTTGAAATTTCCCTTAAAAACTACATGACCACTTAAAAATAACTTCTTTCTATTTTTTCCCTTGGGAAAATTTCAGTCACACTTTTTAGGGTAAAAATTAGTTGTGTTCTATGACCATGAAACCCTATGGTGTCTCATTAATAAACCATATGAAAAATCACATCTCATTCTTTGGATACTCCTATGAGAATTTAATCTTGAAATTAGGATAAAAAGGGTGCAATGAATGTGGTGACTGACCATATCAATAGGATCCTTCCATCCTTATATATTGAATCATACCCCTGTATTCCCATAAATGAATTGTTTCCCAATGAGAAATTATATCGAGGAAATATGATATTCCTTGGTATTATGCCATTGTAAATTTTTTTGTAATATTTTTCATTCCTACTAATTTTTTAAAAAACCAATCTGATTGCTTGAAACATGAGTCTCGTTGGTACACTTGGTGTGACCCCTACATTTGGAATACATGTAGTGAACATGTCCTTAGGAATTGTGTTCCTGATATAGAGTTCTAGTATGTCATTAGGTTCTGCGACACTCTTACTTGGGGGGCCACTTTATTCTCCAACATATTCCTCAAACGGTCCTTGATTCTAGTATATTTTGGATGAAACTATTTCAGGATACCCATGTTTTTTTAAATCTTGTTATTACTATTAAATAATGGGGAATACCTATAAAATAAATAAAATTACACAACAAAACATTCTTTTTTATGAAATTTTTTATGTTTGGGGCATTTACTTTATTGGTTCATTTCTTAATTCATTCAAAAACATGTAAATTCTTCTATAAGTATATTACGTGAAAAAATGGGTAGAGTCACGAGCCATAAGGATATATTATTTAAATAAATTTTAGGAATTTTTGGGAATGTAAATTTTATATAGTTTTGTATTTCTCAGGTTCATCATTATTGAGTAGGGTTCTCATTTATAAAACCGAAAAATGAAATCACTTTCACATTGGTATGGGGATGGGCATCAAGTTTCTACTGTATATCACACCAAACTAAGGGTCAAGTTAATGTGTTAAATAGAGAGGTTAGATAAATTATTGAAAAAGGTTGAACCCATCATAAAATATTGGAGTATTAGACTCAATGATGCATTGTGGGATTACCATAATACCTTAAAAACTCCCACTGGCATGTCACCTTATCAGTTAGTTTTTAGAAAGATATTTCACCTAACTGTTGAGATAGAGCACTTGGAATAATATACCATTAAATAATGAAATTTTAATATTCATGGTGTTGGTGCTAAAAGGAATTTTCAGATTCATGATTTGGAGGATATGAAAAGAGACTCATTTGAGAACTCCCTGATCTATAAGTAGGGAACCCAAGATTCCCATGACCACCTCATCCTTGATCATCGATTCCAAATTGGGAATAAAGTCATCCTTTTCAATGAAATTGTAACACCCAAAGATTTTTAAAATAAATTTAATACTGAATGAATAAAATACTGAGTCTCTACAAACACCACTTTGTTATAACCTAGCTAATAAACATAATTTTTTCACCTTTGTGATTTGAATTTTTAAAAACCGATATACATGGTTTCTTTCAATAAGATATTTAGAGTATGTTAAGACAAAATTAATTTTTGATGAATAATAACACACGCTTATGAATAATAACATACACTTATGAATAGTAATGTTACTCTTATGAATAGTAATTAATAGTAAATTGGAAAAAATAGAAACTTTATCCATTAGTGTATAAATACAATTTATAGATCTTATAAGTGAAAAAATGATCATAGTATAAGTATTGGTATTTATGTATGTCATAAATATTTTAATTACAATTTTATGATTAATTTAATAATTTAAAATGGAAATGTATTTTTATAAAATGTAATCATAATTTTTTACTTTATTATCACAAGAATATAAGATAATTTTATGGGACCTTGATTAATTTCACAAGGTGTTATAAAATGAGTTATACTTTTAAAGTTGTTTTTTGGAATATATTATGATTTTATTTAGAAATTAAATTAAAAATATTCAGAAAATTATTTTCAAAAAATGGATTTCTTTTTTGAATTATATATGTTGAAAAATGGATGGGGTAATTTTTTGGGAATTTTCTTAAATACTTGAATTTTGGGTGAATAGTAAAATACAATAATTTATGATAAATGATAGATACATGATTTATTGGGTCATAAGCGATTTAAAGATGATTTAAGCCCACTAGGTTCAAGATCACATGTACTTATTACTATCATGGGTCACATGAATCAACACTATTGGTTGTCTTGAGATAAATAATAAAATAAATAGTAAAATAATGGGAAAACCCTCCTCTCCTCCACTATAACCCACCCTAACTTCCTATTCTCTTCACTCATCACAATCCTTGTGCCTTGTATAAATTATGCTCCATTATCCTCCTAAGATCCTCTACCTTGTACAATATCCATTGGTCTCATAAAAAGATCAAAACATCTCCCCTAAAGAGGCTCTCAAGGAAGATTACTTCAAGAGGTAAATTCTTCTTTTCATTTATTTTATTTCAAGTTCCTTTATTTTCTTTTTCTTTCCTCAAATCCTTTCATCAAAATGTTATGATGACTCCAGTACCTTAAATGTACTAGAATTTTGTTATTATAAAGGAAAAGTTATTCATCATCTCTCCTTTCCCATTCTTTTATACTAGAAATGAAAACACTATATGAGATGTGATAATATATAACATTCAAGGACAATGAGTTTTCAATTTCTATTACAATATTAAATTCTGGTCATGAAACCATTATAATGGTTGAAAAAGACTATAATATATATATTATAAATTATTTAATATTTTGGAATCCTTTTTTACACATTATATTAATTTATAAATCAAAATGAGTTTGTTGTGATCAAGAACCGCCAATTAACCCAACCAATTGTCATTAAAGTTTTATACAATGATTTATATTCACTCCCAATAACCAATTTTTTTATTACCATGGAATATTCTAGGTTTTCACTCATAAAACAATGCTTCTATTCTGGATAACCATTCTCATTATACATGTTTATCTATACATGAATATAAGTAAACTGATCATGAAAACCAAGGAAGAAAACACTCTCAAATAATGAAATTGAATCTCTTAACCCATCAAAAGGCTATAAATAAACCTAGTAAGGTTATAATAAATCAATTAAATGTATAGGAGGTTATGGAATCATTAATT
The DNA here is from genome assembly GCA_963277665.1 of Viscum album. NCBI lineage: Eukaryota > Viridiplantae > Streptophyta > Magnoliopsida > Santalales > Viscaceae > Viscum > Viscum album. The sequence goes on along the minus strand of OY728150.1, from coordinate 1,925,217,436 downwards.
TATGAACCTAAATTTTATTATTCTGTTCATTAAGATCAAGTGAGGAACACCTTCAGATTTAAGGTAAGGGTTTTCTACCCGAACCTCCATTTTCATTCGGGTTACTCTTATTTTAAACTTACCTAAATTAAATTGTTATTTATTAATATTTACTCCTCATATATTCTGTGAGAATTTTCTATATATGTGTACCAACCAGAATCATACTTTCATTTAAGGGGAGTTATATGTTCTAAAAGGATCTTTCAAAATTTTTTCCCGAAATACTAGCCCGATTCAAGGGAATTTCTCAAATTCTTACCTATTTTAAAGGGTACTCTATAATCTGATTTCATAAACCATTATATTTATAAAATAAATAATTTTATTATGAAAATAATATATTACTTCACTTCTGGTTTTATAAAAATATTTTTCCAAAGGAACACTTCTTTTAAAAGTAAAAGTGTATTTATCTCAAAAATTACTCGATGATTTTATAAGAGTATCGTCATCTATTTCAAAACTCATGTTTATTATTATTTATTATTGGTATTAATATTTTATGATATAATCTACCATATTTAATTGACTGGTTTATGATTATTTTTACTGTAAATGTGCTATCTTAAAACCATTCACCAATTTAATCTGAATGCTTAGTGTTTATGCTTAATGTACGGGGAAAGTTATTTACATTTCACATATTAGTTTCAATATGAATGTATGTGTGGTTTATGTTTATACCCATTCATATGATTAATTAATTTGATTTAGTAAATGTTGGATTGGGATCTCTATAGCCCCTCAGTGTATTGGTAGGTATTATGAGACAAACTATGGTCTTGGCACGTGGCCTTGACAAAATAGATATTTATGGTCTTGGAATGAGGCCTTGATGGTATGGTTATGATCTACCACATTATTCACTCCCTAATTATGAAAAATAGAATTTATATTTCATGTGGTTATTCAACTAGTATAATACCAATGATCATGTTTTATTATGGCATTATTTATTTAGCTCTTATTCCTACCATAATATGTTCAAGTTTATTTTTAAAATGCATGTGTTTTTAGTTATTCACCATGTCTAATTTTTATGTTTATTATATCTTTAACTTTATTTCTTACCCTTAATGATCATTTGAGCTCACCAATTTCTTATGTTTCATTTTATGAGGAAATAAAGAAGTTTATTGTGATTGACCTACAAATATAAACTTATAGTTGTTAATGGTTCTGACAAAACTTATATGTTGTATTTATTTTCAAGTTTTAATTTTGAAATTACTTATATATCTTGTTTCCAAATCTATGAAAATACTCAGTATTTGGGGATGCATATTCCTTTTTTATATTCCAATGTAATAAAATAAAGCACCATATTTGGGAAACTAGGGTTGGGTCCCTATAGTTGGTATCAAAGTAAGTTTAGTAGAAAACTTAGAAGCCATATTTAGAAAATGTTGATTAGGGAACAAAACCCTAAGATAGTATTTGAGGATAAAAATACAAGAAATTCATGGAATCTTGGTAAGGAATATATTGTGAGCATCTTTCTATTAAATACAACCCTACCTGAATAATACAGGTGGATGTGGTTCTGGCACGGATGTACCTAGGTGTGAAAACTCTAACAAGGAGTTTTGGGCTTGACTCGAGGTATCTTTGTACAAGAAAATGGGACTTACTGTGCAACTGGTTTGAAACTCCTAGGGGATATGCTTAGGATAATTCAAATTTTCTTTACAATCCATTATGAAGGATTTAAATGTAAATTTATCCTCAAATAAATCATGTTTGCGATTATGGGATTAGTCATGCATAGGATTTCAATTTATGCTAAGTATTTTGCTAAGTTGAGATTATAAATTATAATTAATAACATAATATAGTGTATTCCATTATCTAGAAATAGATCCTAGTGGAAGAAATGAAAACCACAAGAACACACATATCCCATGTAGAGATTTACATCATATGAAATATAATGATGTTGGCTCTGGAGCTCTGACAGGTGTTGAGTAGATTAAAACTATACTAGGGCAGTTAACTCAGGTTATGAACAATAACCTTACCCATATGAAGAATTCAGATCCACAACATTGAGGATCTATGTTATACCATTTTATACGACAATAACCTCCATCATTCAATGGGACTAAAAACCCATTTATAGCTAAGTAGTGGACAAGTTCCCTAGAGAAGATATTTCTCTCTTTGGGATATAACAAAAGAGAGAAGGTTTTCACAGAAGTTTATTGTCTATCAAGAGATGCGGATCATTTGTGGTCATTGATCCAAAACACAAATTAGGAGGAATAAATAGAATATATGAAATGGATTTATTTTAAGGAATTTTTCCTAGAAAAATAATTTTGTCATGAACAACGAGTAGATTTGGAAAGGTAGTTTCTGAATCTAAAGCAAAAAGAGGATAATAATGTTGTAAAGTATGAAGCTAACTTAACAAGATTAGAAAGGCATGGATCAGACTAGATATTTAATCCAAGGAGAAAGATTGATTGATTGTTTAATAATTTAAAACCATTCCCCCAAAGGGAACTAGTTTCCTATAATTTCTCATCATATGAAGATATAGTATCACACATTATCATGAAAAAAATAATTTTCTAAGTCTTATTACGTTAAAGGAAAACAAGAGAATAAGAGGGATTCAAAAAAATCTTGAAAAGGAAATAAGGAAATGGGGAATAAGGGAAGAGTTGACCTTCCATCCTATAGTAATTACGGGAAGAAACACCATGTCACTTACCTGAAGGGAATGTGAGTTTGTTACATGTGCGGGAAAAAATGCCACCTATCTCGAGATTATAAGGGGATGAAAGAATCTACCAATGTTCAATGCTACAATTTCAGGGTTATGAGACATTATGCACATGAATGTCCTAAGTGTCAGGAAAAAATTCCCCAAAGAAGGATAAGTAAGAAAGGCCAAGATTATGTGGTCATAACTACGAAGGATGAAGTAATTAATGATGTTGTGTCAGGTACTTTTATCATTTCCTCAAAATTAGACAATGATTTATTTGATTCTGGATCATCGTATTCTTTCATATCTTCTTAGTTTTCTAAGAAAATTATATATTTCCAATTTGATTTAATAATGGAGTTTTTAGTCAAAACTACCAATGGAAGTATCATTGAAAGAAAGGTGTGTCAGGAAGTCCCCATTATGGAATATAAATGTGATTTATGTACTGATTTTATTGTGTTAACCATGATTTATTTTGATATAATCTTTTTTATGGATTGGATTTTGAACCATAATGTGAAAATTTATTGTAAGAAAAAGGAGGTTACAATTTTTGATGACGATGTGAAATCCATTATCTTTAGTGTAGAAAAATCACCATATGATTATCATCTAGATCCACCCCAATAGCTCTACTAAATTAAATTATTGGGGAGGAAAGGAATACAATAACTATATGTGAGGAAAATAATGTTCAAATAGATTACATACCTATTGTGCAAGAATATGTTGATGTATTTTTAGTTGATTTACCTGGACATCCTCCAGAGTAGTAAATTGGGTTTTTCATTGACTTAATTCCTGATTCAAGGCCCATATCAAAGACCCCTTATAGAATGGCCACTATGTAATTAGTGTAACAGAAGAAAAATATAGATAAATTGAGTGATAAATGATTTATTTGACTCTAGTGTTTCTCTATGGGGAGCCCCTATTCTTTTCGTTAAGAAGAAAGATGAATCTATGAGGTTTTTCATTGACTACAGGGAGATCAATGATATAATAATAAAAAAAGTATCCTCTACCTCACATTGATGATTTATTTGATCAAATTAATGAAGCTCAATATTTTTCAAAGATTGACCTTAGATCTAGATATCATTAGTTTCTTGTGAGGAAGAACATTCAAAAAATAAAATTTCGAACTTTGTATGGGCATTATGAGTTTACAGTAATTCCTTTTGGACTAACTAATTCACCCTCTATTTTCATGGATCTAATAAATATAGATTTCAAGGAATATCTTGATGAATTTATAGTGGTATTAATTGATGATATCTTCGTATACTCTAAAATTTATGAAGATCATAAAAATCACTTGCGCACTATTATGAAGACTCTTAGAAGAAATGAATTATATGGGAAGTTTAGTAAGTGTGAATTTTGGATTCAATTAGTTTCCTTTCTTGGATACATTGTCTCTATGGATGTAATATTTGTTGATCCTACAAAGACAAAGGCTATTCAAGAATGGTCTAATCCAACAAACATAATTGAGGTATGTAGTTTTATTGGTTTAGCAGGTTATTATCAGTGTTTCATTTAGAACTTTTCCCATTTATCCAACCCAATGACCAAGCTTGCACATAAAGTGGTTAAGTTCGTATGGACAAAATAATGTGAGGAATGTTCAAAGAATTGAAGAAGAGATTAGTGAATGCTTCTATCCTTACTCTACAATTAGGGAATGATGGGTTTGTAATCTATAGTGATACATCAAAGAAAAGACTTGGTTGTGTCCTTATGCATAATGATAGAGTTATTTCCTATGCATCAAGGCAATTAAAAATTCATGAAGAAAACTATCCTACTCATGATATTGAGTTAGCTGCTGTGATCTTTGGTCTAAAAATATGGAGACACTATCTTTATGGTGAAATATGTGAGATATATACAGATCAAAAAAGTCTAAATTATATCTTCTCAGAGAAAGAACTCAACATGAAAAAGTGAAGATGGATCTAACTACTCAAGGATTATGATTGTACCGTACACTACCACCTAGAAAAGAAAAATAAGGTAGATAATGCATTAAGTATGAAGGATCATAGATTTATCAACAAAATGTGGATTGAAATGGATTCTTTGTATATGGATCTAGTGAGTATGGATATGGGAATTATCAAAGAAGGTGAAACATCACTAATTTTTTATTTGGTTTCCCAAAAATCATTATTAGAAAGGATTAAATGCTCTCAGCCTGATGATGAGAACCTTCAAAATAAAATTAATGTTGTGAAGGATGGGAACTTGGCTTACTTTATATGTGAATATGAAATTATCAAATTTGGGAAGAGGCTATCGGTTCCCTCTATAACTGAGCTAAAAGGAAGTTATTGGATGATGCCCATAGCTCAAATTTCTCAATACACACTAGTAGCATTAAAATGTATAGAGATATGAAGGAACATTTCTGGTGGGACAACATGAAGTTGGAAATTACTGATTATGTATCAAGATGTTTAGTCTTACAACAAGTTATGGCTGAAAAAAACATCCTAGAGGATTTAAGAAACCTCTACCTATTAATACAAGGAAATGGGATGACATCACCATGAATTTTGTCACTGGATTACCCAAAACTCTAAGAAAGCATGATGAAATATGGGTAATTGTGGACCAACATACAAAATCTTCACATTTCCTCAATACAATGGAGGATTTTCCATTAGAGAAGCTTGAAAGACTCTATATCAATGAGGTTTTAAGACTTTATGGAGCACCTCTTTCAATAGTGTTTGATCGCGATCCTTGATTTACATCAAAATTCTAGAAAAGACTTCAGGATTTTTTTGATACTGAGCTTCATTTGAGTACTTTTTATCATCCTCAAACTGGTGGGAAATTATATAGTAAGATACAAACTTTAGAAGACATGTTGATATCATGATCGCTTGACTTTCAATGTACGTGGGATTATTATTTACCCTTGGTGGAGTTTTCCTACAACAATAGTTTCCATTCTAGTATTAAAATGTCACCATATGAAGCATTGTATATAAAGAGATGTTGTACACCAACATGTTGGGATGAAGTTGGTGAAAGGAAGATAGTGGGTCTAGAGCTTGTAGAGGAAACAACAGTGAAAGTAAATACTATTCAAACCCATATCAAAGTAGCTCAAAGAAGAAAAAAGAGCTATCCTGATAATCAAAGGAAGGATTTGGAATTTCAAGTGGGATATCATGTTTTCTTAAAAGTATCTTCATGGAATGGTGTTACATGATTTGGGAATAAAGGGAAACTGATCCCTAGGTACATAATTCATTTTGAAATTATAGAGAGAATTAGATCTATTTCATATCATTTGGCTATGTCACCTAGCTTTTCTAAAGTACACAATGTGTTCCATGTCTCATTACTGAAAAAGTACATGCTAGACCCAATGCATGTACTCACTTCTGAATGTATAGAATTGGAACATGACCTATCTTACTATGAAAAGCCTATTCAGATTCTGTACACTAAAGAAAAAGTGTTGGGGAATCAGATGACTTGACAGCAAAAGATACTATGGAAAAATCATAAAATTGAATAAGCAACATGGGATCTTGAGGATATTATGATGAAGAACTACCCAAATATTTTTGTGAGGTAATATTCTAGAAATTTTGTGGATGAAATTTTTGTAAGGAGGAGATAATGTAACACCCCAGGATTTTGTAAATAAATTTAATATTGAATGAAAAAAATATTGAGTCACTATAAAAACCACTTTGTTATAACCTAGCTACTAAACAAAATTTTTCCACCTTTGTGATTTGAATTTTGAAAAACTGACATACACTGTTGCGTTTAGTAAGATATTTAGAGTCTGATGAGAAAAAATTAATTTTGATGAATAGTAACATATGCTTATGAATAGTAACATACCCTTATGAAGAGTAATATTATTTTTATTAATATTAATGAATATTATATCATCCCTAAAAATAAAAACCTCATCCATGAGGGCATAAATATAAGTGAAAAAATGATCATAGTATAAGTATTGGTATTTTTGTATGTCATAAATATTTTAATTAGAATTTTTTAATTAATTTAATAATTTAAAATGGAAATTTATTTTCATAAAATGTAATCATCAATTTTTACATTATTTTCTTATGGTTAAAATATAATTTTATGGTACCTTGATTAATTTCTCAAGGTTTTATAAAATGAGTTATAGTTTTAAAGTTGTTTTTTGGAATAAATTATGATTTTATTTAAAAATTAAATAAAAAATATTTTGAAAAATATTTTCAAAAAATGGATTACATTTTTTAATTCTATACATTGAAAAATTGATGGGGTAAATTTTTGGGATTTTTCTAAAATACTTGAATTTTGAGCGAATAGTAAAATACGATAATTTACGATAAATGCTAAATACAAGATTTATTGTGTCATAAGTGATGTAAGGATGATATAATCCCACTAGGTTCGAACTCACATGCACTTATTACTATTATGGGTCACATGAAATAACAGTATTGGTTTTCTTGAGAGAAATAATAAAATAAAGTAGTAAAATAATGGGAAAACCCTCCTCTCTTCCACTATAAACCCCCCTCAGTCCTTCTTCTCTTCACTACTCTTAAGCCTTGTTACTTGTCTATATTCTACTCAAATATCCTCCCAATCTCCTCTCCCACATCTATAATCCCTTATTCTCATAAAAAATCCAAAACCACTCCCCTAAATAGGCTTGCAAGGAAGATTACTTCAAGAGGTAAATTCCTGTTTTCATTTCTTTTATTTAAAGTTCCTTTCTTTTCTTTTTTATTTCCTCACCTAATTAAATACAAATGTTGTGATGAATACAATATCTTATATGTAATATAATTTATTTATTATAAAGAAATAATTATTCATTATCTCTTCTTTCCCATTCTTTTATACTAGAAATGAAAACACTATCCGAGATGTGTTAATTTATCACATTCAAGGACGATGAGTTTTTAATTTCTATTACCGTATTAAGTTATGGTCCTGAAAACATTGTAATGGTTGAAACAGACTATAATATATTTATTATAACTTATTTAAGGTTTTTTAGTCTTTTTTAGCATGATATTAATTTATAAATTAAAACGATTTCATTGTGATCAAGAACTGCCAATTAACCCAAATAATTGTCATTAAAGTTTTATATAATGATTCATATTCACTCAAAATAACCATAAAAATTTTATGACCATGTAATTTTATGGTTGTTCACTAATAAAATAAAACTTCTATTCTGAAAAAACATTCTCATTATATATTTTTATCCACACATGAATATATGTAAACTGATCCTGAAAACCAAGGAAGAAAACACTCCCAAACAATGAAATTGAATCTCTTAACCCATCAAAAGGCCATGAATTAACCTAACAAGGATATAATAAATCAATTAAATTTATTAGAGGTTCTGTAATCATTAATTTATGAACCTAAATTTTATTATTCAGGTCATTAAGATCAATTGATGAACACCTTCGTATTTAAGTTAAGGGTTTTCTACCTGAACATCTATTTTCATTTGGGTTACTCTTATTTTATACTTACCTAAATTAAATTATTTTTTATTCATATTTAATCTAATATATTCTATGATAATGTTCTATATATTTGTACTAAACCGAATACAACTTTCATTTAAGGGAATTTATATGTTCTAAAAGGATCTTTCAAAAATTCTTTCTCAAATACAAACAAGATTCATGGGAATTTCTAAAATTATTACCTATTTTCAAGGGCACTATATAATCTAATATCAGAAACCATTATGTTTATAAAATCAATAATTTTATTATTAAAATACTCCCTTACTTTAGTTTTGGTTTTATACAAATATTTTTCTAAAAGTAATATTGTTTTCAAAGTGAAGGAGTATTTATCTCAATAATTACTCGATGATTTTATTAGAGTATCTTCATTTATTTCAACACTCATGTTGGTTATTATGTATTATTGGGATTAATATTTTATGATATCATATACCATATTTAATTAAATGGTTTATGATTATTTTTACTATGTATGTGCTATCTTAAAACCATTCACTAATTTACTCCGAATGGTTAGTGTTTGTGCTTAATGCACTAGGAAAGTTATTTACATTTCATATATTAGTTTCAATATGAATGTATATATTGTTTTTGTTTATCCCTATTCGTATGATAATGTATTGGAATTAGTAAGTGTTGGGTGGGGCCCACTATATCCTCTCAGTGCATTGGTAGGTCTCATGAGACAAACTATGGTTTTGGCACTAGGCCTTGACAAAATGGATATTTATGGTCTTGGCACGAGGCCTCGAAAGTATGATTATAATGCCCCACATTATGCATTACCTGATTATGAAAATATTATTGATAGTTCATGTGGTTATTTGACTAGTATAATACCCATGATTATGTTTTATCATGACATTATTTAATCAGCTCTTATTCCTACTATAATGCGTTCAATTTTATTTTTAAAAGTCATGGGTTTTTAGTTATTCACCATAACTAATGTTTATGTTTATGATATCTTCCACTGTATTTATTACCATTATTGAGAATTTGAGCTCACCCCTTTCTTATGTTTCATTTTATTAGGACATGAAGAAGTTTATTATGATTAATCTGCAAGGATAAAATTATAGATGTGGATGTTCCCCAAAAAACATATATGATATATTTCTTTTCAAGTTGTAATGTTTAACTTATGTATGTATCTTGTTTCCAAATATAATTAAATAATCACTCCTTTGGGATGGATATTACTTTTTATATGGAATTTTAATAAAATAAGGCATTGGATCTGGGAAACTGAGGTCGATTCCTTACAAAAATGATGAATTGTTACCACTTTAAGATTCATTACTGATGGTTTGGGACATGAACTATTACTAATGTATATCCATTTGGTGTTGTGTAGGTTAAAAATGGAAAAAAAACAAAATTTCACTATTAATGGGAAGTATTTGAATTAATTTCATGAAACCATTACAAAGATCCCAATGGTGGAACTCCAATTTTAATAAGAAACCTACCAATGAAACCCACCAGGTTTTATTCTCCCTTAACATATTCTCTTTTATTATTGTTTCATAGTATTTTCAATCCCTCCCCTTTCACTTTTGTGTTGGAATACTCATCTTTAAAGTCTATATTATCCTAGAAGTTATTGAAAATCAATGTTAAATTTTCCTATTTCATGTTGTATTAACATTTAATGATTTTTTTCACTGATGGAATGTGATTTTAGTCATGAAATTATCATTAGGGTGTCATTTTAAGTAAAATTGGTTGTTTTTCGATGATATAAATGTTTGTATATCTATGAAACCTTAGAGATGACTGGTACCTTCTGTGTGAGTAGTTTATGGGTTAATAATGTCGCTTAATATCCCCACTCCACATTATAATCATCCATGAAGTGTTAATATTTATTACTTAATTGAAGGTATATATATGTAAGGTTAATGTTTCTTAGCTTTCCAAACTTATTTTTCCATACGATCATTCCTTATTTGATATATTTCATTACTATACCAAATTGACTAACACATGTGTACCTATTATCCAACTATTGTATTCTCCCAAAATAAAAAAGTTTTGACTTCTAGGAATTCATGAGAAAGTGATTCTTGAAATTGGATTGTAATGTATGTAGAGAAAGTTAAATTGAATGAATCAAGTAATATTTTTTTAAATAACTTGTATATAATAGATAGAAAGTGGAAATAATTTCATGGAATGGTTATCACACACACATGTATGGATTTAGTGGAATGTTTTTCTCATGTAATTTATTTCTAGAAAAAATATCATACAACTCTTTCAATTTCATTCTAGTACAATTTATGATATAAATTTTTATATAATAACTAAGAATAACTCCTTGGTGTGGTTCTTTCTTTGATCACATTTCTATCATGAATTAAATTTTCTTTGAGTGTTAAATATTTATGAAGTTGATAATATGTCCATGCATTGCTTTTGGAAATGTGATTTTTACCAGAAGTGTAAATGTTTAGGTGGGTGTTTGTGATCGCACCACGATTCACCATTTTATTTCACCCTTATACCATTGTTCTAAACAATTTTTGTATTTAAAATTTCAAATATAATGACAAGTTTGACTTCATATTTGATTTAATTAGTTAATTTGAACCAATTTTAAAAATTTAAATTTCACTTTTTTTTGATGTCTACATTGTAGGTGGAGGTGATTTTGAGAGCCCATGATAGAATTCATACAAAGAGGGATAAACTCTATAATATCCCAAGAACATATTTCTACTAAAATTCACACTATAGATAATTTATGCATCTAATTGGATGAAAATTTGGTGGGTGAATATAAAACTATACAGGATACATTTTTATCTAAGACTTGGAATCCCAATTCATCTATTTAGAGGCCTAAAATGTTATATCATTTTTGATAATATTCATTGTTCACAATCTCAAATAACATTTTATAATCGAAACATATCTTTGAATATAGGAATCCAGATGATGGAATGTTTTTGGTAAAGATAGAAAATAGGTGTGGAAACAAATTGTTAGTTTTTTCAAAAGAAAGAAACCACAGTATAGTCACCCAAAACTATAATCCAATTCGTATTTTGAAAATAGAGTACCCAAAACCACCATCACCATGATCTATAAATAGGCACTATAGGAACCCCATTTGTAAGTTTGACTATAAGTCAAGGTGATACTATTTTTGAGTGCAAAGGTGTCTTGTAATTCCTTTTAAGGTTTTAGAGTTCTGTATATTCATATGGAGAGAAAATATAACATCATAGTTCCAAAAAATCTTCCTCCTCTCAATGGAGGAAAAAATGGTGGGTTACCATTTAGAGGGAGCTACACACTTATAGAGGGAGTCCAGATACATAATTATCTACAATTTTGGGGTATATTATGGTTTGGAATTATTCTTTTAGATGTATCTTAATTTTTTTGATGAATTTAATTGAATTATATTTTATTTTATCACTGATCAATGTGTAATTTTTAGTGCGCGACTTGTTTTTTTTCCAATTGGACAACATTAGAATCTTATTCTTTCCAGAACATTTGAGATTTTGGGTTTCCTTGAAAAACCTTAAAGTGGGATAATATGTTATACCTTTTCTATTTATTTTTATGCGAAGGTTGAGCCATATGGTCAACATTTTAGATGGTTTGTGGGAAACCAAGATATTAGGTAAAACTATACTAAAGGATTACACTAATAACTAATAATAAGTTAATAATATGTAACTTTTCAAGCGGTGTAGTAACTTTTCAAAGATCACATACTTATCAAGTATTTTTCAAAATCCACTTGCGTTGTCTATTATTAAAATCTTTAAATTTAGTTATTTTAGTTTTTAATTTTTTTCAAAACCAAACCCTTATTTTATTCCATAGATATCAAATTTAAACATCCAAAACTCCTTGAGATATTATTTAGGGTCAACCCTATTCTATAAACCCACATTAAAAACTTAATCAATTTGATGTGTTATGACAATGCGTTCAGAGGTGGTAGTCTGTATATATACATGAGTGACATTATCACTTTCCAAAGAATTGTATGAAAAGAAGTATATATGATAGTAAAATTACAAAAAACATAATTATTTCATAAATATCATATATATTTATTAATTATATATTTATAACCATCCAAATAAATGGTGATGAAAAATGAATTACACCACTGCGTGTAGATAATAATCCATACACACGCATGAGAAATGTTTTCTCCTTTCATAGGCTGAAAAAGCGATGGAAAATGCTTGTACCATAATCATAATAACAACTCAGTATATTTATGATTTATGATTTATTATTTTAGGATTCTTAAATTTATATTAGTATGTTTAATAATATTTTTTATGGATTTGGTAAATATGATTACCTCTTCTTCATAAGAGCTCATTTCTATCTTCTCTCAACGGACCTAGGGTTTGTATTTTTGGAATAATATAACCCCCATAAATTGTATAAGGATATTGAGTAGATATTTTGGTATGGTTTGGTTAAGATAATAGGATCTAGGTTATGTATATAATAGTATATAGGTAGTGCCTTTTTATAGTGAATGAAAGTCCACACATGAAATTAATAGAAATATTTAAATATAATAAATTAATTTTCATGTGAGAGTGGAATAATATAGCCATAATTTCAATGATAAGATATTATATGGTTTAAATCCCTTCAAACAATAAAATTTTTATAGGTTTAACTTTCATTTTAAACCTTATCTTTCAGTTTAACCCCTTCATTAAACAATTTTAACCTTAAATGTAGTAAGGACGTTTTCAATATTAATAACTTATAATATTACTTATAAGGTAATAATTTACTCATAAATTTAAAAGTGATTAAAATTTTGAAAATTTATGATCCTACTTGTCATATTTCAATATTTTTTTAAATAATTTAATAATATATTATTTTTCATAAAATATCAATAATATAATTTTTAACATTGTTCATTTAATGTGAATTTGAAGACATCAAGAAAAATATGTAATTAAAATATAGTATTTAAAAACATATCCAATAGTTCATATATATATATGAAAATATTGGTTCACTATAACTCATACAAAAAATATTATTTTTAGTCTTTAAAAAAATAATTATTTTGTTTTTTATTGAATAAATACTCTATTGCTGTTGCATAACAATTTTAGATAATTATTTCTTTACTAAAAATTAAAAATTAATTAACATGATAAAAAATTATTTATCCTTAAAATATCAATTTATATCTAAACATAACTTGGTTTTATCCCTATCACAAAATATTATAGATATTTAAAGTAAGAAAGTGACATTTTTGACTTTTTCATTTATTTAAATATTATAAAGGTCAGAATAAAATAATTATGACACCAAGGTGTCATATTTTAAAAAATAATATGTACATGGATGAACTTACCTTATCCAATAGGATACAAGTTAGTGTTGAAGATAATTTTTAGTCCTTATCATATTATTTTTAACCTTAATTACCCGATTTATGCTTATTATGGTGATAGTTATTTGTTATGGTTATTATTCATAATGTCATAAAATTAAAGGGACCTATTTAAAAAATTTGGAATTATTGTTTTAAAATATGGAATCTATTTTACAATATTCAATTTCTATAAGTGGAATAAATTGAGTAAATATTAAAATGAAAAACGCGATGAATTTTTTTTTTCATAAAAATGTCCTTTTAAGTATAAAAATGTTTTTATACTAAATTAAACTATAAATCTAATTCCAATGAAAATAATTAGATTATTAATAATATAATAGAACTAATTTTACTTTTAAATCATTTTAAAAAATTGGAACTTTTTAAATGATTGAAATGAAAATACAATTTTCAATGAAAATCAATATTTTTCACCATTACCTAGAAAATAAATCTTTTCAGAAAAATCCAAAAATATCACCCAAAGTTAATTTTTATATTCTAATTTAAAAAAATATGTTAATTTTATAAAATAAATTTTCTAAAAGTGTAATAAATTAATTATAATTTCAAAAAATAAAATTAAAAAAAAACCATTTTTAAAGAAAATGCATTTTTGAAGTATAAAATGATTTTACTTAAAATTAAGTACTTATTTATTTTTAATAAATAAATTATATATAAAATTTATACATTTTTTTATAATGTTGTTAAACCTATTCATACCATCTAATTCAATGAATAGTTTATAACATCCATATTTAAATAATAATATTTCATGGTGTGTTTAAGCTCAGTGTTACATGTAGTATAAGCTGTTGAATATATTGTTATTTTAAAATATCAAGGGTGTAAAATTACCCCATTTATTAAATTACATCCCCAAAATTTGATCTTTTTCTTGGTAATAAAGGGGTTGAAATTTGAAAATTCCTTTATGGAAAACCCATATTGTAAAAAGGGTTAATAAAACTTCCAATTAAAAGAGGGAAAGTGAAATATGAAGGTAATCAACACAAAACTAGGTTTCCAAATGGGAGAAAATTAGTGGGAAGTAAAAATATGGTCACATATGAGAAAAATAATTCCCAAATAATAATATAGAGAGATAAATAACATGGTTAGAACAAATTTAAGGACCAAAAAACTATAAATATGTGATGGGTAAAAGTACCATAAATTTATTGGAAATGATCATAATAAATTAACATTTCTGTTTTAAGATTGTTTTCCTAGAGTTGAAGAATTACCTTACCATATAGACTAAAAAACTAAGAAAATATAATTATTTGGAAAGTAAAATTTCATCCTTTAATCAATTTTCACCATAATCTTACACTTTCTTCAAATGATGGTATTCATAATGAAATTTTTATGCCTGAAGCATTAAAATTAAATTATAATAGATAAAATAATTAAAATAATAACAACAAGATATTCCAAAAGTATTTAAATTTTAAACAAAATTGAAACGGTTACAATAAGGTAAGATAATATTAAAAATGTATAATCCTTCATATGAATAAATATTACAATTTACTTAAAAATATCCACCAAAGGTTCAACTTAGATTATAACCCCACATTACAATTAAACTCTATAATCTCAACAATAAAGAATGTTTTAACCTCAATAGTGATCTCATATATTTTAATTTGTATTCAAAAAATATAATTTTATTCTTTCCAAATAGCTATTCATGTTAAACCATATATTATACACAAATTTTTTATATATATCAACCCAATAGATCATACCAAAAATATTATTAATCATCATGATAAATCACCATATAATCTTATAAGGTAGTGAAATTGAGCAGAATATGATGTATTAAATTTAGATACTAACCAGAAAGGTAATATTTAGATTGACCATATATATAATTGAAAATATCACCTTCCCAATGAATCACTTATTAAACATAAATATTATCTATATCCCACTATCCAATAGACCATAATTTACATAACATTAATTCATATAATAACCCAAAGGGTTATTTAAACCTTAATAGAGTTTTCATCCTAAAACCCAGTAAACTTTTTCATGTCACTACAAAATATCAAATTTTTTTTGATTCTATAATATGATTCCAAAAATAAAATTAATATTTATTGTTCAAATGGTTTAAGTGAAAATAATTTCATACTAAATAGTACATCATGTAGGCTAGTGGTAGTAGTTGAATCCTTGTCAGCCTTCAGTTGTGAGATTAATCCTTGGGACCTTTCCGAATGTGACTGGTTGTCACCTATCTCATGGGTTATCCTTTTACTAAAACTATATTAATATAATTTTTATAAAGTTCCAAAAAATATGATGAATATATTAAATAAAAAAAATTAATAATCAAATCACTTTTTGGCCACTAGTGCTTCCAAACAACTTATTTTCTCCCACACAATCAAATAATCTTAATTGACTATTATTACCTTAACATAAATAACCATATTAAACCTAAAGGTTATCAATGAATTTAAACTAATGTAAAATAAATAAAAAATAATTATTCCTTAAATAAACTTTTCACTAAAACACATGTTATATATAAGGGTTACATATACCTCAAACATCTATTAAAACTCAATAAATGTCTTCAATGTACTTCCATCACATAAAACCTAAGAAGGGGTATACATACCTTTAAAATTATAATCAACCATTGACTTATTAACCCATCATGGTACCTAGAAATCATAAACTATCCTCATATTAATAATAAAATTAGTGTATTTGGGGAATATCCTTAAAGTTTGTCATAAGTTTATATTCCCTAATCTATGTTTTTCTTAAATCTAATTCCCAAAGTTTCTACAAAACTTACTCTGATACTAATAATAATGAACCCAAATATAGAAACCCAAAGCTGATGTATACTTAATTACATTGACATAGATACATGAGATCTATCCTGAAGGACACATCAGTTTAGTATTTTTGAAGAACCAGAAATATATATGATTCCCATTTTAAATTAGAAATAAAATATAAAACCCAATATAGGAAAATGTTATGTATCCTAGAAACTCATTCAAATATTTCTTTTTCATATCATAGGTAAAGTTAAAAAATAAGGGTGAGATCAAATTATGACTAAGGGTTGAGTACAATGGAAACTGTTATGATCAAATTAGTCATAAACAATATGAGAAGATAAGTAACTAGAAACACATGCCATTTAATTAATAATTTGAACAATAAATGTATCCATTGATAATATCAATGAATTAATCTCACGTATAATAATAAATAAATTATAAATTAAGGAAATATATAATATTGGATGTCATGATATCACACATCATGATATCTATTTCCATAGAGACCTTATGCCAAGATAGTTTAATCGATGACTATGTAAACACCAAAAACCATTTAATACAGTTAGTCATCTGGTTGTCTCATGAGACATATCAATTCAGTGAGGGGATATCTATAATTAGTCCCCATCCATTACTTCATTTACATTGAATTGCTCATATATTTAATGATCAATTCTATAAGGCCCCATCCTTAAACATTACTTAATCTTGAATTAAGTTAATAATTCAAATTGAAGATCTTTTCAAGTTTAGAGCTTTAGAGAATTAGGCCATAGATATTACATTATATCTAAAAACTTAAAAATTAGACACTTCTACTCAGTATCCATTTTTTTTCATAAAATAAAAATTCTTAAAAGAAAACAATAATTCTTTTCTTGATATAAATCTTCTTGAGTTCTTCCTTTCTCTTACCCTACCTTATACCCTGGGAAAAACATTTCAAAAAATTACGATGAGAAAAAAAAAGCTCAGTAAGGGTTATAAAATAGAGAAAGAGAAAATTAGTTAATTAAAATATACAAAACATAATCTCTTTAACATACCTCATGAAATCATAAGATTTATGAATAACACATAGAAATCATAAATCATAAAGTTAACTTCTGGAATATATATCATACTTACATTGTATCTTTTACAGCTACATAGGGAGTTACACTTGGAATACCCATCACAGTATATTCCCTACATATCTTATGAGAAACATTAACGTTTACCTCCATCACATTACCCAATGCATTGGAGAGCTATCTCGGGATCACCTGCCCTAGGTTTATTACGGAACCACCCGTATACCTAAAAAATGCCCAATAACCATAAAATATTAATACCATATAAAAGAATCACAAATTAAAGAAAAAATTTCCACATTTCAATCACAATATATCATTTCAAGATTTTGTCATAATGAATGCTTTATCAAAACATTTTCAATACCATTTAAAACATTTAATAAATAGATTTTTGAATCAAAGTGTATCATACCACTTAGAATTTTTTGAATGAAATTTTAATTTAAAAACATTAATGTCCATATAAATAAATCCTCAAAAACATTTTTAAAACATGGACATTAATGTGAATTATATATAAGAATAAATCTTTAGAATATTTAAAATGATATCTTAGTTAAAGAGTTTTTAACCAAATGAGAGATGATTGAATAAAAATAATTGAGGAATAACATTAATCAATGATTATAATATAATGAGAATATAAAGATTCATGATATAACATGTCAAAGGGTGGTATATACACCATTTAAAAGTGAATTTGGGTATAACAACAAATAAATCTCAATGGAATGTAAATTGATACAAAGTCCCTTGCAAAGATCATATCCTTAGATTAAGGACAATCTAGTGACACAATTATGTGTGAAAAATAATAATACACCAAATATAAGTGGATATTAAGTGTAAAATAATCAGGGTTCATTCACACATATTCATAGCACGACATAATCAAGAACCATAATTTTAACCCAAAGAATTGAAATTGGGTTAAGAAGTTCTCTTACAGAAATTCGATAGCCTAACAAAGATGATTTAAATTTCAGAAAATGAGTTGATGAGAGAGAAAATTACCTCTCATCCCATGGACATAAAATTTACAACAATAAGGATATATAATAACATATCCCAATATAAGAAAATGTAATTTTAAAAGACATAACATAAAATAAGTCTTTGATTAGAAGAGAATAGTGAAATGTTCCCTTACCGATTTGGTAACTAACTAAACATACACCAAATTAAAGAAGGATCATAAAATGAAGATTTAAATACCAATAAATTAAATTATATTACACAATTAATACCATCATGGGCAGTACATACACCACACAAAAGGAAATATATGAAAATAAAGCATGAATCTCACGGGAATAAAAAGTGAGATGAAAACCCCTTACCACGTGTCTGACTTGACTCATACATTCCATGTTCTTCCTAAATAAAAAACTTAAGTTTATTTATACTTACTTAAGAAATTTTTTAAATTTTATTATACTTTTTATATAACTTATTACCTTGCTACAACAATTAGTTAATTATTTGAGTTTATATCGGAAATTTTGTTGAAGTTCGGAACTTTAGTCAAAAATGAACTTGTTATAATTAAAAATTGTACACATGGTCAAAAGTACATTATCTACAGAATGATATTCATGATTTAGATATCATATATATCATATATATCCAGTGTATATGTATTTATAATATTCCATATCATTTGGAGTTAAGAAATGAAACACATCGTTCATGGAGATGGTAATCCATACATATGCATGAACGCTACTTTCATTTCTATTTTATATTTAAAGGAATGAAAACATAATAATAAATAGTTATATTATAATTCTATAATAATATCTATTTTATATAATTTAATTTACTCTATCCTTTATACATTCCATGCATGGAATGAACGATTCATATTACTTTGAGGGGGTCATAGTCCGTACTTTCTCAAATGAAATTATCGTATTTACCCATTATAGAAACCATAAAGTTATGATATAAATGAAAAATAAAGAAGTATAAAGAAAATATAAATATAATATATATTACATTTAAATAAATTTCCATCTTAATGGCCACCATAAGAGGTGATAGGAGATGATTGAACAATCATCGTTTCATGTGGCAGTAGTTCGCCATCCATAGAAACAGTATGTTATTTACCCATTAAACGGAGGTGTGTGTAAGTTTAGTTCAAATAATTATCATATAAACATAATAGTATATTTAGTATACTTGTTTTTTCATAAAATAATTTAATAAAGAAAGTTTAGGGGGTTAGAGAAGTAAAATAAAAGAAAAGAACTTAAGGGAAGATGTTACCTTTAAATTGGGTATCTCCCTTTGGTTTGAACCAAAAGGATTACTTGAATTTCCTTCTACCTAAAGGAAGTCTTCTAGAAGTAATATAGGGATATATAGAGCTTAATAGGGCAGAGTTTGGATGATCCAATGGGCTTGAGAGGTTTGAGTAATGGGTTTGAGGTGAGAGCTTTTTATAAGGGGGAGGAGGGGCTCTTTAGGAAAGTTTGAAAGTATTATTTTATTATAAACTTATTTTCGGTTTCAAAAGGTCAAAAACTCATTAAAATCGAAGATAAGATGACTATTATTCAAAATAAAATCATCCAATAATAATTTTATAGGTTTTTGATATTTTTTTTAATTTTTATAATATTATTTATTTAAATCATTCATTAATGAGGTGAACACTGCATCATTATTGTGTCATAAATAATTTTATTTATTTGATGTCTAAAAATTATACATAAAATAACATGATGTAAAAAATATTTTTAGATTTCAATTGAATATTTATAACCAAAGATATAACTTATATAATCCCATGTAAAAATTGTTTTACTATAAGATATATGTTTATGTCATTTTTGACTTTTCTTTAAATTAATTAATATAAAGTGTCATTATAGGTTTTGGATATTTTTTGTTAATTTTTTTTTTGTAAAAAATTTTAAATCTTGTGTAAGAAGCTAAATAGTGTGAACATTAATGGTGGAAGGAGAATCTGTTAATGGTGTATATGTTAAAAAACATTCCTTTTAACATTCTATAAATAAAGTTAAAAATAACCATTAAATAAAAAATTTGAAATATTCCTTTAAAACCTTATTAAATTCAAGGATAAATTAAAATTTATTTAATAAATCATATGAATAATAAAAATTATTTTTGTGTGTTTTTTTGAAAAATATAGACATGGAAGGAAAATATACTTGATAAAAAAAAGATCAGTTTGTTATTTAAACATTAATCTTAAAAGAGTAACTTTAATTTAATAATAACTCATAATGAATTAATAAATATTCATGTTAAATAATTAAAATTAAAACTATATATACCACATAAAATTAAATAGGCTCATAATACCAAACATGTATTTATAGAATGGAAAATGAGATGAAATCCCTTACAATGATCATATCATTGAAGTGAGAATTAATAAATGTAGTGATCACGTGAAACAAATTAAAATTCAAAAATATAAAATTGAAAATAAAATATAAATAAAAAGGCCATTTAACATATAATCTTTGCATAAGATAATCAACAGAAAAGTATTTTAACCCAATAAAAGGAAATAGAGTTAAGAAACCCCTTACCTCAAGTTCGAATTGCCTCATAGGTGTTGTAACCTCCACTATAATAAATTTATATTTATTATAATTATATAAAAGAATAATATAAATATCTATGATATCATATATAATCCATTTATAATGTCTTAATATCCATTTTTTAACAATATTTCATTATTATCATTGTTTTGGGTGTTAACTGCTTTATTTTTTATGCAAGTTTTGTCACAGAAGTTCTAGTACTTGTAGGATAATTATAGTTCCATAACATACATAATTTTATTCATGATATAATATAAATTAAATATATATATATATATTTATATTCATCCAGAAAATATAGATCTATGAAAATAAATTACACAATTCATGGAGATGGTATGTTGTATGTACGCATGAACATTGTATTCAATTTTCTACGGATGAAATGAAAGGTAAATAATAAATTACCTTTACATGATAATTTTATTATCATATATATATATCCATATCTTATACTTTTATTAAATATATTCTTATTACAATAAATGTAAAGTGAAAATGAAAAATGAATGACATCGCTTCATAGTGGTGGTAGTCCACACATACATATGGTCGATGTTATCGTTTTCCAATGGATTGGATGGAAATAAGGTATATGTGATATTATAATTCCAAAATAATAGTTATTTCATAAATATCATAAATATTAATTTTTTATATATTTATAATCATCTAATTAAAGTGATTATTAAAAATGAATTACACCGCTATGTGTAGTTGGTAAGTCATATGTACGCATGAGTGATATTTTTTCTTTTCATAGGATTGAAAAGAGATGGAAAATAGATGTAACTAAATAATAATAATATCCTAGTATATTAATGAGACTATATTTATTATTTTAGGATAGATAAAATATATATAGATGAAGTTGAAGAAGAAAGAAATTTGAAAGAGTTGGTAAAGACGATGACCTCTTCTTTATAAAACTCCTTTAGATATTATCTCAAGGGACCGAGGGTCGGAATTTTAGGAAGACTAGAACCCTAGAAATTGGATAAAATTTTAGGGAAGAGTTTCTGAAGGATTTGGTCCATCTAAGCGGCTCTAGTTGGTGTATATAAGAGAAAATATGTGGTGCTATTTTATAGTGAATGAAAGGACACAGATGGAATTAATATAAAGACTTAAATAGAATAAATTCATTTTCATGTGGAAGGGTCATAATAGGGAAATAATTTCAAAGAAAATATTGTATATATTTTAAATTCATTAAACCAATAAACTTTTTATAGTTTTAAGTGGCATTTAAAACCTTATGTTTTGGTTTAACCACTTCATTAAACAATTTTAACCTTAAACGTATTAAAAAAATTTCAATATTAAATAGTTATAATTTTAACTATATGGTGATAATTTTATCATAAATGGACATGGAATGAAATTTTAGATCATTTCTGGTCATTACTGTATGATTTAAATATTTTTATGTTTTTTAAATAATTTAAGAAAATATTATTTTAATAAAATATCAAGAATGTCATTTTTAACACTATTCATTTAATTTGACACTAAAGAAATTAAGAAAAATATGAAATTAAAATATATACTTTTAAAAAAACTCAAATATGTCATATATATATATAAAATTTATTATTCACTATAAATCACTAATAAAATATTAATTTTAGAGTTTTTAAAATATTTTATTTTTCTATTAATTGAATAAATAACGTGTTAGCATTACATAAGAATTTTTGATAATTATTTAATGCATAAAAATTAAAAATAAATTATAATCATAAAAAAGATATTTTATCCCTCACAAAAAAATTTATAACTCGATATAATTTATTTTTATCCCAGTCACAAAATATTATATATTAAAAGAAGAAAATTGATTCTTTTGACATTATATTTTAATTAAATATTATAAAGATAAAATTAAATGAAATATGAAACCAAGTGGCCATTTTTTAGGAAATAAGATGGGAATTACCAAAATACACTCATCTAATAAGATAAATGCAAGTGTTAGGGTCATTTTTATATTATTTTTAACTTTAATTGCCTGATTTACCCTTACTATGCTGACAATTATTTACTATGGTTATTATTCATAATGAAAAAATTAAAAGGAAACTATTTAGAAAAATTTACCTACTAATTCTAAATATGGAATCCATTTTTCAAGATTCAATTTCTATAAGAATTATAAATTTATTTAATATTAAAACTCAAAAGGAAACGAATTTTTTTTTCGAAAATTCCTTTTTAAGTATAAAAATGTTTTTATGCTAAATTGAACCATAAAATTGATTCCAATCAGAATACTTTTTTTATTTATAACATAATATAATTAATTTTACTTTTTGATTATTTTAAAATAAAATTGAACTTTGTAAATTCTTATAACAGAAATACATTTTTTATTAAAATCAGTATTTTTCACCATTCCTTGGAAAATCAATATTTTTAGAAAAATAAAAACAAAATTCACCCAAAGTTAATTTTGATATAATGATTTAAAAAATTATTTTCATTTAAAAATATTTAATTTCTAAAAGTTTAATAAATTAATTATAATTCCCATGCACAAAATAGTAAATAAAATCATTTTTGAATAAATTATATTTTTGAAGTATAAAATGTTTTTATTGAAAATTAAGTACATATTTATTATTAATAAATACATTATATAAATACTTTATACATATTTTCATAATTTGGTTAATCCTATTCAAACCTAGATATTCAAAAGATAGGTCATAACAATCATATTTATAGAATGATATTTAATGGTTTGTTTAAGTTTAGTGATGTGTGCTATATACGCTATCAAACAAAGTTTTATTTTAAAATCATAGTGTGTTACATGGTAAAACCTAAGAGTCCAAACAGAACTAGTGAATGAGTTTCACTAAATCTATAGGAATAATGAAGTATAATCTACTTCTTCTAGATGCGATAAATGAGTTGAAAATAGACTTGTCATCTCTGATATCAGAGAAGATAAAGACGGTCTTAGATCAAAAGTATTAATTTCAGAAAGATTAGATTTGAAGATAAAGGATATAAAATCAGAAATACTTGAGTGAACTTTGGATAATACAAGGATCTAAGTTAGAAAAGATGAAGTTACTTCAATATATTCACCTAGAAAATCAATTTTCAGAAGGATAGTTAGAGGAAAGACTATTCAATTACCTATCTATGAGGTTGAAAATCTTATATAAGATACAGGGGATCTTCATTAATCAGTGAAAAGATATAGGAGTGGTATATATTGGTGAAGCTAAGAATTAGTGGAACATTTTGTAATAACATTTTTGATACATGATGTACCTTCTCTTTATCTATAATTAGGTTTTTAGGAGTAACCTGATAATCCATACAGTTTCATGTTATAGTTGACAGAAGTGAAACAATTGTGATTCAAGAAGTAAAAATGGATTCACTGATAGAACTTAATGAGAGAATATTTGTATAGTATATGATTTTCTTTATTTCTCAATTTCTATATTAATTATTGATTGTAAATCAATTCATTAAAATAGATAATCCAATAACTATATTTTTTTAAAAGAATTATCCTTGGTATTTGATTCCTACTTCTTTTGGAAAAAATAGAATTTTTCTAGAAAATAATGTATATACTATCAATGTTAAAAACTATCCAAATGAAAAGAGAGAATACCATAGAAAGATTTATTAGTGGAAATAATTGGTTGGACTGAATGTTCTGAGGATAACTGAAGAAGATGATTTTTATAATATAAGAGACTACTTATCAGAAAATTGGTTAGAGAAACCTATGAAATTGTTGAAGAAGGTAATCATAGAGGCTACAATTACCCTTAAATATCCTAGTGTGGTGATCAGAAGCAATATAATTTCCTATCTATATGGAATGGTGAATAATTTTGAGAAACATATTCCAGAACTAATCAGTGTTAGATTAATCAGACATAGTGAAATTCCTTACACAAGTGTGACAATCATAGTAATGAATCATGTTGAGAAACAGCATGGTAAATCTATTATAATTGTTGATTACCATGATATTTATTGTTCCATAATGGATGATTGATACATATTTCTAATTAAGAGGAAATAAGAATATTTATTAATAATGAAATATCAATTGTACCATATATGTTTGATCTTAGTCAGGATATTAGTAGACTAACATCAAAGAGGAGATTATACCATTGAAAACATTTAGAATGAAATTTGTCTTGTTTTATTGGATAATTATTCCATTTGGAATCAATAATTACCCCTTAATATTCCATAGGTGGATGGGAAATGAATTCATAATATTATCATAGTTCATGGTAGTCTACATTAATGAGGTTCTTGTATTTAGTAAAAATATAGAATATTATGTCGATAATTTATAGTAGGTGAAAATAGTGTTTAGAAAATAAGGGATTGTAATTTATAAAAGGAAGATAATTTGGATAGAAGAAAATATATAATTATTGGGATTAATGATCTAAGTAAGTAGAGAGAATATTTAATCACATATTGTAGATAATCTAGAAAATTTCCCAAACTAGCTTACAGATCATAAGAAAAGAGAGTTGTTTTTTGGTATATTAAGTTATTAAAGAGTATAAATCCAGGATTTAGTAAAAATTTTAGTTCCAATACAGAGTAGGTTTTCTATTAAGGTACCCTAGAATTAGACATAAGAATATTATGAAGGAATTATAATTCTGACATAGAAAGATCATAACCACCCATAATAGGAGAATCTATATGGGAGAAAAGATCAACTTATCTTTGAAAGAGATTCATTAGAATTAGCATGGGGTTGTATCCTAAAGATAAGTAAGAACCATTATATGAAATGGAATAATATAAAATATCAAGGAAATTTATAGTTTTCATTGATAATACTTATATAGTATAATGAATAGTTATAAGGGAATTGAATCATAGAATCTAGATAAGAAAAGTAATTATAGAGAAGAATATCATTTAGAAGAAAGGATCATCATCCAATAATGTTGAAAGACCAAAAAATACAATTTATTTATCCAAGAAGGATAAAAAAATAGAAATTGTTTCAAAAATATATATAGATATCAAGTCTAAGGATAAAATCTATATTGAATTCTTTGTACATGGATAGAAAGTCCATTAAAACACTCAATGCACAGAAAATATGAGAAAAAATAATTTTTGAAATAAACATAGGATAGATACATATTTAATCACTAAAGTAAAAGGGAAAAATATTTGAAAGAGTTGGGCTGATCAAGTAGAAGATGAACTTGAGTAGTAAAAGTAGTAGAAGGTCCAGGAGGAACTTCATCAATCTAATGTTCTGCATGAGCTAGACAAAGAAATAGTATATAATGAACTAGATGAGAAGATAATTCTAGTAAAATAATTCTATAAAATTTTGAAAAGGATTCAAAATATTTTTGGAAACAAATCTACTACAATCTATAATATCATCCATAAAAATAAGGATGACTGGATATTCAAGATAGGTCTGAACCATGTTCTAGACATGCTCAAAGAATATAAAGACCTTATAAAGGAATAGATCAGGATAAAATTAGTATGATAATTACCAAGGTGATATGGAAGAAGGTATATATTTATGGTATTATTAAAAAAATTAAAAAGATCATAGAAACATGCATGGAAGAAGATTTGATCCTAAAAAGGTTTTGGAGGATTTCAGGAATAGATATTCCAAATCTCTATATACCAGACATGACATTGGAACCAAAAGAGTTTATTGAGTGCCAACAAACTTTCGGATTGTGAGAAGTAAAATTATTGGGATTCAAGAAGATATATTCCACATTTAAATAGGTACCAAAGAAAGTGAATATTGTTCTATATAATTTATATAAAATTTTACTATGGTGGGTTTTGAACATTGAACCTATCAGATTTCCAAACAGATTGGTCATGATATAGAACTTGTACCCTATGCACTAGACTAAAGGACCTATCCAGAAAGTGTCTATGGAATCCCTATTTAGCGATGAATAATAATTAGATTTAATTTTGAATATAATCCATTACGAATGTATCCATATTGCATAGAGTATTTATATGATTTATTCAAAATCATTGAGAAACGATTTTATGTTCTTTATAGATGAGAATATTCTAGTCTATATCAATGCATGCTATATGAATACTATACAAATAAAACATACAATAGATTTTGTGGTTGAACCATAAAATATTATTTAAGAAATGAAGATTTTTAATGGATATAAAGAAGATGTCTTTATTATTATAGGAAAGATCCAACATACCATCAAAGAATTAGTGGAGAGAAAGGAACCATATAAAGAAGTATTAGTTGGATGATTGATGATATATATTATTTGAAAGGATTATATACACTAATACAAACATGCATCATATCGAGCATGGATGATCGGATCATATAAAAAATTTCAATTATCTAGTTGGTATTTATGTGTGAAGTGTGTGGTCAATATTTTTTAGTTTTACTCGCTACTTTTTTTCATTTTTATTTGTCTGAAGTGTGTGATGCAAGATTACCATTTTTTCAAGTCTTATAGTGGATGCTGAGTCATTTTCATGGGAAAGATGATCCTAGAGGCCAATATAAAGGACCTCCAATCTATTTATTTAGAGATATGAATTTAGAATAGAATCTACATGATTTTATACATTATCTCTGAAGTTTGTCTCTAAGACCTTATGTTACTCATTTGAAGTTATTCCAAGTGTGATATTGTGAGTCGACAACTTGTAGTATGCTTATCATTTTTATGGATATTATTGTTCTTACATGCTTGCAAGTGACTTTAGAGAAAATTTGAATCCCTTAAGTGACATCTCTAGGAGATCATAGAATACTCTACCTCTAGTGAATAATAATACTTCTATTAGAATAATTATCATCATAAATTCAAAATATCATTTATAAATTCACAAAATTAAAATTAAAACAACATTCTTAAAATGTGAATTAGATGAAAAAAAGTAATACTGAAAATCTGAAAGCAAGAAAAGATTTTTTTTCCAAAAATTGGTAAAATCCCAATAGAGTTTGAAACAATATACTAAATAATGGACTGGAGAAATTTAATTAAGTAATCCTTTCATATGTATTTTTAGTTAACCAAGCTAATAAATGTGTTTATAGTAAGTTCCATAATAATTATGGTGTTGTTATTTTTCTATATGTTGATGATATTCTACTTCTTGGAACTAATATAAATCAAGTAAATTATGATAAGTATATTTTGTATATAAACATTGATATTAAAGATAAGATGGACCCATGGGATTATGAAGACGAATAAAATTAGAAAGGATTATTTCTGAGGAAAAATTAGAATTACTATGATAAAATAGAAGGCGATTGAGACTAGATTAAGGAAGTTTTATAATGATAGAAGAATACATAGGGATACACTTTTTAATTGCGTGAACATAATGATAAATTCATATATTAAAATTAGTAGAGGTAGATCAGAAAGGACACTGAAAAATAATTCATGATGATATTATTATTGATAGTTTCAAGGAAAATATCATATGAAATAGATATAATTAGTGATGTTTGATCTTTGTAGCTAACCCATTTTAATTTGATTTTAGGATTGTTTGTTGTTGTTTAATTTTCTTAATTTAATTACATTTAATATATCTTAAAGAGGTTTGAATAGTTTGATTGTCAATAAGTTTCCACCCCATATGCTTCTAGGAGTAGGGCACTACCAAATAAAGATAGTATATTTTATAAATTATAATATAAAAGGGTTATTGGGTGTATCATGTATGATATGATTATGATAAGGATTGATATTACATATACAGTTGTAAATTTGATCAAGTATACAATTATTCCAGGTTAAGCATAATGGGATTTTGTTAAAATAGTACTCAAATATCTAATTGGTATTATGGATTATAGTTATGATCACTTGAATGGATGATCAATACTGAGGGTGGGGGGGGGGAGTGAATCAGTGTTGAAAATTTCCAAACATAACCACTTTCATGCTTGTTCAGAAATAATCAATAAATTAACTTGGTGTAGAAATTAAATGAGTAATAAAATAGATAATAAAGAGTTTAATCCCCAATATGGGTGACTATGTCCCCAATTTATGGTGATTGATATCAGACACACACACTTCTATTTTATTATCATGATTAATCCATGATAAATGATATATCCTTTACCCCAATATAGTGTTGAAACTAATTAGTCCAAACAAGAAAAAACTTGTTACCCAAAAAAATAGAATAAAATTTCTTCTTAAAGAATTATCACTAAATAAAATACGAGTCTTTAATAGGCTAAAAAAATATGACCTTCCTCCTCCTCTTATGCATAATAGATTCCTTTGGTTGTCACTTTCATGGTATTTTTGCAATGATATCTATCAACATAACTGTATATATTTCTTTTATTTTTAGAACCAATATATACTTAATCAGGGCTCCAATAAACCATAGAGTAATTCTATCCATTAATCACAAATAAAAATCACTCTAAAAATTCTCATTAAATTTGGTCAAGATATATCCATTTATGTATTTTTGATAAATTAATAATGTCATTGAATCTACACAAATATCATCTTATTTTAAATAGATTCATCATTCAAATGTCAATAATTCTTTCAACCTTTTTGACACTTCTTAATGCTCACATTAAAATATAATTTTTTTGAGATGTTCCTGATTACATTTAAATATTTATCCTTAAAACCTTTTATGAAAAATGATGACATGAAAAACATCTCACCACATAGAATCATGATATTTATAACATAAATAAAAAAATAGAACATTAGATTTAATCTTTTTATTAAATAAAACACATTTTTAATATTATACAACCTTTAAATAAATCTTAAGTATCATTTTACCCCTTAGGTTACTCATATGTATTGGATTAGTCATTCTTATTCGTGCCTCAAAATATCTTAGATGCTATAAAAGTTGTAAAATTTTACCTTTTTTAAAGGTACAAAACTTAATAGTTATTATTATGTTTCTCTAGTTTAAACTTATATAAGTAATTTTCCAATTTTTTACTATTTAAGATCTTATGTACACTTTAAAAACTCTAGTTTAATGTTGTGTAACTTAACAATTTTCCAAATATCCAATATCTTCACCAGTTATTCCTACTTATCATCTTAAAACTTCAAAACTCACTTTCATCCTTCTCAACTCATCTCTAAACTTCCTTATTAGCATTAATACAACTAAAAATAATTCTCAACCACTTTAAAAGATTTTAAAGTGAATTGAAACTATTAACATGCATTGATAATAAATATAAAATTATCATCCATGAGACTAAAAATACACCCATTTTATTTTTTTCAATACAAAATCATTTTAATTCTCTCTCTTCACATATATTCTCCTCTATAATCATCTCATACACTTACACTAAAATAACATAATTTTTTTTAAAAACTCATTAACCAAAAGATTCTCTTCCCCTTTATTGAAAATAAATATAAAGGTTCTTATGAAATGGGTGGTATCACTTTTATCAAAGTAATGAGACATGAGTAAATTAATTATAAGTATACATGAGGTAGATTAGTGTAGAAAATAAGATATTTTAACAAAGAAATAAAAATATCAATAAACCAATTCTGTATGTGATACCAACTAAAAAAGATCACTTTTATGAAATTTTCAATAGATTTTCAAGATATTTTATATAGGAATGTCAATATAGAAATTTAAAAAATTCATTATTAAGAAGGTTTCACACCAACTATTTTCATATACCCCTTTATATCAATTAAAAAAATGATTAAAGTGGGAAAAGTATTAGAAACATACCTTAGTGGCATTAAGAAATTGGTTTTACATTCATTTCAGATCTTATATTTTCACAATTCTATGTTGGGAATGGATTTTTGAGAATTTTAGTGATGTTTTCCTTGGATGGAAAACATTATTTCTTCAAAGATACTTAAAAATCCTCCTCTATTGTGAAAAAATATTTCTTATCTATTATTTTATCTGGAATATTGCATTGGATTCTTAAATATATTTATAGAAATTTGATTATTATATCAAATAACCAGTGGTTAGTTAGAAACAGAATTCATATTGTCAATATGTGTGTTCATCCATATCATTTGTGTTGCTATTCATGATTAATCAAAATATTAAACCTTAGTGGTAACCAATTGGAAGGTGGATTGTTTCTTGGAATTAAATTCCACACATATTCCAACAATGAAGAAGTGTTTTTGGTGACACTGTCTAGAATACCACCTAGCTCTGATACCACTTTTTGTGTCATCTGATTATGATCTAGAAACACCAATCTACAAATCTATAAATTACATTGAAGACCTAAAATGAAGAACAATGACCCCAAAAAGTTTGGACCACTATGAAGCCATGGAATATCATCCATAACTGAGAAAACAAATCACCCTAGTCACTAAATAGATCCAAAACCTGGTGTTTTCACATACAACAAATTCCACAAACCTAGTGAGTAGAAAATTAAAAAGAACCCAACAAAAAGAAAATTAAACACAAAAGTATTAATGAATTTTAGATATAGTTTGAATCCATGAGAGGATATAATATAAATTTTAATTAAGAATAGAAACTGAGTTACAAAGGCCCAATTTTTTTTAACCCTACCCAAACCATGCGAGTTAAAAGGGACCTATTTAGAACCCCATCTAAATACAAAAGAAGAATCCAACAGTGTGTTCATGACTCCTTCCATAAATAAGAAATTTCACAGGGAATTCCTCTAATGTGAACCAATTACACTCAGTTGGTTTTAGTAAGTGATCAAAACCCTCTATTTATTATGGTGCATTCACAAAATTTATCCCATTCCATAGGTTTCATCACCTTCTTGTTTTAATGAAAATCCATTTTTTTGATGAAGGAAATCACCCTCTACGCACTAGATTATTTCCATAACTTCCAAAATTTATTAAATAATTAAAGCTATGGATTTATCCTATTAATTTTTCGATATTATTGTAATGTTATAGATAAAATACTATAACTAATTACTCATTCTAGCATTTAGATTCTTCCTATGAATCATATTAATGTTATGTAGTCCTTTAGATTAATCTTAAATAATAACTTTTAATTATTATATATACTTTATCACCCATAATTGAATGTTGTTCTGACTTCCAATTCATCTGGAAACCTATTTAATATCCATAACTTATAGTCCTATGTTAATTATTTAGGAATTATATGTTTCTACTTCCTAGATTCACATTTTCCTATTGATTGTGAGATTCCTCTATCTTTTTTAGAAAGTTCCATTCTAAAAGTCTTATTATGAATGTTTCAACACTTAACTGAAAAATATTTTTCACACTAAAAACCAAATAATATCCCACTTGAGAACTATTTTAATTGGTTATTCCTGATAATATACCACTTAAATACTATTCTCAGGGATTCCATCATGTCCAACTAGACACACTTCAAACAATGTTTTCCATTCTCCCTTTCATAATAGTGTTAATAGGTCATATACCATGCTAGTGATCATCCAAGACCCACTAAGAAAAAAAACAATAGCACTAGAAATTTTCAAGACTTTGATGTCCTATTCCACTTTCCATGAAACTCACTAATTACTATATAAAATTCATTACTTATAAATCACATTGAGTATCATATTATTTTTTTAAATCCATCAAAAATCCATGTCATGCACCACGTCTATATTATCCCTCATTCAGAATCTTTCATTTTAAAACTCTATCCAATGATTTTGAAATCCCTATGATTTTTGAAAAATCTAGATTTAGTGATACCAATAAAATCCAACCTCTATATAAAATTAAAACTTCCATAAATTATAGTATTATCCTAATATACACACTTCCACTAAAACAATGTGGCACTTATTTGGTCACTATTTCTCAGTGAAACCAATACAAGTTTTAGTCGTTTACTTCCAACTACTTATTATCCCGATTACAATAATTTAATAGATTCCTATCAATGTAGAGAACATTTATAGGCTATAAAAACAATTTTCATGTCACTATACCATATTTGGAATCAAATTCTTCACTATTATACCTCAGTAAATAAATATTCCATGATTTTCCTAATCCCTCTTAGCATTGATGTAGTGGAATGAAAAACTTCTAAAAAATTAATGACTAGATAAGTTCACCATCCTTACAGACTAGATTTACTTCTAAATAAATCATTCCCAAATGAAAAACATGAATACCTTGATCTAGAAGTTATGCTATACATTAAACTAAAACCAAAACATCTTGTACTTCCATTTCTAGGATATGTTATCGGACACCTAATGTTAGGAGGAATTAAATATAGGTTATCTCATTGGATACTCCACATTATTTTGGCATTCTAATTCAATATATGAATATAAAATACACAACAAAAATATTAGGCATTCTTGGTTTTCTCTTCTCAACTGTATGGATCTGTACTGGTAGAATATCTCACAATATCTTATTTAGAACTCTCCACCACTAACATACCACTAAAGTTTTAGCAATGATCTCATTTACCCATGATTATATATCTGATTAGAATTCTAAAAAGTATAAAGATTTTTTACTTATATAATAAAAACACCCACACCTTTTATGTTTCATTGTCAATGGGTGTACAAAGTATAGTGATATTCTATGAGAATTAACGAAGGATGGATCTCATACATCCGTATGAACTAGAACACAGTTCTGATTTTGTGGTGCATCTTCTTTCAAAAATGAAATCCACCTTCTACCACTTTATATGTCTACACTCCTAAAAATATCTATACTCCCTATATATGAGTTCTCATATGAATTTAAAATTAGTATTTATATCCTCTTCCTACTCATGTTTCTGATATTACTATTCTAAAGCTCTCTACTTCTAAAATTTTATCTGATATAAATAGTGCCTTCCAAAGTCTTTGTTAGATTTAATGTTTTCTAACATCATAATATTTTTGAAGAGAAACATCATATTCAATAGCGTATATGGAATAAACCATCATATTTATAAGTGAATGTAAAACCATGATACTTTACATATATATTTTTTAAATTCTATCTCTTTGATAACATTCTATGTAGGAAACACTAGGTTTAATAGTAATAACTGAATTATAAAAATTATATGGTTTAAAAAGATATAAAATAAATTCAATGAATATTTATTAATTAGAAATAAAACAAGAACCATTTAAATTAAAAAATATTTTTGTCTAAAAATTGTATTTTTTTGAAAAGATGATTAGTCATGCTTTGTGCCTATAATTTAATATTTTTTTACCAATTTTAGAAAATTTCTTTTAAAAAATAAACTTAATATTTTATATCTATATACCATAATTATACTTGGGTTAATTTTTGATAATTTTCTAAAAAGAATAATTTTTTAATGAATAGTGAAAAATACTAATTTTTATTCAAAACCTCCTTTTTGTTTAAATTATTTAAAAATTTAAATTATATTTTAAATTATTTTTAAAGTAAAATCAGTTTAATAATATTATAATTTAACTAATTTATTTCATTGGAATAAATTTCACATATAATTTTTATATTTAAAGATTCTATACTTATGAGAACTTTTTGTTTGGAGAACCGCTCTTTCATCACATCTGTGATTTAATTTTAAATTGAATTATGTTAATTATATGAATTGAATTTTAAAAAATGGAATATATATTTATAGTAATAATAGTTTATATTATCTAATAAGTTCAAATTAATTTTTGGACATAATTAATAGTGGAAAAAATAAAAATTAATTACTTAAATCATTATTAGGAGGTCTTACTAATTAATATATAGTGTCTATGATATGGGGATTGAAGTAATTATAGGATTTTGGTAGGTCATGGTCGAACCAAATAGTTTTGGATATTTGAAGTGGGGAGGAGATAGGGTGGCCTTTTATAAGTGTGGGAGATGATACATATGGAATTATTGAAAAGATAAAGTGATACCCACATTTATCTTTCCAAATGACTCTATGAAAGCCACCTTCTACAACTTTCCATTCCTTGAGAAAAATGGAAACAACATCAATGCATATGTACAACCTACCATCTCCATGAACAGTGTAATCAATTTTATATCTCTAACATTAATAGATTACTATAAATACAAATATAATTAATATATATGATTTTTATATCATTTTTAACATTATGAAGTTGATTTAACCATGATCAAATTAAAAAGTACAAAAATTACTAAACTAAAACATACATGAAAAATAAAGTAATTATCACCCAAAATAGTGATTTTAATAAATAATTGTTAATAAATAGGTTATAAATGACTATAGGTAAACCACATATGGTATAATATATATAAGTATGGTTATATAATATTGTTATAATAAACCTATATTTATTATATAAGAGGATTAGATACATACAAAGGAAATCTAACCTGAGTAAAGGGTTTCTCGTCTCACTTTTATTTCTATGATACATATACCATATTCACCAATTATTACTCTATGTACTGTATATAACTATCATTTTGATATTTTATATCTTCAAAATATTTCTCTTCATGGTATTTAAATTTCAATTTTACATTATTTCATTCTAGGGGATTATGTTTCGAAAGTTACCAAAGTGATAAGGGTTTATTTCACAGTCTCATCATTATTCAGGATTGTTTTTGTTTAAGTCTCCCTTAGAGGAATTATTTGACATTTCTATATTAAAATAGATATATTTTATTATAATTTTGATATTCATGAATATTTTTTATGTAATAGTACCATTTACACTCTTTGGTACTTAAAATGACTAAGAAAATCTTTTTTAAAAATATGTCTTTCTTTCTCTCTTCATTTGAAAATTCTTTTCATAAAATTCCATGTTTTCTAAATTTTTTTCAAAAATATTTTTAATCTTTTACTAATTTTTTTATTAAATATATTTTTACCCATTTTTACTTTTTACAAAATGATTCTAAAGGAAACATCATGTCATTTTCAAAATAAGGTTGGTTTGGAATTTATTAAAAATGTGAAATGAATATTTGTTTTAACATTTAAGGCATAAACTGAAATTTCCACCGTTATGACCATCCAATATTTTAAATATTATTTCACAAGTTATAAAAGGTTAATATAAAAGAAAACTATTTTCAAAATATTTTTTGATCTTTTTGTTTTATTTTTTTTCAAGGTGAAAGTGTTATTTTCCTAAAAAATGTGTTAATGAAATTTTTATGGTATTTCTATTCATTAATGAAATCAACCCTTTATTATACTCTCTATATACTAGGGATATGTCATATTGAAACCATATTCTTTATGTGGATGGTTTATGAATAATTTGAATGTGGATGTACATTTCCATTACCATTCACTATATTACTCTAGATGGTTTATGATTATGTTTATTTGATTGGGGTAAGTATTAACATTTCATATATTAGTTTTTTAATGAAAATATTTATTTTCATTATTTTCATCCCATTTAATATGAGTAATGTATTGGATATAGTAAATGACTGGTGGGGCCCAATTATAAATAGCCCCTCGATGCACTGACAGGTCTCATGAGACAAATCGTTTGGCCTAATTTGATGAGTTTCTCCCCATAAATTTAAACTGTTTTAAAAAGGTCTTGAAATTTTGTTTTATATGTCCAACATTATTCATTACCTCATTATGAGATCACTTACTAATTTCCTTGTGATTATTCAATTTGTTAGAATATCTAAGGATAAGTTTCAAGCTTAGGTGATTATTTATATGGATTTATTTGATCACCATTTATTTATACTATATTATACTCATTTTATTAATTAAATGACACATGTTTCAGTTATTTCCCCTATAATATTTATTTTCATTATTTATTCATGATATATTCTATTTTATGATTCCCTTACTGGGAATATGATCTCCCACTTTATTATGTTTTATTTTCCCCAAGATACTATGAAGTTATTTTTGATTGATATGTATGGATACCCTATGAAGAATAATGGAATTATAAAATAAAATACTTTGTCTATTTTTTGTTTTAAATGTAAATTTGAATTTAAATTATATACCAAGTTTACCAAGACTACTAAACCATTCGTTCCTTCAGGATGTAATCCCTCACCTCGTATGACGATATAATAATGTAACTTCTTGCTATGGGATACTAGGTTAGGGTATTTACATGTTTTATCTCACACTTTTGCACAATCATGAAACCCCCTACTTGAGTTTACATAATCAATTGAAAGATATGAAAGTAAAAAACCCACACTACATCTAACTAACAAAAACTATTTCCATAAATTGAGGTATATAATGCTACTTAAGAAAACTAGAGTAATAGAAATAAAAATAGAATAGAGACAGTCAAAAGTAATAAAACCCCCCCTCAGCTATGAGAATCATAGATCCTATAAAAATGCACCTTTCATAACCAAACTTTTAGTCCCAGTAGTCCCTCTTCTTTCCTATGAAATTTAATCATGGGGAAAAGGGTCTAGATGAATCACATTTACTCATTCGAATTTCATTCCTTAAAAAAATTCTTAGTATTGATATATACTATACTATTGTTACCCTTTGGAAATATTCCTATGTTTAATCCCCAATGATAATTGGTTCAGTATTTCTTCTCACCCAATGATATCACTTACAACTTAATCCAATTAATTTGGACCTTACCCTATTCCAATTCCACCCCTAGAAATAGTGATCTATTACTAAATTAATAATTCATAGTGGGAATAAGATGATTTCTTATAAGTCTTTGATAATATCTATTTGAGTGCAACACCACTTGATTATGGTTTCTATGACAATCAGTAAACTACCATCTAGAAACTTTGTGACCATGACCTAATTCCACTTGTTCTAGTATCAGTCACCAGAACACTATGTGGATTTGATACCACTTATTGTGATGAGATATTATGAATTAGATCCACTAAACTCTAATCTCAAATGTTTCCATTTGAACTTCAAATGAATAACAAAGAGGCTGGATAATCCAAACCACTATAGAACCATGGAACAATTTCTATAATTGAGAAGGTCAAGAAATAAATACACCATACTAATCTTCAACCTAGTGTCTCTATAGACATGGTATTCCACAAAACCAACAAATAGAAATAAAAAAGCACCAATAATAAAGAATATTAAACAAAAAAGGATTAAAATGATTCATATTTAGTCCTACACTATGAGAGAAGACACTAAAAATTTTCATTAAGGTAGGAACTAGTGTTAAAAGGCCCAAAATTTGGGGACCCTACCAAAACCAAGTGAGTTACAAGGGACCTATTTTTAAACCCTAACCAAATATGGAATAATAATCCACTAATTATTCTAGGATTCCATTTCCACAAGAAATTCCATGGGGATGTCCCCTAATGAGAATCTAAACCGCTTAGTTTGTTTGAGAAATTGACCCACACCCTTTATTTATTAGGGTACCTCTAAAACATAAATTTGATTTTATAGGTCAAAAAACTTTTTATATACATGGAGATGTATTTAATAGATCTAGGAAACCCCCATAATCCCTACTAGTGCACCACTATAAATTTCAATTTTAGTGAATAATGCTTTGTCCTAATTCAACCTCCCCTTTTTTTCCACTTTAGTGAAATACTTCAGAGCACATCATCTAAATTCAACACTTACAATGGCATATTAATTCCCCCACCATGCTATATTAATATTATATAAACCCTTATATCAACCTTTTGTATGATTTATTTAATCCTACATAGCCTTTATCATCTGGAATAAGTTTCCATACCGATTTCATCACATCCTCTATAAACCAATTCCACATATAGAAATTCTCCTATGAAATAAATTACTAAAAAAGTGGATTCTACTATTTATTAGATATAGAATAAACCATTGAGGGATAGGTACCTCAATCTAGTTCTAATTGATTTCTTATGAAAGATCATTTGGCAGTTGTAACACTAAACCCAAAAACAGTTTACACACCCAAAACATAACTAGATGCTCCTCAAGATGTGAACATTATATCAACAACATAACCAATCCATTTGGTATTATAAAATCCCTATAGTTACAAATCAACATTCCTCTCATAAAATAGGATATAATTGGATTTTATTATTTATATACCTCAAAATACTCTTGTCTACAATAATGTGTGACACCATTTGTTTCGATAAATATATATCATAGAGTGTGATAAAAAATAATGTTTGTCTTTGAGTGAGTCAAATAAAAAGATAACGAAAATTAATTTTGAGAATTATTTCTCATTGAAATTTTATCTTTTCTCATATTTACTCAATTTTGTGCTTACTTGTATTTTTTACATACTCTTCATGATTATTATATTCTAAATCATTGAAATAACTCATTGGAAGGATTTTATTGAGAGATAAAGACATGACTAATAGTTTAGTTAATTTGTAATCCTAGTATAAAAATCATATCAATATATATGAAAATCAAAAATATCATCTTCATTTTTGTTGAAAACTCTTAAAATAAATTTTCCTCATAACTCGAAAAGATAATATTATAAATATATACAATCATAATGAGTGATGTAGTATTGGTATTATTCATATAAAATTTGTTTTCTTATTCTTTTTTTATTTCAGGCATCTCAAGTTCTCATCCATATTGAAATTCCAATATCTTAGATCTTATTTTAACCCATCATGATAATTTTTAGTTTTCATACCTTACTACCATCTTCATCATGAATAAAACCCTCAGGTTGTTTAATATGCATTTCATGATTCATCTCACCATTCAAAAATTTATACATGACATTAATTTGATATAATTTATTATTTCATTATGCTATAATGAAAAAAATATATACGGTCTCATGTTTGGTTTTAGGGGAAAATGTTTTATCAATGTCTATTCCGTCAATTTGATTAGATTCATTGCAAGCTAGTCTAGCCTTATTCCTTATAACCCCAAATTTTTCATTCAACTTGTTTATGAAAAACTATATTATGTAAATAGTATTATTATCTTTAGGACTGGGTATAAGGTCACATGTCACATCTATTTCACTATAGTTTAGGTATTAATTCATAGATTCCACCCCTTAATTATTCTCAAAATCCCCATCTATAAGTTGAGGCTCAACCTTTGAAAATAGTCTAGCATGGACAATTGTTTTAATTTTTCTTCTTGTTTATACCACTATATTATAATATATAATGACATTTTAAACATATTTATTCTTCTTAAAAATTATATTATCTATTTTTCTGCAGATGTATTCAACCCCATTACTTGAATAATAATAATCGTCATTAACAGTATGATTTTTGTGTCAATTTTTTCAGTTCGTATAGTAGGTTCATTTGTGATAACATCATCCTCATCATATTCAAAGACTATTATTTTGATTTCCTCTTAATTATAAATTAATTTATCATCATAATAGTGAACTATTCTCTTTGTTTTTTTCTTTATCATTAATATAAACTTCCACTTGAAGTATAGCTAAGAAATATTCCATATTAAACTTTCTTAAATAATTTCCCCCACCTTTTCATTTTTTCTTGGACATTCATGGACTACCCAAAGATTTTATGTGTTTTAGATTTGTCTTCTTCTTGAATAAAATTTCATATAGAGTCATATATGATTTTGGCCTCAATAAACAGCTTTTTTGAATAATTTAACTAGTTTTAATGGCCTATATCCAGAAATAATATACTCAGTTATCATGGTTCTATCCATACCAACAAGGATATTATTATTCCTTTAAGTACTTTATTTTTGTGTGTGTAATACATGATGCACCAAACTAATGTATTATACAATTATTTTCATGATAATTTAATTTTTTTGGCATACTTACTCCCATTATCTGATCTCAGCCTCTTTAGAGCATAACAAGTTTTTTTTCTCATCATGAATCTAGAAAATTTTAAACATTATAAAAGCTTGAAATTTTTGAGACCTAAAAATAATTAAACCCATTATAATATAATCATAAAAGAATGTGATTAAATAATTATCTTAACTTGTTTATTTTTAACTCAATGTATCACAAACAT
Source organism: Viscum album (assembly GCA_963277665.1). Taxonomy (NCBI): domain Eukaryota; kingdom Viridiplantae; phylum Streptophyta; class Magnoliopsida; order Santalales; family Viscaceae; genus Viscum; species Viscum album. Next base: position 1,925,176,291 of record OY728150.1, on the reverse strand, counting down.
AAGTGCAGGCCGAATCTAATGGAATTTAGTTTTGAATCTCCATTAACTTGTGACATTAATTCTCCACCATTGCATTTTTACACGTGTTGAAATTGGTGACTTTGTATTAATTTAAGAATGTAAAATTTCTCCTAACACCCTTTTTGATTATCCTTCTCTTGATGTTTTGTCCATGATGATCAAGTCTTATATTCCATAATTGTTTTCAACCTATAGACTCATATAACAACTAGTTTTAGACTCTCCAACCTAAAATAAGATTCAAAGAGTTTGAAAACCTCATAATATAATTGATTAAAACATTAATATCTTAGAAATATATCCTTTAATTTTTAATATAACCTCATTTCAATCATGAAAAAAACTTGACACACTCAAAAATTATGGTTCTTCCAATTAACAAAAATAACATTGTTGGAGTTTAATTGTTTCTCACTAATATTTTCCACTCCAATGCCATTGATCATTAATGACCAGTCATTAATAAATGTAAAAAATCCTAAATTTTATATTTTAATATTTTTAGGTTATTTAAGTCATATTTCTTATGTTATGAGATACCACTGTCTATAATCAATGGATTCTTAATTTTTTATGACTTGAAAGAAAATCCCACATAATTTTATTACTATTTTAATTTATTGTTCTTCAAAAAATTCTCAGATATCATATTCATATTTAGTGGAGTTAATAGAGTAGTGATAAACTTATATAAATTGTTTCATTATTGATCACACCTTCCTTTAGCTTCCTTGTAGTAGATATAACAGATGAAAAAAATAAATATTCTAGTACACCCTCGAATTCCCTCACTCAAAACAACCACTTGTTCAACTATAACCTCCATGAATATAGTGTGCCACCAATTTGCAAAACTAGAAATAGAAAACAACCTTTGTGGTTGAATATACTTAAATACTAAAAATTAAGACAAATATACCAGATCAAACCATCCCATGTGAACCATGGTCACACTCTATAAAACTTAAATTCTATTCTTAAAATCAAACCAAAACATGCAAAAGGACACTAAATTTTTAAACACTGAGTGGTGTAACTAGGGTGGTAGATCTATAAATGAGTAGTTAAGAATGAAAAATTTCATTATTTTATTTTTAATATAAAAAAATACTAGTTTGAAATAAATTTAGAAAATATCTTTTGTAAATGAGTATATAAAAATTAATCATCATAATAAACCATTTTTACAGGATTATATATTTTTTATTTAAATTAAAACAATCACTTGGAAATCATTTTCTCAGCCTAAGCCTCTTATTTTAAAACACACATTTGGAAAACACTTTTACAATAAACCAATCGATGTAAAACATGCCTTTGAAATTCATTTTTCATCTTATATTCAAAAATGGAACTAAAATGGAAACCCCAAATAAAAAATGAAATAATAATGAACGAAATATATAAAAAAGGATGAATAAAATATAAAGTGCATTATAAGTTAACAAAAAATCTAATCCAATGTAGTAATCAATAAATGTAATAACATCCATAAAAATTAATGTGGTCACTAAAAAATGTATAAAACAAAAATCATAATTTATAACACATAGAAAGATCTATAACTAATAGGTTACAAAGTGAATTGGACCATTCATGGAACACGATAATTTGACCAGATAAATAAAATAACTCAAGCCTCTTGAGGACACAAGAAATGGACTATAACTCATATACTAGATAACTTGATCAGAACCCATTCAATTAACTACCTATATATGATATCCCATGTTCTAAACACATTGAATATTACATAAAAATCAGCATGTTCAGTAACAATAACATCCCACAATCAAGAACACCATTTTAAACCATCCCCCCTTGAAAAAATCATATTTAAAGCTTAATTAAAAATAAGTCATTTTCTTGAGGTAATATCACAAAAATTTGGAAAAAGGAAACATAATAAATCATATTAAGCAACCCCCTATAAGTTTAAACACCTGATTAATATTTTAAATCCATCTCAAATATTTTATCATTCTATAGTATATATTTTTATTTTAAGGCACAAAAAATAAGGTCCAAATACATAAGAATACAATTAGAAATAAATTAAAGTCACTTAAAATATTTGAGAAACATATATATTTAAATCCAATTAAACACAAAAATAATTTATAACTTAAAATTAAGTAATTTAAAACATCATAGATTATACAGTAAATTGAGAAAATAAAAAAACACAAAAAGAAAAAAGAAAAAAAGAAAAAAAAGAAAAAAAGAAAAAAAGAAAAAAAGAAAAAAAGAAAAAAAGAAAAAAAGAAAAATATAAAAACATAAAAACAGAAAAACAGAAAAATAGAAAAATAGAAAAACAGAAAAACACAAAAATACAAAAACATAAAAAACAAAACAAAAAAAATATACAAAAAAACACCTACCTTGGGAAAAAATGGATGATGTGAATCCTCTAGAAAAAGAGATTTGAAGTCATAAAGGAGTCCATTACACACATTATAAATTCAAGACGCATGATTTTAGTACTTGGAACCCTATATAGAGTTCAATTAAAATCAAATTCAATAAAGGGGGAGAAGAAAAATCATGAAATAGTGGAAAAAGAAGAAGGTAGAGAGGAAGAAGACTCCCCCAGACTGATTTTCACTTGAAATCACTTGAAGAATATCAAAAAACCATAGTTTGGAGTAGAGATGTATGATGGATGGAGGGATTCATCCATGGGTCACATGAGATATCATAGGGGAAATAGGGTGGTAATTATTTAGGGTAGAATAAGAGGTTATTTTTTATTTTCAAAAATATTTTAATCTGTGGGGTTTTGAATGCTTTTCATATGAATTTTCTAAAGTGTATTCTAACTATGAACCATTCACTAAGAAAATAGGGAACTTAGATTTTTAGATCAAATAATTATATAAATCACACACCAATCAAGAAAAATGCAACTATCACATTATATACTCCCTTCATGTGGTCTCAACATGGTTAATACTAACCATGTAACAATGTTTTTTTTCTTAAAAATAATTTTTCTAAAGGAACAACTCAATACTCAAGATATAAATAAATAAAAATAAATAATTAATAAATAAAGGAATTAAAAAAATTCGGGAATCACAACTATCCCAACCATAATGCTTTCTACCTCAAAAAATACACCAAACTCAAGAAGAATAATCAAATAAGAACCTAAATCAAAAGAAAAGAAAAGATACAACATGATATCTAAGCTATATTGAACTAAATTTAGCATAATAGATTAAAAATATCTCTTAAATATCCAATAATCCCTAAATCCTCAAGGAATAACTCAAACCTAACCTCTAATAAAAAAATCATGAAAAAGAGACCCATAGTTGGTATCCCCACCATTTAAGAAAATACCTTGGTTGTTAGATCAATAATGTAAGGGAATCACCAAAATTCCACTACCAAAGGTGACCTAAACCCATACTTAAAAGAACACAATAAAAAATCTGAACCCTAAATACACCAAGAATTTCCATTAAACTACAATAAATCTCAAAATATGCACACCATATAGGCAACTAAATGGTGAAATTAAAATAAAGACGAATGATCCTTGATAGTTAAATGAAAATAGAAAGAAAAACATCATAAGTCCCATCAAACCATTACCAAACGATATTACAACCCAAATAACACTCAAAATATTATATAAAAAGGACCATAAAGCCATCCACAATTATATTCTAACCAAAAATAAAAGGAATTAGTCACAATACATAAACATTACTCTTCAATTAAAATGAATTTGATCCCAGGTCAAGCATATGGAAGTGATAACATTGGAATTAATGTTTGGGAAAAAACTTTCTCTAGTCCCATGATTTTAAACCAACACTATTCGATACACATCCTTAACTTGTTCAAAATATATACTATGTATCAAAAACACATCCAAGGTTTTCTCTATAATCTATTGTAAAACTCGGTGACCTATACTTAACCTGAATAATATTTTTTGATTAACATATCATATATACAATGAGTTATACATGATGTATTTATATCGTAATAGTGTTGATTGTTCTACCTGCACTATATATATGGATCTGTCCATAGATTATTTGTCGTATAAAAATGTTGTAACAATTATGAATCTATAATGAAAACCTAGAGATACGATGACATTAATCTTACATATATTTCCTATGAACTATAAAAATAATGTAGACCAGAAAAAAATGATGTGTGACTATTAGGTGACTAGGATAATAAGAATTAATAATTCCTCTCATGAAATTTTTACTTGGAAATATAAATTATATGAGATCATGAGGACTTACCCACCAATAGGAATACTACATGTTTTGGATTTCATTGGTAGTTCTTAAATTTGAACAAATTTATTGGTGTCTCAAATTGAGATCATTATAAGTATATATCATTTGATTATGAACATTGATACAAGATTAAAATCATTGGATTTATGTCATCGTGTGTTATCTTGTATTGAGTGCACATTGGTGGTATAATATTGATTGAATGATCAAAATTGTTTTTTCACTTTTAAAAGGATGATACATCTTGGGCCCAATAAACTAGGAAATTAGTAGTTTTATTAAATTCATGGACACATTGATTAAAGGTAAGTTCATCTAGTAAGTTTAATGAATAATAAAGTAAGAAAGGATGATGACATGAAGTGTGCATCTGTCTTTATGAGATATTTTGAGAGGAAAATATTATATTACATAGGTTGTGTTTATAATATTCTATCATTTCTATGAATAAACATTATCATTTTAGGGTCCTTGATGGGTTGCTAGAATCCACTCATGATCTATGTATATCAATCACTGCTATTGAGATAAGGGCCTAGTGGGTCACACAAAAAGAATATTTAAAATCCTAGGAAAATTCTAGTGAATTAAAATTTTGGAAATGTTGGGCCCCACAATGGTGGTCAGGTAATGTACAAGTTTGTATTATCACAAAGGAAATCAATAAATTAAATATTATTCATGTTTTGAATAATATCTATTGTTTTTTTAAATATTATATTTTGAAGTTATTTAGTGAATATAATGAAAATACTTTTTAGATTAACATTAAATATGTAATATTCAAGAATTTATTTAATACTTATTATATAGTAGAGATGATTTAACAACTCATATTTTATCATGTAACAAATTTTATTTACTACAAGCAAGTGAAAAAATATCTGTAATTTTTTTGGAAAATTTTAAGTACCGTTTTTTCATTTTTGGATATGTTTGACGAGTTAAATTCCATAAGGTCCTAAATGAAATTTATTTAAGTTAAAAACAAAGTATATAAGCTCTTTTAAGACCTAATATAAGATAGATAAGTGTTTCCAAGAATTATATCTCTTCCTCCCTCTCAGGTCCTTGAGATAAAAAGTGAAGGGAAGATCAAACTTTTCTAGATCTAAGTTCAAGGATAGTTAGTTCGATCTCACATTATCATTAATACATCAAATATCCACCATTAAATCATGATAACTCCTAGATTTTATAGTTTAGTGATATATAAATCTTCTGGAATGTGTGTGGATGATCTATATGGTTTTGGGTTAGGTTCTGTCGAGTGAAAATTACAGACAATGAGCGAAGCATGTTACCAACTAAAATCAGATGAGGTATAATTTCAATTTAATTATTAATTATTGATTATTCATACATAATTAAATTTTACATGTTCCATTGATGAATATAGGTTGGTGTATACCATATTTTATGTTTGAAAATGAATATATCCCTAAAAGTTTTAATATACCATATTTCATGCTTCCTATGATGCCCGAGTTTCTTTCATAATCAAGGGACCACAACCAAACCTCACCACCCAAAGGCTTGATCATACTCCAAATGAGTCATCAACTCCAAAAATATAGGATGAAACCCAAAATCACCCATACTATACGATAAAATTAATTATTATCCAAAAAAGTTACACCCCAAAAAGGAATTACCTTAGAAACTCAATAACCACCAATCCCCAAAATAGACAACCATTTCAAACATATAATTATATTTTATTTCTAGTGGGTGGGGTGGGAGTGGTCATACGTGATGTAATGAGGAGGAAAAAATACCCAACTAATTACATTAAAAGAAACATCTACTCCCATCCATAATCACATATCAATTCGAAATAACAACTTAAGAACACCAACCATGAACAACACCAAAAGGGTCCTAACATTAAAAAGATTAAAAAGTCGCCTTTTAACTATTTAAAAATAATGACATACTTATGTTTTAAAATCTATATCCCTACTTGAAAAACTATTTTAAACTCTACAGTTCCTCCATTGGAAACATTTTTAATTCACCAAACTCTGACCCCATTTTTTTAATTATTTAAAAAACATCCATAACTATTTCAAAACCAGTATTCCTTTTTCAAAACAAAGCATTGTAATAAAAAAATCCAACATAGTCTCTCTATAAAATATTTTACAAGAAAAAACCCCTTTGGATAAATTTAAGATAAACCCCCACATTTAAAGCCCATATTTTTCCACTCTGTTAAATTTAAAACAAACTTTCACCATTTTAAATGAAGCATTTATTCAAAAACCATTTTAAAAACCAATTTAACATGAATAATTTCATTTTAAAATCAGTAAAAATCACCATAAAACAATTTTAAATTACAAAAAATATCTTTATCAAAATTAACCAAAACCCAATTACCCATCATCACAAGACATAAGGCCAAGCCAAAAGAAACTAGTGACCATGCACTAATTAGACACATTGTTTTGTAGACCATATGATAATCACACAACTGTTAGCACAGGTTACATAGAACCATGTATGTGATCTCGAAATGGGTTACAAAGACCTTTTTGCTCACCATATACCACCATCTTTGTAAATGTATAGAATATTCTCAAGCCTTTCATTATCATTTAGGGTTGTTTGGTAGTTCATAAGAGTTTTTCATGTTTTAAGAAGTGGTTTTTTAATTTATTTGAAAATTTTGAACATAATTTCAATGTTTTGAAAGGTAGTATGGAAATTAATTAGGTAGTTTTGAATTCGATTTCATTAATTTAGAAGGTGTTTTTGATTTTTTTTAATTAATAATAAATCCTTTTCATTATTATCTAAAAGTTAGTATTATTGAATATTTAATTTTCATAAAAAGTTTATTAGCCTTTTTCAGAACTTCTTCATTGAAAAAGGGTAAGCTTATTTTTATATTAGTCACTTAAGAGTATAGTTTCGTGTTCAATACTATGTATTGGTACTAGGAGTTTCATAGGGGTCATATTTATTTTCTTTATAGGAAATATAAAGTCAGATTTTATCTATATAATGGTAACCATGGTTTGTCATTACTTGCATAAAGGCCAGGACGTTGATTCCTCCTTTATGTATGGGTAAGATGATGTTTCACTATGCTAAATAAGGGTATTTCCTAGCTCACATATGGGATTACCATGGATCCTAATGATCATGTAAGGGTATACTAAATATTATAAGTATTGAGTATATATCATCCCATCTTTTGATTTATGATGTAAGGGTATCCCAACTATTCTAAAGTATTTTCAGGGAAATTAGCCACATATGGGTAAACCAGGTACCCTTATACAAGGCATATATCTTGTATAGGGGTAGTGATAATTGCTTAAAAATTCCAAATCACCATCCCAATTCTATCAATTTTATAATTTTAACAAAAAATAAGCAATTAAATTTGGGAACTCGATGGTTTTGAATCTCTTAAGGGATTAAAATAAAAATCTTAACCCCCAAAAATTTGAAAGACATAAAATGAGTCATGATATTAATTTAATGGAAAAAAATAAAATTCAATTTATGTAGGTTTTCATCAGGGTTTTTCTCAAATAGTTTGAGACCTCTCTATTTTTCTAAAATGAGAGATCCCTCCTCTCCTTTTTCACATTTCATTTTTTCCTCTCTAGTCATAGGGATTAAAACCCCACAGAAAAGTTTTGTTTGTCATCTATAAAACATACTAGGATTCATATATGTTTTCTAAACCTATGTACATTACCCCTATTATTCTTGGTGTTGTGTTCTAGAAGCTCATTGAAAAAGGTATAGGTTTTGAGTTCTCTCTCATTCATGTTTATCTATGAGATTATCAAGAATTTTCTTTTCATTAGTTGGATAATATGAATTGGTATAATAAAGATAATAAATCAGAATAATGAAAATATAGAATGTTTTCTTATATATTAATGAATGATAATTTATTATCATTTTCTAGATTATCTAGGTGAGAGAAAACTAATTACCATATGTTGGGAGATTTTACTTGTTAAAAATTATCTCATGATGAAGAATACTTATAATTATTATGGAAATTATCAGAGGGAGAAATATAGAAAATTGGTTGTTATTGTCTATTTATTATTTGATAAAATCAAAATGATGAATATCATAATTCTAATATTCTTAAATAATACTGATGATAATTAATTTATAATTAGGGATATTAGAGAATTTAATTATAGATCACCACATGTGGTTACTAGTTTTCTTGATATTTTTATTTTCATATTATGCTATATTATTTTTATTGTATTATTCCTTATAATTATGGATTGATTTAAGAATACACTTTAAATGGTTAAATAATTAAATATGGGGAATAAAAATGACTATGTTTATATGCTTGTTTTAATGCTTGATTAGATGTGTCCAAATTGGTGTATTTTTTGTGCATGCATTGGTTTCCTTGGTGGTGTGCGACTTGTTTCCCTTGGTTATTTGTAGCTTGGTGGCCTTCATTATGATGTGGAAGTTTGAGGTGGTGGTTTCTTGATAGTGGTTTAGTAGAAAATAAATAATATTCACATATATAAATGTGGATATGGATAATGATTTTTTGTGTGAATTTAAACTAATAACTAAATAAATGAAGCTTGGTGGATGATTTATTTGCATTAGAGGAGGTTTCTGATGGCCTAATATTAGTATTTAAATAATATTAATTATGTTGTTGTGTCTTGTGTGAACCCATAGGCATGAGATTACTAGAGACTACTATATACTTGTATTCTTTTATGACTTTTCTATGCACCCAAAAAATTTGAGTAAACTGACCAACACCAATAGACCCTCAGGGTGTTTTCCCTAACAAATTGGATGGGGAGGATATAGATGGTAGACTACCCCCTCTCCCACACTCTCCCTTAAACATTAGATTTTAGTGATGTTAATGGTAGATGATGAGATATGTGGTGGGGGTCATTCATGGTAAGAGGAGGACATTGGGTTGGTTTCCAATGTCTTAATGATAACCTACTTCCTTGGTTACTTGATATGAGATGTACGATTAGTTCCACAAGACTTTATATAAAGTTAGTGCCATAAGACCTGATATATGGTCTGTGTCATTATTTCTGGATATGGAAGATATGGTAAAAATAGATGTCTTTTTAATGTGATAGTGTGATAAATTAGTAGGGGAAGTTATTGTGGCCACACTTATCTACATTATTATAATATTAACTTATAACTCTTGGATTAATTATTTGGTGAGAGAGCCTTAGTTAGGCTGATGGGAAAATTAGTTGGCCTATGTAGGGACTAGTTAGTTATGTTGTTTTTTCACCTAGGAATTAGTATGATCTTTTCACTTTTTCACTAAAGATTTTGTGTATAATCTTACTGAGTATAAATTTTATTCTCATACTATGTATATATAATCTGTTTCTTAGGTTTTAAAGAGGGTTTTATGATTTATCTAGATATTATTAGCTCAGATCTTGGGTTGTTACAGTCACTTCCACATGATTTATTTTTTTTTAACTTTGGATATTTTTGTATGCATTTTATATTTATGCATGTGGGATATTTCTTGTATAAAATTTTGGTTTATATCTTTCATATTTTGGTGGGGTTTTAGTGGTTTTATATTATAATCCATGGATATTGAGGTCAATGCCTCCCATTTGAGTGTTTTATACTATCAGAGCTAGTCACTAACCTATGGCCTACTAGAGGTGGGACTCAGGAGCCATTCATTCTATTAATTACTGCTCTAGGAGGGGTGCCAATAGTGGGAGGTAGGGGGTCATGGAAAAGTAGTTCCAAATTTATTATTAAAGGATAAAGTGGAGTTTATAGTTCAAAACTATTTAGGGATTTATAGGCTTATAAAATAATAGTGTTAGAAAAACTTAGTATGTGATGAAAACAAGGTATATTGGCTTAGAAATAGAATTTTAGGGCCCCCCTATGATCCAACACAAGGAACTTATGATCTTTAAATATACTAGGTAAAGTGAAACTATTTTTTGGGAAAATAGCTAAGAGAGATACATGTATAATAATTTATTGATTTTTATTTAGTAATATACAACCATATAATTTAATTATTGACATGGATTAGTTTTATTTCTTTTCTATGGTGTTATAATGTTTTCAGAGGAGAGTTGATATTTTTGATGTGGAAGGATTATGGTTGGTGTTCACCAATGACTCAGGTTTCCATATGTGTGGTAAGTAAGTGGATCCCCCTCTTTTATTGACATCCAAGTCATTGATAAAGCCAGTGAGATCTCAAATAGTGGGGACCCACAAAAGTTTTTAGAGTTTCTAGAGGTTTTCCATGAGGAGGTTGTGAAACTAACCCCATGGTGCAATATTGAGTTTATAATAGAGTTTCATATAGGTTCTATACTAATCTTAATGGATCCTAACCACATGGAACACTCAGATTTGTGGGAGTTGAAACTCATATTGACAATCTGATATAGAAAGGATTTATCAATCCTAGTATTTCACCATGAGGAGCTCCAATTTTGTTTAAAAAAGGTGGATGATAGTATGAGGTTTTTCATAGGATACCTATAGTTTAATTAGGTGATGATCAAGAATTATTACCCTATTCTTCTAAATAATGATCTCTTTGAAAATTTGAGGGGATCTATCTAGTTTTCTAAGATCTATCTATGGTCTAGATTCCCTCAGTTGAGGGTGAAGGAGAATGATATTCAAAAGAATTATTTCAAGTGATAATATGGGAACTTAGTGTTCATATTCACACAATTACATATCATAAACTCACCATCTATGTTCATGGGGATCATTAAATTTTTATTTCATGATTTTCTAGACTATCTCATAGTCGTGTTCATCGATGACCATATGATATACTTCAGATTAGGAGATGTGCATTCTGATCCACTAAGGATTATGTTATAGACTCTTTGACACCACCAGTCGCATGGAAAATTTTCCATGTGTAAATTCTAGATGGGATAGATTCATTTATCAGTGAATGTGGTGTCTCAACAAGGAGTAGTGGTAGATCCATAAAAGGTTAATGTGGTTTTTTCATTGAAATAACATAATAACATTTAAGGATTATATATATTTCTTGGTCTCAGTGATAATTATTGAATGATTGAGTATAATTTATCTAAGAGTGAAAATCTATTAATGTCCTAGACCCAGAAGAACCAGGATTTTATTTGGTCTGATCAGTGTCAGACATCCTTTTAATACACGAAGGAGTAGTTGATCAACACCCCAATTTTTTGATTTCCTAAAGAGGGTGTGGTGTATAAGGTGTTTTATGATTATTATCACATGGTTGTGGGATGTTTCTTGATGATACAATATGAAATGATCTTCTTTGGATCTAGGAAGTTATGTACCCATATGCATAACTATGGCACCGATGATCTGGAGGTAGTGGAAATTGTGTTTTCCCTAAATCTTTATTGAAATTAACTCACTAAGGAACTATTTCTGGTCTTTATGGATAAAAAAACCCAATAGCCTGTTTTATCCCAGTGTTACCTGAATATATGACAATGGAGGTGGATGGAGTTTCCCCTATATTCTGATTTCAAGATATCCCACACCCTAGTGAAGGGAAACATCATGGCTTACATACTGTGTAGGAATTAGTGGGAAACCATGTGAGAATTTGGGGATCCCTAGAATGATAAATAGGAGTTACCAATATTTCATCTTAGAGAATAAGAGGCTAGTGGCTAAGGATAATTATTCCATATGAATATTTATTCCACTTTTTTATAGTAGGAGGATGATTCTTAGTGGGGGGACTCATTGGTGGAGGTGATGCATAACCGAATCATTCGTGGTGATCCCCATGATGGGTGATTAGAGGATGGATAACATCAGGTTATATTATAGGGAGGGATGTTCATTATGTTGGTGATGAGTAAGAGATTCCTCTATGAGTTTCATAGCTCACTCCTAGAGACACACCCTAGCATATATAATATGTATAATGGATTGAGAAGATATTTTTCTATTCCATATATAGAGCACATAGTAGTGATGTTTATAGTGTGAAGTATATTCTTACAGAATGTAAATGTAGTACATAATGTGCTTTTATGTTTTTTATATCTTTTGGATTTCCTCAAGTAGAAGTGGGAGGCCATATTGATGGATTTATTCATCATTTTACCCCAGGATTAGGGTGATATTATGCTATCTGGGTAAACATGGATTGAATGATGAAGTCAAATCAATTTCTTGTGATCTATGAGTCAAGTGTTGTGGATGTTCTGGATATATAATATGTGGATGATGTAGTGATGATTCATGGTTCCATGAAGAATTTCATTTTTTATCAATACCTTTAGTTTACTTTATGAGTATTGAGAGTATTTTATAATTCCATAGGCTCCCAATTATTACTTAGAACTATTTTCCACTCCTAGATATATGGGAAGATAGAAAAAACCATCCAGACTCTAGAGGACATAGTTTGGGCATGTGTCTAGGATTTTGAAAAAATCATGTGTGTGATACCTACCTTTAGTTTAGTTTTCTTACAATAATAGCTACCAATCATCCATAATAATTCTACCCTTTGATAAATTTCATGAGATACCTTGTCGATCTATGATGAGGTGGACTAAGATTAGTGGGGAAACATTACTTTGTCCCAAAATGGTTTATAACTAGAAGGATAAAATAAATGTGGTTCATGAGAGGATAAAGGAGGTGCATAACTTCTTGAAGGATTATATAGATCGGTGAAGGGGAAATTTTGAGTTTGAGGTTGTAGACAATTTTCCTGAAGCATTACCTTCAGTAAATTCAATAGAGTTTTGGTCAGAGAGGAAAGTTCTCACCCAAGTTTATTATACCCTTCATGCATTCGGAGCACATTGGTGATTTAGATTATTGGATTGATCCATCTTCATAGAGAAATAGTGTTCATGATATCTTCCATGTATCCATGATCCATTGATATATTTAAAGTGATTCCCATGTCAAAAACTAGGGATATTTTGATGTTAAGGACCACATAATGTTTGTGGAATGATCGATCAAGATTAAAGACCATCGAGAGACGGTGATATGAGGGTATGATATTCCATTGGTTTGAGTCTTATGGAGGGATGATAGTATGGAGTATAGTAACTAGGAATGAGAGTCACATATGTACTCTTAGTGACTAATGTTTTTTGTTCCCAAATGTTCTAGTTGTTTTGATGATAGAATTTTAGGATGATTTTTTGACTTCTTATTTTTATGTTTTGGAATATTATTTCATTCTGATATATGGTATCATCCTTTCTTGTGAAGTATATCTTGATGGAGTATAATTTTTATTATGGTGGTTGGTGCTCCATTTCCCTTTTCTGGTTGGTTTTGATCCTTGAGGATAAGAATTGTTTAAGAGGCATCTAATATAAAATAATAGAATATGTCTGACCCTTCCTTTTTCATTATGGGATTTCTGGTCGTTTGAAATTGTTTTTCATGTTTTAGAAAGTGGTTTTAAAATAGTTATGAAAATTATGGAAGTAATTTTAAATAATTTAATGGTTTTTGGAAATTAATTTGGGAGTTTTGAAATATATTTAATTAATTTTGGAGTTTTTTGGAATATTTGGATAGGATAATAAATAATATAATTTATTATATAAAATTTAGATTAATTAAAAATTAATTTTTATTGATTTTTTTTCAACAATAAAAATGAATTCTTATTTATGTAAGGGTATGTTTTGTTTCTATTAGTCACATAAAGATAGAGGATAGTGTTCAACACTGTATATAGGTCATTGGAGTTGTGTAAGGGTCAGATGGGTTTTCACTATAGGCTCTATAAAGGTAGATTTTATCTACCTAACTGTATCCATGGGTTATCATGAAACACATAAAGGTATGACCACTGATTCCTCCTTCATTTAAGGGTATGTAGGTGTTTCCCTTCACTACATAAGGGTGTTTCTGTAAACTTTGGATCCCAAAGCTCATGTAAGGATCCTATATAGATTCAAGGGATGGTGTACAGGTAATCCCATGTTCTAATCTACAACATAAGTTTATCCCATATTTTATAAATGATTTATTAGGGTAATAATCCATGTAATGGTAAAACCATTTTACCCTTACCGACACGTTTTTATCTTATAGGGGTAGAAACATTAGCTAAACATTTCATGATCTCCACCCTAGTTTAACCTGTAATGTAATTTTAATGTAAATTTAGGAATTGAATGTGAAAATAGGATGATTTTAATCTTTTGAGGTTTTTAAACACAATATTTAACCATCCGTAAATTTTGAAGTATTAATATGAGGCTTGGTAAGAATTAAATAAAAAATAAATAAATATAATTTAATTTCAATTTTCAATGGAGTTTTTCTCAAATAATTTGAGAGCCCAATGTTTTTTATAATATGTGAGTTCCTTCCTCCCATATTTCACATTTCTTTATTCCTAACAATTCCTTGTGAATAAAATCCTTACTTTTCATGTTTTTTGAGTCTTTTATGAGTTATCTAAGGCTTCACATTAATTTTACAAACCTGTGTACATCACCCCCTTTATTATATTCTCAGCATTGTGTTCTTGAAGATCCTTGTGAAAAATATGATATTTTAGTTCTCTCTCTTTTAGGTTCATCTATGATATTATCATTATTTTTATTTACATTGGGTAGATGATACTAATAGAACTAATAAAGATAATAAACAAGACTTGAAAGGTCCAATCAGGATCTATGTGATCACTGTGTGGGGGAGGGGAAGAATCAATTCTATTTTATTTTTTATTTTTATTACTTTATAAACATCATTTTCATCTCATTAGAGAGATATAAATGTACTAGAAAATAAGAAAAACAGGCCCAACCACATTAACACTAGTATTTACAAGTATCACTAATCAATAAGAGTAGATAGTCCTTTGAATGATTAGGAATAATTACAAGACCACAAAAACACCTATTAAATAATCCTCTATGGGTTTACAATAATAAGGTAATATCCTTTCACTTTTTCATCACTATAGTTAATCTATAGTTCATGTTATCCTCACATAGATAAAAGATATAATAACATTTTATAACAATTGTAAGAAACTTAACCAATAAGAGTTAGTATATTGTCACTATTATTATTTTAATTTATATGAACTTGAATTTGATTAAAGTTATTCTATTTCATATTCAATTTATTTCATAGCATAATCAAGAACATAATTCCATTTGATATCAGTTCATTTAGGAAAGTTATTTTGGTATACTCTGTCTGGTGTGTCTATCTAGTATACTCTATCTGGTGTCTATTTTGTATAATGATACCAATATGAATCCTTATATATTCTATTTGTTTGGAAAAATATTTATCTGATTCCAACAAATCCCTTGTTCTTTTGATCCCCTTTTCACACCGTTCATCCGATACCACTTCATAGAAAGTCTCTGTATGGTATATTCCTGACCAATTTTCTTCACAATGTTTTTATGATTGAATCTTCACTTCAGTAGTGTTTCACCCAGCTTTCAAAAACCCCACATAGTTCTTGACACAAAAACCCACTTTATATATGGATCGTACCTTCATAATTTGAGGGATATATAAAAATCTTAAAAAATACCACTTAAATATTTTCAGGTACTCCTCATAAAATTGATTTGTTTGAACACATTCAAACCTCCTAAAAAGTAAGAGATTTTCTTAAGAACCAATGTCAGAATTCATCTTCCAGCTTCATTAAGACTTGAAAATAATCACAACTTTCCTCCAAGTTTTTTGAAATTTTGATCAGTTGGATTTGAATCATCACATTTATATTATTATGAATATTTCATAAATATTTAAATATTTCTATCCATTTTTTCTCTAAATAATTCTTCCAAACGATCAAACACAAACTGGTTTTCCAGAAAAACTTATTAAGAACCTATCAAAATACTTTTTTACAAACACTATATTCATATGATGACTTGCATAAAAAACCTTCAACTATTCCACTCATATGGCCTCCTTTAACTGATGAAACTCATATGTTTACTTTTATCCAATCACATCAAATATTGTCTTTTGTCTGATTACTCATATATTTCTTATTTTCACATATGTCACTTTGATCAATACTTCCCAAATGAATTCACACCTAATAAAATAATATTTTCCCCAATGACATTGCAAAAGGTTCATCCACTTTACTTGATCCGATGATGTTTATTTTTCTCATCCATCAATCCTATTCATAGACTTATAAACAAAGATATTATAGAGAAATTCAAATCAATGAACAATTTTGGATGACTTTGTAATAGCCCGTCAAATTTTTTTCATCTGATTCCATTGCACAAAGACAACTATTCCACACATCTTTAAGCTTCCTCAAATCAAAAAACCTTATAAAAAGTTTACCAATAACACTTGGTAAGAAAGAATAAAACTGGAAAAATCAACTCAATAAACATCATAAAATTTTGTAGAATAATCTATATATAGACTCACCTTTGGATGCCCACATTTTTATAGTTAACTCCATATATATTTTTAGCTTGTACTTTTTACACATGAAAATTATTCTACCCCTTTCAATACAAGTTAAAATCATGATATCTTTTAGTAATCATGATGTTAGGAACTATAAGAACAACAGTGAAATGATATATTTGAATTCATTGAATGATATTTCTAATTAAACATGATAGAAAACATTTATAATAGTTTATCGCTAAAAATATGGTCGATCAGATTAGACTGATATATTACATCCAATGAATTTGATCTATTAGAATATTTTTGAGACACTCGAGCTGATAAAATTTGTTCAATCACCTTTGAAGTAAATAAAAATATATAAGATGATTTATGATTTATTATTAAAGAAAAAACTTTGAGAAACCTTCTTCGTTAATATTCTTCTTAAAATGTCTCCGAAATTATAGGTCCCAAAAATATCTCACTTTGGATTTTATTATAAACCAAGGAACATAAATAACTAAAAATTTGAAAAATAGGAAATGTATTACTTATCAAACAATTCTAATCCTAAATTAGTGAACTCGATGTACGAAACCAGAATCATTGAACAATAATACCATGTTGTCCACAAGAATTTACTTAAGAAAAATGTATTGGAAACACCTTAAGCTTTTCCTTTCACTTTGAACATTAATTAAGAAAAACAACTTTAACATATAAAGAAATAATATCCTATATCCAATTAAATAAACTATTAAAACTTCTCTAACATGATAAAATCATAGTTTACCCCTTTCAAGAACTCCCCATAATATATGCTCTTCTTTTAAAAAATATTAAGCTCATACTGATAGATATATTTATCTCACGGTTTTTTTATCCTTTTAAAACACTATCCAAAGATAATATGATTGAAGGGAAGGGTTCACATAACCTAGATAGGGGTGTAAATTTAGTTGGAAAGTCCGCCCAACCCAGCATGAAGCCTAATCGGGCCCGACCTCAGCTATGTTTGGGTTGAGGGGATGGTCGGTTGAGCCTGGGACAATATATTTTATCCCAACCTGACCCAAAAATCCCAACCTATAGAATCAGCCGAAATACTAGTCTAATGTCCTATCTTATATGCCTGAATCCATTCTAGAAAAAACCAAAAAAAATTCCAGAAAACTCATGGTAGGGGAGATTTAATCCCCCTACCCTTGTCTTCCAAGGCTAGATATGGACCAACTAATCCAAGAGTTATGCCTAATATATTTATATGATATCTATAATTATATATATATATATTAAAAAATATTATGGTGGTAATTTTAAAAGATCTATTAATATTTTAAAAAAATATTAAAGGTTTGATTTCCCAGGCCTGTGGCCCGACTCGACCTAATAAATCGGGTCCACCTGGGCTAGGGACTAGGACGAGATACAACACTATTTGGGTGATGCCGAGATGGTCCAATTTTACACTATTAACCTTATCCTTGAGTAGAGGTAGGTTGAAAACCAATGATCAAAATTATCTTATGAAAATTTTCCTTCGATAATGGTTTAGTGAAGATATCAAAAACTTTATCAATTTTAGGCATAAATTATGACTTCAATTCATTAATTTCTGTATGATCTTTGATGAAGTTATATTTTACATCAATGTTATTATAAAAAGAATGTTTCATAGGGTTATTATTAAGATTTAAAGAACTTTGATTATTACTATCTAAAATAAGGGGCAATCTTAGATTAACTAACAAATCTTCAAACGATTTCATCATCCACATTAGTTGTGTTATAGCTTGAATTGTAGCTACACAATCAAATTATATAGTAAAAATAGTTATATAATTTTTCTTCTTTGTATTCCAAATCAAACATATTTTTTATAAAAAGAAAACTCCACCAGATGTGAATCTTCTATCATTAACAAAACCTGCCCAATCCGCATCGCTATAACAAAACAAACCAAACTTTCTTAAGCTATCGTATTTTTTCCAAAAATAATTTTTTCTTTTAATATATCTAGGAATTAATTTTCCAGCCATTAGATGATATTATTTTGGAACACATTGATTCCTAGAACAAAATTTAATAACATACACTATATATATTCTTAAAGCTATTTGATATATTAAGATTCCCACAAAATCTATAAACACTTCATAATTAACCTCTTTAAATTCCACATATTTTGGAAACTTAGTTACCATTGATATAGGTGTGGAAATTAGATTTTAATATTACATGATAAATTTATTTCTAATTTCCATAGCATACTTCTCTTGATATAGGAAAATGGAATTATGCTTTTTGAGAGATTTGTAAGCTAATAATATATTTAATTTCATATAGAAAGGAAATTTTAAAAAACTTATTTATCTCCTAAAAATACCTTTTATATGTTTCTTAATTATTTTTTATGAATATAATTTTATCAAACTAAACAATTACAATGAGGTAAAAATCTTGATTTTATTTTATCTAGAGGGTACTATCAACTCTTCATTTCTTGAAGTTCAACTTCTTTAAGAAAATATCCAATTTAGAATACCAAGACCTCAGATCTTACTTCAATCCATAAAAATCCTTATTCAATTTTTACACATACATTTCATCTTTTCTAAGAAAAAAATCCAAAAACTTGTTTAATATGAAATTTATAATTGAGATCTCTATTAATAAAATATGACTTGAAATCCATCTAGAATATCTTAAATAATACTTGAATAGAGATAGAATGAAATATTCTATTTTTAATGCCATCATACTGGGGAAAATGTCCCATAAAAATCAATGCCTTTAATTTGTGGGTAACCTTTACATCCCAGTTCCTCCTTGTTTCTTATCACTTCACGTTTATATTTAACTTATTTCAGAACACCCACTTTGTGACAATCAAATTATTATGGTTTGTTTTGGGTACAAGTTCTCATTTATCATTATTGTTAATATTATATGACTCTTCATTCATGGAATCAATCAAATATTGATGCTCCAAAGATTTATCAAAATCTTTTGTCTCAAACTTTGAATATAAGGAATTATGTGATACTAACCTCAATGTTCTTTTGGTTTAAACCTGTTTTCATTAATCTCCAATGATGTTTTGGACTTACACTTGATTATTTATCCTAGGATGATATGTAGGTAACTATTACTCATCATTTGAGATAGTTGAGTTAGAATCATTATTTTTCATTACTTTAATATTATTACTTTTTTAAAGAACTTTTTCTTTTTTTTATCTAAAACCACCCTATTTCTCTTTACCCCACAACTAAAACTATCTATGAAACTTTATTATTTGACCAATAAATAGATTTCATGTCTTTCAATTCAAGAATATTTATTTTTTATTATTATATCCCTTGTATTATCTACCATTAGGAGGACATCAAAGAAAGATTCCATCAACAACTCTCTAATCAAACTTTCCTATATTTTCACTCTTAACGCTGATAATGAAAGGACCACTAAACACCTTTATGTATTTCAAACATGGGGATTATTTTTAATACATATCATAAGGAGTCATATCATAGTTCAATTTATAGAAGCATCGATTTTGAATGTGAACCACTACTCTAATATCTTACCTCCAAAAGTATCAATAAGTATCATATTAACTCAATATAGTTCATTCTTTATAAACCCAACTTCTATTTATTATTTTTTAAATATAATTATATTTTAATGTGTATGGTGAAATAAAATCATGATGAATTCCCTATTTTTCAAGATAATATATAAACTCTAAATTTGAGTATTTGGCACTATTTTCAATTCAAAATTTCGTCAATGAATTTCCAAATTATTTTTAAACACTTATCTTGAAACTATTAAACATTTTCAGAGCCTTTGAATTATGTTTTCAAATCATAATACATGTAATGAAATTAAAATAATCATTAAATAAAATAAATTCTGTATATTTTTTTTATTGATTTCTCATTGGACTCTATTTGTCAGAGTGTATCATCTCCAAGGTAGAAAATGAATGAATCTCAAACATCCTATATAAAAAGTTTGTAATCTTTCCTTTCTATCATATGAAAAAAACCAATCTATTATTCTTGTCAAGTCATGAATATCATGTATACTTTATCTCATTATTATCTTTCTCATATTCCACTTACACATATTCCAAGAACTTTTATTCCATAGCTAGTCTTCTTCCATAATTCTTAGATATCATAAACTCTATGCATCACTAACTTGAAACAAGTTTTCATTGGTTTGTTTCCATTTTTTAATAACTTTCCCATCATCAATATGTTTAAAAATGAAACCATATATTTTTAAAATAAATTCACAACAATAATAATAATGTTTTTAAACACTCAAAAAATTATGTTTCAAAAAAATCAAGAAACAGGTCTCTTTTGGATTTTAATTTTTATTCCCCAATGATAGAAAATGCAACACCTTATATTCTAAGTAACTCATCACTTCCAAACATTACTATCCCTTATTTTTAACATTTTACATTTATTATCAACATTAAATCTCTTATAATGTTTATAGAACACCCACTATCCAATATCAGTGGTTGTTTTCATTTTGTAGCTTTGAGAGCAGTTTCAACAACTAAGGTTTTTTCTTTTTTTTTCTCCCTTCTCATACAAATTTTGAGATTTTTTGAATATTTTATGCCAGTAACATGAAAATATATTATTTTTTAAGATTTTAGAATTATTAAATTTTAAGAAATATTTTCCAAGTGTTGGGATCTATATTCAATATTGATATGATATTTCTAAGGTTGTCATATTTGATTGGGTTGAATCCCCCTCAAACCCTACCTATAGTTTCACCTAGATTTATTGTATTTTTGATGATTGAACAAAAATATATTCTCATTATCCACAAATAAACCACAATTACAACAGTATCTATAGAAAAACTATTTTCCTTTGTAACTATTTATCTCTACAAAATTATATTCCTTCTTTCCATAATAATTTTTACCATTAAAATTAGAACTTTGTTATGTAATAATATTTTGGTGACCTCATGAAATATTCTTCTTTTACTTATATTTTTCTCTAAAATATTAGAATCTCAAGTAGTATTATCTTTTGGATTATACTTTGAAGTCTTATAAATTATAGGATTTTCATATACACTTATTTTGGCTATATAAATGGTATTCTTAACTTCTTTTTTTTTTCTTTTGACTATCTTTAACCTTGTTGTTAAACTTTGAAGATGTTTTTTGTTGATTGTTTTGAATTATAATCTTCTTATAACTTTCACTAACATCTAAAACTTATTTTTGAAAGTTTTTCTCACTTAACTTCAAAAAGTTTTTATTGAACAAGATCAATTTATTTCTCCTTGACATTTGTCTTTTCTTGAAGCTTGATGTTGTTGTTATTCTCTTTAAAAACTTTTATTTTTATTTAAGATAAATATTCTTTATTTTTTGATGAAATATTTTCTTTATTCAATGTTTTCCTATCATTTTCATATATAAAAATATTTTAAATACACTATTTTAACTCCCTCTTAATAATAAAATCGAATTGAGTCTCTTAATCTTATTCTTCTTCTTCTTCAGAGCTTCTACTTTCATCACTTGTGAAATTTTCATTATTTAACTTTTTAATAAGACATTTTTAGAACTATATTCACTAGATTTTTAAACTTCTTATTCACTATCACCATCTTACTCATAATTATACAAAAGGTTTCACTTTTTATATTTAGAGAAATTATTATCTTTTCATTCTAAAAGGACTTGGATTTTATGCCTTCTTTTTGAGATATCTTCTCATATTTCTATCCTCTTAAACACTATCTTCATCTTCATTAAGTCTTGTTCAATTTTTAGAAAAATATACAATAACACCATAACCAAAGTAGTTTGGAGGTAAATTTCCATTATACTTTCCTATTCCTATTTTAACCCTTTTAAAAAAAGTCATTATTTCCACAAATTTTTAACTAACATTATCTTTTGTGTCATATTCAATAGCTTCTTTCTGATTAAATTTATTTAAATTTATTTATTTGGTTAAATTTTAAAGAAATTTCTCAATCATAATTTTCTTTTCTCTTTAAAACTATTTATCTTATCATTTTGAAAGTGATGATAATGCTATTCAGATCACATAAAGATAGAGTTTTAGGATCTCTATCTTTCAATGATGATACCTTAGCATCAAATTTATGTGGAATAAGTCGAAAAATATTTTATACAATAAAACAATCTTCCAAATTCTCACTAAAAAATTGTATGGTGCATACTATGTCCTTAAAGTTTAAAAATAAGTCATCAATAAATTTATCTTCACCCATTTTTGGATTAAATTATATCAATTTATCGATCTATTACTCACATTACTTAATTTTTATTTACTTTATAGATGATATTTAACTTTTCCCAAATGATTTTAACAATTCCAATATCACTTAACCTCATATATTCACTTATAGAGAGCAGGTAAATTATAATGTTTTTGGATCTCCAATCATTATCCACATTATTCTTATCAGAAAATGATAAGGGAAGATCTTGTATAGGAGGATATAAACTATCTATAGAAGCTTCAAGAAAATAATATCCAATGAATATATGATAGGTAAAACTTATAACTTTACATATATGATATTTTTTTCCATTGGAGAAAACAATCCCCTTACTATTTATATATTTATGAACATCGATGACAACCCTACTCTCTTAGAACTCCAAAAAAGAGTCAGTCATGGGAACCTCCCTCTAATACCACTTGAAAGGACCAATCATGATCTATGTAATCACTGGTAGGGGGAGGATGTGAATTAGTGATAGTTTCTTTTTAGGTTTTCTTAATTAAGAAAAAAACTTAGACTCCTTTTAGAGATATATGACTATGCTAGAAAATAGTAAACAAGTACAACTTTAAGAAAAAATATTTACATGGTTCACTACTCAATAAGGGTTTATAGTATTTTACATGGTTTGAATGTAATCAAATACCACACAAATCACTGAAAATTAACTCTTTGGGTGGTTATAGAAATAACATAATATCTCTTCACTTGCATAAAACTAATGTCAATCAATAATTCATGTGTTCCTCATATAGATAAAAGATATAAAAATATTTTTTAACAGTTGTAAGAAACTTAACCAATAGAATTAAATATGTTGTCATTATGCTTCTTGAAAATTTGACACACTTTCCCTTCTTGCAATAACTTATTCTTCCTCTTCAATTTCTTGAACAACATCAAGAATGAAACTCCTTCCACCCGATAGCAGTTCATCTGACATGTTCATCCGATATACTCCTTCCAGTGTGTCTATCCGATATACTCAATATAGTTTTTATTATATGGAATGATACTAATCTGATTCCCTATCCATCCAATTTCCTTGAATCAATTTTCATATAATACCAACTGATACCCTATTCATCTGATCACCTTTTCACACCTTTTTTCTAATACAACTTGATATAAATACTTAACCTGATATCCATATGAACAATGTTTCTTCACAATGTTTGTTGATCAACTCTTCACTTTGGAATCACTTTTCCTACCTCAAACAAACCCCACATAGTTCTTGACACACAACACCCCATTATAAAGGAATCACATCTATGAAATTTTAGGGAGGGGCTTGAATTTGAAAAAAAACACACTCAAATATTTTCATGTATCGCTTGGAAGAATAATTTGTTTGAATAGATTGAAACCTCTTAAAAATTAGGATATTTCTTGAAGACCGAATGTTAACATTCATTTTAAAGCTTCTTTAAGACTCAATAAGAATCACGACTTTCCTATTTTATTTTTATAACATTAATCGATCATCTTTTCATCATCATATTTATATAATTAAGAAGATTTCATATATACCTTACATCCTTTCATCTAATACATCTCTACATTATTATTATTTTTGATGAAACTCTGAAAAATGTTTCTATAAAACTTCATATGAACCACTTTAATGGATTTTTATAGAAATTGAATCTATCTGATGAATTGCACTAGAAACCTTCAACCGTTCCATTCACTTAGAAACCTCTGACAAATGAACATCACACAATTAGTTTGTTCTAATCACATCAAATACAGTCTTCTGTATGACAACTCATAGACTTTTCTTTTTCACATATTTTACTTTGTTCTAGACTATCCAATAATATTCATATATTACCAATCAATCTTTCACCTAATGAAATTTAAAATGGTTTGTCCAGTTCACTTGATTCGATTAAATTGAATTTTTTTTATCCATTGATTCTACAAAAAAACATATATCCAAAGGGAATACAAAAAAAATGTAAAACTGATTAAATGAAGAAGATATTATTTAAATACATATTTATATAAAATATATTTATGGGATGTATATCACATTACATTAAAATTATTATTTTCATGAATTAGGTGTACTATTCCATGTGTGATGGACACCCAAACCATTATACAACTAGGTTATCATTTACAAATAACCATTTTATAAGATGAAATAGTAAAGGGTAAATGTATACAATGTATTTATATATTCCTGAACTTCTATAGTATTTATTAAATCATTTCAACACATGAATAAATGAGAAAATAATTAAAGAACATCTTTAATTGCCTATTTAAACTATTTCCATGCAATGAAAGTGTGTGTGTGTGGATTCAAATATTCATGGTTGTCTGGAACTGCTTGACCCATCACTCTTCTTTATCTTCTTTCTTTGCATACAATGTTACTAACATACCATAGAGAAAATGTGAATCTCATGAAAACATTAGATGATTCATTTAAACCTCTAGATTCACCATGGTGGTGGGATGATTTCATCACTCAATGATCTTTATCAAACCCATATGATGGAGT
This sequence comes from Viscum album, assembly GCA_963277665.1. Classification (NCBI taxonomy): domain Eukaryota; kingdom Viridiplantae; phylum Streptophyta; class Magnoliopsida; order Santalales; family Viscaceae; genus Viscum; species Viscum album. Next base: position 1,925,150,779 of record OY728150.1, on the reverse strand, counting down.
TTGTGTATATTTACAATTATCTTTAGTGTATGAGACATTTATTTATATAATTTATTCATTTTAGTATTTTATAAGCAGTTTCATATTTTTTTTCATGATAGGTCTTCTGATTTGGTTTCTAATTACTTCCACTATGTCTAATAAGTGTTATTAAAATCAAAATAAACTTAATAGTGGTATAATGGGTATCCATGAATATGTTTTACAAAAAATTTCATTGAAATGAATAATGAAACAAAAAAAGATCCTTCATTTTTAGGTTTTTTGAAAATATGGAAAAGGGGTTTCCCTTACATAGTTGGGATACACAAAGGTAACCAGGTTACCCTTACCCAATTGAGATGAATTAGGTTAACCAAGTCATTACCCTTATGAAAATAAATTCTATAAGGGTAACTAGAATGATATATATATATATATATATATATATATATATATATATATATCTGTGTGTGTGTGTGTGTGTCTGTGATTGTTCATGTAAATGTAACTAATTTCATACCTTTATACGAAGGGGTTCATGTAAGGTTCAACATGGATTACCCTTATACGGAAGTGTTTTTTATAAGAGTCATCTAGAATTACCCTTACATGGAGTGGTCAGTGTAGGAGAAATACCCTAGCTCGCATAAGGGTAAGATCTCTATTCCCATAACTACATAAGAGTTATATAGTATTTTAAAACACATGTAATGGTTTTGAATTTTTAAAAGGGTTTATGTAAAGGCAATTCATTCTTGTAAAGGCTTGCATAATGGTTTTCACTTGGTTATCTATAGGTCTATAGAATCAGATTACCCTTATGTAGAGGGTCTACATGAGGGTAGAATGAGTACACCCTTATGAAGAATATGGATTTTGTGTAAAGGTAAACTGAAATGTTTTTAAAAATTGAAATTAAAATATTAAATGATTTAATTTTTTTTATAAATCATTATAAAATGTATTTTGGGAATAATAATTTATATGGAATTTATAAATACATAAATTAATTATAAATGATTTATAATTAATCATATAAATTTTTATAAAACAATTTATTTCCAAATATTAAATGTTAAAATTTAATATAACTTTAAAAAAATATATCTAAATTCTTATGATATAGAAATAAAAGTGTTTATCGCCAACAAGCTTGTACCCAATTGGTAAAGGCTCTTTCTTGGCATCCAAAAGACCCAAGATAAAATCTGGGAAGGGAATAATTTCTAGGGTACTATAGAAATACTATAGCAGGGAACTATAGTAGTGATGTAGAAGCGGTGAGACTGTAGTAGTGGTGGCACTATAGCAATGATAACACTGTAGCAGTAGAGGCACTGTAGCAGCGGTGGTTCTGCAGAAGGTACAGTAACAGCCCAAGTACCATAGAAATATTGTTCCCCAATGGGTCCTTTGGACCAATAAATGGGCTTTTGGGCCTTGTATTTGGGATTTTATTCCCCTAGACCTACAGTCTATGTAATGGGTCCCCCTATACACAATCATAGAAAAGAAGAGTTTTTTTAATATTAAAAATGAGACTTCAAACCCAACCTTATAAAAAAATAAAATGAAAGTATTTATTTAAAATTTATAATAAATAATTTATAAATGGTTATAATTTTTAAAACAAGGCCAAAATATAAAATTTTTATATTTAAATTATAATTTATTCATAACTAATTATTTCTTATTGTTTATAATGAATGTGGGACTTGTTTTTATATTATTTAATCCGAATAAAAAAGTATTTTAATGATTGATATGATGAAGATTTAAATAATGTTTGAGTATATGATACATAGATTATCTTAAATGTTTACATAATAGAAATTAAATTATAAATTGTTTATAATTCATAAAATGTCATATATTTAAAATAGAAAATTCCATATAATGATAAATATGTAAGAATTCATTTTGAAATCAATATAAGATGTTTATATTAAAAATTATGAAATTTCCATAATGTTAAAGATGAAAAATTATAAAAGGGTTTATGATTAGATTTTATTTATGAATTGTTCCTGAATGGTTACCTCAAGTTTAAATATTCAAAATTTTATTTTATTTAAAAAGTTATTTCCTAATATATTCATGTTTAGTAAATTTTTTAAGAAATTTGAATACTGTGTATTGTTTAGTTAAATTGGTAAAATTCTTCTAGATGGAGCCTTTTATTACTTGATATGAATGTATCTATAATGAATTTGAGTTTTCATCTAAAATTTCCTCGGTTTGTAACTAATGTTATGAACATGAATTTAGTTATTGAATATAATTTATGTATATTAGATTTTAATGTTATGATGAATTTGATTATCTCTTGAGTAAAGTATCCCTAGGTTGGTGACTTGGGGTCAGACTACCTACTGACCTGGAGGCTTATGCCTTGTCTAGGTTAGTGAATGGGGTAGGCCATCTGTTACTACATAATTAGTCATTAATGGTATTATGGCATGTTGTGGAAGAAGATATGATGCTTATTTAATATTTTTTCATAACTAAATCAACATAAAATTTTCTTCACTAATGATCTATTCCTTATTAAAGGAATGAGGATCTTTAATGAATTAATTTAAGTACAAAAATAAAACAAATGATTACCTCATTCAGATTAATGATTCATTTGACAACATCACATTACTAATGACCATTGCGCAAATGATACTAGGTAAAATCCTTCTAGATCATCCAAACATTCTTCAAGATTCCATGACAATATCACTCATCGGAATTCAAGTTCTATCTTAGATGTCTGATGAATCCTTTGATGTCCCAATGATCACTACTACTATGTTCCTTCAATCCATGAGGGTGTTCTTGGATTGATTGCGTGTAAGGATCATTTCTTTCAATATGATGTAATAAGTAGGATATAGGAGGTCTAAAATTAGAGAAGATGAATAATACCTCTAAAATGAGCTCCAACATGTTTATATAGAGGAAATTAAATACCCGGAAATGGTTCTCTGAGCCCCAAATATATATTTCCCACTAAATAAGCCATAAAAGATGTGTTATGAACAACTAGATGGGTAATAAATATTGTTTATAATTTCATCAATTTATTATAATATAATAAATATATTATTTGATAATGGTTAATAATTAACTCGACACATCATTGCCGCAAATATTAAACGAACCTTGAATATTAAAATAATATTCATTCATTAAATAATTTCCAGTGGATTCACTTTAATAATTGTAAATGAATTAATAAATAAATAAATAAATAATTTTCAAACCAATTATTCAATACTCTAATACTATTAATTTGTTTATTCATTGAAGATATTATATTCTTAGACAAATTTAGGACCTTATGGTGGGGGCCCCATGTCCTATACTCATATTCATTGGTATATGCCTAACTTTGTAATATGCTAAGTGGGTAACTATCTAGACCTTTATATTGATAAAAGTGAATAATATTCATAAAATTTGAGTAGTTTCTAGTAACCCATAGAGGACCCTAAATAGATAAGTTATACTCATAATAATGAAAACCATTCTTATGAACACACTCCACGTTATATAATCTCTTTATCTCACGATATCTCAAAAAACAAGATACACAATTTGTGTCATCATCCTTTATTGATCTATTATTCATTGAAAAACCTAGATAGAATTACCTTCTTCTACCATGAACATGGATTTTTTAAAGGTACTACCATACTTATCAACTAGTCTTTAGAAACAAATTTCTTTCAGAAGCCACATTTTTTATCTAGATTATTAAATACTTTTCATACTGCAAATAATGAAGCCAACACATGATACCTCTCTACAAAATCAATTCCATTGTTTTTATCATGAATCAAATAACACAATCCAATACTATGCCATGATAATAATATCATGTTAGGATACCATTACCCATGTTCATAGAAAGGAACTACCAATGGCACCTAAAACATGTAGTGCTTCAATTGACATGTGAGTCCTCATGATCTCATCTACTCGATATCACCAACTGTGAACATCGTGAAAAGAAGTTTTGTTGAGTCAGTAAGGTTTTCCTTATGACTTTTCCATTCCTTCTTTTTTTGAAAATCACAAACACCTTATCTTTAAGGAAAATTGCTTTTATAAGGAAAATTGCTTTTATAAGGAAAATTGCTTTTATAAGGAAAATCTCTTTTGTAAGAAAAATTATCCTTATCATATTTTTTTCATACAGATTTATCTTAAGTATGAGATTCGGATTCATTTATATTTTCTCAGAATTGTTTTAAAATTTGATATGAAGTGTTCTATTTTAGGATCTGAATTCTGGATAAGAACTGTAATAAAGTTTCACTCCGAAATCCAGATGAGAATTGTAATAAAGTCTCATTCCGAACTCAGGATACGAACTCTAATTAAGTTCTACACCAGATTTAGGATACAAATCCTTATGAAGTTCGACAATGAATTATCCTTAAGAATTCTGATGATGAATTCTCATTACGAATCCTGATGATGAATTCTCATTACGAATTCTGATGAGGAATTATCATTACGAATTCTGATGAGGAATTCTCATTACGAATTCTGATGAGGAATTCTCATTATGAATTCTGATGAAGAATTCTTATTACTAATTCTGATGATGAATTCTCATAACGAATTCTGATGATGAATTCTCATTACGAATTCTGATGAGGAATTCTCATTACGAATTCTGATGAAGAATTCTCATTACTAATGCTGATGATGAATTCTCATAACGAATTATAATGATGAATTCTCATTCCGAATTCTCATTCTGAATTCACCTATTAAACAGAATCTGATCATCTTTGTTTTATACACTCCGTATTTATTTAGAATCCGAAAAATTATTTTTGTTTACACTCAGAATTTTTCATTTCAAACTTTTGAGTTAGATTTTAAACGATGTCATACATTCTGTTTCACTTGTTTTGTTATAAAACGATGTCGTCTATTCTGTTATAAAACTAACTGTTGGCTAAGTGACACGTGTACAGGTCCCTCTGATTTTTAAGGAAAATATGACCGTTGGGAAGGAGGCCGACCTTACCTATAAATAGGATCTCATTTGAAAGAGCTCGATACAGATGAACAACTTGGTTTTGTGCATACATGTTGTTGAAGTGATTTATAGAGAGAGAAGCTCTTATTAACTCTCAAAACTTCGTGCGACTCCGAATGTTGGTGGTTACATTCGAGGACTTCCGGGGATAGGAAGACAGAGGTTGCCGACTACCTTGAAGTTAAGGGATTCCTTGCTGAGGAAGACAGAGGTTGCCAACTACATTGAAGTTGAGGGCTTGCGGGGATAGCAAGACAGAGACTCCGATCTTCGTATCAAGGGCTTACCCTGGTGTGGGTAAGACAGACTTGGTTGAAAGTATAAATCAAGGGACCTTTATCCAAGATTGTTGGACACCCTTCTCTTTGGGTTAAAAGACTTATATCTTGTTACTTGTAGTTCTACTACTTGGTTATTTTCTACTGCATATTGTATTGTAAGGAAAGTATAACTTTCTTATACTTACTTACTTGTACTCTGTTTCATTCAAATTCTTTACGCTTTAAGGTAGAATCTCATATTGTAATCTTTTGTTAAGTTTCAATTTCGGGAACCATATTTCCGGAACCTATTTTCGGAATCTCTTTCCAAGTTTTCATTCGGTGTTAGAGGTGTTGTGAATTTTCTTAGTTTAACTTTGTTAAACTTAGCCCTTTCCTTTGCTTAAGGAAAACATAGTTATTCGTAACTAACTTTAAAGGTTCCAAAGGAATTTTTAAAGTGTACAATTCACCCCCCTCTTGTAAATTGAGCATCAACATCACTATTTTGATCCTACAAGTTTCAGTGATTATAATCCCCAACAATTTATAGTCAGAAATCATCTATGTTTTGTTAGTATTATATATCTAGACCATGGTATATTTTTTTAGATTAATGTCATAGTATCCTGGGGTTCTTATTATAGCATGGAAACTGCTATAAACCTTTTTTTTTCAAAAAGTAATTTAAGGAAGTTATGATATAAATATTGGACATAGAAATATAAACCATATAAATAGTGGTGAAAGAAATATAAATACTATTTTGGAAAGAATAATAATATATAACTCACTATATACATAAAATGGTAATAAAAAAGTATTGTTTAAGTTAGGTTTATAGAATCCACTATTAAATTTTTTTTTACTTAAACTAGAGAAAATTTCTAAGTAACCTTGTCATATCTCACTCAATAATATCATGCTTCTAATGTGTTATATATTTAGTCATTGGGATTTCCACTTCTTCGCTACATGGCTATTCTTCTATCCACAACATACCTCCTTGTGTAAAACTCCTCAACAGATGATATCCACAAGTATACTTTTTTTTCTATAATGAAAACTTGACATATTTTACAGTATTATTTGAAGGATTATCATAATTTATATTATGATAAAACTTTAATTACTAGATGATATTCCAAGAAAAGAAAAAATAACATTGCTTATTTACACTACATCTTTATCTTCATATGAATCCATGATGCACTCAATATTTATAGATATAGCTAACATTGGATTGAATAAGCTTCTCCTTCCCATTAAATTAGTATAACTATGATATTAGATCATATTAATGCAAAGAAATACTAGTTTATGCCCCCTTAAATTGTTTTAAATTCTTCTAAAAATACTAGTAATATATCTTATGTACTCTCTCAATTATAATTGGATTATTTTGAATGCTACCCATGTAGTTATCCTAGATATAAATGATATTTACCTACCATAAATTATATTTTGTAAATATCATATATTGTACATAACATGGAATATGTGATCAATCTATTGTTGAATTTCATGTAATTATTCTTACAATATCAATCTTTTCTTATGTCCCATACATGTTTTTGTAGAGAGATTTATTCCATGTGACATCATTAATAATTCTCTCTAATTTTTTTATAACTTTTATTTTTCAATACTGTGTAAGTATATATAATTTTGAATTTTTCTAAACAACCACTTAGATATACATCAATAAATCTTGTACTTTAAAACATAGTTTTCTATGTTATGCCAATCAATGAAGTGTTACTTTCTTTATTATCATAACTAAATATAATACCAATATCTTTTTCCATATTTTTCCAACATATTTTACTTGGAAAACTATGGTTCCCCCACTAACCACTTGTTGACATATAGAAGCCATTCTTTATAAATAAATATTCTATAATCATGTTTCTAACTTCTATCTAATACTGGATTTTAGTAACTTTATCTCTTTATTATCATTCCACGGTTTCACCAATTTTTTGTTGTTGTAAAATTTAGAAACTTTCAAAAAATAGTGGTATTTACATCCAATTATCAATATAATGATCATAGAATGTAGCTTTGAAAAGTATAAAATTATAATAGATTTAGAAATAATGACTTGGTATTACTAATTGAGCCTTATTAGTACCATTCTTGTAACACCCATGTTATGTTTCTATTGAATACCCATTATAGTATCATGATTTAAAGCATTCAAAACACTAAGCACCTGTACTTTGATACATAGAATCTATTATTGAATTTTAAATGAACTTGTAAATCTTAGCTAATTTTTTTATACTGTTTACTTGTAGAATTTATTATTATCAATAAATAATGTATCACTATACACAATGAATATAAAACAACCACTATGGTTTTAGAATTCCAACACAATATGTGTCTCTAGAACATTCCTTTTCCACAATATCTTATGGAACTTGTTTCTTTGATAACTATTTGTGCATATCTAGTATTGACTAAACCTAAGTCAATCATGCTCCTACTATCTCAAATAGAGATGTGAAGCATTGTATATAAATATATTCTTGTACATGAATATATATTTTCCTATCTCAAGTATATATATAATATCCTATATGAACTTTAGGATGATTTTTTTAGATGTAAATTATGTTTTTCTTTATGGATGTTTGTTTCCTCAATAAAAAATTTTCATCTAAACACATTTTATTATCAAATAATGGATTTAAATCATACTATTACACATATGATATCCATTAGAATCATAAGTTTCATATGTTCATGGGATAATGTCTCTATTTTTGAATCACGTCTTGAAAATAATGTATGTTTCAACAATGTATATTAGTTTCAGCATTGATCCTCCTTTTACTTACATCATGACTTTGACGTGTATAAGAATTTTTTAGTAATTAGTCTATGACACATTTTAATGATTTTGTTTCATGTAATCAACATTATCTATCCTCCTTACTAAAGCTATAATTTTGACATTTATAAGGAAATGTGGGTTTAGTAATAAATCCACTCTATATTTTACAATCTATGAATGCTTGGTCATGTTATTCTCCAGCACATGACCCCAAAGAAAATCATCTATTCTAAACATGAATATATTTTTTAGTTCAATTTTTTATTCCTTAAAACATTTAAAGTAATATTATAAAGTATATTTAACACTAGATTAACCTTGGAATAGTTCACTCTCTTCAATTGAAAAAATATAGAAAACTTTGTGGGATACCATTATTCTTAAAGGTTTGTTTGTCCAAAGATAAAAAAGTAAAATTTTAAAAAATACCTAAGGTATTTATCTCCAATATCCTAAAACCATAATGTGTATATTCTAAAAAACTACACAGTTTTACATGAAAATGAATTATCTTACCACAAATTGGTATTATATTCTTACATTTTTATGTTCTTCATGTATTTCCAATAATTCATGTATATTTGAACTATTGGTTGTGTATGAAATACCATAAGAAACATTCTTTACTAAATGATTGAGTATAATTAAATTGAAAATTACATTTTTACAAGAACCATAATCTTGGAAATAATACCGTGTGCTTCTCACCACTGATGTAGGTATCATAGTTCCTTATCCATTTATAGAAAACACCTCAAATTTTAGTCATATTCCTTATCTTCATTGGTCCCTTCATTTAGAAAAAAATATGTAAGAAAATATTGTATCTAACACCCAAGGATCATAAATAAAACATAACATTTGATGATAAACATACCTGTAGTAGAAGATAATTCTTTGTTCTTCTTTAATTCATTGAAATTTTATTTCTAGTGACCAATATTTACACATGTGATTAAAATATCCTCCTATTCAATGATTTGTCTTTTTTATCAATGGTTTCATAGAAAGAATTTGTGAAGGTGTCTTTGAATGTGTACTTGAAATTGGCATTTTCTCCTTTTCTTTCTTACTGGTCACCTAATGATTTAAATATTTATCTTTATTTAAATTTTTATCATTTTGGTGAACCTTTCCCAAAACATATCAAAGTGGTTTTTGCAAACAATTAATTTGATAATGCTCAACAAAACTATATAAATGGAGTGTAAAGGATGAGCGAATGAGATTAACTAAAATTTCTTAATTCTACTTGAATACCAATTCTTATATCCGTTCAATGTACTTTATCATCTTGATTATATGAGTACCAAATTGAGTTCCATATATCAATCTATAATTGATCAATTTGATAATTATCTCATTGATTTATTACTTCAATTTCTATTCACTTACTTACCATAGATGATACAATATGGTATAGATATCCACGTCCTTATACTGCATTTGAAAAAATTTGGTAATTGATGCTATAATTATTATATAAAATTAAAATGCATCATTAATGAGTCTCTTGTAAGCATATTTATCATCCTCACTAGCTTCTTGAGGATGCTGATCAGGTACTGGGGACTCCATAACATATAATTTCCTTCCATACTATAGCACTATATGCAATCTCTTATACCACTATTAAATATTAGTTTCAGTGAAGACATATTCTTTATCCAATATTGATTATAGAGTATCTTTGGTATCACTTTCCTATTTATGAAAAAATAAATACAAGAACATTAGTACTTTTATATTCATTATAAACAATAAACTACTGATTAATTAAATCATTAGATGTCTCCCACTATTTTATCGAACCCTAGTAGCCATTACATCTAGATTCTGAATTTCCGGCCACATGAGTATTCTAGTGGAAAGGTCCCTGAAATCACTCATCATAGTCCAAGCTATGTTTACATCAATACATAGAGAGTTTTAAGGTAGGTATTTGAATGGACAACCATATTACCTCGTGGTTTCTTCCATCTATCCAACATTATGAATTTTTATTGATAAGGGGGAAAAGTCCCATAATAGTGAAGGGGGTTTGAAATAATGGATCCTTAGGGAATAATATCTTAATAGTTTAATACATTATGGGGAAGGGATCATGTGGAAGTACAAAATGTGGCATGGGTTATCGGGAGTTACCTAGGAGGCCATGAAGTCAACAACCATATTTTTCTTATGCTTTGTTTGATTAATATTTATATGGATATTAAAGAGAATTATGTATCTATAAACTACGTATATGATAGTCTAATGGATTGAGATAGCCTCCTCGATGGGACTATAAAAAATAGATGAATTAGATTCAACCTATTCCAACATAATACCATGGGAGAGGTGGAATTTGATCCCCTTGAGCATGGTGGAGGCTTCAATAATTAGGGAATCACCTAGGACAAAGAAAATTATGAAATTGAAGATTACTAAACCAATATTATTATAAAAAACTCCTCCCCGTATTTTATTATTAGTGCATGATCCATCAACATTTATCTTAAGACCAAAAACTAGAGGGATCCAGTTTTCCCATTTAACTTATGGGGCCTATATGTGAACCATGTGATTTGCACGACTTCTAACCATGGGCAACTATAAGGAAGGTGATAGGTCCCACTAGTTAAGAAGAGGAAGAATCTCATCCACCAGGGATCAAGCTTTGACTATCAATGATAGGAATATACTAAGAATCCACTCATGTCTAAACTTATTAAAATAATTCATGATACTCTAGAAACCAAAAATCCATTAACAATGATATCTCCCTATGCTCATGGATATTTTCATCTGTTCCATGGAACCTTTAATGAAGAAAATTGTCCTCGATAATATTTTACATGTCCAAAATACTGAAAATATTAAATCCACACCAAGCAGAGGATTCCCACTACCCTTCAAAGATAATGTGAGAAGAAGAACTCATGGCTCCTTGAACTGTTGAGTAAAGTCCTAGATTATAAAAATCATAAACATTATTTACTAAATACTTTTACTCTAAAGTGATAAAATCTGGTTATTACTACATATTTTTTTTTATATTTAGTTAATTTGGCCCATTGCTTTCATCAAAAATCCCTAGTAGTTGGAGAAACCCCCAACTATTGATGACAAGAACCAAATACAAATATTTTTATTCAAATTAAATTGTTATAAGACATTATGAATTAATATTTTATGTATTTTATTATTTATTTACAAAATAAATCATTTTCTCTCTGATATGCATGTACCATGTGATAGAAATAACAACTTGACTATGCAGTTAATAGAAAAAATTCATTGAATCTTTATCTATTTTAATCTATGATTTTTTATTTTATGTATTCATAAAAACATGAATATTCATAAATAATAAAAAATTCATAAATTTAAAAAACTATTTGAATGATCTTGATTATTCGGTATTGGATGATAAATTTATACACAATAGATTAACTATCACACACATATCCTTCAATTAGGTACATTTTTCTCTTATATTTTGGCCTAGATTTTCCCCAAAGTTTCTCCTAGGGCACCTTGCTTTTGAAGGATTTTAGACACTTTTTGAGTGGACAAAAGGGGGTGAATGATTTGGGCTCACGGTTTGCTAAACTGTGCAAGAAAACCGTGCAGCCTTGTCCAGCTTATTAATTTTTTTTGTTAAATTCTATTTTTCCATCTCGGGATTTATCCAAAATCTCCCCTTTCTTCCTCCATTTGACCCTAGTAGCCATGGTATCCTCCCAATCACCTCAAAAACCTCTTTGGAACTTCATTTTGAAGGTGGATTTTATGGACAAACTTAAAACTTCCTCAAGTAAGTGATTTTATTCTTTAGTTACTTCCATTTTCATGGGGTTTCTTCCCTTATTCTTAAATTTATATTGTCTACAAAGTAGGTTTTTGAACCTAGGGTTTGATCCTTGGTTTCTTAGTCTATTATAATGGTTTAGGTCTTGATCTAAGTCCCTTATGGTGCGGCGGTGGTGCAGTTTAACTTTCGCACAAAGATGCAATGGTTTTAACAGTTGTGGTAGGTGATTCTATGTGTAAGAAATGATATATGAGTTAGATTTTCTTATTTTAAATTTTTATAACACTTCTTATTCATTATCCTTGCTGTGAAATTTGGTTTTGGTGATATTTGTTAGGAAAATGATATTTAGGTACCAATTTTGTGTTAAATTGGGTGTTTTACATGTCTATTATATGTTATTCAAATTGGGGTTGTTTTATAACTCATGTAATGGATTTATAAAAATGTTTTGGTGATTAAAATTCTATTTTGGTGAATATGGGTATGCACATAGTGTTCAAAGTGGAGTTTTTAATGGTTTTTGTGTGAAAAACGTTGTTAAATTTTGTGAAGTTATTTTATTGAAATCCTAAAGGTTTTGTTGAGTGATATAAGTGGTGAAAAGAATATATAGCTAATTGTTTGAGTTTATTATGACCATAAATGATGTGTTTATGTGCTAATAGATTTTGGTATCATGTGAAAGTGTTTTCATCACAAAGGGGGAAGCTCGGGTGTCTAGGAGGGCAGATATGTACTAGTACACTAGTGATCCAGAGAGGTTTAATCCCTATTTCACTAAGAAAAATGGATAAAGAAAATAAAAACAAAAATATATTGATGATTATTAGTGACTAATAGGTTATGGTTATGTTCCCTACTAGTGGATGATTCATGAGAACAAATTTTGGTAAGGTTACATTACTCTGAGGTACACGATACATGGGGCCCGAGACTAACTAGTGCCTAGGGGTGTTCATGAGATTAATGCTCATTGAAGCCTTTGTACTTATCTTTGGAATATGGTGGTTTTGGAAGAAAATACAGTAGCTTACATGTTTTATTGAAATTTGATCACTCATGGAAAATTCCCTTTGAAAACTATTTACATTTAAAAGTTTCATTCTTTAAATATTACTTCCACCACTTCTTGCTTATTGAAACTATCATGTTTTTTTATCTTATATTGACTACTCTATGGAATATATTGGTGGTATACTATTGGGATTAGTATCACACCGTAATTAAAACCCTTGGGTTTAATTAGACTTGACCATGTTTGACACAAGTAAAGGTAAGACCTTGGGTGATGGAAGTTCGGGTTGTTAGTTCCCTTCCTTGGTGCAGTGTTGTGGAGAAAACTTGTGGGTGATGAACCCTTATCGTGTGGAGTCCTTGGATCTGTTTTTATACTATTTTAATGTGTATTTGGACCTCTTTTTGTATGTTTAAACCTATTTATTTAGTTCTGGATTTTGTTTAAATCTTGTTTGGCATGAATTTTCAGATTCGGTTTATCAATTGGTTTGTATGTTTTATATATCCATACTCGGGTATATCATTACCAAACCTAAATATATGATACTCAGGTACTTTTACTGCCCATAGGGAGAGGGGACTCCCTTTGGGACTTGTCACGAGTTGGGTTTGGTGCTGGTTTTAATGGAGACCAGATGCAATTCGTGACAAAATGGTATCAGAGTGGTTAATGTTTTTGGGTTGTATTATTATTTTTTATGAGTTGGGTTAGACAGAAGCTAGGACTGTCAGGACTCAGAGTTTTGGTCATGATTAGTGTGCTTGTCCTGTACCTCTCTTGGAAGACCTTGAGTCTCCATGGGACATTGAAATTGTTTGTTTGACTTCACTTCTAGGTGGGACGTGTGGGCTGCAGACTACACGTGGACAACGGGTGGGGGTGGGGTAGTTTTTTCTTTTATTATTGTAATGTGTTTGGATTATTTATATTTTATTTTATTGATAAATTTTTTAGAATTTTTTTTACTAATTTTTTTTCTTATGACTGTTGTATTTTGTAGAAGAATGCCTCCCTAGAAGGCTCCCATGCACCCACAGGAGGAAGCTGGAGAGATTTCTCCATCGCCACTTGATCATAGGCTTGTAGGGGCTGTGGTTTGGGATCTACAAGATCTAGGACTTGGATCATCTCTTGTTCTATCTTCTGTTAGTGAATATGAGACTAGTCCTAGGAAATAAAAAGGCCAAAGAGTTATTGAAAAACAAGCCTCTTACTTTCTAAGGTAGCATAGTACCCTAGGAAGTAAAGGAATGGCTCGAAAAGATTGATCACAAGGTCAAGTTCCTGGACACACCTGAGGAGGTTAGGGTGAAGTGTTCCTATTTTATATTGTAGGGTACCATCCGCAAGTGGTGGGAATTAGTACTTCAAATAGGAACGAATAATAAGGTGTGCTGGGGAGATTTCAGAGCTGCATTCAAGGAAAAGTACTACCCTGAAGTATTGGAAAATTCTAGATCTCAAGAGTTCATAGATCTTGTTCAGGGGTATCTTTCTGTGATAGAGTACACCAACCATTTCACTGAGATGGTTTGGTATGCTCCTAAAATTGTCTCTAATGAGCAACCAAAGGCCCAATGGTTTAAGAAAGGCTTAAGACCAGAGATATACTCCCAAGTTTTCTTGTTTAAGTTAAGGAACTATGCTGAGGTGGTTGACCGGGTGTTCATGGTGAATATTGAAAAAAATGGAGGGATGGTTTCTCTATGATAGTATTAGTAGTTGGCAGTGGAAGCTCTTTGGAGAAGAAAATAAAGATAAAGGATAAGGGGAAGGAGGGATGTGGTAGTTTAAGCCACTCTTCTAGGAAGTTTTCATATATGGCTTTTTATGTGAGATCTATTGTGTGCCACCAGTGTGGGAGGCTGGGGCACATCCGACCAATATGACCATTTCCTCTGAAGCACTATTATCAATGTGGAGGTATGGGTCACTTGTAGCACTTTTGCAGGGTGGAACATCTACTTCAGAGTGGGGCAGGATCAGTGGCTTCAAGAAGAGTTTTAGCTTAGTCAGAGCCATTGAGGATGAGGGGATCTTGATTTGGTGGTGGTGGTGGTAGGGATGAGTCATCTTTTGGGCAGATCCACATTAGGGAAAAACAAAAGACTATCATTTTTACTTAGTAAGAGACCAGAAATCTCCATCTAGTGGATCAGGCACCAGCATGATCAGAGGAAGGACCGTCAACAGTTTGAGGTACCATTTTGATTGCATATTGTATAGCTGCTACTCTTTTTGATATTAGATCCTATGTTGCATTAATTTCTTCCTGTTTTGTGACCATTCTAAATTTTACAACTGATCTTTTTTCCTTTACGATGGAGTTGGTGGCACCACTGGGAAAGAAGGAGCAGGGTCTCAGGTGCCTGTCGTGTGCGCTTTCCATGTCAGGGGTTGAGATGGTGTGGGACCTCCTGGTCTCAGATATGAATCCATTTTATTTGATACTTATAATGGATTGGATGGTACACTTTCAGGCACACATCAATTGATATAGATTAAAGGTCAGTTTCCCTACACCTGAGGGGAATCGTAAGATTTTTTGTGGGGAATGGGATCCTCGGTTGAGTCGTACAGGACATACACTCCTAGAGTTGGGATATCTTGTTTTTTAGTTATTGTTGCTCATGATTTAGGACTATGTTCATGCTCATGCTGATGGACTACCTCATGTAGTTGATGAGTTTCTGACGGTATTTCTGGATGATTTTTCAGGTTTGACCCCAGAGCAGGATGTGGAGTTCTTGATTGATCTAGAACCAGAAACACAACCGATATCTATTTCCTCATATTGCATTGACCCCACTGAGATGAGTAAATTAAAGATACAACTGGACAATTTAGAATCAAAAGGATTCATTCACTCGAGCGTCTCTCCTTGGGCCACTTCTGTGTTGTTTGCGAAAAAGGATGACGGATCCCTTGGGTTGTGCATTGACTATCGGAAGCTGAATAAGGTAACAATCAAGAACAAATATATTTTTCCATTAATAGATGACTTGTTCAATCAACTAATGGTGGAAAGGTGGTTTTCTAAAACAGACCTTTGCTCAACCTATCATCAAATCAGGGTGAAAGAGGCAGATATCCCAAAGACAACCTTCCAAAGCAGGTAAGATGAATTCGAGTACTTGGTCATACTCTTCAGATTAACCAATGCTCCAGCGGTATTTATGGAACTCATGAATAGGTTGTTCCATCAGTATCTTGATTCTTTTTTCATGGTATTTTTGGATGAAATCCTAGTTTGTTTGGGATATGAGGAGGAACATGAGCATCACTTTCAGATCGTTCTTGTCACTTTTCAAGATCATCACCTTTATGAAAAGTTTTCCAAATGGACTTTATGGATTAGGGAGGTGAAATTTCTTGGGCATGTGATCTTAGAGTAGGGGGTTTCGGGGGAACCCGAGAAGATTAGTGCGGTTATTTCATGGGAGCAACTGAAGAACGTATTCAAGATCATGAGTTTCCTCAGCCTAGTTAATTATTACAGTCAGTTTGTTTTGGATTTCTCTCAGGTTGCCTCACCAATGACCGTACTCACCCAGAAAGGGGTGAAGTTTGTATGTCCCCCAGAATGTTAGTAATCCTTCAAGGAGATGTAGAGGCAGGTGACTACCACCCCCATTCTGATTTTTCCAAAGGCTATAAAGGGGTATGTGGTGTCTTGTGATGCTTTAGTTATGGGTCTTGGGTGCATGCTTAAGCCAGATGATCACGTGATGTCATATGGCTCTCACCAACTTTAACCACACAAAAAAAACCTAACCCAAGACTTGGAGTTAGAAACTATGATGTGAGCTTTGAAGACTAGGCACCACTACCTCTTTGGGGAGATGTTTGTGGTCTAATTTGATCACAAAAGCTTGGCCTATATCTTCTTAAAGAAGAACCTCAACATGAGGCTACATCGTCGGATCGAGTACCTGCATAGGTTAGACTTTGACATTGTTTATACCCCAGGTAAGGGTAACGTGGTGGCCGAATCCTTAAGCAGAAGAGTCCCAGTGCATACTTTGAGGAAGTCCAGTGTTGGGTGGACTCTGATGGAACTCTTTTCTCAGATTCATGTGGAGACCAAGGAGAAAAATGGGGGTGTATTCTTGGCGAGATTTCAATTGACACCTTCTATGGTGGATCTAATTTAGTGGGAATAGCCTAGTGATGAGATTTGTCAGCGGTTGAAGAAATTTCTTCATGGTGGGGAGATGCCTTCTGATTGGCTGTCGTCTCCTGAGGTTATCATGTGCTTCAAGGGCTGTTCAGTAGTGCTGTTATCTCTAAAAAATTTGGTGATGTAGGATAGACACCATTCTCTGTGGGCTGTTCATCAGGGTGCCACCAAGTTGTATTATGATGTTCTTCCATAGTTCTAGTGGCCTGCTATGAGATGATACATTGCGGACTTCATTTTGAGATGCTACAAATTCCAGCAGGTGAAAGTAGAGCATCAAAGGCCCTCCGGTTTTCTCCAGCCATTACCCATTCCTACTTGGAAGTTGGAAAAGGTCACCATGGACTTCATTTTTAGCTTTCCTCACACACCTTGGGGTAATAATTCCATTTGGGTGGTGATTTATCATCTTACAAAATCATCCCACTTCATTCCGATCATAGATACAAATAAAGTGGATGAGTTGGGCCGTTTGAATATTCCGGAGGTGGTAAGGCTCCATGGTGTGCCGTCAATAGTTATTTTAGATAGAAACCCCTATTTAACTTCTCAGTTTTGGTAAGGCCTTTATAAGGCCTTGGGATATCATATTAATATGAGAAAATCATACCATCCTCAAACGGATGGTCTGACAGAGCGACCAAATCATATTTTGGAGGACATGCTCCGTGCATGTGTTCTGGACATTGGAGGTTTTTAGGATAGCCATTTGGGATTGGTTGAGTTTGATTATAATAACATTTACCCATCCTTGATTTTAATGGATCCTTTTTAGGCACTATATTGTAATCCTTGTCAGTCCCCCCT
This sequence comes from Viscum album, assembly GCA_963277665.1. Lineage (NCBI taxonomy): Eukaryota > Viridiplantae > Streptophyta > Magnoliopsida > Santalales > Viscaceae > Viscum > Viscum album. The sequence goes on along the minus strand of OY728150.1, from coordinate 1,925,132,847 downwards.
ATGTTGGGCTGAGTTAGGTGATACCTCACTGTTGGGGCCAAGTCTGGTTCGGGTGACGTCAGAAAAGGTCAAGTTGATCAGGAAGTGCTTATTAACAGCTTAGAGTTTCCATAAATCATATGCTGACCAGAGCTATCGAGACCAAGATTTTTCTATGGGTGATAGGGTATTCTTGAAAGTGGCCCATCTTCTGGGACATCGACGATTGGGGAAGCAAGGGAAGATGGCGTTGCGGTTTGTCAGACCTTTTGAGATCACCGAGCAGATAGAAAAGGTGGAATATAGGTTGGCCTTACCTTCTCAATTGACATCCATACATGATGTCTTCCATGTCTCCCAATTTAATAAATACAACCAGGATCCATCCCATGTACTGAATTGGGAGGAGTTGGATATAGATCCTGATTTATCTATTTTTGAGAGGCCAGTACGAATAATGGACTTCCATGAAAAGGTGATTTGGGGAAATTATATTACACTGGTCCCGGTTCTTTGGAAGAATGGTAATGATAAACATGAAACATGGGATAGGAATTCATGGTTTGAGGAAGAGTACCCATTCTTGTTTTTCTATCAAGCTTCTGGTTGACTTTCTAGGATGAAATGTTTTCATGGTGGGGAGAATTATCACAACTATTTCCTACATTTAAGGTAATTATTTCTATTATATTATTGTCCTAACTTTACCAACTAATTTTCCTCTAGACCCCCTTTATTTTGAAGAAGTTTGGACACTTTTTTAGTGGATAAAAGTGGGTGCATGGTTTGCTGAACTGCACAAGCAAACCGTGCATCCTTGTCCAGATCATTAATTTGTTTTGTTAAATTCCATTTTCCCTCCCTAGATTTATCCAAACTTTCACCTTTATTCCCCCATTTAACCCTATCATCCATGGAAGCCTTTCAATCACCTCAAACCCTCCATAGAACTCCATTTTGTAGGGGGATTTGGTGGAGAAACTTCAACCTTATTCAAGTAAGCGAGTTTCTTCCTTAGTTACTTCTGTTTTCATGGGGTTTCTTCCCTTATTCTTGAAGTGACAAATTTCCATTAATTAGGGTTTCGAAACTAGGGTTTTATCCTGGGTTTTTTGGTCTATTCTTGTGGTTTTAATCTTGATCTAAGTCCCTTGTGGTGCGGCGATGGTGCAGTTGAAATTTTATAAAAATATTCAAGGGTTTTGACACCTGTGGTAGGTAATTCCATGCGAAGAAATGATAGATGATTTAGATTTACTTAATTTCTATTTTTATCATACTTCTCCTTCATTATCCTGGCTGTGAAATTTGGTTTTGGTGACATTTTCTAAGTAAATAATTTTTAGGTACCAATTTTGTTTTAAATTGGGTGTTTTACATGTCTATTATATGTTATGCCAATTGGGGTTGTTTTCTAACCCATGTAATGGATTTTATAAAAAACATTGGTGCTTAAAATTCTGTTTTTGTGAATATGGGTATGCACATAGTGTTCCAAGTGGGGTTTTAAGGGATTTTTCTACAAAATACTGTTTAATTTTGTGAAGTTATTTTATTGAAATCCTATTGGTTTTATTGAGTGATATAAGTGGTGAAAAGCATGTGTATATACTATTTAGAGTTTATTATGACAATAAATTATGTGTTTATGTGATAATGAATTTTGGTATCATGTGAATGTGGTTTTATCATAAAGGGGGAAGCCCGTGTATCTAGGAGGGAAGATATGTACTAGTACGCTAGTGATCCAAAGCAGGTTTTTCCATGTTTCACTAAAAAATGGATAACGACAATAATAAAAAAACTCTATTGATTATTATTAGGGAAATATAGGTTATGGTAATGTTCCCTACTAGTGTCTCATTCATGAGAACAGAATTTTTTATGGTTACTTTACACTGAGGTACGAGGAACACGAGGCCCGAGACTAACTAGAGCCTAGGGGTGTTCCCAAGATTAGTGCTCATTGAATAATTTTTAATTATCTTTTGAATATGGTAATTTTTGAGGTAAAATACCTTATATTACATGTTTTATTTAAATTTGATCACTCATGGAAAATTCCTTTTGAAAACTATTTACTTTTGAAAGTTTCATTCTTTAAATATTACTCCCACCACTTCTTGCTTATCAAAACTGGAATACTTTTTTATCTTGTATTGCTTACTCTATGTAATATCTTAGTGGAAGACAATTTATATTAGTATAAAACCATACTTACACACATTGTGTTATAGTATACTTGATCATGTTTGACATAGGTAAAGGCAAGGCCTTGGGTGATGGCAGTTCAGGTTGTTAGTTCCCTTCCTTGGTGTGGTGTTGTTGAGATGACTTCTGGGTGATGACCCCTTATCATGTGGAGTTTTTGGGGATGTTTTTTTGATACCTTTATTTGTATTTAGACCTCTTGTTATATGTTTAAACCTATATATTCAGTTCTTTATTTTTTTTAAATCTTGTTTGGCATGAATTTTCAGATTCGGTTTATCAATTGGTTTTGATGTTTTATATATCCATACTCAAGTAAATCATTCCCAAACCAAAATATATGATATCGGGAACTTGTGTCAGCCCGTGGTGGTTGGTAAATACCTTTACGACTTGTCATGGGATGGGTTTGGTGCCAGTTTTTATGGCTACAAGATGCGGTTCGTGACATTAACCATGATCCTTGGGGTAAAATACCCGAGTCATGACTGACTTGTATTGTGCATTGGAACCTAGTATAGTGTTTCCACATATCTTCATGAATACCACCTCTTCTTGGTGTATTAAACATATTATAACATAATTTTAATAATACATAAATACTTACATATAGTTTAGGGGATATTGGGATGAAAAAATACATATATAATTATATTGATGGACGCACATTCCCTTATACAAATTAAGAGAAGATAAATGATGAAATTATTACCAAGAAATGAAAAATCATTACATTCATCACTCACAGTTATATTAATTAATTAATTAATTATAAACCTTGAATTTTTTTCAATGATCAAGATTAGTCAATAGGTAAATCAAATGGTTAATAAAAAGTAATCTTATTATAAATTTATTTCAAGGGAATATAAATGAATTAAATGATGTATTTTAATTTAAATAACTTATTTATTATATTCCCACATAATATTATTATTTTTAAATTATAATAATTCAAATTAATTTTTAAATATTTTAAAAAAATCCAAATTCCTCATAAATTCCTTAAAAGGGGTTTTAGTTATTTTGGGCCTTGATTAGACTGGGCAGGTCTGGAAGAAACCAGACAGGGCCATTTTGTGTTGGGATAATATCTCATAGACATTTTTTAGGTTGAGAAGAACCCATGGGAAGTTGGCTCTTGGTTAGGGTCGATGGGGATAACTAGAAGGATCACATCTAAAGGGGTGCTGAGCACAACGGTCCGATCACATAAGGAGACCAATGCCGCGGGTGATCGGTGCTAGGGGAGAGCTGACAATGGGGTCTTGGTAAGGCAGGACTATGAGAGATCATGTAGATAATGAGGGATGACCGTAGGATCACAAAAAAATGACATTGGGTACTATTTGGTCATCTTAGAAAGAACCTGGTGGATAAGGATTGATGTGTGGTTTTGCAACAGGCTAAGGTAGCACTAGTGGGGTGGCAGCTGGGAGGAGGTGGCATAGTAGGTCCAATGGCTCGGATAGATGTAGTTTATGTGGTGAAGGTGGTGCACTGATAGGGGTGAGGGGACAATCCCCTTTGACATTATTTTAAAAATTGTTTTTTTAACACATGATTCTATGATAAGGTTCCCATTTTTGTTATTGTTTTATTGACCATATCCCCCAACACCCTAACACCCATTATTTTTCTTTTATTACGTTTTGCTTCTCTATTTTATAAGATTTTATTTTATTTTAAAAATTTCATCATCCAAAAAATTACCCACCTTTCAAAATAGTTTTGGCCATCAGAACCTAGATGGAACCTAGCCAGAAACCGAGTCTCCAAAAAACTCTAGAAAAAAACACACCCACACAAAGATATATATATATATATATATATATATATTATTCATATTTTTACACATTTTTTGATCTAAATCAAATTTTAAGATAGATATAACATGGCTATCCAAAATTGGATCAATGATTGATCTTTTCTATTGGGACTGAATCAAAGCTCTCTATTTAAATTTAAGGAAAATTTAAATTCTCTTGGATTAGAAAATTCATCTGCTCCCTTTGATACCAATTGATAGTATATGGGTCACAAAAGTAGTATATAGGACTAGGGTTTAAAAATTTCATCACCAAACTAACATAAATTCATCATATATAATGATCCCAACCTCGTTATAGGGTTGAGGATCTCACATGAACTAATGTAAGAAAAAAAATAAATTGAGTAATTACCTCATTCATATTGATGGTGTGTTTGAAAAAATCTCATTTCTAGTGACTGCTACTTGATGTATATGAGGAAACATCTATCTATATAATCCCAACATTCTTTAAGTGTCTATGAGAGTATGGATCCTCAGAGTCAAGGTGCTAGCATAGAGGTCTAATGAAGCCTTTGACGTCCTAAAGGTCATCACTACTGCATTCCTTCAATCCATGGGGTTTTCTTGGAATGATTACTTGTATGGATAATTTATCTCTATAAGATGTGGGAAGGAAGATTAATGATCTCTAAAATTCGAGTTGATGAATAGTCCCTTGGAAAGGAGTTCCTATTGATTATATAGTGGGAATTAAATACCCAGAACGGGTTCCTCAGCCCGCAAATATCAATTTACCACTAAATAAGCCATAAAAAACATGTTACGACCATATAAATGGGTTATAAATTCCATTTTTTTTTAATTTATAGTAATATAATAAATATGTTATGTGTCTTAAGAGAGTAATTAAAAGGATTCGTCAGTCCTACAAATATTAAACAAAATTAATATTTGTTCGTTAAATATTTTCTAATGTATTCACTTTAATACTTTTAAATACATTAATAAATAAATTCAATAGAAATTATTACATACTAGAATAATATGAATTTAATTATTTTTAGAGATTGTATATTCTCAAACATATCATGGACCCTATGGTCAGTCCCACCATGTCTTATACTTAATTCATCAGAATAGGCTAGACTTTTGAATATTCTAAGTGTGTAACCCTCTATCCAAATATCTCAATAGTAGTGAATACTATTCATAGCTCAGAAGTAGAGTCTAGATACATATGAAGTCCCCTAAAGAGATAAGGAACAATCATAATGATGAAAAAATTTCCTCCAAACACATACTATGTAATATAATCTCTTTGTATCATGATATCACATAATGTAGGATGCATACTTCATGTTATCATACTTTATTACTATATTATTCATTGAACTAACATGAAAAATTTACCTTCTTCAACCTTGGCCATGGATTTAGTAAATGTACTGTTATTCTAACCAACAAGACCCGAGATATGGCTTCATTTTAGAAGCAACAAATTCTATCTTGTTTATTCAATCACTTTCATACTACCAATGATGCACACAATTCAAGATACCTCAATACAACATCAATTCTATAGTTTTAATCTTTCATTAAAGTATATAATCAAATAGTATACACCGATAATAATGTCAGTTTAGGATACCATTACACGTGTTTGTAGATAAGAACTACCAATAACTCTTGAAACATGTGGTGTTACTATTTGTAGGTTAGTCTTCATGGTATTATCTATTCAAGATCACTAAGTGAAAATTTCATGAGAAGAAGTCTCAAAGTTTAAGATCCCCTAACATCTAATAGTCAAACATCATTTATGTCTAGTCAATATGATGTATCTAAACCAGAGTACATTTATTTAAGATTAAAGTCATAGTATCTATAGGTTTTCAATATAGCATGGGAACTTCTATAACCTTTTGATATAAAAATTTATCTAAGGAAGTTAAAAAATAATTAGTGGATGTATAAATATCAACACTATTTTGTTAAGAATAGATCATTCATAACTCATCAGAAACAAAAAATCTTAATTGAAAATTATAGTTTTAGTTGGGTATAAAGAACCCAATATTAAAAAACTCATGTGGATAACTCTATATATTTACATGAAGTGTTCATGAACCTTATTCATATGATGTATATGGATATTTATGAATATTTCTGGCTTCTATTTTTTATTATGTAACAAAAACATGTGGGTTGTTTAAGGATTTACACAAAAATATAGCTTGAAGATATTGATTAGTTGGAGGGAATATGACTCCAAACTAAATTACTTTAATCATGCATATATAAATGGGTATAACATGAGATAAGATAGTGAGATTAAATTATAATTTAATATACTAAGTGTGAGATTCCATCCAAAGTAGAACTTGTTAAGAGAACAATCATCTAACTAGGTAGGTTCAACCATAACAGTGTTCCCCTAGGGTTTCTATTGTTAATATTTTTTTTTGACATTTTCTTTATGTTATACTTAGATAAGAAACCCTTGGAAAGGATTATAGAGGAATGAAGTTGAGTTTATCCATATGATGGATTGGATTGTTTTTATTTTCTTAGATATCCAAGAGTCATATATTATATTATTGGGATGATTCCATACAAAAATAATTAAGTGATGAGGGAAATTCCCTAGAAGGCTCATTACTTGGTGAAATATAGATCTTGGATCACTAATGAATATAGTGAATTTTAAAAGGGATAATAATTTTAGTGAAATCCCATTTAATAAAATTCCTTATTAAATGATTAATATAACATGACACTCATCTAATAAAATATTCTGTTGTAGATAATATCATTATCATCATCAATCTATTTTTTTTAATTAATCCTTAAAAAGGATAATATTAATGTAAGTTAATCCCAATACTAGAAAACATTACTGTAAGTAGTTAAATTAGTTCAAGGAAATTTATTGATGGAATATTGTTCTAAAGATGATGATGAAATTTGAAAGAGTTATAAGTAGACAAAAAAATTGAGATCATTACATTTGATTTTGTGATGCTAAGATGTTTGAATATGTTTAAGAAGTTTAATAGTTAGGAATATGATTTTTAAGCCTAAAAAATATTCAAACTGTCCCGCTTTAAAAATATTTCTCACTAAAGAGTTTATTGGGAGAGTTTTATTATATGATTAAATAGATATGTGAAATGGATATCATATACTGTAATGTGTTAAAAATCCCAGAAAGTGTGTCAAACATAATAATGATATTGGAGTTTATCATATATGATATAATCAAATGATTATTTTATTGGTTTTTTAAATATTCTTAAAAAGTTTAATATTATCAAAATATATCATATTAAAGGAAACCTATATTTTATCATTCTTTCACATTGTTTATAAAAATGTATAAATAGATATACATTTCATGAAGTGTAATTAAAATTGACCTGTAAATGTATAACTTTGATTTTATCCCAAACAAATATTCATCATTGAGTATTGTTGGTTGTGAAATTTTTTTTAAGGTTAGTGTGACTAGGATTCTTGTATAGAGATAACAAATTTTTCATGAGGCACAAAATAAATAATAAAATTATTTGTGTGAGATGGATGACCTACAAGGTATACCACATAGAGTGTCATATATATGCATTTGGTATACTAGGGGTGCATGGATCCAATTTGAGTCCCCACTACCTGAGGATGGTGATCTACCTTACATGATAACCTCTATAATATTATAGCCAACTTATGAAAGTCCACATATTTACTTGCTAATATGTGGGTGGTTAGGCATATTGTTGATCAGGTCATCAGTTGGAGATTAACCAAGACAATATTTTTCCTCCCATATAAAAAGTATAACATCGATTTTATCAATTTATATTGGCTATGGGAGTTTGTAACTGCACCTAAATTTTATATATCTATGTGGATATGGGAAATTGATGTGAATATCCATAAGGATTAATGACATGTGATGTATTCATCCATTAGATCCCTTTACACTCTGAGAATCGAGAACAAATGAGTTAGCTATATGGGATTGACATGTTCTATGTCCCATGGTAGCTTGATGTATTAGAGAAATGTAAAATATGAGAATTCGTGGTTGTATATGATGTAAACTAGTTGAAAAAGGTATCAAGATACTTGATTTTTTATGGAAATCATCCTAGATCCCATAATATCTTGAGTATAATTGACGATTTTCTAGAGTCTACCCTTTTCTCTTATATATATGGATATAGAGATTCATATTTGATTTCAACACTATAAAGGAAAATTTTTCATAGATTTGTGGTTGACTAAATTATGATTGAGTTTGAATCATATATCCACTACAAAATCATTTTAGTGTTAATATGAAAGTGTTTTGGATGGGTGTTCACAAGTTATTCCATTTGACATAATACAAGGTAGAGGTAATGATAGATTTTCAAAAGTGGTAGGGAAGATATTCAAAAAGAGTTTTGGATATGGTTTCACAAGTTATTATATATGATACAATATAAGGTGAAATGGTACAAATTATTATAGGATTTAGTATAATTTTGAGATTTAAGGATATACAACATAAAATCATAAGTATATATGATATATTTATGGGATGTATATCAGTTTAAATAAAAATTATTATTTTCATACATTGTGTATACTATTCCATGTGTGCTGGATACTCAAACCATTTTATACCTATTTTATCATTGAAAAAAATAGATTTATAATATGAAATAATAAAGGATTAAATCTATATGATGAATTTATATATTAATTAAGTAAATATGGTATTTATTCATTAGTTTTAATATAAAAATAAATGAGAAAATAATTAAGGAGCATCCTTAATATCCTATTTAAACTATTTACATGTGATGGTAATGTGTGTGTGTGTGGATTTAGATCCTCGTGCTTATCAGATACTCCTTGACCCATTAACCTCTTTCATCATCCTCCTTTTCATATAGTGGTATTACCATACCTTAGAGAAAATTTGAATACCATCTAAACATTGGATGACTCAATTTAGCCTGTGGAAACCCCATAGAGGTGGGATGACTTTTTCCCTTAGTGATATTTATCGATACAATTTGATTCAGTTTGTGTATGTTGTAAAATCTCTTTATTATACATTATTATTATTTATAGTAGTTCTTTATTTCAGTATTTTATACATAGTTTCATATTTTATTTCATTGGAGATTGTAATATTTGGTTTCTAATTACTTTAGATGCATCTAATAAGTGTTATTTGATTCATACTAAACCAAACATAAATAATGTTTGATGACTACATAAAAGTCTATATGATGTTCTTTGCCCGATATTATTTCCCAAAAACCATTATTTGAAACATATTTAAAATTATATAGATTGATAGAATTTAAAAATTTCTAAAGAATAGTACATTGTAACAAAGAATCATAGTGGTAAATTTATTTCAGAAAACTTCTTACAACTTAGTAGTATAATCTTTGTACAACAACAACTTTTGATGGTAATATCTGTTCGATGAACTCTACAAATCCACATAGCATGAACTTTATATGAATGAACATTATTATCCCCCTTTCATCCCAATCTATAATCATGATATATTGTAGTACTCATTAGGATAAGAGTGATAAGATCAATAAAGAAACAACAGATTTGACTTCGCTGAATGATCTATCCAATGAAATATGAGAGACAATTGGATAACAATTTAATGATAAAACTTTGAATGATCACATCAAACTGGTCGATTCAGTCTGATGAACTTAATATGAAGGAATCTATCTAATACACTCAAGTTGATAAACGTCATTTGATCACCTTTGAAGGGAAGAACAATAATGTAAGATGATTTTTATTAGACAAAAAAAAACAACATTTTGAGAAACCCTTCTTCCTTCAGCTTCTTCTTAAAATTTCTCTAAACTACTTGGTCTTAATAATAATAATGTTAATATAGTTTTTCTATCACATATTGATAAATTATAATTTATTATCAATCTAGATATTTCTATGGAGATAAAAAAATCAATAATTTTATTCTCTAAGATTTTATTTTTTAAAAATTATTGCATGATGATAAATATTGATAATTATTTTAGAAATTATCCAAGAGAGAGAAATGGAAAATTTCATGATATTTTTTAATTATTATTTGATAAAATGGAAATAATAACATGTCATGGTGTTAATATAATTAAATAACATCGATTTGAATTATTTTATAATTATAGATATTAGAGAATTGAAATTCATATTATTTCATGGGGTTACTAATTTTATTTATGTTTTAAATACTGTTTTATATTATATTATTATTATTGGGTTATACCTTATAGTGATGGATTGATTTTGGAATACCCTTTAGATGGATAAAAAATTTAATCTAGTGAATAAAAAGGACTATGTTGATATTCATATTTTTATTCTTGACTTGATGTGAAAGTCTTGATGGATTTGGTTGTGTAAGTATTAGTGGCTATCGTGGTGTGTGTCTTGGTGGCATTGTTTTTTTGTGAATTGGTGTCCTTGGTTTTGATGCGGTGGTAAGACACCATTGTTTCTTTATATCTCTTTATTATTAATGGACTAATATTTACATATATAAATGTTGTTATGGATAAAGATTTTTTTGTGAATTTAAACTAATAACTAAATGAATCAAGATTAGTGGATATTTTTTTTAAAAAAATAATGGAAAATAGAACCCAGGTTATGGAACATAGAGTGATTATTATGGTTTTTTTGTTCTGCAATGGAGTCAACTTTTTGTGGTGTAATATTAATAGTGACCTAATGGTGATTGTGGTGGGGTTTATTAGGTCAACCCAAATTTGTGGGCTTGTGTGAGACAAATATATACTTGTATTATTTTATGAATTGTATATGCACCCCACCTGAGCTAGGTAACCCAACTTATACCCATAAAACCTAGGGGAGTTTTACCTAAAATCTATGATGTGAAGGATATAGATAACGAAATACCCTGTCTACCCATTTCTCCCTTTGGTAGTATCTCTTGGTGATGCCAGTGGTGAATAATGAGATTTGTGCTGGGGGTCATGCATTGTAGGAGGGGGACATGAGGTTAATGTCCTAAAAATTCAGGATACCATGATTCCCTGGTAACCTAATGTGAGATATGAATTTATTTCCCTAAGAATTAATATGTGGTTGGTGTTGTGAGACATTATATACATCTGGTTCCGTTATTGGTGGATATGGAAGGGATAAAAGAAAATTATGTCTTACCATTCGGTGATAATAACAAATCAATGGGGAAGTGGCTACAAAGACCCTTCATCTACATTTTATGATATTACCTTACTGCTCTTGGTTGCATTATTTAGTGAGAGAGTCTTGGTGATGTTGGGGGGATTATTTTACCTGGGTAGGCACTGGTTAGTTCTTCTATTTTTTTACAAGGTAATTAGTATGTTCTTTTCAATTTTGAATGAGATAACTTGGGTATAATTCTAATGAGTATACATTTTATGCTCCCCCTATGTATATATAAACCAATTTTTAGTTTTTTAGGACGGTTTTAGTGATAGATATTGGTAGTAGTTGATTTGTTCTTTGATTTTTTTAGTCTATACAACATAATTTAATTTTGTTATTTTTTAATCTTTGGAGGATTTTTTATCCGTTTTATATTCATGAATGTGGGGTATATCTTGTTTGATATTTTGGTTTATTTATTTTATAGTATGGTGGTTTAGTAGATTTTTTATGTTATGATCTAGGGATATTGAGGGTAATGCCTCCCATCTAAGTTGTTATTCCCTCAATTCTAGACACGAACTTGAGGCCTTCTGGAGACTGGACCGGGGGAGTCACACCTTCTCATCACTAATTTCCCAAGAGGGGTAGCATTATGGGGGGTTGGGGGGTGTGGGGGTAGGACAATGTCAACTCCCATTTTATCCAAAAATATCAATGTCGTTTATAATACCATCAATATAATATAAAACATACCCAAAACCAAAAAATTGAGAATCAGAACTCAAATTCCCATGGATAATGAAGTCTTAGAATGAGTAAGATCTCATGTCATATTATCACTCCTAACTCTCATATCATAATATTCAAACCTCTATTTACCAGAGACAAACCAAATAAAAATTGTAACTTTGAAACCTAGGTCCCCTAAAGAATCTGGGATAAAATTCCATTTGTAATGAATTGGTTTGGACTACCACTTGAACTAGCACCTGACCCATATCTCCACTAACATAAGGGGAACCCCCCCAAGTTGACGATATGTGGAATAAAAGTTAAAATAAAAAATTTGAGAAAGTTTTACTTGATAATAAATATTTAAACAACATCATAATTCTATTGGAATTCTAGAATAACCTATATGTAAGTCAGACATCCACTCCAAAATCAAATAACCAGTTTAAAAATAATCTTGAACAATTTAAACACACAAAATAATAAAAAATGGAAAAAATAAACCCCTCATCTCACCCTCTAATTCCCTCACATGTAATACCCCCTTTTCCACTAAAACCTATAGAGGTATAATGTGACACTAATAACCATAACTAGATTTGTAAAATATACTAGTGGATGAAACTACTGAAATACTAAAAATAAACACTAACATACCTAATCAAACCATACTATGTGACCTATGGTCATGATCCATAAAAATCATATCCCATTGTGAGAATCAAACTATAACCTACAAAATAATACTTAGTATACAAATACCAAGTGGTGGGGGTAGGGTGTGAGTTCTAAAACTTAGTAGGGAAGCACCACAAAGCCCATGTTTTTTCTGAAAGATGGAGGCAGTGCCCCTAATTATTATAAAAAGAAAAGTCTGGAAGGATGAGCAAATTACAACAAGGATATCAAAATCCCCCTCTTGGTGGGCCAAGATTTTTCCTAAGATTATTTCCAATTCTTCGTTCCTGTCCTCTCATCTCATTCCATGCCTCTATATTGATGCACACCTGGCCTCTTATTCCTCTATTGTAGCGTTCATCAACATCTTTAGCTTTCTGTAGAAAACCTTCCATATCTTCATCTGAAATTTCAGTTTGATCCTCCTCCTTCTTCCTTTCAACTTTTCTTGCTGCTTTCTTTTGGATTATTGTTTGAACCTGTTTCCAAGCATTATCTTCATCATATTTCAATTCATCATCCTTCCTTTCTCTTTTTTCCACCTGCATAGCTGAGGGAGGAAAAAAATGAGAGGGTTCCCCATGACAGATACTCTCCTGTTTTTCAGGCCTGGCCAAATCCCCAGCCACAGATGACTGCATCTCCAAGTGAGTGAAAAAAGTAGCAACATTCCTAGAAGTTGTAGCAGCAGCAACAGAATTCTGATGGTTTAGGTTCATGCTAGTATGAACACTATTATGGACATTATTTTTGTCCAGACCAATCAAAACAGAAGGCTGATCTTCCATTTCTTCAGGGATAGGTTTAACAACACAAAGAGAATTTGCAGATTCAACAAAAATTTTGTCAAAAAATTTAGTAAGAGAAGGACCAGGCAGAGAAGAAACCAGGACAAATTCCTTGACTAGACCAGCCAAAGTAGACTGATCGGGATTCTTAGAATCAGAGGCAACACCGATTAAACATTGGTGGAGAAATGAAGGTTCAGAAGCATGTGCATGGACATTATCAGAATTGGCATTTTGAAGTTTATCTATAGTGTCCGCATTATCAGAACAGAGAGATTGCAATGCTGGGAGCCCAGATTGTCCTTCTTCCACAATGTCAGCCCAAGACTTTTTGGAAGTTGGAATTGTGGAGCTATTTTGAGCAATCAAATCAGAGGATTTCCTGGGTGAAAGAGCCCTTTGCTGTTCATGCAACATGTTTGTCAGATTGGGACATGATTTAGCATCATGACCCTTCATAGAGCAATTTGAACAAATAAGACTCTTTCTACAGTTGGTGGAGTCATGGCCTAAAAATTTAAAATCCAAACAATATCTAGGTAAGTTTTCATACTCAATTCTCAAATTTATTTCTTCCTCATCAGTAGATAAACAGATCTTATCAATTAAAGGAGATCAAAGATCTACCTCAATTAAACATCTAGAAAAATGCCCATATCTGGCCAATTATGTTTCTTTATCCATTCTAATGGGAACTCATATAGCTAGAGAAATGTCATAAAAGATCCTAGGGTGCCATAGGATCTAGTTTAAACCAAAATATTTGACCCAGACTTGTGCAACAGTATTACCCATCTCCAAAGGGTTGAAGGATTTGTCCCACTCACGAATGTGCAAATCCCCAGGCTTGAATGAGATGGAACCAAATCCCTAGGCTCTTAATTTTAAATCCTCTAAAGGAAAAATCAAATGGTAGAAGCCCTTACCGAGAGAGATGCATCTCCAGGCATCGAAACCCCAAATATCAACTATTCGTGATTTGAGATAGTCTAACTTCTAGGGTTGCGAGCCCTTCGGCAAGATCAGCCTGGCGATGATAGAGTGAGCTCCCAACTTCAATATCTCAGCTACCGCAATAGCGTCGGCTTTGACGTGCATAACCAAACCCTTCTTCTTAATCCCTGCATATGAATCCTTGAAATGGGAAAAAGAAAGATTATTCTGACCAACTTTAACTGGTTGTTTCTTGCAAAGATCATGCTCTGGTTCCTCAATCGCTTCCACAAAAGAGAAACCCTTTGAAGTCTCCTCAAGTGCCTACTTCTGTTGAGGAGGATTGGACGCATCAGGGGTTTTGAAAACTAGCTCGTGTCTCCCATATCTGATCTCCCAAGAAGGATCGAAGCTTGCCATAGCCGATAGGATCAGACAGAAGATGAAACAACACAAGATTAAAGATCACAATCTCGAGATTTTAGGGTTTTCGAGGTTAGAGAAATGTCTGTCGAGAGCTCTCCCCATCCTTTTCCTCCATCGATAAGGCCAAAAATACCATGTCTTTTTCTTCCAAAAAGAACAAAAAAATTAGTTTGAAATGAAAAAAAAATATCTTTTATAAAAAAGTACATGAAAACCAAACATCACAATCAACCATTTTATAAAACATCAATTTATTTTTATTTAAATAAAAAAAATCACTTGGAAATATTTGTATTAGCCTAGGAATCATGTATTTAGTGAAACATGTTAGGACATCCATTTTTTATAAGCCAATCCATGTCAAACATGCATTTTAAATTTAATTTTTAGTTTACTTTTAAAAATGAATATAAAATGGAAACCTTGAATAATAAATTAAACAAAAATGAAAAAAATATATAAACAATGATAAATAAAATCTAAAGTATAGTAGAAGTAATAATTATAGATATAGAAGGGAAGTAATCAATAAATACAATATTATCTATAAAATTAAAAGTGGAAACCAACAACATATAACCCCAAAAGTATAATCCATGACACTTGAAAATATCATTGACCTATAGGTTCTTAAGGAAACTGACTCACTCATAAAACACTAGATGACTATGATGCATGACAAATAAAAAAACTAGATCATCTTGATGAAACTAAAAATAGACACTATCTAGTATATGGGCTAAGTGGGGGAACACCCATACCATTACCTTCTTATATAAGCTCTCCCATGGTCCAAAAATATAATATAACACATAGAAATTATCATGTATTGTAAAAATAATAACCCACAATTAAGAAAAACATTTGAAACCATGGACACTATCAAAAATTCATTTTGAAAGATCAATTAAAAATAGAAACTTTTTCATGAGACCATTTCTCAAACATTTGGAAAAAGAAAAATTATTAAAATATCTCAAACCAAATTAAATAATATTAAAACACATGATTTATTTTTGAAAACCATTTTAAATATTTTATAATCCAAAAATATATTTAATGCTTTGAAGGTAGATAAAAAGTAGAGAAAAAGTAAATAAGAACCCAACTGGAAATTAATTGAAATAACCTAAAAAACATAATCAACATGAATATTTAAGTCCAATTAAACCCAGATTTTAATTATAATTTTAAAGGAATCAATTTTATAACATTCAACAACATTTATTAAATTAAATAAACATATAATAATGGAAATACTTTCACAAGGAAATCATAGATGTTACGAATCCCCCAACAATGAAGAGTGAAGGGATTAAAAGAACCCATCACAAACCTTAACAACACCTATCACACTATTTTAGAACCCTAAAACCTATCCAGGGTTTATATGAAATAATTGGAAGAAAAGAGGGATAAGAAAAATTATGAGAGTGAGTAATAGTGAGGAGGAGAGGAAGTAGAATCACCTAGAATTATTTCCTATTAAAATAACATGATGAATCACTATGAACTAGGTATAAGAGTAGAATAATCCTCTAGTTAGGGTGATTCATCCATGGGTTTCATGATATAAGAGAGTGGGTATGGGAGGTTATGATTTAAGGTATAATAGGAGGGATTTTTTTTGTTATTCCAAAATTCTTAATGCCTGGAAATTTCACACAGTTGGTTAATGGTTTACCCAAACCATGAACCAACAATTCACCCTTCATTGGGAACACATGATACATAAAAAAAGTATCTCACATGGTTATGTAAAAAATGAAAAAACCATGAAAAATTCCACTATCACAATACAAATACCCTTCACAATGTTTTTACATGGTTAGAACTGACCATTAACTATCAGTGTGCTAACCACGTGTCAAATTTGGTTTTTCAAAAAATATCAAAAAATTAAAGGTGTAGCCTAAAAATCAAGAGTGAGATAAAGATTGATAAATAAATTAATAAATATAGGAATTATAAAAAATAAGGTTTTCACATGAATTATCTTGCGTATCTGAATATGATGAGCTGTTATCTTCATTTTCTTATCCTAGAAGTTATTAATGCAAAAACAATGGGTTTTATACCAATTGAGAGGGATTCCCCCATGAAATTTCCCATAAAATAAATTTGGAGGTTGATGGTAAATTAAGGAATATGATATGCATGCCCTTATCTAATAGATTTTATACAAAGGTTATGGGTATTGAAACTGACAAAGAGATATAAGATAAGATTAAAAATATTTTTTTATTGAAATGTAAATGTGAAAGAATCATTTCTATAGATATCAATTAAAAACTTTGAAGATATTATAATAAATTATGATATAACTATTGTTGAATATTTCAAAAGTTTGAATGGAAATTTTAGTAACATTAATGGTTTTGGAGACACGTTGGATGATTCATCAATTCTAAATAAACTAATGAGAAATTTCCATAAAATATTGGATTCATTGGTTTAGGGTTTGGAATATAGATATTTTTTCTCTTTTAATGAGCTAGAAATATTTTTATTTCATATGAAATTTGAATAGATTCTATTTTTAAAAATAAAATTAAAGATTATAGAGAACTTTATTTTAAATCCTAGAAATATCTCAAAGTTGAATGTAATAATAATGAATCCTTATTTAAATCTTAAGATGATGGAGAAAGATATGAAGAGACTAAGATAGTAATGGATATTATTTCAATAAATTCATAAGAGTAATAGGTAAATAGTAAAGAAATATTCCTTTAAAATGATTTAATTTTCATGGTATAAGGAATTTTTTAGTTGATTATCTAAAGAAGAATAAATGTGAGACCACAAATGATAAGAAAGAGTAAGTTATTAATACAATTAAATGGGGAAAACTGATACGTTAGATATTGAATAAAAGAAGTTATTGAGAAGGATGAAAATGAATTTTACGAGTAAGAATGAAAAATATGAATAATCAATAAAAAGTTGTGATTCAGAAGATGATGTTACCACTAAAAGAATAAAACCTTCATAACTCATGTTAAATAACTTGAAATCCCTTCAGTTACATTGAATATATATAGAAATATTATCATGATTATTATATTGAGAGAAATACCAATATCAAGAAAAGGATAGTTCCTATTAAGAAGAAAGGTGTGAAGGATAAAAGAAAGTGAAAATGAATTATGAAAGAATAAGATATATCATAAAAAATAAATTAATAATATCAAGGTTAGATTATAGTAAAATAAAAAATGTTGAATGATCTTGATGAAAAATATGATATAAATTAATAAGATTGATGCATTGAAGTTCAAAATACATTTAATAAGTTTAGAAAAAATTGTAACAAATTAATGGATGTTCAAGCGGAATTATTTCAGGGTGTTCTGAATACCAACATAGAAATAAAGGTACAAATTGATCATGTTTATTCTAAGGTCACTGAATCTGTTTCCTCTAATAGTGAATTTATTAAATCAAAATTGGGATCGTATGGGATGATAAAAATCATGGAAAATATAATCCAATATTAAGGGATATTGGGGAAAATTTTACAAGATAAATTTCCTCAAGATAAAAGAAATAAGAATTAAGGAATACACCTGAAAAAATTTTAATCAACAAAAAAGAATTATAATCCCAATGCATGATCCATAGGGTCATTGTGTATAAGTGTGTATGAAAACACATCCTATAAAAATACTACAATTTTTTGGATTTGATAAATTTATGATGATAAAATTAGGAGAGATGTCAGTACTTAATGATGTGTCATTTAAATAAATAAAAATATGTTATTAATTTATACATTAGAGTGGTTTTTAATCTCATATTATAAGAGACACCAAACTCATTATGAATATATAATGACATGATGAAGGTTCAGATACATTTTGAAATTGAAGCTCTTTGAAAATATGGGGAATTGTTATGATATAGATTATGGTCCACAAATTGAAATCAAAGGAGGTTTTATTTTTTTATAATATCAACCAAAAATTTAAGCAGTTTTTAGTGCTATTTTTTTTTGATAATAGGAATGGATTATTTTTTGGAATGAATTATTATAACAACAAAATCTTAAAAAAAGGAAGATTCATCACTGGTGATAAAGAAGTTGTGGTAATTGATTCCAAATTATAAATTTAGGTGATCATTGTTTTTTGATATGAAAGGTTAAAAATATAAATTTTCATCAATAATTTTCTATATTATTCATATTTTTTTCAAGAAATATTTCAAGAGTTAATATTATATGATACTTTCCTCAACCGAAGAGTGAAAGATATGATATTTTTGAAACATGTAAAAAGGGAAACATTAAACATGGAAGTCACCAGGGTGTGGAAATTCGGTTAACTAGTCCACTTGAATTGATTCATTTATAATTATGTGGGATAATGAGACATCAATCCTCAAGTGAATTTTTTTATTTCTTCATATTCATATATGATTTTGAAATAATGACTAATGAAATGATTATGATTTATAACTCTGAATCTGTGAAGATATTAAATAATTTTACAAGAGAAGTTGATAAAGATCTAGGGGTTTATATTAATAATATGAGAACAGATAATGTAAGTTATCTCACTAAAAATTCACATGAATCCTTTATTTCTAATCCTGTGATCAATCATCACAATAATGATTTATATGAAACCCAGATAAAAGAAATAGAAAAAAGGAAAAATAGAAGTTTGATTTTGATGGTAAGAACTATTCTAGTACAATTAAAGATACTAAAATATTTTTAGATACAATCTATTATTAAAACTGTGAAAATTAAAAATAAGTTCTTTTTTAGGCATAAATGTAACGTGAATTCTAAATAAATATTGTACAACTAAAAGTCTAATATGAATTACTTCAATGTTTTTAGAAGTTTAATCTTTCTGAAGTCAAAAAATTATGACATGGGAATGGTTTATGAGAATACTATATAAAGAGTCTTCATATGTTATTTATCACATGGTATAGGCTAAAACTTATGGAAAAAATGTTACAAAATTTGATAGAGCACTATTATATGAATATTATTGAAAAAAACTAATTTTAGTAAGGCTAATTAAGAATAATACATCATGAAAAATTATATTAAAATTAAGGAAGATGATGCTAGAAATATACTAGGTAATATTGATATTAAGTCATATTAGACCATTGATTATAAGAGTGCTTAAATTAAAGTGAAATTGAAGCATTGGGAGTTAAAAAACACACAAAATCAAAAAATATAATTAGAAATTAGATTATTCTAGTTTAAAATATAATAAAACTGATCTATAATAATCAAATAGTTTTCATTTCTAAAGTTTAGCTACATACTTTTGATGAGGAAGTTGAGAAAAAATAGTGAATACGTAGAGTAAATGAGGAGTTTGATCCAATTAATAGGAATGTGACCTAGGATCATGTTCTGTGACCAGGTATAAATAGTTTCATTAGAACCTGTTGGATATTCTAAAAAAATATTAATTAAACATGAAGTTTCAAGAAAAAAATAAGTATTAGTTTTAAAAGGCTACTGTTAGGTATAAGTAGTTGATTTGGAATTGAAATTTTCTCCTATTTAAAGGCCTGAAGTTTTAAAATGATCCGGGTAGTTGTAGCTCACATTAATTAAAACATCTTTTAAATAGATGTGAAATATGACTTCATGAATTGTTCTCTAGATATAGAATTTTATGTTGAGAAACTTAAAGGTTTTGTTATTGACAAGGATAGAACCATTGTTTTTTGGTTAAAGAATACAATATATGGGTTAAAAGGGACCCTATATACTTATATTATAAACTGAATGTATTTTTAAGAGATATAAATTTAACTTATGGAAAATTTGATAACAATCTTAATATGAAGTGTATGAGTACAAGTACGCTTATTTCATCATTTAAATAGATGAAATCATGTTTCAATATGAGAAAGAGTATTTTTGTTAATAGTTTTCTTGGAAAACTAAATGGAATTTTAAAATTTCTATTCTTGGAGAAATAAGTTTATTCATGATATTTCATGTTGTGTAAAAATACTATTTTATTTTTATATCCCAGTAAAATTACAAATAATTATTGAAGTGATTTGGAATGAATAATTTAAAGAGTTTTCTACACCCATTACAGTTAGTGTGAATTTAATAATGGATTATTCAAGGAAAATTTTGAATGAAAAATTATTCATTATGTTCATTGGAATTTTTCTTTATCTCACTACATTTAGGCCTCAATTTTTTTATTTAATAACATTGTGTACTGGGTATTAGAGTGATACAAATGAATCACACTTGATGGAAACCAGGAGATTTTATAAATACATCAAAGGGACTTGAATTATGTGATAATGTATCCATTAATAATTGAATGTGATAATAAAATATCTATTTATATATCCAATAAACTAGTATAACTCTATATATCTAAACACATTGACATCAAATATCATTTTATCTAGGAGAAGGTTTCAAATGGATATATGAGGTTCAAATATAGTATAATAGGGGATATAATTGTTGATATTTTCATAAAGTCCTTTCCAAGGGATAGATTTGACTAATAGAGGATAAATATGAATGTTCAGCCATTTACTTTTACTTGGGGATTTTAAACATGCTGAATAATTTTTGGGATTTAATTTTTAAAGGGGGAGAGTAGTAAAAATGATTTATAACTTAATATTTTAAATCCGAAGGTGGTTTTATTTCAAATATGGGGATAAATGTGTGAATTGATTAAGGATGAGTGAATCAAATAAATTAGACACCAATTAATTATCATTAAGGGATATAATTATATAACAAGTATTTAATTTTTAGATGTTTGGTATCATGACATTTCTCTTCAATAAAGTTCACAACTTTATAAAAATTAGCACGATTTTTAAAAGTTGACAAAAATTCTTGTTAGGGATATTGAGAAAACCATATAATTTTTTAGAAATTATTATATTTGTTTTCAAAATAAATTTTGAACCATTGTAATAGTATTGCAAATGTTTTTGAGTTGATTTGAAACTGCTAAATATGTTTGAAGCAGAATTTAGTTGGCTAGAGAAAAATTATGAATTTCAATTTTTAGATAAATTGGGAAAGAACTTTATAAATAAAGTTATTATAGAGATAAAAAAACTCTGAATCCTTAAAAGGGAAGGTAACATATTTCATTTGATACATAATATCCCATTGATGGTACATAATATTATTCAAAGTGTAATTTGTCAAAGTACAAAATCTATTATGATACATTTGATTTTTCTAATCATATATAGGAAATTTCCAAAGTTTAATAGAATATATAATATATTTTTATTGACGCGTAAGATCTTTTAGATAATATGATTTATTTATTAGATTATGTATAATTTTATTTTTGAGAATATGGAATGTTTTTTAGCATATAAAAGATACTTTCAAGTGATACATAATAGAAAGTTAAGCTCATATATGATTTTCCTATTTAAAAAAAACATGATTTTTGAGAAGTATAAATTTTATATTTCGAGAGTCCAATTAAAGGAAAATTAAATGTGATGATTATGAGTTTTTATTCATATAGAAAATATTATTAGTCTTAAATCATGATTCAAGTTGTGTTGATTTTGAGATATGGCGAATAATATTTCACCATGAATGAAACCATTCACAAAAACTGGTCATGAATGTGTTTATGCATATGTGAAAAAGATAATTCAATTTTTATAAAAATTAAATAAATAACCAGATAAGTATTTTATGAAGAATTTAATTAAGAAAATTAAATGACAATTAATCAAGAAGATATTCGACTAATTATTCTTAATTTTAATATATTAATATTAAAAATATTTATTAGAGATAAACATTAGATAAATTATTAAAATATAATATTAAAAAGTTTGAATATGAAAATGGTACTATTTTTGGAAATTTAGTTCAGGTTTATGGGAATAAAACCTATGTGATCTGTTAGAGGAAGAATATTGATCACATCACGATTCACTGCTTTATTTCACCCATACATCACTATTTTTAATTTTTTATATTTAAAATTAAAAATATTATCTTAAATTTCACATCCCATTTGATTCAATTATTAAAAAAATTTCACTATTAAAAGGTAAATTATTCTTCTTTTTATGATTTCCTTGTAGGAGGAGGTGATTTGGAGGGTTAGAGATGATCCAAAATTAAAATGGTCCAAACTGCATGGAACCCCAAGGACATCTGGCCAATATTTTTCTAATTTCTCAAAATACATTCCTTTAAATTGGATAAAATTTTGTGTTAGAATCCATAACTTCATAGAATAAAACTAATCTCAATAAACCAAGTCCCAATTCATCTATTAAGGTGGTCATCCAAACCAATCTGTTCAGGGGACAAAATCTACACAAAGTCAATGATTTGGTTCAGTATTTCGGCCATATATTGCTTTGTAATCCTCAATTGGACTCCAAATTCTACATATAGATATTAAATGTTATGAACTACAACCTTTCACTTTCTTCCAAGTCTAGATAATTCCATTTACCAACATAAAACTGAGTCATAGGTTGTATCTCAAAATCTAGGTTCCCAAAACCACTTCCCATTTCGGCTATAAATTGACACCTTGGTCACCTCATTTTCAAGTTTGAACATGGAGTGAAGTGATACAAATTTGGTGCCCTAGAGGATTCATATAATCACTTTTGAGGTTTTGGAACTCTCTATACTCATAGGGATATCTCTTGAATCAAAAACCCCTTCATCAAAGCCTTCCTCTATTTCTCATGTTGTAATGTTTTTTTATTTTCATAAAAAACTTCTTTGTTACTATTTTATTTATTCTATTTTATTTTGTTTTGTTAAATTTTCTTCATCTTTAATCATCCTATTTGTCTGAAATCAAGAGTAGAAATGAGTCTGGGTTATACCTTTTTTAAACCTTTTCACATGAAAAACGTTTCTACGATGAGTGCACCGCCTATGAAAGAGTAGTTCTTTTTAGTAAACAATCTACCTCTAACTTTATTCATTAATTTATTTTTAATCAATGAGATAATTTAATTCACTTAATATGATATATTAATTGAGTTTTTAATTTAAATGAAACTGAGAAATCAATTTAACAACAAACACAAAACACATGATATTGAGAATTGTGCGAATTGTGAGATCGCTATCTTAATCGGTAATACAAAAGCACATGAGATCACTTTGTAGTGTTAAAAAATAATCCCTAAACTCAATTAGCCCTCATTTTTAGAATAGATATGTGAATTAATTTACCAGTGACCATAATCTATCCTTATAACATCAATCAATGCACGGTGCTGCGATTGCATATTCTGAAGATAGCCTAGGGTTTAATTCAATTAATCTTTGTGTTAAAGTTAATTCTCATAGGGTTTGGGGTTAAAAAATTAGGGAATAAAAATTAAGTGGATATTAATTTAAATGATAATTTTTAATAAGTAAATGAATATATAGAGTTAGATCGATTATTCCTTCAGAAAATATTTTCTAAAAAAACATATTCTCCTTGCTTTTTCTTAATCTCATTTTAAAAAAAGAACAAAAACATGAAATCTTATTCTAGAATACTTAATTTGGCTTTATAAATGGTAAAAAATCCTCCATCACATTTATGTAGTTTGTTTCTTCGCTTTTATTTTATTTCTATAATACATTTAATATGTTGTTAAATTTACTTCTCCTTTGAGAGATGGCCTTGGTCAGCTACTCTGCTGCACCTAAGTACCCTAAAATCACACTTCATTTGAAAGTACCCATGATAAAACCTTCCAAATTGGTACAATTGAGAGGTGGAAATTATTTTATTGAACTAGTTAGAGGTAATTTTTATACTTTTATTTTTTTCCTTTTGTTTTATCATGATTCTTTCTTCTTCTTTCCCCTTTCTCAATTTTTTATTTTTTTTCTCTATTTCTTCTTCCTGTCTCTTTTATTCTCCGTTAGACCATCAATTGAAACTTATTATCATTATATTATTGTCTAATTTCTTCAATTTATATGATTTATGATAGAATATCATCTCAAGGATCTCTTTGATCTAGACCATGATATTGAACGCAACCTTAGGGATCAAATCAGACAATCTTAGTCTACGGGAAGTGTTGACATTTACCAAACATGGGAATTCGAACACTCTAAGAACATTGTAATTTTAAACACTTATAAATCCAAAATGAAACAATACCATATGGATTAAAATAATAATAATGAAATAAATATATCCATTAGAGAATTGGATGCACCTGATATTAACTATCAACAAAATTGTATTTCATACCCAAATATCGAATCAGAATTTGAACTAAAATCCAGGTTAATTCAACTGCTACCAAAATTTCATGGCCTCTATGGTGAGGATCCCAATAAACATATAAAATAATTTAATTTGATTTTCTTAACCTTAAAACCTAGAATTGTATATGAAGATCAAATAAAACTAAGATCATTCACATTCTCCCTTAATGGAACTGCAAAGGATTGGATGTATTACATACAACCTGAAGATGTAACATATTGGAATGATTAGAAATATAGTTTCTTGAAAATATTTTTTTTCAGAATCTAGGTCCACTTATATTCATAAGGAATATGAAGGATCAATAAATCACAATGGGATTCAATGTATGAGTACTGGGAGTGATTCAATAAATTGTGTGCAAGTTTACCACATCACCAAATCAGTGAGTAACTACTCATCAAGTACTTATATGAAGGACTCACACCAATGTAGAGAAGCATGGTGGATACCGTAGCTAGAGGGGCATCGGTTGACAAAACACTAGTAGATGCACATGCATTGATTGAACATATGATGCAAAAATACCAACAACTTGGAGATCAAGGTACACCACATGTTAGAGGAGTACATCAGGTAAGTACTTATTCTCCTGAAAATCATTTTATTGATACTATGTTATAAAAATTTACCACTATGATGAGGCATATTTATTTGGATCAATTGACATCCCAACCCACTCCTATAAGGCCATGTGTAATTTTCACTAAAACAGACCACATAACTGACTGTTGCCCCCAATTACAAGAGTCATAGGATTTTGCAGTAGTATTTCCTAGGAGGCCATATTAGCAGAAACAATAGTCACATACCCAAAAGAAGTATGATTAATTTTCACCAACATACAACCAATGGTGGAAGGATCAATTAGACACGAGGTATGGATCTAGACAACAATAATGGCCCCCTTTTTAACAAAACATTCAGCAGACTCCACCTTACCAAAATGGTTACCAAAAACCCCAAAGAATATTTGAAGCCCAAGCATCAATAAGCCAACAAAAAGGGAATCCCCCAACCAAGGCAGATTCTAACACTTATGACCTTTTGATTTTTTTTCTTAATAAACAGAATGAGATAAAGATTCTAGATTCAGATTTGAGAGAGTTTAATACTCAAATGAGCCAAATTACCACAGCCCTCCATGAACTAGTATGTAAGAAATATAGAAATATACCTTCCCAACCTACTGTAAATCCCAAGGGGAATGTTAATGAAATCAAATTGATACGTGGGAAGCAAACAACTAATACATATGCACCTATCATTCCACTGGGATTCACCTCAACTTAGGGGAAGCTCTATTAAAGACCATCTGATGAGAAACTAAAGGAGAAAGACAAAGGTAAGAAAAAGATTAATGATGTTCCTTCTAAACCCCTTATCTTTCCAAACAGGGTTGTGCAAACCAAGAATATGGATATTGATGCAATGTAAAATGATATTTTGAACACATTCAAGTGTGTGGAGATCAATATCCCTCTACTTGAAGCCATTAATAAAATCCAAGATATTCCAATTCTTAAAATAACTTTTTACCAATCGAAGAGGGCTCATGGGAAATGAAAGGATCAAACCAGTAAGGAATGTTTAAAGACTCACTACACCAAATCTATAAATTCCAAAAAAGTTTAAGGATCTAAGGACATTCACCATCCCATATACCATAGGGTAGTTGCACTTTTCCGATGCTATTTGTGATTAAGGAGTTTCTAGAAATGTAATGCCTCACTATGTATTTTATTCTTTATAGGTTGGTGAGTTGAAGTAGAAGAGAGTAGTTGTGTAGTTGGAAAATAGTGTTACAACATATCCAATGGGATTCCTTGAGGATGTACTTTTTTGGGAAAGAGATATGATATTTCAAGTATACTTTTACGTACTTAACATGGAGGATGATTAGGTAAATTCTCATTCTCCCAATATTTTAGGTAGACCCTTCCTCAAAACTTGAAAAATGATCATAAATGCCCATGAGAGTACACTCTCCATGGATTTTGGATATGAAGTTGTGATATTTAATGTTATGGACTCTATGAATTACCCCTTATAAGATCATTATCCTTTTGTTATCTCCTATTTTGAACCACCAAATAAAAACCCCATAGAATTTTATTGTCCTATGATTTGGGAGATTATGATTATTGGTTATAGTTTGATGTCTAGGAGAACTTACACACCTATTGATAATGCAAAAAAAATCTCTTAGATTTGATTTTGAAATGGATTCATATTTTTATTTTGATAATTCTTACTCTGATTATGACATTGCGGTTGAGTATGATGATGGATTTGATGCTTTATTCTTTGATTTTGATGATTTCTATTTTGATACTGATGATCATTGTGCACATATTTCAATTCATTCAATTTCTCCATCCAAACATCACCCCCTACATTGGAAATCAATCCATTTTCACCAAATCTAAAATAATCATACTCGTTAATTGGTGAGAAATTACCCATTATCATTGCTAAAAATATCCATTTTGAACATGAAGATAAACTTTTGAATCTTTTGAGGGATAATGTCAGGTAAATCGGGTGGACCTTGGATGACATATCTTGTATTAACCCCTCTATTTTCATTCATTGGATTCTTTTGGAGGATGGGGATAAACCAGTGAGGCATCCACAAAGGAAACTGAATCCAACTCTTCTGGAAGTTATTAAAAAAGAAGTTAAAAAATTGATCGAGGTAGGTATAATTTATCCCATTCTATATTCTCAATGGGTGAGTCGTATTTATATTATTCCTAATAAAGTGGTGTTACTATTGTTAAAAATGATAAATAGGAGTTAGTTCCAATGAGGGTGAAAAATATTTGGGGTGTTTGTTATGATTATAGGAAACTAAATTAGTCCACTCAGAAGGACCATTTTCCCATCTCATTTATTGATCAAATGCTTGAGAGGCTAGTTAGGAAAAGAAACTATTTTTTATTGGATATATTTTCTAGAAATTTTAAGGTTATTATTACTCCGGATGATTAGGAAAAGACAAAATTCACTTGTCCATTTGGTATATTTTCCCACCGAAGGATTCCATTTGGACGTTGCAATGCCCAAGTTACCTTCCCGAGATGCATGGTGAGTATTTTTTTTTCAGATTTCGTTGAGACCTACATGGAGGTATTTATGGATGATTTCACAGTGTGTAGGTCTACATTTGATGATTTAATCTCTATTTTGGGAAATATTTTGAATCATTTTATAGAGAATAATCCAGTCTTAAATTTTGAAAAGTGTCATTTCATGGTAGATCATGGGATTGTCTTAGGGCATGTAGTGTCAAAACATGGGATAGAGGTTGATAGATCTAAGGAAGATATTATTTTATCCATATCTTATAATTCATATGTGTGTGATGTTAGATATTTCTTAGGACATGTAGGATTTTATCGGCGCTTCATTGAATATTTTAGTAAGATTTCTCTTCCTATGTCACGATTACTTTAAAAGGATTCTGATTTTGTGTTTGATGATTCTTGTAGGACTTCCTTTGATGAGCTAAAATAGTGTATGACCACTCTACCAATCATACATCCCCCACGATGGCACATTCCATTTGATCTAATGTGTGATGCTTCAAGCATCACAATTGGAGAAGTCTTATTGTTACGACCCATCCCCCGGTGCATGATGGTGCCCAATGAGATCAAGCAGGCAGGATGTGCTTCTACGGCTTCCGAAAACTTCTATAAACGTTCCCATCAGGTGGGGTTTTTAGTGGATGGTTTTTTAGAGATCTTCTATACTTTCCTATTTTTTAGGTTGTCTGTTATTGGGTTTGTATTCTGGACCATTTGACTTACAAATTGTATTTTTACTCAGTGGTTGTTTAGTGGAATGCAAGTTTTACCTTCATGGTTTTTGGGATGTGGTTATGTTTGTGTGTACTATTACTCTGGAAAATACCTCCCTTTTTAAATTTGAAACCTTCGTCACTAATCGAAAACCCAAGGACTTCAAGAGGTGGGCTTGGGGGAGTCGCGATACGGGCCTCGGGGGACGGATCATGACAAAGTGGTATTATAGGTTATCAGTTCTACCTCAAAGATCAAGAGTCTGCTGTTCTATTTTTGGGAAATAGTGTAAGATGTTTCGAGTTTGACTTTCAGATTCAGGGAGTCCAGTGTTGGGGCGGTGGCCGATGTATCCATACACCAGGACCATGAATTATGTTTTTCGGCTCTATACATAAAAAACACTAGTTTCATGCATCATATAAGAATTGAGTGTTTCCACATGTTCTTCTTGAATTAGAGTCATCTCACCAGGTATAATATATTAACTTTGGTACATATTTATCTATTTCAGGATGCCTCCACGTAGATATCTAGCATGGATTCTGATGCGTGACAATGAGGACAGCCCGCCTAGCGAAGGGGTTTCGGTTTAGGGACCCGTGCTAAATATTTCCCTGTCATGTGGTACCCTAGCATTACCACCACCCATTGATTATCAATTACTACCAGTGTTATTGGCAGAGGATGCACGTAGGCTCAATGCCTTGCACGAGTTCTAGGGACAAACACCTCCCTGGTTTATGGGAGAGATAGATCCTTAGGTCACTGAGGACTAACTGGAGGTGGTGATGTGGGCCTTCTTCTAAGTGAGGACACAAGTTGACTTGATGGAGAACTTATCCATGATCCTTATTTAGGGATCGGTAGGTATATGGTAAAGTTTGACCATTCATACTCATGATGAGGTGAACCTCACCTAGACAGACATAGATCGCCACTTCAGGGAGGAGTTCTTCTGATTGACGTTGTGTTCTGTTCACATACAAGAGGTACTGCACCTAATGGAAGTTAGCATGATAGTACTAGAGTACTAAGAAAGGTTCACTGTGCTTTCATACTACACTAAAAAAATGGTACAAGACTCGTTCTTCAGGGATAGATCCTTTGAGAAGGGATTTTTTTCAGAATATCATGGCATCCATAGTGTCTCTCAGAATCCCTACTTAGGCTAGGGTGGTGGAGTGAGAGCTTCTTCTGGAGAGATTCATGGAAGAGAAGGATCCGACAGATAGAGATGCTAAAAGAAACTAGGTGGTAAAGCCTTTAGTGGAGAGCAGAAAGCAGAAGACGCAGGGACCCAAGTGGGTCAGATCTTTCAGGGGATGACCCCAGGACTTAGGGTTGGTAGTGCAGGGATCCCATAACAGAGGGAGTCACCAAGGAGCCTAGTTGTGCTTCACGTACAGTGGGTAGGGAAACATGGATTTTGACTGCTATACCCATTTCATTGATGACCAACAGATGGTCAGGGGACCACCAAGGTAGAGGTAGTGTTTTGAGAAAGGAGGTCCGCATGGTGGTAGATGTGGCGGGGGAGAAGGATGAGTAGTAGGTAGTGGGCAACAGTTTGAGGTACTACCTCCACCACCCCAGGTGGTCCACCATAGCCTCATTGAGCAGGTGGACAAGGTAAAGCTCAACTTTAAGAAGTGGAGGCCTATGACCACTGCACTTCGGAGATGATTAGAGGTACAATCTATGTCTTCTATACCAAAGGTGTAGTTCTTATAGACAAAGGTGTTAGTAACTCTTTCCTTTCCACAGACCTCATTCAAGGCTCAGAGATTCTGGTGAAGCTGTTGGACCGATACTTATGATTAGAGACTTATATTGGAGGGTATTTGAAGATTACAAACTAGTGTCAATAGTACAAGCTTACTCTTGGAGGTGAGAACTTTGGTTGGGATATCATTGTTGCTGCGTCGAATCCTTAGGAAATCATCGTGGGGATGGACTGGTTATCCACAGTTGATGATCGGAATGACTACATTAGGCATAGAGTGTGGTGTGTCTATGAAGATGGGACCTGATTTTCCATTACTACTGAAAAGAGAACTCTTATAGGGCAGGAAAGACATTCTCAGAGGAGGGTGTAGACGATCACTCACCATTTGGCTAGGATTTCCCTAAGTTTGGTGGACTAGAGGAGTCTGAGAATTCTAGTAGTGGTGGATGAGTATGAATACATCTTTCCTAAGGATGTTCTGAGACTACCTCCTCGTATGGAGATAGACTTATGTATCAATATATACCTTGGTCCGACACCGATATCCACATCGGAATATCAGATGGCCCCCGTGGAGCTTCGTGAGATGAGAGTATAGCTGGAGGACTTGCAGGAGAAGGGACTTTTGAGGCTTATCATTTCACCAGGGGTAGCCCCAGTGTTTTTTCTAAGAAGGCAGACAGAATATTAAGGCTATGCATGGACATCCAACACCTAAACCAGGTGACCGTGAATAAAAAATATATATTGTCTAGAATTGATAACCTCTTCGACCGGCTTAATGGAGCAAGGGGTTCTCAAAGATAGAACCCAGGTCAAGTTATCACTATCTTTAAGTACATAATGAGGATGTACTGAAGACAACCTTCAGATACTGGTATGGCCACTATGAGTTCTTGGTGATTCCAGTAGGCGTGACCAATGCCCCAACAGTATTCATGGGACACATGAATGGGATATTTCAGACATACCTCGACTGTTTTGTGGTGTTATTCATTGATGAAATCTTGGTGTACTCAGCTTTAGAGGAGTAGCACAATACACACCTACGGATAGTCCTGGATACACTCTAAGAGAACCAAATTAATGGGATTTTCTCAAAAGTATAGTTCTAGATTTAGGAGGTCCATTTTATGGGACATTTCATATCAGAGGCTAGAGTTAAAGTGGATCCAGTGAAGATATATGAATTGATTTCTTGGTATCCAACTAGGAGTGTGATTGAGGTGTAGAGTTTCTTGGGTTTGGCCGATACTACCAGAGGTTCATGCCTGACTTTTCCAGAGAAGCAACACCCTTACTGAATTTGACATGTATGGGATAGCCCTTTATGTGTATGAATAAGTGCAAGCAAAGTTTCCAAGAGGTGAGGTTGATAATGAAGAATTCCTAATCTTGAGACTACCATAGGTGGGAATTGGGTATATAGTTTTCTGTGATGCATCAGGGACCTGACTGTGTTGTGTCATAATGCCAGAGCGAGAAGTTATCACCTATGGTTCATGATAGTTGCAGAATCATGAGAAGTACTATGTGACCCATGAAATGGATTTAGAAGTAGTAGGTTTTTCTTTAAAGATGTGGTGGCACTACTTGATGGGTGAATGCTTTACCATATACTCTGACCACAAGAGTATTAGGTATATATTCTCCTACAAGGACATAAATTTGAGACAGTAGCGATGGATAGAGTTCCTACTAGAACGTGGCTTTGAGAAAGTCTATACTTACAGGAAGGGGAATGTGGTGGCATACACGCTCAGCAGGAGATCCAGTTTGTAGCTACTGAGTGAGGCAATAGAGCAGCTATCCGTGATGCAGATATCCTTCATATATTATGATAGAGAATCTTACCTTCAGTCGATTACTGTCACTCCCCCAATCTTACAATGAGTTTCAGAGGCACAAATTATGGATATTGACTGCAAGGCCTGACATGATCAGTTTTCCTCAGGACAAGCTCCTGATGGATTTTTGATAGGTTGGAAGCACATCATCCTTTTAGAGGGAGAAAAATAGTACTAGTGGCTGTACAAGAGGAGATTTTGAAGGATTTCCATACCCCCTTGGTGGAACATCCTAGAGTGGTGAAGATGTACCCCGATCTTCGACATTAGTACTGGTGGCCAAAGATGAAGGAATCAGTGGCCGGGTTCATTTCACTATGCCTTAATTGTCAACAAGTGAAGGATGAGCATTAGGTTCCAGCATGCTTGGCATAACCACTTGATGTACCAGAGTAGAAGTGGGTTGGAATCTCATTGGAATTCATAAAAGGATTTACATGTATATCCAAGGGACACAATTCTATCTTGGTGATCATTGACCGACTCACAAAATTAGATCACTTCCTACCCATCAGGGAGAATGGATCAATAGAGGGATTGATACTCCTCTACATTCATGAGATAGTACGACTTTAAGGGGTGCCTTTGATGATCATCTTAGACTGTGATTCTTGCTTTACATCCAAACTGTGGAAGGGATTTCAAAAGGCCTTTGGGACTCAATTGTGCTTGAGAACATCCTTTCACTCACAAGAGGATGGTCAGATGGAGTTGACCATACAAACATTGGATGAAAATCTTCATACTTTCATCCATGATTTTGTTCATAGTTGGGAGGAACACCTACCACTGGTGAAGTTTGCATTCAACAATATATATCACTCCACCATTGGCATGGAACCGTTCAAGGTATTTTACAGGTGGACTTACAGATCACCTCTATGCTAGACAAACCTAGGGGAGTCAGCACTCATGGGACTAGAGTTGGTACTGGCTACCCCTAAGAAGGTGCATATCATCTAAGAGAAAATGAGGACTACACAGAGTAGGCTGAAATATTATGCTGATAGAAGAAATATGACCTTGGAGTTCGAGGATAAAGACTATGTGGTCCTTTGGGTCTCACACCGATGGAAATAACTTAGATTTGTCCAAGGAAAAAAGTTATCTCTCAGGTTCATCAAACCATTCCAAATTCTGAGTAGAGTTGGAAAAGTGGCATACCACATATCTATTCCCCCAAAAATGCATTGGGTGCACAATGTTTTCCACGTGTCACAGTTGAGGAGGCACATGCCTGATCCATCGCACATCATCGACTGGGGAGAGATGGACATTGAAAGTGAGGTGAAGTTTGCAGAGTTATTGGTGGAGATAGAGGATAAATATGAGCGGGTCCTTCATGGGCGGTCGATTCCTCTGGTACACGTTCAGTGGCATCATGGGAATCTCCATGAGAGAACATGGGAGTAGGAGGCTCATATTCATAATCAGTACCCTCATTTGTTTTTTAGCCTTATTTTGGCTTACGAGGACATGAATCCCTAAAGGGGGGAGTAATGTAATGATCCAAAAATTCCATGTAATTTTTTTTAATTATATGGGATTATTTCGAGACCAAAATCTTAGAAAAAACCTGATTCCGAGGCCCGGTGTGCTTGGAATAGATTTTTTAACCTTTTTTAAGTTTATTTCAATAAATGTGAGAGTGAGTTTTTCTAAATTTTAAACCGGTGCTTGGATCAAAAACATGAGGGAACTATTGAACTCATAATGTTGGGATTTTCATAGAAATGACCTAACTTTGAATGGTGAGGGTCGACCAGAAAAGATAATTTTCAGACCTTTCAGAAGAGTAATAAAATAAATTAAAAATTTATTTTATTTTCTTTTCCTCACCATTTAGTAGTGTCATGCTAGCACTGTAGTGTAGTGATGAGGTGATGTCAAAACCCATTAATGAGGATATTAAATGTGCATCATAATAAATCATTAATCAAAACGTAATAGATATTATGTTTCACTAATGAATCAGCATAACGATGCAATGACACAACATAACAAAAATACTATTACCCATTTATCTTTTAATGAGATAACGGTTTAGAGAATCAGAGT
Organism: Viscum album; assembly: GCA_963277665.1. Lineage (NCBI taxonomy): Eukaryota > Viridiplantae > Streptophyta > Magnoliopsida > Santalales > Viscaceae > Viscum > Viscum album. The sequence goes on along the minus strand of OY728150.1, from coordinate 1,925,098,445 downwards.
TAGAAATTCACTAATGAATAGTGAAGGATTTTATCTCCAATTAAGAATGATAGTAGATCAGAAAGCGGTAACAATGCCTTGGAGGAAGGATCCAGGACCGGAGGTCGATGAACGCCAATGACTTCAAACAGATTGACACCAATGATGAACCTTATCAAAGTAGGGGTTATTTTTGTTTTGAGTTTCCCCATACTTCATTCTAAAACAACAAGTGCAGATAAAATGATAGAAAAGTAGATGCACAAATCACTTGTTCTTACGAGAGGGTGATTATACTTGGGGTTTTCATTGGGGTTACCTTTTTTATATAATCTTGAACACCCCCTTGTTATAAAATCTAAACACGAAGGGTGGGGGATGACACGAACAAGGCCTGTGCCCTCTGCCTTTGTGTGTTTTTTGTGTTCTTTGCGGCCAAAAATCTATGTTGATGACATCGAGTTTTCGAGTCTGTAGTAGGGAAGATGACACCCCATAGAGGATGGTGGCATAGACGACTCAAAGAACAGAAAATCTGAGAAGACCCGGTGGTTCACGAAAGGTGCTACCGGTACACCGGTGACAGCCATGAGCAGGTGGTAGCGTGCCATGATGGCACACTGAGGGAGGTTCTACAGCCGACTAGGGCCATGGAGTTGTAGCAGGAGCCGCTGATAGTGGGTTAGCAGACATGGATGCGGCCCGTACCACACATGCCATGATGACCCACTGGCACGCGGTCCAGTGACCACATCTATGTCCACAAGCACGACCAGATTAGCCAGCCGCGGTGTGCAAGAACTGGAGGCCACATGGCGTCTGGGTAGGAGGGGACCAGCCCACAGGGCATGCCAGACTGGGGTATGAAAACCAAGCTACTATGCAGCCTAGGATAGAGTAAAGCCAACCCACTTTAGTGGGACATGTTGGCTGTATAAAGTTGGGCCACTGGGTGGCCCGAGTTGGGAATAAATCAGTCTGCCTATTACGGATCGGGCCGGATAGAAAAAAGTGGTTGGGCGACCCAGTGGGCTGGACCCCTGACAAAACCGAGCCGAGTCCAGTAAGGCACAATGGGCTAGCTGACTGAGACCCAAACTATATCAGGTCGGATCAGTCAAACCCGACCATGGATTGTGGGGCCCCTATGCTGGGTTAGTCAAGTTGGTCCGACTGAGTCGGACTGGGCCCAGACACGACCGACCCTTGATTACTGAAACGCTAATATCTTTTAGATTATCCATCTGATTGATGAGGTGTTTTTAGTGTTGTAACCCTCATGATGATTTGGTTCTTCTAGAATACTCTAAAGAGGTTTTCATGGAAGTTGAAATATAAAGAATGTCTTGAGGAGAGGTTTCTCCAATAATCAAGCATACTACATACAAGAGTACTATAACTGAATTAGACCTAAAGACTGCTGACAAGAGACCCTATGTATATCATCAAAAAGAGACTCTATGTGGATAATCTATAATGGACCATAATGGTGAATGACTTTGTGTGACCTAGAATACACATGGTACTCATCAAGGATGAGTACCTCAGTATGATGTCCAAGGAGGGAACTATCTCTATGTGACCCAACAGACCCATGGTACTCATCAGGGATGAGTACCTCAGTATGATAGACAAAGTGATAAGTAGATCTATGTGACTCGACATGACCACGGTGGGGAGCAGCTCTGTGTGGCCCCACATACCCATGATACTCACCAGGGATGAGTACCCCATCAGTCAAAGGTGTTCAGTGTTGCGACTGATGGTATTGATTTCTATACTTTATATTATACCTTCATGAGTTTTCTTGGTTTTTGATCATTCTTCGAGGTTTCCTTTGTAGATTTATTTGGTATTTCTTTTATAGTTTGGGGTCCCTACTGATTATTTTGTTACTCACCCCTACACGGGCTTCACCCGCACGTGTTGTGTCTGATGCAGATGACCACCACCTTGATGGAGGACTTGGTGGCCTATGACCTAGTGGTGCCCAGTGAGATTAGGTAGGTGGGGCATGCTTATATGGATTCTGGAATCTACTATACACTTAACCATTAGGTGGGGTTTTTAGTGGATGGCTTTCCAAATATCTTCTATACATTCATGTTTTTCAGTTTTTCTTTCGTTGGGTTTTTATTCTAGACCATTTGACCAACAAATTATACTTTTACTTAATGGTTTTTTAGTGGCATGAATCTTTTACCTTTTTAGTTTTTGGGATGTGGTTGTGTGTGTGTTCGTACATGTACTCAGTAAAATTCCTATCATTTGTAGGTTGATGCCTTCACCGCTAGTCTCCAACCCCTATCCATTGGGAGGCGGGTTTGGGGGAGTCACGACACGACCCCTGGGGTACGGGTCGTGAAACTTATCATAGAGGGTGGAGGGACACTCATATATGATTGCCTATGACTAAAGGACATTGGAATCAGCCCAATCAAACTAAAAAACTATAGAAAAAGAGTTTCTTTTCGTTATATTTGAATTAAATAAATTCTATTCATATTTATTGAGATAAAAAAAGTTGTTTTTTCTGACCATGCGGCTCTGAGGTACCTCTTGAAAAAACAGAAGTGAAACCTTGGCTTATCTGATGGATGCTTCTTCTTCAAGAATTTGATATCAATATAAAGGATAAGAAGAGTTCAGAAAACCTCATGGAAAACCACATGAGTAGAATTAATCACACATTAGAGTCCCACACCTTAGACTAGGTACTAATTCAGTATTCTTTCCCCAATGGGAATATTTATTCCATCTCACGTACTCATCATTTGTATACTGATTTAGTTAATTACCTTTTTCTATCTAAAATTCCTACAAATTTAAAGAATCATCAAGTACACAAGTTAAAGAGTGAGTCAAGATTTTATGTTTGTGATGATCCATACCTCTGGTGCATGTGTAGTGATCAATTTATTATGAGACATGTTACTGATTAGGAGTTTGAGTATGTTCTACATTTCTTCCATACAATCTCATGCAGAGGACACTTTGGACCCCAAATAATAGCTAGGAAAGTCTTATACTCTGAATTGTATTGGCCTAGCTTATTCCATGATGATCATGTGTTTTGTAAGTAGTGTTCATGTTTCCAACACACTAGGAATGTTTCTACGAGACATGGGATTCCCCAAAAACCCATATTATATATGAGATTTTTATTCACAGGGCATCAATTTTATGGGTATTTTTTAGTTCATTTGTTTTTTTGTATATTTTGGTTTCTGTTGATTATGATAGTAAATTAGTGGAGGCTAAGACCACCAAGATAGATGATTCTAATTTTGTAGTGGAATTTGTGAAGACAAATATTTTTTGTAGGTTTGGAGTACTGAAGGCCATAATTAGTGACCAAGGGACACACTTCTGCAATCAAAATTTGGATTCACTCTATCATAAGTATGGGGTGACACACAAAACATCAACACCATACCACCCCCAAATAATTTTCCTAATTGAGCTTTCAAATTAGGAGTTAAAATGAATTTTTATAAAAACCATGTAGAATAATAGGAAGGATTGGAGAAAGTTCTTAGAGGATGTTCTTTGGGATTATAAGAAATCATACAATACACCCATTGATATGCCCCCATTTTGGATTATTTTTCAGAAATCATTTCATCTCCTAGTGGAAGTCGAGAATCAGATATATTGGGCTATAAAGAAATGAAACATGGATTTGGCCCAAGATGAAATTCAATGGAAGTTTCAAATTAAAGAGTTTGAGGATATTTTATTATCATCATATGTGAAATAAGGGCTCTACAAGGAAACATAAAAACATCTCATGATATAATGATCCAACAAAGGGAGTTTTGTGTTGGAGATAAAGTCATACCTATAGTTCATGACAAAACCTAATGCTCAGTAAGTTGCATTCTAGATGGTTAGGTACTTATATTGTATTTAATTTTTTCCTTATAGTATAGTGGATATCACACAAGAGGACACTGTAAGAAGCTTTATAATCAATAAGAAATGTATTAATTAGTACATTGAGTGAATTTATACTGATGTAGTGGATTTCATCACATTGCATGGCCCCATCATCACTTGAGAATATCAGGTTGGTCCTAACCCTTTCACTTTTATATTATTTGTCCTATTTAATATTATACATTTCATGTGCACATATCATCTCATGGGTTTATATTGAGGATAATGAAATATTTTATGTTAGGGGGAGGGAACCTTTTCATTTAGTAATTTCAATTGTTTTTCTATTTTTTAAAAAAAGTGTGTTTTTTTAATTTTTGTGTGTTTCTGAAACTTTTGAGATAAAATGATTCTCATCACCATTTTGAAATACATATCAATAATTGAAAAAATTTATCCCATGAAACTAAGGTTAAAAGAATACTAAAAATGACTTTGTTTCAAGTTCAAATATTTAGTAATTTCATGAAGAGTACTCTGAATTTTTAATCCCATGACACATCTCACTAACATTATATTTGAAATCAATTTCTGATGAGAATTATGAACCATTTTTTTTTCATATTCTTTACATTAAACTCAATTCCTGATAGAACTAAACCATGCTTGATTTAACTAAAATTTGGTTTATTCCTATCAAAACTTTAGGGTTTAATGTACTTCTGTTTTAAATGATTTAGGTGTTTCATTGGTTTTAAAGACCCATTTTCTAATAATCCTTTTTATAATGGACTACCTTGAACATTTAATCCTTGTATCCCATAGAATCCATGAACATCCTCTTAGGTTATCCACATTAAAAGACAAATTTCTATATCCAACCTCCTCTTGAAGTGAAATTGCATGATCTAGTTTAACTTAAGTGTTGGGAAGCTATATTGTATAGTGCTACCTCATTTGGTGATAATTTTTGAGGAAAAAAATGTTAAAGAGATGTTTTTCTTCTAAAATAACTATTTTGTTGAAAGGAGTGTCTTTATCGAGCTTTCATGATAAAAGAATTTATGCATTTTTGGAGCTTCCAATGAAGAAAGAAAGTTATGCCTATCTGAAGCTTCCATGAAAAACAATGCTTGATAAGATTGAAATTTTTGTTACAGGAATACTGAATGGTGTAACATTTCCGTGAGTTTTCATGATGATGTATATGAATTGATACTAAGGGGAGTGAGGAGGAGACCGTACTTGAGTGAAAATTATAATAATGCAATTTTACTTCAAAAAGAGTCAATCCCACTTTATTCAACCACATATTTTTCACATATAAATCCTACCAACTAGAATCTAGATAAAAACCATGAAAATTACTCATGATAAACATATTTCCTTGACTCAAATTGGGTAGATATATAAGAATTTATCAATCCTATGGTGACCCTTTTATGAGTTTGAATGAGAAATAAATTTCTAAAAAAATGAAATTTGTGTGATAAGAGAAAATGAAAGCAATTTAAGTGTTTTTTGTGCATGGGATGATAAGTGAATTGTAAATATACTGAATGATATGAATTAAGAACTTTAAATAATGGTTTTTTGAGGAGAAATGATATCTTTTCTTTATTGTTGTCAAATTTGTATATCTCATGGGCATGTGTTTTAATTTTTTTTGATTTGATATTTATGTTTACTTGTCACAATTTTTTGGAATACATGATATGAGGTTTTTCCCAAGAGTTCAAAAGGGTAAGTGTGGGGGTGAGATCACATCATGATTCACTCCTTTATTTCACCATTACATCACTATTTTTAGACTTTTTATATATTTAAAATTACTAATACTATCTCAGATTTTATTTCTCATTTGATTCAATTATTAAATGTCGATCACTATTAAAAGTGTAATTAATCTTGTTTTGGTGATTTTGTTTTAGGAGGAGGTGATTTGGAGGGTCGAAGATGATCCAGAAGGAAAATGCGTCAAACTGCATGGAATCCCAAGGACATCTATCCACTATTTTGCATATTTTGAAAATTACGTGAATCCAAATGGGATGAATATTGTGGGACTCAACATAAATTCATGGGATACAACTAATCTCAATAAAACAAATCCCAATTTATCCATTCAGGTGGCCATCCAAAGCAATCTATCCTAGGGATCAAATTTGCACGAAGTCAAAGATTTGGTTCTATATTTTGGACATATCTCATGATATAATTCTATATTTTCCTCCACATTTGCCATAAAGATAGTAAAGATTCTATCCTAAAACTATTATCTATTTTTCCAAGTCAGGATAAGGCCATTTACCAACCCAAAACTGAGACACAAGTGGTATCTCAAAATCTGGGTTCCCAAAACCACTTCCCATTTTGGCTATAAATTGACACCTTGAGAACCTCATTTGATAGTTGGACCAAGGAGTGAAGTGCTGAAAATCTAGAGTACCAAAAGAGTACTCTAATCCCCTTGGAGGTTCTGGAACTCTCTATACTCAGAGGGAGAGATATTGTAGTAATTATCCCTTTATCAAAGCCTTCATCTCTTTCTCTTGTTGTAATGTTTGTGTTTTCATAATAAACTTCTTTTTTCCTCTTTTTTTATTTCTTATAATTTATTATGTTTTGTTCAACTATATTTTTCTTTACTAATCTTTTTGGCCTGGAATAAACAGTATAAATGATATTGGGTTATACCCTTTCTAAACCTTTGCACATGCAAAACATTTCTACAATGACTATACCAACCATAGAAGAATAGTTATTTTAAGTAATAGATCTACCTCTAAATTTATTAATTAATTTATATTTAATTAATGAGAAAAAATAATTTACATAATATGATTTATTAATTGAGTTTTTAATTTAAATGAAACTAATCAAGCAATTGAAAAATAAACACAAAACATGTGAGGTCAATATTTCTGTGAATTGTGAAAGCACGATCTTAATCGGTAATACAAAACCACTTGAGATAAATTAGTAGAGTTAAAAACAATACCTAAAATCAATTATTCCTCTTTTATAGAATGTATATGTGACTTGATTCACTAATAACCATAATCTATCAATAGAATATCAATCAAAGAAGGGTGATGTGATTTCATATTCTGAAGAGAGCCTAGAGTTTAATTCACTTCATGTTTTTGGTAAAGTTAATTATCACAGGGTTTGGGGGTTAATAAATTAGGGGATAAAAATTAAGTGGATATTAATTTAAATGAAAATTATTAATAAATAAACAAAGAGGTAGAGTTATATTGATTACAATTTCTAAAAAATATTTTCTAAAAAAATATCTTATGGTTTCTTTTTCATAATATCATTTCGAAAACTAAAAGAACAAAAAATGCAATCTTATTCCAGAATACTTATTATAGATTTATAAATGGTAAAAGAATACCGTATTTTTTAGGTAGAGTGTTTATTATATTTTATTTTCTTCTTAGAATACCTTCAATATGTCATTAAATTTACATCATCCTTTGAGAGATGACATTGGTCAGCCACTCTACTGCACCTAAGTACCTTAAAATCATACTTCATTTGAGAAGACCGATGAAAGTTCCTTTCAAATATCATAGGGAAAAAAACTTAAAAAAATATTTTAGGATGATAATCCTAAATATTTTTCATACATAGTTTTTCCAAAATTCCACATAATTTAAAACTCACATGGTCTTCTAAAAATATAAAATGAAAAATAAGAGATGAATTGAAGTGTAGAATGAATTTAATATAATTAGTGAGAATTAAAAAATATATAAAAAATTTAGATTGAGAATTCAAGACTGAATGTATATTTCATCTTGTTATATATTATTCATGTCTAGAGCATAAAGAAGATGAATGCTAAATGTTATTTAATATTCTAAAATTTTGAAAGATATATTCAATTTATGTTGAAGTATCCTAAAGCTTTCCAATTATCTTATTATTTTAATTTTTGATTATTGTTTTGAACTGGTGGGTGCCAGGATAAGTAATAGCTGGATGATACCTTCTATTATCCTTTTGATATTAGTGATAAAATATTTGTATTAAACTCAAACCAAACACATCAAATACAAAATCAACCACCTTGGGGGTGAAATTTTTAAAAATAATCTATGACCTATTTTTTATTCTTTACCTCTATCATACAGGTAAGTGATATTTTTTTGATTGGATATTGATCTTAACTATACAAATAGTTTTATTTATTATAAGATAGAAATTATTGAAATAAAGTAACACGGATTCACCCTCTTCTAATTGTTACATAATTTATTACATAAGATTTCATATCACATTTTTTAGTATTTTAAAAATAATTATAATGAATTTTAAATATAAAAAATATTGATATTAATTAATTAATTAATTTTTATATTTTTTTGGATAAAAATAGATATAGATATTTTTTTAGGAATTGATATAGGAAGGTTGTATGTGATTTAATGGGGCTATAGATAGTGAGAGTGGTTTTTGTGCCACTATTTAAGATTACTTTTTTAAGAAAATTCACTATGTAAAAGGACCCATCTCCAATTAAATTATTATTATGTGTATTTCAAGTAGATTTAGATTCCAATTTTGAATTTTTTTATTAGAACACCCATAGTGTAGGATTAAAGTGGTTGCTAATTGGTATGTATGAGTTAACCCAATGGGGGAGTTATTATGTAATAGTAACCTTCATAGGGAATTGTTTTATACGAGAAAATCAGCGAATATTGATTTATGTTTTATTAAATCAAAAATTACAATGGATGTTTAATATTAAAATTCACCCATGAAAGAATAAATGGAAACCTTTATAAGAATACACATGTTTCCATATTTCTATGAAAGGTTTTCCAATCAGTTGCATAATATTAGTTCTTTGGAGAATCACAAACTACACACCATCTCTAATTTCTCAACCACAAAAAGGAACAAGAAAAATCATTTCACTCTATATGGTCACTTATAATGATTTAAAAATAGGTTATGCTACCTCCATGATATAGCTCAATCCATATAGACTCAAATGTTTCTGAAAATTATAAGAATTAGTAAAAACTGTCAAACCAATGTTTAGGAATACTCCATGAAATTAAATAACCTTCATGAGAGTAATAACAGTCGAGGGATCAAACCAATTGTAACATGGAATATATGCATGAAACTTCTAATAGTTGAAATATTCTCATACTAAATGTTTTTAAAAATTAAGAAACACTTATAAATTCCACTCCATGCACCACTCATCCATATTAAAGAGAAAATTGAGCTAACAAGTGATATGAGGCCTTAGGATAAGATTTGGGATGAAAGTTCACATTAAATTATAACATAACTCATATTATCCACATGGAAACATCCAAGCCTATCCGAATGATCACGAAGTAAAACTGAATCCTTAGTTATTTGTGTATAGAATGAGAAAAATTCCACTATATAGGGGGCCCAGACCATGATATAATATTTATTCCTTAATGGTTATTTATTATGGTATTTATTATAGTTTATTATTATTTTTTTGGTAATATATTAAAAAAATATTTTTCCTTGTATGGTCATGTTTTCTCTTCCCCAACCATGTCTCTTCCATGATCCATGGTTATTTAGTAGCTTACCCAAGCTTGTAATCCTTAGGGGAGGTTTAAGGTTTTCTCTAATACCCATTTCTCATTTTATTATTTCTTCCTTAAATTTATGATGTGGTAGTAGGTGTGTCACGTGTTTATGAGGTGAAAGGACATATATACATTTCATTTCATATACTCACATTTTTATCCCTATAAAAGTTCTTCCCTTACCATCACTTAGTTCATCCCACCTATGGTTTAATGGAGTGGCTTAAGTGATAATCACTATATAGTGGGATTATGAAGGAAATTGTATAATATATTACATAAGGCATGTTTTTCATATTTCTATTATATATGTGGTTGTATTAATGTTTTAATGATGTTTTTAATGAATATAGAGTTCCAAAATTTAAATAAGAAAAGTAATTCATGATTTTTTATGATTTATTTATCAAATGGATTTAAAAAATAAAAATGGGTAATAAAGGAGTATTTAGTCAAAACATAAATGACACTTCCCTTTCTCACTATTATTTGTTTTCATTTCTATTTTTCTTGTTTCTTCCTCAACCCTATTCCTTTTTCTGTTTTAATTTCCTATTATATATCTATATTAGTGAAAAATATATGAAATTAAATATTAATAAGTGAGTTAAGGGTAACTACTATGTGTGAATATTCTTGAGAGGAACTTTCTTAGCCTCTTGGATGAATTTTGGGATTTTTCAAATTCAATTAACAAGATCCCTATGATGGGATATTTCATCAAATATAAGAATATTTTTCACTATTGTAGAGTATTCAATTATTTTTTATGCCTTTTTATGGGGTTCGATTCCATTTTTCACTAAAAAAATACTCATCAATGAATTCATATTACTTCATTCTAATTTATTCAAACTATGTTCTTAAGGTTTGTAAGTTTTATTACATCAACATTTTATCTTTTTCATCGAGGTTATGGGGTATTGTACTGGTTTTCTTATAATTTTTTTATTCCATAATATATTTTTAAGCTTTCTCATAGAGTTAATTAAAAAATGTTTTCCTTTATTTCCTATCAATCTCAACATTCTTGTTATCAAATAAGGATAATGAAATAGTACTATTTGGTGTAGTAAAAGATTAAAGAATGAACTCAAGATCATTAATTACAAGAGATAAATGATCCTTCAATATATAAAAACCTCTATCATCAACATTTGGAATTACATTATTTTTATCTAAGATCTAGTGATCCATATATAATTTCAAATATAAAACCTATAGAAAAAAAAACATGGATTCAATTACAATTATAAGATCACTTGAATGGATGATCCATTCCAGAGGGTCTGTGTGTGTGGGGGGTGGGTGGGTGGGTGGGTGAATCATTGTTAATTTTTTTTTATTTCTCAAACAAAACCTCTCTCATGATAGTAAAAAAACATCCCAAATTCCATGGTATAAAATGTAAATGAGTAGAAAACTAGATTTTATTGGGGTTCATCCCCAATACGAGTTTCCATGTCCCCAATGTATGGTCATAGTTATCCACCCAAAATTTTTAATTTACTATTAAGATGAAACATTTAGTAAGGGTATGTCATTTAAAAATAAGGTCACTTAATTTATCAAAATAATCTTAACATTGATACCATATATACCATAAAGTATCTCTTTGTTGTCACATACCAAATATGTGAATACATTCATCATAAATTATCTTGAAACATGGTAATAACATGAATTACCATAAATCCTTTTTGAAATCATACAAATTTACTTATTCCAAATTTTATCTTAAATAAAAAATTCTGTTAACTTAATCAATGAAAACATAAAATACTTTTTTCAAGAAATCCATAATCTATTCCAAGGTAATCAGTACCATCCAATTTTATTATTCATATCCAAAATATCTTTATCTAAAAAATTATTATCTCAACATTAGAAACATATTAACTATTATTTCCCTTAATATTTTATTTTCCATGAATATCACCTTGCCCTTAAATCACTTTTTTATTCCATCAAAACTGTTCAACATATTCTTATAAATCCTTAGTGAAAAAAATAAACTGAACGATCCTAATATATTCCACAATTGCATAATTATAGAATCCAAATACATAAAAACTTTAATTATTACACTTTATCTTTATTACATTAACAAGTATACCTCATATTATTACTTAATACCTCTTTCCTTTCATATTTGACCTGTTGTATAATCATGATAAAAAATATAACCATTACTCATACCACCTTGTTGATTCTCTTCAAGAGCTTTCTATATAGGACATCAGTTTTCATAATTCCCATTCATTCCAAATTTAAAGCATTCAACAATCAATGAAACCTTAGGGAGTCCAAAATTCTTATCCATTATGTTAACCAATATTTTTATTTTACAATTTTAGTTAATTTCTTTTTTAACTTCTTTTCCACAGTTAAAATATATTCTTTTTCCTCTAATACATTCACCTGTCTGATTGTTTCCACATTGTCAATATAAAGGAAACTGAATCTTATTTCTTAATGGAATCCATTACCTAAAATCTCAACGAACTCTTTAATTATCTTATTTTGTGAGTCCTTGATTTGTTTAAGGTACACATTTTTAATCATGTTTCCTGAACATAGATTAGATATGATCACAACATCCTTTACTCCAGTGATCATCCCATTTTATTGCTCATCAACAATTTTTTTGTCATATTCAATGTTAATATAGTTCTTTCTAGTTCCCTCCATTGACTAAAAACATAAATAAGAGTGTTATAATCACTCATCATAGTGGAACACCATATAATCATTATAAATCACTTATAGGATGTCTAAATTATGACACTTTCTTTTAAATCTATGACACCTTATGTTTATCCTTAGAGACAACCCGAGACATATCCTTTAAAATAACCCTAGGGATCTCCCTAATTTTTTCTCAAACTATTTTCAAAAGTTTGGATAAGACATTAATTTTATAAAAAATATTGTGACCTAGTATTAACATACATAGATATTATATAAATTCATATGAATATTAATCACATTACAAAACTACATACCTGAGGACCATAATAGTTTAGTGTCTTTGAAAATTTAGAAGAAAATATTCTAACTTGATGAAAGCGAATAAATTTTACAAAAAATATATTCCCTTTTATTACTTCTACTTAAAACCTTTATTCATAACCCGTGGAAATAAAAAATAAGAAAGGGTGAGCTTAGATACTTAGTAAGGGTAAATAAAGGAGATATGTAAACATAACAAGAGCATAAGGGCATGAGAAAATGAGAGTAACATTTCCAAATCATACCTTGCATATCCAAGATCATATTCATGAGTTATGGAATAAATATTATAAGTTCATAAGACATGAGTCATAAGAAAATCAAGAGAATAAACTATGAGATTATAACACAGGAATAATATATAGAATATTTGGTAATCACATAAGAATATAAAATAATTCTCTATAAGTCAAGGATTCTTTCCAAAACCTATTATAAAACTTCATGGGGTTAAAAATATTGTGTGTGACCCACCACTATCCCTAGTTATAGTCATTTACTTATAGTGGAACAATTTTACTTCCCAAACCATCTTAGTAATGAAAGTTCACTCCCAAGACCACCTTAGTAGACATGGTTTACTCCCTAGACCATCTTAGTAGAAAAAACACTTTATTGAATTGAGTTCATTCTCCATTACAACCATGTATATCTATTTAGATATAAATATTTACTCAATGAATTAGAGGGAGATATAGGTCCCACACATCATATAATGGAATCTTACATACATGTTCTGCACGATAATATAACATTCATCATATCATGACCCATAAAAAGAGATGGGATTCATAAACATCATAACATATCCCATTAATGAAATGGGTATCATAAAAATTTCATCATATCATAACATGTGGAAAATTTATAGGTTTTATAATCTCTTCATAAATGCATAACCTGTAAAAATAAGTGGGTTTCATAAGTATATAACCAATGGAAGTGAAACATGATTCATAAAAAAATGTCATAATAAACATAAACCATTAAAGGAAATAGTAGTAATGGTGTCCATGGATCATATACCTAGTAGATCATAAACTATTTCAAAGTATGTCATATTATATAGAGAATTATTTTGAAAGATCACCTGGAATATTTCTTAAGGAAAAAAATATTTCTTTGAAAATACCTTTTATAAAACATCTTTAAAAACTATTATCTCATATAGAAGGATTTAAATGTTAATTTAAAACATTTCTTAAGAAAAATATATTTTATACAAAAAAAATTAATTTTAAAGCATAAATCATTTTGAAAACATTTTTCATTGAAAATAGATTTGAGAAATTATAAATAAAGATTGATTTTTTTTTTGAAAATAGTTTTTTTTGAAAAAACTTTGAAACTTATAAATGAATATTAAAAACATTTTGAGAAAATTTTTATTTTAAAACACTTTTAAAACTTATAATAAAATCTTGAAAGCATTTTTAAAACATTTTTTATTTGAAAATAACCTTGAAACTTATAAAGAAATCTTGAAAATATTTTGAAAATATTTTTCTTTGAAAATAATTTGAGAAATTATAAAGAAATATTTAAAAAAATTTATTTAACAATAAAATTTTAAACTTGAAAATTACTCTTCATGGAAATGATGGTCATGTTGACAGGTAAATCTGTACATTCTGAACATTCCTTTTACACCATAAATTTTTTAGAAAAGTCCCTTGATCAGAAAAAGAAAAGAATATTTCTTTTAAAACAATTTTTAAAAAGCTAAAACATGGGTAAAAATGCATTTTAAATATCATCATAAAATATTATAACATTTTTAGAACCTTTTTTAGAAAGCATGGATTTTAAATAACACATATTTCCAATAGAAGAAAGAGATATAAAGTCAAATTTTCATTAATATTCCCTTTTAATCATCTTAAGTACTAAAGAGTGTAAAAATAGTACTATTAACTGAATATATCATGAATATAAATAGAAGAATAAAATTAAGGATATTTATTGAGATATGTATCATAATATTTCATCAATGGATGGATAATCATAAACAATCATAATACATGATGATATTGCAACAATAAACTCTTACCACTTTTCTAAATTCAAATCATAATCCCCATAAAAGAATTACATTACATGATGCTTAAAATATCATTAAAATATAGAGAGTAATGATATAAAATTTAAAAGGGTAGTATATACACATCATAGAAAAACATATGTGCATAACATGGCAAGTATCTCAAAGTAGGAAAATTGAGACAAAATTACTTTATCGATTTCATAACATTTCAACCCAAAAACCCATGAAATAAATATCATAAAATAGATATATAAATACCGATAAATTTAATTATAAGAATAATATAATACATTCAGGGTCATTATATATACCACACAAAAGAAATTAGTGGTGAATAAGGCATAATTCTTAGAGAATATAAAGTGAGATGAGAAAACCCTTTCTATAGATCTTGAATTTCTTCATAAATATTCAAAATTCTAGTATAATAAATATAAGTTTATTATAAATCTACTGGAGAACCATATTATTATATATAATACCATATATTATTTTATTATGACTTTATGTTACATATTTATTTATAATTACATGTTAATGTTACGTTTCAGGTAATATCCACTTTGTTTTTCATATATATTTTGACCCTTTGTCCTTGATAATTATACATAAATAATGATTTAACTATTTCAAGAAAGTGAAAAATTATATAAATATAATATAAATTCATTATATGAATATATATATAATAATATATAAATTATATAAATATTAAATGGAATACACTATTCATAGGGACGGTAAGCCGTATGTACGCATGAATGTTGTTTCTGTTTTCTTATCATATTGAAAGAAACAAAATAAATGACATATATATTATCATTATATTAGAATTATTATTTCATATATATCCCATATGTTTACCAAACCCATACTTAATACATTTCATGTCAATTTTGAATGAATTACTTCGCTTTGAGGAGGCGGTAGTCCACACATCCCAAAAAAAAGTTATCCTATTCCCAAAAAATTGAAATAATAAAGGTATGCATTATATAATAATTATATAAGAATAAATTAATCATAAATATCTGGTATATTATATAAAAATAGTTTACCCATCATAATTCCCAACCATGAAAGGTGGTAAAGGAAAAATGAACGACATCATTTTGTGAGGTGGTAGTCCGCCGTACACATGAATGGTAAGTTCGTTACCCATTTGATGGAAGTGTGTGTAGGTGTAGATAGAAAAATTAGAATAAAAAATTATACATATATTGAGAATTCAGTTTTTATTATATAATCATTTAATATTAAGAACTGAATAGAAGGAGAAAGAAATAAATCAGATATGCATGTTGAAGAGTGTTACGTCTTTTTTCGGGTAACTCCTTTTGGTTTGCACTAAAGTATTACTTGGTTGGATTTACTCCCAAATGGAGGCCTATAGAATGAATTTATATATTTTTATACCTTATTTTAATAGGGATTTTATGAGACAAAGTGGCTTGTGATGTGCGAAGAAGGGGAATTGTGAATGCCTTTTTATGGGGGAGGAGGGGTGGCATTATTTTAAATACCAAAAGGTAAAAACTAATGGGAGGTATCTATTAACTCATTTGATTATAAAATGGAGAAATAATTGATTAAAGGGGAATCTTGGTCAATACAAACCTACACAACATAATAATAAGTACATTTTTATAATTTAGTTCCTTAACTTCTATGTTTCCCTACTTTTATCATTTTGGTGTCTATTAAGGTAACTAGTTCTCTAACCTAATTATTTTAACCAATAAGAATAAATTAAAGTTATATTTATTAGAAAATATATAAAAAATAAATTCTAAATATGAAATATATATTTTTTTAAAATATATCCCATGTGTGTTGGAAATTAATTTTTTAACTAGCATATGTAATGCGCAAAAACATTGCTTTAACCCGAACTATGATAACAATGTTTTTTTCTTTTTAAAGGTCAATATGTTCATTATAAAAGATAAATTGGTTCATTATTATACCATAATTTATATTTATTGACATTTAAAAAACATTTTGAATAATATAGGATTTTTATTAATTTTGGAATCTTTTAATAAAATATCATTTACTATAAAATAATAATATTGTGAATTTTGATATTATTTAAATAATTTAAACATTAAAAACATCAATAAAGATGTGGAAAATGAATATATTAATTTATAATATGTTTAAAATTATATATTAATATATGAAAATGAAATAATATAATCTAATAGATTTAATTAACTTTTAATATTTTTAGTATCATTTATTTTATTTAATTATTGAAAAAATAATTATCACCCTTTGCATTCCTTAAGTAGTTAATCTAAATAATTAATCTCTAAAAATTAAATATGAATTAATATGAATAAAATAACTCATATAAATTTTAAAAAAATCAATAAAATCGAACTAATGTGGTTTTTTCCATATCTCAAGGCTTTATAAATGTTAAAGGTAAGAGGTTTCTTTTTGGTCTTTTTTCATACTTAACTTATTATATTGGTCAATTTCATATAATTGTGTCCCAATAACACATAAAATTAGAGAAAATAGGGTATATGATATAAATATGGGAATAAAATTTATTTTGGCTAAGTGTATAGGTCATTTCCCCCCTTATGATTAAATTTTAACCACAATGTAAACAAATTTTTACCTTAATCACTACAATTAATTTTAATTAATTTCGCTATTTTTTTGGGTAAATGTTTATGTTTACCATGTTATAAATTCTAAATTATTATTATTATAAATATTTAATCCATTTTCCAAATTACAATTACAAAAGTGGAAGAATTTTTTTAAGATTAATCCCACAGATGTGTTGTGACAATGAGTATTTTAAGCGATAATGTTTAAAAGTTTTAAATGTTTCAATATGAAATTTTAATATGAAATTTATTCCAAAAAAATAAATTTTATTAATTGATGTTTAATTTATCTAATTAATCTTTATAACCAAATTAAAATTTAATTAACCAATATAAATAAATTATATAAAAAAGAAGTTTTTAATTAAAATTCAATATTATTAACTATTCATCCAAAAATAAAGTTTCTTAGAAAAATCTAATAAAAATACCCCCTTCGATAATTTTTACATTATTAATTCAAAAATTGATTTTATTTTTTCAAACTAAATTTCTAAAAGTTGCTAAAATTAATTTTATTGTTGTTCATAGAAGGACATAAAAATAAGTTTATTTGAAAAAAAATATTATTTTGAGACATATAAAGACTTTACAAAAAATTATATATTTTATCGTAAATATTTTATATTTATACAAAACCATTATAAATAATATTTAAATTTTTTATTACTATTCATGTTATTATGTTTAATGACTATGTTATAACTATCTCATTTCAATAATTATAATAATTAAATGTTGTTTCATAGAAACTCAGTGTTATGTATTATGGAATCCAAGTCATTGTTGTGTGTAATAAAAGATTATCTTCGTGTAGTGTTTAAAAGAATCATAACATAGTGTTGTTTGTAATTAAATACATCAAAGAAAATTAATTTACTAAAAAAAGGTTGATAAAATCTCATTGTGTTACATTCTACCCCCCTTAAAATGAATTTCACCCAAGAAATTCATCTAGGTTAGAAATGGTCAAATACATAAAAGTTATTTTCATAAAAACCCACATCAAAAAATGAATATTAAAGCTTCATTTAAAAGGTAAATTTGAAACTATAATGGTTAACAAAAGTTACTCATAACTATATTTCTATGTAGGATACATAACTTCTAAGTGAAAACACAAACATGGAGGAGAAATCTTACTATCAAGTTCTGATAGAGAGTGATAGAGATGATTTTAAGGAGAAATACAATGATCAAAAATCCATAACTCAAAGAGGCTTGAAAAATATCATTTATATCAGAAAAAATGATGATAACAAGACAAAATTTAATTTCAAGACTCTTTTTCATAAAGTTAAATAATTTTCATGAAAATATATACTTACATGATTTTATGATAATGTCACCCTTTATTGTTTGTTGATAAATTTTTACTTCATATCGTATTCCAAGAAATTAAGGTGAATTTTTAATTCCTAAAGCGTTAATATATTATTAAACCCATAAATAGAATAATAGTTTATCTCATCTATCTTTATCAAAACATAAAGGTTATACCAAGTTATCTGATATCCATAAATCATCATATGGGGAGATAATAATTTATTCTCTAAAATAAAATCAGAATTTTAACATAAACCATTCCATAAATTGTTAACCTTATAACACTTTGGAAAGATTAAATAAAAAAACTTTATAAATAAGGTTACTAAATTTCTAAAAATCAGGTTAACATTGAACCGCCATATATCATAAAGTATTTCTTTGTTGTGACATACCAAACATCTGAATACCTTCATCATGTATTCTCTTCAAACATGGTAAAAACCTAAATTACCATAAATACTTATTGAAAATATATGTGTTTCCTTATTCCAAAGTTTATCTTAAATCCAAAAATACTATTAACTTCATCAAAGATAACATAAAATAGTTTGTCAAAAAATCCTTAATCAGTTCCAGGGTAATAATAATCAGTTCCAATGTAATAAGAATAATCCAATTTACATATTCATATATAACATATCTTTATCCATACATCATTATCTCAACCTTAGGAATATATTAAGTGTTATATTTCATTTAATATTGTATATCCCATGAATATCACCTTTCTATTAAATCACTTTTCTAGTCTATCATAACTATTTAACAAAAACATTTAAATCCTTAGTGAAAAAATTAAACAGAAAAATCCTTATAGATTTCACAATAACATAATCTTAAATCCAAATACCTAAAAATTTTGATTATGACACATCATTATTAATCTATTAACAAGGTTACCTCATCCTATTATTTAATACCAATTTATTTTCACATTTAACCTATAGTCTCGACATCATTATCAGTATAACCATTACTCATACCACCTTGTTGATTCAATTTAGGATTTTCCACTTAGGAAATAAATTTTCATAATTCCCATTCATTCCACAATTAAATAATTCAATTATCGATGATACCTTTAACAGGACATTATTCTCAATCGTTATTTTAACCAAGGTATTTATTTTACCTTTTTAGTTACATGATTTGTGTCCTTATTTTCCACTATCAAAAAATCTTTCTTTTCCTCTAAGACATTCACTTGTATGCTTCTTCCCACATTCTCGATACAAAGAAAACTAAATCTTATTTCATTAGTGGTGTCTATTACAGAACATTCAGTTTACACTTTTTTTATCTTCTTTTGTGAGTTTGACATTTGGTTAAAGTACACATTGTTAATCATGTTTTGTAAAAACTGACTAGACATGATCACAACATCCTTCAATATAGTGATCATCCCATTTTAATACTCATAAAAAAATATCTATCACATTCAATGTTAAAATGGTTCCTTTTAGTTCCTCCCATGAACTAAAACCATAAATTATAGTGTGAGTATCCCTTATGATAGCAGAAAACCACAAAATCATGACAAATCACTTATATAATGTCTAAATTATGATTTATTCTTTTAAATATATGAAACCTTAGGCATATTGTAGTACCCTTGGTTTCAGTTATATAACCCCTTTCCTCACATTTTTAAATTGGCGTGTATAAAATTAATAGTTTCCATAAAATAGGGACTTTCTATAAAATAGAGAGTTTCCATAAAATAGAGAGTTTCCATAAAATAGATAGATTCAATAAAATAGGGAGTTTCCATAAAATAGAGAGTTTTCATAATATAGATCATTTCCATTAATTTGGGTGTTCCATAATGTTGGTTGTTTCAATAAAGGGGATTGTTTCCATAAAGTGGGTTGTTTCCATAAAGTGGGATGTTTCCATAAAGTGGGATGTTTCCATAAAAAATGTGTTTCCATAAAAAGGGTAAAGGTGAAGGATGGGAGATTTTGGGAGGTTTATAAGGAGTTTTGAGACCAGAAGTAAGGTCACACGATCCATACATAGTTGGCCCAAACCATGTGGTCAAACCTTGCGCAGAGGTCAAATGTATATCATATTTTCTAGGAGCTTACTCATTTTTGATCTATATATTTAGGTTTGGATTTAAAACGCCCCTGTTTCAAGATTACTCTCCCTTGAAGTCTGAAGAACCCCCCCCCCTTACATGAGTTGGATCCAACCCAGAGCCTTCGCTTGGTGATTTCGAGTCCGATTCTTGAGGTATGTCACCATTCATTCTGGATTTGTCATCTTTTCTTAGATCATCTTAGATATACTTCTCTAATCTCAATTATTTCTTAGATCTGAACCTATAGTGGGTAGATCTATGTTTTTTACTACTAAATAATTCAATTTTGAGTTTTAATCTTTATAGGATAAGAGAACTCAGACTGTTCTTGAAGAATCAATCTGCTTTCTTCTTCATTCTTCATTTATTGTCAAAGTAACATCAAAACCTTCTAGGTATGTGGATTCTCTTGAAAATCCTCTTGATAGATTTTTTTTCTTAGATTCAAATTGGTATATTTATTGTAAAATTCATGAAAAAATCTTCATTTGTGATGATTTATGGTTTTTGTGAAATTGTGTGATCTTGATGAGTAGTTGTGCAAAGGGGGTTTAGTTTCATGAATTTAAAATGATGATTTTAAATTATGGATTTTTTTGGACTTGCTAAATTGGTGATGAAAAATGGGTTTTAAATATAAATGGTTTTCAATAAAAGTGGAGTTCTATTGAAATGGTTTGGCATTGAATTGATTTTGATGGAAATGGTTTTCAATAAAAATGTGTTTTTATTGAAAGGGTTGTTTTGAAAAGATCATTGGGCATATGTGGTGGGGTGTTCATGTTGAAAATATGAGGATTGGTTAAAATATGACCTTGTGATCAGTTCCAAAGTGTTAATGGCACATGAGAATTTCATACATGAGGATTGGTTGAAATATAACCTTGTGCTCGGTGCCAAAGGGTTAATGAAACATGGGAAACAATTTTCTTGTGATGACTTGGTAGATCGACGTGAAACCACTCATGAGTATGGAACTATCATAAGGTAGAATGCATGGTTGGTTTCATGGGTTTTAGGAATGGTTGGGTATGCTAATAAAGGGATATTTTGAAATGGTTGTAAAGATTGTTTAGTTATTTTTATGGAAAAATATCTTTCTGGGAAAATTGGTTTCAATTTCACTTGTATGCATTGGTAATGAATGGTTTTGGATACTTGATTATATTTAGTTATAAACTATTTTTTAGAAAATTGTTTTATATAAATTGTTTTATATAATTGTTGCTAAATCTTCTATCCTAGTGGCATGAGTAGGGAAGTCATTGGGGAAAACCTACTTAGTTTTATACTCACCCCCGCTTTGGCACTTTGGTGCTTTAGAAAATGTTATCTTCCAGGACAAGGGAAAAGCTAATGTTTCAAATGTGTTTAGAACTTCCTTGTGATGTTTGGGTTGTTCAGAGATTTTGGATCTTGGAGCATGTTGAGTATGAAGTATTGAGGTCTTTGGAGAGTCTTGTGTATTCTATCCACTGTTTACTTTGATACTTGGTTATTCTTATACTGTTGCTTAATATTATGTGATTTCGAGATACATGAAGTTGTTGAGTTGTCTTCTATTTGTTCATGCATCATATATTGAATGTTTGGTTATGGTTGGTAGATTTTTGGTTTATTTCTTAAAGGGTAAATCATCCCCCACTTGTATTTGAAACCCTTCGGCATTTATTTCCTACCTTTGTCATCTTTGGGATGTCACTTAAGGCCTAGTAATGACTCTTGGTACTCTCAAGCCAATGATAATTGGCGGGTCATTACAAATGGTATCAGTCTGGTCCTTCCTTGGTGGTATAGATGGTATAATCTTGTTCAGTACCTGCCTAAAAAGTTTTCATCTATGTTCCTAGTTTTGGAGATGAAATCCCTTCTTGTCTATTCCTTGGGTTGGAATCTTATAAAGGAGTAAGATTGTCGAAACTTGAAATGTATAGCATAAAAGGACATAACCAACCCTTTTATGCTAAACTTCAAGTTACTAGGGAGTTGGGTAAATAAGTGTTTGGAGAAACTTCTAGGATTTTGAGATCTCATTGTCATGGGTTTAGATAATGAGATGAGAATGACATGAATTATAGAAGAATTACTTCCCACTAGGAGTGAATAAATAATTTTGAGGAATGATTCAGGTTGTGAAAAAAAGAGTTAATTTTTGAAAAAAATATGGAATTGGTTTTCAAATAAAATATTTTGAAAAATATAATGTTTATTGTATTTTGAAAATGGTTTAATTATCAAAAGCATGTGAAGTGTTTTAAAAAATGGTTGAACATGGAAAAGGTTGTTTTTTTGAAACAATGTTGTGATAGTTGATTTAACAGAACTTGAAATGCTAAGCCATCAGTCTCTAGAGAGTGAGACTTATTGAGTTTGTTGTTGGTTTAGAAAATGGAACCTGATAGGTGTCATATGAACTAGTCATAAGTGGCTATTGGGAATTTGGTTGCACTTGAGCTATAGGTGAACCACTAGTTGGTCGAAATAATCACTCATAGTGTTTAAACCATTGAGTTGGGACTACAACTGGATACCCCATTTACGATATCTTTCACTGTTGAAAATTAATGTGGAGTAAGTATAGTTGTCTTTAGTAGAGGAGCTGGGAAATCTAGTACTATTATGAAGAGGAAGTGTGGCACCTATTCGCTATGGTTAAAACATGAAATTATGACTTCTATTTTGAAAGTGCCAACTCATCTCAGATAAAGATAATGTCAACACTTTGTGTGTAGAGCATGCGATAAAACTATTGATAGAGTTGAGATAAAATAAGACTTCTCAATGTTGGAGATGGATGTATATGATGTAATCTTGGGTATGGATTGGCTGACAATGTTCAAGGCTCAAATAGACTATTATAGGAGAATAGTTAGTTTCATGAATGAGGGTGACATCGAGCATCTATTTAGAGGATAGAGGATTATAAAGAAGGGTGAAAAGATATTATTGGAACCAATAATGGGAATGATATCTTATCAGTTGGCAGCATTGACTTTGGCATCAATGGAAGAGATCGGGGAAAATAGTTTTCTAGTAATTATTGATTAATTTCCTGATATCTTTCCCAAGAAAATCTTAAGGTTACCACCTCTAAGGGAAGTAGAGTTTATGAATGATATCCTTCTGGGGACCAGTCCTATTTCCCTTCCGTCTTATAGGACAACACCAACAGAGTTATGGGAATTGAAAGTGCAATTAGAGGAGCTGGAAAGCAGTTGTTTCATTCGACTAGATACGTCTCCATGAGCTGTACCTGTTTTTTTCTTGAAGAAGGCATATGTAACTCTTTGGTTGTGTATTGATTATCGTAAGCTTAACCAAGTGATGATAAAGAATAGATATCCACTTCCATGCCTTGATGATATGTTTGACCAATTAAGGGGAGCTCAGTGGTTCTCCATTATTGACTTGCGATTAGGATATCACCAATTAAGAGTTCCTAAAGTGGATATTCCAAAGATAGTTATATAAGTAGATATGGCCACTATGAATATGTAGTCATGACTTTCGGTATAATTAATGCACCAGTAGTCTTCATGGAATTAATGAATCAGATATTTCAAAAATATCTGGATCCTTTTGTTGTGGTGTTTTTGGATGACATTTTGATCTATTCAATGACAGGTGTTGATCATGAGGTACACTTGGAAGCAGTTTTACAAATCTTGAGATATCATCATTTGTATGAAAAATTATCAAAGTGTGATTTTTGGATACAAGAAGTACGTTTTCATGGCCATGTCATTTCGGAGAAAGGCATTTCTGTTGATCCTGAAATGATAGAAGCCGTTATCTCTTGGAAACCACCAAATAATGTTTTCGAGATACGAATTTTTCTTGGTCTAGCTGTTTAATACTGATTCTTTGTGTGTGAATTCTCACAAATATCTTCACTAATGACAGATCTCAAAAAGAATAATTCTCCATTCCAATAGACGGAGGAATGTCAAAAGTCCTTTTAGGAAATGAAAGTTCCGCTTATATCAGCACCTATCTTGATCTTTCTAGAATCAGGATAGGTGTATGTGGTGCATTGTGATGCTTTAGGATTAGGGTTGGGCTGTATTCTCATTCAAAGAGATCATCTCGTTGCTTATGGTTCAAGGTAATTGAAAGTGCATGAGAAGAATTACCCAACACATGATTTAGAGTTTTCTACAGTCATCCATGCTTTGAAAATATGGAGACAATTCCTCTTTGGTGAAAAATTTACTGTGTTTATGAAAAAAACACATTTTCTCACAACAAGATTTGAATCTAGAGAAAAGGATATAAATAGAGTGTCTCCAAATGTTTGAATTTGACGTGATGTTCACACCGAAGAAAAAAAATTCAGTGGTAGATGCATTGAGTAAAAATTCATATGCTCAGTTGGCGAAAGAAGCTTCAGATGAATGGTAGTTGATGTCGGTCTTAGCCGACATGCATGTGGAATGTGAAGACCGAGGTGATGTTTCATTTTTCTTTTCAGCTATGCTTGTTCCTGATTTAGTAAAAATGATCAAAGAGGCACACACATATGATGTAGAATGTTTGGTTGTAGGTTCAAAATTCAATGGTGGGGAGACCATTGAGGGCTAGAAACTTGATGAGGGTTCAGTTTTGTGTTTCAATGATCGGATGGTTGTACCAAGGGTTTTTCAGGAAGAACTCCTTCATTCTTACCACTATTTCAGATAGGCTATACATCTAGGTACACATAATATGTATAAGGTGTTGAAGGTGCAGTTTTGGTGGAGCGACATGAAAAAAAGGTGGTCGAGTTCGTCTCGCGATGCTTAACTTGTCAGTAGGTTAAAACAGAGCATCAGAGACCTACTGGTATCTTACAATATTTTCCCATCCCAGTGTGGAAATGGGATTAGATAGCAATGTATTTTGTTACATGTCTTCCAAGAATGGTCTAGAAACATGATACCATTTGGGTTATAGTGGATTGCCTAACAAAGTCGTCCCATTTCATACTTATTCATGAAACTCATATGGTGAAGTATATTTCAAAAATATATTTTTGTGAAGTGGTAAAGTGGAATGGTATAATAGTGTCAATAGTCTTAGATAGAGATCCGAGGTTCACATCTCATTTCTAGAAGTCCTTACAGCAAGCCCTTGGGACTCAGTTGACTATGAGAACAGCGTGTAATCCTCAAACAGATGGGCAATCCGAACAGATGATACAAACATTGGAAGACATGTTGTTGGATTATGTAATGGATTTTAGTGGCTCATGGGGGGAGCATATAATCACAGTGGAGTTCTCATACAATAATAGTTATCAAGCCTCGATACACATGGCTCCGTTTAAAGCATTGTATGGGTGTCCTTGTCATTCTCCACTATACTGGGTGAAAATGGGCGAAACTTCACTAGTCAGGTGAAGCATTGTTCAATAAACAACTAATAAGATCTAGTTGATTAGAAATAGGATGGAGAAAAATCAGAGTCATCAGAAATCTTATGTAGATCACCATCGAAGACTGTTGTCGTTCGCTGTGGGTGATCATGTTTTCTAGAGGATCTCTCCAAGGCTTGGACATCATCATTTAGAGAACTAGGGTAAGTTATCTCTTAGATACATTGGCCCTTTTGAGATACTGGAATGGTTTGGAGGCATGACATATTATTTGTCATTACCACCACATTTTAGTTCGGTGCATAATGTGTTCCATGTATCCTAGTTGAAAAAGTATCACCCTAATCCTGACCATGTGATGAGATGGGATCATGTTGAGCTAGAACCGGATACATCACCGATACATATCCCAGTACAGATCATGGATAGACAATATAAAGTCTTTCCTGGGAAAATCACTGACCTAGTGTTGGTTTTATGGAAATATGGTCAGATTTAGGAAGAGACTTTGGAACATGAGAAGGAAATGAAAGAGTAGTGACTGAAACTCTTTTTGGCTAGCTAAGGTTTTCTACTTTTCGAGGATTGAAAGAGAAATTGTTGGGAGAATGTATTACCCTCGGTTTCAGGTACATAACCCCTTTACTCACGTTTTTTTAATCAGTGTGTATAAAATAAAGAGTTTCCAAAAAATAGGGAGTTTCTATAAAATAGAGAGTTTCCATAAAATAGAGAGTTTCCATAAAATAGAGAGTTTCCATAAAATAGAGAGTTTCCATAAAATAGGGAGTTTTCATAAAATAGATAATTTCCATAATCTAGAGTGTTTCTATTAAGTTGGGTGTTTTCATAATGTTTGTTGTTTCCATATAGTGGGTTGTTCCATAAAGTGGGTTGTTTCCATAAAGTCGATTGTTTCCATAAAGTGGGGTGTTTCCATAAAGTTGGATATTTCCATAAAAATGTGTTTCCATAAAAGGGTAAAGTTTAAGGATGGGAGAGTTTGGGGGTTTTATAAGGTGTGTTGGTACCAAAAGTAAGGTCACACGATCTATACACGGTTGGCCCAAATAGTGTGGTTAAGCCTTGTGTAGAGGTCAAATCTAGATCCTATTTTCTAGGATCTTACTTGTTTTTCTCTATATAGTTTGGTTTGGCTTCAAAATGCCTCTAGTTCGAGATTACTCTCCCTAGAGGGTTAGCGAACCCTCTGTACACAAGTTGGAGCCAACCAAGAGCCTTCCCTTGGTGATTTCGAGTCTGATTCTTGAGGAATGTCACTATTGTTTCTGGATTTGTCATCTTTTCTTAGATCTTCTTAGATATACATCTCTGATCTCCATTATTTATCATATCGGAACCTATTGTGGGTAGATCTACGTTTTTGGATTCCAAATAATTCAATATTGAGTCGTGATCTTGCTCGGATAAGAGAACTAAGTCCGTTCTTGGAGAATCAACCTGCTTTGTTGTGGGTTCTTCGTCTATTGTCAAATTTTCATCAAAACCGTCAAGGTATGTGGCTTATATTTCAAATACTCTTTATAGAATTGTTTTTCCTAGATTAAAAATGGATTATTGATGGTGAAATGCATGAAAAATCTTTACTTGTGATGATTTATGGTTTTTTTGAAATTACGTGATCTTGGTGAATAGTCGTGTAAAGGGGGTTTAGTTTCATGAATTTAAAATGATGATTTTAAATTATGGATTATCTATAATTGCTAAATGAATGATGAAAAGTGGGTTTTCAATATAAATGTTTATCAATAAAAATAGAGTTTTATTGAAATAGTTTGATATTGAAATGGTTTGGCATTGAAATGGTTTGGCATTAAAATAATTTTGACAGAAATGGTTTTCAATAAAAAGGTGTTTTTATTGAAAGGGTTGTTTTGGCATGATAATTGGGAATATGGGGGTGTGTGTTCATGTTCCATATATGGGGATTGGTTGAAATATGACCTTGTTCTCAGTGCCAAAAGTGTTAATGGAACATGATAATTTCATACACAAGGCTTGGTTGAAATTTGACCCTGTGCTCAGTGCTAAAGGGTTAATGGCACATGAGAAACAATTACCTTGTGATGACTTGGTAGATCGATGAGAAACCACTCATGAGTATGGAACTGTCATAACATAGCATGCATGGTTGGTTGAATGGGTTTGAGGAATGGTTGGGTATGCAAATAAAGAGATATTGTTAAATGGTTGTAAATATTGTTTAGTTATTTTTCTGAAAAAATATTTTACTGGGAAAATTGGTTTCAATTACACTTGTATGCATTGGTAATGAATGGTTTTGTAAAATTTTTATTATTTAGTTATAAATTGTTTTTGAGAAACTTTTTAACATAAAATGTTTTATATAATTTTTGCTAACTCTTATATCCAAGTGGCGTGAGTAGGGAAGTCATTGGGGAAAACCTACTGAGTTTTATACTCACCTCTGCTTTGGCACTTTGGTGCTTTTACAGATATTATGTTCTGGGACAAGGGAAAAGGTAATGTTTCACGCATGTTTAGAACTACCTCGTAATGTTTGGGATGTTAAGAGATTTTAGAGCTTGGAGCTTGTTGAGAATGGAGTCTTGAGGTGTTTGGAGAGTCTTTTGTAGTCTATCTGCTGTGTACTTTGATACATGGTTATTCTTTTGTTGTTTCTTACTATGATGTGATTTTGAGATACATGAAGTTGTTGAGTTGTTTTCCATTTGATCATGCATTATATAGTGAATGTTTGGTTATGGTTGGTAGGTTTATTGTTTTATTTCTTAATGTTTAAATGATCCCTGAATTTTATTTGAAACCCTTCGGCATTTATTTCTAGCCTTTGGCATCTTGGGGATGTCTCTTAAGGCCTTGTAATAACTCGTTGTACTCTCAAGCCAATGAGAATTGGCGGTCAATTACACTGAACCTTAGAGACATCCCTAGAAATATCCTTATAAATGCCACTTATAATGGAACTATAATTTTACACATATTATTACATTATTTTAAGCATAAAAAACATTAAATACAAACCAAGGATTGTAAAGTCTAGTGTTTTTTTGAGGATTTGGTACATAAAACTAAAAAATAGGAATCCAAAGTAAAAAATATTTTATTTAATTTTCATAATGAAATACTAAAATGCTTTTATCCCTTTAATTTGGAAAGGATAGCCTATAGAATACATGAAAAAATGGATGATCTAAAAATCCTAGTACAGGAATAAAGATAAGAATAAATAATAACACATGGGTTTGAAGCCGTAACATGATGACATTAGAAGGCATGAAAGATTAATAAACTTATGGAGTCATAACATATAGAACATGGGATAATGTAATCATGGAATCATTGAAATTTGGAAACAACAAATAACAACAAATAATCAAGAGTCAAGTCTCATTGAACATGGAAGATCATGAGTCATGTCTATCCACTAAGACCTTTACACATGGAACACAAGTTAAGGTTAACCACCATGACCATTTCACATGATGTCTCTAGAGACTAGAAATTACCCAATTAATTGTAGAGATATCAGGTAACACCCATAATAATTTGTTAACTAATAAGTTTTCCACATAAAGAATCATATATAAGGAATCAAGTATAAACATAAGGGTTGCCCATGTAAAGAATTGGGTATCATAATCATGTCAAAATGCACTTAAAAAGGGAATATCATAATTTTTTCCATGAAATAATTCATTTAAATCATTTATGAAAATTAATAAATGAAAATAGGAATAGATAATGATAATTAATGTCAATTATAAGTGAATATTTGAAAAAGAGTGTTTAAGAAACATTAGAAATAAAATATTTTAGTGCGGTTTAAGGGAAAATTTTCAAGATTATTTAAAATAGAAGGGGAGTAATTGTTTATAAAAAACCATAAACAAACCAAGATAGTTTTTTTCAAGATAAAATGAGTTATTTTATAAAAATAATGGTGGCGTAAAAAATATTATACATTACACTTGAAAATGGGTAAGAAATCAGGAAGTTCCCATTAATCAGACTTGGTTATTGAGAAGAATTGAGAAAAGAATATTCTTAAAACATGTATTTCCCCATAAATTATTGATTTATTGATCTGGATACAAGTTTTTTGAACATACAAAAAAACGTAGAATAATTATATATATAAAAAGATTTACACTATGGTAAATGTAGAGAAAGTGTAACCCGAATGAAAAATGAAGGTTTAGAAAGAATCCCTTACCTTGTGTTCCAAAGTGTTCAGAACTTGATATTAATGTATTGGATTATAAAATAAAAGAAATTAATTAATTAATTAAGATAATTTTATAAATTTAGTTAATTTATTATTATTTTATTAAGTTAAATTATTGCCTTTTTTATGAGTTATAAGATACAATTTCATCATTTGTGAGTGTTCGTTTCCTTGGTTTTCTTGATTGATTCACCTGAATAAATGTATGAATGATCATGTCAAATGGGAATAGATATCCAGAATTTATATTATATGTTATTAATGAAAATAAATTATATTAAATTTTCATATAATTTATTTTGTTATTCGAGGCGAGGATGAATCATTAGAGAAGACATTAGTGATAATCGTTTACCTTACTTTTGTGATTTTTGATCATCACAAACTAGTTTTGTTTTATTAATTAATATAATATATATATAATTTTTATAGAAAATAAAATATTCTAAAATACATATATTATAATATTTTTTAACAATAAAAATGGTTTTATGATCAAACTTGAATGTAAAAATGGAAATGGAAAACTCATCGTCCTTGAATGCGATAAATCAACATATCAGAGATAATGTTTTCATTTTTAGAGTAAAAAGGGAGGGGAAGAGAACTGAAGATGGGTTATTCCATACAAAAAATAAAATAAAATTATATAAAATACATTGGAGTTATCATGTCACTTGGATGAGGGGATTATAGGAGAGAATAAGAAAAGAAAATAAATTAAAAGAAAAAGATAGAGCTTTTTACCTCTTGAGTACTTCCCCTTGAAAACCTCCTTAAGGGAAATGATTTTGGTATTTTGTTGAGACCAGAACTTCCTGGAAGTGAGGAAGAGACTTGGGAATAGTATTATGAATAATTTAGAAAATATTAAAGACTTTATAGGTGTGAATAGAATAGGTGGTGAGGGGTGGTATTTATAGTGGAGGAGAGGGTTGTTTTCTTATTATTTTATTCATTAGTTTATTATTCTACCTAAAGACTATGCATAGTTTGATAATTATCAATAAATATAATAAAATAACTAATATTAGTTCTATATCATGGTCATTACATCAGTAAAGACTCAAGGAATAGTATATTTAACTTCAAATTTATATATACCATAAATTACTATATTTTACTATTAACTAAAAATTCAAATATTTTGGAAAAATTCAAAAAATTAACACTAAATTTTTTTACATATAGAATTAAAAGATTAACTCCATTTTATGAAAATAATTTTATAAATATGAGAAATTTAATTTTTAATTAAAATCATCAACTACTTCAAAAATACAATTTTAAAATTATAATAGATTTTATAAAACTTTAAAAAATTAATTAAGTTTGCATAAAATTATCTTATCACTATACATAAAAAATATTAATTTACGAATACATTTTATGAAAATTAATTTTATTTTAAAACATTATATTAATTATAAAATTGAAAATAAACTTTTATGTTTAATAAAAATATCAACACTTAATTAATAATTTCTAAAACATTTATTTAGTTATACCATGATATAATTACATCGTATTACCATTTATAAGATGCCTAAATTTTATTTATACATTCATGGGTGAGGCAACTATTCTTTTGCTCTGTTTAGTATTACAAGGGTCATATTAGTATTTCAATGTCAAGTTACTGTTCTATTGGTATATATTTCTTAACATCTAGAAATACCTATTATTACATTAATTATTCATTTAAAAAAAATTTATTGTGTTTTATAAGTGATTTTATGTTATTTTTACTATATAACATAATTATAAGAATTGAATTTTCATTGACAAAATTTTTGGGTTGTTACAACCCTAGGGATTTAACTAATGTTTTCTCATTTTAGTTTCCAATGGTTGACTAAACCTTTCTTTTGATGCCAAATACAATGACCTCGGATTAACATACATGGATATTACATCAATTTAGATGAATATTCCTCACATTAAAAAAAATAAATTTTCGAGGACTGTTGTAATGCCCCGACCTAAGAATCCTGGAGCCAGTGTATTATTTTATTACATGGGCATGATCCTAAGAAATCAAATCTTGAAGGAATAATCAATTTAGTATCCTTAAAAAAACTAGACACAAACATAAGTTTTACATTATATCAAGAAATGAAAAACAATATAGTATCTTCATTAAAAAATTCATATCCCTTAGAATATTCTTAAAGGCCATTAATAATATACTTCTTGGTATCCTTGGGAAAAATGAAACATAAGAAATTGGTGAGATCAGATGCTCAATAAGGATAACAATATAGAAGAATCTATCATAAATAAGCTTAAAATCACAAGTCAAGGTATAAAACTAAAACAAAAGACCTTTAAAACATAATATATAGCATAATATGGAAAGAATAAATCTAATAATTCAATTTAACCATTCACATAAATATTCTACTAGTCGAATAATCACATGTAATATCAACAACTAATCTCATAATGAGGGAATTCATAATACCAGACATCATAAAAATACTGTCAAGGAATGTTGACACGACTATACATAAATGGTTAAAAACCCAGACTAGTTTATCTCAGGAGAATTACAAATTCATTTAGGGGCTATAGCGGGCCCCACCAATGACTTACTAAGTCCAATGCATTTCTCATATAAAAATGATGAAACATAACATAAATATTTGTATCAAAACTAGCATTCAAAATATTAATACTTTAACCATAAACCAAGAATGGTATAAAAATAGAACATCGATAACCAAAAATATCTCAAAAACATAAATACAATATAGAAGATTGTATCTTAATAAATCAACCTCAATTAAGCACAAAATCCAAAAAATTATGTTGACATAAATGAAAATAATCTAACAAAATCATTAAAACTCTTTGAGAGAAATATATATTTTTTACATTGAAATCATTTAAAAGCCACACAATTATAAAAAAAATCTTTTAAAAATAACCAAGTAATCTTGTAAGGGAAGATTAAAAATTTTAAGGCATAATAATGACAAAAAAATTCTACTCGCGTCGTATAAGTTAAAAAAACATTCTTTCTGTAATTTTTTGAGGTCATAAAGTACCTCATTTGGAAAAAGATGGAAATATTCATTGAAAATAATTTTATAAAAATTAAAACATGGGTAAAAATTACTTTAAAAAATTTTATATAATATTTTGGAATACATTTTATTGGACACAAATGTTAATAATATCATAGTAGGTACTTATATATAATCAGCCTCAGATAATATTGAGATTGTGAAAAATCAACCCTTACCTTACATATTTCTTTAGTAGAGGCTGAGTTAACCTATTGTATAATGGTTAAAACATGTTAATAAATTATACCAGGGCCATATCCATATTTATGATATCATATATGATCCTCTTATATCGTTTTTTATTAATATTTCAATATTACTGTTGTTACGGGTGTTAACTACTCCGTTTTCCAATGCATGTTTTGTTGTGTAAGTCATGTTGGTTATGAATATGACATGTCTTATTCATATACATTATGATATTAAGGTCATAATTATTATTTTTACTCATCATATAAATTCTATAAAAATTCTTGAATGGTTAACATGGGGAATGAATCTCACTGCGTCGTGGAGATAGTAGGTCGTATGTATGCACGAGCGACGATATCATTCCCTTTATGGTTAAATGATATTGAATTAGATGGTATATAAATTATAAATAATAATTACCATGTTATATTAATTATTTTTATCCCTTATACTCATCATTATACCCATCCTAATAAAGTAGTGTTGAACAACAAATTACAGCACTATGTTGAGACAGTAAGCCGTACGCACGCACACATGGCGATATTGTTATTCATAGGATGGATAAAAGTAAGAATATGTTTATTACATAATTATAATAAAATATTATCATGTATATGATACAATATATATTACTTTGGTAAGGAAGAAACATAGGAAGAGTAAGTAGAATAAGAAAAGAACTTTGGTAGTGTTGATAAAACAATTATATCTTTTTTGAGTATCTCCTTTTGATTTGTACCAAATAACTCCTTAAGAAAAATTTATTGTCAAATTATGGCCTATAGGATGAATTTAGAAAATTTTTGAGGAGAAATGGGCTGGGTTTATCCCAGAAAGAGGGCATTATAGTTGCAAATAAAAGAAAAGTATATGTGTTTTTTTATAATAGAGGGGAGGGACACTTTTGGAAACTCCAGAACTATTAATTACTTATAAATTTATTTTCAGTTTTAAAAAATCTCCAAAGTGATTATTTCAAGGATAATATAATTATGGTTAGAAATAATCTAAAAAAATTACTTTTTAACAATTTCATGTAACAAAATGAACCTTATCTTTTGGGTTTAACCTTTAGTTGAACAGTTTAACTCTTACCGTGTCTACTTATCTTTTTATACAATAGGTTTAATATAGTTACTATAAAATGACAAAAGAAGCCCAATTGGATCATTAATGAAATATTTTACACTTTCCTAGTTTTTTGGATTAACCTTATATTTTTATTAATTTTATATAATTTAATAAAATATTTTTTGTTTTAAAGTATCATTTTTGTCAATTTTGATACTATTCAATATTTTCATTTTTAAAAATATCTAATCAACATGAAAACTTTGAACCAATACTTCAAATAAATCAATAACACGTCCTTGTTATCAATAAAATTATTTTCTGCCATTAATAAAGTCAAATTATATATATATATATATATTTTTATTTTTTTAATATCATTAATTTGTTATTTCAATTAATAAAATAATTGCTATTTCAATATTACGCCATCATTAGTGGTAATTATTTAAAATCTAAAAATTATAAATAAATTAATATGATGCATATAATTATTTTATATTTCTATATAATATTTATATTCAACCATATCACTTATATAACCTAATATTAAAAATGATATAATTATTACAATTTGAATATGACATTTTTAACTCTTCTTTTATAAAATATCATAAATGTCTTAGTCTGACACAAGTGGCTTAAAGAGAATAATATTTTATACCTAAGGTTTATTTTGGTCTAAAAACACTTAACTAATGAAATTAGGACAAGTTTTAGAGTAAATATATATTATTTTAATATTATTTTTAACCTTAATTTTCAATTTTACTTTTAACAATTGTAAATAAAATTCAAAATTTACTATTTACCAAAAATTATTTTATCCTATAATTCCAAAATTTTCACACTAATTACGACCATGTATGTCAGTTTTTCAAAGTTCAATTCACATAAGTGGTAAAATTACGTTTAATTCTAATCCGCATATTTTGATAAAAGGCGGGTAAAATCAACGATTAAAAATTCAATATTTTTTTTAAAAATAATTATATTATAAAAATGAATCTAATGACCTAAAATGGAATAATATATGTATTAAGTATCTATTTTTACTTTAAAATAAATTTAATGTAAAATAATTATTTAAATGAAAAAGTCAGTTTTTAACAATAATGCAGTATTCTTCCCAATTAATCAAAAATTGAAAGTTATCATAAAATTACCAAAATTTCACTCTAATATAATTTTTATATTCCATATTAATAAATTAAGTCTATTTTGAAAAATAAAATTTATAAATTTTGTAATTTTGTTAACCCTATTCATAATCTCTTTTTAAACAGTTAGTTTCATAGGTAATGGTGTGATAAAAATCATTTTTATGTGTAGTATAAGATATTTAATTATTTAAAATAAAACATACCCTGGAAGCTTGGAATGTTAAATTATTCCCTCCAAATAATTTCATCCTTGAAATTTCTAGAATATCACTTCATAAAAAGATTTAGGTGGTTCTTCATCATAAGTTCCTCAGGTTCCCACACTGCCTCTTCCATTTTATGGTTTTTCAAAAGAACCTCAACCATACAAGTCATCAAAATCCTCAAAACATGTTATCTTGGATCAAGAATCATGACAAGCTATTCACAATAATATAGATCAGGTTCCAGTTATATTTCTTCATAGGTGAGTACATGTGTTGGGTCTGGCATGTATTTTTTTTAACTATGATATATGAAACACATCATGAAATTTGAAGAGGTTTGGAGGAATTGACAAACAATATGTTACAAGTCAAATTAATTCTATAATTTTTAATGGTCTGATGTACCTTAGAGTTAATTTAACCGTATTAGCAAATACTATAACACCCTTCTATGGATATACCTTCAAGAAAACTCAATCTCCTACTTGAAATTCCAAATCATTCCTTTAGTTATCGACATAGATCTTTTGCCTACTTTGAGCTGTTTTGATATGGGTCAGAATATTGTTTACCTGTTCCCTCATTTCCTCAAAAAGTTCTAGAACTATGAGTTTTCTTTCACTAACATCATCCCAAAATGTTGGTGTATGAATTCTCCTTTCCATATAACACTTCATACCGTTCTATCTTAATACTTAAATAAAAGCTATTATTATAGGAAAATTTGACTTGAGGAAAATTCTAATCCCACATAACTTGAAAGTAAACAGAGAAATATATCAACATGTATTCTAATGTTTGAATATTCCATTCTGATTTTCCATCATTTTGAGGGTCATAGGCAGTGCTCAAATGAAGTTTAGTATATAGGGCCTTCTGAATTTTTTTCAAAACAGTGATGTAAAACATGGATCATGATCAGAAACAATCGATATGGGTACATCATGAAGTCTTAAAAAGTCATTAATATAAAGTCTTACTAAGATTTAAAGTGGTAAATCCTCTCTTATAGTAAGAAAATGTTCTAATTTGGTAAGATGATCGACAATAACCCATATCGCATCATTTATTCTAGGAGTCTTTGGTATCCCCATGACAAAGTCCATCATAATATCATCCCATTTCCATGTAGGTTTCAGAATAGGTTACATGACTCTTCTAAGATATTATCTTCATGCCTTCACACATTGAAAAACCAAACATCTCGATACATAATTAATAATATCCCTCTTCATGTTGTCCCACAAAAAATGTTCCTACAAATATATATACATCTTAGTGCTACCATAGTGTATAGAGAAATTGGGGCTATAAGAATCATCCAATTATTCCATTTTTAGCTCAGGTTTAGTGGGAACACAAAGCCTCTTCACGAATTTCAAAATTCCATCTTCATATATTAATTCAATCAATCTCCCATCATTCACAACATTAATTTTGTTTTTAAACTTCTCATCATTTTCATGAGAACGTTTTATCCTTTTCAGTAAAGATGGTTTGACAAAAATTTGAAAAAGTAGTAATGTTTCACCTTCCATGAAAATTCCCATATCCATATTTACTAGATCCATGAACATAAGATCTCTTTCAACTCTCATCTTGTTTATATATCTATGGTCCTTTCTAGTTAAAGCATCTTATACCTTATTTTCCTTCTCTAGGTGATAATATATTGCGAAATAACAATCCTTGAGTAGATCAATCCATCACCTTTGTCTCATGTTGAGTTCTTTTAGTGAGAAAATATATTTCAAAATCTTTTGATCAGTATATATCTCGCATATTTCACTGTAGGGATAATGTCTCCATATTTTTAGAGTAAATATTACTATATCTTACTCAATATCATGAGTTGGATTGTTTTTTTCATGAGTTTTTAATTTTTTTGATGTATAAGAAACGACCCTATCATTCTACATAAGGACACAACAGAGTCCTTTACATTATAAATCACTATAATTCACAAACCCATCATTTACAGATGGTAAATTCAAGATAGGATCATTGAATAATATTTTATTCAATTCTTCAAAACATTCTTCACACTCTTTTGTAGAAATGAATTTAACCCATTTACGTGTGAGATTCATCAATGAGGTAGGTAATCAAGAAATTTTTTGGATGAAATACCGATAGTAACCTGCTAAACCAATAAAACTATGTACCCCAGTTATGCTCATTGGTGCTGTCCATTCATCAACTAGCTTTGTCTTTGTAGGATCGACAATGATTTCATACTTTGAGACAATATGTCCAAGAAAATAAATTTATTGAATCTAGAATTCCCACTTTCTAAATTTACCATATAATTCATTTCTTCTATGATTCATAAGAATAATACGAAATTGGTTCTCATGGTCTTCATAGATTTAGGAGTATACCAAGATATCATCAATAAATATTTTGAAACAATCACCAAGATATTACTTAAACACTCTGTTCATTAGATCCATGAAAATAGAGGGTGCATTAGTTAGTCCTAATAGAATTACTACTATAAACTCGTAATGCCCATACCTAGTTCGGAAAGCTGTATTTGGAATACCTTCCTTATTTATAAAATATTGATGATATCCAGAATGATGGTTAATATTCGAAAAATATTGGGCTTCATGAAGTTGATCAAAAAAATAATCAATGCGAGGTAGTGAATATTTGTTATTTTTTTTAATAGCATTGATTTCTCTATAGACAATTAATAGCCTCATTGATCTGCCTTTATTCTTATTAAAAATAACTGGGGCTCCCCATATAGAAACATAGGGTGAATAAATCCCTTATTACTCAATTTATCTAGTTGTTTCTTCAGATCTACTAATTCCATAGTGTCCATTCTATATGGAGTCTTTGATATTGGAATTACATCCTAGATTAAATCAATAAAATACTCAAATTCATGCTCTGGGGGGTGTCAATGTAAATCCTCTGGAAATACAACAATGTATTCTTGTACAATAGGTACATACTCTATTTTAAAATCAGCAGGTTTTATCTTCTCTTATTCCCCAATAGTTTCATTTAAAAGCGCTATTTTAGGAGGATCATGATAACAATTAGATGATGAAGTTTCTAGTCTAAAGATAATTAATGCCACATCTTCCTCACAAATCATAACTTACTTCTTTTTGAAATAAATTTTGGGCATCAAATTTTGATATCTAGTCAATACTAATGATTATATCAATGTCAACCATAGGTATGATGATAAATCCAGTAGATAAAGAACATTTATATGTCATAATGGGAACTTCCTGACACATATTTGTTATAATGAGACTTCTCTTAGGTGTTTTGATTGAAACCTCCCATGTTAATGTGAATTGGAAATATCTAATTTTTACAAAAAACTAGGAAGATATAAAGGAACATGAAGATCAAGAATCAATTAAAGATTTGAATAAATTTTAGGAAATGATTAATGTACCTTCCACCACATTTTTAGGAAATTCAATCACAACCATTGTGATCATAAAATCTAGTCCTTTCTCCCTTGTCCATTTCTAGGGCAAGTTTCCTTGATGCTTTAGAAAATCATTTGGATAATTTCCCATATCTTTACAATTGTAGCATTGAACATTGATAGCTTCTTTTGTTCCTTTAAAATCATGAGTTTAGTGTCCTTTTTATCCACACTTGTAACAAACTCCCACCCCATTTAGGCATGTACTAGGGTGTTTCTTCCCACAATTACCACAGGGTGGAAAGTAAAATTTTCCCTTCTTCCCCTTATTTCCTTCTCTAGAGTGTTCAGTGACCCTTTTATTCTCTTATTTACATTAAATTCCCATGACTTAGATAATTCCTTTTATTTCTTAATAAAACATAATACTATATATTCGTATGATGAGAAAGACTGTAAGACCAATGCACATCATAGGAATGGTTTTAACCCATCAATTATTCAATAAATATTTATTCTTGGATTACATATATAATTTGAGACATGCCTTTCTAACCATGTCAAGTTAGCTGCATACTTTGCCACATTCTCATCCTCCTTCATCCTTAGACTCAAAAATTTCCACTCTATATCAGCTCATAGATCCCAATGAAAGGATTTTTCTAGTAGGATTTCTTTAAATCACATCAATTCCATATTTTTCACCTCTTTATCCTCCTTCATGTTTTGAATTAATGATCATATTTGATCTGCATTTTCTAAGATATAATAAAACACTATGAAAGTTTTTTCCCTTTCATTACTACCTAAAGTAGGAAATATTTTCACTAAGGAACTTATCCATTTCTCAGCTAAAAATGGATGTATAGTCCCATTGAATGTTGGGGGATGTGGCCTCATGAAGTGGTCTAACACTGATCCTCTGTATTGTGGATAAGGCTACTCTATACTAGTAAGGTTATTATTCATAACATGAGTCAGTTGTCCTAGTATAGTAATAAGTTTTTCTGCACCAGTTACAACTCTTAATTCAGTATCTTTTTCTTTAATATACGGTCAATTTATACCTGGATTACGTTCATTGATATGATTTCTATTTCTTCCACTAAACACCATTTTTTATCAGTGACGTTCACTAGATTAGGTTATTAATCCTAATGAATAATTTCATAATAAGTAACTTAAATTGAAAAATTTATGCATATCTAATCTCATAATCATAAAATTGGTTTCTTTGGGAAAATATTTACTTTTAAATCCTTTATAGTGGTTCACAAAGAAAATGTGAATTTTCATTAGCATATCCCATAGGAGTGTCAAACTAGGTGCATAGTAAGGCCCATTATTGTGTACCAGGTTACTTCGAGTCAAGCTTAGATTATGATGTTAGATTAGTTACTCTTAGGTACATCTATTCCTGATCCAAATACACTTTTAGTATTTGAATTGAGATGTATTTGCTAGGAATACACACAAAATATCTATTTTACTAAAATTATAGGATATTCTTTTATACTTATCCTCAAAGTCTATCTTAGGGTAATGTTCCCTAATCAATGTTTTTCGAAGTCTAGTTTCCAAGGTTCATACTAAACATTCTATGATACCAAATTTAGTTCCACGACCACAGAAACCTAGAGATAATGCATTATTTTGTTAAATTTCCATAATCACTAGAAATTAAATTCCAAAGTACTGATCAGTTTAAAAGCCCTGGAAAAAATATATACAAATATAAGTTATACATTACATCCTGAAATGAAAAACAACATAGTATCTATATTAAAATACTCATATCCCTTAGATTATCCCTACAGGTCAGTTATAATATAATTCTTCACATCCTGGTGAAAATGAAACGTAAGAAAGGGGTGAGATCAGATTCTCAATAAGGATAACAATATATCAGAAGATATCATTAATTAGTATAAACTTTTAAAGAAATGTATAAAACTATTACAAACACCTTTTGAAAGATGATAATTAGTATAATATGGAAATATTAAGTCAAATAATTCCATTTAAACATTCACATGTATATTCTACAAGTCGAATAATTACATGTAATATAAATAAATAATCTCATAATGAGGGAATGCATAATGCCACACATCATAACCATACTGTCAAGGCCTTGTGACAAGACCATACATAAACAGGTAAAAACCAAAACTAGTTTGTATCATGTGACCTACCAATGCATCGAGGGGATATAGTGGGCTCCACCCATCACTTACTGAGTCAAATGCATTCCTCATATGAAAAGTGTGAAACATAACAAAAACATTCCTAATAAAACTAGAATATAAAATGTTAATAATTTATCTATAAACCATGAGTAAAGTAAAAATTACACATCCTCTTTCAAACATATCATAAAACCTTCAATACAATATGAAATATTATATCATAATAAATAAACCTCAATTAATCCTAAAATTTAACAACTTATGTAGATATAGAAGAAAATAATCTAACAAAACCATTAAAACTCTATGAGAAAAATATCCCCTTTTTACTTTGAAATCATTTAAAATACACATAATTATAAAGGAAAAAATTTCTTTTGAAAATAAAATTGTAATATTTTTAGGTAAGATTAAAAACGTTAAGGTTTCATAATGGTGGAAAATCGCCTCTTTCACTATATAAGTAAAAAAAATAATCTTTTCTTAATTTGCCAAAAATATCATAAAGTACCTCATTTGGAAAATGATAAAAATATTACTTTCAAATTTTTTTATAAAAAGTAAAACATGGGTAAAAATGTCCTTAACCAATTTTATAT
Source organism: Viscum album (assembly GCA_963277665.1). Taxonomy (NCBI): domain Eukaryota; kingdom Viridiplantae; phylum Streptophyta; class Magnoliopsida; order Santalales; family Viscaceae; genus Viscum; species Viscum album. The sequence continues at coordinate 1,925,056,414 of OY728150.1, read as the reverse complement.
AATATTGTGACATACATTTTAATGGTCATGGATGATAAATATGTCCTAGTAGATACTAATGTATAAACAACTTCAAATAATAATGAGATTATGAAAAATTAACTGTTACCTCATAATTTCCTTTAGTCGAGGGTGAGTTAACCTCATGTATAATGGTTATAATATGTTATTAAATTATTTTAAGGACCTTATCAAAATTTATTATATCATATATGATCCTATTATATCGATTTGTTAATAATATTTTAGTGTTTCCATTGTTTTGGGTGTTAACTGCATTATTTTCCTCTGCATGTTTTGTGGTTTAGGTCATGTTTGTTATGAATAGGATGTATTTTATTCATATAAAGAGTGATATTAATTTCATAATTATTATTTTTTACTCATAATATAAATTTTATAATCATTCTTGAATGGTTATCATGGAGAATGAATCACACCACATCATGGAGGCGGTAGGCTGTACTTACACACAGGCGATGATATGATTCCCTTGATTATTAAATTATTTGAAAATGGATAGTATATTAATTATAAAACATAATTATCATGTTATAATCACGATTTATATATATTATACTCACAATTATACCCATCCAAATACAAATAGTGTTTAATAAAAAATTACACCATGGTATGGAGACAGTAAGTCGTACGTACACATGTATTATGATGTTGGTATTCATAGGAAGGATAAAAAGAGGAATATGGTTGTTCCATAATTATAATAACATCTTAGAATATATATTATACTATATTTATTACTTTTTTGGAAATAAAATAGGAAGAGTAAATATAAGAAAAAAAGAACTTTTAAAGGGTTGATAAAACAATTACCGTTTCTTCAAGTATCTCTTTTGGATTTGAACTAAGGACTCACTAGAATGTATTTATACACAAATTATGGCCACTATGATGAAATTATGGATGTTTTTAGGATAATAGGTCAGTTTTTGACCTAGAAATATGGCTTTATAGGTGTTAATGAAATAGAAGGAGAGGTTCCCTTTTATAATAGAGGCGAGAGGCACTTTTGGGAACACCAAAACTATTAATTTACTACAAATTGATTTTCGGTTTAAAAAAATTGAAAAGTGATTTAATTCGAGTATAATATGAGTATGGGTAAAAATAATCTCAAAAAATGTTTTTTAGATGAGTTTAGTTCACAAAAATAACCTAATCATTTGGGTGTAACCCTTAGTTAAACAGTTTAACTCTTATCGTGTCTACTTGTCTTTCTATAATATAGGGTTAATATAGTTACTATAAAATTACAAAAGAACCCCAATTGGATAATTTATGACATATTTAACACTATACTAGTTATTTTCCTAAACATTATATTTTTATGAATTTTATAACATTTAATAAAATATTATTTAATTTAAAGTATCATTTATCTCAATTTTGATAATATTCAACATTTTCATTTTTAAAAATATCAAAACAACATGTTAACTTCAAAAAAATACTTCCAATATGTCCCTAAAATTTCTAAGTTATCTATAAAATTATTCTATGTCATTAATTATGTAAAATTATATTTATTTTAAAAATTTTAATATCATTTATTTGGTATTTCTATTAATAAAATAGTTTATGTTTCACTATTTTGTCATCATTAATAGTAATTATTTAACCTCTAAAAAATATAAATAATTTAATATGATTTACGTAATTATTTTATATTTCTATATAATATTTATTGTTGACCATACCACTTATATAACATAATATTAAAAATGATATAATTATTAAAGTTGGAATATGACATTTTTAACTCTTCTTTAAATAAAATAATATAAATGTCTTAATCTAAAACTAGTGTCTTAAAAAGAATCTTATTTTCTACCTAAGGTTGATTATTTCCAAAAAACATATCTAATGAAATAAATACATGTGTTAGGGTAATTTTATATTATTATAATATTATTTAACCTTTAATTATCATATTTACCTTTAAACGTGGTAAATAAAACTCAAAAGTTTCTATTCACCAAAAATTATTTTGATCTTATCAGACCAATATTTTCACACTAATTACAACCATGTATGTATTTTTTTCTAAATTCAATTCACAGAAGTGATAAAATTATATTTAATGCAAATCTGCAAATGTGGCTAGAAGGCGGGTAAAAGAGATGTTGAAAAGTTCATTACATTTTTATATATAATTCTATTACAAAAATGGTTCTAATGACCTACATTGGAATAATATATGTTTTATTTATCTATTGTGACATTAAAATAAATTTAAATGAAAATAATTCTTTAAATGAAAAATTCGGTTTTTAACAACAATATAGTATTTTTCACTATTCATAAAAAAAATTGAAAGTTATCAAAAAATTACCTAAATTTCACTGTAAGCTAATTATGATGTTTTGAATTGAAAAATAAATTATATTTTGAAAAATTAAATTTATAAATTTTATAATATGGTTAATACTATTCATAATCTCTTTTTAAACGTCTGGTTTGATAGGTCATGGTGTAATCGAACTCGTTGTTGCATGAGTGAAAGCTATTAAATTATTTACAAGGAAGCATATCATGAATGCTTGGGGTATTAAAACTATAATAGTTTAGTTTCATTGAAAACATAGAAAAAAATATTATAATGTGGTGAAATATCTTCAATGTTTTCCATAAAGATCATACCCTTTATTACTTCTACTTAAAACATTTCTTCATAACTTGGGGATATGAAACGTAAGAAAGGGTGATATTAGATACTCAGTAAGGGTAAATAAAGGAGATACATAAGAATAACATGAGTATAATGGTATGTAAACATGATAATAACATTTGATGATCATAACCTTCATATCAGAGATCATATACATGAGTCACGACATAATGACTGGTAGTTCATAAGACATCAATCATAAGAAAATCAAGCGCACAAACCATAAGAGCATAAAATAGGAATATGGCGTAATTTTTTTTGGAATGAACATTATAATATAAAATCATTCCCTATTAGTCCAGGATTATTGCCAAAACATATCAGGGAACTTCATTGGGGCTACACCTACTAGGAGGGACATGCCACCATCCCTAGTTATAGCACTTTCTTTATAGTGGAATGGGTTCACTTCCCAAACCACATGAGTTGTCATGGTTTACTCCCAAGACCATATCAGTTGCCTATGTTCACTCCTTTGACCATCTTAGTGGACAAAGTACTTTACTAAACTGAGTTTACTTCCCATTCCATCCATGTCTATCTAATGAGATATGAATCATTACCCACTGATTTGGAGGGTGATATAGGTCCCAATCGTCACATAATAGAGTCATATAAACATTTTCCACAAGATAATAAAACATTAATCATATAATGACCCATAAGAAGATATGGGTTTCACAAACATCATAACATAACCCATGAAATAAAATGGGTATCATAAAAATGTCATCATATTATAACATGTGGAAAAGTGATTGGTTTCATATTCATTTCATCAAATAATATCCCATGAAAATAATTGGTTCTTATAAGCATATAACCCATAGAAGAGAAATGGATTTCATAAAACAAAATTTCATGTTAAAAATAAAATATACAAATAAATAATAGGAGTGATATCCTTGGATCATATCCCCAGTAAGGAATAAAATATTTCAAAGCATATCATGTTATAGGGAGAAGGATTTTAAAAGATCACTTGGAAAATTTCTGAAGAAAAATAGACTTTATTTGAAAATAGATTTCATAAAAAAATTTCAAAAATAATTTTCTTAAAAATAAATCCTTTAAATTTAATTTAAAAAATTTATTTAGGAAAATATATTTTCCACTTTGAAAAATTTATTTTTAAAACATAAAAAATTTTCAAAATCATTTTCTTTGAAAATGGATTTGAAAACATATAAATATTGCTGGAATTTTTTTTGAGAACCTTTTCATTTGAAATTAATTTTAATCTTATAAAAAAATATTTAAATAAATATTAAAAATTTTTCTTATAAAACACTTTTAAAACTTAAAAATAAATATTGAAAATATTTTGAAAACAATTTTTATTTGAAAATAACCTTGAAACATATAAATAAAGCTTGAAAACATTCTGAAATTTTTTTGATGAATTTTTTTTTAATTACTATAATGAAATATTTAAAAAAAATAATTAAAAATAACCTTATAATAATTAAAATTAATCTTTTTTGAAATGAAAATCATTATGGAAGGTAAAATCATACCTACCAAACATTCATTTTTCACTATAAAATGTTTAGAAAAGTTCCCTGATAAGAAAAAAATATCCGTTTAATTTTTTTTAAAAAAAGATAAAACATGGTCAAAAATGTATTTTTAAGATCATCATATAATAGTAAAACAATTTAGAAAACATTTTTTTTAGAAAACACTATTTAGAAAGAACATAGATTTCCAATCAGAGAGGGAGATAACATCATATTTTTTGTAAAACACTTTATTAATTATATGAAGTTCAAAAGAGTATAAAAATTGTTCCATTACATGAAAATATCATGAATAAAAAAATGAGAAGGAAATTCAAGATGGTTATTGAGATATGAGTCATAATATTTCATCAATGGGAGTATAATAAAATAAATCTTGATAAACGATGAGATTGTGGAAAAAAACTATTACAACTTTGGTAATATTAAATAATAATAACTATAAAAGAATAAAATTACATGAATCTTAAAATATCCTAAAAAAGAATTATATTAATGATATAACATGTCATAGGGTAGTATATACACCTCATAGAAAATTATCGGTGCATAATATGGTGTGTATATCAAAGAAGGAAAATTGAGACAAAATAACATTATCGACTTGGTAACTTTTAAAAACATAAACGATATAAAAGAAATATAATAAAATAGATTTTTCAATACCCAAAAATTTAATTATAATAATCATATAATAAATTCATTGGATTTATATACACCACACAAATGAAGTGAGTTGTAAATAAGGTATAAGTATCTTAGAAATAAAAGTGAGATGAGAAAACCCTTACTTAAAGTCTTGAATTTCTTCTTACATATTCAAAAATCTTGTATAATAAATATAATTTTATGATAAATAATAAAAATAACCATAATATTATATATAATACCATATATTATTTTATTATGACTTTGAATTACCCGTTTATTAACAATTCCTTGTTAATGTTACATTTTGGGTAATATATTCTTTGTTTCTTGTATATATTTTGACTTGTCAATATTGACCCTCTTACTTAGATCATGATTTAATTATTAAAATAATTTTAAAAAAATGATATTAATATCATATATATTCAGTATATAAATATTTATAATAGTATATAAAATATAGTAATATGAAAGGGAATACACCGTTCATGGAGACGGTAGGCCGTACAGACACATGAATATTGTATCTATTTCTTATCGTATTGAAATAAATAAAGTAAATGAAATATTATATATATATTTATATATTATCATACTAGTTGAATTATTATTTCATATATATCATTTACATTTACTAAACCCATCCTTAATACATTCAATGTAAAGTGTGAATAAATCACTTCACTTTGAGGAGGCGATAGTCTACACATCAAAAAAAAGTTATTGTATTACCAAAAAAGAGAAAAAATGAAATTATATGGTTTATAATAATTATTTAAGCATAAATAAATCATAAATATAATTTAAATGTTATTGAAACAGTATATAAACCATAATTACCAACCACGATAGGTGATAATGGAAAAACGAACGACATCGTTTTCCGAGTCGGTAGTCTACCATACACATGAATGGAAGGATCATTACCCATTTGATACATGTTTGAATAGTTTTATGTCAAGAAATTATAAAAAAATACAAATATATTTAGGATACAGATATTATTATATAAACAGGAAATAAGAATAATTGAATGGGTGGGGAAAGAAATAAAACATAAATGTACGTTGAAGAATGTTTTTTTCTAGGTAACTCCTTTTGGTTTTCTCCAAATTGATTAATTGGTTGAATTTTTAACCAAATTTAGGATTCGAGGATTATGTTAGAGAAGTTAGGAGATTATTTAGGTAGGTACTGGATAAGTCAAAGTGTCTTGAGAGGTGTGAGGAAAGGGAAGATTGAATGCCTTTTTATAGAGGATAGGTGGAATTCTTATAAATACCAAATGGTAAACACTATTGGGAGGTTTCACTTACCTAATGCGGTTATAAAATAAAAAAAGTGATTAAATTTTATGTATGGTTTATTAAAACATTCACCACACAAAAATATGTGTATTTTTATAATTGTATTCCTTAACATCTATGTTGCCCCACTTTTATCATTTTAGTTTTTATTAATCTGACCAATTTTATAACGAAATTATTTTAACTATTAAAAATAAATTAAAGTGATATTTATTATAAAATATATAACCAGTCAATTATAAATATTATATATAATTTTAAAAGAATAAATCCCATGTGTCTTGGAAATTAATTTTAAAACAAGTGCATGTAACACCCAAAAGAACTATTTTAACCTAAATTGTGCTAATAAATATTTTTCTTTTTAAAGGTAAATATGTTCATTATAAATGATAAATTGGATTATTAAAATAAAATATTTAATATTTATTAATTTTTAAAAATATTTTTTCAAAATATAAGATTTTAATTAAATTTTAAATATTTTAGGAAAATATAATTTATTATAAAATAACATTAATGTCAATTTTGACATTATTAACTTATATTAAATTTTAAAATATGAAGATAAAGTTGGAATTTGAATATATTAATTTCAAATCTATGTAACATTATATATTCATCTAAAAAAATAAATAAAATAATTCAATCAATTTAATTCACTTTAAATACATTTATAAAAATTAATTTTAGCTAGTTATTAACTGAATAGTTACCACACTTTTCATTTTTTTAGTAGTTAATCTAAATATTTAATCTCTGAAAATTAAATATAATATAAAATTATGGAAAAATCTCTTATACCTTTCAAAATAATTTGTACAACCGAACTAATGTGTTTTTTTCTCCATATATCATGGATTTTTAAATTTTAAAGGTATACAAGGTTTGTTTTTCATCTTTTTTCCCTTACTTAACTTATCATATAGGTCACCTTCATGGAATAGTATTCCAATAACTCAATAAATATGAAAAATAAGGTATATTTTATAAATATTGGAATTAAATTGATGTTGTAAAAGTTTCTTGGTAATTTTACCCCTTAAGATTAATTTTTAACCACTAAGAAAACTAATTTTGGCCTTAATCGCATTTATTAATTTTAATTAATTTCACAAATATCTTGGGTGGAAAACTCAGTTGAAATTAATAGAAATTATAAATTATGATTATTCAAAATATAAAATCTATTTTTCCAACTACTGATCACATAAGTGGAAGAAATTAATTCAAGATTAATCCCCTAGATGTGTCATGACAATGGTTTTTTAGGCGAAAATGTTTAAAAGTAATAAATGTTTTTATATCCGGTTTCAATGCGAAATTAGTTCAAATGAAATGAATAGGATTAATTTATGAATAATTTATCTAATTACATTGAAAAAACATAAGTAAATATAATCTAAAATTATAAATAAATTATAACAAAAAGAAAATTTTAATTAAATTTTAATATTTTTTTACTTTTCATCCAAAAAATAACAATTTTCAGATAAATCCCAAAAATCCACCCTAAGATAATTATGAATTTATGAATTAAAAAATGACGTTTATTTTATCAAAATAAATATCTAAAAGTGTCTAAAATTAATTTTATTATCATTAATAGAATGATATAAAAAGTAGTTCATTTGAGAAAATAATATTTTTAAACATAGAAATACTTCACTAAAATTATTTGTTTTATCATAAATATTTTTTATTTGTATAAAAACATTAAAAAAATATTTCTAAATTAGTTATTACTACTCATATTATTATTTTTAATGATTATGTCATAACTATCTCATTTAAATAATTATTATAATAAATTATTATTTCATAGAAACCTAGTGTTGAGTGTAACGCAAAACAAGTTAGTATTACATGCAGCACAAGATTATATTGGTGTATTTTATAACGACGGAATAATTTGGTGCAGTTTTAAATGGAATACATCAAGGGTAATTAATTTACTTGAAAAAAGGTTCATAAAAACATAGGGTATTAAAAAAATCCCACTGAATATGAATAAGTTGCCCCTAAAAAAGAACCTGAAGAATAAGTGATTACGTTAACAGCCCCAATAATAAGAATAAAAGTAAATACATGATAAATAATAAAATCCAACCCAAAAATACCTTTATTAAAAGTATTTAAGAACCAAATAAAACCAATGAAGAATCTATGGCATAAGATATCTTTAAAGTCTTCAAAAAAGTGTAGTCAACATCCCTTTTCTATATAGAAATTTCCAAGTTCCATGGTATGAATTAGTCTTTAAATTCATTTGAGCCATAAGAAGAATATTTATAGATGATGAAGTTTTAAGTATAAAAAAATGTTTCTACACTAGTAAATCCAGAAACAACCTAGAAATGCCATGATCCAAACATCTTTTTTATCCTCTACACCCTAGAGGAGTTTATTTTTTCCAATGTATTATCTAATTTAATAGAATAAATTAATGTAATAAATTATTTATTTTATTCATCTATATATATTGGAGAACTTAAACACACCTTGGTGGATGCGAAGCTTAGAAACTAAGACATTCCCTACCTAATAGGTGTACTCGAAGATATTTTTATGATTGTATATGTTTTTTTGTTTCCTACCAATTTATACATTCTTAACATGAGGAAGACAAATATAAGCCTCATTATATCATAATTTTAGGAATACCATTTATAAAGACTTACAAAACTATAATAAATGTTAATGAATGAACTATTCCTATGAAATTTAGTGAATAAACTGTTGATTTTAACTTACTTGATTCAATAACACACCCCCATAAAAATAAGATATTTGTTACTTTGAACCACTTTGAGTCACCCTATTGTTTCCAAGAAGATATTTCAAGTAATATTCAGATAATTTACTCAAATTTTCTACCAACACCACTATATTAAATATGTAGGGTATAATCATTAACAATACAAAATTAAAATCAGCACCATAAAACCCACCAGACATAGAATTTAAGTATCCACCATCCCACTTGGTATATTCTTACCCTATAAAAATAATTAATTTTCCATTGAGTTATGGAATAAAGTATGGGAATCTAGAAATTTATCCATAAATTTTAAAACAATAGAGAGAAGAGGAATCTACATAAGATGGAGCTAGAGGAACTAAGGAGATCGCTTACAAGAACACCCTATTTTACAAGGTATATTCCAAATATGCCTATGAAAGACTTATCCTAAAGAGATACTTCAAATTAGAGACAATTTGATGTTGTACTATTTAATAACGAAGAAGATGATTAGTAATAATAATTCCAAGTGTGTTGGACCATATATAGTGACTGATATTTTTCCATTTGATGTAATTGAGATTAAAAGAGAAGATTCATAGTACCCCTTCAAAGTAAATGGATAGTAATCAGATCATATTCATGAATAATCTTGGGGAAACCCATGGAGAAGTAAAAACTCCTCCATATTACCATTAAATTAAGAAAACCTAGGTTTTATCTTTCCTATAATTTTTTATATAATCATTATTAATTCATACTTTCCAGAAAAAAAAATCACACTTTAATTAAATTAAAGGTGTCTGAAATAAGTGTGGGGCGAGGGAAAATGTAGCTTTGGATGTAAATATTTTACTATTTTACTTGGTCTACTTTTTAGTTTTTCCTCAACTAAAAAAATCCAAAAATGTTTTTAGGAATATGTACATAGTTTTTTATCTTTCTTTTTTTATATTTTTGAGTGTAAATAAACAAATCAAAAAAATTACACATTAAAATTCATTTCCATCCATCCTAGTTTAAATACTGTGATGGGAAAAAAGAATTTCACTAGTTCTAAAATTATAAGATTGAACTAATGTTGAGTGAATGGTCCACTACCTTTATAAATAATTTAGTCTTAAAACTTAGAAAGGGTGTTTGAGTGAATATATTTTTATGGAATTATAATTATAACATGAGGTCACTATACATTAAAACCTAATCTAAGTAATTTTTACAAATGTGAAAATGAACACCTTAGGGATCCAAATAAAAATAAATTAATATAAGTACATTGAAATTGGAGTAAAATGAAAAATTTGGACCCCCCATTGAATATTTTAGGAATTAGGCATTATGTGTGATAGTTAAAGCCATATGTACATATTCAACCTTTTCATAGTTCTTTGAACATACAAGGTTGGATTTTTTTTAAAATAAATAAATTACATAATAGTCAAAATTTAATTCATTAAGGTGAGGATAATATTGAAACCATATCAAGAATAAGGATATTGAATTATAAAAAATGAATTTGAATTGTATCAATGAAGTGGAAATTCAATCTTTGGTTTAAGAAACATAGGGGAGAGGGATAAATGTTAGAAATTATTGTTAAAACCTTGATTTTTCTTAAATGTAACTTTTCTCCCTCTTGGGGATGGAAATATCACATTAATTAATGTTACATAGTTAATTGATTCATATAAGAGGTATTATATTTTTTGTTTTGGATAAACATGCAATTTTGTTCTTCTCTGACTACTTTATTTAGGTCTAGGCAGTACTATCACCTTGTTTTTTTAAACAAATCAAATTCAAGGATAAAATTTCACGAGAGTTCAATAGTTTATCTGTGGGAAATTTAAAATAATTGAAAATTTTAATTTTTTTTACTCAAATGATAAATTACCCCCACAATTTAAATAATATTCTCCTGAAACACCCATTTTTTTTGATATTTTTGAATTTTGGAATTAATATTTAAATGTATTAATTATTGGTTTTTACATGATTTATTTATTTTTGAAATTAATTTTTCATCCATGAATATAATCACTAGATTTTTGAATTATTTTTTAAAGGATTTAGGTAACATTTTTTAATTATTTATTTCATTTGTTACATAATCTAACAAATCCATATATTGATTTTAGAATTTGAAATTCAATTACTTCACTCAATTATAATATATATTTAAATTATTAAATATATTTATTTTTTAATTTAAATTATTTTAATAATTTTTGAATTAATTTAAATCCATAAATTTAGTTTTTAAAATGATTTTGAAATTTGAACAAGGATTTTTTATTATATTTGGAAAATGAAATATAGGAAATTGTTTGTGTATCCCAAAATTTTATTTTAAATTGATTTAATTTAATTGAATTTTGAAATTTGAAATTTAATTTTTCAATTATAAATTTTATTATTGGGTTTTAAATTAGAGTATTTATGTTGTAGAAAAATATTTTTTTTCTTGATGAACAATTTGAATTAAAAATTTTCAAATTAATAAAGTGACCTAAAGTTAAAAAAAAATTGAGTGCCCATAGGAAGAAAACAATATACCATGAATAGGAATCCAACAATATGATGTAATTTTCATTCAAAGCCATGAAATGACCATAAAAACCTTCATTCGATCGACCATAAAAAATATTCATAAATAAAGTGACATTGAAATTTCTATATTCAATAAGAACCCACTACAATCAACCACATGTTTCCTAGATTCAAATGAATCCCACACCCATTTAACCACTAGAAATGACATAAAGGGATGAAGAAAATGTTCCCTATATCTCTATTATCAATTATTGATATATCTGTTGGGGTAGAGCCCAACGTCACAATGGAAGAAGTTGCACAATACACAAAAGATGATTTACCCAAAGGTCTTTTTTAACCCGAAGGAATTTTATAACCCAATGGAATCTATCACCCAAAAGAATTTTATACACATCAAAAAAAACCCTTTTACAACAAACCCGAAGGATTGGTCTCTTAACATAGCCAAATGCATTTTTTACATAATGACATGATCTCTCCATTTTGATGTACCGCCGATCATCATGACTAGGATTTTCCCCTTGATCTCCCCGACTAAGAGGAATTTCAATACATGGCAATGTCATAACCATACACCATCTTCAATACTTTCAATCATCACCATCAACACACCATCATTAGCATAATCACCATCTTCTCTTCATTCTCATCACACACCATTTCTTTGCACCAGTTATAACAAACACAAAACCCCCTTCTCAGTTCTCTCTCACCAGCTACGTTGTGCTGAAACCGCTTTCAAAATATGCGACCGCATCCTATTATATAGACACATAGTACACATATATAATTAATGTAGTCAAAATTAAATTTTAAATCCATTAATAATTATAATTAAATCTGTATTAATGTTGGGATAAAATCCTCTATTAATATTACGATAAATCTATCAATTAATAATTTTCTTTGTCCTTAATATTAAAATTTTAAATCAAAAAAATCCTAAAAAATATCTACCTTGATTTAAAATTAGAAAACTTCATATTCATATCCACCATCTAGGTTAATGTGATCATCAGTTCCACCATGCTCCAAATGTCAACCAATGAACGGAACACACCATATGACATCTGTGACCAAGAAGACTCTCGATATTCCATCAACACCACTGATACTTCCTTCATTTTTTGATGAAATTATTCTGGATGCCAGATAAACCACATAACATAACAAACCCCAACCATCTTCTACCATGGTTTGACTATCACCAACAATAGAACACACCTCATGACTCTTGCTAGTCAATCTGACTTTTAATATCCCAAAAACACCTTTGGTACCACCTCTGTCTTCTGATAACATCTTTTATGTCCTTGATAAACTACTCCACTAGTTATCTGCCATCACGTTATACAACAGAAAACTAAATCCAATCCCTATAATACCACTGTTGGGGTGGAACCTAACATCATAGTGGAAGCATTCACAAAATAACTCTAGAAGATTCACCCGAAGGCCTTTTATCTCCCCAAGGAAATTTATCACCGAATGGAATTTTATGACATGAAGAAATTTTATAAACATCTCTCGAAGGAATTTTACAATACACCCAAATGATTTATCTCTCAACAGACCTGAAAGAATGTTTTACATACTCGCATAGACCCACCATTTTCAGATACCTCCGATCATCATAACCGAGACCTGCCGCTTGATCTCCGCAACTAAGAGGAATTTTGATACATGGTACCATCATTATTGTACGCCATATTCAATGATTTCAATCATCACAATTAGTACACCATCGTTGATGTATTAATTATATTCTCTTTATTCTCATAGAACGCCATCAATTTACACCGATTACCATAAACACGAAAACTCATTTGTGGTTCTCTCTCATCATCTACATTATGCTTCCACCCCTTTCAAAATATGTTACCAAATCCTCTTATATAGACACATAGCCCATATCTCCAATGAATGTACTAAAATTAAATTATCCATCCATTAATATTAATAATTAACCCTCTATTAACCATGGGAGAAAATCCTCTATTAATGTTGAGATTAATCTATCCATTAATAATTTTATCTCTGCTCAATATTCAAATTTTAAATAAAAAAATCCAAACAATATCCCCTATAGAAACTTTATTTAAAATATTAAGAAGTATAGAATTGACTGAGTATAAAAAAACTTGGAAAATGTAATTGATCATGTTTCCATGTTTATTGATATTTCCTTGTGTGGGAATAACCAAATCATCACATCCCAACATTAATTGTCCATGCATTTTTGAATTATCAAAGAAAGACTAAACTATAACCACCACTTAGCATGGATAATAACAACACAAGATTAAATAATATGTTTGTATAAATTCTAAGCTCCCCCACTAAGAAAAACTTGATTAACTCAGATGTAAAAAAATATGAACTGAGATTGAGCCAAATAATGGGTGAAGAATAAAAATGAAAGTAAAATATTGAGAATAAAATCCCATCGAGGTGACCACAAGAATGAAATACTCCTACTAAAGCTCAAATTGGTGATATATGAAGTTGATTAGGTGATGATAGATGTTTATTGATGAAGAAATCCCCAAATCGATATTATCCGAATAAAGAACACTAAAATCGATAAAGAATATTGAAATTGAATATGTGTCATCTACAGATTCTATTAATGAAGAAATAAATCCACAGTGAAGTCCAAGTATAGATTCCCAGATTAATTCCAAGATCTATTGATTCTAAATCCATGCTCCCCCATCTGCTAATCAACCCTGAAGCTTAATAATGAATAAATGAGGTGAAAACTAGAAGAATTCCATCTAAAACCATTACCCCCCTTTACTGCTAAAATCTTGAAGAATCGAGAAACTAATGCCTTTGTTCAAGGTTATGTGGATGAGATGAGTTATAAAATTTCAAACACGTCTGGTGTGAGTAATGGATGATAAAATTCGAGACCATAAAGGAATGGACACAGTTACTTTCCAAAATTTGGTTACTCAATATGAAATTAGTGCACATAAGGTATATAATGAAATGCCTTAAATAATTTACTTCAAGTATAAAGTGTGGATTTTCAAAACCCATATGTAGAAAATCACAGAATTAATCTGGGTCTCAAATAGACTATTATGGGTTTTCTTATCAATTATAATGATCCATGTCTAAGATTGACCTCGTTGTTTTTTTTGTAAAGCTGATCATGTCATGAGGAATAAGTACTAGACTATAAATGATAATAGATTTTTATAACATGTATTTAATATTATTTGACTTAATTTCCCCACATTGAACCTTATTTGATTATTTAATGTAAATATGTGTTTTGATCATAAAATTGAAAATTCCATGAAAAATCTATTTCCACCTTTTAATTTTATCTTATAAATTCTTCCATAATAATTTTCATGTGAAAAATTTTGATTTCCAATTTAATGTTCATATTAATAACTATTTATTATAAATTTTTTATTTAGACCATGATAGATGGAGAGAAAATTTAGAGGGATGAAAATGGACACTAATGTAGAGATAGAATGGATTTGACATATTAGTACTTTCTTTAATATTCAGGCCATAAATATTTAATCCAAGCATGTAATGGGATGAAAAATTCTCATCTATTTTAGTATAAAATTAATCAAATTTCATTCAGTTGGAGTTAAGAATATTTCTCATGGTAACTCAGTAAAAAAGGGGCTGAAAATAGAGTATCTTTTTGAGGTGAAATTTTACATTGCCCCTTGTTAATATTTAAAAACATAAGACTCCTAAATTATATTTAAATGATATTTTCACAGTTTGAGAGTGTTTTTTATTATTGTTGAAGGTATATTGGAATTTTTGGTTCTATTAAATATCTATAACTACTTGGAATAATTAATGTGTTATATAAAGGTCTCTTCTAATAAGGAACTCCTATCCCACTTATAATTTGTGTTTATTTGATTTTTGTGATTGTAACTTCTTCTTTTATTCAATAAAATAGTTGTATTATTCTCATTTGAAATTTTTTAGTTTTGGTTAATGGTTCTAGAATCTATGAGCATTGATTATATTGGGTTATACCCTTTTCAACCACAATTGTTTCTAATAGTCTCCACAATAACAATTTCACCCATAGAGGAGTAGTTATTTTTTTTGTTCAATATTATTACAACATTCTAAATTAGTTAATTTGAACCCATGTTCTCATTAAAATTCATAAAATTATGGTTAATGAAATGAGTTTCTAATGTTAAGATCACTCAAATGATTAACACATTGAACATGAGACAGTAACTATAGGAATCATGATAGCCACACTTTAATTGTCAAATATAATGAACATGTGATCAATTTTTAGTGTTTAGATATATTAAAAAACTCATGAAATTATAATTTATAGATTGGAGGTGTTTTATTAACTTTCCAAAATAATAAAAATATATTTCATACCATAATCAAATTAGGGTGTTAGAATTGGATTTCTCAATGCTACTTGGGGTTTGTGGTCATTTTTTCTTCCATAGGGTCTGTGATTAACAAAATAGAAAACCATAATTGAATGAATTTAATCTTAAGGGATAATTTTTAATGATTAATTAATTTTAAATTTATTTTAATCAAAATCATTTATTTTTTTGGTGTTTTTAGTGTAATTGTTTTTCATTTGATTCATTTTGTTTGAAAATAACTCAACCAAAATCCCTCCTATTTTACAACAATTTTTAATATAATTTATTTGTTTTATTTTACATTTTTGGGGACAATTAATAAAATTCATCATTAATAAAGATGACGTAGCTTATACACTATGCTTCACATATTAAAAAAAATAAAAAATACTTTGAGGGCGCATGTGCCAATGCTCTTAAAATTGTCACCATTTAAAGGGAGGAAGTTATTTAACTATCTCATTGTAGGATGTGATTTAGATATTTTTTTAATTGAAAATATATTACAAAAATGGGATTCATTATTGATTAACCTTCATTAAGTGATAAATTTGGAATTATATCAAAACAAGTAAGAGGGTTTTAAAATTATTCTTATAGGGAAAAAATGTTAAATGATTTAATTAGAGACCTTAAAGAAGATCTTCAGTACCAACATCTTGATGCCTTGGTAAATGAAATTACTTAATTATAAAAATATTTTCTTTCATTATATCAATATGAGGCCAAAGATAAAAAAAGATGCTTATCTTTGATAAAGACATTAGGGAAGTGGATACTACATTAAAAAATCTAAAACTGCTAGATATCCTTCCAATGGTCTTCCAAGAAGAACATGCACCTTCTATTGATTAACTAGAGGGAGTGAACTTAACTTTGGAATTAATTGTTTAATATTTTAAATTTCAAGGAAATAAAATTAACTTTCAACATTTTTCTTTTACATAATATTCTCTTATTATTTCCTTGGTATGCGTTGATGATGTTGATTTACAAACCACCATTGAGGAGAAAATAGTCTTGAAATTAGATAATAAAGAAGTTACAGGGGTTTTGATGGATGAATTGAAATCCAATAATAACATGGGGGATCATGAATATTTTAATTCTTCTTATATTAATATTTATTAAATGGAATTATATAATGATTTTATCATGAAATTTATATAGAATTAAAATATTTGAAACCGACCCTAGATGTTGTCAAGGAAACCACAAAATAGGTGGTGGCTGAAAAATAATAATAATAATAAGAGCTCAAGAATCCCATGGTGAGGTAATTTCCCCCTCTATATAAATATTAACATATAATTTAGGAGGATACCATAAAATATTATAGGGATTTCCCCTTTATTAATTACCCTCCCCCAAAATCTTACTTCTTTCAATTTCCTATTCTTGGTATGGGGTCATTTTTTTGATTTTCTTGGAGGTCTCCCCTCTTAGTATCTTATTATTGATCTAGGGACAAATATGACGTGAAGGTTCATTCTATAAAAACTTAATCCACCTTAATATTGGGGTTAACCAATTATAACATCCTTGTCATAGGAAGTTGAAACACACCACCTATTATAGAATAACCCAAGTTTACCTTTACTTTTTCACATTTAGTTATTCATTTTAGTTTTAGTGATTTAGTTATTTTAGTCTTTAGGTTGTATGATGTGGTAATTATTATCATAAGTCAAAGCTACCAATGGAAAAATACATGGTTGTATCTATCATGATTATTTTATTTCTTTGATATGTGTGCTTATTTTTCTTTAATTCACATGGGAAGTTTCATTTAAGTACGGGGGGGTGGCATTTTGGGTATCTTCTTTACGATCTGTCTTTGGTGTATATTTTCTCTTGTAATTATTGTTTTTCTTCAAAAATAATATAAATAATAATAATAATAATAATAAATCAGGTCACATGAATATTACTTTCATGGAACCTATTGAAAATATTTTTTGTATTTCTCCAATATCCTGGGAAGCATGTTAAGCTTGGGTAAGTTTTCATCATCACATGTTAATTATAGTGAAAATATATTTTGTTCAATGATATGTTTGATTGTGTCATTTTTAATCCTTTTATATTTTAAGAACATTCATTGTGATAATTTCATGGGAAATTTATTTCATCTAATCCCCCCACACAACATCACATATAATCAGGACTTATGGTTTTTTATACCTAATTAATGGTACAATCCTGTTAATTATTCCCATTTGGATTATAAAATTTTCTCTTAATATTTCAATTTCTCTTCTAATAAATTTCACTAATATATAAGATTTACTTATATGTGTATAAATGATATCTATCTGTTATACACACTCAAAAAATAAATAAAATAAAAAATATAATATATTAAAAAATTAAAAAATTAAAAATAAATAAATAAATAAATAGTGTTGGGAGTGATAAAATGTAAATCACGTGGATATATATAGGTAAAGATCATATGGATTGACTACAAACAATTATTAAATGGTTGGATTTTGTAATTGGATTGTGATGGTTGTTGAATAGGTACAACATAATAGAATTAGGTAAGATTAATATTTTTTACTTAAACTGAATATACTGGATATCTTTGTCAAAATCATGTCACATTACTATTACTTCCATGGAACCTATTGAAAATATTTTTTTATTATTTTTCCAATATCCTAGAAATCATGTTAATCTTGAGTAAATTTTCATCATCATTAGTCAATTATTGTGAAAATAGATTTTTTCAATGATATGTTTGATTGTATCATTGTGAATATTTTGATATTTTGACATCATTAATTTTGGGAATATCTTAGGAAATTTAATTCATTTAATATCTCCACACAACATCACATATAGTCATGACTTACAATTTTTTCATACCCAATTAATGGTATAATCATGTTAATTAATCTCATTCAGCTTATAAAATTTTATTTTAATATTTACATTTCTCTTCCAATAAATTTCACTACTGTATCAGATTGAACTATGTGGGTATACATGATATCAAAATATTTTATTCCCTTAAAAATAAAAAATAAACTTTAAAAATAGAATAAATAAAAAAACTAAAAAATTATAAAAATAAAAAAATAAAAAAATAAAAAATTTAAAAATTTAAAAAAATAAATAAAAAAAATAAAATAAAAAATAAAAAAATTATATTGGGAGTGATAAAATGTAAATAATGTGAAGATATCTTGGTTGAGATACTAAGTTTTCACTTCTAGGAATGCTTAATTGTGTGGATTTTTAAATTTGATTGCGAGGGATGTCGAATAGGTTCTACACAATAGAATTAGGTAAGAATAATATTTTTTACTTGACCTGAATATATTGGATAATTGGTGGAGAGAAAATCATTAAATTCTTGGCACACACACATGTAGAATTTTTGGAATAGTTGACTCATAATATGTCTCCATAAAATTAGTTTTATTGATCTAATTGGGTTTTTTGATATAATTTTTTATTTTATGACTTCCTAATTTACTGAAATTGACTTATTCTTGGTGATTCTTTTTGTTTTCATATTATTATAATGGATTTAGAAATTTCAAAATGCATTATTTTCTAGATTAATTGACATAGGGTTTTGACTAGGAGTATAAAAAGGTTAATGTGTGATAGTTTATAACAAATGTTTTTTGATGATTATTTGTTTTCATAATATTTGATATAATTTCTAAAAATTGATCTTATTTTTAATATTTAATGGATATATTTGTTTTAAGATTTAAATTTAAAATTTCATGAGAATTTTGGTTTCTTTTTTTAATTATATGTTTTTAATTTTGTCATAACATTTTTTGTGCACCAATTTTTGATTTTAAATTTTATGGCCATATTCTTGCCTAGTTTTTTTACATTTTTTATTTAGAACAAAAAATTTGGATCGCACATTTAGTGAGAATAAAATGGATACTAATATAGAAAAAGGATGAATTTAATAGATTAGACCATGATTCACTATTTAGGACATATCATTTTAGTCCATTTATTTAATTGGATAAAAATTTTCTAGCTATTAGTTGATTTAATTACATTATTTTCATTAAATCAGTGTAGTGGAAATTTATCATGGGAATTCAGTTGATAAGTCAGATAAATAAAGAGTCACTTTTTGAGGTATATTTATGCAAGTTCACTTATTTACATTTCAAACTCCAGCCCTAACAAAATAAATTTAAATTAGATTTTCACTCTTTTAATGAATTGGTTGAATATTTGGGAAGTTTTTTCCAGAAATATATTTCCAAGATAAATATTTAACTGCTTAAAATAAGTAATAATTTGTAAAAAGTCTCTTCTAATAAGATGATACTCTTAATCTTTTACATTGTGTTTCTTTGCTTTTTGCCTTATAACTTATCTTGTTATTCTATTAAATTCCATGTTATTATATATATTTTTAGTTCTTAATGATTGAATATCTGAGTGGGGATCATATTAGGTTATTATAAGGAGTCGACCTTAAAAAATTACATAATCTTGAATTAAATGAATTATTCACATTGTGGATCTTTTCAGGTTTAGAGTTGTAGAGAAATAGGCCATAACTATTACATCACATCTCAAAAATGACAAGGTAGACACTTATACTCAGTTTCCATTTTTTTATAAAATAAAAATAGTTCAAAAAAAGATTCATGTCTAGTCCCATTATTCAGACAGAATGACATTTCCTGGATCCCATCCTTGACCCTATTTATCTTTAAGTCTTGTGAAAAACATTTCAAAATTTGGGATGAGCATAAAAAACTCGGTAAAGGTTATGAAACAAAGAAAGAAAACATTAGTTCATCATTTCATACATAATATAATCTCTTTAAAATACCTCATAAAATCATAAGATTTATGAATAACAAATATAAAACATAAATCATAAAGGTAACTTATGGAATCCATATCATACTTACATTGTAGCTATCACAGCTATGTAGGGAGTTACATTTGGAATATCCATGACAGTATATTCACTAAATCTCTTAGGAGAAACATTCACATTTACCTCTGTCATGTTACCCAATGCATTAGAGATCTATCTCGGGCTAACCCACCTTAGGTTTATCATGGAACCACCCGTATAGGTAACAACGCCCAAGAACTATAACATATTCATAACACATATAACAAACATAAAGGAAAGATAAAAGTTCCACATTTCAATCAAAATATATCATTTAAATATATATACATAACAAATATATTATAAAAAACATTTTCAATACCAAAATACATAAAATAGTATATGATATTTATTTTCCCTTTAAAAACATTACGACTTTTTAAGGAAGCCAAAGATCAAATAATACTCGCAACGGAGGAAAAGGTTGTTGTCACTGCTTACATTAAAAAACATTCCTTTTTATAGTTTATTAAAACAATTCATAGAAAAATATTCCCTTTGAATGAAATGAAAAGTCAAAAGGGTTTATACATCGTATAAAATAAAGTCGTGTACAAAACAAAATATGCCTCAATGAAAGGAGATTGAGACGAAGTCCCTTACCTCGTGCCTAACTTGATCAGTTCATTATTTAATCTCTTGGATAATAAAATAAAGTTAATTTCTACTTTCTTAAGAACCTTTTTCATTTTTATAATTCCTTTTAAATCACTTATTTCCATGTTATAAACACTATGTAATCATTTAAGTTAATAAAGTTCATTTTGTCGATATTTGGTACTTGAGTCAAAAATGGACTTCTTATAATTACAAGTTGTTCACGTGGTCAAAAGTTCATTATATCTAGAATTATATTCATGATTTAGATATCATATATATATTATATATCCCATATATATATGTATTTATAATAGTACATAACATTTTGAGGTAAGAAATGAAATGCACCGTTCTTGGAGACAATAAACCGTACATACGCATGAACGCTACATTCATTTCTATTTCATGTTTAATGTAATTAAAACATAATGATACATATGAATATTATAATTATAGTATATTATAATATATAATATAATATATATAATTTCAGTAACTCTATCCTTTATATGTTCCACGTATGTCATGAATGAATCATATCACTTTGAGGGGCGGTTGTCCGCACTTCCTCAAATGAAATTATCACGTTTAAACGTATTGGATACCATAAAGGTATGCTATAAATGAAAAATATAGAAGCATAAAGAAAACATAAAAATAATATATATCATATATAAATACAGTTCCATTTTAATGGCCACCATGAGAGGCGGTAAGAGATAATTGAACAATCATCGTTTCGTGAGGCATTAATTTTCCATCCACAGAAACAGTATGTTCTTTACCCATTAGATGGAGGTGTGTGAAAGTGTAGTTCAAATAAATCTCATAAAAACATCCTTGTATATTGAGGATAATGGTGTTGTTATAAAAGAAAATAATAAAAAGAGTTAAGGGGTTGGATAAGTACAATAAAAGGAAAGAATTTAAGAGAAACTGTTACCTTTAATTCAGGTAACTCCCTTTGGTTTGAACCAAAAGGACTTCTTAAAGTACCTTCTGCCTAAGGAAATTATTCTTAGAGGAGGATACAGATGTAGGGAGCTTTAGTGGGCAGAGGTTTTATGAGCCAAGTGGCTTGAGAGGTGTGAGTAATGGGTTAGAGTTGAGGGCTTTTTATGAGGGGGAGGAGGGGCTCTTTAGGAAAGTGTAAAAATATTATTTTATTATATAATGATTTTCGGTTTATAAAGGTCCAAAACAAATTAATGTCGAATATAAGATGACTCATGGTCGAAATAAAATCATCCAATGAGAATTGGATAGGTTTTGGATATTATTTTAATCTTTATAATATTATTTATTTAAATCATTTATTAATGAGGTAAACACTATATCATTATTGTGTCATAAATAATTTTATTTATTTAATGTCTAGAAACTATAAAAAATACCAGGATGTAGGAAATATTTTTATATTTCAAAATAATATTTATAGTTTGAAGGATAACTTATATAACCCTATATAAAAATTAATTTACATAAAGATATTTTTTTATGTCATTTTTGTCTTTACTTCAAATTAATTAATATAAAGTGTCATTATCACTCTCATGTGGATCCATGGGGTCCCAAAATAGATCCAAGGATGCCCATGGTCTTCCATGACTCATAAAATAAGGTTAGTACAAGTATTAAGGTAATATTGTATTATTATGATATTCTTTTTACCTTTAATTACCATATTTACCTTTAACTACGTTAAATAAAAGCCAAAGTTACTATTCACCAAAAATTATTTTCATTTTATTGAAACGGATTTTACTTACTAACAATAATGATTTTTGTCAAATTTTCTAAATTTATTTCACCAAAGTGGAAAAATTTCATTTAAATGAAAAAGTCAGCTTTTTAACTACTACTGAGTGTTTTCACTATTCATCAAAAATTGAAGTTTTTTTAAAAAATACCAATAATTAATCCTAAGATATATTTGATATTACAAAATAAAAATTGATATCTGTTTTACCAAATTAAAAACATAGAAGTTGGATTTATTAATTTAAATTTAATTCCCATCGTCAAAACAAAAAGCATGTTTTTTATGAAATATTAACTATCAAAAAATTGACACTTGTTTATGCCCAATTTCAAAGAAAAATTAATTCTAATGACAAAAAATGGATTAATTGGTAAAAATATAATCTAATTACACTTTAAAACCAATTAAAATTATAATCTAACCATATGAATAGATTATATTAAAAGTCAATTTTGAATTTTAATATAATATTTTTAACTTTTAATCAAAAAATGAATTTTATCATAAAAAACCAAAATTTTACACAAAGTGAATTTGGTGTCCCAATTATGAAGATGAATTTTATTTTGTCAAATAAAACATATAAAAGTAACCAAAACTATATTTAAAGAGGGTTCTCCATCAAAAGGCAGTAAGTCAACCTTTTAATGTAAATTATGCTTAAAATTAGATTCATTTACATTTTAAGCCTCTAACCATTATTGGATAAATGTAAAAACATTAAACAAAAATGTATAATAATATTGTAGTTAGTTCTGTTCATTCTCTCTAATACAACATCTAGGTTTTAACTACCATTTAAAAAAACAATATTATATAGTTATTGCGCAACATAAGATTTAAAAGAAACTAGTTGTTGCATATTGGGTAAACAATCGAACATAGAAAACCCTTTAAAGTAAAATTAATATTTAATTAACAAAATATTAATTAAAATAAAAATTTATTATTTCTTTATTTACCTGGGATGTTACCGTTATACCATTTTCAAACATTTATTATGAAATCATTGCCACAACAAAAATTCCACTGAAGATAGAGCAGTTCTTTCTTTGGTTGATCTATTTCCTACCACCTGCATTAGTTGTTGGGAATCCATGTACTCAATTTTATTCATAAAATTATGTTTAATTAAATGAGTTTGTAAAGTTAAGAACAATAAAGTCATTGATACATTGACTATGAGGACAGAATTGTTTGAATCATGATATAAACACATTAATTGAAAATTATAATAAACTTAATATATATTTATAGGGTTTATATTTAATCTAAATACTCAAGAAATATTATTTATAGATTGGATGTGTTTTTATTATTTTTCACCAATCATAAGATAAATTTTAACCCTAATCAAAGAAGTGTTCCATGAATGGTAGTCTTCAAGTTATCTTAGGGTTTGTGGTTATGATTTCTTTCATAGGATCCATGGTTAAAAAATTAGGGAATGATAATTGAATGAAATAAATATTAAGGAAAAATTATTAATGATTATTGAAGGTGTAGGTTAGATCGATATCAATAATTCATTTTTTTTGTTTTTAAATAAATTTATCTCTCATTTTTTTAATTGTTTTTCAAAATACTCAACCAAAATCCATCCTATTTATACGATTTTTAATCTCTTTTATTTGTTTATTTTTACCTTTAATAGGAAGTTTACTTATATTGTTCCTCAAAAGAGATGAACTTGGCCTTCCACTATGCTAAAATTAGTTAAAAAAAATTGAGAGTGCATGTAATAAAACTCATAAATGAAAGAATTAAAAAATCTATGTTATAGAGTCATATAGTAGGAAATTATAGTATGAGGAAGAAAAAGGATTAGTTGGGGTGAAAATATTGATTTAACACATATAGGTATTTTAATATGACCATATTCCTCTGTTCAAGCCACGAGGAAGAGATGTGTGTAGTATTTTGATATTCAATGAATTTTCTTGATGGTCTATTTTTTGTATACAAGATCTAAGTTATTTGAAAATGGAGGTCATTGGGAAGTGTTGTTGAGAATTATATTTCTTTTATAATTAAACTTGATGGAAATAAAATCCAATAATTGTTTACAAAAGAACTAATCAAGCATGAAGATGTAACCACATGATTGAAAAACAAAATATTTGAACCCAAGATCATCTGGAAACACTATATGAAATAAATATTGATGTCATATTTGGATGGAGAAGTTAAAATCTTTATTTAAGATCATTATATTTTGAAGAATATGAGATATCATGTGTAATATTGAATGGAATTGCTTGGTACCTAAGTTTTTTTATTCAAATAAAAGATTGAAAGAATATATTTGGATAAAATAGAAGATGAAATTTAATCCATAGTAGCTCCAAGATAACTTTTGAGACATTTTGTAACACCTCAAACTTCCATGTTATGATTCTCTTTGAATAATATAGTAGTGTGTGTTGTACGCAACTTCGAGTTCTAACACACACCACAACCAATCAAACTAGCCGTTATAAATAGTAATAACAAATTTTTGAAATTTTATAAATTTATATTTCAAAATGGACTTCATTTTTGGATCTTGAATATCTAAATTAGCTTAGGGTGAATTTTTTGTACTTTTCTGATAACTTTCATATTTCGATGAATAGTGAAAATTACTAAATTTTAATTAAAAACAACTTTTTAATCAAAACAATTAATAGTGATAAATTATGAATTAGAGTGATTTTAAAGTATAATTAGGTTATATTTATACCATTTAATCTAATGATGGTAATTGGATATAATTTCACATTTAAACTAGATATAAACAAGTGTCAATCTTTTGATAGTTATTATTTCTTAAAAACACGCTTTTTTGTTTTAACAACGGGAATTAATTTTAAATTAATTTCTGGAACACATGTGGTTTGAATTTAGAAAAATGGATTCTATATTTAGAATCAGGAGGTCCAAATTGTGTGAATAGGTAACTTTTATTTCGAGACATTTTGAATAATTACTTCGGTAAATATTTTATTTACCATGGTTAGAGGGTAAATCCTTTAAATAAGGGTAAAAAAATAATATTATAATAATATTAAATTACCATAATATGTGTCCTTACCCTATTATTTTGATACATTTCTGACCATGGGAATCTTTGGGTCTATTTTGGGACCCTATGGAGCCACTTGTAAGTGATAATGACACTTTATATTTATTATGTTAAAGTAAATACACAAATGACATAAGCATATATCTTTTAGAATTTTTTTTACATAGGGTTATATATATTATATTTTCAACTATAAATATTCATTATAAATATAAAAATATTTCATAAATAATGGTATTTTATTTATAATTTTTAGACATTGAATAATTAAATTTATTTGCGACCCAATAATGATGAAGTATTTTCCTTATTAATGAAAGAATCAAATAATTGGTATTATAAATGTTAAAATAAATATAATTTGAATGTTTTTATGACAACCACAAATTTTATTGGTTAATATGACATGTTAAGATTACATAAATTAATTTTTTTTGAATTAATAATGTTTTTATGACTTTAACAAAAATCAATTATTAAATAGTGTCAAAATTGAAATAAAGGAGTTTTTAAAACAAATAATATATTATTAATTGATATTCTATTTCAAAAAATCTAAGGATTGGACAAAGGAATTATATAATGATAGTTTTATAATTAATGGACCACTTGGGGGTCACTTTAAAGTATATAGTTATAAGGCCCCAGCCTTAAACCTTACTTAAACTTGAGTTATTACAAGATTACACATTGAGGATCTTTTCAGGTTTAGAGTTTTAGAGAATTAGATCATGAAACTTGCATTACATTCCACATTTAAACAAGGTGGTTACATAAAAGACAATATTCATTCTTCCCATCAATGGAAACCTATTTAAAATAAAACACAGATTCTTTCTTGACACATCCTTGACACTATCGTCACATCACGTACCTTTCCCTTGACCTGTGAAAAGCATTTCAAAAACTTGGGATGATCATAAAAAGCTCAGTAAGGGTTATAAAAATATGGAAAGGAAACATGAGTTCATATATACATAAGAATGAAATCATACTTTACCCATAAAACATAGGCATATCAAATCATGAATAAATCATAGAAATCATAAGACATAAAGTTAACTTGAGGCATTCATAACATTCTTACGTAGGGAGTAACCCTCTTGGTTACGTTTGGAATACCCATCACAGTATATTCCTTAAATCTCTTCGGAGAAACCTTAACGTTTCACTCCTTAGCGTTACCCAATGCATTGGAGAGCTATATCGGGCTCACCCGCCCTTAGTTTATCACGGAACCACCCGTTCTTCATAACAATTCCCAAGAACCATAACATAATCGTATCACATAAACATGAATAAAGGAAGCATAACATTTTCACATTTCAATCACAATATAACATTTTAGGATATTGAAATAATGAATCCATTCAAAAAGAAACCATTTCCAAAACCATTTAAAACATTTAATAAAGAGATTTTTGAATCAAAGTGTCCCATACCACCTTGAAGCTTTTAACATTTTAAACCATTAATATCCATATAAATAAATCCTTAAAACCATTTTTAAAACATGGATATTAATAAGAACAAATAATTAAAATATTTAATTTGATATTTTGGTTAAAGGGGTTTTACCAAAATTAAAGACACTTGAATACAATAATCGAGGAATAACATTTAGTCAGAACTTTATAATATCATGAGAATAAAAGGATTCATGATATAATACTCCAAAGGACAGTATATACACCATATAAGAGTGAATTGGTGCATAACAACAATGAACCCTCAATAGAAATGTCAAATGTGATGAAATCCCTTATAAAGAAGGTATCCTTAAATTAAGGACAAATAAATCTCAAAAATATGTGTGAAAAATATATATACACCCAATATAAGTGGATATTATGTGTAAAGAAATAAAAGGTCATTCACACATATTCAATGGATGACATATTCAATGACTACAAGTTGAACCCAAAGAAATCGAAATTAGGTTAAAAAGTTCCCTTGACAGCCTAACGGCATCACATAAAAATGAGTTGATGAGAGATAAAAAGTGTATCTCATCACTTGGACATAAAATTTACATCAATAAGGATGTATGAGAACATATCCCAACATAAAAATATGTAAATTAAAAGACCCAATAAAATAAGTCTTTTAAAAAAGAGGAGGGTGAAAGGTTCCCTTACCGACTTGGGTATCTTTCAAAACATACACCCCATGAAAGAAAGACAATAGGTCATTGATGTAAATACTCATAAACGAAAGTATATTACAGAAAGATTAGAATAATGGGCAGTACATACACCACTCAATGGAATTTGTGGAAAATGTAGCATAAATCTCACGGGAATAAAAGTGAGATGAAAAATCCCTTACGAAAACTCGGCAGCCTAACGGCGCCACATAAAACGTCCGAATATGGATTGATGAGATAAAATAGAGTATCCCATCATATTACAATATAATTTACAGCAAGTGGAATATAAAAGAAAATCACCCAACATTGCAAGGAGGAGTTTAAAAGAAGTGACATAAAGGAGAGTACTTAAAAAGAAAGAGAGAGGTTAGATCTCTTACAAAAGTTCGGCAGCCTAACGGCGCCACTCAAAACTTCCAAAATGGATTGATGAGAGAGAATAGGGTCTATCATCACATGAACATAAAAATTACAGTAAATGTAATATAAAATAACATCCCAATCATAAGAAAGATGAGCTTAAAATAAATGACATAAAAGAGTGTACTTAAAAAGAAAGAGAGTTGTAGGATCCCTTACCTCGGGTCCGACTTGACTCGATCGTTCTTTAATCTCCTGAATAATAAACTTGAGTTAATTTCTAATTCCTTAAGAACCTTTTTCAAGTTCATTATTACTTTTATACCACTTATTACAATGTCATAAACATTATGTAATCATTTAAGTTAATAATATTTGTTTTGCCGATATTTGGTTCTTAAGTCGAAAGTGGACTTCTTACAATTACATGTTGTTCGTGTGGCCAAATTTTTATTATATCCAGAATTGTATTCATTATGTAGATATCATATATGTCATATATATCCAGTACATTCATGCATTTTAATCATTACATAATCATTTAGAGGTAAGAAATGAAATGCACCGTTCATGGAGACGGTAAGCCGTACGTACGCATGAACGCTACTTTCATTTCAATTTCGTATTTTATAGAATGGAATAATAATGATATAAAGGTATATTATAATTCCAGTATAATATCATATATAATATCATATTTCCATCCTTTATACATCCCACATATGGTATTTAACGAATCAAATCACTTTGAGGGTGCGGTAGTCCGCACTTCCTTAAATGAAGATATCGCGTATACCCATAATGGAAGCCATAAAGGTAAGACAAAAATGAAAAATACAGAAGCATAAATAAAACATAAACATATTATATATCATATATAAAAATAGTGACATCATAATGTCCACCTTTGAAGGTGTTAAATGAGTATTGAACAATCATCGTTTCGGGAGGCAGAATTTCACCATCCACGGAAACCGTATGTTCTTTAACCATTTGATGTAGTTGTGTGAGAGTGTAGCTCGAATAAATCTTATAACAAAATCATAGAATATTGAAGATACTGGTGTTGTTACAAAAGAAGTAAATAAAAAGAGTTTAGGGGGTTGGAGAAACAAAATAAAACAAATGAACATGAGAGAATTAATTACCTATAAAAGTGTAACTCCTTTTGATTTGAGCCTAAAGGCTTCTTTTGAAAGGATTCTGCCCAAAGGGAATCCTCTAGGATGAGGAGAGGGATGTGTAGAGAGTAAATGGGCAGGGGTTGGCCGAGCGAAAGGCTTGAGTAGTGTGTTAAATGAGGTAGAGGTGGGGGCCTTTTATAAGAGGGGAGGAGGGGCACTTTTAGAAAGTAAAGAAATATTACTTTATTTGAAAATGTGTTTCGGTTTCAAAAGGTCCCACATTGATATAATTCGTGGATAAGGTGATAAGGCTTCGAAATCCACTCATCCAATAAGTTTTGGACATGTGTAGTTCATATATTTTACATTATCTTTCCATTTTATTTAAATCGTCAAATAATGATGTCATCACTGCATCATTATTATGTCATAAATAATTTAATTTATTTAATGTCTAACAATTATAAAAAAAATACTATGATGTAGGAAATCTTTTTATATTTCCAATTAATATTTATAATAAAAAATATGACTTGTATAACCCCACTTAAAAATTGTTTTAGTAAAACATATCATGTTTGTGTTAATTTTACTTTTACATTAAATAAAATGTTATTTATGTCATTTCCCAACCAAAGTGGATCCATGGGGTCCCCAAGTTGACCCATGGCTTGTCTTGGTCGGACATGATACAACCAATGAGGGTAAGACATGTGTCAAGCTCATCTCATTTTATTAAAGCATTATTTTTACCTTAAACTACACTAATTACCACTAATCGCGATTAAAAACTTAATAAGTTACTATTCACCAAAAAATTATTTTAATCTCATTGAACCACATTTTACTTCTTAATGACAACCATGTATGTTGGATTTTTGAAAATCAAAACACAATGATGGCAAAATTTCATTTAAACGGAAAATCAGTTTTTATAAGTACCACTTAGTGGTTTCACTAGTCATCAAAAATTGAAGTTTTTCAGAAAAATCCCAAAAATTTACCCTAAGCTATATTTGATATTCTGAATTCAAAAATGAAGTCCGTTTTAAAAAATTCAAAACATATAAGTCACATTAATTAATTTAATAATTAATTCCCGCTGTCATGACAAATAGCGTGTTTTATGAAACAATAAGTATCAAGAGATTGACACTAGTTTAAGTCTGATTTCAAAGTGAAATTGATTCCAACGACCACTATTGGATTTAATGGTAAAAATATTTTCTAATTTCACTTTAAAACCAATTCAAAATATAATCTAATCATATAAATAAATTAGATTAAAAATTGGTTTTCAATTAAAATACAACATTTTACACTATTCATTAAAAAAATGAACTTTATCGGAAAGATACCAAAAATTTACACAAAGTAAATTTTGATGTCCCGATTCTTAATAAGAGTTTTATTTGGTCCAAAATAATGTTTAAGAGTGAACAAAACTATATTTAATGACGGTTCTCCATCAAAAGGTGATAAGTGAACCTTTAGTGAAAACTAGGGCATATACGCCTAAAATTGAATTCTTTCCGTATTTTAAGCCTTTATCTTTTATTGTATAAATCTAAAAATATTTAAGAACATATATAATCATATTTTAGTTATTTCTATCCATTCCCTCCATTACAACGGCTACATGTTAACTACCATTTAAAATAATATTATTTTATTATTAGAGTGCAACGTAAGATTTCCAAGAAACTCGTTGTTGCGTGTTGGGTACGCCATCGAGCATAGCATACCCTTTAAAGTCATATTAATATTTTATTCACAAATATGGATAAATATGAAAATTTCATATTCCTTATTTACCTGGGGTGTTACATCCTTCCCCCCTTTTGGGAATTGTGTCCTCGCAATTTTAAAATTGCGCTTGGAAACATCCTGAACGTCCCACATCGGAACAAGAGTTGGTAAAACAATCACTTTAAAATAAAGAAAGATAAGCACAGAGGTCACCCGAGTTAACCCATACTATGATTCTAAGTATGAAAATATGGACATGGAGGAGAAAACATAGGGTCATGTTCCGATGGAGAGTGATAGAAAACATGTTTAGGAGAAATTTAACAATAAGAAAATCACAAACTTGTGATGGGTTAAACGGTGATGGGTTCCCCAGTAGGAAAAGTTAATAGACAACATTTTTGTTTTAAGTTACTTTTTATTGAGGAATTTATTCATAAGGAAGCATAATCACTTATCATGTTGACTTTCAACTTTTACTAGATTCCTTAGTCAAACTCATATTTTTTTCCAAAAGACGAGTATTTAGGGAGACTTGTTCGCATTAAGAGTACTATAATCAACTTCTAGAGAATCACCTAATCCCAAAAAGAGAACTATATACATCCCATGTATTTAGGCTTTAACCAAAACCAAAACCAAAAAGGTTAGTACAAGATCAGATAATCCAGAAAAGGATAACCCCTTATAAAAAGAAAATCTATTCTTAATCTCCAAAATTTGTCCAACAAAACCCAAAGTTCAACGAGGACCATACGATAAACAATTTGTCCATAAAATTATTCAATGTAAACCAATATAAGATTGGAACCCAAATATTTGAAGGATTTCGTCACATAGTCTTCCAAGTTAAATCGTAACATTTATCTCCAAACAACATCAGTTTCTCCTAAATTCTCACATTGAAAAGTAATTATCCTAATCACATATCCTCCAAAATCAACTTACTCTTAATTCATAAAATCATATAACTAAAAAGAATCAGTCAAACTAACCAGGGACTTCACGTAGTCCAGTGGTAGGTGATAAATACCAGTCGCACTTTGGTTGTGGGTTCGATTCCCGCAGCATTGTCCGACGCGACGGGTTGTCACACGGTCTGCGTTTTGTCCTTTTTCCAAAACTATATAATTCTCAAATCATTACCCAAAAAGGGATAAAATCATCAAAAATAACCATAACATAATTTAACCTCAATTTTATCTCATTCCTTTCACTTCAATCATAACATATGGTAACCCATAATTACCTCAAAAGTAAGGATCATATAAACCCAAATGGTTCTTTATAACTATGTCCACAAAAGAAAAGATAACTATTACTTGAATAAAATTTGCCTATATTAAACATCAGGGTTACACATAATATAAAAAGTCTTCTAATGTAACCCCATCATCAAAAGAGACTTAATACTCTTAAGAATTTCACCCTAACTCTTGAAGCCCTTATATGTTGACATCTTACTCATTCAACATTCTTCATGATCCATTATCCATTCCTTTCCAACTTATTCCGAAATACCTCTTTCCGACAAACAAAATCATGAATCATATCCTAAGATTCCAAAATAAGAAAACAATAGTCATGAAATAGTACATACCTTTGATTGGTCATTGTCAGTTTCTTCATCCTCAATCGGAATGGAATTAGGTATTGGTAAACGAACATTGGTACGCTCTTGGTGACCCCATTCACGAAACTTCTTCATAGGACATGTGTTTGCATAATGACCATGCACACCACATTTAAAACATTCAATTGATCCCTCAGAAAGAACTTCTTTCCCTTTCCTCGAGTCAACTGGATGCTTCCTTTTTCCATGGCAGGTTCTTGCTTTATGACCTTCATTTCCACATCTATAGCATATTTCTGTCCCTTTGAAACATTTTCCTAGGTGTTTCATTCCACATATTTGACACATAGGTTTTTTAACAAACTTACCATTATGATTATTACCTGTACTTCCGTAGGGATTTGTTTCTTTCATATATGATTCCTTAGAGAAATCTCCAAGGTTTAGGTGGTCAATCATGACTCCAAATAGTTGG
Source organism: Viscum album (assembly GCA_963277665.1). Classification (NCBI taxonomy): domain Eukaryota; kingdom Viridiplantae; phylum Streptophyta; class Magnoliopsida; order Santalales; family Viscaceae; genus Viscum; species Viscum album. The sequence goes on along the minus strand of OY728150.1, from coordinate 1,925,022,795 downwards.
TTGAGGATAATAAAAAGATTTCTCATTGTAGCTCCCATATCATTCAGTTGCTTGCTCAAAAAACTGTCACAGTTTCCTTCACATCCACTGTTACATTGGTGCCTGCTAGATCCAGCCATTTACTAAAACCAAAAAGGTCAGTGTGAGTATATCAACAAAACCATCATGTACTAATGAGTAAGGTAGACAATAAGATATAATTACTCATTCACTTTATCTAAAACTAAAACTCTTTCTGAAATCCTAACCATTATGGTAATTGTCAATTATGCTTAAAGAATACCATAACCTCTAAAGTTATCTAAACTGACCTTTGATACTAACTATAAGGCCCCAGCCTTAAACATTACTTAAACTTGAGTTATTACAAGATTACACATTGGGGATCTTTTCAGGTTTAGAGTTTTAGAGAATTAGATCATGAAACTTGCATTACATTCCACATTTAAACAAGGTGGTTACATAAAAGAAAATATTCATTCTTCCCATCAATGGAAACCTATTTAAAATAAAACACAGATTCTTTCTTGACACATCCTTGACACTATCATCACATCATGTACCTTTCCCTTGACCTGTTAAAAGCATTTCAAAAACTTGGGATGAGCATAAAAAGCTCAGTAAGAGTTATAAAAATATGGAAAGGAAACATGAGTTCATATATACATAAGAATGAAATCATACTTTACCCATAAAACATAGGCATATAAAATCATGAATAAATCATAGAAATCATAAGACATAAAGTTAACTTGAGGCATTCATAACATTCTTACGTAGGGAGTAACCCTCTTGGTTACGTTTGGAATACCCATCACAGTATATTCCTTAAATCACTTCGGAGAAACCTTAACGTTTCACTCCTTCGCGTTACCCAATGCATTGGAGAGCTATATCGGGCTCACCCGCCCTTAGTTTATCACGGAACCACCCGTTCTTCATAACAATTCCCAAGAACCATAACATAATCGTATCACATAAACATGAATAAAGGAAACATAACATTTCCACATTTCAATCACAATATAACATTTTAGGATATTGAAATAATGAATCCATTCAAAAAGAAACCATTTCCAAAACCATTTAAAACATTTAATAAAGAGATTTTTGAATCAAAGTGTCCCATACCACCTTGAAGCTTTTAAAATTTTAAACCATTAATATCCATATAAATAAATCCTTAAAACCATTTTGAAAACATGGATATTAATAATAACAAATAATTAAAATTTTTAAAACGATATTTTGGTTAAAGGGGTTTTACCAAAATTAGAGACACTTGAATACAATAATCGAGGAATAACATTTAGTCAGAACTTTATAATATCATGAGAATAAAAGGATTCATGATATAATACTCCAAAGGACAGTATATACACCATATAAGAGTGAATTGGTGCATAACAACAATGAACCCTCAATAGAAATGTCAAATGTGATGAAATCCCTTATAAAGAAGGTATCCTTAAATTAAGGACAAATAAATCTCAAAAATATGTGTGACAAATATATATACACCCAATATAAGTGGATATTAAGTGTAAAACAATAAAAGGTCATTCACACATATTCAATGGATGACATATTCAATGACTACAAGTTGAACCCAAAGAAATCGAAATTGGGTTAAAAAGTTCCCTTGACAGCCTAACGGCATCACATCAAAATGACTTGATGAGAGATAAAAAGTGTATCTCATCACTTGGACATAAAATTTACATCAATAAGGATGTATGAGAACATATCCCAACATAAAAATATGTAAATTAAAAGACCCAATAAAAGAAGTCTTTTAAAAAAGAGGAGGGTGAAAGGTTCCCTTACCGACTTGGGTATCTTTCAAAACATACACCCCATGAAAAAAAGACAATAGGTCATTGATGTAAATACTCATAAACGAAATTATATTACACAAAGATTAGAATAATGGGCAGTACATACACCACTCAATGGAATTTGTGGCAAATGTAGCATAAATCTCACGGGAATAAAAGTGAGATGAAAAATCCCTTACGAAAACTCGGCAGCCTAACGACGCCACATAAAACTTCCGAATATGGATTGATGAGATCAAATAGAGTATCCCATCATATTACAATAGAATTTACAGCAAGTGTAATATAAAAGAAAATCACCCAACATTGCAAGGAGGAGATTAAAAGATGTGACATAAAGGAGAGTACTTAAAAAGAAAGAGAGAGGTTAGATCTCTTACGAAAGTTCGGCAGCCTAATGGCGCCACTCAAAACTTCCAAAATGGATTGATGAGAGAGAATAGGGTCTCTAATCACATGAAAATAAAAATTACAGTAAATGTAATATAAAATAACATCCCAATCATAAGAAATATGAGCTTAAAATAAATGACATAAAAGAGTGTACTTAAAAAGAAAGAGAGTTGTAGGATCCCTTACCTCGGGTCCGACTTGACTCGGTCGTTCTTTAATCTCCTGAATAATAAACTTGAGTTAATTTAAAATTCCTTAAGAACCTTTTTCAAGTTCATTATTACTTTTATACCACTTATTACCATGTCATAAACATTATGTAATCATTTAAGTTAATAATATTTGTTTTGCCGATATTTGGTTCTTAAGTCGAAAGTGGACTTCTTACAATTACATGTTGTTCGTGTGGCAAAATGTTTATTATATCCAGAATTGTATTCATTATGTATATATCATATATGTCATATATATCCAGTACATTCATGCATTTTAATCATTACATAATCATTTAGAGGTAAGAAATGAAATGCACCGTTCATGGAGACGGTAAGCGGTACGTACGCATGAACGCTACTTTCATTTCTACTTCGTATTTTATAGAATGGAATAATAATGATATAAAGGTATATTATAATTACACTATAATATCATATATAATATCATATTTCCATACTTTATAAATCCCACATATGGTATTTAACGAATCAAATCACTTTGAGGGTGCGGTAGTCCGCACTTCCTTAAATGAAGATATCGCGTATACCCATAATGGAAGCCATAAAGGTAAGACAAAAATGAAAAATACAGAAGCATAAATAAAACATAAACATATTATATATCATATATAAAAATAGTGACATCATAATGGCCACCTTTGAAGGTGTTAAATGAGTATTGAACAATCATCGTTTCGGGAGGCAGAATTTCACCATCCACGGAAACCGTATGTTCTTTAACCATTTGATGTAGTTGTGTGAGAGTGTAGCTCGAATAAATCTTATAACAACATCCTAGTATATTGAAGATACTGGTTTTGTTACAAAAGAAGTAAATAAAAAGAGTTTAGGGGGTTGGAGAAGCAAAATAAAACAAATGAACATGAGAGAATTAATTACCTTTAAAAGTGTAACTCCTTTTGAATTGAGCCTAAAGGCTTCTTTTGAAAGGATTATGCCCAAAGGGAATCCTCTAGCATGAGGAGAGGGATGTGTAGAGAGTAAATGGGCAGGGGTTGGCCGAGCCAAAGTCTTTAGGAGTGTGTTAAATGAGGTAGAGGTGGGGGCCTTTTATAAGAGGAGAGGAGGGGCACTTTTGGAAAGTAAAGAAATATTACTTTATTTGAAAATGTGTTTCGGTTTCAAAAGGTACCACATTGATATAATTCGTGGATAAGGTGATAAGTCTTCTAAATACACTCATCCAATAAGTTTTGGACATGTGTAGTTCATATATTTTACATTATCTTTCCATTTTATTTAAATCGTCAAATAATGATGTCATCGCTGCATCATTATTATGTCATAAATAATTTAATTTATTTAATGTCTAAAAATTATAAAAAAAATACTATGATGTAGGAAATCTTTTTATATTTCCAATGAATATTTATAATAAAAAATATGACTTGAATAACCCCACTTAAAAATTGTTTTAGTAAAACATATCATGTTTGTGTCAATTTTACTTTCACATTAAATAAAATGTTATTTATGTCATTTCCCAACCAAAGTGGATCCATGGGGTCCCCAAGTTGACCCATGGCTTGTATTGGTCGGACATGATACAACCAATGAGGGTAAGACATGTGTCAAGGTCATCTCATTTTATTAAAGCATTATTTTTACCTTAAACTACACTAATTACCACTAATCGCGATTAAAAACTTAATAAGTTACTATTCACCAAAAAATTATTTTAATCTCATTGAACCACATTTTACTTCTTAATGAAAATCATGTATGTCAGATTTTTGAAAATCAAAACACAATGATGGCAAAATTTCATTTAAACGGAAAATCAGTTTTTATAAGTACCACTTAGTGGTTTCACTATTCATCAAAAATTGAAGTTTTTCAGAAAAATCCCAATAATTCACCCTAAGCTATATTTGATATTCTGAATTCAAAAATGAAGTCCGTTTTAAAAAATTCAAAACATATAAGTCACATTAATTAATTTAATAATTAATTCCCGCTGTCATGAAAAATAGCGTGTTTTATGAAACAATAAGTATCAAAAGATTGACACTAGTTTAAGTCTGATTTCAAAGTGAAATTGATTCCAACGACCACTATTGGATTTAATGGAAAAAATATTTTCTAATTTCACTTTAAAACCAATTCAAAATATAATCTAATCATATAAATAAATTAGATTAAAAAGTGGTTTTCAATTAAAATACAACATTTTACACAATTCATTAAAAAAATGAACTTTATCGGAAAGATACCAAAAATTTACACAAAGTAAATTTTGATGTCCCGATTCTTAATAAGAGTTTTATTTGGTCCAAAAGAATGTTTAAGAGTGAACAAAACTATATTTAATGACGGTTCTCCATCAAAAGGTGATAAGTGAACCTTTAGTGAAAACTAGGGCATATACGCCTAAAATTGAATTCTTTCCGTATTTTAAGCCTTTATATTTTATTGTATAAATCTAAAAATATTTGAGAACATATATAATCATATTTTAGTTATTTCTATCCATTCCCTCCATTACAACGGCTACATGTTAACTACCATTTAAAATAATATTATTTTAGTATTAGAGTGCAACGTAAGATTCCCAAGAAACTCGTTGTTGCGTGTTGGGTACGCCATCGAGCATAGCGTCCCCTTTAAATTCATATTAATATTTTATTCACAAATATGGATAAATATGAAAATTTCATATTCCTTATTTACCTGGGGTGTTACAATAGTACTTTTATTAACTATATAATAAAAAAAATATAAAGAGACATGGTAAATGTCAAACTAATTAACTAAGAGTTAAAACTAAAATATAAGGTTAATATTGTTACCCATACCTATCTAAAATCTATTGGTTGAGTTGTTTTTTACCTACAACCACCTTTAAATTTAAATAATCCACTTTGTAGCCATTAGAAACCGAATATTAATTTATTATAAAATAATATTTCTAGCTTTTCCAAAGGTTCCCCTAACCTCTCTTATAAAAGGGAACTCCCCCTTCTCTCAAATTAATACCTTCAAATCCTTTTGGTTAGGCTAAACTCTTCACAAATACCCTTTAAACAGCCCTATATGCATCATAGAGGCATTCCTTTAGTCATAAATCCAACTTAAGAATCCCTTTTGATCAAATCAAAAGGAAGAACCCGAAGAAGAGGTAATGTTTTCACCACCCTCTTTCAAGTTCCTTTCTTCTTCCACTTATTCTTTCTTTTTTATTTCAATTCTACAATCATAAATCCATTATCTTATATATAATTTGATGTTATTATAAATATGGTACAACCATATTCAGTTTTCTATCCATCATTTGAATGGCATGTCACCATACGTGCGTATGTACGACTTACCGTCTCCACGTCATGGTGTAATTGTTATTCAAAACATTATTATTTGGATGGGTATGATAATTATGTTTAATTGAATTAAATAATAAATATATCATTATAATGATTCTATATATATGATATAACATCCAATTATATATTATTTTATTAGCAAAACAATGATATTGTTGCTCGTGCGTACGTACAGACTACCGTCTCCATGAACACGATGAGATTCATTCCCCATCGTATCCAATCAAGTATAATTATCATTTGATGATTAAAAATAATGTTTAAGGAGTTGATATAATTCAATATATGAATAAGATACAACCTATCCATAAAAAACACAGGTTATGTAACAAAACATACAAAAGAAAACGAGTAAGTTAACACCCAAAACGATGATAATATTAAGATATTATTAACAAAGCAATGTTAAAATATCATATATGATATCATATAAATGAATATGATTCTTGTATAATATAATAACAATTATTTCACCACTATACAGGAGGTTAACCTACACTCATCCAAGGAAAAGTACAAGTTAAGGGTTAATTTCACAATCTCTTTATTATCTGAGGTTGTTTTTACATAAGTATCTACTGAGACCCCTTTTATCATCAACATCCACGTTTATTAAAAATATATTTCAAAAAAAAATTAATATTTAATAGACAATGGGTTAAATTATTTTATCCCCATATGTGTTTTGAAAGAATCTTTCCATCATTTTTCATACACTATCCTTTTTAACCTTTTCAACAAAATTATGGTAAGAATGTCCTTTTTTAACTTATACGGAGGGTGTGGATATTTTCCACCATTATAAAATCTTTGAAGCTTCCCTTACAAGATTATACAAATATTTTCAAATTAAATGTTTTATTTTATAATTATGTGATTTTAAATGATTTGAAAAAAAGATGTATTTCCCTCAAATAGTTTTGATTTCATCTATGTCAACATCCTTTGATGGTTTTTAAGCTTATTTGATGTTGATTTATTATGATACAAAATTTCCATATAGTATTGAAGGTTTTGTGATATGTTTTAATGTGTATGTGTTATTTTTATACCATTCGTGGTTTATGGATAAAGTATTGACATTTCTTTTGCTAGTTTTAATACGAATGTTTATGTTATGTTTAAACCTGTACATATGAGGAATGCATTGGACCTAATAAGTGACGAGTGGAGCCCGCTATAGCTCCTTGATGCATCGGTAGGTCTCATAAGACAAACTAGTGTCTTGGCATAATGCCTTTACAAAATCTTATTTGTAGTCTTTGCACAAGGCCTTGACTATATGGTTATGATAGTCTGGAATTATTCATTCCATCATTATGAAAGTGGTTATTGATATTGAATGTGATTATTCGACTAGTAGAATATCCATGTGAATAAGTAAATGGAATTATTTAATTTTATTTCTACCATATTATACTGATGTTTAAGTTTAAAAGGATTTTGTTTTACTTATACATTGTCTTAAATGTTTATACTTATTTATGAAAGTTTCCATTATTTTGTTATCATTACTGGGCATCTGAGCTCACCCCTTTCTATGTTTTATTTTTCCAAGGATGTGAAAAAGTAATTTATGAATGACCTTCAGGGATAGTATGAGGGGATATGAGTGTGAACTATGCAGACTATGTTGTTGTTGTTTTCATTTTATGATGTAATGTATGACTGATGAATGTATCTAGTGATTCCAAGGCTACTAAACTAATAGGTCTTTCGAGACTTGATATTTTTTGATCATTCCAATGTTATGTAATAATGCACCGACTCTGGGTAACTATGGTCGGGGTGTTACATTTGGTATCAGAGGAAGTTTAGTACAAACCTTGGAAGCTAGATTTAGCTAAACTTTGATTAGATCATATAGACCTAAGATGGACTTTGAGGATTAGTATAGAAAAATTTCCTAGAATTTTGGTATTGTAGTGATTTTCTGAGTTTTTTGAGCAATAAATCCTTGTTTGGATATGAGCAGGTAGAGGCGACTCTGGCACAGATGTAGCTATGGGTAAAACCTGAAAAAACCGCTTTGAGCTAGACTCGAACGGGAAATGATACACGACAACGAGCCTTACTGCACTCTTGGTTGTGACACTCCCAGGGGATATGCATAGGATAATTCTCATTTTCTTTACAAACCATTATGAAGGGTTTATAATTATATACATCCACAAAGAAAACATTTTTATGATTATGGATTATATCCATAAGCTGTTCAATTTATCTTAAGTGTTTTACAAGTTTGGAATTATGTATTTTGATTCATAAAATAATCTAGTTTATGACATTGTTTAGAAATGGCACCTAGTGGTAGAAATAGAAACTATATCAATGCATGCACTCCATGCAGGGATTTCCCTCCTGCTTAAGATAATTATAGTGGAGCTGGTGATACAAATGGTGCTGATCAGCTTATCACCATATTGGGACAACTCACTCAGGTTATGAATAATAACCTTACCCATATAGAGCACCCTGATATGCAGCATGGAGGATCAATGTTAGATCATTTCATTAGGCAGCAACCACCAACATTCAATGGGAGTACAAATCAATTAGTAGCTGATCAATGGATAAATCCATTATAGAAAATATTCCATGCTTTGGGGAGTAGTGAAAGGGAAAAAGTTATCATGGTAGTTTACTGCCTCACTGGAGATGCTGATCAATGGTGGTCATTGATTCAAAACATGAAGGAAGATGATGAAATATCAAATATGTAATGGAGGGAGTTTAAAGAGATTTTTTTAGAAAAATACTTTCTTCGTGACCATCGAGCTGATATGGAAAGGCAATTTCTGAGTCTGAGACAAAAGGAGGATGAGAATGTCGCAAAGTATGAGGCTAACTTTACAAGGTTAGCGAGGCATGCTGTAGATTATATAAATAACCCATGAAGTAATATTGACAATTTCTTTGATGGGTTAAAACCATTTCTCCGTCAAGCATTAGTCTCACAATCCTTCTCGTCATACGAAGATATTGTCTCATGTGCTATCAAGATATAAGAATAATTCTCTAAGTCTTATGAATTTAAAGCAAAGAAATAGAAGGAGAGATATACTGATCACCCTGAGAATAGAAATAATGGGAAGAAGGAAAAAGTTGAATATCCATCCTGCAGTTAATGTGGGAAGAAACACCCCGGTACTTGCTTAAAGGGAATGAGAGTCTGTTACAAGTGTGGAAAAAAATACCACCAAGCTCGTGATTACAAGGGGAAGAAGGAAGATACCGAAGTTCAATGCTACAATTGTAGGGAGATGGGAAATTATGCAAATGAATGTCCTGAGAGTTAGGGGAAAATACCTCAGAAAAGGTCAAGGAATCAAGGCCAAGCTTATGCTATCACTACTACTGAGGTAGAAGCTCCAAAAGATGTGGTGGTAGGTAATTTAATGGTTTCCTCAAGTTTAGAAACTGCTTTATTTGATTATGGATCATAGCATTGTTTCATATCGTCCCAGTTTTCTAAGAAAATTAGATATTTCCAATTTGATTTAATAAGGGAGTTGGAAATCAAAACTCTTAAGGGAAGTATCATTGCAACAAAGTTTTGTGAATCCGTCCCCATTAGAGCACATAAGTGTTCTTTATCTGCTGATCTCATCATCATAACCATGATTGAATTTGATATAATCCTCAGTATGGATTGTCCTTGGGACCATGATGCGATGATTTATTGTAAGAAGAATGAGGTTACTATTTATGATGATGATGATAAATAACACCTTATATTTTGAGCAGAATCGTCACCACCTAATTCTTATCTATATCCACCCCAATAGCTCAACTAAATTCAATTATTGGGGAGGAAGATAATTAAATAACTATGGGTGAGGAATTAAATATTCAAATAGAGGATGTACCTATTGTTACAGAATATGTAGATGTGTTTCTGGAAGATTTAACTAGACATCCTCCAGAACAAGAAATTGAATTTTCCATTGATTTAATTCTTGGTTCACGGCCTATATCGAAGACCCCTTATAGAATGGCCACTGTGAAATTAGTTGAACCAAAGAAACAACTAGTGGAATTGAGTAATAAGGGATGTATTCACCCTATTGTTTCTCTATGGGGAGCCCATGTCCTTTTTGTTATGAAGAAAGATGGATCTATGAGGTTATGTATCGACTACAGGGAAATCAATGCTATAACAATAAAGAAAAAGTATCCCCTACCACGCATTGATGATTTATTTGAACAAATACATGGAGCTCAATACTTTTCAAAGATTTAAATTCAATATGGATACCATCAATTGTGTATGAAGAAAGAAGATATTCCGGAGACATCATTTCAAACCAGGTACGTGCATTACGATTTTACAATAAAGCTTTTTGGGCTGACTAATGCACCCTCTGTTTTCATGGATCTAATGAATAGAGTTTTCAAGTAATATATCAATGATTTTTTGGTGGTATTTATTGATGATATCTTGGTATATTCCAAAATCTACGAAGATCATAAAAATCACTTGCGCAATATTCTGAAGACTCTTAGAAGACATGAATTATATGGGAAGTTTATCAAGTGTGAATTCTGGATTCAGGAGATTTCATTTCTTGGCCATATTTTCTCTAAGGATGGAATTTCCATTGATCCTTCTAAGACCAAGGCAATCCAATAATGTAAAGAACTGATGAGTATAACTGAGATACACAGTTTTATTGGTTTAGCAGGTTTTTATCGGCATTTTGTCCAGAAGTTTTTCCTATTGGCTAACCCATTAATGAATCTCACACGAAAAGGAGTTAAATTTGTTTGAATAAATGAGTGTGAATAATGTTTTGAAGAATTGAAGATATTATTAGTCAATGATTCTATATTGAATCTACCATTAGGGAATGATAGGTTTGATATTTATAGTGATGCATCAAATAAAGGACTTGGTTGTGTCCTTATACAGAATGATAGGGTTATTTCCTATGCATCACAACGGCTTAACATTCATGAGAAAAATTATCCTACTCATGATCTTTAGTTAGCAGCTGTAATATTTGCTTTGAAGATTTGGAGACACTATCTCTATGGTGAAAAATGTGAGATTTATACTAATCATAAGAGTTTGAAGTATATTTTCTCACAGAGAGAACTCAACATGAGGAAAAGTATATGGATTGAACTACTCAAGGATTATGATTGTAAGATACACTACCACCCGGGGAAGGAAAATATGGTTGCAGATTCTTTGAGCAGAAAGGATCATGGAGTATTGAACAAGATGAGAATTGAAAGGGATCATATATATATGGATCTAGTAAAGATGGATATGGGAATCACCATGGAAGGTTAAACATCAATGCTTTTTCAAATGGTTGCCAAACCATATTTACGAGAAAGGATTAAGAGTTCTCATACCGATGATGAAGAGTTTCAAAAGAAGATTAAAGCTGTGAATGATGGGAGATTTAGTGACTTTGTGTATGAAGATGGAATTTTGAAATTTGGGAAGAGACTTTGTGTTCCCGATATACCTGATCTAAAAAGGGAATTGTTGGATGATGCTCATAGTTACAATTTCTCTATATACCCTGGGAGCACCAAAATTTATAGAGATTTGAAGGATCATTTTTGGTGGGACAAAATGAAGAGGGAGATTGCTGATTTTGTGTTAAGATGTATGGTTTGTCAATAAGTGAAAGATGGAAAGAAACAACCTGGAGGATTCATGTAACCTCTTCCCATACTGGAGTAGAAATGGGATAATATTATGATCTAATTTTTCATGGGACTACCAAAGACTCCAAGAAGGAATGATGCAATATGAGTCATTGTTGATCCTCTTACCAAGTCATCCCATTTTCTTACTATAAGTGAGGATCTAACACTTGAATGTCTAGAAAGACTATATATTAATGAAGTTGTGAGACTTCATGGAGTACCCCTATCAATTGTTTTGGATTTTGATCCCCGTTTTACTTCAAGATTCTGGAAAAGTCTTCAAAAATACCTGGATACTGAACTTCGTTTGAGCACTTCCTACCATCCCCAAACTGACGGACAATCAGAAAAGACTATTCAAACCTTAGAAGACATGTTGAGATCTTGATCACTCAACTTTTAGGGTATGTGGGATCAATATTTACCTCTAGTGGAATTTTCTTATTACAATATCTTCCATTCATGTATTAAAATGGCACCATACGAAGTGTTATACATAAAGAGATATCACACACAATCCTGTTGGGATGATGTTGGTGAAAGAAAACTTATAGGCCCAGAACTTGTGGAGGAAACGATGAAAAAGGTGAAGGTAATCCAAACCCACATCAAATCAGCTCAAAGTAGGCAGAAGAGCTATGCTGATAACCGAATGAAGGATTTGGAATTTTAGGTAGGAGATCATGTTTTTTTAAAGGTAACTCTATGGAAGGGAGTTATAAATTTTATTAAGAAAGGTAAATTGATCCCCAGGTACATCATACCTTTCGAAATTCTAGAACGAACTGGGTTTGTAGCTTACCATTTAGAAATGCCGCCAAGTCTCTTGAAAGTTCACGATGTGTTCCATATATCATTGTTGAGAAAATACATTCCTGACCCAACACATGTACTCAACTATGAGGAATTATAACTAGAACCCGATCTGTCTTTCTACGAAGATACCATCAGGATTATTGATTCCAGAGAACAAGTGTTGAGAAACCGGACGACTCGTCTGGTAAAAGTTCTATGGAGAAACCACAATATGGAAGAAGCAACGTGTGAACCTGAGGAACTTATGATGAAGAACCACCCAAGTCATTTTATGCAGTAATATCCTAGAAATTTTAAGGATGAAATTATTTGAAGGATGGGAGAATGTAACACCCCAATCATCCACAGTATGCTTCTCTTTGAATAATACAGTAATGTGTGTTATACGCAACTTCGAGTTCTAACACACACCACAAACAATCAAACTAACCATTATAAACAGTAATACCCACTTTTTGAAATTTTATAAATTTTATATTTCAAAGTGGACTTCATTTTTTGATCCAGAATATTGAAATTAACTTAGGTGAATTTTTGTTACTTTTCTGATAACTTTCATATTCTGATGAATAGTGAAAATTACTAAATTTTAATTAAAAACAACTTTTTTAATAAAAATAATAAATAATGATAAATTATAAATTAGTTTGATTTTAAATTATAATTAGGTTATATTTTTACCATTTAATTAAATGATGGTCATTGAATATAATTTCACATTTAAACTAGACATAAACAAGTGTCAATCTTTTGATAGTTATTATTTCTTAAAAACACGCATTTTGTTTTAACAACGGGAATTAATTTTTAATTAATTTCTGCCACTTCTGTGGTTTGAATTTAGAAAAATTAATTCCATATTTTGAATCAGGAGGTCCAAATTATGTAAATAGGTAACTTTTATTTTTATATATTTTAAATAATTACTTTGGTAAATATTTTATTTACCATGGTTAAAGGGTAAATACGATAAATAAGGGTAAAAAATAATATTATAATTGTATTACATTTCCCAAAAACATGTCCTACCCCTACTGATTGATACATGTCAGAATATTGGCATCTTTGAGTCGATTTTGGGACCCTATGGAGCCACTTGTAAGGGATAATGACACTTTATATTAATTATGTTAAAGTAAATACAAAAATGACATAAACATATAACTTTTAGAAAAACAATTTTTACATAGGGTTATATATGTTATATTTTCGACTATAAATATTAATTAGAAAGATAAAATTATTTTCTACATAATGGTATTTTATTTATAATTTTCCAACACTGAATAATTAAATTTAATTATGACACAATAATGATTCAGTATTTTACTTATTAATGAAAGAATCAAATAATTTGTATTATAAATGTTAAAATAAATATAATTTGAATGTTTTTATGACATACAAAAATTTTATTGGTTAATATGACATGTTAGGATTAAATAAATTAATTTGGTTCGAATTAATGTAGTTTTTAAGACTTTAACAAAAATCAATAATTAAATAGTGTCAAAATTGACATAAAAGAGTTTTTAAAACAAATATTATATTATTAATTGATATTCTATTCCAAAAAATCTAATGTTTAGCCAAAGGAATTATATAATGATATTTGTATCTTTAATGGAACACTTGGGGGTCTCTTGGAAGTATATTGTATGTTTATTAACTATATAATATAAAAATATAAAGATACATGGTAAATGTCAAACTAATTAACTAAGAGTTAAAACTAAAAGATAAGGTTAATATAGTGACCCAAAACTGTCTAAAACCTATGGGTTGAGTGTTTTTGACCTATCCCCACCGTAATCATTAAATAATACAATTTTGAGCCATTAGAAACCGAATATGAATTTATTATAAAATAATATTGCTAGCATTTCCAAAGGTTCCCCTCACCCCTCTTATAAAAGGGAACTCCCCCTTATCTAAAATTAATACCTCAAAATCCTTTTGGTTCAGAAAACCTCTACCCAAATACCCTATAAACAGTACTACCTTCATCCTAGAGGAATTACTTTAGTCAGAAAGCCAACTAAAGGAGCCCTTTTGATCAAATCAAAAGGAAGAACCTGAAGAAGAGGAAATGTTTTCACCACCCTCTTTCAAGTTCCTTTCTTCTTTAACTTCTTATTTCTTTGTTATTTCCATATAAAATAATAACTCCAGTATATTATATATAATGTGATGTTATTATAAATATGTTACAACCATATTAATTATTCTATCCATCCTTTGAATGGCATGTCACCATACATGTCTACGTACGGCTTACCGTCTCCACGTCATGGTGTAATTGTTATTCAAAACATTATTATTTGGATAGGTATGATAATGATGTGTAATTGAAGTAAATAATAAATATAAAATTATAATGATTCTGTATATATGATATACCATCCAATTATATATTATTTTATTATCAAAACAATGATATTGTCGCTCGTCCGTACGTACGGACTACCGTCTCCACGAAGGCGATGAGATTCATTCCTCATCGTATCCATTCAATTATAATTCTCATTTGATGATTAAAAATAATGTTTAAGGAGTTGATATTATTCTAGATATGAATAATATATAATTTATCCATAAAAAACATGGATTATGTAACAAAACATATAAAAGAAAATGAGTAAGTTAACACCCGAAACGACGATAATACTGAGATATTATTAACAAAGAAATGTTAAAAGATAATATATGATAACATATTAATGTCTATTATTCTAGTATAATTTAATAACAATTATTTCACCATTATACAGGAGGTTAACCTACCCTCAACCAAGGAAAAGTACAAGGTAAGGGTTAATTTCACAATCTCTTTACTATCCGAGGTTGTTTTTACGTAAGTATCTACCAGGACCCCTTTATCATCCAAATCCATGTTTCATAAAAATATATTTCAATTTTTTTTACTATTTACTAGAAAATGGGTTAAAGTAATTTATACCATTATGTGTTTTGAAAGTAATCTTCCCGTCGTTTTCCAAACAAGGTCCTTTTTAACCTTTTCGACAAAATTAAGGTAAGAATATATATTTTTAACTTATACGGTTGGTGCGACTATTTTCCACCGTTATAAAATCGTCGAAGATTTCCTTACAAGATTATAATAATATTTTCAAAGTAAATTTTCTATTTTATAATTATGTGACTTTTAAATGATTAAAAAAAAAGAGATATTTATCTCAAATAGTTTTGATTTCATCTATGTCAACATCCTTTGATGGATTTTAATCTTATTTGAAGTTGATTTATTATGATGCAATACTTCCATTTAGTATTGAAGGTTTTGTGACATGTTTGAATGTGGATGTTTTATTTTTATACCATTCATGGTTAATGGATAAAGCATTGACATATTGTATTCTAGTTTTAATACAAATGTTTATGTTATGTTTAAACATGTTCATATGAGGAATGCATTAGAATTAATAAGTGAAGGGTGGAGCCCTCTATAGCTCCCTGATGCATCGGTAGGTCTCATGAGACAAACTAGTGTCTTAGAAAAAGGCCTTGACTATGTTGTTATGATAGTCTGACATTATGTATTCCATCATTATGAATGGGGTTATTGATATTGCATGTGATTATTCAACTGGTAGAATATCCATGTGAATAAGTAAATGGAATTGTTTCATTTTATTTCTGCCTTATTAAGCTGAAGTTCACGTTTAAAAGGCTTTCATTTTAGTTATACATTTCCTTAAATGTTTATTCTTATTTATAAAAGTTTTCGCTATATTGTTATCATTACTGGGCATCTGAGATCACCCATTTCTATGTTTTATTTTTCCCAGGATGTGAAGAAGTAATTTATTAATGACCTGTAGGGATAGTATAAGGGGATATGAGTGTTTACTATAGAGACTATGTTATTTTAGTTTTCATTTTATGATGTAATGTAAGACTGATGAATGTATCTAGTGATTCCAAGTCTACTAAACTAATCAGTCCTTTGAGACTTGATCTTTTGTGATCATGCCAATGTTATGTAATAATGCACCGACTCTGGGTAACTGGGGTCGGGGTGTTACACATTTAGCACCAATTACATTGAAATATCATGTCTAAACTTGGAATCACATAATCCTAGTATCTAGGCCCACTCCAATTACACTAAAAATACAATAATATATCCATCATGTACATTGTATACTACCCAAACGTTACATTTATCATATAGTGAATTCATAGAGTCATAAATTATTTTTCTATGATACTTCATGAAGGATTACATAGTTCAACCATGGGGGAAGAATGTTTTAACATTAAATATTTTAGTACATTAATTTAGATAAATCTTAAATACCATGGTGTGCATAAGGAACAAATATTAAGAGATTGAATTGAGATCAGAATTTGAGGAATAATTCATAATTGCTAGATTCGAAAAGAAGATCATGAAAATCAAATAGATGATAGTGGAATATTTTATTACTCAATAATTTCTCAAAAACGTTTCACTATTAACTAGAGAAGGAGTCCACTTTTGAATTCATCAAACCAGAGCTACTATATTTACATTTATTAGTTACATTCCATTCATTTTTAAATAATATCTCTAATGGTGGAACACTATGCCAATAGTGGCTGTGATGAGGAGATCCTCCTTATTCCATATTAATTAATTATACATTTTAATTGTTTATTATCTACAATTAATATCAATATTTATTCATACTATATATACATTAAGATATTTAATCAGTTCTTGTGTTTTTAATTTATAGTTCCTTATTATTTGGATTGGACAAGAATTCTACTTAGGTATTATCCATTTATTTTGATTGTGAGTAGTGGGTTGACTAAAGGGTAATTGAGGATATCTTATTACTATGTTAGGTGATATTTTAGGTTCCAGTTATAATTAAAATCAAACAATTAAACCAATATATCTATATGAGGGTAATCATGTGATATTTCACTAGATTAGAGAGGAAACTAGAAATTAATTTTTTTAATGATTTAATAGGAAATATAATAGGATATAAAAGGACAGTAAACTTATTTTAAAATTGAATTTAAAACGAATCTAGTTCAATATTAAAATTTATTTCACATAATGAACCCATTAGACAAAATTAGGATACATCCAAAACACTTTCCACTTTGGTGACAACCCGAGTCCACTAATAAACCATTATCTTGGGTTCAAATTTTTTTCTCTAGAGTGTCCCATAAAAGAAAACTCAATATCTTAGTGATAAAAAATATATGATCATATATAAAGACTTATGTTAAACTCTTAAATCAAAATTCTTGGTACTTTATAAATTGATTAGGATAAACAAAATGGTCTAATTTTCGAAATAGATTTATAACTTATTTAAAAAACCTCTAACCAATCCTAAACATGTTTCAAACATCCTAAGAACATATAAAAAACCACCAAAACCTCTTTAAATTTATTCAAGCATGATGAAAACAAATTAAAGCCATTAATAAATTTATTGAAAATTCTAAAGGCACTTCACATCTCATTTTTTTACATTTTTCTAACGATTATCAATTGTCTCAAATTACATTAGGATATTCAATTAACCTTTAGAAAATTAGAATAATCCCAAACATTTTTTAGAATGAATTAACTTATATTTCATTAAATTAATGTATTTACATTTATTCAAATAATTTATCTTTATTTTATAATCTAAAATGGCGTGTTCTTCTATTGCAGACTAGAAAACTACATGTGGTGGAAATGCTGGTTAGGAAGCATACTCGCTTAGTCAAACATCTTTCTTGTATGATGGTTTATATCTTGATTCCAGGAGGGAACTGGATGTTTTTGAGGGTATACATGATGATGATTTTTGGTTATAACTTCATCTAAATGGATTTCCACTACCATAATCATGAAATTTTAGGAGTTCTCCCGGAATCATAAAATAATTTATGAAAATTTTAAAAGATTTATGTGTTATACCAGTATAACCCTTGAAATCAAATAAACTTCTTATATCTCTTCCAAATATTGTGGTCTCTATTATTTTATATTAACTTTACCAATGTCATGTACTCTTCCACATTCGTTATATCTTACTCAATATACACTGGGAAAGTCAACTCCAATCCTTCATTACCATTTTTCAGTAACTTATTAACTAAAAATAAAACACTTATAATCCCATGGTAACATAAATCTATCTCTTTGTATTTTTTTCAAATACCCATTCAAATATAAATTTAATTTTGAAATAAATATCCAAATTTTCATATTTATCTTCCTTATTGAAAAAAATATAAATTTTTTATAGTAAAGGATGTTGATACTCATCTCATCTTCTACCCCATTTGAAATTTACACTTCTTTACCTTTTGTAAATTAAATCCATAAAAATTGAAATGAGGATAGAATAACTTCTCATTAGTAAATGATCAATGAATTAATCAACACTAAGTCTTTGTGAACATTTATTTTTGTAGATAACAAGAGATATTAACTCTGAAATTAAATTACTGTATAAAATAATTCAACATGTTATACCAACTCAAAAATTTATTTTATAATATTTTCTTTTATATTATCAAGTTGATTTTAACGATCATCATAAAAATATTTTTAAAAATATTTTTTTTATCAAATTCTAGAATTTTAATTTTTTAAAAACATCTCAAATTTTCAGGACATCAAACTATTAAACTTACCCCCATTAATTTCATAATTATTTTTATTTTAAAGGGGATGGAAAATTCATTTCAAGCATACCTTATCAGTGACTTCAACATCACTTTATAGATTTTTATCTTGATATACAATGGTGATATATATAAGATTCTCATATTAACCCACTTAAAGTGATGAAATCCAATAACTCTTTAACATGGTTGATATCTTTTTCAAATAAAATCCATGCATCATCTCAATAACCATCCTTTAACAACTAATGAAAAATGATATAGATATTTCTATGATTGTATCTCAGACACCTGTAATATGTTCAAAGTACTTTGTATTTCACAATATGTTCATCACATTTAATTAAATATAGATAAAAACAAACACAATAAAAGGTATGGGAAAAATGGTTCTCTATTTCTATATAGTGATGTAAACAATGTTCTGATTTGTTTCTCAACCTATAAACCTTATTCATTTTAGTTTCAATTTTTTTGGAATGTTTCATGATTACTCCTATGAATTTATAAATGGTAAAAATATTACAAAACATTTTATTCTAACCCATTCCAACTTTCTCCTTATGTAGAATTGGATTTTTCAACATCATCTTGAATGGTACATTAATTATCTTATTATTGATTCATGTTTCTTAAAATATAAAATTATGATATCCATATAATCATGAATTCATTATAAATATTAGCATTTTTCTTTTATCTTCTTCATGACATCTAAATATTGTTTCCTTTATCATATTTAGGAAAAATATCATGAAATTTGAATTCTTCTTCATATTCATCTTCCATAAAACCAACAATTTTGTTTCATTATATGATTTATTATGTTATTTTTTATTCAATATTACTTCCATATCATTAACATTCATAAATTTTTTACTATTATCCACGATATGACCTTTTATTCCATAATATAACCATATCTTCTTTGGTGTAAAATCTATTTAATAATTATTGGGTGTGACTTGTTCAACACTTATATACAAGCCATGGTGAACTTGCCTTCACTTATTTTATTATTTATTAGTATTTTTAGAAATTATTATTTTAAAGTATACGGATTATTCCTAATAGGTATAACACAACATTATTTATCATAATTACTATATTCATTATATATTCTATAGAAATTATTAAATATTTCAAACCTATTTTTATTGGATAGATTCATTCCCATAATCTGTTTTTCTTTTCTTCAACTTAACAGAATTTATCTTCACTTTATATTTTATATGACTTAATATAACATTTATATAATTTTATAAGATATATATTATGAAAATAATAAATTTAATTGTGTCCAAAAATTCCATGACACAAATAATGATGAATGAATCATGATTTTTCCTTTAATTGAATATTTTTTAATTTTTTTAGAAAAAATATTTGGGATTAAAGATCTATAATTTTGTGATTAGGTTGAGAAAAAATCATGCTAGTGATCAAATATAACCTTGATGTAGTGGTTGTTTTCTTATATTTTTTCTCATCCTAAATGTTTCTAGATATTGAATTCTAAACTCATCTTCTCAGAAAAATATCGTTAATGAAAAAAAATTTATAACTAATTTCAAGAATTTATTTTTGTATAGATGTTTTTAATCCCTTACTAACACTATAATGATAAATTTTAGATACTAAGATATTATAAAAAATACACATAGAACCACCTATTATCTTATTAGTTTTGGAAGACTTATATTATGTTAGTTCATGATTTATTAGTTTGAACTATAGTTCAAAAAAATTCATGTTATGTTTTTTTATCATCCTCAATTGATCTAATTTTTAACTCCCTATAAAATAATCATAAAAGGTATGCTATCTATTATCATTTAAGAGGCTATTTCTTAGGTTTATATGGAATTATAGATAAAACAACAGTTTTCTATATAGTATGTATTGGACACTAGCTGTAGAAATAGTTCCCATTATGAAATGTATTATCAACACAAGTTGTTCAAGGAAGATCCCACAATTTCCTTGTTTAAGCCTTTGAAAAGGATCATGACATGAAAATAATTTATGTTGTTAATTCATTATCAATGTTTTTAAAATAATGTTACACATTTTTTAGCATACATGAAACATGCGTGACTCAGATCATAAATTATTTATTCATGAGGTGAATACCATACATTTAGTGGATTTTTATGAAATAATAAATTATAACCTATCTAATTTTTAGGTTTTCTTTCCCTCAAACCTTGGAGCTACACCATGAATTTTGGGTAATTTCATTCCTTCCAGAATTCTCTATTTGGTATGAGACCTCTGACTTGGTTTGTTCCTCTTCCATTGGTATCATACTTCCTTCCCTTTTAGTTTCCTTAATTTCTATTGGTTTCAATAGTAGTGTTGGGATTTTTTTAGGGATTTGTGATCATGTGATGATGCTTCTTATATCCCTTCTATATCCATTGTATGATATTCTTCTAGGGGCATGTTCTTGTGTTGGTTTTTTTATTTTATAATTTTACTAAGGTATGTGTTGATATAAAATATGCACATTTTTTTATAAAATTCGATTCTATGATGTGATAATTGATTTTAGGTCATCCATTCATTACGGTTGAGTTTCATTTCTGATCATGGCGAGTGTATCATATCATAGTTGGTGTATGACTGAGTTTGAGGTTGGTTGTTCTCTATCTAGCCTATATTGGGTGAACCTTGAATCTTCTTAATTTTTGAAATGGTTTTCAAAATAAATTGGCATGATTGATTGATTTGTGTGTGTAAAAATCCTTTTTGAGAAAATATGGGTTTCTCCATGTTTTGGTAAAAGAAAAGGTGCTTTCAAATAATTCTGAAATGGATTTTGAAATGGAGTTTTAAATATTTTCTTTTGATAGAATCATGGTTTTTTGGAATTTTTGTGAAATGTTAATTCATTTGAAACTGATTTGAAATGTTCTTCACATGGGAAGACTAGGTACTTAGGTGAAAGGTGTACTATTGGGCCACATCTATTTTAATTATTGGGTGATTCATTTTCATGGGTGTTCCTCTATTATTTGGGCTTAGATGAATGGGCTCAAGTAACCTGTATGACCATTGGGTGGTTCACTTTATATGGTGTTCCTTTGATATAGATATTTGATGCATGTTTCTGGGGACATACAGGGTGCACTAGTAGTTGATTATGGTATGTGTGATCTAGCTATCCAGACACGATGTTATCCTTAGCATGCTCAACCTTTGTGTATTTTCTTTGAATTTTTAGTTTTGATATGAAATGATATATGATTTGATTGAAGAAATGGTTATTTGAAATTTTTCATTGAAAATTATTTACTTAGTTTGTTTGGGAGTCATAGGAAAAGAGGAAAAATGTTTACCATTATTTTGATATAAAATGACTTTACTTATTACCATGAAATATTTTTTATAAAATTGAAAATATTGGGGTTAATTTATGTATATTTTATATTGAAAAAATGGGTGGGATCCTAATGATCTCATTTAGATCAAACCATAAATATTCATGAGGGAATGTGTATAACATGTATTATGTTAGGATGAAATAAATGGGAAGGCACCACAATGAAGTCATAAGGTTTATGTTAGTTGGTTTTTAGTAGGATTTTGTGATATGGTGGGATGTTACTCACATATCACATGAAGTAGATTTTATGGATTTAGTTGTTAGAAATGTACCTTTTGTGTTTTATATGACTAATTTGGGTAATTACCTACGTTGTCTTTCTTTAGATATGGAATATATTTTTTTTTGTAGTTTTCTTACACTATTTCATTACTATATACATATGCAATATATATTGTTTTAGGTTGGGTGAAAACATTCCCCTTATTTCTTGTATGATGCTTGGGTTCTGTTCATCAGCCTATGGTGATCGGGAATTGTCTTCGAGTGAGTAGAACATAAGTTTGGGTAGTAGTTTTGGAGTGTATTCTAGGATATTTCACTACAAATTAGAATCTAAGGTAGTTTTCCTCAAGTTTCCTGTTTTGGATATGTATGTTTGATAGGATATAGGATTTTCAAATCCCGAGAGGTATTTTTAAGTGATTGATTGGCTATCTATTGAAATAAAGAGCATGACGTTTCTATTATTTTTGGGATGGGTGTCTTATATGTTGAGTTCAGGATTTGATCTTAGTTTTTCTTATGTATTTCTTGTTTGAACTGATATTATTATATTGTTTGATCATTTTCTTTTTCTTGGGGGTGTATTAATATGCCTACAAGAAGTATTCGATGGGTTACGCATGAGGGTGAAATGATAGTTGATCCTCAAGGGAATCCTCCTTTGGATCAGAATCCTATAGAGTATATCATTTGAGAAAAACATATTATGGATCAAAAAATATAGAATTCTTAAAACCTAGTTATGGAGATGAAACTTGGAGATTAGGGAGACAAGGATGGATTTTGAGAGTTCCTATGTGAGAATACACAATCCTTTTAGGGTAAAAATGAACCCTAAGCGGAGGAGTACTAGATAGAAAAGATAGATACGGTCTTCAACTTACTATTTTCTCCTTAAGAGTAAATGGTATAGTATGAACTGTTCAGAATTAAGGGTCCAAGTAAAAGGTGTTGAGATTCCGTTTTCTATGAAAATAAACTTGTGGGATTATATTTAAATGGTTTCAAGATCCAAATATTTTAGAAGTTTCACATAGAGTCTTAGATGATGGAAAAATATTTGGATTTCCTCTACTTGTAGTAGGAAAAGAATTCTGTGTCAGAGTACCCCAAACATTTTTCATAGATGGTTCATTTTTCTCTTTAAGTGGTAATGAATAATCAAACAGGAGCCCATAATTACCAAGTGGTTTTGAGATCAAACATCTGATAAAAGGTATATATGGTAAATATTACTTCTTATACTGACATATTTGATAGTTTCATGATGATAATGATGGGTATGGTGGGAAATAATGAATTTGGTTTATCTCTTCCTCTGAGTGATAGTTTAAATGGACCATAGTGAATAAAAGGAAAGTGGAATGATAATCATAAGAGTGGTGTAGGCGGTTCACATTAGAAGGAGTAATATGCACCATGATATGTAGCTAGTAGTCTGCCCATAACTTTCTACCAGTGGTAAAAGGTAGGGAAGACCTGATGATATTGTCTTGTAGCTATGAAGATATGTAATTCTTGTGGCCATCAAGGTCATCTAAATATATTCTAATATGATATGATTATTCCCCATTATGAATAGGGATATTTAGCTCTAAGGGATACAATGAGGCATTAAAATGATTCATATTTTATAGTAATCCAACCACATCACATAGTAGTGAAGTGCCTTCAGGCAATTGATGAGTTCTGGTGGAGGATGACATGTGCTCAGCTATATTAAGAGGTACTATTTTTATTTCATCTTATATAGACACTTAGTTTTTTAATACTGGTTCTTTATAATCATTCATATTTTCCCATTCTTTTTAAGTTATAAAACTTCTAACAGAGCTCATGTCATTTATTTCAGAGCTAGAGATACCTCTAAGAAATAGGAAGGATTAGAGGATTCATTTTCCCATCTAACATGGAGTTTTTATAGGATTTCCTAGTTCTAGATCTTGATTTTTTTGATATAATCATTAGGTTGGATTGAGTATTTTATCATCATGCTGAGATAGATTATTATCATCAATATATTTTGTTTTATGGTACTAATGGGAGATCATGGGTTCTTTAGGGATATTGGAATTCAAGGTCTAGTCATACATGACCTTTTCACCGAAATCTTAGTTGATAGTTATTTACCTTTGGTTTTTATCCCAATGATATCTATTATATTGGAGATATTACCTTATTTGTTAGGGTATTTCACAATATTCTCCAAGATGACTTTTTCAGTATTACTCTAGAGAGTAAGGTTATGCTTATGATTGATCTAGTTCTAGGTAAGAAGCTTATTTCTATACCCTCATATAATATGGTACCTGTAGAGTTGAAAGAGATCAATATCTAGTTGGATAATCTGATGGTTAAAGGTTTTTTTATCCCTAGTGTTTCACCATGGACAACCGCATGATATTTTCCAAGAAGGTGAATGGTTTTATTCGTTTGTGTATAGACTTTTATAAGTAGAACTATGTGACTATTAAGAACAATTACACTTTCCCCCTATGGATGAATTGTTTGATCAATTAAATGGGGTAAAAAGGTTTTTTAAAATCAATCTCTTGTTGGGTTATTATCAACTCAGTGTTTAGTAGTATGATATTTAGGAGAAAGACTCCAGGATAATGTATATCCATTTTTAACATCATATAATTCATTTTGGTATAACTAATGCCTTTAAAATTTCATGTATTTTATGTACTAGATATTCCATCCGTATATTGACACCATTGTTATAGTGTGGGTGAACCTTATCTTGTTTTATTCAAGATCTGACTTTGAGTATGAGAACCATCTAAATCAGGTTTTATAGAAATTGGGGAGCCACTGAAATTATGGGAATCTTTTAAAATTCTATTTTTGTGTTATAGAATTTATTTTCTTGGGGAATATGATTTATTAACATGGATTATCAGTCGATCCTAAGAAGGTGAAGGCTCTCTTATCATGGGAATAACCATAAAATGTATTTATGATACAAATCTTTCTTGGTCTTACTGGATATTATCATTGGTTTATCAAGGATATCACAAACATGTATTCACCCTTATATTCACTTACTAATAAAGGGGTTGTTTTCACATGATATTCTAAATGTGAGATTTTTTGTAAGAAATTTAAATAGATTCTAACATCAGCTTCTATATTGATCTTTCCTAAGATCGATAAGGGGTACATGGTATACTGTGATGATTCTGGGTTTGTTTTAAGTTTTGTAATTTTATAGGATGATCATGTTGTGTCCAATATATCATGTTAGCTTTTTCCACATGATATACATTATTTGACAATTGATTTAGAGGTTACCATAATTATGGTTGTGCTTAACTATTGGTGACACTATATCTTTGGGGATAAGTTCATGGTCTTTTCTAGTCATATGAGTTCAAGATATTTTTTTTCTCTAATGCAAATGAATATAAGGAAGACAAAATGAGTGTAATACCTCTGTATGTCTGGCTTTGGAATCTCCTACACCCCAGGGAAGGGGAAATTCATTAAGGATACCTTCAATAGGAAATATCCACCACATGATATTTTTGAATCAATGGAAGAGTGAAAGTTGGTGAGAATTTTTTATCTACTGCATCTAGAAATGAAATAGGATTATTTAGGTATGGGTTTGCCTAATGTTTAGTTATAATCATCTATCTTATAAAATATTTTATAGGCTCAACAACATTATGTCAATTTTATAGGAATAAAGGAAATTTTTTTAGTGGGAAACCATTCCTAGTTGGTTTATCTCTTTTTATGGTATTATCCATTTCAAGGATTAGTTTTTAATCCCATCATTCATAATAAATTCAGTGCGTTTTTACAATCATAGTTATTTATATTCCATTCACCATGGAACTATGAAGATATATTATGATATGAGATGATGTTTTCGGTGGTTGGGTATGAGGTTCTACAATATTGATTATTTGTCATGCCATTAAATCTTCAAGAAGATAAATGAAGAGTACTTGAAGACTTATGGTATTATCCAACCAATTCTAGTGCTACTTTGGAAATGGGATAAGTTTTCCATGTAATTTATTGTGGGATTACCATATACTCCTTGTGTGAATAATTATATATGAGTGGTGATTGATTGATCAATGAAATTAGCTCATTTTAATCTAATATACGAAACCACCATGGTCAAAGATCTATGTAATATATACATGCTTAATGTCATGAGGATTTATTGTGTTTACTTTTCTACTATCTTAGATAGGGATCTCATGTTTACTTTTAGTGTAGGAAAGAGTTTTCATAAGGTTATGTGGACTCATTTAAAGTTGAGTACATCGTACTATCAATATAAAAATGGATAGATGGAGCATGATATTCTGATCATAGAGGATATACTCTATACATTCATCTTATATATTAGTGGATCATGGTAAAACCATCATATACTAGATTAGTTTTCTTATAATAATAACTACTTGTATTCGGTCCAAATGGAATCATTATAGGATTCGTATGGTCACCCATGAAAGTCCTCTTTTTGTTTGTTATAGGTGTGAGAGGTCTTTATTTTGGGACTAAGTATCATTTTGGAGACATCGATGATGATTCATGTTATATATTGATTCTTTATTACAATTCAAAGTCAAATGTGGATTTTTGGCATCATCCTTTGGAGACTTACATTGATGATAAAGATTTATTTATGGATTCTCCTTGGTTTGGTCACCATCAGTATTGGAAATAGTGAAATATAGATTTGAGATATATTGTATTGCTTGAGGTCATGGAGAAACTTGGTTCAGTTTCTTATAGATTGGAATTAATGACTTAGTTGATAGGAATTTTTCATGTTTTCCACATATCTCATCTCAGCTAGTATTATCCCGATTCTAGCCATGTTTTAGGTTAGTAAGAGAATGATTGGGAGGCATATATTTTTGCTATCGAATAACCAATGGATATCATTGATTATTAGATGAAATTATTCAATTGGATGTCTACTCCATTAGGAAATGTTTTTTGGAGGCATGGATAAGATTATCTTGAGACTTAAGAGAGTGAACTGTAGATATGAGAGTTGTGTCCTCACTTGATTCCAAAGAACCCTTCTTTAGAAATAATTTTTAGGGGTAGGAATTTGTAAAAGGGGATAATTTTATCATAATGGTAAATTTTACACTCTATTTTATCATTTAAGATGTAGTTTCTCATGTTAAAAGGGAAAAAGATGAAATGAGAGTTTTTATACGGTTTTTTCTGGGTGATAACTGTAGAACCAGTTCACTCTATGAAGTAGAATCTTGATATCAGTTTATTTTGAAATAATCCATTAATTATTGGTTTATGTTGTAAAAAAGGTTAATTTCATGAAAGTAATTCATGTTATGAATTCATCATTTAGGTTTTTTTAAAATAAGGTGATATTATTTTTAGTGTATATAAAACACAGATGATTCACATCATAAACCACTGATTCTTTTTTTTTGAATCTTATCTTCCTAAAATGTTTTTATGAACTATTTGATTATAAATCCGGACATTAAGTAGGTTATCTCTCCCTATATCCCTAGAATCGCACTAGGCATTTTGGGTGATTTATTACCTTCCTGAAATCTCTATTTGGAATTCGATCTTTGTATTGGTTGGATTCTATTCCTTTGGTTAGTGTGTTATATACCATTAATTTTACTTCATTTATCTTTGTTGTGGCTATAGTGTTGGTCTACAATTCATGTATTTGTGTTCATTTGATGATTCTTATTCTATCAATTATGTGATAAACATTGAGAGGATGGTTCTTCTATTAGTTTTTTTAGGCACATTAGTTTCTTGAGGTATGTTTCGATCTTACCTCTATTCTCACCCTTTTCTTTATGGAATTTAATTATAATATATGAAAATAACTGAAAGAGAATGTTTTAATTTCTCTTGAGTTTTCTTACTTGTTTTAGTGTGTGGATCCCATATTGGTTACTGTGTGACTGAGTTTGAGGTAGGTTGTTCCATATTTATCCTATGTTTTGTGAACTTTGAACTCTCTGGAATTTTGAAGTGGTTTTCAAAATATATTGGTATCATTGATTGATTCATGTATGTCATTTCTTATAATAATATACTTTTAACCCCATTTCTCTAAAATAAAAGTCATTTTCAAAGCATATTGAAATAGATTTCGAAATGGGTTTTCAAAGCATCTTTTTTATGGAATAATGGGTTGTTTATAATTTTAATGAAATTTTACTCCCTTTTAAATTGATTTGAAATATTTTGAACAAGAGAGACTTGAGTACATAAGTGTGAGGTATAGTATTAGGGATCATCCATTTGTAATGTTGAAGGTTCACTTCCTAGGGTGTTCTTATTTTATTGGATAATATATTCATTTGATTTAGGAACCTTTATGATTGTTAAGAGGTTAAATTTTTGGTGTGTTCCTACGGTCCCTTGATTTTATTCATGTATCTAGGAATTTTTAGTACACACTTGTCATTGATTGTGGAATGACTAATAATGCTTTCCAGAATTGATGTTAGTCTTGGTGTGTTTATAATTTTTTGTACTGAATTTGAACTTCTTGGTTTGATATGAAATGATACATGATTTTATTGATGAAATTGGTAATTTTAAATTATTCTCTTAAAATTTTCTAACTGGATTGCTTTGGGAAGATGTAAAAAGTGGGAAACTATTTACCATACTTTTTATACAAAATTAATTTACTAATTATCATGCTATATTTTCCTTAAAATTGATCATATTAGGATTATTTTATAGAGACTTGATATATAAAATCTATGTGGGATCATAACGATCATGTTTATCTTACACTCTAAATTTACCCACAATAATGTATAGACCTTGTATTGTCTTATGATGTGGTAAAAAAGAAAGACACCCTAGTGATGCTGTGAGGTTTCTTTCAGCTAGTTTTGGGTGGATTCTTATTAGATGGTGGGATCTTTCTAACATATCAATGAGGGTATCTGTTATGGTTTTATTTTTCCTTTTATTTTTTGGACATGTTCCTTTTGGGTTTTAAGTTTCTACTTTGGGTTGTTTGCTTCCTTTTCTTTATTTGGATATGAAATTCATTTCTTCTTGTTTTCTTCCATTGTTTATTTCCCATATATATATATTCCATATTTTTTTTGAGTTGGGTCAAATCATTCCCTTTGTTTCTTGAATTATTCTTTGGTGATACTCACTATCATATGAGGACCAAGAATTCCCTTCGGGTTTGTAGCATATCGTTCAGGTACCATTTTTGGAGGGTATCCTTGGTCATTTCATTTCACTCATATTATCTATTCAATATCCCAATTTTATCTTCATGCATCTTACTTATTTTTTAAAAATATTTTTCAAGATCCTTAATTAGTTTTTTCCTTGATCTATAATAGATAAATTTTGACATAAATGGTAGCTTTATGAGATTCATCAATTTTAGGGATCCCATATACATTTTTTATATTGTATTTATTATCATATATACTTTATAATTATTATTTATCTAATTAACTTATTATATGTTAATAAATTATTCTCTTTGAATTAAAAAAAGTTCAATGAGATTATTTTTTCTCTAAAACATCTTTGACAATTGCTTTTCAAGGAATTAATCTCTATACCCAACTATATTTTCTCATCATATTAATACCTAATAAAATAAAATATGACTGTTAATAATTTAATATGGATGTTTATCATGAAATACATTATTTATGATTAAAAATTACCATGTTATTTAATATTCACATAATCTTCATATCATAAACTAGATTCTTTAAAGGGATTATTAACAATAGATATGAAATGAAATTACCATATTTATTAAATTCATTTACATGTGAATCCCTATTTTATTTCATATTAGGAGTGATCTTTCTCAACTTTATAGAATATTTCCTTAGTTTATTATTTAGGGTTTTGGAAGAAATAAACTCCATGGATGTCTAGATAGAGACAACCTCCTCATTGTCTTTAATCCATCAACCCAAACCACTAGGTCCGAGACAATGGGTCACATAACCTCAAGCATGCATCCAAATACACAAAAAGTTTCTATCTAGAAACAAGGGTATATGTACATATGTGGGGATACTATACCTGAAATATCATATCATAACACAATTAATAAAATAAATAATAATAATAATAATAGTAACATAAAAAATGGAAAGATTCAATACATATTATATAGGTAATTAACGGTCTCCCAAAGTAGTAATCAAAATTAGATTATAAAGTGAAGATAAATAGAAAAAAAAATAGTGAGGTCCTATAAATTCCACCCTAGTGTACATGTATCTCCATGCTCCTCTACTCATCCATCCACTTTATGTACCTTTCCCTTCATGGGATCCCCATTAATTAAATCTATAAGCACACAGAAATGAACTAGTAGGGTGTGAGTGCTAGAATTACTATAAGAACAAAAATGAATAATTAACCAAGTGTTATCAATTATAAATGGTTTATTATATGAAAAGAATAAGTGTGTAATAATATTAACAAAAAAATAAAAAACTGAGCATTCAAGTGATAACCATACCGCCGCAGACTCCCGAATGTACCATATTCAACTCTATTCTAGAATGATAAAAAGAAGATGTTATATGTAACCAAAATATACACTAAGATGGTGAATCTATAACTCAGAAAACTCATGGAATCATGTACACATGAATAAAGGTTTTCCCCAGGACATAAGTATAGCATGCCACTCACAAATCAATTAGGCATCGAGTGCATCTTGAGCATGACATGCTACTCAAAAATCAACTATGAATGTATAATCATAACACTTATTTATTTTGTGAATACCCAAAATATTTTTCCATGGTATAATCATATATATAATATATTCTCAGGACCATTATCACAATAAGTCAATCATAGTCCCTCTCTAAGGTATAATCATGTGGTGATTATCCACATGTTTTGAGCACCAAGAATGACACCTCCAAGAAATGAAACATACATAAAAAGGTAGATCATATAAGGAAAGAATTAAATATTTAGAATAAATTAGTAATAAAAATACATGTAACCAATATCAAACATGAATAATTAGATACAAGAAAAACTCTTGGCCTCAATTATCATAATGGGTCTTACGACTACACACACACACCCGAACGATCAAAATCAAGCACGATGAATCAAGTATCCCAACACATGAACTATATCAATTAAAAATTTTAAATGAGAGACCCAAAAAGGTAATTAAAATACTAAATCATGGTCATTGATTTCAAAATCAAGGATAAACCACCCTGGGTGGTTCAGAAGTTGGAGCGGAAACCTCTATAACCAAGTACACATCCTCTTTGGCCTTATCAACATTATATTAAACACATCAAAATTCCGTGTTATTCAAGGATTACTATAACTAAATACGACTATTTTACTTAAAAAAATATATAAAATATCATATATAGTAACAAATTTTCTTTCAGTGATAATTTTAGAATTATCAAAATATTCCGACACATGTGTTAGAAATTTATTCCTCAAAGAGTAATAACAAAAACAAATTTGATAATACTATATCTATAAAGATACATAATTTTCATAAATATATATTATATCTAAATATATAGATATTTATTAGATTAAATAACAAAACTACACTTGAAACATATGGTTTTAGTGTCTTTTGAAACTTGTAAATATAAAACACTGGTTCATAAAACATCCAAATCATCTCCGACTCATTTCTTTATAACTATAAAACCTTTTACATATAATTCTTAATAAATTTATTCATATATTTGGGAAAATAATCAAAATAAAATAGTGATATCAGATTCTTAGTAATGGTAAAAAAGAGAGATATCAATCATAACATGAGAAGAAGGGCACAAGAACATAAATTTAACATTTTAAAATTACACCCTACATATAAAAATCATAGTCTCATGTAATAGAATAAATCATATAATTTTGTAACAAATGAATCATAAAATGACATTATCCATGAGAGAAAAAAAATTCATATGACATAGAATTTTGGCATAAACCTAATCATAGAAAACCCTTCCCTTATTAGTCAAGTTTCATTTCCAAAACATATAAGGGAACTCCATAGGTAGCTAAAAACTATTGTGTGGGACACAACACCTTCCCAAATGTCATACATTTTATTATAGTGTAATGGGTTCACATCCTAAATTGTTATAGTTGTCAAGTTTCACTCCTAATACCATTATAACTAAAAATTTCCCATACTAAACTGAGGTCACTCCCCATTTTAGTCATGTCCTACTGAATAGAGTTCACCCTCCATTCAAGTTATATCTTACTAAAATGAGTTAACTTTCTTTTCTAGTCCTGTATTTCTAATCATAGTTCAATCCCCATTCCAATCATGACTTATTGATCCATGTTCACTCCCCATTCCAGACCTATCTGTCTCATGTGATATAGATCATTACCCAATGCATTTGAGGGAGATATAGGTCGCACCCATCATTGGTTATATTGTAACCACCATCCTTGGTTATAATTTAAACACTATCACATAATGAAAATAATATATATGTGTTCCACAAGAACTTATATCATTCATCATATCAAAACCCATGTAAAAAATGAGTTTCATAAACATTTCGTCATAACATAACTCATGGAAAAGAAAGGGGATTCATAAAAATCCTGACATCATAAACATAAACCATACAGTGTTAGAATAATCATGGTATACTTGAAATAATAACCCCAATAAAGCAAAAATAACATAAAATAATGTTATCTTAGATGGAAAAATGAATTTCAAAGATGACTTGAAATAATTCTTTTAAAAAATAAAACTTCCATTTTCGAATAATTTATTTTTAAAGAGACAAGAAATTATAAATTAAAAACAATTTATTTGAAAAGAACCTTTTAATATTATAACTGAAACATCAAACCATTAAGTCATCATGACATCGGTAAAATCCTGTCATACTGTATGAGTTAAAATAATTCATTCAACATTTTTGTTGAAAAAGTCACAAGAAAGGTCATTTAGAAAATAAAAAAGAATACTTTCAAACAATTGTGTAAAAAGTAAACATGAATAAAAAAGAAATTAAAAAATAATAATATAAAATAAAATCATCTTTGATAACAATATTAAATAACGTGGACATGGAATAGAAAGAGAGTTTTATGGTAAATTTTAAAAAGATAATTTTAAAATAAAGTCCCTTATAAATATCATGTAATTGAAGTGATAATTAATTAAATAAATTGAATATGTGTATGCACTATAAATATAAATAAATCAAGTGTAAATATAACATAAGATATTAAAAATTAATTTCATTAAAAATCTTAGAATGACATAATCAATGAAGTAGAAGTTTAACCCAAAGAATAAAAATTGGGTTAATAATTCTTTTACCACTTTGTAATTAGTTGAATCGTATTCCCCATAAAATTAATAATTATCAAATTAAACATTTAATACCATTAATATAAAAATATTCATGATATTACATATAATAGGGTACTAAATACACCACACAAAAGAAATAATCAGTTAATGAGGCATATATCTCACAAAAGTAAAAGTGAGGCGAGAAACCCTTACCTCACACTTACCTTTTGTTTATCATACATTAGCCTCATATATAAAGATTTAAGGAATTTTATTAATTAATTAAATAACTATAATCTTATTTATAATACATTATCTGAGACTTTTATAACATCTTACAACCTATTCATTGACTACCTTTCATTATTTTCATTGTTTTAGGTGAGTTCGTTTTATGGTTTCATGGTCGGTCCACTTGTGTATAATTATGTATTTTATTTTAAAATGGAAATAAAACTACACCAGTGAAATAAAATTATATTAATTTAATTATATATGTTTTAATGTTCCCACAAATCATTTTATTTTTTACATGATATTGATTCATTGAATAAAATTTTAATGTTAAATTATTATTTTAATTGGGAGGTTTTTGCAACTATCATGAACCAGTTTCATTTTATTTAATATTATGTCTATATATTAGGTCCATAAAATGAAATAGGTTATAATATATGTATTTGAATATTATTTAACCATAATAAAACTTTTATGACCATCTTTGAAGGTGGTAATGTAAAACTAACAAACATTATCCACGAAGATAGTTAACCGCCATATTTTGGACAATGATATAGTTTCTTTAAATAAGAGGAGACGAGAAAAGGGATGTAGATAATATATTACATTAGAAATATAAAATTTCATTATATAGATGATTCTATATTTATTATTCTTTTAGTTATAAATAAGGGAAAATAATTTATAAACAAGAAAGAAATTAAGAGAGGTCATTTGAGAAAGTTACCTCTTGAATATCAAATCCTTGAAGGACCACTTAAGGAACCTGGAATTGGTCTTTGGATAAAAATAGAATAACTTTAAAATAGTGAGAGTAGGGAGGATATAGTTTATTTATATATGTTAAAATATTGAAGGAATGTGTGGAGAGAGGGTGTGGTGAGGGGTGGTATTTATATGTGATGAGGGGTGGGTTTAAGTGATTAAATAATGATTATTTTATTATTAAATCCAACAAAATTTGTGTGGAATTAATTATAATGAATTTAGATGGTAAATATTGTTTTAAAGTGTGTTTACGGTCTATAAACACATCAGAAACCCCTTTATTTTTTTTAGTTTTTAGGTATTTCAAGATTTTATCATTTAACTTTAACTTGCTACATTATTTTACCTATACCACGATAATTTATTTTACCAAGGTTACTTATTTATGACTAGAAATGAAAGTGACATTATTATTTAATTTTTAAATACTTTTTAAAAATATTTAATCCATTTTTAAAAATTTAAAATACATTATTTTCATGATTACATTTAAAATTAAACCATAAAATTCTTTGAGAAATAATATTTTGGAAAAATGTGATTTTAAGACCAAATAGTACTTATAACTAATTATGGTAAAAATAGTTTTTAAAAGAAAATGATTAGATTATATCTAAATAAGAATTACATAATTTACTTTGAGATCAATTTAAAATCATAAAATAAGTTTTATATATAAAGAAAATATAGTTTCTAAAAAATCAATAATTGTTTACTATTTACAGAAAAAATTAACATTTTCAAAAAATTCCCAACAATTCATTCTAAAATAAATTTGAAATGTAACATACACAAATTATTTTCATTTTGTTAAATATAGTATCTTAATGTTTCAAAAATCAAATATATTTATTTCCTCATAGAAATGAATACAAATAACTTTTTGTAGAAAACATATATTTGAGGAACAAAATGAATTTTCAAACAATTGTGTACATATTAACAAATAATTAAGTAATAAATTAACAATGAGTTGGAATATTAAATATTTCATAATTTTCGTATTACTAATCATTCCCAAAAATTTAACGACTATGTTATAATGGTCGTGTTAAACTAATAATAATTTAGAATTCATTTAAGCTCGGTATTTAGTGAAACATAATCTATCGAAGAGATTAAATTTACTTAAAAAAGAGATACACCATAAGATCTTGGGGTGTTACATTCTACCCTCATTAAAATGAATTTATTCTACAAAATTCATCACTCATATACAAAAGGATGAGGATACTCCCATATTATCACATCCTCAGGTTCCCATGTAACTTTCTCAAGATAGAGTTTTTATAATGACCCAGATTTTTTAAATGATATTTGTTTCCTAAATAAATGTTTGTTACATATTACATAATATTATACACATAAAAAATATAAAGAAATTGAAATTTTCTTATCTTATTAGAAAATATCATTACATTATCCAGCAATGAAACTAATTAAAATTCCAAACATTACAACTAGGCAAAATAAAAATAAAAAGTAGAATAATTAAAATGGGGAATTATGGATCACAGTAGTCTACTATAATCATATCCCCCATAAAAAAATTATATAGGAATGAAATAAAATACTATTAAACCAATGAAAATCTTAAGAAATGAAAAAAAACAATTTGGAGAAATTATAGTGAATTTTGAGTGAAATGGTATTTACAAGGTATAAAGGGAAATGTGACAATTGGGATTCAACTGTTATAGGACCATTGGTAAAATATGACCATTGGTCAACATGAAATTAGGAAAATATACCTTTTTTTGATAATTTTACCATTATAATTTGTGTTTATAGGTCATAATGACCACAAATAATTAATATAGAAAGGATAATTGATGGCCTCAACTAGTAGGGTCATTCCATTTGAATCCCATTTGTCTTAACTTAATAGGGGAGGTAGTATCACTGGGGCATTACCTTGACTAATATTAAGCTTAGATTAAACAACTGAAGCTTTAAATAAATCACATGTGGTTTAATTTCAAGTTAGTAGAGATTACCACTTGGATGATGTTAGCCGATCCACCCCATGAAACTACAACAATCACACACCTTACCCTTAGGGAATACATGGCAGTAATAAAGGAACACATGTTAAATATATAGTTTATTAAAGTTTAATTTCATTTTTATAAATAAAACAGTTATTCCAAAAATTCTATTTTAATATTAGTATTTCTTAATAAAATATATGTTTAATTTAGATGAATTTGATAAATTGCATTTTGGTTGCAAATAAAACATAATTGTATTTTTTTAAAAAATATACATTTTTATAACAAACCAAGGTATTTTGAATATTATTTTTCTTAATATAATAGTATTTTATAACATTATCACCAAAATATAAATGATAAAATAATTTTATAATGGCATAATTAATTTTTTATAACTGTTTGAAATTTTACTATACCTTAAAAATTATATTTTTAAATAAATAATGTTTTTTATATTTTAACGGTAAAATTATAAAATTTATAGAATTATTTTGAATAAATAAACAATATATTTTTAATAATCATTTTTTAATTAGGTTAGGGTTAATTTATTAGAATTTTCTAAAATAATTTATTTTTTATGGAATAATAAAACTATAGTTTTTGCTTTTTAATATATTTTAGGAATTCATAATTATGTACTAAGGATATAATATTTAATTAAAAATAATAAAAAACCTAAAATATTTTATTTTATTAATATTAATTATTTTAATAGATTTTAATTAATTTTATAAACTATAAGTGACTTTCCAAATTATAAAAAGAAAAATTTGTTTTTCAAAAACATTACTTTGTGGAATGTTTACTTTTAAATACCAAAAGATGTATTAAAAAATGGATTTTGGTTTTGGTGGATTAAAATATCATTAAAATTTACCCAAATTTCCATAACCAAGAGTGAAAACCATGGGTAATCAAATGGTTTTTCATTTTACACAAGCTAGATTTCCACGACTTATATTTAGAAATTATTAAAAAATTCCCCCTTTTGATATTAATACCCAACCATTTTTCTATTCCCATTTAATAAAAATCCATCCTCTATAAAGATATGGTTATTTTATCTCCAAATTTATCCCAAGGTATTCTCAATACCCCAAGGTTCCATCCTCTTATTTAAGGAACAAATTTTCTAGGCAAGAGAAATCTTGACTTGTCTTTTCCATTCAAGTTCCCTTTTTTTGGTGGCATGTCTTCTAATTTCTAAAATCTATTATTTTTTAAACTATTTATTATCGTATTACTATAATAATATTCTTTTATTAATTGGATACAATTTTCCAGTCTCATTTTATCCTTCTCTAAAACCATGTTTTATACTCATCATGCTGCCAAATTGACTTCTCAAATGTTAACATTTTAAATAAAAAATTATTTTTTCCTTTTTATTTGAAGACCCAAAAATATTTGATTTTCAATTATTATTCAAAAAGTTTTAATAATTACTTATTTATTTGTGTATTTAGATATATGAAACCCATATTTATTTTCATTGGTTAAAATAATGAAATGATCATATCTTTAATCTCTTTTGTATGCCAATATTTTGATAAGAAACCCATTTTTTATTCTCTAAGGGTTATTAATGTAATCATTTATTATGATATATATGGATCACATGAAATTAATAAATATTAAGGGTGCTCCATGATAACACTCCAATACATTGGGTAAGTAATTTAATATCTAGAGATAACATTTTGTAAGATGCCTTGATAATAACCTTGTAAATTTTTAGTTATAACACATTGGTGATAAAACCTAGTGATATAATTATAGGTGATTCGTTTAAATGTATTAGCCATAATTCCATGTTATGATTCATGTTATTATTATTATGTTATTCCTCTTGTCTATGCCTTAATTTTATTCCTCATGTTATTATTGATATGTCTCATGATCACATGATTTTTTTCTCCGTATCTTTTTCCCATACTGGGCTTCATACTCACCTCTTTCCTTTGATGTATGTATCTAGTGTGTGAGATATAGTAAAAAGAACTTAGAGAGAACACATGAATATGTATTCCAAGTGGATTTATAATATTTTTTTATGTATTCATGTATAATATAAATTATTTTCAAAAAACTAAACTTTAAAAGAACCATTTTTTGTACCATATAATGAAATGATATGTAATTAAAATGAGGGATTCCATAGTTGGTATAAAAGTCAGGTTTAGTTATTTGTGAAAATTTGGACATGATACTTTAGGAAGAACCCTGGGGGAAAGTATAAATATATGAAAAAATCATGGTATTTTGGTACATATTAAGTAAGTTCCTTCTAAAAAATACATCCTTGTATAGATACTATAGGTGGATGTGGATCTTGTACAGATGTACCTAGAGGTATCACCTGAAACACTACATTGAGTTAGAATCAATTAGGAATTAGTTAATTAAAATGGTCCTTACTATACACCTAGTCTGACACTCCCAAGGAATATGTTTGGTTAATCTCAAGATTTTTATGAACCATTATGAAGGATATATATAAGTGTAATTTTCATTAGAATATATTAATAACATAAATAACTGTGGCATTTTAAGACATAAAAACCCTTTAGAATTATAATATTTCAAAACTTAACATGTTTATCACTAATATTATCTTATTTTAGAAAAATTGTGGTAAATTCGAGGAACCACATTAATGTTGAGTGCAATGGAAGATTCACTGATGAAATCCTAATGGAACCTAGAAGGTAAAACATCATTATGATGATTAATCAATTAACTTGAGTTATGAACAATAACTTGAATCAAGTCGAGATACCATATTCAACTCGAAGTGAAAAAATTTCCATTGAGTCCTTTATGATTCAATGACCACATTATTTTAGTTGATATACTGAACCATTGATTTCAGAACAAAATATAAGCCCTATAGATTAGACATTTTCTATATTTTATTGTTATAAGTAAGAGAAAGTCACCATGGTACTATACCTATTTGAAGGAGAAGCTGATCCAAGGTGGAAACTGATTCAAAACATGAATATGTGAAGGGAAATTGATGCTATAGATTTGGAAGATTTCAAGGTAAATTTTTAATAAATATTTTTCCTATTTGATGGGAACAAAAATAGATATGAAAATCCTAGAGATGAAGGGGAAGAAAATTGAATTAGTGAAAATCTATGAGATAAACATTAAAAATCCTTCTTGATAGATCTATATGTCTGTTATGGATCCTAAGGGAAAGGTTGATAGATTATTTGGTGGAATGAGACACAATTTACAGAGGAATCTTAAAAATAGAGACTATTAAATCTATGAAGAGATAGGGAAGAATTCTATGAAGGTTGAATTGGAGTTTTGAGAGACATAGTGGTCACTTAGTTTGAATGAAAAGAAGCGATAAATAGAGAAAAACTTGGGTAGGAACTTTGATCTTGTAAGAGGAAGAAAGATAGTGCTACTACCCATATACAAAAAATATGGGAAGAAGAAGTTAGAGATCTTCTTACTTTGGAGTGTAAAGTGATACAAATGCAGAAGAGATGGGAATATTGCTTGGAACTATTATATTGAGGTGAATCCTCAACTTTCTAATACTAATGACAAATGGATGATGGTTTAGGACCAACCAGAAGTTCAATAATTTTAGTGTGGACAACTTGGTAACTTCTAAAATCAATGTACTATTCAGAAGACAATGAAGGGGAACCACTATAATCCTCAACAACGGCCATAGAAGAAAGTTCAAGAATTTTCAATCACTATGGATGAATTAGAGGCTCTAAAGGATGTGGTGGAAGGTACACTTATTTTTACCTCCAAGATAGAAAATACATTGTTTGATTCTAGTTCTTCATATTCCTTTAT
Organism: Viscum album; assembly: GCA_963277665.1. NCBI lineage: Eukaryota > Viridiplantae > Streptophyta > Magnoliopsida > Santalales > Viscaceae > Viscum > Viscum album. The sequence goes on along the minus strand of OY728150.1, from coordinate 1,924,982,108 downwards.
TTCATCAACATTTTCAATTAATATAGAATGAATCCCTAAATTTGAAGAAGTAGAGTTATCAGTCAAGGATATTATAGGAATTATCCTAGAATAAATTATATATAAAAACTATTTTATTATATTTGGTTAGTAAAATATAATTGAAAATATAGTAGTAATCCCCACGGTGGAATTTGACATTATATTAGGGATGGAATGGATCTCAAAGTATAACGATAAGATCAACTAAAAAAGAATGGAAATTTAAGTATTATTGAATGGAAATCCAAAAATAATTTTCAATGGAGTAATATCCTAACCTGAGAATTATATATAAGCACCTCCCATATACTTGTTCATGGCGATGACCAGTGAAGTGGGATAAGGAAATGACAGTATACAGATAGAGAATGTTCCCATTATTCAGAAATATATTGGTTTATTTCTTGAAGAGTTACATGGAACTCCACCAGAAAAATAGAAAGTGTTATCCATTGAAATCATACCTATATCCAAGATGACATCAAAGATCCCATATATATAAAAAATATGGTGTTAGAGGAATTAAGGAAGAAACTTCAAGATCTTAAATAGAAGGGTCTTATATGACACGTGCATCTCCTAATAAAGAACATGTTCTATTTGGGAAAAATAAATAGAGATCAAGGCAGATATGAATTTATTATAGAGAACATAATAAGATCATAGTGAAGAACAAGTACCCTATCCCAAGGATTGATTATTTATTTGAATAGCTCGATGGGACTCAGTTCTTCTTATTGATTGACATTCGATCACAGTATCATTAATTTAGGTTGAATAAAGAATTTATTCCAAATACTTTATTATGAAAAAGATATGGTCCTTATGAGTTATCAATTATTCCCTTAAACTAGAATAATTATATAGCTATATTTATGGATCTAATTAATTGTGCCTTTAAGGACTCCCTTGATAAATTTTTGGTATTTTTTATTGATGATATATTAATATACCTGGAAAGTAGAAAGGATCATCATGATTATATAATGTTTATATTGAAAACACTAATAAAGAAGAAGTTATTTGGAAAATTCATAAAATGTGAATTATGGTTACAAAAAGCTGCATTATTGGGGAATATTATAATCAATGAAGTATTATTAGTTGACATTGTGAAGAAAAAGGCTATATAGGAGTGGCCTCGTCCTACAACCGTAACTGGGATTCATAGCTTCCATGGTTTAGTAGGATATTATAGGTGGGTTGTAAATTTTTTTAGCGAGGTTCTAATCCACTTACCATGTTAACTCAAAATGGGGAGAAGTTCTTCCGAACAAAGAAGGTTGAAGAATGTTTCCAAGAATTGAAGAAGAGATTAGTTACTACACATGTGTTATATCCACCCTCTTTCGTTGAAGGATTTGTTATTTATAGTGATGCATCTATGAAAGGGATTGGGTGCATAATCATACAAAATGAAAATCTTATTTATTATGCATATTTATTGTTAAATCCATATGAATAGAATTATACTACACATGACCCAAAGTTAGATACTATTATTTTTTATCTGAAAATATTAATGCACTTTGTTTATGGGGACAAATGCGATATATACACAGACCACCAAAGTTTAAAGTATATTTTCCTGAAAAAACAATTGAACATGATACAAATGACATGATAATAAATTCTTAAAGACAATTAATATTCAATTTATTTTCACCCTATAAGAGAAAACAAAGTCACTAATCCATTAAGTATGAAAGATCATGTTGTGATGTAAATGATGAGGATTCAAGGAGATATATTAATCAAGAACCTATTAAGACAGGAAATATGAATCATGAGGGAAGGGACATAATCAATCCTATCACAAATGATTTTTAACCATCATTATCAGAGAATATCAAAAAATATCAAATAGAGAATCCTTTTTGACAAAATAATATAGAGGTTGTGAAGAATGAGAAGTTTTCTTGAGTTCAATATTGATCAAGAAGGTGTATTGAAATTTTATACAAGGATATGTGTGTCATATATATCAAAGATAAATGAGTATCTAACTGACAAATCTCATATATCTACATTCTCTATACTTCCTGAGATCACTAAAATGTATAGGGAACTTTGTGATCATTATTAGTGGGATAATATGAAAGGGGAGATTATTGACTACACTATAAGGTTCTTGGTATACCAACAAGTGAAGTTGTAGGAAAAACTAACTAATGGGGTATTGTAACCACTACCAATACCCATATATAAGTGTGAAAATATAACTATGAATTCGTCACTAGTATCCTAAGAACATGAAAAAAATAATATGATATGAATTATGGTGGATCAAATCACAAAGACTGTATATTTCATTGATATTTAGGAATATTTCTCTATAAAACCATGATTCTATGAACTTTTTTTCAAATAAATTAAATTTCATTATTTTCTTGTGTTATATACTACCCTAAGTTAACATTTCACTATACTCAATATCAGTTTATCTTGCTTTACATGCAACACAGAGTTTCTATAATACATAATTTCATTATTATAATTACATAAACAAAAAAATTATAACCTAGCCATTATAATATCAGGTATGAACAAGATTAACTAAATTATTAAATTATGTTTTACAAATTTATATATAACTCTTTTACCAATTAATTATAAATGATTGTAAAACCATTTTAAAAAGGATTTTTTTGGAAAAACTTTACACAATTGTGTTTTATATAAAAATCACTCTTATTGGAATATATTAATGATATATATATATAATATTCAATCTAATTTTTAACATACATGTTATGTGTTTTATGACATGATATAATAATAAATCCATTTTTCTCTAAAAAGAAGTATTTTTCTAAAAAGACAATTTTTCCACATTTTGGTGGCGTACTTGTTTGAAATATTATTTTTGAAAATTTTATAAGTTTTATTTTTAAAATTAATCCTTTTATTTTAATAATGGATATCAAAATTAACTTTGGTTTTTTGGGTATTTTTCTGATAAGTTTCATGTTTTGATGAATAGTGAAAATACTGTAATTTAATTTAAGAAAGCTTTGTCATCGATATAATTTATAGTGTTAAATTATATTTTTTTATTATTTTCAATGTATAATTAGATAATTTTTTTATCATTTAATAAAATTTAAGTAATTGGAATCAATTTTACCTTGAATTTTGATATAAAAACAAATTAATATTTTGAATGTTTTCACTTTAAAGAACTCATGTTTCATCCCTTATGCGGGATTAATTTTTAGTTAATTTATGAAAATTATATCAATTGAATTTGAAAAAATAGATTCCATATTTTTAATCAGATAGTAAAAAATTATTAATTATGCCCATTTTATTTTTGGACAACATGAACAATAATTTTATTAATTTTTATTACCAAAGTTAAGGGTGAAATACTTAATTGAGTGTAAAAATAATATTTTAAATATTATAAATATACCCCAAAACATTCCAAAATTATATGGGATGAAGTTAATTCTTCCACTAACACCTATATTTAGAAATTGAATAATCTAATAGATACTTGTCTAAGAAAATGACGTGGATATTATTAAAATCAATGAGAGTGACAAAATGTTATAATCTTACTTTTAATAAGAAAAATATTTTTAATATGTTGTTAAATAGAATATATGATCAAAAATTTATATTATTCTAAAAGGAAAAGTTTTATCTACATCATTTTATATTATTTTTGCGTTTTAGTGAAGAAATAATTTTCATAAATAATTACACAATGATGATGATGAAATTATTAAATTGATGAAATAATCAATTAAATGATATTATAAATCTTAAAATAAGTATAATTTTACTTAATTAAGGTTATAAAAAAAATTATAGGTAAATATGGAATGTTATAGGCGTATTAAATGAATGTTTTTGATTATATATATATAGATATTTATTTATTTAAGGTTCATGTAATGAATAACATAAAAAAATGGCTCTAATGATATTTTTTCAAAATAATATTTTATCACATCAGTTAAAAATAAAAAAACACTAAATAATGAAAAATGGTATGTGATATAGTGTTAAATATCATAAATTGTCCATTTATGGTTCAATGGAAACCTTATAAGTAAAAATATCCATCTTTTAATTTTGATTTGGTTTTACCATGGTTAAAATTAAAATAGGTTAACTAAGGGTTAATAAAAATGATAAGGTTTAAAAAATAAACAAAAAACTATCTAGAAAATATTTATTTGTGGGATTATCCCAATAATAAACCTTACCTTAGAATTAATTTACATTTGCAGGTATTTGGATTTATATATAATTTATTATAAATTAATATTTTGAGAAATTCAAATGTGCACCTTACCTCTCTTATAAAAGGGCACTTATTCTTCTCTTTTATTCACATTTAAGAACCTATTTGGATTATAAAAACTATATCCAAATATCCTAAAAACTTCCCTAACTTCATCCTATAATCAATACATTGGGAATAAATCCAACCATTGAAATAATTTTGTGCAAATGAAAAGAAGATCCTCATAGAAGAGATAACATTCATCAACAAACGATTTTATTTTATTTCTTCCTTAAACCCATTAAATAATTTTTATTTAAAGTTTATATAAGAAAAAAAATATCAAAAAATACTTATATGTTGTTATATTAAGGGTTATAACTACACTCACACACACTTTCATCAAATGGGATACACATTCATCGTTTGTGTTTACGGAGGACTAGCACCTCACAAATAGATGTCATTCGTTCTTCCATTTCAACATTTCATGGTTAGAAATAATGATGTTATTTCAATTTTTATGAGGTATATATGATATTATTAATTTATTTATGCTTCTATAATTATTATAATACCCATTCCTTCATTAGTTTTATTTTTTGAAGATACAATAACTTCATTTGTGGATGTGTTGAAAACATCATCCTCAAAGCAATGTGATTCATTCACACATTATATGGAATGTATTAAAGATGAGATTAGTGAATTTATATGATATATTTTTCATAATAATTATAGTAAAATTATATTATATATATTCTATTTTGCTTATTTCATTTAGTATGACAAGAAATTGGTAACAGTGTTCATGTGTATGTATAGCCTACTGTCTCTATGAACATTGTATTTGCTTTTCACATTTGTTTTGATTTATTATACAGAAATTTTGTTTGAGTACGATGTGAGTCATGACAGATAGTAAGGGATTTTTGTCTCAATTTATTTTTATGGGACACATGCCTTATACACTACTATTTTATTTTATATCGTGTACAAAATGACTACAAATGTATTTGTATTATGGTAATTTCATATCCGTATGATTTTTTTTCTTTTAAAGAGCATACAATTCTACTTATTATAAAGTGATAAGTATTTATTTCATAGTCTCATCAATATTCAAGATTATTTTGTATTATATCTCTATTGGGGAATATTAATCCTCCAAAAAACTTTATGTTGGTCTTAATTGTCACACAAAAAACATGTGAAGACCATTATCACGTATTCTCTTGAAATATGGTAATAACCTGAATTAACCTAATAAAACATAGTAAAAACATGAATTCTTCCTTAATCCCTAAATAGAAAACACGATATTGGATATATTCCTTAGATAAAAAATGGTATAAACTTCATAAATAATAGCCTAAATCAATTTTTCAATGAATCCTTTATAACTTATGAGTTCATCAATACTTTCCAATTTACATCATCCATATCCATCATCTCTTTATCCAAATCTAAACATCTTTATCTCAACATAAGGAACATATTAAGGGTTATCATTCCATTAACCATGTGTTTTCCATGAATATAAACATACCTTTAAAACGATGTTCTCATAAATCAACATCATTCAATATATTCTTTAAAATATGAACTAAACAATATTTATATATTTCATGATTGATATAACATAATATTTGAATTCCAATAGACAAATACTACATTATTCTTACTTAAATATCAAAAAATCAACTAGGATTCACGATTTTATTCCTTAATACCTCTTTCCTTTTATATTTAATATTTAGTATCTTAATCATTAGTAGTATAAACTTTATTCATACCACCTTGTTGGTCCTATTCTGAATATTTACACTAAGTAAATCGATTCACATAATTCCCAAACTCCTAACACTTGAATAACTATAAAATAGGTGGTTCAGTTGGTGACTTAATCTTCACCTATATTGAATTAATGTTTAATTAATCACATTTTTACATTTTTGGTATTTATTATTCACCGACCCACATTTAAAGAGCCTTACTTTTCCATTCAAACAATTTTATTGATTATTATTTCCAAATTTTAGGAATATAGGAAACTAAATTTTCTTTCCGCCATAGTCTTCATTATCCAAAAAATTTGTAAACTATATCCTTATATTTTTTGGTGGTTATAAAATTTGGTTATAGTGTGTGTTTTTAATTTCTTTCCATGAGGACTATTTGGGCATAATATCTTTCACTTAAGTCGTCATCCCATTTGGCTGTTTATCAACAAATTTTCCATCATATTCATTATTAACCCAATTCTTTATTGTTCCCACCATTGACTAAAACTAGAAATAATAGTGTCATAAATATGAATCAAAGTGTAAAACCACATTATCATGGGAAATAACCTATAAAATTTCAATCTATAAATCCTGAGGTTTAACTTTTGTTATTCCTGATCATTACCAAATCTCTGGGATTGTAACCAAGACATAACCTTAGGTTTATTACAATGGTTTTCTGATCCTATTTTTCAAAGGATAACTAAACCTATATATGACACAAACTACAATGATACATTAAATTAATAAATATATATTACATATAAATAGATTAATATTCATTACATGACATAAAAAAAACATTCCAGAACTGTATGAATTTAGTTTCATTGGAAACATGGAAACATAAACAAATAGTTCATAAAGCATCTATGTCATCTCTAACTTATCTCCTGATAACTAGTTCTATTTTTGACATATCATACTTTATACATTTATTAATATCTTGGAGAAAGGAAATAAAAGAAAAGGGTGATATTATATGCTCATTAAGAGTAAATAAGGGAGATATCAATCATAACATGAGCACAGGGTCATAAGAATAATAACATAACATTTGAAAATTATACCATGTATATCAAATATCATATTATTGAGTGATGGAATAAATGATAGATGTTCATAAAAAATGAATCATAAAATAAAATTATCCATGATAGAATAATATTGGTATTAGAAATGTAATTGTTTCATAAACATAATCATAAAAAAATCATTCCCTTATTAGTAAAGTATTGTTTCCAAAACATATAAGTAACTCAATAGAAGGATACAACTCTAGGGAGAGACACACCACCATCCCCAGTGGCATTAAATTCTTCATAGTAGAATAGGGTCACCTTAAAAACCACAATAGTAGTCAAGGTTCACTCCCAGTCCATCATAGTGGACAAAGTCCCTTTCTGAACCAAGTTCATTTCCCATTCTAGTCCTGTATTACAAAACTGAGTTCACTTCCTTTTCATGTCCTATCCTATTAAACCAATTTAACTTCCTATTCCAGTCCTATATTAATAAACTAAGTAAAATCCCCATTATAGTCATGTATTAATATAATGTCTTCATTCCCCATCCAAGGCCTATCTATATCGTGAGATATTAATAATTACCCAATCCAATGGAGGGAAATATAAGCTCCACCCATCGTTGTATTTAATGTAACCACCATCTATGGTTATAACATAACCAACATATTTGGTTATAAAATAACCACCTCACATGGTTATAAAATAACCACTCTCTCATAATTAAAACCATACATATTTTTTCCACAAGAACATAAGTCATTCATCCATTTAAAACCCATGTAATGAATTTAGTTTCATAAAAGTTTCATAATAAAATAACTCATGAAAAAAAATGAGATTCATAAACTTCCTAACATCATAAACAAAAACCACATAGAATAATAATAAGGATTACATCCTGGAGATAATATCCTCAATATATCATAAGTAACATAAAATAATGTTATCTTATATGGAAAAATGATTTTGAAAGACCACTAGAAATAATTATCAAAAAATATAACATTTCAATTTACAAATAATTTCTTTTTAAAGTGTTGTGAAACTGTAAAGGAAACAAATATAATTGAAAAGAAACTTGTAATAATTTAAAGGAATCATTAATGAATTAAGGCATCATACCATTAGGAAAATCCACTCATTCCATATGAATTAAAAAACATTCCTTCCTTATTTTTGATGGAAAAGTAACAAATAACATCATTTAGAAAACAATAGAAAGAATCCTTTAAAATCATTTTTTAAAAAATTAAAACAAAATTAAAATTAATTTAAAAAAATAATAAGATAAACGTAAAACAAATTGAGGAAATAGTTTTAGAAAACATGGACATGGAAGAAAAAGAAATTTTCAAATTAAATTTTTGAAGGATATTTTTTAAAATAAAGTCCCTTAAAATACAATTTAATTGAAGTGATCCTTAATAAGATGATTAAAATATGTGTATCGAATATAAACCCACATTAAAATTATAAATAGAACATAATATATTCAAAATAAATTCCACAAATAATCTTATCATGACTTAATCAAAGAATTTCGTTTTTTACATAATGAATGGAAATTGGGTTAAGAATTTTCTCACTACTTTGTAATCAGTTGAATCATATGACCTATAAAAATAATAATTATAAAATGAAAAATTTAATACCATGAATATAATGTGATTCATGAGATGATATATAAACAGAAATTATATAAAAATGAAAATAAATAAGCACTGAATAAGTCATATATCTCACAAAAGTAAAAGTGAGACGAGAAACCCTTACATCACACATTCATTTAATTTTTAAAACTTTAAACTCCATTATATAGGTTTAAATAATGTCATTAATTAATTTATGAACGTTAATTATATTTATAAAACCTTATATGACACTTTTATAACATATTACTATGCATTCATTAATAATATTTCACTATTTTCATTGTTTTGGGTGTATTTATTACATGGTTTCATGGCTAGTTCGCTTTTGTATAGTTAAGTATTTTCCTTAAAAATGGAAATAAAAAAATAGTAGTAAAATTAAATGGTATTCATGAATTTAAATAATATTAAATGGTAAAATATATCATTTTTTTTATATTAGTATGATTCATTTGATAAAATATTTATGATAAATGTTCAGTTTAGTTTGGCAATTTTTCGGACCATCATGAACTAGTTTCATTTTATATAATATTATGTATATATATTAATTAAATTACATTAAATTGCTTATAATATAATTATTATATTATTATTTAACAATAATAATACTTTTCTTACCATCCTTGATGGTGGTAATGGAAAATGAAAAATCATTATTAATAGAGATGGTTAACCGCCATAATTTGTACAATGGTTTCGTTTAATGGAAAAAGAGGATATAAGAAAAGGGATGGATATGAGACCCTAAATTAGAAATATAATATTATATTATATAAATTATTCGATATTTATTAGTATTATATGGATGAAATATGTGAAGATAAGGTAGAAAAAGAAAATAAAATAATAGTGGTTGTTAAAGAAAATTACCTCTTGAATATCAACTCCTTGAAAGACCACACACGAAATATGAAGTTTTATATTTGTGATATGAGAAAACATTGGATGTGGGAATATTTGAGAAAAGTGTGTTCAATAGAGATTTTAAAATCTTAAAGGATTTTGAGGAGAAATGATATGGTGAGGGTGGCATTTATAGCTGGGAAGGGGTGGTTTTAAGTGATTAAAGAAGGATTATTTTATATTTAAAGCCAATAAAATTTGGGTGAAAATAATTTAAATTAATTTGGATGATAAATAACATTTTAATGGATATTTAGGGTTGTGAAAAATTTCAAAAACTAAATTATTTTTTTATTTTTTTAGGTATTTTAAGCTTTTACCTTTTAAAATCAACATGTCACATTATTTTAGCTATACTGCAATAAATCATTTTTTACCAAGGTAACTTTCTTATGCCTAAAAAATAAAAAAAATATAACATAATTTGGATCTCTTAATTCCAAATATTGAATCCATTTTTATAAATTAAAAACACAAAAGTTTCAAAATTCTATTTAAAATTAAACTGTTAAAACACAATAAAAAATAGTTTTCTAATGGAAAAATGTGTTTTAAGGCCTAAAATGTACTTATACCAAAATAAGGTCTAAATAATATTTAAATTTAATTAATTATATTATATCTAACTAAAAAATAATTATGTTAATTTTAGATCAACTTAAAATCATAAAATTAGTTTTAAATATACTGAAAATGAGGGTTTTATAAAAATTGGTATTTTTTACTATTAAATAAAAAATTACACTTTTTAGAAAATTATAAAAAAATTAATCTTGAGATTATTTTTACATGATGCGCCTAAAAATGATTTTAGTTTTATAAAATAAATTTTCTAGAATTTTGAAAAATTAATTATATTTATTTTCTCCTTTAAATCAGAAAAACTCTCTTTTTGAAGAAACATATATTTGAAGAAAAAAATAACATTACTAAAAGTTATGTTCATATTCAAAAATAATTAACTAATACATTAAAAATTAATTTATCAATATGTATTTCACAATATGGTTAATAATATTCATTCTTTTTAATTTAATTCCTAGGTTATAATAGTCTTGTTAAAATACTAATATTTTGGAGTTCATTTAAGCTCGGTGTTCTGTGAAACCTAAGGTATGAGAGAGATTAAATTAATTTTAAAAAAGGTATGTACTGTAAAATCATAGAGTGTAACACTATCACTCTAGAATAGCATACATGTGATAATACCTTATAATTATTCTTTATTATTCAAGGGTAATAATTCTTTTTTCATCATGGATAATCTCATATAATAATTATTTTATCATTATGTAAATAATTTCTATATTATTATCATTTGGGAATTATTTTTCCCTAATTTTATTAAAATAATAAGGGGAAATAAATTTTAACAATTTTATAGAGGATGGAGAAAATAAAATATAAATTCCTATGAAGAATTTATCTCTTCCAGGTGCTGAACATATGAATAAAGGCAGGAAAATGGTTATGTCCCACTTAGAAAACTAGAAGGAAAAACTCAGTTCAATCAAAGAGGAATTTATAGATCTTGCTTAATGAATTTATGAATCATTAAGACACCAAAGGATAGAAAACAATTAATGAATAAAGTTTTAAGTTATAAAAAAATAATTCCTCATATATGTTCACAATAGTAAATCAAAAAAGTAAATGGTAGCAAGGGTTTGGATATTTTTGAAATTATAATACTATATACATGTTTGGAAGAATAAATGAACAAATTAAATGGACACATGGGTTTTACCATTTCATTTAATTCAATTTAAGTGATTCTTAATTTTATAGTTTTCCATTTTTATCCATAAATATACGTTATGGGTTTAATTGAGACCAAGAATAAAATAACATAATCTTGGGCCTTTAAAACCATCAAAAATGATTTATAGAAGTGTTATGGTGAAGAAGAATAGGAAAAAATATAAAAATGTTAAAAACTATCAACCTTACATATAGAGTATGTGTTGTGAATGGGTTACATGGTTTTTCCCTTACGTAATGGTGGGTAACCTTACATAGTGGTTTCTATACCCTTAGATGAATAATGGAAAGTCTTGGTCACCCTTACACAATGTATATGTTACCCTTATGTATAACTATTACATGATTCAGAACCCTTACACAATCCAATACCCTTACAAAACCATGAGTTACCTTTAAACAACACCCTTATGAAAACTTGTACTCTTATGAAAATACCCTTATGCAAGATGGTACCGTTACACGACATCTAACTTACCTTTATGAAAGACCAAATTATGCTTATATGACCCATGAAAAAATAATGTAACCCTTATACAACTCTATCTACCCATAAGTAGCACATGAAGTTTCCTTAAAAACCTTGGAATTAAAATTTACCCTTACATAGTGTCTTGGAAGTCTCTATTACACTTAAAAAATTTAGTAAAGGTGAGTTTTACCCATACATAAGGTCTAAAAATCTGGTCCCATCGTCACATAACACATTAAAACAAAAAAATGTTAATTATAATTAAAAATTATAATTCTCACAAAAAAATCGTATAAAATAAAAATAAATTTAATTTTTTAGAACATTTAAAAAATTTGAGTATTTAAATTCTCCCCTAAAATTTTTTCTTATCCCCAATTAACTTCATAATTAGTCTTTTTTGTACAACTCAGGACAGTGAGTTTAATCATCAAACTCCCACTCCAAAATCTCCCTTCAAGATCTGTCCATGCTTCTATAGGATATGGACAAGTAGTACTATCCTTACTAAAATAAATTCATCAATCTTGTCTTCAATACTCACCATATGATCCTTATAAGAGGCATCTGGATCAAATACAACATCTTTTTAGTATAAAAAAATCGTAGGATTGGGCACATACCTTCGGAGCTATGAATCATGAAACACACCATGCATACATCAGTAGTGATGAGGAAGATCGTTATTTTACACAAATATCCCAATGCACTCAGTGATATCAAAGGTTCTAATAAAACATGGTGCTAACCTTCCCTTCTTCCAAAGAATAATTATTCCATAAAATAGGCGACACTCACAAGAATACATAAACCCCAACAGTGAATCCAAAGGTCATCTCCTCTGGTCTACATATAATCTTTTATTACTCTGAGTATTGATGAACCTCTTCTAAATCAGTTTCACTCTCTTAGAGGTATCCTTAACCAAAATGAGATCTGAAACTGTTTAATCAAATTCTTTATGCTAACAGAGTAGTGAATGACATGACCTCCTATAAAAAGCCTTATATGGTTCCATATCAATCAATTCATTGTGATTGTTGTTGTATGTGAACTTGAACGAGTCTAGGTGATCATCCCATGATTCAGTGAAATCTATAATTAAACATTGAAGAATATAATCTAGTATATAGATCATTCACTCTGACTTTTAATCTGTCTAGCAGTGGCACTCTATGCTCAATCCCAGATGAGTCCCTAGATATTTCTACAACCCCTTCAAAAATTTTGATGTGTAAAATGAATATATATCCAATATAATACTCTTATAACTCAATGTAATATCATTATATCACATACATATAAAATTACTAGATCATCTTTTGATATCATATATCAGATTACTAAGAAGTGATAAACCTGTTTTATTTTTTCAAAAATCATCCAGACAGTGTCACGAATAATAAGGGTCTTGGGTAACCCCATAAAAAAATTCTAACATGAAATTCTACCACATACACATGGGAATTAGATTTGTTTGAATAAATCCATCAGGATTATGGTGCATGGCCTTTAGACTTTGGTAGATAAGGCATTTCTAGATAGACCCAATGATGCCCCTCTTCATCCTTGGCCTCCAGTAATTCCACCCAAAGTTACGGTAAACCATTATCTCAGTAGGATATTACATCCAAATAGAGGTATGGAAGTCCCTAATTATCTTCTATATGATGAAATTATGGAGAACTATACTCCAGTGAACAAGGATCACTTCCTCATCGCCAAATGACGACCCGGGTATCGGGTCACCTCCAAACAACTATTCCTAAATCACATCACAGTTTGGGTCTAAATTAGGGCCTACCATTACCCAGTCTACTAGAGAATATGTAAACACCATGGGAGGTAAATTAAAGAACCCCTAATCTTTTGAAGCAACCATCCTCCGGTCAATCAAATGATCATCAGGTACCACTTCTACTTAGAAGGCCGCTCACCAAGCTTCTACTCAAGCCGCATCTTATGGCTAAGAGCATCTGGTAAAATGTTACCTTTATGAGTTTCAAACAGTATCTTGAATTTGAAAATATGTAGATACTATATATATTGATTTTTTATCAAGTTCATGTCCTACTATGTGAAGATGTAAATGAGTCCCTTATAGACAATGTATTCAACAAATATTTGGATGAAGAGATAGTGTCTCCAACACATCAGTGTGGGGACCCTGAATTATAGATCCAATTCTTGAGTAGGGTAGTTTTATCATGTATTCATAGGTATTGTGACCCATAAAATACTACCTTATATCTTTTCGTTAGTATCACTCCCAAAGAAATGCTTCATTCTTCACAATATAATTCATATTTTTTCCCAGGCTCATAAATTACCAGAATTGAATTTATAGTCAACATTATATTTAACTTAAGGAAGGTCTCCTCACACTAGTAAGACCACTTTAACATTAATCCATTATTCATTAGTGTATTCATAGGCATTGAAAGTTGGGAGAAGTCATGGATAAGGTGATGGTATCATCTAGATAATCCTAAAAAGAACCTAAAGGTATCACCTGAAACACTACATTGAGTTAGAATAAATTAATAATTAGTTAATTAAAATGGGCCTTACTATACACCTAGTCTGACACTCCCAAGGAATATGTTTGGTTAATCTCAAGATTTTTATGAACCATTATGAAGGATATATAGAAGTGTAATTTTCATTAGAAGATATTAATAACATAAATAACTGTGGCATTTTAAGACATAAAAACCCTTTAGAATTATAATATTTCAAAACTTAACATATTTATCACTAATATTATCTTATTTTATAAAAATTGTGGTAAATTGGAGGAACCACATAAATTTTGATTGCAATGGATGATTCACTGATGACATCATAATGGAATCTAGAAGGTAAAACATCATGATGATGATTAATCAATTAACTTGAGTTATGAACAATAACTTGAATCAAGTTGAGAGACCAGATTCAACTCGAAGTGAAACAATTTCCTTTGAGTCCTTTATGCTTCCATGACCACATCATTTTAGTGGATATACTGAACCATTTATTTTTGAACAAAATATAAGCCCTATAGATTAGACATTTTCTATATTTTGTTTTTATAAGTAAGAGAAAGTCACCATGGTACTATACCTATTTGAAGGAGAAGCTGATCCATGGTGGAAACTGATTAAAAACATGAATCTGTGAAGGGAAATTGATGCTATAGATTTGGAATATTTCAAGGTAATTTTTTAATAAATATTTTTCCTATTTGATGGGAACAAAAATAGATATGAAATTCCTAGAGATGAAGGGGAAGAAAATTGAATTAGTGAAAAGCTATGAGATAAACATTAAAAATCTTTCTTGATAGATCTATATGTCTGTTATGGATCCTAAGGGAAAGGTTGATAGAATATATGGTGGAATGAGACACAATTTACATAAGAATATTAAAAATAGAGACTATTAAATCTACGAAGAGATAGGGGAGAATTCTATGAAGGTTGAATTGGAGTTTGGAGAGACATAGTGGTCACTTAGTTTGAATGAAAAGAAGCGATAAATAGAGACAAACTCGGGTAGGAACTTTAATCTTATAAGAGGAAGAAAGATAGTGCTACTACCCATATATAAAAAATATGGGAAGAAGAAGTTATAGATCTTCTTACTTTGCAGTGGAAAGTGATAAAAATGCAGAATATACGGGAATATAGCTTGGAACTATTATATTGAGGTGAATCCTAAACTTTCTAATACTAATGACAAATGGATGATGGTTTAGGCCCAACTAGATGTTCAATACTTTCACTGTGGACAACTTGGTAACTTTTAAAATCAATGTCCTATTCAGAAGACAATGAAGGGGAACCACTATAAACCTCAACATCGGCCACGGAAGAAAGTTCAAGAATTTTCAATCACTATGGATGAATTAGAGGCTCTAAATGATGTGGTGGAAGGTAAACTTATTGTTCCCTTCAAGATAGAAAATACATTGTTTGATTCTAGTTCTTCACATTCCTTTATTTCATCAACATTTGAAATTAATATAGAATGAATCCCTAAATTTAAAGAAGTATAGTTATCAGTCAAGGATCTTATAGGAATTATCCGAGAATCAATTATATATAGAAACGATTTTATTATATTTGGTTAGTAAAATATAATTGAAAATATAGTAGTAATCCCCATGGTGGAATTTGACATTATATTAGGGATGGAATGGATCTCAAAGTATAACTATAAGATCAACTAAACAAGAATAGAAATTTAAGTATTATTGAATGGAAATCCAAAAATAATTTTCAATGGAGTGATATCCCAACCTAAGAATTATATATAAGCACCTCCCATATACTTGTTCTTGGCGATGACCAGTGAAGTGGGATAATGAAATGTTAGTATACAGATAGAGAATGTTCTCATTATTCAGAAATATATTGGTTTATTTCTTTAAGAGTTACCTGGAACTCCACCAGAAACATAGAAAGTGTTATCCATTGAAATCATACCTATATCCAAGATGACATCAAAGATCCCATATATATAAAAAAATATGGTGTTATAGTAATTAAAGAGGAAACTTCAAGATCTTAAATAGATGGGTTTTATATGACACATGCATCTCCTTAGAAAGAACATGTTCTATTTGGGAAAAATAAGGAGAGATCAAGGTAGATATGAATTGATTATAGAGAACATAATAAGATCATAGTGAAGAACAAATACCTTATCCCAAGGATTGATGATTTATTTGAATAGCTCGATGGGGCTCAGCTCTTCTTATTAATTGACATTCGATCACAGTATCATTAATTTAGGTTTAATAAATAATTTATTCCAAATACTTCATTATGAAAAAGATATGGTCCTTATGAGTTATCTATTATTCCCTTAAACTCGACTAATTATCTAGCTATATTTATGGATCTGATTAATTGTTACTTTAAGGACTCCCTTGATAAATTTTTGGTATTTTTTATTGATGATATATTAATATACCTGGAAAGTCGCAAGGATCATCAGGATTATGTAATGTTTATATTGAAAACACTAAGAACGGAGAAGTTATTTAGAAAACTCATAAAATGTGAATTATGGTTACAAAAAGCTGCATTATTGGGGAATATTGTAATCAATGAAGTATTATTAGTTCACATTGTAATGAAAAAGGCTATATAGGAGTGGCCTCATCCTACAACAGTAACTGGGATTCATAGCTTCCATGGTTTAGCAGGATATTATAGGTGGGTTGTGAATTTTTTTAGTGAGGTTCTAATCCACTTACCATGTTAACTCAAAATGGGGAGAAGTTCTTCCGAACAAAGAAGTTTGAAGAATGTTTCCAAGAATTGAAGAAGTGATTAGTTACTGCACATGTGTTATCTCCACCCTCTTTTGTTAAAGGATTTGTTATTTATAGTGATGCATCTATGAAAGGGATTAGGTGCATAATCATAAAAAATGAAAATCTTATTTATTATGCATATTGATTGTTAAATACATATGAATAGAATTATACTACACATGACCCAAAGTTAGATACTATTATTTTTTTCTGAAAATATGGATGCACTTTTTTTATGGGGACAAATACGATATATACACAGACCAACAAAGTTTAAATTATATTTTTCTTAAAAAATAATTGAACAAGATACAAATGATATGATAATAAATTCTTAAAGACAATTAATATTTAATTTATTATCACCCTATAAGAGAAAACAAAGTCACTAATCCATTAAGTAGGAAAGACCATGTTGTGATGTAAATGATGAGGATTTAAGGAGATACATTAATCAAGAACCTATTGAGACAGGAAATATGAATCATGAGGGAAGGGACATAATCAATCCTATCACAAATGTTTTTTAACCATCATTATCAGAGAATATCAAAAAATATCAAATAGAGAATCCTTTTTTATAAAATAATATAGAGGTTGTGAAGAATGAGAAGTTTTCTTGAGTTCAATATTGATCAAGAAGGTGTATTGAAATTTAATACAAAGATATGTGTGCCATATATATCAAAGATAAATGAGTATCTAACTGACACATCTCATATATCTACATTCTCTATACTTCCTGAGATCACTAAAATGTATAGGGACCTTTGTGATCATTATTTGTGGGATAATATGAAAGGGGAGATTATTGAATACACTATAAGGTTCTTGGTATACCAACAAGTGAAGTTGTAGTAAAAAATAACTAATGGGGTATTGTAACCACTACTAATACCCACATGTAAGTGTGAAAATATAACTATGACTTCGTCACTAGTATCCTAAGAACATGAAAAAAAATAATATGATATGGGTTATGGTGGATCAAATCACAAAGACTGAATATTTCATTGATATTTAGGAATATTTCCCTATAAAAAGATGATTCTATGAACTTTTTTTCAAATAAATTAAATTTCATTATTTTCTTATGTTATATACTACCCAAGTTCACATTTCACTATACGCAATATCAGTTTATCTTGCTTTACATGCAACACAGAGTTTCTATAAAACATCATTTCATTATTATAATTACATAAAAAAAAATTATAACCTAGCCATTATAATGTCAGGTATGAACAAGATTAACTAAATTATTAAATTATGTTTTACAAATTTATATGTAACTCTTTTACCAATTAATTATAAATGATTGTAAAACCATTTTAAAAATGATTTTTTTTGGAAAAACTATACACAAGTGTGTTTTATATAAAAATCACTCTTATTGGAATATATTAATGATATATATATATATATATATATATAATATTCAATCTAATTTTTAACATACATGTTATGTGTTTTATGACATGATATAATAAAAAATCCATTTTTCTCGAAAAAGAAGTATTTTTCTAAAAAGACAATTTTTCCACATTTTGGTGGCGTACTTGTTTGAAATATTATTTTTGAACATTTTATAAATTCTATTTGAAAAATTAAACCTTTTATTTTAATAATGGATATCAAAATTAACTTTGGTTTTTTTTGGTATTTTTCTGATAAGTTTCTTGTTTTGATGAATAGTGAAAATACTGGAATTTAATTTAAGAAAGCTTTGTCATCGATATAATTTATAGTGTTAAATTATATTTTTTTATTATTTTTAATGTATAATAAGATAATTTTTTTATAATTTAATAAAATTTATATAATTGGAATCAATTTTACCTTGAATTTTGATATAAAAAAAATTAATCTTTTGAATGTTTTCACTTTAAAGAACTCATTTTTCATCCCTTATGTGGGATTAATTTTTAATTAATTTATGAAAATTATATGAATTGAATTTGAAAAAATAGATTCCATATTTTCGATCAGATAGTAAAAATTTATTAATTATGCCCATTTTATTTTTGGACAATATGAACAGTAATTTTATTAATTTTTATTACCACAGTTATGGGTGAAATACTTAATTAAGGGTAAAAATAATATTTTAAATATTATAAATATACCCCAAAACATTCCAAAATTATATTGGATGAAGTTAATTGTTCCACAAACACCTATATTTAGAAATTGAATAATCTAACAGATACTTGTCTAGGAAAATGACTTGGATATTATTAAAATCAAAGAGAGTGAAAAAGTACCACACTCTTACTTTTAATAAGTATAATATTTTTAATGTATGGTTGAATATAATATATGCTTGATTTTTTTTATTATTATAAAATATAATAATTTTATTTTAATGATGAATTATTACTTTTAAATTTTATTAAATAAATAATTTTCTTAAATAATTACTCAATGATGATACTATAATTATCCAATTAATGAAACAATCAATTAAATGATATTATAAATATTTTAAAAAATATAATTTCACTTAATTATAGAAATAAAATAATTTTATAGGTAAATATTAAATTCTAGGGGAATATAAAATTAATTTTTTAGAAGTTATATTTCAATATTGATTTTCTTAAAGTGAGTGTAATGAGTAGTGTCAAAATTGAAACTAATGATAGTTTAGGAAAATAATATTTTATTAAATTAGATAAAAAATATAAAAATTCTAAATAAGGAAAAATTGGCTCAAATATGGTCTGAAATATCAAAAAAAAATCCATTTATGGTTTAATTTACACCTTATAAGTAAAAATATTCACATTTTTAGTATTGAAAAATTCGTTACCCTAGTTAAAATTAAAGTAGGTTAATGAAGGGTTAATAAAATAGACAAGGATTAAAATTACACACAAAATTGTATAAAATATATTTTTTGATGGTAGTATCACCCTATCCCACCTTATATTATAATTAATTTTCATTTTAAGGTATTTTTATTGAGTTTTAATTTATTATAAATTAATCTTTTGATAAATTCTGAAAGTACCCCTTCCCTCTCTTATAAAAGGGAATTTCTTATTTTATTTTATTCACACTTAAAAATCCTTTTTTTTAATTCTATCCAAATATCCTCCTATATTTCTTACCTTAACCCATGAATACTTACATTGGGCATAAATCCAACCAAATAAATTATTTTTTTCAAATTAAAAGGAGATACCTAAAGAAGAGGTAACTTTCATCAACAAATGATTCTGTTTTATTTCTTACTCAAAACCCTTAATTTTTTATTTAATGTTTATATAATAACTAAATAATCCTAAATATACTTATATGTTTTTATATTATGTTTTCAACCTACACTCTCACACACTTTCATAAAATTTGATACATAATCATCATTCTTGTATATGCCAGACTACCTCATCGCGAACTGATGTCGTTCGTTCTTTCATTTCCACATTAAAAGGTTAGAAATAATGATGTAATATATATTTTTATGTGATATATATGATATTTTGGATGCATTTATACTTTTTTAATTATTATATTACTCACATATTTATTCTTTCTATTTTGATTAAATATGATAACTTCGTTTGTGGATGTGTTGACTCGTGCCTCCTCAAAGTGATGTGATTCGTTCACACATTACATGGAACACATTAAAGATGGGTTTAGTGTAATTATTTGATTTATATTACATAATAATTCTAATATTTTTATCTTCTTTGTATATTTCATTTAACATATTTCTTTTAATATGAAAAGAAAATGGAAATAGCATTCATGCATACGTATGGCATACCATCTCCATGAATATTGTTTTTAATTTTCTAAGTATATCCTTAATAAATTATTATAAATACATATATATTGAATTTATATGATATTTATATCTTTTTCATCAATCTAGAGAAAATGGAATCCTGATATAAGTTAGAGGACAAAAAATATAACAAATCAAAACACATGAGGAAAAAGAGAGGATATTAGTCGAAGCGTAAGTTTGACATGGAATCGTAAATAAAGGGGTAATATAAATTCATAATAAAATAATATATGTTATTAGATACTATAATATGGTTCTATAATAGATATATAATGAAATTATATTTATTATAAAATAGGTTTTTATTAGTACAACGAGTGTTAAGACATAAGGTAAGAGATTTTTGTCTCACTTTTATTTTTGTGGGACGCATGACTTATACACGACGTGTTTCTTTTGTATGTTGTACATACTACCCATTAATGTATTTTTATTATGATATTTTCATATCCATATAATTTTATTTCTTTCATGGGGAATTCTATTATACTTATTATAAGGTTACAAGTATTTATTTCACATTGTCATCAATATTGAGGATTATTTCATTTTATATATCCATTGTGGAAAATTTATCTTCCAGATCCATGTTTTCTAATTAGGTTTTCAAAAAAAATTCTAATATTATCTTATAAATATTTAATGTTATTTTTACTCATGTTAAAATTTTTACTAAATGGTTTTAAAAGAGTTATTTTTTTCATTTTCTAAATGAGGTAATTTGTGACTTTTCCACCAAAAGTATAAAAAGAATATTTTTAAAATTATACAGCTTGAACATATTTTTACTATTTCATGATGAATTATTTACATTAATACCCAATTACAATTTTACATGATTATTTTCATGGAAAATTTTTTCTTTTAAAATTTGGTGGCATTTTAATAAAAGAAAACATTTTCAAAGAAGAGTGGATATTTTACTCAATAATTACTTTTAAATCTATGATAACATTCATCTATATTACTTATTATTTATTGGAGATATTTTTAAATAATAATATATCCATCATTCCTATAGTTTATTTATGGTTATTCTGAAATGATATTTATGAATCCCATTTCATTTCTGTGGGTTATGTTCTAATTGAATGATGTTTATAAAAACCATTTCATTTCATGGGTTATAATACGGTGAATGATTTATGTTCTCATAGAACACATATGTATGGTTTTCACTATGTGATGGGTGGGACCTATATCTCCCACCAACTAATTGTGTAAATATGTATATCTCGTGAGGTATATATGTTATGTACGTACCTGATTTCATGTTCACAATTCTATGAATGGAATTGGTTTTCATGTCTATAATTTTATGCATGAACTTGGTTTTCATGTCCATATGTTTATACAAGGGCATGATTTAATGTATTTAATTTAACAAGTGAACCTGTTTCTATTCATTTTTGTTCACAATGTTATAATTTTATGGGTATGCCTCAATTTCATGTGTTATATCAATGTTATGATCTCATGGATTATGTTATTTGATTCTATTATGATTCATGTCTTTTGAACTACCAATATTTATTCCATGATTCATGTTTATGATCTTTAATATATAATATATGATCTTCTAATGTTATTATCATGTTATCAAACCCTTTATAATCATGTTTATACTTACATATCTCCCTTTATTATCATAACTAAGCATCAGAGATCACTTTTTTCTTATGTGTCTTTTCCCAAGGAAGGGGAGAATTGTTTCAAGTATGATATGTTAAAAGGGTTCTAGATATTAATAAATAGAAAGGAGAAGATGCAGATGTATTATGAATACATTTTTTTGCTTCCTTGTTTCCAATTGAGTTAAAGTAATACATAATTTTGGCATGTTTATGTGTATTAAAAAAAGGATGTAATATCCATGTACATTAAGAATGGAACATTATAGTTGGTATCATAGAAAGGGTTTATTCTTAATTTGAAAACTAGGATGATAAAACCATAGTAATAAATATAAGGTTATATCTAAGTTAAAATCCATGAGTTTTTGAAATGATCATGAATAACCCAATTTAAACCTAAGGTGTCATAGATTGAAATTTTATTAGTAATTTTCATTAAATATGATGTTTTCCCAGTTTGATTAGAGTTACTCACACTATTATTTTCATTTTTTTCAATGGTTAGAACCCAAAAGAACCATTTTAATGATGAATTCAATAGGAAATGTAACAATTGTCCTCATGAGAAACAGGATATTGTGGGAGTTGGAATTCAAAATCGTATCAGTGTACTCATATAAGCTATAAACCATGCCAAACATTCAAATGTGAAAAGAGTGGAACAACATTTCGTTGATTCTTTAATGATGTAAATTACACTTACTTTCATTGGGTCTTCTGATCCACTATTTTTTGAGAAATTTATCAACACCATTGAGAAAATATGCTCTATTCATAAATTATTGGGAAATGAAAAAGCTATCCAAGATATTTATCCTTTAGAAGGTGATGCTGATAAATAGTGGAATCTTATTAAGAATACAAAGCAATGGGATGAAATTGACTTCATGGAATGGGATGAGTTCAATAAATAATTATTTAATATGTTCATTCCATATATTATTCATAAAAAATGGGTAAGTAATTCCTTGAGTAAAATCAAATGGATGATGAATCTTTTGGAACCTATAAAGAAACTTTTACAAGACTTGCAAGGTACGCTTCCAGAATTATCATCCAAGATGAAAGTGAAATTGATTAATTCATTAGTGGAATAAAAACTACTATTCCACAACAAATATCCATAATGGACTTTGGAAGAAATGAAGAAATAATTCAGTGTAAACTAAAAGTGGAAATGGAAGTTGATAAACCTCAAAGTTGTGGTGATAAAAAAAAGGATGATGAAGCTTAATATAAACTCTAGTGGTTTTCCACATGGAGGGATGAAAAAAATTTGACCTCCTTCACACCAGAAATTTGGAAAGGATAACTTAAGGGAACTACTGAAAGGAATAAGAAGATTCTTTAACTGTGAGAATCATAAACATAGAGAAAAAGAGTGTCAGAATGATACAAAGAGGCCGATTAATGAAATGAATATAGGGAGATCTCAAAAAAATACAGCACTCTCAATTAAGTTATATAAATATAGAGATCATGGCCACTATGAAAAGTAATGCCCCAATACAAGGGTTACTATGGAAGATAATCCAAAAAACATATGAAGGAAAAAGAAAAAGGAAAAACTTATGATATAATAACAGATTAAGTGAACCATGATAATTAGGGTATAATTTTCCTCCTATCCTTGTTAGTATTTATTTTTTGATTTTTAATTGATAATACCTATGAAAATATTATTTTTTATCCATTAGTAAAATTTCATGTGATTATCTACATTGATTCTAGAGTAATGGAATCACTTATTCTATTAGTACAACGATGAACCAAAGATTTCAATGAATTTGGTTTGATATAATAGAAGTAATTATATAACGAATGAATAATTGTGGGGATTTTTTAATATATTACCATGTTTCAATAGAATACATGATCATGTTATTCACATGTTTAATATGTTCTAATTTTGAGTTAAATTATGTTGTTTGGGGGAATACTAATAAATTTATTTTTGATATATAGTAAATTTGTTTCAAATGTTTTGGATTTTAATATTAAGTAATTTTGATAAGGGTAACCAGTTATGAAATTGTTTGCAATAAAATTTGTATGAGGTTCTAGAGATTAATGTTTCTTAATATAAATATTTATTCATATTGGATAACTTGTCCTAACAATTTTGTTGTGATAAAGGCAGATGGAATGACCTATCATTTTATTTAAGGAACTCAAGACCTTATAATGCATATTAAATGATAAATTCACCCTTCCACATATCCAGAAAAATATATTTATTTTCTTAAAGGAGTATAAAAAATAAAAATGGACAAATAAATAGAAATATGGAGAGGAATCAAAGATATAAAGGGTGATAGAATTAATGGAGGTGGATGGAATCTGATTGAACTAAGTGGAATACCTCCAGAGGGAAGAACTCAAGAACTGAGAAACATGACATCTTCACACCTTGAGTTTCCTTAGAAGTGAGAAAATCAGAAACAACATTTCATTAAATCCAGGTATAAAAAACCTCTATGTTTTTTTTAACTAGTCCCTTGCACCTCCTAACATTTTAATCAATTGACCATGGGATAGGCCTAGGGCCACATAGAGAATTTTACATGATAATAGAATATAATTCAACTACCGTAAGGTGGAAATTTCTATAACTACAAAAAAATCACAATGATCATTTCTTGGGCCTCCGCTTGAAGAAAATCACCTATGCCAAAATAATCAAAAAAGTCAAGAATCACTGGTCCCATTGTGTCTTGTACCACAACACCTCCCCTCATTAGACCTGTAATACACATACCATATGTATTCATCTTGTGACCCACTTAATGAGGGACCCAACATATCTGTCTCCCTAGCATTGCACTAGGATCATTGATATCGTCTTTGGTTATAGAAAGAGGTGGTTTTACAGACGGGGACACCTCACATTATTGATGTAGGTGAATTAAATAGGCCAATAAGTTTCTATTTTTGAAGATAATACCCATTTTTAATTAGAATTTCTATGTTTTAGACTTTGTTTCACTCTTTCCAGATACTCCAATAGCCTGTCATAAGAATGGGTACTCGCAACAATTTCTATGTTCCTCAACACATTTCTACTTAGAACCACTGATTTATGAAGGATAAAATTGACACATCATGATTATACCCATTAATAAAACCATCCATCTCATGACACACTCAAATCACTCACTCACTACTGAAAACTAGATGATCAATGTTTTCAGTTTGCATCACCCTAAAACAATGGCACATTGAGTCAATTCTTATACCCAGACACTTGATGTCTTCCTTCGTGGGAAGTAATTTATTCTATACCCTCTATTACAAACTATTAAACTTTATTATGATCTCTCTAAAGTAGATAACTTATCCTAATTCCTCACAAACATGGTTTTCACTATTCATTTTATAGAAATATTTGGTTGGGATGGAATCTAAGGTGGATCCCATTAAAATATATCTTTCTAGCTCAGAGGTGAGTACTATGAAATCATATATGATCCATTGTTACCTATCCATGATGGCAAGAATGAACCTCATATGGTAACTTACTTTCCTAATGGCTATATCTAAAGAAGGATATCCAGGATATCTAAGACTTGTTCCCACCTAGTTTTAATGCAATAGGGTTATATCCCCACTACCCACAATCCACCAGTTGTGAGGTTATAGATACAACATATAAGAATGGATCATAATCTCGATTGAAGAAGATATAATTTTCTATCTACCCAAGTTAAACCCATATCAATCCTACATGGTTTTCCCCATAGAGACGTCAACTCCAAAACCTCCTTGTCCATGTTATAATTGAGGCCCAACAATGTTTTTGAGACAGTTATAATGCCGATATCCTTTGGACATGGGTTTTTCCATCCTATACCAAGCGACCCTATGGTTTTTAACTTCTAATTTAATGTCCCAAAAGAAAGTTCCATGATGTTTTCCATTCAGTAGATGACCCTTCTTAGGGCCTTAAACATGTAGAGGATGTGAATTGGGATAGATGATGGCACACTATTGGTTAGTGCTATCCTCCTTTTATTTATTAGAATAAGAGATGAAGTGGAAATTTATCAAGGAAAAAAAATGGTGTGGCTATGCTTAAATTAATTAAGTATATATTCTCATGAGAATTATTCAAATTTAGGAAAAGATTATTGGAATTAAAATTGTGTGCCATTATAATCATTTTTGATGACATCAATATCATTTTTCAAGCCTCTTTGGATTACGAATTTGCGATTGTTACCTTTGTCTAGACCATGTTATTCGTCACTCTCCCTCATAATTTTGTGGTTAGTTTTCTCTTATATGTCCATATTTTTACTTTCCACCAATGTTCTCTTTTGTGGAAATTGAGTTATGAGATACTTTGTAAAACTATTACATTTATAACTTTATTTTTTTAATGAGAGTTTTTGTATTCATTTTTATTATGTGGGTTTTCCACAAAGAAGTTTTCAAATAATCCAATTTTGATTTTGGAAATGAAATATCAAATTTAATGGATGGGATTTAAATTTTTAAATTATTAAAAATATCGAAATAGTATCTTATAAATGGAAGACTCTAAAAAATCTCTCTTAGTATCATGATGTTTTCCACAAATACGTTATAGGAATGTACATACATGATCCTTCACATGTACTAAACTCCAAGGTCATATCACTGGAAAAATATCCTTCTTATGATGAGAAATCGGTAGAAATTTTGGATCATGGAGATAAAGCTCTGTAAAACAATAACACTCACCTGGTTAAATTTTATTGGATAAATCAATAGATTAAAGAAGCTATGTGGTAACTTTAGGATATGATTAGGAAGAAGTATCCTTATTTATTTGTAATAGAATGATGAATTTTGAGTGAGAAATTTGGTTTAAGGGGGGTAGAATGTAACACACCGAGTTTTTAAGAACTTTTTCTTTTAAAATAAATTTAATATATTTGATTTATTATGTTATAAGATACACAAAGTTATGCTTTTTCTACATGAAATACCATCTTGTCTTGCATTATATGAAATATAGAGTTTCTACAAAACATCATTTTATTATTATAATAATTTAAAAACGAACTCTATAACTTAGACATTTGAATAAAGGTTATAAATAGAATTAAGTGAATTATAAAAATATGCCTTACCCATGTATATATAAATCTTTTACCAATTAATTATAAATTAATGGAAAACCCTTTTTAAAATAAGAGAAAATGGTTTTATGAAAAACTAGGCACAAGTGTGTTTTATATAAAATATTTCTCTTATTGGAGTATATTAATGAAATATATGCATATATATATTTAACATATTAAATCTATTTTTTAAAATATATTTATTTTCTAGACATGATATAATATCAAATCCAATTTTTCTCATAAAAAAGTATTTATTTAAAAAGGTTGTTTTCTAGCCTTTTTATGGTGAACTTGTTTTACATATTGTTTTTGACACTTTTATAAATTCAATTTGACAAAATAAATTTCATATTTGAAAGAAAGATATCAAAACTTACTTAGGTGGAGTTTCTGATATTTTTATGATATGTTTCATGTTTTGATATGTAGAGAAAAATACTGAATTTTAATTTTAAACATCTTTTTCATTGAAATAATTTATAGTGTTAAATTATATATTTGATTGGTTTTAATGTATAATTTGATAAATTTTTTTATAAATTCATCTTATTTATTCTATATTAATAAATTTTAAATTGAATTTGGTTATAGAAAACATATCAATCTTTTGAATGTTTTCACGTAAAAGACTTGTTGTTTCATCCCGTCTGCAGGATTAATTTTTAACTAATTTATGAAAGTTATGTGACTTTAATTTTAAAAAATGAATTCTATATTTGGAATAAAATGGTATAAATTTAATAATTATGGCCCTTTTATTTTTTGGAAAAATTATTTATAAATTTAATATTTTTTATTTCAACGATTAAGGGTAAATCGATTAATTAAGGGTAAATATAATATTATAAATGTAATAAAACTACCCAAACACTTGGAAAAATATTATTGGACAAAGGTAAATCGACCCCTAACATATAAGGTTAAAATTTTAATAATTTAATTGACACTTTATATGAAAATTACTTCTATATTATTAAAATCAATGGGAGTTCCAAAATTTCATATTCTTACTTTTAATAAGAAAAATATTTTTAATATGTTGTTAAATAGAATATATGCTCAAAAAATTTTATTATTGAATGGAAAAGTTTTATTTACATAATTTTATATTATTTTTTTGTTTTAGTGAAGAAATAATTTTCATAAATAATTACACAATGATGATGATGAAATTATTCAATTGATGAAATAATCAATTAAATGATATTATAAATCTTAAAATAAGTATAATTTGACTTAATTAAGGTTATAAAAAATTATCTATAAATATGGAATGTAATAGGAATATTAAATGAATGTTTTTGATGATATATATATATATATTTATTTATTTAAGGTTCATGTAATGAATAACATCAAAAAATGGCTCTAATGGTATTTTTTCAAAATCATATTTTATCACATCAGTTAAAAATCAAAAAAACACTAAATAATGAAAAATGGTATGGGATATAGTATTAAATATCATAAATTGTCCATTTATGGTTCAATGGACACCTTATAAGTAAAAAATATCCATATTTTAATATTGATTTGGTTTTAACATGGTTAAAATTAAAATAGATTAACTAAGGGTTAATAAAAATGATAAGGTTTAAAAAATACACAAAAAACTATCTAGAAAATATTTATTTTTGGGATTATCCCAATAAAAAACCTTACCTTAGAATTAATTTACATTTGGAGGTATTTGGATTGATATATAATTTATTATAAATTAATATTTTGAGAAATTCAAATGTGCACCTTCCCTCTCTAATAAAAGGGAACTTATTATTCTCTTTTATTCACATTTAAGAACCTATTTGGATTATAAAAACTATATCAAAATATCCTAAAAACTTCCCTAAATTCATCATATAATCAATAAATTGGGAATAAATCCAACCAATGAAAAAAAAATTTTCAAATGAAAAGAATATCCCCATAGAAGAGATAACATTCATCAACAAAAGATTTTATTTTATTTCTTCCTTAAACCCATTAAATAATTTTTATTTCAAGTTTATATAATAAAAAAATAACAAAAAATACTTATATATTGTTATATTAAGGGTTATAACGACACTCACACACACTTTCATCAAATGGGATAGACATTCATCGTTTGTGTTTACGGAGGACTGGAACCTCACAAATAGATATTATTCGTTCTTCCATTTCAACATTTCAAGGTTAGAAATAATGATGTTATTTCTATTTTTATGAGGTATATATGATATTAATAATTTATTTATTCTTCTATAATTATTATATTACCCATACCTTTATTAGTTTTATTTTTTGAAGATACAATAACTTCATTTGTGGATGTGTTGAAAACATCATCCTAAAAGCAATGTGATTCATTCACACATTATATGGAATGTATTAAAGATGAGATTTTTGAATTTATATGATATATTTTTCATAATAATTATAGTAAAATGATATTATATATAGTCTATTTTTCTTATTTCATTTAGTATGACAAGAAATTGGTAACAATGTTCATGTGTACGTATAGCCTACCTCTCCATGAACATTATATTTGCTTTTCACATTTGTTTTGATTTATTATACAGAAATTTTGTTTGAGTACGATGTGAGTCATGACAGATAGTAAGGGATTTTTGTCTCAATTTATTTCTATGGGACACATTCCTTATACACTACTATTTTATTTTATATGGTGTAC
Organism: Viscum album; assembly: GCA_963277665.1. Taxonomy (NCBI): domain Eukaryota; kingdom Viridiplantae; phylum Streptophyta; class Magnoliopsida; order Santalales; family Viscaceae; genus Viscum; species Viscum album. The sequence goes on along the minus strand of OY728150.1, from coordinate 1,924,951,721 downwards.
AAAATTACTACAAATGTATTTTTATTATGGTAATTTCATATCCGTATGATTTTATTTCTTTTAAGGAGCATACAATTATACTTATTATAAAGTGATAAGTATTTATTTCATAGTCTCATCAATATTCAGGATTATTTTTTATTATATCTCCATAGGGGAATATTAATCCTCCACATCCATGTTTTCTAAAAATGTTATCAATTTTTTACTATTATACTAAGAATATTCAAAGTTATTTTTAACCATGTTTTAATTTTTACAAAATGATTTGAGAAGAATCTTTTTTTTTTTCATTTCCCAAATGAGGTACATTGTGAATTTTCCAGAAAAAGTATGAATATAATGTTTTTTTAAATTATATGGATTGATTTTTTTAAATCTTCTTGAAACATTATTTCCTTTAAGATTACCTTAAAATCTTAAAATTTTATTTTAAAGGAAAATGTTTTCTTTTAAAATTTCATGGAATTTAATGAAATAATTTTTTTTCAAACCAGAAAGGTTATTTTCATAAAGAATTAGTTTTAAATTTATGACAGCATTAATTTATATTAATAATGATTTAAAGGGGATATCTTTTGAGAATACTATAATTATACTTCATATGGTTAATTTATGGTTATGATGGAATGATATTTATGAAACCCATGTCTTTTCCAAGGGTTATTTTTTGATTTAATGATGTTATGAAACCCATTTCATTCTATGGGTTCGGAAATGATGAATGATTTGTGTTCTGAGGAAACATATATGTATAGTTTTCATTATGTAATGGGTGAGACCTATATCTCGTTGAAATTAATTTGAGTAAATATAGATAACTCATGTGGTATATATATGATGTGTGAACCTAATTTCATTTCCATAATTCTCTATGTGGTCATGTATTTCATATCCATATTTTCATGCATGGATCTAGTTTTCATGTCCAAATATTTATGTAGGGTCTTAATTTCAGGTTCTTAATTTAACGAATGAACCTGTTACTATTTATGCATGTTCAAGAAGTTACGATTTTAGGTGTATGCCAAAATTTCATGACTTATGTCATTATTATAACCTCTTGGATTTTTTTCTTTGAATACTTTATGATTTATGTCTCATAAAATACTAATATTTATTGCATGATTCATTTTTATTATCTTTGATATCTAGGTTATGATCTTCTAATGTTATGATCACGTTATAAAACCCCTTATTCTCATGTTTATTCTTATACATCTTCTCGTGTTTACCATTACTGAGCATCTAAGCTCACTCTTTTCTTATGTTTCTTTTCTATAGGAAATAAAGAATTTTTTTAAGTATGATATGTAATAAAGGATTATAGATAAGAATAAATAAGTGCTAGATTATGTAGATGTATTATGAACCATTTTTTATGCTTCCAAATTTTCAAAGGCACCAAGCTAATACGGTCTTTGGGTGTGTGTATGTGTATTCTGAAAAAATGATGTAATATCCATGTACGTTAAGTCTGACTTATTATATTATCTCTTAACAAACATACCAATATATACACAAGATAAGTGGTGAGGTTTCATGGGGTTCTAATTTCTATAATTATTTATCATTATACAAGGTTCATATATAAATTTTGGATAAGTATTCGGCATTCTCTTAATACTGAATTGTATTTTAGTATGGCCTATCACCCCCAAATTGAGGGCCAATTTGAAATGACTATTTAGTCACTTAAGAAAATTATGAGAACATAATCAATGAAATTTAAAGCTGGATGAGATCAATACCTACCATTAGTTGAGTTCTCATACACCAACATCTTCTAATCAATTGTTAAAATGAGACCATATAAAGATCTATATGGGAAGTGATGTTGAATTATTACATGTTTGGATGAAGTTAGAGAGATAATGATACTTGGAAACTCTCTTGTACAAGAGATGATAGAAAAGGTTCATGCCATACTGAAACATATGAAGAATACTATGAGACAGTAGGAGAGTTATGCTAATAACTATAAAAGGGACTTGGAGTTTGATGTTGGAGATAAATTTTTTTACTTCAGATTTCCCCATGAATGAGAGTCATAAAATTTGGAAATAAAGGGATGCTTAGACCTAGGTATACTGGCCCCTTTGAAATCCTTAATAAAAAAACACCATTGGAATATAGTCCAACAATTCTTCAAAATCTTGTTAAGGTTCATGATATATTCCATATATCTCTCACAAGGATGTACATACCTAATCCCTCACATGTACTGAATCCAAAGGTGGTATAAATGGAAGATGACATCTCTTTTGAGGAACAATCAGTGGAGATCCTAGAAGGTAGAGACAAGGTTCTATAGAACAAGACTACCCACCTCATCAAATTGTTTTGGAGGATCTATAAATATGAAGAAGAAACATCAGAACCAGAGGAGACAATGATACATAAGTATCCACACATTTTCCCAATAGGGAGAATGAGTTGAAATATTGGGAACAAAAAATTTATTAGGGGGGGGGGGAATGTAACAACCCAGACTATTTAAATAATATTTTTTAGAATATTTTTTTACTCATTATACAATATTATACATGAAGAAAATATAGAGAAACTGAAAAATTTTATCTTAGTAACCATGATTATTACATTAGTCAGATATGAAACCAATTAAAATGACCCAAATTACAACTGGACAAAAAAATATAAAATAGAATATCTAAAATAGGAAATTATGGATCACCCTAGTCTGCTAGAATCATATCCCACACAAAAAATGCTATAGTAATGAAACAAATATTAGTAAACCAATCAACATCCTAATAAATAAAAATATAACCTTTGGAAAAAAATTATAGTGAATTTGGTGTGAAATAATGATTTGGTATTTATAGGGTTAAAAGGTAAATTTGGCCATTGATATTCGACCATTATATGACTATTGGTCAAATATAAACATTGGAAAATATGACCATTGAAAAAATTTGACCATAAATAACTGTATGTGTTTTTGATAATCTTACCTTTATAATTCATGTTTATAATTAGTAAGGACAATGGATAATTGACACAGAAAGGTAAATCAATAGCCTCAACCAATAGAGTTATGCCATTTAAAGCCCATTTTTCTGAACTTTGGAGGGAGGTAGAATATGTGGGGTTCTCTCTTGACCATGCCGAAGATGAGCTATAAAAACTGAAGCTTGAAAATCATAACCTGTGAGATAAGTTCATATTAGTTAGATTACCACTCGGTAAATGTTAGTTGAGCCACCTCATGAAACTACCACCACCACACACCTTACACATAGATGAAAGTGACAGTAGTAAGGGGTTATGTAACTCATCCTTAGTTTCTTAAAGTTTAATTTCCTTTATATATATAATTTGGTTATTCCATCAATTTTATTTTAAGAAATGTTTTTCTTAATAAAATGAATTTTTAATTCTGACGAATTTGATAAGTTGACTTTTCGATGCAAATAAAACATTTTGTATTTTTTAGTAAAGATATACATTTTTATAATAAAACAAGGTATTATAAATAGTTTTATTTAATAAAATAGTCTTTTAAAAAAATATCACCCAAATATAAATGATAAATTAATTTTATAATATCCTAGGAAATTTTTTATAAGTGTTAGAAATTTTATTATGCCTCAAAAACAAAATTTTTTTAAACAAATATGTGTTTTTATATTTAAAAGTTAAAATTATCATATTTACATAATTATTCTAGAAAAAACATCATATTAGAAATAATAATTTCAAAATTAGGTTAGGGTGAATATATGATAATTTTCTAAAATGCATTATTCTTTCAGAAATTTTAATAAATATAGTTTTGGGTTTTCAGTGTTTTTTACGACTTCATACTTATTTCATAAGGATGTAATAATTAATTAAACAATATTAATGAATAAAAATATGTTATTTTTATTAACATTATGTATTTTAATATATTTTAATCAATTTATAAAACTATAAATGACTTTTCATTGTCTAAAAATGTAAATTTGATTTTCAAAAACATTACTTTCTGGAATCATTATTTTTCCACGCTAAAAGATGTATTAAAAAATGATTCCCAGTTTTGGTTGATTAAAATATCATAAAATGTGACCCAAGTGTCTAAAACCATAAGCAAAAACCATGGGTATGAAAATGTATTTAGTTTTCCAAAATATATACTTCAAGACCAATATTTGGAAATTATTAAAAAAATCCTTCACCTCTTCTATAAATACCCACCCACTTAACCATTCCCCTTCACTCTCAATCCATCATCTATGAATTTCTGTTAATTTTACCTCACAATAAGCAACAGTTTAGGAATAACTGTTCAAGGAATGGGAAACGTTCACTTCTCTTTTCCATTTAAGTTCCCTTTTCATATTTCATGTGTTCTAATTTCCAAAATAAGTTAATTTTTTCACTTTCTATTACACAATTACTGAATGAATAGTCTTTTATAAATTGTATAACATTTTTCCCTCAAATTTTATCATTTTATAAAACCATGTTTTATACCCATCATGCTGCCGAATTCACTTATCAAATTTCCCTCTTTTAAATGATAAAATCTTATCTTTTTTATTTGAATACCCAAAACTATCTACTTTTCAATTCATATTCAAATAAATTAAAAGTTACTTTGTAATTTTAGAATTTACATATATGAAACCCAAATTTTCCATTTCGGGTAAAAAATAAACTAATGATCACATCTTTAAGCTCTTTTGTATGCCAGGATTTTGATAAGAAACCTATTATTTATTCTCTAAGGGTTATTAATGAAATGATTTATTATAATATATATGGATAAGATGAAACTAATACATATGAAGGGTTCTACCTAATAGTGCTTCAATGCATTGGGTATAGAATATAATCTCCAGAGATGACATGTTCTACGTTATCTTGGTGAATAAACCTGGTAATTTTAATTTATGACACTTTGATAATAAACCCTAGTGATATGATTTTGAATCTATCATTTAAATGTTGTAGCCAAATTTCCATTTTATGATTCTTATTCTTATTATTATGTTATACATATTTGTAATGTCTTATTGTTATGCTTCATGTTATTATTAATATGTCTCATGATCACACGATTTTTTCCTATGTTTAAGATCCTCTATTTGTACCATGTAATGAAAAGTTATGTAATAAAAAATCAGGATTCAATATTTTTTTCCATAAAACATTTATTAGGTGAGTGGTCGTGTTTCATAGATATTTATCTATTAAATCCAAAATTACTACCGGTTATTCCTCATAAGAAATATATTTCTCTAGTAGTAAGACATCTGAGTTTAGTATATATGAATGATTAGGTATAGACTCTCTCAGGAGAGATATATGAAACACATAATGAACATGATAGAGATTCAGTGCAAGAAAGGATCGATAAGATACCATCTAAATATGATCATGAATTAGGAAAAAAATCATCCTAGAAAATTTAAAATTGAACATGAAAAATCAAAGGTGGATATTTGAAAAATATTTTTTGGGGAACCAACATCATGAAAAGTGTCAATAAAACATATTATTAAAAATATGGAAAGTAAAAGTTAAATTTCAATGACAAAATAGGATTCTGATTAGAAGAATATTTTTAGAAATTGAAAATATGGACATGGAAGAGAATTATAACTTTCTAGTTCTAATTGAAAATAAAGGAGAACATGATCATTAAAAGTTTAATGATGATAAACCCGTAGAATAAATTGGTCTGAAATAGTTCATCTAAGTAATATAAAATGGTGATAATATGATAAAATTTTATTTCAAAAAACACTTGGGAAGATATACATACTTGATTTCATATCATAAGTACAATCTCACTCATTAGTTGTACTTTGATCAATTTATACTCCATTTTTTACAATGTTAAATGAATCTAAAATTGTAATTCTTGAAGAACTAGTGAATCATAAGATCCATAATGGGAGAACAGTTCATTCTTTCTATCTCTAGTCACCATAAAAAAATGTTAGAACTATTTTTCCAATATGCATAAATATTCATATGGTTGAGTATACATTAATCTATAATACTATATCCAAAGTTTAACATAATTTTTCTTATAAATGGTTACCCTTATGAACCTTCAAAAAGAAAATTTATATCAAAAACTTTCAAATAAAGTTCACTAAATTTTTGAAATAAAATTATCATTAATCCCCCAAAAAACATTATGTTGGTCTTAATTGACACAAAAAAACACGTGAAGACCATTATCATGTATTCTCTTGAAATATGGTAATAACCGGAATTACCATAATAAAACATAGTGAAAACATGAATTCATCTTTAAGCCTTAAATAGAAAACACAATATTGGATATATTCCTTAGATAAAAAATGGTATAAACTTCATAAATAATATCCTAAATCAATTTTTCAATGAATCCTTTATAACTTATGATTTCATCAATACTTTCCAATTTACATCATCCATATCCATCATCTCTTTATCCAAATCTAAACATCTTTATCTCAACATAAGTAATATATTAAGGGTTATCATTCCATTAACCATGTGTTTTCCATGAATATAAACATACCTTTAAAACGATGTTCTCATAAATCAACATCATTCAATATATCCTTTAAAATATGAACTGAACAATATTTATATATTTCATGATTCATATAACATAATATTTGAATTCCAATAGATAAATACTACATTATTCCTACTTAAATATCAAAAAATCAACTAGGATTCACGATTTTATTCCTTAATACCTCTTTCCTTTTATATTTAATATTTAGTATCTTAATCATTAGCATTATAAACTTTATTCATACCATCTTTTTGGTCCTATTCTGAATATTTACACTAAGTAAATCAATTCACATAATTCCCAAACTCCTAACACTTGAATAACTATAGAATAGGTGGTTCAGTTGGTGACTTAATCTTCACCTATATTGAATTAATGTATAATTAATCACATTTTTACATTTTTGGTATTTATTATTCACCGTTCCACATTTAAAGATCCTTACTTTTCCATTCAAACAATTTTATTGATTATTATTTCCAAATTTTAGGAATATATGAAACTAAATATTCTTTCCTCCATAGTCTTCATTATCCAAAAAATTTGTAAACTATATCCTTATGTTTTTTGGTGGTTCTAAGATTTGGTTACACTGTATGTTTTTAATTTCTTTCCATGATGACTATTTGGGCATAATATCTTTCACTTCAGTCGTCATCCCATTTGGCTGTTTATCAACAAATTTTCGATCATATTCATTATTAACCCAATTCATTATTGTTCCCACCATTGACTAAAACTAGAAAGAATAGTGTCATAAATATGAATCAAAGTGTAAAACCACATTATCATGGGAAATAACCTATAAAATTTCAATCTATAAATCCTGAGGTTTAACTTTTGTTATTCCTGATCATTACCAAATCTCTGGGATTGTAACCAAGACATAACCTTAGGATTATTACAATGGTTTTCTGATCCTATTTTTCAAAGGATAACTAAACCTATATATGACACAAACTACAATGATCCATTAAATTAATAAATATATATTACATATAAATAGATTAATATTCATTACATGACATAACAAAAACATTCTAGAACTGTATGAATTTAGTTTCATCGGAAACATGTAAACATAAACAACTAGTTCATAAAGAATCTATGTCATCTCAAACTTATCTCCTGATAACTAGAACTATTTTTGACATATCATACTTTATACATTTATTAATATCTCGGAGAAAGGAAATAAAAGAAACGGGTGAGATTAGATGCTCATTAAGAGTAAATAAGGGATATATCAATCATAACATGAACACAGGGTCATAAGAATAATAACATAACATTTAACAATTATACCATGCATATCAAAGATCATATTATTGAGTGATGGAATAAATGATAGATGTTCGTAAGAAATGAATCATAAAATAAAATCATCCATGATAGAATAATATTGGTTTAAGAAATGTAATTGTTTCATAAACATAATCATAAAAAATCATTCCCTTATTAGTAAAGTATTGTTTCCAAAACATATAAGGAACTCAATAGAAGGATACAACTCTAGGGAGAGACACACCCCCATCCCTAGTGGCATTACATTCTTCATAGTGGAATAGGGTCACCATAAAAACCATCATAGTAGTCAAGGTTCACTCCCAATCCATCATAGTGGACAAAGTCCCTTTCTGAACCAAGTTCATTTCCCATTCTAGTCATGTATTACTAAACTGAGTTCACTTACTATTCATGTCCTATCCTATTAAACCAATTTAACTTCCTATTCTAGTCCTATATTAATAAACTAAGTAAAATCCCCATTATAGTCATGTATTAATAAAATGGATTCATTCCCCATACAAGGCCTATCTATATCGTGAGATATAAATCATTACCCAATTTAATGGAGGGAGATATAAGTTCCACCCATCGTTGTATTTAATGTAACCTCCATATATGGTTATAACATAACCAACATATTTTTTTATAAAATAAACACCACACATGGTTATAAAATAACCACTCTCTCATAATTAAAACCATACATATTTGTTCCACAAGAACATAAGTCATTCATCCATTTAAAACCCATGTAATGAATTTAGTTTCATAAATGTTTTATAATAAAATAACTCATGAAAAAAAGAGATTCATAAACTTACTAACATCATAAAAAAAAACCACATAAAATAATAATAAGGATTACATCCTGGAGATAATATCCCCAATATAGTATAAGTAACATAAAATAATGTTATGTTATATGGAAAAATGATTTTGAAAGACCACTAGAAATAATTTTAAAAAATATAACATTTAAATTTTCAAATAATTTCTTTTTAAAGAGTTGTGAAACTGTAAAGGAAACAAATATAATTGAAAATAAACTTGTAATAATTTAATGGAAACATTAATGAATTAAGGCATCATACCATTATTAAAATCCACTCATTCCATATGAATTAAAAAACATTCCTTCCTTATTTTTGATGGAAAAGTGACAAATAACATCATTTAGAAAACAATAGAAAGAATCCTTTAAAATCATTTTTAAAAAATTCAAAAAAAATTAAAATTAATTTAAAAAAATAATAAGATAAACGTAAAAAAAAATTGGAAATAGTTTTAGAAAACATGGACATGGAAGAAAAAGAAATTTTCAAATTAAATTTTTGAAGGATATTTTTTAAAAGAAAGTCCCTTAAAAATACCATTTAATTGAAGTGATCCTTAATAAGATGATTAAAATATGTTTATCGAATATAAACCCAAATAAAAATTATAAATAGAACATAATATGTTCAAAATACATTCCACAAATAATCTTATCATGACTTAATCAAAGAATCTCATTTTTTACATAATGAATGGAGATTGGGTTAAGAATTTTCTTACTACTTTGTAATCAGTTGAATCATATGACCTATAAATATAATAATTATAAAATGAAAAATTTAATACCATGAATATAATTTGATTCATGAGTTGATATATAAACAGAAATTATATAAAAAATGAAAATAAATAATCACTGAATAAATCATATATCTCACATAAGTAAAAGTGAGATGAGAAACCCTTACATCACACATTCATTTAATTTTTCATACTTTAAGATCCATTATATAGGTGTAAATAATTTCATTAATTAATTGATGAACGTTAATTATATTTATAAAACCTTATATGATACTTTTATAACATATTACTACCCATTAATTAATAATATTTCACTATTTTCATTGTTTTGGGTGTATTTATTACATGGTTTCTTGGCTAGTTCTCTTTTGTATAGTTAAGGATTTTCCTTAAAAATGGAAATAAAAAAAGTAGTAAAATTAAATGGTATTCAGGAATTTAAATAATATTAAATGGTAACATATATCATTTTTTTATATTAGTATGATTCATTTGATAAAATATTTATGATAAATGTTCAGTTTAGTCTGGCAGTTTTTCCGACCATCACGAACTAGTTTCATTTTATATAATATTATGTATATATATTAATTAAATTACATTAAATTACTTATAATATACTTATTATAGTATTATTTAACAATAATAATACTTTTATTACCATCCTTGATGGTGGTAATGGAAAATGAAAAATCATTATCCATAGAGATGGTTAACAACCATAATTTGTACAATGGCTTCGTTTAATTGAAAAAGAGGATATAAGAAAGGGGATGGATATGAGACCCTAAATTAGAAATATTATATTATATTATATAAATTATTAAAGATTTATTTGGATAATATGGATGAAATATGTGAAGATAAGTTAGAAAAAGAAAATAAAATAATAGTAGTTGTCAAAGAAAATTACCTCTTGAATATCAACTCCTTGAAAGACCACACAAGCAATTTAATGTTGTATTTGTGTGATGAGAAAACATTGGATGTGGGGATACTGGAGATATGTGTGTTCAATAGAGATTTAAAAATGTTAAAGGATTTTGAGGAGAAATGATATGGTGAGGGTGGAATTTAGAGCTAGGAAGGGGTAGTTTTAAGTAATTAAATAATGATTATTTTATATTTAAAGCCAATAACATTTGGGTGAAAATAATTTAAATTAATTTGGATGATAAATAATTTTTTAATGGATATTTAGGGTTGTGAAAAATTTCAAACACTAAATTAATTTTTTATTTTTTTAGGTATTTTAAGCTTTTACCTTTTAAAATCAACCTGCCACATTATTTTAGCTATACTGCAATAAATCATTTTTACCATGGTAACATTCTTATGCCTAAAAAATGAAAAAAATATAACATAATTTGGATCTCTTAATTACAAATATTGAATACATTTTTATAAATTAAAAACACAAAAGTTTCAAAATTCTATTTAAAATTAAACTGTTAAAACACAATAAAAATAGTTTTCTAATGGAAAAATGTGTTTTTAAGGCCTAAAATGTACTTATACCAAAATAAAGACTAAATAATATTTAAATTTAATTAATTATAATATATCTAACTAAAAATTAATTATGTTAATTTTAGATCAACTTAAAATCATAAAATTACTTATAAATATACTGAAAATGTGGGTTTTATAAAAATTGGTATTTTTTATTATTAAATGAAAAATAAAACTTTTTAGAAAATTATAAAAAAAATTAATTTTGAGATTATTTTTACATGATGTTCCAGAAAATGATGTTAGTTTTATAAAATAAATTTTCTAGAATTTTGAAAAATTAATTATATTTATTTTCTCCTTTAAATCTGGAAAACTCTCTTTTTGAAGAAACATATATTTGAAGAAAAAAATAACATTACTAAAAGTTATGTTCATATTCACAAATAATTAACTAATACATTAAAAATTGATTTATCAATATGTATTTCACAATATGGTTAATTATATTCATTCTTTTTAATTTAATTCTAAGGTTATAATAGTCTTGTTAAAATACTAATATTTTGGAGTTCATTTAAGCTCGGTGTTCTTGGAAACCTATGGTATTAGAGAGATTAAATTAATTTTAAAAAAGGGATGTACTGTAAAATCATAGAGTGTAACACTATCACTCTAGAATAGCATACATGTGATAATACCTTATAATTATTCTTTATTATTCAAGGGTAATAATTCTTTTATCATCATAGATAATCTCAGATAATAATTCTTTTATCATTATGTAAATAATTTCTATATTATTATCATTTAGGAATTATTTTTCCTTAATTTTATTAAAATAATAAGGGGAAATAAATTTTAACAATTTTATAGAGGATATAGAAAATAAAAAATAAATTCCTATGAATAATTTATCTCTTCCAGGTGATGAACATATTAATAAAGGTAGGAAAATAGTTATGTCCCAATTAGAAAAATAGAAGGAAGAACTCAGTTCAATCAAGGAGGAATTTATAGATCTTGATTAATGAATTTATGAATCATTAAGACACCAAAGGATAGAAAACAATTAATGAATAAAGTGTTAATTTATAAAAAAATAATTCCTCATATATGTTCACAATAGTAAATCAAAAAAGAAAATGGCGGCAAGGGTTTGGATATTTTTTAAATTATAATACTATATACATGTTTGGAATAATAAATGAACAAATTAAATGGACACATTGGTTTTACCATTTCATTTAATTAAATTTAAGTGATTCTTAATTTTATAGTTTTCTATTTTTATCCATAAATATACGTTATGGGTTTAATTAAGAACAAGAATAAAATACCATAATTTTGGGCCTTTAAAACAATCAAAAATGATTTATAGAAGTTTTATGGTGAAGAAGAATAGGCAAAAATATAAAAATGTTAAAAACTATCAACCTTACATATAGAGTATGTGTTGTGTATGGGGTACATGGTTTTTCCCTTACGTATTGGTGGGTAACCTTACATAGTGGTTCCTATACCCTTAGATGAATAATGGAAAGTCTTGGTCACCCTTACACAATGTATATGTTACCATTATGTAGAACTATTACATGATTCAGAACCCTTACACAATCCAATACCCTTACACAACCATGAGTTACCTTTAAACAACACCCTTATGAAAACTTGTACTCTTATGAAAATACCCTTATGCAAGATGGTACCGTTACACAACATCTAACTTACCATTATGAAATGCCAAATTATTCTTATATGACCCATGAAAAAATAATGGAACCCTTATAAAACTCTATCTACCCTTAAGTAGCACATGAAGTTTCCTTAAAAACCTTGTAATTAAAATATACCCTTACATAGTGTCTTAGAAGTCTCTATTACACTTAAAAAAATTAGAAAAGGTGAGTTTTACCCATACATAAGGTCTAAAAATCTTGCCCCATCTTCACATAACACATTAAAACAAAAAAATGTTCATTATAATTAAAAATTATAATTCTCACAAAAAAATTGTATAAAATAAAAATAAATGTAATTTTTTAGAACATTTAAAAAATTTGAGTATTTAAATTCTCCCCTAAAATTTTTTCTTATCCCCAAGTAACTTCATAATTAGTCTTTTTTGTACAACTCAGGACAGTGAGTTTAATCATCAAACTCACCCTCCAAAATCTCCCTTCAAGATCTTTCCCTGATTCTATAGGATATGGACAAGTAGTACTATCCTTACTCAAATAAATTCATCACTCTTGTCTTCAATACTCACCCTATGATCCTTATAAGAGGCATCTGGATCTAATAAAACATCTTTTTAGTATAAAAAAATCGTAGGATCGGGCACATACCTTTGGAGCTATGAATCATGAAACACACCATTCATAGCTCAGTAGTGATGAGGAAGATTGATATTTTACACAAATATCCCAATGAACTCGGTGATATCAAAGGTTCTAATAAAACATGGTGTTAACCTTCCCTTCTTCCAAAGAATAATTATTCCATAAAATAGGTGACACTCACAAGAATACATAAACCCCAACAGTGAATCCAAAGGTCATCTCCTCTAGTCTACATATAATCTTTTATTACTCTGAGTATTGATGAACCTCTTCTAAATCAGTTTCACTCTCTTAGAGGTCTCCTTAACCAAAATGAGATCTGAAACTGTTTAATCAAATTCTTTATTCTAACAGAGTAGTGAATGACATGACCTCCTATAAAGAGCCTTATATGGTTCCATATCTATCAATTCATTGTGATTTTTGTTGAATGTGAACTTGAACAAGTCTAGGTGATCATACCATGATTCAATAAAATCTATAATTAAATATTGAAGAATATAATCTAGTATATAGATCATTCACTATGACTTTTAATCTGTCTAGCAGTGGTACTCTATGCTCAATCCCAGATGAGTCCCTAGATATTTCTACAACCCCTTCGGAAATTTTGATGTGAAACATGAATATATATCCAATATAATACTCTTATAACTCAATGTAAGATCATTATATCACATACATATAACATTACTAGATCATCTTTTGATATCATATATCAGATTAGTAAGAAGTGATAAACCTTTTTTATTTTTTCAAAAATCATCCAGACAGTGTCACGAATAATAAGGGTCTTGGGTAACCCCATAAAATAATTCCAACATGAAATTATTCCACATACACATGGGAATTAGATTTTTTTGAATAAAACCATCAGGATTCTTGTGAATGGCCTTTAGACTTTGGTAGATAAGGCATTTCTAGATAGACCCAATGATGCCCCTCTTCATCCTTGGCCTCCAGTAATACCACCCAAAGTTATGGTAAAACATTATCTCAGTAGGATATTACATCCATATAGAGGTATGGAAGTCCCTCATTATCTTATATATGATGAAATTAGGGAGATCTACACTCCAGTGAACAATGATCATTTCCTCATCGCCAAATGACGACCCGGGTATCGGGTCACCTCCAAACAACTATTCCTGAATCACATCAGACTTTGGGTCTAAATCCTGGCCTACCATTACCCAGTCTACTAGAGAATATGTAAACACCATGGGAGGTAAATTAAAGAACCCCTAATCTTTTGAAGCAACCATCCTCCGGTCAATCAAATGATCATCAGGTACCACTTCTACTTAGAAGGCCGCTCACCAAGCTTCTACTCAAGCCGCATCTTATGGCTAAGAGAATCTGGTAAAATGTTACCTTTATGAGTTTCAAAAACTATCTTAAATTTGAAAATATGTAGATACTAAATATATTAATTTTTTATCATGTTCATGTCCTACTATGTGAAGATGTAAATGAGTCCCTTATAGACAATGTATTCAACAAATCTTTGGATGAAGAGATAGTGTCTCCAACACTTCAGTGTGGGGACCCTGAATTATAGATCCAATTCTTGAGTAGGGTAGTTTTTATCATGTATTCATAGGTATTGTGACCCATAAAATACTACCTTATATCTTTTCGTTATTATCACTCCCAAAGAAATGCTTCATTCTTCACAATATACTTCATATTTGTTCCCAGGCTCATAAATTATCAGAATTGAATTTATAGTCAACATTATATTTAACTTAAGGAAGGTCTCCTCACACTAGTAAGACCACTTTAACATTAATCCATTATTCATTAGTGCATTCATATGCATTGAAAGTTGGGAGAAGTCATGGATAAGGTGATGGTATCATCTAGATAATCCTAAAAAGAACCTAATATAAAACACATTTCATGGAAATGACCACGACATAACTGCCGCCACTTTCTATAGGTACATGGACACACATGCCTTGTAAGAAACATTCCCCAATAACTTCACTTCTTGATTATCGAAGTTACAATTCAATAACTTGGTATTAAAATGATGCTCTTGAAGTTTAAACCGAACTATATCAAGATGTATTTTATTCTTCTTCAATGTCAATGAGTATATTGGGATTTTTTCATTGAGCACCATGAAAAATGATTCTAATTAAGGGTGGATGATGTTATTAATGAGATCTATGAACACTTTTAGTGTGTTTTTTAGTTTAAAAAACATCAATATGTACTCATATAGCCCATACCTAATTTGAAACACCATCTGCAATATTTCCTCCTCTCTAACTCATAACTCGTGATAGACTGAAAAAAATAAATCATAGAGAACCATTGAGATCCTGAAAACTGATCAAAAATATAATTGATCATGGGAAACGGATATCTATTATTCACATTCACCAAGTTCAACTTTCAGCAATCGATTCAAAGTCAAAGAATACAATCCACCTTCTTAATAAACAACATAGGTTCACCCCATGGTGAAGTACTCATCCCAATAAAGACCTTAATATCCATGTTGTCAAGTTGAATTTTGGGTTCCTTCTACTTGGATGACACCATATAATAAGGGGGTGTCAAAATGGGATGTGCACTTGGTATTAGATCTATGGCATCTTAACTTTTAAATCTATTAGAGTATCTAATTGGTCATATATTCTAACAATGAATTTAACCCATTCCTCAAAATACCAAGGGCCTTTAGTTGCTTATAATTATAGAGAATTATGGATTTGAATCTTACAATATTCTCGACCACAGTTCTAAACTCATAACCTTAGGATAGACACCAAGTGAATGAATTTTGGCTAAATATTCCTTGCTACCTAAACCACAGAGCAGGTAAAAGATCATACTCATATTCACACTACTACATGTTTGGTGGTAGAGTAGGATATCCTCCACCAAGTTTTCATTCATTCCCTACTTTGAAAGTAGTTACATAGGACTATGTCAAGGTGAAATCTTCTATAACATTAAGGAAACACATAAGAAAAAAATTAATTATGATAAACCCTAATCAGTCTATGGTATCACACATGGTTTCACAAGAATTACACCTTTAATCAAAGGAATAACCCTCCTAGAACTAACCAATGTCTTGTCCCTTGAGATTATTCAAAATCATCTTATATATACTAATACATAATATAATGATCTATTAAACTAATAAATTCCAAGAGAGATATATAATAATAGAAAGGAAAACAAATATATCACATAATAAAGAATATATCATGAACATATAACATTAATTAAGGAATTCAATTAAAGAAATAGTATATAACACAACAATAGGTATATATATAGAATGTGGACATACATTCCAAATCATGATGTATGAAATCCATGAAAAATCATAAAAATAGTATCAGTAATACAATACATGGTAACTTCAAGGTCTATTACAGATGTGCTGTCCAGGAACATGGAAAATACCTTACCCAATCCCCACACTACTATCTCCTTTCTAACATAAGCTAGGTTATCCTGAAAATAAAATTACAAACATCCTCTCATACCATTTTCCATTTCCCTAACATGAACCACCAATTTTAAGATGGAGGTTCACATATCCCATTGCGTACCTCCCCTTATACAAGTGGCTACCGACTAATAGTGAGGGTATAAGTTAATCATTAGGGAGACTATACTGTCAGTATCATTTAATATTACATGTAATAAGAAAAATAAAAAATGACAATAAAAATGTTTTTTGAGAAGATTTAAAAATTGAGAATACTATTCTCTCAAACTAAGGCATATCACAATCTTTTTTTAACTTTCACTTCATATATATAAAATAAATGAAAATGGGGAATAATACATCAAATATGTGGAATAATATTTGATTTCATACCACTTGAAAATCATAGTAGGATCTTGAAATCAAACCGATACAGGGTTAATTCAGAATAAACCATTTTTTATTGAATTCATTTCACCTTAATTATTTTAACTCCACCCCTATTTGGATGAATGGATCTCCCATGAATGATGAAATATAAACAGACTGCATGAAAGGAAAAAAATTAAAGAGAGAACACAACATAGTATTTTTTACACAACTAACCACCATTGTGGGTGAATATATCCATAATATGTTTGGATCATGTTAGAGTCACAAGCACATTACTAATATCATAAAGTTAATAAAAATGGGTAAGGTTTCATCAGTGACCATGGATATATCTATTGAAAGTATATATACTTTTACAAAATTCTTTTTTAACAGATCCCCTTAGTTTAGAATAGTACAACCAACCCCACTTACAAAAAAATTATCTATATAATCCATGATGTCACTGAAAAAATTAACTTTCTTTTTTTCTCAATAATGAACCTCACCCTCCACATTATTTTTTTAATAATATAGAATGAATTTTAGTCTCATTTTAGCTTTAAAATGATAAACTAATAGATGTGAAAATATCATACATGTTGTCTTCTTACACCTTAGTCTTATTTGGTACTTCTAATAATATTCTATAATAGAAAGTCCTCATTCTTCATGAGTCTCAATGTATGAGATATTAAATAAAAATTGAATAACATATATCTATCACTCACTGATTTTTTTCTTCTTTCTTGTTCAATAATCATAATTCTATTTTTTAGTATATCACTAGCTTCTCAATATCTATAACTATTTAATTGACTCACAATATTCTTATTTTATGGACTGACTTCAATTATGAAATAATTTTTTCCAACATTTTATTTTTTAATGTCTAAGAAATGAGACCACATCATATCATTATTCAATGATGGTAAAATAATATTTAATAATATATCCTTCTAATTAAATTTACATTTATGGTTTATAATATTTATATTTGATATATTATAATTATCATGTAAATACCTTGTTGATATCTATATTTAATTCCCATTGATATTACATCATTATCTCATATTAAATTATTCACTAAAAATCCCTCATAACATTAACCTATTTCAATCCTAGTATACATTACCATATGCAAAAAACTTTTATTCCTCCTTAATTTCATAGAAACGCGATATTATTCTTTCATAGATTGAATACATCTCATCTTAAATCATGATCACCAAGTATAGTCATGACATTTGAAACATTTAAGAGTATCCTAGAATAATTTGAATTGTAATAGCCATCGCTTGTTATATTATCATTTTATTCCAAAAAAAAATATTATTTATTCTTATAAAATATCAAATTATTCTTACATCCACCAATTTCTAAACAGGTTATTCTTACCTAACTATTGTAACTTATAGTCTTATTCTCACATATCACTACATCTTCTAGATTTATTATTTTATAGCCTATATATTACATTTATATATTAAATAATATTTAAATTAAATATTAAAAAACTATAGAACATTTGCATTTAATAATAAATATTTGTGAATCTTCTGGAATTAGTCATACAAAAATGTAAAAACATTAAAGTTAATCTCACAATTCTCTATAATAATATTACACAAAATTTTCAAAAAATATTTAAATTTAAAAAAAATTAATTCTATTATTTTTGAGTGAGTTTCACTCTTGATGATCCTCTAAAGTCAAGGTGGTTAAAATAATTATATTAGATCATTTATTCTTATACATACTAGAAGAATATATTGTAAATTCTTATTTTTATTCAACAAGATGAGGCTCCAGAAGAATATTTCAGAATGTGGTAGCCTCTTGGAAGAACAATAATCTGGGAAAACATTGAAGAGTCATTCCTACATATCCATATGTAAATTTTACATATCATTTACTATGTAAAATTATTCAAAACCCATAACTCAAAATTTCCAAAACCCTTCTCCATACAATTCAAATTACCATTATACATTATCAAATACATTAATTCATTTAAAAAACATTCGCAACTATTTCTAACACTTCTAAATTATCCAAAATCACATAAATATATTTTAAAATAACATGTATGCAATTTAGAATAATGCCAAATCAATTATAACATGAACGAACTCATATTTGAGTACATCAACAAATTTTCATCACTATAATATATTACGCATTATTTTTTGATTAAAATACCTTCAATAACATTGATTAATTAATTATTAAATTAATTTACCTCTAACCTTATAAATCTAGAACTCCATTTTAGTATTAATCCAAGTGATGTTAACTTAAGTTATAGTAAACTTTAATCTTAATAAAATAATGATGGGCTCTCATACCTCATTTATATCTAACTTCAATATTCACCATTCCATCTCATCAACCTATCTTATTACAAGTTTCATAACTTCTTATCTTTTTTAAAAAAAATTAATGAAAACTTAGTTGATAGTTATTTAGTAAACCACTCCTAAAATTATATTAATTCAAAAAATTAAAATATATAAAGTCATCATAGTATTATATGATCCCATAAACTGGTATATCCTACATCTTTTAGTAGTAGTTTCACATGATCAAATATCACCCCAATCAATAATATAGGAATATTTTCATGCAACATAACCATTTAAAACAACTCAAAATATTATTTATATTCAATATATTAGATTCTAAATACATATATATTGAATTAAATAACTTCAAATATTCATAAACATTTTTGAAAACTTGTTGATAATTCATTGGGTGCATTAACTACAATAATACTTTACCAACTTTTGAATGATTATTAACTAAAATAAAACACTAAAAATTCATTAGGTTATTCTTTTCAAATAATAATATTATTATATTCTTAAAACCTAGACATTAATGCACTCAAATACATAATTAAGGTGTATAATTCAATGAAAATAACATTAAAATATAGAAAAAGTTGATGTGTAAAGAAATAAGTTCCCTGTAATAAACTATTTCATAAAATATGGTATATGGTATATCTATTTTAGAAAATTTATATGAAATTTAATGGGATTTATAATATATTAATTTAAAAAACATGAATTTTTAGGATTTTATCATAAGAACATCTATCATAGATAAACTCCCTCCTTTCTAGAATAATGTTAGATATTCTCTAAATCATAATTAGTAAGATATTTACTTTAACAATTCACTCAACTATATTTAAATTTAGGTGTAATATAAAAATAAGGGGGTGGTAAATGAATCTAATGATAAGATATTCAAGGAATTCATGGGATAGTGAGTTTTCCCATATAAGATCACAATGGTGAATAAATTTTTAAATCATACATTAAAGGGGAATAAATAATTCAAGAATAAGAGATGAAAATGTTACTTTTGTGACAAAATAAGACACTTAAAACATAATTGTCATCTATGTTAGATGAAATAACTAAACAAAAATGATAAGTAGAAATTTGTGTCTATGATATTCTAATCCAGTATTCTAGAGGATATCTCTTAATAGTAGATTAATTATTTTGTGTCAAAATATGTATGAATAAATAATCCACTCATCAAGAAGATTAAATCTATCAATGATTGGAAATTACTCTATATAGAAAACTTCTCAAGCATAAACATTCAAGGGAATTGTTTGATCAATCTAAAGTCTACCGAATAAAAAAATATTACTATAAACTACGTACTCTATGTAACAAAAGTTAATTAGAACATAGTTTTTGGAATATTGTTGACATACATGTGTTTAAAATTTTATTTTTGGTAGATAAATTTGTTTTTCCAAGGGTTGGATCAATTTTGGAAATTTATATTTATATAATGAACTGCTTAGATAAAATAAAAATATTGTTTCCAATCATTTTTTAGAGACATTTGATTTATGAAATAATTATTTATGGTATATAAATTATATGAAATTTATGACCTGAAAAAATGGAATTGTTACATGGAAATGATAAAAAGGATTATATATATTTTTAATCATGAAACCTAAAGTATTTAGGAAACCATTTACTACTATAGAAATGAAAATTCATTTATTAGATATATTATATATATAGTTATATGATATAAATACTATATCTCCTATTGGTAATAATTATTTATAGTTTTCACTGATGCTTTTTCAATATTTTTTCATGTCTTTCTTTTACATTCTCAAGATGATTTTTTAGAAAAATGTATTTTACAATTTAAATGGTATAAATCCAATGTGGGTTTATAATTAAATTAATTATATATAACATGGGAGGATAATATTATACTATTTTATTTTTTATATCCCAAGGGGTCATAAATGAACTGAAAACTCTAAGAAAACATCAGAAAAATGGTGTATTAGAGAGAAAGAGTAGAACATTAATGTAAATGGTTGATTCCAAGATGTTTTTCTCAGTATATTCATAATATATTTAGGGAGAAAATTGTAAACCATGTTTCATATCCTAAATAATGTTCCCACAATTGCAATACTATTACTCCATCATAATTATGAAAGAATAATAAACCATATATAAATCATTTAAATACTTAGGGATGTCATGAAATTGTAAGAGTATTTATAATATATTAAAAACATTCTAAATCTTATATATTCATGGTTTTTGAATCTAACAATTTAGTATCTATTAGTATTGCTACTAAATCAAGATATTCTTTTATTAATAAATTTGGGTTTACCTCTTTGATTAAGAAGGTTAAAAATTGAGGAATTGATCCCAACTAGATAAATATACAAAGAAGATAAAACTAAAGAGATTCAAAATCATAAATGACATCATA
The DNA here is from genome assembly GCA_963277665.1 of Viscum album. Taxonomy (NCBI): domain Eukaryota; kingdom Viridiplantae; phylum Streptophyta; class Magnoliopsida; order Santalales; family Viscaceae; genus Viscum; species Viscum album. Next base: position 1,924,929,916 of record OY728150.1, on the reverse strand, counting down.
TACAAAATACATATGCATATGATTTCAAAATATTTTTTTAGGCTGAACTAAAAAATTTATTATTAAAAAAGCTTTGTTTGTTTTCTACTAAATGTGATTAAATAGTTTTATCTTTTACTAGTTTTTACCCTTCATGATTCTGGGATTAGGATGCTAGAAAATCATGGTAGGGAAGTATCTAATCCTGAATATATTGGGGTTATTGGGTGTATCATGTATGCCATAATAAGAATAAGATTCAATATTTCAAATGTTGTTGATTTTTTTGAAATTATATAAGTAATATATATTATTAGCAGTAGAATAAAGTTAAAATAGTAACCCAATATATAAGAGATACTATGTATTAAGACATATATTATAGTGGTAACCTAACAGAATTACATTTTTTTCTAATAAAATATTGATTTAATATCTTAAATATAGGGGGAAAGGCGTCTCGGCGGCGATGGAGGTCTCGGTGATGGGTGAACCCTAGCGACGATGGAGGTCCCGGCGGCCCCTCTTCCCCCGGGGGAGGGGCCTCAGAATCCTCCTCAGGGTTGCTGGCGTGCAGATCATTGGCCATCAGATGTAGATGTACCTCTCTTCCCCAACATCAAGGTTGCTCCGAAGGTTCCTGGCATCTTCCTTGGACAGCCAGTGGTCCCAGTCTCTCTTCAAGAGTTCTCTGATGCATCCTCTCTTTTCTCCAACGCACTGGTTGCAAGGTTCGTGCGACAGCGGCCTTCGATAGAGGTATTTGAGAAATTTGTGAATGAAAATTGGGGTCTTACTCACCGGGTGGTTGTCGAGATCTTGGGTCCGCGTCAGTTCCTTCTTTACTTTCTGGATAAAGATGACCTAGCGCGGTCTTGGTCCAACTCTAGTAGGTCGATTCGCGGATTTCGTTTTCATCTGCTTCGCTGGACTTTTGAATTTCATATGAATCGCGACCCTTCTACTTCTGCGATTTGGATTCAACTTCCTGGTTTACCTTTACCGTTCCAAAACCCAGCATTGTTAAGTTCAATAGGGAATTCTATTGGTCGTCTCCTGTGCCTTGATCAGCGAACGACTACCTTGAGGAACCCGAGTGTTGCGAGGCTGTGTGTTGAACTGGAACTCTCCCGGCCCCCTCCTGAGATGGTGTGGGTTGTAATTGAGGGGGAATACAGGTATGCACAACCCATATACTATGAGTCCTGGATTGATTACTGCTCCTTCTGCCACAAACAGGGGCATGATCTTTATGTGTGTCGCAAGAAGGGAGTGCGTGAGTGTCCTGCTGCTACAAATGATCCAACTGTCCAGGCCATGATTGATGAGAAATCAACTGGCCATGTCAATGAAGAGTTGATACAGGATGATGCCCCCTTCACTAAGGTCTGTGATGTTCAGGAAAATGGGGGTGTTATGCGAGCTATGAGGGAGGATTTGATAGGGACATCAGGGCCCTCTATTGCTGCTGTATTTGAACGGCTAAAGAATGACATGAGTCTTAGCTCTATATCGGATGCATCAAGGTCAATGGTGAAAGTGTGTGATGGTGTTGAGATGCAGGGTGACCAGGAAGCTGAATTGGACTCAAGTAGGCTGCCCAACACCCAGAATGGATGTTGTGAGGCACCTATCTCTGTCCCATGTCCTCAAAGTATGGGTAGCGGACACGGGCACCCAGGGGGTGTTAAATCTGGACCAGATTTCTGCTCCATGAACCAATTTGCTGCACTGGATGGGGTGGAAGAACCTGATGATGGTCTAGGAGTGGGGGAAGCTGATCGGCTTGATCCACAGCAAGCAGATAATGGGACAAGCTTGCTGGGTGGAAAACTGATGGAGGAGGAGACCTCCAACTTTGAAGCAGATCACCTGAAGCCTGTGGAGGTTGCAGTGGTTGAGGATGTGGAATTTCCAGGTTTGAAGAATCAGTGTTTAACCCCTATCGACTTAAATCAAACTTCCTTGAGGGCTGGAACAGTGGAGTCAGGAAGGAATGATTGCTTCAAGGGATTGGGAGAAGCTCCTAAGAAGGGGGGAGATGTTTCCAATGGAGAGAGAGAAAATGAGAGGGAGGTGCTCAAAGCCTCTTATAGTGACATGGTTCGAGGAGAAAGGAAGGAAACCCTTGATAATGGGATTGAGAGTATGGGGGCAGGAACTGATCCAAAAAAGAAGAATCCAAGAAAATACTACTCCAACATGCCGAGGACGGTGTCTACTAGGTCCTCTTCCAAGAATGGGAAAGGGAAAGAAGTAAACTCAAAGAAGGGACAGAATAAGGCAGTGATCAGGACATCTATGACTGAAAGAGAGTTATGTCTTAGGGAGAAATACCTCAACATGCTCAATCAATATGCTCCATCTGAGTGGGATTCGGTGGATCCAGATGATTCGGAGGATGGAGATGTTGGAGATTTTGACACATTTTGACTGGAACTGTTATTGGGGGTGTTTTCATATCATTTCATTTTCTTTGTACTTTGTACTGATTTTTCTTTAATAGATTCTCATGGGACCAAGCATTCGGCCCGGGCCTGCGTCTTTCTGGTTATAACTCTTAAATGATTGGTTTTTGTTTTTTATAGTTAGTGGTGGATTGATTTTTTGGGGATAAAAGAAACAAACCGATTAAATGAACACCATTATAGATTTTAAGTTAATTTATTTATCACTTACCAAATAATAATAATAATAATGTAGATTTTTCTTATTTGATCTACTGTTATGGATTATTACATCATCCCTCATTTCTATAAATTTTTGTTTTCATGAAATACTATCTAGGGAATATAGTAACACTTAAAATAAAAAATCAACAAACATTCATCTCTTGAATAATTATGTGAAGAATTTGATACAGGATGGTCTGAAAACTGCGCAATTTAATAGAATAAGATATAATTTAGAAGATATATTAACTTAAGGAATTTCTAGGTATTTTATCTATAATTATTATTGAGATAAGTTTAAAGTCCTTATCAATGATTAAGTAATTATGGTTCCATAACATAACATGTGATAACTTTCTATATCCAATTTTAATTTAGTAAATTTCTTCATATGTGTGAAGTAAATCCCAAGAGTATATTACAACCCAAGGGAATGTTTTTTGGTGACCATGAGAAAAGTTGATTGACTTTTGAATACTCTAAATGAACCTAGGATATCAAACATGTATTTAAAAATGGTATATATATTTTTCACCTATATAAATATAGGGAAGAGGAATTTATAATAAACTTATGAATTTAGATATCAATTATTCATGAAAGGAATATAGACACACAAACATAATGGTATTTAAGTGTTGATAAATAAATAATGAATTTGAACAATATTGTATAGGATAAATCTAATTGATAAAAAGTGATTTATGTTTAGGGATATGTCCATATATTTCTATATCCATCATTAATTTTCCTCTACTGTATTGAATATGAACAGAAAATCTAAATAATACTCAAATAATTTTATCACAACCACTCAATTTCTATTTTTTATTGTCAAGAATAAATATAAATTCTGAGAGATGAATAATACTCACAAGGGATATTTTTATCACAAATTAATACAAAATTGTATTATCAAATATTTGAGCCAAAATATTTGGTATGACCACATAAAACACAGATGAAAAGATATATATAAACATTTATTTTAATGCGAATAACTGAACACCAAGGATACCTGTAGTATTTGGATAATAGTACATATATAAAAAATATATGTCAATCCAATACCATACAAACATAATTCAAAACATTCATATAGGAACCAACCACCAATATCATACTATGAAAGATATATATATATATATATATATATATATATATTATAAGATTGAAAAAATTAAGTGTGAATGAGATTCATCATTAGTGTGAGATATCCCATGTGGAACATCTAAGGAAAAACATGTCATCATTACATTTATTGCCCATAAAAAGAATTAAAAGAGTCAAACAAAAATATATAACTTATGTGTTATGATCTACCATGTTCCGAAGATTCAACATTTCCTAGATAACACACAAAAGGATCTACATGAATTACAAAAGATATAAATATGGGGTAAGTATATTATACCTTATAGGCAATCACTATATTACCCCAACCTTCCGATCATAAATCCAAGATTATGTAATAACATTAAAAGGTAGTTTATAATATAAATGAAAATTTAAACAACCATATTATATTGTGATAATCATAAATGATAACCAATAAGACTATTCCCTATATCGAGAGGATCTAGATCATTCTATACAAGATTTGATTCTAAGCTTTAAATATAAGCGATTAGAATATAATTTAGTGAGATTCCTTATCTTTTGGACTTTCTATATCAATTTTTTGATTTAATTAATATGTGTCATTTTTTATAGAATAAGGAGGATTATTTGTGATTCTAATGGGTTGTTTTACAAGAAAATGAAGGTTCATTTTTCATGGATTTTCTTTTGAGTAGAGATTAGGGTTTATAGGTTAGAACATTTATAGAAGGAGGATTTTGATAGGTTTTTTTGTCTTTCATCAATGTTGGGAAATATTTTTCCAGTAGATGACTCTATTTTTCCTCTTTATTTCAACAATTAGGAGTGGTAGTATGATCTTGTTTTTATATTTTATAAGTTTATTATATTTGTCTATTTTGTTTTGTGTTTTACGTCTAATTTCTATGAATTCAAAAATGTTGTGAATTCTTCCATGGATAGACTGAACCCATATATTCAAGTTTTTTTTAGAAGGTAAGGATCCTTCCTGATATTATAAAATTTTAACACATGGGGTGGGGGTGTACCTTATTAGTTTGAAATATGGATGAAAAAATGTTCAAGGGTAATTGATAGTGTTTGTTTTATCAATAGTGATGAGTTATATGAAAACAAGGCTTCACTAACTTTATTTATAGAGTGTATATTAGTTTGGTTGATTCTAAGGGAGTATTCCCAACTATTTTTCATCATTTTATATAATGTGGTTAATTTTTTTATTTCAAATAGTGGTAATGGTATTTTTGAGATAAAATATAGATGGTGGTTCTAGAGGATTTTTTAAGCGATCAGTTGATTCGTCGGATAAATTTTTGTATAATTGGTTAGAAGTACCATGTTAATAGTTCCAAATTAAAGTTATATTAGAATATGAATTTCAAAATTTATATTATATTTTCTTTCTGAATTACATGATGGTTGTAGTGTTTTATTTAATATAAGTGATTATTGAGGATAATATAGATTTATTAATAAATTACGGGCGTGATTCAAAGGTTCATTCATTCAATCCTTACTTTGTGTTCTAAATCATCATATTGACAACCGAACTATTGGTTCTATAGGGTTATCATGGAATTATGGAACCTCATTATAGATAGGTTAAATTAGAAATCATGTTTATTACTTTATATGGTGTTGAATTTTTACCTGTTTGATGGATTTATTTATTATGGTCTAGATCATGGTATGATTTTTTAGAAAATTATTTCAATATAAAGGGATCCTTGGGTTTATTTTATAATATATGGTGTTATTTTTGATCTTTACGATGATTTTTTCACAATATATTTGATTCAATTTATTTCCATATGATTTTTTATTTCTAGGTTAATGGTAGCATAAAATTATACTAAATAGGTATTATCTCCTCCTTAATTCATTGAGGTAGGACATGTAGTATTGGAAAATTCCTATACTACAGTGGGAGGTTATATATTATCCCGTTTATAGTTAGGTAGATTCATGAAATGTGGAACTAGGATTAAACTATGATGGGGGGACAGTTTTCCATCTCCTCCCCAATGAGTTGGGAAATTACATAAATAAATGATATACACTTATGTTATTGACGTGGTGAGTTGAGTTCCACAGTCTATAGTTATGGGTATGAATATTATAATATTGGTTTTATATATACCCATTTTATATTATTTATTTTGAGAAATGGAATATATTCATCCATTATATTAATCTACACCCATGTATATGAAGGAAAAGTGAGTTATGAAATCTTGTAATAGAGGTAAGAGTGTCTTAAAAATATTTGACTGAGTATAACTTTTCACCTCTCTCCATTTTTAGATATTTGTGATTATGACCATGGATAATGAAATGATAACATTAAAATTTCTTTTGGTGGTTAATTTTTAGTCAATGCGAACAAATAACTCACATGATGGGTGTAATTTATGGGGAAATTTGTTTTTAATGAATTTTGATTGCATGATTTATTATATATATCGATACCCTTATTATTTTATGGAGTGTGTTTTTGGTGATTTAGGAGGTAGCTTTATAGGTTGGACTTTAAATGTATGCATTCTATTTTTTTGGTTTATCTTTTATACTCATATATGCATTAATATGATTTTATCACATTGGTAAAACTAGAGTCTAACTTATGGATGATATACGTATGTTCATAGTTATTTATGATTTTATATTTATTTTTCATTAATTTATAAATGTGTTGGGGGAGATGTCAGGTGATTTTAGATTTAAATGTGGTTATAACAGGATTAGAAGTAGTTTTATAATATTTGTAGTGGAATTATAGGGTTTGGGTATATTTTAAGGGGGTGTATTTTTTTATGTTAATGTTTTATTTATGTCTAATTTTCTATATGAAATTTTATACCTTGTTTATATTCATGACATTTATGTTAAAGATTAAATTATTATTGAATTTTATTATATTTGTTCCTTATTTTACATCAAGACTAGTATTATGGAGGTTGATGACTCTTATATGTCAAGAACCAAACTAGATACCCAATGGAGATACACTAGAGATGATCCATGAAATTTACCTAAGTAAATTCCTAAGAAACACATACTGGTAATTAGTTCACGATCATTAAAAAAACTCATTAGTAAAGGCTTCACCAAATAAGAAATCAATGAAACTAATTTGGGAATCTCGCACATCATCATTGTATATTAGCTTCTCCTGCATCAATATAAATTTAAAAAAACATCCCAATATAACATAATATTTATAAAGGAATACTAAAAATGATATATCATAACAAATAATAACTAGAATGAAAGGGTACATTAACATTTATAAAAAATAAATTAGGAAATAGATGAGAAGATAATAAATAGATACATCGTCAGGTGGAAATGCTATAAGATGAAGAAAAACAAAAGATGTAAATTTGTTACTGATCACCATGTAACATAAGGTATCATCCCTCTGTTTCATCTCTACTAATTCAGATAAATCCATCAGGAACATCCACATCCTCTAAGTGGTGGATTTTCCTTACCTGCATCTATATAAATTGGGTCTTCATACACATATAGGTGTATGTAGGGTATGATAAGTAAGTCAATTAGGATTCCAAAAATTTACCACAGTAATCCATTTTTTGAAAAACTAAACATCCTATTATGAACATAATAATTGAAAATATATTTTAAAATTTCTATTGAAAATAAGTACGGGGTACAATATAACTAATTAAATAAAGAATGCATAAAAAAGATTTTGAATAAAATTTTAAATGTAATATCATGTGATTAAATCCTATAGTCACTGAGGTTAGGACGCCTTGATACACTATATCACTAATTAAGGAAGTTTCCTTAATTAGTATGGTGGGTATAAGAGGAACATCATTGGCTAGTGTGGGTTCCACATAAACTACTTCTATAGATGGATAAAAATCTAAGACAATGTAAATGATATCTTTTGATATAGGATTACCTCTGAATGAACTTATAGTTTTCTAAGAGGTTTATTAGGTATTACTTAAGTCAGAAATTTTTTTATTTTAATTAAAAATTTCATAAATAGTTCTAATTTCTACCTAAAACATGTACATTTCATTTAAAAAACAAAATGGAACATTTTAATCAAAAATATCTATATAAATTGGTTTAAAAAAATTTCAATAATATATATATATATATAATAAATTATATGAAATGTCCAAGCCCCAATAGTTAGGCTAAGAATAAAAGGATATGGAACCACCGACCTTTAGCAATAAAATCAAAATAAAATGGGTTGAATCAACTTTAAAGGTGTGAAAATAACTTTAAGAGATAATAAAAAAACCTATTTATTAATACCCAGGCCTATGAGATCAATAAACATGATCCTTAGGTCACTATAACCATAGGGTAGAACAAAAATATTTAAACATTGGATATTGAACTCAATGGAGAGGGAAGGAGGGACTTATAAAGAGTTTCCATTAAATATCCTTAAATAAAATAACTAAAAATATAAGTAAGGGGATAAAAGATGTTACCTAGAACATGTGAGGGGACGAAGTTTGATAGAGATAGACATCAAATAATGGGTTTAGGGAATTAATTTGGGGGGGTGCATTTGTAATTTAATATTTTCTTTCTAAAAAAATTAAACTATGGTAAACCCTGAAACAACCCAAAGTTCTATGGTTTATAATCCTCCACTAGAATCCTTTAGAGAATTTATCCTGGTTTATGACTTGATTCACCTCTAGAAGGCATAGGGACATGGCCACAAACTCTCAGGTCTCTGTAGAATCGCCTCCTGAGATGCGTGGAGGAGCACCCAATGAAAGGGCCTCTATGGCATAGTATCATTGTATATGACACAACATTTTAGGGGATACCCTCACATATGTTTTGTTATACATAAGGGTAATTAGTGTTAAATTTATATAGTGTTGGTAGGGGGTACTCCATGACTTATCCCCCCGAGATATGATGCAACCCCTCTACACTACATAAGGATAAGCAATTTTACCTTTATGTAGTGTTGGTAGAGGGAGATCGAAGACATATAAACATAGTCCATGATAGAGCCAAACCCACCTATGGGGTTCCATAGTATGTTCCCATAGTGTCCATTCAAGGGAATTTTGAAAAATAAAAAAACAAAGACTCCAAAAGATATAATTTTTAAAAATTCCAAAAAAAACTAAAAAACCAATATAAAATAAAAGACTAAAAAATCATAAGAATAAATAAAAAATAGTATATAAAATGTTATGTAACTAAAAAATGACACTATAGGGGAAAAAATTATCCCCACCCTATTACTTTCTTCCATAATAATGACAAGACATTTCTTGATTCATGAGAAAATGAGACCATTTAATTATCATATGATATTTCTCCTTAATAATCTCATATGAATCAGATCTACGTTTCCCCAAAACATGAACTAACTAAATAGATTTTATACACAACACATTAACATGAGAATTAAATATCTAGACTAGTTTATTAGTTATCAAAAAATCAGGATCCAATTGAATTTATTCATAATTGATCACTTGAGAAGGATTAGGATGGTACATTTTTAGTAGAGACATAAAATGTATCCTAATTTCCATCTATGGTCGCAATTCTGACTCATACTCAACCTTACCAAATATTAACATGATCTCAAATGAACTTGAAAATGTAATTTCAAGAATCCCATGATTTCCCAACCATTAGATACTTATTTTGGGTGGCAACCTTAGAGACATTCAGTCATAAACTGAGAACTCCAATGGATGATCATGAATATCAACACTGGATTTATAACGACTATAAACTATTGCCACACACAACCATATAACCTATATATTTTAATATGTAATATAGATAAAGTTAAATATAACACAATGGATAGTGGTATGGATTAATAGAAAAATATTTAAATGGAACCATTCAAATAGAGGGATGATAGATGTAATTATAGGTGAATTAACCCAAGATAGATGGGAATACCATGATCCATCAATGTAACATCCAAGATTTTATAAAATACCTACTTAAATAATAATATAATTTTTTTGATAGATTTAAATAAACATAATAAATATTTTAGATTCTCTCACATGCATCTTCATGTTTACCTTGCATTGCATGTAACATAAATTGTTTTTGGTGACTTATGTTTCACTCAATACAACGTTTTACAAGACTACAATATACTATTAATTTTGTTATTTGAAATGATATTTATCACATAGATATTGGAATGTATTTAATGAATAAGATTAACTAAATTATTAAAATATTGTTTACACATGTATTCATGATGAATTATTTAGTGAGCAATGAATTAGAAATTGAAATAAGACCCTTTTGAAATTAAAAGAAAATATTTTTTTGAAAAAGTTTTTAAATGTGCACAAGTATGTTCTATACCAATAAATTATAGAAATCACTTTTTTGGATTATATTAAAAAAATTTATTTATTATATATATTCAATCATATGTTTTTATTTTCAAAAAATATATTTGATATGGATATTATAAGAATAAATCTAATTTCAAGCATTAAAGATTTACTTTTTTAAAATATTGTTTGGTGCTTTTTAAAGGAACAATTTTTTAAAAATATATTTAGAAACTTTTATAAATTTTATATAAAAAAATAAACTAAATTTTTTAAATATTAATATCAAAATTTTCTTTTGTTGAATTTTTGGTATTTTTCTAAGCAGTTTCATTTTTTGATGAATAGTGAATAATACAGAATTTAATTGAAAACTGACATTTCATCTAAATAATATATAATGAAAAATTATGTTATAAATTTATTTTAAAGTTAAAATAGATCCATTATATATATATATTAATCCAATTTAGGTAATTTTAATCAATTTAATATTGAATTTTGATATAAAAAGATTTCAAACTTTTGAAAAGGTTTACATTATAAACCTGTTTTATCATCGCTACTACATGATATGTTTTAAATTAAATTCTGCTGCTTATGTGATTGAAATTTATAAAAATACATTAAATATTTTTAATCAGAATAATTTATATTATATATTGAGTTATACTTAGTTTTTAACAAAAAAAATTAGTGAAAGTAATTAAAAATAATTAGAATGATTAAGGTAAAGACGAGTATACAAAGTGGTTAAACTTAAATCTTAATGGAAAACTAACCTAGAAACTTCTAAAAAACCATTTAATGGACATATTTAGACCATATAACATCTTTTATAAATTTAAGTTCATTATGGGAGGCAAAATATGTAATTTATACCTCACAATAGTGTTAAACGTTTGGTATTTACAAGAATGTCACCCCCCCTTCACTATAAAAGTGAACTCACTCTCCCACTTCTAGATACCTATAAAACCTTCTTTATCATAAAAAATCTTCCCAAATTTCCTAAAAACATTCTCCCTATAATCATATAACACTCAATATATTAGTAAATCAAAAAATTAAGGACTTTGGTTCAAAGCAAAAGTAGTTACCCGGAGAATAGGTAACATCAATCAATAAATGTTTTTGTTTTATTTCTTCCTAAAAACTATTAAATTATATTTATATACATATTAGATAATAAAATAATAATTTAAACTATACCTATATTTTTTATGGTATGTTTTTTTCCAAAAACATCAAACACTTCCATCAAATGAAATACCCAATCATCATTCATGTGTACATCGTATTATCACCCTGCGAACTGATGACATTCGTTCTTCCATTACTCCCACCACATTTTGTATTAATGATGGAAATTATGTTTATATATGATATTTATGATTTATATATTCTTCTATAATTAGTATATAACACATACCTTCCTAATTTCCATTTTGTGAGAATATGATAACGTTGTTCATGTTTACAGCGGACTACCGACTTGTGAAGCGTTGTGATTCGTTCATTATTAAATGGAATTTATTAAGGATGAGTGTAATATAAATATGTGATATATAAGATGTAATAATTATACTTGAATATTATATATATATATATATATCATTTACTTTACTTTATTTTAATATAAAAAGATAATGGAAATAGTGTTTATGCATACGTACAATATACCGTCTCCAGGAACAATGTATTTAACTTCCTATTTATATAGTTTATAGACTATTATAAAAATATATATAATAAATATATATGATATTTATATATTTTTATGCATTATTTAAATTATTAAATAATTATCTACATAAGGGGACCCATAATAACAAGTAAAAACTTGTACAAACACTAAAGAGGTTATTACCTGAAACATATCTTTAACATATAATTGTTAGTAAATGGATTATATAAAGTCATAAGTAAATAATATATAGTATTATATATATGAATATGGTTATGTGATATATGTATAATAAAATATGATTTATTATACATAATGTCTGAACAAGTACGATAAGCGTCAAGACTTAAGGTAAGTGAATTTTTTATCTCACTTTTATTTTTTTGAGACTTATGCCTTATTCACCACTCATTTCTTTTTTGTGGTGTATATAATACCTTATGAAATTTTATATCAAAAATTTAAATTATTTAATGATATTAAAATTTTTATTTTAAGTTATCCATTCATGGATTTCATGATTCAAAAGTTACTTATGTTGTAAGGTTTTTCACATCTCACTTTTATTTCATTGAGATACAAACAGTATTCACAACTTATTTTTTAGTGTGGTTTATATATTATCCATGAATTTATTTTATGAATATTATCACAAATTTTATGTTTATTTACATATCCTTTTTATGATATCTATTTCAAGGGGATTACAGTTTCAATGATACCAAAGTGGAAATGGAATTTTGTCGCTATTTTTCTTTTTTGAGAAATATGTAGTGTAATGCACTTATATTATTTTTATGAGGTGTATATGAATACCATTTTTATGTAATATCATGAATTTATTTATTCTCATGTTACATTATGTTTCATTTAATGTAATTATTTCATGGTTCTTATGATTCAAAGTTACCAAAGTTGTAATAGATTCATATTACAATCTCACTGATTGTTAAGATTATTTGTGAATAAGTCTCCAACATTGAAATATTATGATACACCTCTAATTAAATCTCACAAATTATCATATCCAATGTTAATGTCATGAGAATACATGTTTTCCCTTCATTTTGCTCTATTTTTATAGTCAATGTCTCAAAATATATGTTTTATTAAAAATAAACTTTTTAGTAGAAGCTATTTTTGTCCAAAATCGTGTTTTATAAAAAAAATTAATTTTTTTATAAATGTTTTTTTCAAAGAAGAAATTATATTTTATTGAAGAAATGATTTATATGATTTTCAAAAAAAAATCTTTTATATGTTTCCAAGGTTTTTTTCAAGAAAAATTATTTTCAAAGTGTTTTATTTTTTAAAAATTTATTTTCCAAATAAAATGGATATTTTCTTCGAAATGTTTTAAATGATATTATAACTGTAATTATATTCATTAACATAAAAACCCTGGTTGTTACTTCTCCTCCATAGTGATATTTTTTTTATTGATACTATCCTCATTATTTTCTGGATGGATTAATATCTTTTCTAGGAACATTGTTATGGAACCTGTTTCTTTTATAATGGTTAATCACGTTTCAAAGATATTGTTATAGAAACCATTTATTTTCCATGGTTTAATAAATTTATGAATGGTGTAATGTTTGTTACTATGATTTTATGATAAAATTAAGGCTTTTGTGTGTTCATATTTTGTAATGGTACTTATTCATTTGATGGGTGGTTATGTTATAAACTATTCAATGGTGGTTTTGTGATAATCCTATGATTGGTGGTTCAATGATAAATCATAGATGGGTAGGTCCGTGATATCCCTCCAATGAATTGGTCTTGGAAGTCGACAATATGACGATTCTATTTGATAGAGTGATTATAAGAGTGAATTGAAAATAATTTCCCAAGGTATATACATGTTTTTTTATGATTTCTATAGGTTTATAATATTTATGATGATTGAGATTGATTTCACATGTCTCGTGATTATTGATTCTGATGACTATTTACATTACCGTGTTTTCATATTTGATGATATAGGTATTGATGTGTGTGATTTCTTTTATGATTTTTTCATGCACTATGATTTTTCAATCGTTCCCTTATATAATCTCATTCTCATTAATGTCATTCAATTACTAATGATTATGTTTACTCTTACTGATATTTTGATATCAACCTTCTTATGTTTCCTTTTCCCCAGGTTTTAAAGAATTATTTTAAACTATTTATTTGTATAAATTATTTCACAAGGATTATTTTTATGACCTAATGTGAGATAAGAAAAGATTTCTTAAGAGAAAGAAATTTATTTTTGACAACTTGGGAATTTTTTATATAGGAGTTTGTATTAATTATATAAAACACTAAACATAAAAGGTCTTTTATAAAGAAAGTGATAAAAGTTTTCCTTTTTTATTTTTTAAGTTTTAATTTTAAGAAACCGGGTCACAATTATTGAAATCAATACTGTAAAATTAAAGTTCATGATTTCAGTACATGATTTTGGAGTACAGGTCCCAGGATATTATAGTAAGTATCAAAGTACAGTTCAGACATGTTTGAAGACTAAGATGTTTTCATGTGATGTTATATTAATATTCATGGATACCATCATATATCTATAATATTAAGGATGTTCATAAGTTAAAAGTGTTATAAATATTACTACAGTTTTAAGAGATGAGATCATAATGTGATTACTAAAAATTTAGAGATGTTTTATTAGGTTGGTTTTTTTTTAACTCCTAGAATCAATATGATATGTTTTAGGTGGGATTTATTTGTAAGGATTAAAATAGGGGACAACCCATATACTGGGTAACAACTCATCACATCTGGATAGGTGGTGGGTCTTAAATCCATGACCAAAGGATGATAAGAGTTTCACACACTAAAACTGGCCTAAAGGACATCTTGGTAATCGTGACATTTTTTACAGGTAAATATTATGTTTATTAAAGAATCATTTGGGATTTTATTTGAGGAATAATGGTTGATTTATCTTGGAGGAATATATGATCAAATCCTTCTCATATTCTATTATATAAATCAGTCAGGAAATGTTTGAAGTATTTTAAGGAAAATAATTTTGATAATTATTTAGTTTAAACTTTGGGTATTGTTGTTGAATTTTGAGGATTAATGTATCATATGAAAGTTTATATATTGTCAGAATTATCTTACCATGTGCTAACCATTTTGGGATTGGTTAGTATATAAATATATGAGGAATATCTAGTTATCCTTTTTATAACACAACAATATTTATGGTATGTATCTTATTAGATAAATTCAATTTACTCAATATCCTAGGTTTTATGCAACATCAAATTTAAACGAACTATGATATACTATTAAGTATTAACATAACCATTAGAATAGTTATGTTACCATTAGGAATAGTAATATGGAAACTAAAATAATAACCTCATATTTGAAATTATAAATAAAATATAGGTATCTCATAAATGAAAAAATGATATATTTATATCGTATAATAAGTAAATAAATATTTTCAAAATGGTAAATTAAGGGTTGGTATTTTTGTAATGCATAAATGTTTATTTAAAATTTTATAATTAATATAATGTTTAAAGAAAATTTATTTACAAAAAATATATACATAAATTAATATTTTGTTTTCTTATGATGATAATACAATTTTACGAAACCTTAATTAATTTTTCATAGTTTCTTAAAATCAATTATGATTTTAAAATCAGTCTTTTCAAATAAATGATGATTTTAATTAAAAATTTAATTTCTCATATTTATTTAATTACTTTCATAAAATGATTTAAATATTTGAATTATTCTTGTTGTAAAATGGTTCATGTTAGTTTTTTTTATTTTTCTAAAATAATTGAATTTTCGATGAATAGTGAAATATAGTAATTTGGCGTATTTAAATTTTTAGCCAAATACATGATTTTTTTGAGCCATGGTTGATTAATAGATTATTTAAATGGAAACTATTTAGAACTAAAATTATCTAGTTACAGTATTTAGTCATAAGAATCATTACTATTGATAGTCTTGAGCCAAAATAATAAACAATTGTGTAAAATAATAAAAAACACCCATCTCCTTCACTAAAAAAACCACCCCACACCACCCCTCATAATAAAAACTTCTAAGACATGGATATTGATAATATTCTACCCAATGTTTCACTTAAACCTCTTCCCCACATTTGGGTATTACCGGTCTCACTAAATGGCTGTTTTCAAATCAGTTAAGGAGGTTCTCAAGGGGACGACACTCAAGTGGTAAAACATTACCTCTCTCTCTTTCAATTTCTTTTCTTTTCATAACATTCCCTCATATACACTATAAAATGTAAAATTATTACTACAATATAATAAATATTCTATAATGTTTTCTATATTAACGATATATCCACCATCAATTCTCTTATCTCCCCCTCTTATTATAAAAACGAAAACATCGTATGAGAGGAGTCGATTCCCTACCTTTGTGGGTGATAATTTTTCTTTCAAGTCTAGTAATAAAAACATTATAATGGTTAAAAAATATTTTAAAGCGTATATTAAAACTTATTTAGTGTTATTTAACTAGTATATACACATAAAATTTATTAATAAATTTAAACTAGATCGTCATGATTAAAAAAATACCAGAATAATCTAGATAGTTACCAATATTTTTTTATCAAATGAATCATTATAATATATATAAAAATGATATATAAGAATATTTAATCTTATTTAAGTTCATTAATAACATATAATTTCAATTATTGATAACTATTCTCATTTTACATGATATTTCATACATGTATACATGTGAACCAATCACGAAAACAAAAGAAACAACCGCTCCTGAAAGATGTAATAAAATATTATAAATCATCTAAAAGGATATAAATGAACTTAGTTATATTAGAGTAAATAAAATATATTTTGAGTATTTTCATAACTAAATTATTAATGAATAAAATTTCATTATCCCGAACATTAAGTGCATTTGTAGAACACTTTCAGACATACAAAATTAGATTCTTTCTAAACCCCCGTTTTTTCTTTGGGTGAAACTTTCCCTCTATTTACCCCAATGAAATTATTAATTATTATTATGTAATCCTAAAAAATTATATTTTTATTTCCCAATCATATTTACATAACTCAATTATTCTTTTATTTATGGGAAAATACATGTTTTATAAGGTTTCCTTTTCAATTCCATTGGATAACCAAGCCCGATTTAAGGGAACTTCCAAATTTCTTGCCCATTTTTAAGTACACTCCATAATATTTTCAATTCCACTAATATATTTCTAAAACAATTATCTTGAAAAACAGTCATAGTAAATTCATTTTTTTATGAAAACAATTATTCTTCTTTCCTCTTTAAAGTCCCACAAATATTTTCCTTTAAACTGTACTAAATTAGCTCATTTCTAAAGTTTCTTAAAGACTATTTTACAAGTTTTTAATTAATTTGGGAATAATTTATCATGATCTATACCTATCTTACCATATTAATGTACATTTATGATTTAAATCCATTCTTTAATGGACACGATTACAATATTCCCTTTGGTTATGCCTTATTCACCACTAATTCCTCTTGTGTGGTGTATGTATACATCTATATTCACTACAAGAAAACTGTACTATATCCATATACCTATAGACACATTTTCATTGGAGAAAGGCTATATGTTTATTTATAGACATAATTATTTTATCACCATGGAATTTTATTGAATATAGGCATAGGAAAAAGCAACCTATGCCAATAGGTCCTCAATTATTTTACCCTCCATCGCAGCTTTACTCTTCTACCCAAGATCCATTAGATCTAAACATTCTCCCATGGACGATCATCCCTCTTCTTCAGGATCCTCCATACTCATCATCCCACACATCCCTCTCCCACCTCTTCCTCCACCTCTGGAAGCTTCACCTCTAGATGCTTTGCCTCAGGTCGCTCACCCTCAGGCCGCTTCGCCTTGGGCTACTCTACCTTTGGCCGCTCCATCTCCTGCCACTCTGCCTCGAACCACTCCTCATCTGGAAGCTCCACCTCCAGCCTCTCATTCATTCACTCTGCCTCAGCCTCCTCTATACTCATCATCCTACTCACACCTACCTCTTCTATGGATCTCAACCTTATACCATAGGGTTCAAGAAATATTGTTCTACCATAGTCTCCTCACTACTATCCATTTCGTTCCCACGTCTACCACTACTCGTGATCCGTAATTCTACCATGTGGTTCCTGTATCACATCACATTCGATTTCAACCTCACTATGACCATTCATGAATTTCAAACTTCTCTGCATGGTAATCTACAGGTATTGTGTTTCTATTCTATTGAACATCATACAAAGTTCATTTCAATATTTAACCCTAATTATTTCAATTCCATTACAAGTTCAATAAAAGGGGTCACATTATATTCTATTAGTTTATTATGTATAAAAATGGCAGGAATTATGAATTATTTTTTCTAATATAGTATATCCAGTGGATGTCTTGTTTATATTTAACATGCATCCTAAACATTCTATTTTCTTGTTTCATATATAATTTAGATGAAATAATCATTGGATGTGTCTTGTTGTCTCCTATATATTCAAAATTCAATTTTTTTTTGAAATTTATTCTAATGAAATATTGATAGATTATGGTATGATAGTTTCCTAACCAATTTCCCTTCATAAAACTCATTCCTTAAATACCCAAACGTATGTTTGTGATGGTAATCATCATATTGATCATCACAATCTTCAATTTTCTCAGGTGGGTATTTTATACCATTAATGAGTTCATATATTCTATATCCTTCAATATTTAACTAATTTCATAGATCCTTTTAAACTTCCTTATCAATCACATCAACTGTTAAATAATAAACTAATTTATGTGGATGTTTCACAACCTGAAATACATTTTTTATCTATTTATCTTCCCCATCATGAAAAGTTATCATCCCATGTGGAACATCTATTAATAATCCTCTAGTATATAGTAAGAGTCTTCCAAGGATGATGGGTACTTCCCTATAAATTTTCATTTCTAAGAATATAAAATCACCTAGTAGTATAATATTTTAAAACAAATCTTGTAAGTATTCAATTACTCTTATCAAGTAAGTGATGGATCTATTTAATAATTGTAAATTCACTATTCTCGGAACAATACCTCCCATATCCAATTTCTTATTAGCTAAAAAATGGATTAAATTAATGTTGGATTCTAATTATACTTGATAAGTAGATGTTATTTTAATTTCAAACTCATTGGGAATTATGAAATTGTGAGGATCCTTCGGCTTTAATAGGATATCCTGTAGAATTAAAAGACTTTATTTTTCTATAAATGGAAGAATATAAAATTATTCAGGACTTCTCGTATTTGGGAAAATGTTCTTATAAAACTTAGTATTTGTGGGAATATTGGAATGTGATTCTTAAAATTGAATATCAAATTTAATATTTTAAATAATTTCAATAAACATAAGTAGTATATATATATATATAGATTAATATCAAGTTCTCTACCCCTTTTTGAAAATTGTGTAAGTGGTTTATAATACTTGACATCTCTGTTATCTGGCTTGAACATAAATCTATTACATATTCTTTCATTCCATATTCTTGTTTATTAACTTCTTCATTATATTTTTTCTTTAATTTTTCATTTCTTTCATCTAATTTTTTGATAGTTTCCTTCATACTATTTATAATCTAATTTATATTTTTAGTCACTTTTTCATCTTTTCCCTTGACTATTTATCCTCATCTTCTGATAATTTACATGAATAAATATATTGAATTTTCCCCTATTGTATTAGGAATATTCCCCTTATATATCATTGTGTTTTTCAATGAAACCCACCCCACATTCATTTTTAGATTAGGGATGCTTGAATGACTACCTAGAATTAACTGATTAGGACTTGAGAAATTTGATTTTGTGAATTTCTTAAAATCATTCCAGATTTGATTATTTTCTATCTTGTATATCTTTTTTAATGTATTATAAGTCCCTATATCCTATTGGGATGAATTTAAAGATTTATTCCCTTATATTTTATCTCAAATCCTTTATTGGATTTATTATTTCTCGTTGACTACAACAGGACCAACTTGTTTAAGATCACCATACTCATTCTAAGAAATATTTCTATTTTATACCCTTAGGGGTTATATCTATTTAAAAATGAATTATATCTCACTAAATGTGTCATATAGTTACCCTTGTAATATACTTCCTCAATTTTTTATAGTGGTGAAGTTGTTTCTAGAGTGGTAAAATTCATGAAATTAATGGAACTGTGAATAAAAATTTCATAGTTGATGAATTTAACATTATTTCTTTATAAATTCATTATGATAACTTGAAATTATTTTCATTCAATTATTTAATTTGGGTTTTAAATCAACTATCAATGAAACATTATTAGAAATATAACTATACTTGTGATTATATTTTAATGCGAGTTTATGTATATTATATTGTAAATGTATTTGAGTTCCTTTGATGTTTTATCAGTATAATAAACTCCTATAACTGAATTAATAAGGATATAGCCTATTACATTAAATATTTCATTAAGTAATTTCATTAAAAATGAATTTGAAAACTGAAGATGAGGGAATATTTTGTTACTATCATAAAATCATTACCAATTCTATTGAAAATTTACTTGTTGATTTAGTACCAAAATTGATATTTTAGTTCAAAATCTAAAGGTTAGTCATATAGGGTTAAAATATCCTAGTAAATTAAATTTATATGACTTCCAATGTTTTGAAAGGGTTCTCTTCCTTTGGAAGCAATAAATTTATTTCTTATTAGTTCATTTAGATTGGAATACTCCTTAATATATATAAATCCATTGATACTTCATTGAGTTAGAGATACAACATATTTTTTGTTATATATTTGATGAATGATAATAAAACCTTTACTGGAATCTCTTTAACGGTAGGAAAGTGCTACAAATGATAGTAGTTTAACACATAGTTCCTATCATTTGGTGAATTTCTTATGCTTAATAGGGTTTCAGAATACTCTAGAAATTTATAGGTCCCCTTGACATGGTGAAATATATTTGTTTTTGAAAATTGATAAAGAAAAAATTTATATTTTCTCTGTTGTGATATCCAAGATAGACCATGCACATCCATATCTTTAGTGGTTTTAGCCAAAATTCTATGGAAATATTGTTCTACCATAAGTATTAATGGAAATATTTTAACACTAAGTGGTCTTATTCTGAACATGCACTTAAAATCCATGTAAATGTATCCTCAAATATACTTTGATGAAAAAAATTTAAAATCATTAAATATATTACATTTTTATATTGAATAAAATTAATTATTTTTGGTGTTTTCTATTTGAAATATTAACTAAAATGTGAGATTAAACCACTTTCCTCTAAGAAAATATAAACATTATTGATAACTATTATATAATAGTAACTTCATGGTATACTATAAGTGAACAGGTTGTTATAAAATATTATATAAGAGTTAACTATATTATATCATTAGTTATAATTGTTTTTCTTTTAAATTTTTTTATTTAGTTATAAAAGAAGAATGAAATAATGGTGTGTGACTATCTATAATTTGTGAGGACTAAATGAAATTGAACAAGAAATACTATTGTTTGAGATATTTTGGAACTATGTTATATTGAATTAAACTAAAAGAAACCATGTAGATGGTTAGAGAAATAGTGTATAAGGATTATGTGTTCTGGTTTTGAGATAGTGGGAGTGCTTGGATAAGATTAACTATTTTATACTGTTTAGACATAAAATTATCAATTATATGATTTCATGATTACTATATCATTATTGTTCTCTCTTTACACAATCTCCAAACCCATAAATATAATCCTAGGTTCTCATATGTTTTTTATGCCACCTAACATAATGTATATTTTCATTCTTTAGAGTGAAATGTCCTCTCTCTAGTGTATAAGATGGAGTTCAATTTTTTTACAACAATTAATACCAAAATATCATTCAATTGTTGATCAATTTAGTGATAAATTGAGATATAATAAAATAATAACAAGATATAAATTCATTCAAGATTTCATAGTAACCAATTACACCACATCACTTGAACCCCAATATAAAATTATCTAATCTTGATCATGTTAAAACAAATAGAATTAAAATGAGAAAATTAAGTCCACCTATTGATGGTCCTCGATTTAAGGTTCACTTCAAATAGATGGTCTCCTCTCTATTATATAACTCCCTCTCTATGTTTTATTCTCTTATTTTGTACCTTAGTATGGTTCTCATCATTGCCGGTGATCACTCCACATAGTCAAGAGAGGTTATAATTATTACACATGTAAAACAACACTGAATCACCCTCTTAAATTCCACTAACCTTGTTTAGATGTCCATAATTTCCCAAATCATGATTCTTTTTCCATCTATAAAGCTATTTAATATATTACCTAAATTGTTATTTTTTGAATGTACACAGATTCCATTAATCCCCCCAAGCTGACCATGTCACGACCCGTCCTCGGAGCCTGCGTTGTGACTACCCCAAACCCGCCTTCCATAGGCCAGGGGCTGGCGACTAGCACCAAGGCGTAATTCCCAATAAAAAGGGAAGGCATTGCCTTTGTAAAGTAAACAAACACCACAGAGCAAGAAAGCAGTAGAAGAAAACACTAATTAAAAACTGATACAAAAGTAAGTGCGGAAAAAAGTGGGCCAGAATATAAAACTAAACTGAAAGTAAAGTACAACTAGAAAGGGAAAACAACAACTGAAAGTAAAGCCACAACTTCGAGCCATCCACTGGAAGTCCCACCTGAAGGGTGAGTACAGATAGCCTCCACAGCTCCTCGGGTCCAACCATCCGCTCCGAGTATGTCCCGCCTCAGTGGTCCACCTCCAGGTACCATCCTGCTCTGCAAGACTCAACCACGATCAACGATGTCCATTTTCTGCAACCAACACAACATAATTCGGGCATAGCCCGTGCAGGGGTGAGTATAAGCTACTCAGTAGGGACCCCGAGACCCTGTAAAGTCTCCCAGAATCCACAAAGGATAATCCACAAAGGAAAGATACAATCATGAAGTAACATCTGACACTACTTAGGTAAATGCCCATACATATACCTAAGTCATCAATTCCAGTTCCTCTCCAACTTCTGAGCTCAAGTACAATCCAGTCCACACAAAAAATCACAACCCAGTCCACACAGGAAAGCAAAACGTTATCCACACAGGATATCACAACACAATCCACATAGGAAAGCAAAACAGTATTCAGCTCACACATGTATACTTCTTCGTAGGACGATAGAGATGATCAGATGTAGCCACTGATTCATTTAAGCCGTCAGACCCACAAAGGATCGATAGGTACTAACCCCCTCAATGACCCAAAAAGGATCTGACCCACATAGGATCGACAGGTAACTAACCCCTGCAATGACCCACAAAAAATCAATAGGTAACTAACCCCCACAATGACCCACACAGGATCGGACCCACACAGGATCTGTAGGCGCTGGCCCACACAGGACCGCTGAGCGCTGACCCACACAGGATCTGTAGCACTATTCCACGTAGGATCGCTGAGTGCTATAGTCATCGTCGTCGAATCCACGGAGGATTTCTGCACAGTCTTCATCGTCATCGAAGTCACAACCAACTCTCGGGTTCCCACACACAACAAGCTCGTTTCGGGAGGATCCTCTACTCGAGTCAAAGGGATGGACACATCAACCGTCACGAAGACCAGGGATGATGTAACCCAACTTTTAGTCCCACTTCTTAAGGGAAAACCAAGAAAAACGTGCCCAAGTCACTGTGAACCAGACGACCAAACCAATTTCCAAAAGTACACAGCGTGTAGATATACGATACACGCCATGTCATCTGACACCGGGTACTGCCCGTGTGTTACGGCCCGTGTCAAAGGGCTGGTCGTGTAAAAAGTAAGTACAAGGCGTGTGGTATGGTTACACATCGTGTCTTCTTTCCACAGGTACTGTCCGTGTTCCACAGCCCGTGTTGATGGGTTGTTCATGTAAAAAGTATGTACACGGCGTGTGGTATGGTTACACGCCGTGGCCAAACATCTCAGTTGCCTCTGTGTATGCTAGTCGTGCCTGGTCGTGTG
Organism: Viscum album; assembly: GCA_963277665.1. Classification (NCBI taxonomy): domain Eukaryota; kingdom Viridiplantae; phylum Streptophyta; class Magnoliopsida; order Santalales; family Viscaceae; genus Viscum; species Viscum album. The sequence goes on along the minus strand of OY728150.1, from coordinate 1,924,906,044 downwards.
GTGGAGTACGTGCCAGTGTACTCAATTCCATGGCCATGTATCCCCGGATTACACGGCGAGTCCCACGAAGCTACTTCTGCTATTCTGCGGAGAGATTACACGCCATGTGGCCTGGGTCACACGTCGTGTGTTACTTGTCTAAACCTGGAACTCAAGCCACAGTACACCCACACTACACGGCGTGTTCGTCAGTGGAACACGCCGTGTATTCTGGAATTTTCTAGAAACGACGCCTCCGGCCAGCGCGCCTCCCATGCTGTCCGTTCATCGTTCTAACGGTCCACTCATCAAGGAACTTCGGACACTGTGTTGCACCGATGTCCCATAATTGTCTCCAATGTTTTCCGGCCTCCGATCGGCTCTGAAATCACGATTTGATTCAACCTCTTGAAGAATGGTCAAGGGACGGTCCCTCCCATTCCGGTTTGATCTGTCTCCCGCTATCTTCGTCGCACCTTTTCTAGGACGTCATGATGTTGGATCTTCAATTGGGATCATTGCGTCACACAACGAACTAGCAACGTTCCGGTGTTCATCACCCATGAAGAACACAAAGATCCCACAAAACATTCACAAAAACAGCAGAGGGATCGGGCCATGTTCGTTTGGCCCGGTCCTTCCACATTAGTTTGGTAGAAAGTGGGTCAAGATAAACAAAGGAAGAATCAGCGTTGCTCAAATAAAAACGCACCCCTACCTCAGCGTTGTCGTCGAATGAGAGTTCATCGCGGAATTAACCGTCGTGGAAGAAGAGGATCATCGTGGAAGAAAGCGTCATGGAAGGAATGTCATTGGTGAAAGGTGATCTCCGAGGAAGTTGTCTCTTGCCGTCGTCCGTCGTCGGAGGTCGGAGTTCTTCGTCGGCAGCGGTGCGTTCTTCGCGTTCTTCGTCGAAGAATGAAGAATCCTCAAGACCTCTCCTTTTTCTCCCAAAGACTCCCACAACCAGAATTCCAACCAAAAATAAAACAAGAGTAGTCTTATTTTATTGATGCACAGGCCAACCTTTGAAATTCAAAAGTAAACGAAACGAACAATTAATACAATTAATAAATTGTAACGATTTAACCACCCAAATTAATGAGGTGTTTCTTATCCAAAATAAACGCACAGTTTGACTTCCTTAAAATGGGGGGTGCAGGTGCGTTACTTAGAGGGAAGGAAACAATGGGGCTCATGCGGGCCAACCTCACAAATATCCTACCAAGTGGGTAGGATATTGTGGGTCCCATATCACCCACTTGACATAGGTTAATCGAATTAAAATAAAATGGTCGCACCATTTTATTTTATTCATTTACTTAACCCGAAAATTTAAAAACCACACCCGAGAAAACGCAACTCCGGAAAAGGTGTTTCTAAGCAATTATCGGCGTTGTGATTCCATTGGTGCCCTCAGAATTTTATTCCGAGCACCAGTTCAAATGTTAGAAAAACCTGCTCGTTCGTTCGTTGAACTTACCTGAGCTAAACTTCGGAAAAAGATTCCGGCCCCACGGGGCCTTGGAATTAGGTCCTGTCAGAAACTGCATTCTTGTAAAATTACAAAGAAAATTAAGAAAAAAAGTTCCTTGAATTTTACAGGTCTTTACATCACTCCCACCTCAGGGATTTACATCCCCGTAAAAATACCTCATAAACTAGGGAAACAAATGTGGGTACTGAGCACGCATCTGAGCCTCCCGCTCCCAAGTGCTCTCCTAGAGGTTCTCGTGCTGCCATATGATGTGAACTAGGGGAATCGATCGTCCATGTAGGACCCAATCCTGTCGATCCTTGATCTCCACTGGGACCTCTGTAAAAGTCTCCCCATCATCAACTTCCAGATCCCCATGGTCAATGATATGCGTTGGGTCATGCACGTATCTCCTCAGCCGAGATATGTGAAAGACATCGTGCACCCGGTGCAACTGATGTGGTAGAGCCAGGAGATAAGCCACCTCACCCATCATGCTGAGGACCTAGAATGGTCCGATGATGTGTGGAGGCAACTTGTCGCCTCAGCCAAATCTTCATAATCCACATTGAGGTGAGACCCGTAAGAAGACGTGGTCGCCATCCTCGAACTCCAGTGGCCTCCGCCTCCTGTCAGCATAATACTTCTGCCGGCTCTGAGCTGTCCTCATCCGCTCCTGGATGACCTGGACCTTCTCCGTCATGGCCTGGACCATCTTCGGTCCTACAAGAGCTGACTCCCCGAGGTCTGCCCAGCACAGCGGTGATCTTCAAGGTCGTTTGTACAACGCCTCGTATGGTGCCATCCCGATGGTGGAGTGGTAGCTGTTGTTGTATGCAAACTCCACCAAGGGTTGGTGGTCCTCCCATCTGTGACCAAAGTTGAGGACACATGCGCGAAGCATGTCCTTGAGAGTCTGAATGGTCCTCTCTGTCTGACCATCTGTCTGAGGGTGAATGGCGGTACTCAGATGTAGCTGCGTCCCGAACGCCTCCTGCAACCCCTTCCAAAGCCGGGAAGTAAAGTGAGCATCACGATCGGTGACTATAGATGATGGAAAACAGTGAATCCATACAATCCCTTGAATGTAGAGGCATCCCAAGATCTCCACTGAGCCCTGCTCTCTGATGGGTAAGAAGTGAGCTGACTTGGTGAGTCGGTCGACAATCACCCAAATGGAGTCGTGACCTCTGGAAGTGTGTGGAAGTCCAGTCATGAAGTCCATAGATATGTCGTCCCACTTCCACTCCGAGACCTCCAAGGGTTGTACCAAGCTTGCTGGTACTTGGTGCTCTTCCTTCACCTGCTGGCAGGTGAGGCATCGAGAAATGAACTCTGCCACAGCCTTCTTCATGCCCGGCCACCAGTGCTGTCGTCTGAGATCCTGGTACATCTTCGCTACGCCAGGATGTACCGCCAAAGGGGAAGTGTGAAACTCTCTCAACACCTCATCCCGTAAAGCAACTGGTACCAAGTTACGTCCTCTGAAAAGGACGTCGTTCTCTCCTCCTACAGAGAAACCATCAGGTGCTTGTCCTGAGGATATCTGTGCACGCCGCGTCTCACAGTCAGCGTCCCCACACTGTGCCTCTCTGACCCACTGCAGTAATGGAGGAGTGACTGTGAGTGACTGAATGAAGGCTACTCCATCTCTATCCACGAAGGATATCTGCAAAGCGGCTAGCTGCTCTGTCACCTCCCCAAGTAGCTGAATGCCCATCCTCCTGCTGAGAGCATTGGCTACCACGTTCCCCTTTCCAGGAGTATAAACTATCTCAAAGTCATAGTCCTGGAGGAACTCGAGCCATAGCCACTGTCTCAGGATCAGGTCCTTCTGTGAGAAGATATACCTGAGACTCTAATGGACAGAATAGACTGTAAAGCGCTCGCCCATCAGATAGTGTCGCCATGTCTTCAGAGCGAAGAACACTATTGCTAACTCCAGTTCATGGGTAGCGTAGTTCTACTCATGTGGCCTCAACTGATGTGATCCATTGGCGATCACTTCCCATTCCTGCATCAGGACACATCCGAGTCCGGTCCCCGATGCATCGCAGTAGACTACATACCCTACTCCCTCCTCCGGAAACCTCAAGATAGGTGCGCTGGTCAATCTCAGTCTCAGCTCCTGGAAGCTCTGCTGACAACTGTCTGACCACACAAAGGGTTTCCCCTTCTTCGTCAAAGATGAGAGTGGTGCCGCAAATCTGGAGAAGTCTAGCAGAAATCTCTGGTAGTATCCAGCTAGACCCAAGAAACTCCGCACATCTATCATGCTCCTGGGTGGCTCCCAAGCTAGCAATGCCTCGATCTTCGTAGGATCCACTACAACTCCCACCTCAGAGATGACGTGTCCTAAGAAGTGGACCTCATGTATCCATAACTAACACTTCAAGAGATTTCCATAAAGCTGGTGCTCTCGGAGTGTGTCTAGTACAACCCGCAAGTGGTAGGCGTGGTCCTCCTCAGTCGTCGAGTATATCAAAATGTCATCGATGAAGACCATGAAAAATCGATCGAGTTACGGCTAAAAGATCCTGTTCATGAGGCCCATGAACATTGATGGAGTGTTGGTCACGCCGAAAGGCATAAAAATTAACTCATAGTGGCCATACCGACATCTGAAGGTTGTCTTCTGCACATCCTTGTCCCAAACTCTGAGCTGATGATAGCCTGACCTGAGGTCTATCTTTGAGAACCACTGTGCTCCCTTGAGCTGATCAAAGAGGTCATCAATCCTCGATAGCGGATACTTGTTCCTCACTGTCACCTGGTTCAGGTGACAATAGTCGACACAAAGTCACAAGCTCCCGTCCGCCTTCTTGGCGAACAATATTGGGGAAGCCCAGGGTGAAACACTGGGTCGGATGAATCCCTTGCCCTACAAGTCCTCCAACCGTACCCGTAGCTCTCGAAGCTCGGCGGGATCCATCCGATATGCTGGGGTGGAATCGGGGTTGTCCCGGGGTACAGGTCAATATAAATGTCTACTTCTCTGGGAGGAGGTAGTCCTGGAACATCATCGGGCAAAACGTCCGCATACTGATCCACCACTGCAGGAAAACTAGGACTCCGCACATCAACTGCTCCTAGGATGAGGCTGTCCATCTGATGAGTGATGGGTTGTCCTCTCCTCTCCGGGAGTCCATCATGTGCTTTGAAGGCTCCCTTCTCGCCGGTGAAGGTGAACCCGCTCCCGTCGGTGTGTACACATCGCACCTTGCGCCTAATACATTCAATCTGAGCATGGACTATAGATAACCAATCCATGCCCAAGATGATGTCGTAAGGCCTCGACGCTGCTACAAGAAGATCCCAACGGAAGCTCTCACCTCCTAGAGTAAGCTCACACTGCCGGTACCAGTGCGTAATCTTCTAGTCTGCTCCCGTAGGAGTCTCTAGCTATAAGGATCGAGCCAACTGCTCTGTCGGAATCTTCGAGCTCCGAAAAAGGGAAGCGACTATGAATGAATGACTCACTCATGTGTCTATAAGAACTGCATCAAGGGTGGAATAGACACAGATAGTACCTCGAATCATCTCGGACGTGCCGTGGTCGTAGGCCTCTGCTTCCTGGAGCTGTGCCTGTCTCTGCCCGCCAGCTCCCTGTTGTTGGGGTGGACCTCCTGGTGGTGGTGGTGGTAGAGCCTCAAAGCATCGCCCACCACCTGCTGCTCGGCCAGCTCCTCTGCCTCATCCGTCTGCTCCCTGTAGACTGCCACGGTCGACCCTCTTCCTCTGCCTAGGTGGACCCTCAACCATTTGCTGCTCCTCGGCATGGCGGGTCGGGCAATCACGTGCCATGTGGACCTGCCCACCGCCTGCGTAGCACGGTCTGCCTCTCGAAAGACTGGTTCCACGCTGAGTGCCCCGCACCTCTGAGCCAGTGTCCTGAGGTCATCTTCCTGAGGGTCTAGTCTGCCTGGACCCATGATTCATCCGTCGACTGCCTGCTGCAGAAGAATCTGCTACGTGTCGCCCTGTGGTAGGTCTCGCCACTGGTATAGACTCAGCAAGAAATATCTTGATGAGAAGGGCTCTCTCCAGTACTCATGCCTGAGTCGAAATGCTGAGGGAGATCAGTGATGCCCAGATCTCATGCCTCAATCCCTGCTCAAAGGTCCGGGCCCGGAAAAATGGGTCTTGTACCACGTCTGTCGAGTAGCGCGAGAGATCGGTAAATCTCGCCGAGTACTGGGCGACCATCAAGCTGCCCTGCCGCAGCTGTAGAACCTCTTAGATGCGCACCGCACGGAGGGTGGCTAGGACGAACTCCGAGCAGAAGAGGCTCTCAAAGTCCATCTAGAGGAGAGATGCCTCATCGTTCAACTAGAGCATTAAGCTCCACCATCTGCCTGCTGCCGCGTGCAGGAGGCTCACTATGAGGATCACCAGGAGGTCTGCTGGTGTCCTCACTAACCTGAAAAAACATACAACTGCCTCAAGAAAATCCTCGGCTGCCTGAGGGTCCGTCTCCCCGCGGAACCTGGTCGGTCGCTGGCGCTGAAGCTCGTGCAGTGCACTAAGGCGACGTGCATCGTCAACGGCTGGGGCTAGTATCATCGGTGGCTCAGCAGGTAGAGGTACTGCCGGTGCCTCTACTGTCAAAGGTCCCTGTACCGAGGCCTCGTCGCTCGGTGGGATGTCGTCACGCACAACTCGCGGAACCCTAGCTGGCTACCGTCGTGGGGTCATCCTGAAAAAGAACATGTGTGCCATGGTCAAACAGTATACCTGGTGAGCTGACATAAAGTAATCACAAGGAAAACATGAAACACACATGCAATCAACGTTTTTGAGTATTAATTCAGAAATTAGAAGTCAGGGTCCTGGTGTACGGATACGTCGGCCGCCGCACCAACAACGGACTCCCTGGACTGATAACCACACTCAATACTCTTAACACTATTTCTCCACATAGAAAAAGATCAGTGTCCTGAGTTTTGCGGTAGAACCGAACTCCTTTGATACCAATTTTTCACGACCTGTCCTCAGGGCCTGCACCGTGACTACCCCAAGCCCGCCTTCCATAGGCCAGGGGCTGGAGACTAGCACCAAGGTGTAATTCCCAATAAAAAGGGAAGGCATTGCCTTTGTAAAGTAAACAAACACCATAGAGCAAGAAAGAAATAGAAGTAAACAGTAAGTAAAAACTGATACAAAGGTAAGTGTGGAAAAGTAAGTGGGAAAGAATACAAACCCAAACTGAAAGTAAAGTAAAACTGGAGAGGGAAAACAATAACTAAAATTAAAGCCGCAAAGTCGAGCCATCCACTGAAAGTCCCACCTGAAGGGTGAGTACAGATAGCCTCCACAGCTCCTTGGGTCCAACCGTCCGCTCCAAGTACGTCCCGCCACAGTGGTCCACCTCCAGGTATCGTCCTTCTCCACAAGCCTCAACCACGTCAGTGATGTCCGTCATCTGCAACCAGCACAACGTAGTGTGGGCATAGCCCGTGCAGGGGTGAGTATAAGCTACTCAGTAGGGACCCTGAGACCCCCGAAGGTCTCCCAGAATCCAAAAAGGACAATCCACAAAGGAAAGATAAAATCACAAAGTAACATCCGACACTACTTAGGTATATTCCCATACATATACCTAAGTCATCAATTCCAGTTCGGCTCCAACTTCCGAGCTCAAGTACAACCTAGTCCACATAGGAAATCACAACCCAGTCCACACAGTAAAGAAAAACGTAATCCACATAGGATAACACGACAAAATCCACATAGGAAAGAAAAACAGGATTCAGTACACACAGGTATACTTATTTGTATGACGATAGAGATGATCAGATGTAGCCACTGATTCATCTAAGTCGTCGGACCCACAAAGGATCGATAGGTACTAACCCCTGCAATGACCCACAAAGGATCTGACCCACACAGGATCGATAGGTAACTAACCCCCACAATGACCCATAAAGGATCGATAGGTAACTAACCCCCGCAATGACCCACATAGGATTGGACCCACATAGGATCTGTAGGCGCTGGCCCACATAGAACTGTTGAGCGCTGACCCACACAGGATCGGACCCACACAGGATCTGTAGCACTGATCTATGTAGGATCGCTGAGTGTTGTAGTCATCGCCATCAAATCCACGGAGGATTTCTGCACAGTCGTCATCGTCGTCGCAGTCGCAGCCAGCTCTAGGGTTCCCGCACACAACAAGCTCGTTTCGGGAGGATCATCTCCTCGAGTCAAAGGGATGTACACATCAACTATTATGAAGACCAGGGATGATGTAACCCAACGTTTCATCCCACGTATTAAGCGAAAACCAATAAAAATGTTCCCAAGTCACAGAGAACAAGACGACCAAACCAATTTCCAAAAGTACACGGCGTGTAGATATACAATACACGCCGTGTCATCTGACACTGGGTAATGCCCGTGTGTTACGGCCTATATCGCAGGGCTGGTCCGGTAAAAAGTAATTACATGGCGTGTGGTATGGTTACACGCCGTGTCTTCTATCCACGGGTATTGTCTGTGTTCCACATCCCATGTTGATGGGCTGTTCATGTAAAAATTATTTACACGGCGTGTGGAATGGTTACATGCCATGTCCAAACATCTGGGTCGGCTCCGTGTATGCTGGTCATGCCTGCTCGTGTGGTGGAGTACATGCTCGTGTACTCAATTCCATGGCCGTGTATCCCCGGATTACATGCCGAGTCCCACGAAGCTGCTTCTGCTATTCTTCATAAGGATTAAAAGTTGTGTGGCCGGGGTCACACGCCGGGTGTTACTTGTCTAAACCAGAAACTCAAGCTGTAGTACACCCACACTACACGGTGTGTTCATTAGTAGATCACGCCGTGTATTCTGGAATTTCCCAGAACCGACGCCTCCGGTCAGCGTGTCTCCTGTGTTGTCCGTTCTTCATTCTAATGGTCTGCTCATCACAAAACTTCAGACACTATGTCGCCCCGATGTACCGTAATCATCTCCGATGTTTTCGGGCCTCTGATCGGCTCTGAAATCATGATTTGATTCAACCGCTCGAAGAATGGTCAAGGGACGGTCCCTCCCATTCCGGTTTGATCTGTCGCCCACTATCATCGTCGCACCTTTTCTAGGACGTCAGGATGTTGGATCTTCAATTGGGATCATTGCATCGCACAACGAACTAGAAACGTTCCGGTGTTCATCACCCATTAAGAACACGAAGATCCCACCAAATATTCACAAAAACGGCGGAGGGATCGGGCCGTGTTCGTTTGGCCCGGTCCTTCCACGTTAGTTTGCTAGAAAGTGGGTTAAGATAAACAAAGGAAGGAAGAATCAGTGTTTCTCAAATAAAAACACCCCCCTACCTCAGCATTGTCGTCGAACGAGAGTTTGTCGCGGAATTAACCGTCGCGGAAGAAGGGGATCGTCGCGGAAGAAAGCGTCACGGAAGGAACGTCGTTGGCTCTAGATGATCTCTGAGGAAGGAGTCTCTCGCCGTCGTCCGTATTAGGAGGTCGGCATTATTCGTCGGCAGTGGTGTGTTCTTCACGTTATTCGTTGAAGAACGAAGAATCCTCAAGACCTCTCCTTTTTCTCCCAAAGGCTCCCACAAACAGAATTCAAACCAACAATAAAACAAGAGTAGTCTTATTTTATTGACGCACATGCCAACCTTTAAAATTCAAAAGGAAACGAAATGAACAATTTATTCAATGAATTAATTATAACGATTTAACCGCCCAAATTAATAAGAGGTTTTTATCCAAAATAAATGCACGGTTTGACTTCATTAAAAGGGGGGGTGTGGGTGCGTTACTTAGAAGGAAGGAAACGGTGGGGCTCATGTGGGCCCCACCTCACAAATATCGTACCAAGTGGGTAGGATATTGTGGGTCCCACATCACCCACATAACATATGTTAAGCGACATAAAATAAAATGGGCGCACCATTTTATTTTATTCATTTAATTAACCAGAAAATTTAAAAACCACACCTGGGAAAACTCAACTCCAGAAAAGGTGTTTCTAAGAAATTATCGGCCCTGTGATTCCATCAGTGCCCTCAGAATTCGATTCTGAGCACAGGTTCAAAATTTAGGAAAACCCGCTCGTTCGTTCACTGAATGTACCCAAGCTAAACTTTGGAAAAATATTCCAGGCACACCGGGCCTCGGAATTAGGTGTCGTTAGAAACTGCGTTCTTGTAAAATTCCAAAAAAATTTAAGAAAAAAATTTCCTTGAATTTTACAGGTATTTACGGACCATGTTCTCCATGTGTCGTTATAACTCAACAATTTATTATGTTACCTTTTAAATATTCCCATTCGAATAGGCATAAAATATCACTCTAGTTTTTTTTATTACTCCCAATCTATATGAATCCATTTCTTACATTGGAATGAAAAAACTAATATATTTCTTTAATTATAGACCTAAACCTTCATTGATATCCAATACACGAATATTTGGTGTTCATATCATTCATGTAATACACTGATACATTGTAATTCATTCACTATTCAAGAAATTTGATATATTTTTACTTGATAGGTAGAATAATGGTAAATAAAGGATTTATGGGGATTTTAGATAAAACAGAATGAAAATAAATACATAATTGATTATATAAACTAGAGGATACAATTTAGGTATACAAAACAATATATAAGTCACCAATTAGTATATCACTATCTATATTTATATTTAGAAACATAATTTTAATTGGGTTCTAGGCTTAATCATTGATCTTTTTTGGATTATGATGTTATTAAAGATATATTACATGAGTGAATCAGAGAAAAAGAGATTTTATTTGAATGAGTAAGAAGAAATCATAAGGTATCCATATGAATATAGAAGAATTATGAAGGAAAAAATACATAGTTTTTCATGAAAAATTGATTCAATATAAAGAACTCAAGAAAGGATAGAAGGTCTTGTTATTTGATTTAAGACATAAAATATATATAGGGAAAACTAAAGTGCAGATTATCCATAACCTTTAAGGTAATACATGTAAACTAAAATGGATCTATGAAAAATACTAGAGAAGAAGAGGAAACATAAATAATGAATATAAATATACTATATCTATACTTTTAAAGGAATATGGTCAAGAAATAAAACAATAGGAGGTTAAAATAATAAGGATGAAAATGAAGTTTAGTTGACAACTTTGGAAGAGAAACACAATCACAATACAAACCTCCGTAGTCTCCACGAGCATCCTTTTTTCATAGGATTATGTTAAGGGGTTATATAAATATTATTGTTCTTTTAATTTTTCTCATTTTCTTTGTAGTAATTTTTATTTATTTTGTCTAAATAGATCTTCCAAACAACTTCTATAAAAGGATAGAAATTATTTTCTCAAAAATATAAATTTCTAGTAGCCACATTTCAACTTATCTTTACGATTGTATAAAATATATAGTATCAACACTTGAATCATTACACTTCTTATTATAGCATGATAGTTTTTCAGAAAACCAGCAAAAACTCAATATTGAGTCCATACACTCCAAATAACATCTTATAAACTCTAGTTTTATATACTATATGATGTCAGTTTGGACCTTATAGCCTCTGGTCATCTCAACCTTATGAAGTCTTTTCTAAACTATATGATGGGTCTGCCTGAAGCTTATGGTCACAACTTTATTCACTAAAAACCAACCTTTTGGGATATACCATCACTTTCTTTATTGGGTTGAAACTCACTCCATCACCCATGTCCTCCATGAAATATATTTTATGCTCGTTAAAAAAATACAATCAGAAACCAAAGTTCACTTCAATCCACCCATTAGATTTTTTATCAATACATTGAACTCCTAGACACCATAGATACATGTCAGTATTTCTTTGGAAGTTCACCCTTTCTCTCCCCTATTAAATATAAATACAAAAGAAGGAAATTTATTCTCTCTATTATTGACACTATTTGATGTAAGGTTTTCCCACCTAGTATCCATCTTTTTGAGTTAGTCGATTTTGATGTGTGTGGACCCAATCCAAGCTCTAGTAAATTGGGATACCATTACTGTGAGACTTATTAATTATTATTTTTTTATATTTCTTGGGTCCATATCTTGAAAATCCTGACTGATATTCTTCACGTTTTTTGTTCCTTTAATGAGATTAGTGATTTTAAAAATGGATTGCTAATGCTATTAATAATTGTGTGATTTTATTGAAGATGTGATTGATTTACTACTAGTTCTACCATTAAATAAACAATTATTTCTCAAAATATTTTTAGTGTTAACTTTTTCTATATATTGCATTTTTCAATGTTTTTTTTCTCTTAAAGTGATTTTGGTGGATTTGTTTTTGATTTTCAAGGTTATTTTTCAATGTTTGTTTCTATTATTTGACTCATATCTTTGTTCTACTTTAAGCATATGATATAGTAGATAAGACTTCAGTTCTTTCCATGATAATTAATAAAACGAATCCCCATGAAAAAAATGGATTATCATTATCATTATTAAATATGTTGTCTATTTTATTATAATTATTCTAGTCTATGGTCCATGTATTATTTTTTGACCAGTTGACCTTGATAACTTTTTATTTTTGTACCTAACCTTGTAGATTTGAAGTTAGGAATTGGTGAAAAAAGTATTTTCCTTGAAATTAATCCTGATGTTGACGAGTTATTTAACATGTCTTGATGTGACTATAACACGTCCACCCCAAAACCACAAGATCTTCTCATCTGACGTAGCCACCCACATCGCTAAACTACGACCTACCCTCAAAACCTCAATTCCCTTCCCCTACAGTATTTTTCTTACACTCTTATATTTAGCTTCTCAATTATATTTACATTATTCAAATTTAAATTATTCTAGATTATAGTTTATATTTTTCATTTATTCCATGTTTCCTTTTGTTTTTTGTCTTCAAAGTGCCTCCACATAATAGATGATTAATTAGGAATATATGTTTCTTGGATTTGAGGACCCACTTTCTGATTTAGTAAGGAATATCCAAGTACATACACATATCTCTATTTAGCCTTCTTAATAAAATGATCTGATGTAAATATATCCAGTGCAGGGGATACTTTCCTCCTAGATGAGGTTCAAGGATTGGAGCATCATTTAGAAACCCAAATACATAATTATGAAGCCTCTCTAATTCAAAGTAATTTTTTTCTTTTTATCGAATCCACTCTAAAAGCATAAATTTCATTGGAAAAACATATTGGAACATATTATACTCAATTTTTTGTCCATATTGGTTCATTAAAAAGTCAAAGATTAAGCATCTAGGTTCATATCTATTTTAAAAAAATAATAATGAAAATAGTTTATAGGCCATGTCAGTTTAAAAAAGGATTTGAAAAGAAGAAAATCACATTTTTCCCAATGAATGAATTCCATATAAAACTTATATAAAGGACATGTCACATAAGTTTTATGTGGACTCATGTAAATCATTCACATCGGTAATGGTTCTATGTATGTTCTATGTTGTTACCTAATGGATTTGGGAATTCCATCACATCAAAATAATATATAGCGACACTAGAAAAAAAATTACGAATAAATAGATATAATTCAAGAACCTTATTCTATTCAAAAAATAAGAGAATAAGGGGACCCTACACACTATATAAATGGGAAAAGATAACTATTCATCTTATACATTATGAGTTCCATTAAATCATTATGTTGAAGTACCTGTTTACCTCAATTTCAATCCCCTTTATTCTAATTAGATCCAATTATGAATGGGTAATTTTTTAAGGTCCTGAAATTCTTTCAAACACTTTGAGATGAGGATCTATATAGAATAATTCCAAATTTTTTACTTTTTCATCAAAAGGATCATTCACTATGTATAAAAATAAAGGAAACTATGAAGAAATTACTTGATGTATGCATTCTTTCTGGTCAGTTTAGGCCCCTTATTTTTGTTTGGAAGGATTCAGGTAGCTCTAGTGTCTTTTAAGGGAGAAAGGTAACACCATCAGGCTATTACCAACATACTTTATGAACATTGTTTAATGGAATCGAGATATTTATCCATGCCGACACACATCAATGGAGGGGATTCAAAGTAAATCATTTGGTCTTGTACTTTCATGTGGGTGTTTTTGGAAGAAAGGGAATCCAATGAAAGATTATATCGATCACATAGGGAATTTAGGAAGGAATTATTCAAGAATTTCATGTTTTATAGACACTACTTCCAAGGTTGAAATAATTTTACTGATATTTGTTAATATTTTATTATAATCATGGATTAATGATTCAAAGGATTCATTTAATTCTATGACTGAGAGTTGCTTTATAGTGAATTACACACCTGAAAGGTTCAAAAACGACTTTTTTTAGTTAGTGTTAAAGCTTTCCAAATCAAAGTGAAAGCTGAATTTGATATCTAAATGTAAAATAGAATATTCCTTGAGTTACAGGGGGGCTGTTGCAGGTGGATGGGGGTGATGCAGGGGTGGTGGGGGAAGGTACAATGGGGGGTGTCTAGTGTAGGGGTGGGTGTGCGGGGTGTAAGGGAGGGGAGGGGGGACTGTTGCAGGGGTGTGTGGGGGGGATGTGGGGGGGTATAGGGTTGAGGAAGTCTGGTGGAGTGGGGAGTGTAGCATAATTTCACTTTAAACCAACCTTTATTTCAATTAATCTTCCCTTGTCTATAAAAGTACTCACAGCTTCCCAAATTTTCTTCTCCACAATTTAAAATACAAGACAATCAAGATAAAACTATTTAAAATACAATCCAATAATGATCAAGTATTAGGGTAGAATATATAACCATCATTGATCATTTTAAGTTCTATAACATGTTTTCCATGATCAATCAATAGGAAATGTGGGTTTTGATAACATTCTTCATCCCTAAACAATCATCTCATTTTTTAACTACTTAGAGAATCTCCACATGCCATGGGATCCCATGAACTAAACATATTCCATCGTAAGTTCTTTTTAATGTGTCTACACATAATTTAGAACATCAAAAGATTATATAACATAAATTTAGATGAGGTCATGTACATTTAACATAAAAAGATTATGCCTTATGAAACCTAACAACTAGTCACATCAAATATTATATTTATTAGGAATGGATCAAATAGTTGTGGCTATTATTATTTGAAGAATATGAAGAAGAAATGAAGTTACACTAGAAGGGAGAAGAAAATGGATGGAGAAAGAGAGAGAGCGTTCTTTTTTGGAAGACCACTTCCAATGAACTTGGTGTAACCTACCAAGGCCACACCTCCATCAGCTTCCCAGATGAATCTTATCCCCCCTACAATACTGGACCCCAATTTAATATCCCACCTAACTAGTTTACCACCCCAACAACTAATATATTAGAAGTACAACACTTCCCCTTAGCAGCGACCCCCATGAATACTACCATACAAATATTTTTTTTTCATCCTTAAATTAATTATTCTTAGGATTCAACTTATCCTTACACAAATACTAATAGATATAAATTAAAAAAATAAAATATATACATCCCAACAGATATTAAAAGATACACATTTTTACAGTTATTATGGTTATTCTTCAATTATAATATAAAAACACTTAATACTATAATATATATTGCCAAGAAAGTACTTATTCTTCTTATTATGCTCATTCTTACACAAATATTGAATACATACTTACATATGCTTATGTCTATGCCTATTCTCAGGATAATCCTTGTGAAATTACTGAAATACACATATTTTGAAGTCGATACAGTTCATATGTTTATGATTCTTCTTAAAAACTTGATGAAATACAATCATATTATCACACTAACACTGAAAATGCCTATGATTATGTTTATAGAAATTCTTATAAAAATGCTATAATACTTGAGGAATATTGAATACTATAATATATAAGTATTTTAAAAAATGAGATAATATATAAATCATAACAAATGAATTTGGTTTGGCTTATTCTTGTAGAGAAAAATTATTATTTACAAACATATGCTTATGATTATGGTCATTTTTACACTAATATGTATATTGAAACATAAATAATACATATTTTCATGTTCTCAATGAATATACTTTCTCATGTTTATAGATATACTATAATATATATACATTTTCAAGTTTATAGTGCTTGTGCTTATGATTCTAGAAATACTAAAATACATACACATTATTATACTGTAATATAATTCTTTTAAGATTATGCATATGTGTTTCAATATAATAGCATTTTTAACATGTAAAATATTGATATTTGTGTATCCAACAATCACCATTATATTAATATATGAATAATTTCTGAAATTGAATCATTTTTTATCTATTAATGACATTATTTTTTCTTGTAGGGAGATTTGTTTCTAGACTTCGATGAAGATTCAGTACAAGTTACCCATCAGAGTAATTTATTTTTAACATTTCAAACATGTTGTTCATATTTTTTTAGGTATGTTACATGAATGAATTATATATTTATCATAAATCTTAATAATTATTGACATATCAAAAAATAGTATTTGTTCATGAGATGACATGCCAATAACTTTTCTAGAATCATAATTCAATGATGAATTATTATTACATGAATTCATCACACAAAAACATTCCATAATTCATAGAATCCTTCAGTAATAAAATTTTTTGGCACTACTTTTGTCTTTTGGGATACATGGGATAGTGTTTTTATGGGGGTCATTTGGATCTTGGGGCTATGGAATTCTAATTTAGTATGTTTGTTTTGCACTATTTTATTGGATTGGTTTTGGTTTCTGAAACTGGTGATGTATTCAATATTTTGATATAGATTCCAAAGATATAAATATCGGTGTATATGTTAACTAAAATCATGCCTTGGAGTGTTTGTTCATGGGTCTCTATTAGTAATCATAAAATGGATGATTGTTTTGTCTTTATCTACTGTAATTCAGGGTAGTAGTACACCAAGTGTATTGGTACGAGGGGATGCATTAATGGTTATGAAATACTTAAAACCAAGTTAGATAAAAAATGATGATACTATAAGGGAGAAGGGAGAATGGAGAATAACGGTGGTAGGGAGGTAGGGATCAAGACTGAGGTAGGGGTAGGGAGCATGGAGCAGCGGTTGAGCAGTGATGTAGGGCGAAAGAGCAGGGAGTAGGGAGTAGGGAGTAGGTGGAAGGGAGCAGGGAGTAGGGATCAGGGAGTAGGGAACATGGAGTATACTGGGAGGTAGGAAGAAAATGACGAGGTAGGGTGTAGTGAACAAGGAGTAGGGAGGGATCAACAGTTGAGCATGGGTTCATTAGAGTCATTTTTTTCTTATGGAAACAGATTGTAGACCTAGATTATTTACTATAGAATCAAGGATATTGTGGATTTAGATATGTAATTTTCTTCTAGATACTCCAATATGTATACATGGTTTAAAAACATGGTAGTTGACCTATTTCCATGGTTTGAACTGTGGATATAGGTGTATTTCCATAGTTTTAAACCAAGGAAATAAATCCATGTGGAAGAGTTTATGGAAACAGTTGAAAAAAATGACTTTAAACCTATAGCCATAGTTCAAACTATGGAAATAGGCCTCCCTCCATGGTTTTAACCATGGACATAGGTCTATATCCAAAATTTCAAACTGTGGCTATAGGTTTTCCCCTATATCCCTTCCAATAGGATCCACGTTTGGTGAAACTATGGATATTATGTATAGCCATAGTTTTGGGGTCTATAACCACAATTATAAACCATTACTATTGTAACACCCTGAGCTTCCATGATACACTTCTCTTTCAATAATGCAATAGCTTTCATTTTACGCAAGTTCGAGATTCTAACACACCGCGACCAATCAAACAGCCATTTTGAATAGTAATACCCACTTTTTGAAATTATATATATTTTATATTTCAAAATGGAATTCATTTTTGGATTCTGAATATCGAAATTAGCCTATGTTGATTTTTTGGTATTTTTGTGAGAACTTCCATTTTTTATGAATAGTGAAAAATAATTAAAAACAAATTTTTTAATCAAAATAATTTATAGTGATAAATTATTCTATTGAGTGGTTTTAAAGTGTAATTAGAATATATTTTTACAATTTTATCCAATGGGGTTCATTAGAATTAATTTCACTTTGAAATTGGATATAAACAATTGACAATCTTTTGAGATATATTGTTTCTTAAAAACACGCTATTTGTTGTGACAGCGGGAATTAATTATAAAATTAATCAATGCAACTTATATGTTTGTAATTTTTTAAAATAGACATCAATTTTGAATTCAGAATATCAATTATAGCTTATGGTGAAATTTTGGCATTGTTCTGAAAAACTTCAATTTTTGATGAATAGTGAAACCACTAAGTGGTAGTTAAAAAAACTGATTTTTTGTTTAAATGAAACATTACCACTTCTATGATTTTATTTTCAAAAATCCGACATACATGGTTTTCATTAGGAATTAAAATGTAGTTCCATGGGATTAAAATAATTTTTTGGTGAATAGTAATTTTTAAGTTTAATTAATCGCGATTAAAGGTAATTTGTGAAATTTAAGGTAAAAATGGAATTATAAAAATATGAAATGACCTTTACACTTGTCATAACCCTATTGTATGAGTCATGGACGACCAATAAAATCCATGGGTCAACTTGGGGACCCCATGGAGCCACATTGGTAGTAAAATGACATTAAAAACGTTTTATTTAATGTTAAAATAAAAATGTCACAAACATGAGTTGTTTTACTAAAACAATTTTTAAATGGGGTTATACAAGTCATATTTTTTACTATAAATATTAATTAGAAATATAATAAGATTTCCTACATCATGATAATTGTTTTATAATTTTTAGACATTAAATAAATTAAATTATTTATGACACTATGATGATACAGCGATTACCTCATTAATTAACGATTTAAAAAAATGAAACGATAATGTTAAATCTAAGACTTAAACTTGTCAAAAACATATTGGATGAGTATATTTAGAACTATTATCACCTTAGCCTCTAAATATATAAGTTTGGGACCTTTAAAATCCAAAAATCCTTATATAATAAAGTGACATTTCATGACTTTCCAAGAGTGCCCCACCTCTTCTCTTATAAAAGGCCCCAACCACTACCACCTTATTCACACTTTCAAGACATTTGGCTCGGCCAACATCTGCCCAAATACTCTCCAAACGTCCCTAACTTACTCCTAGAAGCCTCAGTTTGGGCAGAAGTCTTCCCAAGGAAGCCTTTGGCTCAAATCAAAAAGAGTTACCCGATTTTAAGGTAATGTATTCTCTAATGTTGTTTTGTTTTATTTTGCTCATCCAACCCCTTAAACTCTTTTTATTCCTTTATTTTGTAACAAAAAAAGTATCTACAATATAATAGGATGTTTTATGATAATTATTTGGTTTACACTTACACAAACCTTCGTCTAATGGTTAAAGACCATACTGTTTCTGTGGGTGGCGAAATACTGCCTCACGAAACGATGATTGTTCAATATTCTTTTAACACCTCTAATGGTGGCCATTTTGATGGAACTATTTTCATATATGATATATATATTATGTTTATGTTTTCCTTATGCTTATTTATTTCTCATTTATTGCATACATTATGATTTCCATTATGGGTAAATGCAATAATTTCATTTTAGGAAGTGCGGACTACCGCCCCCTCAAAGTGATTTGAATCGTTAATGCCATATGTGGGATGTATAAAGGATGCATTAAATGGTATTATACATTATATTATACTGTAATTATATTATACCTTTATATAATTATAATTTAATTCCATTAAATATGAAATAGAAATGAAAGTAGTGTTCATGCATACGTACGGCTTATCGTCTCCATGAACGGTGCATTTCATTTCTTACCTCTAAATGTTATGTAATATTATAAATTAATTTATATACTGGATATATATTATATATATGATATCTAAATCATGAATATAATTCTGGATATAATTTATATTTCACCACATGAACAACTTGTAATTATAAGAAGTTTATTTTGGACTCAAGTACCAAAGATCGACAAAAGGACCATTATAAACTTAAATAATTACATAATGTTCATGACATGGTAATAAGTGATATAAAAGGAATAATGAACTTGAAAAAGGTTCTTAAGAAGGTAGATATTAACTCTAGTTTATTATTCAGGAGGTTAAAGAGCGGTCGAGTCAAGTCGGACACGAGGTAAGGGAACTTCTTAACCCAATTTTCGTTCTTTGGGTTAATCTCCTACTTTAAAATTATGTCATGATATTATTATGTACTATCTTGTATTTGTACTTTCTTTATGAGTACTTATAGTAAATACACATAATAGATCTATTTTATCTAAAAAAATTATCTTTGGAAAGACTTCATCTCAATCTCTTTTCTTTGAGGCATATTTTGTTTTATACACAAATTTCTTTTATACTGTGTATAAACCCCTTTGAATTTTACTTTTATTCAAAAGGAATATTTTTATACGAAGCATTTTTACTAAACGACAAAAGGAATTTTTTTTCTTACGTATGCGGCGACAATGACTTCTCCGTCGCTGTGACT
Source organism: Viscum album (assembly GCA_963277665.1). NCBI lineage: Eukaryota > Viridiplantae > Streptophyta > Magnoliopsida > Santalales > Viscaceae > Viscum > Viscum album. Next base: position 1,924,886,091 of record OY728150.1, on the reverse strand, counting down.
ATTATTTGAGTTTCGTCTTCCTCTATAATCCATAACTTTTTTTTAAAAGAAAAATAAATACCATGTTTTACTTTTCTTTTATTTTTGTATTGAAAATGTTTTTGATAAAGTTTTTATTATATCAATGTGTTGTATCTATATCTTGTGATTGAAGTTTGGAAATCTTATGTTTCCTTTATGCACGTTTTATGTGATACAATTATGTTATGGTTTATGATATGTTTAAACCTGTTCATATGAGGAATGCATTGGACTTAATAAGTGAAGGGTGGAGCCCGCTATAACTCCTCGATGCATCAGCAGGTCTCATGAGACAAACTAGTGTCTTGGCATGAGGCCTTGAAAAAATATTATTTGTATCCTTGGCACGAGGCCTTGGATACGTGGTTATGATAGTCTGGAATTATGCATTCCATCATTATGAAAGTGGTTATTGATATTGCATGTGATTATTCAACCAGTAGAATATCCATGTGAATAAGTAAATATAATTGTCTCACTTTACTTTTTCTATATTATGTTGAAGTTAAAGTTTAAAAGTCCTTTGTTTTAGTCATAAATTGCCTTAAATGTTTATGTTTATTTATGAAAGCTTCCGCTACATTGTTATCCTTATTGAGCATCTGAGCTCACCCCTTCGAATGTTTTAATTTTTCCAGGATGTGAAGAAGTATATTATGAATGACCTGCAGGGATAGTATGAGGGGATATAAAGAATAAATGTTGTTTTAGTTTTGTTTTATTTTATGATGTAATGTAAGACTTATGAATGTATCTAGTTTTTCCAAGTCTACTAAACTAATCGGTCTTTCGAGACTTGATCTTTTGTGATCATGCCAATGTTACACAATAATGCACCGACTCTGGGTAACTAGGGTCGGGGTGTTACAGTTGGTATCAGAGGCAATTTAGTACTAACCTTGGAATCTAGATTTAGATAAACCTTGATTAGATCACATAGCCCAAAGATAGACTTTGAGGATTAGTATAGAAGAACTTTCTAGAATTTTGTTATTATAGAGATGTTGTGAGTTTTCCGAGAAATACATCCCTGTCTGGATATGAGCAGGTAGAGGTGGCTCTGGAACAGATTTACCTAGGGGTAAAACCCGAAAACACCTCTTTGAGATAGACTCGAACGGGAACTGGTGCACGAAAACGGGCTTTGCTGCACTCTTGGTTACGACACTCCTGGGGGATATGCTTAGTATAATTCTCATTTTCTTTACAAACCATTATGTAGGGTTTATTAGTATATACTTCCTCAAAGAAAACATTTTTTATGATTATGGATTATATCCATAAACCGTTCAATTTACATTAAGTATTTTACAAGTTTTGAATTATTCATTTCAATTCATAAACTAACCTAGTTTATTCCATTGTATAGAAATGACGCCCATTAGAAGGAATGTGAAATACATCAATACGTATTATCCAAAGAGTAAGAAGGATAATTTCATTCACGGTATTAAGCCAACATTTAGAAGGGAAATAGTCTCCCATGTGTTCTCATCATATGAATAAATAGTTTCATGTATTAACAAGATAATTAAAGAATTCTATGAGTCTTATGGCTTTGAAGAGAAGAAAGAGAAGAAAAGGATGGAAGAGAGAATGATGGATAAAGGGATGAGGGAAAAGAAGAATTTTTTAATATGTGATAACTGTGGGAAGAAACACCTTGGAACTTGCCTGGAGGGAATGAGAGTTTGTTATAAGTGTGGAGAAAAGGGACACAAAGTGCATGACTTCAAGGGTAAGAAAAAGGTTTCAAATGTACAATGCTTCATCTACAAGGAGTGGGGACACTACGCAAACTAATGTCTAAATCATCAGAGTATTCCCCAAATTATGTTATTGAATAATAATCAAGTTATGATACTACCACAGATGAGGAGGAATGATTAGAGGTCTTATGTTGTTATTAAATAACTTTGTCATTTGAGTGTTGTATTAAGGATGTACTGGTTATAATAATTATGGAGTATATAAGGATTGTACTGCAGTACTATTTCATCAAGGACTTGAGATTTTGTGGAACCAAGAAAAGTGACTCCACAATAGGTTAAATCTTTGGAAAATATATGGTTGAGAGAAAGATAAACCATAATATGGTTCTGATACTGAGATAGTGATTTTGGAATAATACATGATTTATTTGGATAAATTATATTGGATATTCATAACTTCCCTGAAACTGATTAATGATTTGTATTCATTTTCAGATAGAAGGATTATATCTAGTATTCTATAACGAATAAGGGATCATGAATGTAATCAATAAGGATTTATGGTTATTCAGGATGTTGTAGTGTTTTAAAATAATACATGATGAAGGTGTTCACATGTTGTTACGCAGAAAAAAAAGGATCTTCATTATGTTTACCTTCCTTATAAAATTTGGACTGTGAGTTGGATAGAAGTATTTTGGATAACCATAAAGGTTGGAAGGGATTAAGTTGAACCTTTTATAGTATTGTTTAAGGTTAAAAAAATTCTGAATATTATTTTTGGAATATTATAATACTATAGTTTTAGGAAAAGGACAACCTATAGGTCTGGGGATAACCCGTCACGTTGGACAAAGCTGTAGAAATCGAACCCACAACCATAGTGCGACAGGCCTTTATTACCTACCACTAGCCTATAGGAAGTCCCTGGTTATTACAAAATAGTTTTATTAATCTAAATGGTATGTGGTAATATTTGGAACCTTATACAATTAGGATAAATAGAATATTTTTGAGTTTTGTTACAATTTGGAGTGAAAGATGGGTTTGTGGTAAAAATTTATTAAAGAATGAAATTCTACATGACAATTAAGTATATTTCCTTATGTTCTTATTAAATCTCTTAAATAAATTCCTCAAATTTATAAAAGGTAACTTAAAACAAAAACATCGCTGGTTAACTTTTCCAACTGGGGATTCAATGACTGTTTAACCAATCACAAGTTTGTAATTTTCTTGTGGTTAACTTTCTCTTAATCATGTTTTCTACAACTCTCTATCAGACCTTGATGGTTTTTTTTCTTCCATATCCATATTTTCATAGAATCCTAGTATGGGCTATCTCGGGTGACCTTTGTACTTATCTTTCTTTCTTTTAAAGTTATATTTTTATTAACCTTATTTCCGATGTGGGTTTCCAACAAAGGTATTTTCTATTTTCAACCATTTATTTTCAAAGAAAAATTTCAAATTTAGAGGACAAAATTTATTGAAGGAGGGGAGAATGTAACGCCATGAGCTTCCATGATACGCTTCTCTTTCAATAATGCAATAGCTTTCATTTTACGCAAGTTTGAGATTCTAACACACCGCGACCAATCAAAATAGCCATTTTGAATAGTAATACCCAATTTTTGAAATTATATATATTTTATATTTCAAAATGGACTTAATTTTTGGATTTGGAATATCGAAATTAGCCTATGTTTATTTTTTGGTATTTTTGTGAGAACTTCCATTTTTTATAAATAGTGAAAAATACTTAAAAACTACTTTTTTAATCAAAATAATTTATAGTGATTAATTATTCTATTGAGTGGTTTTAAAGTTTAATTAGAATATATTTTTACCATTTTATCCAATGGTGGTCATTAGAATTAATTTCACTTTGAAATTGGACATAAACAATTGTCAATCTTTTGATATATATTGTTTCTTAAAAACATGCTATTTGTTGGGACAACGGGAATTAATTATAAAATTAATCAATTCAACTTATATGTTTGGAATTTTGTAAAATAGATATCAATTTTGAATTCGGAATATCAATTATAGCTTATGGTGAAATTTTGGCATTATTCTGAAAAACATCAATTTTTGATGAATAGTGAAACCACTAAGTGGTAGTTAAAAAAACTGATTTTTCATTTAAATGAAACATTACCACATATATGATTTCATTTTCAAAAATCCAACATACATGGTTGTCATTATGAAGTAAAATGTGGTTCAATGGTCTTAAAATAATTTTTTGGTGAATAGTAACTTTTAAGTTTAATTAATCGCGATTAAAGGTAATTAGTGAAATTTAAGGTAAATATTGTATTATAAAAATATGAAATGACCTTTAAACATGTCCTAACCCAATTTTATGAGTCATGTCTGACCAAGAAAATCCATGGGTCAACTTGGGGACCCCATGGATACACTTTGGTAGGAAAATGACTTTAAAATCTTTTTATTTAATGTCAAAATAAAAATGTCACAAACATGAGTTGTTTTACTAAAACAATTTATAAATGGGGTTATACAAGTAATATATTTGAATATAAATATTAATTAGAAATATAAAAATATTCCTACATCATGATATTTTGTTTATAATTTTTAGACATTAAATAAATTAAATTATTCATGACACCATGATGATGCAACAATTACCTCATTAATTAACGATTTAAATAAAATGAAAAAATAATGTGAAATCTAAGACTTTCATTTGTAAAGAACCTATTATATGAGTATATTTAGAACCCTTATCACCTTATCCTCTAAATATATAAGTTTGTGACCTTTAAAATCTGAAACTCATTATATAATAAAGTGACATTTCATGACTTTCCAAGAGTGGCCCTCCTCTCCTCTTATAAAAGAGCCCCACCACTACCACCTTATTCACACTTAAAGCCATTTGGCTCGGCCAAACTCCACCCAAATACTCTCAAAACTTCCCTCCCTTACTTCTAGAATCCTCACTTTCGGCAGAAGTCTTCCCAAGGAAGCCTTTGGCTCAAATCAAAAAGAGTTACCCGATTTTAAGGTAATGTCTTCTCTAATGTTGTTTTGTTTTATTTTGCTTCTCCAACCCCTTAAACTCTTTTTATTCCTTTATTTTGTAACAAAAGATGTATCTAAAATATACTAGGATGTTTTTATGATAATTATTTGGTTTACACTTACACACACCTTCGTCTAATGGTTAAAGAACATACTGTTTCTGTGGGAGGTGAAATACTGCCTCACGAAACGACAATTGTTCAATATTCTTTTAACACCTCTAATGGTGGCCATTTTAATGACACTATTTTCATATATGATTTATATATTATTTATATGTTTTCCTTATGCTTATGTATTTCTTATTTATGTCATACTTTATGATTTCCATTGTGGGTAAACGCGATAATTTCATTTTAGGAAGTGCGGACTACCGCCCCCTCAAAGTGATTTGAATCGTTAATGCCATATGTGGGATGTATAAAGGATGGAGTAAATTTTAATATACATTATATTATACTGGAATTATATTATACCTTTTTATAATTATAATTTCATTCCATTAAATACAAAATAGAAATGAAAGTAGCGTTCATGCGTACGTACGGCTTACCGTCTCCATGAACGGTGCATTTCATTTCTTACCTCTAAATGTTATGTAATATTCTAAATGCAGGTATATACTGGATATATATGATATATATTATATCTACATCATGAATATAATTCTAGATATAATGTATATTTCACCACATGAACAACTTGTAATTATAAGAAGTTTATTTTTGACTCAAGTACCAAAGATCGACAAAATGGTCGTTATAAACTTAAATAATTACATAATGTTCATGACATGGTAATAAGTGATATAAAAGGAATAATTAACTTGAAAAAGGTTCTTAAGAAGGTAGAGATTAACTCTAGTTTATTATTCAGGAGGTTAAAGAGCGGTCCAGTCATGTCGGACACGAGGTAAGGGAACTTCTTAACCCAATTTTCGTTCTTTGGGTTAATATCCTACTTTCAAATTATGTCATGATATTATTATGTCCTATCTTGTATTTTTACTTTCTTTATGTGTACTTATAGTAAATAAACATAAGAGATCTATTTTATTTTAAAAAAATGATCTTTGTAAAGACTTCGTCTCAATCTCCTTTTATTGAGGTATTTTTTTATACACAAATTTCTTTTATACGATGTATAAACCCCTTTGAATTTTACTTTTATTCAAAAGGAATATTTTTATACGAAGTGTTTTTACTAAACGACAAAAGGAATGTTTTTTCTTACGTATGCGGAAACAATGAATTATCCGCCGTCGTGACTATTATTTGAGTTTCGGCTTCCTCTATAAGCCATAACTTTTTTTTAAAACCAAAATAAATACCATGTTTTACTTTTCATTTATTTTTGTATTGAAAATGGTTTTGATAAAGTTTTTATTATATCAATGTGTTGTATTGATATCTTGTGATTGAAGTGTGGAAATATTATGTTTACTCTATGCACGTTTTATGTGATACAATTATGTTATGGTTTATGATATGTTTAAACCTATTCATATGAGGAATGCATTGGACTTAATAATTGACGGGTGGAGCCCGCTATAGATCCTAGATGCATCGGCACGTCTCATGAGAAAAACTAGTTTCTTGGCACGAGGCCTTGAAAAAATATTATTTTTATCCTTGGCACGAGGCCTTGGCTACGTGGTTATGATAGTCTGGCATTATGCATTCCATCATTCTGAAAGTGGTTATTGATATTGCATGTGATTATTTGACCAGTAGAATATCCATGTGAATAAGTAAATGGCATTATTTTATTTTACTTTTGCCATATTACGTTGAAGTTCAAGTTTAAAAGGCCTTTTTTTAGTCATACATTTCCTTAAATGTTTATGTTTATTTATGAAAGCTTCCGCTATATTTTTATCCTTACTGAGCATCTGAGCTCACCCCTTCCAATGTTTTAATTTTTCCAAGATGTAAAGAAGTATATTATGAATGACCTGCAGGGATAGTATGAGGGGATATGAAGACAAAATTTTGTTGTAGTTTTGTTTTAATTTATGATGTAATGTAATACTTATGAATGTATCTAGTGTTTTCAAGGCTATTAAACTAATCGGTCTTTCGAGACATGATCTTCTGTGATCATGACAATGTTACGCAATAATGCACCAACTCTGGGTAACTGGGGTCAGGGCGTTACAACTATAGCCTTGTTTTTCTAGTATTGACTATTTATGATCATAATTCATTCAATATTTAATTAAATATATATATTTCTTTTATCATGGATTTGATTATTTTTTAGACATATACCATTTTTACATACCCTGTTTTCCTTGAACGTTTTTTAACTCGGTAAATTTTTCTAAACCTATATTTTATACTCAATATGAATACTTTGATAGGTCATATTATTCACAATTTAAATCTACGTGTGATGAATTATTTGGACTTATAGTGTCGATCAAATCCCTTATATAGATAGCCCCTCGTTTCAAAGACATGGCTTATCAGAAAAAAATTGTTGGTGATAAACCCTTCATGTTTGTTTCCTAGTAGAATCAGATGGGTTTCGACCCATATAATAAACCATATTGTCTTGATGGTAGTGGTTCATGTGATAGATACATGTTGTCCAAAAATTGATCATTTTATCATTCACAATTCAGTTATTACTTTCCTTTATTTTTTATTATGAAAAAAATTTATGGATGCCTTTTCATTCTCAGTGTATTGATGAAATTCATTTTTTCATTATCTATGTTACCTTATCAATTATGACTTACTGAATTTTATTCAATTATTATTCATTCATGTAAACCTTATTCATAATTTGAGATCAACCTATTATATATTTTCTATCCTTTTTTATGAATATTAAATCCTTGAATAAGTGTTTCGTAAGTTGTTTATTTTTAATTTTTTTGTTCTATATTTAATTACCAATGTAATAAGGGAATAATTCATGTATCTAGTTCATAAATATTACTAAAAAGATCGATATTTGGTGATATAATCTCTTGTATCTATTCCATTATAAAAAATTAACCACTGCATCTAGACTATTAGGGTTGAGGTTGTTCAGTTGGTATCAGAGCAGGTTTATTTGAAATATTAGAAATAATATGTTAAATAAACATGATTAATATAAAAATTCCTTATAGTAATTTTTTGTCTCAATAATCATGATGATTATGAGCTAACATAGTGTGTTACATTATTTAGGGATGGTTTATAGTGGAGGAACGGGAATCAATACTAACAGACAATGTAAGGATTTCTCTATTGAGATAGTTAACATAGTTAGTGTTGGAGTTGAGAATATCATGACCACATGAGGAGAGACTAATCAGGTTATGATGAATAACCATACTTCACATATGTTGGATCATTTAATATGGTATAAGACCCTAGATTTTTTGGTACTACTAATCCAGTGGTAGATGAGTAGTGGATCAATTCCCTTGAAAAAATATTTTTTATCATTATGATGCAATGAAAATGAAAAGGTAGTACTGGTAATATGTTGTCTCAAGGGATATGATGATCAGTGGTGGTATTTAATCAAGAATAATAAGTCATAAGATGATTTAGAATACATGTAATAGATAAATTTTAAAGATACATTCCTAGAAAAATATTTCACTTGTGAGAAATGAACTGATATGAAAAGAATTTTTTTTTTAAATAAAAAGGAAGAAGTGGGTGTTGTTGAGTATGAGGCCACCTTCACAATATTGTCCATGTATGTTATAGATTACATATGTGATTCAAAAAAATACTGATCATGTATTTGAAGGTATTAATACAAGTATTTGAAGGGTACTACCTTCTAAACCATTTTCATCATGTGATGAAAAAGTATTATATCCCATCAAAATAGAGAATGAATTTTATAGATCCTATATGTTAAAGGGAAATCATGAGAAGAATTGGTCTTCTAATAACCATAGAAAATTTAAAGCATCAAATAAGAAGATGGTAATGAAGAAATTATCATTAGGATAAAATTTTGGAATGAATCATTATAGTAAATTATTAAAAGGTAAAAGAGTTTGTTATAAGTGTGAAGAAATGGGTCATCATGATAATGAATTCTAGAGAGGAATAAATGATTCCCAATGATTCAACTATAATGAAATGGGGAATTATTAAAATAAATGTACCAAGCATCAAGGTAATCGACAACAGAAGTGGGTAAGGGGATATGACCAAGTTTATGCGTTAACCATAACTAAAGTATACGTTCCCAATGATGTATTAGAAGGTACATTAATACTATTTTCAAATTTATCTAATGATTTATTTGATGTTATATCATCACACTCTTTTATATGTAGTTAATTTTCTATGAAAATAAGATATTTCAATTTTTATTTAATAAGGGAGTTTTCAGTAAAAACTTAATTGTGTTTTCTCATTGAAAAAAAGAATTGATCAGTACCCTTTATGACACATAAATGTGATTTAGTTACAAAACTTATCATCAAACCTATGGTTGAATTTTATTCAATACATGGCATGTAATGACTTTCAAAATATTATGTAAAAATTTATTACTATAAGAAGGAAATTATTATTTGTGAGTAAAATATAGAATCATATATCTTTATAGGAGAAACTTCATCATCTGATTCTTATATAGATCCACCCCAAGTATCTCTAATGAATGAAATAATTAAGGAGTAAGAGAAAACATAATTTATGGATGAATAATGTAATCTTAAAATTTACTATACACCAATTATATAAGAATACATTGATGTATTAATGAGGAACTACATGGATAACCTCAAAGCATGAAGTTGAGTTTACCATTGATTTAATCTATTATGAAAGACCAATATCAATGACCCCTTATAGAATGGCCACATCAGAATTTGTGGAGTTGATAAAAAGTAGAATATTTGAGTAATAAGGTATTTATTCAGACTTGTTTTTCTCCATGGGGATTACATATTCTATATGTTAAGAATAAATATGGATCCAAAAGTCTGTGCATTAACTATAGAGAAATCAGTGCAATTAAAATATATAACAAGTATCCTCTTCCACACATTGATGATTTATTTAATCATATTCATGGAGCACAAAATTTTTCAAAGATTTACCTTCATTATGGGTATCATTAATTGTGAGTAAAGAAGGAAGATATTCCCAACACAACTTTTAGATGAGGTATGGGTATTATGAGTTTATAGAAATATCATTTAGATTGACTAATGCACCTTATATTTTCATGAATCAAATGAATAGAGTATTCAAGGAATATATTGTTTATTTTTTATTAGTATTCATTAATGATATTCTTATGTATTATTAATGATACAAAAATCATGAGAATAACTTAAGGATTATTCATGAGACTCTTAGAAGGAAAGAGTGATATGGTAAATTTATCAAGTGTGGATTTTGGCATCATGAAATTTATTTTATTATCCATGTTGTCTCTTAGGATAGAATGTTAGTTGATCTTATTAAGACAAAGGAAATCCAAGAATCTTCTGAACCAATAAAAAAAATCAAGGTATGCAGTTTCATTGGTTTTGTACGTTGCTATTGGTGCTTCATTCAAAATTCTCCCGATTGGTAAACCCACTAACCAAGCTCACACATAAAGGGGTTAAATTTCATATGGAAAAAATAATGTGCAGAATGTATTGTAGAATTGATAAAAATATTAGTAAATGATTTAATTTTTAATTTTACATTAGGAAATGATGGGTTTGTAATATAAAATTATGTATCAAAGAAAGTATTGGGTTGTTTCCTTATGAAAATGAAAAATTTATTGTATATGAATTCAAGATAGTTGAAGAGTTACAAATAAAATTACCCAAATCTAAATATTGATTAGAAGCTATAATACTTTCTTCGAAGATATGGAGATACTATCTCTAGAGCTAAATATGTTATATCTATATATGGTTCACAAGAGTTTGAAATAAATATTTAAACAGAAAGGATTCAACATGAGGCAAAGAAGATGGATAGAGTAACCTAATGATTATGGTTTCTCAATACACATCCACCTAGGAAAATAAAACAAGGTAGAAGATTCATTAAGTGGGAAAGATCATGGACTTCTGACCTGAATATGGATTAGAAAAGATCTTATATTTGTGGATTTAGTAATGATGAATATGGTAATTTTTATAGAAGGGGAAACATCATCCCCTTTTCAAATGATTGCTAAACTATATTTACTAAAGAAGATGAAAATATCTCAATCTTATAATGAGAATTTCCCAAAGACAATTAATGTTGTTATGGTTATAATATGGGCAAACAACATGCATGGGGATTTAATTCCTAAATTTAGGAAGTAGTTATGTGTTCTATAAATACATTAGATAAATAGGGAAATATTAGATGATTCTCAATGCTAAAATTTATCGATTAACCATTTTAGTTCCAAGGTTTATAGTTATTGGAAGGAAAATTTCTGGTGGGATAAAATGAAGTAAGAAAATTTTGACAATATGTCAAGATGCCTAGTTTGTCAATAAGTGAAGGTTTAGAGACAACATACTTGAGGTTTATACATCCCCAAACTCTTCCTATGTGGAATTGGGATGAAATTATTATACACTTCATCAATGTATTACCAAATAACCCAAGAAATAATGATATAATGTTTTTTATTATTGACCTCCTTATAAAGTCGACACATTTTCTTGTTAGAAGAGATGATTTAACCCTTGAGTGCCTAATGAGACTATATATTAATGAATTTGTAAGACTTCATATATCACCTTTATTGATTATTTCAGATAAATATTCCCATTTAAATTCAAAATTATGGAAGAGTTTTGATAAATAATTGGATACTATAACACCTTAACATTTTGTGACTTTTTCAAATTAATTTAATCTTTTTTATATTTTTCACTTCTCGTATCACTAAATATAGTTTTTTTATAACACAACTATGTTTGGATTTTGTTATATGAAAAAAAAAATTAATATTTCACCAAAAACAATAATTAGGTTTGCTTTGAGTACATACAACACTATGTTTGTCTTGTATTACACACAATATTGATTCTGTTTGATATATTGTCTTACACACAAGGTCAAGTTTTATCATACTACAATTTTCTATTAATATGATTATTAAAATATTATTATAGCTACCACATAGCTATTGGAAAAAATATTATGAATAATATTAACTTAATTGTGAAAATATGATTTACACATGTACATAAAATCAAACATTTGGTTATCAATTACTATAAGTGAATGTAATAACTATTTAAATATAAAGAAATTACTTTTCTAAGAAAACTATTTTTCTATGAACAAACACAATTTTATCTCAATAAATTAAACAAACCATTTTTTATTAATGATTAAAAAATATATATATTATATATTCAATAAATATTTTTCATACTCTTCCAATATATTTGATAGTTATAAGATAAAGGTAAATCCAATTTTATGAAGAAAAGGATGCATTTTTCTAAAAGGTAGTTTTACCACCTTTTAATAGAGAACCCATTTTAAATAGAATTTTTGAAAATTTAATATTTTTTATTTGAAAAAATAAGTTTCATTTTTGGGTGTGGAATATCAAAATATACTTTAGGTGAATTTTTGGTATTTTCTTGAGAAATTTCATTTTTTTATGAATAGTAAAAACAATGAATTTTAATTGAAAAATTTTTTTCTTCATAAAAATAATTTATAAGGATAAATTATATTTTTATGGTTTTTAAAGTTTAATTATATTAATTTTATGTCATTTAATCCAATTTAGGTCATTATAATGAATTGAAATTAGAAAATGGGTATACGATCTTAGCAAACCTTCAAACATTTTTAGTTTAAATACCCTCTTCATATTCCAATCTGTAGGATTAATTTTAAATTAATTTTTATCTACTCGGTGACTGGAATTTTTAAAAATGGATTCCATATTTTTGAATCAGAAGAATTTTTAATTTTTAATATGGTGAACTTATATTATGACAGAAACATATTAGTGGATGTGATTAAAATTAATTACAATGACTAAGAGAAACATTTACTTAACAAAGGACAAAACATTAAACTTAAGGACAAAAATGACCAACGATATTGTCAAAAATACATTTTATGTTCATATTTATAACTTTTCCTATATTTTATATAAGTTTTACCCTTATTATATCCACTTTACATGTGAAAAATGTGGGAGAATTTCCCTTTTAAAAAATTTACAATAATGCCACTCCTCTTACACTATAAAAAGCCACTCACCCCTCCCACTAATTCCCACCTCTAAATCCATTTAACAAACTAAAAATATTCTCCAATAATCCTCCAATATACCTCCCTTAATACTATAATCCTACCTTTGTGAAGAAATCCAATGAAGAAATCCCTTTGGAGAAATCCAAAATAAGTTACCCAAAGAAGAGGTTACATCCTCCCTCAAGAACCTTTGTTTTTATTTACATTATCCACCACCAAAATTATTCTTATTACATGATTATAAAAAACCTAAATATAATAAATATCATGAGATTTTTTTATTCTATATTTTATTCCCAAAATTTAATGTAATACCATATAATGGGTAACAAACTTACAATTCTTATGTACGGTGAACTACCACCTCCTGAAACTATATTATTTGTTTTTCCTTTACCACCTCTCACAACTAGTAATTATGATAGAAAATATGTTTTAATATTATATATATACATATATATGATATTTATGATGTATTTATTCATCTTGAATTATTATATAAAACAAACCTTCATGCTTTCCATTTTGTGTAAATACGATAACTTAGTTTGTGGACGTGTGGACCACCGCCACCTCAAAATGATATGATTTGTCCACAATTTACATGGAATGAGTTGAGGATAGGATAAAAGAACGTAAATAATATATATGACATTATAATTCAAATGTAATGATATTATATATATACATATATTTCATTTATTTTATTCTTTTCAACACGATAATAAAATGGAAATGGTGTTCATGCATATGTAAGGCCTATGATCTCCATGAAAGGTGTATTGCATTTCATATTTATATATTATTTATATTATTTAAATTAAATATATAATGAAAATATATTATATTTATATCTTCTTTTCCATTATTCAATTAAGTAAATCATGATCTAAGTGGATCAATAATAACAATCCCAAACAAATACGAAAACAAAGTGGATATTACACAAAATGTAACATTAACATGGAGTTGTTTATAAATGGGTAAATTAAATTCATAATAAAATAATACTGGGTATTATATATAATAATATGATTATATGATAGATTGATAATAAAATTATGTTTATTATATCAGTGGTTTGAACATGTATAAAGAAAGTCAAGACTTAAGGTTTGGGTTTTCTAGACTAACTTTTTGTGTATGTGAGACAAAAGCAATGTTCAACTCCTATTTATTATAATATGTGTTTATAATTTCCATGGATGTATTAAATGATTCATATAATTAAATTTATGAGTATTTACATAACCATTTTATGATATTTCTTTGAGAGGGTTTATGTATAAAATGTTACCAAATCGGTAAATTAATTTTGTCTCAATTTGTCTTCTTTGAGACATATGCCATGTTATTTATCTAAATTTTTTTGATGAGTTCTATATACTGATTTTGACATTTTATATCATGAATATACATCTTTTTATTATATTTTATTCTTCATGTAATTTTATTATTTCCATTTTATTATGATTCAAAGACACTAAAGTGGTAATGGTTTATAGCTATAATCTCATCATTTATGATGATTGTTTAGGATTATGTATCCATTAATGAAATATTATAATCCATATATCATGAAATATCACAAATTTCTTTAATATATTTTTATTCATGTTATATCCAAGTAATGGTATCAATTTTTCACTCATTGGTACTTAAGATAATTATGAAAATGAATTTATGAACATCCAAATTTATTTCTCCTTTTAGTTGGAAATCTATGTTAAATCAAAAACATGTTTTATAAAACTGTTTTCAAAAATATTTTACTATTATCCTATTATTATTAAAGGAAACTTTTAACCATGTATTACCTTTTTTTAAAATAATTTAAAAGTAATATTCTTGTCCTTTTTCGATTATGGAACTTTTCTAAACTTTTAAGGTGTAAAAGGAATGTTCAACATGTATGGATTTAAAAACTATAATGACCATCATTTCCTTAATAGTTTCTTTTTATGTTCATAAGAATAATTTTTTAAAGATTATTTTTTCAATATATTTTTATTTTTTGGATTTTAAATTTTTTTCAAAGAAAAAGGGTTTTCAAAAAATGTTTTATGACTTAAAAGTGTTTTAAATTATTTTCAACGCTTTTTTTATGTATTCAAAATGTTGTTTTGAAATAAAATTATTTCAATAAATTCAAATATTATTTTATATGTTTTCAAATTATTTAAAAAAACATTTTCTAAAATATTTCATCCTTCTTTTATAAGTTTTCATAGAAAAAGGTTTTCAATTTTTTTCAAACATCTTTTTATGTTTTAAAGGTTATTTTATAAGAAATTAGTTTTCCAAATGTTTTATTTATAAAAATATTTTTTCAATGAATAAAGGATATTTTCTTAAATAAATGTTTTAAATTATCTTTTTCCAGATTCCATTATATTTTTTCAAAGTGGATTCAAGGAAAATGATTTTGAAAATGTTACAAGTTTTAAAAAGTGATTTTCAATTAAATTTTACATTTAATGTGATCTTTCAAAATCATTCTCTATATAATATTAAATCCTTGGTTATAATTTATGATTTTGTAGGAATATAATCCAGTAATACCCTTTATATTATTTATCTTAATTGTCTATGTTTTTATGGCTTGATGTTTATAAAACCTGTTTCTCTTCAACAGGTTATACCATGATATATACTAATGAAACCCACTTCCTTTCATGGGTTATTATAAGATAAAATGATTATAAAATCAATATATTTTTCATAGGTTGTGATAAGATTAATTTTTTATTATACCCATTTTATTTCATGGGTAATGATATGATGTTGATGAAACCCACAAATTTTAATGGGTCATGATAAGATGAATGGTTTTTGGAAGATAGATGTATGAATTTATTTTGAGATGGGTGGGAACGATATATAAGTCCAATTCATGGGGAAAGGATTTATATCACAATATGTAATGATGGGAAACTAGTTAAAATTCTTTATCCACATTGGGAAATAAGTGTGCCCTAATCCACAATGGGAACCAGGTGTGTCCTGATCTAAAATGGGAAATAGGTTTTTCCGAATTCACTATGAGAAAAATGTGTGTCCAGATCCGCTATAAGAAAGAGGTGTTACCTGATCCACTATGTCGATGGTATTGGTAGGTAAACATGAAACATGATTTTTTTAGACATGTATGATGTTTCTACCCTTATATGAGATGATATTATGGTTCATGATTGATTTATAATGATTTATCACCCTAATTATTCATGTATTATGAACTATTAATATTTATTCCAAGATTCATGTTTATGATCATTGATATGAAGGGTATGATATTCCAATGTCATGATCACATTATTATACCATTATTCACTTGTTTTTTATTACATATATCCAATTTGTACCTTTAATGGTCATCTAATGTCACCCCTTATGTATCATTTCCCATGTTATAAAGAATAGATTTATCTATAATTACTAAAGTGTATGTTCTTTGTTGAATACATTGAATATTTTTCATTATGTTAGAAGATTTTGTTCCATGTTTCCAAACACACTACCCTATTATAGTCCTCATGAATTCATTTTTGTAATGTGTTTAATATTCATATAAAGTGATGTAATATCCATTTAGGTTAATCCTATGGCACTATAGTTTCTATCAAAGGAAAGGTTTGGTAAAACTTTTAAAACTATGATGATAAAATTTTAATGAGACCCATATAGATATTTCTATGGACATGTATAGGGATTTATCTAAGGATAAGAATAAGGTTGTATAGATTAAAGGTTTAAGTGTTATGATTTAGACATAATATAATTAATTTTAATAATGATGTGATTTTATTCAGTGATAAGTTATTCTCACACTATGATTTCTAGTTTTAGTCAATGTTTAGAAACCAATGGAACCATGGCAATGTTCAATGTAATGGTAAATGTGATGATTGTATTCCGAGTATCCATATGATATGGTAGCTTGAATAAAAATTCTTATTGATAAGCACCAAAAACTTTCCCAATATATATATCATGTTGATTCTCCTAAATAAAAAAGGATGCAATAAAATTCTATTGAGACCATCATGAGGCAATGTCCACCATCTTTTTCGGTTCCACTGATTGACTAGTAGCCATGAAATGGATCAGTACCACTGTAATGATATTATTCATTCTTCAACACAAAGAGTAGGAAAATGTAATTTTTGATCCTTATAATTTGGATGGTGAAGCAAATTAGTGGTAAAATATTATTAACAATATAAGGGAATAAGAAGAAATTGAATCTTGGGAATGAGAAGAGTTTAAGGGGAAATTTTTTAGTAAGTAATTCCCTCTTATTTTAAAAAAATGTTGGAGAAATAATTACATGAGTTAAAAAAAATTAATATGAATCCATTGGTACCTATGAAGAAAATTTTACAAGTATTTAAAGGTATTCTTCTTGTTTTATCATCTTCCCTAAAATAAAAATCGACCAATTCTTTGGTGGCCTGAAACCAATTCTTTTAATGGAATTATCTATATGATACTTTAGTAGTTATGACTAAGTTTTTCAATTTTAAATGAAGGTAGAAATGAAAATTGGATATTCCAACCATTACTCTAGTTACGATAATAAATGTAATGTTGAGTCTCATGAAAACTCATACATTTGAAAGAAATTCTGGAAATCTGTGTGCTGGGAATGCTGAAAGAATCATTAAGGGAATTGTTTGAATGGAACTGGGAGGCTCTTTAAATGTTTTAAGGAAAGTACTAAAATATATGTATGTCAAAATTTTATTAATGGGATGGTTAATGTAATGTAAAAGAATATAATTCCAACTAATTCACCACCCACATTCCAGTGTTTTAACTACAAGGAGTTTGGTTATTATAAAAATCAATTCCCTAATCCAAGGGATAATATGAATCATAAGACACAACGAACACAAAGGAAAAATTAAAATGGGGAATCCTATTAATTCACAATGGATGAAATGAATCATGATAATTAGGGTGTACCCCCCCCCCCCCAGTTGGATATTTCTTGTTTTATTTTATATAAATAATCCCTTTTGAAATATTATTGTTCATCCTTTAGTGATTTTCCATGTGATTATATCCCTATACATAGATTTTGGAATAAAAAAATCACATTTAAACTTTGGTTGATGTTTTAGAAATTAAATTATTATCTTTCCATATTTTTATTTATGTATATATGATAACTTATGAACACATTTTTGTTGTGATAATGATAAATGGAATGACCTATCATTTTATTAATGCTTTAAGATTTAAAAATTCACCTTCTTTTATTAGAATAAGAGATGATGTGGAAGTTCATCAAGGAACACCTATGGGTAAGGCCATCCCAATATTATATAATTTTACATTTTTAGGAAAAAAAATTCCCCTTTAGGAGAAAGGGTCTTGAAATAAATTTTTTCCCATGTTATCATCATTTTGATGATATTAATGACAATTGAAGCCACTTTGGGTTATGGTTTTCTGATTGTTAACTTTATCCTAATTTCATTTTCTATCAATATCCATTAAAAATTTATAGTCATATTTCCCTTCTATGTCTATGTTTTCACATCCCAATTATGTTCTCCTTTGTGGAAACCTAGTTATGTGTTACTTTGGGTAACTGTTATGTTTCTATCTTTTATTTTTTAGTGTAACTTTTGGTATACATTTTTACGATGTGGGTTTTTTAAAGGAATATACCATTATTAAACCTTTGATAACACAGATGAACATTGACAGTGAAAATCATTTTAATAGGGGAAGAATGAAACACCCTGATATTTTTTAATATTTTTCCGAATTAATTTCATCATTTGATATTTTTCACTTCACTCAACACTGAATATACTTTTTTATAAAATAACTAATATGGGATCACATAATATGGAACCCAAAGTTAATCTTTAACCATAAACAACAGTTAGGTTAGATATCGGTACACGAAAAAAAAAGTTTTTATTATATTACACAAAATATCAAGTCCCTTAGATAGCATGTGTTACACTCAAGGCCTAGATTTAACAAAATTCAATATAATGTTAACATGATTATTAAAATATTATAATAGCTTCCACATAGTAGTTGTAAAAGAATTTATAAATAAGATTAAATACACTATGAAATAATGATTTAAAAATGTATATAAAATAAATCATTTGGTTATCAAATATTATAAGTGAATCTAAGAACTATTTTAAAATAAAGAAATTACTTTTCTAAGATAACTATTTTTCTATGTAAAAACACTATTTTATCTTAATAAATAAAACAATCCTCTTATGATTAATGTTTTGAAAAAAAATTATATATTAATTATTCAATAATTATTTTTTATACTCATCCAATATATTTTATAAGAATAATATAATGTTAAATCTAATTTTATGAATAAAAAGATGTATTCGTTTAAAAAGTAATTTTATCATATTTTAATGGAGAAACCTTTTTTTATTTTATTTTTAAAACTATCATATTTTTTTCGAAAAAATAAACTTCATTTTTGGAAGAGGAATAACAAATTTATACCTTGGGTGAATTTTTTAATTTTTCTTAGAATTTTTATTTTTTTGATTAATAGTGAAATCAATAAATTTAAATTCATAACATATTTTTAATATAAAATATTTATAAGGTTATAATAAATATTTTATTTATTTTAGAGTTTTTGTAGATAAAGTTTTAAAAAATTAATCTAATTTAGGTCATTTTAATCAATTTCACTTAGAAATTGGATATAAAAACCTAGCAAACTTTTCAACATTTTTACATTAAAAAACTGCTCTGTCATCCCATCTACAAGATTAATTTTAAATTAATTTCTACCAATTATGTGATAAGAGTTTGAAAAAATAGATTCCATATTTGGAATCAGAATAATTTATATTTTATAATAAGGTCAACATTGTTTTTGACCAAAAAGATTATTGAATGTGATTAAAATTAATTTCAACGATCAAGAGAAAAATTATCTTTACAAGGGACTAAACCTTAAAAGTAAGGCCCAAAATGACCTATAAACATGTATTAAATACATTTTATGTTAATATTTAAACCATATCATATCATTTATCTATTATTCACCCATTTTTTATCCAATATAAATAGCAAATATGTGGATGGAATTCCCTTTTCAAAAATTTACAAGATTGACACTTCTCCTCCACTATAAAAAGATACTCACCCATACCACTTATTAAAAAATATAAAGACGTTTTTATCTCCCTATATATACTCAAATTATCCCCAAAAATACCTCCCTTAATCCTAAAATCCTTTATTTTGGATTAATTTAAACCAATGATTCCCTTTGGTGAAAACCAAAAGGAGTTACCCAAAGAATAGGTAACATCCTTCCTTATGCTTCTTTATTTCATTTTAGTTATCCACCACCTCAGTTATAATTATTACATGATTCTATAATTAGATAATTATCTTAAATATAATTATTTTTTTATTCTATGGGTTTGACCTACACTTACACAGACTTGCATATAATGGGTAACAAATTTATTGTTCTTGTGTACAGTGAACTATGCCCCACAAAATGATGTTGTTCATTTTTCCATTACCACCTCTCATGGTTGGGTATTATGATTGAAAATATATTTTAATATGATATATATATATATTTTTTTTATATTTTTTTTATTCTTATATAATTATTATATAAAAAATACCTTCTTGAATTCCATTTTGTGTAACTACGATAACATGGTTTGTTGGTGTGTGGACTAAAACCTCCTCAAAGCGATGTGATTCGTTCACACATTACATGGAATGTACTACATATGGATTTAGTAAAATTATATAATATATATAACAGAATAATTATTATTTAAAAATTATATTTATATATATATATGTTATTTACTTTGTTTCTTTCAATACGACAATAAAATGGAAACACCGTCAACGCGTACGTACAGTCTACCGTCTTTGTGAATGGTGTATTCAATTTTATATTTTTATATTATATAAATTATTATAAATACATATATAATGAATATATATGATATTTATATCATGTTAATCATTATTTAAGTAACTAAACCATGATCTATGTAAGAGGATCAAGAATAACAAGCGAGAACATATATAAAAAACCAAGCGGGTATTACCCAAAATGTAACATTAACACAGAGTTGTTATTAAAAAGGAAATATAAAGTCATAAAAGAATCTTATAAAGTATTAGATATAATAATATGTTTATTTGGTAGATTTATAATAAACTTATATTTTTTATACCTGATGTTTGAACATGTATGAATAACTTCAATACTTAAGTTAAAGGTTTTCTCGTCTAACTTTTATTTTCATGAGACACAAGCCTTATTCACCTCTCATTTCATATATGTGGTGTGTGTAATGACCACGAGTGTATTATGTGATTAATATAATTAAATGTATGGTTATTAATATACATATTTTATGGGAATTATTTCATAAGTTTTATGTTTCAAAACATACGAAATTTTTAAAGTAATTTTACCTAGATTTTCAATATTTGAGACATATGCCATGTTATATAACTATATTTTTATATGAGGCTTACATAATATATTGGAAATTTTATATAATATATATATTTTTTTAATTATATTTTATGATTCATGTAATTTTATTCTTCCCAATTTATTAGGATTTAAAGATACCAAAGTGGTAACATTTTATTGCTTTAATCTCTTTGTGGTATTGTGGTCTTTAACCTTATCATGATTGATCGATTTATTATAATCAATGATTTATAGAAATTAAAATTATTCCATGTCCATATCTTTAGTTCCCACTATGGTATTCCTATTTGTAAACCTAGTCCTATGTCAACTCAAATAATCATTGTATTTCACTTTCCTGTTCTTTTTTTGAGTACGTATTATCAACCCTTTTACGAAGTAGGTTTTTCACAAAGTAATTTTCAAGTATCAGACCCATTACTACCAAGATGAAGAAAAAAATAAAAGGTCATAATTTTTTTAAGGGGTATAATTTAATACA
This sequence comes from Viscum album, assembly GCA_963277665.1. Taxonomy (NCBI): domain Eukaryota; kingdom Viridiplantae; phylum Streptophyta; class Magnoliopsida; order Santalales; family Viscaceae; genus Viscum; species Viscum album. Next base: position 1,924,864,131 of record OY728150.1, on the reverse strand, counting down.
TAGATATTTTATTTTATTTAAATAATTTCCTTTTTTGATAGTTTTTGTTACATAGAACATCGTGTTTTAAGGAAACACATCATATTATTAAAATATTATTATTTCATATGATAGTTATCACCTAAACATTATAATTATGGGTATGAATATTGTTAATAAATTTTTTAAAATATATGGTTTACACATATATAAAAAATGAATTCATTTTTGACCAATTATTTATATATGAAAATAAAAACTATTTTAAAATAAAGGAAATCATTTCCTAAAAACTAATTTTTTTGTACACAATTTTTTTTTTCGTGAAAATAAATTAAATATATTTTTTTGTGTATTATTTTAGTGAAATTTATAAAATAAATATTTAAAAAAAATTACAATTTATCTTATGTGTTCCTAGTTATGGTATAAGAATAAATCCAATTTTATTCTTAAACACTATATTTTTTCTAAAAAGAAGTTTTATCACATTTTGAAATTTATTTTAGAAATAGTTTTGAAAATTTTTAAAAATTTATTTGAAAAAATTAAATTCATTTTTAAAATCATTGGGTAAAAATTATCTTGGAGTAATCTTTTTAGAATTTTCAAAAAAATATAAAATTTTCAGTGAATAGTGAAAAATATTGGTTTTTATTAAAAACCACCTTTTATTTTAAATGATGTGTTAGGATCCTTTTTCCAAAATGGTTTCAGAAGTAAATTTTGTACAATTATTAATTTATTAATCCAATTTATATAATTAGAATCAATTTCCATTTGAATTTCAATATAAAACCGTTTTAAACTTTTGAATATTTTCTCTTGGAAAAACTACTTTATTATCACATCAGTGTGTTTAATTTTAAATTAAAATTTGTAACTTAAATGAATTTAATTTGGAAAATTTTAATGCATAATTTTAATAATAATAATTTATACTAGAAAATATTTTCAACATAATTTTTTTTCAAAATTATTAGTAAAAAAGTAAATATATATTATAGATGGTAAGGTTAAAACATGTTTACCTAGTGGTTAAACTAAGACAATAAGTGGTAAAATGACCATGAAACTTCTAAAAACCGATTATATGGAAATATGTATAAATTATAACCTCTATGGTTCAATAATGACACATTTTTATCCTTATGGAATGTGAAAAACGTGAGTACGCTTTATTATTTTCAAAAATTACAATTGTATCATCCCCCCATTTAAAAAAGACTACCCACTATACACTTCTATTAACACTTCCAAAACCATTTGATCTAGTAAATAAATAACCAAATATCTTACTTAAATCTCTAAAAAACTACTAGAGTCATCTTTTAGATCAAAAATCCAACTTATAAAGGCTTTATTTTAAACCACAATTGGTATTCAAAAGAAGTGTTAATGTTTCAAACTAGGAGATTTTATTTTACTTATTATTATAACATGTTAAAATATTCCTAAATTTTTATAGTATAATAAAAATATTATCTAAAATATATTGATATTTTATTATGTTTATTTAATAACTTATATCCATCCTGCCTTCCGTTTAATGGGAAACTGAATTATTGATTGCATGTACGATAGACTACCGCCTCATGAGCTGATGTTTTTCATTATCTCTCACTGTAGAGATCCAAATCTCTACGTACATGGACATTACATTACTTTTTCAAAATACTTAATACATGAAAAAAATAGACGCCCAAAGACCGTATTAGTTTAGTATCTTTGGAATCACGGAACGTAATCTTCTAATCATGGTGAAAGATCTTCAACATCTCCCATAAAGATCTTCCCCTTTTTAGTTTTCTTACCTAAAACCTTTATTTATATCATGGGTAAAATAAAACATAAAAAGGGTGAGATCAAATGCTCAGTAAGGGTAAACATAGAGAACATAAAACAATCCATAAACATTTGAATGCAAAAACTTGAACATAAAATCTAAACATCAAAATACTGAGAAAAGACATAAATCTTGGAAGTACGTAAGGCGTATATCATAAAGGAACATAAATCATGATAATGTATCATTTGAATAAAACATGTAATTGCGGAAAACCAATAAACACATGATATTATTTCCATAGTATCCAAGGCATTGCTGACAAGACCATCTTAGTGGACAAAGTCCCTTTCTGAATCTAGTTCAATCCTCGTTCCAGTCTTGTATCACTGAACCAGATTAACTTACCATTCCAGCCATGTCTATCTCATGAGATATAAATCTTTACCCAATGCATTTTAGGGAGATATAGGTCCCACCCATCTCATAATGAAACCATTCTTATGTGTACCACAAAATCATAAATCATACATCATAGCATAAACCATGTAATAAAAATGGGATTCTTAAACATCATGTCATCATAACATAATCCATATAAGATAAAAGGACATCATAAAAATAATTCCATCATAACATAATCAAATCAATGTAAAAATAGGTATAGAAACAGAACCCTATATTATCTTAGATGGAAAATAATTTTGATAAAACGCTTGAACTCTATTCTTGAAGAAAATATACTTTCTACTTCAAAAATATTTTACCTTTCTTAACATGTCATAAAATTTAAACTAAAATAATTTGATTAAAAATAAACTTGAAAACTTGTAAAGGAATCTATATGGAAATAATTTTCTATGAAATCATAAAAATCCATTTATGCCGTATAAGTTAAAAAAACATTTTTCTCATACTTTGGCCGGAATAGTCAAGAAGTACCTCACACTAAAAATGACAAAAGATTCCTTTACTAAAAATTCACCAAAGATTAATACTGTATTTAAACAATTGTAGGAGGGTATAAATAATATTACATATTTAAGAAACATGGATGTGGATGATATATATTCCCCATTAAATTCTGAAGTATAAACAATCTCAGGTAAAAATGAGATTGTGATATTTTCCCTTACAAATATCTTTTTGTAAATATAATATATCACTTATGTGTATTCAATATAAGTTCACATAAATAATTTATAAATACATGATAAGATATAAAAATTAATTTCTCACATAATCAAAGAATGACATAAACAAGAAAGAGAAGATCAACCCAAAGAACGGAAATTGGGAAAAGAAGTTCCCTTACCTTATGTCCGATATGATTCATATGTATCCAAAACTCCTGAATAATGTTTTAAATAATGTAATTGACTTATTAAAGAATCATATTAATTTTTATGATATCATATATGGTTCACTTATGACTTTATATTACCCTTTCTTTTGTAAATTCCATGTTAAAGCTGTGTTTTGCTAAAATCATTTCATTTATCGTACGTGTTTCGACTTGTTGTTCTTGATATTATTACTTATATACTGATTTAATTAATTCCATAATGTAATACATAATTTATATATAATATATATTCATAATATAAATATATATAATAGATAGATAAATGGAAAGAAATAAACCGTTCATGGAGACGGTATGTCGTACGTACGCATGAACGTTGTATTTCGTTTCCTCATTGAATTGAAGGGAATTAAGTGGATGACATAAATATATATATATATATACATAAATACAGTACCATTATTATGTCATATATTTCATGATTACCTATTATATATACTTTATTTTCATTCTTGAATTGTTAACATGGAAAATGAATCTCATCACGTCGTGTAGACGGTAATCCGTACGTACGCACGAGCGATGATATCGTTCCCATATTTATTGAATCATATTGGAGTGGATGATATAATATCATAGAATCAGTATGATGTTATAATAATTATATATAGTTATTCTTTACACCATTATACCCATCCAAGTAAGGTGGGGGTGGAAAAACTGATTACACCACAGTGTGGAGACAATATTTCGTACGTACGCATGCGCGGTGATTTCATTTTCCGTAGGATGGATAGAAGTTAAAATAGGGTTGTTTCATATTTATTATAAAATATTATTATATAATTAATACTGATATTATTACTTTATAATGAAACAACTAAAGAAGAGAAAGTAGAAGAAGAAAGAAACTTGAAAGAGTCGGTAGAAGAGATTACCTCTTCCTCGACGCACCTACTTTAAACTTCTTCTTAGGGCACTAGAGTTGGTATTTTGAGAAGAAACAAACCTCTATGATGTAACTAGAGAGGTTGAGAAGAGGAATTGGCAGGGTTTGGCCGTGATTCAAGGCTCAAAAGGGTGTGAAGAGAAGAGGGAAGGGGTGCCCTTTTTATAAGGGAGGAGAGGGGCACCTTTGAAAAAACATAAAATATTATTTTATAATAAAGTAATATTCGGTTTATAATAGCTTAAAATTAATTTAATTCGAAGATAAATTAGGGAAGGGTGTAAATACTCTCAACCAAAAGGTTTTATACATGTTTAGGTTACTATTTCAACCTTATCATTTAGATTTAACAATAAGTTAAATAATTTAAAGTTTACTATGTCTTCTTCTTTTCTTACACTATATGGTCAATTAACCTACTATAACAAGCCAAAATAACCCCAAGTGGTTCATAATTAATATATATATCCTTATCTAAGTCATTTGTCAAAACCTTAGATTTTTAGGAATAAGAGTACAATTAATAATATAATATTTGTTTTAAAAACAATTTTATGTCAATTTTGACACTATTTGGTAATTGATTTTTGTGAAAATCATAAGAGCATGATTAGTTCTAAAACCATTACTTAAATCAATAATAACATGTCATATTAACCTATAAAATTAGTTTAATTCATAAAAAGTCTCAAATTTCAATTATTTGGGTATTTATAACATCAATTATGTTAATATTTCATAAATAAGGTAATTACTACATCATCATTATGTCAAAAATAAAATAAATTATTTAATGTCTAAAAATTATAAATAAAATACAATTATGTAGGAAATACTTTTATATTTCTAATTAATATTTATAGTCGAATTTATCTTATGTATAACCCAATATTAAATATGTTTTAGTTATTAAACATTGATTTTAATTATTTTAACTCTTCTTTAAATAAAATAATTATAAATGTCCTAATCAAATCCAAGTGGACCTAAAGGGAAATATTTTATTCCTAAGGTTGTTTTTGGTCGAATGTCACTTATCAAATAGAATTAGGACATGTGTTAGGGTAATAATAATATCATTTTTACCCTTAATTACCCTATTTACTTTTAACAGTGGTAAATAAAAGTAAAAAGTTACTATTCACAAAAAATTATTTTTATCTTATTGAACCACATTTTACTCCTTGATATTAACCATGTCTCTCAGATTTTCGAAATTCCACTCACAGAAGCAGTAAAATTAAGTTTTATGTAAGTTTGCAAAAAGCTCCTAGGAGGTAGGTAAAAGACGGTGAAAAGTTCAATAAAATTTTTATATATCCAAAATTATTATAAAATGACTCCAATGAATTACATCGAAATTATATAGGTATCATGTATAAAACTTTACCTAAAATAAATTTAAATAAAAATAATAATTATTTAAATAAAAAGTCGGTTTTTTAATAGTATCCAAGTGTTTTCACTATTCATCAAAAATTGAAAGTTTTCAGAAAAAATACCAAAAATTCACCCTAGGATAATTTCGATATTCTAAATCCAAAAATGAAGTCCATTTAGACAAATAAAATTTCAAAAAGTGGGTATTACTATTCATAACGGCTTGTTTATATAATATTTTAATAACATATCGTTGTTTAGTGAAACTCGGTATTGCGTACAACACACGCTATCGTGGAAGGTCGTGATTGTGTGTAATGAAAGCCAAGTCAGGGTTGTGTGTAGTGCAATCTCCTTTTGGTATAGCATACCACACAAGACATTAAAAAGAATATATCTTATAAAGTCTCGGGGTGTTACACTCACCACCTCTCATAGATAGATAAAATGATAGATTTAATTTATATATATATATATATATATAATATTTAGTATATTGTTAAACCTATATCATTATAATACCACACCTATCTTCTTACCTCTCAACCCTTTGGAAAACAATAATATCGCTCGTGTGTATGGTGGCCTACTGCCTCATGAACCAATTTGATGTGTTTTTCATTTATGTTTTACTTGGATGATAATAAGGATTTATTAAATTAATATATATTATATTTTTAAAATCTAAAAGTATGATATCATATATACCTCATCACTTTTCATTCCATGGGTGTTACGATAACGTCGTTTGTTGTTCAGTGGAGTACCACCTCAAAAAGCGATGTGATTCATTTTTCACAAACACATTTCATGGAAGGTGAATAGGGTAAATTTAATGAATATATGTGATATATATAAAATAAAAATTATACTTTAGAGGTAATATATTATTTACCATTATTTCACTTCATCTACATATAAAATAGAAACAACAATTATGTGTACGTACGACTTACCATCTTAATGCACTATGTATTTAATTTTATATCTATAAATTATATATATTACACTAAATATATATATTCTAAATATATATGATATTTATACATGGATAAAATTTTGGATATGATGGAACCCAAATCAATTTAATTAGACAAAAATATCAAATCAAAATATACACAGAAAACAAAGCAGTTATTTCCAGTAATAGGAATTTAACAAGGAATTGATAATAAATAAGCCATAAAAGGTCCCCAAGTAAATCACATATGGTATGATATATATAATAATGGTTCATTAATACATTCATGAAAAAATTATATTTATTATTTAGGATTTTATAATTTGTATGAAGGAAGTATAAACTTAAGGTAAGAGATTTCTAGTATCTCTTTTATTGTTGGGAGACATATACCATATTCACCACTAGTTTCTTTTGTGTTGTTTATATACTACCCATAAATATATTTCATGATTATTACTATGAAAATTATGATATATACATATCCTTATAATTATATCTCTATCAGGTGTCCTATGAATCAATATTTAATGAATTGGTAAGGGTTTGATGTTACAATCTATTTTTTATCTGGATTGTTTATGGTTATGATTTTGATAATGAAATATTATGATATATTTCTTACATAAATACATTTATATTATTTTACTTTTGTTTTTTTAGAATACATGTTTTCCCTTTCATTTTACTCTATTTATGTACTCAATAATCCAAAGTATTTTTTTAAGGAAAACCAACTTTATATATCTCTTCAGTTGAAGACACTTTTTATTCCATAAACAAGATATAAAAAAGTATTTTAAATAATGTTTTAATATTCTTATATGATTTGTTAAATTTATTTTAATAATTTATTATTTATTTTACAATATGTTTTAAATAGTTGCTTTATTTAGTTTTCCTAATACGTCCCTTTTGGATTTTACCAAAAAACATCAAAGTAAGAATTGTTTTTAATTGAATTACATGAACATAATTTACTTTTAGAATCACCACTCAATATCTAAATATTAAATTATAAGTTTAAAATGTTATTTTCAAATTAAATAGTTCCAAAAAATATTTTATAATTTTATAGTTTTAAAAATGGAATTTCAAATAAATTTTATTTTCCTCAAGAAATTTTCCAAGTGATATTTCAAAATTATTTTCCATCTATGATGAAATCATTTTATGTTACATATGATTAACTATTTATATAATCCAATTATAACAAAATTATTCATTTATGTATGGTTTATTTTTATGGTTACAAGATTTTTATGAAACTCTTTTATTTTATGTGGGCCATGTTATGATGAAATATTTATAAAACCCATTTATTCTCAAGGGTTATGATGTGATGAATATTTCATGGTATATTGGCACACAAATTTATGGTTTATGTGATGGGTGGGACCTATATCTCCCTATAATTCATTGGTTAATGATTATAGTTATATTAGTTCAAAGGGTACATGAGTCTTTATCAAAATCATGAAATAGTGTAAACTAGATGTTATCCCAAGCTCAAAAGATGATACATGAGAGGTTATAGCAAGACTAAAATAGGTACATGGGTGGTCGGCCCAATCCTGACATGTTATGAATGCCTTGGTGGATATATTTGAAATAAGATTTTATATAATTATGTTTATGACACAAATCTATAAATTATGCAAATTTTATTCTCTCATGGATCATTTTCATTGATTCCTTTATGATTCATGCCTTATGATCTTCCAAGATTTTTTCCATGAATCACCTTTATGGACTATGATATGTTGGTTATGGTTTGAAAATGTTATTATAATTTTCTCATACCCATATGATCATGAAAAATTCTTATCTACCTTATTTACCCTTAATAAGAATTTAAGATCACCCTTTCCAATGTCTCTTATCCATAGGATATTAATAAAGGTATCATGTATTATATTTATAATAAGGGAGATAGTTATGAAGAACTTAGTGGGAGATGACATATTTCACTTATGGGCTAGTTGTATAAGTGTCCAAGTTTCCAAAGGCACAAGACCTAAACTATTATTGTATGGATTGTTTTGTTATGTAATGAATAATCATCAACTAAGAAATAATGTTTATGTATGAGAATTTTTTATCTATACATTTTAAGAAGAAAAAACTAAAGAAATATACTTGTTTTATATGAAATGGATTTGTTAGAAAGTATATTCCTTGGTCAATGATAAACACATTACAGTTTTATGATACATGTCATGGAAATGTATATTACCAAGAAAGGAAAGTGAAAAATAATTGAATGCTATGATTTTACATTAAATTTAACCATTTTGGTGATCATTGTTATAAGAGAATTGATTGTAATAAATCATATTAAATAGGAAGTTTATTGGTATTATTCTATAGAAAAAGGAATTCTAAATAGATTATTTATAGAATATCTAGTTATTATTTGCATTTTATTAGAACTATACTTGATTCCTTATGAACTTTTATGGGAAATATTTGGTGAATATATAGTCACAAAACGTTTACTTAGATAAATTTAATTGAAAATTTTAGCATAATAACCACATATACCCAATCAAACCAAATTCTATGAAGGATTTATAAAAAAATATTTAAATATGGAAATGAACATAAATTATTATTAAGTTTAATTTTATACATATCTATGTTAAAATTTAACCATTTAAACCAATACTTAGTGAGGCACAAACACATAATATTTTTGGATATGTCAATAAGAAGGATTTATTTATATCCAATTTAGATTTGATAGGTTATTGGTAATTTATATGAGATATAATTTGACATCTATAGAGATTTTTACTACCATTTAATAAGAATTGAACACTAAGAAATGTAGAGAAGATATTATTCATCTATACTAAGATTATAACTACATTAATTTTGAATTATTAGATTATTAGGTATAAAAATTGGTGATACACATAGATATAATTAGTAGAAATTAAAATACAGTGATATATGTGATTAACCATGGAATGTAATTATAGATTAATGATTTGTAAAAAGGGAGGAATATGTTGTTAATAATGAAAAAGTGAAGAAGAAAAACACCATTACTAGTTAGTTATAATTAATATATTTTTATTTTCAATGTAAATACCTAGGTGGAAAACTATCATGTGACCCTTTTCTCAAAGTCATGTGTAGATAGAAGATAAAAAATCAATCCACAGACATGGAATTGAACAAAAACAAAACTTGGTAATAATTAGAAGTGTTTTAGTTTTTTTAGTATAACAAAACATCTTTGTATATATACTCTATAGATGTAGATCATATGGAGATCAATGTAAAATCCCTATATCCATATTCTTTATCTTTTTATATATTGATGTTATGCTTGTCTGGTGTTCTTGAAAAATTATTCACTCATCCCATATGAAGAAAATATTTAATTAAGTACATTAAGATAATAAATAATTTATAAACTAATTCATCCCCTACATAATTCTATTTAGGGTCTTATTTACAACATGTGGTATTAGTGAGAAAATTTTTATTAATAGTAAATCTATAGAATTATAAAAAATAGAGATATAAAGTTTTCTATCCATATATAATTCCACAACCATAAAACATATATCAATTTTCAATAGGTTTTACTATAAAATATACAAAAATTAAATGTTATCAAATCTATGATCACTTGTCTTGGTTTTATATTCTATAAAAATTAATGGAATATAATTTATAATTACAACAATGATTTCCATGACTGAACTAGATAAAAAGTATATAAATATAGATTTGAAGGTGCAAAAATCATTATTTAGATCCCTCTTGAGCTAGATAAACATGAATAAAACATTTTTCATCATTTTTAAAATGACATGGTAAAAACCATCTAATATTTAAGAAGGTTATAAATTCTTCAATGATGTTAAATATTATTTTTTATATAAGAATTTTAAATACACAATTATGGACTAAAATGAAGGTATTGATGAATACTTTAAGAAAATCATTTATGTTTTTTGAGGACTCTGAGGTATTGATAAAAAGACTAGAGATAATGAAATTATTAATAAAGTCTCACAGTGACTTCCTCCTTTGAGTAATGTAAATGTTTTATCTCCTAAAGAATGATATATATGTTAATAAAAACTTATCAATTTGTAAATTCACTTGGTGATGAATGATATTAATGTAAATTTTTGATGAATTTTAATCCATTAAACTAATAATATATCTTTCAAGGATTTTAAAAATATTGAGTCAAACTGTAACAAACCAAGATTTTATGGGCATTTCAGTTTAAATAAACATGATGTATTCGATAGCTTGGTTTACACCTACCCCAATGTATAACTGAAATCATGATATAATATAACTTTATAACATACCAACTGTATTGGGGGATATGAATAGTATTAACAAAATTATGAAATATATGCATAATGGTAAAATTGTTTTGAAAAGAACACGTTTTTAATTAAAATATTTTAGGATTAAAAGTCATATTTTTTTGAAGAAATGAATTTTTATACTGTTTATGTTTTTTTATTTAAATTTTCTTTAATATTTAAAAATTATTTTTAACTATTATATTAGTAATTTAATAAATAAATGAATAATAATCCATACATAAGTTACTTAATGGTTAGGAATGGATGTAAAATCAGTAAAAAGAGTTATTTTTCATAAAACTATATTTATGTGTGGAAAATATATTTTTCATAATAAATTATATAGATTATTTTTATTAATTGTTTTAATGAAATGAATCAAATAATTTAAAAATCATTTTATAGTTTTTCTAGTTATGGAATTAATGAAAATTCAGTTTTATACTTAAACATTATTTTTCATAATACTGGTTTTCATTTTGTTTAGCATGATTATTTGAATTTTGATTACACTTATATATATTTAATTTTAAAAAATATATTCCATATTTGAAATAATAATTTCCAAATTTGTAAATTAGTATAATATTATTTTAATTCATAATTAATAGTAAAAATAGAACAAAATTGTTACCAAAGTTATGGTTAAAACGGCTTTACCAGGGGTTAAACTAAAATATTAATGTAATAATGTATCATAAAATTGTCTAATTTTCATTAGTTTAATATATTTAGACCTATTATTATGTTAACATTTAATTATAGTCCATTTAGTTCCATATACATAAGAATGTGACTTTATTTTATTTAAACCTTTTTAGTAATTTGATGCTTGTCTTTTCCCCCACTTATAAAAGGATATTGTCTATCTTCCCTTATTCATAAATTTAAAGACTTCTATCTCAAAAAATAATTACCAAAAAACCTTCCTATATTCATTACCTTTATCATAAATCAAATTTTATTCTCCAAAGTCCAATATTTTAAGGATTAAGGTGAATTTCAAAGGAGGTCTCTCAGAGAAGAAGTATAAATATTAACTGATCACTTTCAAATTTATTTCTTCTTACACATTATCTAAAACTATTGTATCCATTATAAAAATATTAATCCAATATCATAAATATACCTATATGTTATTATAATAATTTAACAATTACTTTCCCTCTATTATAAACAAATGGGATGTGAATGTATTTCTCGTGTGTACATGTAGACTAACGCCTCCGCGTAGCAATATGATTCATTTCACACCACCACATCATATTGATGGATATAATGATAAATTTAATTAATATATTAGATATATATAATATAATTATAATTCTGAATGAAAAAATATTATTTATTTTTCTTTCCTCAACTTTTATATAAAATGAAAACAACATTCATATATACCTATGGACTATCGTCTCCCTGAATGGTGTAATTCAGTTTTCTATATATTCCTATTATGGATAGTTATAAATATGTATATAATGAATATATATAAAATTTATATAATTATTAACATTCTAATGATGATGTAATTGAGATTTATGTTCAAGGATAATAATAGACGAATTAAAACATACATGAAAATGAAAGAGTTATCACTTGAAATAGTGATTTGAATAATGAATTGTTAATGAACTTGTGATAATATATTATAAGTAATCTATGTTTGGTATTATAATTATGAATATGGTTATTTTATAAAATTAAAATAAACTAAAATTTATTATATATATGTTTAGATAACTTATAAAGAAAATCTAACTTGAGGTAATGGATTTATGATAAGATCTCATTTTTATTAGAATTGTTAATGCTTAAATTCACGATGATAGAAATATATAATATATCTCTAAAATATATCATGAATTTTTTTATTCTTTATTTTTATATTGAGATTATATATTTTCTTTCATTTATTTTTCTCTATGTAAATAAAACTATTAACTATTATTTTATGGAAAACCGACATTTGTAGTTCTATTCAGTTGAGAAACATTTTCTTACATATATATAATTTCTTTAATTTTTTTTCAATGATGTTATTAATATTCTAAAATTATTTAATAAAATCATTTTTACCAGTTTTTTACTTTATATAAAATTGTTTAAAAGGAATCTCATTATGATTTTCCAAATGGGGAAATTTTTACCAAAGGTGTGAATGAAATATTTATTTTTAATGTATAATGTATAAATGGATTTTCATTCCATTAGGGGTACTCTTTAATTTGAATATTCCATTATAGGTTTAAATTTTTATTTCAAATTAATTTTTTTTTAATATATTGATTTTTCTTATATTTTAAATAAGAAATTTCAACAGAATATGCTATTTTCCTCGATAAATGTTCCAATGATCTTTTATATGTATTTTTATACATGAAAACATCAATTGATATTACTTTTTATTCACTATAGATATGATCCAATGTTACCAAATTTATTTATTCTATGGATGACTTATGATTATGATAATTTAATATTGATGAATCCTTTTTTATTTTACATGGGTTAATCTATTATTAAATAATTACTATTTTTATGATATTGTGGCATAAATATGAATGTATTATAGTTATATGAATGGTGGCTCTATGATATCTCTCTAATAAAATGGGTAATGATTAATGTTTTATGAGATAAAATGGAAAATGATGAGTTATCCCAAGCCCAACATGGGTATAGAGGAGGTTATGAAATGCCCAAAGCCAGTATTTGGGTGGTTACCCCAATAATAACATCTGATCAATGTATTCGTGGCTAGTATGGACCTATGATATATATGATTATGATGATGTGATACTTTATCACACTCTTTTATGTCATGATATTATGGAAATTCTATTCCCTCATGGGTCATTTTTTGGATACCTTTATGATCCATGTATTTTGAACTGCTAATCTTTATTCCTTAAACCATTATTATGATATATCAATTATTGAGTATGATTTTTAATTGTTAATGACCATATTCCCACAAATCTATAGTCAAATTGTTCTTAAAATGATTATCTGTTGATATCTCCCCTTACCAAGCATCATATATCCCCCTTTATTAGGTATCCATTTCCCCAAAATATAGAGAAAGGTTTTAAGTATTAGATGATTAAGATGTATTATAGTTGTGATGAATATAATGCGAGGTGATGTAGATCTTTTATGTACTTGTTTTTTATGTGTCAATGTTTCCAAACACACTTAAATCTTTATAGTTATAGCATGGATCATAATGATATGTGATGAATATCAATATAATAAGATGTAATATTTATTTTTTCAATTTATTATTTCATAAATTAGTATCGTAAAATATTTAGTTTTTTGGAAATTATGATTGGAGAACATGATTGTGAATCTATAGGATAATCTTAATTTTAGTATAACATCTGATGTTATGGTAAAGTAATGAGTGTGGTTTTTCTAGAAAATATATCTCTATATGGATACTAGTAAGTATGTATGGATATTAAATATATATACCTCGGGGAAGAAACTCATAAATGGTTGGATTGAGTATTTACACTATCATTATTGGTGTATGATGAGTAGGCTTAAGACTATAAACCTATATAGAAACTCTTGGGGGGAAATGCTACGGTTAATTCACATTATCTTTCTGAACCATTATGATTAATGAGAGGATATAATATTTGAAAACCGATGATAATCCATAGTGGTATGAGATAAAATTAATGTGTCATGGTTTTGAAGCAGGATTCCTAATTGAGGAAATCATAGGAATGATTGACCACTCAGATTAATGTTGTTTTATGGTCATTTCAATCATCTTTTTTTTGTAATGGATTATAAATAGACTATGAAATTTTAGGTGGTGATAGATATACTAAAATATTTATGGACCCTATTTGGGATTAGTTATAATAATTCTTATATAACATGAAAAGTCTCAAGGTATTTCAACTCATGTTCTCAAAAAATAGATATTTAATTATTAGTGAAAAACATTTATAGTGCAATGATAACATATCATCTCAATTATTCTCCTCAAATTTTTATTTATAGGAATTTTATTATGGAAAATATATTTCTTCTCCCTATATTTTAATTTGGTGTAATTTTGGGCATCAATTTCATCTCTCTATATAGATCCCATATCAATTTCCAAGGAAGAAAAATTAGATTTTATATTCCTAATGAAAATGTGAAAAAAAAAATCAGTATGAGGATGAATAAGAGATTCTAGTGGAAATTAATTCCATTCAATGGGTCTGGATTCTAATCCATAAGGGGTATTTATCACATATTGTTGAGAAAAAACACAGTATTTAAGATATTCCTACTATATAATATTTTTATAATATATTTCCAAAAGAGTTACATAGTCTTCCACTGAATTGTGATGTTTATTTTTCAATAAAAATCAAACATGGATCTATACATATTTAAATGACTCTATATAGAATGGCCATGATTGAGTTGCAGGAATTTAATAAGTATCTCTTGGAGAATCTAGATTAGGTATTCCTCTATCCCAGTGCTTCACCATGGGGTATACGAGTTCTTTTTGTTAAAAATAAATATGGATCAATGTTTCTCTTCATTAATGATTACAAACATATCAAGATGATGATAAATAATAACCATCATTTACCATGTATTGATGACTCATTTGATCAACTATGAGGAGCTCTATATTTTTCCATAATTTTCCTTCATTTTGGATATTATAAATTAAGGTTCAAAAGTGAAGGAATACCTATGGAAACATTCTGTATGAGGTATTGATACTATGAATTTATATTGATTCCATTTGGATGTTCCAATTCCAATATTATCATCATGGATTTAACAAATAATGTCTTAAAAATCATGTTGACCAATTTATGTTAGTATTTATAGATGATATTCTAATATAGTCCTAGAGAAAAGAATAACATGAATATCAATTGAGAATTCTATTGATGACACTTAGAAATGAGATTTTATATTCTAAATTCTATAAGTGTCAATTTTGTTAATATTCATTATTGGTACATGTGATCATAAGCGACCACATATTAGTAGATACTTCTTATAATGAAATTCATTAAACATTGGCACAAAAAAACAATGTGACTTAGACCTGTAGTTTTCTTGGGTTGGATGGATATTATCAATTCATTATGAGGAATTTCTCATGTACGCACAATACAGTCACTATGTTTACACATAATGGATTAAAGTTCTTATTGATTGATGAATATGATCAAAATTTCAAGGAACTAAAGATAATTTGGGTCAACGAACCTATACTCACACTACATTATAGTGGACATGGTTTTGTGATCAATAGTAATGCATATAATAATTGGAAAGGATGTATTCTTATGCAGAATAAAATTGTGGAATCTTATGCCTATCTTCAATTAAAGGATCATGATAAAAATTACCCCATGCATGAATTTGTATTAACAATCGTATTTTTTATTGAAGATATAGAAATAATATTTCTATATTGAAATTTTTGACATATATATAGACCATAAAATTTTCAAGTATATATTCCCCCATAAATAGTTGAATACACACCAAATAAGATGGTTAGAGTTAATTAAATATTATAATTACTCAATATATTACCACTATATGAAGAAAAAAAGGTTGATGGTGCTTTGAGTCAAAAGAATCATGGTAGATTATCTATGATCAGGATCACAAAAAAGGTGGATGATGCTTTGAGTCAAAAGAATCATGATAGATTATCTATGATCAGGATCACAAAAATTAAATAGTTATTTATTTCTAAAGGATGGACCATGAAATATTAATACAAAGGGATAAATATTATATTTCTCAAATTATTGTTCATCCATTAATCCATGTAATGATTAAAGTGGAAAATAATGAAGATATAGATTTTTTGAAGATAGTGATAAATATTCATGAGTTAAAACATGATTATGATATACAAATGAGGTTCAGGAGTGGAGTTTGTTTCCATGTTATATCATAATTGAATATGTTTATATTGTAAGAAGCTCATGGGTCATCATTGTCTATTAGTCCTGGAAGTATGATAATGTATAGAGATCTAAAAGAGTATTTATCATGAGACAACATGATGAGAGATATTACAGAGTATGTATTTTAGTTATTCGTGTGTCAACAAGTTAAGGTTGAGAGATAAATATACAAGGTGATGTATCAACTAGTACACATACTATATTTGAAATGGGAAAACATTACCAAGCATTTCAACACCAAAATCTAAAAATATATATAATGGAAATATTTGTTTTTAGGTTATTGTTGACTACCTTACAATTTTGGCACAATTCATTATAATCATAGAATATTTCAATATGAATAATATTTATAGGATATATATATTAAGTAATTAATATGGTTTCCTAGAGTTCCACATTCTAAAAAGTGTAATCAAGACTATATGCTTACCTCAATGTTCTAGTGAAGTGTTTTGTAAGATTTGGATTCAAAGTTTCCTTTTTGTATTACCTTTCATCACCAGATAAATAGTTAGTCTCTAGAGGACCATTTAAACACCATATAATATGATATTATCATATTTTATAAATTTAATAGGTTTTTGGAATAAAAAAATCACTATTATAAAATTATCTCAGCATCGTTATAATATATTTATTATGAATGCTAGATACAAAAAGAAAACAGGGTGAAAAACGAGGCTTAGGGAGGCCTAAAGTAGTGAAGTTTGTGTGAATCCCCTTAATAAAATTAACCCCCTTCAGTTTCAAATATTTAATTTTTGGGAAACATGTGATGTTGTAGTCCTGATCCAAAAACTCCATGGATGTAACGTGATCTGCAACCCTATTGCTTTCATATAAGTATGAACCACATGAATATTGTTGTTTAGGATAGATACCCATTTTTGGATGATATCGGATATCGACCATGGGGTGGATCCTTTTCCATGCATATAGTCATGAATGATCATGAATCAGTTTCCACCCGAGTAAGATCGATATTCTCCTAGTAGCATAGGTTTTGTCCGGTGAACATTTCATTGGCCTACGCCTAGAGAGAGTTATTGTACTAATAGTATGCAGTAAAAGCTAAGATGACATTCCCCGAATAGTCATGAACAACCCATCCTCCTCATGTGACTCCCAAGACCCATGAGCTAACAATATTTTACTAAAATACTATAACTAGTGGGTTCTAACACACCCATTGGCCCCATGATCTAGCATTGGGAGGTTGATCCAAAGAAGCACTTACTTGTAGTGATCATAGAGAAAGAGCATCACACCATTTCCTGATACCATAGACTAGATTGATGAGTATGGACCTCATTATTATGATGATGGGTCCTAAATTGGATTGAATTCCCTCACATATGAACATATTCCTAGTCTTCCATAAGCACCAGCATCTAACTCTATGGATAATCGACCTTGCCATATTTTATACCCCTATAAAATTCAGACCATGATTCCATCTCTCCAAAAACCGGATGTTATGAAATTCATGTGAGAAGAATACAGTAAACTCACCTAAGAAACTCTATATAGCTTTAATGCATTCTCCTTCAAAGAAGAGTTTATTTGAGTTTTTGTCCCAATGGATTTTGCAACAGTGACATCTGGAAACCATATTGATTCCTATATTTTTGAAATTGTCATCCATAGGGACTGCATTGTTCCTTATCCTCTATGTGAGAAATTTATACTTTGTTGGGATTTAATTTCACCATTCCTTTCCATTCTAGATATCCCACTAATATTGGGATATTAAAACCCTTCAGAAGTACCTATTCATGATAGACTCCAGGTTGGATGGAGCGAATGCACACTTTTGTGGTTTAGAGTTAATGAAAATGAGGCAAAACAATATCCCACTATTTCTTGTCCAAAATAGACCTAATAATATGTGGATGAAATATAGCTTCCATAGAAGAGATTGTTCAGATATGAAAACCCAAAAAACCAATTACATATCCTACCTAGTTATGCTTCCAAAAGAGGATGTCGCCTTTCCCTAATATCCATTGAGAGTGTTGTCGGTGGTTCAAAATGAGTGGGTAAATCAAGGAATAGAAAGAATATTCATATCCACTTAGATCTTTTGTGTTCCTAACGCATTTATAGGACATGATCTTACCCTATAGAGTGAATTCTTCCATGATTTCCCAAGTGTGCTTGGTAAACATGTAGTGAATAGTGTCAGCTAAACTTCTCATATTAATCCCACCCCCATGGATGGGCCTTTCCATCCTACCCCATGATTCCTAAAGTTGTTTTCCTTCAGAGAGTGTGTCCCAATTTAAACTATCCAAGATAATATCAATAGTATTAATGACACTTTTTGGTACTTTTATAGATGTTAGATGATGGAAAAGAATAGTAAAAAGAACACTATTAACTAAGGTTATATGGCCCCTAAAGGATAAGTTGTGAATTATTCAATTTTGAACTCTACTTGTTTTCTTTCTCACTATGTGATCAAAGTCAAGAATGCATAGTCTACCAGTGGAGATCAGAGTACTGAGGTATTTAAATAGAATGATACCTATTTGTTTTTATATACCATTTCATAGGGAATTGACCCATCGGGTATCACATCTACTTGAAATATAGAGGCTCATATTTGATTTGTTGACGACCCAGTTGCTTCAATAAAAATATTCTGCCGGAATTTTGTTGATACCATAAACGAATATTATTCTAGAATTAATGAATATGAAATTTTCATATGGAAACATCACATGTGAGATAGAATGAAGATTAATTTTCAAATAATGAGGATTAAATTCCCCCTTAGATATACTTCTATTAATAAGGAGGCTAATGGAATATTTCAGAAGAATGAAGATGCTTGGAAAGATAGGATCCACGGGCCAAAGACTACAGGTTTCCTTAAAAAGTCCATGAGTCTTTCCCATGAATGCGATAGTGATCCAAAAGGAGTTAATGAATGAGAAGATGAGGTATGTGGCCCATTAAGAGATACACATAACAGTGATAACTATATTGATGAATCCACATTCCATTCTATTGTAAGCCTTATTCATATCTACATTTATTTCCATGCTTGAGTGTTGGATATTGGTGTCGATGTCTCTAAGAAATTATTGTTCCAATGTAATAGTTCCTTTTATTGAGTGTACTTCACAAATCCATGTTGTTGCAAGGAAATACAATACGGGGATGTGGATGGAGAACCTGAAGTTGATGATGCTTTCTAATATATTATATTTAAAATTAAAAATTCTCCCTGGTCTGTAGCGAAAAATAGAGGATGGATCCTTGATCTTTGATAAAAAAACAATAGCCGTAGTGCCAACAACCCATAAGACTTTTCCTACCTAAAAGAAAACAAGCATGGAAGAAATGTATTATGATGTAGATAGTGAAAGAAAAGTATTGGTACTATAGATAAACAATGTAATGAAAGAGAATGTAAGATCCATTCAACAATACATCAGTGAAACATAGAGTTAACAAATAATTTATTTAAAAAATAATCGACAAGATCATGAATTTAACGTTGGCGAGAATTTATTTCTAGGATTTAAGCTATAGAAGAAATTTATGAGTTTCAGAAATAAGGGAAAGTTAAGCCCTAGATATATCATCCCATTAAGTATTCTGAATATGATTGGCATAATTTTTTATTATTATTCAAATGAACCTCTATCAATTTATAGATGTGTTCTATGTATCTCTTTTGAGGAAGTACAAAACTTGATCACTCACAGGCACTGAACTCAAAGGTTCCACTATAAGAGAAAAAGTTTTCCTATGAAGAAAAATTGGTATAAATCTAGGAACATAGATATAAAGTGATATAGAACAAGACTACAAACATAGTTAAAGTACTCAAGATGAATCCAATATTTGAGGAAGTTACATAGGAACCAGTAACAATATGATATTTTGGATGATTTAAATTAATATTATCTTTGATAGCTTGTGTCTAACGTAACACTAAGATAACACAACACCAAAAAAAAATGAACCAAAATGTACTAAAATTACAAGATTAAAATAATCATCAGTAAGTAAAAGGATAAAAATAAATTACAATAGTTTAATATTATTATATCTCTATGATTAATATTTTAAAAGAAACAACACTCTTTGAAGAACCCTTAGACATTATATTTTATTTTTCCTTAATAAATAAAAAAATTATAGTTTAAATTTTATCATAATAATTAATATTTATAGTTATAAACTAATATATTAATATTAAATTATTTATAAATATATATGAAATAATATGACAAACAATTTATGTTTAAAAAGGTAATTTGTAATAAAAGAAGTTTTTTAAATACATTTTATTTTTAATTAAAAGATAATTTCAATATTTTAAAATGTAAATTTTTCATAAATAAATTAATCTTTTGTTCAAACATGATAATATTACAGTTATATTATTTTTTATTTTTCTAAATTCATTTACTATTAGTTAAATAGAGAAAATTTTCATTTTTACAAATAAAATGAATTTTATGAAATTATCAATATGTAAGTATTAATTTGAAATTTCAAAAAAAATTATATGAAAATATACATATTTTATAATGGAATTTATAATTTAAAAAATGTTTTTTTTTAATTTTCAAACCCAAAATTGATATTTTAGAATTTAACATATATATTTCAATTTTTTTAAACATTATACATTTATTAATTTGTATCAAATTTATAATTTAAATCTTATTTAATGAATTTAAAATATGGAATCAGCGGATTCAAATTTTATAATAAGTTTGATTATATATTTTTTCATAATGCATAAATTACCAAAGTAAAAATTAGTTACCAAGGTTAACGTTAAAATGGTAAAAGTAAATAGTCTAAGAGTTAAATAGCCCAAAAACGTTTACAAAATAGGTGGGAATGTGTGTTTGAGGACTTTATCAACCTTATCAATTATTCTCTCGATTGTTTATAAATTTTGGAGCCAATTTAATTGAGGGTGACTCCCCATTGATGAAAAGTATTGTGTATTTACTAAAATTACACCCTGTTTCTCTTATAAAATGGTATGTTCTCTCCACACATCATGTGACTCAAAAACAACATTAGTTCGGCCCAAAATATTACAAAACCTATCTTACATGAATTTTTTTCACTTTAAAGTTGATTTTTTCTTCTAAAAAATGCCATCACTCAAAGGGTTAGTCACCATCACAAAGGAGATTATCGAAGATGATTGGTATAAGTTTCTAACCTCATTTTCTTTCTTTCCATTTTATTATTTAATTCTTCAATATATTAATTTTACCTTTTTTATAATGATTAAAATAGTGTCGTTATTTTACTTTAGGTTATTATAATGATTCTATATGCATTAACCACCCCCACTTTTCCATTAAGAAAAATTGAAACATGAATTGAATGTTTTGAAGACTACCGCCTCTATGAGGTAACATGTTTCAATTTCTTTTTCACCCCTACAAGGCTGGTCCAAATATGGAATATAATATAAAATGATAATAATTATTACATGTTTTTTATAATAAACTATATCACACATTTTTTTTCATGGAAAACAAAATCATTAAACATGTATACGTGGTCTTCCATCTCCATGGAACAATCAATTTCCATTTTTCATTTCATCATTTCCTTATATAGTTGGTCAATATAATTATTTTAAAAGTAAAACTGATATTTATTATATCATTAAGGTTATATTTTATTAAAATTGTGAACTTTTTAAAGATATCATCATAAAAAGGTTATTATTAATTTCATTATTTAATAAATCCTCTATTTATGATTTTTAAATTTTGTTCCATACATTCTATGGAAAATGATTTATGAATCATGTATTGTTTTCTTATTCCATGGTACTTCTTTGATCATTTAAAATTATATTTTTATCTTTAATTTTCATAGAAACATGTTTTATGATCTATGTTTTATTGGGTTATTATTTTCTTATATATCTTGATTTTACACATACAGTCATATTATACTCACCTATAATAACTGATTATTACCTCTTCTGTTTACCCTTATTAAGAATCTAAGATTTCCCTTTCTTATGTATCCATTTCCATAGAATATTATGAAAATTAATATGTAAGATATGTCTATAAGGGTATATTATGAGAAAAATTTATTTGAGATATGAAATAATTATTATGGATTAAGTGGTTTGTCTCATAGTTGAAAGGGAAAAAAATCTCGTTAGTTAAAAAGTACATGAGTTTTTTTATTTAATGTTTTGTCATAATTCTATAAAACTCTAAACCTAGAATGTACTAGGAATGTATTATAAAGAAATTTCAAATTTAAATCATTTAATTAATGGCTGATTAGTTTTGTGATGTTATAGAACCTGAGGATATTATGAATTAGATATATCCCTATTTATCATATCAGTGAGATGAAATTTTAATGAAGAAATTAAATTTAAGCGGGGTAGAATGAAACACCCCAATATTATATATATATATATATTTCCATTGGAATAAAAATCATTTATTTGATATGTTTCTGTACATGCAAAACCGAGACTAAATAATACCATGATATAATATTCATTTATAGACTAACCGTTGGATTGGATAGTATAAATATGATTAACCACGTTATGAAATATTTTTATAATGGTAAAAATATTTTTATAAGAACATAATTTTAGTAAAATAATATAATTATTTTAATATCTATTTCAAAAAAATGTATTTCTATACATGTTAAGTAGTTTTATATAAACAATGTATATTGATCACTATATAAAAATTATTCCATTAAAATATATTTATGATGTTTGTAAATAAATAAATAATCATTCATGCAATAGTTTTCTGGAGGTTAGGAAAGAAGGTAAAATCAAAGAAAGGTAAAGAGAGTTTTTTTTAATATATTTATTTAAAAATTATTGTTTTAACATAATAAAATAAATAAATCATTAATGATTAATATTTTTAATGAAATTTATTATGTAATTTAACATTCATTTGATAGTTTTTACTAGTATAGGAATGAACAAAAATTTACTTTTACACTTAAAAATATATTTCTAAAGAGTAATTTTTCATTGCATTATGAACACTTATTATAAAATTTATTATTTCCAATTATTTAAATTGAATTTGAAAAAATGGATTCCATATTTTAAAAAACATTTTTTAATTTTTTTAATGATTCGGCATTCTTGTTTTTGTCATAATGAATAGTAAAAACTATAAAAACAGCCACCATGGTTAGGGTTAAAATGGTTTTATCTGGGGGATGTTATATTAAATGATATGGATAATAATTCTAGATAACATAGTCTAATTTTTATTGGTTAAGTATATTTATACCCTATATTATCTTTCTGTTTAATAAATTTTTTATTTTGTGCTAGTTTCACAGGAAAATGACCAAGTATTATTTAAATATTTTAGGAAATTCCTTGTTTGTTCTCTCCATCACTTATAAAAGGAAACCTCATACCATCTATTATTAATGCATTTTTAGAATCATATATCATCAAATAACTACCCAAAAACCATATTACCTTCCATTACATTATCCTATATCACTTTTTATTCTCCTCTGAAAAATATTTTAAGGCTTAATGTGTAATCCATATAAGGTATCTCAAATAAGAGGTATAAATATTAACTGGGATCATTAAATTTCATTTAATATTTTACCATATATAAAAATATTTTATCCAAAATAAAATTAAAAATACAGTATCATTAATATACTAATATATCATTAGGATGAGGAAACATTCAATTTCCACCTCTTTTCCATCAAATGGGAAATGAAATTATCACTTTTGAAAACGTGCGAACTATCGGATACACATAGCGCTATGATTCATTTTCAATTACCACCTCACATTTATTTATTTAATAAATATATATGTTATCATTCTTTATTTATTTATTTTATAATATAATAACAATGTTCATGTATATTAATAAACTACCATCTCTATGAATGATGTAATTATTGTTTTATATCTATACCTTTTATTAATGGTTATAACATGTATATAATGAATATATATTATTTTTTTATCATGATTAATGTAATGATAATTATGGATCAATGATAAATATTCAAGGACAATAACACTCAAATTGATACATACATGAAAAAAAGAAACAATAATCACCCAAAACTGTGATTTTTGGAAATAATCGTTAGTGAGCGAGTGATAATATTTTATAAGTTAACCATTATGGAATTATAAGTATGAATATTTTTCTTTTATATAATTAGAAAAAAATTAATTTATTATATTGGATGTTGGATCACTTAGTAATCTAGTCGATCTTGAAGAGAGGGTTTAATATTACAATACCATTTTTTCCAGGAGTGTTTATTCTTAAATTTGTGATGATGAAATTATTTGATATATCTATAAATAATATCATGCATATTACTATAATTTATTTATTTATGGATATTAAATTTGTTTACATTAATTTTTTATATCTAAGTACTCAAACGAATAAATGAATATTTTCAAGGAAAAATGACTTTGAATTTCTATTCAACCGAGATTTCTTCTCTTCAATGTCCATATTTAAAAAAAATCAAGATATTTATTTTCAAATATTTAATTATTTATATAAGGACCCGCACTTATTTCATACATAATCTTGAATTTATTCAAGAAAAAACTTCAGTTTACATTGAGGATCTTTTCAAGTTTAGAGCTTTAGAGAATTAGGACAAAACATTCACAATATTACACATTGTTACATATTGGATACAATAAAATCAGTTTCCATTTTCCTCAGAAAATAAAACATTAAAACATAAAACAAGACTCCTTGACAATTCTTCAACATTTAACATGTCTTCCTTCCTTGTATTACTCATCCATTAACCTGTGAAAAATCATTTAAAAACTTGGGATGAGCACAAAAGCTCAGTAAGGTATGAAAAAGAATGAAAAATCATATTAGTCCATGAATACACATGACGTATGAAAACATTTTCAAAAGACATGCTTTCCACCCATAAAATCTTACTTTTTGTAACATGAGATTTAAAAAAGATCAACAAAAACATAATTATAATCATAGAGGTATATTGGGGCATTACTTACATAATCTTGTAACCATCTTGGCTACCTTAAAATTTGTAACCCTCACAGCTACCTTACTTTGTGTAACCATCACAGTTACACTTGGAGTAACCATACAGCCGACCTCCAACTTACTCATACCCAATGCATTTGAGGGAAATATAGGTCCCACCCTTCATCATAAACAATTCCCAATAACCAAAACATAATCATACAACATAAACAATAGCATAAAAACATTTCCTTTGAATCTTATAAAACAGAATTTTAAAAAAGGATTTTAGAAGAAAAGTCCCTTATAAACATCATATACATGAAGTGAGACTTAATTGAGTGGATGGAATATGTATATACTCTGTAAATACACATAATTAAACATAATATAAACAGAACCCATCACACAAACAATTTAAATAGCACATAAATTATAAAGTAGAAGGTTAACCCAAAGAATGGAAATCAGGTTAAGAATTCCCTTACAACAATGTGATCGGTTGAATCATATGACCAGAACATAATAAATATCAATTGAACCATTTAATAACATGAATATAAAGAGAATCATTTTATTGTATATATCAAATGGCATTACACATATTCCACATACAAGAAATAAGTGGCGAACGATGAAAATCTCACAAAAATGAAAGTGTGACGAGGAACCCCTTACAACTTTGTAATCAATTGATTCGTATGACCCAAAATTAATGATTGTAAAATGATAAATTGAATATCATAAAAATAAAGATATTCATGATATGAGACAATAATGGGCAGTATACATACACCATAAAAAGTAATAATAGTGATTACGGAATATCTCACAAAAATGGAAGTGAGATGAAGAAACCCTTACCTTGGGCTTGTCTTACTTCAAAATTGTTTAAACCTCCTGTATAATGGTTAAAAGAGTGTTATTATTATTTTACAGAAACATGTTCATGTTTATAACATCTTATATGGTCATTTCATAACCTCATTTCAAACCTTAATTGTTAGTATTTTGTTCCTTGCATTATTTTGGGTGAGTTCTTTTGTGATTTTCACGATCGGTTCATGATGAATCGTTCTTGTTGATTGGAAGTGAAACTCCAAAATTGGAATGGAGTAGTATTTACATATTTACAGTACCATAAATGATACCATTTATCACTTTGATGGTTTATATGATGATGATTTATAAGTTAAAACATTAATTATGTTCGTTTAGATCATTTAAGTGGTTCCTTGATAATTACAACCTCATTTAGTCTAATAAATTTGAATCATGAGTAAAAAAGAATTTCAGAACCTTATATGATTCATAAAACATATATTATAACCTGTTTCAACCATATAAATGGTTTCATGACCATACTTGAAATAATTAATGGAGATTGAAAATACATCATCCACGATATGGGTAATTCGACACAAATGGACAATGTTTTTTGGATTCTTTAAATAAGTGAGAGAGGAGAGGAATAATGATTTGTAATTTTCCATAAACATGACAACATTCAGAATATACATGATTCTGGAGATTTCATGCCTCTTGGATAATAGGGTGTGAAGAACGAAGAGAAGGGAATCTTGAAATGAAGAAAACATGAGAAATTGCTTACAAAAAAATTCGGCAGCCTAACGGCGCCTCTTAAAATTTCATAAAAACAAGATTGATGAGAGGAATGGAATATCTCATCAATCATACAAAATTTGGACAGTAAGGGGAAATATTAAACGAAATATCCCAACAAAAGACAAAGGGAAAGGAAGAGAATAACATAAAATGGAAGGAAAGAATGAAAATGAAAGAGGATGTTTACCTCTTGATCTCTTCTCCTTGAGATCCTTCTTAAGGGCTTTGATTTTGGTCTTTTGGTGAGACCAGCAGCTCTAGGACGTGGGGAAGAAGATTGTGGAGGGAATTTGGTAAAAATTAGACAATGATCAAGGCTTGAGAGGTGTGGTAGGAAGAGGGGAGTGAGGGTGATATTTATAGTGGAGGAGGGGAGGTATTTTAGATTATTTTAATTATTATTATAATATTTTTATCAAGACTTTGAATAATCTCAAATAAAGTGGCCTTAATTAGTGAAAATATCAAGTGAGTTCGAGGCAAGTGGCCTTTCATCACTTATGATGTCATAAATAGTGCATATTTACCGATAAATTGATTATACGGTATTTTATCGTATTTCACTATTCACCGAAAATTCAAGAGTTTCAGAAAAATACCAAAAATTTACCCCTACCATTTTTCGACGTGTAGAATTCAAAAGTGAAATCCATTTTTCAAAAATAATTTTATAAATATTATTAAATTAATTTTTAAATAAGGTCACAGTGAATTCGAAAAATAACAATATTTAAGTGCAACTAGTTTCATGTGACATTGGAAAATTAATTATGATCCCATTATCCTATTGCCATGGGAAAATAAAATAATATTATTATTTACTATTCATGAGGTCATATTACTATTCATATTAATATTCATATTACTATTCATAATGCCATGTTACTATTCACAAAAAAAACAAGTTTGTTTCATCAGACTCTAAATAACATACTGAACACAATTGTAGATGACAGTTTCATGAAATTCAAAACATAGAAGAAATAAAATTATGTTTAAAGGATACTTATAAATATATAACTTAAACAAAATTTCAATCATTTTCAATTTATTTTTAGAAAACCTTGGGATGTTACATTATCCCCAACTTCTTGAAATTGCGTCCTCGCAATTTTATTTACTTATTAAACAAGTGAGGGTACCTTGATCAAGGTTTCCACTCGGTTTCATCGTCATCTTGTTCACGTAGGTAGAAGTCCCATGCATTACAACAATGATTTAGAGATCCTTCAAAATCATTTGCTTCCTCCATCCAAATACACCTCGTACAACATGGGTCATATGGGTGTTCACAGAAAAACAGTTTTGGAAAATAATCATGTATGACATATAATTCCAAAACATCTGATAAAACATGATTTCTATAAAATAGTCGGACCGAAATTGAGTTGAAACTTTCTATTATTGGTCATTTTAAAATACCATAAGTATGTGATGTGAGACTATAGTTTAAAAGCAAATATAAATAGGTTGCACAAGGGTCTCCTTCCTCAGCACCATTTTTAAAATCATAATATGCTTCAAATTCTTGTGATAGGGTAAAATATTTGAAAATACCTTGATAATATTTACCTTTCTTGAAATTATGTGAATATTTTGAAAATAGTATTTGTCTAAAAACAACCCATGATCCACAATGATAATGAGGTATAGAGGAGGTGTTTGATATCTCAAAAAACTGCTTGCAAGTGAGTTGTATGCTAGAAAAAGTTTCACAATCATCCGAAGATGACTTTGAAATAATTATTGCAAGCATGTCATCAGGAAGAGATAGGAATGTTGTTTGAGATCCTTCTCCTTCCATTCGTAACCGACTTTACTTGACCTGAAAAAAAAAGTTATAAAACAAGGATTTAACTTAAATAATAGATATAGGGACTAATCACGTGTCTCACAAGAACTCCTAATCCCTAAAGTTGTCTAAACCGACCTTTGATACCAACTATAAGGACCCGCACTTATTTCATACATAATCTTGAATTTATTCAATAAAAAACTTCAGTTTACATTGAGGATCTTTTCAAGTTTAGAGCATTAGAGAATTAGGACAAAACATTCACAATATTACACATTGTTACATAGTGGATACAATAAAATCAGTTTCCATTTTACTCAGAATACAAAAGATTAAAACATAAAACAAGACTCCTTGACAATTCTTCAACATTTAACATGTCTTCCTTCCTTGTATTACTCATCCATTAACCTGTGAAAAATCATTTAAAAACTTGGGATGAGCACAAAAGCTCAGTAAGGTATGAAAAAGAAGGAAAAATCATATTAGTCCATGAATACACATGACGTATGAAAACATTTTCAAAAGACATGCTTTCCACCCATAAAATCTTACTTTGTGTAACATGAGATTTAAACAAGATCAACACAAACATAATTATAATCATAGAGGTATATTGGGGCATTACTTACATAATCTTGTAACCATCTTGGCTACCTTAAAATTTGTAACCCTCACGGCTACCTTACTTTGTGTAACCATCACAGTTACACTTGGAGTAACCATACGGCCGACCTCCAACTTACTCATACCCAATGCATTGGAGGGAAATATAGGTCCCACCCTTCATCATAAACAATGCCCAATAACCAAAACATAATCATACAACATAAACAATAGCATAAAAACATTGCCTTTGAATCTTATAAAACAGATTTTTAAAAAGGATTTTAGAAAAAAAGTCCCTTATAAACATCATATACTTGAAGTGAGACTTAATTGAGTGGATTTAATATGTATATACTCTGTAAATACACATAATTAAACATAATATAAACAGAACCCATCACACAAACAATTTAAATAGCACATAAATTATAAAGTAGAAGGTTAACCCAAAGAATGGAAATCAGGTTAAGAATTCCCTTACAACAATGTGATCGGTAGAATCATATTACCAGAACATAATAAATATCAATTGAACCATTTAATAACATGAATATAAAGAGAATAATGTTATTATATATATCAAATGGCATTACACATATTCCACATACAAGAAATAAGTGGCGAACGATGAAAATCTCACAAAAATGATAGTGAGATGAGGAACCCCTTACAACTTTGTAATCAATTGATTCGTATGACCCAAAATTAATGATTGTCAAATGATAAATTTAATATTATAAAAATAAAGATATTCATGATATGAGACAATAATGGGCAGTATACATACACCATAAAAAGTAATAATAGTGATTACGGAATATCTCACAAAAATGGAAGTGAGATGAAGAAACCCTTACCTTGGGCTTGTCTTACTTCAAAATTGTTTAATCCTCCTGTATAATGGTTAAAAGAGTGTTATTAGTATTTTACAGAAACATGTTCATGTTTATAACATCTTATATGGTCATTTCATAACCTCATTTCACCCCTTAATTGTTAGTATTTTGTTCCTTGCATTATTTTGGGTGAGTTCTTTTGTGATTTTCATGATCGGTTCATGATGAGTCGTTCTTGTTGATTGGAATTGAAACTCCATAATTGGAATGGAGTAGTATTTACATATTTACAGTACCATAAATGATACCATTTATCACTTTGATGCTTTATATGATGATGATTTATAAGTTAAAACATTAATTATGTTCGTTTAGATCATTTAAGTGGTTCCTTGATAATTACAACCTCATTTAGTCTAATAAATTTGAATCATGAGTAAAAAAGAATTCCAGAACCTTATATGATTCATAAAACATATATTATAACCTGGTTCAACCATATAAATGGTTTCATGACCAGACTTGAAAGAATTAATGGAGATTGAAAATACATCGTCCACGATATCGGTAATTCGACACAAATGGACAATGTTTTTTTTATTCTTTAAATAAGTGAGAGAGGAGAGGAATAATGATTTGTAATTTTCCATAAACATGACAACATCCAGAATATACATGATTCTGGAGATTTCATTCCTCTTGGATAAGAGGGGGTGAAGAACGAAGAGAAGGGAATCTTGAAATGAAGAAAACATGAGAAATTTCTTACAAAAAATTCGGCAGCCTAACGGCGCCTCTTAAAATTTCATAAAAACAAGATTGATGAGAGGAATGGAATATCTCATCAATCATAAAAAATTTGGACAGTAAGGGGAAATATTAAACGAAATATCCCAACAAAAGACAAAGGGAAAGGAAGAGAATAACATAAAATGGAAGGAAAGAATGAAAATAAAAGAGGATATTTACCTCTTGATCTCTTCTCCTTGAGATCCTTCTTAAGGGCTTTGATTTTGGTCTTTTGGTGAGACCAGCAGCTCTAGGACGTGGGGAAGAAGATTGGGGAGGGAATTTGGCAGAAATTAGACAATGATCAAGGCTTGAGAGGTGTGGGAGGAAGAGGGGAGTGAGGGTGATATTTATAGTGGAGGAGGGGAGGTATTTTAGATTATTTTAATTATTATTATAATATTTTTATCAAGACTATGAATAATCTCAAATCAAGTGGCCTTAATTAGTGAAAATATCATGTGAGTTCGAGGCAAGTGGCCTTTCATCACTTATGATGTCATAAATAGTGCATATTTACCGATAAATTGATTATACGGTATTTTATCGTATTTCACTATTCACAGAAAATTCAAGAGTTTCAGAAAAATACCAAAAATTTACCCCTACCATTTTTCGACGTGTAGAATTCAAAAGTGAAATCCATTTTTCAAAAATAATTTTCTAAATATTATTAATTTAATTTTTAAATAAGGTCACAGTTAATTCGAAAAATAATAATATTTAAGTGCAACTAGTTTCATGTGACATTGGAAAATTAATTATGAGCCCATTATCCTATTTCCATGGGAAAATAAAATAATATTATTATTTACTATTCATGAGGTCATATTACTATTCATATTACTATTCATAAGGGCATGTTACTATTCACAAAAAAAACAAGTTTGTTTCATCAGACTCTAAATAACATACTGAACACAATTGTAGATGACAGTTTCTTGAAATTCAAAACATAGAAGAAATAAAATTATGTTTAAAGGATACTTATAAATATATACCTTAAACAAAATTTCAATCATTTTCAATTTATTTTTAGAAAACCTTGGGATGTTACAATTTATTAATTATATTCTTTCCCATGTTTGAATTTTTATAAAAAGGATTAAAAATAATCTTCTTATCATTTTCTAAATGAGGTACTTTTACCAAAGGTGTGAATAAATTATTCATTTTAATATATACCACATGAATTAATTTTACCACTGAAATGAATAAAATTTTATTTAAATATTAATTTACATGTTTCCATAGCTATTTACAAATAATTATTCTTTCAAAATATTTCTAAATTTTTAGATTTTAAATAAGTTATTTTAAAATGAAAAGGTTATTTTCCTCAATAACATTTACTTTGATCTTTTAAATGTATTTTCATACACAAAAACATGCATTGATGTATATTATGATTCAATTTGGATATCATCCCACGATACCATATTTATTCATTAAATTTATTTTTTATTATCATGAATATGAAATATTGATGAAACTCATTGTTATTTCCATGAGTGAGGTTATGATGAAATGATAAATGTTTTCCTAATCTTGAGACAGAAATATGAATCGATTACGATAATGTTAAGGGTTGTCCCATTACATCCCTTACATTTATTGGTGAAATATTAATTTTTATGAGCTCAAATGGTACACATTAGGTTATACCAATATGGAAAAGGGTACAAGAGAGGTTATCCTTATCCCAAAGTAGGTACAGAGGTTGCAAGCCTAAGGATAACATGTGACGAATGTATTTGATGGTATCCTTGAAATAATATATCTATAAATAATATAATACCACACATTATGATACTATTTTGTGACATTATTATATGATAATTATATGCTATCATTTTTCATGTTATTTGATTCCTTTGTGATTCATTTCTTATAAACAATCAATATTTATTCTATGACACATGATTATGATCTACAAATTTTTTGGTATTATTTTCAAAGGTTTAGAATATATTATCATACCCTTATACCCATGTTATGATAAAAAATTATTATTAATTGATCTATCCATTTTTAACTTTACTGAGCATCTGAGATCACTATTTATTATTTTTCATTTTCCTTAGGATATGAAAAATGGGTTTAAATATTATATGTATGGTAAGGATACTAGTAGTAAAGAACATAGTGGTAGATGGTATAGATCTCTTATGAACTAGTTATTTATATATCTATGTTTCCAAATACACCAAACCTTTATAGTTATATAATTTATCATAATTACATGTAATGAATATTCATCTAATATGACGTAATATTTATGTATGTAATGTTTGGTTCACCTCACAAACCTTGAATATGATGATGAAGTTATCGGTGATAAATTATAATAACTGGTTTGAAGAAAATAAAAAATAGTAAAGGGATTTCTTCAAGGAATTGTGCCATTATAATTCTTTAAATGTAAAAAATTAAGTGGATGACAGTGATGTGGGGATTACACATGTGTGTTCTCCAAATAAGAAATATTTCACATAAGGGGTAATCTTTTAACCAATATTATGCACTGATTTACTTTTATAAATAGAAAATATGTTTTATAATATTCTACAGTCCCATGAAAAATTTATTTCATGTGAAACATTTTTTTCATAGAAGGAATACCAGACACCTATAAATGTAAAATTTTATTAAGTACATCACTCAAGGAAAAATCATACATGAAAGTATACCCTTGTAAAGAGGTAAACATATACTTTACTATATTTTTTTTAAATAAAATATGATTCATTTATAAAATTATACTACTTTCTAAATTCATATGGGTTAAAGGGTATTTTTTCATAAAGAATTTATTTTAGAAATCAAACATAATGGATATTTTTTAGTGCCGATCACAACATAGCTTCACCAGAATCCATTATGATAGGGATAATGAGATCCCTTCATGAAATGTGATTTATGGTAGTACATTGAAAAGGTCTTTCATAAGATTACATTACAAAACATATTCACTAGATTAATTAAAAAATGGTATTTGGGGGTTTCTTTTAAGAATTAGGTTCAAATAAGTCCTTTGAAAATGGTGTTTCTTGATAGTTGGTCGTGAAGGGTTTTCATGTGAGTCCTTTGTGAAGAGTCATCACTAGATAAGTACTTGAATGGGTTTTATAGGATCCCTTATCAATGTATTTTATGAGGGTTTACTCATCAAATTTATGGATGGGAAAGACATTAAGGTGAATTTATTTCATGTTTCCCTTCCCATTACCTGTGGATCATATTCAATAGTTACTAGAGGGGTATCTTAAAAGGATCATGCAAAGGAATTACTTCAAAAAATACCTCAATAAATGATCACCTTGAAGTCTAAATTTTCCCATTCTCAAATAATTTATGGATATCTATAGGCATGTTATTATAACCTCTTTTCTAAACTTTTATTCCCTATAAAAGTCAGGCTATATCTAAAGGGTAAAAACCCACAATGTAATCACATAATACCTCCATAAGAGACATCACCAACTATAAAAATCTAATACGTACATGATTGATTCAAATCATCTAACCACATAATACTTATAACTATGAAAAATTTAAACATCAATAAAATAATTTCTCTTACCCACTATAATCAACTCATATTCTCAAAGAATCTATATGAACATGATGGATTTCCATTCTGACTTGAAAAATGAATTTCGTTAAAAGGTATTATTATATGGGATGATGGGAATTTATATATAATTTCATAAAGGATGGGAAATAATTGAATGATCTTTGAAAAATTATCATAATTATTAATATAAAATATTTTCACTCAAATTATGATCAAATTTAAATGGATATAACCTTTGATATATGTGTTAATATTGAATTATATGGGTATAAAAATCAAATATCGTGAAATGAAGTATTCCCTTATATACTGATTTCTCCCATAGAAATATGTTTTTGAGTTTATAAAGTTCCTTGAATACCCTTAAAAATGGTTTTTATGGTTTCAAAAACCATTTTCATCAACAATTGATGAAAAAAAAGACTTACTCAATGTGGGAGGTTCTCCCACCACTTCACCCAAATTGGTATTTTTTTAGAGGAATGCCCTTACATTTTTGTGTGATAATTCATGAGTTATATTTAGAACCTATTACTATATTCTAAATAAAATGTGACACTCATTTATCATGACTAAAATTCATTTTATATGCACGAGGATCATATTATGGTTGTTAGAGAATAGTCCGTGGAACACAATTTTGGAGGCAAAAAATCCATTATTTAGAATAAAAATCATTTAGAATGAAAATAATTTGATTCTGTGGTAATATGATAAACTTTTTAATATCTTTTAAGTTATTTAAGTAATCTCATCAAAATGATGTTCAATAATTAGAGGGTTTAAAACTAATATTTTTTCACCATAAATTAGAATAATCAAATTAATTCTTTTTGAATACTAGATTATGGTTAATGGAAAAAAATCCGACCTGAACTAGTTGTCCCAAATACTAGTAATATAAAAGAAATGGATTGAAAGTTGAATTTAATGCTATATATAAGATAAATTATGTGGGTATAACTTGATATCCTATAAAAATTGGAATCAATATACACATAAATTTTATTAAGGGATTTTTTTATTTTGGTGTGGAATTATTACTGGATGATGCTCCATGGTTTTACACAAGATAAGATAATGGGGCTTTTATATATAGTTTCCCATTTTATGTAGAAAACCTTATGTGAATAAGGATAAAATAAAGTAGCAGTGTTTGGATGAAAGTGAATTATTTTTATGGGTCTAGTATATGTTTTACAGATATCACTACATATAGTGTAAGAGAAGGAATCGAGCCACATTTATTCTTAGAAGAGGGTTTCTATACCAATATGTTTTGTGCATATGATAGTATAAAATGGATTTTTTCCTAGCATGGTGTTGTTATCAAAAACCATTGTTGAATTATTAAACCCATACAAAAAATAAATCTAATATAGATCCGACTTATTTTTTAGGGAAACAAGTCAACTAGAAGAGGATAGTTTGAGTAGTTTATGGTATTTTAGGATAGACCATATACCCTCATAAGGATTATCTAAACCAATGTACATGAGGAACTGAAGGGTGTTTTGAAATTATCATTGGTCAATGGACTTAGTGAGAAATAATTAAATTTTTTATAGGCCCTGATAGAAGAACATACAGAAGTTATGATTTTAGTTTTCATGGAAACATATTCCAAAGACATTGGTTGCAAGGTCTAGTGGAATAAAATCATCTTTTTTCTCAGTCCAATTTTTCAAATTGAAAATATTTATACCATAACCACTTGTAAAAATAAGTCATAATTTTTCCTCAGCCATGTGAGGTTCATGCCAAGTTAGTGGAGGGTAAATTTTTTATTAGGACACCCATTTTGAGTTTTCAACAAGGTGAGTACTATACTTATTTCCTTTTCCAGTTTAAGGTCATTCAAGATAGACCTATGTAGGTGGTGTTTATGGTCATATATCCTTGAATAGAGGATAAGATATTTTATATATCTATAGAAAGGGAAACCATACATGAATAAGTTGACCTATTCCACTACACAAAATCTCAATGAAGGTTTCACATAGTTTTTCATCAAAATGTTTAGAATCAAAATTACTAGGTTTTGATGTTCGCATAACTTGTAAAAATAATTGTATAGAGATTATGCCCTCGTAGACCTTACCAAGGGTGATATAATCTATATAACTATGGTTATAAAATCATAATTTAAATGAGGAACCCAATTCTATAATAGATGTTCCCACAGATAAGGGAATAGAGTTTATGATTATAGATTTTAGATTATTTTATTATGTGACTTAGGGTCTCACAAGGAGGACCATATACCCAATATAAATTTTAAAGAAGTATAGTCTTAACATAAGGCTTTGGGATGTTTGGATGAGTAATATTGATTCAATGAATTTTATTCTTTATAGAAAATACATTCTCTGAAATGAAAGGGTACTAGAATAATATATAATAATCTATATTTAAAAGTTTACATGACACAAAAATAAGTAACATAAAGGGTATTGGAATTGAATAGAATATATGGGTCATTTAAAGGGCTAATAATAATATAATAACTTTTGAGTAATTGTTAATTTGTGAGAATTTAGAACAATTTTACCATTAGTAATGGTGGGACTATTATTATAATGTTTGGAAACAGTGCTTGAGGATATAGGGGAACTTTCCTATAGGAAAAATTATCCCATAAGGTTTACCTAGAATCTCAATTGTAATTATGTATTCCCCTATAAAAATAAGGTTTTATTCATATTTTTCATGAAAACAATTTCTAATCACATTATAATGGAGAACCATGGGGATCCATTCAAGGTTATGGGTTTCCAAGATGAGTATCTCCATTCAAGGAATTGGGTTAATTATAACTTAGAAATTAATGTTATGATGTATGTTTTGGGAGAAAAGGGTATTACATAAGAGTTTGAGAACCCTAAAATTTACTTCACAATATATTGAACACATTCTCATTTTAAAGGATATAACATGAAATATATTGAGTACATGATCAGTTGAATGGGTAGTATACTAAATGTTAAGCGTTTTTCTTATCATGACTGAAAATATAAGAATGTCATTGACTAATATCATGTGCATCGGGAGAAAGATATATTCAATGAAAATTTCCAAAAAAAATAGGTCTAGTGAGTATTTCTTAACTTTTCATAGTTATATGTTTTTGTCCCAAAAATAATTGTGTATTTTTTATTTTGTTCTGTAAAGTATTTATGATCTATGAAATGGTGTATCATAGTTAATGGAGTCTAGAATCCTACTCAAGAAACCCTTCAGTGGATTTCATTCTGATAAGTATTTGTGTCTTTTTATTTCATTTAATTTTTGAATATTTCATAATCTTTGTGAGTTTTAAGCCTTTTGAGTATAGACTTAACATTTTCTCATTCCAACCATTATGGTTTTTCAATTAGAAAATTTTTATTTTTAAATTTATTTTTATTTTAAGTTCCTAAAATATGAACCAAAATCGTGAGAGTGATGTATAAAATTGTATAAATTTGACAAAATAGGGTTTCAGGTTTATGTTCACATATATTTGATCAAATTTTCAAATAGTATATATATAAAAAATGGGGAGGTATACCAGATGTGAAATTAGTTCTCGATGATTTTATATAAAACCTCAAGGATAGGTGTATACAATTTAATGGCATGACTCTTATATTGAATTTGTTTCATGCATAAGGATTCTTTATTTTGGAATCAATACTTATCATGATACAAAAATAATCTAGACACACATTTTTCTAGAATATATATCATCCTAGAATTATGTCTACTATATAAGGAACTGACGTGAATAAGAAGACCATACACTGAGAGAGGGATTTATAATTGATGGAATCCTCAGATGGGCCCATGAAAAAAGTCTAGATGCATCGACATATCCTAACATAATGGGAATCATGACCCAAATAGTTTATATAGCAGAGTCTCTAGAATGATTTTTCTTATTAGAATAAGATGTTTTGATGGAATGGATGATTAATCTAGTGTGAGAAGGGAGTAAACCCAATGTGAATGTTGGATCACTATAAATCTAAACTAAAATGGATCCACCCTAGTTCCAATTATTGAGAAGAATGGGTATTTTAAATGAAATATATAGTTGGACATCAGATAAGGGATCTTGGAATCATTATGTATCTTGAAAATAAAGGAATCAATCCACAAATAGTTTAGCTAAAGGGTATTTTTCTCATAGGGTGGGTGAACTATGTCATCCAAGAAAGTATATGGATCCATAACCATCAGAATAACTTTAAAAAGTAAAACCCTAACTATGATTTATCTTTTCTAGGGGGGATTTTAGTTTTAGGTCACATGAAATAGAAATTTTCATGAAGAGTAAATTCATATGAGATAGAACACTGAAAATAGTTTAATGACATGTGGGATAGAATATATATGGTATAGTTTATCATAATGTGATGAGGAATAAGATTACATATATTTTTTTGGTTTTATGAACCATGCTATTATTTTATGTGGTTTAATTTCATGCTACAAGGTCCTGGATTTCCTATGGTTTAAGGTAATTTGATGAGGACCATTATGTGATTTAGTTTTCTATCAATTAATAAGGACATGGATTCTATGTAGTTTAAGTTCATACTAAGAGATCTATTAAGATATAAAGGTTAAAATCATAGGAAAATGTAATAGATTTAATATAGTTTATGGTTATGCAATGAGGGCTGTTATGCTATTTAGTTTCGAAACATAAAACATGGACTTTGTATATCAAGTGTGGTATATAAGGAAAGAATATTTCTATTAGAGTGATAATAACACGAAATCATGTCACATGAGTCTTCAAATCCTATAAATCTATTTGGATTTCATCTATTTTTCAATGGATTAAATCCTAAAAGATGATTCATTATTTTATTATACATCCTAAAAATCATTGGTTGGGGAAATAAATTGGATTATCTTTTATAAGTACCACCTTGGGACATTTTATCTTTAAAATAACAAGATGGTTATATTATAATGAATAATAAAATTATATATCCATATGTTTAAGACTCTAAGAATAATACTTCTTCCATATATAATCCTGAAATTGGTGACCAAAATTTTTCATCATTATTCACGTTTTTCATAAAGGGTGCTTGCATGGATAGAGAAATGATTTATACATTATTGTATATATTATCCTTTCATCAATATAATTTTGAAACTAGTACTTAATTTTGAATCACTTCTTGATTGTATGACTTAAAAATGATGGATGGGGTAATAATTGGAATGTTATCAAAGATCTACATCCAAAAGTATCTTAATCCTTAGGATCTCAATCAAAATTTTCATTATGGAAGATGAAAAATATCAATATACTTGCTCTAGTTAAAAAGAATATCCCTTTTCCCCACCTATCATCGATAAAAATATGAAGAAACCACTTTCCCTATGTGTTTTATATGCCTTGATCTACATGATATTATGGATTAGTATTATATTTAGGTGGTGGTTCTATAGTATTGATCAATCCATGGGGGGTTTTTAATGCTTTGTATGACCAAGGAATGAATGGTATGACCACCATACTAGAGAAATACCACTATAATGGTTACTAAATTGTGATTAATGTGGTTAGATAATATTCATAATACACTTGATCTATGGTTGAATAATATTATAATCCCCCTAGCCTTTTGGGTTATTGTTCTTTATTTCAAAGAGGACCACTATAGTAGGATGTTGGTATTTTACCATAGTAAAAATATCACCAAAGAAACTCCATGATTAAATTCTAGAGATTTTTATTTTTGTTCACTATAATGTTTTGATCAATTATTTAGTATAGATAGACTTGTTATACTAATGGCGATGATAATAAGAATACATAATACCACTATTTCCTTTTCTAATGGAAATTTGTGTGGCAGATGATGGGAGTCCTAATGTGGATCCCAGTGATTGGATTTGTTGTTAATACTAGGTGGAATATATATCAACATTTAATTTAGTGACATCAATAGGGTCAAAGATAAAATCTTTATAGGTTTTCAAGATATCACCAGGATAATCTTCACTAATCCTAGGAAAAAAATCTTGGATAACCTACTAATCCATAGTTTATTGTGTACATATACCACCATCCCCACCAGTAGTGCACACATCAAGACTTGGAAATTTTTTTTATAAGATTCTAATAACATGGTTAAATAAATATATTTTCCTATTAAAAAAGGTTCCTCTTTATTGGTGTTCTTATTCATCACTCATAAAAGTTTTACCAAGGTGATTTTTTTCTTCTCATTTAAAGTGTATCACATTTTGGTGTGATAGATCCTATTGACTTATTTTGTGGGACAATACTTATGCTCCCAATATTGGGGGAATAAATTCCATATTGATTTGAAATAACTGTGAAATCCTTGGTAAACACTCATACCTTATATTTTATATGATTATATTATCAGATCATAGGATTTGATTTATTAGTAAGTGATACAGTCATTGAGGAAGAGGGAATTGGGTTTACAAATAGTTTATTTTTTCATTGAAATATGAATCTATGTATATGAACCATTGATTTAGATATCATCCATTCATAGAACAATTATGTATCCCCATATAGATCATTTTATACTATTATTATTATTATTATGGGATAATAGTTGACACATATGTCATGAGTACCATATGATATTCCAATGTAACTTGACCATTATCAACCATATTTTGAAGTGTAACTTTGAATATGAATAATTCATATACCATGTGATTAAAAATACAATGTTAATGGATTTTATTTGAGTGATAATTCCAATATTATGAATGGGTTTTTTTAATTTTTGGAAACTCAATCAATTTTTTCTCTAAGAAAGAGATGAATTATTCAAAAACAAACTTTAAGGGATAAAAATTATTCTTTTAGACTTCAATGTATCATCCCCATAAAATTCTTAGTTTGAGGATGGAATCAACTATATATTCTTTCCCTAATATTATTTTCTATGGTTGTGGTTTATTATGATAATTTTTCATGGTTTTATTAATAACACCCTCTAGATACTGTTATGAAGTTTCACATTACAGAAAACAACTTGGTTAGTTTAGAAGAATAAACATGGTTAGAAACTCATTATGTAGGTTTTCCATATAAATATATAATAATGGTTTTGGGGAGGATCAATTTATAAGGAGTATGTTAGCCTCATCCATATTATTATAAAATTTCCTACACTCTCATTTTCATGCCATCAAAAATTATAGGGGTCAAGGAAATTTTTTTCCATCAATAAATATCTAAATTCATACATTATTTTTTAATTAAAATATTTTAATATTATGGTAAATAATGCTATAATAATATTATAACAATAATATGTATCTAATTTTAATGCCTGTATAAAATATCTAAGATCAGCAACCCCATTTTGGACATGGGTTCCCCATATTGGGAAACAAAGAAAAAAAATGGATGAGATGCTACCACATATCTCTTATTCCATTGAAATTTGAGATGTTTGGATTCATGAAGTTAGATGTGAGATGAGTCAAACCCCCCCCCCCCACCCAAGTTTAGGACTTCCAATATGGTTTTATCAGTACATATCATTCTTCTACAATATCCATCTGAGTAGTAAGAGAGTCTATTAATTCCTCAGATACCACTACCTAAGATAGCTTTGATTCATACCCATGGGGCATAGGTACTGTATCAGTACTATAGTGGTACTGTAGCAGTGGTGGTACTGTTGATCGGAGGGCACTGTAGCAGCGGTAGGGTACTGTAGTAGAGGCGGGTACTGTAGTAGCCAGGTTACTATTCACAGAATGGGTCATAGACAAAACAGTTGGGCCTACGGGCTATGTAATGGGTTACATTCCCACTGGGCCTTTGGGATATGTAATGGGTCTCCCTATACCCAGTTAAAAGAGGTCTTTGATTTGATTTAATAATAAAATGAGGCTTAAACCCCAACCTTTAAAAAAAACTGAATGATTAAATTTTTTTTCAACCATGTTTGAGAGTTAACAAATCCTATTGAAAAGAATATTAAGATGTTTTAAATTGTTTTTAAAGTGATTTAATGTTAGTGAAGTTATTTTGATATGGTTGGAGTATGTTAAAATTCCATTAGAAGAAGTATGGAATTTTATATTTTTTGTAAATTCCCAAAGTATCATTACAATCAATTTGACTACATGTAAAAATATGGAAATGTTAGAGTTTAGTTTGAGTCATTTGTATATTTGTAAATGTTTTCTGAATTTTCATAAAACCCATTTAGAGATTCATAAGGCCCATTAAAGACTAATGATTTTTAAGATTCATTTTAAAAACTATAAGGGTCATTCGAGTTTTTTGTAAGTAATTAACATCTTTATATGGGTTATTTATATATGGTATAAGAGTTATTTGGTGATTCTGTAAGAGTTATTTCATACTTATTAAGAGTTAACATTCTTTAATAAAA
This sequence comes from Viscum album, assembly GCA_963277665.1. NCBI lineage: Eukaryota > Viridiplantae > Streptophyta > Magnoliopsida > Santalales > Viscaceae > Viscum > Viscum album. The sequence continues at coordinate 1,924,820,819 of OY728150.1, read as the reverse complement.
TGTCACTTCAAGTAAAAAACAATGAAAGTATGGAATTACCAATAAAATTTTCAAAAGGATATTTACTTTTATCAAATTATTCATTTAAGAAGATCTATAAATTCCATAACTTTTGAACAATTCTAGGAGATTTAAAAAAATCAAGTGGGATGATATTTTTATGCTCTTTAGTTATAAAAATAAATTGATGATCATTATGTATTGACTCAATATGTGTATGAATAATTTTACCCTATGATGAGATGATCCATGAAATGAAGTAAATTGAGGAAGGTAGGTGTTGACTCTAGTTATATGAAATTATGAAAAAATAGAATGTGGCAATCACTGAACTACATTTTTGGAAATCTAAAATTCATATAGTATTTGATTGCTTTTTTTCGATCACTAATTAAAAAATAATCAAGTATTTTATTTATTAACTAAAATGTGAAATATGTTAGTTGTATAAATTATAATTAGTATCATGGTGGACAAACCAATATGAACAATTAAATGTTCATATTCATAGAGGATCAGAGTGTAAAAATATTTTGAAATAATATTATGGAAGGTGACCCGGTAGGGAATTTATTCATTATATTTATTCTATATCATTTAGATATGATTGGATAAGGGGTAATAAATTAGTGTATTCAAATGTGCACCAAGAATAAAAAATATGAAGACATAGAAATGAACTAAAAACAGAGATTGAAACATAGAGTTTGTGAGGGAGAAGAAAACTAGAAAATATTCCTTATTTAGGGATTGAGTTTGATAAAGAGGCCATTATAGAGATGGAATCATTGATAAAAACCTACTTATCTAATTTCAAATATTATTAACCAAGGTAAAATATTTTTAATAGGTGATCATATTATATTATAATCATTTTAAATGATTAAAGTGGAAGCCGGTCATCATCTATTAATTAAACTATTTAGATTCTTATGTAATCCTTATCACCTTTTTATGAATATCTTACAATTAGAAGTAGAATTATTCTTATCATCATGGGATGATGTGTAGGTGTGTGGTGCATTGTGTGATTGGGATGATATCTATTATAATAACTTGTTTGATATAATGGAAATTTTGTGGCTCAAGATAAAAACCAATCACAATAAGGAGTAGGAGACAACTTTGGGATTAAGCCTTGTAAAAATTGATAATTTATATTTCAATCATGTAAGAATGATAGCTTTTACTTTAGTGGATCATATTTAATTGATTAAAAAGGTTTCTTTTTAATGGAGAAATTGAAAAAACAAGAAACAGCCAATTCAAATCCTTTAACTTAGTAGTGAAACCTTTTATTAGGGGAATTCACCTTGTATTAAGAAATCCAATTTACAATATAATATAAATATGTTTCCTAAAATAGATATTATGATTTTTTTTATTATAGGGGTTTCAACAGTTTTCATTGTAAGACTACCGTAGTTAGAAGAATATTATGTTACACTTTCTTCTATATCATATTCTGGAAGTTAAAGATGTTGCAATAGTTTCATTTCTACCCTTTAGGGAAATTATTCGATGTAATTTTATGATAACATAAATTTATAAGTTGATGGAAAATCCAAAAATTATATTCATATTCATTTATCAAAACATTTTACATAAAATTTTTTGGGATTAGAAGAGCTAAATTAATAAAGAATAAATTAGAAAGAATTTATGATGGAAATTTGAATGTTAATGAATCCAAATTGAAAATATGTAATGACCCTATTTTTTTATTTTATATCTTTCAGAATATTTTAAGGAATATTTTCAAAGATAGTAGTTGATTCAATAATAGATTTTAGAACCTGAGGAGGGCCAACATTAATATTATTAAATAGTCAATATATTATATCATATGCACATAGTTTTTATAAAATAATGTAATAAATCCCAAAAAGAGCCTTAGATGGTAAATCTAAGACTAAAATTAAATCCATAATTTTATTTTTTAACCTATTTGTGATGTAATCATTATGCACATTGGTTTTTTTGGATAAAGTGAATTCAAGGGAATATAAATAAATAAATAAATGAAATTATAGTTTATTAAATGGTCACAAAACCTAATATCTTCCATTTAAACATATTTATGTAAAATATCTAAGGCTAGACACATAAACCTGTGGAATTTATAGGTTTTTTTGGATGAAATACACGATGAATGAAAATTGATCGTGGGTTGATGATCAGTGTTCCAAGGAGTATGTCATCAACAAAGGTTTAGTGTTATCACCAACAAAAATGATGTAGTGTCATAATTCATTAGTGATATATAAAAAATAAAGTTAGGGATTTTGTTTATTTTAGGTTAATCCTGGATTTTGTTAGACCATGTGTACCATGAATTAATTATTCAAACAAATTGATTCATTGGTCAGTTGTTGAATATTCTCCCTTGGTCTAAAAAATTTTAATATTTGTTGTTATTTTATTATCCCTTGAGATCATGAATTATATTCCTAAATAAAATAAATAACATACCAAAATGTCCAATATTAATTTCACACTTTCATGATTCATGATTTCTACCCATTTTATTTATGTGTTCATCTTGAATGTTCTATTTGACCAATGATTCAACAAATACATGAAAACTGATCATTTCACATTTGAAAATAGGAATACTGGATTGTTTCCATGAGTCTGGGTTCGTGATTGATTATGTTATGGAGGTGCACTGAAAACAATTTAATATTGAAGATTGTATTGGGAAATCTATTTATCCTAAGATTGGTCATTCAGATGATGTGTTTCCCAGGGGGCGATTCATGATAAGACTGATAACCAGAATCTTGCCATTGGTAACAATATGATTTCATTAAAATTTGATCAGTGTTTTATGAGAGTGATTTTTAATTATTTCATGGGTAGTAGTGGTGTGATAGTACTATGTGAATACTAGTAGGTTTTGTGAAAAACTGACTTACCTTGTGTATAGTATGATTAATTGTAATTTCCTGACCCAGGAGCCACTGAACAGTGCTCCAAGCCTGTTGGTCACATACCCTCAAGCGTGCCTCCCCTTATGCCAGATGGTGCCGACTAGCAGTGAGGGTCTAGTAAGTTAGTCTTGGGGAGAATATACCCTCTATTATTAGAATAAAATACCTGCATAAGTAACCAATCAATAGTATAAACACATATAAATATAACCGTACAATTTCACTAGCTTAATCAAAAACGGAAGCACAATACTCAACTGAAAGGTAAAACATGCTATGACTATGCAAGTGCCAAGTGTCTACAATGAAACTAAAAGTAAATACATGAAGACTCCAGACGGGTCCTGACCAACATCCAGTTCCCTCTTCCATACTCCAACCCCAAACAGTACTCTAACTAGGGTTGTTTCCCTTGTCCTGTCCTGCAACAACAAAGTCTATTCAGGTACCAATCAGGCAGCCCGAGTAGGGTGTGAGTGCGACTCAGTAGATCACCACCAACAGTGTCAAAAACAATCTAGTCATAAACAGTGTATGTAGTTACATTAATAATAAAACAAGACAATATGGAAAACAATTATATTTATCGAATTAACCTTTGTTTAAAACGTTAAACATCCAGGTTCCTGAGAACACCCAAAACACAATGCTTGTTTCGCCCCGTGAGGGATCCTAAACCATTTCATATGTTGAATTCATAATTTCAATGTCACAATATTAAGCTTATGAATATCCAAATAAAACCATAGTACAAAATAAATGAAATAGTGTAGAACGTAATGTCTATCACACATGTGAGTATTTGGAGCATCAGTCCCTGTCTCACAACCCCATGGGTATTTGGAGCATCAGTCCTTGTCCCATAAAATCTCAATTTCATGCATATCATTGGTTCAAGAATGCCATGTCTGTAACCTCTAAGCGTATCAGGAGTGTCAGTTCGTGTCCCACAACCCTTTTTCAAAACAAATAACCAATTCACATATACAACCATATTCAAATGTTTAATCATCTTTATCCTTCCATCATAACTCTCACCCATATTCAACTAGATCCACAATTCACAAAGAACCACATAACCAAACCACCAATTAATTATTTATGCCACGACATTTATAAAACTACCTACGCCTAACAATATGATACTGTGGGATTGGATTTAGAACACCTACCTCGATTTATTTATGAAAGTTAGCCCAACAAAAATCCCTAAAATCAGAGTGGCATAACATCATCGATCAAGTTCTGGATCTAAATCCTTAAATCCAAAAATAAGATCAAAGGAATTAAGATATTGCAAAACTAGATCTAGATCAACAATCCTAGATATGTACCTTAAATCATAGGTTTATATCCATGGAAATGATGGAAATCTCCCATTAAATGATCAAGGAAAGATTGAGGAAATAAAAGAAGAAAAAACAGGATGAAATCTAATTACTAAAAGGAGAGCGGATCTTCAATTCGAGCTTTAAATCTTGAGAAAAGGTGTATGGATCGCCTTGGAATCTCTATAAGAGGCTTTAAAAACACCTAGAAATTTTCAAGTCCAACACAAAGTCGGAAAATAAGGAAGTCTCGGGGTTCAGGTTGTTTTAAAAAGGATTTTCGGAATTAAAAACCATGTACACGGTTTCCTAGATAGTGGCGCACGGTTTGTCAAACCGTGCACAAACTGTGCGGACCTCAAAGTCCATATTTTCACGGTCCGCAAGGTTTTCTCGTATGGTTTTTCAAACCGTGTGTACCTATCAGTCCAGTTCTTCTTTGTTGGCACAGTTTGGTCGCACGGTTTTTCAAACCGTGCGCAAACCCTGCACAACCCACTATCCTTTTGTTTTACTTTAAAGTTCACCCAAACGCACCCCAAGTCACTAATCCAAAATAAATGTACTTAAAAACATCAGAAGTACCTGAAAACATGCCTGATATTGACTCTAGAAAAGTTTGGGATCTTATATTCTCCCCACCTTATAACAGCTCGTCCTCGAGCTGTACTCCCGAACTTCTCTGAGATTCCGAGCTAAAAAGATCAGTCCACTGAGTCTGTATATCTGCCTCCCTTTTCCATGTCTCTTCCTTCACACGTCCATGCTGCCATAAAACACAAACTATTGGTATGGTCTTTCCCCTCAACACTTTCTCACTGTGATCTAACACAAGTATCAAATGCTTCTCAAAGGATGCATCTATCTCTAGCTCAACATCGTCTACATCGATCACATGCAAAGGTTCAGGTTGATACCATCATAGTTGTGATATATGGAAAACATCATGCATAACACTATATTTCCATGGAAGAGACAATTGGTACACTACCATCTTGAATCTATTCACTATTTCAAATGGTCCAACAAACCTAGGTGCCACTTTCCCTGACTTCGTATCTGGTGGTGACCCAACCTAGGCGATACCCGAAGGAAAAAAGAGATCACTGACTATAAACTCTAGAGGTTTCCTCCATCTATTAGCATAAGACATCTGTCGTCTTTGAGCTGTAGTCATTCATTTCTGAATCAGCTGAACCTGTTCATTCGTCTTCTATGTGAGACTTGGTCCCAACAACTCTGACACCCCCACTCCCATTCAGCGAAGCGGTGATCTACATGTCCTACCATAAAGATCCTCGTATGGTGCCATCTGTATAATTTCCAGATAACTTTTGTTATAGGAAAACTCCAATAAAGCTAGCTGCTTCTCCCATGTACAACCGAAGTCAAGTACACAAGCCCTCAACATATCCTCAAGCACTTGTATAGTACTCTCTAACTGCTCATCTGTTTGTGGATGGAAAGTCGTACTCAATAAAACCTACGTACCAAGTGCCTTGTGAAATCCCTTCCAGAAACACCAAGTAAACTGTGAATTGCGATCAGAAACTATAGTTTGTGGAACCCTGTGAAATTGAACTATTTCATGTAAATATAGCTCTCTCAACTGCTCAACTGTAAATGTTTCCATTATAGGCAAGAAATGTTCCACCTTTGTCAGTTGATCCATAGTGACCAAAATAGCATCATTCTTCCGAAGTGTTTTTAGAATACCAATCATAAAGTCCATGGTCACGTCATCCCACTTCCATTTGGGAATGGAAAAAGGTCACAGTAAACCACAACGTCGTTGATGCTCTACCTTCACCTACTTACAGGTAAAGCATTGTGTCACAAACCCTACTATCTTCTTCTTCATGCCTGGCCACCAAAATTGTCGTCACAGATCAGGATACATTTTGGTCACACCAGGGTGCACTACACATCTTGAGGCATGAAATTCCTGCACGATATCCTGTCGGAGGCTCGTAGGAATAACAACCCAATTCTTCATATAAATGATATCATTCTCATCTATCTTCCAGTCTGAAGGTGTCTCCCCTCCTTCAAAGTTTTCCCTCAAGGATAAGCATCCAGTGTCCTCATATTGCTTGTCCCTGATACGTCTCAAAAGTGTATAATCCACTACAACCGACATGAGTGTCATTTCCTCCTGTCTTTCCTGAACTACAATGTTCATTTCAGCTACCAACGACATCATCCTCTACTCAGCACTAGATTCCAGAACAATCTAAGTCTGAGACTTCCTACTCAAAGAACCATCCACATCATTTCCTTTCCCAGGTGTATATACCAGGTCAAAATCAAAAGACTATTTACACTCAACCCATATAAACTATCGAATATTCAAATCGTGTTGAGAAAATATATACTTCAATCTCTTGGGATTAGTATAAACTGTAAACAGTTCAACTAGGAGGCAGTGTTTCCAACACTTCGAAGCTTAAATCGCCGTTGCTAACTCAAGGTCGTGCGTTGGATAATTACTTTCATGAAGACTCGTCTGTCGAGACCCATATGCCACAACTTTATCTCATTGCATCAACACAGCTCCGAGTCCTATCCCAGAAGTGTCACAATACACTGTGTACTCTTCACCTGATTCAGGTAGAGTCAAAATTTGTGCGGACGTCAAATGCTTCTTTAACTCCAGAAAAAATGTCTCACAGGCCTCTGACCATTCAAACTTTACTCCCTTTTTGTTCAAGCCCAAAAGTGGTGTTTCTAAATGGGAAAAGTCTTGGATAAATCTCTTGTAATATCCAGCTAACCCTAGAAAGCTTTGGATATCAAAAATATTCTTAGGCTGCTCCCAAGAAATCACTGCTTTCACCTTCTCTGGATCCACTGAAGCACCATTCTTTAAGATTATGTGTCCCTAGATGTGTACCCGATCAATCCAAAATTGACACTTAAATAGCTTGGCATATAGCTGATTCTCACTCAGTGTACTCAAGTTGATGTCAAGATGATGGGCATGATCGTCATGAGTCTTGGAGTACACCAAGATGTCGTCCACAAATACTACGACAAACTGATCTAGGTATGGAAGAAAGATCTTATTCATCATATCCATAAATCCTAATGGTGTGTTTGTTAACCCAAATGGCACTACAACAAACTCATAAATCCCATTTATACTGCTGAAATTAGTCCTCGGTATATCAGAAGTCTAAACTCTCAACTGGTGATACCCCGATCTCATGTCGATTTTTGAGAAAACACAGGCTCCCTTCAACTGGTCAAACATATCATCAATATGCAGTAGAGGATATCATTTCCTTACAGTCGTCTTGTTCAACCTCCAGTAATCAACACACAAACGTAAACTCCCATTATCCTTCTTTGCAAATAGTACAGGCGATCCCAATGGTGATGTACATGGATGGATAAATCCTTTATCCTTCAATTATTTCAACTGAGCTTTGAGTTCTTAAAGCTATGTCGGTTCCATTCTATATGGTGGAATAGATATTGGCTTATCTCCTGACATGAGATCAATATAAAATTCAACATTTCTCTTAGGTAGCATCCTTGAGAAGTATTTTAAGAAAACATCCTGAAACATATCAACCACTGGTGGAAGGACATCTTTCCCAACACCATCGTTATCCAGTAAAAGACTTGAAACTTGGGCTCTGAGCTCTCCCAGTTGCTATTTAATTATCCCTGCTCGGCTTGCCTGGATATCCCACTCCCCATGGTGAATTTAATGGTCACCCACAGGCGACATAAATGTCACCCTCCGACGATAACAATCAATGTGGGCTCAGTATGTGACTAACCAGTCCATACCCAGGATTAGGTCAAAGAATGTTATATCAAGGATATAGAGATCCTATATGAAATGGTACTCCTCAATCTCAAGAGAAAATCCCTTGAACATAAATATGTCTCTAGATTATACCCCCAAAGGTGTGATTATTGTTATATCCCCGCTCACAAAATCCACTACTAAACTCAAACCATTAACAAGTTTTGTCAATATAAAGGAATGAGAGGCACCGGTATCAAATAAGGAATTTGCTAAAGTAGAAGCCATAAGAATAGTACCTCTCACTATCAATGGTCCAGCCTTACTATCCAAAAGTGTAGTTTGTACTACATGCAACTATTCTTCCCCTCTACCCTATGATGCCATCTAACTCCCCTAACTTGTACTACTCTGATGATATGGGTGTTGCTACCCAAGAGCACCACATCTATCACCCTTACCACCTCGGCCAGTAAAACTACAGCTTTGGGACTGAAAGAGTGAAGATGATCCCCCTTCCACACTTTGACTCTTTTTAGCTAATATATCACCACCTGACTCCTTGGGATCCTACAGAACTTCTGGAGATGTCACATCCTACCAAATGATCTGCATTCAATAGGGGGTCAGGGACATTGATTACGATAATGTCCCAACCTTCCTCACTGGTGGAAAAACACTCTGGTAAGGTCTGTATAACTGACCCCACTACCTGGTTACTCTGTATCCCACATCCCTAGATGACATTCTCATAACGTCACTTCCTACTCTCAAACGTCACACCACCTGACTATCCAGTAAAAACCATTTGTCTGGCACTAGAAGCCTCCTTTGGGTTCCCCTCAGAGATGAGAGCCTGATTTACTACTTCCAAAAACTTCTTCAGCCTAAAAATATTCACTTGAGACTTAATTTCACATTTAAGTCCATCCTGAAATCGTCTTTTGGAAGTGTCCCTTTATACTACCATTGCTAGAGAAAAATGTTGTAAGTCTGTAAAGCATCTAGAATAGTCCATAACAAACATATTTCCTTGAGTTAGCCTTATGAACTCATCCTCGTTCTCTTGTCTGAGCATCTCTAGATAGAAGTGCTCAACGAACTTATCCTAAAATTCCTTCCACTCCATAGCTTCCAGCTGCCCATTCCAAGTCTTGATGTACCACCAATTTTTTGGTTGACAACGCAACATGTAAGCTGCCAACTTGACTCTCTTCTCAAAAGGTGTCTCCAGGTGGTCAAGTATAGTCTGGGTATATTCAATCCAGAACTCACCATTCTTCGGAACACCCTCTCTAGTAAAATTCGGTGGGTGCTGCAACAGAAACTCCCTTGTAAGATCAGACATACTTTTCACAACCCACCCCTGGGTCTCTTTCCATCATTTACATGAAATAGGTGAGGTTCTCTTGAAACTTTTCCCTTATTCAGTTGGTACTATTGGTGCCTCAGGTTCATCGATTGGAGGACCATTTCTAACTATACCCCCCCCCCACTTGTCCTCTCAACAAGCATCGTGGAGGAATAATTCTACAAAGACAATCATGCAGCTTAGAAAAAAGTTCACAGTGTTTCAACAATTACAAACAACTAAATTCTTCATATAACTTCACAATTATTTCTTTCAATTTCAAAATTAGACACCATTTTTTTCAATTTCACAAGCAAGGAAAAGAAATAGTTTAAGTCCAACAATCTACCCTTAATCTATTTTCTCGTGTGTGCCTAACATGATTCATGTCATAATAATATTGAGTTCCTAGAATGGTGCATGTAGATGAGACACTCATGACATTCTAGGCCACGAATCAATACTCAACAAATTCCAAAAATAATAATCAGATCACACAACAAGTGCATCACCCAAGGTGAAATAATATTCAACTGTAATGACAAACAACAATAACAGTAATCCCACATTGAGTACTTGAGTTTTCCCCCATACATGGGTTTACAACTCCCATGCATGAGCTCATTATCAAGCCTCGACTTTATCTAGTATCCTTTCTATCTTCCCCAAATATTAAGACATAAATAAGAAGATGAAATAAAATACCTTTCCCTTTGATACCACTTTGTAATGTCCTGACCCACGAGCCACTGAACGGTGCTCTGAGCCGGTTGGTCACAAGCCCTCAAGCACGCCTCCTCGTACGCCAGAGGGTACCGACAAGCAGTGAGGGTCTAGTAAGTCAGTCTTGGGGAGACAATACCCTCTATTATCAGAATAAAATACCAGCGTAAGTGACCAAGAAATAGTGGAAACAAATATAAATATAACAGTACAATGTCACTAGCATAATCAAAACTGGAAATACAATACTCAATTAAAAGTTAAAACATCCCATTACTATGCAAGTAGAAAGTGTCTACAATGAAACCTAAAGTAAATACATGATGACTCCAAATGGGTCCTGACCCATGTCCGGTTCCCTCTTCTATACTCCGACCCCAAACAGCACTCTAACCAGGGCTCTTTCCCTTGTCCTGTCCCGCAACAACAACGTCTATTCAGGTACCAGTCAGGCAGCCTGAGTAGGGTGTGAGTATGACTCAGTAGATCACCACCAAAATTGTCAAAAACAATCCATTCATAATTTTTGTATGAATTTTCATTAATAATAAAGAAATAAAATAGTGAAAATAAATATATTTATCAAATTAACCTTTATTTAATAAGTTAAACATCCAGGTTCCTGAGAACACCCAAAACGCAATGCCTACTTCGGCCCGTGTAGGTGCCTAAACCATTTACCTTGTTCAATTCAAATTTACTATGTCACAATATTATGTTTATGAATAGCAAAATGAAACCATAGTACAAAATAAATGAAAGAGTTTAGAACGTCATGTCTAGCACACATGTGAGTATTTGGAGCATCAATCCCTGTCTCACAACCCCATGGGTATTTGGAGCATTAGTCCTTGTCCCATAAAATATCAATTTCATGCATATCATTGGTTCTAGAATGCCATGTCTAGAACCTCTGTGGGTATTAGAAGTGTCAGTCTGTGTCCCACAACCCTTTTTCAAAACAAATAAACAATTCACATATACAACCATATTCAAATGTTTAATCATCTTTATCCTTCCATCATAACTCTCACCCATATTCAACTAGATACAAAATTCACAAAGAACCTCATAGGAAAACCACCAATTAATTATTTATGCCATGAAATTTATAAAACTGCATACACCTAACATGATGAGACTTTGGGATTATATTTAGACCACCTACCTCGATTTATTGATGGAAGTTAGCCCAACAAAAATCCCCAAAATCCGAGTGGCACAATGTTGTCGATCAAGTTCTGGATCTAAATCCTTAAAACCAAAAATAAAATCAATGGAATTTAAATCTTGAAAAACTAGATCTAGATCCACAATCCTAGATCTATACCTTAACTCATAGGTTTAGATCCATGGACATGATGGAAAACTCCCATTAAAAGATCAAGGAAAGATAAAGGAAAGGATGGAAGAAACAACAGGATGAAATCTACATACCAAAAAGAGAACAGATCTTCAATTCGAGCCTTCAATCTTGAGAAAAGGTGTTTGGATTGCCTTGAAATCTCTCCAAGAGGCATTGGAAACACCTAGAAATTTCCAAGCCTGAGCCAAGGTCATAAAATAAGGATGCCCGGGGTTCGGGTGGTTTTAAAAAGTATTTTCAGAATTAAAAACCACGTGCATGGTTTCCTGGATAGTGGCGCATGGTTTGTCAAACCGTTCGCAAACCGTGCGGACCTCACTATCCATATTTTCACGGTCTACATGGTTTGGTCGCACGGTTTGTCAAACTGTGCATAAACCGTGCGTACCTCTCTGTCTAGTTCTTCTTTGTTTGCACAGTTTGGTCGTATGGTTCTTCAAACCAGGCGCAAACCGTGCATGACCCACTACCCTTTTGTTTTACTTAAAATTTCACCCAAATGCACCCCAAGTAACTACTCAAAAACAAAGGTACTTAAATGCATCAAAAGTACCTTAAAATGTGCCTGATATTAACTCCAGAAAAGACTGAGATCTTACATGAACACACACCACATGGACCCTTGCTATGGAGGCTAGGTGTTTTCATAAAGTTAAATATCATTTGGAATTTATAACCCATACATACCATGTTTCACTATGTGGGAAGCTCAATGGATAACCCTTGGGTACAAAGTTATATAAATATCTAGGTACATGATCATAGTCAGTGTACATGAGCATGTCATGGTGCATGAGAACAAACACAACCATAACACCAAGACATGACTAGAGTACATGGACATGACCAAAATACATAGGTATGGGATAAATATCATGATCCCAATCCAATGTCCATGATCTCGGGATAGAGTACATGGGTAGACACAATCTAGAAAATAAATATCATTTATATATTATACACAACATTTAATTTATATAGTGAGGTTGAATCCCTCATTGTCTTTAATATAGAAAAGTATATGTAGTGATTCTTCCCTTGGTTTATCCCTATGAGGGTGAGTGAGGTATTACATCATGAGAATAGGATGTGATACCCTCTATGATATTATTCTTGAATAGAGTCATTATTTCTTTTGGGTTTCCTATAGTGTGATCCTCTATCATTTATTCTTCCAAACGCTAGATCAGCAGTTAAGCGACTAACGTACCTAGGTGTATGATCCCCTACATAGGAGAGTATTCTATATTGGGTTTGATATAGAACATTAGCTTTGGGTGATATCCCCTATCAGTTTGTTGAGATATTTTGGTTCAGATCAGCTAGTCATTCCTTTTGAATCCTGATGAGCACGATCTCTTAGATGATCTCCATTAGTGTTAGTTACCACAGGGAGTGAGTTCTCTTGGATGAGAATTACCTTGATTCCTCGATAAGAATCCATGGATGGTAGTATAGTTTTGGAATCACTATCAGACATTATTTCTATCTAGATTATATCTATGGTTTTTATTTTTATATATCATATTCTGATTGACATAACTTTTTGGTGATGAGATGAACTCTCTCTCTCACTCTCTTCACACCTTTTTGGTTGGTGATTTTCGGTTGTACAAATGGGAATTCTTATACTCACCCCTAAACCATATATACCGAAAAATTTCCTGTCACATGTTGATGAATTGTCATCAAATGGATTCTTATGAGAATCGAGAGAAGGTAGAGAATAACTAAGCTAGTCAGACAATTTTTAGTTTAAGGATTTTCTTTTGACAGCAGTCCCCTCCTACATACCAGGTTGGAATATTTTACAGTATTGTTGGATTTTATTTAGACCATTTTTATACCCATATATATTTTGTAATATGATTGTGGGATTTAGATTTATGAACTCATTATGGTATTAATAGTATTTTATAATTCATTATGGTATTGGGGATTTGATATGTGTGAATGTGTATAAGTACTTTTGGTTAGGGCCACCCATTTATTAAATATGCCTACATGACACTTTTTTCCACCCATAACCTATTATAGGTGGTATTGAGGTGTCAAACTTGGTTTATCAATTGACAGGTTGGCCCAAAGTGTTGGATCATGATAGGGTGGAATAATATGAGCTCATATTAGGACCAAAGTTTGTATATTGTTTAGTAGTGAGGTATGGTTTGGGAAATAGGGAGATAATAGTAAAGTGTCTTATGTTTGGGTCTTAAGAAAGGGAACCTAGTTTTGGTGTGGTGGATTATGCATCCATTCACCATTAAATTTATAAACTTCTTGGTTACTCTATTAATGTAGGCACTGGTTGTAGGGAAAAAATTGGCAAAAGTATCATATATGAGTGGGTTGTAGTTTCCATGTCTTTCTTGAGTAAACTCCTTAGATATACTCTTTGATCGTGGTATGTATTTAGTTTCCAGGAATCCTCTAGGAAAATAGGTTGCTAGGATTACACATTAGGATCATGAGGGTGATCCTCATAGTGTTGAGGTTTTAGTATAGGGATCTCTGCATAAGGTGTCACCTCATAGTGGTAAACTAGTTTTACCACCACCTATTGATCGGTAGGTTGCACTGGAAGTACTATTAGATAATTTCAATCGGCTGAGCACACTTTATGAGTTTCATATGTAGTGACCCCTTAGGTTTTGAGTAGTTATAGAACCTGAGGAAGTGGGGTACTAGTGTGATTCCATTGGGCAAGTAATTTTCCTTGTTAGGACCCCTCTTGATCAGATAGTAGTTTGAGCGATTATCCATATCCATGTATCAATATGGATATGGTAGAGTCTAATGACTATCAATCATGATGAGGAATCTATCACTTAGATATAGTTTTAGAATCAATTTATAGTGGAGTTCTATCCAACTATGTTATGTGTAGTACAAATCTAGGACCTTCTAGAGCATTAGAAGGGAAACATGATTGTGAAAGAGTATGTGTCAAGGTTCACTAATATCACATGATAGTTTAATGATATGGTTAGTGATGAATTATTATGGGAATATACCTTATAGTATGGACTTTAAGTAAATACTAGGTCTAGAGTGATATCTATTTTAATTCCTACTTATGTTGGGGTGCTTGAGAAACCCTTGGAAGTGGTGAACTTCTTAGAGGATCAGTGGATGAAAATTAGTTTTGGTAGTGGGAACCCTGGAGTTGAGTCTTCGACAGGTGGTAGCCAAAATTATATATAGGGATCCAATTGTGCTATGTTTTTTTAGAGATAATATTTTGATTGGGGGTATATAGTTATAGGCTCTCAAAATGGGTTTGGTCAGCCATGGGAAAGGTACTGTTTCTATCAATATAGGTGGGGACATCTCATGTTGGATTGTATGAACCTCGAGGTAGCTACTAGAGAGATGTTTGATGGATAAAAAAATAATATATAGAGGCTAGTTTAGGGATTTAGTTAGGTAAGTGGGTGTGGAAAATGATCTAGGAGAGAATCATGAGGTGACTAATTATTTTATCTTTTTTCACTACTACACATAGGTGGTTTGTGCCAGGCTCAAGGTACTAGGGGTTAGAGATGAGGATAGATGTTGGAATTGGGGTCCTTTGACCTAAAGGATCTAGGTATAATTTAAGATATGATCGATGTCTTCACTACTTTAGTTTTATTAATGAAAGAAATAATATTGATTAATTTTTTTCTTTCCACATATCATAATCTAGATCTAATGATTCCTACAGAGACTTTGGATTGACACTTATGCTCGGAGAATCCTACTAGAGAAGATTCAGAAATCAAAAACTTTTTTTGATTGAGTTTACTAAAACTTGTAGGATAGATATTCTTTTTTAATATATTTATATCAATGATGGGGCATTATGATTTTATTTTTTGTTTTGACCAGTTCTCAGCAGTTCATGCACAAATTTTTATTTCCGGTAGAGGATGCAGTTTGTATGAATTGACAGGATGATGTTCTCCATTTTCATTGAGAAGCTAACCCAAAAAGATAAATATGGGATCATACATAATATTATACATTTGATTACTCATTAGTTTCACATCATTACCCTTGGAGTAGTAGATGTTAAGATCTTTAATCATATTGAAGTGGTGGCTGAGTATGAGGATGTCCTTCCTAAGGATGTATTGATATTACCTCCGCATTGAGAGATTGACTTATGAAATGAATTTCACATAGAGACTTCCTCAATAAATACAACCATATATTATATGGATCCTGTCAAGAATCAAGAGATGAAGGTGAAATTGGAGTATTTATAGTGGAAGAGGTTTTTCAGTCCCAATTTGTCACCCTAGGAAGCCCAATATTTGTTCACATGAAAGTAAGATGAGAGCTTATGGTTTTTGTGTGTATTATCATGACCTAAATCATGTGAACATGAAGAATAATTATCAACTGCCAATAATTAACAAACCCTTTAATTAGTTGGTAAAGGAGAGGTAGTTATCGAAGAATGACCTCAGGTCAGGCTATCAGCTTCTCTAATTTTGAGACAAGGATATACCAAATATGGAATTATAATTTCTCTATAGTATCTATGAGTACTTAGTGAATACATTACAAGAGATAAATTCCCTAGAAGTATTAAAGGGACTTATGAATCACATATTTTATCATTTTTTTGTCCAGTTCATATTAAACTTCACAAATGATAACCTTTTTTACTCAACATATAAGGAGGAGAACACAATACATTTTAGGATGGTCATAGAAAAACTCTGAGAGCACTAACTTTTTGGGAATCTCTCAATGTTTTGGTTCTAATTTTGGGAGGTCCACTTATTGGAACATGTCATCTAAGAAGAGGGAGTATCAGTGCACCTGATGAAGGTTGAGATAGTGTTAGCTTGGGTGAAACACAAGAGAGTGTCTTAGGTATGAATATTCCTTAGGTTTACATGATACTATTAGTGATATAAACACGTTTTTCTAGTATATCATCACCCTTGAATTGTTTGACCTAGAATATCTAGACATTAATATTTAAGGATAGTTTCCAATAGGATTTTAAAGAGCTACAACCAGATTTGATGAGCACCCCATCTTGAGACTACTAGAGGAGGGTGATGAGTATGTTATGTTTTGTGAGGACTCAGAAACTAGGCTTGTATTTGTTTTGATGTAGAGTTGGAAAATTATTTACTATTGATCCAAAAATTTGATACCCTGTGAGTTATACTAAATGACCCATGATCTTGAGATGGAAATGAAAATTTTATCCCTAAATATGAAAATAAACTATCTTATGGGTGAACGGTTTATCATCTATTCCAACAATAGGAGTTTCAAGTATAACTTTACAGAGAAATATATTCAGTTGAGATAGAGTCAATTATAATTGCTCATCCAATATTATGACATTAAGGTTGTCTATAATACTAAAAAGGGGAACACTATCACAAAATTCATCAATAAGATATCTTATTCATAGTTGTTGAATGAGGAATCAGAGTACATGGACTCGATGTAGTTGTCCTTAGTGGGTGAGGATGGTGTAGCTTACCTCTAGTCAATGGTTGTTACCCTTAAATTTATTCATTATTTTATGGATGATCTAGTTAGAGATATCAACAATGAGATATTTAATGTTCAGATAACATTTATATGTACTCCTAATATATATTTGAAGGTTCAGAACACATTATCCTTTTTAGGGAGGATGATGGTATCAATGGAATTATGATAGGAGGTAATGAGGTGGCTTCATATGTCTCCCTTTTTGGTTCATCTTGGAGTTTCACAGATTTACCAAGACCCTTAGTGTCAGTTTTGGTAGCCTAGGATAATGATTTTTGTAGTTGATTTTGTTTCTTGATGCCTCACTTATCACCAGGTGAAGACCAAGTACCGGTTTCTGGTGAGTTTCACTCAACCCCTTGAGTTCTTATAGTGAAAGTAATGTGTTATCTATATAGAATTTTTGATGTGAATTTCATGATAATCAGGATGACATGATGTAATCCGAGTGATCATAGTCTGACTCACAAAGTCTGCCTACTTCTTATCCATATAAGAGAAGGTTTTAGGGGAGGGTTTGGGAATCATATATGGATTGGATATAGTAATAATTCAAGTATTTTACTTGATGTTTGTTTCAGAAAATTAATGTATTTTCACATCTTGATTATGGATTGGATTGTAGGAGATAGTCGAGGTTTGGTTTTGTTTAAGCATGGTGTTTCAAAACTAGACAGATGGATTAACTAATTGGAACATTCAAGTTCTAGAGGATATTTTTTAGAATTTCATGTTGAATATTGGCCATAGTTGGGAGGAACACATAGCCCTATTGTGTGTATAACAACATTAACCACTCCAATATTAGTATGAAACCTTTTTAGGCATTGTACAGAAGACCCTACATTTCATTACTATACTGTACTAATCTAGGAAAATCAAAACTAATGGGAATAAAGTCAGTGAGAATGATAACAAAGAAGATTCATATCTTCCAAGAGAATATGGGGACCAACCAGAGCCATGTAAATCCTTATGAGGATCAATAGTGGAGGGATTTGGAGTGTTTTGAGGTATACCATGTTTTCCTAAAGGTCCCACCTTGCTGAAAATTAAAGATATTTGTTTGGGGTCGAATGTTATATTTGAGGCTCAATATCCATTTCCAAATAATATATAGGGTTTGATAGGTGGGGTATAGAATAAACCTACCACTCAATTTAGTCTGAGTACATGATGTATTTCACATGATTCAACTGAGAAGGTATGTTCACAACCCATCACATGCTATCGATTGGTTCATGATGGACACTGATAATGGATCTACAATCATAGATTACCAGATAGTGATTATGTGTAAGAAATATGAGATCCTTTGTGCGTGAGTCATTCCATTGGTGTGTGTCTGGTGGAAACACATGAATCTCCCGGAGAGAACTTGAGAGTGGGAGAACCATATGTGAGCTCATTACCAACTCTAATTTGATTAGATATTTTATTTTTGGTATGAATATCCCTAAATTTGGGAGAATGTAAGGACTCTATTTTTTCCTTCTATGAAGTTTTAATATTATGAGGAATATTTTCTAAGCTATGTATTGAGTCAGGGAACAGGGAGGGCTGATATATATACAAATAAATTATATGAATATATTATATCATAAAAATATATTTATTTATAAAATAATGTAATAACACTCAAATAGAGTCTTATATGTGAAATCTAATACTACCATTAAATCTAGAATATGGGATTTTTAGAAGGTATTAAATAATCATTACATGAATTTGGTTTTTGGATTTTGTGTATTCATGGGGTGATTAATAAATAAATAATTTTTTCTATTTTAATTTATTAAATGGCCTAAAAACAAAATCTATTTTATTTAAACCCATTTATGAAAAATAACTAGGGTTATCAGCATAAACCTAAGTATTTTAGAGGATTTGTTAGAGAAAACCAATAAAGAATGAACAGAGGTCATGGATTTATGATCAATGTGCCAAGGAGTTCATCATTAATAGTGGTCTTCATGGATGTCTCCACTGAAAACAACAGAGAATCATTTTTCATCATTGATCAATCATAACTTGAGGTACGGATTTTGGTAAGGTTTTTCAAACCCCATTTTGAATAACCCATGTTGAACAGAAATCAATTCTTCTAACATGTTGATTAATGGTTTGATTATCTATTTATCATTCTTTATTTGGAAATTAATAACATTTTAGGATCTCTTATTATACCTTGAGATCACTTATTTTCTTCATAAATGAAGGAAATCCAACCCAAACAATGATCAAGGTTCAATGCTCACATTGATGTTTCATGATTTTCTCCACACATTCTTCATGTGTTTATCATCAGTGTTCCATTTACCATATAGTTCAAAAAATACCTAGAATTTGATCATAGATCATTCAACCATTAGAGAAATGGATAACTTAAATGGTTTTTGGTTAAGGATTTAAGTCACAATTGAGGTGTGATGATGACTATAGATGAATGATGATCAGATTGGGAAATATCATTTCAATGATTTTAGGTTTTCATGTAATTTGGTGCCAGAGAGATGATTCATGAGAATATTGTTTCCTATAATATGTCTATAAGTGGAAATCAATGTTTGGTCAACTCTGATATGTATTTCATGGGTATGATTTATAGAGAATGATGATGAAGTTATGATGTGAGTGAACTATGTGAAAGAGAATAGGTTATGTGAAAAACCTACATACATGAAGGGTAGTATGAATAAAACACACAATGTGGACCCTTACTATGTTGGATAGAGTTCCATGAAAAATTAAATATCTCACGCATTTTATATCATATATTCTTAATGTGATTCATTTCCAGCAGCTCAGTGTGTACCCAGATGGTACATTGTCACAAACACTACCAGGTATACAAGGGATCCAATGTACATCTAAAAAAGCTAATACATTGTCACAAACATGAAAATAACACCTAGATACAACCATATTACATTAGTATGGTTAATGTTAACACTCATAGGATGAAGTACAGATGCATTATTTTTAGTAAACAATAATGGTCCAATGTACAAAGGTAGACAAGAGCTGGATAATATATACTGTGTATACCGCATACATGGTGAGTAAATTATATATGTTAGGTTGATACCCAACTTATTTTCAGTATAAACTACTATTTTAAGGGTGTGTTCCCTTTTTACATCCCTAGGAGGGTACAATTATCCATCACATCTTGATCATAGGATGTGGTACCCTCTATTAGATATGTATTTGATAGGGTTAGGAATCCCTCAGTGTGGTTGGGGGTGTTATACAATATCATTTATTCTTCCCTATGTGGGGATAAGAATCAAGTGACCCATATACCTAGGAATTCAATCCCATATATAGAGAGTTATTATAGTTAGTGTTTGTTACACCCCATAGTTCCTCAGTGATATCCCATATTCATGTATTAAGATTAATTTATTTCTAATGAATAATTATCTTTAGAGAGGACCAATGTGCATAACCTATCATGTAACTAATCATCCTAGGTTTCTAGTTAACCTAGAACCCGAACCAACCCACCAAAATTCCGAACAAGAATTTCAGATCCACACTGGTTGGAAACCATTGAATGAGAATAAAAAAATCACTATGGTAAGGATTTCATCCATAAAAGTGATAAAAAAATAGTGAAAAAAAAGAAATACAATAGATAAAATTAATAAACATTATAAATAGGTTATAACCTACTAAGTATATCCAACAAATTTACATAAATATATATACATCATCGATAAATAAGTGGATACAAAAAGGTACAACTGATACATTGCTAACAAAAAAACAACAAAAAACCAACTCAAGACAATCTTGAAACCACCTCAATGTAACCTCTAGTTACTCACAACCACATGAGTCACCCCAATTCATGAAAAAGGATCAAAAATAAACCCAAGTGAAACCTGAAACCTCATATAAATATTTTTGTGGTAAAAATCTTATTATGTCACCACAACCCACTAAAATTGTGAAATAAATTTCAAAAGGAAATTCATCAACTCTAGTTTAAAAAAACACGAAAGTAAACTTTTTCATGTATGACTAACTAAAAACAAATAATGTTTGATAATCATATCTAAAAACATTTCTCTTTGTCTTCATTAGAAAAATTCATAACATTTCCACCAGTCTATGCTATTTCAAAACCACACATGTCAACATATCTAAACAACCCACTTGTTTAATTTAAATGAAAACACTATCCTTATAAACATTAATTGGAAAAGATATATTTAAACCAAATCAACCATTTTTAAATCCACTTTATTATCCCACACATAGATCATTAAATTAAAAATTGGTTTTCCAATCATCTTTAAAAACAAATTTTCCAAATTAATTGACCGTACATTCCCTAGTCAAGCAAAACAAAGAAAAAAACATATACAATAAGGCATCCAAAAACTATATGTATGAAATAGTTCTAAACAATACAATAAGGGGAAGTGATATAAATAATCACTAGATAAGAATCCCCTTATATTTGTAACTAATGAATAAATAAAATGAGTTTTTGGTCCCAAACTTGTGAAGAATCTAACCATATAAGAGTATGGAAACACATGAATCGGATATCAAAAGTGTTGAATTCTGAAAGAAAATTATTCCAAATATCCTACAAAAACCTCATTATGATGACACCCCATGATAGACCTTATAAATAGCATTACTGGAGGGCTACTAGTATCAATTTAACCAACTAGTAGTATAGAATTAGATATTACACATAGTACTCGGGTTCCCATTACCAAAAAATAGGATGTGTGGTGAAAGGAAAAGCAAGACAAATCTAACACATCTGGTACAAACAATGGATAATCCTCACCCACAAACACATAAACATTGAATAACCCTATAAATCACAAGCATCCATGAAGTAAATAAACACATTCACACAAAAGGGGTAACAAAATATAATGGGGTAAATCAATGGGTGTCTTTGAAAGAAATAATTTTAAAAATGATGTACAAACTAATACTTTATCATAAAACGTGAATCAGGATGGTAATAAATTTTAGAATTCAAAAAACCCACTTTAGGCATTTCTTAATAAAATTTGGAAGTCATAGGCCTTATTTTAAAGACAATGAAAATATATCCTTAAACATGGGTCTTCCTATTTGAAGTTGAAAACAATTCTAAAGGCCTTAAATTTTTATCAAATAAATTTCAAAGAGCCATTAATTTTTTTCATAAGGGGTAAACCACACAAAAATTTCAAATAAATATTTTCAAACCATTACGGAACCCCATTGAATGTTATTTTGAGGCCACACCTCACTATTAAAAAAATAAATGTTTAAAAAATAGTTTTCACTCATTAAAAATTGAAACTAGACTGAAATCGACCAATTACATTTAAAACCTTTTTAGAATTCATATGAAAGTTAAACAATATTTCAACTTAAAAACAGTATATTTAAAATAATAAAAAAATCAAATTTATTGGAAAAACCATATATGACAAGATGAAAACACAATTAAATGTTTTTAGAACACCACTAGGGTTTCTAATATGTTTATGATTTTATAAAAAAAGGAATTTAGAGAAAATAAGCACACTTTTAATTATAAAATGATACAATATAACAAAGACACATACTTTGATGAAACATAAACCAAGACAAAATGTGTAACCATCAATACAGAGCACACAAAAATAGAGAAATATGACATCTAAAACCCTAAAAACAAAAAACACCAACATTAGGTCCACAAAGGATCCTAAAAAATAAAACAACTTATATAAGGTTTATGGGGGAAACCAAATCCAGGATAAAAGAGACAGATAAGGGAAAGGTAGAAAGGAGAGGAATAACTACCTCAAAATATCTTAAATATCACCAAATACATGCCAAGAATCATGTAAAGAGTAGGTTGGAGGTCCTTCTTGGGTTCTTACGGGTTTTCCGATGTGAATAGATGAGATGAAGGGTAAAGAACCTCTTAATTTAAAGAGGCAATTTGAAAAAATACCAAAAGGTAAACACTTGGATAGGTTTCATGGTTTGGACACATAGTTTTCCAAACCATGTACTATCCATGAAAAATACACTATATAAACATAGATCTTCCACATAGTTTGGATACATAGTTTTCTAACCAATCTGCCAACTTTTTTCAATGGAAAGGAGGCCATAATTGTTTTGGGGAGCTTTGTATGATTTTTTAAACTACACAGAATCTATACAGAACAACTATGTCACCATGATGGTCTGATATGCATAGTCACCACATGGTTACTACTAACCATGTGGGATAATATTTCATCTCCCAAAAGCCTTAAAAAATAAAAATATATAATAAAAACAACTAGAACAAAAAAACTAATGGTAAGACAAAATAATAATAAAACAACAACATAATGACATGGGGGGTGTCATAAAATCTCCACCATGCCACTTTCTTCCCCTAAAAAGACCATTGTAAACAAAAAGGTGATATAAGGCATGACATATAGGAAGGATATAGCCAAAATATCCAACCAACAGAATTTTATCTCAAAACCAACAACTGAAATCCTAATAAATGATCAAACTAATCAACCACACCATTTACAAAAATCTCTACAAACAACTGAATCAAAACCTCCAGAAATAAGTATTACAAAGAATGAGATACCTAACAGGGTCTCCCCACCATTAAAAATTACTCTAAAATTATAGAACCAATGAAAAAAATAATGATACATACATTCTTTAATAACAATGTTGCCATGGATAAACTCACCCTAAAACCATAAACACTTCAAAACCCAAGAGAGAAAGAAAAATTACAAGTAGCCTCAAAGAACAACCTGAGATCTCACATTAGGTCATAGAACATGTGGAAAACCTAGGTTAAAAAATGGGGTCACCATAAATTAGTGCATCTGAACTACCACATACAAATATTTTCTAGTATACCAAAATTGACTGGTAGATCACCCAACCTAGTTATCCAATCATATACCCAAGTCTTTTCCCATGTCCTTAGAAAGTATGTTATAAAGTCTCAATATAAGAACGAGGGAAAATAAATCTCTCAAAGAGGGTTCAAATAAATAGTGAGGCATATAAAAATGACAGTCAAATATAAGAAAAAAATAATTCAAACCAAAAACAACCTCAAAATCCATCATCATGTGAGGGGTTGGGTGTATTAAATGGTTAAAACAAGTAATTATATAAAACATATTGAAATACCTCAAAAAATAATATCTCAAAAAGGTATTATACAAAATATTCAAACAACCACAACTAATGATCTAAAACTATGATTACAACCATAAAAGGAAATGTCCCATAAAAATTATGCCCTCCAAGTATCAAACTTGATTCATATTCCAAAAACCTTTCTTACAAAACTCTCAAAGATGACCAAAATAACCAAAAAAAAGGAAAAGTCAATGAGAATTAATATAGGAGTTCTTACCATTCCTTGGAGCCCCACACTAAAAGAATATGAGATATCTTATTTTCCCATGACAAATCTATATTTCTCAAAGATCTAGTACATCCTTATTCTTCTTATTCACTTTCATATCCTTATTCCCACAAGATAGAACTAAGTAATCACCCATAATAGGATACCTTGAATGGTAAGATTCTATTCATATGGACTTATTGAAAACATCCTGGTAATATTTCAGAATAGATTAAAGTATGGTTGAAAAAAATCTAGGTGAAGACCACATTTGAAGTAACAATATTTCTCAAGATGGATGAGGAAAATATTTTGAGAAAATATGACCAACTTTAAGAAGAGATTGACTCACTCTCTCATAGATCGATCCCAATGATGAAGGCTCAAAAGATTAAGAATATTCTTTACTTTCACCACCTCAAGAAATAACCACTTTAATAATTCCATCTTAAAGATCTCCCAAGATATAACTTTGCACATCTAAGAAGGTACCACCGACTCCCACCAAAAATAGCTGAAATCAACAAAACAAGATTTTGATTTCTCTCACCTTTGAAGCTTTAGGTGTCCCATGAGAATATATAATCATATTTAACATTTTTAAAAATATAAATTCTTCTATTTTCCCTTGATCACTACTAAACAAACGTGGGTACTATTTAAAGAAGTATAAAATGGGTCCCATGTAAAAGTAAGGTTCAACTTCTACCACTCCACTGAGAGTCTGGTTAGGCTTTGGATTTGTGTAAACTCTTTAAACCATTCTTCATTTCATATGAAAAAATAATAGATGAAACACATCAATTGATTCCCCAGAACATAAACTAACTTATTTTATCATGATCCTTGAATAAATCCAAACAACAACCCAAGAATCCATGGAAACATCATTCATACCAGTGAAAGAAAATTTTCTTTTAAAATCTCAAATTTCATTGAATTTTTTTAAAATAACTCTATACAAAGGTGTATGATTGAAAACAAGGGAAAACTAATATTTGAAAAACAATCTCATTGGAAGACTCGCTTACTCTATAAGTAACACCTCAAAACCCATTTCAAAATCTTATTTTTTTGAAAACCTAGAATCCATGGAATGATTCTCAAAACTCACATTAATTGATAAAAAACATTCAATATTTGTTAAAAAATATCCCTTTCTAGTAAATCAATAAAACCATTTTTGAAAAAATATTATTTTACAAAATGAATTTTTTTCCAAAATAAGGTTTTCAAACTATGATGAAAAACCCACTACATAAGAATTCAAATAAGGTTCACAAGAACCACATCTAAAAGGGAATAAAAACGATCCTCAATTCACCTCTAGTAAGGGAGAATCACTCCCTGAGAAATAAATAATCCAGATGAGTCAAAATAGGCAATTTGGGGAAGAAAAAATGTTATTCATGCTTTGTCCACCTGGGTTGGGAATTCTTGTGCCAATTATGAAACAAACTCTATAAAATAGGTAGAATCATCCATATGGACACCACACCATTTCACAATCCTAATGAGATAGCCATATAGCTAATTTCCTCCTCTATTTTTATCCAAAAACCCCATGTAATACCCCCAGTATCATAAATATACTCAAAGGGGATAAAAAAACATCAATTCAAATCAAAACCCAGTAAAATAATTGAAAAACACACATGAATTCACAATTCAGATCCCAATTCCATTTGAAACCTGATGGTCTGGGAAAAAAGAAGTTAGATAGACTCTCCCCACCATTAACTATCTGGATCCAACATCCTTAATATCATTTATACTAGGAAATACACAAATAAAATGTGCTATAAAAAGATAGTATTATTGTTAGTAATGAAAACATATAATCTTATACCATCTTATAATGAACTGAATCGAGCTTCCACTAAACCGACACCCAAGTTGTCCTGTCTTTTGTTCTGAAGTGAATTCTTGATCCCACGAGCTATAAAAAAGTTAATAGGAATTCCAATAAAACTTTTGGGAATTATTTCTCCCAAGTCATTGAAAAAATATAGGGAAACAAATAAATATGAGATCAAAATAAATAAGAATTCCAAATAGTTCTTTACTGACTAAACTGATCCAACCAATTTACATAAGTATGAACACCATCCATCAAAAAGAGTATAAAACAAGTAACAACTGATACATACCTAACCGAAAATAAAAACAACAAAAAAAAAACTCGATCTAAACACAAAACCATCTTCACAAAACCTATGGTTCCTCACAACCACCTGACTCACCCCACACCAACCACATGGATCAAAACTATGCCCAATTGAAACCTAGAACATAAAATATATCGGAATGAGCTAATATCCCAATTAAGTCACCATAACCCATAGAAACTATAAAATATGATTCATAAGAGATTTTATCAATGTTATTTTAAAAAAAATTATAATGTAATCTTATCAAGTATATCAGATGAAAGAAATAATTCCATAATCATATTTCCAAAAAATTCTCTTTATTTTAATTAAACTAAAAACAATGCTTGAATGAATTTATAGTTGTCCATGTTGTTTAAAAAGTGAACCCATTATTATTTATCATCAAATCTAATTTGTTTTATATAAATGAAATAGTCACCTTAAAAACATTCACCAACTAAATCCATATTTTAATCAAAACAACCATTTTTAAATTCAATTTAAAAACCCACACTAGAGTCATCATATTACCAAAAAAGTTTTCCAAAATTCATTTAAAAACCATTTTCCAAATTAAATAAACATAAAATATTAGTTCCATCACAACAAAGAAGTAACTATATATCATAATTCATAAAGAAACTATACTAAAGAAATGGTTTCTCAATAATACATGTATGGGAAATGATACAAATATGAACTAAATAAAACACAAATATATTTGTAATAGATCAAGAAATACAATGTGTCATGAGATCTACCATTGATCAAAAATGTGAAAACATATAAAAATATAATATTATTCCATCTCATGTACTAGCTACAAACATATTCTAAAGTCCAAACCATAATTCATCCAAATAGTCCACAATAGACTGGTTGTTATGAAACCCCCTCTTATCCCTTGTTCCTAGAACAATTGGAGTGTGAATATGGGAATGTGAAATGACTAGTGGAATATATATATATATATATATGTTATAAGGCCCCAGCCTTAAACCATACTTAATCTTGAGTTATTACAAGATTACACATTGAGGATCTTTTCGGGTTTAGAGTTTTAGAGAATTAGATCATAAAACTTGCATTACATTCCATATATAAACAAAGTGGTTACATAAAGATAGTATTCTTCTTTCCCATCAATGGAAACATATTTAAAATAAAACATGGATTCTTTCTTCACACTTCCTTGACACTATCATCATATCATGTACCTTTCCCTTGACCTGTGAAAAACATTTCAAAAAACTTGGGATGAGCATAAAAAGTTCAGTAAGGGATATAAAAATATGGAAAGGAAACATGGGTACATATATACATAAGAATGAAATCATACTCTACCCATAAAACATAAGCACTTTAACATACCTCATCAAATCATGAATAAATCATAGAAATCATAAGACATAAAGGTAACTTGATGCATTCATAACATTCTTACGTAGGGAGTAACCCTCTTGGTTACGTTTGGAATACCCATCACAGTATATTCCCTAAATATCCTCGGAGAAACCTTAATGTTTCAATCCTTCGCGTTACCCAATGCATTGGAGAGATATATCGGGCTCACCCGCCCTTAGTTTATCACGGAACCACCCGTCTTCATAATAATGCCCAAGAACCTCAACATAATTGTATCACATAAAACATGCATAAAGGAAACATAACATTTCCACCTTTCAGTCACAATATATCAATACAACACATTGATATAAAAACATTATGAAAACCATTTTCAATACCAAAATAAAATAAAAGTAAAACATGGTATTTATTTTTCTTTTAAAAAGAAGGTATGGCTTGTAGAGGAAGTCGAAACTCAAATAATGGTCACGGCGGCGGAGAAGTCGTTGTCGCCGTATAAGTATGACAAAAACATTCCCTTTTGTCATTTAGTAAACGCTTCGTATAAAAAATATTCTCTTTTTAATAAACGTAAATGTCAACGGGGTTTATACACTATATAAAAGAAGGTTGTGTATAAAACAAAATATGCCTCAATGAAAGGAGATTGAGACGAAGTCCCATACCTCGGGTCCGACTTGACTCGATCGTTCTTTAATGTCCGGAATAATAAACTTGAGTTAATTTATACTTGCTTAAGAACCTTTTTAAAGTTCATTATTCCTTTTATATCACTTATTTCCATGTCATTAACACTATGTAATTATTTAAGTTAATAACGGTCGTTTTAACGATCATTGGAACTTGAGTCAAAAATAAACCCTTTATAATTACAATTTGTTCGTGTATCCATTATATCCATAATTTTAATCATGATCTATATATCATATATATCTAGTATATACATGCATTTTATAATATTACATAATCATTTAGAGGTAAGAAATGAAATGCACCGTTCATGGAGACGGTAAGCCGTACGTACGCATGAACGCTACTTTCATTTCTATTTTGTATTTTATAGAATGGAATCATAATGATATAAAGGTATATTATAATTCCATTATAATATCATATATAATATCATAGTTCCATCCTTTATACGTCCCACATATGGTATTTAACGAATCAAATCACTTTGAGGGGGTGGTAGTCCGCACTTCCTTAAAGGAAGATATCGCGTTTACCCATAATGGAAACCATAAAGGTATGCCCAAAATGAAAAATACAGAAGCTTAAGGAAACCATAAACATATTATATATCATATATAAATATAGTGACATCTTAAAGGCCACCTTTGAAGGTGTTAAAAGAATTTTGAACAATCATCGTTTCGGGAGGCAGAAATTCACCATCCACGGAAACAGTATGTTCTTTAACCATTAGATGTAGGTGTGTGTAAGTGTAGATCGAATACTTATTATAACAAAATCCTATTATATGGAAGATACTGGTTTTGTTACAAAAGGAAAGAATAAAAAGAGTTTATGGGGTTGGAGAAGCACAATCAAACAAAAGGACTCAAAAGAAGACATTACCTTAAAATCGGGTAACTCTCTTAGATTTGAGCTCAAAGGATTCCTTGGGAAGACTTCTGCCCAAAGTGAGGCTTCCAAGAGTAAGAGAGGGATGTGGAGAGCCAAAATGGGCAGGGTTTGGCCGAGCCAAAGGCTTTGGGTGTGTGGGTAAGGAGGTAGAGGTGGGGGCCTTTTATAAGAGGAGAGGAGGGGCACTCTTGGAAGGTAAAGAAAAGTCACTTTATTTTAAAATGGTATTCGGATTTAAGAGGTCCCACATTGATTTTTTTCTAGGATAAGGTGATAAGGGTTCTAAATCCACCCATAAAATAGGTTTTTTCCATGTGTAGGTCTTATATTTTACATTATCATTCCATTTTATTTAAATCGTTAAATAAAGAGGTCATCGCTGCATCATCATGATGTCATAAATAATTTAATTTATTTAAAGTCTAAAAATTATAGAAAAAATACTATGATGTAGAAAATATTTTTATATTTCCAATGACTATTTATAATTAAAAATATGATCTTTATAACCCCATGTAAAAATTGTTTTAGTATAACATCTCATGTTTGTGTCATTTTTACTTTTACATTAAATAAAAAGTTATCTATGTCATTTCCCTACCAAAGTGGCTCCATGGGGTCCCCAAGTTGACCCATGGATTGTATTGGTCGGCCATGACACGTCCAATGAGGGTAGGACATGTTTCAAGCTCATCTCATTTTATTAAAGCATTATTTTTACCTTAAACTACACTAATTACCTCTAATCGCGATTAAGAACTTAAGAGTTACTATTCACCAAAAAATTATTTTAATCTCATTGAAAAAAAATTTACTTATTAATGACAACCATGTATGTAGGATTTTTTAAATTCAAAACACATAAGTGGTAAAATTTCATTTAAATGAAAAATCAATTTTTATAAGTACCACTTAGTGGTTTCACTATTCATCAAAAATTGAAGTTTTTCAGAAAAATACCAAAAATTCACCCTAAGATATGTTTGATATTCCGAATTCAAAAATGAAGTCTATTTTAAAAAATTCAAAACATATAAGCCGCATTAATTAATTTAATAATTATTTCCCGCTATCATGACAAATAGCGTATTTTTATGAATCAATAAGTATCAAAAGATTGACACCAGTTTAAGTCCAATTTCAAAGTGAAATTGATTCCAATGACCACAATTGGATTAAATGGTAAAAATATATTCTGATTTCACTTCAAAACCAATTCAAAAGATAATCTAATCATATAAATAAATTAGATTAAAAAGCAGTTTTGATGTAAAATGTAGTATTTTTCACTATTCATTAAAAAATGAACATTGTCTGAAAAATACCAAAAATTCACAAAAAGTAAATTTTGATGTCCCAATCAAAAAGAATAAGTTTATTTTGACAATCATAGCTTATGAAATTGTCAAAAGATAGATTTAAAAATGGGTTTCCATCAAAAGGCAGTAAAACAATCTTTTAAGAATATTAGTTTATTCCATGCATAAGATTGTATTTATTTTCATTTTAAGCCTCTAAAACACTATCTTAATCATTAATAAACATAGATAAAAATATATATTATTCATTACTTACTTGGGATGTTACATCCTTCCCCCCTTTTGAAAATTGCATCCCCACAATTTATTTACTTATTGAATAAATGGGGGTACTTATCCCTCATTGCATTTTCAGATTCCCATGTTGCCTCTTCCATCATGTGGTTTTTCCACAAAACCTTTACCTGATTAATCACCTTATTCCATAACACTTTCTCCCCGCGGTCAAGAATCTGGACTGGTTGTTCTTCATAAGATAGGTTATCTTCTAGCTGAACTGCCTCTGGACTCAAAACATGAGATGGATCTGGCATATACTTTCTCAACATCGAAATGTGAAAAACATTGTGTACCTCAGATAAACTCGGAGGTAAAGCCACCTGGTATGCAACTGATCCAACTCTCTCCAGAATTTCATATGGTCCAATAAACCTTGGACTCAACTTTACTTTCTTACCAAATCTCATCACACTTTTCCAAGGAGAAACCTTGAGAAAAACATGATCACCTACCTCGAAAGATAGGTCCTTCCTCCGATTATCCGCATAACTCTTCTGCCTGCTCTGAGTTATTCTCATGTGCTTCTGAATCAGCTGAACTTTTTCTGCCATCTCTTCTACCAATTCTGGTCCCATCAACTTCCTTTCACCCACTTCATCCCAGAAAGCTGGAGTTCGACACCGCTTCCAATATAATGCCTGAAATGGTGGCATCTGTATACTAGAATGAAAACTATTATTATATGAAAATTCAACCAAAGAAAGATGTTGGTCCCAACTTCCCTGATAATCCATAGAGCAAGAACATAGCATATCCTCCAATGTCTGAATTGTTCGTTCTGACTTCCCATCTGATTGAGGATGAAAAGTTGTACTAAAATTTAATTCAGTACCCAATGACTTCTGAAGGCCTTTCCAAAAGTTAGAAGTGAACCTGGGATCACGATCAGATACAATAGAGAGGGGAACTCCATGTAACCTGACTATCTCTTTAAGATACAAACGGGAAAGTTGACCTAGGGAAATAGTATCTCGTATAGCAAGGAAATGAGCAGATTTAGTCAAGCGATCAATAATAACCCAGATTGCATTATTACCTCGAGATGTCTTTGGTAATCCCACAACAAAGTACATGGATATATTCTCTCATTTCTACTCTGGCACTGGTAAAGGCTGAAGCATCCCTTTTGGTAACTGCCGCTCTGCTTTAACCTGTTGACATGTCAAACACTTCACAGTAAAATCAGCAATATCTCTTTTCATTCCATCCCACCAGTAATACTCCAGCAGATCTTTGTACATCTTAGTACTGCCAGAATGAACTGAAAACGGAGAACTATGAGCTTCACATAACAACTCTCTCTTCAACTGTGAATCACAAGGCACGCACAATCTCTTCCCAAATCTCAAAACGCAGTCATTATCAATGTTGAATTCAGGCAACTTACCTTTCTGAACCAGCTCTACCTTCTTCTGCAACTCACTGTCTTTC
Organism: Viscum album; assembly: GCA_963277665.1. Classification (NCBI taxonomy): domain Eukaryota; kingdom Viridiplantae; phylum Streptophyta; class Magnoliopsida; order Santalales; family Viscaceae; genus Viscum; species Viscum album. The sequence continues at coordinate 1,924,788,323 of OY728150.1, read as the reverse complement.
TTCTGTGCTTGCTTGATTCTATCTGATAGAGATGATCTCACTGATACCTGAAACAAAACAGAAGAACTTCCTCCACCAACAACTTCTAAGCCAAAGTTCATCAAATCCTTAACCAAAGGATTACATTCCAAACGCAACATTGCTAATGAATCATTACTTTTTCGACTCAAATCATCAGCCACTTTATTTGCTTTTCCCGGATGGTAATGAATTGTACAATCATAATCCTTGATTAATTCGATCCATCTCCTCTGTCTCATGTTTAACTCTTTCTGAGTGAATATATACTTTAAACATTTGTGATCAGTATATATTTAACACTTTACTCCATACAAATGATGCCTCCAAATTTTTAAAGTGAAAACAACAGCAGCTAATTCCAAATCATGTGTAGGGTAATTTACCTCATGATTTTTCAACTGTCGTGAAGCATAAGCAATTACCTGATCATTCTGCATTAGGACGCGACCAAGTCCTTTCAATGAAGCATCACTGTATATAACAAACTCACCATTCCTGGAAGGTAGTGCCAAAACTAGAGCATTCACCAATCTTCTTTTCAATTCCTGAAAACAATCATCACATTCTTTTGTGAAGATAAACTTAACACCCTTCTGAGTTAGCTTAGTCATTGGACTAGATAACCATGAAAACTTTCTAACAAACCTTCGATAATAGCCTGCCAAACCAAGGAAGCTATAAATCTCACTTACATTTGTGGGTCTTGGCCATTCTTCAACAACCTTTGTTTTTGCAGGATCAACAGTTATCCCATCTTTAGAAACAATATGACCAAGGAAAGAAATTTGTTGCAACCAAAACTCACACTTGATGAATTTTCCATACAGTTTCTTTTCTTTTAAGGTTTGTAAGATAACCCTTAAATGTCTTTCATGCTCCTCTTTACTTTTAAAAAACACCAAAATATTATCAATGAAAACCACCCCAAACTTATCCAAGAACTCATGGAAAATTATATTCATTAAGTCCATGAATATAGTAGGTGCATTGGTTAGCCCAAAAGGCATTACTACAAATTCATAATGGCCATATCTTGTACGGAACGCGATCTTTGGAAAATCTGCTTCCTTTACCTTCAGCTTATGGTACCCCGATCTCAGGTTAATCTTTGAAAAAAACTGAGCTCCATGGAGCTGATCAGACAAATCATCGATATGAGGCAAAGGATATTTGTTCTTAACAGTGATGTTATTCAAAGATCTATAATCAATGCAAAGTCTCATTGAACCATATTTCTTTTTAACAAATAAAACAGGAGCACCCCATGGTGATGTGCTAGGTCTAATGAAACCTTTCTCTAATAAATCTTGCAATTGCTCCTTCAACTCTAAAAGTTCAATTTGAGCCATTCGATAAGGGGGTTTTGAAATTGGATTAGCATCAGGAACTAAGTCAACAGTAAACTCAACTTCTCGATCTGGTATTATTCTAGGAAACTCATCAGGAAAAACATCAGGATACTCATTTACCACTGGCACATCATTAAACTGAACAGTTCCTTTATTTTCAACGATGTGTGCAAGGTAACATTCATTTCAATATTTTATAAGTTTCTTGGCCTCTTGATAAGTTATCAACAGTAAGGGTTCATTATTGTACACAAACTAAAAGTCTTTCTGAAAATAAACTTCTTTAGCTATAAAGTCAATCTTAGCATGGTAAATAGAGATCCAATCCATACCCAGGATAACATCAAACTCTACTAGAGGTAGAACAATAAGGTTTGCAAGTAGGTTCTTTCCACAGATAAGGATAGGAAGATTCTTATAAATTCTTTTTGCCTCAACATTTCCCCCAGGTGTTTTTACCAAAAGTTCAGGAGTCATTTCTTGAGATGGTATTCCCATTTTACTAGAAAAGGTTTTAGAGATGAAAGAATGTGTAGAACCCAAATCAAACAACACACTGGCATAATCTGAAAAAACAAAAAAAGTACCTGATTCAACTTCATTTGATGGCCTGACATCTGCTGCAGTAGTTGCAAAGGATTTCACCACCCCTTTCTGCTTGTAGTCTAACTACTTCCCATCACCCAAGCTCTTTGTCGGACACTCGTTTTCATAGTGACCCATCTCATTGCACTTATAACTTTTCACTAACTGTAAATAAAATTTGGTCCTACCATCACCCTGAACTTTTCCAGTGCAATCATGAGACTTATGTCCCATCTTACCGCATCGGTGGCACTTTCCAGAATTCAGAAGACATTCCACAACATGCATTTTCCCACATTTATCACAAATTGAAAACTTATATTTCTTACCATCATACTTTTTTGAAGAATTATTACCTTTCTCCTGCCACCTCGGTCTCTTCTTCTATTGGTTGTTATAGAACACTTGATCATCGGAAAACTGCATTTCCACCTTCTCAGCACATCGAACAAGATTTTCATAACTTTTAAACTCACGAGAATCAAATGCCCTTCGATATTTTGGCTTTAATCCTGAGTAAAAATTATTGATTTTACTATTAAGGTCTCGGATAAAATTTGGAGCATACCTTGCCAATCAAGTGAACCTTTCTTCATACGCAGCCACTGAGTCTTCCACTTTCCTCAATTCCAAGAATTTTTTTTCCATCCTAAGTCGAACAGGCTTAGGAAAATACTTCTCAAGAAACATACCTTTGAATTCATCCCAGTCAAGAGCATCAATCTCATCAGCGTCCCTGATATTTTTAACCATCGACCACCACTGATCTGCTTCACCCTCCAAACGGTAAATAGTAAGACTAACCTTTTGATTGTCTGAACACCTCATGACATCGAAAATCTTCTCCAGTGATTTAATCCACCCTTCAGATAGCACAGGGTCAGATGATCCTCTGAATGATGGTGGATGTTGCCTCATGAAATGTTCCACCACTAACATGTTCCTCTGCGGTTGATCTGGCTGATCTCTTGTATGGATACCACCGCCATTTATCGCTTGAGTCAACTGCGCCATTAATGCAACAAACTATTCAGTTCCAATTCCAACCATCTCAGGATGCTGATTCGGAAGGTTATTTCCTTCTGCATGCCTTCCTAGCACTGCTTCCCTGTTTCCTCTGCAGAAAACCATTCTGAACAAACATGTCTTAGATGAAGAAACATGGAAATCTTGAAGTACTATATCACTTCAATTTGACCATAAAAAAAATATTTTTGGATAATCATTTAATAGAATTATAACTCCTAAAGTTATCTAAACCGACCTCTGATACCAACTATAAGGCCCCAGCCTTAAACCTTACTTAATCTTGAGTTATTACAAGATTACACATTGAGGATATTTTCGGGTTTAGAGTTTTAGAGAATTAGATCATAAAACTTGCATTACATTCCACATATAAACAAAGTGGTTACATAAAGATAGTATTCTTCTTTCCCATCAATGGAAACATATTTAAAATAAAACATGGATTATTTCTTGGCACTTCCTTGACACTATCATCATATCATGTACCTTTCCCTTGACCTGTGAAAAACATTTCAAAAAACTTGGGATGAGCATAAAAATATCAGTAAGGGGTATAAAAATATGGAAAGGAAACATGGGTACATATATACATAAGAATGAAATCATAATTTACCCATAAAACATAAGGACTTTAACATACCTCATCAAATCATGAATAAATCATATAAATTATAAGATATAAAGGTAAGTTGAGGCATTCATAACATTCTTAAGTAGGGAGTAACCCTCTTGGTTACGTTTGGAATACCCATCACAGTATATTCCCTAAATCTCTTTGGAGAAACCTTAAAGTTTCACTCCTTAGCGTTACCCAATGCATTGGAGAGCTATATCGGGCTCACCTGCTCTTAGTTTATCACGGAACCACCCGTCTTCATAATAATGCCCAAGAACCTCAACATAATCGTATCACATAAAACTTGCATAAAGGAAACATAACATTTCCACCTTTCAATCACAAGATATCAATACAACACATTGATATAAAAACATTATGAAAACCATTTTCAATACCAAAATAAAAGAAATGTAAAACATGGTATTTATTTTTCTTTTAAAAAGAAGGTATGGCTTGTAGAGGAAGCCAAAACTCAAATAATGGTCACGGCGGTGGAGAAGTCGTTGTCGCCGCATACATACGACAAAAACATTCCCTTTTTTCGTTTAGTAAATGCTTCGTATAAAAAATATTCTCTTTTTAATAAATGTAAAAGTCAACGGGGTTTATACACTGTATAAAATAAGGTTGTGTATAAAACAAAATATGCCTCAATGAAAGGAGATTGAGACGAAGTCCCATACCTCGGGTCCGACTTGACTCGATCGTTATTTAATGTCCTAAATAATAAACTTGAGTTAATTTATACTTTCTTTAAGAACTTTTTTCAAGTTCATTATTCCTTTTATATCACTTATTTCCATGTCATTAACACTATGTAATTATTTAAGTTAATAACGGTTGTTTTAACGATCATTGGTACTTGAGTAAAAAATAAACCCTTTATAATTACAAGTTTTTCATGTATTCATTATATCCAGAATTATAATAATGATGTATATATCATATATATCTAATATATACATGCATTTTATAATGTTACATAATCATTTAGAGGTAAGAAATGAAATGCACCGTTCATGGAGACGGTAAGTCGTACGTACGCATGAACGCTACTTTCATTTCTATTTCGTATTTTATAGAATGGAATCATAATGATATAAAGTTATATTATAATTCTATTATAATATCGTATATAATATCATATTTCCATCCTTTATACGTCCCACATATGGTATTTAACGAATCAAATCACTTTGAGGGGGCGGTAGTCTGCACTTCCTTAAATGAAGATATCACGTTTACCCATAATGGAAACCATAAAGGTATGCCCAAAATGAAAAATAAAGAAGCTTAAGGAAAACATAAACATATTATATATCATATATAAATATAGTGACATCTTAATGGCCACCTTTGAAGGTGTTAAAAAAATGTTGAACAATCATCATTTCGGGAGGCAGAAATTCACCATCCACGGAAACAGTATGTTCTTTAACCATTAGATGTAGGTGTGTGTAAGTGTAACTCTAATAATTCTTATAACAACATCCTATTATATGGAAGATACTGGTATTGTTACAAAAGGAAAGAATAAAAATATTTTAGGTGGTTGGAGAAGCAAAATCAAACAAAATGACTCAAAAGAAGACATTACCTTAAAATCGGGTAACTCTCTTAGATTTGAGCTAAAAGGCTTCCTTGGGAAGACTTCTTCCCAAAGTGAGGCTTCAATGAGTAATAGAGGGATGTGGAGAGCCAAAATGGTCAGGGTTTGGCCGAGAAAAAGGCTTTGGGAGTGTGGGTAAGGAGGTAGAGGTGGGGGCCTTTTATAAGAGGAGAGGAGGGGCACTCTTGGAAGGTAAAGAAAAGTCACTTTATTTTAAAATGGTATTCGGATTTAAGAGGTCCCACATTGATGTGTTTCGAGGATAAGGTGATAAGGGTTCGAAATCCACCCATACAATAGGTTTTGTCCATGTGTAGGTATTATATTTTACATTATCATTCCATTTTATTTAAATTGTTAAATGATGAGGTCATTGCTGCATCATCATGATGTCATAAATAATTTAATTTAGTTAAAGTCTAAAAATTAAAAAAAAAACTATGATGTAGTAAATCTTGTTATCTTTCTAGTGACTATTTATAATAAAAAAATATGATCTTTATAACCCCATGTAAAAATAGTTTTAGTAAAACATCTCATGTTTGTGTCATTTTTACTTTTACATTAAATAAAAAGTTATTTATGTCATTTCCCAAAAAACGTGGCTTCATGGGGTCCCCAAGTTGACCCATGGATTGTCTTGGTCGTCCATGACACATCAAATGAGGGTAGGACATGTTTCAATCTCATCTCATTTTATTAAAGCATTATTTTTACCTTAAACTACACTAATTACCTCTAATAGCGATTAAGAACTTAAGAGTTACTATTCACCAAAAAATTATTTTAATCTCATTGAAACACATTTTAATTCTTAATGACAACCATGTATGTAGGATTTTTGAAATTCAAAACACAGAAGTGGTAAAATTTCATTTAAACGAAAAATCAGTTTTTATAAGTACCACTTAGTGGTTTCACTATTCATCAAAAATTGAAGTTTTTCAGAAAAATACCAAAAATTCACCCTAAGAAATATTTGATATTCCAAATTAAAAAATGAAGTCTATTTTAAAAAATTCAAAAAATATAATTCACATTAATTAATTTAATAATTAATTCCCGATGTCATGACAAATAGCGTGTTTTTATGAAACAATAAGTATCAAAAGATTGACACCAGTTTAAGTCCAATTTCAAAGTGAAATTGATTCCAATGACCACCATTGTATTAAATGGTAAAAATATATTCTAATTTCACTTCATAACCAATTCAAAATATAATCTAATCATATAAATAAATTATATTAAAAATCAGTTTTGATGTAAAATGCATTATTTTTCACTATTCATTAAAAAATGAACATTGTCTGAAAAATACCAAAAATTCACACAAAGTAAATTTTAATGTCCCAATCATAAAGAATAAGTTTATTTTGACTAACATAGCTTATAAAATTGTCAAAATATAGATTTAAAAATGGTTTTCCATCAAAAGGCAGTAAAATAATCTTTTAAGAATATTAGTGTATTCCATGCATAAGATTGTTTTTATTTTCATTTTAAGCCTCTAAAACACTATATTAATCATTAATAGACATAGATAAAAATATCTATTATTAATTAATTACTTGGGATGTTACATCCTTCCCCCCTTTTGAAAATTGCGTCCCCGCAATTTATTTACTTATCGAATAAATGGGCGTACTTATCCCTCATTTCATCTTCAGATTCCCATGTTGCCTCTTCCATCATGTGGTTTTTCCACAAAACCTTTACCTGATTAATCAATTTATTCCGTAACACTTGCTCCCTGTGGTCAAGAATCTGGACCGGTTGTTCCTCATAAGATAGGTTCTCTTCCAGCTGAACTACCTCTGGACTCAAAACATGAGATGGATCTGGCATATACTTTCTCAACATCGAAATGTGAAAAACATTGTGTACCTGAGATAAACTCGGAGGTAAAGCCACCCGGTATGCAACTGATCCAACTCTCTCCAGAATTTCATATGGTCCAACAAACCTTGGACTCAGCTTTCCTTTCTTACCAAATCTCATCACACTTTTCCAAGGAGAAACCTTGAGAAAAACATGATCACCTACCTCGAAAGATAGATCCTTCCTCCGATTATCCGCATAACTCTTCTGCCTGCTCTGAGCTATTCTCATGTGCTTCTGAATCAGCTGAACTTTTTCTACCATCTATTCTACCAATTCTGGTCCCATCAACTTCCTTTCACCCACTTCATCCCAGAAAGCTGGAGTTCGACACCACTTACCATATAATTCCTGAAATGGTGCCATCTGTATACTGGAATGAAAACTGTTATTATATGAAAATTCAACCAAAGAAAGATGTTGGTCCCAACTTCCCTGATAATCTATAGAGCAAGAAAGTAGCATATCATCCAATGTCTGAATTGTTCGTTCTGACTGCCCATCTGATTGAGGATGTAAAGCTGTACTAAAATTTAATTCAGTACCCAACGATTTCTGAAGTCCTTTCCAAAAGTTAGAAGTGAACCTGGGATCACGATCAGATACAATGGAGAGGGGAACTCCATGTAACCTGACTATCTCTTTAAGATACAAAAGGGAAAGTTGATCTAGGGAAAAAGTATCTCATATAGCAAGGAAATGAGAATATTTAGTCAAGCGATCAACAATAACCCAGATTGCACTATTACCTTGAGATGTCTTCGGTAATCCCACAACAAAGTCCATGGATATATTCTCCCATTTCTACTCTGGCACTGGTAAAGGCTAAATCATCCCTTTCGGTAACTGCCACTCTGCTTTAACCTATTGACATTTCAAACACTTCATAGTAAAATCAGCAATATCTCTTTTCATTCCATCCCACCAGTAATACTCCCGCAGATCTCTGTACATCTTAGTACTGCCAGGATAAACTGAAAACGGAGAACTATGAGCTTCACATAACAACTCTCTCTTCAACTGTGAATCACAAGGAACGCACAATCTCTTCCCAAATCTCAAAACTCAATCATTATCAATGTTTAATTTAGGCAACTTACCTTTCTGAACCAGTTATACCTTTTTCTGCAACTCACTGTCTTGCTTCTATGCTTTCTTGATTCTATCTGATAGAGATGATCTCACTAATACCTGAAACAAAACAGAAGAACTTCCTGCACCAACAACTTCTATGCCAAAGTTCATCAAATCCTTAACCAAAGGATCACGTTCCAAACGCAACATTGCTAATGAATCATTACTTTTTCGACTCAAAGCATCAGCCACTTTATTTGATTTTCCGGGATGGTAATGAATTGTACAATCATAATACTTGATTAATTCCAGCCATCTCCTCTATCTCATGTTTAACTCTTTCTGATTGAATATATACTTTAAACTTTTGTGATCAGTATATATTTCACACTTTACTCTATACAAATGATGCCTCCAAATTTTTAAAGCGAAAACAACAGTATCTAATTCCAAATCATGTGTAGGGTAATTTACCTCATGAGTTTTCAACTGTCGTGAAGCATAAGCAATTACCTGATCATTCTACATTAGGACACAACCAAGTCCTTTCAATGAAGCATCACTGTATATAACAAACTCACCATTCCTGGAAGGTAGTGCCAAAACTAGAGCATTCACCAATCTTCTTTTCAATTCCTGAAAGCAATCATCACATTATTTTGTCCAGATAAACTTAACACCCTTCCGAGTTAGCTTAGTCATTGGACTAGATAACCGTGAAAAATTTCTAACAAACCTTCGGTAATAGCCTGCCAAACCAAGGAAGCTACGAATCTCAATTACATTTGTGGGTCTTGTCCATTCTTCAACAACCTTTTTTTTGCAGGATCAACAGTTATCCCATCTTTAGAAACAATATGACCAAGGAAAGAAATTTGTTGCAACCAAAACTCACACTTTCTGAATTTTCCATACAGTATCTTTTCTTTTAAGGTTTGAAAGATAACCCTTAAATGTCTTTCATGCTCCTCTTTACTTTTAAAAAACACCAAAATATCATCAATGAAAACCACCACAAACTTATCCATGAACTCATGGAAAATTCTATTCATTAAGTCCATGAATACAGAAGGTGCATTGGTTATCCCAAAAGGCATTACTACAAATTCATAATGGCTATATCTTGTATGGAATGCGGTCTTCGGAAAATCTTCTTCCTTTACCTTCAGCTGATGGTACCCCGATCTCAGGTCAATCTTTGAAAAAAACTGATCTCCCTGGAGCTGATCAAACAAATCATCGATATGAGGCAAAGGATATTTGTTCTTAACAGTGATTTTATTCAAGGCTCTATAATCAATTCAAAGTCTCATTGAACCATCTTTCTTTTTAACAAATAAAACAGGAGTACCCCATGGTGATGTGCTAGGTCGAATGAAAACTTTCTCTAATAAATATTGCAATTTCTCCTTCAACTCTAAAATTTCAATTTGAGCCATTCCATAAGGGGGTTTTGAAATTGTCTTAGCATCGGGAACTAAGTCAACAGTAAACTCAACTTCCTGATCAGGTATTATTCCAGGAAACGCATCAGGAAAAACATCAGGATACTCATTTACCACTGGCACATCATTAATCTGAACAGTTCCTTTATTTTCAACGATGTGTGCAAGGTAACATTAATTTCCATCTTTTACAAGTTACTTGGCCTCTTGATAAGTTATCAACAATAAGGGTTCATTCTTGTACACAAACTGAAAGTATTTCTGAAAAGAAACTTCTTTAGCTCTACAGTCAATCTTAGCATGGTAAATAGAGAGCCAATCCATACCCAGGATAACATCAAACTCTACTAGAGGTAGAACAATAAGGTTTGCAAGTAGGTTCTTTCCAGAGATAAGGATAGGAAGATTCTTATAAATTATTTTTGCCTCAACATTTCCCCCAAGTGTTTTAACCAAAAGTTCAGGAGTCATTTCTTGAGATGGTATTCCCATTTTAATAGAAAAGGTTTCAGAGATGAAAGAATGTGTAGACCCCAAATCAAACAACACAATGGCATAATCTGAAAAAACAAAGTACCTGATACAACTTCATTTGATGGCCCGACATCTGCTGCAGTAGTTTCAAAGGATTTCACCACCCCTTTATACTTGTAGTCTAACTGCTTCCCATCACCCAAACTCTTTGTCGGACACTCGTTTGTATAGTGACCCATCTCATTGCACTTATAACATTTCACAAACTGTAAATCAAATTTGGTCTTACCATCACCCTGATCTTTTCCAGTGAAATCACGAGCCTTATGTCCCATCTTACCGCATCGGTAGCACTTTCCAGAAATCAGAAGACATTCCCCAGCATGCCTTTTCCCACATTTATCACAAATTGGAAACTTTGATTTCTTACTGTCAGACTTTTTTGAAGAATTCTTACCTTTCTCCAGCCACCTCGATCTCCTCTTCTGTTGGTTGTTATAGAACACTTGATCATCGGCAAACTCCATTTCCACCTTATCAGCACATCGAACAAGATTTTCATAACTTTTAAACTCACGAGAAGCTAATGCCCTTTGATATTTTGGATTTAATCCTGAGTAAAAACGAATGATTTTACTATCAAGGTCTCGGATAAAATTTGGAGCATACCTTTCCAATCGAGTGAACCTTTCTTCATAGGTAGCCACTGAGTATTCCTCTTGCCTCAATTACAAGAATTTCTTTTCCATCCTAAGTCAAACAGCCTTAGGAAAATACTTCTCAAGAAACATACCTTTGAATTCATCCCAGTCCAGAGCATCAATCTCCTCAGCGTCCCTGATATTTTTAACCATCGACCACCACTGATCTGCTTCACCCTCCAAATGATAAATAGAAAAACTAACCTTTTGATTGTATGAACACCCCATGATATTGAAAAATCTTCTCCAGTGCTTTAATCCTCCCTTCAGCTAGCACAGGGTCAGATGATCCTCTGAATGATGGGGGATTTTTCCTCATGAAATGTTCCACCAATGACATGTTCTTCTGCGGTTGATCTGGCTGATCTCTTGTATGGATACCACCGCCATTTATCGCTTGATTCAACTACGCCATTACTGCAAAAAACTATTCATTTCCAATTCCAACCATCTCAGGATGCTGATTCGGAAGGTTATTTCCTTCTGCATGCCTTCCTATCACTGCTTCCCTATTTCCTCTGCGGAAAACCATTCTGAACAAACATGTCTTAGATGAAGCAACATGGTAATCTTCAAATACTATATCACATCAATTTGACCATAAAAAAATATTTTTGGATAATCATTTAATAGAATTCTAACTCCTAAAGTTATCTAAACTGACCTCTGATACCAACTATAAGGCCCCAGCCTTAAACCTTACTTAATCTTGAGTTATTACTAGATTACACATTGAAGATCTTTTCGGGTTTAGATTTTTAGAGAATTGGATCATAAAACATGAATTACATTCCACATATAAACAAAGTGGTTACATAAAGATAGTATTCTTCTTTCCCATAAATGGAAACATATTTAAAATAAAACATGGATTCTTTCTTGACACTTCCTTGACACTATCATCATATCATGTACCTTTCCCTTGACCTGTGAAAAACATTTCAAAAAACTTGGGATGAGCATAAAAAGCTCAGTAAGGGATATAAAAATATGGAAAGGAAACATGGGTACATATATACATAAGAATTAAATCATACTTTACCCATAAAACATAAGCACTTTAACATACCTCATCAAATCATGAATAAATCATATAAATCATAAGACATAAAGATAACTTGAGGCATTCATAACATTCTTACGTAGGGAGTAACCCTCTTGGTTACGTTTGGAATACCCATCACAGTATATTCCCTAAATCTCTTCGGAGAAACCTTAACGTTTCACTCCTTCACGTTACCCAATGCATTGGAGAGCTATATCGGGCTCACCCGCCCTTAGTTTATCACGGAACCACCCGTCTTCATAATAATGCCAAAGAACCTCAACATAATCGTATCACATAAAACATGCATAAAGGAAACATAACATTTCCACCTTTAAATCACAATATATCAATACAACACATTGATATAAAAACATTATGAAAACCATTTTCAATACCAAAATAAAAGAAAAGTAAAACATGGTATTTATTTTTCTTTTAAAAAGAAGGTATGTCTTGTAGAGGAAGCCGAAACTCAAATAATGGTCACGGCGGCGGAGAAGTCGTTGTCACCGCATACGTACAAAAAAAACATTCCCTTTTGTTGTTTAGTAAACTCTTCGTATAAAAAAGACTCTATTTTTAATAAAAGTAAAAGTCAAAGGGGTTTATACACTGTATAAAAGAAGGTTGTGTATAAAACAAAATATGCCTCAATGAAAGGAGATTGAGATGAAGTCACATACCTCGGGTCCGACTTGACTCGATCGTTCTTTAATATCCTGAATAATAAACTTGAGTTAATTTCTACTTTCCTAAGAACCTTTTTCAAGTTCATTATTCCATTTATATCACTTATTTCCATGTCATTAACACTATGTAATTATTTAAGTTAATAACGGTCGTTTTAACGATCATTGGTACTTGAGTCAAAAATAAACCCTTTATAATTACAAGTTTTTCATGTATCCATTATATCCATAATTATAATTATGATGTATATATCATATATATCCAGTATATACATGCATTTTATAATATTACAAAATCATTTAGAGGTAGGAAATGAAATTCACCGTTCATGGAGATGGAAAGCCGTACGTACGCATTAACGCTACTTTCATTTCTATTTCGTATTTTATAGAATGGAATCATAATGATATAAAGGTATATTATAATTCCAGTATAATATCATATATAATATCATAGTTCCATCCTTTATACGTCCCACATATGGTATTTAACGAATAAAATCACTTTGAGGGGGCGGTAGTCCGCACTTCCTTAAATGAAGATATCGTGTTTACCCATAATGGAAACCATAAAGGTATGCCCAAAATGAAAAATACATAAGATTAAGAAAAACATAAACATATTATATATCATATATAAATATAGTGACATCTTAATGTCCACCTTTAAGGTGTTAAAAGAATGTTGAACAATCATCATTAGGGGAGGCAGAAATTCGCCATCCACGGAAACAGTATGTTCTTTAACCATTAGATGTAGGTGTGTGTAAGTGTAGCTCGAATACTTCTTATAACAACATCCTAGTATATGTAAGATACTTTTGTAGTTACAAAAGGAAATAATAAAAAGATTTTAGTGGGTTGGAGAAGAAAAATCAAACAAAAGGACTCAAAAGAAGACATTACCTTAAAATCGGGTAACTCTCTTAGATTTGAGCTCAAAGGCTTCCTTGGGAAGCCTTATTCCCAAAGTGAGGCTTCAAGGAGTAAGAGAGGTATGTGGAGAGCCAAAATGGGCAGGGGTTGGCCGAGAAAAAGGCTTTGGGAGTGTGGGCAAGGAGGTAGAGGTGGGGGCCTTTTATAAGAGGAGAGGAGGGGCACTCTTGGAAGGTAAAGAAACGTCACTTTTTTTTAAGATGGTATTTGGATTTAAGAGGTCCCACATTGATGTGTTTCTAGGATAAGGTGATAAGGGTTCGAAATCCACCCATAAAATAGGTTTTTTCCATGTTTAGGTCTTATATTTTACATTATCATTCCATTTTATTTAAATCATTAAATAATGAGGTCATCGCTGCATCATCATGATGTCATAAATAATTTAATTTATATAAAGTCTAAAAATTATAAAAAAAAATAATATGATGTAGGAAATCATTTTATATTTCCAATGACTATTTATAATCAAAAATCTGATCTTTATAACCCCATGTAAAAATTGTTTTATTAAAACATCTCATGTTTGTGTCTTTTTTACTTTTACATTAAATAAAAAGCTATTTATGTCATTTCCCAACCAAAGTGGCTCCATGGGGTCCCCAAGTTGACCCATGGATTTTCTTGGTCGGCCATGACACATAAAATGAGGGTAGGATATGTTTCAAACTCATCTCATTTTATTAAAGCATTATTTTTAACTTAAACTACACTAATTACCTCTAATCGCGATTAAGAACTTAAGAGTTACTATTCACCAAAAAATTATTTTAATCTCATTGAACCAAATTTTAATTCTTAATGACAACCATGTATGTCGGATTTTTGAAATTCAAAACACAGAAGTGGTAAAATTTTATTTAAACGAAAAATCAGTTTTTATAAGTACCACTTAGTGGTTTCACTATTCATCAAAAATTGAAGTTTTTCAGAAAAATACGAAAAATTCACCCTAAGATATATTTGATATTCCGAATTCAAAAATGAAGTCTATTTTAGAAAATTCAAAACATATAAGTCACATTAATTAATTTAATAATTAATTCCCGTTGTCATGACAAATAGCGTGTTTTTATGAAACAATAAGTATCAAAAGATTGACACCAGTTTAAGTCCATTTTCAAAGTGAAATTGATTCCAATGACCACCATTGGATTAAATGGTAAAAATATATTCTAATTTCAGTTCAAAAACAATTCAAAATATAATCTAATCATATAAATAAATTAGATTAAAAAGCAGTTTTGATGTAAAATGCAGTATTTTTCACTATTCATTAAAAAATGAACATTGTCTGAAAAATACCAAAAATTCACACAAAGTAAATTTTGATGTCCCAATCATAAAGAATAAGTTTATTTTGACAAACATAGTTATAAAATTTTCATAAGATAGATTTAAAAATGTTTTACCATCAAAAGACAGTAAAACAATCTTTTAAGAATATTAGTGTATTTTATGCATAAGATTGTATTTATTTTCATTTTAAGCCTCTAAAACACTATCTTAATCATTAATAGACATAGATAGAAATATTTATTATTCATTAATTACTTGATATGTTACATATATCACTTAGTATCTAAGTTTCTATGAATATAAATGGGTAGTGAGGATAATGAAAAATAAAGAAAATTCTAACAAACATGGAACAAATAATGTCTAAACCTCACACCCTCACACCCCAACAATGAATTGTAACACCCGAGACTTTTATGTTATATAAATCATCAAAGGGATATTTTTCTACACAACACTTTCTTGGCTTGCTTTACACGCAATCGTGACCTTCCTCGATAGCTTGCGTCATACGCAATACCGAGTTTCACTAAACAACAATATGCTATTAAAACTAGCCGTTATGAATAGTAATAACCACTTTTTGAAATTTTATAAATTTTATTTTTCAAAATGGACTTCATTTTTGGACTCAGAATATCGAAATTAGCCTAGGGTGAAATTTTGGTATTTTTCTGAAAACTTTCAATTTTTGATGAATAGTGAAACCACTAAGTGGTAGGTTAAAAACTGAATTTTGCCTAAAACTTAATTTTACCACTTCTGTGAATGGAATTTCGAAAATCCGACAGACACGGTTGATATCAGTAAGTAAAATGTGGTTCAATAAGATAAAAATAATTTTTTGGTGAATAGTATCTTTTTACTTTTTTTTACCGCGGTTAATAGTAAATAGGGTAACTAAGGGTAAATATGATATTAATATTACCCTAACACATGTCCTAATTCTATTGGACAAGTTTAATTCGACCAAAAACAAACTTAGGAATAAAATATGACCATTTAGGCCCACTTGGATTAGATTAGGACATTTATTATTAATTTATTTAAAGAAGGGTTAAAATAGTTAAAATCAAAGTTTAATAAGTAAATAATTTTTAATATGGGGTTATACATAAGATAAATTCGATTGTAAATATTAATTAGAAAGCTAAAAAGATTTACTACATGATGGTATTTTATTTGTAATTTGTAGACATCAAATAATTTAATTTATATATGACACAAAGATGATGCAGTAATTATCTTATTAATGAAATATTGACATAATTGATAATATAAATACCAAAATAAATGTAATTTAAGACTTTTTATGAACTCCACTAATTTTCTAGGTTACTATGATATATTAGTGTTGATTTAATCAACTTGGTTCGAACATATAATTCTGTTATGACTTTCAAAAAAATCATATATCAAATAGTGTTAAAATTGACACAAAATAGTTTTTAAATCAGATATTATATTATTAATTGTTATTTTATTCCTAAAAATATAAGGTTCGGCCAAATGACTTAGATAAGGATATATATATTAATAATAAATAATTTGGGGTTCGTTTGGCATGTTATAGTAAGTATATTAACCATATAGTGAAAGAAAACAAAAAGACACGGTAAAAGTTAAATTAATTAACTTAGAGTTAAATCTAATTGATAAGGTTAAAATAATACCCTAAACTTGTTTAAATCCTATTGGTTGATAGGATTTCGACCCATCCCCACTTTATCTTCGAAATAAGACCCTTTGGAACCATTATAAACCGATTTTGACTTTAATATAAAATAATATTTTGAGATATTCCTAAGGTGCCCCTCTCCTCCCTTATAAAAGGGCACCTCCTCCCCCTCCTCCTCACACCAATTTGAGCACTCAAGCTCGGCCAACCCCTACCATTTTCTCCTCTACACTTCCCTAGAATAATCCTATAGGTCCTGGTCTTCTCCAAAGACCAATCTTAGTTCCTTAAGTGGAGGATTCAAAGAGGTGTTCCAAAGAAGAGGTAATATCCATTACCGATCTTTTCAATTTCTTTCTTCTTCAACTTCTTATTCTTTAGTTTTTTCATGATAAAGTAATAACATCAGTATTACTTACATACTGATATGTTATTATAAATATGAAACAACCCTAATTCACCTTCTATCCATCCTACGGAAAAATGAAATCACCGCGCGTGCGTACGTACGGAATACCGTCTCCACGCCGTGGTGTAATCTATTTTTCCACCATCACCTTACAAGGATGGTTATAATGGTTTAATAAGTAACTATATATGATTATTATGAAGTAATATTGATACTGAAATAATATATATATATACTCCAATACAATTCCACGATCATAGGAACGATATCATCACTCGTGCGTACGTACGGAATACCGTCTCCACGATGTGACGCGACTCGTTCTACATGATCTTCATTTCATAATGATTATATAAATGAATTGAATGAATGAATATGGTATATACTACACTAATACCATTCTGTAAATGAATTATATATAACCTAAAGATAAGAATAAGAATTTATTCGACAAAACACGCATAAGAACAAAAAGTTATAAAGACCCGAGTAACAAGTAACAATGAAATATTACTAACAAGAAGCTAATAATATGACCATATATGATATCATATCAATATGTATGATTCTGTAATAAATCAATAACATTATTTAAACCATTATACAGGAGCTTCGGACACGAACAAAGCAAATCGGACCTAAGGTAAGGGAAATATCACAATCTCATTTTTATCCGAGATTGTTTATTCGTAAGTATTTACTGGGGTGTATTTTATCATCCACATCCATGTTCCCTCAATATGTAATATTGTTTCCATCCACTTGCAATATTTTAAATCCAATTTTACCCTTAGGTGAGTTTTTAGTAAATAATATGAAAGGAATCTTTTGTCGTTTTTCCGTACGAGGTACTTTTTGACTTTTCCGACAAAAGTACGAAGAATGTTTTTTTTAACTTATACGGCATGAATGGATTTTTAAAACATTATTTCCAAGAAGCTTCCTTTACAAGTTTTCAAGTTTATTTCTAATCAACTTCTTTTCTTTTAAATTCGTATGACATGTTATGAAAGGAAAAAAAAATTTGAAGTAGAAAGGATATTTTCCTCAAGAATGGAGTTCAAGTATTTTATCAAAATTATTTTCCATCTAAGATAATAAAAGGGTTCTGTTTTTATCCCTATTATAACATGGATTTGATTATGTCGTGATGGAAATATTTTTATGAATACCTTTATCTTATATGAATTTTTTTATGATGTTATGTTGTTTAAGAATCCCATTTTTATTAAATGGGTTACGCTATGATTTATTATTTATGATTATGTGGCACACATAAGAAAGGATTCATTATAAGATGGGTGGGACCTATATCTCCCTCCAATGCATTGGGTAAATATTTTATATCTCATGAGATAGACATGGCTGGAACGGAAGGTTATTTCGGTTCAGTGATACAGGACTGAAACGAGGAGTGAACTCGGTTCAGAAAGGGACTTCGTCCACTAAGATAGTCTTGGCAATGAGTCATGACTAACAAGAAATGATTTTCCATGATTATGTGTGCATGCCACAAAGTTTCAAGTTTTATGTTATGATTATGGGGATCTCATTTTCACTTCTATGAATTATTCCATGATAAGATATTATGATCTCTTTAGCAGGTTTTGATTTTCAAAAAGATATGATATGATTTTTATTTCCTTTATTTTCCCTTGCTGAGCATTTGAGCTCACCCTTTTATGTTTTCTTCTCCCCAGGTCAGGAAGATGGATATTAAGTAGAATATGCTAAAAGGGACACTAGATATGATGAAATAAATGGGAGACACTGTAGAAGATTTATCAACCAGTTGTTTATGTTTCCCAGTTTCTAAAGACACTATACCTATACGGTCCTTTGTGGTTTTGTCATATGTTGTAATAAGTGTGCTTCAATTTCGATGTATTAACAATGTATGTAAAGTATGGGTCGTTATAGTTGGTATCAGAGGAAAGGTATAGTCAACCTTTGGAAACTAGGATGTGAAAGCCTTAGTAAGAACCCTAAGGATAAGTCTAAGCATAGAACACAATCTTAGTGTTTTAGAAATGGCCTTGAATAACCTAGGATAAGACCTTAAGCATGAAAATTTTATTCTTGAATTATGTGGTTTCCTATTATAATTAGTGTTGCTCACACTATTCTTCTTGGTTTTAGTCAATGGATGGAACCCGAAGGAACCGTGTTAATGCGTAATGCGATGGGCAATGCAATGATTGTCCCCCTGAGCAACCAAACGATATGGGAGCTGGAATGCAAAATCTTGTAGCCATGTTCACACAACTTTCTCAAGCTATGAATCATGCAGGATTTCCAAACGAACAAAGGAGGGAGCAACATTCTGTTGAATCCTTCATGAGGCAGCGTCCACCTTCTTTCAGCGGGTCTAATGATCCATTAGTTGCTGAACAATGGATTAGTACTACTGAAAAGATATTTTCAATTCTTCAATGTTCTGAGCATGATAAAGTCATCCTAGCAGTGTATCGTTTGGAAGGAGATGCGGATCAATGGTGGAATCTTATTAAGAATACGAGGCAAAGGGATGAAATTGAGTCTATGGAATGGGACGAGTTCAAGAACTTATTTTTCAATAAGTACTTCCCTCGTATTCTCCGAACAAAGATGGAGAAAGAGTTTCTTGAACTGAAGTAAAGGGATGATGAATCTGTTGGTACCTATGAAGCAAATTTTACAAGACTTGCAAGGTACGCTTCTGGTATTATTATCCAACCTGAGAGTAAGATCGATCGATTCTTTAGTAGCTTAAAACCAAGTCTTCGAAGGGCGTTAGCCATAAGGGACTTCAATAGCTACGAGGAAATCGTTCGATGTGCTCTCAAAGTCGAGATGGAGATTGGAGTAACCCATCAGTCGCATGGGTTTGATAAGAAGAGGAAGATGGAATTCAAAGGAAACTCTAAAGAGCACACTGAAAAGAAGATGAACTTTCCCTTATGCTCAAAGTGTGGAAAGAAACATGGAGGGAGTTGTCTTAAAGGGACAAGTAAATGTTTTAAATGTGGAAAAGAAGGTCATCGGGCATTTGAATTCCGTGATAATGGGAAGAAGATGTCTAATGACGCAAACAAAGGAAGGGATACACAGAATGAACCTACTACACTTCAATGTTTCAAGTGCAAGGAGATGGGGCATTATGCCAATCAATGCCCAAATCCAAGGGTTGATGATGATGGTCGACGTCAACAAACTCTTAAGGCTAAAGACAAAGGAAAGTCACATGCAATTTCTATCAGCGATGTGGAGTACGATAACGATGTGGTGAAAGGTACACTTACCATCCACTCTAAAGTAGCAAATGTTTTATTTGATTCTGGATCCACCCACTCTTTTATTTCTGAATACTTTTCTAAGGGTATCACCGTATTACCTCAACAATTAGATGTTGAGTTAGCTGTGACAACACCTAATGGCACATCAATCGCATCAAAAGTTTATAATTCTTCTCCGATCGAAGTTTGTGGGAAAGTGCTTCCTGCAAATCTTGTGATCCTTCCTTTAGTGGAATTTGATGTGATTCTTGGCATGGATTGGCTTTCTCTACATGGAGCTCATATCGATTGCCAAAGAAGGGAAGTCACATTTCATATTCCAGATCAATCTACGATCGTCTATCAATGCAAGGATGAACATAACCTTCCAGTGGAAATTTCTTCCATCTTATGGGTATTGATTCCACTAAATGAAGGTTATTTATCTCAAATGGTTGGTGAGAAACTCACGATTAAGAATATGCCCATTGTACGGGAGTTTGATGATGTCTTTCCGGAGGAATTGCCGGGTCTTCCACCAAATCGTGAAGTTGAGTTTTCAATAGAACTCGTACCGGGTGCTTTGCCTATTTCAAAGACACCTTATAGAATGGCCCCAATTGAGTTGCAGGAATTGAAGAAGCAACTCCAAGAGAATCTTGATAAGGGATTCATACGCCCTAGTGCGTCACCTTGGGGAGCACCTATTCTATTTGTTAAGAAGAAAGATGGATCAATGAGACTTTGCATTGATTATCGAGAACTTAACAAGATCACTATCAAGAACAAATATCCTCTCCCGCGCATTGATGACTTATTTGACCAACTACGCGGAGCTCAATACTTTTACAAGATTGATCTTCGTTCAGGGTATCATCAATTAAGGGTCAAAAGGGAGGATATACCAAAGACGGCTTTCTGTACAAGGTATGGACACTATGAATTTATAGTGATGCCATTTGGTCTTACTAATGCCCCTGCTATCTTCATGGATCTAATGAATAGAGTCTTTAGAGACTATCTTGATCAATTTGTGGTAGTCTTTATAGACGATATTCTTGTCTATTCAAAGAGCAAGGAAGAGCATGAAGATCACTTGAGAATTATATTGAAGAGCCTTAGAAAGGAGAAGCTTTATGCCAAATTTACCAAGTGTGAATTTTGGCTTCAAAAAGTTGCATTTTTGGGTCATATAATCTCAAAAGAGGGGATATCTGTGGATCCAGCAAAAACAGAGGTTATCGAAAGATGGTCAAGACCAACAACAGTAACTGAGATCCGAAGTTTTCTTGGTTTGGCTGGATATTATCGACGTTTTGTAAAAGATCTTTCACGATTATCTAATCCACTCACCAAGTTGACTCGTAAAGGAGTTAAGTTTGTCTGGACAGAGGAATGTGAAGAGAATTTTAAGGAGTTGAAAAGAAGGTTATCCAGTGCACCTGTGCTCACACTGCCTTGTAGTGGAGAAAGGTTTGTGATCTACAGTGATGCATCCAAGAAGGGATTGGGGTGTGTTCTTATGCAAAATGATATGGTGATAGCTTATGCCTCACGACAGTTGAAAATCCATGAGCAAAATTACCCAACACATGATTTGGAGTTGGCTGCGGTAATCTTTGCATTAAAGATTTGGAGGCATTACCTTTATGGTGAAAGGTGTGATATTTATACTGATCATAAAAGTTTAAAGTATATTTTCACACAAAAGGAGTTGAATATGCGTCAAAGAAGATGGTTGGAGCTGATTAAGTATTATGACTGCTCAATCCATTACCACCCTGGGAAAGCAAACAAGGTGGCAGATGCATTAAGTCGACAAGACCATGCTAGTTTATCCATGATGAGGATCACAAAAGATCCAATATTTATGGATTTACAAAGGATGGATCTTGGAATTATAATGGAAAGGGAAAAATCTTATCTTTCTCAAATGAATGTTCAACCATCTATACATGTGAAGATTAAAGAGGCACAGAAAGAAGATGTCGAGTTACAAAAGAAGGTGAGAAATGTTCCTGAATTCAACCTTGATTGTGATGGGATAATAAAGTTCAGGAATCGGGTTTGTGTTCCTCCCATCCCTGAATTAAAGAAAGAGCTTCTGGATGAGGCTCATAGTTCTTCATTCTCTATTCATCCTGGAAGCACGAAGATGTATAGGGACCTGAAAGAGTACTTCTGGTGGGATGGCATGAAAAGAGATGTTGCTGAATATGTCTCTCGATGCTTGGTTTGTCAACAAGTTAAAGCTGAGAGACAGAAGTCTAAGGGGATGTTACAACCATTACCCATACCCGAATGGAAATGTGAAAACATCACTATGGACTTTGTCACAGGACTTCCTAAAACATCCAAAGGCAATAATGCTATCTGGGTCATAGTTGATCGTCTTACAAAGTCTGCACACTTCATTGCTATTAGAGAGGATTTCTCTCTAGATCAGCTTGCCAGGATATATGTAAAGGAAGTGGTAAGATTGCATGGAGTACCACTTTATATCATATCTGATCGAGATCCGAGATTTACCTCGAAGTTCTGGCGAAGTCTTCAGCATACTCTGGATACAGAGTTGAGTTTCAGCACTGCTTATCATCCCCAGACAGACGGTCAGTCTGAGAGAACAATTCAAACCCTAGAAGATATGTTGAGAGCTTGCTCTATGGATTTCAAAGGAGGTTGGGATCAACACCTACCTTTGGTGGAATTTTCTTAATAGCTTTCACTCCAGTATTCAGAGGGCTCCTTATGAAGCTCTCTATGGAAAGAAATGCAGGACTCCAACTTGCTGGGATGAAGTTGGGGAAAGAAAGCTATTAGGACCTGATCTCGTTGATGAAATGGCAGAAAAGGTCAGATCTATTCAACAACACATAAGAGCAGCTCAGATTCGACATAAAAGTTATGCCGACAACCGAAGAAAAGACCTAGAGTTTGAAGTGGGTGATAAAGTGTTCTTACGAATATCTCCCTGGAAGAGGGTTATGAGATTTGGAAAGAAGGGGAAGTTGAGCCCTAGATATATCGGTCCTTTTGAAATACTGTATCGTGTTGGGAAGGTAGCTTACTGATTGGCGCTTCCACCGAATCTCTCTCAAGTTCACGATGTGTTCCATTATCTCTCCTGAGAAAGTACATACCAGATCCTTCACATGTACTCAGCTCAGAAGTTGTACCGCTGGAGCAAGATCTTTCTTATGAAGAACAGCCGATAGAGATTCTGGATCGTAGCGAAAAAGTCCTACGAAACAAGACCACTCGCTTGGTGAAAGTTTTATGGAGAAACCACCAACTTGAAGAAGCTACATGGGAGCTTGAGGATATGATGAGGGAGAAGTATCCTCATCTGTTTGTTGCAAAGTGACGAATTTCGAGGGCGAAATTATTTTTAAGGGGGGTAGAATGTAACACCCGAGACTTTTATGTTATAAAAATCATCAAAGGGATCTTTTTCTACACAACACTTGCTTGGCTTGCTTTACACGCAATCGCGACCTTCCTCGATAGCTTGCGTCGTATGCAATACCGAGTTTCACTAAACAACAATATGCTATTAAAACTAGCCGTTATGAATAGTAATAACCACTTTTTGAAATTTTATAAATTTTATTTTTCAAAATGGACTTCATTTTTGGACTCAGAATATCGAAATTATCCTAGGGTGAAATTTTGGTATTTTTCTGAAAACTTTCAATTTTTGATGAATAGTGAAACCACTAAGTGGTAGGTTAAAAACTGAATTTTGCATAAAACTTAATTTTACCGCTTCTGTGAATGGAATTTCGAAAATCCGAAAGACACGGTTGATATCAGTAAGTAAAATGTGGTTCAATGAGATAAAAATAATTTTTTGGTGAATAGTAACTTTTTACTTTTTTTTACCGCGGTTAATAGTAAATAGGGTAACTAAGGGTAAATATGATATTAATATTACCCTAACACATGTCCTAATTCTATTGGACAAGTTTAATTCGACCAAAAACAAACTTAGGAATAAAATATGACCATTTAGGCCCACTTGGATTAGATTAGGACATTTATTATTAATTTATTTAAAGAAGGGTTAAAATAGTTAAAATCAAAGTTTAATAAGTAAATAATTTTTAATATGGGGTTATACATAAGATAAATTCGATTGTAAATATTAATTAGAAAGCTAAAAAGATTTCCTACATGATGGTATTTTATTTGTAATTTTTAGACATCAAATAATTTAATTTATATATGACACAAAGATGATGCAGTAATTATCTTATTAATGAAATATTGACATAATTGATAATATAAATACCAAAATAAATGTAATTTAAGACTTTTTATGAACTAAACTAATTTTCTAGGTTACTATGATATATTAGTGTTGATTTAATCAACTTGGTTCGAACATATAATTCTGTTATGACTTTCAAAAAAATCATATATCAAATAGTGTCAAAATTGACACAAAATAGTTTTTAAATCAAATATTATATTATTAATTGTTATTTTATTCCTAAAAATATAAGGTTCGGCCAAATGACTTAGATAAGGATATATATATTAATAATAAACAATTTTGGGTTCGTTTGGCATGTTATAGTAATTATATTAACCATATAGTGAAAGAAAACAAAAAGACACGGTAAAAGTTAAATTAATTAACTTAGAGTTAAATCTAATTGATAAGGTTAAAATAATACCCTAAACTTGTTTAAATCCTATTGGTTGATAGGATTTATACCCATCCCCACTTTATCTTCGAAATAAGACCATTTGGAACCATTATAAACCGATTTTGACTTTAATATAAAATAATATTTTGAGATATTCCTAAGGTGCCCCTCTCCTCCCTTATAAAAGGGCACCTCCTCCCCCTCCTCCTCACACCAATTTGAGCACTCAAGCTCGGCCAACCCCTGCCATTTTCTCCTCTCCACTTCCCTAGAATAATCCCAGAGGTCCTGGTCTTCTCCAAAGACCAATCTTAGTTCCTTAAGTGGAGGATTCAAAGAGGCGTTCCAAAGAAGAGGTAATATCCATTACCGATCTTTTCAATTTCTTTCTTCTTCAACTTCTTCTTCTTTAGTTGTTTCATGATAAAGTAATAACATCAGTATTACTTACATACTGATATGTTATTATAAATATGAAACAACCCTAATTCACCTTCTATCCATCCTACGGAAAAATGAAATCACCGCGCGTGCGTACGTACGGAATACCGTCTCCACGCCGTGGTGTAATCTATTTTTCCACCATCACCTTACAAGGATGGTTATAATGGTGTAATAAGTAACTATATATGATTATTATTAAGTAATATTGATACTGAAATAATATATATATATACTCCAATACAATTCCACGATCATAGGAACGATATCATCACTCGTGCGTACGTACGGAATACCGTCTCCACGATGTGACGCGACTCGTTCTACATGATCTTCATTTCATAATGATTATATAAATGAATTGAATGAATGAATATGGTATATACTACACTAATACCATTCTGTAAATGAATTATCTATAACCTAAAGATAAGAATAAGAATTTATTCGACAAAACACGCATAAGAACAAAAAGTTATAAAGACCCGAGTAACAAGTAACAATGAAATATTACTAACAAGAAGCTAATAATATGACCATATATGATATCATATCAATATGTATGATTCTGTAATAAATCAATAACATTATTTAAACCATTATACAGGATCTTCGGACACGAACAAAGCAAATCGGACCTAAGGTAAGGGAAATATCACAATCTCATTTTTATCCGAGATTGTTTATTCGTAAGTATTTACTGGGGTGTATTTTATCATCCACATCCATGTTCCCTCAATATGTAATATTGTTTCCATCCACTTGCAATAGTTTAAATCCAATTTTACCCTTAGGTGAGTTTTTAGTAAATAATATGAAAGGAATCTTTTGTCGTTTTTCCGTACGAGGTACTTTTTGACTTTTCCGACAAAAGTACGAAGAATGTTTTTTTTAACTTATACGGCATGAATGGATTTTTAAAACATTATTTCCAAGAAGCTTCCTTTACAAGTTTTCAAGTTTATTTCTAATCAACTTCTTTTCTTTTAAAGTCGTATGACATGTTATGAAAGGAAAAATGTTTTTGAAGTAGAAAGGATATTTTCCTCAAGAATGGAGTTCAAGTATTTTATCAAAATTATTTTCCATCTAAGATAATAAAAGGGTTCTGTTTTTATCCCTATTATAACATGGATTTGATTATGTCGTGATGGAAATATTTTTATGAATACCTTTATTTTATATGAATTGTTTTATGATGTCATGTTGTTTAAGAATCCCATTTTTATTAAATGGGTTACGCTATGATTTATGATTTATGATTATGTGGCACACATAAGAAAGGATTCATTATAAGATGGGTGGGACCTATATCTCCCTCCAATGCATTGGGTAAATATTTTATATCTCATGAGATAGACATGGCTGGAACGGAAGGTTATTTCGGTTCAGTGATACAGGACTGAAACGAGGAGTGAACTCGGTTCAGAAAGGGACTTCGTCCACTAAGATAGTCTTGGCAATGAGTCATGACTAACAAGAAATGATTTTCCATGATTATGTGTGCATGCCACAAAGTTTCAAGTTTTATGTTATGATTATGGGGATCTCATTTTCACTTCTATGAATTATTCCATGATAAGATATTATGATCTCTTTAGCAGGTTTTGATTTTCAAAAAGATATGATATGATTTTTATTTCCTTTATTTTCCCTTGCTGAGCATTTGAGCTCACCCTTTTATGTTTTCTTCTCCCCAGGTCAGGAAGATGGATATTAAGTAGAATATGCTAAAAGGGACACTAGATATGATGAAATAAATGGGAGACACTGTAGAAGATTTATCAACCAGTTGTTTATGTTTCCCAGTTTCTAAAGACACTATACCTATACGGTCCTTTGTGGTTTTGTCATATGTTGTAATAAGTGTGCTTCAATTTCGATGTATTAACAATGTATGTAAAGTATGGGTCGTTATAGTTGGTATCAGAGGAAAGGTATAGTCAACCTTTGGAAACTAGGATGTGAAAGCCTTAGTAAGAACCCTAAGGATAAGTCTAAGCATAGAACACAATCTTAGTGTTTTAGAAATGGCCTTGAATAACCTAGGATAAGACCTTAAGCATGAAAATTTTATTCTTGAATTATGTGGTTTCCTATTATAATTAGTGTTGCTCACACTATTCTTCTTGGTTTTAGTCAATGGATGGAACCCGAAGGAACCGTGTTAATGCGTAATGCGATGGGCAATGCAATGATTGTCCCCCTGAGCAACCAAACGATATGGGAGCTGGAATGCAAAATCTTGTAGCCATGTTCACACAACTTTCTCAAGCTATGAATCATGCAGGATTTCCAAACGAACAAAGGAGGGAGCAACATTCTGTTGAATCCTTCATGAGGCAGCGTCCACCTTCTTTCAGCGGGTCTAATGATCCATTAGTTGCTGAACAATGGATTAGTACTACTGAAAAGATATTTTCAATTCTTCAATGTTCTGAGCATGATAAAGTCATCCTAGCAGTGTATCGTTTGGAAGGAGATGCGGATCAATGGTGGAATCTTATTAAGAATACGAGGCAAAGGGATGAAATTGAGTCTATGGAATGGGACGAGTTCAAGAACTTATTTTTCAATAAGTACTTCCCTCGTATTCTCCGAACAAAGATGGAGAAAGAGTTTCTTGAACTGAAGTAAAGGGATGATGAATCTGTTGGTACCTATGAAGCAAATTTTACAAGACTTGCAAGGTACGCTTCTGGTATTATTATCCAACCTGAGAGTAAGATCGATCGATTCTTTAGTAGCTTAAAACCAAGTCTTCGAAGGGCGTTAGCCATAAGGGACTTCAATAGCTACGAGGAAATCGTTCGATGTGCTCTCAAAGTCGAGATGGAGATTGGAGTAACCCATCAGTCGCATGGGTTTGATAAGAAGAGGAAGATGGAATTCAAAGGAAACTCTAAAGAGCACACTGAAAAGAAGATGAACTTTCCCTTATGCTCAAAGTGTGGAAAGAAACATGGAGGGAGTTGTCTTAAAGGGACAAGTAAATGTTTTAAATGTGGAAAAGAAGGTCATCGGGCATTTGAATTCCGTGATAATGGGAAGAAGATGTCTAATGACGCAAACAAAGGAAGGGATACACAGAATGAACCTACTACACTTCAATGTTTCAAGTGCAAGGAGATGGGGCATTATGCCAATCAATGCCCAAATCCAAGGGTTGATGATGATGGTCGACGTCAACAAACTCTTAAGGCTAAAGACAAAGGAAAGTCACATGCAATTTCTATCAGCGATGTGGAGTACGATAACGATGTGGTGAAAGGTACACTTACCATCCACTCTAAAGTAGCAAATGTTTTATTTGATTCTGGATCCACCCACTCTTTTATTTCTGAATACTTTTCTAAGGGTATCACCGTATTACCTCAACAATTAGATGTTGAGTTAGCTGTGACAACACCTAATGGCACATCAATCGCATCAAAAGTTTATAATTCTTCTCCGATCGAAGTTTGTGGGAAAGTGCTTCCTGCAAATCTTGTGATCCTTCCTTTAGTGGAATTTGATGTGATTCTTGGCATGGATTGGCTTTCTCTACATGGAGCTCATATCGATTGCCAAAGAAGGGAAGTCACATTTCATATTCCAGATCAATCTACGATCGTCTATCAATGCAAGGATGAACATAACCTTCCAGTGGAAATTTCTTCCATCTTATGGGTATTGATTCCACTAAATGAAGGTTATTTATCTCAAATGGTTGGTGAGAAACTCACGATTAAGAATATGCCCATTGTACGGGAGTTTGATGATGTCTTTCCGGAGGAATTGCCGGGTCTTCCACCAAATCGTGAAGTTGAGTTTTCAATAGAACTCGTACCGGGTGCTTTGCCTATTTCAAAGACACCTTATAGAATGGCCCCAATTGAGTTGCAGGAATTGAAGAAGCAACTCCAAGAGAATCTTGATAAGGGATTCATACGCCCTAGTGCGTCACCTTGGGGAGCACCTATTCTATTTGTTAAGAAGAAAGATGGATCAATGAGACTTTGCATTGATTATCGAGAACTTAACAAGATCACTATCAAGAACAAATATCCTCTCCCGCGCATTGATGACTTATTTGACCAACTACGCGGAGCTCAATACTTTTACAAGATTGATCTTCGTTCAGGGTATCATCAATTAAGGGTCAAAAGGGAGGATATACCAAAGACGGCTTTCCGTACAAGGTATGGACACTATGAATTTATAGTGATGCCATTTGGTCTTACTAATGCCCCTGCTATCTTCATGGATCTAATGAATAGAGTCTTTAGAGACTATCTTGATCAATTTGTGGTAGTCTTTATAGACGATATTCTTGTCTATTCAAAGAGCAAGGAAGAGCATGAAGATCACTTGAGAATTATATTGAAGAGCCTTAGAAAGGAGAAGCTTTATGCCAAATTTACCAAGTGTGAATTTTGGCTTCAAAAAGTTGCATTTTTGGGTCATATAATCTCAAAAGAGGGGATATCTGTGGATCCAGCAAAAACAGAGGTTATCGAAAGATGGTCAAGACCAACAACAGTAACTGAGATCCGAAGTTTTCTTGGTTTGGCTGGATATTATCGACGTTTTGTAAAAGATCTTTCACGATTATCTAATCCACTCACCAAGTTGACTCGTAAAGGAGTTAAGTTTGTCTGGACAGAGGAATGTGAAGAGAATTTTAAGGAGTTGAAAAGAAGGTTATCCAGTGCACCTGTGCTCACACTGCCTTGTAGTGGAGAAAGGTTTGTGATCTACAGTGATGCATCCAAGAAGGGATTGGGGTGTGTTCTTATGCAAAATGATATGGTGATAGCTTATGCCTCACGACAGTTGAAAATCCATGAGCAAAATTACCCAACACATGATTTGGAGTTGGCTGCGGTAATCTTTGCATTAAAGATTTGGAGGCATTACCTTTATGGTGAAAGGTGTGATATTTATACTGATCATAAAAGTTTAAAGTATATTTTCACACAAAAGGAGTTGAATATGCGTCAAAGAAGATGGTTGGAGCTGATTAAGTATTATGACTGCTCAATCCATTACCACCCTGGGAAAGCAAACAAGGTGGCAGATGCATTAAGTCGACAAGACCATGCTAGTTTATCCATGATGAGGATCACAAAAGATCCAATATTTATGGATTTACAAAGGATGGATCTTGGAATTATAATGGAAAGGGAAAAATCTTATCTTTCTCAAATGAATGTTCAACCATCTATACATGTGAAGATTAAAGAGGCACAGAAAGAAGATGTCGAGTTACAAAAGAAGGTGAGAAATGTTCCTGAATTCAACCTTGATTGTGATGGGATAATAAAGTTCAGGAATCGGGTTTGTGTTCCTCCCATCCCTGAATTAAAGAAAGAGCTTCTGGATGAGGCTCATAGTTCTTCATTCTCTATTCATCCTGGAAGCACGAAGATGTATAGGGACCTGAAAGAGTACTTCTGGTGGGATGGCATGAAAAGAGATGTTGCTGAATATGTCTCTCGATGCTTGGTTTGTCAACAAGTTAAAGCTGAGAGACAGAAGTCTAAGGGGATGTTACAACCATTACCCATACCCGAATGGAAATGTGAAAACATCACTATGGACTTTGTCACAGGACTTCCTAAAACATCCAAAGGCAATAATGCTATCTGGGTCATAGTTGATCGTCTTACAAAGTCTGCACACTTCATTGCTATTAGAGAGGATTTCTCTCTAGATCAGCTTGCCAGGATATATGTAAAGGAAGTGGTAAGATTGCATGGAGTACCACTTTATATCATATCTGATCGAGATCCGAGATTTACCTCGAAGTTCTGGCGAAGTCTTCAGCATACTCTGGATACAGAGTTGAGTTTCAGCACTGCTTATCATCCCCAGACAGACGGTCAGTCTGAGAGAACAATTCAAACCCTAGAAGATATGTTGAGAGCTTGCTCTATGGATTTCAAAGGAGGTTGGGATCAACACCTACCTTTGGTGGAATTTTCTTAATAGCTTTCACTCCAGTATTCAGAGGGCTCCTTATGAAGCTCTCTATGGAAAGAAATGCAGGACTCCAACTTGCTGGGATGAAGTTGGGGAAAGAAAGCTATTAGGACCTGATCTCGTTGATGAAATGGCAGAAAAGGTCAGATCTATTCAACAACACATAAGAGCAGCTCAGATTCGACATAAAAGTTATGCCGACAACCGAAGAAAAGACCTAGAGTTTGAAGTGGGCGATAAAGTGTTCTTACGAATATCTCCCTGGAAGAGGGTTATGAGATTTGGAAAGAAGGGGAAGTTGAGCCCTAGATATATCGGTCCTTTTGAAATACTGTATCGTGTTGGGAAGGTAGCTTACTGATTGGCGCTTCCACCGAATCTCTCTCAAGTTCACGATGTGTTCCATTATCTCTCCTGAGAAAGTACATACCAGATCCTTCACATGTACTCAGCTCAGAAGTTGTACCGCTGGAGCAAGATCTTTCTTATGAAGAACAGCCGATAGAGATTCTGGATCGTAGCGAAAAAGTCCTACGAAACAAGACCACTCGCTTGGTGAAAGTTTTATGGAGAAACCACCAACTTGAAGAAGCTACATGGGAGCTTGAGGATATGATGAGGGAGAAGTATCCTCATCTGTTTGTTGCAAAGTGACGAATTTCGAGGGCGAAATTATTTTTAAGGGGGGTAGAATGTAACACCCGAGACTTTTATGTTATAAAAATCATCAAAGGGATCTTTTTCTACACAACACTTGCTTGGCTTGCTTTACACGCAATCGCGACCTTCCTCGATAGCTTGCGTCGTACGCAATACCGAGTTTCACTAAACAACAATATGCTATTAAAACTAGCCGTTATGAATAGTAATAACCACTTTTTGAAATTTTATAAATTTTATTTTTCAAAATGGACTTCATTTTTGGACTCAGAATATCGAAATTATCCTAGGGTGAAATTTTGGTATTTTTCTGAAAACTTTCAATTTTTGATGAATAGTGAAACCACTAAGTGGTAGGTTAAAAACTGAATTTTGCATAAAACTTAATTTTACCGCTTCTGTGAATGGAATTTCGAAAATCCGAAAGACACGGTTGATATCAGTAAGTAAAATGTGGTTCAATGAGATAAAAATAATTTTTTGGTGAATAGTAACTTTTTACTTTTTTTTACCGCGGTTAATAGTAAATAGGGTAACTAAGGGTAAATATGATATTAATATTACCCTAACACATGTCCTAATTCTATTGGACAAGTTTAATTCGACCAAAAACAAACTTAGGAATAAAATATGACCATTTAGGCCCACTTGGATTAGATTAGGACATTTATTATTAATTTATTTAAAGAAGGGTTAAAATAGTTAAAATCAAAGTTTAATAAGTAAATAATTTTTAATATGGGGTTATACATAAGATAAATTCGATTGTAAATATTAATTAGAAAGCTAAAAAGATTTCCTACATGATGGTATTTTATTTGTAATTTTTAGACATCAAATAATTTAATTTATATATGACACAAAGATGATGCAGTAATTATCTTATTAATGAAATATTGACATAATTGATAATATAAATACCAAAATAAATGTAATTTAAGACTTTTTATGAACTAAACTAATTTTCTAGGTTACTATGATATATTAGTGTTGATTTAATCAACTTGGTTCGAACATATAATTCTGTTATGACTTTCAAAAAAATCATATATCAAATAGTGTCAAAATTGACACAAAATAGTTTTTAAATCAAATATTATATTATTAATTGTTATTTTATTCCTAAAAATATAAGGTTCGGCCAAATGACTTAGATAAGGATATATATATTAATAATAAACAATTTTGGGTTCGTTTGGCATGTTATAGTAATTATATTAACCATATAGTGAAAGAAAACAAAAAGACACGGTAAAAGTTAAATTAATTAACTTAGAGTTAAATCTAATTGATAAGGTTAAAATAATACCCTAAACTTGTTTAAATCCTATTGGTTGATAGGATTTATACCCATCCCCACTTTATCTTCGAAATAAGACCATTTGGAACCATTATAAACCGATTTTGACTTTAATATAAAATAATATTTTGAGATATTCCTAAGGTGCCCCTCTCCTCCCTTATAAAAGGGCACCTCCTCCCCCTCCTCCTCACACCAATTTGAGCACTCAAGCTCGGCCAACCCCTGCCATTTTCTCCTCTCCACTTCCCTAGAATAATCCTAGAGGTCCTGGTCTTCTCCAAAGACCAATCTTAGTTCCTTAAGTGGAGGATTCAAAGAGGCGTTCCAAAGAAGAGGTAATATCCATTATCGATCTTTTCAATTTCTTTCTTCTTCAACTTCTTCTTCTTTAGTTGTTTCATGATAAAGTAATAACATCAGTATTAATTACATACTGATATGTTATTATAAATATGAAACAACCCTAATTCACCTTCTATCCATCCTACGGAAAAATGAAATCACCGCGCGTGCGTACGTACGGAATACCGTCTCCACGCCGTGGTGTAATCTATTTTTCCACCATCACCTTACAAGGATGGTTATAATGGTGTAATAAGTAACTATATATGATTATTATTAAGTAATATTGATACTGAAATAATATATATATATACTCCAATACAATTCCACGATCATAGGAACGATATCATCACTCGTGCGTACGTACGGAATACCGTCTCCACGATGTGATGCGACTCGTTCTACATGATCTTCATTTCATAATGATTATATAAATGAATTGAATGAATGAATATGGTATATACTACACTAATACCATTCTGTAAATGAATTATCTATAACCTAAAGATAAGAATAAGAATTTATTCGACAAAACACGCATAAGAACAAAAAGTTATAAAGACCCGAGTAACAAGTAACAATGAAATATTACTAACAAGAAGCTAATAATATGACCATATATGATATCATATCAATATGTATGATTCTGTAATAAATCAATAACATTATTTAAACCATTATACAGGATCTTCGGACACGAACAAAGCAAATCGGACCTAAGGTAAGGGAAATATCACAATCTCATTTTTATCCGAGATTGTTTATTCGTAAGTATTTACTGGGGTGTATTTTATCATCCACATCCATGTTCCCTCAATATGTAATATTGTTTCCATCCACTTGCAATAGTTTAAATCCAATTTTACCCTTAGGTGAGTTTTTAGTAAAGAATATGAAAGGAATCTTTTGTCGTTTTTCCGTACGAGGTACTTTTTGACTTTTCCGACAAAAGTACGAAGAATGTTTTTTTTAACTTATACGGCATGAATGGATTTTTAAAACATTATTTCCAAGAAGCTTCCTTTACAAGTTTTCAAGTTTATTTCTAATCAACTTCTTTTCTTTTAAAGTCGTATGACATGTTATGAAAGGAAAAATGTTTTTGAAGTAGAAAGGATATTTTCCTCAAGAATGGAGTTCAAGTATTTTATCAAAATTATTTTCCATCTAAGATAATAAAAGGGTTCTGTTTTTATCCCTATTATAACATGGATTTGATTATGTCGTGATGGAAATATTTTTATGAATACCTTTATTTTATATGAATTGTTTTATGATGTCATGTTGTTTAAGAATCCCATTTTTATTACATTGGTTACGCTATGATTTATGATTTATGATTATGTGGCACACATAAGAAAGGATTCATTATAAGATGGGTGGGACCTATATCTCCCTCCAATGCATTGGGTAAAGATTTTATATCTCATGAGATAGACATGGCTGGAACGGAAGGTTATTTCGGTTCAGTGATACAGGACTGAAACGAGGAGTGAACTCGGTTCAGAAAGGGACTTCGTCCACTAAGATAGTCTTGGCAATGAGTCATGACTAACAAGAAATGATTTTACATGATTATGTGTGCATGCCACAAAGTTTCAAGTTTTATTTTATGATTATGGGGATCTCATTTTCACTTCTATGAATTATTCCATGATAAGATATTATGATCTCTTTTGCAGGTTTTGATTTTCAAAAAGATATGATATGATTTTTATTTCCTTTATTTGCCCTTGCTGAGCATTTGAGCTCACCCTTTTATGTTTTCTTCTCCCCAGGTCAGGAAGATGGATATTAAGTAGAATATGCTAAAAGGGACACTAGATATGATGAAATAAATGGGAGACACTGTAGAATATTTATGAACCAGTTGTTTATGTTTCCCAGTTTCTAAAGACACTATACCTATATGGTCCTTTGTGGTTTTGTCATAT
The DNA here is from genome assembly GCA_963277665.1 of Viscum album. Classification (NCBI taxonomy): domain Eukaryota; kingdom Viridiplantae; phylum Streptophyta; class Magnoliopsida; order Santalales; family Viscaceae; genus Viscum; species Viscum album. The sequence continues at coordinate 1,924,752,927 of OY728150.1, read as the reverse complement.
GTTGTAATAAGTGTGCTTCAATTTCGATGTATTAACAATGTATGTAAAGTATGGGTCGTTATATGAATGGCCCGATACATCACATGCACCCACGGTATAAATAAGAACAATATCACAAAAGGGGTAACCATTTATAATGTTGTAAATGAAGGCGTGTCTTTCACATCAAAAATTTCATAACCAAAGTACCATCCATGCCTTCATTATAAAATGTGGCTCAGGATACTATGATATTTCACTTTTCAAAAAACCTCACTTTAGGAATTTCATATAAAATGATATAAATCACACAATCCGTTTAAAAATCATTCCAAAACTACCCTTATATGTGTGTATTCCTCCTAGAAATCCCAAACAAATCCAAAGTCCATCCATTTCAATTAAATACATTTAAAAAATACACTAAGTCCTTTCTCAAAATGGTTAAATCACTCACACATTTCTAATAACCGTTTGAAAACCATTAAGAAACCATTTTTAAATCATTTTTATGTCACCCATCACCTTTATAAATAAACATATGTTAAAATGTTGTTTTCATGATTTGATAACTAAAAACATATTAAAATACATAAATCACATTTAAAACCCTTTCATAAGAAATGTGATATTTCGAAAAAAAATAACATAAAAACATTCCATTATAAAATTGAAAACATTAAATTTAAAGGAAAAACATTTATTCCAATATCACAACACAATTAAATTGTTTAAAAAAACAATGATATCTCAAATATTCATAAAAAAGTAATTTATAAATCATAATAACACTTTGAATTATGAAATGAAACAATTTCATAGAAACACATACTTGGAAGAAACAGAAACTAAAGTCAAAACGTTTCAAATTCAATATTGAGAACACTAATGGTGATATAGATAAAATATATAAACCCTAGACACAAAAAAAAACCAACACTAGATCCACCCAGAACCTTAAATTAGACCAAAATAGATCATGGGTTCATAGGGGAATCCAAATACATGAGAAGAGATATAGAGATAGGTAGAATAGAAGAAGAGAGAAAGAGAGGAATAAAAATCTTAAAATATGTTAGGAATCATGAAATAGAGTCTAAGAATCAATGAGGTGGGAGGCTGAAGCTCTTACTTGGAACACCAATGGGTAGTCAAAGTGAATGATGGAGATGAGGGGTAAAACCCCTCTTAACATGAAGTGGGAATTTTGGGATACTCCCAAAATTTAATAATCTTTATAGACCACATCGTTTGACCACATTTATTTCATAATTGTGTTCCAATTGTGCATATCTGACTACCTAGACATAGATTACACAAATAGGTTGGACATATGATTTTCAAAACCATGTTATAACCATGTGTATAGTGGCTAGACATAACAAGAATATATATTATGTCATTTTAGATAAATATTCATCAAATTAAAAAAAACATGCTCAATTACTGTTATAGTTTAGTTTCTTTAGAAACAAGTAAAAAATATTCTATCCTGGTAAAAAATATTTAATGTTTCCAAAAAAGATCTTCCCCTTTATTATTTCTATATAAAACCTTTATTCATAACTATGTTAAAGGAAACATAAGAAAAAGGTGATATCAGATACTCAGTATGGTCAAATAAGGTAGATATATAAGAATAAACCTAAGAATATGGTTATCATAATGTGATCGTGAAATTGCGATATCATACCCTACATAACAAAGATCATAAACATGAATCATGGCATAATGGTTGGGAGTTAATAATACATGAATCAAAAGGGTGATAAATCATCATAAATCAATAATGAAACATAATCTCATGTCATATATGTGTGGCACTATCATACATGTAAAAAACCATTTAAAGTTTAAAGGTTAATTATCAAGAACATAAAAATAGTGGATCAAGACACAACAATTTCATATACTGGACCAGGTGTGTTATGACCCCCTCCCACCAAAGATTCCCCTCCTGAGCTGGCAATGGTGAAAGGGAGATAATGACCCCCGAGTCCCGCCTCCAGTAGCCCCTGGAGTGGCGAATAGAACTAAGGGTATGAGTTTCACAAATATGGGAAGAATTACCCTTTTATATTAATTAAGATCGGGAAAAATTATCAGTCAAACACAAAAAGAAAAAAGGAACAAGTAAATGAAAATAAAACCAAACCAATCCCACATGCATGTTTAAACAGTTCTGAAACAAGGTATGAGTACAAGATAGCTCAAAAAGTGCAATACCAAAAGAAATAAGAGTACAACAACTGCAACAACTCCAACTATCCCGACTAGTAGGGTCCCGCACGGCCCTGGTAGTCCTCCTGGAAACCAGAAAGTAAACGTATGGTGAACATACAAGTATACTCAGTAGTGAAACTTAAAGCTCTTGTGCACAGGTGGGGAGACATCCTAATGTCCCTTGAGAACAATAGAATAAATCAAAACCTAGTAAGGAATTCTATCCACCCAACCTTGCCAGCCACACTCACCAAAAACACAAAGAAACTAGTAGTAGTATATAAGAACAAGATTATTGGATACCCCGCACCATTTTCGCCCACTAGTTAGCTGCTCTTTCTAACGGTGAACGTCCTGACGCTACCACACTCTTCCTTCCTGCACACACCTAGGCCTCACAAACCACATATCCCGCCCACACACACATGGGCCTCGCAAACCACATATCCCGCTCGCACACACCTGGGCCCCACAAACCACATATCCAGTTCGCACACACCTGGGCCCCACAAACTACATATCCCACCCACACACACCTGGGCCTCACAAACCACATATCCCGCCAGCACACACCTGGGCCTCACAAACCCCATATCCCTACCCAAACACACCTGGGCCTCATCCTGAAGATTCATGGGAGCAGTAAACCTACCTGAAGAGTCTTGGGATAAAATCACACCAATCAAAACCTACCTGAAGAGTCTTAGGTGTAAGGTCACCTCAATCCATCACAGCCTACAACCTGCCCAAAGAGTCTTGGGCTAAAAATCACACCAATAAAAACCTACCCGAAGAGTCTTAGGTGTAAGGTCAACTCAAGCCATCACAGCCTATAACCTGCCCGAAGAGTCTTGGGCTAAAAATCACACCAATCGAAACCTACCTAAAGAGTCTTATGTGTAATGTCACCTCAAGCCATCGCAGGCTATAGAAGAAGGACCAGGAAGGAGCTAGTAACTAAGGGGAAAACACACTCTCCTATAAAATGGGAGTGTTCGGCACGAGGTGCTCAACATGGGTGGGGTACGACAAAACACAAAGATACAGATACATAAATCTATACCAAACACACAACCCAACCTATGGCTTATAAATAGAGAAACTGAGCACGTGCCTCGGCACTGCTAATATGAAGCATGCATACAACAAACAATACCAACCCCATTTATGTTTTCATGTTTCAATATTATTAGTTTATTAGTTACTTAGCTACTGGGAAAATAACAAAAAAAGATTAAGTGTTTCATAGAAAAAACCTTCCAACCACAAATCAAGTTAGATAGAACACAAGAAACACAAAACCAAACTTTTTAACATCAATCAGTCCCCATTGATTATTCCCGCGTTTAGTTCATTATCATTCCCCACAGTTCATTTATCAACTTTCCACATTCTTTTAATATCATAACCCATTACTGCAACCCTACTGCCACTGTAACCACATCTCCACAACTGTCTCACAAAACAAGGCTTGTTCCATATCATTGCCCCTTTAATATCATTTACCGCAGCCCTGCTGCCCATCATATTCGTAAAAACCCAGGATTCACCCGCCCCCCCTTTCACACACCACATAACCAAACCAATACCCACATGTTCATTATTGCATTTTGTTTAATCGGGGTGATCACCCAAGGGTTCTAGATATTCATTTAATCAGCCAACTTTACGTGATTAACCAATTTCCATATTCCACAAAGTTTCCATAAAACGGTCTAGAAAGATAGGACAACATTTAATTGTGAAAGAAAATCACCCAATGACTGTGATTTTTAGTAGGCATAAGCCTATTCAATTCACAACATAACAATAGGAAAATCAAAGATAAATATAACAACTTTCCCATCCCCGATCTTTAAGCCAATTATTATCTTCATTAAACTGGTTCAACTATGTCTCATGAAAGCAAGAGGAAACCCATCCTGCATGATGCAAAAATGACAGAGATGAAGGTAAAATCCCTACCTCAAAGGTTTTTGACAAAACCACGATGGTTGAAGAACGCTCAAGAAACCGGGTCGATTCTACAAGAATCTTCTTTGGATATCCTCTCCTAACACAACCAAGACCAAATCTATTCATATTCGACATCTGCATGCTTAGATCTACCCATAACAAGCATAGATATATGAAACCGAGAGAGTAGGAGGAGTGTATCTAAGTAGATCTAGGAAAAAATCAAGAATGATCACATACTTCAAAGAACCGGCTTCGATTCACCATGAAAAGCCTATAGATAACCTCCAAAACACTTGGGAGAGGTTCTTCTAGCTCCAAGGAAGGGTAATCCCATGTTATGGCCGATTAGGGGCTTAAACGAGGTGATTAAAGGCAAAAACGAGTTAGATCCACAATTTTATAATCTAACTTTAAGTGCATGTACGGTTAGTCCGCACTATTTAACAAACTGTGCGCTAACTGTGCGTTAGCTTCTGCCTCGACAATCCCTCCTCGCATGGTTAGTCTACATGATTAGGCAAACTGTGCACTAACCGTGCATTAGCCACTACCCTCAAGACTAGCCTTGCATGGTTTGGCCTTACGGTTTAGGAAAACCGTGTGCCAATCGTGCAAAATCTATTACCATTTATATCTCCTTAAAAGTCCACCAAACGCACCCCCAATGAACCTTGAACTCCTGGAACACCTCCAGCACCACATTTCACAAAGGAGTAGACCAGAGAGGTTCAGTCCATTACATCAGATACCTCTCAAAACAATCTCATCCTCGAAAATTAAAACCAACTCATAAAAAGAGGAAATGGTTTGAACAACCACCCCATAAGATACCTCGCAGGGCTCATTATAACAGGAATGGAACCACTATCCTAATCATATGTGTTAGGAATTACTTCTTCTATTTTGAGATATTATCCGCTTTAGGCGGCACTGACTCGCCTGCACGGTTTTAATCTCATCTGCATTAATATGTCTCGATTAAGAATTGGGTCTTCCCACTTCCATATGTTAGTATTTTTCCAACTTATACTTCCCCAACACCATAAAACCAACATACTTCATGAACACATGGCTTGGGGAATTCCTTCTCCCATGTCGAGATATTATCCACTTTAGGCAGCACTGACTTACCCGCACAGGTTCAATTGCATCCGCATTAATGCGTCTCGATTAAGGATCATGTTTTTTTTTTCCCACACATCCAAACATGTTACACACTTCTAGAGAACAAGGAAACAAAACGTCTCATGACCGAAAATCCAATAATTCCATATAAAAATGGTACAGAGTATAACATCAAAACAAAGTTCTGAAGAACAAAGCAAAACACAAGTCAAAACAACTCTGGGTACTGAGCGTGCATCTGAGCCTCGTGCTCCCCAGTGCTCTCCTAGAGGCCGTCATGCCTCCACAACACACGAACCAAGGCGATGGTTTGTCCATGAAGAACATTCTCTTCATGATCCTCGATTCTGACTAGTCGTTCCTCGAAGTTCACGTCATCTACCATATCTAGCATTCCCCAGTCGATAACGTGAGAGTCTTCGTGTAAGTAATGACAAAGCTAGGAGACGTAGAAGACTACATGAACCTTCTCTAACTGAGGTGGCAGGGCCACCTGATATGCCACCTCACCGACTCGCCTTAGCACCTCGAAAGGTCCAATGAACCAAGGGGAGAGCTTACTCCCATTCCCAAACCTCTGCTACCCCGTCGAGGGGAAACCATCAAGAACACATGATCTCCCACCTCGAACTCCAAGGGCATCCTCCAAAGATCAGTATAAGAACTTTTTCGGTCCTGATCCGCTTTCATCCTCTCACGCACAAGCTGAAATTTCTCTGTGGTGCTCTGTACTACCTCTGGCCCAAGAGCACCTGTCTCACCAACCTCTGCCCAACAAATGGGTGAATGACATGGTCATCCATACAAAGCCTCAAATAGTGCCATGCCAATAGTAGAGTGGAAGTTGTTGTTGTAGGAAAACTCTACTAAAGGCAAGTGTCACACCCATGATCCTCCGAAATCCAGAACACCTGCTCACAGCATGTCCTCCAATTTCTGGATAGTATGCTCTGTCTTCCCATCGGTCTAGGGGTGGAAATCCGTACTAAGGCATAGCTGGGTGCCAAAATAATGATGTAACCCCCTCCAGACTCATGAGGTAAACCGATTATCCCGATCTGAGATGATAGTCTTTGGAACTCCATGCAAACGCACCACCTCGTCTACGTACCTCTGTGCTAAGGTACTCACCGGGCCTGAATCCTTAATTGCTAAGAAGTGAGCTGATTTCATTAGTCGATCCACCACTACCCAGATAGCATCATAACCACCCTGATCTCTGGGTAGTCCTGTGACGATGTCCATTGAGATACCATCCGAAATCCACTCGGTGACATCTAAAGGATGCAACAAACCACTGGGAACACAATTTTAAGCCTTTACTTGCAGACACATTAGGCACTTATCGACAAACTCTACCACTGCCCGTTTCACCCTGAGCCACCAAAATTGTTCCCTCAAGCCTCGGTACATTTTTGAAACTCCCAGATATACCGCCAAGGCTGATCTATGGAACTCACAGAGAACTAATTCACGCATCGCCTCTGGAACAAACAACCTTCCATCAAAAAGAATCTGAGGTCGGCTGTCCTCTAACCATCCTTCGTGAGCATTTCCCTGATCGATACAATCCTGTATTACTTCCACCACAGAGTCTCCCCACAGAGACTCTTCCACCTGCTGCAACAAGGAGAACTTCACCATCATCTCAAACAGAAAGCCTCTAACACCCTCTACCCATGAATCCAAGTGCAAGGCAGCCAACTCTCCCATCGCTTCCCAAGAATCAGCGGATTCCCGAACCTCTTCTTTATGCGACTTCCTGCTCAGGTCATCAGCCACAACGTTTCCCTTACCTTCAGTGTAAGATATCTCGATGTAATAGTCTTAGAGAAACTCGACCCATCTCTACTTCTATAAGTTCAGGTCACACTAGTTGAAGATATAAGATAAGCTCTTGTGATCTGAGAAGACCACAAAGCGCTCCCCAAAGAGTTAATGTCGCCACGACTTCTATGCAAACACTACTTCTGCATGCTCTATGTAACGACCCAAAGTTTCATTAATGGAAAATCCCTCTTGATCCAGTTAAATGTATCTTTATGAAAAATGATTTTATAAGATGTCAACTTCTTTGGTTTTATGTTAAGAATTGTGATAGTTGTTAATATAGTCGTTTAATAGTGATCACTTGATTAGTATAAATATAAGGCTTTAATGAACCCAATTTTACTCAGACAAAGGAAGCGATGGCCTCATCCAGTAGAATTTCCCAATACGAAGCCCATTTGTCGGAGCTCAAAAAAGAGGTGGAATCCTTAGGCTTCGCCCTTGACCAAGCCCAAGATGAGCTTCACCATGTCAAGCTCGAACGGGACCGTCTACGGGAAAAGTGGAAGTTGATTGAAATTACCACTCGAGCGATGTTATCCAAGACACCCCAAGAGTCTGTCACCATCGCACACCTTACCCTTAGGTCTTATGCGGCTATTTTAAGGGGTTATGTAACAAATAAGTAGTACTATGTTCATGTACATTATTTTTTTTATATAATAATGAATATAATTTCTAGTCATTTTTGATACATTATAAATAGTTTTTAAAGTACAAATGGTGTTTTTAGTTATTATTTAATTAAGAAATCTATTTTAATAAAATAAGGTATTTTTGAATTAAATAATATTTTAATAAAATAATATTATTATTATAAAAACTAATTTTTATTAAATATAAATGATCTTATAATTTTGTGAATGCAATTAAAATTTTTATTAAGGTTTGAAAGCCATTTTTGTCAAAACCCGTGAATTTTCGATAAATGTTGGTTTTTATTTTATAAGTGAAAATTAATATATTTAAAAATTTATTTAGATAAAATAAATGTCATTTCTGGAATGAGGACGTCGAAATTATCCAACGGTGAATTTTTCAAAAAAATTTGAGATAGCCAAATTTTTGGGTAAAAATTAAATATCGTTTAAATATATAATGTGTTTTATGACATCATAATGACCCAATGGTGATGTAATAAAAATAACATAATCCTTATGTTCGGTCAATATATGTTTTATCATAAAAATATTATGATTTTGGGTTTTTTTGACTTACTTTTCAAAGCATTAATGGACCCCTCAAGACATATTCAACACTTTGCCTTTTTAAATTAATTTCCATGGGAGTGTGACTCACCTCCATATAACCAACCTTATTATTTTAAGAATTTAGGACTTGGGCCTTATAAAATATTGTTTTAATCTTCCCTTTTCCAAAAACCATGGGCAAAAACCATGGTATGGTTTGTGGTTTGGATTAATTTAATATAAGGGGTCCCAAACCTAAATAATAAAGAATTCCCTCACATTTCCAATATAAACCCACCTAATCTCCCACTTCCTCCTCACTAAAATCCCTTTAACTTCGTCCAACCTCTACCATACTCTCTCTATGATCCTCCCAAGGTGCCCCAATCTCCCAATAAGCCTCTCACAGGCCTCTCTCTATCCTTTGGAAGCACACTTCAAAGTAAGGGTTTTTTCTTCCTTTCTTATTTTTATCAATTTTATTTAAGTTTTATTGCCCTTTTAATTTCAATTATGAATGTTGGGGTATGGCTTCACACCTCCCCCATACTTCCCTCTTATTGTTTGAATTATGGGAGACCCCTTTATCTCTCATTAAATGCCTCCCATGTACACCCATTACTATGCCGAAATTCCGAAAGGAACTTCTCTCTCTTCTTTTACATTCAAGCAATAATTTTGTATCATGAATCTTTATTCCATAAAAATTGTTGGTACATGTATCTATATGACCTCCTTACTTTCCATTACAAGTAAATATGATGAGTAACCCCTTTCTCTCTCATCAACCATTTTTATGAATTCTTATGTCACGTCGTTACGCTGCCGAAATCGCACCGATTTTCTAAGCCAATGTCATTGTGTAGTGAATACCATGCCCATTTCTCTATCGAGGGTATTCACCTTTATATACATTTACTTATTGATTGTAAAGTTTCATGTATAAATTCCACATTCCTTTATCATGGAATAAATGATTATGTTTTATGAATCCATGTTTTATGATCCATGTGGCACACTTATGCATGAAATGAAATGTTTAAGAAGGGTACGCCCTTATAGCGATCCAATGCATCGGGTAAAGTATAGTATCATGATACGTCATGTTCAATGAGTGTTGACTCATGATAATTCAAGTGAAATGAGGGTTTACTCGTGCTTCATGTTCAATGAGGGTTTACTCATGCTTTATGTGCAATGAGCCTTGGCTCATGCTAATTCTATGTTAAGTGTTGTTGCCACATTTCCATGTTATGATTATCATGCTTTATCATGCCTTTATGTTCATGTTTCTTTTATGCTATATTGATATGCCTATTGTATAACATGTATTCTACTCCTCATGTTATTCCATGTGTACTCCCTTACTGGGCTTTATAGCTCACCCTTTTCTTATGCATGTCCTCAGGTTATCCCATGCAATGCTAAGTACGAGGGAATGTAGTGGTCATGTAAAGGAAGTTTTCAATAAATATGTTTTATTTCATGTTTTAAGTTTTTATGTAATGATCTTAATATCCAAAGACACTAAACCTCTCGATCTTCTTTGTTTTATAAAGTTATGTTTTATTTAATAAATCATGTTTAAGTTGTAATAAAAAAGTAGGGTTGTCATAGTTGGTATGAGAGGATAGGTTTAGTTATTTTTGGGATTAGGAAACCCTAGTAAAGCCTTAGATACAAGACTAAGTACAATAAAAACGTCCCTAAGTTTTGGTGAGTATTGATTAAGTGGGTTATCAAGAAAATACATCCCTGTCTGGATACGAGTAGGTAGAGGCGGCTCTGGCACAGATGTATCCTAGGGGTAAAACCCGAAAACACCGCTTTGAGCTAGACTCGAACGGGAACTGGTGCACGACAATGGGCGTTGCTGCACTCTTGGTTATGACACTCCCGGGGGATATGTTTTGATAAATTCACAAGCATAGTATGAACCCTTATTAAGGGAATTAAAAAAATGCCCCTACGAATATATGTTAGAAAGTAGATCATGAAAATCCAATATTGAAGCATGTAGACTCATGAGTTAAGGAATGAATGTTTATTTATGAGTGATCAACTTTTGTATTTGGATTGCCCTTTATGTGTTACCCCTAACTTTCTTTTTATTCCAGCCAAAGGCCGGTAATAGGAGGACTTGGGCTAACAACCTTTGTGAAGATCAGTGTGATGATTGTACTAATGAGATGCCCAATCCAATGGGAGCGGGAATCGAAAACTTTGTCACGCTTCTCTCTCAGATAACTCATGTTTTGAATAGAAACACGGATCAAGAGGAACGTTCAACCCCCCCTAAGAAAGAACAAGTCACTATCGAGAGCTTCATGAGACAAAGGACTCCTACTTTTAGTAGATCATCTGATCCCACGATCGCTGAACAATGGATCAACTCCATTGAAAAGATCTTCTCCATACTTCAATGTTCTGAACAAGAGAAGGTTTTCCTGGCTGCTTATCGTATGGAAGGTGAAGCTGATCAATGGTGGACGTTGATCAAAAATACTAATCCTGAGTAGGAGATCGAGGATTTGGAGAGGAAGGATTTCCAGAAGATGTTTTTCGATAAATATTTTCCGCGCACCCTTCGGCTTAAGATGGAAAGGGACTTCCTTTCCCTCAAGAAAAATGATGAAGAATCTGTTGGATCGTACGAGGAAAACTTCACAAGTCTTGAATGATACGCTTCTGGATTTGTCGTTACCCTCGAATTCAAGGTTGACTTCTTCTTTTGTGGGCTGAATCCTAGCTTTCGGAAAGCATTAGCGATCTGTGACTTCGACAGCTATGAGGAAGTTGTCCGATGTTCCCTCAAGGTCGAAATGGATATCGGGGAATCATAGGGGTATCATGGGGACAAGAAGCGTAAGGTGGACTTCAATGCTGGTGGTCTAATGGATAAATCCAATGGCGCTAAGAAGTTCCAGCACCCCACTTGCCAAAAGTGCGGAAAGAATCACCCTATAAATTGCCTTAAGGGGACGAGAAAATGCTTCAGGTGTGGAAGAGAAGGGCACCTAGCTATTAATTGTTGGCAAGAAGGACCCGAGGCTACGACAGAGGAGAGGAACGCTCCGTTCGAACCTCAATGCGTTTTTCAATGCTATAAATGCAAAGAACCGGGTCATTTTGAAAATCAGTGCCCTAATACAAGGGTTTTTTTAGGCAACCAACAACCTCCAAGATAGAAAGGAAGAGCTTTTGTCATCACTTCTACCGAAGTGAACCCCGACAATGAAGTGGTGATAGGTACGCCAGTTATTCATTATATAATAGTGAACGTACTTTTTGATTTAGGTTCTACGCATTCTTTTATATCTCAAAAGTTTAGTAGAACAATCCCAGCACTACCCCAAATCATGGAAGTAAAGATGTCGGTGAGTACGACAAATGGGGAAATCTTTGCATCCCATGAATATAAGTCCTCCCATGTTATAATTTTTGGATTGAATTTCCCAGAGAACATCGTCATACTCCCTTTGGTGGAATTTTATGCAATTCTTTGCATGGATTGGCTTTCCTTATACAGAGCCAACATAAATTTTCGGGAGAGGGAAATCACACTCCATATGGAGAATCAACCCCCGATTCATTACAAGTGTCAGGAGGAAGATGAATCTCTTTTAGCTCCATCATCTCAAGCATGGATGTTACTGCCCTATGAGCATGTGTATCTGGATAAGATGATTGAGTCCAAAGAAGAGACCATCCTTGAAGAAATGCCTATTGTGAGGGAATTCGCGGAAGTGTTTCCCGATGAACTGTCTGGTCTTCCTCCTAGAAGAGATGTTGAGTTCTCAATTGAACTTATACCTGGGGCATTAACAATATCCAAAACTCCATGTAGAATGGCTGTTTCTGAGCTTGAAGAGCTGAAGAAACAACTACAGGAGAATCTGGATAAAGGGTTTATACGCCCAAGTGCTTCACCATGGGGTGCACCAGACCTCTTCGTCAAGAAGAAGGATGGGTCAATGCGGCTATGCATCGATTATCGTGAACTTAACAAAATCCCGATAAAGAACTAGTATCCTCTCCCAAGAATCAATGACTTGTTTGATCAGCTGAGTAGAGCACAATAGTTCTCCAAGGTATACTTGCGGTCGGGATATTATCAAGTAAGGGTGAAGAAGGAAGATGTCCCCAAGACTGCTTTTCGTACAAGATACAGGCACTATGAATTTATAGTAATGCCTTTCAGAATAACCAATGCTCCAGCAATATTCATGGACTTGATGAATAGAGTCTTTAGAGATTACCTTGACAAATTTGTGGTGGTCTTTATAGATGATATTCTAATATACTCCAAAACCAAGGAGGATCATGAGGAGAATTTAAGAACTGTACTAGAGACTTTGCGCAAGGAGAAGCTCTATGAAAAGTATAGAAAATGTGATTTCTGGTTGAAGGAGGTCTCATTCTTGGACCATATCATCACAAGAAATGGGATATCTATGGACCCCTCCAAAACAGATGCGATTGAGGGATGGATGAGGCCAGCATCGGTAACGGATATCCGTAGCTTATTGGGGTTAGATGGATATTATCGACGATTTGTGAGTAATTTATCACGATTGTCCAACCCCCTTACCAAGCTAACTCGAAAGGGAGTAAAGTTTTCTTGGATTGATGAATGCGAAGAAAGCTTCAATGAGTTGAAAAGGAGGCTTATCACTGCACCCATGCTCACTTTACCCACAAGTGGAGAGCTTTTTGTGGTATTCAGTGATGCTTCGAAGAAGGTCTTAGGATTTGTGATGATGCAGAATGATAAAGTGATATCTTATTCCCCAAGGAAATTGAAAATCCATGAGAGAAAATATCCAACGCATGATCTGGAGTGGGCGGCTGTGATCTTTGGCTTGAAAATCTGGCGGCATTATCTCTATGGAGAGAAATGTGAGATATATACTGACCACAAGAGTCTTAAATATATATTCACACAGAAAGAGCTTAATATGTGCCAGAGAATATGGATAGAGATCATTAAGGATTATGACTGTTCAATACATTACCACCCTGGGAAAGCGAACAAGGTGGCAGATGCCCTAAGTAGAAAAGATCTAGAGATTCTATCAATGATGAGAATTGAGAAGGATCCAATCTTCTTAGACTTGATGAAGATGGACTTGGGAATCATAAAGAAGGGAACATCATCAATCTTTTCACAAATGATTGCTCAACCATATCTTTTAGAAAGGTTAAAGGATGATCAAAAGGATGATGTGGGAATTCAAGAAAAAGTGAAATCTATCGAAAAGGGGAAATCCTCGGAGTTTAATGTAAATGAAGAAGGAATTGTGCGGTTTTGGAAAAGACTATGTGTTCCATCAAGTCTGGAGCCGAAGAAGAGACTTTTGGATGATGCTCATAGTTCAAATTTCTCTATTCATCCAGGGATCACAAAGATGTATCGAGATCTCCGAGAAAACTTTTGGTGGGATAATATGAAGAAGGAGATTGCCGAATATACATCAAAGTGCCTGGTGTGTCAGCAAGTGGAGGTAGAGAGGTAGAAGTCTAAGGGGATTATGCAACCATTTCCCATACCAGAATAGAAATGGGAGAACATCACCATAGACTTTGTCATCGGACTTCCGAGGACATCTAAAGGCAACAATGCAATCTGGGTTGTTGTGGATCATCTTATAAAGACTGCACACTTCATTTCTATTCAGGAGGATTTCTCATTGGATCAACTGGAACGGATATATATCCGGGAAGTGGTAAGGTTGCATGGAGTACCACTATCTATTGTGTCTGACCGAGATCCAAGATTCACCTCTAAGTATTGGAAGATTCTTCAACATGCTCTGAATACTGAACTGAACTTCAGTACGGCCTATCATCCTCAGACTGATGGCCAATCCGAGCGGACTATCCAAACACTTGAGGATATGTTGAGAGCATTCTCAATGGACTTTAAAGGAGGATAGGATCAACATCTTCCTCTGGTTGATTTCTCTTATAATAACAGTTTCCACTCAAGCATCCAAATGGCACCCTATGAAGCCCTTTATGGGAAAAGGTGCAGAACACTAGCATGTTGGGATGAGGTCGGTGAACGTAAGCTGCTTGAACCAGAAATGGTGGAGAAGGTGAAAAACATTCAGCAGCATATCAAGGCATCCCAGAGTCGATAGAAGAGTTATGCAGATAATCGTCGATGAGACCTTGAGTTTAAATTCGGAGACACGGTGTTTCAATGCATATCTCCATGGAAAAAGGACATGAGGTTTGGAAAGAAAGGGAAGTTAAGTCCAAGGTAAATAGGCCCCTTTGAGGTTCTTGATCATGTTGGGGTTGTGGCCTATCAACTAGAACTTCCACCTACCATGGCCAAAGTAAATGATGTCTTTCATGTATCTCTCTTAAGGAAGTACATACCGGACCCTTCACATATACTCTCTTCTATGGTGGTATAATTGGAAGATGATATTTCTTATAAGGAGAAACCAGTGAAGATCTTAGATCGTAGAGAAAAAGTTCTACGAAATAAGACAATGCCCCTCGTCAAGGTGTTGTGGAGAAACCACAAGTTTGAATAAGCGACTTGGGAGTCGGAGGATATGATGAAGCTGAGTTACCCACATTTGTTTTAGTGTGGGAAAAGGAAAATTTCGAGGGCAAAATTTCATAAAGGGGGAATATTGTAATGACCCAAAGTTTAATTAATGGAAAATCCCTCTTGATCCAGTTAAATGTCTCTTTATGAAAAATGTTTTTGTAAGATGTCAAATTATTTGGTTTTATGTTAATAATTGTGACCATTGTTAATATAGCCGTTGAACAGTGATCACTTGATTAGTATAAATATAAGGCTTTAACGAACACAATTTTACTCAGACAAAGGAAGTGATGGCCTCATCCAGTAGAATTTCCCTATACGAAGCCCATTTTTCAATGCTCAGAAAAGAGGTGGCATCTTTGGGATTCTCCCTTGACCAAGCCCAAGCTGAGCTTCACCATGTCAAGCTCGAACAGGACCGTCTACGGGAAAAGTGGAAGTTGATTGAAATTACCACTCGAGCGATGTTATCCGAGCCACCCCAAGAGTCTATCACCATCTCACACCTTAACCTTAGGTCATATGTGGTTGTTTTAAGGGGTTATGTAACAAATAAGTAGTACTATGTTCATGTACATTTTTTTTGTATATAATAATGAATATAATTTCTAGTCATTTTTGATACATTATAAATAGTTTTTAAAGTACAAATGGTGTTTTTAGTTATTATTTAATTAAGAAATCTATTTTATTAAATTAAGGGATTTTTGAATTAAATAATATTTTAATAAAATAATAATATTATTATTAAATTAATTTTTATTAAATATAAATGATCTTTTAATTTTACGAATGCAATTAAAATTTTTATTATGGTTTGAAAGCCATTTTTTGTCAAAACCCATGAATTTTCGATAAATGTTGGTTTTTATTTTAAAAGTAAAAGTTAACATATTTAGAAAAAAAAATTAGATAAAATAAATGTCATTTCTAGAATCAGTATGTCGAAATTATCCAACGGTGAATTTTTCATAATTTTCTGAGACAGTCAAATTTTTGGGTAAAAATTAAATACCGTTAAAATATATAATGTGTTTTATGACATCATAATGACCCAATGGTGGTGTAATAAAAATACCATAATCCTTATGTTCGGCCAATATATATTTTATCATTAAAATAATGTAATTTTGGGTTTGTTTGACTTACTTTTCAAAGCATTAATGGACCCCTCAAGACATATTCAACACTTTGCCTTTTTAAATTAAAAACCATGGGAGTGTGACTCACCTCCACATAAGCAACCTTATTATTTTAAGAAGTTCGGACTTGGGCCTTATAAAATATTGTTTTCCTCTTCCCTTTACCAAAAAACATGTGCAAAAACCATGGTATGGTTTGTGGTCTGGATTAATTTAATATAAGGGGTCCCAAACCTAAATAATAAAGAATTCCCTCACCTTTCCTATATAAACCCACCCAAGCTCCCACTTCTTCATCACTAAAAGCCCTTGAAGTTCGTCCAAATTCTGCCCTACTCTCTCTAGAATCCTCCAAAAGTGCCCTAATCTCCCAAGAAGCCTCTCACAAGCCTCTCTCTAGCCTTTGGAAGCACACTTCCAAGTAAGGGTTTTTTCTTCCTTTCTTATTTTTTTCAATTTTCTTTAAGTTGTATTGCCCTTTTAATTTCAATTATTAATGTTGGGGTATGGTTTTTCACCTCCTCCATACTGCCCTATTATTGTTTGAATGATGGGAGACCCCTTTATCTCTCATTAAATGCCTCCCATGTACACCCGTTACTATACTGAAATTCCGAAATGAACTTCTCTCTCTTCTTTTACATTCAAGCAATAATTTTGTATCATGAATCTATATTCCATAAAAATTGTTGGTACATGTATCTATATGACCTCCTAACTTTAAATTACATGTAAATATGATGAGGAACCTCTTTCTCTCTAATTAACCATTTTTATGAATTCTTATGTCACGCAGTTACGCTGCCGAAATCACACCGATTTTCTAAGCCAATGTCATTGTGTAGTGAATACCATGCCCAATTCTCCATCGAGGGTATTCACCTTTATGCACATTTACTTATTGATTGAAAAGTTTCATGTATTAATTCCACATTCCTTTATCGTGGAATAAATTATTATGTTTTATGAATCCATGTTTTATGATCCATGTGGCACACTTATGCATGAAATGAAATGTTTAAGAAGGGTGTGCCCTTATAGCGCTCCAATGCATTGGGTAAAGTATAGTATCATGATAAGTCATGTGCAATGAGTGTTGACTCATGCTAATTCAAGTGCAATGAGGGTTTACATGTGCTTCATGTTCAATGAGGGTTTACTCATGCTTTATGTGCAATGGGCCTTGGCTCGTGCTAATTCCATGTTAAGTGTTGTTGCCACATTTCCATGTTATGATTATCATGCTTTATCATGCCTTTATGTTCATGTTTCTTTTATTCTCTATTGATATGCCTATTGTCTAACATGTATTTTACTCCTCATATTATTTACTCCTCATATTATTCCATGTGTACTCCCTTACTGGGCTTTATAGCTCACAATTTTCTTATGCATGTCCTTAGGTTATCCCATGCAATGCTAAGTAAGAGGGAATGTAGTGGTCATGTAAAGGAAGTTTTCAATAAATATGTTGTATTTCATGTTTTAAGTTTTTATGTAATGATCCTAAGCCCCAAAGACACTAAACCTCTCGATCTTCTTTGTTGTATCAAGTTAAGTTTTATGTAATAAATCATGTTTAAGTTGTAATAAAAAGCAGGGTTGTCATACTCTAGGTCATGGGTGGAATAGTTACGCTCATGAGGGAACAACTACCTAGAACCATAATAGATCACAACCTTATCCTGTATTAGTACGCACCCAAAACCAAGTCCAAGAGCATCACAAAACAACTCATACAACAACCCTTCCTCTGGAAACCTGAGTACTGGATCACTGTCCAATATCTCCTTCAGGTAGTCAAAAGATTTCTAGCACTGCTCGCCCCATAGGAAGACTTGGTCCTTCCTAGTCAAAGCTGTCAATGGAGCAGCAACTCAAGAGAAGTCCAAAACAAACCTCCGATAATAACCTGCAAACCCCAAGAAACTACGAACTTCTGCCACGCACTTGGGTGCCTCCTAAGAAACAACTATCTCCACCTTCGACGGGTCCACTGACACTCCATGATTAGACACTACGTTCCCAAAGAAGTGGAATCAGTGTGTCAATAACTTGCACTTTGAAAATTTTCCATAAAGCTGGTGGTGTCGAAGGACTTCCAAGACTGCCCTGAGATGCTCAGCGTGCTCCTCCTCTGATCTTGAGTAGATCAGGATGTCATCGATAAACACAATGAAGAACCGGTCCAGAAACTCTTGGAAGAAAAAGTTAATAAGTCCCATGAACACAATTGGTGCATTCTTAACTCCAAACGGTATCACCACAAACTCAACGTTCCCATACATGCACCTGTAAGACATCTTTGAGATGTCACTGTCCTTTAACCTCAGATGATGATATCCATATTGTAGATCAATCTAAGAAAACCTACCTTCTCCCCTCAATTGGTCGAAGAGATCATCTATCCTTGGAAGGGGGTAACGGTTCTTGACCATTACCTGATTCAACCTTCAGTAGTCTATGCAGAGCCTAAGACCACCATATGCCTTCTTCATAAACAAAACTGGAGCACCCCATGGTGACACGTTGGGTCGAACAAAACCCTTCTCCATCAGATCGTCAATCTGAATCCGCAACTCCTGCAACTCCGAAGGTTCCATTAGATAAGGGGCCATTGAAATCAAATGGGCACCAAGATGTAAGTCTATCCTGAACTCAACGTCACATCGGGGGGGGGGGGGGGGGTAGAGTCACAAACTCCTCAGGAAAAACATCGAGGAACTCCCTAACAACCTTTGGGACATCCATCATCTCTGTATCAGCTGAAACCACTAATAACCCACCTAACAAGGAAAGCAGAGGATTCACATTCCGGCTTCCCACCGGATAGATCCTCTCGCCAACAAAAGATGCATGATGCCCATCCACGTCGAAGAACACGACTCTTCTTCATAATCAGTCGATAACAGAACCAACAGAAAACAATCAGTCGATGCCTATGATGACATCGTATGACTGCATCTATAGAAAAAGAAGATCCCCTCTAGATCGATGTGGTCCCAACGTCATCCCACATCCCCAGAAAACACAAGATACGCTGGTCTGACCTCCAACTAGTGTACTCAGCACCATGGATACGAAAATTCTCTCTATTTCTAGACCCAAATAATGGGCTATACCGGGTGCAACAAAGGAGTGTGAAGCTTTCGAATCGAAAAAAGAAGAAACGAGTGTGCTGAACAAACAAATTGTACCTCGCACCACCTCGTGTCCTGCCGGAGCTGCCAACTCTGCTGCGTGCAACTTTCCACGCCCATATTTTATGTCTCTTTGATGTCGACCACCTCCCCGACCACGCCCTGGTCGACGTCCCTGAGGAGCACCCTGAAGTCGGCCTCCTCCTGCAAGGTCTGCCCTCAGAGAAGCAGGGTGCTGCTACTGCTAGAAGGGCCTCACCAGCAACTGGTGCTGCTGAAACGCACGGCCTATTGTCGCCTATCGACCGGTCAAAATTCTGGTGCTCTGCTAATGTGTATATCAGCACTCGGGTCGAATCCTCGGCGATGGTACTTCGTAATAGTCGATTGTTTTTAGTTGATTGTATTTTGATTAGGGGGGTTTGTTTGCAGAGCTTAATTGAAATGATTTATGGATGATGTTTGATTTACCAAATTGATAAATATTGGGGTGAGTTCATTATTGGGGAGTTAAGCATGTGACATCCTTGAGCCTTACTTTGTATTGCATTAAATTAACACCCATGTCATAAGTTGACGTTGATTGGAATTCCTAAGTGTGAAGGCTTTAATCCAAGACTTAACTTAACTTAGGGTTCTAATCTCAATCAAAACTTATTTATGGTAGTGTATTTATGGTTCCAATAATCCATGGAAACCACTCGTTAAACAAAACATATCATTAATCCATGACATATTAAGTTTAACATACACAATATTAATTTAAAGAATACTCATCGAGCAAAACTCTCAATCACTTAACATCCCCGAATTATAACTCACCCCAATGAGAGATTTACTCAGCCATTTGGATGTTTAATATTCTAGTTAAAATAATTATGATGATAAATTAAGAATAGAAGAAAAAGAAATGGATTAGAAAAGAGTGGTACGTTGACACACACACACGAACGATGATGATAATTAAAAACGGATTTTCGATTGAATGAGGAAGCAAAAGAAGGGAAGGGGATTGAACTGAATTTAAACTATTTTAAGAACATAAATATTAAACTACATAAGGTGTATGAGAATAAGAGATATTGAAGAAGTAACTTGCATTAAAACAGAATTACAAAGAAAGAGAATTACAAGATTACAAAAATGAAGAACACAAAAGTAAGTGAAAACAAAGAGAGGAGGAAAGGTATCTCAAGTGAAAACTTGAGTATGGAAGATCCTCCCAAGACATTGGAAAAGCTTTGGTCATGCCAATATGATCTCCTCTCTTCTGAAATGTCAACCCCTCTCAAGGAGAGAAGGGGAGAGTATTTATAGCCCAAGGAGTGGACTGTTTGCATTCCCAATCTGTCCCTACACTTGAATCGACAATTTGGCTATTCAGACAGCCTAATCATCAAATATCTCCTTCTTCAAAGTTGTAGAAAATAATGTTGGCCGACTACTGTAAAAATATGGTGGCATTTGGACAACTGGATCCAAAGTTATGGCGGTTTTATTAAAAAAAGGTAAACTGTCCATTTCTATCCATGCTTTTTCGATGGCAAATATGTGAATGGATTTTTTAACAGGAAGATGCCTTCAAATCCGAATTATTTCTTCCACAAAGTCGGCCACCTATATCTCCTCTTTTACACTGAAAAATCTCAGATCGATTTGATGCTTACATCAGGAGATATGTCATGCATACTATACTGATTTTAATTCTAGGCCAGAATGGTGGGCTGGACTTCAAAGATTTATTTGGGCCCATTGTACTTGGATTTGGGCCTTGAAATTTTTATCCAAGCTGACATGTAGTGTCCCCAGAATTATGGTGGAGAGTTAATGTTTTTGGACTTCTGGATTGAGCCCAGTAAGTCAATATTCAAGGATGGTCCAGTTTGTTCACA
This sequence comes from Viscum album, assembly GCA_963277665.1. Lineage (NCBI taxonomy): Eukaryota > Viridiplantae > Streptophyta > Magnoliopsida > Santalales > Viscaceae > Viscum > Viscum album. The sequence continues at coordinate 1,924,731,879 of OY728150.1, read as the reverse complement.
GATTCTTTGGTCTTGTTTGTGAGGACCATATGACCCTTCAAATGGAAGAATTGGATCATGGTTCCTTCTAATGAAATGTTGTATATTGAAAGGATAATCCTACAAAACAAGACCCACATAATTTGGATCAGTATAGTGACAGTTATTATTAAAACATTAAACTGACTCAATTGGACTACTTCTAAAAATGCTCATATATTATACTTAATATTAAAACATTAATATTTCACACAAATTATGCACATTTGATATAAAATAAATAAAGGGGGAATATAATAAGTCATGAAAATATTAATAACATCAACTCCCCCACACTTATATTTGCGCGTGTCCTCATGTGCAACAAATATAAAAACATGACAAAATCATTTTCACTCACCAACAAATATTAAAATTTTGTTTTCTCCAATCAGGGGAGGTTTAGACTATTTCACTCATCCATATTGAATTCCATCACAAATTTGGTTCACAATAAAGCATCAGAAAAAATTCATTTTTTCATGTTCAAGGTTTGAATTAGAAAATGTAGGCACTCAAAACTTACTCCTCTCAAGATGATAAAAATGTATTTTAGGAGGTTCACTCATTCACCAACAAAAAGTGAAAATCAAGAGTTTGTAAGAGCTCCCAGCTTCCATTCCCAAATATAATGTGTACAAGAATCAAGAGGTCTTTTAAGGGGTTTTTCAGTGGCTATGGGACGGTAGGTATATAATGTCCAAAGGAAAAGTGGGGTTAAAAACACCAACATGGAAAAATCAATGATCATTTTTTTTGAAATTTGATTTGAAAGGAAATAGAAACACATATTTACAAGGGCATGAATGTGTGATGAATGAAAAGTGAGGGAGATAGAAAATGGAATAGGGTGAGATGATGTAATATGTACAACATGTAAGACTTCCAATAATGACACAATACAAGATGATTCAAGTGTTCTTTTTTTTTCTTCTTTTTGCTCTTTTTTTTCGAAAGTTGTGCTTGAAACAAGTCTCACAGTCATCTCCCAACCCATGTTTGATCTCCTCATGGAACTAATTTTAGTAGTTATAACACGATCAAAGGTTGATGATGAATGATTTTTGACCCACCCAAGACACAACCCATTCCATTTTTTTATTTTTATTTTTTTTTCATTTTTTTTTAGTATAATTTTTTTTCATTTTTTTTGAACACTTTTGAATGACTTTTGTACAAATGAAAATTAAACATATACACCCCAAAGCTCATAAAATTACAACCTCTCCCCCACACTTGAATGGATGCTTGCCCTCAAGCATATGATGACACATTGGAAATCAAAGAAAGTACGCCCAAAAATGAAGTCCATTCCCCCCACACATAAATTTCAATAAATTGTACAATGAAAATCCATGAAGATGTTGGGTGGGACAAGGTATTAGGCTTGTAATGTGGCTATCAAAAGAAAGGTTTTAATAGGCTCAAAGGGGCTTTCAAAAGTAGGATCAATGTAAGGGTAACGGGAGGCTATTTGGCTATTCTGATTCTCATGTGGCTTAGAAAATGCCTCTATCATATTAATGCACACAAAAGATGGAAATTCAGCTCGAAGGTCCACAAACTCAAGACTCACAATCAGTGGTGAAGACACACAATGAAAAAGATGGCCATAGATGACCTTGGCATGAAGGCTAATGTTATTCCTCACGGTAGGGGAGAATCATTTTCCACCAAAAATTGTTCATTCAAAATGTTTGTTATTGACACACAATTGTTTACCCAAGTTTGAGATAAAAATTCAATATATTTGAGTTTAAAACAAGCCTTTTGACTCCCCAAAATGGTTGGACAGAATTTCAATATTGGATGATTAGTAATTATGACACCCCTTTTTTTGTTAATTTTCATTTTTTTTAATTAATTTTTTTTTAATTATTTTTTATTTTTAATGACACATCCACACAAAAGAGAAAATAGAAAAAAAGTTTGTGGAAGAATGTTGTAAAAAAATGAGAGGGAGAGAGGAAGAAGAAGAAATAGAGAGAAGAAGAGAGGAAAGAGAGATTGAGGAGAGAGAGAGTTAAAGGGAAATAGGTGCCCCCTGGTTTGGATTTGGTGGGTTTCCATCTCCATCTAGTGGTGGGTCGGCTAGAGAATTTGGGGATTCGGTGGAAGTCGAGGTGGTTCCAGGACAGTGGGAAGTTACCTAAAAAATAAAATTCATTATTCATCTAATGAAAATCTAAAAAGAAATTGAAATTTAATAAAAGTAATAGAAAACATGGGTTGCCTCCCAAGAAGCGCTGCATTTATTTGTCTACAGCTGGACAATTGCAGTGGACTACCCATAGTCTGACAGTGGCCATCGTATTTTCTCAACTCCAGTGTGCTTCCAGAAAAACTTTTTCTTTGGGAGGCCTGATGATTCATTGGATAATTTCTTCCCATCCTTGTTGGTGTGCTTGCAATTCAATGGGGGTGGAAAGAGAATATGACTATCCTCCCTTTGGTCTTCAATGTGAGGAATGATTTTATCCACAAAGTGATGATTTTCTATTCTTGTAAATTCAGGAAGATGTCTCAATTCTGATGGTTCATTTATGTAAGGTTCGGATAACACAAAAGTAGAGTATGAGATCCCAATTGTTTTTGACTCATTTATTTCATCACTTACCGATGTAGAGTAATTAGGATTAGTGGAGTCATAAGACTGAATAAAATTTTCAATATCCTTTACTTCAATGTTGTTCGCCAAAGAATGGTCAATTTTAACCTCACCAGTGATCACTTTATTAATTAGGGTAAAAATATCACAAACATCACTACCATCAGGACAATATAAACACATTGGTTCAAGGTTCACTTCACATATAACAGAATTTTCAGAATCATGGATAGGAAAGGATGAATGTGGGATAATCTGATCTGAATCAACAAATGAGCATTCTAGTTCATTTTTCTCAATACCATCCATGTTGGAGCATTGGAGGTCAGAGGTGAGATGGGATTCCAAAGAGTTTTCAAGATCCTTTAGATCAATGGAGTTTGCATTTGTAATGTCAACATCAATTTCACCATTAATCACTTGGTTAATGAGGATACAATATTCAAAAACTCCTCTATTAGTAGAACAGGAAGAACATGATGGATTAGGATTCAACACACTCTCAGAGGGAGTTTCAGAAACATGGATTGAGAATGCAGAGTGATCCTCAGATGGGTATCGCATGGCTTGGAAAATGTTGAACTTGACCAGTTGGTCACCGAATTCCATGGATAAGATGCCAGCATGGACATCAATTTTGGTTTTAGATGTCATAAGGAATGGTCTTCCAAGAATTAGGGGAGATCGAGAAGTGTTCGTCTCACCTTCCATGTCAAGGACATAGAAATCAGCTGGGAAGATAAGATCATTGACCCGAACAAGAACATCCTCAATTATCCCCTCAGGACTGGCAGTGCTTCGATTGGCTAATTGAATGACAACACCCGTTGGGTGCAAGGGACCTAGACCAAGGTTGGAGAAAATGGAGTTGGGCATGACATTTATTGAGGCTCCAAGGTCTATGAGTGCATCATCAAAGTTGGAACTCCCTATTTGACATGGAACCGTGAAGGTCCCTGGATCTTTGCACTTCATGGGAATGGATTGTTGGGTTGAAACATTTTCAATGTTCCTAAGTTGCCTCTTATGGGTGCACAATTCCTTAAGAAACTTGGCATACTTAGGGATTTGTTTGATGGCATATAAGAGGGGAATGTTGACTTCAACACGTCTAAACATGTCAAGCATTTCAGGATCAGGTTCAAAGGACTTCTTAGGCTTGGAGATGGCTTGAGGAAAAGGAATTGGGTTCCTTAGAGGAATGGAAGGAGGTGAAGGAGTGGATTCAAGTTCCTTTTCCAGCTTTTTTTTCTTTTCATTTTCTAGATCAACATCGAAAGGGGGGTTTGAGGATTTATCTTGAGGCATAGCAAGTTGCTTTCCTGATCTAAGTGCAATTGCACTTACATTACCCTTGGGGTTGGGTAATGGTTGAGCTGGGAGTTGGGAAGAATTGGATGGTTGTTGCTGGCTCAGGTGAGATGCAAGTTGACCTATTTGAGTTTCAATGTTTTTTAGGCTAGAACGGGTGAAGGAAGCAAGATCCTCTACAGCACTTTTCCATGGTTTTTTAGAAGAAGAGGCTTGTCCCAAATTGGGTTGGCCTTGATTTTGGTTCTTGGGAAAGCGATTATATTGGGTGGGGAATGGGGAAGGCTCATTAGGATAGTGGAATCCAGGAGGAGGATTGTTCCTTTGGGGTTGAGGAACAAAAGGATAAGGTTGATGGATACCACCATTTTGACCATATTGGAACTGGTTTGGATTTTGATGAGGGAACTGAGGAGGATGAGAAATGGGATTACCATACCTCAGAGGTGGGTTAAAGGTAGAAGAGAAGGGCTCAGAGTGGGGTTGGTTGAAGTTTCTAACAAACTGACCTGATTGTTGAGGGTTGAAGTTTCGCTGAGCATATGCCGCATTGAGCTCCATTGGACTAGATGAATCAGATGGATCATCCTGAAGTTGTGGACATGTGTCAGTCGGATGAGATGGAGAGTTGCAGATTCCACAAATCTTGATAGGTCCAGGGAATAGTGACTATGGAGAAGATGAGGTTGGGGCTTTGTTAGCCACCGCTAGTTGACGCACAAGACCTGTAAGTTCACTCATCCACTCAGTCATCTTGTTGGGCTCTATGGATTGATTATCTTGGGCTTGTTTCACTTGAGCATGTGCTCGAGTATGGAATTGCTGCGTGTTTACAGCCATGTTGCTTATGAGTTCTCGTGCAGCTGCAGGAGTTTTGTCAACAAGAGCACCGCCACTTGCGGCATCAATGAGAGTTCGCTCCATAGCCAATAACCCCTCATAGAAGTATTGGATCAGGAGTTGGTCAGGGATTTGATGGTGTGGACAAGTTGCCACAAGATTTTTGAACCTCTCCCAATACTCATGGAGTGATTCATTAGGGAATTGATGGATGCCGCTTATTTCCTTTCGGATAGAAGCTGTTCGGGAAGCGGGAAAGAACTTCTCAAGGAAAAGTCTCTTCATGTCAACCCATGAGTTAATGGAACCAGGTGGGAGGTAGTAGAGCCAAGACTTGGCAGAATCTTCTAGGGAAAATGGGAAAGCTCTAAGCTTGATTTGTTCTTCATAAACCCCTTGAGGCTTCATGGTAGAGAATACTACTTGGAACTCTTTAAGGTGAAGATGTGGATCCTCACCGGCTAGCCCGTGAAAATGAGGGAGAAGATGAATCAAACCCGATTTGAGTTAGAAGTCAGCTTCAATGTTTGGATATTGAATACCAAGAGGTTGGTAATTCATATCAGGGGCAGCAAGTTCTTTCAATGTTTTTTCCCTAGGATTGGCCATGTCTAATTCAATTGGTAGGGAAATGATTGGTTCTTGGGTGATTTGGTTATCCCTAATGGTCCTCCTAAGTCGACGAAGAGTTCTATCAATTTCAGGGTCAAAAAAATCTGAGGTATTGTTTGGAAGGCTACGGAGCATTCAGAGAGATTTTGGAAGAAAGAGGAAGACGGGTTTTTCTTTGTATTTTTTTCAGTTTATGATTTTTAAGAGGAAGACGGGTTTTTCTTTGTGTTTTTTTCAATTTTTTTTTTTTAAATTTTTTTTTTTTTGGGTTTTTTTACAATAACCAGAAACGAATGACTACTTAAAGAACCATCCCCGGAAACGGTGCCATTTGAAACTCATGGCCGATTGTCGCCTATCGACCGGTCAAAATTCCGGTGCTCTGATAATGTGTATAGCATCACTCGGGTCGAATCCTCGGCGATGGTACTTCGTAATAGTCGATTGTTTTTAGTTGATTGTATTTTGATTAGGGGGTTTGTTTGCAGAGCTTAATTGAAATGATTTATGGATGATGTTTGATTTAGCAAATTGATAAATATTGGGGTGAGTTCATTATTGGGGAGTTAAGCATGTGACATCCTTGAGCCTTACTTTGTATTGCATTAAATTAACACCCATGTCATAAGTTGACGTTGATTGGAATTCCTAAGTGTGAAAGCTTTAATCCAAGACTTAACTTAACTTAGGGTTCTAATATCAATCAAAACTTATTTGTGGTAGTGTATTTATGGTTCCAATAATCCATGGAAACCACTCGTTAAACAAAACATATCATTAATCCATGACATATTAAGTTTAACATACACAATATTAATTTAAAGAATACTCATCGAGCAAAACTCTCAATCACTTAACATCCCCGAATTATAACTCACCCCAATGAGAGATTTACTCAGCCATTTGGATGTTTAATATTCTGGTTAAAATAATTATGATGATAAATTAAGAATAGAAGAAAAATAAATGGATTAGAAAAGATTGGTACGTTGACACACACACACGAACGCTGATGATAATTAAAAACGGATTTTCGATTGAATGAGGAAGAAAAAGAAGGGAAGGGGATTGAACTGAATTTAAACTATTTTAAGAACATAAATATTAAACTACAGAAGGTGGATGAGAATAAGATATATTGAAGAAGTAACTTGCATTAAATAGAATTACAAAGAAAGAGAATTACAAGATTACAAAAATGAAGAACACAAAAGTAAGTGAAAACAAAGAGAGGAGGAAAGGTCTCTCAAGTGAAAACATGAGTATGGAAGGTCATCCCAGTCCTTTTTCAAAGCTTTGGTCGTGCCAATATGATCTCCTCTCTTCTGAAATGCCAACCCCTCTCAAGGAGAGAAGGGGAGAGTATTTATAGCCCAAGGAGTGGACTGTTTGCATTCCCAATCTGTCCCTCCACTTGCATCGCCGATTTGGCTATTCAGACATCCTAATATTCAAATATCTCCTTCTTCAAAGTTGTATACAATAATGTTGGCCGACTACTGTAAAAATATGGAGGCAGTTGGACAAGTGGAGCCAAAGTTATGGCGGTTTTATTAAACCAAGGTAAACTGTCCATTTCTATCCATTCTTTTTCAATGACAAAAATGTGAATGGATTTTTGAACAGGAATATGCCTTCAAATCCGAATGATTTCTTCAACAAAGTCGGTCACCTATATCTAATATTTCACACTGCAAAATATAAGCTCGATTTGATGCTTACATCAGGAGATATGTCATGCATACTATACTGATTTTAATTCTAGGCCAGAATGGTGGGCTGGACTTAAAAGATTTATTTGGGCCCCTTGTACTTGGATTTGGGCCTTGAAATTTTTATCCAAGCTGACATGTAGTGTACCCAGAATTATGGTGGAGAGTTAATGTTTTTGGACTTCTGTATTGAGCCCAGTAAATCAATCTTTAAGGATGGTCCAGTTTGTTCACAGATTCTTTGGTCTTGTTTGTGAGGACCATATGACCCTTCAAATGGCAGAATTGGATCATGGTTCCTTATAATGAAATGTTGTATATTGAAAGTAGAATCCTAAAAAACAAGAACCACATAATTTGGATCAGTATAGTGATAGGTATTATTAAAACATTAAACTGACTCAATTGGACTACTTCTAAAAATGCTCAAATATTATACTTAATATTAAAACATTAATATTTCACACAAATTATGCACATTTCATATAAAATAAGTAAAGGGGGAATATAATAAGTCATTAAATATTAATAACATCAGCTGCTAAGGCGGGCGTTGAACCTTCCCACCTCCACCTTAATGAGCCTGGGTTGGGCACCGACTCTAAATGTGCCATAAAACTCCACAAGAGAAACACTTCAATCTTGGGATTGTTAAAAAGGGATGACGACCCGAAGATCTGAACTGGAACTACTAGGGCCTTCTCCCTATTGGCCTGAATCTGGAAGGTCCTATCGCAGGAGACCTGCTGCTGACTGCCTTACCCTTTGATGAACCCGGCTGGATCCCCTCTCGTGGTGCACCTCCCTGCGAGTGGATCCTCTCTTCAACGTATGCCTTCTTCTGTTCTGCAAAGTACGTCAGAAGGGTGAAGGGGGTGACAATATACTGGAGCGAAGGATGAAGCGGCTCCTCCAAACATCTCGCCCAAGACTCCTCATCTGGAAAGAGATCTGGAGCAAAGCGTAGGATACCCTTGATCTTGATCCCCAATTCTCGTACCGACATACTCCCCTACTAGAGAGAGTATGTCAACCCTTCTTTTATTACAAACTTAAACATGATTTTTTTACATAAAAATTCACTTGATACAACAAAGAAGATCTAGAGGTTTAGTGTATTTGGGTCTTAGGAACATTACATAAAAACTTAAAACATGAAATAAAACATCTTTATTGAAAACATCCTTTACATGACCACTACATTCCCTCGTACTAAGCATTGCATGGGATAACCTGAGGACATGCATAAGAAAAGGGTGAGCTATAAAGCCCAGTAAGGGAGTACACATGGAATAACATGAGGAGTACAATTCATCTTAGAAAATAGTCATAGCAATATAGCATAAAAGAAACATGAATATAAAGGCATGATAAAGCATGATAGTCATAACATGGAAATGTGACAACAACACTTAACATGGAATTAGCATGAGCGAAGGCTCATTGCACATAGAGCATGAGTAAATCCTCATTGCACATGAAGCACTAGTAAACCCTCGTTGCACTTGAATTAGCATGATTCAACACTCATTGCACATGACTTATCATGATACTATACTTTACCCAATGCATTGGAGTGCTATAAGGGTGCACCCTTCTTAAACATTTCATTTCATGCATAAGTGTGCCACATGGATCATAAAACATGGATTCATAAAACATAATAATTTATTCCAAAATAAAGGAATGTTGAATTCATACATGAAGCTTTGTAATAAATAAGTAAAGGTGCATAAAGGTGGATACCCTTGATGGAGAAATGAGCATGGTATCCACTACACAATGGCATTGGCTTAGAAAATCGATGTGATTTCGGCAGCGTAACGGTGTGACATAAGAATTCATAAAAAATGGTTGATGAGAGAGAAAGGGGTTACTCATCATATTCATATGTAATGGGCAGTAAGGAGGTCATATAGAAACATGTCCCAACAATTGTAATGGAATTTAGATTCATGATACAAAATTGTTGCTTGAATGTAAAAGAAGAGAGAGAAGTTCCGTTTGGAATTTCAGCATAGTAATGTGTGTACATGGGAGGTATTTAATGAGAGAGAAAGGGGTTTTTCATCATATTCACATTTAATGGACAGTAAGGAGGTCATACATATACACGTCCCAACAATTTTAATGGAATTTAGATTCATGATACAAAATTATTTCTTGAATGTAAAAGAAGAGAGAGAAGTTCCTTTCAGAATTTCGGCATAGTAACGGGTGTACATGGGAGGCATTTAATGAGAGATAAAGGGGTCTCACATAATTAAAAAAATAAGAGGGAAGTATGGGGGAGGTTCAAAACCATACCCCAACATTCATAATTGAAATTTAAAGGACAATACAACTTAAAGAAAATTGACAAAAATGAGAAAGGAAGAAAAAACTCTTACATGGAAGTGTGCTTCCAAAGGTTATAGAGAGGCTTGTGAGAGGCTTATTGGGAGATTGGGGCACCTTGGGAGGATTCTAGAGAGAGTAGGGAAGAGGTTGGATGAACTCCAGGGGCTTTGAGTGAGGAGGAAGTGGGATCTTGGGTGGGTTTATATAGGGAAGGTGAGGGAATTATTAAGTATTTAGGTTTGGGACCCCTTATATTAAATTAATCCAAACCACAAACCATCCCATGGTTTTTGCCCATGGTTTTTGGAAAAGGAAATAGGAAAACAATATTTTATAAGTCCAAAGTCCGAACTTCTTAAAATAATAAGGTTTCTTATGTGGAGGTGAGTCACACTCCCACGGAAATTAATTTAAAAAGGAAAAGTGTTGAATAAGTCTTGAGGGGTCCATTAATGCTTTGAAAAGTAAGTCAAACAAACCCAAAATCGCATTCTTTTAATGGTAAAACATATATTGGCCGAACATAAAGATTATAGTATTGTATTACATCACTATTGGGTCATTATGATGTCATAAAACACATTATATATTTAAACGGTATTCAATTTTTACCCAAACATTTGACTATCTCAGAAAATTATGAAAAATTCACCGTTGGATAATTTCGACATCCTGATTCCAGAAATAACATTTATTTTGTCTAAATAATTTTCTAAATATCTTAATTTTCACTTTTAAAATAAAAACCAACATTTATCGAAAATTCACGGGTTTTGACAGAAATGGATTTCAAACCTTAATAAAAATTATAATTGCATTCATAAAATTATAAGATCATTTATATTTATTAAAAATTAATTTAATAATAAATATAATATTTTATTAAAATATTATTTAATTTAAAAATCCATTAATTTAATAAAATAGATTTCTTATTTAAATAATAATTAAAAACAATATTTGTACTTTAAAAACTATTTACAATGTATCAAAAATGACTATAAATTATATTCATTATTATATACAAAAAAATGTACATGAACATAGTACTACTTATTTTTTACATAACCCCTTAAAATAGCCACATAAGACCTAAGGGTAAGGTGTGCGATGGTGACAGACTCTTGGGGTGTCTTGGATAAATCGCTCGAGTGGTAATTTCAATCAACTTCCACTTTTCCGGTAGACGGTCACGTTCGAGCTTGACATGATGAAGCTCAGCTTGGGCTTGGTCAAGAGAGAAGCCCAAGGATGCCACCTCTTTTCTGATCTCTGACAAATGGGCTTTGTATGAGGAAATTATACTAGATGAGTTCATCGCTTCTTTTGTCTTAGTAAATTGGATGTGTTAAAGCCTTATATTTATACTAATCATGTGATCACTGTTCAACGGTTATAAAAGAAACAGTCACAATTCTTATCATAAAACCAATGAAGTTGAAATTTTATAAAAAAATTTTATATATAGAGACATTTAATAAGATCAAGAGGGATTTTCCATTAATGAAACTTTGTGTCATTACAATATTACCCCCTTAAGAAATTTTGCCCAATAAATTTTCCTTTTCCCACACTAAAACAAATGTGGGTAACTCAGCTTCATCATATCCTCCGATTCCCAAGTCTCTTCTTCAAACATGTGGTTTCTCCACAACACCTTGATGAGGGGAATTGTCTTATTTCGTAGAACATTTTCTCTACGATCTAAGATCTTCACTAGTTGCTCCTCATAATAAAGATCATCTTCCAATTGTACCACCTTAGAAGAGAGTACATGTGAAGGGTCCGGTATGTACTTGCATAAGAGGGATACATGAAAGACATCATGTACTTTGGACATAGTAGGCGGAAGTGCTAGTCGATAGGCCACAGCCCCGACACGATCAAGAATCTCGAAGGGGCCGATGTACCTTGGACTTAACTTCCCTTTCTTTCCAAACCTCATGACCTTTTTCCACGGAGATATGCGTAGAAACACCATGTCTCCATCTTTAAACTCAAGGTCTCATCGAAGATTATCTGCAAAACTCTTATGTCAACTCCGGGCTTCCTTGATATGTTGCTGACTGGTTTTCACCTTCTCCCCCATTTCTTTGACAATTTCTGGTCCAAGCAGCTTACGTTCATCGACCTCATCCCAACATGTCAGTTTTTTTCACCTTTTCCCATATAGGGCTTCATATGTTGCCATTTGGATGCTCGAGTGTAAACTGTTATTATAAGATAACTCAACCAGAGGAAGATGTTGATCCCATCCTCCTTTAAAGTCCATTGAGAACGCTCTCAACATATCCTCAAGTGTTTGCATAGTCCTCTCGGATTGGCCATCAGTTTGAGGATGATAGGCTGTACTGAAGTTCAGTTCAGTATTCAGAGCATGTTGAAGAATCTTCCAAAACTTAGAGGTGAATCTTGGATCTCAGTCAGACACAATAGATAGTGGTACTCCATGCAACCGTACCACTTCCCTGATATATATCCATGCGAGTTGATCCAAAGAGAAATCCTCCCGAATATCAATGAAGTGTGCAGTCTTTGTAAGACGATCCACAACAACCCAGATTTCATTGTTGCCTTTGGATGTCCTTGGAATTCTGGTGACAAAGTCCATGGTGATGTTCTCACATTTCTATTCTGGTATGGGAAGTGGTTGCATCATCCCCTTAGACTTCTGCCTCTCTTCCTTCACTTGCTGACACACCAATCATTTTGATGTATATTCAGTGATCTCCTTCTTCATATTATCCCACCAACAGTTTTCTCGGATATCTCGATACATCTTTGTGATCCCTGGGTGAATAGATAAATTTGAACTATGTGCATCATCTAAAAGTTCCTTCTTCAACTCCGGACTTGATGGAACACATAGCCTTTTACCAAACCACACAATTCCTTCTTTATTAACATTAAACTCTGAGGATTTCCCGTTTTTGATAGCTTCCACTTTTTCTTGATTTCCCACATCATCCTTTTGAGCATCCTTTAACCTTTCCAAAAGATATGGTTGAGCAATCATTTGTGAAAGGATTGATAATGTTCCCTTCTTTATGATTCCCACGTCCATCTTCATCAGTTCTAAGAAGATTGGATCCTTCTCAATTCTCATCATTGATAGAATTGCTGGGTCCTTTCTACTTAGGGCATCTTCCACCTTGTTCGCTTTCTCAGGGTGGTAATGTATTGAACAGTCCTAATCCTTGATGATCTCTATCCATCTTCTCTAGAACATATTAAGCTCTTTCTGTGTGAATATATATTTAAGACTCTTGTGGTCAGTATATATCTCACATTTCTCTCTATAGAGATAATGCCCCCAGATTTTCAAGGCAAAGATCACTTCCGCCAACTCCATATCATGCGTTGGATAGTTTCGCTCATGGATTTTCAACTGCCTTGAGGCATATGAAATAACTTTATCATTCTGCATCAGCACACAGCCTAAGCCCTTCTTTGAAGCATCACTGAATACCACAAAAAGTCCCCACTGGTGGGTAAAGTGAGCACGGGTGCAGTGATAAGCCTCCTTTTCAACTCCTTGAAGATTTCTTTGCATTCATCACTCCAAGAAAAATTTACTCCCTTTCGAGTTAGCTTCGTAAGAGGGTTGGACAATCGTGATAAATTTCTCACAAATCGTCGATAATATCCAGCTAACCCCAAGAATCTACGGATATCCGTTACCGATGTTATCCTCGGCCATCCCTCAATTGCATCTGTTTTGGAGGGGTCCATAGATATCTCATTGCTTGTGATGATATGGCCCAAGAATGAGACCTCCTTCAACCAGAACTCAAACTTTCTGTACATTTCATAGAGCTTCTCCTTGCGCAATGTCTCTAGTATAGTTTTTAAATGCTCCTCAAGATCCTCCTTGGTTATGGAGTATATTAGAATATCATCTATAAAGACTACCACAAATTTGTCAAGGTAATCTCTAAAGACTCTATTCATCAAGTCCATGAATATTACTGGAGAATTGGTGAGTCTGAAAGGCATTACTATGAATTCATAGTGCCCGTATCCTGTACGAAAAGCAGTCTTGGGGACATCTTCCTTCTTCACCCTTACTTGATAATATCCCGACCGCAAATCCACCTTGGAGAAGTATTGTGCACCACGCAGCTGATCAAACAAGGCATCGATTCTTGGGAGAGGATACTTGTTCTTTATTTTGATTTTTTTAAGTTCACGATAATCAATGAAAAGTCGCATTGACCCATCCTTCTTCTTGACAAAGAGGACTGGTGCACCCCATGGTGAAGCACTTGGGCGTATAAACCCATTATCCAGATTCTCCTGTAGTTGTTTCTTCAGCTCTTCGAGATCCAAAACAGTCATTCTATATGGATTCTTGGATATTGGTAGCTCCCCATGTATAAGTTCAATTGAGAACTCAACATCTCTTCTAGGAGGAAGACCAGGTAGTTCCCCGGGAAACACTTCATCGAATTCCCTCACAATAGGCATTTCTTCAAGGATGGTTTCTTCCTTGGACTCAATCATCTGAGCCAGATACGCGTGCTCATAGGGAAGTAATATCCATGCTTGAGATGATGGAGCTAAAGGAGATTCATCTTCCTCCTGACACTTGTAAATAATCGTGGGTCGATTCCCCATATGGAGTGTGATTTCCCTCTACCGGCAATTTATGTTGTCTCTATATAAGGAAAGCCAATCCATGCCAAGAATTGCAACAAATTCCACCAGAGGGAGTATGAAGAGGTTCACCGGTAAACTCAATCCACAGATTATAACAGGGGAGGACTTATATTCATGGGATGCAATGATTTCCCCATTTTCCGTACTCGCAGACATGTTTACTTCCATGATTTGTGGTGGTGATGTGATTGATCTACTAAACTTTTGAGATATAAAAGAATGTGTAGAACCTGAATCAAAAAGTAAGTTCACTATTCTTGAATGAATAACTAGCGTACCTATAACCACTCCGTTTTTGGGGTTCACTTCTGCAGAAGTGATGGAAAAATCTCTTCCTTGATGTCTTGGAGGTTGTTGGTTGCCTCTGAAAACTCTTGGATTAGGGCACTGATTTGAAAAATGACCCGGTTCTTTGCATTTGTAGCATGGAACAATGCGTTGAGGTTCGAACGGAGTGTTCCTCTCCTCTGTCATAGCCACAGGTCCTTCTTTCCGATAGTTAACAGCTAGGTGTCATTCTCTTCCACACCTAAAGCATTTTCTCGTCCCATTAAGGCAATTTCCAGGGTGCTTCTTTCCGCACTTTTGTCAAGTGGGGTTCTAGATCTTCTTAGCACCATTGGATTTATCCATCAGACCACCAACATTGAAGTCTACCTTAGGATTCTTGTCCCCATGATACCCCTGTGATTCCCCGATCTCCATTTCAACCTTGAGGGCACATCGAACAATTTCCTCATAGCTGTAGAAGTCACGGATAGCTAATGCTTTCCGCAATCTAGGCTTCAGCCCACCAAAGAAGCGGTTAAACTTGCATTCAGGGGTAACAACAAAGCCAGAAGCGTATCGTGCAAGACTTGTAAAGTTTTCCTCATACTCTCCAACAGATTATTCATCTTTTTTCTTGAGGGAAAGGAAGTCCTTTTTCATCTTAATCCGGAGGGTGCGCGGAAAATATTTATCAAAAAACATCTTCTGGAAATCCTTCCATTCCAACGCCTCGATCTCCTCCTCAGGATTCATATTTTTGATCAACGTCCACCATTGATCAGCTTCAATCTCCATATTATAAGCAGCCAGGAAGACCTTCTATTGTTCAGAACATTGAAGGATGGAGAATATCTTTTCAATGGATTTGATCCATTGTTCAGTGATCGTGGGATCGGATGATCCACTAAAAGTAGGAGGCCTTTGTCTCCTGAAGCTCTCGATAGTGACTTGTTCTTTCTTAGGGGGGTTTGAACGTTCCTCTTGACATGTGTTTCTATTCAAAACTTGAGTTAGCTGAGAGAGAAGCGTGATAAAGTTTGTGATTCCCGCTCCCATTGGATTTGGCATCTCATTAGTATAGTCATCACACTGATCATCACAACGTTTGTTAGCCCGAGTCCTCTTATTACCGGCCATTGGATGGAATAAAAGGAAAGATAGGGGTAACACATAAAGGGTAATCCAAAGACAAAAGTTGATGACTTATAAATAAACTTTTATTTCCTTACTCAAGAGTCTATAGGCTTCAATCTAGGCTTTTCATGATCTACTTTCTAACATATATTCGTAGGGGCATTTTTTTAATTCCATTAATAAGGGTTCATACTAAGCTTGTGAATTTATCAAAACATATCCCCCGGGAGTGTCGTAACCAAGAGCACAACAAGGCCTATTGTTGTGCACCAGTTCCCGTTCGAGTCTAGTTCAAAGTGGTGTTTTTGGGTTTTACCCCTAGGATACATCTGTGCTAGAGTCGCCTCTACCTGCTCGTATCCAGACAGGGATGTATTTGTTTGATAAACCACTTAATCAATACTTACCAAAACTTAGGGATATTTTAATTATACTATGTCTTGTCTATAGGGCTTTACTCGGGTTTTCTAATCCCAAAAATAACAAAACCAATCCTCTGATACCAACTATGACAACCCTGCTTTTATTACAAACTTAAACATGATTTTTTACATAAAACTTCACTTGATACAACAAAGAAGATCGAGAGGTTTAGTGTCTTTGGGTATTAGGAACATTACATAAAAACTTAAAACATGAAATACAATGTCTTTATTGAAAACTTCCTTTACATGACCACTACATTCCCTCGTACTTAGCATTGCATGGGATAACCTGAGGACATGCATAAGAAAAGGGTGAGCTATAAAGCCCAGTAAGGGAGTACACAAGGAATAACATGAGGAGTAAAATACATGTTATACAATAAGGATATTAATAGAGCATAAAAGAAACATAAACATAAAGGCATGATAAAGCATGATAATCATAGCATGGAAATGTGGAAACAACAATTAACATGGAATTAGCATGAGCCAAGGCTCATTGCACATAGAGCATGAGTAAATCCTTATTGCACATGAAGCACGAGTAAACCCTCGTTGCACTTGAATTATCATGAGTCAACACTCATTTCACATGACGTATCATGATACTATACTTTACCCAATGCTTTGGAGCGCTATAAGGGCGCACCCTTCTTAAACATTTCATTTCATGCATAAGTGTGCCACATGGATCATAAAACATGGATTCATAAAACATAATCATTTATTCCACGATAAAGGAATGTGGAATTCATAAATGAAACTTTTTAATCAATAAGTAAAGGTTAATAAAGGTGGATACCCTTGATGGAGAAATGATCATGGTATCCACTACACAATGGCATTGGCTTAGAAAATCGGTGTGATTTCGGCAGCATAACGGCGTGACATAAGAATTCATAAAAAATGGTTGATGAGAGAGAAAGAGGTTCCTAGTAATATTCACATGTAATGGAAAGTAAGGAGTTCATATAGATACATGTCCCAACAATTTTAATGGAATTTAGATTCATGATACAAAATTATTTCTTGAATGTAAAAGAAGAGAGAGAAGTTCCTTTTGGAATTTCGGCATAGTAACGGGTGTACATAGGAGGAATTTAATGAGAGAGAAAGGGTTTACTCATCATATTCACATGTAATGGACATTAAGGAGGTCATATAGATACATTTCCAAACAATTTTAATGTAATTTAGATTCATGATACAAAATTATTGCTTTAATGTAAAAGAATAGAGAGAAGTTCCTTTTGGAATTTTGGCATAGTAATAGGTGTACATGGGAGGCATTTAATGAGAGAGAAAGGGAGAAAGGGGTCTCCGATCATTAAAACAATAAGAGGGAAGTATGGGGGAAGTGTGAAACCATACCCCAACATTAATAATTAAAATTAAAAGGGAAATACACCTTAAAGAAAATTGAAAAAAATGAGAAAGTAAGAAAAAACGCTTACTTGGTAATGTGCTTCCAAAGGCTAGAGAGAGGCCTATGAGAGGAATATTGGGAGCTTGGGGAACCTTGGGAGGATTACAGAGAGAGTAGGGAATATGTTGGATGACCTCCAAGGTCTTTGAGTGAGGAGGAAGTGGTAGCTTGGGTGGGTTTATATAGGAAAGGTGAGGGAATTCTTTATTATTTAGGTTTGGGACCCCTTATATTAAATTAATCCAAACCACAAACTATCCCATGGTTTTTGCCCATGGTTTTTGGAAAAGGGAAGAGGAAAAAAAAATTTATAATGTCAAAGTCCGAACTTCTTAAAATAATAAGGTTGCTTATGTGGAGGTGAGTCACACTCCCATAGAAATTAATTTAAAAAGGCAAAGTGTTAAATAAGTCTTGAGGGGTCCATTAATGCTTTGAAAAGTAAATCAAACAAACCAAAACTCACATTATTTTAATGGTAAAACATATATTGGTCGAACATAAAGATTATAGTATTTTATTAAGTTACTATTGGGTCATTATGATGTCATAAAACACATTATATATTTAAACGATATTTAATTTTTACCCAAAAATTTGACTGTCTCAGAAAATTATGAAAAATTCACCGTTGGATAATTTCGTCATCCTGATTCCAGAAATAACATTTATTTTATCTAAATAATTTTCTAAATAAGTTAATTTTCACTTTTAAAATAAAAACTGATATTTATCGAAAATTCACGGGTTTTGACAGAAATGGATTTCAAACCTTAATAAAAATTATAATTGCATTCATAAAATTATAAGATCATTTATATTTAATAAAAATTAATTTAATAATAAAAAAAATATTTTATTAAAATATTATTTAATTCAAAAATAAATTAATTTAATAAAACAGATTTCTTATTTTAATAATAATTAAAAACACTATTTGTACTTTAAAAACTATTTACAATGTATCAAAAATGACTATATATTATATTCATTATTATATAAAAAAATGTACATGAACATAGTACTACTTATTTTTTACATAAGCCCTCAAAACAGCTGCATAAGACCTAAGGGTAAGGTGTGCGATGGTGACAGACTCTTGGGGTGGCTCAGATAACATCGTTTGAGTGGTAATTTTAATCAACGTCCACTTTTCCCGTAGACGGTCACGTTAGAGCTTGACATGATGAAGCTCAGTTTGGGCTTGGTCAAGAGCGAAGCCCAAGGATGCCACCTCTTTTCTGAGCTCCGAAAAATGGGCTTTGTATGGGGAAATTCTACTGGATGAGGCCATCACTTCTTTTTTCTGAGTAAATTGGATGTGTTAAAGCCCTATATTTATACTAGTCATGTGATCACTGTTCAATGGTTATAAAAGTAACGGTCACAATTCTTATCATAAAACCAATGAAGTTGACATTTTATAAAAACATTTTATATAAAGAGATATTTAATAAGATCAAGAGGGATTTTCCATTAATGAAACTTTGGGTCGTTACAGGGAGAGTAACTCATGCTGCTTCTCTGCCTTGATCGTGGAATAAAGGAAATCCTCTCAGAACTCCTTCTCATAGTCAGCCCACGGAACCTCTGCCTCTGACCTCTCCCCGAGGTAGAGCATCAACCACTGACACGCCGCACCTCTCAGCTGACTGACTACTAGGGGAACCCAGTACACCCTCAGAGCACGGATCAATGTAAAATAAATCCTTAGATCCTCAAGCCACCCCTCTTTCTCTATATCCGAATTAATACCCTCGTAATTCTTGAGGGGTTGTCGCTGGAAATAACTGAGAGTCTTATATCGTTGATCATCTTCCTCCTCTCAGTCAATCCTCAACTGATCGATCGCCTGAATCTTTTGGGCCTCGACTATCTGAGTCACCTGGGGACGACGTCCCGGTGCCATAGTTGTACGGTAAAGAAAGATCGCCTAAGGCCAAGTAGTAAGGAAATTCCTCAAGGTTTCATTTTATCACTTTATTTCAATTTCTTTCCCAGAACACCCAAATCAAGTAAAACACAAACATGATGATGCATGTACCTTCCCTAGGGTCTCTACACTGTAATCAATGTAGTCTCACTTGGTCGTTCAGTAGGCTCATAGTCCTTGCATCAGATCATGGGGGGGCCAAAAATCCTGTGTCTAACCCAGTATTCCCTGGCCTATGTCACGCACCAAGGTCAACCAACATTGTTTCCCTACCGTCCCATCCAATCCTCACTGTGCCTAACTCCAGACTCTATCCTATCTCTCAGCCATTTGCTCTGAGGCCATTCTGCCACGACCCCCTCCCACCAAAGATGCCCCTCCTGAGCTGGAAATGGTGAAAGGGAGATAATGACCCCTGAGTCCCGCCTTCAGTAGGCCCCGAAGTGGCGACTAGCACCAAGGGTATGAGTTTTAACAAATATGGGAGGCATTACCCTTTTTTATTATTTAAGATCGGGAAAAAGGCTCAGTCAAACACAAAAATAAAAAAGGAACAAGTAAATGAAAATAAACCCAAACCAATCCCACATGCATGTTTAAATAATTCTGAAACAAGGTACAAGTACAAGAAAGCTCAAAAAGTGGAATACCAAAAGAAAAAGGAGTACAACAACTACAACAACTCCAACTATCCCGACTAGTAGGGTCCCGCACGGCCCTGTTAGTCCACCTGAAAACCTAAAAGTAAATATATGGTGAGCATACAAGTATACTCAGTAGGGAAACCTAAAGATCTCATGCATAGGTGGGGATACATCCTAATGTACCATGAGAACAATAGAAGAAACCAAAACCTAGCAAGTAATACTATACACCCAACCTCACCAGCCACGCTCACCAAAAACACAAAGCAACAGGTAGTAGTACATAACAACAAGAGTATTGGGTACCCTTCACCATTTTCCCCCACTAGTTAGCTGCTCTTCCTAACGGCGAATGTCCTCTCGCTACCACACTCTTCCTGCCCACACACACCTGGGCCTCACAAACCACATATCCCACCCGCACACACCTGGGCCTCACAAACCCCATATCCCGCCCGCACACAGTTAGGCCCCACAAACCAAATATCCCGCCCGCACACACCTGGGCCTCACAAACTACATATCCCGCCCGCACACACCTGGGCCTCACAAACTATATATCCCCACCCAAACACACATGGGCCTCATCCCGAAGATTCTTGGGAATAGTAAACATGCCCAAAGAGTCTTGGGCTAAAATCACACCAATCAAAACCTACCCAAAGAGTCTTAGGTGTAAGGTCGCCTCAGGCCATCACAACCTACAACCTTCCCGAAGAGTCTTGGGCTAAAAAACACACAAATCGAAACCTACCCAAAGAGTCTTAGGTGTAAGGTTGTCTCAATCCATCACAGCCTATAACCTGCATGAAGAGACTTGGGCAAAAAATCACACCAATCGAAACCTACCCAAAGAGTCTTAGGTATAAGGTCACCTCAAGCCATCACAGCCTAAGGAAGAAGGAGCAGGAAGGAGCTAGTAACTAAGGGTAAGACACCCTCTCCCATAAAATGGGAGTGTTCGGCACTAGGTACTCAACATGGGTGGGGTGAGACAAAAAAAAGATACAGATACATATTTGTATACCAAACACACCGCCCAACCTATGGCTTCTAAACAAAGAAATTGAGAACTTGCCTCGGCACTGCTACTATGAAGCGTGCATACAACAAACAATCCCAACCCCATTTAGTTTTTCATGTTTCAACATTATTAGTTTATTAGTTCCTTAACTACTGGGCAAATAACAAACCAGATCAAGTGTTTTGTAGAAAAACCCTGCCAACCAAAAATCATGTTTGATAGAACACAAGCAACACAAAACCAAACTTTTTAACATCAATAAATCCCTATTGATTTTTCCCGTTTTTAGTTCATTATCATTCCCCACAATTCATTTATCATCTTTCCACTTTCTTCAAATATCATAACCCATTACTGCAGCCCTTCTGCCACTATAACCACATCTCCACAACTGTCTCACAAAACATGGCTCGTGCCACATCACTTCCCCTTTAATATCATTTACCACATCCCCATTTCCCATCATATTCGTAAGAACCCAGGATTCACCCCCCCCCCCCCCCCCTTTTCACACACCACGTAACCAAACCAACACCCACATGTTCATTATTCCATTTTGTTCAACCGGGGTGACCACACCAGGGTTCCAGATATTCATTTAATCAACTATCTTTACGTGATTAAAAAATTTCCATATTCTATAAATTCTCCATAAAATAGTCTAGTAAGATAGCGCAACATTTAATTGCACAAGAAAAGGCCCCCAACGACCGTGATTTTCAGTAGGCATAAGCCTATTCAATTCACAACATAACAATTGGAAAATCAAAGGTAAACATAACAACTTTACCATCCCCATTCTTTAAGACAATTATTATCTTCATTAAACTAGTTTTACTATGTCTCATGAAAGCAAGAGGACACCCATCCCGCATGATGAAAAAATTAGAGAGACGATGTTAAAATCCCTACCTCAAAGGTTTTTGACGAAACCACGACGGTTGAAGAACGCTCAAGAAACTGAGTCGATTCTCCATGAATCTTCTTTGGATATCCTCTCCTAACACAACCAAGACCAAAGCTCTTCATATTCGACATACG
Source organism: Viscum album (assembly GCA_963277665.1). Taxonomy (NCBI): domain Eukaryota; kingdom Viridiplantae; phylum Streptophyta; class Magnoliopsida; order Santalales; family Viscaceae; genus Viscum; species Viscum album. The sequence continues at coordinate 1,924,709,882 of OY728150.1, read as the reverse complement.
CACTCTTAAATCTACCCATAATAGGCATAGATCTAAGAAACCGAGAGAGTAGGAGGAGTAGATCTAAGTAGATCTAGGAAAACAAGTAAGAACGATCAAATACCTTAAGGAACGAGCTTTGATTCACCAAGAAAAGCCTCTGAATCACCTCAAAAAATGCTTGGGAGAGGTTCTTATACCTCCAAGCAAGGGTAATCTCGAGTTATGGCCGATTAGGGGCTTAAACGAGGTGATTAAAGGAAGAAACGAGTTAGATTGACAATTTTAGGATCTAACTTTAAGTGCCCGCACGGTTAGTCCGCACGCTTTAACAAACTGTGAGCTAACAGTGCATTAGCTTCAGCCGCGACAACCCCTCCTCACATATTTAGTCTTCATGCTTAGGCAAACCATGCGGTAACCGGGCATTAGCCACTTCCCTCAATACCATCCTTGCACGGTTTGGCCTCACGGTTTAGGCAAACCGTGTGCCAACCGTGCGAAAGCCATTACCCTTTATCTCTCCTTAAAAAACCACCCAAACGCACCCCCAAGGAACCTTGAACTCCTTGAACACCTCCAGCACCACACTTCACAAAGGAATGGACCGGAGAGGTCTGTTCCATTATAACGAGACATCGACTTCCCATAGTGGATCAGAACAAAATTGTTTCTAATTGTGGATCCGGACAGACCTATATCTCATTTTGGACTAGTAAACACCTATTAACCTTTATGGATCAATCTTGCCAACTTTTTTCCCATCATTGTCTCACGAGATATAAATCATTACCTAATACAATGAAGGGAGATGTAGGTCCCACCAATCTCATAATGATGTCACACAAACTAGTTCTATAAAACATTCATCTTATCATGATCTACGCAAATATATGGGTTTCATTAAAATAATATCATAACTTATCAAATGAAATGGTTATCATAACTATTTAATCATATCATAACCTATGGAAAATAGGAAAGTTTCAAAATCTTTTGATCCTATAATAACCCATGAGATGAATCATGTTTCATAATAATTTATCGTGGTATTACCCATTGAAGAGAAACGAGTTTCATAAACATTTATCTTTTTTTTAAAGGTTGGGTCTGAAGCCACATTTTTATTTTTAAATCAATGGTATCCTTGAATCATATCCATATAAACGTAAAAACTATAACCAAGAAGGTCATCATATATGGGGAAGTATTTGGAACATTACTTGCAACTTTAATTTTCTTTGAAAATCACTTTTTAAAAAGTATAAAATTTTCAAAATAATTTTCCATGAAACTAATTTGGAGTCATATAAATTAATCAGGAAAAAACATATAAAACATTTCTTGAGTAAAATATTCTTTATGCTTTGAATTTTTTTTAAAACATAAAACAATTTGAATATAATTTTCCTTAAAAACAACATTGAAAACATATGAGGAAGATTAAAAATAGTTGGAAAACCTTTTTTTTTAAAATAAATTTAAAAATTATAAAATAATCTTTTATATCATTGAAATTATTTTTTTTAAACAACCATATTAAAACATATAAAAGAATCTTCAAAAATCATATAATTTTTTTAAAAGTAAAATATTTTTATAAAAACAATCTTTAAAAACCAATTTAAAATAAGAAAATTTCATGAATATTAGTAAATACATTTTCTTTTAAAAAATATCCTTTTAAACATACAATGGAATCCTAAAGGAAATTATGGTCATGATGGTAGGTAATTCTGTAGATGTTGAACATTCATTTATCACCTTAAAAGTTTAGAAAAGTATTTTAATCAAAAAAAAGAAGAAGATTAATTTTAAAAATATTTTGTAAAAATGTAATAAATGGGTAAAATTTTACTTTAAATATAATAGGATAATATTAAAATTATTTTTAATTTCTTTTAGAAAACACATTTTTGAAAGAACATAGATTTCTAACCTAATAGAGAAATAAAGTTAGTTTTTTATAAACAAATCTTAATTAAATTAATTACCAAAGAGTGAAAAAGGTACTATTATTTGGATATAAGATGAATAAATAAAGGGTAATAAAATTAATTATATTTATTGAGATATGGATCATATGGTTTCATTAATGGAAGCATATTCATAAACAATCTTGATAAACTATGAGATTATATCTATAAATCACAAACACTTTGGTATATTTGAATCATAATAAATTGGAAATAATAAAATAAAATGAGGCTTAAAAAATAATTAAAATAAAGAGATTCATAATATAACATTTCAAATTATGTATATACACCTCATATAAAAATATAAGTGTATAACATGGCATGTGTCTCAAAGAAGGAAAATTGAGACAAAATTACTTTACCAATTTGGTAACTTTGAAAATATAAACTCCATGAAATAGATATAATAAAATGGATATGTAAATAGCCATAATTTTAAGTATATTAATAATATAATACATCTATGGAAATTATACACACCATATATAAGAAATAACAGGTGAACATGGCTTGTTTCTCATGGAAAATAAAAGTGAGAGGAGAAAACCCTTACCTGAAGTCTTGAATTTCTTCGTACAGATTCAAAAATCTTGTATGAGAAATATAAGTTTATTATAAATATACCAATGAACTATATTATTATATAAAATACCATATATTATTCATTTGTGACTTATATTACCAAATTATTTACAAGTCCATGTTAATGTTACGTTTTGGGTAATATCTGATTTGTTTTTCTGTATATGTTATGGCTTGTCATTATTGATACTCATACTTATATCATGATTTAATTACTTAAATAATGTAAAAATTTATATATATATTATATATATTCATTATATATAAATCTTTAATAATCTAAAAAATATAGAAATATGAAATGGAATACACCGTTAATGAAGACTTTAGGTCATACGCACGCATGGACACTATTTCCATTTTATTATCATATTGAAAAAAATGTACAAGAAAAATAAATATATTTATAGATTTTCATTACATTAAAATTATTGTATCTTATATATCATATAATTTCACTAAAACCACCCTTAATATATTCCATGTAAAGTGTGAACGAATCACATCGCTTTGAGGAGGTGGTAGTCCACACATCCACAAATGAATTTATGGTATTTACACAAAAATAGAACACATGAATGTATGTTTTATATAATAATTTAAAAAATAATAAATATAGAATAAATATAATTAATATGATATGTAAAAATATTTTCCATTATAATTCTTAACCATGAGAGGCGGTGAAGGAAAAATGAACAGCATCGTTTCGTGAGGTTGTAGTTCACCATTCAAAAGAACAGTATATTCATTACCCATTAGATGGATGTGTATGTAATTTTTTGGTTAAAAATTATAATAAAAATACGAAACTATATTTATAATACCTATTTTACTATATAATCATGTATTAATAATAATTTAGGTGGTGGATAATGAAAATAAAACAAAGGAGCTTAAGGAAGGATGTTACCTCTTATTTGGGTCCTTTTGGTTTGCACCAAATGGGTTCAATGGTAGGATTTATTCCAAAAGGGAGTATTATATGATAAATTTAGGTATATTTGGGATTATTTTATCTAATTTTTGGACAGAAAATGGGATTGATGGGTATTAATAAGTGGGAGGGTTGAGTGCCTTTTTATATTGGAGGAGGAGTTGCATTCTTATAACATATTGAAAAGGGAATTCCACCCACATTATTCCCATTTAATATGAATAAAATAAGTGTAAAAAAATTAAAATGGAATATAGGGTAAAAATATGAACATCCAATGGATTTTGGAAAACTGTATATGTTATTTTCGTCTTTTAAGTTTAAGGTTTGGTTCTTTTTAACTTAATTTTTCTCTTAATTGTGGTAATTAATTTTAATCATTTTCACTAATATTGTTGGTAAAAAAATAAGTCTAAGTTAATATAATTTAAAATTATTCTTATTCCAAATATTGAATCAATTATTTCAAATTAAAATCATATAAGTGGTAGAAATTAATTTAAAAATAATCTCATTGATGGGACAACAAAGTGGGTTTTTAAAGTTAAAATGGTCAAAAGTTTGCTATGTTTTTATATCTAATTTCTAATTGAAATTGATTCCAATGAAATAAATTTTATTAATTGATATAATTAAACTTTATACCATTATAAATTATAAATTATAAATTATAATTATAAATAATTTATATGAAAAAATAGTTTTGAATTAAAATTTAGTGTTTTCATTATTCACCAAAAATAAAATTCTTAAAAAAATAAAAACAATTCACCTAATGAAATTTTTTAAATTCATTCAAAAAATAATTTTTTTAAAATAAATATAATCCAATTTTAAAAAATAAAATTTCAAATTGGATCACCATTAAAAGGATATAAAATTACATTTTAGAAAAACACATATTTTTATGCATAAAATTGGGTTCATCTTTATCTAATACCTATCAAAAAATTTTGATGAGTGTAAAAAATATTGATTCAATATATAATAACTTTTTCATGAATTAATTAATCTAAATTTTTTTGTTTAATTTTTTGAGATAAAATTGTGTTTGTACATAGAAAAATATTTTTCTCTAAAAATTAATTTATTTTTTTTTTCAAATAGCTTTTACAGTCAATTATATATATTTATAACCAAAAGATTAATTTTATATAAATTTTTAAATAATATATTCACAATTTATTCAATAATATTTGTAACTTACTTTTCAATGGTTGGTGGTAGCTAAAACAATATTTTAATAATCATGTTAATAATATGTTGTAGTTTGGTAAAACTCAAACTTACGTGTAATGGAAGCTATCGAAGGGAATATATATTGTATGTAATACAAGACATACATATTTTTTCATATACCTAAAGCTAATCAAGGTGTTTCATGTGGCACAATATTAATTTTTTATATGCATATAAAAAAATACAAATATAGTTATTTTATAAAAAGAACTATATTCCATGTTTAATAAAGTGAAAAATATCAAAAAGATTAAATTAATCTGAGAAAAAGTTTACAAAATCCTAGGGTGTTATATTATATACCATTGAAATTAATTTCTACCTTGAAATTGATCTTATTTATCCAATTTTTATCATTTTAATTTTTATTTAATAGAAACCCACATCGTAAAAATGATTACTAAAACTTTATTTTTAAAAGAAATATTTGAAACTTGATAGTTACTGAGAGTAACACCTAACTAGGTTTCTACACAAGATAACATATGTGGAAAGTGAAAACATTGACATGTAATATAAATATAACAATTAGGTTATGATGAAGATATATTGAGAGGGTTGCTAGTAGAAAGTTAAAAATCAAAAATCCATAACACAAAGAGGGTTGAAAAGGTTATTTATATCATAAAAAAAATAATAACTTGACAAAATTTTATTTCAAGACCCTTTTCCCTTAAGTGGAAATTTTTTCATTAAAATATATAATTACGTGATTTTATAAAAACCATACTCTTTTTTGTTCCTTAAACAAATTACACTTTATTTATTATTATAAAAAATGATGGTGAATTTTTCATTCCAAAATAATTAATAGAATGATAGGTCAGTCCATCTTTCTTTATCATAAAAAAAGGTTATCACAAGTTATAAAATATTGATGAATCATCATATGTAAAGATAACACTATAATTTCTAAAACCTCATTCAATGTTTAAGTTAAACTATATCCTAAATGTTTTAACTTATAACCCTTAACAAATATAATTCAAACTTTATTCCTTAAATAATCTCTTACTTTATACTAAAACAATTTTTATTGAAAACATATGTTCATCCTTGCACCAACAGAATATTAAATGTGATTTTATTATTCAAAAATACATGTAGAGGGAGATAATCACATGAATATTCACTAATAGATGAATATTAATATTTTTAAAGGGATTGATCTTGTAACATCAATCATAATAATTTCAACTAAGGGGAGAAGGATAATTGTTCACTAACAATCATGATTACCTATATCCATTTTTATTTAAAAGGTTTTCCATTTATCCTTTATCCTCTAATGTTTTTATGAAACATCTTTCTTATTATACCTTTGATTTGGGAATAGTTACAAATAATTCCCAAGATCTTTGTAGTTGAAACACTAGAGTGTGGGTGGAGTAGTAGTTATCATTATATTTCATTCCATTAATTGCATTTTGACATTCACAGATTTTATGACCTACCTTTACATATTTGAAGCACCTCCCATTTCCATTCCATAAATTCCCTTGATTCTTATTCCCATATTCCAATAACACAAATGAATGGAATTTACTTCCATTATTTTAGTATTAATGATATTTAACCTTAATTTTCTTATCATAAAAAATATGAATGGGGGAATATCTAATTTCCATTTATACCTTCAGTGAACATCAAACGACTTCTTCATAACTAATAATTTCACTTATATCAAAATCCTTTTTAAGACATTGCTTTAGGCCACCAAACAATAAATCATAGTTTCTTTCAAGGATAATGATCAAACCAGAAGCGTACCAAGAATGTCTTTTAAAATTATCTTAATAGGTACCTATAGATTTATCTTCCTTTTGATTTAACTCAATTACTTGATTCTCCATATTTGTTTATAGAATACGATTGAAGTACTTAATTAAAAATATCCCATTAAACTCTTCCCACTCCAAAGATTCAATTTCTTATTGTTCCATAAGGTTCATAATAAGAGTCCGCCAATGATCTTCTTCACCTTACCAATGATAATCATCAAAAAATGACTTTTTTCAAGATATGAGTACTGAAGAATGGTGAATATCTTTTTAGTGGTACAAATCCATTTCTTATCTTCCAGTGGACCAATGAAAACACTAAAAAATGGTGGTTGTTTCTATATAAAGGACTCAACAGAATGTTTTTTCCTCATTTGATCGTTTTGATGTTCAACATGATTAATAGCTTGGGAATGTTGTTTGAGTATATCAAAAATAATTTTAATTTCATCCCCCATATAATTTGGTTTATCAATATGACAATCATCACATTCCCCATTAAAATCAGCATTTAAATAGTTCCTTCATGTTCCAACCATTGACTAAAACTAAAAATCAGAGCATGAGTATCACTTATCATACAATAAAATCACATAATGATAAAAAATTACTTATATGATTTATAAATTATAAAACATAATTCTTTAATCAATAACACCTTATGATTATCATTATTGACATCCCTAGAAATAACCATATAAATATCCCTATGGGTCTCACTAATTTTTCACTTTATACTTTATAAATGTTGTCTAATCCATTCCTTTAATACCAATTATAGAGACCCTGGATTAGCATACATGGATATTACATCATTTTAGATGAATATTTTTCACTTTCGAAAAAATACTTTACTGATGACCATAATAGTTTAGCTTCTTTGAGAACATGGATCAAAATATTCTAACATGGAGAAAAATATTCAATTTTTATAAAAAAAACATCTTCCCCATTAGTACTTCTACCTAGAACCTCTCATCATAACCTAGTGAAAGAAAAAATATGAACATGGTGAGGTCAGATGCTCAATAATGTTAAAAAGGGAGACATGTACGCATAAACATGAGAATAAGGGAATGATAATGTGATTATGGGATGGTAATATCATACCATATATATTAAATATCATAAAAATAAATCAGGTCGCAATGATTGGTAGTTTATAAGGTAGAAATTACAATGGTGATAAATCACCATAAATAAATCATGAATCATAAGATCATGTCATATAAATGTGGTACTAATATACATATAGAAAAACATTTCATGTTTCAAGGTTAACTACCAATAACATCAACAGAGTAGATCGAGACACACTTGATTCCCATATCGGATCATGACACATCCATTTCCCATAGTGGATCAGGATACACCTATTACCCATTGTGGATTAGGACACACCTATTTCCCACAACCCATGAAATGAAATGGGTATCATAAAAATTTAATCATATAATAAAATATGAAAAATAGATAGGTTTCTTAATCTTTTCACCATATAATAACCTACAAAAGAATGTGGGTTTTATAACCATTTATCATGTTATAACCAATTGAAGAGAAATAGGATTCATATACTTTAATCCTTCAAATCATTAACCATTCAGAGAAATAATATAAATGGTATACTTGGATAATATCACTAGTTAAGCCTAAACTATAACCAAATATGTTTTCTTATATAGAGATGTATTTTTAAAGATCACTTTGACAATAAATTTTCATTGAAAATCACTTTTTAAAATATATAACATTTTTAAAATACTTTTCTTGAAACCACATTGAAAAAATATAAAGGGATCACAAAAAATAATTTTACAACATTTATTGAGGAAAATATCCTTTATTATTTGAAAAATTATTTTTAAAACATAAAATGTTTTGAATACCATTTTATTTTAAAATAAACTTGAAATCAAATAAAGGATATTGAAATCATTTTGAAATCCTTTTTCCATGAAATCATTTAAAATAATATTTAAACTGTTTTGAACACTATTTTCTTTGAAAATAATTTTATATATTATAAAATAATTTTTTAGATCATTGAAATCATTTTCTTTAAAAAAACCATTTGAAAATATATAAAGGAAGATCTGAAAACTATTTAAAATAATTTTTAAACTAAAAACAATTTTTTAAAACAATTATTCATTAAAAAACAATTTAAAATAATAAATTTTACCGAATATTATGAAAAATGATTCATTAAAAAAAACCATGTAAAATTAAAATGTAATAATAAAATTAATGCTGGTCATGTTGGAGGTTAAGTCCATACATTCTGAACATTCCATTACGCCTTAAAAATATTGAAAAGTGGCTTGATTAAAAAATGAAAAGAATATTAATTTTAAAAATGTTTTTCAAAATGGAAATACATGTATAAACGTTTTCTTTAAAGATCATATTATAATATTAAAACATTTAAAAAACATTTTTAGAAAACACCATTTTGAAAGATCTCAAATTGCAACCGAAAGGAGAAATAAAGTCAGATTTTCATAAAATAGTTTATTAATTATCTTAAGTAAAATAGAGTGTAAAAATGGTCACATTACATGGATATAACTTGAATAAACATAATTTAAAAAACATCATGAGATTTATTGAGATATTGATCATAATAATTCATCAATGGAAGCATAATAAAAAACCATCTTGATAAATGATGAGATTGTACCAATAAACCATTGCTGCTTTGGTATCTTTGAATCATAACAAAATTTAAATAATAAAATTAAATAAATATTAAAATTTCAGAAAAATAATGAGATTAATTATATAAAATGTTAATAGAATTATATAAACCTCATAGAAAAATATAGGTTTTTAACATGAAATCTATCTCAATGGAGGAAAATTGAGATAAAATTACTTTACTGATTTGGTAACTTTTGAAACATGAACCCCATTAAAGAAGAATCATAAAATGGATATGTAAATTCCCATAAAATTAATTATATTAACTATATAATAAATACATTGGTATTATACACCCCACATATAAGTAATAAGAGGTGCATAAGGCTTGTGTATCATGAAAAATACAAGTGAGATGAGAAAACCCATACCTTAATTCTTGAATTTATTTTTACACAATAAAAAATCTTTTGTAACAAATATATGCATAATATAAATCTACAAAATAAAAATATTATTTTATATAATACCATATATTATATTTTTAATACTTTATATTACCCTTTTATTAACAACTCCCTGTTAATGTTACGTTTTGGGTAATATCATCTTTGTTTTTTCGTATATGTTTTGGCTTGTTACTCTTAATACACTTAATTATATCATGATTTACTTATTTAAATAATGTAAATAATGATATAAATACCATATATAATCTTTATATATTTATTTATTATAATCTATAAAATATAGAAATATGAAATGGAATACACCGTTCATGGAAACGGTTGGTCGTACGTACACAAGAATGATGTTCTGTTTTATTATTATATTGAAAGAAAAAAAGTAAATGATATATATAATACAATTATATTATAATTATTATTTCATATATATAATATATGTTCACTACAACCATCATTAATACATTTCGTGTAATTTTTGAACAATTCACGTTGCCTTGTGGAGGTGATAGTCCACACACCCACAAACAAAGCTATCACATTTACAAAAAAATAGAAATAATGAAGGTATATTTTTTATAATAATTAAAAAATAATAAGGGAGTAATAAATTCCATATATATAATATAAAAACATAGCATACATTAAAATTTTCAACAATGAGAGGTGGTAAAGAAAAAATGAACAACATCAATTCGTGAGGAAGTAGTTCTCCATACACAAGAATGGTAAGTTCATTACCCATTACATGGAAGTGTGTAATTATAGGTAGAAAAATTAGAATAAAAACATCTCAATATTTTTTGGATATTGATATTATTATATAATAATGGAATATGAAGAATTTATGTGGAAGATAATGATAATTAAATAGAGGATCTAAATGAAGGATTTTACCTCTTTCTTGGATAACTCCATTTTGTTTTCATCAAAGAGATTCCTCCATTTGATTTTTTACAAAAGTCAGGATTCTAGGATTAATTTACCAATGTTAAGGGTATATTTAATTAGACTTTGTGCAATAAAAGGTGATTGATAATTGTAAATAAGTTTGAGGGTTAAATACCTTTTTATAGATAAGGAAGAGTGACATTCTTCATTTTTTTAAAGGGAAATTCCAACCATGTTTTCCCATGTAATGTTTCACCAATAAGGGTAAATATTCTCTAAAATGTAGGATAGATTCGAAATAGTAATATAAAATGGTTTTTGGAAAAGTTTATAAGTCATTTTGGGCCTTAAGGTTAAGGGTTAGTTCTTTGTAATGTTAGTTTTTCTCTTAATCGTTGTAGATAATTTCAATAACTTTCACTAATTTTTTTGATAAATATATAATTTGAACTTCTTAGAAATTAAAAATTATTCTTATTCCAAATATGAAATCAACTATTCCTTATTTAAATCACATATGTAGAATAAATTAATCTAAAATTAATCCCGTAGATGGGACGACAAGTGGGGTTTTAACGTAGAAATGTTTAAAAGCTTGCTAAGTTTTTATCCAATGATATAAATTGGATTAATAGATATAGAATTTACATTATTAAAATTTGAAACCAGTAAAAAAATATAATTTAACCTTATAAATAATTTAGATGAAAAAGTAGTTTTGAATTAAAATTCAATGTTTTTACTATTCATAAATAAAATGAAATTTCACAGAAAAACAGTAAAAATCACCCAAAGAAAATTTAGATATTATGATTCCAAAAATGAATTTTATTTTTTAAAATCAAAATTATAAATTTTTCAAAAATAATATTTTTAATGAGTTCTCTATTAAAATTCAGTAAAATTAATTTTTTAAAAAATATATATTTTTATTTATATAGTTGGATTTATCATTATCTTTAACAAATAAAATATAATGGATGAGTATAAATTTTTTTATTTAATATATAAAATATAAATTTTAGTTAAATCATTAATAAAAAGATTTTTTATAATTTGTTAAGATAAAATCATATGTGTACATAGAAAAATAGTATTTTTAGAAAATTAATTTCTTTTTTTTCATATAGTTCTCACATTAACTTCTATTAATTTATTATTAATGGATTCATTTTAAATAAATTTGTAAATAATATTTTCCAAATTTAGTTAGTATTATTCATAACTTCCTTTCCAATGGCTAGGTGGCTGCAATAATAATATATTAATAATTATGTGAATGTTATATTATTGTTTGGTAAAACTCTGCCTTTCTTGTAACACAAGCTATCAAAGGGACTAAATATTGTGTGTAATAAAATGAAAATATAGTGTTTATTGTACTATAATCTAACTTATTGGTTTCATGTGGTCAAATATTAAACTGGGGGTGCGTATAACACAAGACAAACATAGTGATTTTATAAAAAACTATATACAATTTTTCATGAAGTGAAAAATATCAAAAGGATTAAATTAATTTGAAAAAAAATTCACAAAATCTTAGGGTCTTATAGTGTGCGTGTCTCTTCCTAGTCCAAAAAGGGAACATTGTTTCTGGTAATCTTGAAAAGGTTTTTTAAACTTTTTCAAAGCCATAAAAAAGTCTCTGTCACCATGATAAATGCATCTAAATGTGCACTTCATTATAGTTATTACCAATGCAGACTAATTTTACTTCTCTTAAAAGCCTAAAAAACCCGAAAATTATAACATGAGAACCACCATAACTCGAAAATAATCAAGATAAGATAAAATAATACAAAAACCACAACATAGTGACAGAAGGGGTTGTCTCATCTCAGATGAGTTTCATTTATTTTAGCATCCTAGGAGATTGAGTTATCCCAAATGAGAGTTACCTTGAAGCCTTAATTAGAATACTAGGTTTAAAATTTGGTTATGTAATCACCTTGAGACTTTGTGTCTTTCTTGAGTATATATGGTTTTTATTTTTTATTTTTTTCTCTTAACGTCATTGATATACCTTAAGCGTTATGACGCGACCTTTATTTATCTACCTTGATGCTTCATAAATGGTGATTTAATTCTGTTTTATTGGGTATTTTTATACTCTCCCTTAGGTAGAATCCTCACACACATGTCATGTTTTATAAAGATGGTATGAAATATGCTAGATTCCAACGAGGACCAGGAGACTATAGAGCGTAACTGATATGGAGAGATCATGGCAAGTTTTAGGAGTGGGATATGACATCTCTCGCATCCTACAATTTTGTTCAGATCATTTTATAGTTTGGTGGGATCATATTTGATGTTTCATTCTTTCATTACTTATGCTATACTCTGATTGGGGGATTTATATGTATATGTAAATTTCTTTCAGTTTTATTTTCTATTCAAAAAAGGTTTGGTGGTTTAATATGTGTTCATGTGTACATGTGCCTTATTCTAAGGCACTTCATCTGTGTTATATGCCTACTCAAGTATTTTCACCATCTCATGACATATAGGAGGTTGGTTGGGGTGTCACACTTAGCTTATCACGGACTAGGAGGGCCCCTATGGGTATGGTCATAACAAAATATTGGGAAACATGTTTGGAATTGTGTTGATTCTTGACGAATAAAATATTAATGACCAATTCACAAGAGCCAATTAAATTGTGTGACATCCTGAACCAGGTTCTACACATCAGTGCAATGAGCCAGTTGATCACATGAACTCAAGAGCACCACTCACCCCCCGTATTCTAGAGGATTTTGACTAGAAATGAGGGTCTTATATGTTGATCATGGGGAGACTATACCCTATTTTATCAAAGTTATACAATAGCAGTAATAAATGAACAATATCAGAATAAAAAATAACCATAAACAATACCAATATCTTTTGATAATAATATAAATAAATATAGTATCTAACAAAAACAAAAGACATTCCATGTTAAGTACATGTCAAGTCTCTAAAATTAAACTCAAAATAAAGAGACTGACGTCTCCAAGGTGGGTCCCAAACCATGTCTGGTTTCCTCATCCATGCTCTATCCTGACTCACCCATCTAACCATAGGAATTTACCCTTATCATGCCATGCATCTATGATGTCTATTTAGGTACCCATCAGGTTGCCTGATTAGGGTGGGAGTACAACTCAGTAGGCTACCTCCAATGATGTCTAAAAAATCTAGTTTATAAGAATTGTATGAATTTTTATAAATAAATAATTAAAATGCCTAAGTAAATAGTTATCGCATTATAATTTTTTATTTATTTAATCACAGAAACTCACGGGTTCCCAAGGACACCCGAACATCAATACATGCTTCATCTAATGGTGGAGTCTGAAATATCACCATGGGATATCTTACATATAAATGTAATTGTCACCACTCATTATCATAATTCATATCTTGATAAAATTCATAAGTCATGTAAATCATTATGACAAGAGTAATGTGAAAAAGGGATGAAACCTCAAGGGTTTAAAGTGGGTATGACTAAAATAGAATAAACGTTTACTAGTAAAATAAAAAATCATTCATGGTCATTTCCCTGGACCAACTCCAAGAGATATCATGGTGTCTTGGGAATCAAATATAAAATTATACAATCTTCTTCCCCAAAGGCTCTCACGGTACTTCAGATAACAATATAGAATCTCACTCAATCTTCAATCTTGAAGGATCTCATGGTACTTCAGAAATCATATAGAAATATCTCAAGGTATTCCTCAGTCAATCACTCGCTCACACCACATTGATCCATGTGATACTCTATACCAACATAATCACAACCAATATCCATTTTACTAGTCATTCCATTAATTAATTACACAATTAATTAATCATTAAAATTTCCATTAATTAACCCAATGATTGATTTTTCAAATATATCTCATTAATTAATTCCAAAAATAATTAACCACAACCCTTCCATTAATTAATTCAACAATTAATTAACTTTAAATAGTCCATAAATTAATTCATCAATTATTTAATCATTTCATTACTCAAAATTTAATAATTAATTCATTGATTAATTATTCACAATTCAGAATTCAACTATTCGATAATTATCCCATCGATTAATTATCACCAATTTCCCTATTCAATACTTTGTTAATTAATTGACCAATTAATTATCCCATTTCAAAAATTTCAATTATTATACTTAATCCACAATTCCTCAATTACAATTCATCACATAAATTAATTCAATTAGGAATTAAAACTAATAAAAAACCCTATAATTTATCTAATCACATACATTTATTTAATAATAAGACTATGGGATCAAAATAATAGGAATCCTACCTCAATTCATTGATGAATGATTTCCAAATAAAAATACCTAAAAATTCAACATAGTAACGACATAGAACGAGATTCATATATATAACCCTAAATAAAGATTAATCAATTAAATATATCTTAGATCTAGATACATATCCACAAGCCTATATCTAGATTCATCTAATATAGATATTGATCAAGAAAAAGAGAATACAATATCCCACCAGAAGAATGATATAAGAAAGAAAGATGAATAAGAAAGTAACAACATAGGATCCACTTACTAGGAGGGGTGAAGTTCATCAATTTGGGACTAAAATCATAAATAATAGAGGCCTAAAAGGATTTTAGTTTATTTGGAGAGCTCCAAAATCATGAAAGAGGACCTAGGGGTGAATTGGGGTCGAATATGAATTAATTAGGGGGTTCAGGAATTTTTTAAATTAATTTTTTGTAGACATTAATTCTTGTGCACAATTTTCATGGTAGGGGATATCAGTTTTCCCTAACTGTACATCTAAAATGTGCACTAATATTATGAATGTTCACAATTAATTCTAATAGGGTGAACAGTTTTCCATACCATGTGATAACCATCCAATTCCCCTATGTTCATTGATTCACAGTCAGTTGGGTTGGGGCACATGGTTTACCATAACTGTATGCCAACCGTGCACAACCTTGATTCTTTCATTTTTCTCAACATTCAACCCAAAAACACCCCAAGGAAAAAACCAAAATTAATATACTAAATATTAAACATAAAATTACCTATAAATAAGATCTAAAGAACTCCTTAAAAGGTAGGAATCTTACAATATCCCCAACTTATAACATCTTATCCTCGAGCTCCACTCCCAAAATTCTCTAAGATTCTGAGTAAAAAAGATTTGGCCACTATGCCAACACACCAGCCTCCCTTTTCCATGTATCCTCCTTCACTCACCCATGTTTCCACAATTCAAGAACATTCAACATGATCTTTATCCTCAATAATTTTTTTACTACGGTCTAATACATTTGTCAGATGATCCTCAAAGGAAACATCTATTTCAGGATAAAAATCTTCCACCTCGATCACATGAGAAGGGTTGGGGTGATACAACTATAGTTTTGATACCTGGAAAACATAATTTATATCAATTTATTTCTATTGAAGTGAAAATCAATACACTATATGCCCGATTCTCTCCTCATCTTTGAATGGTCCAAAAATCCTGAGCGCCAGCTTTCCCTATTATTGTATCCTGTAGTGACCCAACCTAGCTGAAACCCAAAGGAATACATGATCACCCTATATAAAATCTAGGGGATATCAATATATATTAGCATATAACTTCTGTTTACTATGAGCGGTAGCCATATGTTTCAGAATTAATTGAACCTGCCCCGACATCTCCTGCACAAGACTCAGTTCTAGCAACTCAGACTCGCTGGCCTCCATCCAATATAAGGGTGATCTACATGACTTAACCTAAAGATCCTTGTATGGTTCCATATTAATATTTTCCTAATAACTATTGTTTTAGAAAAAATCCGTTAAGTTAGGTTCTTTTCCCAAGACCCACCAATGTCATATACAAATTATCATTGCATATCCTCAAGAATCTATATTGTACCCTCTAACTTCCCTTATATATGTCGGTGGAATGTTGTACTCAAAAAAACCTTCATACCAAACACATTATAAAAGCCCTACTAGAAGTGAGAAGTAATGAATGTTTCACGGTATAAAACACTATCCTGTAGAACCCTATGTAGAAGGAATATCTCTCACACATACAGTCCCCCAACTGCTATACTAAGAAAGTCTTCAGTATAAGATGGAAATGTAATACTTTTTTTAGTATATACACAAAACCCCAAATAGATTTATTCTTCCAAGGTATCCTAAGGATACCCAATACAATGTCTATAGTCATGTTGACCCACTTCTATTCCAGAATGGGAAAAAAATATTGTAAACCTCTTGGTAATTGATGCTCTGTATTCACCTTATGATAAGTTTACCCATGTGTAACAAACACTACTATGTCATTTTTCATGCCTGACCACCAAAAATGTCATCATATCTCAGGGTACATTTTGGTCACACATGGATGTACTTACCACATAGAGGCAAGAAATTTCAGCATCAACTCCTCCCACTTACTCATAGGCATAATAAGACGATTCCTAACACAGATGATATCGTCCTCATCATGGACCAGTCTGAAGGTGATTCCCCACCATCAAAGCTTTCCCTTAAGGAAAAACACTCTATATCCTTATACCATATATCACTATTCTGTATGAAAAGGTTTGAATCCACTAAAATAGATCCAAGATTCATGTCCTCCTAAATATTCTTAACTATAACTTTCATCTCAACCAATATAGCCATTATTTTCAACTCAATACTAGACTCTTGAACTACCTGACTAAATATTTTTTGATTTTTCAAATAAGTCATTGTTTGGGTTAGTGAGAACTAAACATGAAAAGGGAACAATAAGTGGGTTGGGCATAGAATCACACTGAAGTCCACACCCACCCAAAAGAGATACTAGAAAAGAACATCCAAAACCAAAAAGATGGGCTGATAACACCAGAACACAGTCAGACCATCGAACACTGTGACCACCTCAAAACCATCACACATGTTTCCCATCCTTGGGATGTTGCGCCACTGCTGAACTAGAACCTCCCATCATTCTTAACTTGGATCCAAAGACTAATTTCTGGAGGTAGGTGTATACCGACCGGGAGGGCCTCATCACCTTCAATAAGATGTGAGCCACCATGCCGGATGACCTCAATAGAACATACATCACTAAGGATACCAAAACCATCCCAAATACCCTAGGGGACATTAAAAATTACAAAATTGGGTTGGGATCAAAGGACCAAAGGGAAATGTTAGAGAAATCATGGGAGATGCATGTAGGACCCCGGGACACCCTGAGAGGGGAGGGGTGAATCAGGGTGGCAACTTTTTCTTCTTTTAGTTGTGGATCTTGTTCCCACGTTGGTAGGAACTACTTAATCCTGTATGATGGATATGATCAGCAATTAAACATTCACATGCAGAGACAGATGACACAGCTATTTTTACTTGGTTCACCACTAAGGGCTATGTCCAAGGAGCATACGCCGACAGGTTGTCGGTCGTACCTAAATCCACTATGATTCACTAGCTGCAGATTACAAATGTTCGGGTACAGACACTCTGTCCCAGGCTCACTGCCTTTACAATTGTTCAGGGATAGCTCACTGCATCCCTCGGGTCACTCCCGTTGACTCCCCCTGGCTCACTGCCGTTGGTGAAGTCTCACTCAGTTTATAGACGTGAAGGTCTCTTCAATAGGTGTGCATTGAAGTTCTTCGTCTCCTGTTCTGCATGAGACATTGCTTGCATCAGGGTTCAAATTTGATGCTCCTTTTAGTTCAATCCTTCTTCTTTAGTGCAATGAATGAATGCACTAGATCCCCTTGTCTTCGTTTTCCTGAATCACAATCACTGATGTGATTGCTTACTTAATGAAGCTCAGCTTACTCGGCATTGTCAGAATCAGTTCTCCATGTATGCATGAGATCATGCATGTATCATTTAGATTTCTTCTTCAATCTCACTTTGCACCAGTAGTATCAGGCAATAGTTCAGCTCTTGTGCAGCTCCAGAAAGGCGGGCGTACTTTAATAGTGTCTGGGTCTCCTTTTCAAGCCCGGCGCGCAAGTCTCCCGGCGGTGCGCAAGTCTCAGGCGCGCAAGTATAACCTGGCGCGCAAGTGTCTCCAAAGCACCTGCGCGACTCTGCCTTCTTGAACTTCAAACCTGCGCGACTCACTTCCTTCCTTGCCCAAATCACCTAGGGCGCTCAACCATCAGTTGGCGCGCAACCTCTACTTGCGCGACCAAACTACCACTTGCGCGGCTCAACCACCTGCACGACGAGAGCTCGAACAATCTCAAAGTCTTGAGCTCCGTGGGAAATGAGGAGGGGTGGTCCAGTATTTATAGGCAAACTGGACCCCCTGCGCGGAGGCGCGCAAGTCCCTCAACGGCGCGCAAGTCTTGTCTCCAGTAACCTCTGTCGCGCAACTCACTTGCGCGACCCAACCAACACTTGCGCGACCTTCTTTCCTTAGCCAAATTTTGATGTTCTGATCCTCAAAAACATATGGCGCGCAAGTCTTTTATCCTCCAAGAGTATGGCGCGCAAGTCCCTTTTCCAAAATCACTATTCTTCATTTGTTGATTTTGAGGCCCTGAAATTTGGAAAACACTGGAAAACGGCGCCACTTTGTATCTGCTCTTTTTGTACCGCCTCCAGATCATCCATTCCTCTGTCGATGTTCATGAATCAAACATAGATCGTTGACCACAACTCTTGAACTCGACATGTCACCATGGAATCTCCTTTGTCAACAAATTTGTATGTCGTTTGTTTGCTTTGTCAACAAGCACGATCACCTCAACAGCACTTCTTCTTGGTGATCTGTATCCTTCAGCAACTCTTTGGCTTTTATCACAAACTTAACTATTGTGATATTTATTCTTTGAAGGAACAACTTTAGTACCATTATCTTCTGATACAATGTGATGTGCATGTCCATCTCATAATTGCAATCTCTGCATGGCCATCTCAGAAGTCAACTCATTGGCACATTGTCTTCTTCATCAACTGTCATGATCAACTTCATGAAAAGCATGTGATTCAATCCGTCAAGAAGTCTCTAGCATGGCTGTCATGATCAACATCATGCAAAACATGTGATTCAATCCGTCAAGAAGTCTCTAGCATGGTTCTCATGCAATCATGAGTAATTGAATGGTCTTCATCCAAAAACCTCATTCTTCTTTAATCATCCTCGAATGGATTACTCCTCACATTCTTCATTGTTGTAAACAATGTATCACCTTTGACACATGTTCTTTGAACTTAATATCAGCACAACAATCATCTGAATCACCACTCCTCTACTTCATCGGAGTACTTCATGATCTTATTCATTTTGATCTGCATTGACAACTATTGAAAACAAATACAACCATATACACAAAGTGGTTCCAACAATGCATACCATCCAAATCTAGGGAAATAAATAAAGGAGTTTCATACCACCGGGATGCAATCCAACAGAAGAACACCAAGCAGAAGAGACCACAATCGAGAGGTAAAAAAGGGGGGGATGATTCCAGCATCATGATTTATGGAAGAATCCACCTATGAACTCATAATGACCCATGAATAGGATTTCAACCCTACCAATCTAAACAAAAAATAGTAGAACATGTTGGAAATGTTGGGTATAAACCTATAGGGGAACATTGTTGCCCCTGAGAATTCCTAAAGTCACCCTCTACGAACTCATATTGACCTGAGAGGAAGGTGATGACCCTACCATGTTCTTACACTAACAAACCCATCCTTACAGACACCCAATAGTGTCCACCAAGTGAAACTGAGATCCCATCCACCGAACACTACCTATTGTGTCTATGAAACATTGCTTCCAAGAGTTGGAGCCGATGAGGTATGGGTAATCTGATTGGATCACGGATGTTAACATCGCTGAGGGTAAGAGAAGGAATAGGATAAGGGATGTACGAGGAATATTAAAATATAAAAGCCTAAAACGATGAGAGCTAATGTGTGATGCCCCATAAAGGCCCATCCAGGCTCCCTTGAACTATCTGTGTCTATTTTTTTCTACTAAAATCATCAACCACATAGTTTTCATTTCTCGGTGTATATTCTAGATCAAAGACAAAATACTTGTTATAATCAACCCACCTCCACTATTAGAGACTCAAATCTCATTTCAAAAATAAATAAATTAAGGTCTTATGGTCTGTATAAATAATAAAATTTTCACCTAATAGGTAATTCCACCCAAACATCAAAGTATAAACCACAACTTCCAACTTGAGGTTGTGTGTAGGGTAATTTCATTCATGAGGCCTCAAATAATGAGAGCCATGAGGCACAAGACGATCTCTATGAATTAACACAAATCTATGTCAGATACCAGAATAATCATAATACATAGTATAATCCTTACCTATCTCTGTTAGGATCATGATAAATTCCGATGTAAAGAACTTCATCAACTCTAGGAAGGAATTCTCACATGATTTCTACCAATCAAACTTTATCCTATTCTTGTTCACACATGAAAGCAGTGCTTCCAAAAAAGGAAATTCATGTATGATTCTTTAATAATATACTGATAATCCCATAAATCTACAAATATCAAAAATATTCTTGTGCTTCCCCCATGAAACTGCTTCCTGCACTTTTTCTGGGTCCAAAGACACACCTTTCCCTAAGATGATAGGACTAAAGAATCATAATGATCAATAAAAAATTGAAACATATATATCATGGCATATAAATCATACTCTATTAGTGTACTTAAGATGATGTCAAGATGATGGGAAAGATCATCATGAGTCTCGGAGTACACCAAGATGTTATCCACAAACACCCCCACAAACAGATTATGGTATGAATAGAAGATCATATTCATTAGGTCCATTAAAAATTGGGGTTAGTTCATCAACCCAAATGGAATTACCAATAATTCATACAGGCCATAAATGATTCTGAAATCAATTGTTATTATATCAGAAGCCTAAAATCTCAGCTGATGATACCCTGATATCAATTAGATCTTTGAGAATACAAAAGATCCCCTCAGTTGGTCAAATTGATCATCACTACATCGAAGTGGATATTGGTTCTTCACAATTAACTAGTTAAACTTATTTTAATCATCACTAAAGCATTTATTCCCATAAGACTTATTTAGAAACAACACTGTATAACACCAAGGTGATGTTCTCAGATGGATAAATCCCATATCCTCCAACATCTCCAATGAGTTTTGATCTCTTGTAGCTCTCCAGGTGTCATTCTGAATGTTGGAATAAAAACTATATCATCCCCAAGAATGAGTTCAGATGTAAATTCCACATATCTATTAGGTTGAAACCCTAATAATTTTCGAGGAAAGTCATGATGAAATCTGTCTATCATGGGTGGAATGATGTCTTTCTCTACACCTCCATCATCGAGTAGTAGACTTTAAACCTCAGCTATGAGATCTCCCAATTTCAGAGTAATTGGCCTTTATCGGCCTACCTGGATATCCCACTACCCATGGTGAGTGTAATGGAAGCCCATATGAGATATAAACACCACTACCCTATGGTAAAAATCAATGCAGGCTTGGTATGCGACTAGCTAGTCCATACCCATAATTAGGTCAAATCTTGACATGCCAAGAATATATAGATCCCATAGAAAATGATACTCTCCAATTTCAAGAGGTTATCCTTTTCATAGAAAGATTTCCATAGATCATAATCTCAATGGTTTAACTATTATCATCATACCACTCACAGACTACACTACCAGGCTCAAACCATTAACATGTTTTTTATATATAAAAAAATGAGAGGCACCAATAACAAATAACACACTGTCAAATTTATAATCTATATGAATAGTACATCTCAATGTAGATGTTCAAACCTCATTATACACATTTTTAGGCCAAAATAAATGTAATTTTTTTTCTCTTCATCCCTATGATGCAGTTTGAATCCCCTGGGTTGTGCCACCCTGCTGATACATGATATATTTTCTAGAATCACCATGTTCACTGCATCTGCTAACTCTACCAGTAGAACTCTCTCTGCCACACTATAATGGTGTAGAATACCCCCTTAAAACACTATTATTTTATCTATATTCCCTATAATTACGTATATTCCTTGGGTTTCTACAGAATATCTATAGATGACCCATCTTTCCGCAAGCACGACACTCCATTTGTGGTCGCGGACAATACATTCGAAATTTTCTCACCCAACCACACTGGGGGAAAAGAACTTTTGTAAGGTCCAAATTAACTGACCCCTAACAATCCACTCTTCTTATCCCTGTTCTAGGAGAAAATCTCATAATGAAACTTCCTTCTATTGGATGATGTACCTCCAAATTGTCCAAAAGAAACCACTTGTTCGCCACTAGAAGCCTCCTTTTGGCTCCCCTCCAAAATGAGTGTCTGATTCACAACATCTAAAACTTATTCAGATTTAATATTTTCAAATGATACTTAATTTCAAACATAAGTCCATATTTAAATCATTTATCTTTATTAATATCATCTTCATCTAGCACTGGAGAAAAACACTACAAATTTATGAAGCGTCTAGCATAGTTCATCCTAGAGATGCTCCCCTAAGTCAATATCACGAAATCAGATGTTATCTCCCTTCTCAGTGTATATGTATATAATTACTTCATGAACTTCTCCTGAAATGACTTCCACTCCATAGTATCCAATTGTCCATCCCAAGTCTGGATGTCCCCCCAAGGCTTCTCCTAACAACACAACATATGAGAAGAAAAATTTACTCTCTTATTAGCATGAGTCTCTATGTGTTCAGGTATAATATGAATAAAATCAATACAGAAAACAATATCCTCAAGAACACTATCTTATGTAATAATCAGAGTGTGCTATAATAGGAACTCTTTCTTCATGTCTGAAATGATTTTCACAACCCGCCGTAGGTCTCTTTCTATGAATTTCATGGAATAAGAAAATTTCTCTCGATACTACTCCCCCACTTCCTAAACCAATAGTATTGGTTCCTTAGTCTCCACTATTGGAGCATCATCTCCAACCATATTCTCTAGTCATCCTCTCAACATACGTCATCATGGAGGTATATCTCTTCAATTTTAAAAAACATATTAAGACTCCTAACACAACTTAGTCCAAATTATGTAATCAAAAAAAAGTCATCAGATGTATTTTCCCAAAACCTCACCACTCAGTGAAAACTAAAGAGCTATAACTACTCTTAACCATCATACACCTAGGTATTGGTTAACAAGGATAATCACATTATCATTATTCAAAATTTCATAGTAGACACCAATTTGTTCAAAATTTTCATCATTTTAAATTTTAAATTTCATGTTAGGCACCTTCTTCCTTTCAATTTCACAAGAAAAGAAAAATAGTTTATGTTAAATAAATTTATTAATCCCCATTTTCCTTTTCATTCCTAAAAATGATGCATGTCACAAAACAATCATGAGTTCCAAGAATGATTCATGCAGACTCAACTCTAGTTCCATACCGGCCCACGAGTCAATTATCAACAATATTTAGAAACAATAATCACACCACACAATAAGTGTGTCACTCAAGGTGAAATAATATTCAATAGTAACAAATAACAACAATAATAATAATCCCCCATCATTTCTGGGGGTTTCACCATACATGGATTTGAAAATACAATGCATAAGCTCATGACCAAGGCCTGGATCTTCCTAGTCTCTTTTATACCTTTCTAAAATAGGAATAAAAAAGAAAAAGAAAAGAAAACTCATTTGATATCACATTTTGACATCATGACATTGGATTCATGCACTCGTGCCCCAAGCTGGTTAATCACATTACCTTAAGTGCACCGCCCCAAACTCCAGAGGCTACTGGCTAATAGCAAGGGTATAATATGTCGATCATGGGGAGAAAATACCCTATTTTATCACAATTATACCCCAATAGAAATAAATAAACAATATCATAATAATAATTAACCATAAACAGTAACAACATCATAATATAATAAAAGTAGAAAATAAAATATCCAACTAAAACATAAGACATGTCTTGCAAATTATGTGTTCAGTGTCTAAAATTAAACTCAAATTAAAGAAACTTATAAATCCCATCTGGTTCCTAAACTACATATGGTTTCATCAGCCATTCTACACTCGAATCATCCATCTAACACCATGAATTTTCCATAAACGTGTCCTGCACCAATGACTTTTATTTGGGTACTGATCAACTAACCCAGGTAGGTTGTGAGTACAACTCAGTAGGACACCACCAATGGAATCTAAAATAAATCCAATCAATGACAAGTGTATGTAGTTGTATAAAAAAGCAATTAAAATTCATATCTAAAAAAGTTTCACATTATCATTTATTTTGTATTTAACCACATAAATTTCTGGATTCTCGAGGACACACGAACCTCAATACCTACTTAATCCCATGTCAGAGTCTGTACTATCCTCATGGGATATCATAAATATGAATTTCATTACTACCACTCATTATCAAAATTCATATCGTCATAATATTAATAAGGCATGAAAATTAGTCTGGCATGAGTAATTTAAAAAGGACTCTAACCTCAAGGGTCTAATGTAGGTTTGACTAAAAAATAAAAAAAAATCTTACTTAGAAAAGGTAAATTCTCTCATGGTTGTTTACCTGGAACAACTCCAAGGGATCTCTTGGTCTGTTGGAAATCAAATATAATCTTTCATGGCCTTCTTCCCCAAAACCTCTCATGTTACTTCAAACAACAATATAGAATCTCACTCAGTCTTCTATCTCAAAGGCTCTCATAGTCCTTTAAAAATTCTAGAAAAAGATCTCATGGTCTTCCTTAGTCAATCCCTTTCCCACCAATTGGTTAACCCATGTGCTACTCCTTGTCGGCATAACCACAACCAATAGACATTTTACTGAACATTCCATTAATTAATCACACAATAAATTAATCCTTCCCACTTCCATTAATTATCCTAGAAATTAATTAATCACAAATATATCATTAATTAATTATATAATTAATTATCTAAAACCCTTCATTTAATAAATCCAACAATTAATTACCTATATAAAGTCTATTATTTATTTCAAAAATTAATTAATCAATTCACAAAATAATATCTAATAATTAATTAATCGATTACCTTTTCAAAATTCAAAATTCAAAAATTATATAATTAACCCAAAAATTATTTATCCCCAATTTCTCTATTAAATACTTTGATAATTAATTCACCAATTAATTATCAAAATTCAATAATTTTGATTATTCAACACAATCATCAATTCCTAAATTAGTCAATTGATCACATAAATTAATTCAACTAGGAATTAAAATTACTAAACTAGCACTAGAAATTATTAAATCACATATATATAATAGATAATAAGACTAAAATATTTGATTAATAGATAAATTACTTCAATGCATTGATGAATGGACACCCAATAAAAAACCCAAAAAGTTCAGCCAAGTAATGATGTAGAATGAGATCTGAATCTATAACCCAAAATCAAGATAAAAACTCAAGATCTCTTAGAACTAGATAAAGATCCTAAATCCATGATATAGATTCATGAACTCTGGATCTGGATCTATAAAAATAGAATACATTATCCCACCAAAATAATGTGAGAATATAGGAGGATGAACATGAATGAAATAGGATATGATCCACTTATCATTAAGTGAAAAGATCTTCGATTTGGGTTTCGAATCGTGAAGAATAGAGGTCAGAAAGTCTTGGAATTCATATGGAGAGCTCCAAAATCATTAAAGAGGATATATGGTCGAATGGAGGTTTATTTCCTATTAATTAGTGGGTTTGGGAATTTATAAAATTAATTTTCAGGAGACTTTAATTCCCACAAATAGTTTTCTAGGAAGGGATGCATGGGTTTCCCCAACCATACACGTAAACCATGAACCTATTTTATATGGTTTCATGATTACTATTAATAGAGTACATGGTCTGACACAATGTTCCCCAACTGTACAATTCCTCTATATATAGGTCTTTATAGTTATTCTAGTTGGGGAAAACTGTTTTCCCTAACTGTGTGCCAACTGTGTACAACCTTATTTAATTCATTTTTCTCAAAATTCCAACCAATCACACTATAATGTAAAACCCAAAAAATATTTACTCAATAATAAAAAAATGTCCCTATAACAAAGAACGAGGAAACTCCAGAAAAGTGTGGGATCTTACACATTGCTAGAAAATAATAAGGTTATGAATAAATTATAGTTATATCTACAATAGTTAAAATGTTGGTGATAATGTTTTAAAATAAATTTTATCCTAAGTTAATGAGAAACCCCAATATATAAGATAAATAAGACAAATATTCAAATAAATATTCGTACGAGGAATGAGATGAATTCAAAAAGATAATTATGACTCTTATTATAAGGTAATTATTTAAGTAAAGGTAATGTTTTAA
The DNA here is from genome assembly GCA_963277665.1 of Viscum album. Taxonomy (NCBI): domain Eukaryota; kingdom Viridiplantae; phylum Streptophyta; class Magnoliopsida; order Santalales; family Viscaceae; genus Viscum; species Viscum album. The sequence goes on along the minus strand of OY728150.1, from coordinate 1,924,683,011 downwards.
GTCAAACTCCCACCAATGATTTTCAAATGTTGTGGAATTGGGAAATTTTGGATTAGGTACCCAAAGAAGATAATTGATTAGTATGTGGTTGATGATTTTTTTTACAAAACTATGAAAAATAATAGGGTTAAAACTTTAAATAAATATTTTTTTGGGAATTGACAACAATTATTTAAGTAGTAATGGATAATGTTCTATGAGAAAATAATAAGAATAATACTCTTCATCATGTAGTCAATTATAAGTGGAATCTTCTGATTTTTTTTAAAACATAATTTTTCATATTGAAAAATATAAATAATCATTAATAAGTATTATAGAATATGGTAATAGAAAACATTTGAAGCTCATTTTTAAATATAAACATAAAGATACTCTTGATAAAAACACCAAACATAGGAATTAAATAAGTCCATATAAGAAATAAAATGATAAGAAGAATTATGTAAAAGGAAGAGGTACTAAAACTGTAAGCTTATTAAATTTATTAAATTAAAAAACACAAGTTGTAAGTTGTTGAAAAAGACAAAATTATAAAGGATATGGATAAAAAACTAGTTATAATATAATAAGTGCTAAATAAGAAACAATAAAAGTTTTATGATGATAAGAAAACTATGAAGAAGTTGAATTAATTTTCTACAAGTTTTTTGAGGTTAAATATTAATTATCTCAATCTTCTATGATTCATTTCAAAACATTATAAGTTAAATATTATACTGTTAATTTTTTATAGAAAATATATTATTTTTCATAGTTTGGTTAAAAATTATAATTCTATGATTATATATACTAATAAATATGATGATAAATGATCTTATAAATCAATATAAGAGAAAAAGTCTCTAAAGGATATATTATCCCATGAAAGAAGTAATAACAGGTTAGGGTAGGTCAACCACAGTTTTTTAAAAAAATTATTTTCTATATAGAAGATCCATATTAAATGGTGATTACTAATATTATGGAATTTTTTTCACAAAGGGTATTCATTATAGTATAAAATTTCAACAGCTTAACTTAGGAGTGAATCAAGGGGGGGTTATAATGAATAGAAAAGAAGAAATTCTAGGAAGATGAAAAACTATTTAGGGATTGAGAAATTTTTGAAGTATAGGACATCAAATATATCGACCAAGAAAAGGTTTAACTATATTGAAGAAATATATTTTATATGTGACCAATAGTGTAACATACCCAAGAGTGTCTAACTAGTATTCCAAGACATATTTCCAATAGTGATAAAGTAATATCAAATTAGAAAATGAATATTGAATATAAATAACTTTTTTCTAAAGTTATATTAACTCATTGAAGAAAAATAATTCATGGAATATTAAGAGTGGAAATTACAAACATATTATTGCTGAGACATAAATACTTAATAATATTTAATATCATGATATAGGAGCAGTGGTTTTTTGGAAATGACAGTTCTATGAATATGAGAGGAGCTGGTATTTCTATGATTGATTTCCAAATTATTAAATCTAAAGATATATTTTTTATTGAGGGGATAAAAAAATGTTTTATGTATGATTCAACTATGTGATGATGAAAATGAGTTTATTTTTAGTATTTAATCATGTGTCATCAAGAGATTGAAGAAATGATAAAATCATCCCTCTGGATAAAAAACTACTAGAAATCTATTTCAAATTAGTGATCCTACTTATTCAAATTATTTGACTGTGCAATATGAAAAAAATATGGAACATAAGGCTTGGATATATTTTAAATTAAACATGAGTTAAATCAAAATGAATGATGTGGTGATAGCCATAATTTAATTTAAAATAGAGTTATATTCTATATATAAACCATTTTATAAGTTAATAATTGTATAGGATACTCACAAAAATATTGAGACTCAGTCCACTAGGACACTTAAGTTAATTTTTAGTTAATTTTGTGGAACTATGAGAAAATTAAACTTGCAATAATCCACATTTTATTACTTTCATTGATGATTAATCTTTTATGAACAATATATTGCTCATAAATAATGATGCATGATCAATTTAAGGGTTCAAAATCATTACAAAATAGGTTGAGAAAGAGTTTTGAGTTTATATAAAATCTATAAGATATGATAATGGTTGGGAATAAAATTGTAAATAATTTAAAATCTATCCTAAAAATAATAAAATCAACCACCAATACTATTTATTCTATAATCCATAGTATAATAGTGTAATATAATAGAAGAACATTAGTCGATTTGAGATATTCCAATTCTTGATGATTATAGAAAATGAATTCTCTTTTGGAGGGATGTTGTATATATTTATATAGACATAGTTTACATTTCAACTCTATGAATGGTGTTATAAATGAAATCATATGAAATATGATACGAGAAAATATAGATAGTGAAACACTTCATAATTTCTAGTATTTATTGTTATATGTATATTAAAAATTAAAAAATATAAATGAATACAGAATAATATAATGTATAGATCTTTATGGGGTACTTATAAAATGGAAAAAACAATAAATGATGGAATTAGAGCCTATAAAAACTAACTAATTACATGGATTCTAAGATTATCTAAAATTAGTTCAAATAATATGTGGAAAATGTATTAGTTTTTTAAGATTCAATAGAAGGCTAAATGAATATTTTTTTGAAAATGAATATTGAAAAATCCCAAAAATATAATTATTTTTATGTTGATTTTGAACAAATTAATGATTAAGATAAAGAAACTATAAATAAAAGGTCAAAATCTAAGATATTGAAGGAAAATATTGAAGTAGAAAACATAACTAGTTTTCAGGTAACATTATTAATTATAAGAAGATTATTAAGAATTAAAAATAAAATATATCTTTTTCCACAGTTTGAACCACAAACAATGTCATAGGGTGTTGAGCATAAGGATTTGATGAATGAAATGAATGATGAACTTGATAAGATTTAGAAATATTCTACTTTAGAATATATACTAAGATCAAAATTAAAAAATAAAATTGGCACTTAGTTGGTATATATTAAATTAAAATGAAAATTCTATGGTGTTATAAACTAAAGCATGACTATTATATAAACAGTATTTTAATACCTAGGACCCCTCTACAGATTGTAAAAATCATATCCTAAACCCTCACACAATGTGCACTCTAAAAGTCGTTCATTAATATATATATATTTAAATGTTTAATTTTTAATTTATTTAATTTTATTTTAAAAAAATAAAACTCATTATTGATTTTAACATAATGATATTATCTTAAGAAGATTTTTGGGGTTTTTTTAAAAAAAATGGTTTTATATTCATGAATGAATAAATAAAATTTCCACACACATAGTTATTTTAATTGATAGAATGAACTTTGAATTATGAATTAATAGGTATAAATTATTTAACTATGCCAAATATTTTTTATTAATTGAAAATAAATTACTTATGATAATTATTAATTTATATGTTAAAAGTAAAATGGTTTTTTCAATGAATTAATATTATAAGAATTATATAATTTTTATTTAAATAACTTATATTAGTCTAATTTATAATATGACTCTAATATTTCTTTAAGACCCTTTAAAAATATTTAAACTCTCATTGAATAAGTAATTAGTGGAAATAATAATAATAAAACTTAATATATAAAAATACATTTTATATTAATATAATTTTTTCTATATATTCTGTTTTAATTTAAATATTAATTAATAATATATAAAAATTTAATTATTTTAAATGGATCCCAAATTATGATTTATAAAATTTAAATTTGTTAAATGGGTCAAATTATTTTTTTAATAATAATATAATTACCACGATTAATTTTTTAATCGTGATTAATAAGGGTAAAATGGTAAATGAGTTATCAAAAATATTTTTCAATTAAAAGGGCACAAAAACAATATATAATTCCATGTCTGGTATTAATATCATGCCCACATGTCTCCACTACCATTTCTCCAAAAAATTAACATATTTCACCAAACCCACCTAAAACCCATGTCCTTTCATTTCGATCACTTACCTAACACAGTTTCCATGAAAAGACTATCTTTTAACCTATAAAATTTAACTTTCCAAAACCAAATTGAATTACACAATTAAAATTATATTTTATACTAAAACACTACCCACCTTCCATCATTATAATCTCATTTCACTATCTTAGGCTTCTAGTCACAAGATATTATCTTTGGAAATTTCTTATTAAGTAATCATCCCAGAGAAACCCAATGATCTCAATATAAGTTCAATATTTTCACTAACACATTTAAATTATATATCTCAATTTAAAAAAATACCCAATAATATATGATTAATTCAATATTTAGATTATAATTAATTATTTTGTATTTTATAAGTAAATAATAACCATCATTCCCCTTCGCTTAAGAAGAATGAAAGTGTTATTCTAGTGTTGTACAGACTAATACTTCCACAACGAAAAGTTTTTATTCTTTAGTAAACTAAAGAGATCAATATAAGGGTGAAATTAAAGGGAATAATATTATTTTTATGATATAATTCAGTTTTTTGTGTGAAAAAATTGATATTATTTTAATTTTATTTTTAATTAGTGATCATCATTAATTTAATCGTTTAAAATAATAATACTAAGTGGTTAATATTTTATTCAAATTATATAATATTTTCATATACATTAATTTTTATTAAAATTCATTTAAATTATAATAGATCACACTAATAAACAATAAATACAATCATTATACTTTTGGTATAGTTATATTAAACAAAACAACCTCATAATCATTTATTATATCAGGGAAAGTTCATTTTTCGGTTGGTTTAACCACCTATATGAACAACACTATGCATTTATATCATGAATGACTATGAGAACATAATAAAATGTATAATAAAATATAAATATGTAAATATTGATTTTTTTCTAGATATTTTATATTAATATTAAATATGTCAATTAAGAAACACCATTCGAAAAAAAGAATCATTGACACCAGTTTATTATTTATTTCATTTTCTAGGATAAAGGTAAAGATACTTGTGAAAGGAATTTGAAACATTATAAATAATTATAAAACATCTATAATAGTAACTTTAATGTAATATAAATTATGAAATTTTTAATGAAGAAGAATATTAACTCCGTTGTTAAGAAACTTGTACAAATGTTCAAAACTTTGACAACCCGATCTATAAAATCTTTAGAATTCATATTGAGAATGACTATTTACAGAATGTATAAATGAAAATGTATTTGATTAAGGTTATTAATTAACTTATTCTGATATCTATGTTTTTATACCGTATTTGTTTGTGAATTCATGGAATTCAGGACAAGAGTTAAGGGTTTTTCATCTCGAATTCTTCTCTTTAGACAAATTTTTCATTTTTCACCTAATTTTCATTATGTGGTGTATATAATTTATATTTTATATTTTACATCATTAAATATCATTATTAATAGTATTTTAAGTTAAATTTAAATAACTCCATTTAAAGGTGTTTTTATTAAATTGTTTCCTAATCCAAAATCATAGTATTTTTATCTCAATTTTTATTCGTTGGGACTCTTGTTATATTCACCACACATTTCATTTTTTTGTGGTATAAAATCACACTAGAAAATTTTACCAAAATACTCATAAAATTTAGTGTATTTTAAAGTCTATATTGATATCACTCTCTCCAATTTTTCTTGATTCAAAGGATACCCAAACCATTGTAAAACTCAATCTTTTCTATGGTGGAAGAATTATCCTACCTTATTGTAATGAAACCGTGAGTGTGGATTCATAGAATATCCATCATATATTTATAATGGAAATTGTATGTTGATATGGAATATATTTACATCGGGGTCATCAATTTTATATGAGTTTATTGTTAAATGGATCCATCACCACACTTATCCATGAAAAATGGGCCTAAGACTGCGCACCTATCTAGACACCCCTAGGGGATATGATTTAGAATAATAAAAATATCTTTATAAACAATAGGAAAGTAATTTTCCTTCCATATCCTTGGTATCATACCATTTAAAACTATTTCACCCAACTATTATCTTCCCTAGATAACACATCACATTTAATGTACCCTCTCCCCAATATTTATTTAATAGGGATACTTCCTTTTAGTTTGACAAAACCCCATAGTTTCAAATTTGATTAAGAGATGTCCAATTAGACATAAAAATTATTATACTAAATGTGAGACTATATGATTTTCTTATGTCTCATTAAATATATATATCTAAATTTTATTTAGTAATAGATTCTTTAGGGGATGGTATAAATGTTATTGATGAATTGTATGGTGAATACAATGGAATTAATCTGGTGACATGTGGTTCTTGGGAAATTTATAGCCCATAAATGCATAGAAAATTCTCATGAGATAAAATATGCTGAGTTTTAGTGTATAAATCTTCCCATTATTGGATAGTTTCTTAAAATAATTCCTCATAATTCATTTTTTGATGTTTTATGTTATGAATTCCATTATTATAAGAACAATGATTATTGTTATCAATGTTTCATTTAGTTTCATGGATAAAACAGGCCTCTAGTTTTTATTTATTTTGAAATCCTTTGGTTCATTTATTCCCTCGATATCACTTATTCAATTTTTATGTAATGGTAGCTTCAGCTGTATAAGGAATTTTATTGAAATATTAGCTTAACCTTACTTGTTTTTCTTTCCATAGAAAGCCTAGATAAAGACTATGTGTATTTTTCATTGATATGATATAAAACCTAATAATTTTCTCACAATATGCTTATTTTATATCTTATATTTATAAATATAAAATATGTATGTATATATTCATAAAATACTAATAAATTATTAAATCCTTTGGGAAATATTTTATTGTATATTAATAATGAAATATAACTACCAGCTCTGATTTTTCTGACCTTGATATGTTATACTTGAATTCATAGGATGTTAATTTGGTACCTTAGGGATTAAATTTAGAGTAAACAACTAAGATAACATAAGTACTATAAAAATACCTCATATTTTTTCATGAGCACTCTGGATATCATAAAATTAATTAGATGTTACAATTCAACGTTATGAGCTAATTATGCGTATACTATTATCGAAATATGGAGAATCATGAGAGGAATGGGAAATATATCATCACCCATAGTTAATGTAGGGTTATTAATAATATTCAAGTTATTGAATCTATAGTTGCAGAAAATTTGATCATAACCATATTAAGGTTGTTGACCCAGGATATGATAAATTATCTCTCTCTCATAGGGATACCTACTGATCCAAAACATGGTGTAATTATTTTGGACCTATTCATGTGATAAAAACCTCTAATATTTAGTGAAACTGCATGTCTTTAGGTATATTAATAATGGAACATGTCACAATATAATAATTATTTTCTTTGGTAAGCTCTGAAAAGGAAAAGTTTATCATAGTGTCCTATCATCCTAAGGGATATGCAAACCAATTATGGTAACTAATTCAAAATACTAGAGATGAAGTTGATATCATATATGTATATATGGGGAAATTTTAAGTAGGTATTCTATGAAAAATTCTTTCCAAAGGATAAAAGAGTTTAAACGTAAAGGAAATTTCTTAATATTATGCCAAAGTAGAAGGAAAATGATTATGAGTATGTGGTTATCTTTACAATGTTTGGTAAAAATGTTGTATACTATTAACATAGAATTGAAAACAATATTGATCATATCATTCATAAGTTAATGATAAGAATTCAAATGGAAATGGTCTCTCAAACCTTTTTATCATATTAGGATATATCCTCAAGAACCATTAATACAGTGAATGATTTCTCCCAGATTTATGTATTCATGGGAAATATATAGAAGAAGAGGTTGGTTTAGCATCATTGGTAGAACTCTGTGATGAAGGGAAATAAAAGAAGGATTTGATTTACCAGGTGTGATAACTATTGGGTGAAACACCATAGATATTGTAGTAAGGGAATAAGAGTTTGTTACATGTTCAAAGAAAAAGGCCATCAAGATCATGAATGAATGGGAAATTTAAAATCTATTGATGTTCAAAATTTTAAATATAAGGATAAGAGAAATTATGAAACATTATTCCCCAAATTTCATGATTATATACCTTAGAAAAGGAAACAGTATAATTTACATGTTTATTTGATTATCGTAATAGAAGTTGAAATTCTGAAGGATGTGGTGGTTGGTAATTTGATATTTTCCTCAATGTTATCTAATGTTTTATTTGTTTGTATATATTTTAAATAATTTATATATTTTATTTTTTAAAAAAAACATTATATATTTCCTTAGCACCATATTGAAGGAGTTACTAGTAAAGACATGATGTGGGGATCTTATAAAAATAATTATTTTCAGGCCGTTCCATTTATGATTCATGGGAATACCCTATTTTCATACATTTTTATTATATATATGGTTGAATTTGATAATATCCTTTGACTGGATTGGACATAAAAGTTATATTATATTATTATTTTTACTAATAGATAGAGATTATGATTCATGAAGGTGAAATATAATCTCTTTTCTTTATAGGGGAAACTAAATCATCTAAATCATGTCCAAATACTCCCCCGGTAGGTGTAATTATTGATATTAGTGTTATATATGAATATCAATCATGGTATTTATATGCGGAAAATATCCTAAGAATATAATATTTTCCCATGGTATAAAATTTCACTAATGTTTTTACAAAATATTTACCTGGTCATGCACGAGAGCATGAATTTGAGATCTCTGTTGAAATCATTCATAATACAAGTATTATACATAAAAGATACTATATAATGTTAATAATGATGTTTGTGGAGTTGATTAATTAGCTATATGATTTATACTATATGTGATTGATACACCATAATGTTTCACTATAGAGGCCTTAATTCTATTCATGAAAAAATAAGGGTGGGTCTATGGGACTATGCATATAGATTACTGGGAGAATAATGCATTTACTATAAATAATTAGTATATTCTACCAAAAATTGATGACTTATTAAATTTACTTCAAGGAGTCCAATAATTTTCAAAGAATGATATTTAATCTAGTTATAATCAACTAATTGTGATAAAGTTTGATATACCTAAGGTAAAATTTTGAATAAGGTGTGGACATTATGAGTTTATGGTAGTTCTATTTTGATTAAAGAATGCACCTTCTATCTTTATAGAGTTGATGAATAAAGTGTTTAAGGAGTATCTTCATAACTTTTTAGTGGAAATATTTTATGATATCTTGATATACTCTATGAGTTATTAATAGTATGATAATCATCAAAAAAATATTTTGGAGACCCTTAGTAAACATACTATATTTGTTAAATATAATAAGTTTGAATTTTATCTCAATAATGTTTATTTTAATAGCTATATTATATGAATGGATAGAACAATTATTCCCCATGAAATGAAAAAGGAAGTAAAAAAAATGGACTACACTAATGTACATAACTAAAATATGAAGTTTCTTGGGTTTAGTAGGTTACTATCGGTGGTTTATCCAAAAAAATTCATTGTTGGGAAAAACTTTAACCAGGTTAACACATAAAGTGGTTAAATTCACATGGTTAAGGGAATGTGAGGAATGTTTTGAATAGATGAATATGAGTTTAATTAATCCACCAGTATTAACTTCACTACTAGATAAGGAATGTTTTTTAGTAAATATGGATTCATCCAATAAAGGAATTGGTTGTTTCATTAGATAAAATGATATGGAAATTGGATATGTGTAAATGTAATGGATTATTCATAAATAAAAATATCCAACTCATGGCCTTGATATAAGATCCATAATATTTTCTTTTAAAATATGAATTCACTATAACTACGGGGAATGTTAAATTATATTTAAAACCAAAATATTTTAAACTATATCTTCTACTATAATGATGTTAACATGAGTAAATGAAAGTGGTTATAACTATTTAAGGAATATGATTTCTAGATAAACTACCACCCTAGGTATGAAAACAAAGTGATCGGGTATTAAGTGGGAGGGACATGGAGTTATAACCATGACGAGGATTAAGAAGGATCTAATATACAGATATTTAGTCAAGATTAATATATGGATTTTTAGGCATGAGAAACCATCATTAAATTTACAAGAAATTATAAATTCATACTTACTAGAAAATATAGAGAAGTCCTAATATGATGATAAATACTTACAAAGGAAAGTTAATATTGTAGTTGATGGAAAGATTATATACATTATCTATAGAGATGGATATATAAATTTAAGAATAGGGCAGGTATTTTATTCCTAATATAGTTGAAAAATGAACTACAAGATGAAGAAAATATATCCAATTATTCTATACACCTTTTAAGCATGATGATGTATAAGTATTTAAGAGAAAATTTATAGTGGGGTGGTATAAATTGAAATATTGTGGACTATGTTTCTAGACAATTATTATGAAAGGAGGTAACGAATAAAATAACAAATCTTAATGGAGTCATGAAACACCTTCCAATACCTATATTGAAGTGGGACAATATTAAAATGGACTTTTTCAATAGACTCCCAAAGAATCTATGGATGAATGATACTATATTAATCATCATTGATCATCTTACAAATCCTACTCATTTCTTAAAAATAATAGAATATTTACCCATTGAGATCCATGCCCAACTATTTATCAATAAAATTTTCAGGATTCCTGGGACACCACTTCTGATTATATCTGATTGGTACCCTTAGTTCAAATTATAATTCCAGAAGTGTTTTCAAAGGTCTCTTGACATTGTGATACATTTAAGAACCCCATTTTATCTACATATTACTAGGAGTATAAAAGAACTATCCAACCTTTGGAAGACAATATGTGATTATACTATCTTGACATCCATAGTATGTGGGATAAATATCTAACTTTGGTGGAATTTATATACAGTAATTATCTTTATTTGAGAATCTAAATTGTACCATATGAATAATTGTATGAGAAGAGGTGTTTTATTTCAACCAATTGTGAAGAGGTATAAAAATAAATATTAGTTGGACTATATATCGAATATTAAGGAGACAACTATTAATGTAATAAATATTCATGATCATATTATTAAATCCCAAATCAGACAAATGATCTATGTTGACAATTTAAGGAAAGACATGGAATCTCTAGTTAGGGATCTTGTATTCTTGAATGTTTCACCAAATAAGGGAGTTTAATGATTTGGTAAAAATGGTATGTTAATCCATATATTTGGACCTTCTAAATGTTTTGGAAATAATTATATCTATATCTTACGGATTTTCTATGACACTCATCCTTTATTATGTATACTACATCTTATATATTTAATTAATAAATAAATACATGACATATCCAATTCATGTGATCATGTTTGCGGGAATAGAGTTGAAGCATAATATATCTTATAATGCAAAACCTATCCCAGTTATTGACACTAGAGTGAAAGTGTAGAAGAATTAGACAAATTTACTGGTGAATATTTTTTATTGAAATCAAAATTAGAGTAGGAGACTCGGTAGCCTAATGTATCAGTAATTAATGACTATCCACATTTTTTTAATAGTGGATATATAATCCAATTTCAATGATGAAATTAATTAAGGGGTAGAAAGTATTACTCGAGACCCTATTATAGGAATTAAATTCTATATCAAGGACTATTACATAATGCACACTCTAAAGTACCATTATTGATAGTTATATTCCATATATTAATTTCTGAATGCTATAATTTTATTTTTTAAAAATAAACATCATTTTTCAATTCATCGTAATGATAATTTATTAATTTAGATTTTTTAGATTTTTCTAAAAAATTGGGTTTATGTTCTCTAATGATAAAATTAATTTTCCATAGAAAAAATAATTTTATTTGATAAAATAAACATTATATTTTTTATCATATGGTCTAAATTATGTAACTATATCAATTATATTTTTTTCATTTAAATGAAATTACAAAGGATAATGATTAATTAGTACAGTAAAAGTAAAATGATTATTTTCAAATAATTAATTTTAAAAGAGTTATAAAAAAATTTATAAATAAATTATATTTATATAATTTAAAATATATATTAAATATGGATTTTAATCAAATATGATATATAAACACTTTTTCAATTAATAATTAATGTGATATATAAAAAAACAACTTAATACATATTTTTTTCTATAAGAAATTATTGATCCTATATCTTATGTTTTATTTTAAATGTTAATTTTCTAACATTTGAAAATTTAGTTAGGTTAAATGGATCCTAAATTTTAATTAAACACATCAAAATTTGGAATTAAGTTTCATCTTATAATTTTAGTAACAAAATAAGTAAAATCGTGATTTTTTAATCTAGATTAATACGGGTAAAATGGATAGACAAGGTTTCATGAGTTAAAATAATTAAATGGTCAAAAATCCCTTAAATAAATACTTTTCTATTATGAAATTCATATCCACATTTCTCAAATACCATTTCTCTATATAATTCACCCATATCACCAAACCCACCATATTACACCCCTAGATTTCGTGATATTTTTAATTAAATAAATTTAATCATTTCAATATTTTGCATTACATGTAACACGAAGATAATATTTAATTACATTAATTACTAAGATTATATTTTTTTATATAGAAAACTAATATTATCTTTCATTACATGGGGAATCAATTTTAAAAGAAATGTGACATTAAATTGAAACAATATTATTAAATATCATAGTTACACCAATATATTAGAAGGGAGGGTATGAATAAGATTATTATTTTAAAAAATATATGGTTTAAAAATATAAATATATATAATTAATTATTTAGATACCAATTAATTATAAATTAAAATTAAAACTATTTTGAAAATATATGAAATAAGTTTTTGAAAAATTAATTTTATGTGCATAAACAAATTTTATCTCAATAAAGTAGATAAATCACCTTCTATGAATAATTTTAATTAATTATAGATATTATATATTTAATCAAATTTTTAACAATAATATTAGTCTTTATATAGGCATGATATAAAAACTAATCTTATATTATTCTTAAAAACGTTATTTTTTATAAAAAATAGATTGGTCACATTTTTCTTAATTTTTTGGAAATTATTTTGTGACAATTTTAGCAAATTTATTTGAAAAAATAAAATTTAACTTTTTAAATCATCATTTCAAAATTATATTATGTTTAATTTTTGATAATTTTCTTAGAATTTAAAATTTTCGATGATAGCTGAAAAATAACACATTTTATTATGAATCTTCATTTCTTATAAAGAATTTTTAAATAGAAAAATTTATTTAAGATTGTTTTCAAAGTAAATTTTTTTCAATTATATATCTATTAACTAAATTTAAGTTTGTGTAATCAATTTAATGTTGAATTTTTTATAAAATATTTTTATGCTTTTGAACATTTATCTTTGAAAACCTACTTCTCATCGCATCTATGGGATTAATTTTAAATTAAAATTTACCACTTGTGATATTTTAATTTTGAAAAATTTATTCCTTAATTTATATCAAATTAATTTATATTTTATAATAATTTTATTTTAATTTTTTTCTTAATTAATAGTGAAAGGGATAAAATTATTTCCCATAGTTATGGTAAAAATGTGTTTTCCAGGGGTTAAACTAAAAAATAAGGGTCATAAATGACCTAAATATTTTAAAACACCCATTGTATTTCCATTTTTTGAAATTATATATTCTAGGTTTTATATGGATTTATTTTTGGGGATTTTGGTTCAAGAAAAACATTAATACACTTTTTTTTCTTTTCAAACATTTCAAGTGCGCCACTCACCTCACTTATAAAATGTAACCCCATATCCTCTTCTATTCACATAGAAAAAAAATAGTTCATAAAATAACTACCCAAATAATTTAATTAATTATATAATATCATCTTATATATATTAGTTTGTTTTTAAATACATCCTTGGAAGGATTTTAGTGCAATCTAAAATAAGCTTTCCGAAGAAGAGGTAACTTCCCTAACTGGGTGTTTTATTTTATTTCTTACTCCACCTACTTCAATTATTATTAAAACATGATGATATAAAAAAAATACTGTATTAAAAATTATTAAATGTTATAATGTTAATGTTATAACTAAAATCCTTCTCCATTTCCATCAAATGGGATATATAATCATTATTTGTGTATGTAACGGACTACCACCTCACGAACCGATTTTATTCATTTTCCATCACCACCTCTCAAGACTATATATAATGATAGATTATGTATTTATATATGATATATATGGTATTATATTTTTTATATAATTATTATATAATAGAAACATTTTTACATTACACTCTGGGGTAATAAGAAAACTTTGCTCATGTGTATGGAGGACTACCGTCTCATGAAGCAATGTGATTAATTCACACTTTACATGAAAGGTAATAAGGTTAGGGATAATGAAAATTTTTTATATATATGTCTGAAAAAACTATTTTATAATGATAATTTATTATTTACCTTTCTTTATTTCAATCATTCATGAATATTGAAACTTTGTTCATGCGTACGTATGACCTATCATCTCCATGAACGGTGTATTTCATTTTTGATATTTAAATTTTATTGATAACTATAAAAAAATATATAATTAATATATATTATTTTTATATAATTGTTAAATTTAATGATATTATTTTACCATGATCAAATTAAATGGAATAAATTTAAAAAATCAAAACATAGATGAAAAAAGAACTTACTGCCTGAAACATGTCTTTAATATGAAATTGTTAATAAAGAGGAAGTAAATAGTCATAAGTAAATAGTATATGATATTATATATATAATAATATTTATATAATATATTAATAATAAAATTATATTCATTATACAACAGTTTTTAATGTGTATGAAGGAACTCGAGACTTATTGTAAGGGATTTTCGGGTCACTTTTATTTTCTATGAGACACATGCCATATTATCCTTGTGTTTTTTTCTATGGTGTATAAATTGACAATGAATTTATTTTATTATTATTACCATTAAAATTATTTTTACTTAAATATATATTTTAGTATCTCTTCCTCATGGGATTTACGGTTCAAAATTTACCAATACAGTAAGGGATTTTTATCTCAATTTTCCTTCTTTTGGACATAATTTATTTTAAGAACCTATCTTAATCTATGAGGTTTATATACTTCCACTTTATGTGTTTTATAATTTATATAATTATATTAATTATATTCAATTTTTAACTTTATGTTATTATTTAATAGGGATTACGATTCAAAAGATAGCAATGTGGTAAAGTTTCATGTCACAATTATAATGTTCATTGTTATTGTTTATGTTTATGCTTATGATGATGAAAAATTATAATCCATCTCTCAAGAAAATCATTATGTTTCCTATAATTTTTTAACATATGTTAATACATTTTTTCCATTATTTTACTCTCTTAATGTAACCTCGAGTTCAAAATAATGTTTTCATGAAAATGAAAATTTATTTCTCTCTTCGATCAAGAATAAATTTTATTCTTAATTCATGTTTTCTAAAAAAAGGATTAAAAAATGCTTTTAAAATTATAAAAATTATTTAATAAATAATGGTTTACATTTTTCTTAATTTTTATATTTATTTGAAAGGAATAATTGTGTCATTTCCAAATATTTGAAGTTTGGATTTTATTGAAAATGTGAAAGGAATATTTGTTTTTACATGTATGAAATGAATGAAATTTCAAGACATCATTACCATTTTTTGGAATATTTCTTATTATTTTTCCAAATGTTTTCAATGAAAAGGATTTCAAAATTTTATTAAGAATTTTTATTTTCTAAAAAATATTTTTTAGAGTAGAAAGGATATTTTTTTCAAGAAATGTACCAAATTATATTTCAAAAATAATTTCACATCTAATATGAAATATTTTCATGTTACTTAATATATATTGGGGATATGATCCAATGATATCATCTTTATTATTTCTCTATTTATTTTATGTTTATGATGAAAATATATTTATGATAACTGTTTCACTTCTACAGGTTATACCATGATTAAATGCTTATAAAACCCTTTTTTCCCCTGATTATGAAAAGATAGAAGGATGAAATGATTATGAAACATGTTTCTTTTCTATAGGTTATGATGTGATGAAGAGTTTATGAAATACATTTATTTTCTTGATATTTTATTTGATGAATGTTTTAGGATCTTTTGGAATACACAAGAATTATTTTTATCACCTGACTTGTGGGATCTATATCTCCATCCAATGCATTGGATAACAATTAATGCTATATTATCTAAAAAGGTATAAGGGAGGTTATCACAAGCCCAAAAGAGGGTACACTATAGGTTATCCCCATCTAAAAAATTGTATACAATAAGTTACACATGGCCTAATATGATACACAGGTTGTTAGACCATGCCTAACAAGTTAAGAATTGTTTGGTGGGTATTATCTACCTCATATTATATATGATTACTTACATACCACAATTCTATGTCTTGATAAACTATTATTATATAATTTATAATTTTCAATGATTACATTATTATTCATTTCTTCTAAAGTGTAAATATTTATTCTATAACCTATGTTTATGTTATATGATATGAATTGAATGGTTTTCATATATTATTATCATGTTATCATTTCTAAATACTCATGTTATATTGATATTTCCCTTTTTTACCATTACTTAGAATCTAAGACCACCCTTTCCTTTTTTCATTTATATAAGATATAATGAAAGGTATTATGAATAATATTCCTAAGAAGGGTGATAATTATAAAGAACTTATTGGGAGTTGACGTCGCCCACATATAGAATAGTTTTTTTATATTTTCATGTTACCAAAGGCACTATACCTAAAAAAATCTAGAAAGGATCATTATGTTAGGTAATATATAATTATCTATTACGATTTATTTTTTATGTGTGAGAAGTTCAGGTCCTTACAGCTGAATTAGAGAAAGGATTTTTCAACCTATCAAAACAAGGATCAGAAAACATTATTAATATCCCTATAGACATTTCTATAGATATATCTATGTATATGTTTATGGATAAGTTGAAGGATAATTCAAAGTATTTGAAAAATATTCAAGAATTTTGATAAAGGATAGAGTTACTTTTTTTATGATGTTACATCCCCATATTGATAGTATAATATGACATGGATTTGAAATAGAGTTACTAATAGGTAATAATGTCGAAAGTGGATCATTGAGATGGAATCGATCATCACCTATTAAATTAAAATAATCCTCACTAAACACCTAGTTTGACACTAATATGAGATATATCTTGAGAATTACGAAACTCTTTATGAAACATCCTGAAGGATTTGAAAAATTATATTGGATAATCAAAAGGATCCATTGAATGTGCTATGTTTTAGACATACTATATGTGATTTTTTATTAGTATGAAGTTTCTCACTTGGATTATTATCTCACACACTATTTGTTTTTTTCAATAGTGAGAATGTGAAGAACCGGGGTTAACATTAATGTTGTAAAAATGTGTTAATGAGAATAAAATTGGTTTTTATTAGAGTGAAGGATATTGTGATTATACCTTTTAAGTTATTAAGATATATGGTTAAAAAAATACAGCTGAACCAATTATTTGTCTCACCAAAGATGAGAAGGATATAGTTCATTAAGAGCATGAATGTTGGAAACTATGGATGAAATAAGTATCATTTTTATATATGTAAAGAATATGGTAAGAATAACACAATAGAATGTCTCAAATGAATTGAAAGATGATTTGAGTGTAGAAAAGATGGAAACAAGCCAGTAATTTTTGGGAAAAATGGAATGTCCTGTTAATATAGTGGGTAATAATAATGGTTTCTTTAAGGATTTATCAATGGTTGTATGTTATAAAATTGGAAGGTATGGCCATTATAAAAATTTATTTCCTAAGGGTGATTATCAATAATAGAATCAAAAAGTTAGCATGAGTAATGGTTATACTACTGATAATAAAGAGACTGCGAATGACATATTAAAGTTGTGGGATGTTCTAAATTTATTGTTCATTTTAAATGTAAGAAGCATTATTAATTTAAGGTGGATGAATTTTAAGAAATGATAGAAATTTCATATTGTTGGAAAGAGGTATTAAATAATAAGATTACGAAACCTATACAAAGATTTATGATTGAAGTGGAATTATACAAGTGTGTATATGTTGGAGTTCAAGATTTATTTTACATGAATCTTGAAATATATAAATATTGTTCATTAGAAATTTTTCATTAGGGATCTTCAAGAATATGTAAAATGGTAAAGATCACTTAGAAAAGTGATTCAATGGAAATGTAATATCTAATATAAAACAAATGATTAATGTAAGAAAACGCTTAATATGTTCATGATGTTTACAAAATAGTGTTTTGTTTGGATAAATAGATGATTGATATGGATAAAGTGGGATGGATAATATTTATTACACCTAAACAGATTAATGGTTTTTCGAAAAAGTGGTCAGTATTGTCATTGATGGATTTTACATCAATTTTGGAATTTATGGAATATATTCAGTAATATGTGGTTTTATTTAAGGAATGAGGATGTATGTATGTTTTCAATGAGGTTTTATAGTAATTATGGTTATTATCAATCATTTGGAGAATATATGATGATGGTATTCATATTTTCTATTTGTGAATATTAATAATGACTTATATATATTTGGGATTAATGTTAAGTTCATTTTTGGAAATTAAGTGATCTTATTTATAAATTTGGACGATTTATAAGGCTATAAGGATAAGTGTTTATTTATTGTTTTGATATTAATTTTAAATGAGGTTTTAGAGATTAATGTATTACACCACTATATAATGATTTATGAACATTGGATAACACAAACTAACCATTTTATTACAATGATAATTAGAGATAGAAGAAATCAATTCTCATTATATTATGGTTCTTGTGATCTTTTTGTGCTTCAAGAATAAAAAAATCATCTTCATTTATTGGACTAAAAAATGAAGTAGAAATTTACTGAAGAAAAACCAAAAGTTGAAATTGTTCTTTTGATATCAATGAAATCTAATCCTTAGGTAAATTAGTCCCTTTTTTATTCATGATCATATTGGGATTGTAGATTTTTGCATGGATCTTCAACCGAACCACTCTCAGTTCTATGATTTGTTCCATGTACCTCTCCTAAGAAAGTACACACTTTATCCTTCACATGTACTAAACTCAATGTATTCACAACTGGACCAAGATATTCCTTAAAAAGGAAAACCAAAGGAAATTATCGATTATATAGAGAATGTTACACGAAAAAAGACCACTAAACTACTCAGTGTATTTTGTTGAAACCAAAAGCTTGAGAAAGATATAATGGGACTTGAGGATGTAATGGGGAAAAATTATTCTTAGTTTTTGTAGCAAAGTGATGAATTTTGAGGAAAAAGTAAATTTATGGTGGGTATAAGGTAAAAACCATGGGATTTTGTGATTTGTTTCATATAAATTTAAACTTGTTGATAATTTTATTTTAAAATCATCACTAAGTTAATATTTCATTGCATGAAACACTAATATTACCTTTCGTTATTAATAATAGTGAGTTTAAATTAAACATGACAAAAAAGTAAAATATTATTATTTTATATGATTGTTATCACCAAGAAGCTGGAATTGTGGGTATGAATAAGATTAACTAAATTATGAAAATATATAGTTTACACCAATATTGAAATGAATTTTTCAACTTATAATAAATTATAAATAAAAAACCTTATAAAAGTATTGGAAATTTTTTTAGAAAACTATTTTTATGAATGAAAATCTGTTTTATCATAATAATTTTAATAGAAAATCATGGTAACTCATTTTAATGAAATATATTTATTATTCATTAAATCCAATGTTTAACATTAATTTTATATGTTTTTAGGTATAAGATAAGAATAAATCAAATCTTACACGAAATTTTTTTTTTACTAAAAATAAGCCTTATCACTTTTACGCATTTATTTTAAAATTATTTTTTGACACTTAGAAAATTTATTTTAAACAATATACTTGATTTTTTAAATAATCAATTTACAATTATTATAGGTTTAAATTTTTAATGTTTTATGAGAAGTAAAAATTTATATGAGTAGTGAAAATAATGGATATTATTATGAATTTTCATTTAGTTTAAATCATTTAAAAACATTAAAACTATTTTATTATGGTTTTAAAAGTAAAATTATTTATGTTATATATACATTAATCCAATTTATTTAATTTGAATCACTTTTATATTGAAATTTTATATAAAAAAATTCTAAACTTTTAAAAATTTGTTCTTTGAAATCCCTCTTTCTTGTAGCATATGGGGGTTTAATATTATGTTAAATTATTCCAATTATGTGAGTTTAATTCAGAACATTGGATTATAAATTTATTTACCACTTTTAAGGTAAAAAATATTTTAAAGAGGGGTTAAACTAAAATGGTAAGTGTTAAAAATGACATAAAACCTATAAAAACCTATTTTATGTCAATTTTTAGACATTATATATTTTTTATATAATATCCTGATTTTGAGATTTTGGAAAGTGAAAAACAAAAGTGCACCTTTTTTTCAAAAATTACAATTTTTCAACTCATGTCATTTATAAAAGGAGACCCTCTCTTCTAATATTCACAATTCAAAAACCCATTGGTTTAGAAAATAAATAACCTAATAACTTAGTTAATTACCTCACCACATTATAGAATAATTAATTTTTTTCATAATTACATCATAGTAAGGATTTTGGCGCAAACCAACAGAAGCTGTTTGAAGAAGAGGTAACGTCTCTAATAGAGCATTTTACCTAATTTCCTTCTATAAATCCTTAAATTATAATTAAAAAAATTATATAATATATTCAATATATTAAATATAATTATATTTTATTATATTAATATAATACTCTAAATACTTATCCTCTTCCATCAAATGGATTACGAAATCACTATTTGTGTTTGTAGCGGACTATCGCCTCACAAATCGAATATATTATTTTTCCATAACCACCTCTCAAGAAAGGATATAAAGATAAATTAAATATTAAAATATTATATATATTATTTTATTATTATTATGGGATTATTATATCTCATAAAAAAATTACCTTTCATTGTGTGAGAATATGGTAACGTCACTCCCATGTAAAACGAACTACCACCTCATGAAGCAATGTTATTCAATAACGCTTTAATGGAAGGTAATATGGATAGTTTTAATGAAAATATTTTACATATATGAAATAAAAAAATTTATTTAATTTTAATATATTAATTAACTTACATTATTTAAATCTTTTGATAAAATGGAAACAATGTTCTTGTGTACGTAAGACCTATCATCTCCATGAACAATGTATTTCATTTTCAATCTATAACATTTATGGATCACTCTAAACAAATATATAATGAATATATATGATATTTATATGATGTTTAACTTTATTTATATTAGTAAAACGAGATATAATTAATAGTTTTAAGAAAAGGAATCAAAACATTAATGAAAAACAAAGCAGTTATTTCCCCAAATAGGACTTTAACATGAAATTACTAATAAATGGTTAATAAAAGGTAATAAGTAAATAATATATGGTATGATTTGTAAATTTAAGGTTATTTAGTATATTTATAATAAAATTATATTTATTATATATGGGTTTTTAAGGTGTATGATTTAATTCAAGACTAAAGTTAAGGTATTTCCGTCCCACTTTTATTTTATGTGAGAAAAATTCCATTTTCACCATATGTTTATTTTATATAGTTTATATACTAACTATGGATTTATTTTATGATTATTATATATAAAATTATGGGGATTTACATATCCATTTTAGTATCTCTATATTGTGGGTTTTACGGTTAAAAAGTTACCAAAACAGAAAGGGATTTGTTCTTCTAAATTTCCCATTTATTAGAAAGAAGTATTATTTTTCATCTATCTTATTATATACAGTGTATAGATTTCACCATTGAAGAGTTATATAAAAATTATAAATATTTTAATGATAATAAAATTATAATTTAATCTTGTTATTTAATTCTTCCTATGATTCAAGGGATACCGATGTGGAAATTTTTTGATGTTACAATCTCATTGTTTATCAGTATTGTTTATGTTTATGCTTCTGATGAAAAAATATTTTGATACATATATATATATATATATAATCATTAATTTATTCTGAAATAGTTAATATATTACAATACATATTTTTACTTATTTTTTACTCTCTTTATGTACATAATATTTTAGAATAATTTTTTCTAGAAAATATGATTTTATGTCCCTCTTCTATGAAAAATTATTTTTCATCCAAAAAAATGTTTTCTATAATTTTTTTTCAAAAATATTTTTATCTTTATTCAACAGATTTATTAAATAAATTTTTACCCATTTATGACTTGTTCTATTTTTTAAAATAAATCTTCATTTTATTTTCCAAAAAAGGACTACTAAGATTTTATAGATAATGTGAAAGAAATATTTGTTTAAATGTGTACGACACAGATAGAATGTTTTGACATCATGAGCATTATTTATATTGAAGTATTATTTATAAGTTACTAAAGTTATTTTCAAAGAAAAATATTTTTAAATTGTTTTATGAATTAGTTTTTCTTGAAAAAGTTTTCATCCATGTGAAAAGGATAATTTACACATGAAATAATCCAAGTGATATTTCAAAATCATTTTCCATCTAAGATGACATTTTTTTTAGGTTACTTAATATTTAATGGAGACATGAACCAATGATACCATAATTAATACTTCTATATATGGTTTATTTATATGATGAAAATATATTTAATAAACCCATTTCTCTTCTATATGTTATACCATGATAAAATTCTTATGAAACCCACTTTTTCCTCCATGGGTTATGTTGTGATTAAATAATGAAATGATTACGAAAATTATTTTTTCCGCATGTTATTCTATGATTAATTTTTTTTGAAACCAATTTATTTTTATTAGTTTTAATATGATGACTGTTTTATGAAATTGTGTCAGATGTAGGTATGATTTAAATCTTGTGATGGGTGGAACCTATATCTCCCACCAATGATTTGAGTAATGATTAATGCTTTATGATCTCTAAGAGTACATGGGAGGTTATCCCAAGAATGAAATAAGGTACATAGAAGGTTATCCTAAGACTAAAAGAGGGTATAATAGAGTCTATCACAAGACCTAAGTTGGTACACATATGGTTAACTGAAGCCTATGATGTTATGAATGTCTTGATGGGTTGACTTGAAATAATATTTTATATGATTATCTATTTGAACAAAATCTAAATATGATGATAATTTTATGTTCTGATGGATCATTTTATTTGATTCCATTATGATTCATGGCTTATGAACATCCATTAATTATTCCAGGACTCATGTATACAATCTATGACATGAATGGTATGGTTTTCATATGATACTCTCGTGTTATAATACACATATGCACATATTGTATTTATATATCAATTTTTATCCTTAATGAGCATGTGATATCATCCATTCTTATAATTCCTTAACACATTATATAAATAATGTTATTATGTAAGATATGTCTAAGAATGGAGAAAATTATGAAGAATTGAGTTGGAGATAACATTGATCACTTATAGATTAGTTGATTATGTGTCTACGTTTTCATATGAACTATACATAGATGATTATTGAATGGATCATTATTTTATGTATTGAATATTAATATATTAGGGGTTTATTATTTATTTTTGATAATTTTGGGTTCTTAATTTCCTAAAACCATTTTCATTGCACTTTTACCCTAAGCTAAATTAGTTTTATGAAAATTCACCTCTTTTTCACCTATAAAAGGGGTGTCTCACAACCCATTAAATATTAATCTAAATATTTGGGTTTCTAATAAAACTATAATCTCATTCCTTTCCAAATAGCCCCCTTACACCCTAATAATATTGTTTCCACAATATATTATCCTAATGCTTTCATTTATATGGAATCCCCTAAGAGAAACCCCAAGATGTTCATATAAGTACATTTTTTACAAATTTATATTCCTTTAATCCTTAAATTTAAATTTATTTTTTATAATATTGTATTATTAATTTATTATTTATATTATAATAAATGTTGTTATATTTTTTAAATTAACACTAACCTCTTTTCCCCTTTTTATAATAAAAATGAAACTGTTATTTGTCAACTATGTAGACTACCACCTCCATGACATGACATGATTTGTTTACATCACCACATTAAAAGGATAGATATAAGTATGTGATTAAGGTATAAATATTTTTTCCAGGATATAATTATCTTTTTGTTATGATATATTTTAGAATCTATTAATTATATCATCAAAAAATTATCATCTTCATTTTAATAATTTAAAATAATCATTCTAAGAAGATAATATTTAATTAAAATTTTGTTATATTTTCATATCCATTACTTCATATTATAATTACTATACACTACAACACAAATAGGGTTTAGCGGCGGTTTTGTGGCGGCGATTCACAAAACTGCCGCTAAACGTTTTCCATGAAAGGTTTCACGGCGGTTTTTAATAAACCGCCTCGAAACCCTTTTTCTTAAAAAACTGTGACCCTTTCCCCCACCCCTATCGTGTTTACCCCCACAAACCCTCGCCCCTCTTCCCCGATCCCCCCCCCCCCCGGCCCCTGTGCCCCCCCGCGCCCTTCGGCAAACCCCGCACCCCGCTCGACCCCCGGCGACCCCCGTGCTCCCCGCGTCCCCCGCGCCCTCCGGCGACCCCCGCACCCCCGTGGCCTACGGAAACCCCCGCAACCCCCGGCGCCCCCCGCGACCCCCTTCGATTTTGGTAAATTTTAGTTATTTCTTGGTTTGGTAGTGTTGTGTGATATGGTTTCGATGGTTTCATAAATAATATGTGTTATCAATAAATCCATTGTGGTTTTCCCTCATTCCTTTTCTATTTAAAGAATATCTGCTTAATTCCAATTTATGTTGTCGAAGGATCTTAGGTTCCTTATGTTTATAAGGTAGGTGTATCTATATAAGTGGTTCTAATTTAAAATTTCCTTATATTCTTATTAATTTCTTTGGCTTGTTTTATTAAATTGATGGATTTAAATGGATTTTATGGAAAATATACATGTTTTTAAAGAGGTCTTTCTTCAAAAATGGTTTTTCTCACGAAAAGTGGTTGACTAAATTCTTTAAAGGGTGGATTTGTTTTTAAAATGTGTTTTCAAGCTTGAAGTCGAAAGGATTTATTATTAAAATTGTTTTATTATATGTGATCATGGTTTCTAAAAAGATTTTGAGAAACTTGGAACATTAGGTGTCCTTGGATGCATTGGAAATATACTTCTCACTCTTTTTTTATGTAATTCCACAAGAGGTTTTATGACACTTTTTTGTGTGTAATTCCACTAGAGGTTATATTAGTTGAATCCACCTTAATCTTGGATTGGGGATTCTCTTTCATGTCTAGAACGTAAACCCATAGTTTGGATCCCAAATGGTGGGTTTTTTCATTGATGATTTGTTTATCACATGATGGTATTTTCATGGTTACTTGCTCACGCAGTTATATTATAGTGTATCTATGGTTGGATTTTTCTATGACTACCCGATTTCTTTTATTCTTAACATATTCCTAGATTTTTGTATATAGTATTTTTATGAAAATCGAAGGATTATTTTAAAAAATTGTTTTATTTTATGAAAAATATATATAAACTGGATTTATTTTAAAGATAGAGATATTGAATTTTTGATATTAGAACTTGTAATTTTCTCTTTTTGTTTACTATCTTTGTATAAATATGGTTTAGTGGTGATAGATGGTCACATAGGGAGATAATAGTATTGTCTATTTTATCTTTATGGTTTAACCTATTTAGATTGAATTTTTTATACTAATGGATGTTTATCTTTATTTTTTATTTTAATTTGGTTTCATAACTTTATTTTCAAAAAAAAGATACTACTTTCATGTCTCTTTATTACACATCTCCATGTATAAGACCCTCTTAGGAGACTTGCCTAGTTTTCCCTAGTCGGTTCATTATAAATTGATATCAAAAGGAATATTGAGCCTGGAATGTTACGACACTTCATAGTTTTGGTTTAGTTTCATTGGTAGACTAGATTTAGTAGCACTAAAATTTAGTTAATATGTGTGGGATGGGGCCTAGACATCTCACCTCCATGTATGAATTCAAGTTACTATGGGTGGTTAGTTATTTTTGAAAATATTGTCACTTGGTCTTTGTGGTTCATTGAATAAACTAGATTTGGTGTCAATTTAAAAAAACTATTCCTTTCTTATGTTTTATATTTCATTAATAGAATTCATAAATTCATAAAATTATTATTATTTTAAATCATTAATATGGATTATAGAAGTTTTTCTATGATTTAGGAATTTTCTCATGACTAAAGGGGTTTTCATCTTGTATTTGTTAGAAAATTTGTACTAGAAGTGGTCTTATGAATCAAAGTGATGGATTTGTGAGATGGGTTTAATAGGAGAATCCCTTAGTGGTATCTTCTTTAGTGGAAGTTATAATATTCACTATTCATACTTTGGTTATGAAGGTATTAAAAACCCAAGAGGAGTAGTGGATCATGACTCATAATTTACTAACAAAAATTCACCTATCTTTCATGGTGATAATGGAATTTAGAAATATGAGGAGAGGATTGAGTAGATTGGTAGGAGATTTAAAATTCTAAAGATTCCCAAAGAATCTAAGGGGTGGGGGTCAACATATATTCTTGATGGATTGGGAAGGAAATGGTGAGACTCAATTGTGCATGCTATATTTCATGAGGATCTTACGTGGGAATCCTTCAAGAAAATATATAAACTATAGTTTTATCCGAAAATGTTACATGTGGAAAATAACTGATACTTTCTAACATTATAAAAATGGGAATGTATTTTTATAGTGTATTCCAATAACTTTTCTAGGTTGGTGCATTTCAAAGTGGATATTATTACCAATGTTTACATGAAATCTCTAAGGTTTGAGATTGTGCCAAGTGTCTCCTAAGAAACCTGAGTGTGACATGGATTTATATTTATAGTGACACTTAATTTTAATATACTTGCACACTATTGTTTGTTTTATATTCGTGTACTGGATTATGCATTAGAAACCATTAGTGGTGGCCTACTTAATTTACCTCACACCATATTCAGTACATGGATTAGTACCCAGATAGTCTTCTTTGTTATAGGAAATACGACTTTGATATAGTTGGTTGTGTATGAAACCATTGAGAAACATCATTACTCTTGGAGGACATCTAAGGTCAAGACTAAACAATCACATAATGTCTCAGGTTTAAAATGCATTATGATCAGTTTTGATCACACATCAATGGGGTGTTTTTTGAGGCAACATAAATGTGTGATCGATAGTGTTATAAATACCGACTGGTATCCCATTTCTAGATATGGAAAATAAAATAAAATATTTAATTGAGATGACCAAGCATGTGAGTACATGAGATGTTCAGGAAAGTTGAAGTATTTTTTGTGAGGGTGTGGAAGTAATATGAGTGGACCAATGTATCTCATTAATGTATTAGGGATAGAAATTGTTTGAGGCAACATAAATGTGTGATTGACAGTGTTATGATAATTGTGTATCCTGATATTCTTACTGCTCCTCAATGAGGTGTTCACACTGTCTCCTAAGGACTAGACTTGTTTGGTTTGTCTGGGCATGCTAAGCAAGTGGTAAATGTGATCAATGAATCATCTTTATTATATTATGCATACTTTATGATCAATTGGTCATCTTTATTATATTATGATTCGGAAATATTACACTATCGTATATTTTGTGTAGGCACATTTTGATATACATGGATAAAAGCTGGATCACATTACCGAGGAACACACCTCAGTATGTTAAGGGTTTGAATGAGTTTTTAGATTTTGCGATTTCTAATCGATCCGTTGAAGGGAGAATAAGATGTCCATGTCCTAAATGTAAATTTAGAACATGGTTGAAGAGAGATAAAGTTTATGAACATTTAATACTGAAGCAATTCCCTAGTCAATATTTGTGTTGGAATTGGCATGGAGAATGAAACAATACAGAAAGATTGAGCACTGATGTTAATCCACAGAATGAGGTCCCAAGTTCATCGATAATGGAAAATGAAATGCAAAACCTCATAAATGATGCATTCGGCACTGCAAGACACCACTATCAGTATCAAAACATATCAGAACAACCAGAAGAGGGTGCTACAAATTGCAATGTGACAAGTGATGTTTTTGAGACTGTAACACAAGTAGATCAATATTGGAACATATCATTGGATCCTCCTCTTGATTCTGTAGATCCAAATGTAATGTAAAACTTCACTGATAAAAATTTGTTTCATGATTTAGTTGACGATGGAAATCAAGAGTTGTATAGTGGGTGTTTGAAATATTCAAAGCTTTCATTTCTGCTAAAGTTGTACCATATCAAATGCCTATGTGGAATTACAAATAAGGCAATGTCCATGATATTTGAATTGATTCGTGATGCATTTCCTGAAGAAAAAATCCCAGAATCTTTTTATGATATGAAAAAAGTTGTTAACAAGCTTGGTCTGAATTATATAAAAATACATGTGTGTCCCAATGATTGTATGGTTTATTGGTGAGAGGATTCAAGTAGACAGAATTGCAATAAATGTTCTTCTTCTAGATGGCAGTCAAAGGGTGGTGTTAGAAGTATGACTGAACATAATTTCATGAAGAATAAGAAAATGAACACACGTGCAAAGGTTTTGCGTTACTTTCCTTTGAAGCCGCGATTGCAAAGACTATTCATGTCATCAAAAACCATCGAACACATGAAGTGGAATTCTGTAGATAGTAACAATGATGGGTTAATGAGACATCCATGATATTCCCAATCATGGAATACATTTGATTCATTACATCCAGATTTCTCAGCTGATCCTAGGAATGTTTGATTGGGATTGGCTGCCGATGGATTCAACCCATTTGGGACTTTGAGTACAAGTTATAGCATTTGGCCAGTTGTTTTCATCCCTTACAATCTGCCTCTGTGGATGTGTATGCAACAATCATCTTTTATCATTTCAATGATTATTCCTAGAAAACAAATGCATGGAAATGATATTGATGTATACTTGCAGCCTTTGATTGAAGAATTGCAGGAGTTATGGAGTAACGGTGTTGAGACATTTGATGTTTGTTCTAAAACAATGTTCAAAATGCATGCTGCTTTACTGTGGACCATTAGTGACTTCTCTGGGCTTGGGAATTTATCTGGTTGGAACACTTATACGAGTTTGGCTTGTCCCATTTGTAACTTTGATTTTGAGCCGAAACGGCTACCTCATAGTAGAAAATGGTGCTTCTTATGCCATCGAAGATTTCTGGATGCATCTCATAGATTCCGGCTGAACAAATAAAAATTTAATTGTTTCATTGATCTTAGACCACCTCCAAAGTTGTTAACCGGTTCTGAAATATTGACACATCTTGAAAATGTTAAAACAGAATTTGGGAGGGTTCATCATTTGAATGATAGCGGAAAACGGGTCCGAAGTGCATCGTCAAGTGAAATCAGAACGCAAAAATGGAAGAAAAAAAGTATATTCTTTAAACTTTCGTATTGGGAATTTAATTTGTTGCGCCACAATCTTGATGTGATGCATATTGAGAAGAATGTCTGTGATAATTTGATTTTCACATTACTTAATGAGCATGGAAAGTCTAAGGATCATCTTAATGCTCGCAAAGACTTACGAGTAATGAACATAAAACGCGATCTCTAGCCAGATGAGAATGAAAAGTATGCTCCGGCCATTTTCGCAATGAAAAATAGGGATAAAGATGCGTTCCTTCGATTTTTAAAGAATGTGAAGGTATATGATGGGTATTCGAGTAACATCTCGAGTTGTGTTGACTTGAAGAATCATAAGTTACATGGATTGAAAAGTCACGATTCGCATATTTTGTTACAGCAGTTACTACCATTGGCATTGCGTACATTATTACCTGAAAAAGTTACTGTTGTTGTACTCCAATTCTGCACATTTTTCAGGCAATTATATGAGAAAGTTGTACATCCATTTCAGCTTGAAAACCTCCAGGAGAGGTTTGTATTGACTCTTTTTGCAATGGAGATGATCTTTCCTCCATCGTTTTTTACTATCATGATGCATTTAACTGTGCATTTGATTGAAGAAGCTAAATTAGGAGGCCCCGTTCATTATCGATGGATGTATCCAATTGAGAGGTATTTTATTTATATGTTTTCCAGTTAAGTAAACAATTTTTTACATTTAAATAAATGCATAATATTATTATTTTATTTCACAGATATCTTGGGCATTTGAAATCATACGTGAGAAATAAAGCTCAACCAGAAGGTTCTATTGCTGAAGGCTATTTGGCTGAGGAATGTCTTACCTTCTGTTCCAGGTATTTAGATGATATTGAGACAATATTTAATCGAGTTGGATGTGTTGACGACACATCAACTCAATCTCAAATGCATCAGAAATCAAAAATATTTCCTGCTATTGGTCGATCAGTTGGGAGGACCTCAAATGTGATACTGACAGAATTGGAATTATTACAAGCACATAGATATGTGCTGCTGAATAGTGAAATTGCAGATCCATTTATTGAAGAGTTGAGGATACAAAAAAAGATACGAATGAGAGGCCGAACACGAAATGAGAAAGATAAAACGAAAGCTGTGAATAAAGAGCTTGTAGAATGGTTTGCACGACGTGTAAGTTCATAAATATTGCAATAAATAAGAATATTAGTTTGACACATACAATTTGTAAATCTATTAAATTATATTTCTTTTTTCAGATCATGAATACTGATACTCGAGCAGACTTGTTAGAAGATTTGAAGTTGCTTACTAGAGGTCCTATAAAGAAAGTTAGAAAGGTCGATGCTTATAATGTGAATGGATTTAGATTTCGTACAGTTGATCGAGAAGTGGGTTTGAAAACACAAAATAGTGGTATATTTACATTTTCTAAAGTGGAATACTATGTAAAGATGCATGATATTATGTAATTAAACTACCATGGACATTTTTCTGTTGTTTTATTCAAATGAAAATGGGTCGATATTATCAGAGGTGTCAAAAGAGATTCATTGCAATTTACTTCTGTGAACTTCTCTCGCTTGATGGATGTTGGTGATCGTGTAATGCATGATCCATATATCTTATCATCGCAATAAAAAATGGTATATTATGTGAATGAGGTTATGGATGAAGGGTAGAGTGTAGTTACTCATGTAATACAAAGAGATTTGTATGATATGGGTGATGAAGTGGAAGATTTGACATCTGAAGTTGAATGTCATCAACAACAGGAAGCAGAATTATTTTTCCATCATGATATTGAAAATATTAGTCTTGCAAGGATGAATGAAGTGGATGAAGCAATGGAGCAGGAAACCGACATTATTGAAGGGGAAAATGATTGTATGTACAATTATTCATTCATGCAGCAACCACTTGTTTCATTTCTGCAGTCATTCATTATCATTGTTATATATATTTGGTTTGTTAGTACTGGGCATCTATTATCTTTTTTAATTTTTTTTTCTGCATAATTTTTTTGAAATATATATTCTGAACTTAATTTTATTTGATTAAATGACAGGAATGCCAAGGAGGAAGCAGTATACTATTTCTTCTAGTCCTGCGACGGATGCCGATCCATCTGGGTCACTCCCCATGACATCTGAGGCACCAGCTGCCTACACCCCCGCACCATCTCCCCCTGCACCATCTCTCACACCATCAGAGAGCCTCCCATTAGAGGCTGAGTCATCGACTCCCCCTACAGGTGCCTCATCAGTTGGGTGCCGATAGACCCCTTCCAGTTTATCCCGGACACACTGGAGGGTCACAGTCATAGGTATAAATTTTAATTAAATAAATTTATTTCATTTTGTTTATACTAATTATTTGCTCATTGAAGATGCCAAAAATAAAACCGTGGAGAAACACTTAAAAAGATCAGATGTTTGGAACTTTAATGGCGAAAAGATAGTCGTGCCATTTGATTCTTATGGGGTCCCTACGGATGATGCCGCGAGGTTACTTGTCCAGATTATAGGTCACTTGGCAGCGGAGCCCATTTCCCTTCCTATTTAATATGATGATTGGAGACATATGCCTCCAAACTGGAAAAATGAAGTTTTCGATTCTCAAATAAAGGTAATTTTATTACATTATGGTTTAATTGAACGTCATGTTACTAATATGTTCAAAATTAATTTCTGTATACAGATGTTCTTCCACTTCACAGTTGCTGATGTGATAGCACGGAAGTGGAATTTGAAAAATCTCAGTAAAAAATGGAAAGATATAAAATGGAGATTGTGGTGTGATGTCAACGATACTTCGTTGACCTTGGAACAAATGTATGACAAGCTACCCAGTGGGGTACCGAAAGAGTGGTGGAAAGTTTTTGTTGACAGACATCGTGATGAGAAGCGGATGGTATTGAAATATATATTATTATATTATCCTCATTTTACATTATTACATGTATATGAAGAGGATATGACATTGGATACATTACTGTTAAATTTCATTTTATTTATTTCAAGATCTTTCACGACAGAATGCATCAAACAGGGCGAAGAAAGTCATCCCTCACACGGCGGGCTCAAAAAGATTTTCTAGAAGCCGAATGTCATTGGTAATATTTTAAATAGTTTAAATATTTATAATACAATATTATCTCTTTAATATATTGAATTTTTTATTTATCTTTTCTTAATGCAGTCACGGAATTTAGGGCACGAAGCCTCCCGGACTGAACTGTGGTTGGATGTTCACAGAAAATCAGATGGCTCTTTTTTTAATGAGCCTACCAAAGAAGTTGGGGTATGAAGTCAAATTTTTAACTTATTATCAGTTTTTACTATGTTAATATGTATTGATATTTGATTTATAGGTAAAAATTAAAGAACTATGGGATGCCAGTCCTGGGCAGGCCAACTCAGTCTCCCAGGATGACCTGGTTGCTCAAGTCTTTGGGAAGGAGCATCCTGGTAGAGTGTGCGGGATGGGTTTGGGACCTGTACCATCTGAGGTCTTTAGCAGGCCATCAGGGATTCCAGCCACATCTACTCCTGGTTATGGTCAGACCATACCTGAAGATGCTCAGAGGGAGATTTCTTCTCTACGAGCCACAGTTCAAGACCAAGGGGCTCAGATATCCACTATGCAGAAAGCGTTGACTGATTTATCCTAGCAGATGAGCAGATATGCCCCCAGTGGTAGTGCACTAAGTGGTGGTGAGCAGGTGAATCACAAAAAATCACAATCATTTAGTTTTCAAACTTTTATTGGTTTTAAGTTTAATTATAAATATGTAACAATATTTAATTTTCAATATAATGTTCTTACAGGTGGTAGCAGGAGATGGAGGTGGAGAGGGTGACGATGCATCATCGGACCATGAGTAGTATTTTTGATGTGTTAAACAAATATAGGAAAGGTTGGTTTGTATATATAACATGTGTGGTGTATGGAACCTTTAAAAAACCATTGGTCTTGGAGGAGCTTCAGTGGCTAACCTTGAATGATAACAATAACCTCAGGTGGTAAAGAGAATGATGTGTTTGTTTCATTGGTTAGATGATCTATGGTAATAGGCTCTTTGATGTTTCTGTTGTAAATTCAGAATTGGGAATTTGACTCATTAGAGTGTTGCATGTCCAAACAGGGGGTGAGAGGTTGGTCATTTCACCGGTGACATGAAGCTCCATAGATCTCAAAACCCTATCTCTCGTGCGTTTGTTTTGCAAGACAACTTTGCATGACCTCATCACAAGAACCATACAAGAGACCTAATCATGTGATCATGTCACTTGACCTCTTTGTGTGATCACCTTATCTAAATATCTCACTTAATCAATCCATGAACTAATCAATGGTAATTTATTAGAACTTTGATGCACACCCCTGTCTAAATATCTCAATTAATTCCGGACATGATATTCAAATTCATTATTTGTAATAATAAATGGCTGAGGATACATGAAATTCATGGGAATTTTGAAATATGGGAATTCATGTCATGAATTGGATACACAATGTGAATTATCCGAGTTCAATATTTTAAATGAGGTTTTATTAGATTTTTTCTCTAGTATTTAATACATAATACCCAACTATCATTCTGAGTGAACAATAGGTGTCTTGAGGAAAAAATATATCCCACTTCATCCTTTATTTGATTCATGGGATATGGTGGATTCCTCTTGGTGATCCATGGCGTGTTCTCCTATTTTTATATTTCTTTCATTATGTACTTATTTTGGAGATCCAATATAGAGTTGGTATTTTTCTTTGGTGCGTGAATGTGCATGCATTTCTACAACCCCATGTTTAGGTGTAGTTTCATGCATGGCTTCCATGTGTGGTTGTGGTTTTTGAGTTTATTTTTCTTCATCCTACAGTGAAGAGTTAGAGGTGACTGCTTCCATGTGGTAGAGGATACCCATTCTCAATCTTCTATATTATATGTGTGTTATAATCAAGTTCTTTCTCTCTTTCAAGTAAATATTAAGGGTTTTTTAATAATAAAATAATTTATGAAAAATATAAATTTATGATAATGGGTAATTTTCTCATGCCTTGCTGCATTATTATATGTTTTTGAGATATCTATTCATGATTACATCCAATTCCAAATATAAGTACTATTGGGACCCTGTTTGTAATATAGGTGTAATGTTTTGAGGACACTTTCAATGTTGTAATATAATTTCTCCCTGAATAAAAATAAAAGGAATATATTTTTGGATAGTAGTTGGTGTCCCATTGATGTATTTTTTTGTGTGGGGATAACCACGATTAGTAAAAATGACATGTGATAATTCCCATGAATATTCATTGAAGTCGTTATGTGTGATGTTGTGGATAATTCATCTTATTGTATTTCACTATATGGTTTAGGAAGTTGTATGGTGATGTTATTGACTAGATTGGTTGTGTAGTACAAGGGGATGTGATTCTTTGGTCGATTTTCATGTATGTGATTTTGGTAGTAGTGAAATGTGCTATGAAGAGGTTGTAGTACATGGTTATGGGGTCATGGATGTGGTGTAGTGGTTGTAGAATAATGTTTTTGTAGCAGATTTGTTGATTTGGTATGTGGTGATAGAGTTTCATGATGGTTTTAAGGAGTATTTGCTTTTGTGATATGGGTTGGGCAATGTGGTGTGGAAACAATGGTGGATGTGTGGTGTTGTGGTGATAGTTTTGTGAGTTGAATTAGTTGTAGCATGGAGTGGATATGTCAGTTTCTCGGTTATCCATGAGATGAACTATGTTGATAATGTAAATGATCTAGGTTAGTAAATAAAAAATATTTATTGGAAATAGATATGTTATAAATTAATCAAATGAAAATGTAAAGTGTTATGTGAATTGTAATGGATAAAAAATAAAGGTGGTGAAACATGTATGTGGAAAGTGGAATGTTGTGTTAATAGTGTTGTGATTGTCTTGGGTGATTCAAATAGTGATTTAATTGGTTGTGATTATTGATTTGTGTTATGGTGTGGTGATCTAATAAGCTCAAGTGTAGTTTATGTGGACACATAGGTTTGGTATTGTGGGATATCTATATACCATGGATGTTTCTATTAATTTATACACCAAGCATAATTTATATAAAATTACCACTACTCAAAGGTTTAGAGTTTTAGGTATTTTCACCAATAAATATGATGGTGGTGAAATTTGGGCATGGGTTCACACACATCCTCTCACTTCATTCAGAATTAGTGACACATGTTGGTGTTGGAGAATTCATAGAAACAATGTCATGTCCATGGTGCCTTCCGGTGGGAATTGATCTATTAGACCCAATTTCTATGAGTGATAAGTTATGTGTTTCTATGTGATATATTGTGGGGTAATTGATGGTAGGAGGAGGGGACAATGATTATGTCCATCACATTCATGATACCTTAAGACTCTTGTTCTAGTTTGGATGCCATTTGACAGAATATGTTTCCGTGGGTGGGAAGAGATGTTAGGTGGTAGTGTATTTGTCTACAAGTATTATTTATTGTGAAGTGATGGACTATGTGTCTACTGGTGGTATGTGATGTGATGTGATGGCCTAGGTGACTGCTGTTGGGATGTTGTGTGATGTGATAACCCATTTGTATACGGGAAGGATTTGATGTGATGTGACGTGGTTTGTTTGGATGGGATGGGAGCATTTCTAAATAGATATAAGGTTGTGAGAGTGGAAAAGTAACGTCTAATCTATAGTGGGGTTACATTAATTTTTTGTTGAACACAGTTCCATATGATAATATTGGATCAATTATTTGATGAGTAATCCATGGTGTACAAAGGATTATTTAGATGAAATGTATGGGGTTATATGGTTTATTCTATTTGATGGACAGCACATTAACACACCATTTTCACCTAAAATTGAAGACTTCATTAAGACCTAGATGATTATATCTTTTTTTTCTCTCACTACATATATATTATAGTATTCAGGATACAAGAATAACTTTCGAGACTAAACTGGACATTACCAATTCAAATAGTATTCATGTTACTTAACTAGATTTCAATTATCATTTGGAACATTGGGATACTTTTATGGAATCAAATATTTTCAATTTTGATCATCTGTAAACTATAAGTATAAATCCATGTGACCCCCAATCTCTTGTTTCATTTGATGTTATCTTGTGATTCATTCTAAATCCATAATTTTAGGTATTTTGTATGCTTTAGGTATTCTTATTGAATTGTATCAACTTTTTCATAAACATTAAATGAAAGGGTGTTTATGAATATTGCGTAGGTGGTGCATAAATGTTGTCCTAATTATATATATGTTGTATGTGTTGTTTGGTTTTTTTCCAGGGCAGTGGTGGAGTATAAACAGAAATAAATTTTTTTTTCCGGGTCAGCATTTCGCGGCAATTTTAACCGCCGCTAATGCTTTACCACTTATACATTTATCGGTGGTTTAAACCACTGCTAAATGTATTTGGAAGGCTGTTTAGAAGCGGTTAAAACTGCCACAAAATCACGTCGGAAATTGCGGCGGTTTTAACCGCCGCTAAGAAGGCATCTGGCACGCCTGAGTTTCGCGGCGATTATAGCCGCCGCTAATTAAATAGCCCTTAAAACCGCCA
The DNA here is from genome assembly GCA_963277665.1 of Viscum album. Taxonomy (NCBI): domain Eukaryota; kingdom Viridiplantae; phylum Streptophyta; class Magnoliopsida; order Santalales; family Viscaceae; genus Viscum; species Viscum album. Next base: position 1,924,645,822 of record OY728150.1, on the reverse strand, counting down.
CTAAATTTACCAAAAACCACCTCGAAATGAGGTACTACGACGCTTTTGTTTGACCGCCGCGAAATGCATAAAACCGCCGCTAATAGATTGCCGACGCCAAGTTTAGCGACGGTTTCTGTAAACCACCGCCAAACCATATAGCGGCGATTTAAACCGCCGCTATATGGAAAAAAACCTCTGGTAAGAGGCGGTTTTCCTGTAGTGATAGATTCTTATATATCACATAAATATACACCATATATTATCATTATTATTTTGGTATAATGATATTACAAAAAATCCACCTTATAATAATTAATTAAATCAGATTATTATCATGTTTGGATCGGTTTGACCACATACTTGAACAATATTATGAATTTATATCATAAATGAACATGGGATGATTTTTAGTAGTTTAAAATAATTGAAATTTGAAAAAATTAATATTATGTAAATTTTATATTAATATTTAATTCATCAATTTATAAAATACCCTTCGATTGAAGAGAATCACCAAAACATACTTATTATTGATTTAATTTTCAAGAATAATGAATAAGCCAAACATTAAAGGAATTTTAAACAGTAGAAATAATTATAAATAATCCATAAAAATAAAATTAATGACCATGTAATTCTGAAAATAATAATAAGAATGAATAATGACACCACTATGATGAAACTAGATCAAACGATCAAAACCATAAACACCCGATGTGAAAAATAAGGAGAATACTTATAGAGAATGACTATTTCGGAAGAGTAAAAAGGAAAATGGGTAAGATTAAGGTTATTAATTAAGTGATTTAGATAGTTATTATTTTGATATAGTATGTTAATGCTTGATCATTAAAGTCAGTAAAATAGTAAGGGATTTCTATATCAAATTCTTTTCTTGATATAAGTTTTATGTTATGAAAATAATTTCCTTTATGTGGTGTATATAATACCTATTTGAGATGATATTTCACGAAATTTCTTTATTCATGTTATTTAAGGATTAATTAGAATCCCTATTTTACAATGGGGTTTTATATAATTTCTTCCTAATCTATAAGTGGGGTTTTTCCGTCTCAATTTTGATTCTATGGGACTCATGTTAAATTCACCACATATTTCCTTTTGTGTGGTGCATAAATTTACATGGAATAATTTTATCATATTAATAATGTAATTTAAGGGAATTATAAATCAATATTATTATCCCTCTCCCATAATATCATAATTCAGGATTTACCAAAACCATTTTGAAACTCAATCTTTTTTGTGGAGGAAAAACAATATGATGTTTTGGTAATATAATAGTATGTGATGTTTCATATAAAATACATACTTGTATAAATACTAGAAAGAATAATTATATATTTCATATGTTCAACAAGGTTTAATCCCCTTGAAAAGGGTAGTTTGAGAATTGACTCAATCATCATTCTAAAGCATGATGAATGGAAGTAAGACCACACACTTAGTTAAACACACCCACATGACATGACCTTGAATATTCCTTCTCCTTTATAAACCATAAAAAATGAATTTTCCTACCATTTATTTAGTCTAATACTAATTAAAACTATTAAAAAAATAACTATCTTCTATGGATAACCCAACACATTTAAAGTACAATAATCCCTATATTTCATTGATAAGGATGTGTTCTATTACTTAGAAGATACCCACACTTTCCAATTTGATTAAGGTATTTTATCCTATAAAAACACATTATTCAACTAAATGAGGAAGTATTTTATTTTTTCATTTTGATTGTAAAAATATCTAACTATTATTTACTAAGAGCTTCCATAAGGATAGGTATAAAATTTCTTGATGACTCTTATGGTGAATGAATTAGAATTAATCAAGTAATGGGTGGGGCCCAAAATTATGTTTCTCAATGGATCGATAGTTATAATGAAAAAAACAATTTGGGGTTTATTGTATACCTCTTACTATAATAGGATAATGTCTTGGAACGTGACCTTGAAGACATTTTTTGATGTCCAATATTATGAAATCCATCAGTATGAGATAAATAATTAATTTTATGCATGTTTTATGTATTATTATGTAAATACCATTACATTAGTCTTAGTGGATTATATATTCCTACCTGAATGGCCCGAAGGCCTTCATTTATTAATTTATTCCAACCATTTCACTTATTTAGAGTTTATTTTATGAAAGGATTCATAGTATTTTATCCTTATTAAGAATATATGATAACCATTGTTTTTTTCCTTACCCCGGGAAACCAAGATATCAATGTATTTTTTTTGGATATAATGGAATTGATGATAAAGTTATCCTAATATGTTGATATTTTATCTGATGTTTTTTAAATGTAATTTATGTATGTATCTAGTATTCCAAGACTACTAAAATTAAGGATTATTTAATAAATATTGTGTTATGTACTAATAATATAATATAATGAATTTTTTTGGGTTCTAGGGGGTCAATATGTTATAGGTATTATAATATATAATTAATTGATTTTGAAGACAGTTTTACACTATTGGAATGATTCTACGCTACCATAATGTTTTTTGAAGTTGTGGAAGATAGGAACAAAAAAATTTATTAGAGGGCTGTAAATTATTCCCATTGAAATGGAGATATATAAAAGGTGTTTTAATTAATAAAACTAGGGTATTCTATATGGGTTGATATGTAATCATGTTTTGTAGACTGATGAAGGATTTATAAGGTTTAAAATGGGATCCTAAAGCACAATACATTAAATTGGATGACAATTTAAAAAAATTAAAATCATTATAAGAAATTTTAAAAAAAAATATCACAAATAAATGTCCACATAAACTTTAATTATCATAGTTTATGTGAATAAAATAATCATTTATATTGAAAAATAATATATTTGTGAGTAAATTTTCAAATTAGATGAAAATTCACATTGATATTTCAATGATGGGTGAGATGAATTAATTTCATTGATATCAGATCATATAAAAATATAATTACATATTATTATCTCAAGATAAATATTCCAAATAAATCTAAAATTAATATATCATGGAGGATTTTAAATAATTTTCAACACACATAGTATTTTTAACAAAACTAAGTAATGATGAAGTTGTAAATAGTGGTAATCAAAATGATTTTTGGAGAATCATGATATGTCTTTATTATTAAACATCATCAGGATAGGTATAGTATATACATTTTCTATTTTTAACATATATCAATATAATAATAAGGAGTCTCATAATTAGGATGAAACGATTGTTATAATGTATGTTAATATAAATTTGAGTCATAATTTTCTGTATAGAATATGTATAGAAAGGATTATTTTGTTATTCACATATTCTTTTAGGGATGGTTATTAAACTGATTTAAAATACACATAAATTGGGACATTATTTTTTGGTGAATACTATGTAAGATTTAATAAAAAAGATAAGTGATAAATTACTCTATTAATATATAAGGATGAATAAATTTTAGTGACATAGTATTATACAAAAATAATATGGATAAAAGTGTAGCCAGATTATCGTAATGTATAATTGGAGTATCCACCGAGGATTTTATGTGACAATCAAAGTGGTTTTGATCTTTCAAAGAACCTAATGTTTAACTCCTGATCAAAGTATATTGATATAAAAAATTATTTCATTAATAAATAGTGGAAAGTGTATATGTAACAAAAGAATAAATTTTTATAAAGGATAAAATTACAGATGTATTCACAAATGTGATTTAAAGAAAGAGTATTATTTAGTGAAGGCTAAATCTTCTTGTTTAACCTTCCCTTCATGCTTGAGAATGTGTGGGAGATACCCAGTAAATAATTTGTATTATTTTTTAAAATGGGACATATAATGTTTTTTTTTTGAATTGGAGAGGTATAAATCATTATTTATATATTATTAATAATTTTGTATTATTATAAATAATATAGAGAAAATGTGAATGTGTTTACAGATTGTAAGGTAGAGAATATATGCCATTATGAGAAATTTCTTCTCATAAAGATGAAATTCAATAAAAACTATTGACTTATCAATAATTTTCGTGTTATGACATTTATCATTAGGATATTTTGAGATTCTTTGATTCTATTGTAATTTTATGGATTCTTGAAAATATTTTATTTTTTTTTGAAAATAAATCCATAGGGGGTATTTAAGACCCCAACATAATTTTTGAAATATTATATTTATTTTCAACCCTATGTGAGAATTAATGGTATATGATGGGAATGATATTGATATGATTTGGACTGTAATTAAGGTATTCATAAGTGGATGAAGTCATTTTGATAATTTTATAAGGATTTTAATGTTCATTTGAGGATTTCTAGAAATATAGAGTTTGAGAACATATAATAAGTACTTATTTTATAACAGTAATTACGATTGTATAAAGAAATATTTCCCATGGAAAATTATGTAAGATTCACTTTAATATTCATAATAGTTTTCCTTATTTTTATAAGAGCTATTTAGTGGGTTTTATAGGTCATTGACTTCTTCATATGGTAAATTATTTAAATTCATAGGGGTCATTGGAAAAATTTTATGTGTCATCAGAGTATCAGAAGGGTCATTGGGAAAAATAATAAGATTCATCTAGTGATTCTATAAGAGTAATTTCATTCTATTAAGAGTAATTTTACTCTTAGTAAAATTCACTTGAATTAGTAAATGGAACTATAGGTGATATCATAATATTAATTTTACTCTTATGAATGGATCCTCTAAAGGGTCATCTCCATAATTAAATTTTGTAAAATTTATGGAATTAAAAGGGGGAAATGTTTTTCTATTATTATGTTAAAATAATAACATGATAATGATTATTATAAGATTAAACATTAGTATGAAAAAAGATACACTTTCATGATATGCTCCATGTCACAAAGATAATTTATGGTGATACTAGCTAAATCTAGTTTTATGAAATTTTGAATAATTAAAAAAATGATATCACTACTCAAACAATATAGAATTATGAAATTTTTATATTTTTGAGTTATATTTTGGGTAAACAAAGTGTATCAATAATTCTACACATATTATTACATGATATTAATCACAAATAACCATTAAATATAACTAAAGGATTGAAAATCCAAGTGTCTTTGAAAGATTTGGTTTATAATACATTAAATTGAAACCAGAATAAAAGAACATTATTTTAATCTACATAATGAGATATTAAATAAAATAGATCTCTTAAAATTTCAATGGATACAAAAGTAATAAATTAAATATAGGGGTGATCTATATAGCCTAGTAAGGAAATAGGAATGTTAAATAAGCATAACATATGGGTCTGGGGACATAATATGATGTCATTAAAGATACAACTCATGGATAATCATGAGGAGGCACAAAATAAAGAACTTGAAATAATACAAACATGGAAACATAAAAATTTGTAGAAAACATATAACATGACATAAACATAAGTCAAGGAAGACCACCAAGACAACTTCACATGATGGACACCATTCCATCATATATTAGGTTCACTCTATAATCCCACACATAATGTCTCATGATAAGAAAACATTATGAAATTCAATGGAGAGATATCTCAGAACACACATAATCAAATTTACATTGTAATTTCTTACAAAAAAAGTTAATTTATAATAACTCATAAACATTATGACTACCCATGGAATGAAAAGAGTTTCATAATTGTGCCTCATATCATAATCAAAGGATATTTCAAATAAGGAATTTGAGAAATAAAATTATGGCATGTATTAACCCATCAAAGGATGGGATAATAATCAAGGAATATATGTAAGAGACATATATAAAAAAATATATGAATATTATATCATCAAATAGAGAGATAAAGTGAGTTAAAGAGATTAATTTCCTAAGTCATTGAAAAGGGGGGTTCAGAGAGACCCATTTTCTTATGTTCCAGAATAGTTCTATAGTTGTAATTAATATAAGTCAAAATAAAAATAGATTCCATAATTACATAAGTTATGAAATTTTCAATATATAATTTATTTAATATAAATTTATTATGTTCATTTATAACCATTCTGATGCGATATAATCATGAATTCTGTTATTATGGGGGTGTTCATTTCATAGTTTCTCTGTCAGATTACTTGTGTATAATTATTCATATTATTTTAAGAATACACCACTAATTGAGATTTAAAACAAAATGTTATTAATAGACTTATAGTAATTGAAATTTTAATAAATATCCATATTTTTTCTAATATATGTATGATTCTTTTAGTAAAAACATTATCGTTATATCGTTAGTTCATTTAGGTAGTTTTACAATCCATCACGAACTAGTTTTATTTTCTTAATATCACGAAGATATATTCATTAAAATTGGTAAAAAAAATTATTAATATAAATAATTAGTTCATTTTAAATGATTTTAAATGAATTTAAACCTTCCATGAATGTGATGGGGGAAAATGGAAACTTATCAGCCCCGAAGGTAGTGAACCGAAATAATATGGATAATGGTTTATTTTTTTGAATAATATGATATAAGAGTGGGGTAGATGGTTGTTATTATATTATAAACATAAAATTATAATATTGATATTATATTTAAGTTATATTTTAATTTTGTATGAGTGAGGTTGGTATAAGGTAGGAGAAGAAATGAATTTAGAAGAGGTAAATTGAGAATATTACCTCTTAAATGACACATCCTTGAAAAATACTCCTTAAGGCACCAGTAATTGAATATTTGGTGAGACTAGATGATATATGAACTGGGGGATATGGTTATGAATGGAATTGGGTTTAAATTTGTTTGTCTATATCGATTAATTTTTTTAGGATAAGGGGCAGTGAGGGGTGTTATTTATAAGGGAAAGATGGGGTGTTTTTTAATATTATATAATCAGATTATTATTTTGGATCAAGTCTATAAATATTTTTAAATATTGATACAATATATAGTAAGTAGTTCATTTCATTTAAAACTAATGGGTTCTTACAATAGTCATTACTCTAAAATTCTTTTATTTAGCTTATAATGTAAAATATTCTAATTTAACATATTTTTCTATTCACCAAAAAGTAAAATATTTAATAAAAATACAAAAAAAATAACCCTAAACATTTTTATATGTGTAGATTTTAAAAATAAGACCAAATTAAATTAAATTTTTTTTCCGAATATGTGAAATTTATTTTTTAAATAAAATCCTCATTTATTTAAAAAAATAGAATTTAAATATTATTTTCAATTTTGTGAACCTTTTAAGAATTAATTGTGATATCATAAAATTATATTATCATTATAATACAACTTAATATTACCTTTTAACTCCATTTTATAAAAACAAATTTATTTTAAATCATTATATTTATTTTAAATGTGAAATTAAAACATTTATGTTTAAAAAGTACATATACATAATTTATCCTTTTTAAACAATTTATTTTGTTGAACCATGGTATAAATATATCATATTTTTAATTTATAGGATACCTAAATATTAATTTACACTTTTATAGGTGGTGTTATTATTCCAATGATTACTTTATGATTCATAATGGGAAATTTTTTATTCCGAAGATCAAGTTATTATTCGAATGGTCTAATTAATATTAAAAGGGTTACATAGGTTTCTGTATTCCTATAAATTTCTCATATATCATTAATTATTCATTAAATTTAATTTTCCCTAAACATTATATATATTTTCAATTGAATAATAATATATCATTAATAATATTTTTCTTAATTTCTACAGTATTGTTCACGATTAAGGTTACTCTTGGGGATCAAACAGATCCAAATTTTTATATTTTAGTTATCTAATTTTATATTTTTTATCCCATTGTAATATTTTCAATCCAGATGACCATTTTTATTATCTAAATTTAATGATAAAAAATAAAATGTAGTTTCTTTTATCATGGGTTTCATGTTATTTATATGATATTACATAATATGAAACACCAATATAATCATAGGTAAAATTATACTAATAAAATACATGGTTGATAAATTAACCCCCCTTAAAAATTTCTTCCTTGAAATTTCATTTTATATTCTAAGATGAAAATAGGTAAGCATAATTATGCATCATTACTTCCTTCGGTTCCCACATTGACTCCTCATACTTATGTATTCTCCATATTAATTTGACTAGGAGAGTTTTCTTGTAGTTGTTGGAACTGAAAATTGTGTTCCTAGAAGCATGAATAATGTCATGGGTGATTCGAGATTAATTTGAACCCAAATGGCCTCAAAATCTATAAAAACTAACAAAAGATCCTATTTTTCAAATCTTTTTTAGGGAGTTATATCGCCTCCAAGATTGTAAGCACCTATGATAGTTTCTTTGCGAATATGGAAGAGACTAACAGAGCCATCCTACATTGTGGTGTCATTTTTCATCTGGGGAAATCCCCAAAATCACAACTATGATGATCACCTTTTGAGGCTGATCGAGTTTGATGACACCCCATTGCTTCACGACATCACTATTTCTTCACAGCTTTTTGTTTTCCTCTATGACATGCTCTGACAACCTTCATTTATGATAAATAGAATGTACGCCACCTCTCAACCATTGGTACTCTAATCTTTCAACTTCAAAAGATCCCATTTTGTGAAGATTTTTTCAAACTAAAATAATAGATCCCCACAGTACATGAGAAGCATGATATGTATCTCATTTATTTTCTTCATGGCCTCTACCTATAATATAGATTCCCTTCATAAATTTGACCATCCTTTGTGAAAGAGGGATAACCTTCGGGTCACTCAAGGCTCCCCAAAGCATTAATCCTTCATGTAGCACTCTCCAAATAAATTTCTCTTCGCTAAAGAAATGCTATGCTCAATCTAAGTCCTTCCTTTGTGAAGAACCCTTCCTTCATGAAACATCCTTCCTTCATGAAGCTCCCCTCCCTCTCGAGCCCCTTGCCTTCACGAACACCTTACCAACATGACCCTCGAGGCTTGTGCAAAGATATTTCATTGATCATTGAGTGGTGCTTCATTTTGTCTTGCCCTACCTAATACTTCTTCACAATGGTACACTAATAACTATTTGTTCTTTGAGTAGATATGCTAACATGGACCCCTCGATCGACTACTCCTCCAACTCACTTCAATTGAGAATTTATTTTTCCTCCCCTACCACAATTTTGGGTTGTTACAAGTTATGTAATTCCAATGGATGAAGAGTGAGTCATCATCATTCAAGATATAGGACTTCAAACTTATGAGAACCCATGTCATCAACACATGACATTAAACTGTGATCACCATATGTGTGGTGAGTCCAAGAAGACCAGAATGGCGACTGAAACTATTACCCTCCCATGCTCTCTCTCTCTCCCTTTGGCAATTTTCACCATGTGAACCTCAGGTAGTCTCTACATAATCCCTAAAACACCTTCTCAGTTTTCTATTCTCTAATAAGTCCCAATATTCATCTCTGGGAAGCTAACCATGCACAATACCCACACCATCTCTTGTGGCCTCACCCTTCACGACACAATCATCAGTTCTATTATAATCTACTATTTAACACATCGAGCATGACCCACGTAGGCTTAGAGTAGAAAAAAAACCATGACATCATATCCAGGCTTCTAACCATGTGTAATCCCCAAAATGCCTTTGGGCTTCTAACCATGTGTAAGTCACATGCACTCCTCCTTAACTACATGGACTCTGGTCCCTGCCTTTTAATTAGGGTACATAGGAAACCTCTCAAGGTTTACACCCATCACTCTTGAAAATCCATTTGTCCTAACTGTTATACATCAGTTCACTTGTTCTGTATGATGTTAAACTACCCCTCAAAACTACACAGGTTTTGATCCCTTTCAGTATATAAAAATCCTCTGTGAAGTTCAATCCCAACCCATGGTAAACTTCGTCACTCCATTCGAGAGATGTACCCTCTTAATGTGACATATTCACTTTTTATGACATATCTCTCAAATCCATCAATTGAGGTGTTCTGTTTCACTTGTGAATCTATGAATTCATAAGCCTCACAATTCACCATACTCCTCCAACCAAGAGTTATCCTCTTATGAAGGGACACTAACCACACATAATCCCCTGGCATATCTCCATGTTGTTTTCCTTTGTGTACTCCCCAATTCTATTCCACAATCCAGAACTATGTGGAGTTTGATAAATTTTTTGTATGTAGGAAGCCTCCCTAAGGTTCAATTCCATCATCCATTTCCCATCCTAATCATTCCCTTGTTCCTTTGCGTATTGGGAGGATCACAGCCTAACCTGAAGGTTTCACTTCCTTTGGGTCCCTTTCCATGCACTCCATTTATAGTGAGCTACATCCTTAGGTTCTCATCTACCCCCATTCGTAACTATGTAGAAATTTATTCCCTATCACCGGGATATAAATGAAACCTCCCTGTGGTTCAATCCCAACACTATCATTTTCATGTCGGTTCCATCTCACCTTCATCTTTCTATACTTCCTCCATATCCATCATAATTTCATCTAGGACCCCACATCCTGGTGAACTCATGACATCCCTTTGTCCAGGTAACCTTTCATAAGTCCCATCCATTTACTCCACTACCTCACCCTTATCATAATGGGAGAACATCGTCTATTTTGGCAGCTAACCATGCATAACCCCATTGATCCAGTTGTCTCTTTTTGCAACCCCTGGGTAGCTAACCATGCATAATCCCAACAATATCCATGTTTGTCCAACCAAGTGAGTCCCTCTTGTGATGGGTATATAGCCATGTGTAAGACCTAAATCACCCATTTTAAATATGTGGGTTTTGATACCTGTCTACTAAATTGGGTATGTAGAAAAACTCCCTAAGGTTCAATCCCAGCCAGTGGTAAACCTTCATGTCACACTTTGTGGGGACCATCCTTTCTGATTTTTCAATTGTGGTGTCCTGGTGAGCCATCACATTGTAAATTCTTCCCATTGGTGGGACACACCACTCCTTGGGTTAATCCTCATTGGGTGTTATCGTCACTCATATAGTAAACCATCCTGGTGCTCCCTCCTAGGGATGCACTAATCTGATCCAACCATATCGGTGTCTTGGTCATTTAGATTTGTCTCCTCAAGATGTTAATCTCACAGAATACTATATGTTAAACATGGTAAGAATAAGAAAACCATAGAGATATTCCTCTAAAATAATATACCCTACAATAGAAATAGGATGCCTTGGGATTTCTCATCCCTAATAATCCCTCTAATAAGGGAGAATTTGGGTGTACCAATGTTCCAGTGTCATGAAATTCCTCAAATGGCTCACTATGACTACTCTTCTGATTGATGGTTTCTACCCTGACTTGATCCCTTATAATGTTCTGATAGAAGCAATGTAATTAACCAGAATCCACAAAGAGGTGGAACTAGGAATGAGTGTAATTAACAACATCTTAATCCATGAGGGAGACCCAGACTAGGAAACATGTTCCAAGGAGGAATCCATAGATGGAGGAACTGACATCCCATCATCTCATTTTGATCAAGGAGAATAAATCTCTTCAGAAGTTATTGATTTATTCTACCTTTGGATAATGGGATATCGGGGCATAGTGAGACCACCAGTTACCGTCTGGCATGCGACTTGATGAGGTGTGCCCTGACGGAAAGTGTTAGAAACATAAATAGTGAACATGATATGAATATATTCTCCTCAATATAGGGATTAGTAGAATTTGATACATCAACATATGTGTGTGTAACTAGACTCAAATATCTAGTGTCAGGTCCCACCATGTAAATAGTGGTCTTGGGGTGGAACTCACCAGAATTTGTGGTATTTAATCATAGGGAATTATAGTCTATGGAATTTCCAGTTTGGATCTTTCTCTCTATTCATGGAAGGAAAAAAAATTGGGGAATTGGGATTTTCCATCCTAATATTTGTACTAATGGATGAACCTTCTTGATTTACAGGATCCTGGAAATGGATACATGAAACCAATCACTCTCACTCATAGACGTAGGGGTGGGAGAGACAACACTACAAAATTTCCTCATGGATCCTCTTTCACCACGTCAGCTTCTATGACCATGGATTTTTGGAACTCATGCCCCATATCACCCTCAGAAGTTATCCAGAGAAGGGTGGTTGACACCCTTATCTGATGGTATGAGCAGAAGGGGGTCATCCAACTGGGGGATATAGTCCCCCATGATTTGGAGGATTCTTTTCCCCACTATCATTTCCACCCCAAGGCCCATGTAGGGATCCACTGCTCCCAACTCAAACATCCAACCACTTTGAGAGCCTCTCCCCAGAACTCTCTTACGAATCTTTACACTATGCCGATGAGGTAAGGGATTTTAATGTAATCCTAGAAATGAACACCACTGAGGAGATACCGAGGAGGGATCCCACCAGGCTGCATTAATTCCACCATCCATTCCCACTGGCTGATGAACATGTGGTCTCTACCCCTATGCCACTTGCCCCAACTCTGCTGACCTGATATTAATGTTGGGAACAAGCTCAGGAAGATTCCCATCATGGGGTATCATCTTCCACAGATATAGTGTCCCATGCTACCACCGATGCATACAATGAACTGCCTGTTATTAATGATTAGGGGAACTCCTATGTCCAATCAGGTTTGAGACCCCAGCTACCCCATGGGAAGGCTGGTCTGACACTTTTGATTGTCGACATTATCAATAACTATCATGGGCTAATCCATGAAAATGAGATCTAGTATGAAGGTCCTCCCTATTCCAATGATTCTAGGTATGAATATTCTCCCTATATTTTAGCTTATCAACATGAAGGTCCTCCTCACATTACCACTAGCCCAAGGAAAGTCCCTCTTCATGGAAGTATCAACCAAAGTGAAGGTAATTATTGCTATATCACTCATCAGCATGAAGATACTCTCCATTTTCATGCCAGCATTAGTTGAGTCCCTCCCCACTCTAGCACTCCCTACTATAGAGGTCCTCCCTGCACATCAGGAAGTAGACACGAATGACCTCCCTATATTCCATTGGACATATTCCAGGGTTCTCCTCACACCCCAACATACCAAAGTACAAGTCCTCCCTACTTCAACAAAAAACAATGTGAAGGACCTCCCCAATCTAGTACCAACCCGCACAGAGGTCCTCCCCATGTCGTAAATTTACCTTAACCTAAAGAATTGTCCCATTGAAGGAGAGAGAATCATCACCATTGAAGGAAGAATCCTATGAAACACTAGATCGTGCTCAATACTATTCTATTTTCAGATGTTGAAGTTGAATTTTACTCTATAATGGATCAATCACCTTGATCCTCTATGTCAGTTTCTGGGGAAGGAACTCAAGGCATCAACATTGTCCTCCCAAAAAGTGAGAAGAACTAGATTCTTGAATCCAACTGTAGGTATATTCAGGAGGATGAATATTTGGATCCCTTTGGGGGTCTTACCATGCATTCTTCTCTACCATCATGAGATTCACTCTCTTCCTCAACACGAGAACAAGGGGAGTTGTTCTTGGGTTTGGTATATTATGAGAACCACCCTGATCCAACAATAATTACCACCACCCTTGTAAAAGAAGATGTGGTCGACACCCCATCCTATGGGCATGCAATGATGTAGTTGGTTCTATCTCTAGAAGAAAACCTAGTGAGTGGATTCCTATCAGTTCATGCACCATTCTCTCCACCGGCCATCCATTTTCCATAATGATCTATATCATGGACATTTTTGGTTCCTCATCGGTCCCTAGTGGAATAATGGGGAAACCAAGAACCATATACCAGTTTTAAATAGATAAAATTATAGGACATTCTCATAGTGGATCACTTCCTCGAGATGTTTTGGCTGATTGGAAATCTAGACATCAGCATCCTGGAGTCTCTTAACCAGGACGAATTCATCTATATCTACCAATACCTTGGAATGAGATATCTCTATCTCTACGATCCTTAGTTGGATTATCCAAAAACCCATAAAAATGATGACATTGGCCACCAATTCCACATGGTCAAGTTAGTTGTACTTCATGTGGGTCAACACCATACATCGCCAAATTATTACCAAAATCTTCTACAATGATGCATTTAGAGCTTCAATGTGCTCTAAAAAATTACTGTTGAGGTTTCTCCACACATTGAAATTCTTGGCTGGGATAAATTTGTTTCTCTTCACTTCATCTCTATCCTACCCCAACCTGAATTATTGGGTGATATAGAGGATATGACTCTAAGTGTTGTATCCATTAATATGGTGGATCTCATAGAGAAGAAAATTGATATAGGACTCATTGAATATAACCTTCCCTCTGGGATGACATAACTTCTATTGAATACCACAGGCATTGTCACTCGCTAGCAAAGAATCTTTCTTAGACTTTCTGAACCTGCCAAGTCATTGCCTCTTAGTTAGGACCCCTATAAGGGAAAATTAAACTCTTAGACTGTTAAGCCCTCTAACCCATTTGGATCGACATAGAAGTTAGAGGATGATCCCAAAAAGGTTGAACTACTCTAATAGATTTATGAAAAAAATGATAATTTATGAGCTCCTTGCCAAGAATGTTGCAAAATGATATCAAGATTATGGTGATCTTCAATATGATCCCAATAATCCTCCACTAGGGTAGTAGAGAAAGGTGTATGCCGCCATTGGCAAGTTTCATGCAGGTGATCTCACCATCCATTCCCATCTGGATAGGGTAGAGGCTGGAGTTTATGAAAAAAAACCATGATGTGCATCACTGAATCCACCTGAGCTATGCCAGAATATTATTCATGACCCAGCTCCAAAAGCCATTCCTCTAGTATCCCCTTTGGTTTCTCTTCATGTCATTACTATAGTACCTCTATAGGCCATTCCTCAAGCATCTCTGAGGGTCATACCACCAGTCACTCCATGATCCGCTAAGCCTTCCTATCATGTTGAAGATCCTACCAACACACTATTGGTCAGGAATCCTCACCTAGATAAGAACCCTCACCAAGATGATTTGATGGCCCATATCATATCCCTCTTGGAGGCCCTTGAGATGCGAAGTGTGACAATCCCATATGATATCAATCAACATCCACCATGGGTGGATGATTTTCCAACTCCCTAGGATTATGGGAATACAACTTTCTCCCCCTTCAGTGGGATGGGTGACCTTCGACAACATCTATCCCACTTCATTTCAAGGTGTGGGCCCATTATTGGTACTCCAACATAGTAGGAATCCACCAAGATTTAGTTATTTATACATACATTGGAAGTACATGCTTTTGTCTAGTACTTCTATTTACCCATAAAATATATATCTTACTGAGAGGATCTTCGTAGTAAGTTTCCCTATCAGTTCAACTCCACTACTTGAAAGACCAATATTTATGACCTCTTAAAGTGAAAAAGGCTAGATGGGAATATTGTAGAGTTGGTTTATAGGTAGAAAGGGCACACATATTCACTTGATATGTCACTAACTCATGAATAGATGTTGGTGATGTGATTGGGGAATGTGAGGACTGAATTGGTTCCCTACCTCATCACTCAGAAGATCCCAGGTGAATTTTTGGATTTTTCAAAAATTCCTCAACACCTAGAGGAAGCCTTTCATAAATCCATGTAGGTGTGTCTATTGACTCCCCCAACTCTTATAGAAAGAGCCTCCAAGGCCATGACTGGTTCCATCACAAAGGTGGATCCCCCAGGCTGCTATAGTTGTTATTAGAATAGCCACCTCTATAGCATTTCCAAGGGTTACAGCCTCAGGACTAGCCTTAGTATTAGCATCTTCCACCTTAGAATTAGAAGGTTCCATCGCATAATGGACTACCACCACCCAAACAAGATAATCAAATTACACCTCCTTGTTAGGCTCCAAACCCTCATCTGACTTAGACTCCCAAGTTCCTTTTCTTAGATAAGAGAAATTGTACCTACTTGTTTGATGAGGATTAGGTCCCCTGTTATTTCCAGAGTTCCCTAGATAATTCAATCCTGAGGTTTCCAGAATGTAGAATACCCCTGGAGGCTGATCTCATTGATCTCCCCACCTATTTAACCTATCACTAGTTACATGGAAATACCCTCAAGCAGTGATATGTGTTCACGGACTAGCTCTAGGACCAGGTTGAAAACAATGTAGTCAGATTGGGTCCAACCCTATCATAGGTGGCATGTGTTACAAAAAATACTGGTAGTGGTAATGGCGGTGAATGGAAACAGGTCTTCACCCATGGGTATCAAAATCATGAAGACTGGATGGCTCATAAAGAAGTTTCTTGATCTCACAGTATCATTAATTCCCATTTGAATCATC
Source organism: Viscum album (assembly GCA_963277665.1). Classification (NCBI taxonomy): domain Eukaryota; kingdom Viridiplantae; phylum Streptophyta; class Magnoliopsida; order Santalales; family Viscaceae; genus Viscum; species Viscum album. The sequence goes on along the minus strand of OY728150.1, from coordinate 1,924,629,596 downwards.
ATGAACCTTCTGAGGTCACAAAACCTTCCACAGTTGCCACTACTACATCTAAATCACAACCTTCGTCCTCTTAGAGGATAAGGCACCAACATCTCAATGGAATGCAAAGCCCCCTACCGGTGCCAAATCCATCTCGCACGCTAGTCGACTTCATGCCCCCAAAGATGATAATTTTCCCAAGAATCATCCTAGTATTGAAGGATTTTTAATGTTATGACCATGAGTATGCCTCGGTGAATACTATTGAGCTGGTGGACCCTTACAAGCTTCTAGGTGACAAGGGATTCCATGAATATTCACATAATACCCCGGTCGGTGCCATAATTGGAGACACCGTGGATATATGAATCGTTAGAATACACTAGCCAATGCCTATAGCCAAGACACTCATGCCACTAAGACTAGACAGAAGGCTCCACCTAGATCTCAGCATACACAATCCTCTCATCTTGTCTCATTCAATTCACCCTGACCATTGTTTTTCTACTCAATCAAGTAGAGCCACCACGATCACACGATGATCATCCATGTAATGTTGTAGCCAAACCCCTGTCATACGATAGTTTTCCAGTATTTATTTGGTGTGGATAAACTAGTGAGAAGCTGGATATCTTACGAACCATCCAAAATCCACTGGTTCAACCAGCGGCACCCATCATACCTTCTACTAAAGAGAAACTTCGTACTAGAATAAATATGTTCTTATCCTGAAAGTATGATGTGGTTAAGCACCTCACTAGAATTATTATGAATCTCTTAATCCTGAATGATCACCGAATGTACAATGATATGCATGAAGCCATCATAGAGGCTTTGAGAATCCCCTCCAGTTAGAAACAAGGTTAGTGACCATAGTTTCCTTCCATGTCAAAGAAGTTGAGCATGTTGAATTCCAAGACATCAACTTGTTCTCAAGAGAAGATGAAGGTTATTCTATTTAGGTCACATTCATCCACATTACAACATTATCCAGTTAAATGTAATGGAAGTATTCAATTGTCTTATTGACATTTTTCTGGGATTAATCTTATCATGAACAAGATCTTCCACAATCTGAGAATATATGAAGCAGATCTAGATCCATCTTACCTAAAAATTCAAGGTTATGATAGGATAGAGCGAAGGACATTTAGAAAGATCCACCTCAACACCCAGTTAGGTTTCCTGAATGCTAGTATTAAGTTCATGGTCATCACTTATGACATTTCCTACAACGCACTGAATGGTAGACCTTAGCTCCACCGATATGCAACAGTTCCATCCTCTTATAATTAATGCATCATGTACTCCCTTAATGGTCAAGTGGGCATTCTACTAGGTGATGCATCTCCTTTTTCCTATTATGAAGCATGCTATATAGATTATGACTAATACAATAGAAAAGATAAATAGGTTTTGTCCCATGGCGTTGATCACACTACTGCTATTTCCAACTCGTGTACAGACTTAGAAGATGCCTTCATCCTCCTAATTCACCAATTGGAGGACACAACCATAGAAATGGGATGAAACTTGTTTGCCTCAAGAAGGAGTGAGAAGTATGTTCCCATGTACAAGGAACACTATTAGATAACATGGTTCTCCTACATGAATCAAGATTGAGTTATACTAGATCCCTTTACCCCTATAAGGCATCTGGATGTTCACCCCATGGCAATAACAATACACCATACCTGCTTGTTCTTCCAAGCCGGGTTGAACTAAATCAATTCGATGTGGCACTACTACTTTGATATTATCATGTGTGGACACTTGGGTTAAAGGACTGATCAAATTAGGTTGAAATATTTTTTTTATCCATGGTTCCAGCAGTGCAGGAGTCTCCCTATAAACATTCCACTGCTGCTCAGGTCGGTGCCCATTTTCCTTCAGGGTCGGATATCTCATAAAAGCATCCCCCTACCGATAATACTATAGTTTTGAACCATGAAGAGGATTTGGAAGAATATCCCCCCCCCATATTTGAGGAGGGTGTCTCTAGCACCATCGATGAGTTGTTATAGGTAAATCTCGGAACTAAGAAAGACTCAAGGACAACACTGATCAGTGCTACTATGCCCGTTTAAGAACAACCATAATATGCAGATTTCATGAAGCAACACCAGGATGCATTTTTCTTAGATTTATGACAAGATTATAATATCGGATCCTTATGTCATTGTCCACCATATCAGTCTCACAGAAGGACATCACGGGTTCAAACAACCTCTAAGAAAGATTTACCCTTCTCATGGTTCCATGGTCGATGCCGAAATTGCGAAGATCATTGAAGAAAACATTATAAAGGAACTAGAGTACCCAGAATGGTTATCCAATACCATTCCCATTAGGAAAAAATTGAATAGATCATATTTTTCATCGACTTCATGGACCTCAACCATTTATATCTAAAGAATGATTTTCCTGTTCTGGTGACAGAGCTATTGATCAACACCGCCACTGTATTCAAGTCACTCTCATTAATGGATGGTTATTCCAATTATAACCAAATCTGAATGGATCCTGAGGACATGGAATCCATTTTTTTAGAGAACCAGAAGGTACCTTCAGTTACCTAGTATTTTCTTTTTTTATGAAGAAGGGAGGAGCCAACTATCATCATGATATGTGCCGCATAATCAAACCGATCCTCAAGATGTTGGTAGAATGCTACATGGAAGATTTTATAGTCATGTCCTGCCAACATAAGAACCATATCATAGATCTTGATAAATTGTTTGGCTTCTTCTATTCTTACCATATGATGATGAACCCCAGGAAGTGTGCCTTTAGGGACACCTCTATAAATTTTCTTATCTTCATCGTCAGATATAGAAGCATCAAGATTGATCTAGAGAAGATCAAGTCTATCATTCCAATGCCTCCTCTGAGAAACCACCAAGATCTATGAGGCATTCAAATCCATGTATCCTAAATACACTGATTCATCATAAATATGTATGGAAAGTGTAATACCTTGTCTAGACTCATGAATAAATGTGTCATATATAATTGGGATGAAGAGTTCTAGACCTCTTCAGGGAGACCAATAAGTACCTTCTACATAATCCTATTATGATTCCACCCATCTCCAAAAATTTGTTGGACCGTTATGTGACCTCCCCAGAATGGTCCCTTAGTGCACTTCTTTCCTAGAATAAAAATAGTGTAATAGAGAATAGTTTGTATTATCTCAGCTCAATGTTTCTCGACACAGAGACCAAATATTACACTATCGAGAAGAGCTGCCTTGCATTGGTCTTTGTACTAGAGAAGTTGCGAAATTATCAGCATCTCCATGAGTTATAGATGGTGTCCCATGTGGATCTACTAAAGTAAAGTCTAAATCACCCAATGTTTACAGGACATCTAGCTCACTGGGAAGTGATCCTTTAATAGTTAGACCTAATGTTTGTTCTACAGAAATTTATCAAGGGTTCATTACTGGAAGATTTTCTAGCTGCACATCCATCTCCCACATAGCAGTCTATAGATCATGATTTCCTAGATAATACCATCCTATCAGTGGACCATTCTGTAAAATGTTGGAAAAGTCACTTTGATATTTTCTAAAAGATCCCCACCAGAGGAAGACTCAATTATCATAGGCTCAATAGAGTAAGATTGGGTGTCATCTTCATCACACCTGCACATGTTGTTTTTCCCTATTTATTTTTTTAGAAGGATGCACAAAAAATGTTGTAGATTATAAGGATATCATTACTGTTCTCAATTTATCTCTCTATATTGATGTTACCCACCTACATGTGAAGGTAGGCTCTAAACTAGTCATCAATAAAATCAATGGGGACTATATCGTTGGAAAAATTGATCCCGTTCCCCTGTTAGAGCAATATTTCCAAATGATTCCCTAGTTAACTCTTTGGTTTGAGGTCATTAATGTTCCTCGGTCATATAACGGTTGAATTTATGACATGTCCAGCCTTTCTATGTCTCTCATTGAGCCTGACCAGGATGACTTGATCATACATGTGTCAGATTGAAGTGTCATCGCTCCAGTTACTCCGGAAAATGATAATAGCCAACAGGTAAAAATATTACCATCGGTGCTTCAATATCAGTACCATCAGGCCCCTATCACAGAAGAAGAGACCCCTAGTTTGAAAAATCCTTTTGTTGAGTACCTCGAACATTGTAATCTATCAATAGATAGTGTTGAACATGAGTGAATTCATCGGTGTGCAATGTAGTTAACCCTCTAAAGAGGTCCCTTCCATGAGAATATCCCCTAAAAATGTGGGTTCGATGAATTTTTCCTCCACTGTATTCAAGAAAAATAGATTCCCATGTTATATAGAAAGTCCATGCCAGTTCCAGTGAATCTCATCAGTATGGGTCGAAACTCTCCCACCAGAACTAATTTTCGGCTTACTTCTGGCTCAGCATGGTTCATGATAATATAGAGTTTGGAAAGTGGTGTCACACATTTTAGATCTATTCCAATTTCATGCATTGACCACTGAAGCCTCTCTATACTACCATGTACTCTTAGCCCTTTATGTCATGGGAACACAATTTTGTGGGAACATATCAACCAAAAACAACTCGCTAGTACCGATCCATTATGAATGTGATAGATTTTTTCACCTTGTAGGAAGAAGTGATTCCCATCATGGATGTCAAAGACCATTATATCATTTATTTCATCAGCTCCAACATCATTGATTGAGAGTCTTGCATGCTGTCCTCACCGATAATGACACCAACTTTCGTGAAGCTAAGTAGAATAATGTGTACGCCCTATACAACATCTGGTCCAACCATTATTCCCACTATCACACATGTGAAAATGGGTAGATCTAGTCATTCAATAAGAACTTTTCTAGAATTTTTCAAAATATGGTTGGTCAGAATAAGTAGAGTGGGATAGAAAATATTCCCAATGCTCTCTGGTCATATCAGATGAAAACTCATAATTGCACCCAAGTGAACCCATATTCCCTAGTATATAGAACACAAGTAGTCCTACCCAACGAGATTCAGTTTCCATCACTACCTACCACTATCTATGATTATAATACTTCAGAAAAGATAGAATAATCATGTATGGATAAGCTGGAATCCCCCAATGAGAATGGGATCCGAGCAATGTACAATCCAGAGAGGTAATAGAACAATATAACCAAAAATGTCAATTAAAAAGTTCATCTTTATTCCTTCCTTCAAGGTGACATGGTATTGGCCCTAATAATTCCAATGATCCCTAGAATAAATAAAAAAATTTGGAACCCAAATGGGAGGGACCTTAAATCATCACCAAAGGTTTACTCAAACAACAAATACTCTTTGGTCACCATGGAAGGTGAGTGTATTACTCCTCGCGCCAATTCCAAATTCCAATAGAAGTAATTCACAAGATAACATTTTCTATCATTCAGGATGGAGGATATAAAACTACCTGATGTCATTGTACCAAACAATTTTAAACTATGTCGGCCATCCTGCATGGAATTTAACAACAATCCCCATTTTCCTTTTCTTATGTCCTTCAAGTTGTTAAACATTGAGCCCCTTATTACCCCATAAAACATGAAGTTAAATTGTTCATTATTCCTTACTAAATGAAATTAAACTAAATAGAATTCTATATTACCATATAAATTGATTCTCACCCTCCCAGTGTATATAGGAATGCCAGGACATTTGTTTCTCAGGTCAATCCCCAAGTTCCCTTATTTTTGGTATTATGATTTGAGGGTCCTTCTAGGATAAAATGGTGTGGAATTATATTTTCCTCATTCACAATGGGTTTAAAATAGTCACACAATGTGTCTCCCTTAGTAATATCGCCATAACATACATCCTTACTGCATTATGATAAACTAAATGACATTCAATAACTATGTATGGCCTCATTTATTACCTTGAAGGATACGTAGGAAATCTTAGACATTTTGTCTTCAAGACTAGCCCCATGTACCATATATCATATCATGATTCTGGACTTTTGGACTAAATATAGTGTCTTGGGATCACATGGTGTGGTTTGGAATTCTATTGTTCTCATTCACGTTGGGTCTTTGACCACCACATTGAGTATCCCCTTTACCCTATATCCTTACCACGTGATGTTAAATTATAAAACATTTTAGAACTACTTATGTCTCGATTCCTACCCAAACAGGATACGTAGGAATGACCAAAAGTTTTTTCTTTGGGTCCAGCCCTATGTTCTATATGTATTTTCATCTTTCTGGCCCTCTCGACCTTAGTATCTCTAGGGATTTCATATGGTGTAGTGTGTACATCTATTTTTCTCATTAATTTTGGGTTTATAATAGCCATACCATGTACCTCCATAGGGAGAATTTATCCCTTTAGGGTCCTTCCCATTTACCCTACAACCTTATCGCATGACATTAAACTGCACGACATTTTGATAACTATGAATGGCTTGAATCATATACTAATTGGATATGTAGGAACACCAAGACATTTTGACTTTGGATCTAGAACCAAGTTCCTCAACCGTTTTGGCACTTTTGGCCCCATATTATGGTCTGAATTATACATCTTTAAACTAATATCCTTCCCATCCCACATGATGATAAACTTGTTTATCCTACCTAAAAGGTATTAAACTACATATCATTTAGGGTCCTTTCAGCTTGACCGTAAAAAGAAACAGCCCCTTCATCCTGGATGATGCTAAACTCTCTCTAAATACATACCACATCAAATTGAACTATAGTTAATTAATGAACTATGTATGGATTTATTCCCATCGTTATGGGATACATAGGAACACATGAACATTTGATCCTTGAGTCCATCCCTAGGTTCTTCTATTCTTTCTCCTAGAACCTTAGTCTAAGTTATCACCCGGGATTGTGAATGGTGTGGTGTGGAATTATTCTATCCCCATTCATGTCTGGTTATTTTGTCTACACCATACACATTCCCCTTCAAGATACCACTACCCCATTCATCCTCACCACATTATGTTAAACTAGAAGACATTTGAAAACCATATATGGATTTATTCCCATAATTATGGGATTCAAAAGAATACTGGAGCATTTTCGACTTTGGGTTTAGACCTTGGTTCATCAACCCGTTTACATATTTCCTCTACTCATATTTTTGAGTTAATTTCCCTTAAATGGATCCCTTGATCTCCGTTATGCCTCATCAACACGCTCAAATGCACTGTGGTGTAGGGCCATGAGTGTTGGATTCTGCATGGACATTCTCTCATTATATTTCCATGCTTCATGTGTCTCATTATTTGGGTTTCTATCATTTTGAACTTCTAAAAGGATCCCCAAAAAGTTTGGTTACTCAAACTCCTGGCTCACCTACTGTTCTGGGAAAACAACCCAAAGGATTTTGAACAAAATTTTGAGATAGGTTATGCGATTATAATACGGCCAGCGACCGGCCCTCATGTGTTTTTCCCATCTCAGGCTACATGATATGGATATTATGTGTCGAACATGGTCAATGGTTTTCCTCCATAATTATTCCACCCTCATTGGGTCCCAAATATCAGATGTCATTATCCATCTCTCTTCACATCCTCATGTCAAGATGGAACTTCAGCATCCTCTGTGTTATCCCTCCATAACCCTTCATGCATTGAGTGGGTAGATTAGTGTCATGCTGATTTCTTTGACTTCACACATCCATTCCACTATTATGAACTTCCTTGTATAGTAATAACTTCTCTACCCCGATTTTCCTACACCAAACATGGCTCACACAGGATTAGGAGTCTTGGTGAGGTTCAAACTGGCATGGTGGAATTGCACCACCCCACGGTCTGAACTCTACGGCCTTAAAATATGGTTATTAGTTTCGAAGTTCACATGATAGAAAACTACTTAATAATCATAATTTTCTCAATTGAGAGTATATCTCCATTTTTGGTACCTTCCATCTTCCATGCCATATCTAAGAACTACATATGGCTGGATTCCAATTTATTATGGTATGTGTAGAAACACCCTGAGATTCGGCATGTGGTCCAGCCGCACCCCATTTCATTTTTTCTCCCTCTCAACCTTAGTAATATTTGGATATTACAGATGTTTGGGTCAGAACATTTTTTGTCTTCCTTCACAAAGAGTTTACAATAGTCACACCATATACCTCCCTTGAGATCCCTCCTCATCATCTCTATCCTTACCACATGAAATTAAATAGCATGGGTTTATCAACAGTTCACATGTACCTTTCTTTGAGTTTATATCATTTTTCAAATCCAATAGGACCCCAAAATGGTATGGATGATCAGCCTCATGGATCACCTACCATTTTTGGCAAACATCCCAAAGGATTCCAAATGACAGTTTGAGACAGTTGTCGCATTTTGAATATGTTCAGTGGCAGATTCTCATGTGTGTTTTCCTATCTCAGGCTACTTGATATAGATACTACGTCTTAAAAGTGGTCATCATTTATTATCCATCGTTATGTCACCCCCATTACATCCTAAATATCAGACAGTGTGATTCACCTTTTCTGGATCTTCTATTTAATGGGTCTTCAACACCCTTGGTGTTGTCCCTTCGTGCAACCATTCATGTCGAGTATGAATAATGGATTGGTTGGGATCATCCCAATAGAATGTTGTTTTTCATGGTTGTAAATGTTCCCATGATGGGGAAATATGGACATCACTCTATGATTCCTACATTGAGTGTGGATCATGTAGGATTAGAATTTTTGGCATGGTAATACCCACATATATGAATTTGTAACCCCACAGTCCGAATTTTTTAACCTTAAACTAATATCTATTTATTCCATTACATAGGACATTAAACAATACTACCTCATACCAAATGAAATTAAACTATTATATCCTTACTGTATGATGTTATGGTTATTGGATCGGTCCTACCATATGACCATAAACTACAACATCATCATCCTAGTTGTAAATTAAAAATGACACAACATTATGGTTCTATCACTTGAGAGGGAATCACCCTTGGCACTGGTTATCCACCATGGAATTTGTCAAGATGTACACACATCTTGATTCCTTCAAAGACACCTGGACATTTCCTCCTAGGCTACTCTCTCAAAAGAAACTCACCAATAGAAGAAGAACAAACAAGATATATCAAATTATTACTTTACTATATACATGGGTTAGAACATCAGGATGAAATTACTTTATGAAATATGTGTGGATTGATTCCCATCTCTATGGGATTTGTAGTGAGTTCTGGATCATCGATCATGGTTCCAGAAGCCACATTATTTTTCCCTTCATGTTGAATTTCCTCCATCCTTACCACATGAAATTAATCTTCATGGAAGTCATGAACTATATATGGCTTGATTCCTACCCTTGTAGAATACATAGCGACATCCATACATCTTATCCTCGAGTCTAGTTACAAAATTTTAAACTTTCCATTTCATCATTTTTAGCCTCATCTCCCCTTTTGAGAAGATGTGTTATAGAGAGGGTTTCTATTATCATCATTCATGTCGGGTTATGAACCGCAGCACACATTTCTCCTTTGGAGTTCTCATGTCTTAGATGTATGACATAAACTACATCATAGCCCCCTTCCTATATAATAGTAAACTGTATGATCTTGAAGAACTATTTATCGGTTTATTCCCTTCTTTATGAGATACGTAGTGACACCCAAACCTATTATATTTGGGACAAACCCCAAGTTGATTAACCTTTATGACCCCTTTGGGCCTCGAATATGGTCCAAAATCTATGACTTTAATCTAGGATACCTTAGTCTATATAACATGAAATTAAACTATTGTCCAAGGTCCAGGTAATAGTTTCCTAAACTATGTGAAACGTCCTTGTAATATAATGATAAATTATTCCATGCATCTTCCTCATTGTACGATGTTAAAATACATATATATCATCTTCATTGGAATTATGTAAAACTTAAAATCATTTTATTTCCGGACCAAATAGGTCCTATCTAGAAGTAGGTATGATCTTGATTCAGACCGATACACCCACCCAATGTGTTTTCATAATAGTGTCATAATTTCAGGGGTACTGAAATCCGTTCTATCATTATGTCACTCCATATCCACACATTTTATGCCATTTATTTGGATCCTCATACTATTTCATGTTTGAAGGGAAACCCAAGCAGTATGGATTCTTAGCCTCATGGCTCACCTACCATTTTGGGCCAATATTCAAGAAGACAACGGGCGGCATTTCATGTTTGGCCCCATGTTTATGAATTTGATCAGTGGTTTGCCCTTTTCTGTTTGTCCCATTTATGGACAAAGTGTTATTGATACTGTGTTTCAATCAGGGTAAAATTTTACCTTCCATCATCATGTCACCGTCATTGTGTTCCAAATTTTGGGTGTCGGGATTTACACTTCTCATTCCCCTTTGTTCAGACTGAATCAAATTCCATTAGAGTTATCCTGATCGTGTAACAAAGAATGTTAGGAAAGGAAATTTAGATTCTCTAAGAACTGTATTATCTATTCACAACCCCTCTCTTAGCCCAAATACTTCGGTTAGTTTCCCGGAAAATATTAAACCCTGAGTGTTCGATGATTTGATGACACTCTCATATAAAAAGTGGTTTTTATGTGATCATCCCATGTTTATCACACCAATAATGACCCACATGGGATTAAATATTAGTCATTAGGTACATCAATGATGTGGTTAATATGTGGTAATCAAATTGAGCAACAAAAAAATTATCAATGCATGTATTTTAAATAACTATGTAGGCTGGGAATGTATGTCTCAATTTTTCCAAAATACGGCCCTTACAGAAATTCTACCTCAATGGAATGCCTCAGTTCCACCAATATATGGAATGTAGCTTCATGGGATTCCGTCTGCTTCATGAGATCCTCCTCCTCACCGACATCCATTGGATGAAGCGCAGTAGCCCATATCTATATTTGGTCCTATTCATCCTGGAGTTCTGCAATTGAAGATTTTCCTATTCTAACTACTCCTGGGCTTCTGCTAGTTGGGCCTTCAATATTTCAATGAGCCTCATCTTCTTAGTGATGAATGATGAATTTTATCTCAACTACTCATTGGGATGTTGCATTTCCTTCTCGACCTCTTGGAGGTTCTAGATATTCTCATACTTCTTCTAGAACTAAGAAACATCCAATTTATGGATGATCTATCATATCTTCTTAGTGAGATAGTCTCATATAAACATGTGTAAATGTTGAACATACTCTCCTAAAAAACATAGATCATGTAGCCAAAGGAGAGCAATAAAATATGGATTACCCAGTCATATTATGAAACTATGTTAAGGAATCACCTGATAAGATTCCATGTGTTGTGTCAAACAATCTGACTGCTCTTGACTACATAAGATTTAAAATCATCTAGATCCAATTGATCAATAGTTTCATACTCAGGAAATAAATCCATGATCTAATTAGCAGGATATTATTCAGGAATTGCATATGAGGAATTAGGTCCTAGATCATCAGGGTGGTCCTCATCTCTTGATTATACCCTGATGATGTCAACTTAGATGACTCCAGGTTCCTCCACACCAATGGAACCACACTAAATAATAATTCATCACCTATGTGGAGCCATTGGTTAGACATATTTAGTATTCTCTTCCATATATATAGGAATCCTTCTTTCCAAAGGGTCATTGGTCCCTTCATTCCATCCATACCAATAGTATGTCTTCCATTATGAGGACCTCTCTGATAAATGTCGTGTCAGCCAATCAGATAAAGAAGAAAACATTTATGGCTCTAAGAGAAGGGACAATATAGTAGTCAAGCACATAGTCCCACCATAGTATTTTCATTACTGGGGTACCAGGTTATTGTCCCCCATATATGACTATGGTCTTCGAAGATTCCAAGGAGGCCACCCTTGCCTCCCCAACACTGCTGGACTCTATACGTACTACTTCTCTAGATGTGGGTCTCGGTGCTTCATCCACCACACCCATTACCATGTCTTCTTCACTATCGGTAGGGATTCACTACACAATATCGGCCGACACATCTATATGTTAGTTGAAGAACAAATATAATTTGAGAATTATAATGGCACAATGGGATGATTTAGTGATTACTTCTAGGGTTTTAGTAATCCACTTAGAGAAGTTCCCTATGGGGCCACTATTTCTCCTTCTTCAGGAGAGGCTCCCTTGGAAGATACTCTCTCTTCACCCTACCTAAGATCCTACTTGTTGACCTCTTACCCCAGGAACTATCTAAGTAAGGAATGGGGAAGTGATCTTCTAGCTGAGTTGCAGACAATATTTGGGGGGGATTCAAGTTCAAAATCACCCCAACTAAATTAGTTAGTGGTCCCATAGTGCCTCAAAAGGAGACTAGTTCCACCAGTTCTATCAAAAAAATTCTCCCTATAGATAGGGTTGTGTTGAAGCCAAATTGTTCTACGTCGATTTCCCCTAGCTCCATACCATGACTGGTTCACCCAAATTTTATCGATGTTGAATTTTTTTTTATTGAACTCCTAGTATTTACAGTCCCTCATATATACAACATCATGAAGAATCACTGACTAAAGTAATTTCTTCCCTAGATCCTAAGGATTCATCTTGAGAAACCACTCATTGATTCCCCTCTCTCCAGGGTCCTCCTGTATGGAGTCAATGTGCCTAACACATCCCTTTCTTCACCTCTAGTCGGTGATGGTTTGTGGCCTTCTACCCTTACATCCACAAACTCAACACCATGGGTGATATAATCATCACCCTCATGAAATCCCCTCAATACTACTAAACCCATATTTTGAGGGGTGGGGACCAATTATTTGGTAGACCAGATTGTTGGACGCTTTAGAATCTCACCTGGATAAGGAACTACCCATCTATACTCTTACTCGTGAATTGGCCTAAATGCAGTGGTAGGTGGTAGTAGCTTGTTCTAAATATTCTTGTCCTCCCATGTGAACATAATCCAATGTTGTATCATCATGCATGTGTGGTCCTCATCATGTACCCCCCATGTACACCTTTGAGGTCAGCCTCTGCCAACATCTAAATTGAATTGTGAATCGGTGTGGAGTGTATGGTCCACATAAGGGTTTCCAGTCCACCCACACCACCAACACACCACCACAGAAGGACATAAGATATGAAAAATTCTCTATAATGTATGTACCATTATCAGTAAATGCACTGTTTGGGAGAGGGAATTGGTGGAAGATGAACTGGTCTACCCGCCCCATTTTACATAGTGTAACCAGCAGACCTAGATTGAGCAAAGAGTTTCCCGAAATTTATAGAATGCTATTAGGGAGTGTATCCTAGGAGGATAGATGTGAATGAGATATTTTTATACTCCCATGTGTGATGCAACCTAGTGTTATAGGAAATTAAATTTTCTACACATGCACAATGACCTCTTTCCCCCACTGATATGTTGAGGTATTTGATATAGCTTTTCTAGCACCAGGAATCCCTGGGTGATGTGTTTCCTAGATCCCAGCAACACCTCCATGATAAATGTTCTTATCCACACTCCCATGTGTGTGTCCCTCCCTAATAGAATACATCATCAGATCAACACCGAGATGAATCCATAAAACTTAACTATTGGTTGTTTCTCCTCCTTGTTGTTGTATCTCTACATTCATCACTAGATATCTTCTAGGATCCCCTAGTAAAAACTACCCCTATCTCACTGATCTCCCCTCAGACAGGTAGGGGGACTCATTGGTGATTTCCTTGGTGCTACCTCTCCCACAATAGGCCTCTCTGGTGAAAAGTTCATAAAGTGACCAAACCATTGTTTGAAGTGCACATCCTTGGGGTTTTGTTTATCATTGTTTTTTCCTGGTAGCAGGTTCAACAACACATTTCGATTGGTGGTATCTTTTCCCCATCCTACCAAGTATTCTTGGTAGGGAGTAACTAAGTGTACATTGATCCTAGAATTGGGATGCAAGATAATAGATGGAGATCCCATAATCATATTCCTACTTCCCCATGATGAAGGTGAAATGTGTTAGTATCTCGTGACCACCACCTTAATAGCTCATGTATGATTTCCTTCAGTTGGGAGATGTAAAATTTGGAAGCCCACATTGCTTCGTATAAGCCTACATGCCTCAGAATGATCATGAACTATGAAGGATTAACAAACACAGTAATCCCAAACCCACTCATCCATTAATTTTCCACCCTGGGGAAGATCCAATCTATTCATTCACCCCTATTATGTGTTTACAATCCCTTCCTTGATGATTTTTTTGTACTAAGTTGGGGATGACTATTTCTCTAATTCGTTACCATCAACATAGTTGATATGGTTTTAGAGGACATGAATTGTGAAAGAGGAATATTTCATGCTGGTGTGACCATCTACAGCCCTGTAACACTCATGTTGTCCTAGTGTGCACCTGAACCAATAGGTTGGATCATATCTTCTCACCTATAGAATGAAAATGTCATCCTTATTGGTCGAAGTAGATAACAAGAGATGGGGGTGAGTTGTGTTTCTAAAAAAATATCTGTTAAATAGGTTCTTTATAAAATAATATCCCCCTATAAAATTAAACACAAAGTCAGTTTGTAGTGAATTTATAAAAGACTTGAAGGTTTAATTTGATTCTCAGAAGATTGATTAGTTCTGAGTTTTACTAACCAATCGATTAAAAAAACTTTCAATGAAAACCTAATGATTCGAAGCAAATGTACACACTCTCTAAACTAACTATCAAAGTTCAAATTATATTAATGTAGGAAATACATATCACATAATAAATATAAGATAATCAACAAAACTGATAAAACAAGAGGGTCAATCTCAATCTGAGACTTAGTCCTCTCTAATTGGTGTTCACCTACCACCAAGCTGTTTATATTAATAAAATTTTGATCCACACCCTGGATCGGGGTTCATAATAGCACACCCGGCTGTCCAGGTCACACTTGACCTCTAACACAGTTATTCGTGGGAAATAAAGATAAACAGATCACACAGGATCTCTTCCACAGTTCTATGTGGGATAAAAGTGTATGAGGGAATTAAGAGTAAGGATTTTTGACATCCTCCAGTTATGCTCAGAAGACAGTGTTTAATACAAACAGATATACACACTACTCAATTAGTGAAGATAAAACACAAAAAAAGTTAAGAAATAGAATAGAGTTAAGAATTCTCTATGTCTCGTGAAGTAATACTCTAAACTCAATGGATGTTGAGAAAATAGTATTTGAGTCATCTTCTGGAAGTTGTCTTTAGAACAGAGTATCACATTTTCTGTAATCCAGCTTCAAGGAGTGAAAAGTTTCATCTCTTCAATGTCTTGATGTAAACTGATCTTTAGGATAGAGTAGTTTGTTACAATCTTCTTGTAATCTCAAGCTCTTAGTTCCTCTCTTTTCGTATTCACACTATCTATGAATCAGTGTGTACTTCGTACACTTTAAAGTGAAAGGTGAGGTCCTTTTATACTCCATGATCCTCTAGGAATGAAGATATTCGCACGTGCATGTACCTCGTACTGTCTATGGATAGTCCTACAGACAACATTAAATATTGTCAGAAACATTAATTTGTCTAAATATGATGGTTAGAAATAAATTTGAATTAATGAAATGGAAATAGTTATTTATGACTACCGGTGGGTCATCTTTGGTTTGATAACATCAGTCTGTCATCTTTGGTGTGTCATCTTTAGTGTGTTGACTTCGTTCTGCCGAACTTCGAAGTGTCAACATTGGTGTGTCAATATTATGTCCGTCAAACTTTAGTCGGTCGACTTCGGTGTGTTGACTTCGGTTTGTCGAACTACGGTGTGTTGACTTCGGTCTATCAAACTTTGGTGTGTCGACTTCGGTGTGTTAAACTTTGGTGTGTCAATCTAACCATTAGTGCTAGGGAATCTAGAATGATTGTGAAGTGTATATCGTTCCAGACTAAGTGTAATGAAAAAGTTTATGTATAAATACATTTGTAAACATATTTATTCATGAATATAGGAAATTGACTTATTAATGTATATGTTTATGTATGTCATAATTGATTTACTAAGATATATTAAACTAGCATGAAAGAGTAGAATATGTATATAGACATTATTTGTGATTATGAAAACTACATTATCATAGAGTGTCCAACAATCTCCCCCTTTTTGATAATCAAAAATTATGGAATACATGAAAATAAATATAATATTGATAGATCAACATAGATGAATGTAATTTTCCAATATAACAAAAGTTTTTCATTGCTAGAATTTATTTAAAACAAATCTCCCCCTCACTAAATAGATTAAGGTGAGTATATTCCATGTGTCCTAAACCAGAAAAACTCCCCCTTAGATAAATAAGCTAATCTGAAATATAAAGTATGCCACTTATTTTTCTCCCCCTTTTGGGATTAGAAAAAAGAGAAGAGGTAAAAAGGAGAAGAACAACACCATAAGTATTTTCATTAAAATGCAGAAGATTACAAGGCAAAAAAAAAGATCAAATCCCTATAAAAAGATAAAATCCATCATTAAGGGTTTGGATTTTGAGGAGATTTGCCTTTTTATAAAGGATACATTAAAGAAGGAGAGGATTTGAGAGTGGAAGAGGGTAGAGGAGGTCTGGGGAAAACACCAAGAAGGGAAACACTTGTAGGAACAGTAGCTATAAGGGTAGGCCTCCTTTATGACAACACCTGACTTGGTTTCTGCTCTGTAAGGATTAGTTGAATCTGAGTAAGAGCTTGAGAGATAGTCATTTGAGTAGGAGGCCGAGAGGCAGTACCAAGAGAAGCAGCTGGAGGGACCCCAATTTCCTCGGCCTGAACATGCAGATAAGGTTTGATAAATTTGATAAAGTCTTTAATGATTTCACCACCATATTTAATGGCTTTCTCAAAGTCATCCTTATTTGAAATACATTTACTCAGCAAAGGGGTGCACTATTTCAATGGGAGAACTTCATTTTTCAATGCTTCTGTGGATGGAGGAATTCTAAGATTTTTTTTGCAAGAAACTTGAAGCTATTGATGAGATCATTCTTGGTGTATATGTTGGTGAAATACTTATCCACCTTTTCCTGAATCTATTTCTGAGTGGTAGAGGCTTCATTTGTGCATTGTGTTTCCATATTGTACACATGATCTATATTTTGATGAACTTTTTCAAGATTTTCTTTGTCTAAAGCACTCTGATGTTTTTGAATTTCCTCTCTCTTCATAACCTTGAGAGACTCTAAATCAGCAACAACACTTGTCCCACTCCAAGAACTAGATGGGTCAGTCAACATTTTTCCAATCTCTTCTTTCAGATTTTTCAGATCTATAATGAGTAGATGAGTTACCAAGTTCCTAAGAACTTCAAGAACACCACTAAAGGAGGTTTTTAAGTCAATGGTTAAGAAATTCAACTCATTTCTCATCTTTCTTACTTCTTCTCTTAGCAAGGTGTTGTGTCTAATAATGGTTTATACTATAGTAATAAGATTTGGTTGAATCTCTTGAATCACCATTCTTGAAATCTTGGCTTCATTAGCATCTGAGATACTTATGGAGTGGAGGCTTCACTCTTGGATCAAACTGAGGCTATTACATACCCAAAAATATCAATTTTGAATTGTTCCAAATCAGCCTTAGTGAAATAGTTACTAGGAACTACCTGTGCTATTGGGTCTATTACTGGAGATGCAACTGGTGGAATAGGTGCAGTAGGTTTTGGGTCAGCTTGGACTTGTGGATCAGGAGGAGAAGGCACCCTTTCTTCATCTGAGACATACTCCAAACCAAAAAATA
Organism: Viscum album; assembly: GCA_963277665.1. Lineage (NCBI taxonomy): Eukaryota > Viridiplantae > Streptophyta > Magnoliopsida > Santalales > Viscaceae > Viscum > Viscum album. Next base: position 1,924,611,899 of record OY728150.1, on the reverse strand, counting down.
ATATATCCTGGATCACTATTCCACTCTCTAGTACATGTCCAATCTCTTGGCTCAATAGTATCAATTCTTAACCTTTTTCCCTAAGGCTTAGTAATAACATCAATATCATTAACTACTTCATCATGGACTTTGGCCATAACAACTTGTCAGGGAATAGAATCAAACCAAACATCAGGTTCTGCCTGAGCTCCAGCTACTTCAGCTTCACTAGGTACTTCCTCAATTTGAGGCACTGGAACTACATCTTCTTCCTCTTGGCTAGTAGCCATAAGATCATTCAATTCTTGAATGATCTCTAGGTTTTCATCAATAGGATGGAGTGGTCTATCCTCATGTTTTTCATCTCTATGACCATCAGCTTATTGATCAACATGCTCAAAACCATCACCAGTCCCATGTACAGATTCCTCACTAGATCTGTCAGCCACCTGTTTTCCCACTTTTAGAGAGTCACTCACATTATCAACACTTCCTCCATCATCACCATAACCACCACCACCACCACCAACATCATCAGATTCCTCATTTGATTTGCTAACATAACCTTCAATTCTAGTAACTTCAGTTTCTTCCTCATCTTCATCACCTAATAAAGATTCTATTGAGGGAATTCCGTAAGTGGACTAGCAGGTCCATAAGTCATATCCTTGGTACTTTTAGAAATATCAGGATTACTCTTATCATCAATGGGAGATCCTTGTTTCCTAGGCACTTCAGCCTCATCTTCGTCATCAGAATAAACTAGAACACTAATACAAAAACTTTTTTTATCAGCACTCAAAAAGGGCTTTATCAGTGCTAAAAAAGCATTGTAATGCACGGCGCTGATAAAGGGGGGTACCCTTTATCAGCGCTTACTGAGCACTGATAAAGAGGTTCTTTATCAGTGCTAAAAAAGTTATCATAAAGGAAACCTTTATCAGTGCTAAAAATGCACTGATAAAGGTGGACTTTATCAGCGCTAAAACAACACTGATAAAATAACCCTTTATCAGCGCTAAAAGAGTGATGATAAATTCGTGTTTTATCAGTGCTCCTTTAGCACTGATAAACTGATCCTTTATCAGCGCTTCTTTATCACTGATAAATGTGTAGTTTATCAGTGCTTTTTTAGTGCTGATAAAAGCCCCATTAATCATTTCTATAAAAGCGATGATAAATGCCCTGTCTGCTGCTATGAAAAAATCTACAGCAGCACACCCGAACAACTTCAAAAAAAATCAGCATCTCAAAAAGCTAATTAGAGCAAGTATACCCATACAAAATTAACACATCAATCATAATCTAATTAGACCATGTATACCCATACAACATGTATACCCGTACACCATTAACACATAATTCATAAGTTAATTAAGTACATAAGGAATTCAATTTTGAATTCAGGGGATTGGGGGATGTTCAAGGGTTTGGGGTGGCTATCCAAGGGAAGGTAAGGGGTGTCCGGGGGGATGGGGGTGTCCGGGGGGGCTTTCCAGGGGGTGGGCTAGTGTCCAGGGTGTCGGGGGGGGCTTTACAGGGGTGGGGGTGTCCAGAGGGGTGGGGGGTCCAGGGGGTGGGTTGGTGTCCAGGGGGTGGGGGGAGGTCTAGGGGTTTAGCAGGGTTGAATCATACACATCACAAAGTACCCATGGATCATTTTCATAAAAGATCAACAAAATCTGAATGCATTTGGTCAGATTTCCATAGGTCAGTTGTTGTTTTCACTTAAAATTGTGACCATTTTAAACCAAAGAGAGCCCCTTTGAGTGCTACCGGCCACACTGTTCCTCCGATTGAGGCAGAGATGACTCACACACGTCACAAAGGAACTTTGGATCATTATCATAAAGGATAAATACAATCCAAATGCGTTTGGTCAGATTTCCGCAGGTTAGTTTTTGTTTTCACAAAAAACTGTGTCCATTTTAAACAAAAGAGAGACCCTTTGAGTGGTACCGGCCACACTGTGCCTTGGATTGATTTGGGGTTGACTCATACACGTCACCAAGGACCCTTGGATTGTTATTATAAAAGATCAAGGCAATACGAATGCGTTTGGTTAGATTTTCATAGGTCAGTTTTTGTTTTTAATTAAAATTGTGTCCATTTTAAACAAAAGAGAGACCCTTTGAGTGGTATCGGCCACACCGTGCCTCGGTTTCAGGTAGGGTTGACTCTTACACGTCACCAAGGTCCCTTGGATCGTTCTTATAATTGATCAAGGCAATCCGAATGCGTTTTGTCGGATTTTCAAAGGTTAGTTGTTGTTTTCACAAAAAATTGTGTCCATTTTAAACAAAAGAGAGACCCTTTGAGTGGTACAGGACACACCGTGCCTCTAATTGAGGTGGGGTTGACTCTTAAATGTCACCACAAACCCTTGGATCGTTATTATAAAAGATCAAGGCAACCAAAATGCTTTTTGTTAGATTTCGGTAGGTCAGTTGTTGTTTTCAATTAAAATTGTGTCCATTTTAATCAAAAGAGAGACCCATTGAGTGCTACCGGCCACACCGTGCCTCAGATTAAGGCGTAGATGACTCTTACATGTTTCAAAGTACCCTTTAATCATTCTCCTAAAGGATAAACACAATCTGAATGTGTTTGGTTGGAAATCCGTAGGTCAGTTGTTGTTTTTACTTAAATTTATTTCCATTTAAAACAAAAGAGAGACCCTTTTAGTGGTACCGGACACACCGTGCCTCGGATTGGGGAGTATTTGACTTTTACACATCACCAAGGACCCTTGGATCATTCTTAAAAATGATCAAGTCAATCCGAATGCGTTTGGTTAGATTTTCATAGGTCAGTTCTCATTTTCAATTAAAATTGTGTCAATTTTAAACAAAAGTGAGACCCTTTGAGTGGTACTGGACACAACGTGCCTTGGATTGAGGCGGTATTGACTCATACATGTCACCAAGGACCCTTGGATCATTCTTATAAAAGATCAAGGCAATCCTAATGCATTTGGTAAGATTTTTTTGGTCAGTTGTTGTTTTCAATTAAAATTGGGTCCATTTAAAACAAAAGAGAGACCCTTTGAGTGGTACCGGCCACACTGTACCTCGGATTGAGACGGGGTTGACACTTACACGTCACTAAGGACCCTGGGATCGTTATTATAAGAGATCAAGGCAATCCGAATGCGTTTGGTTGGATTTTCACAGGTCAGTTTTTGTTTTCAATTAAAATTGTGTCTATTTTAGACAAAAGAGAGACCCTTTGAGTGGTACCAGGCACACCATGCCTCAGATTGAAGCAAGGTTGACTCTTACACATCACTAAGGACCCTTGGATAGTTATCATAAAGGATCAAGGCAATCCGAATGCGTTTGGTTGGATTTCTGTAGGTTAGTTGTTGTTTTCAATTAAAATTGTGTCCATTTTAAACAAAAGAGAGACCCTTTGAGTGGTACCGGCCACACCGTGCCTCAGATTGAGGCGTTGTTGACTCGTGCATGTTTCAAAGGAACCTTGTATCATTATCCTAAAAGATTAAGTCAATCCTATTGCTTTTGGTCAGATTTCTGTAGGTCAGTTGTTGTTTACAATTAAAATTGTGTCCATTTTAAACAAAATAAAGACCCTTTGAGTGATACCGGCCACACTGTGCCTTAGATTGAGGAAGGGTTGACTCATACACATCACAAAATACCCTTGGATCTATTTATTATAAAAGATCAAGGAAATTTGAATGTTTTTGGTAGGATTTTCATAGGTCAGTTGTTGTTTTCAATTAAAATTGTGTCCATTTTAAACAAGAGAGACCCTTTGAGTGATAGCGGTCACACCATACCTAAGATTGAGGCGGGGTTTACTTATACACATCACAAAGGACCCTTGGATCATTCTCTTAAAGGATCAATACAATCTGAATGCGTTTGGTCATATTTTTGTAGGTCAGTTGTTTTTTTCACTTAAAATTGTGTCCATTTTAAACAAAAGAGAGACCCTTTGAGTCGTACCAACCACACCGTGCCTCAGATTGAGACGGGGTTGAATCGTACATGTCACAAAGAACCCATGTATCGTTCTTATAAAATATCAAGACAATCTGAATGCGTTTGGTCAGATTTTCATAGGTCAGTTGTTGTTTTCACTTAAAATTGTCTTCATTTTATACAAAAGAGAGACCCTTTGAGTGATAATGGCCACACCATGCCTTAGATTGAGATGGGGATGACTCATACACGTCAAAAAGGACCCAAGGATCGTTCTATTAAAGGATTAACAGAATATGGATGCGTTTGGTTGGATTTCATTAGGTCAGTTTTTGTTTTCACTTAAAATTTTGTCCATTTTAAACAAAAGAGATACCCTTTGAGTGGTACCGGCCACACCGTGCCTCGGATTGAGGCGAGGAGGACTCATACATGTCACAAAGGACTCATGTATCATTTTCCTAAAGAATAAACACAATCCGAATGTGTTTGGTAAGATTTATGTAGGTCAGTTGTTGTCTTCACATAAAATTGTGTCCATTTTAAACAAAAGAGAGACCCTTTGAGTGGTACCGGACACACCATTCCTCGGATTGAGGTGGGGATGACTCTTACACATCAAAAAGGACCTGTGGATCATTATCCTAAAGGATCAACACAATCTAAAATGTGTTTGGTCATATTTCTATAGGTTAGTTGTTGTTTTCAATTAAAATTGTGTCCATTTTAAACAAAAGAGAGACCCTTTGAGTGGTACCGGCCACACTGTGCCTCGGATTGAGGCGGTGATGACTAGTACATTTCAAAAAGGACTCTGGAATATTTATTATAAAATATCAAGACAATCTGAATGCAGTTGGTTGGATTTTCATAGGTCAGTTGTTGTTTTCATTTAAAATTGTGTCCATTTTAAACAAAAGAGAAACCCTTTGAGTTATAGCGGAAACACCGTGCCTCGGATTGAATTAGGAATGACTTTTACACATCAAAAATGACCTGTGGATCGTTCTTATAAAGGATCAACACAATCTGAATGCATTTGGTTAGATTTTCATAGGTCAGTTGTTGTTTTCACTTAAAAATGTGTCCATTTTAAACAAAAGAGAGACCATTTGAGTGGTACCGACCTCACCGTGCCTCAGATAGAGGCGGGGTTGACTCGTAAATTTCACCAAGGACCTGTGGGTAGTTATTATAAAATATCAAGACAATCTGAATGCGTTTGGTCAGATTTTCATTTGTCAGTTGTTGTTTTCTTTTAAAATTGTGTCCATTTTAAACAAAAGAGAGACCCTTTGAGTAATAGCGGTCACATAGTGCCTCAGATTGAGATGGGTATGACTCATACACGTCACAAAGGACTCTTGGATCGTTATTATATAATATCAAGGCAATCTGAATGCGTTTGGTTGGATTTTCAAAGGTTAGTTGTTGTTTTCACTTAAAATTTTGTCCATTTTAAACAAAAGAGAGACTCTTTGAGTGGTACCGGATACACCGTGCGTCGGATTGAGGAGGTGTTGACTCTTACACATCACCAAGGACCCTTGGATCGTTATTATAAATTATCAAGTCAATAAAAATGCATTTGGTCAGATTTCCATAGGTCAGTTTTTGTTTTCAATTAAAATTGTGTCCATTTTAAACCAAAGAGAGACCCTTTGAGTGATATCGGCCACACCGTGCCTCAGATTGAGGAAGATTTGATTCTTACACGTAAAAAATGACTCTTTTATCTTTATACTAAAGTATCAACACAATCCGAATGTTTTTGGACATATTTCCGTAGGTCAGTTGTTGTTTTCACTTAAAATAGTGTCCATTTTAAACAAAAGAGATACCCTTTGAGTGGTACTAGCCCCACCATGCCTTGGATTGAGGAGGATTTGACTCCTACGCATCCTCAAGAACCCTTGAAACTTTTTTATAAAAGATAAAGACAATCCAAATTCATTTGGTCATATTTTCATTGGTCAGTTGTTGTTTTCAATTAAAATTGTGTCCATTTTAAACAAAAGAGAGACCCTTTGAGTGATAGCAGCCACACCATGCCTTAGATTGAGATGCGTATGACTCATACACGTCACAAATGACCCATGGATCGTTATCCTAAAGTATCAACACAATACGAAAGAGTTTGGTCAAATTTTCGTAAGTCATTTGTGGATTTCACTTAAAATTGTGTCTATTTTAAACAAAATAGAGACCCTTTGAGTGGTACCGGCCACACTGTGCCTCGGATTGAGGTAGGGTTGACTCGTACATGTCACTAAGGACCCTTGTATCATTCTTATAAAATATAAAGACAATCCAAATGCATTCGGTTGTATTTTCCTAGGTCAGTTGTTTTTTTCAATTAAAATTGTGCCCATTTTAAACGAAAGAGAGACCCTTTGAGTGATAGAGGCCACATCGTGCCTCAGATTGAGGCGGGGATGACTCTTACATGTCACAAAGGACCCTTGGATCATTCTCCTAAAGTATCAATTCAATACAAATGCTTTTGGTTGGATTTCCGTAGGTCAGTTGATGTTTTCACTTAAAATAGTGTCTATTTTAAACAAAAGAGAGACCCTTTGAGTGATAGCGGTCACACCATGCCTCAGATTGAGGTGGGGATGACTCGTACACATAAAAAAGGACCTTTCAATTGTTCTCCTAAAGGATCAGCTCAATATGAATATGTTTGGTCACATTTCCATAGGTCATTTGTTGTTTTAACATAAAATTGTGTCCATTTTAAACAAAAGAGAGACCCTTTGAGTGGTACCGGCCACCCCGTGCCTCGGATTGAGGCGTGGATTACTCGCACATATCACAAAGGACCTGTGGATCATTCTTATAAAAGATAAATACAATCCTAATTCATTTGTTCATATTTTCATAAGTCAATTGTTGTTTTCAATTAAAAATGTGTCCATGTTAAACAAAAGAGAGACCCTTTGAGTGATAGCGGTCACACCGTGCCTCGGATTGTGGTGGGGATGATTCGTACACGTCACAAAGGAACCATGGATCGTTATCCTAAAGGATTATCACAATATTAATGCATTTGGTTGGATTTTCGTATGTCAGTTGTTGTTTTCACTTAAAATTGTGTCCATTTTAAACAAAAGAGAGACCCTTTGAGTGGTTCCGCATTCTTGTATGTTGTTGGTGCATATCATCTTTTAAAATGGGAAAATGACTCATTGGAGAAAGTATGTTTTATCTAATAACAATTAAAATTTTCCTACGAAAATTTACATACAATAATGTTTCATCGTTTGATCCCCTTAACCCCTCTCAAAAATGACTACCAATTGTACATTTCCTTAAGTCAGATCTTCATTGTATTTGTGTACAATCTTCCATCTAGTATGCAGACCACTCGTTTCTGAACACATCTATATCATCTTGTGAGTATGAGGCTTTTCGACAGTCATATTAGTACTTCAAAATATAAAAAATAAAGAATTAATAAATAAATTAAACAAAATAGTAGTTGTTTTTGAAAATACCTATTTAGGGATGTTAGTTTGTTGATGAAAAATGATCTCTTTCATAAACTTATAAACATAATAACCACCATCATTATCGTTTGTTTGTTTTGGACACTAAAAAAAAATTGATCATTAGGAGAATAAGTAACTTGTGTTTAGATGTGTTTGGATAGTGAAATTTTATTATATATACCCTGATATTTTTCTAGACGTAGTACTTCCTCACCTTCTTATTCTTAGCCCCTGTCCTCATTCCTTTTTTTAGACGATAATGATACACCACCCTATAAAAATATAATCCTTAGTAAAAGATAATATAAATTATATTACTTTATGTTTAGACCTAAAATGTAAGATATAGTGTCTTATAGATTCACAAACTCCATCATGTGTGGTCTGTTTGATGGATATCCTTTCTATGAATCTAGAAAATAAATATTTGGAGTATCCAAGTTCACTGCAATTTGCAACCAATGTTTCCTAAAAACACAAAAAGGAATAAGTAATAAAATAAGTGAAAATATAATTGATATGCTTTAATCGTAGAGTTTTACCCCTACATGGTTGGTATTAGGAAGAGTCTGTCATATTTAATCTTGCTTTCAAATGTTTTCAGTGATCCATTCACTATTGCATCCCTTTTTAATGGCTATAATTTTATTAGGGATATTGATGTGGTATGAGGACTAACGAGTCCAAATCTTGGCTCATGGGAAAATTCCTTCAACTGTTTTTCATAAATGCGTCTATCAACAATATAAAATGCATTTAGTCCTAATTTTTACATTATATCAGCTTTTAGAAAATCAATTAATGGAAATATACCTAATATATACATTTACAACTGTGACGCCTAGCCAAACATTTTCAAGGATCTCATTTACATTTTCAGCAGCAATTAAATCTTGACATTCCTCACCGTATATATTCTCTTCAAAAAACACTATAAGACTATTACCATCTTTTAGCTCCGTATCCACATGAGTCTTCAATGCTTGTAAATGTGGATAGAGAATAGGTGGTGTTATTGTGATCTCAGTAGCTCCTTGGGATTGGTTGGTCGATCTTATAGATGTTTTTGAGCTGATTTTTGTCATTCCCTTCCCTTTCTCCATCTATAACAACAATCATTGGTTCAGACCCTTTTTTCATTAATTGTTAAAGGTTTATCTTGAAAAAAAGGAAATAAATACCTCTTTGTCTACATGTACTCTTACAAGTTGTGATAGACATGCAATTAATGTCCCAATATCCTTTTTGACCGTATGAATATCATCATCATCAAGTGGAATAGGTAGCTTTTCATTTGGCTCATGAGCTACAATAATCGTCACTTTCAGATGATCTTTCGAAAGTGGTCTATTATGCAGCATGGCATCTGGGATATTGAACACTGTAGCTCTCGCTACAAGGTGATAGGTGGGTGTTGACTGATATAAATCACAATCATTATCACCCTATAGAAGATCAGTACAGAAAATTTATCAGTGTTTGTATGATTCACATTTCATGAGAACAATTATTAGAATATTGATTACCATGGCTAAGACAGTTCTTTGAGGGTAATGGCTCGCCGTAATGCTGGTGGTGGGTGGGGCAGGATGTTCATGTGTTGATTGTTCCTGAGTTGTGTCTTCCCTTTTCTTCCCACCCATAAAAGTTGCTAGAAACTCTCCCTTACATTGAAATCATTCTTCAAGGGTTGCTATTTTTCACTCATTTGTTCTAATTTTTCATCTATATCATCTGTTTTTTTTCTTCTTCTCAAAATATACTTGGGGTATCACCCCAAAACCCACACCTCTGACACGACCTTATTTTTCTAGCTGCTTTAAAGCCATCTATAATAGGTCTATATCTGTTACAGGAATATCTGATTCCTGTGACTGTCAGATATAGGAAAATAACTAATTATTTTTATGTAATAGCAATGTAAAACAAATATTTTTATCGTCGTATCATACTTACACATATTTCCCATACTTTTTGGGTGTTATCATCTACAAACTTCCCTTCCTTATTCATACCTGCCTCCTTCCATAGCACATGACGTGGGATGGAAGTGTATTTTGTTTTAGACTCATCAATCTACATATAAACATAGAAATATAATTATGATGTTGTTTATTCGCACCTAACAGTATTACTGTAAATTTAAAATACGTACCATTTTCTTTTCTAATAAAGTATACCCCATCCTTGATTTACGATAGGGGTATGTTGGTTTTGATGCACGTTCCTTTTTTTCAGTACAGAGTTTCTATTTCATAAATGAAATATTGAAAATCAAAGTGATCAATACAGGTATCCTCAAACAACATATTATCACCCACAATGTACCTGAAACTTCTCATCCCCACGGAGGCCAATAAATGTATCTCATGCCTATTGGGATATAAGGTGAGCGTAGAAAATGGGTGGGTGCGGGTTTATTTTACCTTTGGAATCTTTTAGGTGACATCTTGTTAAAAAAGTGCAAAAACCTCAATGAATCTTTCCTACAAACCTTAGTACATAATCCTTGAGTGAATCGTCTACTATAAATGTACTCTGCAAGAGATTTAGAAGAGTAAGACATTGTTTCATTGTTTTATTTTCTAGTAAATTAAAGAAATAAATTCATATTGTTACCATAATTTCTTCCAAGATCATAGTCTTCAGCCCGGACACAACATGGTGCTATGAATCTATGTCAATCGGCATGCGTTGCCGAGTGACAACTCCAATGTAGCTGCTAAACATAGCCTTGTTGGGATTCACTTGTTGGACTCATGCATTCCATCTGACTTCAAATTTGATTCCTTTACTTTTTTCCTTACAAAATTTGGCTAACACCATCAAACTACAACGCACCTGTGTTTTCTGCGATGCCAGTCCTTTATTCCTGACCATTTCATCGACATAAACATCATCTATATGTTCATCTGAAATGGTATCAACGACATGTGCTGATGGTTGTTTGACCTCAACACTAGGAGTAGCAGGAGTCGTAGCAGCAAGAGTAGCAGTAGCCACAGCAGCCGCAGCAGAAGCAGCAGGAGTAGTAGGATCCACAGTAGGAGGAGCTGCAGGAGCATTAGGAGCCGCAGCAGGAGCAGTAGGAGGAGTAGTAGTAGCTGCAGGAGCAGCAATAGCCGCAGCATCAGCAGCTTGAGAGACTTGTTCAGCCTCATGGTTTGGAGCACCAGAATGTGAAGAAGTCATTATCTGCAAAAGTGGTTTAATAGTTAATTTAGATTACATGAATTCAGTAATGATAAGATAATAACATGAGATAACCAGATCTATATTACAAACAAAATATAACATGTTTATTGAACTCTCTTTCTTTTTTTCAAAGGTTGAAGGGATTTGACACCTCTATCGATTATCCAAATCCCTTCATTATGGTCTCCTCTAACATACAAAACATCATCTACATTGGGACCGCTCAGAAATGATTGCGATGTACCACTGAAAGGATCATCCTCAACTAAATTTTCATCGGAACCTTTAGTAGTTTTGGACGATAACAGAACAATTGACCACTTTAGGTTTTCCATTAAAAACTTGTATCGCTTGTGATTCCATTATAAACTATTCGTCTTTGTACCCTTCTTTACTAAAATAAACTTTCACAAATCCCCATTCATCTATTTTAACACCACTGTTGTTATCAACCCATTTGCATTGAAAAATCAGCAATTGGAATGTCGTATAATCCAACTCCCATATTAGTTTGATAATGCCAAAGTATGACATATTTGCATAAATTGTATTTATGTCCTTACTACCAGAAACATGTATCACTTCATCCACTAGTGTAACTCCACTATTTCTCATGATACTATCTTCATCAAGTTCATCTATATAGAATGTATAACCATTAATTACCTATCCACTATAATATAATACATACACACTTAGTCTAGCAGCTAGCCATCGAAGTCGTTCTGAAAATTAATTTGGAATTTCATCTGACTGCTTAAAAATATAGTCCTGAAACCATCCTATAAACTTGTGATTATGTGGATTTGATAACCATTTTTCATCCCTTGATGGATTCAACTGCCTAAGAATTTCTTTGTGAGTTTAAATATATGGAGCAACCTATCAAATGTTATGAAAAACATAAAGATGGGCCTGCTCCCGATCTATAATATTAATTGTCACAACTTCTCTTTTAGAAATTTCCTCACCCTCAATGCATCCAGTTTAACGAGATTTTGGGAGACCAATGCTTTTCACATCAGATAGGAATTCAGTATAAATTTCAATGGCTTCCTCAACAATATATTACTCCGCTATACAACCCTCTGGACGACTTCAATTTTTGACATACCCTTTCAAAATATTCATATACCGTTCAACAGGATACATCCATCTATAGTGCATAGGACCACAAAGTCGAATCTCTCTCACCAAGTGAATCATCAAATGAACCATCTTATCAAATAATGTTGGTGGAAAGAACATTTCTAATTCACATAATATGATGACAATTTATTTTTCCATAGCTGGAAATTTCTCCGGGTCTAAAACTTTGCTACATATAGCTTTAAAAAAGAAACAATGTTTGGTTAACGTATGATGAACATTCTTGGAAAAAATGAAATTTAAAGGTGTAAGAATTAGATCTTGCATCAAAACATAGAAATCATCTGATTTAAAACCTTTTAACTTCAAATCATTCATTGACACAATGTTCTTGATATTTGATGAATACCCCTCTGGAAAATTTACATCATTAAAGAAGTAGCAAAACTGATATCTCTCCTCCCTAGAATGAGTATAAGCAGCTAGAGGAAGAAACATTCAATTTTCACCCTTCACGGGAGCCAACTCTTCTCGTATTCACATGTCAACCATGTCCAACCTTCCCTTAATTCCATCTCTTGTTTTTCCAGGGGCATTTAGCAACGTTCTAATAACACTATCACATAAATTTTTTTCCACATGCATCACATAAAGAAAATTTCTAACATACAAAAAATTCTAGTATGGTAATTCAAAAAAACTAATAACCTTTTTTCAAACGATTTTATTAAGGTTTTTTGAAAATGGTTTACCAAAAACAGTGTTTAGATCATTTACTTTCTCAAACAGCTGATCACCTGTTAGTGGAGATGGTGTTGCGTGTTGTTCTGAACTTCCATTGAATGATGTCATCCAAGATCGGTACTTATGCCGATGAGGTAGAAATATACGATGTCCTAGAAAAAAAATATTTCAATGAATGTTTCAACCTAATTGATTATGTATCCTCTTCGCACATGGGACACCCTTTAGTTCCTTTAATTCTAAAGCCTGAAAAATTTCTATAAGCAGGGAAATCATTTATTGTCCCATACAACATCGCTTTCAACATGAAGTATTCACTTTTATAAGCATCATAAAACATAACAATTGAATCCCAAAATAACAAATAATCCTCTATCAAAGGAGCCATATAGAAATCAATATCATTACCTGGTTGTTTTAGTCCTGATAGAATCATAGATAACATGATGATTTCCGCTTCATGCAAAATGAGGGTGGCATGTTATAATTTACCAACATAACAGACCATGTGTGCTGGTTTGAAAACCAAAAGGATTCACTCCATCTGTAGATAATGCAAGATAAAGGTTTCTCAGCACTTTTCCAAATTCAGGATACTCGTGATCAATTTTCTTCCATTGAGGAGAGTCGGTCGGATGACATAATTTCCCATCTTTATTTCTTTTATCTGCATGCCACAACAACTGTCTTGCAGTTTCTTCACTTACATATAGACGCCTAAACCTTGGAATGATTGGAAAGTACCATACAAATTTCATCGGATTGGATTTATCTTTCTTGTATCGAGAAGCACAACACTTTGGGAATTCTGTAAGCGATTTGTTCTACTTGAGAAACAATATACAGTCTTTATGGCAGGCATGTATTCTTTCAGAAATCATACCCATCGAGCGTATCATTCATATATCTTCATATGTCCATCTTGGGAGCTCATTATCTTCCAAGAGCATGTCATTCAAGAGAGCAAGTAGTTCTGTAAAACTGACATCACTCCATCTGTTCCCTGCTTTCAATTTATTCAACTTCAGTACAACTGACAATATTGTATACTTAGTGCAACTAGCATAAAATTGTATCTTTGCACAACTATTTAACTTCTCAAACAATTTTGGGAAATCACGGAGTTCATATTTAATTGTCTTTGTCATATCCTCAATACGATCTTCATCATCATTGACATCTGTAATCACATCCTCCATATGGTCTTCTTCAATATCCATATTTGTATTCACATCTGATGATCCATAAAATGCATTTTTATCCCATCCAGTAGCTACATTCATGTTTTCTCCATGTTTATTCCAACATTTATAACTCTGATCTATTCCATGACATATCAAATATTCATCCAACTCCTCTGGAGTAATTAGTCTAGAATAACAACTACGTAAACACAAACAAAGGATTTGAGAAGGATCCTTTGCGTGATCCTTTGAAAACATGATGAACTCTTTCACTCCATTATCGTACTCTATTTTCAAACAATTAGCATTCATCCAATATTTATTCATCTTCATCCTATTTGAATCTCAAATATTAGTATTTATGGTTCAAGTACACAAAAAAAGACTTCCAAATACAGTAGAAGAGAACCACTTCCTTATAAAAATAGAGATTAATAGATCCTAACCATTAGTATGTATTCATCTTCATTAAATATAATTACTTTAGATACATTGTAGTTTCCTAAAATCACCCTAGACCAAACAAAAGAATAATCAAGAATGATACATCTACCACTCATAGGTCTCTGCCCTAAATTCAATATCATCATGCCAAAATACCCATATATCCACACATACACATGTCACAAACACATAAAAACCATATCCACATCAGAACAAAAGTACCAATATGGATTTCAATCAGGTTACTCGACTCAAGTGGTGGTGTGTAAGAAATAATAAGAAAATATAATAAGTATATAGTCGCAAATAAATCTCAAATTGGTGTTAATAATCCAATAAACCCAAGGTATCATTCCATCTATCCAAATACTCTGAAGGAGCCCATATGCGACAGTAGTCCCATGTGGTGAAGGTTACTGAGGAGAAAGGGGTGAACACACAACTATCGGGGTTCAAGATCAGGTCACTGAGGTTGAAGGTGGCCTGATACTCCTACAAGGGTTCATTCCATATTTCACAAACCATGTCCTGGTACACTAGGATGTTAAACCACTGCTGGTGGAAGTGAAACCGTTCCTGATGATCATGCAAAGAAGAAATGGAAACCAAGAGGGGGGAGTGAATCAAAATACCTCAAGCAAGATGAAAAAACATGGTATTTGAGAATAGGTTAGTGGCTTTCATGTTGTCTAGACACCTATCTAATAGACTCCACAAGTGGTGATGGCCCTTGCAGTTGTTGCACCAGGTGAAACTATTACCTGAGAAGCTGAGATCAATGAGGCCCTTCCCAGCCATGAACTGAACAGACTCCATGATGCCCTTCCTCTGTAATGGGCTTCTACATTTTTATTCCTTTTAGGTTATAAATTATATTAATGCCACCCCCAAAAAACAATGGAAGGTGTCCAGGATCGAAGGTATTTTGTTCACTCTATAGAGATTTCCTTTGAAGAGGGTCATAGCTTCCAAAAACAAAATTCATAAGGAAGGAGGTGTCACCGTTGGACACCTTGGTAGTGATGAATTGATTGTAATCTTGAACAGTTTGAACAACATATTTATTATGCCAAAATACCCATTTATGTTTGTTGGAGGGGTCAGAGTGTAGAAATCCATTAAACTTAATCTTCTAGGATAATTCTATGATTATTACAGGGTTTTTTGTATTATTTGACAACAACAACAACAATGACATTATGATTTTTGATTTATATAGTGAGGAAGTCTGATTTAACATGGGCACTAAGACCATGAGAATTAGATATGAAGATAATAATGATGGGTAGGACATGGCTCTAGCATTGGATCTAGAGATAATATCCTTATTGAATTGGGAGGATGATCTCTCATTGAGGTCCCTTGATTTTGAACATGTTCATTATCCCTTCTAGTTGTTAAGCTTCATATGAGTGGGAGATGAGGATCCAAAGGGGTAGGGGAAGGATGGGTAATGAAACTTGGGGGCTGGTGAGATATTTCTCTCTAGATCAATATGTATTTGGAGCTCTATGAAAGGCTCAGAGTCAAGATATATAGAATAAACACTGCTAGGAAGGGGCCTGGCCACTATAGAGAAGCTGTCAGTAACTTCAGTGAGTGAGAAGGCTAGAGATGGAGGTAGGGGTGGAAAGGCTATAAATCTTGGTGGTTTGGGCATCATTCCATACAAGTTCACTTCCAGACAAAGTCACTTAGATAGAATGAAGGAAAAAGGGGGTAACCCCTTGAAGAAAATAGGGTTCATGCATTGGATGACCTAGAAATGCATCAGAACCGGGTGGTGTTGTCCTTAAAGAAAAAGGTTATCCTTCATTCCTTACTTTATGGTGACATGGTGTTGGATCTAAGGGAATCAATGATACCTAGGAGGAATCTAGTGATACTGTAATCTAAGTGTGAAGGACCTTAAATTTTTCATAAACTTCACTCGGATAGTGTAAACTCATTGATCTCCATTGATGGTGAATATATCATTCTTTCCACAAATACTAGGTTTCTCAAGAGATATTTTACATGAATAAACCATACCTTTAGTATGAGATATATGGATTTGAACTAAAAATCCAACATCCTAGTTATATGTTGCTTCGTGTGGTTTTGAGCCGCCACAAGCCCCTTCTCACTTCATGTCGTTATTCTCGCTTGACACGCCAAAAATTTTGGGATACCCCCCCTTTGGTCCATGAATGATGAACTAAAACCTTTTTCATCTTCTACCCATAATTCACATGGTGTAGGGACTCTATGGATGGAAAATTCACCTCACCCTCACTATATGTTCTAGTTGCATGATATGAAACCATGTGACATTTTGGTAAAATATATTCAACCTTAAAATACATTATCATAATCCTAATCACAAGATATTAAAATGTGTGTCCAATGTTCTCATTGAATAAAGTTAAAAAACATGGTTCATGTCCCTATTGTATGATATAAAACATTGAAATCAATTTATCCTTCAATCGAGAGGGCTCCCTCTTTCTGATGCTGATCACTTACCGCACCATTTTGAAGAACTAAATAAGGATTCATTCCCATTTAATATCATGGGATATCAAGAGACTGAAAAATTATATATCATTGGCTCATCTCACTCATTGAACTACCTCAACACTTCCATCAATGAAATAAAGTTTTTCTCTCACTCACGGATGCACTCCATCTATTAAAAAAATTCATTCAATCTATTAAAAAAACAAAACATTGTTGTCAAAGAAAATTAAAATATATATTTCATTTTTTATAAATGAAAAAATTCACAAGGAAATCTATTTTCATAACTTAATATAATTTTCTAAAAAGAAAAACACACATATTAAGAAATCCCTTTTAAATAAAATCAAACCATGTAAAACATTCCCCAAAGATTCCACATTTTGATTTACAGTAAAAAAACTATACTAATAGAAAATCCTAGAATAATGGAGTAATGACAAAAGTAAAAATAAATAATCAAGATTAGATAAAAACGAAACTATAGAAAAATTAAAAAATAAAGGTAATAAATTGGAGTAACTTATAATCACAAAATCATCAATTAAAATAATTGTGGGAAAGAAACTAATTTTAATTGGAGAAACATAGGATGATATCTGACTTATAGGTTCTAATAGAAATTGACTCACTCGCAGAACTCCACCTGGTTATGTGACCAAACAATCAATATAAATGAAGCCTCTTGGGGACATCAAAAATATACTCAAGTGATCACCTCAAGTCTAACTAGAGTAGAACCCATTTGATTACTCACAAATATAAGGTCTCTCATGTACCAACTACCAAACATAAAGCAAAGTATTCATCACCCTCATCAATACTAAAATCCAAAAATCAAAAAATGATTTGGAAAAAATGCCTTAAACATATCATTAACTTATTTCATCCTATGATAAGACACTACAAGGGGGTTCATAGATTTTTCAGACCGTGCAAAGCGAAGCTCAAAGGGAAGCGGAGGTCCGGCATGCGATGCTCAGTGGGCGGTGGAGGACCGGCAACGCGAAGCTCGAGGGCGGTGGAGGTCCAACAATGTGAAGCTCAGCAGGCAGCGGAGGTCCAGCAAAGCAAAGCTCAAGGACAGTAGAGGTACGGAAACATGAAGCTCAACAGGCGGCGGAGGTCTGGCAACGTGAAGCACAACGGGCAGCGGAGGGGAGTCGTAGGGTTCTAATACTGCGAGAGATTTAGGTCGCGATTAAATGATGGCACAGTGCGACCAACTTTATAAAAAATGGACAACGGTTTTATCTGCGCTAACAAAGCGTTGATAAATACTACCTTTATCAGTGCTAAAATTTTAGCGTTGATAACGGTTCTCTCTATCAGCACTAAAAAAGCACTGATAAATCCTTCCTGTATCAGTGCAAACATTTTATCACTGATAAAGGGTTCCTTTATCAATGGTTTTTTCTTAGCGCTGATATAAAGCGGTGCTTCCCTTTTCGATCTTTGTAGTAGTGGAACTTCCACTAGTTTGAGATTTGGATCAACTTGGTCCTTTTGTCTAGATGTATGGTCAATCGAAGTGAAATCCTCATACATCCTTTCCTCATATCCTACCCAACATCTCTTCCATGGGTTCTAGAATATTTTCATACTCTAACAAATGTCTTTATGAAGACAAAAGCCACTACAAGCACTTATCACTTCATCTCCATCTTCTACATAATCTAATTTTTTCAACATGGTATAAATCATCATCGGATAATATATGAAAGTTTCCTTCTTGGATGGATTAATCAAATCAGAGATATGCACCATAAGATATCTGCATAGATTCACTTTTATTCCATGTTTCAACAAAAGGATCAAGAAAACATCCTGATATTTCACAGTAGAGAAATATTCCTTCCTTGGGCAGATTTGATGTTGTATGAACTTAAAAAGAAGTCTTACTTCTCCTTCTAATTCATTTGCAATAGTCCTCCTGGATTCTTCATTTCTAGTTAGCTCCTTCAGATCATCTTTATAAGAAAACAAATTTGAAGAAGGAGGAATATTATCAGGATAGTCAACATAGACACCTTCATGAGGCATCTCTAAGCATTCAACTGATTCCATAGATGAAAAAACCACTTCCTTTCTCTTTACCATAGATTTCATCTTTTTTGCCTCAGCTTCATCCAGTGATATACTCAAATGTTTATAGAATTCATGCACAAGGTGGGGATAATAGGGTCTTTCATTATTAGTGAACCAACTGATCCATCCTTGAGATTCCAGCACTTTTAACAGAGAAGATTTTCTTGACAGAAACCACTTAGCAGAAACCTCATTTTCAACTGTAACTACTCGGCTTTCTAATCTTGGTTTCGCAGTCCCATTAGACTTACCATTTTGACGCTTAGCAGAAGGATATTTTCTAGGTTATTCTATTGCACGCTTAGTACTAGCCATGAAAAATATTCTAATACCAATTGTGTTGAGAGGTTGAGAGTCAAGAGAGGGTGTGACAAAAGGTAGAAGGTTTTACAGATATAGAGAAGGTGAAAGGTCGGGATGGATTGGACTTAATATATCATTCAGGGACTATAAATCATAAAACATAAGAATTTAAATATGGTAAAAGGAATAATAAAAAACAACATCGTTTTATTTAGAGCAAATAGAATTTAAGTATATCGATGTTAAAGAATTGTTTTCAAGAATATCGGTTTCATAAGAGATCGGTTTGACAGGATCGGTCTGACAGGATCAGTTTCAAGAAGATCTGTTTGACAGGATCGGTTTCAAGAAGATCGGTTTGACAAGATCAGGTTCAAGAAGATCGGTTTGATAGGATCAGTTTTATGAAGATCAGTTACTAATTTATCATTCCTAATTCATGTATACCATAATTTAATATCTCAGAATTTAAGGGTTTAGTGAATATATCAGCAAGCTAATGTTCGGTCCCAATAAACTCAAGAGTTATATCACTTTTCTGATAATGATCTCTCCAAAGGTGATGTATTACATCAATATGCTTTGTTGTGGAATGAGATATTGGATTTCTAGAAATGTTAATAGCACTTGTGTTGTCACAGTTAATGGGGATATGTCTAAATTGAAATCCATAGTCTAGTAAGGTGTGTTTCATCCACAAAATTTGTGCACAACAACTACCAGCAGCAATGTATTCTGATTCAACAGTTGATAATGCAATTGAATTTTTCTTTTTTTCTACACCATGATATTAATGACTTTACTAAAAATGACATGTTCCAGAGGTATTATTTCTATCTAACTTACATCCACCAAAATCAGCATTAAAATAGCTAACTAAATCAAAAGATTTTCCTTTTGGATAGAACAATCCTAAATTAGTTGTATACTTGAGGTATTTGAAAATCCTTTTAACACTATTTAGATATGACTCCTTTAGGTTTCCTTGATATCTCGCACACATACACACACTGAACCTAATATCTGGCCTACTATCCATTAAGTACAGAAAACTCCCAATCATTCCTCTGTAAGCAGTTTGATCAATTGATTTTCCACTTTTATCATGAAACAACATACATGTAGAACTCATAGGAGTTTTAATACTCTTAATGCTATCAAATCCATATCTTTTCAAAAGATCTTTCATATACTTATGTTGATTTATGATAATACCTTCTTTATTTTGAAATATTTGAAATCCAAGAAAATTTTTATGTTCAACCATTAAACTCATTTCAAACTCACTTTGCAATATGTTTGAAAAATCATTACAAAATGAATTATTAGAAGATCCAAAAATAATATCATCTACATATATTTGTAGTATTAAGACTTCTTTGGAAACTCTTTTTATAAATAAATTATGGTATGGAATTACTTTTTTAAAACCTTTAGAAATAAAAAAAATTACTTAACCTTCCATACCAGGCTCTTGGAGCTTGTTTCAAGCCACACAACGCTTTTGATAATTTAAACACATGATTTGAAAAAATTGGATTTGTAAAACTTGGGGGTTGTTCAACAAAAACATCCTCAATTATATAACCATTTAGGATTGCACTTTTGACATCCGTTTGATAAAGTTTAAAATCCAGGTGTGTTGCATAGGCAATTAAGATCCTAATTGCCTCAAGTCGAGCTACAGGAGAAAAATCCACTTCATAATAAAGTCCTTCTTCTTGATTTTATCCTTGTCAAACTATTCTAGATTTGGTTATAACTATATTTCCACTTTCATCTACCTTATTTATAAACACCCATTTGGTTCTTATAGTCAAAGTATCCTTAGGATTGTCTACAAGTTTACAAACATTATTTCTTTCAAACTGATTAAGTTCTTCTTGCATGACCATTACCCAAAATTCTTCATTGATATTTTTAGGTTCAAGTTGTGATAAGAAGGATTGATGTTAAACTTGGTTTCTCATGGTTGCTCTGGTTTGTGTTCCTCTATCTAAATATCTAACAACAGTATCTAGGGGATGATTTTTAAGGGTTTTAGTTAGTCTGGAGAAAGTAGGACTCGATATTTCAAGTTGATCAGGTTGATCTGGTTCACTACGGTTAAGATGAGGAGAAATTTCAGAATAATATGTTTTCACAGATTCCTTCACATGATGATTTGTGACTTTATCATTAATGTCCAGATTGGACATAACCACTTCAATATTTTCTGGTTAGGTCTTGGGCTCATGCGGATCTGATTCATCAAACTTGATGTGTACAGATTCCTCTACACATTTGGTCTTCTTGTTAAAGACTCTATAGGCTTTTCTTGATGTAGAATATCTATGAAATATTCCTTCATCTCTTTTTGATGAAAATTTATCTAAATTATTTTTAATTTTCAGAATATAAACATTACATCCAAACACTTAAAAAGAACCTACATTGGGTTTCCTATTATTCCACAACTCATAAGGAGTTTTCTTAATAATGGATCTAATTAAGACTCTGTTTATTATGTAGTAAGCTTTATTAACAACTTCAAACCATAAATAAATGGCTAGATCATATTCATTGAGCATAGTCCAGGAAATTTCTTGTAAGGTTCTATTCCTTCTTTCTACCACACCATTTTGTTCAGGTGTTCTAGGTTCAAAGAAGCTATGATTATATCCAATCTGTGATCAGAAGGTTTCAAAATCTTGATTCTCAAGCTCACGACCATGATCACTTCTTAAGGATTTAATCTTAAATCCACTGAGATTTTCTATAGTCCTAGCATACATGGTAAAGTGAGAACATGCATCACTATTATGAGCTAAGAAAAAGGTCCAGGTGTACCTAGAGAAATCATATACAATAACATAATCATAGTTCTTTACATTAAGACTCAAAACTCTAGATGGTCCAAACAAGTCCATGTGAACCAAGTCGAGAGGTTGAGAAGTAGTTACTTCTTTCTTTGGTTTGAAAGAGATTTTATGTTCCTTTCCTTTTCGATAAGGATTACATACTTTATTTTCTGGAAAATCTAATTTGGGTAAGTCTCCGACTAAGCCTTTTCTGGTAAACTTTCTAAGAGAATGTATATTATAATGTCCTAGTCTTCTATTCCAGATCCATGACTCTTTGTGAAAGGCATTTAGACAAGATACATTCTATGAGGCTAGAGTGTCTAGATTTATAGCATATACATTATCATTTCTAAAGGCAGTAAATACTAAGTTATTCTTGGCATCAAAAACATGGTATGAATTGTTTTTAAAAATAACATTAAATCCATCATCACATAGTTGAGATATGTTGAGCATGTTATACTTCGGTCCATCAACATATAGTACTATAGAAATTGAAATAGAGTTAGGGTTACCAATCTGGCCTAGGATGATGATTTTTTCTTTTACCATTGTCACTGAATGTGACATGTCCTCTATTGATCATAATAATACATTTAAATCTTGAAAATCCCCAGTAATATGTCTTGAACATCAACTTTCCAAGTACCACATCTTTTTACAGGAACTATTTACGCAGTTTACCTACAAAATAGTTTAACTATGAAATGACTTTGGTACCCAAATGTGTTTGGGTCCACAAACATTAGTAATATAAGCTTTAGGAAACCACAAATGTCTTATGAGTTTCCTATATACAGAATAGATAGTATTTGAAAAATACCCTTTATTTGGCCCTGTGGAATTGGATACAGTAATAGAATTTGAGGGGCTAGAACCTGTAGTGCAATTCTGGTTTTTGAAAATAGTAGCAGATTTTTCAATATTTGGAAACAAAATATGATTTGGAAACAAAATATGATTCTTAGTGTGAATGCTAAATTTGAACTTACAACTAAAAAAGAGAAAAATGCTCAACTGTTGCAATATCTTCAAATATTTATACTCATCTTTCAACTCAATACAGGTTTCCTCTAACATGTTGAAATATTTGAATAATTCATTATTTTTCATATTTTCATACTCACTTTCAGAATAATAAGAATCATTTACAGAATATATTAAGGTTACCTAAACTGTGTTTGTCATGAAACACATATTGGATTTGTTAGTCTATTCATCATGTGATGTCTCTGAGTCTCTTGAACTATCCTCAGAAGCACTACAGGTTTCTTTCATTACCTTTTTATACTTCCTATCCTTTTCTTCACATTTATTTTTGTGTTTGATCTTTGGACAGTTATCCTTGATATGTCCTTTTCACTTACATTCATAGTAGACAATCTCATCAGCCTTTTCACTTCTTTTCCAGTCCTTCTTCCAATTTCCATTTTGGTAATATTTTACCTTAAAGTTGGGTTTTTTGGAAAAGTTATTCTTATTGTAAAATCTTTTAAATCTTATGGCTAGTTGATCCATTTATTTATCACCCTTGGATGATGACTATTCATCACTGGAACTTTATACAGAAGCTTCCAGTTTCCCTTTGTCTCTGTGCTTAGAGGTGGTGGTCCTGAATGCAACAAATTTCCTCTTTGGCTCATCTTCCTCATCCTTTTTGACATTCAGCTCTTCCTTATACATCATCAGTTTCCCAATGAGTTCTTTTACAGGTATTTTGCTGATGTTTCATGATTCTCTAATAGAGGGAGAGTTTCACCTCCATCTATCAGGAAGACATCTGAGAATTCTCATGATCTTTTCCTTGACAATGACTTCTCTTACAAGAGAAATCATTGTGTTGACAATCTCATTGAACCTACGATACATATCAGAGATAGGATCGTCATATTTCATCTTAAAATTATCATATTTAATAGTGTAAGTATTAAGTCTCATTTATTTTACACTATATGTTCCTTCATGTGAGACAGACAGGGTATCCCAAATTTCATGTGCAGTTTTACAGGCAAAGATATGGTTAAACTCTTCATCTCCAAGTGCATAGTAAAGCGCCTCCGTTTCTTTATAATTATTATTATAGGTCGATTTGATAGATTCAATCGAGGTGCTTCTAGATGTTTCAGGTATTGTATATTTACTTTTAATAGAAGTCCAGATTTGGAATCCCATACATTCTAGATGTATCTTCATTTTAAGTTTCCACTAAGCATAGTTAGTTCCATTCAAGGAAGGTGGTCTATTTGTAGCAGACCCTTCTAATCTATTTTCCTTGATAAATTTGTAAAATAATTTTAAAGAGATAAAAATTTAGAAATGATAGAAATTTGACGATATTTGAAACACAACTATAATCACAGTTGATATGATTAATAAAATGACTTTCACAAACTTCTTCTAGTACCAAATGTTGGTCGGAGTAAATAACTCAAGAGAGGGTTTGAATTGAGTTTCTATAAAAATTTCTATTAAATAGGTTATTTACAAAATAATATCCCCCTATAAAATTAAACACAAAATCAGTTTGTCATGAATTTAAAAATGTCTTAAAGGTTCAATTTTATTCTCAAAATATTGATTAGTTCTCAGTTTTACTACCCTATTGATTAACAAAACATTCGATGCAAACCTACTGATTCAAAACAGATGTAAACACTTGCTAAACTAACTATTAGTGTTTATGTTATCTTAATGAAGGAAATAAATATCACATAAGAAATATAAGATAATCAACACAGATGATAAAACAATAGGTTCAGTCTCAATCCGAGACTTAGTCCTCTCTACTTGGTGATCACCTGCCACCAACCTATTTATATTAATAAAATTTTGATCTACACCCTGGATCGGGGTTCACAACAACACACCCGGCTGTCGACATCACACTTGACCTCTACCACAGTTATTCATGGGAAATAAAGGTAAACAAATCACACAGGACCTCTTCCATAGTTCTACGTGGGATACAAGTGTTGGAGAGAATTAAGAGTGAGGATTATTGATATCCTCCAGTTATGCTCAGGAGATAGTGTGTAATACAAATATATATACACACTTCTCAATTAGTGAATATAAAACACAACAAAGTTATAAAATAGAATATAGTTAATAATTCTCTGTGTGTTCTGAAGTAATTCTCTAGACTCAATGGATGTTGAGAAAATAGTATTTGATTACTCTTTTAGAAGTTGTCTTTAGAATAGAATATCATAGTTTCTATAATACATCTTCGAGGAGTGAAAAGGTTCATATCTTCAATGTCTCGAAGTAAACTGAGCTTTAGGAGAATGTTTCTTGTTACAATCTTCTTGTAATCTCAAGCACCTAATTCCTCTCTTTTCGTATTCGCATAGTCTATGTCTCATCATGTAATTCGTACTCTTTAAAGTGAAAGATGAGGTCCTTTTATACTCTAGGATCCTCAAGGCATGAATATCTTTGCATGTGCATGTACCTCGTACAGTCTACGGATAGTCCTACAGACAACATTAAATAATGTCAGAAACATTAATTTGTCAAAATATGACCATTAGAAATAAATTTGAATTAATGAAATGAAAACAATTATTTATGACTATCGGTGAGTCATCTTCAGTCTGTTATATTTGGTTTGGTAACATCATTTTGTCATCTTCGGTGTGTCACATTTGGTGTGTCGACTTCAGTCTGTTGAAATTTTTTGTGTCAACTTTAGTGTGTCAACTCTGGTCTTTCGAACTTTAGAGTGTCGACTTCAGTGTCTCAAACTTCGCTCTGTCGAAATTTGGTCTGTCGACTTTGGTGTGTCGACTTCGGTCTATCGAACTTCAGTGTGTCGACTTCAGTGTTGAGTCAATAAATTTTTCCTTATGATTTTTCCATTCCTTTATGAAAGGGGGATATTTTTGAGTCATTAATGTTTCCTTATGACTTGACCATTCCTCTTGTTTTGAAAATCACAAACACGTTTTCTTAAGGCGAATTTCATTTTACCCTTGTTTTACCTCTATAAGAAAAATTTCCTTCCCCAAAGTAAATTTACCCATACCTTATTTTCATTACTTATATCATAATTTTTTTCGAAGTGTAAAAATCGGATTAAAAACAAAAACCTCAGAATCATATAATACATAGATATGTGGATTAATCTGAATTCTAGATACAACTCTCATGAAGTTCCACTCCGAATTCTGGATACGAACTCTCATGAAGTTCCACTCCGAATTCTGGATACAAACTCTCATGAAGTTCCACTCCGAATTCTGGATACGAACTCTCATGAAGTTCAAATCCAAATTCTGGTTACAAACATTTACAAAGTTTGACTCCGAATTCCAATTATGAATTCTGGTTACAAACTTCTCCAAGTTCTGAATCTGAGTTCTCTAAATACAGACTCTGAACTCTTAAAGAGTTCTAACTCTGAATTCTCATGAACTTTTACTCAGAACTTTTTAAGATCAAGTTATGAATTCTTGTGAATAAAGAATCTGAATTTCCCTGAAATTTAGACTCCTGAATTCTACAGAATTCAGGTTCCGGATTCCTGAAAACAGAATCCAAATATCCTTGTGCTATAGACTCCAAATTCAATTTTTACTTACACTCCGATCATTCATTTAACTTCATTCCGAATATCTATGTACGGTTATACTTACACTCATTATTTTGTAAAATGATGTCGTTCTTTCAGTTATCAACTAACCATTGTTTGAGTGAAACGTGTATAGGTCCCTTTGAAATTCAAGGAAATATATAACCGTTGGAGGAGGGATCCAATTGTTGGAGCTGCACCTATAAATAGAAGCTCATTTTAAAGGATCTCACAACACTTAGGACTGATCTTGGAAAAAGTATTGTTGAAGTGATTTCTAGAGAGAGAGGATCTTATAAACTCTCAAGCTTTATACATAAAGTTTTGAACTACTTGTTCAAACTATTCTTTGTGTATATTTTCTTAGTGCATAGGTTCGATTTCCTTAAAATCAGAGACTTCGGGTTGTAAAGTCATAGGTGATTATTTCCTTACAAATCGAGGGTTTGTGGGGATAGCAAGACAGATATCGATCTTCAGATTGAGGTCTCACCTGGGTTTGGGTAAGACAGAATTTCTTGAATGTATAAATCAAGGGACCTCTTATCCGGGGTTGTTGGATACCCTCCTCTTTGGGTTAAAAGAGTTATTAATTGCTACTTGTTACTTGTAATATTTTGTATTCTGCTGTGTATTATAGTTTTTAAGGAAAGTATAACTTTTATATACTTCCTTAAACACATGTACTTTGATATTATAGGATTCTATACGCTTTAAGGTATAATCATAGTTATTGTAAACTTTTGTTAAGTTTCATTTCAGGAACCTATTTTCCGGAATCAAGATAGTTATTAGAACATATAGGTGTTGTGAATTTTTGTTACACAAAATTTCCTTAGGGAATTTTTTAAAGAATACAATTCACCCCCCTCTTGTATTTGTACCTCATTACTACATATTCGATTCTACATTTGGTATTATAGAGTATATCACACTCAAGCATACCATTCTAACAATTGCTATTAGAGGATTGATTCAATCTGAATTAATCTCATGATTAGATTCAGAAGAGAATTAGTTTTCAGAATAGAATTTTCAGATTCATATATCCAGATTCATACTTTGATTCATATTTTTCGGATTCATTGTTTTCGGATTGATATTTTTGGAATCTATTTTTTGGAATCATATAGTTTAGATTCATTCTTTCTTAGAGATACAATATCTAGTTTCTTTCTTAGGATATTTTCTCTTTTTTACAAACCCATACTACTAACAAGTTTGTGTGCCAAAGTTTTTCTTAAGGATAGAAGGATTAAATTTTGGTTCTATTGATAACATAAATCCTACAAGACCTCCTATTTTTTATGGAAATTATTATGAGTACTGGAGAGATAGGATGAAGAATTCTGTTATCAATACTGGAGTTGATAACTATCTAATGTTGACTAGAGATTATAAGATTCCAGATAAGGAATTGAGAACCTTTACGAATCAAGAGAAATCAGAATACCAAGCAAACTTCAAAGTCAAAAATACTTTGTTATGTTCCATGACTAGGAATATCTATTGTAAAATATAATCATGTGATGATGCAAATAGTATCTAGAAGAAACTTGAAGTTACACATTTTGGTACATCTAAAGTCATATAGACAAGAAGATCTATGTTGAGATCTGAATACCATAGCTTTTATTTTCCTTATGGAGAACCTATAAGTAAAGTACATCGAAATTTTATGACTATTGTGAATATATTACAATCTATAGGGGGAAAAGTTTTGGATGATGAGTCTCTTGTTGATAAGATCAAAGATATCATGCCAATTGAATGGGAGTCCAAGAGGAAAGATATTGATGAGAATAGGAAAGTCACTCAGATTTCCTCAGATGAGTTGTTTGGAACTCTTCTTCAGCATGAAAAGAGAATGTAGAGAGATGCTGAAAATGTTAAGAAGAAGAATGGGAATAGAGTAGTTGCTTTTACAACCACTTCTAAACAGATGAAAGCCAATACCCCAGAAAGGGTAACTAGATCAAAGACAAATAAAGCGATTATTTAGTCACATTCTAGTGATACAGAAAAGTTAGAGAATGATTTATCTAATCTTGCTCATAGAATGAACAGGATTGTAGCTCAGAAGAATCATCAGAATAAGTACAAGAAGAAAGACTATAGAGATAAGAAAGATGGAGAAGTCACTTGTTATGAATGCAGAAGAACATGCCACATAAGACCTGATTGTCCTTTGTTGAAAAATAAGGATAAGAAGTAAAATAATTCAGAAAGGAACAAGAAGAAATTCTATCGATCAAAGCACAAGAAAAGTCTTAAAGCTAATGATACTTGGAGTGATAGTTGTGGAGACTCTTCAGAAATTGAATCTTCTGAATATGATTCATCAGCACCAAAGAATATGGGATTCATTACTACTACTTCTATCCCTAATACATGTCTTATGGCCAAGTTACACTCTGTCGAGGCCTTAACAAATTTATCTCTTGATAAGAATTACTATTTCAAAAATAATACTACTAATGAAGATACTTCATACTCAGAAAAGGAAGAACCTTCCTATGAAGAAGTATCTAGATTTTCCAAATTACTTGAAGTAAAAAATTGTAAAATTTCTAAGAAATTATACAAGGAAAATACTAGTGAATAAATTCTTACAAAAGATATTTCAGATCTTTCTAGATATATTGGAGATAAAGATGATCTTTTTTAAAAACTTTATAAAGACCATTAGAAAGAAAATTCTGCTAAGGAAGTAATTTCTAAAGATCTTAAGAGTGCTATTTTAAAGATAAAAGTTTTTGAGGAAAAATCAAACTCTAAAGAAATGATTCCTGAGGATAGAAATTTAGTCATCAGACTGAAATCCAAAATATTTTCTATTAAGAAGCTTCTTGAAAACTTTACCTCTAGGAAATTTTTTTTGACAAGATGTATTCTCAAATTAGACCTCAAAAAACACTACTTGAGTAGGTTATACTCACCAAAATACAGTTGTCAAAAATAACTATTTTGTTCCTTCTAAATCCCCTTTTTACATGAAATGTCAAAATGGCGGGAATTGGAAGAAAAATTGATCCTTGAATAAATTTAAATCTCTTGGGTTTCATAAAACTTATTTTTCTAAACAAATGTGGATTCCCAAAATTTTGTTGTCTAACAATTTTGGATCCAAGAAAGTTTGGATTTCAAAATTCTAACTCTTTTATTTTTAGGAAAATAGAGAAGGTACCAGTATCAATACGTGGTACATGGATAGTGGATGTTCCCGGCATATGACTGGTAACAAAGACTATTTTGAAAATATTATCAAGACGAAAGGAGGAAAAGTAAATTTTGGAGATAATGCTCAGGGATAAATTATTGGTATAGGTAAAATCATTCTTATTGGAAAAACATTGATTTCAAATGTTTTATTTGTTAAGGGTCTTAAGCACTACATAATTATCATAAGTCAGTTATGTGATTAAGGCTTCTTTGTGAATTTTAGGAATGATAAGTACTTAGTACACAATTCAAAGGAAGATTTTATTCTTTCTTCCCATAGGCAAAAGAATGTCTACACACACACTCATAGACTATGGCTTGAGTTTCACTAAAAACCCAATTTTTTTTGACAACACAAGTTCTATTGCTCTTAGTAAAAACCCTTTACATCACTCTCATGAAAAGCACATAGATATTAGGCATCACTTTCTTAGAGATCACACATAAAAAGAAGACACTATTCTTCAATTTATCGGAACACAAGATCAACTTGCTGATATTTTCACAAAATCATTACCCTCTGATAGATTTGAATAGATTAAACAGAAGTTAGTAATGATAACCATAAGGTAATACTCCTCAATTAACTTCCCGTTGAATCAATCTCCTTACAGTAATAAATTCCTTTTCATAGGGGGAGTACATTCCTTTGTCTTTTTTTCAAAAAAAATTAATGAAAATTTTTGTAGTTGGTTTTTCAAAACTTTTCTTAATAAAAATTATCATTGTTGGTTTTTTAAAACTTTCATAATGAACATTTTTGTAGTCGGTTTTTTCCAAAAATTTTAATATTGAAGTTTTCGTAATGAAGTTTTCATAATGAAAATTTTCGTAATGAAGTTTTCGTAATGAAAATCTTCGGAATTGATGTTTTCGTAATGGAAATTTTTGGTTTTGAAAATTTTTGTAGTGAAGTTTTTTTTTCGTATTCAAGTTATTCTAATTCAATGTTATTCAAGACGAATATCCCTGAATATGAATAATTTTCCTAGAAATATGAAAGGTATGTTTCTTTCTTGAGTTTTCGTAATCACCTTTACTTGCTGTTAATTTCTTTTGTTTTAAAATTTCTCAGATTGAAGTTTCCTTAAAACTGGCTGTTTTCCTTTTAAAACCACAAAAGATCATATTCAATCAAATTTTTCCATACGGCTATCATTTCATTCGTTAGATCAGATCAGAAGTTTTCCCAACTGTTTGATTGGTTTTGGAAGTTGAAAGGTCACTGTGTTGCCTATATAAAGGGGACCCCCGAAGAGTTGTCCCACATCTGTTCTCAAGCTTGTGTGTGCTGAAACCCTGCTCCTATACAAAAGCCTATTCCGAATTCTTCAGAAGTACTCCATTCTGAATGTCTGTAGAATCTCATTCTCATGAAATGTCTACTGTTAAGCCGATTGTGGAATGGAAAATTTACAGGGAGATGTTAGTTCATCCGAAATTCTATAATAAGTATGAATCTATAATTTCCAATAACATCAGGATTAATGGATGGGAAATTATATCTATCTTGAATACAGGAGCTCAGGATGTGGTCTATCCGGATATTCTCATATAATTCTGTGAATCAGTTTGCTTCTTTAAGGAAGATGTCAGGGAAAATTTCTCTTTCAAGAGTTATAGAAAGAATTACAAATTATCTTACACCAAGGCTGTGAGCTTGGAGGGGATAACACATGAGGGAGAAGCTGGGTTTTTCTCTCAAAAGTTGCTAGAGTTTCAAGGAAGTTTTGTTAAGGATAAGTCAATGGAATTCCTTGGGCTCAAATATGTCAAGACCGCAAAAAATTTCCATCTGTCTGCCGACAACTGTATCATACAACTATGGATTCAAAGTCTTATCGTTTCAAGAAAGGGTAATAAGGACACCCTGAATAAGAGTGATAGGTATAACCGAGAATTTTTAGTAAATCTAAGGAAATTTAATCTCATGAGACACATTCTCATTACGATTGAGAATATCAAAAATGGGAATCTAATATCTCAGAGTATAATGTATCATGCCTTACTTTGAAAATTGATAGTTTGGTGCCTAGAATCCTTTAAGATCCCTTGAAGCTCCAAGATGAGGAATTTAAAGGTGATGCTAATAAGTTATGACACTCTAAAGAGGATGAAAGTGGGTTTTTCGAAGGAGTTAGGTGAGTTCTATGATCTACTAGAAGATGAGTCAGAGGTTGTTCTGAAGATTTTTGATAAAGACGAACCTTCAAAGAAAGCTAGGAAGAAAAGAATGTTGAAGGAAGTGGAGGAAACAAACAAAACCCCCAAAGCCAAGGAAGCCCAATCCGCACCTCCTAAACCCAAAAAAGAAAAAATCCTACCCGGATGAGGTGGTATAAAAGTTGAGGGAGGCTAAGAAGAGTAGAAAAGCAGGCGATCCACAGTTTGGTTTGGATCCTACTAAGGCCAAGGCTTTGAAGAAAAATATGCTGATGAGCTAGAAAGGTAAGCCAAGGAGAAGAAGCTCAAGAATAATATGTCAGAGGCTGATATTTTTCAATCCCTTCTGAGGGTCACTGAGATTGTA
Source organism: Viscum album (assembly GCA_963277665.1). Classification (NCBI taxonomy): domain Eukaryota; kingdom Viridiplantae; phylum Streptophyta; class Magnoliopsida; order Santalales; family Viscaceae; genus Viscum; species Viscum album. Next base: position 1,924,579,765 of record OY728150.1, on the reverse strand, counting down.
TCTAAGAATATTCCAATGTTGAAGTCTTTTCTGGTAGAATCCTTGCCAGAGACTCTGGGTAAGAAGACTCCAGAAAATCCCAAGGATAAAGAAGTTGAGAAGAAAGTTGTGGAGGAAGTTCAGAAAGCTGAAGAAGAAGTACAACAAGATGAAATGAGTGGTGGTGCTGATGATGTTATTAAGAAAATTGATGAATATCAAGATAAGGCAACACCATCTGAAAAGTTTTCAATCCATACATCACAAGCCGGATCCTCAAAAATTGCAAATCTGGGAGTTGATGAAAAAGGTGAAGAAGAGGAAGTGAATAATATGTCAAAGGAAGAGATTCATAATCGTGACTTCATTCTTCCTGATGATGTTGAGGTTGCTATTGAGAAAGAAAAAGTTGATGAAGACAAGGTTGTCCAATTATCTAAGAGTGAGCACGAGTCTCCTGATGAGGAAGTCGTACCGAAAATCAATAAGGGTAAGAATGTTCTTGTTGATACTCCAACAAAAGAAATTTTGAGGAAGAAAGAAGCTGAAGGAACTTATAATAGGAAGTTGGTAGAGATAGAGGAAGAACCATCTCAAAGCAAAATGTCTGATTCAGAGTCATCTTCCCTGGGACATGATTTTGTGGTTCAGTCCCTGAAGAAGTTGGTGGACACCATTCTGATTTTTCCAGCAAATGAATCCAGATTCTAGATGCTTCAGCACAGTATGAATCAAAAAACAGACTTCATATCCATGGTGATGGATATATGTGTTAAGATAGAGGTTGATCACAAAAATTTCCTGATCAACTACGAATCCCATAGAAAATCTTGCAAGCATATAACCAAATGGTCTAAGAAAATAATTGAAGATATGGAAGAGTTTGATCAGTTCTAAGAATATGACAAGGAAGACGTTGGTACTGAAGATTCCAAAATAAAAAAACATTCATACAGCTTTTATAAAAAGCTAAATCTTGAACAAAAAATCGGATTCAAAAATTCAAGGATCTGAATAGGAAGAAAAATTATTTTGTTCAAAGCTGGAAAGCTGAAAAGGATCTTCGGATTGAGAAGGAGGAAAATCTTGTGAAGCAAGATGAATTACTAAAGGCTCAAGAAGAGGCCCTGGAGGCTCAAGAAGATAGGATCACAGCCTTAGAAAAGTAATATGAGGAAGATCACAAAGAGCTAAAGAAGTTGATGACAACTGTGAATAAGCTCATGCCCAAGGAAAAAGAAAAAAAATAAATCTCACTCCGATATTTTGTTGTATTTGTTTTCCCTTATACTAATTCTTCCAATTTTAATGAAATGGTAGTTACTTGTGTTTTGTTTGGTTGTTTATGTGAATATTTCAGGTACCATATTTTTTCCATTCCCTCAAACTCTTTTTGAAAATCACAAAGTGGAGAAGGAAAATGAATTCTAAAGGGAAGAAGGAAAAACATTTCTATTAATATAAAAACTATCCCTAAGTAAGGGGGAGTTTTTTTAATGGGGAGTTCTCATTATGAATATTTCCGCATTCAAATTAAAATTCACATTCTGAAAATCTAGAATATAATCCTTAAATTTTCAAAGCCTAAGGGGGGGTTAGTCGTATTCACCATTGTCCATAAACAAAGGGAGATAAGCTTTAATTTCAAAGTCTAGAAATTTATTCTAAGTCCTTATATTCTATTTTCGTAAGGATGTTTGTGCTTTTCAAAAAGGGGGAGATTTTTGAGTCAATAAGTTTTTCCTTATGATTTTTCCATTCCTTCATGAAAGGAGGAGATTGTGGAGTTATTAAGGTTTCCTTATGACTTGAGCATTCCTCTTGTTTTGAAAATCACAAACACCTTTTCATAAGGAAAATTTCATTTTACCCTTGTTTTACCTCTAAAAGGAAAATTTCCTTCCCCAAAGGAAATTTACCCTTACCTTGTTTCCATAACTTATATCATAATTTTTCTAAGTGTAAAAATCAGATTGAAACAAAAAACCTCAGAATCATATAATACTTAGATATGAGGCATTCTGTTTAACACTTCGAATTCTAGATACAAACTCTCATGAAGTTCCACTCTGAATTCTGGATACAAAATCTCATGAAGTTCCACTTCGAATTCTGGATACGAACTCTCATGAAGTTCCACTCTGAATTCTAGATACGAAATATCATGAAGTTCAACTCTAAATTATGGTTACAAACATTTATGAATTTAACTCCAGATTCAAATTACGAATTCTGGTTAAGAACTTCTCCAAGTTCTGACACCGATTTCTCTGAATACAAACTCTGAACTCTTAAAGAGTTCTAACTCCAAATTCTCAAGAATTTTGACTCTAGACTTTGTATGTTTAGGTTCTGAATTCTTGTGAATCCAGAATCTGAATTTTCCTGAAATTTAGACTCCTAAATTCTATAGAAATCAGGTTCTGAATTCTTGAAAATAGAATCCAAATATCCTTGTACTATAGACTCCAAATTCAGTTTTTACATAGACTCCAAACTTTCATTTACCTTTATTCCAAATATCATTTTATAGTTATACTTACAATCATTTTGTTATAAATCAATGTCATTCTTTCAGTTATCAACTAACTGTTGTTTGAGTGATACGTGTACAGGTCCCTCCAAAATTCAAGTAAATATATGACAATTGGAGGAGGGAGATGACCGTTGGATCCACACCAATAAATAGGAGCTCATTTGAAAGGATCTCACAACACTTATGAATGATTTTGACAAAGTGATGTTGAAGTGATTTCTAGAGAGAGAGGCTCTTATAAACTCTCAAGCTTTGTACCGAAAGTTTTGAACTGCTTCTTCAAACTTTGCTTCGTGCATATTTTCTTAGTGCAGAGGTTCAATTTCCTTGAAATCAGAGACTTCGGTTTGTGAAGTTAGAGGTGTCGATTTCCTTACAAATCGAGGGATTGTGGGGATGGCAAGACAGATATCGATCTTCATATTAAGGGATTACCTGGGTTTGGGTAAGAAAAACTTTCCTAAAAGTATAAATCAAGGGACCTCTTATCCAGGGTTGTTGGATACCCTACTCTTTAGGTTAAAAGAGTTATTACTTGCTACTTGTTACTTGTATCATTTTTTATTCTGCTGTGTATTTTAATTTTTGAGGAAAGTATAACTTTCATACACTTCCTTAAACACTTGTACTCTAATTTTATAGGATTCTATTCACTTTAAAGTAGAATCTTAGTTGTTGTAAACTTTTTTTAAGTTTCCTTTCCAGAATCTCTTTTCTGAAATCAAACTAGTTATTAGAACTTAGAGGTGTTGTGTATTTTTGTTACGCAAAATTTCCATAGGGAATTTTTTAAAGAATACAATTCACCCCCTCTTGTATTTGTATCTCATTACTACATATTCGATAATACATTTGGTATTATAGATTATATCATACTCAGACATACCATTCTAACATTCGGTCTGTAGAACATCGGTGTGTCGACTTCGGTGTGTCAAACTTCGGTGTGTCGAACTTACCATCAGTTCTAGGGAATCTTGAATGATTGTGAAGTGTTTGTCTTACCATACTAAGTGTTATGAAAAAGTTTATGTATAAATAAATTTTTAAACATATTTATTCATGAATATAAGTGATTGAATTATTAAATTATATTTTTTTGTATGACATAATTGATTTATTGAGAGATATTAAACTGGAATGAAAGAGTAGAATATGTATATTGACATTTTTGTGATTATGAAAATTATATTATCATAGAGGGTCTGACAATCCTTCATTCCAAATTCATATAGTGGAAACCTCTTTCATAGTGGGTAATACTTCTATGCATCCATTAGAAAATACTCTAATGAGTTATGGTTGGAATTTCTCTGAACATATTCCCCTATCATGATATTGTTCCCCATTACTTCCATTTGAGAGGAATTAGTAAGAACATCCTGAACATCATCTAGAGCAGCAATCAGTCCAGGACTTATGATTTTTTACAAGTCTATTTTCAATGTATGGTCACGAACCTTTTTCGTATATACCTTTTATGGAGAACATTCATAAATTAGTTTCCCAAGGATAATCCTTGTTATAATAATGCATCACAAAGGATCAGTGGATTGTGATCCACTGGTTCACTAGAAAGCATTCACAGAGCACCAGACTGATAAACCAGGTTTGAGAAGCCACATTCATGGGTTGGATCACTTCATGAATGGAGAGTGACAGCGTAGTCATTCAGGGAAATATAGGTATTACCAAAGGGTAATATTTCTCTATTTATAGACAGGTATTACTCAGAAATTTTGGCAACCTTCTGTTGGTGAAGCTTCACCGAACGTTACACAATTCATGATTAGCGGTCTAGCTTCATGATACAATTATTATTTTTTTGAGACTTACCCATATAATCCGACCATATTTTTATTTGGATCCCATTCAAATGGGGAATTATTTTGGTACCTAAAATCATGATCCTAGAGGAATGAACAAATTAATGGTTTATTTGAGGTTAATATTAACCCAAATGGACTCAAAATTCATAAAAAACCCATCAAAGGAACCTATTTCACGAATCTCTTTCATGGGGATCTCTCACCTCTATGATCATGATCACCTATGATGGTTTCTTCATGAATCCTTTAGAGTTTGATGGAGCTCAACTGCTTCACTATGTCATTTTTACTTTATGGAAATCCCTTCAATAATCCGTATGATAATCCACTTTGTGAGTCTCACTATGTCCTAAAGCACCCTTTCACTCCAAGACGTCACTTTTTCTTCATGGTGCCTTGTTTTCCTCTATGGTGAGCATGGTGAGCTCTGCCGACCTCTATTGCTTGTAAATTGAAGGGTCTCCCCTTCAAACCATTGTTACTCCATCTCTTATCCTTAAAAATATCATGTTTCCTGAATATCATTGAGAACCAAAAAAATTGATCACCCAAGGTACTTGAGCTACGTGAGTCGTAACTCCTGCTGTTCTTCATGGACCCTACAAATAAAAGGGATTCCCTTCATGAAGGAGGGAGAACCTTCGGGTCACTCGAGGCTCCATAAAGCATTAAGCCTTTGCAGAGCACTGTATTAATAAATATCCCTTTGTTAAGGATAATCTCTGCATTCTCAAAGTCCTTCCTTCACCAAGCACCCATCCTTCATGAAGCACCCGTGCTTCGTGAATAATCCTTCATTCATGAAGCTCCCTCCCTTCACATACCCCATAAATTCATGAACCACTTTCCCCGTATGGCCCTCCAGGCTTGTGTGAAGTGATTTCATGGTTCTTTAAGTGGTGCTTTATGTTACATTTCCCAACCTTATGCTTCTTCACATAGGTATGCTAATAACTATTCCTTCTCATAGTAATTCTAACATGTACCCTTGATCAACCAATCCTCCACCCCACTCCCATTAGGAATCTCTTATTCATTCTCGTCCCCAATTGTGGGTTGGTACATGTTATGGAAGTCCAAAGGATGAAGAGTGAGTCATCATCATCCAAGATATATGACATTAAACCACCTATCACCAATGTCGTCATCACATGATTTTAAACTATGATCACCACATGCGTGGCATGTCTGGGAGGACGTAAAAGGGGACCAGCGCCATCACCCTCATGCTCTCTCTCTCTCCCTTTGGGATTTATCTCAGTGTTCCCCTTAGGAAGTTTCTAGTTAAGCCGTAGAACACCTCTTAGAAACCTCTTCTGGGGTAAGATCCAATATTCATATATGGGAAGCTATCCATGAATAATCGCCACCCCATCCCTCGTGGTCGCACCCATAGTGACATGATCATTAGGTCTTCTTTCACATCATCTTTCCCAATGAGCATGACTCGCGTGGTATTTGAGTAAGTTGCAACCATGAAATTATCTTTGGGTTGCTAACCATGTATATTCCCCTACACATGTTCAGGCCACTAACCATGAGTAAGTTCCATTCCCTCATCCCTAACTACATGGACTTTGATCCCTGCCATTTAAGATGGGTACATAGGAAATCTCTGTAAGGTTAAATCCAATTACCCCCCACAATCCAGTTTTCCTTACTATTTCATGTCAGATCACTCGTGTTTGATGTTAAATGTCACCCTACATACAAAATGGATTTTGATTCCATTTGGGTATGTAGTAATCCTCTTTGTGGTTCAATCCCAACCAATAGTAAACTCTTGTCCCCCCTTATAGATATATACCCTCATTATGTTACATATTTTCTTTTTGGTACATAAATATTCGATCCATCCTTCAAGGTGTTCTAATCCTCATGGGAAGCTGACCATGCATAAGCCCCTCACTTCACCATACTTCTCCTACCAAGATTTATCCTCTTACAAAGAGCTGCTAACCCTGCATAATCCCTTGGTGTGTCTTTTGGTTTCCAACCATTGTGTACACCCTAATTATATGTCTTTATCCTCAACTATGTGGATTTTTGATACCTTTCAGGTATGTAGGATGCCTCCCTAAGGTTCACGCCCATCATACATTTCCCATCTTGGTCTTTAGCTTGATCCTTTGTGTCTCTATAGGATCATGCCCTGACCCAGAGGTTTCACTTCCTTTTGGTCCTTATCCATGCACTACATTTCTCACGATCCACCTCCTTAGCTATCTCATTTCGACCTTTTAGAAATGCATGGAATTTGTTTCCCATCCATAGTGATATGTAGGAAACCTCCCTGAGGTTCAATCCCAACACCATTATATTCACGTCGGTTCCATATCATCCCCTATCCTTCGACACTTACACCATATACATCATAATTTCATCTGGGATTCCACATCCTAGTGAACACATGACATACCTTTGGGAAGGTAACCATTCATAATCCCCATTCATTTTTTCTACTACCCCACCATTATCACAATGGGGGATCATCACCCCTCCTAGAAGCTATCCATTCATAAGCCTCATCCATCCAATTGCAGCTTTTTACAGCACTTGGGAAGATAACCATGCATAATCCCCACACTATCCATGTTAATCTAACCAAAAGTGTCCCACTTGTGATGGGAAACAATCCATGTGCGTGCCCTGAATCACCCATTTAAATTATGTTCGTTTTGATCCCTATATTATACATAGAGTAAATATGAAACCTCTCTGAGGTTCAATCCCAGCCAATGGTAAACCTTGGTGTCCCACTTTGTGGGGCCCATCCTTTTTTATCATCCCTTTATGGTGTCCAGATCAGTGTTTATGTTGTGAAGCCTTTCCCATTATTGGACACACCACTCCTTGGGTTCATCCTCATTGGGCATGCTGGCCCACTCATACAGTAAACCTTCAAGGTGATCCCTCATAGGGATGTGCTAATATGATCCACCCTATTCAGTGTTCTGGTTAGTTCGATCCATCCTCAAAAGACGTTGAAATCATAGAATACCCTGTGTTAAACATGGTAATCTGAGGTAAACCTTAGAGACATGACCCTAGAATAATATTCTTAGCAATCTAAGTTGGATTCCCCAGGCTTCTACACCCTTAAAAATCCAAATGATAAGGGGGAATTTAGGTGTACCTATGTTCAAACATCAGGACATGCCACATATTCCTCAATGTGACTACACTCTAAACTAAAGGTTTCTACACTAACTTTAACCCTATGAATGTCATGAAAGATTCAATATAATTTACTAGAATCCACAAAAAGATGGAACTAGGAATGTGTTTCATTAACAAAGACTGAATCTATGAGGGAGACCCAGACTAGGTGATAATTTCTAAGGATGAATCCATGGAAGGAGGAACCAACATCCCATCATCCCATTTTGATCAAGGTAAATAATTATCTACATAAGTAATGGACGGTTCCTAACTTTTGAAAGTGGGAAATTTGGGATCCATGCGACTATCTGTTTGTGTCTGACACATGACACGACAAGGCATTCCCTAACAGAAGGCATCTGAAGCAGTTTCAAAAAACATTATCTCTATGGTCTAAGATATTTAATGGATACTCTTCATTAGAGATGTCATTTTATTATTTTTCCACCTCTAAATTAAGTAAAAATGATGGATCTGGTATTTAATACTTCAAGAGAGATGCATGAAATATGCCATGTATAAGAGATAGAGTTGGTGGGAGTGCTAGTAGATAATCCACAATTTTAATGAGATCACGAATACGAAAGGGGCTGATTTACCTTGGTCTGAGCTTTATATTCTACAAAAATCTCATGAATCCTTCGACAGATATATATAGAGTAAAAATTTTCTCCAATGTCAAACTCCATGTATGATTGATGATTGTTAGAATAACTCTTCTTTAGAATCTACCAAGTCTTGATGTTATACTGAAGGGTCTTAAACTTTTCAACAATTTCCTTCACCATTTCTAGTCCCAAAATTTTCAATTCACTAACTCCAACCCAACACGTAGTTGTTCTACATATATTCTCATAAAGGGTTTCATATGGAGCCATTTGGTTTTTGAATGAATTCTATTATTGTATGAGAACACAACCAAATAATGATGTGGATCCTAATATCCTTTGATTCACATCAAGTATGCTCTCCACATGTTCTTAAGTGAATAGATATTTCCCTCAAATGAGGCTTCAATTAGGGAATAATAAACTCTACTAATTCTCAACTCAGTATTTAGAGTATATTGGATGCTCTTTTAGAACATAGAGGTAAATTTTAGTTATTGGCTAGAGACAATTGATAATGGTGTTCAATGAAACAGCACTATTTATATGATGTATATCCTTTAAATTTTATTGAATAATAAATCCTCTCAAATAGTGATTAAATATTTATTCATTGTATGATTGTTCACTAAGACCGATATAGCATTATTCCCTATTGATATTTTCAGAAGATATGTGACAAAATCAATAGTGATGTTCTCCTATTTCCATGTAGGTATGAGTAATGGTTGCATCGTCCCCTTTAAAAAATTTCTTTGAAACATGACCTATTGACATACAAGGTATTTTAATGTATATTATTCAGTCTTATTATTGATATTTTCCACAAATAGTTCTCTTGGAGATCTCAATACATTATTGTTCTTCCTAGGTGGATGGATAAGGTCAAGACATGTGTATCATTCAAAAACTCCATATTTATATCAGGATTTGATGGTACACATAATCGGGACCCAAATCCTATAATTATTTTTTTTATCAATAATGAAATCTATGGATTTACCACTTCTTATATCTTCCACATTTTTCAATATTTCCACACCATCTCTATAAGGTCCCTTTACCTTCTCAAGATGGTATGGCTGAGAAATCACTTGAGAAATAAATGATGATGTTTGTTCCTTTATGACCCCCATGTCTCTCTGTGGAATTGTGATGTGATAGTGTTTTCCAGCCTCAGGATCATAATGTTATTCAGTATTATAGGGATTAAGATCTGACCATAGACATCATGCTCTGGCTGGGTTAGGATTTAGGTGGATTTTTTTGGTCTTTGTGAGCGGTTTCGATAGCGCCGATGGGATTTGTGGATCTTTGAGACGTCAACGCCACCGGGGTGGTTCAGTTACCATTCCTTGTAGGTTACTCTTGCTTCTCACGTGTCTTCTCATTTATTCGTCTAGTGTGGGTTCCTCATAGGCTCAGATATAATTGTATTCAGTCCTAGGGTGGCACTTCTGGTCTAGATCGGTGGGTTTCTATTATCTGGTGATGCTCTTTTGGTGTGGTTGTTGGGTCTTCTTTCCCTGGGTGGTGTTGGATTGGATTCTCGCATCTTCTAGAATATAGTTTCTTTAGGTTTCTCATTTCTAGATGTTGTTTTAATGTGAGACTTGTGGGTTTTTTATAGTGAGGTTGTCTACCTATTGTGGTTCTAGCATTCCTTGTGCATTCTTTGTCTTCGATTCTTTTTTAATTCTGAATTTTTGGTATTCTCGAATGATTCTCATGGTGGTTGTGCGACCTATGATGTTTTAACCCGTGGCTTGCATTCAAGGGTCTATGCAGCCATGACTTTTTCAAGGGGCTTCTCTAAATGAGTTTTAGAGGAGTAATTTTTCACCATACCTTTTTTATAGAGATTTGTACATTTGAGAGGGTATGAAATTTTTAATCGGTACCAGGCCCGTACAGATATTTATGGGATAACTAGCCAAGCAGTGATGAGTGGGTGGAAGATGGACTTAACATTTTTGATTATCAGGATGAGACTTTCATTTTTGACTTGATTTGGTTGTTGATAGCTCTTTGGTTGTTGGGGAACAATTTGTGTTTTTTGTCCTTTATGTCATTATGCAATCCTATCACCCCTTAAAAGGGATTTTTAAAATAAAAAATTAATTTTTTGTCTTGATTAGCTCTAATTATATTCAATGGGTCATATTAATATCCTTCTATGTGAATATATATTTGAGCATCCTATGACACATATATAATTCAAAATTATCCCCATAGAGATAATTCCACTGTATTTTCAATGTGAAGGTCACAAACACCAACTTTAGAACAAGTAATGGGTAGTTCTGATCATGAAAATTTCGCTACCTTGATCCATAAGCTATCACTTTATCATTTTTACTCAGTACACATGATAAGACCTTATTTTAAGCATCTCTATATTCCATAAATATATCATCACTTGTGGTTATTTTAAGGAAAAATATAGTGATATACATATATTTCAATTCCATGAAGCACAATTCATGTTCATCAGTCCAAAAATATTTTACTCTCCAATGATTCATTTTGGATAATAGTTTTGACAATCCTGAGAAATTTATTTTAATCCATGGTAATACTCAATAAGTCCAAGGAATCTATAGATATCGATTAAAGATGTCGGTATGGATCCTGACTCAATGTACTTTTTCCTAGAAGGGTCCACATATATCCTAACACTACTAATAACAATCCCCAAGAATGATAATTCCTCCATCAAGAACTCATCTTTTCTGTATGTTTCATATATAATATCCTCAAAAATATATTCAGTATAGTATTTAAATTCTCCTAAGGATCCTCCTTTATTTTTGAGTATATTCAAATATTATCTATAAAGACTACCACCAACTTTTTTAGGTAATCTAAAGGGACCCAATTCATTAATTATTTCTTGATTTTGAGAGCATTAGAAATTTCTAAAGGGAATCACTATGAACTTATAGTGTCCTCAACATGTTTGAGATTTAGTATTGGGAATATATTCCTTCTTAAACTTTAGTTGGATATATCCAAACCAAATGCCCACCTTTAAGAAAATAACATTCCCTATATATTTTATCTAACAATTCATCTTTCCATGGTAAGAGATAATTGTTTTTTATCATTATTTTTTTGGATCTCATGACAATCATTACAGAGACACATTAACCAATCCTAATTTTTGAAAATGAGGACCAAAACACCCCATAGTATACCCCCAACCTTAAAAACCTCGTATTTTTGTGATTTTAATGTAGAATTATTTTTCTTATAATCCTGAGGATATTTTTCGTTTAGAATTTTATAGAACTAGGAAAAAAATATACCAACGTAAACTCATATATTACATGTGTGAACTTATCACTCAACATAATTTTTTAAACCAAATGAAATTCTTTAAATTAATTCATGGTTTCTCTTTATGAGAAATTTCCATAATTTTCCCCTTGATCTCATCATTCTCCCAAATCTTCATTAAATCATATAAAAAATATTTTAAAAAATTATATGAGAACTAAAATATCAAAAAGGGGCATAAAAATAAGGAAATACATTAGTCCAAGAGAATAATGAAACTCATATAACAATTACCTTTACCTTCAATGTTTTTCTATTGTAGTAAATAAAATACTTTCACAAGAAAATCACCCACACCTTTTTCTCAAAGAAATCCTTTAAAATCGATAGAATGATATTAAAAACCCTTTTTTGTATCATAGAGAATCACATTAATATAACAAATTTATAACACTTTTATGTAGAATAACCAAACATCCAACACCCAATATAATCACTAAGAAATGAATTGTATATCTATAATGGGGATCACCATTCGTATAAGCTATATCGGGCTCACCTATGAGATAAAATGGGGATCAACCCTTTGTATAATATATACCAGGATCAATGATGAGATATAATTCTAATGCTTCAAATATTGATTTAAAACCTTGAAAACTAATTTAAACCCATTTTTAAAACTCTTTTGGATATCAAAACTCCAATTTCTTGTAAAAATCACTTTTAAGATAAAAAACATTTTCGTAGAATAATTAAACTATTTAATATGAAAAAGACTAGGCAAAATTAAAAATAATAATGAAAGTAATAAAGTTTAATGAAAGTAATAAATTCTAATCTTGTTTTATATGATAAAAAAACATTCCTTTTGTCCATTTTAAAAAGATTAGAACAATGATATTTAAAAGATAATTATTAAAAGAAATTACATTTCATAAAACCTAAAAAAGATTCCATTTTGGTAATAATTGAGAGAAATAATAAAATTTCAATTTTTTTTAAAATTATTTCCCATATGAATACATTAATAATAACTATTTAAAAAAATACATGAAATAGAAATAGTTAGTAAATAAACCATAAAAACATTTACAATAATTTTTATTTGGTTAAAAACTCCCTTCCCATGAGTTCATTTCAAAATATACATTCTTTAAGATGATGAATAATAATATTAAGATAATTATTTAGTTAATTGATAACATTTTTCGATTTTATTAATCCTTTTATTTCACATATTTCCATGTTATAACAATTACATAGTTATTTATGTTCATGTTAGAAGTTATGATGATATTCGGTACTTAAGTCAAAAATGACATTGGTATGATTTCTATAGTCAAAGTGGTCATTATTAAATCATCTAAAAATAATATAAATTAAATATTAATCATTATTATACATCTATTATAATTTTAAATCCATCCATTAAATATATTTATAAAAAATGAACTATATTACAATTGTTGAGACAGTAGGCTATACGTACGCATGAGAAACACTTTCATTTTTCGATTATCATTATAGGAAGAAGGTAATAATTATTTTCACACTAAATTATAATAATAATATAATATATATCGTGTAATATATGTAAATATAATTATATATATGTCATTAATATGATGTGGTTGTGAACAAAAAATCACATCGTTTCGTGGAGGTAATAATTCACTAGTACATTGGAACGATGTTATCATTTTTCTATGCATGGAAAGATAAGAATGTAAATGATATATTATATTTTATGAATGATAAATATTTCCTTAATATAATATTTAAACTATAATTCTATCATTATTATATGTCTTGATATATGGGAATGAAAAATGAATTACATCGGTTCGTGAGGTGGTAGTGTGGCATATACACAAACGATTAATTATTTTCTGATTTGACTGAATCAAAAATGTATGTAGATAATTAAAATAACATAAATAGTACCCTATTATGTGTATTATACTTTATTTATTAATTTATCATAGTTTAATATGTTTTGAGCGATGTGGAAGAATAAACAAAACCAAAATTCTTTATTAAAAAAGATACCTCTTATTTTGAAATCATCCTTTTAATAACAACTTAAAACCACTTAGGATTTTTTTATGAATAAACCATGACATATAGAATGTTTTGAGGGATTATATGAATTTATTTGTATAGTTATTGGCTGAACCAAAAGGGGTTTTTTTTTAATTGAGAAGAATGGGTGACCTTTTATAAGAAAGGGGAGGGTCACCATTGAATTTTTATAAAATATTTAATTAATTTTCAATCCCAAATAGAACAAAACATATTAATTTAATATAAATATTATTTTCAGTTTAAATAAAATCATAAAATAAAAATAAGATTATTTTGGCTTTGTTTATACCCTAAATTTTGGTTTTAAGCCTTATTTAACCCCTTTAACACTTAAGGTGACAACTTAGATTTTTACTTTATAAGGGTTAATATAGATACTATAAAATGATAAAATAACCATAAATAGATCATTGATCAAATTTTAAACCATATATATATATATATTTATTAATTTAATATTAATATTCATTTTACATCATTTAATGGAATTTTATTTATTTGAAAATATCATTAAGTTCAATTTGGACACTATTCAGTACATTGACTTTTAAAAATATGAAGATTTATATTATAATTAAAAAAACTATTTTATTAAAATTTTAACATACCAAGGTAATCAATAAAACTCTTTTATGAGATTAATTTTCTCAAATTATATTTATTTTAATAGTTTTAATATCATTTATGTAATTTTTCCATTAATAAAATAATTACTATACCAGTGTTGTGAATAAATGTAACGAAATTATTTATTCACTAAAAATTAATAAAATCACATGATGAAGATAAAAAATATAAATTTAAAATTAATATTTATAGTAAAATATATATTATGAATATACCTAAATTATAAAAATTTTATTTATTAAAAACATAAGAGTGATATCTTTGACTTTTCATCAAAATAAATTACTCAAAGGCGATTTAAGTCATCATAGTGGATCCAAGTGGTAATAAATTCAAAAAAAGGATGATTTTGGTCCAAAATAACTCTTTAAATAAAATTATAATATGTCTTATGGTAATTTTATAATCATTATCATAAATAATTTTAAAAGTAATTATCGTCTTTGCCCTTAACAATTGTAATAAAATAAGTATGTTTACTATTCGATTTGGGAAAAAATAGAAATTTTGTTTAAAATAAGTTTGGACCATTTGACTCTAAAAATTTAATAAATTTTTAAAAACTCAAAATAAATAGGATGAAAAAATTAATTTAATATTAATCGTGTAGATGGGTGTGAAAGTATGCTTTTAAAGTGAAAATTTTCAAAATATTACTAAGTGTTTATGTCCTCATTTAATATATAAATTATTAAAATGAAATAAATTATAATAATATATTTATAATTTATAAAATTTTACTTTAAATAGAAATTAAAATATAATTTAACATTATAGATTTCGTATATAAAAATTCAGTTTTCAATTAAAATGTTTTATTTTTACCTATTCATTAAAAATTAAACTTTGAAAAAAACACAAAAAGTCCATCCAAAGTAAATTTTGATATTATTATTTTAGAAATAAAGTTTATATTTTTAAATAAAATTTATAAAAGTTCAATTTTTTTAAAATAAGTGTGCCACTAAAAGGTGGAAAAACTACCATTTTAGAAAAATACAACTTTTATGCATAAAATTATATTTGTTCTTATCTTATACGTATCAGATATATTGAATGAATTTAAAAGAATTTTATTTACATGTGTAAATATAATATAGTTAGTATTATTAATATCTTCGAATATATGGTCTTGGTGATACCATCCATATTAAATAATAATATATAGTTGTTCGTTTAAGCACGATGTGACATATATTTTATGTTGTCTTACATAGTGTTTCCTTTTAAAATCTATGGTTGTTATTTTCTACCCCCTTTATTAAACTGTGTCCATGAAATATAAACATGGGATCGACAAATATGGGTTTGAATTCTCAAAATACCTTTTTTGAAATCCAATATCGAAAAAAGGATCAATAAAACTTCCACTTATTAAGAGAGAAAAGAATGATCAAAGGTCACCTGAGATAACACACACTTAGTTAATAAGTAGGGAAACAAGAATTAGAAAACAAAACTAACTCCCAAGGACTACTATAGACTGATAGAAAACATGCTCAATGGGAAGCTAACAATCACAAAACTATAAATATGTGATGGTTTAATGGTCATTGATAAAGGTAAAAAAGAACATTTTTAAAAAAAATATTTTTCCTATTGTTAT
This sequence comes from Viscum album, assembly GCA_963277665.1. Classification (NCBI taxonomy): domain Eukaryota; kingdom Viridiplantae; phylum Streptophyta; class Magnoliopsida; order Santalales; family Viscaceae; genus Viscum; species Viscum album. The sequence continues at coordinate 1,924,564,051 of OY728150.1, read as the reverse complement.
ATAATTAATTTACTTCATAGAATAATAATATAAGTAAAAATACATATTTGAAAAGTATATTTTCATCCTCTAATTGATTTCCCGCACAAACTTCACTTTTTCTATAAATAATGATAATGGATTTTTTTTTGGAATGAAGCACTAGAATAAAAAAATATATACCAATAAATTAATAAAATGAAAACAATAAAATCTTCATGTCTTTAGACATTAACTGAAAAGAAAATGGTTAGGAAAAGATAACATAATTACCCCAAAATAAAAAACATTTATATGATGAAAAACTACTTTAATAACCAAAATTCAATATTAATACTCAAAGTTCAAAATAGATCATTCAAAAAATAATTATCCATAAAATTTCTCAAAAATATTATTTACTAAGATTAAAACCCAAAAATTTGAAGGATTTGATCACATATCATTCTAAGATAGTATTGAAATTTATCACCAAATAACATCAATTAATCTTATTTTCTCATAGAAAAATGAAATTTTCCTAATCATAAAATATAAAAGTATGATAAATATTTCCATAGATTACCTGAATACAAATAAACCCACATATAATATTATATATTATTGAAAAATATCACTCAATATTTATTTCCACACAAAAAATCCATATTATTTAATTTACCTTTATATTATAGGGTTACCAAAATAGTTAACGTGTTTAAAAATAACATTAATCACTTACCCACCATGTAATTTTAAATTCCCATATGAAATTATTTTTTATCTATATATTAGTTTAAACAATGAAAATAAATTAATACTAACAAAGACATATCCTAGGCCAGTGGTAGGTGATGTACCCTTTTTACAATTCAGTTGAGAGTTCAATCCTTGTGACCTTCCAGGATGTGCGGGTTCTCACTTGCTCTGCGGGTTGTCATTTTTCAAAAACTATATAATCCTTATAGAATTCCCATAAATATGATAAAATATAAATAATTAACTTAATATGTTTTAATCTCATGGTTATCTCACACCTTTAATTTTTAATCCCAAAATGTAATAACCCATAATTACCTAAAAAATAAATATCTTCAAAAATTCTATTAGTAACATTAAAATTAAACCTAAAACCTCAAAAGGGGTTTCAGTGACACTAAACTTATAATAAACCTAAAATGTATACACCCATAATTATACCCATAACTCTCAGGAGGACATCCAAATCTCCCATGTTTTCTAAACCTTCCTTTAATACCTACTGTAAGGACCTAACCATAATCAATTAATATTATAGTTATCCTTCACTATAATTATTTTTCTTATAATCCTAGGGATATTTTCATTTTAGAGTTTTAGAAAATTTGGAAAAACTATTACAACATAAACTCATAAATTACAAGTGGAAACTTATCACTAAGTATTCATTTCATTCCACCAAACAAACTTATGTAAAATAAAACATGGTTTTATCTTTATAAAAAAAATATACATAATTTTATCCTTGATCTAATATTTTCCCCACCTCTTCCCTAAAACCTTGTAAAAACATTTTTAAAAATGGGATGAAAAAAAAACATTGTAAGGAACTAATAATAAGGAAAAACATTTGGCCAGTGGAAAGGAAGAAAATTTATATAAAATATACCCTTAATTTAAATGTCATTTGATTGTATTAAATTAAACATTTTTAACTAAAAAATACAATCATTTTTTTCTCAAATAAATCCTTCAAAACCCATAACAAGTAATTGAAATCCCTTTTTGGTAACTTAGAGTAGTGCATTCACATAAATATTTCATAACCCATAATAATTAGAATACAAATTCAGACTATATCCAATATAATTACTGTCATACTGATTATAGATCAGTAGTGGGGTTAACCCTTTGTATAAGATCTATCAGGCTTACCCAAGAGGTATAATGCAGATCAACCCTTCATATAAGCTATACCGGGCTCACCAATGTACTATAATGTGTCTCAAACACTTGTATAAGATCTATTCAGCTCACCCATTTCATATAATTACCTTGAAATGTATCATGAATTTATCCCATGAAAACTCTTTGAAACACATATGAAAACACTTTCATAAATTAAAATTCCAATTTCTTGTAAAAATAACTTTTAAAATATAAAAAACCTTGTATAGAAACATGATAGCATTTTATTTAAAAAGAACTATGAAAAAATATTAAATAAATATTAAATAATTAAAGTGTGATTAATAGAGGATATTCTATTCATGATTTATATTTTAGAAAAAAACATATTTTAAACTATTAAAAAAGAGCTAAAAGAGGAACTTTAAAAGAGTATTTTTAAAAGAAATCCATTTATATAAAACCTTAAAAAGATTCCTTTTTGAAAAAAAAACTATCAGAAATTAGAAAATTCTATTTTATAAAACATTCATGTCCATATTAATAGATTCATTAAACTCAATTTAAAAACATGTAAATTAATGGGAAATATTTAGAAAATAATTCTTTAAAGCATTTAAAATAAGGCTTATTTAAGTAATATTTCCCTTTACATGAGTCTGATTATTTACATATGTTATTTATCATCCAAAATAATAAAATTAGTTTAATTATATAATTTATTTAGAACCATTTTCAATTTTATTATTCATTTTATTTCACTTATTACCATATTATAACAATTACTTAATAATTTAAGTTCATGTCGGGCGTTTTGATGATATTCAGTACTTGAGTCCAAAATGGCATTGGTATGCTTTATCAATTTAAATTGGTAATTATTCCATCATATAAATAAAAATATTAATTACATAATAATCATTGTTATACATCAACTATATTTTTAAACCCATCCATTAAATATGTCTATGAAAAATGAACTATCTTACAATCATAGGCACGATAGGTCGTACGTACACATGAGTAAAGCCTTCATTTTTTCATGAGCATTATGATTTGAAGGTAAGAATTATTTTCACCTTAAATATTATAATAATATCATATATATCATATTAATTATTTAAATATACAAATATATATCATTCATGTTATGTGGTGTTAAAAAATTAATCACATTGCTTCGTGGAGGTGATCATTCACATGTACGGATGAATGACATTATCATTTTTCTAAGAATGGAAAAATAATAACATAAATTATATATTATATTTTCATAATGATAAATATATTATTAATATCATATAAAAACCTTAGTTCCATCATTATAACATTTTTGAGATACTATGACGTGAAACAAATTACACTAGTTCGCAAGACGGTAGTCCTCTGTACACATGAACAGTTAAATATTTTAACAAATGAAGAAATTGGATATGGATATAGGTCATTAAAATAAAAAAATAACATATATGTATATTTAGGGTTGTTTATGTATTATTTTACAATGTTTTAACAATGTTTGGGGGATGTGGAAGAATAAAAAGATTGTAGATTAAAAATGATACCTCTTATTAATAAATCCTTCTTTTATTAACAACTTAAGACAACTATGGTTATGTTATTCCTAAACAAATACATCTATGATATGTGTAGATATTATAGGAAAGGATTTATACATATATTTTTGAAACCAAATGGGTTTTTAAGTGTGTTTAAATGACAGGAAAGGGTTCCCTTTTATAGGAGAGGGGTAGGGCACTCTTGGAATTTCTAAAAATATTAAATAAAATTTCAATCTCAAATGGAAAAAAATTATTAATTTAGAATATAAGATTAATTTTCATTGAAATCACGTCATCTAATAATGTTTAGATAAATTTTTACTAAATTTCTACCCATATCTTTCGATATAAACACTTATTTAACCCCCTTAAATCTAACCATGACAACTTGGATTTTTATTATTTAAGGGTTAATATAGTTACAATAAAATACCAAATGAACCATAATAGGATAATTGATGAAATTTTATACATTATAAAAATAATTTGGACTAATTTAATATTTTCAGTATTTTTTATCATTTAATAAATTATTATTTATTTTAAAATATCATTAATGTCAATTTAGACAATATTGATTAATTTGACTTTTTAAAATAAAATGATAACTGTTATAATTACAAAAAACTACATTATTTAGTTCTAAGCATGTATAGATAATCTATTATACTTCCAAATGACAGTAATTTTCCTAAATTATATTTACATTAATAGTTTTAATATCATTAATTTTATTTTCCATTAATAAAATAATTATTACATCAGCATTGTGTTATAATTTTATGTTATTATTTCATAAATAAAAATAAAAAAATAAACATCCATTTTTAATAAAAATATTTTATATTTAAAATTAATATATATATATTCAAGATAACTTTTTAATATCCCAATATTATAAATTCTAATGTTATTAAAAATAAGATTATGCCATCTTTGACTTTTCACTAAAAATAATATACTATAAGGGGTTTAATGTAATCCAAGTGGATCCAAGGGGTCATAAATTCCAACCAATGATAGTTTTTGTTTTAATTTAATGATAAAATAAAATAATTACAATGGTTAGGGTAATTTTCTAATCCATATTAAAATTATTTTTACCCAAAATTACCCGATTTAACCTTAATCACAATAAACAAATTCTATGTTTACTATTTATATTGAAAAAAAAATAAAAGGGACCTATTTACTAAATTTTAAACTTATGATTTAAAATATGGAATCCATTTTTTTTAAATTCAAAACATTGAAGTGAAAATTTTAATTTAAAATTAATCTCATAGACGTGGAGAGGAAGTATTTTTTTAAGTAAAAAAGATGAAAAGTTTACTAGGTTTTTATATCCAAATTAAATATGAAAATTATTCCAATAATATAAATTGGATTAATAAATGTATAATTGAAAAAAATTTCTTAAAAAAATATAAATTGATGAAAATTCAATTTTCAACTAAAATGAATTATTTTTTACTATCCATCTAAAAAATGAAACTTATCATAAACATACCAAAAAATAAACAAAAATAATTTTGAAATTATAACCTACAAAAAAAATTTATAATAAAATTTATAAAATTTAATTCTAAATCAAGTGTTCCATTAAATGTTTTAAAAAATACTTTTTTTGAAAAATTACTCTTTCATTTGTAGAATTAGATGTGTTCTTATCTTATATATATCAAATATATTTAATGAATATCAAAAAATATATAAAATGTGTAAAAAAAATTAGTGTTATTGACACTCACAAATATAATTTGTAGGCGTTAAAAATCATATTAAATAATAATATTTTGTTTTTCATTTAAACTTAATGTGGCATATCTTGCACGCTATATTGTATAGTGTTTCATTTTCAAATCTCAGGATGTTACACATGGTGAAGCACTCAGGCATATAAATCATATTTTCATATTCTATTTTAACTGATTAAATATTTTTTGTGTCTTAATTATGTACATTATAAAAGGATTTTTGGATATGAGTATAGATCTAGGTATAAGTTCAATTGAGAACTCAACCTCTTAGTTGGGAGGATATCTATGAAACTCTTCGTGGATTTCATAACTTTTGTACCACAAAATTGGAATGTATTAGAGAATTATTATATCCTTTTTATTATTCGTTGTGGTAATATATTATTTCTCATATGGAAATAATATCCACACCTATAATGAATATTTCAAATTATATTCAGAATCCTCCTTAAACGTGTACAAAATTGGATGATGTCTCAAGATGTGATGTGTGATATCATTATCATGACAATTGATGTTATCCTTATATAAGGATATCCAATCCATGAACACTATATCCCCAAAATATTCTAAAAGATGTAAGGCAATATTTTCTAGGAGTTTCAGTTCACAAACCTTTATTGATAAGAAGTTGTATACTTGGTATGCAAATATTTCTATATTTTCTATTCTCAATGATATCCTAGTACTGATGTTTTGATGTAGAATTTGAATAGTTATAACAAACATGAAAGATATGAAATTATCTTTAAAACTATAATAAAAAATTAATATCATTAATCCTTAATGAATGACCAGCATACTTGTCACCACATCATTACCGAGATCCACCTCATTTTCTATGAGAACATATGTCATACCTTTCTCAATGGTCATTGTAGGTTGTTTTCATTGATTGTATCTATAAAACCCTGAAATAAGGTATTTTATTACACCATTACACTATTCCTTGTAATTGAAACATTTTACTACATATATGGTGTTGAATGAAACATTATTTTATTCTTTTTCATTAGTGGGATTCTTCATATCCCTTTAACATTAATGAGCTTAATACCCCTCATTTCCACTCATGAAGCATTTCCAAAATCCATTTAAATAGTTCTCATGATTATTCTTCCCACACCTTTTACATTTGGGATGTTGGGTTTTATTTCCACCATAATATTTATCCATTGATCCAATTAAATAAATTCTATTTTATAGTTTCTATCTCCAAGCCCTTGATAAAATTGAGAGCCTCTTATCTTCATATCAACCTTGAGGGAACAAAAAAACTATTTCTTATAATAAAACCCTAAAATTTATAAATAATTTCATAAAGTCATATTTTATACACTAAATAAATGGGCCACCGTACTTTCAGTGTTGATGAAAAATCAAGGGGAATATCATGTTACCCTTATGTTGTTTTCCTCATGTGACCCAAAAGAATAATCATTATTTTCCTACAATTCGATGAGTTCCATATCTATTTTATGACATAGTGTTTAGGGAAAAATATTTTCATGAATCCTTCCAATTCCATTGAATAAATATCCTCTTTGGGCATTGCATTCTTGATCAATGACCACCACTAGTTAGCTTCCCCTTATTGTTGATAAACTAAAAGTATGAATTTCTCTTTTTATGAGAATTATAGTAAAGATATTATCTTCCTAGTAGATTTAATAAATTATTCAATGATGAGGATATAATAATATATACTAATTTTGAGAGGCCTTTGTCGCATAAAGGAATCATCCACAGAATTCTCTTTATTTGGATAAGGAAGGTGTTCCAAAAGATTCAAGTTATTTTTCATAACATGAGTTAGGTGAGCCAGTACTTCCTTGAAGTTCCCGGATACAAATCCTATAAGGTTAGGTATATAATTAATGAAATCATCACATTTCCTATCCTATTTGTTGTTGGAATAATTTCTAATATTTCCCACCATTAACAAAAATAATCAAAAAATTGGATGACAACACTTCAACTGATAAAAATATGAAAGGGGAACTATGAACTTAGACAGAGTAACTTATAAATGGCACGTAAATACTAACAAATGAGTTTATAGTTTTTAATTTAGGTTATATATTGTAATGTTTACTATTAGGTATTCTATCCTAAAAATATTTTCATGTCCTAAATTATTGATTATAAATTGTTTGTGAGTTTTCCAATGTATATCCTGGGAGTGTCAAACCAGGTGTGCAGTTAGGGACCACTCAAAATAACCTAATATGTTAACGGAGATATACTCGAATATCTTTTTTAGTTGTTATTACCCCATGATAAATCCTAGAAAACCCAAAACCACATGTAGTATCCAAAATTAATGCAATTTCATAGAAGCCACACACTCTATACATCACCAAAATATCATGATATTTTCCAAATATTATAATTATACATTGGGTTCCCACTAATATATTCAATTGATAATCATAAAAAATAACAAGACCATTATACGATAATGACTATAGATTCCCAAAAAAATTTCATATATAATTATATGTTTTATACCATAAATATCATTTAAATACAAAAAAAGTATTGAACACCTGATTATCAGTATAAAAATAGGTTTATAAAACAAAAAAGTGAAACTAAAATAAAACAATATTATTTTAGTCCCCATAATGTGTTTCTAAATCCCTTTGAGATCTCAAAAATAAAAAGGATAACCTAGGTAATATATAAAATAAATTAATGATATAAAAATCCATACAATAGAATAAACATCTTAAAGAAGAATGAAATAAGAGTCACGAGGATTAACCTGATATTATAAAAGACAAGGATCGCGAATAATATATTGGAGGAATAACATATGAAATATGGATTCATAATAATATTTCAAAATAGGAATTTAGAAAAAAATATAACATATAATAAATAAATATATGTGTGTGTGTGTGTGTTTGTGTGTGAGTTATGGATAAAAACTAAAGGAAAATCATAGGGTGTAAAGAGTCCCATCATGGATTAGGTTTACTCTATAGTCCCATACATAATGTCCATGAGACAAAAAACATTACCAAATGTATTGGAGAAATCTCCAAACAAAAACATTGTAAAATTTTCTTGATTCTATGTGACACATAAATGAAAACAACAACAAGGAATAAATATTATAACTACTCATAAAAAAAATTGGTTTCATAATATGGCCTCATATCATAATCAGAAGATATTTTAATGTAGTAATTTTAGGAAAAAAATTAAAGAATGTATTTAAACATTTAAGGAAGTGATAATAAGAAAGTTATATATTTAAGAATCATATATAAATGATTTATAATCATTTTATTTCATCAAATAAATAAATAAAGTGATTTAGAGTGACAAAGTCATAGAACAAAGAAAAATGGTGGTTCAGAGATATTCTTTAAATTATTATCCATTGTCATTCTTCTCTTGTAGTTAGAATAGTGGAAAATAAAAATAGATTCATTAATTACTTAATTTAGTATCATTAAAATACATATTTACTTTAACATAATTTTATTATGTTAATTTATAAAAAATTTAAAGTGATATAATTTTCAATTTGGTTATTCTGGGGGCATTCGTGTCATGGTTCCATAGTCAGATAACTTCAATATAACTATTTATTTTCTTATTAAATGATACCACAACTCCAGAAGTGAAATAATATTTTATTCATGTACATAAAAAAATTTAAATTGTACCAAATACCCATATGTTTTCCAACCATGTGATGATTATTTTTGTAAAAATGTTAGTGTTATATTGTTAGTTTGTTTAGGAAGTTTTACCGGCCATCACGAACTAGTTTTATTTTATATAATATTATGGACATATATTCATTCGAGAATGTGAAAAATATATAATATATAGAATTATTTCATTTTAAACAATTGAAATTTAATTTAAAAATTTAATGATGTCGGTAGTGGAAAATGAAAACTCATCATTCAAGAAGGCGGTGAACCGACATAATATGTAAAGTGGGTTCATTTTTTAAAATATAAGGATATGAGAGAGGGGTGGCTGGTAGATATTAAATTATTAATTTAAAATTATTGTATATAAATGATAATGGTGTTATTATTCCATGTTTTATGAGTATGGAAAGGATAAGGTAGAATTAGAAGTGAAATTTGAAGAGATAAATTGAAAATAATACCTCCTAAATGCCACCTCCAAAAAATACACCATAAAGAACTTTTAATTTTTATTTTGATGAGAAAGGAAGCACAAATATGTGGGGATGTTATTGGGAAGATAATTAAGAAGAAATGTTTTATGCTCCCAGAGTTATAAGTTGTGAGAAGAATGGTTGGTGAGTGGTGGTATTTATAAGGGGAGGAGAGTGGTGTTATTTTAATATTATATTCATCAGTTAATTATTTTCAATCCAAAAAATAAATAATATTTATTATTGTGACCATATTTAGTAAATGGTTCATGATATTTTTAACTTATGGGTTCATATATTAACCATGACTCCAGAATTCATGTATTTAGCTAATAATGTTAAATACCCTAATTTATCATATTTAACTATTCATAAAAAAAATAAACTACTTTTAAAAAATAAAAAAATTAAACATAACCATTTTTCTATGTGTGGATTTAAAATATGAAATCAATTTTATTAAAAATATTTTCTAATTATGAGATATTTATGTTTTAAAAAATGTCCTCGTTTATTTGAAAAAATCAAATTTTAATATTATGATAATTTTTCGATCCTATGAAAAAGTATTTATGGTATCGCAAAAATAATCTTATAATTATATTATGAAATAATATTAATTTATAAATCCACTTGATAAAAAATTATCACTATATTAAATCATTATGTATATTATAAAGGTGTAATTAAAATATATATATTTTGAAAAAAAATAAAAACACATAATTTATCATTTTAAAACCAATTATTTAGTTCCACCATTCTATAAATATATCATATTTTAATTTTATAGGATACCTAAATATTATTCTATACGTACATAGTTGAGGTTACTATTCATACGATTAAGTTACTATTCTTAATGGTAAGATTACTTTTATGTCTTTCATATTACTATTAAAATGATCATTTTACTATTCCAATGTTCATATGGGTTTCATTACTCCCAAAAATACCTCATATTTAATTAATAATTAATTCAACTCTGTTTTCTATCTAGTTTAAATATATTTTCATTTTCATGATGAATATTGGATTACTAATGTTATACTTCATTTCTACAATAGTTTTCATCAGTGTAGTTAATCTAGTGGATCGAGCAGATCTAAATTGTCATTCATAGTTATCATATATTCAACATTATATCTAACTATAATATTTTAATTTTTTTAGTCTATTTTTATTATCTATATGTTATTTTACAAAATAAATTATTGTTGGTGTTATCATATGTTTCATGTTCTTTATATAATTTTAAGTATTTTGAAAATTTTATATAATCATAGGGAAAATTTAGTTGATAAAATTTTAGGTTGTTCCAATAACTACTAAAGAAGTGTATGAGAACATATTTTTACCAAATGAAATTAAAAAAAATTTAATTTTAAAAAAGGTGTTGAGGATCATGTAGTACATATGCACTTGGATTTTTAAGGGAAATGTTTTTAAGGATCTTGGTGAAGTAAATATGTTGAATGAATATTTTAAAATGTGAGATGATATAGATTTTTCTAAAATTTAATTATTCAATAATTTTCCAATGTCGTTGAAAAAGTGGGAACTAATTGGTATGAAAAATATTGAATTGAGACAAACAAAATATTGGGATATAGAATGAAGAATAAAATAAAATATATAAACTCAAATTTAGTGTTCAATAGAGGGAAGAGAACATGAAAATATGGAGTATTCAATAATCATTTTTTTGTGGAAAATCACTTTAGGTCTAGAATTCATGAGTGAGGACTATTGATCTAATTTCAATCCAAATTATTTGGGAGAAAATATCTTTAATAGTTGATTATATTCTATTCTGATCATACTTTATATTTGAAGAGGAATAGAATCATCAATAATTTCTAATGTAATCAAAATCATTCTGTGATCTTTATCACCATATTGTTAAAATAATTTAACTAGCAGTAGGTTCCTATAAAGAATAATGGGATAATGAATAGGTTATTGATACTTTATGGTATCAAGATGATACCCATTATAACTACACATATTATTTAGTGTAAAATTGATGTCTCATTATAAAAACCAATCCTAAAAAAGAGTAGGTACCCCTAAAATCACACATTATAAAATTTTCTTATACCTAGTGTCATTTCTATTTTTTCTTAAATCAAGTATGGTTGGGAGTCTTTTCTTGAGCGTATTATATTATAACAGATTTCATAGGTTTTTTTGAAATGACTTTTTCTAAAATAACCATGAGTGGTTGAACACCCCTTCTTAGTAGTGAAACCCATTATTAGGGAACTACAATGTTCATCAATAGTATCATGGTTTTTAGAAATCATTTGGGTCAATAGTGATGATATTTTTAGGTTAAAAGTTTTTCATAGGGAACATAGATTTTCATATAGTAGGTCTTACTATAATTTTAATATTTTTCTTTCTTGCAGGTGATGTTGGCGATGACTATGGGGGTAAAATTTCCCTTGATAAGGGGGACGGGGTATCCCTTGAGATATTCTTACATGCCCATTTTATTTCATGTTTTACATGTGGTGGAATTAAAATACATGTAACTTCATGGGGGTTAATTCTCTCCCTCATTGGTGAGAGGGATTCTTTAATCCACAACCATTGTTATCTAACCTTTATTAATTTTTTGTTTTCATTTCTAATGAAAATAAGAACGAAAATTAATTTGAATCCTAAGTAGGTAACGTATTTATAAAATTTGGAACTTATTTTGATAAATTAATTAATATAATATTTTAAAATTTATAAAAAAAAATTTGAATTATTTATAATATATAAATTTATTTTAATTTTTAGAAATTAATTATTTATAGAATATATATTTTTATTGTAGTTTTTTATATCATTCATAGGATTTATTTTCAAAAATATTAAATAAATTTGTTTTTTTATTTTACTAAAATAGGTGAAGGATGAATGTGGATTCCCCATGGTTACTCAACTGGCCATGGAAGATATATACTACCATAATACCCTCAACCAACAATGATTAGTCATGGTCAATCGTAAGAAAACCACACCTACAATGAGAAGATACTAAAAAATAAAACATTCAACCAATTTTTCCTATTTAATATTATTTACACTGACCACTTGAAGACCCCACCACCACCCATGAATTCGAACCACTCATGGATACTAAACTTTCCAAATCAAGATATCTATTATTGATGTACAACTAAACTCTAGTTGAACATGAACATACCATGCACTGTTCTCAACCTACCCCAAATTGACTCTTGAACTATCATGATACCACACACTTATGAGCTACCATATGTCCTTATTTATGAATCAACTATGCCAATCTATAGACTGTATGCTGTAAGTTTCCTTAGATTTGTGATCAACCAAAACAACCATGAAAAAAAATCTTGAGAATCCAAGTTGATGGAGATGACTACATTGTTGGGGGTGAGGGAAGTTAACAAGCTCAAACTTGTTCCATTATGTAGAGACAGAAGTTCTCTGGAATTTAAAATCTGAGAATAATTTTTTTATTCTTGTTCTAAGATGAATATGAGGGGTAAAATGGTCATTTAACCCTATATTATTTTCTTAGATAATATTTATGAACACTACAAATAATGTCTAGGATCCGGTCAAAATCGGTCCTAAAAAAATTATTAAGAAGAATAAAAATGAGTCTGACAATGAATGGATTATTACAAAACTGAGAGTGCATAACACCACACATATCCGCCTCCACTAGGGAGGATCAATAATTAGGAGTCGCAAAATACATTGTCCTATCGATTGCCAGGATTTCTTTCTTATACAATACATCCGCCACTTGATTGGACTTCCTATAAGCATGCAAGATAATTAGATTTATGACCACTATGCCAGTCCTAGAATAGGGTGTTTATCCTAGGGTATAAGTTAGGTGTAATTCACATCAGTTCAAGTTTTGAACAAATATTTAATATTTAATTAATTAAATATTGAATCATTCGGGTGGTTTTATGTCACTATATCTTTTTAACAGAGTGTGGGACTGAGATTATTACTCTACGGTTAATTCCATAATGGGGGGGGGTATTTACTAGGTGTGTTATAAACTCACTTCGGGTTTCGGGACTCAAGATGAGTGTTAAATGGGTAATTAATTAATAAATTAAATTAATTTAATTTAAATATTACCCCCCATTTGGGGTTACTACACACAGAATGTGATGGGAAGTAACCTACCTCATGCACGATGGATGGACCAAGAGGGGTAGAAGAGAGGGATTTAACTTGACTTCATCCTTGGTGTATACTGATACCTGATCAAGGTGCAACAGTTTCTGAGAGAGGATTTGAACCCAAAGCTTTAATGTTTAAACCATGAGGTAGGCCTATTTTTTATGACTCAATCCATATATATTAAATATTTTTTGTTTTATTTGATTTTTATATTTGATATAGACCCCATGGGGGTCGATATGTGCTTATTTGGGAAAAAATGGGGGTGTCGGGAGGGTTTGGGTGTGTTTCCCATCAGAAAATCCATCTACATAGGGATTGGTTACATGAACACACATCTTGTGTTCTTCCCATTTAAGGAGGCGTGATTTTTCATAAGTACACACCATGTACTACAAGAACATGTTGTGTAGTAGTAAATGGTCAGGTGTTCGACCATGTGAAAAAGAAAATGGGAAGATGGTTTTTGGAAAGTACATGGCGTGTACTTCAGTAAAATACCATGTAGTATTAGATAGGAAAAACACATATTTCCTTTATAATTTAAAATTAAATGTCCATGAGTAGAGATGAGAGTACATACCATGTGCTCTAAATTACACACTATGTACTTTTTTCAGCATTGAGGTTTCCAGTGTTTCGTTCCCTAGAACATAGAATTGGGCATGTGAGTAGTCCATTCTGAATGTTTTTCCACATATATCACAATGGGGGAACAATTTTGACTTATAGAGGTAATATATATGGATTTTTGGATATGTTTTTTTCATAAGGATGATTTCTCGGACTTTTGTATCCATAATCCTTTGATGGGTTGAGTTTTGAGTTGGGAGACCTGGGTGAGGGTTGTATGCTAAGTGTTGATCTGGCTTGATCATATCATGGAATTTTACTTGAGGTTTATTAGATGAATCCCATAATATGGGTTTTGAGAATTATCTATATAAAGATTATGGGTTATCACTACTTATCAAGAACAGTGGCTAAATGTTAGAGAAGGTGAGGTTTAGATCCTACGTTTAAGAACCAGGGTGGATGGAGCCTTGGGTATTGGTTGACAACATGGATAGTGGTTATGTAAGAGTTTCATTGTGTTTTTTAGTGAGTCTAAGTGACTCTTGATTATGCCCTTGATGGTAAGTTTTCTAGTTAAGTGATAATTGTATGTCACAGTTGACGGTTGAGAATACCTACGTGGCATGGGATTGATTTTGGATACCTAAGTGGCATGTCATTGAGAAAAAAATCATTTGGAGGACATCGAGGGCATACTAAGGTTGTTTCTTATTTTGGGGATTGTCTTGAGGATTTGGTGATTACTAAGTTATAGAGAGGATCCCGTTTTATGGGTGATAATTCTTAGGATCCAAGATGGGATGCCTCAGATTATGTGTGGATTCAGAGGGTCATGTCTAGGGACAATTGATAGGATTATCCTGGCCAGGTGGGGATGATTATGTGGTTCAGCTATGGTTCTTTCTTACGACCCTGGATAATATATGAGCCAATGGGGATAAGATGTTAATGGCTGAGATTGACATATATACAATAATTTTCATGTTTTAGTTCATTGAGTTGAGACTTGGATTTCCCCCAAGGAGAAATTTCATATGGTTAGGTTGCCATGTTTTGGAAATTAGTTTTTTATTAAAGACTTCGATTGAAGAGATATCTAGACAGATGGTTCACATTTATGGTTATAGATATCCATTATTGAGATTATTGGACTGAGGAACCATATCGATACCGATATATGGTTAAAATATTGAGTGATGGAATGAGGTTTCAGGAATGTTAATTTATATTGATGAGTGTAGTGAATATGAAATCTCATGTATTTGGTTTGGTGATGGACTAAGGTTCCAGTCACAAGAAGTATAATAATGATGGGGTGTCGGACTGAGTATTTAGACACGGATAGTAGTATTTAAGGATAGTGTGCCATATTAAGGATATGAGCATTAATATCATTCCATGTTATAAAGAATATTTTATTGAGGCTCATTCTCATCGGGTTTGTTCTAGAATGATGCTCTAGGACCCATTTATGTTATGGTTTCTAGACTGAGGCTTCTGGAATATAATGTATACTACTAATAGGGTTTCATAATGAGGTTCTAGACACTGAGAGTATACTTTGGGGACAGTTCTCTAGTCTAAGGATCTGGGAATTGATGGTTTACTAGTTGGGATGGATGGTGGACTGACATTCTACATATATGGTTATAATGAAGGAATGATGTTCCAGACATGGTTGATTTTATATATATTGTTTATGGATTGGACTAATGCTTTGTGTACTATGTTACGATACATTATAAAAATGTCATACTGATGGTTTGGGTTTGGTAGTACACTTGTATAGAAATGGGAACAGATGGGTATAGGTAAAAAGTATATGAAAATGTCTTATTATAATGAATTTGTATGGGATGAATTAGATTAGTATCTAGAGATAAAGGACTATCGTAAGATGGGTTCCTGGTATTTTCTGGTGGGCTTTGGTTTCCATGGGTATGGAGCCCACAAGTTGTTTGGGATGCACAGTCCTTGAGACGTGCTTAGAGATATTCGTGCATTGGTCGAGGTAGATATGGTTGATTGAGGTCATGAACCTATAGATAAAAATATTTGTATTTATGTTTTTTTCTATTTTATGTTGTATAGTTTGAGAATATTGCATGATCATGAAATTATAGTAGCATTTTATCAGTTCACCATTATGGGTGGGCTACTAAGATTTATTTCTCACCCCCTATACGTACACTTCGATGTGTGTATAGATTTTCTATCTTGTTTTAGGTTCAGCATTGATGTATGATGGATAGGGAGGAGGCCCTATATTTCATGGATGATCAGGATGCTTGTGTGGAGTCTACAGGTAGGTATGTAGCAGTTTGATAGGGTATTAGAGACCGGTATGTGTTATGGCCAAGAGTTTTCAGTATGTTGTGTTGTATTTATTTTCAGTTATTTATTATTTTATATTGTATCATCCTAGTGGACGATTGTGGTTGTATGTATGACATGGTTCTTCAGGGATTTACTACTATTTCATTCTATTACAACATCTTTAGTTTTAGTTTATTGATTATTCTACTCTCTATGTTGTGTATGTGTTTGGTTATTTACTTATGGGAGTGTACTTTGATATGGGGGTATAATATCCCCATTATTCCACCTTTATACCCCCTCTATTAGAATACATCCTCTGGTATATGAAGAGTTGTACTTCAGGTTTTGTGGTGAACCATATTAGAGCACTAGTTTAGTCACTATCGAGAAGGGATGTTACAGAGTGGTATCAAATAAGTCAATTTCCTATTATTTCACTATTTGTGGTCTGGTAGACAAGAGATACAAGAATGTGTCATAACTTTTGATGGATATCGGGTTGGTGCGTAATGAACACCTATTCCTGTAGGAAGTCCTAGTTACTATAGACTGGGATGGATGTTCTGGATTTGTAATGTTATGGTTGTATATGATTTTCAATTAGATCGTTACTCATGTTGTTTGGGTTTGATGGTTAATAATGGATTTCAGGATCTTGTTCCATTGAAAAGAGGAATGTGAGTTGTTTTTTTTTGACTCCTGGAATATAGAGGCAAGAAGCATCTCATGAATCAAGATAGGAAGGTAAGATTCACTTGTTGTAGGCCTTATAGTGTGTGATTTTATATATTTTATTTTGATGAAACGTTTTTTGTATATATGATGAGATGATCGATAGTGAGGATACTAGTGTATTTTTGTGTGTGGTTGGTGTAGTGAGCCTAGTGGGTTAGCATGGTATATGTTTAGGGATATGAAAAACTTTTAAATTGATTTTTTGAGGATTGTGGTATGTCTAGGTCCTCAAAGGAGTGGTCTGAAGTGATGATTATTAGAGAGCATGGATAACCTAATTACGAGCAGTTGGTTGTTGTATGAAAACTATATTTTCTAAGACCCTAGAGATGGGTGTTTTGTCTTGTTGATGTTGTGTGATGATGATACGAGTTCATATTTATGCCCAGTAACTAGTTTTATTCTATTTTTTAGCTTATACCTAGGTTTTAATACCTAGTGGCTTGACATGATAATTGATCAGAAGGGCTAGGTGGGAGATCATGGTGACCTTATTGATAAGACTCCAGACCACGAATTCAGATCTGTTTGACCATGTGGGCAACTTGTGAGAGGGGTTGACCATGTTATGAGATCTTTCTGGTGTGTGAGGCACACATGAGTGTTTTTTACTCTTTATATTTGTTCATCAAGGGTGCTACTAGGATTGATGTTTTGGATTGATGCACGCCTTTTTTCAAATAGTGAGCTTATGTAACAATGTCTATTCCTAGTGGTTGTTTTCAAGAGGGATGGTTAATTTAGGTACATTGCCAAGGAAATGGATATGCATGTGAGTTAATCTTAGTGAATTTGGTTTGGATCAAGAGTATAGAAAGTGATAGAGTTTTCTTGGTTAGAGATTGTGAACTGACATGTTGTGAGAAGTGGCCCATTGGAGTCAGAGAAGGTTCAGTGTCTGGATTACATAAGGGCATGTAACAGTTATGTGATTGAGGAAACATGGAGTTGTAGACACTAATGATGTGAAACATCATTTGGTCTCAAGATCCGATGATATTGGGGTGTATCTATGAGGTGATATAGTTTTGGATAGTGGCTGTGAGTGACCTGAGAATTGTGGAGGGTGTAATAAGAGGCTTTTGGACATGGTGTCCAATGGAATTGAGATAGAAGTATGATATTCTAGTATGGATGATATTTTAATGGAATTATCAATGTTATCTTAGTATAATCCTAGTATAGAGATGATCATTCCCAATATCTTGACATCATCATTGGTATTCTAAGAGAGAACTAGCTTTATTCCTTGATATGTAGATGTTTCCTTGTATTAATATGGGGACTCCTAAGAGGTTGTTCTCATGGAGTGGTTTTACTGAAGTTGTATGGTTTGGAGTGAACCAAAAAATATTTGTGAGTGATGTCCCTATGATGGGTAATATATTGAAAAATATGAAAAGTTCATTTCTCGGATTTTGGGGACTGACAATAGTAGTTGTTTGGTTTTGTTTCTCAAGTGGGAGTAAGGATTCAATGACCAACTCTAGGTTTTTGTTATGATCAGGTCATGGGCCATGGAGAAATATGTTTTGTGATGAGGTGAGGATAAGGATACACATATGATGGGGGAGTATCAAATCTGATATGGTGGCATGAAACTAGAGTGGGAAGGTGTGTGGATGCAGTGAGGACCACATCGAGAGGGTTGGTGGACCACTAAGAATGTCTTTTGAAAGGATAATTCCTTGATGGGGAGCATCATGGATCAAAATTAGTAGACGTGGGATGAGTTATCTAGTGAGGACCTCCATGAGTTTGATGATGATTTTAAAATAGTATTGTGATATAATGATATGGATGGGTTGGTTAGTAACTATTCTAGTTGTTTGTTAGTGGTTACAAGTGGTAGCAAGACCTTTGATGGGTTGTACGCCCTCTCTTTGATGTTATGATGATAAATTTAGTTCGAGTCATTGAGTTGAATGAAATGATTTGAGCATGGTTTGATGACCAATGTGGGTCATTTTGTGTGTTTGGAAGAAAATAGAGGCTTCTCTAAGATGTGAATCTTTATGGTGGGGATGTTATAGAGACCCAGGTTTTCTAGATTTTTAAATTTGAGCTTAATTTTAATTTTTTGTTTTAAGGAGTTCTTGAGGGGTAAAAAGATAATTTAAACCTTGAATATGGTCTCATATAATTTTTCCAACTACTTTATTGGTTTCAGCATAGGGTGTATATCCTAGGAGAAGAGTTTGGAGGAATGAGTTGGTGTTTTGGATGAATATTTAATATTTAATTAATTAAATATTTCATTTTCAAGTAGTTTCCGGTGCCTATATCTTTCGAAATGAGCATTATTCTGAGATTCATATTTCGGGGATTATTCTGGAATAGGGTAATTTCCTCAAAGGGGTATAGAATCACTTCAGGTTCTGAGACTCTGGATGAGTGTTAAATGTGCAATTAATTTAAATAAAAGAACCCCCCCCCCATTTATGGTTCCTACACATGGAAGAAGAGGGGATGGTTTCTCCCTTACCCTTGATGGCTCGATAAAGATGGGGATAAGAGATAGACGCCACAAAACTTTTTTCCATGGTATAGGTCAGGAACATATCGAGGTGTAGTATATTTTAGGAGTACATTTGGACTTGAAGATTAGCATTTACACCACAAAATAGGATGATTTTTTATTTTTATGCCTATATCCCCATCAATTACTTTTATAGGTTTTAATTATTTATTCTGGTTTCTAGATACCCCATCAGGGTAGAATTGTGCTTATTTGGAAAAACATGGGTTTCAGGAGGGTTTGTAGGGGTTTCCTGTCAAAAACTCCATATAAATGGATTGTATTTCTATGAACACTTTCCATGTGTTCTTCCCGTCTAGGAAAGAATTACTTTTCATAAGTATAGTTCATTTATTCTTAGTTCACGAAGTGTATTAGTACATGGTCGTGTGTCCGACCATTTGAAAAAGAAAACAAGAATATGGTTTTTGGAATATACACACTGTGTATTTTTTGTACATTCTTTGTAATATTACAAAATCATGCACCATGCTTCTATATACAAGTCAATGTACATGGATAGGAATATATATGAGAGTACACAAAGTGTACTCGAAAGTACATGCCATGTACTTTTTCTAACATTGAGGTTTTGGGTGTTTTGGGCCCTGGATCTCCAAATTGGGAATGTGAGTAATCTATTCTGAGTGTTTTCTCATGTCAATCACAATGTTGGAACCCTTTTGACATCTATAGGTCATATTGATGTTTTTTTGGACATTTATAGTTCTGAATGAGGCCTTCATGGAGGTTTGGATTCAGAATATTTCAATGGGTTGAGTTTTAAGATGTGGGACTAGGGTGAGGGTGGTGTGCTCAGTGTTGATCTGTCCTAGGTGTATCATGTAATTTTACATGAGGTTTCTTGGATTAATAACATAATATGGGGGTTTAGAAGTATCCTTAATAATATCATGGTTTGTCTATGCCTATTGGGACTAGTGGATTTATGTTAGATAAGTCATGGTTTAGTTCCTACATTTGAGGATCAGGGTTGATGGAACATTGGGGCTTGGTTGACACCATGGATTTTGGTTATGTCACAATTTCATTTTTGTATTATGTTGAGTCTGAGGGAATATTAATGATTACCAAAGTGGTAATGTTTCTGGTTAAGTGATCATTATATGACGTTGTTGACGGCTCAGAATTCATGTGTGGTGTGGGATTGATTTTGTATATATTTGTGGCATGTCATTGATAAATGATCGGTTGGAGGCCATTGAGGGCCTTTTTTGGATGTTTATTGTGTTAAGGATTGGATTGAGGGTTTGGTAGTCATCATGGTTTAGATAGTATTCCAGTAACACCCCATAAATTTATGAATAAAATTTCCTTTCTTTTAATTAAATGTCTTATGGTTATAAAAGACGTGCACTTTTTTTATTATATCCAATTGGACTTAAATGAACATTAAGTATCATTACCATAGATAATATATCCTTTGAAGATTGATCACATGACTAGTATAAATATATGGTTTTAACAAATACTTTTGACACAAACAAAGGAAGTGATGGCCTTTACCAGTGGGATATTACCCTATGAATCCCATTAATCAGAGCTCCCGAGGAAGATAAAATTTCTAGGATTTTTCATAGACCACTCCCAAGATGATATCAAACATATTATTATTGAGTGAAATAATTTATGGTAGAATTTCAATCTCATTGAAGTCACTACCCAAACCATGTTCAACAAACTGCCCCATGAATGCCCCACCATCACACACCCCACTCTTATGGCGTATGCTGGTGTAATAAAGGGATATATAAAATGTCTCTAGAATTATGATTATGTACACTATTTATATATATATATAATATTAAATATACTTTCATTCTATCATTGTTACATTGTAAATAATTTTTAACGAATAAAAAATATTTTTGGTTAAAATTCATATTATATTAAGAAATCTATTTTTAATGAAAAAATGGATTTTTGAAATAAATAAAAATATAATAAATTATTATCATTAAATAAAATTTATAAAATATAAATAACCATATAATTTTTATGAATTCATATGTAATTTTTATTAAGGATAAAAAACTTGTTTTGTCAAAACCCGCCAATTTTCAATAAATATCAGTTTTTATTTTTAAAGTAAAATTTTAGATATTTAGAAAATTATTTAGATAAAATAAATAATATTTTTTTAATAAGGATGTTGAAATTATCATATGGTGAATTTTTTATAATTTTATGACACATTCTAATTTTTGGGTTAAAATTAAATACTATATATATACGGTGAGTTTTATGACATCATAATGGCCCAAAAATGATGTAATAAATACTATAAAAGGGATATTTTTTCTAATATAAGATTTTCCTTGAAAATAATGTAATTTTAAGTTTATTTGATTTATTTTATAAAGCTTTAGTGAATCCTTCAAGACTTATTAAATATTTTATGATTTTAAAATAATTTACATGAGGGTGTGACTCACCTCCACAAAAGCGAAGCTAATATTTTAACATCATCATCCATTTTACTTACAAAATAATCTTTCCCAATCCCCTTTTACTAAAACATTTGAGAAAACTAGGGGATGGTTTTTTGGTTTTGAATATTTTAGTGTGTAGTGTGTAAAACCAAAATAATAAAGAATTCTCCCACCATTCCTATATAACCCCACCCAAGAACCCATTACTATTCACTAAAACTCCATGAAGCTCATCCACACTATTCTATATTCTCCACATAGCCCTCCCAAGGTGCCCCAAGATCCAAAGAAGCCTCTCCCAATATTTTGGGATCACACATCCAAGTAAGGGTTCCTTCTTTACTCATTTTTTCCCATGATTCCTTATGTAGTTACGTCCTTTTATTTTCAATTACAAATGATGGGGTATGTTTTCACACCTCCCCTATAATTCCCTTATTATATTTGAATCATTATAGACCCCTTTCTCTATCATTAATCCTTCTCTTACAAACTCTTTACCATGATGAAATTATCTAATGGATTTCAATTTTCTTACACTACAAGAAAACAGTGTTTTAACGGCGGTTTTTTCGCGGTGGTTTTAGAAACTGCCCTTAAATGTTTTTCGATCAAATATTTAGCTGTGATTTTTAAAACCGCCAATAATTTTTATTTGAATTTATTTTAATATTTTTAAATCTATTCTAAATAAGATTTAATTTTTTAAAAAAATATCTTCTTCAAAAAATTCAATTTTTAATGGTGTTTTTTTAAAAAAAAAATACAGCGATATAGAGGCTATTTTTTGAAAAACGCCACAAAATTTTAGAAAAAAAAAATTAATAAAATTTTAGAATTTTTTTAAAAAAAAAAATTATTTTTTATTTATTTACTATCAAAATATATTTTATTATTGATAATTTTATATATTGATTATGTTTCAATTAATTAATATTTATAATTATTAGTTAATAATATTTTTAAATTGAAAACAAATCTATAATAAGTAGAAGAACAGACTTCAGCATCAAATGACCATAACTTCTAATCCGACAGTCCCTTTAAGCTCCACAACCAGCCAAATCAGATTTTATCAAATGATAAAAAACCAAGTGAAACTTAAATCATGTGATAATCAAAGGATAAAAATATATTTAAAATTCAGAGGTTGAAAATCAAACTCGAATATCAAACTACCATAACTTTTAATTCGAGTGTCCATTTGAGCTCTACCACATATCAAATCAAAGCCTCCGACGAGCTCTACACCGCTTAGCTCTGGTACCAACTCTTTGAGTATTTTACTCATTCTTATTCCACTAGAAAGGCCCAAAAAGGCCTCCTAAATAGATGTTATAGTTACAGAGACCGATTTCATAAAATTTAGAAGGTTATAACATTTGATCAAGGTGCCTGTTCAGCCTGTACCACATATCATATCGAAGCTTATTTAACGATCTTCGATTTGACTGGTTATGGTACTGAAAAAAGTGTCTCAGATCACATGTTATGACTATTTCAGTGTTTTTAGGGTTTTTAGAGGTTCTTAACGTTTTAAGATTTATTTAATAATTTAATTATATATTTTTTATTTATTTAATTATTTATTTATTGAATATTAATTAATCAATTAATTAATTAATTAATAATTAATTATCTATTAATTATTATTATTTATTTATTTATTTAATATTTATTATTTATTTATTTATTTATTATTTAGTTATTATGTACACATTAATTATTAATTTATTTTTAATTAATTAATAATTTACTATTCATTATTTATTTATTTATTTTTATCCATTTTTTATTAATTAGTTATTAATTAGTAAATAATTAATAATTAATTATTAATTATTAATTATTAGTTATTAGTTATTATTAATTATTTATTATTAATTATCGATATATTTATTTATGTATATGTATATTTATTATTCAATATTCATTATTTATTCTTTATTCTTTTCTCTTTATTATTTATAATTTGTTATTTGTTATTTATTATTTATTATTTCTTAATGTATTTTTAATTTACTAAATAATTTTTTAACATTATATTTTTTATTTTCTTATTGATTAATTAATTATTGATTATTTATTAATTAATTATTAAATATTAAATATTGCATATTGCATATCCAATATTAAAATTTAAATATTAATTATAAATTATTAATTATTAATTTTATAAATATCAATTATTTATTATTAGATATGATTATTTATTAATTAGTAATTCATTATTTATTTATTAATTTAGTTATTTAGTTATTTTTTATTTTTTATTTTTTATTTTTTATTTTTTATTTTTTATTTAATAACTTACTTTTAATTTACTAAATATCAATTTATTATTAGTTTATTATTTATTTATTTATTTGTTTATTTATTCAATATTCATTATTTATTAATTATTGATTAATTATTGATTAATTAATTGTTAATAATTTATTAATAATTTATTAATTTATAAAAATAAATATTAAATATTAAATATTAATTCTTGGTGATCAATTTTTAATTATTATTTATTATTAATTATTAATTATTAATTATTAATTACTCATTATATATTATATATTATATATTATATATTATTTATTAGTTATTAGTTATTTATTTATCTATTATTTATTTATTTATTATTTATTTGTTATTTATTTATCATATATTAAATTATTTTTTAATTAATTTATTATTTATACATTACTTATATATTTTATGTTATATATTATATATTATATATTATATATTATATATTATATATTATATATTATATATTATATATTATATATTATATATTATATATTATATATTATATATTATATATTATATATTATATATTATATATTATATATTATATATTATATATTATATATTATATATTATATATTATATATTATATATTATATGTTAGATATTATATATTATGTCTTAGATATTATATATTATACATTATGTATTACATAATATATAATATATATTATATATTATATATTATATAAAATATATTATGTATTAGATATTATGTATTATATATTATATATTATGTCTCACGTATTATATGTTATATATTATTAATTAATAATTATTAATTATATATTATTGATTATTGATTAATCATTATAGATAAATAATTATTTTCTGTGTATCTAATTGTTATGTATTACCTATTTGTTCAATTAATATATATATGCCTAAGTATATTAAATTTGACTTATTGACCACATAAAGAGCCTGCGGGAGTGGTATAGTCTTTGGAAAATAAGCAAGAGGTAAGGGCTTCAAATCTCACCCAACACCGAATTTCTATATATGACATGAGCATGTTCATGGACAAGGACTTGTGCATGGACACAGACTTATACATGGAGATGGGCATGTGCATGGTAATAATAATAAGTAAATAAATAAATAACAAAATAAATAAATATATTACAAAATAAAATAGCAATAAATAAATAAATTACAAAAATAAATAAATTAATTAATTAATTAATTAATTAATTAATTAATTAATTACTAATATAAAAAAATTAAAAATTTTAAAAAAAAAATTAAATTAAAAAAATGCTTTAGGAATGGTAAAAACCTCCACTAAAAACTACCACTAATTATTTCTCGACACACAATTTAAAACGATTTTCCAAAACCACCACAGAATGATTTAGTTGCGGTTTAAACCACCGATAAATACAAAATTTAGTGTAGTGTCTTTTCCATTCAAGAAATTCTTTTATATTATGCATCTAAATTCCATTTCATACGTTGGGATATTATATTATATGATCCCCTTACTATATATTTCATGTATAAATGATGAGAGACCCCTTTTACTCTAATCATCCAATTTTACAAATTTCTATTTGACGTCATTATACTGCCGAAATTGCACCATGATTTTCCATGCCAAAATCATCATGTTGTGTATACCTTACCAATTTTTCAATCAAGTGTATTCACTATTATGCTCATGTACTTATTTATTGGGGACTTGAATTTATTTATTCCACATTTCTTGTTCATGGAATAAATTATGATTTTTAATGAATCCATGCAGTATGATCTATGTGGCACACTTATACATGAAAAGGAAATGATTAAGAAGGGTGAGCCCTAATAGTGTTCTAATGAATTGGGAAATGTTTATTATCTTGATACGCTATGTGCAATGATGGTATAATCATGATAATCCATGGGCGATGATGGTTTACTCAGGCTAATTCATGTTCAATGGGGGTTTACTCATGCTAATCCATGTTTAAGGATCCTTGGATCATGCTAATATCGTGTTGTATTTTGTTGCCATATTTCCATGTTATGAATATCATGCAATATTATGCATTTATGTACATGTTCCTTTTTATCTCTATTGATATGCCTATTTAATAACATGTATTGTATTTCTCATTTTATGACATGTTTATTCCCATACTGGGCTTTATACCTCACCCTTTTCTTATGTATGTCCTCAGGTTATCCCATTCAATGCTATGTACGAAGGAATATTGTGGTCCTGTAAAGGAATTATTCAATAAATATGTGAATTTAATGTTTTTAGTTGTTATATAATGTTCTTAATTCTCAAATACACTAAACCTCTCGATCTTCTGAGTTGTATTATGTTCAATTTTATGTAATAAATCATATTTAAATATGAAATAAATACCAGGGTTGTTATAGTTGGTATCAGAGGATAGGTTTAGTAATGTTTTTGGATTAGGATTAGAAAACTATAGAGGAAGCCTTAGGTATAAGACTATGTAAAAGAAAAGAATAAAAAATGTTTGTGGTGTATCGATTATGTGGTTTATTTTGAAAATGCATCCTTGTCTGAATACCAACAAGTAGAGGTGGATATGGCATAAATGTATCTAGGGGTAAAACTCAAAAATCCAGATTTTATCTAGACTCGAACAAGAATTGGTGCATGAAAATGGGTCTTTCTGCACTTTTGGTTCGACACTCCTAGGGGATATTCTTTGGTAAATTCATAATCTTAGTAAGAACCATTATTAAGGGAACAAAAGAGCCCATAAGAATATACATTAGAAAGTAGATCATGGATAACCTAGATCTAATCCTATGAATTCATAAGTTAATAAGATAAATTATATTCATATGTTATCCCTTTAATTTCATTAGATTCCCAATTATGTGTTTAACTATTTAAGAAACTATTCCCTAAGTCTATATTGGATAAAGGTGATCCAAAATCAAAAAAGAGAAATACATGGTTATTTTCTATATTCCTACACATTCTTTTATGTCTCTAAAGTTTAGAAGAACAATCAAAACACCACCAAAAGGCTTGGAAGTAGAGATGTTTGTGGAAATAAAAAATTGGGAAATTATTGCATCTTATTTATATAAAACCTCCCATATCACAATTTGCGGATTTAACTTCCCATTGAACTTTGTTATACTCCCTCTAGTGTAATTTTATACAATTCTTGGCTTGGATTGGATTTCCTTATATAAATCTAATATAAACTACTGTGAGAGGAAAATTACTCTCCAAATGGTGAATCAACCCCCGATTCTATACAAGTGAAAGGAGAAGGATGAATCTCCTTTAGCACCATTATCTCAAGTAGGGATATTAATACCCTATTAGCACACATATCTTTCGTAGATGGTTTAGTCTAGTAAAAGAACCAACCTCGAAGAAATGTCTATTGTGAGGGAATTCACTAATGTGTTTCTCATTGAATTTCATAGTCTTCTCCCTAAAAGTGATGTTTAATAATCAATTGATCTTATATTTGGGGAGTTACCAATATCCTAGTCTTTGTATATAATGGATTTTGTGGAGAATGAGAAGCTAAATAAACAACTATTGGAGAATCTTGATAAAGGGTATATATGTTGAAATGCTTCACCATGGGGTTCACCAGTCCTCTTTATCAGGAATATGGATGGGTCAATGTTCCTTTGCATTTATTATCATGATCTTAACAAAATCATGATAAATAACAAGTATCCTTTTAAATTAATTTATGAATCATTTGATCAACTATGTGTAGCACAATACTTCACAAAGGTTGATCTGTGGTCAGGATATTACCAAATTAGGGTGAAGAAGGAGGATATTCTCAATACTTCTTTTCATATGAGGTATGAGAATTATGACTTTATAGTGACTCGATTCAGACTCGCTAATGCTCCAAAAATCTTCATGAACTTGATGAATAGACTCTTTAGAGATTTCCACAACAAATTTTTGTTAGTTTTTCTAGAAGATAATATAATATACTCCAAAACCAAGGAGGAGCATGAGGTGAATATCAACACTATTCTAGAGACATTGAGAAAGGGTAAGCTCCATGAAATGTGCAAAACATGTGAGTTTTGGTTGAAGAAAGTCTCATTCTAGGGGAATATAATCACAGTAAATGGGATATTTTGGGATCCTTCAAAAACAAAAGAAATTGAGGGATGGATGAGGCTGACATCAGTGATGGATATTCATATATTCTTGGGGTTAGATATATATTATCACAAATTTGTGAGAAATTTATCATGATTGACAAACCCTCTCACCAAGATAATGCGGAAGGAGTTAAATTTTCTTGGAATGATAAATGTAAAGGTAGCTTCATGGAGTTAAAGAAGAGGCTTTTCATTGCCCCATTATCACACTACCAACAAGAGAGGATCCTTTAATAATATTCAGTGATGCTTCAAAGAAGGGACTGGGCTGTGTGTTGATGCAGAATGACAAAGTCGTAACCTATTCCTCAAGGAAGTTGAAAATTCATGCAAAAAACTATCCCATGCATGATCTGGTTTTGGATGTTTTGATCTTTTCATTCAAGATCTCGCGACATTATCTCTTTAGAGAGTAGTTTGAAGCATATACGTATCACAAAAGTCATAAATCAATATTTACATAGAAATAGATGAATATGCACCAACTAAGATGGTTAGAGCTCATCAAGGATTACAACATCTCAATCCATTACCAACCTGGGAATGAAAACAAGGTGGTGGATTATATAAGTAGAAAGGACCCAAAAATTCTTTCATTGATGAGAATTGAAAAGGATCCAATCTTCTTAGATTTGATGAAGATGTACATGGGAATCATAAACAAGGGATCATCATCGATCCCTTCATAAATTATTTCTTAACTGTCTCTTTTGGAAAGGATAAATGATACTCAAAAAGTTGATAAGGGAATTCTGAAGAAAGAGGATACTATAAAAAAAGGTAAATCCTCAGAGATCAATGTTAATAAAGAAGGAATTATGAGATTTGGATATAGACTATGTATTTCATCAAATACTGAGTTAAAAAGGAAAATTTTGATGATGCACATAGTTAAAATTTTTCCATTCACCCAAGAAACACAAAGACATATCAAGATCCCTAAGATCACTATTGTTGGGATACCATAATCATGGAGATCAATAAATATACATCAATATGACTAGTATTTCAAAAAGTGAAGGCTGAGAGGAATAAGTCTATTGGGATGATGAAACCATTACCCATACCAATATGGAAATTGGAAAACATCACCATGAACTTTATCATCGGACTTCCGAAGACATCTAAAGGAAACAATGAAATCTGGGTTGTCATGGATCATCTTAAAAAGACTGAACACTTCATTAAAATTTGAGAGGATTTCTCAGAAGACCAACTGGCACAGATATACATCAGATAAGTGGTATGGTTTCATGGGGTAACACTATCAATTATGTATGATCGAGATCCAAGATTCACTTCTATGATTTGGAAACATCTCCATCATGATTTGAACACTAATTTTAACATCACCATGGCCTATCACCCTCAAACAAATATCCAATCTTAGCACACTATCCATACAATTTAGGACATGTTGAGATTTTTCTCATGGATAATAAAGGTTGATGTGACCTACAACTTCTTTTTATAGAGTTATCTTATAAAAACATTTACCACTCAAGCATCCAAAGAGATACTTATAATTCCCATTATGGGATGAGGTGTAGAAATCCTTCATGTTGGGATAAATTAGGGGAACACAAACTTCTACATCTTGAAATGGTCGAAGAAATTGTGGTGATGGTTAAGACCATCCAACAACACTTAATAGATGCCCAATATAGACAAAATAGCTATGATTTTAATTGTTGATGAGACATAGGGTTTGATTTTCGATATATTGTATTACTCCTCATATCTCCATGGAAAAGAGTTATTAGATATGGTTAGAAGGGAAATATTATTCCAAGGTACACTGTCCCTTTTGAGATCCTTGATCACATCGGAGTAGTGTCCAATCGACTAGCACTCCCACCGAACCTTTCTCAAGTACATGTTGTATTCCATGTGTCCCTCTTAAGGAATTACATTCCAGACCCATCACATTTACTCAATCCATAAGTCATACCATTGGAGAATGACATTTATTATGAGGATCATCTGGTGAAGATCTTAGATAATAGCAAAAATGTTCTATGAAATAAGAGACTACACCTCATCAAAGTATTGTGGAAGAATGGAAAGCTAGAAGAATAAATGTGGGAACAAGTGGAGTTGATGAAGAAAAGTAACTATCATATGTTTTATGAGGTAAAAATAAATTTCAAGGGAGAAATTTCTTAAGTGGGAAAGGTTATAACTACTTGAGAATTTATGAATAAAATTCCCTTTCTTTTAACTAAAAGTATTAAAGTTATTGAAGACATGTGCACTTCTTTTTTAATATCCAATTGGATAATAATGACCATTAAGTATCATTAGCATTGATAATACAACCCTTGAATAGTGATCACATGAATATTATAAATATATATTTTTAACAAATCCTTTTTTCATATACAAAGGAGGTGATGCCCTCAACCAGTAGGATCATACCCTATGAAGACCAACTATCATAGCTTTCAAAGGAGATATCATTTTTGGGATTTCCCAAGACCAATCCCAATCTGAGATCCAAAATCTTAATGATGAGTGAAACCATTTAAGAGATAAGTTCAAGCTCATCAAGATCACGAACCCAACCATGTTCACCAAATATCCCCAGGAAATCACCACCATCGCACACCTTACTCTTAGGGAGTATGCTGGTGTAATAAAGGGAAATGTAACATGGACCTAGAATGATGATTATGTACACTATTTTTATATTAATATAAGAATTAATATAATTTCATTCTATAATTGTTACTTGGTAAATGATTTTAAAGCACAAATAATATTTTTGGTTAATATTCAAATTCTATTAATTAATCTATTTTTATGTATTAATGGATTTTTGAAATAAATAAAATTATTATTAAAAAATATTATTAAATTTATTTTATTAAATAAAAATGATCATATAATTTTAAAAAGTCAAATGTAATTTTTATTATTGTTTAAAATCTATTTTCTGTCAAAACCCATCCATTTTCTATAATTGTTAGTTTTTTATTTTAAAATTGAAAATTCTAATATTTATAAAATTATTTAGATAAAATTAATATTATTCTTTGAATTAAGGAATATATATTACCCTATGTTGAATTTTTTATAATTTTTTTACCCAATCGATTTTTTGGTTAAAAATTAATTATCGAATAAATATGCGGTGTGTTTTATGACATCATAATGGCCTAAAAATGATGTAATAGATAAAAAGAAATGAATATTCGGCCAAATATATGTTTTACCTTTAAAATAATTTATTTTTAAGTTTATTTTATTTATTTTATAATGTTTTTGTCAATCCTTCAAGAGTTATAAAGTATTTTAAGATTTTAAAATAATTTCTATGAGAGTGTGACTTACCTCCCAATAAGAAAGGATAATATTTTAATATGTTCATGCCCTATAATTATAATATATATTTCTCCACTCCCCATTTCCATAAACCATGGTAAAAAAACATGGGATGGTTTGTGGTTTAGAATATTTTAGTGTGTATTGTCCAAAACCAAAATAATAAAGAATTCTTCCACGTTTCTTATATAAACCCACCCAAGAACCCATTACTCTAAAATAAAACACATTTAATATCTTAATAACTCTAATATATACTCCCTATATCCTCCCAAGGTGAACCCAATCTCCCAAGAAGCATCTCTCAAGCCTTTGTGATCACACATCAAGTAAGGGATCCTTCATTTCTCAATTTTTTCCAAGTTTCCTTATATTGTTACATACATTTATTTTAAATTAAATATAATGGGGTATATTTTCTATCATCCCCCATAATACCCTTATAATTATTTAATGATGATATATCCCTTTCTATCTAATTAATACCTCCCATGCACACCTGTTACCATGCCAAAAATTCTATAAGTGACTTCTCTCTTCTAATTTCTATTCAAAAATTTGTTTTTTATTATGAATATAAATTCCATGTCATATATTGGGATATATTGTTCCATTATCACATTAATATAAATTTAATGTATGAATTATTATATACCCCTTTGTCTTTCATTAATACATTTTTTGAATTTCTATTTGACATCGTTATGCTACCGAAATTTCACCATAATTTTCCAATACAAAATCATCGTGTGGTGAATACCATATCTATTTCTATATAAATGGTATTCACCTTTATGCTCTTGTACTTATTGATTGGGGATTACATGTATGTATTCCACATTCCTTCTTCGTGGAATAAATCAGGATGTTTAATGAATCCATGTTGTATGATCTATGTAGCACACTAATACATGAAAATGAAATGATAATAAAGGGTGTGACCTAATAGAGCTCCAATGCGTTGGGTATTGTTTAGTATCCTGATATTCCTTGTGAAATGAGGGTTTAATAATGATAATTAATGTGTAGTGAGGGTTTACTCATACTAACTCATGTGCAATGAGGGTTTACTCAAGATAATCCACATTCAATGAGCCTTAGCTCTTGATGAAATCATGTTGTATATTGTTTCCAAATATCGATGTGATGAATATTATTCAATATCATGACTTTATGTTCATGTATATTTTGTTCTCTATTGATATTACTATTAACTAACATTTATTTTCTTCCTCAAGGTAGTCCATGTATATTCCCTTACTAGGCTTTATAGCTCACCCTTTTCTTATGTATTTCCTTAAGTAAGCCCATGTAATGATAAGTACGAAAGAATATTGTTGTCATGTAAAAGTTTTCAATAAAGATGTGCATTTCATATTTTAAGTTGTTATGAAATGTTACTAAGCTCCAAATACACTAGACTTATTTATCTTATGACTTGTATTAAGTTCATGTTTTTGTAATAAATCTTATTTAAATATGAAATAAAGACCACGTTAGCCATAATTCTTTTCCATGATTTCAAGTTCTGAGGATACAAGAAAGGATTCCTCAATTTATGTGTGGATCAAGAGGTTCATTTATAGGCCTGATTAATAGGATGACCCTAAGTATGTGTATGTGATTATGTGGTTCAGTTATGAGTGTTCTTTGGGACCCAATATGATGTATGAGATGATGGGTATAAGATGCTACTGGTTGAGATGGGTATATATCTAGCAGTTTTCATGTTTTTTTCATTAACATTGAGACCTAGATTACTCCCACAGGGTGATTTTATATTTTTGGGTTGCCATGTTTTGGAAATTAGTTTTTTATTAAGGGATGTAATGGAAGATATAGATGGAAAGATGATCCACAATTATGGTTCTAGATATCCTTGATTGAGATTGTTGGACTGAGTCATTATATCGATACTAATAGATAGGATATGGTTTGGGTTCTAGACTAATATTCTGGGAAATTTGATTTATATTGATGAGTGTATTGAATGTGACTTCATGTGTATGAGTTTTAGTGATAGACTGAGGTTCTGGGTACATGAGGTATACTACTGGGAGAGTTTCATACCAAGGCTCTAGAAACTGATAGTATACATCAAGGATAGTTCACTGGACTAAGGATTTGGTTATTAATGGAATTCAATGTGCTAAAAGATATTGGATTTAGAAACCTTATCCTTGTGTTTAGGTAAGAGTAATGTTCTAGGACCCGTCGATGTTTTTCTAATGTCCATAGGTTGTAGGATTATAAAGTATAGTACTAAGAGTGTGTTAGACTTTAACTCTAGGCACTGATAGTATACTTTGACCATAGTTCTACAGACTGAGGCTCTAGGAATTAATGGTCTACCATCTAAGATGGAGGATGGATTGGCACTCTACATCAATGTTTAAGATGCCTGAATGATACTCTATACATGTTTGATTTGATATATATGGTTTATGAGTTACACTAATTCTTTGTGCACTATGGTTATGACACGTGAGATTGATGATGGAAAAAAGTTTTGGGATTGTAGTACTCTTGTGTGGAAATTGGAACAAATGTTCCAATTTTTCAATTATGAGAAAATTTTTGGCTAAGAGGACATGGTATGGGATAACTTATATTTGTATCATGGGTGGATAGACTATTGTAGGATGGGTTTTTGGTATTGTCAGGTTGGTTGTGACTTCCATGGGTATAGAACCCGCAGATTGATTGGGATGCACGGTCCTTGATACATGGTTAAAAAATTACAACATTAGTAGAAGTAGTTAAGGTTATTCAAGTTCATAGACATACAAATCAATAGTTATTTATTTATATTTTACTCTCCTATTTTATATCAACTAGTCTGAGGAAAAGGCATGATCATGCATTTGTGCAAGAAGTTTATTCATTCACCATTTTTGGTGTTTAACTGAGATTTATATCCCACCCCCTATATATACACCTCAGTGTGTGTATAGAAATTATGTATTCTTTTAGGTTGAGCACAAATTCATGATGGACAGGGTGGATTCCCTAGATTACATGGTTGATCGGGATTATCCTGCAAATACGGCTGGTCAGACTAGATCAATTTGATAGGGTATTGGAGATTGGGAATGTGTTTTGGACAGGATTTAGGAATATGTCATGTTGTATTTATTTTTTGTTATTTATTCCTGTATATAGGATCATCCCAATGGGAAATCATGGTTGTATGTATGACATTGTTATTCAATCCCTTACAATAGTTTCATTTTCTTAAAGCATGTTTAGTTTCTGTTTATTTATTCTTCTACTTTATCTTTTATGTAGGTGTTTGGTTATTTATACATGATTGTACACTCTGATATATGGGTATTTTCTCATCACTTTTCAACCTTCATACCCACACTTGTAGTTGGTAGCCTCTCGTATACGTGGTGGTGCACTTGAGGTCTTGTGGTGAACTGGCTCGGAGTACCAGTTTAGTGGCTATGAGTTGGGATGTTATAAAGTGGTATCAAAGGAGTCACTTTCCTATTATTTCTCTATTTGGTGCTTGGTAGATAGGAGATATGGGAATGTGTTATATCCTGTGATGGATACCAGGATGGTACATCATGAACACCTATTCCAGTAGGAATTCCATGTTACAAGGGACTAGGATAGATGTTCTAGATTTGTGATTTTATAGTTGTATACAATTTTTTGCTTCAACTAGTGCTCATTTTGTTTGGAATTGACATTTTAAGATGGATTTTAGGCTCTTGGAACATTTCAAAGAGGCTTGTGAGTTGGTTTTGAATTTTGGTCAATAGAGGAGAGTGGTGTCTCATGCATCAATATTAGAACGTATGATTTTATTGTTTTAGGCCTTCTAGTGTATGATTTTACAGAATTTCTTATGATTGAAGGTTCTATGGATCTACTCTAAGATTCTCAATAGTGTGGATGTTAGTCTGGTTTTTTGTACGGTTGGTTTAGTAACTCTATTGGGTCAGTATAGTATAAGTTTAGAACTATAGAACCATTGTATATTTTTCTTATGGTAGGTAGTATGGCTGAGTCCTCCAAGAAGCAGTCTAATGTGTATATTCTCAAATAGTAAATACGTTCAAGTTTCGGGTTGTTGGACGGTGTTTGACAAATTTATAGTGCAAGACTATAGAGATGGGTGTTTTGTCTTATTGACGTTGTGTGATGACGAGCCAAGGGCATGTTTATTCCTTGTGAGTAGTGTCATTATATGTATTGTCTTATAACTACGTGATTATATGAAGTGGCATGACATGTGAGTTAATCAGCGGGGCTAGGTGGGAGATCCCATTAACCTTTTTTACATTACTCTGGACCGTGGAGTCAGATCCATTTGATCTTGAGGGTGACCCCTGAGAGGGGTCGACTGTGTTATGAGATCCTTCAGGTGTTTGAGGCATAAATGTGTGTTTTGGACTCATGAAATTGGTTCTCAAAGGGTGATTTTGGGTTTGATGATTTGGATTTATAGAGTCCTTTTGTTTTCATATGGTGTTATTGTGTTTTAGTTTCTATACCTAGTGGTTGGTTTTTGAGAGGCAAGGTTTATTTAGGTGACTTTCATGGGAAATGGTTATACAGGTGAGTTAATCATAGTGTATTTGGGTTGTATTGATATCACATAAAGTGTGTAACACCCCAAGCTTCCACGGTATGCTTCCCTTTGAATAATACTGTAGCGTGTGTTGTACGCAACTTCGAGTTCTAACACACACACCACAACCAATCAAACTAGCTGTTATGAATAGTAATACCCACTTTTTGAAATTTTATAAATTTTATCTCTCAAAATTGAATTCATTTTTGGATTCGGAATATCGAAATTAGACTAGGGTAAAATTTTTGAACTTTTCGGATAACATTTATATTTTGATGAATAGTGAAAAATACTAAATTTTAATTAAAAACAACTTTTTTAATCGAAATAATTAATAGTGATAAATTATTAATTTGAGTGGTTTTAAGGTATATTTAGAATATATTTTTACCATTTAATACAATTTTGGTCATTGGACATAATTTCACAATTAAACTGGACATGAACAAGTGTCAATCTTTTGATAGTTATTATCTCTTAAAACCACGCGTTTTGTTTTAACAATGGGAATTAATTTTAAATTAATTTCTACCACTTCTGTGTTTTGAATTTGGAAAAATGGATTCCATATTTGGAATCATGATTTCCAAATTGTGTAAATAGGTAACTTTTATTTTTAGACATTTTGAATAATTACTTCGGTAAAAATTTTATTTACCATGGTTAAAGGGTAAATCCGGTAAATAAGGGTAAACAAATAATATTATAATAATAATAAATTACCCTAAAACGTGTCCTAACCTTATTTTTTGATACATTTCCAACCATGGTCATCTTTTGGTCTATTTTGGGACCCCATGGAGCCACTTGTAACTGATAATGACACTTTATATTAATTAAGTTAAAATAAATACAAAAATGACATAAACATATATCTTTTAGAAAAACAATTTTTACATAGGGTAATATATGTTGGATTTTGGACTATAAATATTAATTATAAATTTAAAATTATTTCATAAATAATGGTATTTTATTTATAATTTTTAGACATTTAACAAGTAAAAATATATATGACACAATAATGATGCAGTATTTTTCTTATTAATGAAAGAATCAAATAATTGGTATTATAAATGTTAAAATAAATATATTTTGAAAGTTTTTATGACATAAAATATTTTTATTGGTTAATATGACATGTTAGGATTGCTTAAATTAATTTTTTTATAATTAATAAAGTTTTTAAGACTTTAACAAAAATTAATTATTGAGTAGTTTCAAAATTGACATAAATGAGTTTTTAAAAAAAATATTATATTATTAATTTATATTCTATTCCTAAAAATCTAATGTTCGGCCAAATGACTCATATCATTATTTTTATATAAATAATGTACCACTTTGGTGTCTCTTGGAGGTATATAGTATGTTTATTAACTATATAATATAAAAATATAAAGTGACATGGTAAGTGTCAAACTAATTAACTAAGAGTTAAAACTAAAAGATAAGGTTAATATAGTGACCCAAACCTGTCTAAAACCTATTGGTTGAGTGTTTTTAGACACATCCCCATCTTAAACTTTAAATAATACACTTTTGAGCCATTAGAAACTGAATATAAATTTATTATAAAATAATATTTCTATCTTTTCCAAAGGTGCCCCTTACCCCTCTTATAAAAGGGCACTCCCCCTTCTCACTAATTCACACTTTCAAAGCCGTTTGGCTCGGCCAAAACCTGCCCAAATACTCTCTCAACATCCCTCAATACAACCTAGAGGCATTATTTGGATCATAAATCCCTCCTATGGATCCCTTTGGATCAAATCAAAAGGAAGAACCCGAAGAAGAGGTAATGTTTTCACCACCCTTTTTCGAGTTCCTTTCTTCTTCAACTTCTTCTGTATTTTTTATTACCATTATAAAATAATAACTCCAGTATATTATATATACTATAATGTTATTATAAATATGCTACAACCATATTTAGTATTCTATCCATCCATTGAATGACATGTCACCATACGTGCGTACGTACGGCTTACCGTCTCCACATCGTGGTGTAATTGTTATTCAATATATTATTATTTGGATGGGTATAATAATGATGTATAATTCATGTAAATAATAAATATAACATGATAATGATTCTGTATATATGATATACCATCCAATTATATATTATTTTAATATCAAAAGAATGATATTGTCGCTCGTGCGTACATACGGACTACCGTCTCCACGAACACGATGAGATTCATTCCCCATCATATCCATTCAAGAATAATTCTCATTTAATGATTAAAAATAATGTTTAAGGACTTGATATAATTCTGGATATGAATAATATACAACCTATCCATGAAAAACATGACTTATGTAACAAAACATATAAAAGAAAATGAGTAAGTTAACACCCGAAACAATGATAATACTAAGATATTATTAACAAATCAATATTAAAAGATCATATATGATATCATAATTATGTATATGGTTCTTGTATAATTTAATAACAATGTTTTAACTATTATAAATGAGTTTAACATACCATCGACTAAGGAAAAGTACAAGGTAAGGGTTATTTAACAATCTCTTCATTATCTGAGGTTGTTTATACGTAATTATCTACTGGGACCCCTTTATCATCCACATCCATGTTTCTTAAAAATGTATTTCAAAAAATTCTTGATATTTTATAGAATATGGTTTAAAGTCATTTATACCCTTTTTTGACTTTTTATAAGGGTTTTATAAAGTAATCTTTCTGTCGTTTTCCAAACAAGGTCATTTTTAACCTTTTCGACAGAATTAAGGTAAGAATTTTTTTTAACTTATATGGAGGGTGCGGCTATTTTCCACCATTATAAAATCTTAGAACCTTCCCTTACAAGCTTCTAAGAATATTTTCAAAGTAATAGTTTTATTTTATAATTATGTGACTTTTAAATGATTTCAAAAAAATAGATATTTCTCTCAAATAGTTTTGATTTCATCTGTGTCAACATCCTTTGATGGATTTTAATCTTATTTTAAGTTTATTTTTTATGATACAAAACATCCATATTGTATTGAAGGTTTTGTGATATGTTTGATTTTGGATGTGTTATTTTTAAACAATTCATGGTTTATGGAAAAAGTATTGACATTTCGTATGCTAGTTTTAATACGAATGTTTATGTTATGTTTAAACCTGTTCATATGAGGAATGCATTGGACTTAATAAGTTATGGGTGGATCCTGCTATAGCTCCTTGATGCATTGGTAGGTCTCATGAGACAAACTAGTGTATTGGCACAGGGCCTTGACAAAATCTTATTTGTAGTCTTGGCACAAGGTCTTGGCTGTGTGGTTATGATAGTCTGGAATTATGCATTCCATCATTATGAAAGTGGTTATTGATATTGCATGTGATTATTAGACTAGTAGAATATCCATGTGAATAAGTATATTGAATTATTTCATTTTATTTCTGCCATATTATGCTGAAGTTCAAGTTTTAAAAGGCTTTTGTTTTAGTTATACATCTCCTTAAATGTTTATTCTTATTTATGAAAGTTTTCGCTATATTGTTATCCTTACTCGGCATTTGAGCTCACCCCTTTCTATGTTTTATTTTTTCCAGGATGTGAAGAAGTATTTTATGAATGATCTGCAGGGATAGTATGAGGGGATAAGAGTGTGGACTATGGAGACTATATTGTTGTAGTTTTCATTTTATGATGTTATGTAAACTTTATGAAAGTATCTAGTTATTACATGGCTACTAAACTAATAGGTCTTTCGAGACTTGATCTTTCTTGTGATAATACCAAGGTTATGTAATAATGCACCGAATCTGGGTAACTGGGGCTGGGGCGTTACAAAGTGATCTAGTTTTCTTGGTTATCGGGGGCGAGCTGTGTTTTTGTGAGAAGTGGTTCATTTTAGTCAGAGCAAGTTTTGTGTCTGGATTACACATGGCAGTGTAATAGTTATGTAATAGATAAAACACAGATACCCAAGCACCGGTGATGCACTATAACATTTGGTTTGGGGATTGTATGATACATGGATGCATATATAATGTGATATAATTTGTATTGTGGTAGTGAGTGAGCTGAGAATTATTGTTGGTGTAATAAGAGGCTTTTAGGTATGGTGACCTAATGGATTAGGATATAACTCTACTGTTATGGGATAGATGATATTGTTATGGTATTCATCGATTTCATCTTAGTATACTCCCATTTTATAGATGATCATACCAAATGACTTGATATCATTCTAAGAATGCCAAGGGATCCCCGACTCTATTCCACACTATATAGATGTTTCCTTAGGTTGATAAGGGTCCTACTAGGAGGTTGTGCTCATGGAGTGGTGTGAGTGAAGTTTTATGGTGGGGTGTGCACCATCGCATTTTGGTGAGTGAGGTCCCTACGATGGGGCAGATGTAAAAAAATACCATGGGTATTATTATTGGATGTTGTGGATGAAAAATAGTAGTTTTTTGGTTTTGTTTCTCAGGTGGGGGAAATGTTTCCATTTCTAACTCTAGGGTTTGGTTATGATCAGGTCATGGTATGGGGAAAACTATGTTTGGTTATGATGTGAGGATAAGGATACTCCTACATTTGTGAGTTCCAAATCAGATATGGTGGTGTGACCCTAGTGTGGGTAGGGTCGAGGATGTAGTGAGGAACACATCGAGAGGGATGGTAGACCACTAAGAATGTGTTTTGAAAGGTGAATTAAAAAATGGGGAGAATAATGAATTGAAATCAATCTATGTGGGTTGAGTTCTATATTGAGAAGCACCATGAGTTTGGTGAAGAGTTTAAAATGGTGATGTGGAATATTGATATGGATGGGTGTACAAGGCATTGTCCAGTGGTTTGTTAGTGGTGGAAAGTAGTAACTTGACCTTTGATGGGTTGTACGCCCACTCTTTGATGTTTTGAATAGAACGTTTGTTGGAGTATTTGAGTAAAATGTAGTGAGTGATGTTTTGGTTTATGACCAATGTGGGCTAGGTTGTGTGTTTTTAAGACTATAAAGTCTTCTTGAGGAAGATAATGTTTATAGTGGGGAGGTTATAGGGGCCTGAGTTTTCTTTATTTTGAAATCTGATAAAAAATTAAATATTTTTTCTATGGCGGGAAAGAGGGTAAAAATTGTTATTTAAAAATAATATATGGTCTTGGATAATTTCTTCACATTGTTGGTCTAAAAATATGGTTTCAACCTATAACATGAGTTTGGTGGAATTCAGAGCAGTTGGAGTTGTTTCCTAACATTTAATGTTTAATTAATTACACATTCAATTAGTCTAATGGTTTCATGAGTGTGTATATTTTGAAAGAAGAATCATACTAAGATTCTAACTATGTGGCTAAGTTCATAATGGGGGTATTTCCTAGGTGAGGTATCAACATGCTTCGAGTTTTGGGCATTAGGATGAGTGTTAAATGGGAATTAATTAATTAATTAAATTAATTAATAGAACCCCACCTATTTGGGGTTCCTATGAACTTCAAGATAGGGGAGGGTTCCTCTATCATGAATGATACCCATAATAATTGGGTTAGAAGAGGTAGATTCCACTGGACATCGTCCTTTGCGTAGATTGGGAATAAATCGAGGTGTAGTAGCTTTTGTGAGTGGATTTGAATAGAAAGATTCTGCATTTACACAATGAGGTAGGATGGTTTTTTAAATTTATACCACAATACCAATATATTGCATATTTTTATGTTTTACATCTTTATTATGGTTCCTAGATATCTTTGCTTATTTTTAAAAAAATGGAGGTTTCAGGAGGGTTTGGAGTGGTTATTTATCAGAAACACCATCTACAAAGCATGTAGATCTTAGAACACATGACCTAGGTTCTTCCCATTTGGGTAATGAGGTCTTTTCATAAGTACACACTGTGTACTATGAGTACATGATGTTTTGTAGTACAATGTTGTGTGTTCATCCATGTGAACAAATAGAGGAAGATGGTTTTTAGAATGTACACACTAGGTGCTTTGGGTACACACCAAGTAGTATTATACAGGAAGACCACATGTTCTAATGGACATGTAAAAGTACAATTCCAAGGGTATATATGAGAGTACACATTCTGTACTCTAAATTATAGACTATGTACTTTTTCTAGCTTTGATGTCTTGGGTGTTTTGTTCCATTGAACATAGAATTGGGCATGTGAGTAGTCAATTTTACATATTTTAATATATAGATCATTATTTTGGAACCCTTTTGAAATATAAAGGTCATATATATGGTTTTTTGGACATTTTTATTTTGAAAGGAGGATTTCCTAGAGGTTTGGATTCAAAATCCTTTAATGGGTTGAGTTTTGAGATGGCAGACCCGGTTGAGGGTTGTGTGCTTGGTATTTAATCTAGGTTGGGAACATCATGTAAATTTACTTGAGGTTTCATGGAATAATCCCATAATATGGGGGTTTAGTACCATCTCTAGGAAGGTATTAGGTTGTCCCATCCTATCAAGACCAGTGGCTCGAGGTTAGAGAATTTGAGGATTAGATCGTACATTTGAGGATCAGGGTGGACATGGATTTGGGGCTTGGTTGACACCATGGAATGTGGTTATCGTAGAGTTTTGTTGTGGTGTTGAGTTTAGTCTGATGGAATCATGATCTTTCCCATGGTAGGAAGGTTTCTCTTTAAGTGATTATTGTATTTCATGGTTGACAATTAAAAATGAAACTGTGGAATGGGATTTATTTGGGATACCTAGGTGGAATGTCATTGAGAAAGGATTGGTAGGAGGCCATTGAGGGAAAATTTTGGATGTTCCTTTTGTTAAGTATTGTTTCAAGGGTTTGGTTGCTACCACATTTTTGAGAGAACTCATTTTATTGAGAGTTAGTTCTGAGAATCCAAGAAGGGATGCCTAAGTTTATTTGTGGATCCAGAGGGTCATGTGAGGGCCTTATTGATAGGTTGACCATGAGTGGTTTCATGTAATTATGCAGTTATGTTATTGGTGTTCCTTAGGTCCCAAGATAATTTATGAGTTGATGGGAAAATTATTTTGCTGGCTGAGATTGATATATATCCAATCGTTGTCATGTTTTAGTATGTTGAGGTCGAGACTTGGATTAACCCCACATATAATTTTGATCTGGTTGGGTTTCCATGTTTTGGAAATAGGTTGTTTGTTCAGGGATGTGATGGCATAGAGAGATATAAAGACAATCCAAAGGTATGGTTCCAGATATCTGTGATTGAGATTCTTGGATAGAGTCACCATATCAATACAGATAGTTTGTTTAAGGATTG
The DNA here is from genome assembly GCA_963277665.1 of Viscum album. NCBI lineage: Eukaryota > Viridiplantae > Streptophyta > Magnoliopsida > Santalales > Viscaceae > Viscum > Viscum album. Next base: position 1,924,520,378 of record OY728150.1, on the reverse strand, counting down.
AGTATTGGGTTGAGGTTCCAGGCATGTTGATTTATATTGTTGATTGTGGTGAATGTGACCTCATGTTTATGTTGTTTATTGCTAGACTAAGGTTCTGATCCTAAGACATATACTTCCGAAAGGATGTTAGTCTGATGCTCTAGACATTGATGGTGTACTTCATGGATATTTCACCAGACTAAGGCTCTGAGCATTAATGGCCTACCATTTGATAAAGGATGTTGGAGTGAGGCACCATCTCCTTAGGTTCGATCTAGAATGATACTCTAGGACCTAATGATGTTATAGTTTCTTTACATAGGTTCTGGGAATAAAAATTATACTACAGATAGGTTGTCAGACCGAATCTCTATAAACTAATAATATACTTCGGGGATATTTCTCTAGAATGAGGTTCTAGGCATTGATGGTTTAATTTTTTGGATGGATGATGGAATGATTCTTTACATCCATTGTTAAGATTCAAAACTGATGCACCATGAATGATTTATTTGATATATATGGGCTATGGGATAGACAGATTCTTCATCCACTATGGTTATAATAAATGAGATATATGTGAGATTAAAGGTTTGGGATAAGTAGTACTCTTGTGCGGAAACAAGAACAAATATTCTGAGGTTACAAGTATGATACAAGGTCTCGTTAAGGGGAATTGGTATAGGATGACTTAGAATAGTATCTCAGTTGAAAGTTCTATCATATTATGATTTTTTGGTACTATTAGGTTGGTTGTGTTTTCTATGGGTATGGAGACCATAGGTTGTTTGGGATGACAGGTCCATGAGGAATTATTGGAGATATTCTAGCATTGGCCGAAGTAGGTATGGTGGATTTAGGTAATGGACCAACAGATCAACGATTGTTTATTTATATTTTTTTCCAATTTTATATCGGCTAGGCTTAGCATATTGCATGAGAATGCACTTATGGAAGCATTTTATCAGTTTACTATTGGGGGTGGCCCGGTGATGTTTATTTCTCACCCCTGTATGTGCACCTCAGTGTTCTCATAGACCTTATGTATTCTGTCCAGTTGATCATATATGTATAATGGATAGGGGAGCCCCTAGATTACATGGTTGAACTGGATGATCATGTGGAGTCGACTAGTCGTGTTGGAGTAGTTTGACAGGGTATTGGAGAACGGGCATGTGTTATGGACAGGAGGTGGCTGTAGAGTATATTTTAGTTATTTTTAGTTATTTATTCTTGTATATAGTATATGAGTAGTGGGAAATCATGGTTGAATGTATGACATAGATTTTTGGGCCTTTACTATAGTTTCATTTTATTAAGACATCATTAGTTTCTGTTTATCTAAAATTATTCTTTCTTTATTGTGTATGTGTATGGTTGTTTAATTCAAATTGTGAACTTTGATATGGGGGTATATTCTCCTTTTAATTCAACCTTTAGATGCATTCTGCAATTCAGTAGCCTCTGGAATATGAGGAGGTGCACTTGTGGTCTTATTGTGAACCGGCTCAAAGCACCAGTTTAGAAGCTACCGGGCTGGGATATTCCACATGAAGAAGTTAATGGTGAGGTATGAAAGTCAGACCATTAATATATGGTGATGTGATATTATTAATGATTAATTTTTGAAAACTGAGGTAAATTTTTAATTCTAGATCTCTATGTTTGTTCTATTTGTAAATATGAAAATAAAGAGGACTCATTTATTCCAAATTAATTGGCTACAAGGTTATTGGTGGAAAAACCCAAGAGGTTTGATGATTTTTTTCAAATAAATAACTTTAATAACCAAGGTTCATTGATATCAGTATTTCCCAACCCCATCTCACATAAATCCACCACTAAAAGCATTCACTTCATGAGATGTGAATGTTAGAAATTTTGATAATGATGTATTGATCAAGACTAACTTAATCTATGTTCAATCAATTATTGAACAAGGTTATGTGATCAAGAAGAACATATTGAAGATTTTACAATGTATTCAATGATAACATTTTTTATCAATCAGTGGTGGAAGGAACAAATGAAAAAATAATTTAACACATTATTGAATATCTTTGGAAACTATAATGATCCAAAGTAATCAATGAATTGAAAATTTTAATGATATTTTTTTCCTATTTAGGTGAAAGAACAGTGTGGGTCTCAACTATTCCCCATCATATAATTGTGAATATGTTGTGGGAACACAAAATGTATAAAAAAATTCCAACATTGAACCCTAACATTCAAACATCATCAAACATGACCTAAAAAATAAACAATGAAAATGGTGCACCCCACTCCTTTATCCCAACATCGAACCCCATAAATAGCATATTCCTTATTTAAATAATAAAACATCAATTCCCATCAATCAATTCAATGTTAAGTTTGTACCATTGACCTATATATTCTAGTTTTTGTAATCAATATTATACTTACCCTATATCCAAATGATAAAATTACCATGATGATCTAGATTCAAAATATAGGTTTGCGGACCAATATCACCATCTAAAATCATGTTTAGGATAGACCAACCATATCGAGACCTAAGTGTAATGATGAAAAAGATCAATTTTTAATTCCACCACCAAAAAACCAAGCCTATTAAGATAAATCCCCAGAAATAAATTTCTAATCCAATCAAAACATTCACCAATAAGAATCCTATTTACCTTATCAAGTTGAGTAGAAATTGATTTCCACTAAACCCAAACAAAGAAAAAATATTTCACTTTGAATTTTCCAAAATGCAAATAAATCAAGATCATAGGAGTAATTTTTGAGCTGGTAAGATTCTAGATGACTCTATCTTGGACGATCCAGAACCACTATTTGTAAATGTGGTCAGAATCATGGGAGAGGATACATGATCCTAAATTTGAATAATTTATTTAAAAATACTATAATAGTTTAATATGGAAAAGGAAATTTTTATACTCATGTGAGATAAAATTAAGCACATGAAGAATCTCCAATCATTTTTCGATAAACAAATAACTATTCACTCGAGATAGGGGTTGCTTCAATAATTTCATGTTCAACTGGATATGTTGTTTCATGTTTTAAATTATATTCAATGAAATTCACCTATGATGGCACACTAATACATTATTTATTGGGTGGAGAAGATTATCATAACCCATATTATTGATTTTTATGGTTTAATTATTTATCTCTTATGTTAATATCTATATATTTTTTCTATTTTTTCATACAATATGAGATTTAATTTCATTATTTACATTTAAAATTAATCTTATATCATTCAATATATTTCACACATATCACACATTATATCTCTCCAATACATTAATATATGAGTTTTTGGATGATATGAGGGTGATTGGAGACATCTAGTCACTAGGTACAATGATATTAGAGGTTTTAGTAATTACAACACGATTGTGATTATGATGAAATAATTAGGTGGGGGTGATCAGTGATATTCCATGTGATCTGAGAGTGAATGAAAGAGTTAAAATATAATAATGATTTAAAATTAATGGTAATGGGATATCAAAAATTTTGAATCCTATTTTAAAATTGACTTTAAAAAACAATCTAATTCAATAATTTTTACACACCAAACCCATTAATAAAGAGAAAACACAACCAAAACACCCTCCCCTCAATAGCCAACATGAGTCCAAAACTACTACATTATTTTGAGTTCGGTATATTTTTGTTTAGGACCCTATGGATTAACTCTCATCAACATGGTGTTATTTATAAGAAGAAATATTTTGTCTTTTACTATTGTTTTAATTTTTTTAAACACCTGACCTGATCTATTCATTGACCCCTCATTGGTTTGTATCCTTAGGTTAAACAAATTTTGTTGGAAATAATTATGAATTTAATAATCACTAAATAAGTGGAGAGAGAGATCATCATGATTCCATGGAAAAACTATCCCTCACAATCTATTTATTCCACTACATTCACAGTATAAATTTGAAATATACCTTAAAATCAATCTCAATTAAATATTAAATTAATAACATTATATGTACCTAATTTCATCAACAATAATCTACAGTTAAAATTTGATAATGAATAATATTTTGAGCATAAAAATAGAATAATTGGGTCACTAACTAAATTTCATGGCTTTTTTGGATAAAAACCTAGTAAATACTATCTTGAATTTCGATAAATATATAATATTTTTAGAACTAGAGGATTCACTGAGGATCAATTTCCCTAAAATATCTTCCCCTTATCTCATGACGGATCATACATGGTGTGGCTCTAAAACCTAAAAGTTGGAGATGTCACCACCTAGGATGTGATATGGAATGTTATCCACCAAGAATATATTAGTACATTAATGTGTACATATCTATGTAAAGAGATTTATAGAATTAAACAAGAATTTGAAAAACTATATATGAGTTCAATTATATATTCTTGTGGATAAAAAATTCCTTCCCCGATGAAATTTTTGTATACCATCATTTAAAGGAATTATTTTATAGAATATTTTTGGATATTTATTTGAACCTAAAAGATTATTCCTCTAGTGGAGCACTACTAGAAAAGTCTCTTGCTATTGTTATAATGGATTGGATCTACTAAAATTAAAAAAAAACAATTAAAAGAACTACCAAAACTGGATTTGATGTGGTAAAAACATCCAAATCATGTTTAGTTGAAAATAATATGGATGAACTAACCACATTTATGGGACATGTTTATATGAATATTTTATATGAATCATCACCAACCACACCTCTTAGTGTCTTCTAACTATTTCACACATAAGGAAATTACATCTATTAGTTCCCTTAGGTTCATGGAACAAAAAGATGTGATGTTATGTTCTATAAGAAATAACAGAAACAACCCACCAATAATATATTATTCATATAATTTTACAAAATCTAATATAGAGTTAATAACCATAACCCGCAAATACTCTTTACCCAATAGAAATTTAAACCATATTTGTATCCAACACCCAACCAATGAGGTATTTCCCAACCCTATAAAAGATACCAATAAGGTAATAATAAATAACCATCAATAAATCAGTTATTAAAATATCTTATGGATTCTCACACCACTTAGTAAACTACATGTAACACTCAGGGATAAACACTAAAGGATCTATAAAGCCCATACTACAAGAGAGTGACTGATATAAATTATTTGAAAAATAATTATTTAGGTCAACATTACAATCAATCAATTTCAAGATATAAAAGTAAATTTTATTTCCATTTCATTAAGGAGTGGAATGAAACTAAATAATAGTTAAGAATATCCATCTTAATTAGAAATTGGAAGTGGAAAGACCACTGAACCTGAATAAGATATATGCAAAAAATTAATAAAATAAGAACCTATAAAAACACCCCATATGATGAATAAAAAGGGAAAATAAATGATATAAGACTCAAATAATCCCAAATATCCCATCTCTACCTAGATAAACCATCTAATAAAACTATTTTAGAAGAATTTACCAAGCAATTTTGGGAATATAGAAAAGATTGGAGATAAATAACACTTTACTAGAACCCAATATCCAAATACAATTGTACAAAATGTTTCCAAGGGAAATTTAAAATGATAATAGAAGATTAAGAGGAAATGATAAATTAAATTTATTAATAAATGCATTCTATCATGTCACCCCCCAATACCTAAGCAACGTCATGATCTAAGTACATTCACTATCCCTTTCACCCTAAGAGAACTGACATTTTTCAAATGCGCTATGTCATTTGGGAGAATTAATTAACGTAATTACTTATTCATTTTATTCTTACCTGTATACAAGAGTGCTCAAAATTAACCAAGTGTTTATATAACCTACTAACCAACTAACATCCTATCTAGTTGTAATTTTAGAGGTTGTACTAGTAAGTGTGAACGTATTTTTATTCCCAGTTGAAAATTATACTACAATCATGGATGATGAAATATGTAAATATAATTACCCTATCATACCATGATGTCCATTTATTAATACAATAAAAATATTTATAAATGTTACTAATGGATCTATTTTAATGTCTTTTGGATAATGAACATTTAACTTCAACATTCTAATTCAAGGGAATATCCCCATGATGAGAAATCTATGTTTATATTGAATAATTTTGAAAATACCTATTATTATAAAAATGGAATTGATATGTTTTGTGACATAATTATAATATTAAAATCTTTAAAAACGCTATATCTATGATGAAAATGTTTTTGATAATGGACATAATATGGAATCTCATTTATGTGTTGAATATTTTGAATAAATTGATGAAATTTATTTTAATGAAGTACATAAAACTTCCACTTATACAACTTACATACATGTGAAGTTTGAAAATAAAGAATAATTATTAAAGAAAAAAATATAGTACCCCATGAAATATAATTTAATCTTCTTCTCTTACACCTGAAATATGTTTTTTTGTAAAAAAAATAATTTTATGGTCATAATATCAAAAAATGTAATGCCCAATAAAGGGAACCATATTTTTGGAATTATAAAACAAAAAAATAATGAAATAGATTTGGTGTTAGGATATATCCCAAGGATCATCCATACAACCTATATGCATAAGGGTTTGCAAGAAAGTACCTCAAAATCAGCATGACATCCCCAATTATAACACAAAACAACTTCCATAGAAGTAGCCAAAAAATATGTAGAATAAATTTTAGGATCTGGAATCATATTACGCATCTCAAAAGCCCAGTGATAATGACCCATTGAAATTGGGGAAAAGAAAACAAGATAAAAAATTATTCAAAATGAGAACAATGATTTAGTTCCCAAAGGAATTAAGAATAACTAAAGAGTTTTCATTGACTATTGTAAATTGAACCATGTTATTTAGAAGGACCAATTCCCCATTACCTTTGTTGAGAATTATTTTGAGAGGCTATGTAGGAAATTTCACTACTATTTTCGTGAATGGTTTGATAGATATTTTTAGTTCCTAATAGCATCTAAATGCTAAGACAAAAGAACATTCACTTTCCCATTTGGTTTATTTTCATTTCAGATGATTACTTTTAGGATTTTTGATAAATTTAGTACCTTTCAATGTGGCCTGGTATGTTTAATTTTATATCCTATTGAGAACTTCTTAGAGAAATTCCATGATGGGTTTCCCATATATGGATTAAATATGGAATCCTATCATGAGAATTTATATTTTTTGAGAACATTTATTAAGAAAATATTGTTTTAAATTTTTTTAAAAATTCATTTCATTTTATAAAGATTAATTTCATTATTACATATAATATCTAAAAATGTTATTGAAATTAAATAACAAAAAAATTATATTGTTTATACACTACCCTACCCAACTAATATGACACACATTTGATCTTTATTAGGAAATTATAGGTTTTACAAAAGGTTTATTAGGGAATTTAAAAAGGATGATTTTCCATTAACTAACCAACTAAAGAAGGTGAGTTTATTTTTGTATAATGATCCATTCAATATTAATTTTTATAATGTTAATGAGAGGTAGAAAAATTATCATATATTATACACACATAATTGGGATAAACCCTTTGAGATACTATGTGGTTCTTCTAATGATGCTAAAGAAACTTTGATATCCTATGTAACTTATGGGAACTCACATTTGATTGAATACACATAAAAGAAACTAGAAACATCCCAAATTAAATATATAAAAACTGTTATTTTTTAAAAAAAATTGTGTTACTTTAGAAAAAAATATGTCTTATCGATTAGAATTATAAGTATATGATAATTCTTATAACAAAGAACATCGGTATTTGATAAATAATTATTATTATTAAATTCTAAGGCTTATGAGATATAAGATTATTTTAAAATAATTAAATTTGGAGATCACATAGAGGAAGTGATTTGAAAAATTCATCAAAGAATATAACAAAAATTAACTCACACTATACATGATGATAAACCAAAAAACCAACCTAGAAGACTCTTTCCCATGAAATAAATTATATAAAGTCACCCATGTTCCCTGGTAAAATGATCTAATAATTTTTTGGGTCACATAAATTCTACCAACCATCTTTAATAAGTGTCAAATTTTTAAATTGAAATTTTAATCACTGCGTTATGTTGTGGAGGATCCTTACTTATAAAAGGGTTTAAATGAAAAGTTAACAAAAATATGTATCACTGAGGAAAAGATTACAACCTTTATCTATTTTTCCATGAACATGCATATGGAGGCTATTATGGACCAAAAGGAACTGATATATAGGTGATAGATGACGGTAAATTTTTTTCCATTCATATTTAAATACTCACATAAATTATGTAATGTCATTCCAAACTATCATACTACTGGTGTAATTTCATAAATACGTAAAAATAACTCAAAAAACATTATTTGTTTGAAGTATTTGATGACTTGGGATTATATTTCTTGGGTCCATTTCCTATATAATTTAGATTATACTACATCATAATAATAGTGTAATATTTGTATAAGTTTAATGAATAAAAATAAAACATAATCGATGATTATATGGTTTCATGGAGTTTCTAAAAATAATTTTATTAAAGAGTTGAAATACATCAAGAAATAATTAATGACCATAGAAAAAATTTCTTCAACAAGAACATAGAATCATTGATAATGAAATATGGAGTAAATAATGGGACCTAAAATGAATAATAAAAACAAAAAATGGGTATGTATTGGTTTCCAACATAGTGATCAATATAATTATGGAGAAAATATATAACCCACCAGAAAGGATTGGGGTAAGAATCTCAAGGATACATTATATAAATAAAAAACTTCTTAAAAACTCATTAGTAATGTATTATTTTATAATTGGTAATGTAAAAAAATTCCATTTAATTATTAATCTACTACATAAATCCTACTAGTCTACGAAATTAGTTATCATTGAGTTTGGAAGAGATAGAGAGAAAAGATGTTGAAAATGATGGAACATGAGGAGGTGAGAAGGGAGTAATATGGGAATAAAATTTTCTACAAGAAAAAATATAGATATTTCTTTTGTAACCAAACATATGATTTCTACTATATTTTTTATTAGTTAATGTATCATAAAATGTGGATAGATAATTGGTAGATGGCAAGCCATTACTTGAGGTTGTGCTGGCCATGAGGACTTTGTGTAGAGAAATGGAATGAGATCCATGATATTAATATACCTAGAAATTGGTTAATCGTTTTAGGATATGATTACATATCTAGGTGGTGAATACATATTATGGGTAACTCTATATTTCACTAGTCTTGAATTATAGATTATATATGGAAAAAATTTTGGGTATTATGAATGAAGACCGATATAACGATTAGAGATCATGGACCAAACTAATTTGTAAAGGATGTGATATTCATTGATGATTTAAAAGATAATATGAATATATTTTGAAAATTTTATTTAGTTGAAAAAATAATTAATTGTTAATCATAGAAAAATATGTTAAAATACCATCCTTTACACGTATTTATTAAATATTTGGTTTTAAAATCCTATATTTCTTTTTCATAAGTCATATTGGGAAACAATATCATGTAAGTGAAAAGGGTTTAAATTATCACATTTAGGTGAATCAAATATATATGGAGGATTCTGTGATGTGGCCATGTGATCTTTTTGTGTTTATCATGTAAGTAAAGTTAAGTTAAAAATAATGGAAATATTTTAAAGGTGGAGGTTCAAGATGGATGAGATCTATGATAAAATCATCTAATTGGAGTGTCATAAGTGGTTATTTTTTTATAATGTGGGGATTATTGTGATACAGATGTCATTCATAAACATAAGAGTTGTTTTCATAGGAACTATTTAGTTGTATATAGATATGAAATAGAGTGGGTTCAAAAAGGGTTCACATGAACATCATGAGTTATTGGTGAAATTAAAAATTCCTAAGTAATATTTTTGGAAAAAATGTCTGATTGGGATTTTCAAGGTTATCTAATTAGGAACCCCATGTTAATATTCCAATATTCATATCCTTAAAATATTTATTGAGCTAAATTTTTTTAACCAAATAGATTTATACAATTCAGAAGAAGGATAAAGGGTATTCATATATGTGATTCACATAAAGGGTTTCAAATATGAGAAACTTATAAATAAAATCATGTGAAATAAAAGTAAGAAAAAATATATGTTATTTTAAACAAATTTACAACACTAAAATTTTATGGATGAGACACACACTTTTCAATACATGAATATTGTCACACAAATCAATGTTTTAGGCCAGGGGTAACATGATCAGGTTACACAATAATTGTAATGAAAACCATGTCATTTGACCACAATGTTTGAAGGAGTATCACCCCTAGAGTTTCATATTAGTAATCTTATTGTGTGTTTACACACCTTACATCACACTCTTGAGGTTACACACATGGGATCTCGTGCATGAAGTTATACGCCAATGATTATGCACTAAGGGTTACATGGAAAATAGGGTATTGTAGTTAATAGTGTTTCTATAGATATTTTCCATGTTATTTTCACATTAAGCCATTTGATGGGTATTCTAGGGATCAAAGTGGAAATCTGAGGCTAAAAGTTATTTAGAACTAATAAGGGAGGGAAAAATTTATTATATTTGGTAGTTTATGTAGATAGAGTGAAACATGACAATTTTAGAGAGGTATTATCCACATTTGTAGAAAAATGTGTGTTGATATTTTATTAGAAAATAAAAAAACATAACTCTCTCATAAAGGAATCAATAATTTTTTTAGAATAAGACAAAAAAATAAAATAATAAATACAAATCATCAAATCAACAGTTATGATGTAAGCATAGTGACTTATAGAAAAATTATTGGACATTAAGTTCCTTATCTATTAAAGAGACCTATAGGTTCATAAAATGATGATGATCCTTCACCAAATTATATTATATAATTTAAGAAGATGTAGTGAACCTTGGATGAGGAGTAAAACAATGCAAAAAAAATTGTAAATTTAGCAAGTCTGGAATAATGTTACCATGGTTGAAACTTTTTATCCCAAAAAATAATGAATCCATGTTGTTTTTAAAACATCAAACCATCACTAGTTAGTGATTCATCTATATATCCCTTTGTGGTTATCAAAGTAAAATCTCAATGTTATATGGATTATTTACTTTCCTACTTATTTTTACATGTTTTGGTGACTTAAATTACCAATGTAAAATGATCAAAATAGTTCCAAACAATATGGGAATAAGATCCTAATAAATATTAAACCAGTAAAATAAAAAGTTTAATTTTCCTATCAATATGATTCACCTCCTTCTCTCACAGTTTCCCTAGTTATAATATTATCCATGATAGACTCATTCCAGGAAGAGAGCTTCAAGTTGAAGGAAATGTTATAATATTCTCTTTAATAATGAATCACTTATCTAGTAAAATTATTTCCATGTTAATGGGGAAATACATTGTAACCAACACATTCCTATTTTGTGTATTTTAGTTCAAAAATATAAGATTCAAAGTGGTCATTCAATGTGAATATCAAACATGTGAAGCGTTAATATGAATATTTTTTTAAAAGAAAAAATTTAAAATTATTAATTCATTCATAATAATATTAAATAATTGTATTACAGGGTATATGTTTCCCATATATTATTATAGATACTCACTTATTGAAAATGATTTTACATGAAAAATGGATGGGACATTAATTGGAATTTTTTAAAATATACGTATAGTATAGAGGGAAAAGTAACTTAAATTTAAAAAAATTTACTGTATTTATTAGAATTTTTATAGGCGTATTTGACATAAATTATAATAAAACAAATAGTTAAAAGATATATTTTTATGTATATTTACATAGTTACTCTTTTTTATACTTCTAATGTTTATTTAGATTCAAAAGCTTGATTTGAATATGACCTTACCTGGTAAAAATAACATTATAGAATGAATGAAGCTTATTAGTTTAGAAATTGTGAGATTTTTATGATTTATGAGTGATTTTGGTAACCATTTCCATGGATATGTGGTTTTAGAAAAAAACGGAAAGCATTTTAAGTGGAAATTGATTTAATAATTTAAATTTTAACCTGATTACATTGGAATTTTAAATATAATACTAGGCGACTTTTCCTATGTGAAAGGGAAAAACATATAAGATAATTCAAAAACCAAATTGATATAATTCCTTTTAAATTTTAGTAAAATTAGAAAAATATGTCCCACAATGAATCTCTAAGACATTAGGCACTATGGGGGAAAGTAAATAAATTTCATTTGAAAATTAAGTAAGTTTGTTGCACAATCATGGATATGAAAAATTTAATAATTTCATAATTTTAAAAACATAGTCTATTTAGGTGGGGGGGATATTGAACCCATATAGAAAAGGGAGAAATTGGTTTATAACAAGTTCTTTTAAATTTTATCAATGAAGTTAAAATTAATTCTTCTTATTAAGTAACATAGGAGAAATGTATGAATATATTTTCCACTTGTTACAATTATAATTTCAATTAAATCTCACCATTACACTTATCAACATTGAACGCTTATTGAATTTAAGTGAAATAGTTATTTAAATGCATAAATGATGCAAGATAATTAAAAAATGCATGAATATATGATTTTATTCTTCACCGATTTGTGTACTTTAGTCTATGTATGAAATTTTTTATTTAATATATTAAATTCCATCTATTTTTCATTGGTGGAAGAAATTGAGTTTGATGGAGTTTTATGATACAATAGTATATAATTTTTTTTTATTTTCAATAAAAATTAACCCCTAACAAATATAAATCATGGGTAATTAATAATTTTCTAGTATATTTTATAAATTTTATATTTATTGTGATAAAAGTATTTAAACATGGTTTCTTCATGTTTAATTTTTTTAGGGTTATTTGTATTCTATAAATTTATTTTAAATTCTATAACATAATTATTCAATTTTTTATGATTACTATGATCATTTTTATCAATTATGAACTTAATTTACATAAATTTTACATTTAAATGTTTTTATTTGACCATAGAATGTGAAGAATGATGGTGGATTCCTCAAGACCATTCAACTTACCTTTAAAGTCATAAACCACCCAAAGACCCTCAACCAACCGTGTGTACTAATGGATAACCAAAAGAAAAATCTCTACCTACTATGAGAATCAATCACTGAAGGAATATACTAAAACTATATGGCTCTCGTGAGCTAATTCCACTGACCACCTCAACATCTCAAAGTCAACCATGCATTTGAACATGCCAATGATACTAAACATTCCTCTGGAATAACTCAATAGGTGATGAATAACTCAGTGCATGGAGAACATCAACTGACCATGTGTTGTTCTCAACATGATAAAAAAAATTATAGAGGTATCATGATATGACACACATATAATCTACTTAAAGTCCTCTATTATCAAAAAATAATGCTTTTCTGCTAACCGGTACTCCCAACTATTTTGAAAATATAATCGATTGCAACACACATGACACAAAATCAATAGAATCTAAAAAATACAATTTCTGATAATGAGTGAATGATTAGGTAAGGAAATGAGCTCAAACTTATTCCTTGGTGAAGATAATTTAGATTTTTGAAATTTTACAAGGAATTGATGTTAATTCTCGATGATGAATGATGAATTTATTGAAACTACCACTAAAGTACACTACTTGATTTTTGTGTTTGTTACTAATACATAATTGAATGTTTTGAGGCCTAATTTATTCCAAATGCATAAAATATACGATTTATGATGGGATCACCCTAGCTGTTTGATACTTTACCTTAATGAAATCACCACTGCCACCAAGTCATGCCCACATCAGTATTGCATGACCCTAGATTTTTTGATGCTATCCAAAATTTCATTCAGTATGAAAGACACTAGAAATTGAAAGATGATAAAATAATGATCAATCTACCCTTAATCTATGTTTAATTGAATCAAGACTCATGTTTTGAAATAAATAAAACATGGGTAAATATTGTGAAAAGAATAATTCAACAAAGAATGGACTGAATCTACAATCCAAACAACAATCAAAGAACTCAACCTATTATTAAATAATTTATTTAAAATGATGATCCAAATAAATTAAAGAATAGAAAATATTCTAGATATGTTTGTAACCTATGTAGTTATAGGAATAAAGGGGTCCTTGAAGCTTAAATGTTCTAAAATATGAATCCATATAGGCTCACACATAAGGTGTTCAATTAATTTCCTATATTACCCTACAACATTAAGAATTTATGAAACCTGGCCTCCATATCAGACTTAGAATATGTTGCACCCCACTCATACTTTCACTCAATATCAACCCTCAAAAATTCTATATTTACTCATTATCCTAACAAAAATCAATTATAAAAGACCCATTCAATATATAGTTCATTCCCAGCACATGCATCACCAGTAATGGTCTTCACATTGGAACACTAAGGGGAACTTGATTTCTATTACACCCTGATATATAAAAATTTATCTCTCTAACTCATCAGGAATGAGTACAAATCATGGTCATGAGAATAATTTATGATCTAGGAAAATTGAATATGATACTATCTAGGAATATCCAAACCATTTTATTGTACATGCGGTTACTATCAATGGAATAGATGCTCGAGTATAAATTTTTCGAATGATTTTGATTTGATGGAATCATTGTAGATGAAATATGAATTTATGCTACCCATGTGAGAGAAGATAATGCATATGAAGATTATTTTGTGAAGTTTATATAAATAAATAAATAAATAATATATGATAGGGAGATTCTTCAATGATTTCTCTATCAAATGGATCAATTGTTTCATGTTTTCATTTCTACTCAATATAATTATCCGATGATGGAACACTAATCCATTAGTGGTTGAGATGAGAAAATTCCCCTTACCATTGTCAATGAATCCAAAAATTTAATTTATTATCTATTTTATTAATTTATTTAGATTTATTTTAATGTGTCAGTAATTATGAATCTTAATTTAATTATTTTCATTTAAAATCCATCATATCTCTTTCACCATACTGTACACACAAGACACATTAACTATATAAAATACATGTGATTGTGATTAGTGGGATGATATGAGGGTGATTAGATATTTTTAGTAATAATTATAATATTTATTAATGGTTATATTAATTAATGAATATATTTGATTAATTTGAAACAACCAGGTCATTGTGAAAGGTGATATTTATTAAGATATAAGAGATAAAAAATGATAAATTAGATTAATTATTTAATTGAAAATTTTAGTGGATATCCACGTTTAGGAAACTTTTATGAAATACATTTAAAACCTAATGCAATTCAATAATTTTTTTGACACATTGTACCTATGAATCATGGAAAAACCAATCCCAAAGAACCTTTCTCTCCATGTAAAACCTGATCCCACAAATATTTCATTAATATAGGTTTAAAATTTCATTATTAAGGACTTTCTGAAATGAATCTCATCAATAAACATGTAAATAATCAATAATATTTAAGTATTTAGGCTATTGGTGTTCTGAAATTGGCCTCATGTCATTAATAGTATATGCTAATATGCCTCGTGGGGGTTCGGTTGTTTTATGGACAAAATCCTACTTATGGTTGGTAGTTTTTTTCCTTCCCAAGTAGGATCCCCTTATGGTTTCCCTTGCCAAAATAACTAGGGAAATCCAAAATCGCATTGAACATTATGGCATAATTTTGATTACATATTAGTGTTGATAAGAATGGCGAATAGGTTCTCTTCTGGGTATCTCCAGGGTAGTTTCCCTTATGTAGGGTATTTCCTCCAACATATCTCTAAAATAAGGATGGAATGAATTTCCATGCTTTAGGGAGACAATAAATAGGAAGATTAATATTGATATCGGAGCCACACACCACTACTGGTTTGTCTTTATGGTGTTGTATTTCAAGGATTCAATCCATCGACATTAGCATGGATGTTTCAAAGATTGTAATTGTCCTTTTATAGTGGAAATATTTCACCATTTCATTAACATTATATCATTGTGGATATTGAGTTTGTGACAATTTACATCAATTAGTTTTAACTAAGGAATATATAACATTGAATGTGCTAAAAAATTAACGTTTTATTTGATAGAGGTTCATAGAAACCCTTATTGTATAATGGTTTTGCCTAAAATTTCTGGAGAACCTAAATCCTTAAAGTATGTGCATCATAAATTTTATTTTGACTCCAATGGATAATAAGAAACCCATTAGTGTAGTATCACCAATAAGAATTCATGGTCAACATTATATTTCTTAATTAAGGATTCATATTGGTTTAACTATTTTGTTTCTCAAATAACCACTATTCCCCAGATGTTTTGAGCTAATAAAAGCTATTTTCTCAATTGAAGGAAGTTATTAGAACTTTTATGATCAATTATTTGGGTAGTTCATTAATAAGAAATGATATTGATATTTTTTTACCCTTTTTGGGGGTGGGGGAAATTATTTACTATTATAGGAATCTCTTAAAATTCTATGATATGTTCATGAAGAATTCCATGTAATTACACAAGTTACCCCCAAGAATTTGAATGACTAAAAAATTTGAAAAATTTGAAACTACATATAAGATTTATAATATTTCTCATTTGATCAAGGTAATTTTTCACATTTTTTTGAATATGTATTGGTAGGAAAACAACATTTTATCTCCATATATTGAGTCATTATCACTTCTTAAAGGAGGCATGAGGTTCTGTAGAGTTGGGATAAGTCCCATGAGAGGTAATTCCTATATATATCTATGGTGGGAATCAAAACTCACATAGTTCAATGTAAATTAATATGTTATATCATACATTTTATAGTCACATAATAATAAACATATTGGTGACATTTAAGGTATTAAATCAATTAATACATCCATGATGTTTAATGTTATGCATTTTTAAATATAGGATAAGTAGTTTAATGTCATGAAGTTATTATTATTATGTGTAAGGTACCTCGAAATGGATTGTATGATACAAATTATTAAGTTTAAGTTTACGGTTTATCCCATCAATTAAAATAATCACACTGTATTTCATAATGATTAATTGTTAATTTTGTTTCTTTATGGGAATAATAGTAAAAAATTATAAATTAGCAAAGATTCACCTATGTGATGAATAGATTATAAGTAAATAACAAAGAAAAATTCACATAGAAAACCATAAAGGATAAAATACTTTAATAATTATTTTTATTTTTTTTATAATTATGATCATGAGGCATTAGATTATATGAATATAAGGGATGATATGAAATCAGTAAAGTTTCAATATAAATCCAAATAGGATAATAAATTTGGTTCCATATAAAAAATTATATTCTAGGAGATGTAGAAGTGGTATTAACTTCATATTTAAGAAAAGAGGTTGAAACTTAAATTATATCAATTCATGATGGAGTTAAATAAAATAAATAAAATAATGAAGATAAATAAACTTTATTGAATATTTATTAATGTAAGGAAATATTTATACCACATGAATCCATGATAGAATATATTTATCTAACATGATAATAAATAAAGGATTTATGAAAAATATGAATAATCAAGTGGAAAAAGTATTTGTTTTATTAATAAAGGGGTATAAATGATCAAAGTTAGGTAAAAGGATAATTATTATTGAATAATAACATATAATCATCATGCATGGTATTTTTATATGAATAATTGATCCTGATTCAACGGTTGAAAATACAAAATATTTCGAATGTAAAAAATATCATTCTATATAATGAAGACATGTATTAAGATTTAATATATTTAAATCTAACAACATGAATAAAAAATTATGGTTCCTAGTGTTAGTAGATCATGAAGGTGTATGAGAGGATATTCCAACAGAACCACTGGAGGTTAATCTTCAAGTGGAGTTGAGTAGATCAACATGGATTGGGTGACCTGTTTAGAGTTAATATTTATCCCAAAATTATTTTTTATCTATAGATGGTGAAGATCCCAGATTCATTTAATAGGAAAAAGAGTTTATAGAGTTAGGGAAGTGGGAGATGGCTAGAAAGAATTAGATTTATCCCTTTTTTTATTACTGTAAATGGTAGATAACTCAGTTTACAATAATAATTAATTAATTATAGAAAAAATAGGGATACTAGGTCATTTAAGGACATTATGGAAAGAATATATACATGAAAAGGATATTGGTGAATGGTTTTTAAAAAAATGAAGGTCTGGATTTCATTGAAACCCACTAAAATGTAGTGAAGCTTACTATCATTTGGGTCGATCATTATATTATTTCATCAAAGGATTTACATCTTGAGTAACATGATGTGAATATTTCATTAATTTAACAAGATTAATATGAGGAAATATATATGGTTAAACCATAAGTTATTGTTAAGTCATAAAAGGAAGACATTGTGTGAAAACTAAAAAAAACATTATATGGATTAATACTGAATCCGAGATAGTGAAATAATAATTTCTCTGAATTCATGAGTAAAGATTCATAGAAAAGGTGTTTCATGGATCAATATTTCCATTTCAAGTATTTTAATTATTTATATATATTACATAACCTTAATATTTATTTTAATTACTTATTAAATGATATTTTCTACTGATAAATGATAAGATGAAAGTGTATTTAGTTGGAGGAGTTTTAGTTGAGGGAAATTGGAAATGGTTGTATTCTTTTAGTGATGAATATTACGAAAAACTATGCAACTGTAACCATGATTTTATCATATAGTGACCACATTGGAATTTTTAAGATGATTTAGTATATCGGAGGCAAGGCCAGTTTCTATCCACTGTGAAGAAATGTTAAATTATAATAGGAGAAAAAACAAAATATAAAATAAGATTTTGAGTGATCATAAAATGTTATATATGAATCTAAGGTTCAATGATTGATTTAAACCATGTTATATACCCAACATTATATTTCTATTGTAGTTGATGTTATGAGATGTACGTGTTTAACCATGGAAGGAAACATTATAAAGATTTTGAGTGGATGCATTTGTATTTTAAGGGAAGAATGGGATTATATCTATGATTTTGGAAAGTAATGCTATTATATGGGGATATAGATGCTGATATTAGAGGTGATATCCCTAATATGATGAGTACCACACTTTTTTTGTTTACATTTAGAGGAATTGTAGGAATTTGGGCTTCTTAATTACTGATTTTGGTGGTTCTATTTTCTATAGAGGCATAATACATTATTGTAAAAGATTATGAAAAGGATATGATTAGGTTGATTGACTTTTTGGAGTATCAGGATACAAATTTAGAGGAAAGTGTATTGAATTGCATTATTCAATGTGTTATACATCTTGTAAATAGATAAGTTCTTAATTATTAGATGAAATATATTTAGTTAAAGTGACATGTTATGAAAGTATTAATATAATATTGGTTGTATATATTAAAAATGATTTATGATACCAATAATGTGGATTACATGTTGAAAAAGCAGATGATTATTGATAATTTAAGGCACTATTATCGTTCAATTGATATTCATCAATGAATAGAGGATTGGAATATAAATATCTATGAATATTTACATAGAATGGAATTGAAATCATTTGGGGATTAATGAATATTAATCTTGAAATTTAATCTTTGATATGAAAT
The DNA here is from genome assembly GCA_963277665.1 of Viscum album. Lineage (NCBI taxonomy): Eukaryota > Viridiplantae > Streptophyta > Magnoliopsida > Santalales > Viscaceae > Viscum > Viscum album. The sequence goes on along the minus strand of OY728150.1, from coordinate 1,924,500,818 downwards.
CACCCATTGGTGAGTGAATAAGTAAAAGATCATAGATTCTATAGTCTACCTAATGAATGGATCATGAAAGAAGTCTAGTTTTCTAGATCAGGATATATGTGGGAAATTGATGGAATAGAGAAGACTAATCCATTTGTTTTCGTTGTGAAACAATCATTCATTATATACTATAAACTAATAAAAAAAATATCATAGTTTTAGCTTCATGGTGAGGTCATTGGGGTTTTTAGTGGAATTACCCCCTTTAATGAGTTTTATATGCCTAAAGATCCAAGTACCATATCTCTAAGATATTTTAGGAGAACATATAGAGAATATAGAAGTTTAATGAAGACATTTAAAATGAAATTATATAAAAATGAAGAGTTAAATGTGGTATTTTATTAATAAGAAATTTACTAAAAATGGTTTAGTAGCTCCATGACTTTGCTTCCATCAATACTAAAACACTAATGACTAATGTTTCAAATGTGGAACTGCAGTAATGATAATTAAAATAGCACCACATCGGTTTCTGAGTTCAGTTTATATCATGGGTTTATATACTCTGTATGTGTTCCCCAAAATTAAATTTTGGATATAGTTAATTTATTCTACCTTATTGTGAATTTTGGTATTATTCATCATCCACCCCAATACTATTTTATTATCCTTCATATTTTATTTCAATTTTTTACTTCTCTTTTATAATTTAATTTCATTAGTGCTCCCAATTTTTTCAAAACACTTTTCTCATAATCATGTATGTATATGAATGAGGCCTTGGAGGCTAAATAAATAAAATGAATGATTAATCAAAAAAAATATATAGAATTACTTATATGATGAACCATTATAGATTTACCTTGAACCTAATCTAAGTCACCACTATCCTTATGTGTGTTTCCCTTGATCACTATATTTAGGAAATAAGTGTAGTGTGTTGAAATTACACTATGCTTGAATTGTTTCCCACAAAAAGAAAAAATGTAAAATTTTAATTCCATTTCCTTTGAAAAATTATATAAAATAATTATCATGTATATAAATGAATGATAATTCTAAATTTCATAAAATAATAATATGAATAACCAAGATAGTCCATTCTAATTAAATAATGATAAAAAATATATCCATGACCTTATGGAATAAAATTGGATGACATCCCCTATATACCACCACCGAATCATTAAAAAAAATATGGAAATAATATACTATCAATGAATTAAACATGTAATCACACAATAATTTTTTTTGTGAAAATAAAACTAAAAAATAAAACCTACACATTCATTTGAAAGCGTATAAAGGGGGTGGGTATACACAAATCAAGTAAGAATTTATTAAAAGGGTTCTATAAAAATTCATAATAAGGAAAAAATGATCAATGTTGTTTGAATTAAAAATATAAAAATTTCATTTATCATGTCTTATAATATTTAATTACACAAAGATGTGCTTGTAAATATTTCTTCTAAAAATTCATGAGTTCTACATGTAAACAAAGAACATAGCTGAAAAATATTATACATGTACATAACAAAGAAAATAAATTAAAACTATATGAAATAGTCATTGGAGATTATCTATAATATGATGGAAAGGTAACATAATATCCGAAAATTAAATACAACATGAATTCTATATTCACAAATATATCAATTAGTTCATATTCCAATAGATAGTGTAGAATACTAAGCTAGTGGTGATGTTCATAATGGAACTATCCATAACATTATATTAAACTAGTATTAACCACCCAAAGTAAAATACTATGTTTTATTAGTTTAATTGGGTTGAGTGAAACCATTACAAAAAAATTACATTCCCTAGAATCCCTTATATGTATCTAAGGTATTACCGTGATGTTTTATCAAAATAAATATGTTTTTAATAATCATAAGACAATTCATTAAACTACCCATTGAATTTCTTACATAATCCCTCAATGAAAAAAAAATATTTTTAGTTCCCAATAACTAAGGAATAATTATCTTGATGTTTTGAATAATTTATAGAGGTTTTTAAATATACCAAAAACCACTTTATCTATGAAATTATTTCATTAAATAACTTCATTAATATTTTTTAAATATTATGAAAACATCCCATGAAAGTATTTCCATTTAAATCATTGTAAATACAATGTTGAAATCTTTATGAACACCCTTGGGGAATGAAATTAACTAAAACCGATTTTACACATGTTAGTTACTTTCTTCACTAAGTCATTTGAAAACCAAGAAGACTAAAAAATAAAATTGGATAGAATCGTTATATAATTTCTTGAATCATCATCATAGATATATTATAAAGATTTAATATAGAAAATTAATAATATAAAAATAAAAAAGGTATCATGAATTAATAAAAGAGGCATAATATCCCTAAATAAAGTTATTATGAAAAATTGACAATAAAAATGACATACATTATACTAAACACACGTAATTTTTTTTTAAAAAATAACATCGAACTAATAAAATTTCATTACACTCCAAATATTGTAATACACATTAAGAAAGGAGATAGCCTCCAAAAAAGTTTTAAAAGCGTGGATGCACCCTAGATAAATACTAAAATCACTTTACATTAAATCTATAATTGGATTTGAAGAAACTATACTAGGAAAATTTTCTAAATCCAATAAATATGAAAAATAATCATTCTTGAGTGATTTTGCATCAAAACTACTTCTAATGGTGTCCTAATATATATAGGGTACTCATTTAATATTATTGATGGAAATACCCATCCAAAATGAGGGTTTCACCATCTCTTGGTATGACCTTCAATATAAAATAAAGATATTTGATGAAATAAATATAATGATAGAAGAAAAAGAGATTATCAAGAAAAAAATGAGAGATAAGATTAACCAACCTTGTTTCTATGTTGGATTCCCATGAAGAAGTAAGTAAAAGAAGATAGAGGAGATGAATGGTAATGAAAGACCCCCTTTGGACTACGCATGTGACCAATGGAGAATAGAAGGGAGTTTTTCCTTATTTGAAGAAAATAATAATGGTAATAAAAATAATAATAATTTATGAAGACCCAAGATGTGATCATGTTCATTCCAAAAATATACTAATGAAAATTAATTTTGTTATTCTATATGGGGGTATTACAATGTTGGCTGAATACTTTACCCATAGTATTGGAATCCACTAAGGCAGAACATGTTTTTGTACAATGAAGGATCACAACAAAATTAAATCCACAAAAAAATTCCTTATTAATGTATAAACCACATGATATTCCTATATATATGTACGTGTCAAAGGTAATATAATTTCATCAGTATTTTGAAGATAATCCAACCAATTTAGAAGAAGTTTTCATGGTACGTTTCATTATTTTGTCCTTAAACCATCCATAACAATAGTTGAAAGAAATTTAACCCATATAAATTTTTATTCAATGGATGTTTTTTATTTGATCACTTAAAGAACCACATAATGATCAACATTATAAATAGCTTCAGTACCAATGTAGTGATAAAAAATCACCTAATGAAGACATGGAGATTTTGAAACACACCTAAACAGCTAGAGGGAGCTGTTGAACTTTATTTTTTGCCATCAATATTCACCTTCACCAAATTTTAAATTGGTGGAATCTAAAATATATATATTTTCAAAAGGACCCTATTATCCATTACATCTACGCTAATAATATGAAAACGGTTATGTATAATATATAATTATTCATCGAATCTACTTTGATTTTGGGGGTTTCCAAGATATCTTTTTCAATTATAATGATTCCCATATATAAGGAGGCTAGATTTTTTTAAAGACCATTATATTCATCAGTCTATATATATAGTAAAAATTTTTTACCACAACAACTAACAACTTTTTGAGTTTTTAATCACTGAGGGTAAATTCAATGATGGGAAAAATAATCCCAAAAATACTATTGGTTTTGAACTATTATCCACTAAAAAACTCATTTATATAAATATATAGCTTCCCTAGATAGATGAAATTTTAGTTTCTATAAGGTAAAGAGAATAAGATGAGATAAGATGTATTATAGTTCATTAAATGTAATAATCAAGAGGTTACCAAATTCAATATTTCATTCATATAATGTAATAGCTGGATGGTTTAACGATTGGTTTTTTAAAATTCTCATGTCATTTGGGCATGTTGGTATCATGATCACTCATGGATCTATATAATTCATTGTAATTAAGGTGTTCTATAACACTAGGTGTCTATATTTGTGTATCCATATCCACATACTTGTAATTTTATATTAATAACCTAATGTCAGTACATTAAAACCCATCAAATTCTCTAAGGTTATAGATCATGTCAGCTATAGTAAGAAACTTCCTATTATGTGAAACTATGAAAAGATCATCTATAGTTTTATCCAACAATGTAATTCTCTTTTATTTTAATTTTAACATCAAATATAAAATCTATTTTTTGCATCATATCAGACCATGATAGGTGAATTTAATAAAATGAAATAAAATTGAGGAGAGGTAAATAGACTTACCGTTCACCAGATGTACAAAAAAGATATGTTCGAGGAAATATATTCCATCATATGATGTAAGGATTTTTCATATAATTATTTTACATCACAAGATAATTCAATTTTAGGATATCATGGTTTTTGATACCAACAATGTCTAGGGGATTAGTTCATTCATTCCATGCAATAGTGATTACCTTCTTTCATGAAATTCCCCAATCAATATAAAGTTCTTAATCATACTATGAAATTTTGAAAACGGGTTCTAGGCCATTTATATATATATATAAGGAATGGAGGAATATTGATTTAATAACTGAGTATAATAGATATACCCCCCATTATTGAAACATTCTTTTACCTTTCTTACTAATATTTTTAACTTTGATGTTTGAAAAAATATTATTCATTTGAAAGCTCCAAATAATGGAGGAACTATATGAAAAAACTAAAAATTATGAATTACAACAGGAAAAGGATTATTTTTTGGTTCATATTACATCAAGAGAGGGTATAGTAGTATATACATACAAGGTGAAGGAAAATGAATATTGGAAAAAACAAACCATGATGATAGATATCCATAGTTTTCTTGGTTTAGATAAATATTATAAATGGTTTGGGGTGAATTTATCCTGACTTTATAATCATATGACCAAGCTAAATTAGAAGGGTTTGAAGTTACTTTGGATAGATAAATGTGAAGAAAATTTCAGGGAACTAAAGATAAGGTTATTCAATGCACCTATTATTACTTTTACTTTTAGTGAAGAAGGGTTTGTAATATACAGTGATTCCCCAAGATGGGATTAAGATGTGTTCTTATACAAGAATTACATGTTTATAAACTGTGCCTTGTGACAAATGATGATTTGTTATAAAATTTAAAAAAACTCATGATTTGGTGTTAGGTGAGGTATTATTTTATTTAAAGATATAGAGGCATTATACTTGTGGAGAAAAGTGTGATATATATACTGATCATAAAAGTTTGAAATATATATTCATAGAGAAAGAGTTTACCATGAACCAGTGAAGATGGCTATAAATGATAAAGGATTATGACTTCTCAATACATTACCCCACCATAAATGTGAACAAGGTGGTTGATGATTTGATTTAAGAGGATCACGCAAGCTTATCCATGATGATGATAAAAAAATTCATTTTTTTTTAATTTCAGAGGATCAATTTGGAAATCTTAATGGAAGGGGAAAATCTCATCTTTATAAATTGAATGTTCAACCCTATATCCAAGTGATGATTATATAGGCACATAAACAATATGTATAATTCTAGATGAAGGTTAGAAATGTTCCTGAGTTTAACCTTGATTAGGAAGAAATCATAAGGTTTTGGAATTGGGTATGTGTACCTTCCATGCCTGAATTAAAGAAGGATCTATTAGTTGAAGCTCATAGTTCTTAATTATTTTTTCATATTATAATTAAAAATATGTATAGATATTTTAGTGAATTATTTTGGTAGTTTGGAATGAAGAGTGATATTGAAAAATTTGTATATTTGTTCATGGTATGTCAGTGGGTTTAGGTTGAAATAAAAAAATCTAAAGAGATATTTCATCCATTACTCAGACACCAAGAGAAATGGTAGAACATATCTATGGATTTTGTCATTAGAAACTATAAAACAACTAAAGGGAATAAGTATTTATGGGTGGTATTAAATTTCTTTACTATTTCCACACATATAATCCCTTCCTGAGAATAATTATCTCTAGATCATAATGGCAGGATATAAATTAAAGAAGTGGTAAGGTTACATAAAGTACCACATTCCCTTATTCCTAACCAGGATATCAGGTTTACCATAATGTTATGGAGAATTATTCAGAAATCCCTTGATATAGAATTGAGTTTCACCACTATATATCATCCCCATAAATATTTTTAGACATAAATAACAATTAAAACCATAGAAGATATGTTGATATGGTTTTCTCTATATTTCAAAGGAGGTTGGGATCAACACCTATCTATATATTACTTTTCATACATAAATATCCTTCACTCAAGAATTTAGATGTCTCCTTATGAATCCCAATATGGAAATAAATATAAACATCTAACACCCTAGAATGAATTTGGAGAATGAAATCTATTAGGACCAGAGATAATTGATCAAATGGCTAATAAGGTTAAAATCATATAGCATAATATCAAGTAACTTCAAAGTCGGGAGACAAATTATGCTAATAAATATCGACATGATTTATAATTTCATTTTAGTGAGAAGGGGTTTCTAAGAATATCTCCCTAGAAGAAGGTTATGATATTTAGAAAGAAAGGGAAACAAATCCCCAGCAATATTGGTACCATTAAAATTTGTGATTTTATCGGGATGGTAGCCTATTGATCAAGTCCATGATGTGTTCCATGTATCTCTCCTAAAAAATTAAATACACGACCCTTCATATATATAGAACATAGAGTTCATACCATTGGGGAAGGATCATTCATAAGAGGATGAACTAGTTTTAATTATGGACCATATAGAGAAAGTACAGAAAAACAAGACCACTCACCTATTTAATGTTTTGTAGAGAAATCACTAGTTAGAAGAAACTACTTGGGAACTTCAAGACATGATGAGGCTGAAACATCCTCATATGTTTTTATCAGAATGATGAATTTTGAGTGCAAAACTTATTTTAAGGTGGATAAAATGTAACACCCTATGTTTTTTATTAACCTCTGTTTTAAAATAAAATATATTTAATTGATTTATTTTGTTACACCCTACGCAATGTTCTGGTTGTGGTCTAAAAAACATCATCTCATACTCTGTTAAATCAAACATTGGGTATCTATGAAACAATGTTTTATTATTATAATAATTTAAATAAGACTGTTATAACATAGGCATTCAGTATATTAATATAAATATTAATATATTATATCTAATTATTATTTATAATGGTTTCATATAAATAAAACATATTTACAATCAAATGTATAATTTTAGGTTAAGTCTATATGTTATAAAAAATACTATTTTCTCAAAAGAACTGCTTTTTATGTCCATCTATGAATAATAAAAAAATTAATTTAATTATGTTTTACATATTAAATTTTATAAAATTACCATAATTTTTGAATTTAAAATTTTAAAAATATCTTAGGGTGATTTTTTTTATGAAATATTTTATTTTTGGTTGAATAGTGAAATATACAGAATTTTAATCAAAAACATATTTTTTAATATAATTTATTTATATAGTTAAATTATATTTTAATGTGGGTATAAAGATTAATTAGTCATTTTTACATAAGTTAAACCAATTGAGTTCATTTTAACTAATTTCACAGGGATATAAATATTTCTAAACTTTTTAATACTTTTTCATTGAAAACCCCCTATCATGACACCTGTACATGATTAATTTAAAATTAATTTTTTCTATTTCTATGATTATAATTTGAAAATATTGACTCCATAGTTGGAATATTATTAATTTATAGTGTCTAATTATTTCAACTTAATTTTTTACAAATGTGATTGGTGAAACTAATTAAAATAAATTAAAATGATTAAGGTAAAAATGATATTACTTAGTGGTTAAACATTAATTTAAAGGGACAAATAACCTAAAAACATGACCTAAAGACGTTGGATGGAAATATTTCGACCATGTACCCTATTTTATCAAAAATGAAAAATTATTTGAGGCACATGATTTAAGGGAGACCTGTCAATAGTGTTTATCTTTTTATATTTAAACTATTTACACTCCTTCACTATTAAAAGGGAATCCAACCACCTCACATATTAACACCTATAAATCCAACTGTAACCAAAAATGAGATGCCCCAAAAATATAAATTACGAACCTTGTATTTGGTAGCGTGTATGACATGTGACGTCAAGCGCACAGGGTAATATAATATCCTTATACATTAAAATATAGTTATTATTTAAAATAGATTTTATATATTTTTAATGCAAGAAACATTGATTTTTCATGCATTACATGAAAGAGCGGCCTTCTTTGATGGCTTGTGTCACACTCAAGACCTAATTTTACCGAACAATATTATACTATTAAAATATTATTATTTAATATAACAAGATATAACCTAACCATTATGTTATAATTTCTGAATTGTGTTAACTAACTTATGAAACTTTATGGTTTATATAAATAAAAAATTAATTCATTAGTTAAAAAATAATTAGAAACAAAATTATGAACCAATTGGATAAAAAAATAAATATTATTATTTTTATGGCTCTAAATGAGTTTTGTCTTAATAAACACAAATAATTAAATTTTGTTAATTATTTTAATGAAATATATTTTCTATATATTCAATCAATTTTTTTATGTGCATTCATTAGTTTTTATTATCATAAGATAAGAATAAACCCTACTTTATAATTAAAAACCTATATTTTTATAATAGAAATTTTACTACCTTTTAAGAGAGTGCCCATTTTAAATATGAATTTTGACGCTTTAATTGATTTAATTTGTCATAATAAAAATCATATTTTAATTATAATCATATTAGTTAGTTTAGGGTGAATTTTTGATATAATTCTAAAACATTTTACTTTTAACAAATAGTTAAAAATACTGAATTTAAGTTCAAAAATTCTTTTTCATGTAATTTATTTATAAGTTTAAATTATACAATTAATACATTTTAAAGATTAATTATATCCTATTTTTTACATTTAATACAATTTATATAATTTAAATCAATTTCACTTTGAAATTGATTATAAAAACATAGAAAACATTCAAACGTTTTTACTTAAAAAAACTCACATTTTTGTCTTACCTACAGGCTTAAATTTAAATACATTTCTTCAAATTATATTATTATAATTTGGAAAATTTAATTCCAGATGTTTAATAATAATAATTTCCAATTTCTAATAAGACTAACTTTGATTTTGACCATGAATATTAGAGAAAGTAACTAAAATTATTTACAATTATTAATGTAAAATTAAGCATAATAAAGGACTAAACTGTTTACATAAGGGCGCAAATGACCAAGACACTTTTCAGAAACCCATTATCTAAAAATAATTCTTCCATTAACTTTATATTATTGTGTTTTGTTTGTTTTTAAGATTTTATTAGGTAAAAACATAGGAACTCCTAACTTCTTTTAGTCTTTTTCCTCCCTTATAAAAGGCAACCAAATATCCCCATTCCTCACACCTCTGAAAACACTTAGGTTTAGAAAATATATTATCAAATAGATAATAACCATAAATACCTAATAATGAAATCATCCCCTTAGGTAGAGTGAAATTTAAATAAGTCTTTTGGTACAAACCAAAAGAAGTTACCTGATTAAGAGGTGACATCTTCCCTCAAGCTCTCTTGTATTATTTCCATTCTCCAACCTATCAACCAATATTATTATATTATTTTATAAAAAATGTATCATGAATATAATTTTATGTTTTTATTATACGGTTTCTACCTACACTTACACACAGTTTCATTTAATGGGAAATGAACATATTGTTTTGATGTACTTTGAACTAGTGTCTCACGAAATGATTATTGTTCATTTTTCCTTTACCACAAATCATGTTGGATATTATGATAGACACAATATTTATATATTATTTATATAATACTTATTATTTCTTTATTCTTCTATAATTTTTAAATAAGACATACCATTAATAATTTTCATTTTTCATTAGTACGATAACATCGTTTGAGGAAGTGTGGACTACCACCCCTCAATGTGATGTGATTCATTCACAAGATACATGTAATGAATAAAAAATGATTATAATTATACATATGAGACATACAAAACATATATATGATATTTTCAACATAATTACCTTTATGTATATATATATGTATCATTTTCTTTATTACCCTTTCACGCACTTAAAAAAGTGATAACCTCATTTGCAGACATGTGGACTACCGCATCATTGACATGATGTGATTACTTTTAAATCACAATAATTATATATATAAGTATATATGATTAAATAATATGGTTTTTATTATATAATGATCATTTTGTAAATATATAATGCTACATACCTTCTTTCCATTATGATTATTGAAAAATGAGGATGTTACACATGCATACATATGACGTACTATCTCCATAATCGTAATATTGATTTATTTTTCATAACCATAATTAATGATTGTTTTTAAAAGTATAATTTAGTTATAAATGTGATAATTATTTCAGGATTTTTATTCTATAGATGTTATATAATTAACCCTTTTTACCATAGTTGACCTTCTGATTTGTTTTGACACATAATCAGGATTTGGTCAAAAGAACTGACGTAAATATAATTGTTTAGGTAGTTGTATACAACATATTAACAAGTGAAATAATATTAAGTATAAACCTGAAAAATTCGCTCAAGAAAGTATATAATTAAAATAATTTTAATATATAAGAAGTTAAAGGGTGTTCACCCGAAATGAAACTCAAGTTAAGTTAATTTCATCTCAATTGATATTTCATTGACACTTTTTTTGTGTTATGCGCCAATTTGAGTTTATTTTGTGTATATAAAACATTTTAGTATGTTATATCATGAATCTAAATACTATCATAATGATCAAAGTTTTATTTAATATTATTCCATCATGGTAATTAGGAATTAAATGTTTCAAAGTGGTATGGGAGACTTTGGAATGATTAAATATTATTCTACAAAGGAATGTTCTTAATGATTATCATTTTAATATCAATTCTATTTTGATTGTTAAATTTAAAATGAAAAAATAACATTATTTTAATAACTTTTCATTGGAAATTTAATTGTATGTCTACATTCTTATACAATGGATATTAATATTTATGAAACTGTATATCATTTTTACACAAGGTGTTCACTTTGATAGTTATTTGATTAAATGGGGAATTATTGATCAATCCTTCTTCTATATTAAATAAAAATATATGATAAGTCACATTATATATTTTGAGTATTTGATATGAGGAATTATTTTGAATGGTAATTATGGGTGGTTACCTAACATTATAAAGCCTACAATGCATCGATATGTACTCATGAGAACAATATGTTGTGAAAATTTAACAGGTCTCTATTCGTAGTTTTAAACCATCTTGTGAAATGTCTTGATAGGATAGGGTTTTCAAGCCTCAAACATGACATCCATTAAGAAAAATTTCCCTCATTCCAAACCAGTAATTATTTATACATGAGAGTTTTCATCAAAATATCTATAGATACATTTCATTTCATTTCATTGATTAAGTGGAATGTGTTTCAATTTATTAACTTGCTATATTTTTTTTATATTGTTAGTCAAATGGAATGTGTTTCTAGTAATTAACTTTCTATATGTTTTACACACTTTCATTTGGATTATTGACTATATGAAATGTGTGTTCAGTTATTTACCTTTCAATATTGACTATTCTCATTGATTAATTATTTATTCCACTATATTTTTACCTTACAAAGCTTTTGAGCTCACACTTATTATGTTTCATTCCCTTGGAATCCAAGAATCATAATACAAAATATATATAGGGATTTTTTTATGGATTAGTGTTATACTCAAATTTATTTATTTAGAAATGAGAACAAATTATGCTTTAACTAGTGTAGTCATTTGTAATACAAGACTCGTTCATATATCTTATTTACGAAGAATACTAAACTCTCGGTCCTTAAGGAATTGATTCCTTGTAATAATGACAATGTAATTGATAGAAAACACCCACTCCAAGCTTTCTAGGGTCCAGGCGCCATAGAAAAATCATTCCCAAATCTCTTCAAAACATCCCTCCCTTAATCCTATAATAATCTATTTGGGAATAAATCCAATTGAGGAAGCACTTTGGTGAAAACCAAAAGGAGTTACCCAAAGAATAGGTAACATCCTTCAACAAACACTATTGATTTATTTATTTATACACCCCCTAAATTATTCTCAATCAATTATTATATAATAAAAAAATACTAAATACAATTAGGCATTTTTATGGTAATGGTATGACCTACACTTTCACACACATCCATCAAATGGGATACACAATCATCGTTCATGTGTACGGCGTACTACAACCGTGCGAACTGATGTTATTTATTCTTCCATTAAAAACGTTAATGGAGGTAAATAATGATAAAAATACTATTATTATACATTATATTTGGTATTTATGATTTCTTTATGATTCATTAATTATTATACAACATGTACCTTCATGATATCCATTTTTTCAGAATTCCATAATATCATTTGGGGACATATGGACTACCACCCCCCAAGCGATATGATTCATTAATGATTTACTTGGAACATATTAAGGATGGGTTGAATGAAAATATGTGATATATAAGAAATAAAAATTCTACTGAATAATATGTATATCATTTTCTTCTCTTCTTTTTTTCAATATACAAAAAATTGAAAACAACGTGGATGTGTACTTACGACCTACTGTCTCTATGAATGATGTATTAAATATCTTTATTATATCATTTATTGATTATTATAAATAAATATAAAATGAATATATGTTATATTTATTTCATTTTTATCATTATAAAGATAATTAAATCATGATATAAGACATAGGACCAAAAATATAATAAATCAAAAACACATGTGAAAACAGTAGTTATTACATGAAACATAATATTAACCTGGAAGTGTAAGTAAATTGGTAATAAAAGAACATAATAAAATCATATATGGTATGATATAATTGAATAAGGTTATCAAATATATTTATAATAAACTTATATTTACTTTAAATGTGGTTTTAATGAGTACATTAAGAGTCAAGACATATTGTAAGGGGATTTCAAGTCTCACTTCGATTTCTGTGAGACTTATGCCTTATTGACACTTTTTTATTTCATGTGGTGTATATAAATATCATGAATTAATTATTTTATCCATAAAATTAAATTTATTGGTATTTATATATCAATTTTATGATCCGTAATTCATGAGGTTTTATGGTTCAAAAGCTACTAAATCGGCAATGTAATTCTGTCTCAAATTCCCTTATTTGAGGCACATGTTTTGTTATTCACCTATATTATTTTATGAGGTGTATATAATTACATTTTAAATGTTTTATAATGAATATAATTCATTTCATGACATTTTAAGCTTCATGTAATTTCATTCTCTCATGGGGATTATGGTTCAAAACTACTAAAGTGGTATGTGTTTATTTCCACAATCTCATTATTTATCGGGATTGTTTACAATTAAGCATCCATTGATGAAATATTGTGATCCATATCTAAATATATGTCAGGATTTTATTATCTTATTGGTTTCATTATATCTTCATTATTGGTACCATTTTTTCATTCTTTGGTACTTATGATATTAAATAAAGTGTTTTTAATAAAATTTATCCTTATTCCCCTCTTCGGTCATAAATCTATTTTATTCAAAGATAATGTTCTGAAAAATGTTTTCAAAAAAATTTCTCAAAATAATATTTTTAATCTCATTTATAAGTAAAAACGATTTTAAAAATGTTATATGTTTTAGAAAATTGTTTAAAATGGTTTACAAAGCATCCATTATAAATTTTCAAAGGTATTTTCAAAGAAAAGTATTTTCATAGTATTTTTCAAATAGAATCAATTCTTATCAAGAAACGTTTTTAAAATATATTTTAAATTTTTGTTCATCTAAGATGATATATATTGGTTGTACTCATGATTTTATAGGGATATGATCCAAGGGTACAATTCATATTCTCTCTATGAATGGTTTGTATTTTTATGGAATGATATTTTTGTATCCCATTTCTATTTCATATGTTATATGTTCATTAAACCCATTTATATTTCATGGGTTATATGGTTATGAAACCTACATATTTTCATGGGCCGTGTTTTGGTGAAATGATTATGAAACCTTTCACTTTTCCACAGGTTATGATTTGATGACTTGTTTATGATACCCATTTCATTTAATGGGTTATTATATGATGGTTTATGATCTTATTGGATAGATATGTATGATTTCAAAATGAGACTAATGGAACCTATATCTCCCTCCAATTCATTAGGTAAATATTTAAATATCATGAGATAGACATGGATTAAATAGGGAATGAACACTTTTTACTGAAGGTCTTTGTCTGCTAAGATGGTCTTGCAAGTGAACCTTGTCTACTAAGATTGTGATGGGAGTGAACCATGTAAACTAATATGGTCAATTTAGTGAAACCATTCAACTAATATAGGAATGTAATTTATATATGAATACTATGGAATTCATTTTATATTCTTATATGACTTCCCCAATTCCATGTCTTATTCCTATGTTATGCTTTCACAGATTATGCTCCTGATTACATTAGGATTCATGTATTATGAAGCAGATATATTTATTCTATGACTATTGATTATGATCTTGGATATGTAGGGTATGATCCTCTAATGTCATGATCATGTTATGGTATTGTTATAGTCCTGATTGGGCTTATATATCACTATTGTTTACCCGTACTGAGCAACTAATTTCCCCCTTTATTATGTTTCCTTTCATTATTTTATGAAGTTAAGTATTATATATGATGTTTCTAATAAGGGTACTAGTCATGAAGAACCTAGTGGGAGATAATGTAACTCAATTATGTAACAGTGTTTATGTTTCCTTGCTTATAAAGGCATTAAATAATATAATCTTTGGGTGTCTGTTTTTGTAATGTATTTAGTATTCTGCAAAAATGATGTAATTCCTATGTATGAGAAGTGATATACACTATAGGAATAGGCCCTAAACCTACCCTAATGGATAACCAACCTACAATTATCCCATTTTGTTACACTGGTCCTAAGGCCTACTCTATAGGGCTCAAATTACTTACAATAATTCCCAAAATCCTTATAAATGAAGTTTAATGTGCCTTTTGGAATAGATTCTATGTTATTGCAGTTCATGATTTAGTACTCCCAATAATATCTACTATAGTACCCGCCTCAATTTGGCTATATTACCCACATAGTCCATGGTACCAAGACAATATAATAACTCCATAATTTTCCCCCACCTAGATTGAAAATCAGGTTCCTTCTATTCTAAGGAACCATATTCTGAATAATACAAAAAAATATTGTTAAAAAATGGACAAAAGTACATTTTCATGAATTAAATTTCAATAAAAAATTTCATTTTAATTATATTTGAAAACTAACTTAAATCAGATGGAATAATAATTAAATATTTAGAATAATTTAATATCATCATTAATAACCATTTGAAGTAAGATGAACATGGGTCAAGTAAATGTGGAAATATAATTACCTTAACCCTAACCCAATTAACAGATAAGATACCAAAACCTGGTTAATAAGTATTTAAGAATACCAAAAATCTAAATATAAACCGAGAATTTAATACCCATTGAAAAATCACATCCATTTAAATAAACATTTAATTTCATAAATTTTAGGTATTATAATGTATTTAATATAAAACCTTTTTAAATGTTAAAATTATCTTCCATACATACATACATACATTCATACATACAGAGATACATACAAGCATACAAACAAGGAAACAAACAAACAAAAAAACAAACAAACAAACATACATACATACATACATACATACATACATACATACATACATACATACATACATACATACATACATACATACATACATACATACAATCAGACATACATACATACATACATACAATCAGACATAGACACTCACAGATATATATATATATGTATGTAAATTATTTTTATTTTTACACATACAAATATACAAAAAAACAAATATATGTATATATAGGATTTCTGTCTGAGAACTAGGTCAAGGATTTTAATTTCTAATTTTAAAAATTTCCCCCGGTAAACACTATATCATGTTATTTTTACTAGTATATTTCATACACTAGGTGTCTCAATGTTTTTCACAGGCCATATGGTGTATAAATTCATAAGGGAGGGGAGATTCACATGGGAAGCAATCATTTATGGTCATGATTGTCTAATAAAATATAATACAAGGTAGGGGTGGTATAACCTTAATATTTTAAAAGAATAAAATTATGTTACATAGTGTATAAGACTTGCAACACCGAGCCAATAAAAACAACGAGATATTATAATATAAAGATGACTATTTTAACCTAGTCTATAAATTTTAGGGAATTAATAGGATTGCATTTCTTTATGAAATATACATAAATATACGACCAAATGTAAATGTATTAATAATTTTTTTTGTAATTAAGTACTTAATTTTCAATAAAGGTGTTTTATTCTTATAAAATTTGTTTTCTTGAAAAATGGGATTTATTGATTTTTTGAGAAAATATTATTATTAGTTTCTAAAAAATTTATAAATTTTATTTTATTAAATGGATATAATTTTTGAAATCAAAATATTATAATTATATTATTCATAAAATTTTTATAATTAGTATATTCTAAAAAATTGAGTTTTTTATGAAAATTCTCATTTTTAGTGAATAGTGAAAAATACTGTTTTTTAAAATAATTCAATTTCATTCCATTATATTAATTATTTTAAAATTCCCATTATATTTTGGATTTTATTTTAAAGTGAAATATGAAATATATAATTTATAATAATTTAATAAATTTAATTTTTATCTTCATTTCTCATGGTTATGGTATATATTTATTTTTAGGCTTAAATAGGTAATTGTTTGAAAACAAATTTTATGTAAAAAAGTATATATGCATAAATTAATTAAAGTATAATTTAAAATGACAGCATATAAATGAATGTTATATATTATATTTCTATTATATATTAATTTAAATATATGTGATGATTAATTCTATTTATATAATTAATATTAGATCACTCATTACTTGAAAAATGTATTTTTTCTAAAAAACTGTTTGTCTTCGTGTTTTTTATGGTTTAATATTAAATCAAATTCTTCCACTTATGTGATTTGAATCATTTAAAATGGGTTCTAGGTTCTTAATTAGGAGTTCTAAATTTTTTAAAAATTCTATTTTTATTTTTAATTATTATGAATAGTAATCATGGTAAATGTTTCTACACATATAAAGGTAAAACACGTATATTAAGGACTAAAATAATGTGATAAAGAAAAATAAAGTAACCATTAGAATTTATTTAATTATATTGTATGAGGGAATTTTTTCCATAATAATCAAAAATTCATATAATTTTCATTTTTTAAAATACTACCTTAATTTCGATTTTTATAATACATTATGTAAATAAAATCCAAAAAATAACATTATTTCTATTAATAAGAATAATATTTTTTGAAAGTTATAAAAAGAAAATATGATTAGTTATAAACAATAAATTTTAAATTTAATAACCTTATTATAAGCATAAATTATTTAAAATTTTTAGTAACTTTATAATTACCTTAAATTCTTACTCAAAACGGATGCGATAATTATTTATTTTAAAGAAAAATAAAACAAATTATTTTAAAAATAATTAATGTAATATAATTTTATTTATTCATTTATTCAATAACTTTTTAGATATTTATATCATAATTTGGGGTTTTTAATGGTTTAGATTATAAATCCATCATTTTCATTATATTTTTGAAGTCAAATTAATGAATATTGTTATAATTGGCATCAGTGATATTTTATAATAAATAATATTTTATTAAATGATTTGAAATTAAAAAAAATATTATCATCATCCATTTAAATTTTATAAGGTTCATAATATCAACCATTATTTATTTATTTATTGTTTCTTATTTTATAGGTAAATTCTTGATCCCTAATGATTTAAACAACTAATATCATAGTAATTTTCATAAAGAGGTGAATGGGGTTGAAAAAATAGAAAGGTAAATAACTCCAAAATATATCCAATTTTATTTTATGCAATTATTTAGACCCAATATAATATTATAATTTAATATTTTCAATTTAGATCCATTTAATAATGATAACTAATTTATTTTAATTTAATACTTTAAAAACCTTCAAGAGTGCCCCTACACTCTCTTATTAAAGGGAAACTCCTCTCATTTTCTCCTCAAACATAAAAAAAATTAGAAAAAACCTATAAAAATACATTCCTTACATCACTCCCCATTTTTTTGAGTCATTTGTTTAATCATAAAACTAATGTAAGGATGATTTTAGAGTAAACTTTAAGAGGTTGTTCGAAGAACCGGTGTTGTCATCAATAAATATTTTTTGTTTTCTTTCTTATTCCATCCCATTAAAATATTATTAAACCATGATGATATAATAAAATCATTATATATTATATACTGGGTTGTTTTTATGTTAACTTAATACCTATATTCATTTCTTCTTCCATTAAATGGGAAACAAAACCATTGTTCGTGTATATGGTGGACTAACACATCTCAAACCAATGTAATTCCATTTCCATATTATCTTGTTAAGGATGATTGTAATTATTAATTTACTACATATATGATATTCAGGTAATATTTTACATTTAGAATGGATAATATATATTTTTTACTTTCCTACAATTCCATTCATGAATAATTGAAAACGTCATTTGTGAGAATGTGCGGGATACCACCTCTATGAATCAGTGTGATTTGTTCTTCATAACCACATCACATGGATGATTTATATAATTATATTTTTAGAAATAATATTTTATATTTTATATAATTATCATTATGTAATTATTAAATAATAATTATATTCTTTCCACAATGATGGTTGAAAAATGGAAATATTACACATGAATATGTACGGCTTATCGTCTCCATTATTATAATACTATACATTTTTCATAAAAGTATTTTATTTTGTTTTGACATAAAATTAATGTATAAAATGATAATTATTTGATAAATATTATTTTTTACATGATGAAATAATGAACCAATTTTCCATAGTCAACCTACCGATGCCATTTTGGACATATGAACAAAATATCACCAAAATGTCCAACGTGAACATTATGATTAAACAATTAAACATAACATGGTAATAAATAAAATGAAATGAATAATGAACCTTGAAATTTTTATTATGAAATTAAATAATTAATATAAGTTTATTATTCAAGAAGATGAGGAAAATACAAGATGATTCGGACTTGAGGTAAGAGATTTTGTCAAAGTTTTCCTTCATTGAAAAATATTTTAATATAATATACCGAATTTATAATATTTTGTGCATAAAATGTCATTTTAAATATTTTATCCCGAATTATTAATATTTCACATTATTTTATTTTCTAATTAATATTATTTTATAAAAGGGGATTTTAATTGAATGATAAAAAGGGGTAATGGGTTTTTCAACTCAATTGTCATTTATTGGACTATACTTATACTTCATTAACTTGTTATTATATGATTCTATGTGAAATGATATCTAATTTTATTATATGTTATTTCTTTTTTTTATTTAATTTTTTTACACATAATAAATTCATTAATTGATTCTAATTTAAATGATGCGATCTTTGTTAGGGTTGTTCATATCAAATTGTCTTCATTGAGAAATTTTTTATGTTATTCCACTATCATTTTATGAGGTGTATTTACTAACAATTTTTTTTATTATAACTTGAATATATTTATATTAATTATATTTAATGATTCATTTTTTGTTATTTCTTTCATGGTTGTTAGGATTCCAATGTTATCGATGTGGTAAGATTTTTTTTCATGATCTCATCATTATTCAAGAACGTTTATATTTAAATCTCCACTGGGGGGAATTATGAGATCTTTCTATATTGAACCCAATATATTTTATTCTAAATTTTTTTAATTTATATTTTTTTGATAATTTTCCTATTTTAAATATTCATGATATCAAAAATTATTTTTAAGGAAAACCATATTTTTTTCTACTAGGAAATGATTCATTGTCCCCCATGTCTATGATTTCAAAAATTATTTTTAAGAATGTTTTTAATATTCATTTATAACTATTTGAATTCATTTTTTCCCATTATATAATTCATAAAAATGGATTAAAAATATTCTTCTTGTCAATTATTAATAAGGTGATTTTTTTATTTTTTATGAAATAATTGAAAGGTTTATTTATTTTAACATACTCATCATAAAGTTAATTCCCCGTTTTTAGGTCCACTCATTTGATAAATATTATTTTATATGTTTCCATGAATCTTTTTAAATAATTATTTTCCTAATATTCACCATTTTTAAAAAAATTATTTTCCATGGGAAAATGTTATTTTTGTCAAGAAATATTTTAGTACCATTTTTTATGTTATTTTTATTCATTACTGACAACATTCTATATTTTACTTATACTACACTAGGGATATGTTTTAGTGATACCATCCATACTATATTCAAGATGGTTTATGGTCAATTTTACTTGGGAAAGTATTTAAATTCTCTATTCTAGATCTTATATTAGAGAAAATTATTGATTATCAATACATGTTGATAAATTGTTATTATTTATTCATATGATAAATGAATTGAAATTAGTATATGATATTAGGTTACTTCTATAACCACTCGATACATTAGTTGGTCTCATGTGACAAACTAGTTTGAGTGTTTGGTAGAGGCCTTACTCATTTATGTATGATGTCTTTAAATGAGGTCATGATGGTATGTTTCTAATTCCCAAAATTATTCATTACATCATTATTAGATTAATTATTATTGTCAATATGATTATTTTAATCTGTATGATATCCATGGATAAATTTAGAGATCATTTGATTAGTTATATGGAATTATTTAATCAACGTTTAATCATTAAATATCATTATTTGTGCTCCTATTGTTGATTAAATTGAATTCATTGTCAATTGTTTAGATTTCTATATTGATTATTCCATATTTACTTGTAATAGGTTCCCCTGTACATAACCCTTAATGATAAATTGATCTCACCCTTATTTTCTTTCCTTTCCCTGGGATTTGATGAATAATATTTGAATGAATTTAAAGAATTATAATATTTACATTCACTATGTTTTATTTTATGTTGTCAATTTTAATGTGAGATTTGAGTATGTGTCTTGTTTTCCAATACTAATGAACTATTTAGTCCTTCAAAATTTGATTCCCTATATTTAGTTCCAATGTAGTAATGTAAACACTAGAACTGGATACTAGGGTTGGGGTCTTTACATTTGGTATTAGGCAGATTTTTTTAGAAACCTTGAGAACTAGATTTAGTGAAACAAAGATTAGATAATATGACCCTATGAATGACATTGAGGTTAAGTCTATGTGTTGGAAAATATCCTACAGTTTTTTTATGTTAGGGATTATATGGTTTTATATGGAATACATCCATATATGGATACAACATGTGAACATGGGTTTAGAAAAGTTTTATATAATGATAATAACCCAAAAAAGAGTTGGTCATGTATATCTTGGGCAACATTATGATGCAAAGTGAGTGTTACCTTAATACATACTTAGTTTGACACTCCCAATGAATATGCTTGTGTTAATTCACATTTTCTTCACAAACCATCATGAAAGAGTTGAATAGATGATGATTATGGATGAACTTGGTTAATCCTAAGGATTCATAGATTAAAAATAAGTTTTCATTATTTAGACATCCTAAAAATTATTTTTTATGATTATGATTATTTTTTCTCACAACCTGATTTTTGGTTTTAGTTAATGAATGAAACCAAAAGGAATAACATTAAAATTAAATATGAGGGTCAACGAAGTTATTCTGTCCAAACAAATGGTGTGATGATTGAATTGAAAAATAAAATTATTATGCCTAATTAGTTATCATGATATATGATTAACAAAATATACCTTAACAAACTACCTGACTCACCAAAGAATATAATAATGGATTCTTCTCATAGATTAGATAGAAGAGACCATATAGGATAGAATGATCCATTTCTATCATGTTAGAAATTTGGAAAGAGACAACCATGATGTCATCTAAAAGGAATATGAAATTTTTTTATTTGGGTAAAATAAGAGAATAGAGTAATGAATTTATGATGATAAATCATGTGTTCAATGGAATATATAAATTTCATCCAAGATATCCTTTAATAGTTATTTTTCTTCATTGAGGGTAACCATGGAATTATTCAAGTCAATTCCCTATTCTAAATAATAAATCATAGAAAATGTAAGGACCTATGTTATACCAATCCTCAAGGTGAAAGGATAGATGTATCTATGTATTTCGATTTGAAAATTATGTTATAGAAGTATTTTTATCAATGATGTTTTGGATATAATAATAATGAAGTATATAATGATAATTTTAATTTTTAGAAGATTATAAAATTTTATTATAGAATTATAGAAAATCAGTTTATTTATATACATTATTATCTTATATGATTAGGGAATATAAATTTTTGTATGATGCACTATGAGTGGTTTATTTTATTTATAGATAAATGTTAAATTTATTATTGATGAATATGTGATCAAATATTTCAAATATTTTGGTTTCAACCATAATTAAGAATATTTCAATTAAATTTATAGTTTTTAATTTAGTAAATGATCTATGTTTAAATTTGACTAATATTATTGATGATGTAGAAATTAATGTTATATTTCACCATTTAAAGGTTAATTCATATTAGGAATTATCCTACATCATGATAAATATTTTGGTTTCGGTAAATTTTTAGTGATTGAAATAAATACTTTTCCCATTTTTATGGATATTATAGTATATTAAATGTTATTTTTTCATTATAAATAAAAAAAATCAGATTGGATATTCATTTATTAGATTAATAAATGAAGTTCAAATTTATCAAAACCTAACAAAAGAATAAAATTGTACATATGAAATAAAAAGATATTAATTAATATTATTTTATGTATTTTTATCTATTGATAATATAAAATATTACCTAAAATTTATTAAATTGATATTGAAATGAAATTTTTTTACATTTTACTTCAGTTCAAATGAATAAATTTTCTTTTTAACGTATCACAAATTTATTGATTTTTTGTAGGTAACATTATTTTGACCGTGTTCTATATCATTTTCTATTAGAAAATGGCTACTTGTGTTAACCTCCATGTATATAAACTCACTTTAAATAAATTTTATTATATTTATAATTATATATTTTTATTTTTATATATGACTATCATATTTCCCTTTTCCTCTTTTATGTGGAAGTTTCATAGACAGTTTTATGATGTGGGTTTTCAATAAAAAAATATGAATATTTCAAGACCTTGATTTCGTATAATAAATTAAAATAGAGAGGTTTAAATTTATTTAATTTTTTGAGAATATAAAACCTTTGGATTTTAAAATATGGGAAATATATTTGATAGCATATGTGGAACACAACACTGATACTAAACAAACCAAGATATATTATCATTTAAACATAACCATTATAACCTAGATGTAAAATTAGTGGGTGTGAATACGATTAACTATATGATTGAATATATATATAAATATCCTACTCAATAAAAATGTATTGAAAAATTATTAGAAAATAAGATCTCAATCGAAAATAAGGGCATTTTTCATTAAAACATGTTTTCTTCAAAAATGGTATTTTTTTGAGAAAATATTAAAATTAATTTTTAGAAAATTTATAAATATTATTTGATAAAATGGATATAATTTTTTAAATTATCCTATGATAATTATCTTATGTTGAAATTTTGATATTTTTTGACAATTTTGATCTCTCTATTTTTAGTGAAAATATAAATTTTTAAAATGAAAAAATTACTACTAAATCATGTAATTTAAAAGTCTTCTAATATTTTAGATCTTTCATTAATGTTAAATATTAATCATTTAATTTGTAATTATACACTTAATCTTATTTTAATAAGAAATTATCATGATTTTTGTATTTGTTTCTTTTTACACTTAAAAACACATTTTTATGAAATCTATTTTCTAGTGAAGGAATTTTATCCATTTTATTTAATGACATTAAACAATAATATAGAATTATTTAATTGAAATATTTATATATGAATTGAAGTTAATATAATGATAATTTATTGTGTCGACTATGTCTCAGTGGAAGCACGTATGGTTGGGTACCACCTCTGATACCAAATGTGACAACTAGGTCCTATTGACATCACAAACTTCCCACTTTAACATGGTCGTCGAGTCCTGGACCTTCCAGGTACCACTAGTTGCCCCGCAAACAAGTGGTCCTTACCGTGCATCCCACCCATGTTTTCGAATGGGTCATCTGACTAATGAATGTTCCCACAGGCTAACATATGTCCTTTCCAGTGTGCTTTGTCCTCACTCACACACACCCTGGGAGACATCTCAGAAGCTCACCCATCCTGATCACTACTTCAGGCCTATCATGCGTAACTTTGGGGTTATAATCAGGTAGGCTCCTGAAAAAGATGGTGTACCTTTTTGACATGAGTCATTTAATTTTTTAATTTAACCCTTTATCATTATGAGGTGTTACATTCACCCCCCCCCCCCCCCCGTATGAAACAAAGTCCATGTTTTTCACCCTACATCTCAACCCAGGCAGTGAATCACGCTTAAGGTTGGGTACCACATCTGGTACCAAATGTATCAACTAGGTCCTGGTGACAACACAGAAACCCTGCCTTAACATAGTCATCAGGTCTTGGGGCTGCCAGGTAACACCAGTTTCTCTACAGACACATGGTCCCCACCATAGGTCCCACCCACGTGCCTGAATGGTTCATTTGACAAATGAAAGTTCCCATAGGCTACAACATGTCCTTCCTAGTGGGATTTTTCCTCACCTATAAACACCCTGGGAGACCTTTCAGAAGGTCACCCATCCTGATCACTACTCCAGGACAAGCACGCATAACTGTGGAGTTCAAATCAGGTAGGCTTTTGAAAAGGAAGCTTCACCTTGTTGATATGATTCATATCCTTTAGTCATTTAACCGTTTCTTAATATTGTGTGTTACATTCACCCCCCTTTAGAGTACAACATCCTCGTTGTGGGCCCTACCTCTCAACCCAGGCAATGTACCTCACTTAAGGTTGTGTTCCACCTCTAATACCAAATTTGATGACTAGGTCCCGGTGACAGCATAGACACCCTGCCTTAACATGGCCATCAGGTCCTAGGCCCTCCATGTACCACCAGTTGTCACAACAATAAGTAGTCCCCACCATGGGGCCCTCCCATATGCCCAAACGAGTCATCTTACTAATGAAAATCCACCGAAGCTAATACATGTCCTTTCCAGTGTGTTTTTTCCTCACACACATAAATCATGGGAGACTTTCCAGAAGGTCACCCGTCCTGATCACTACTCTAGGCCAATCATGCTTAACTGTGCAGTTCTAATTAGGCAGGCTCCTGAAAAGGAAGGTGCGCCTAGTTTACATGATTCATATCATTTAGTCATTTAACACTTTCTCATTCTGGGGTGTTACATTTACCCCCCCCCCCCCCCTAGAGCACAACGTCCTTGCTCTGGTCCCTACATCTCATCCCAATTAGGACACCACACATAAGGCTGGGTACCACCTCTCATACAAAATATGACAACTAAGTCCCAATGATAGCACAAAAACCCCTCTCTAACATGGCCCTTGGGCCTTAGCCCCACCAGGTGCCACCAGAATCCCAACAGACACATGGTCCCAACCCTAGGGCCCACCCACGTGCCCAAAAGAATCATACAACTAATAAAAATCCCCACAAGCTAACACATGTCCTTTCCAGGGTGTTTTTTCCTCTCTTAGACACACCCTGGGAGACTTCCCAAATGGTCACCCATCCTGATAACTACTCCAGGACCAGCAAGCTTAAATGTGGAGTTCTAATCAGGCAGGCTCCTGAAAAGAAATGTGTGCCTTATTGACCTGAGTTATATCATTTAGTCATTTAACCCTTTCTCATTCTAGGGTGTGAAATTTATAGTCATAGAGTAAATATAATATCTACTATTTTTTTTAAAAAAGAAATTTTTTTGAAAAATTGTTTACATCATGTTTTTTAATTCAATTATAAATTAAATTATACCAATTATGTGAATTGAATCCTGAAAAAATTATTCTATATTAGGAATCAGACGATCAAATTTTTTTAAATATACCCATTTTTTATTCATTATGAATAGTAATCATAGTCAATTTTGTTACCACAATAAAGGTAAAATATGTTAATTAAGGGTTAAACAAGTGTAATAAGGACAAAAAAGTAACCCTAAAAATTGTGTTAATTTTATTGGATTGTGAGATTTAATATATAATCAGCCAAAATTATAATATATGACCATTTGTTTTTATATGTTGATGATCACGACCATTATAAATACTTTATGTAATTATTAGAAAAAATATCACTTTTTTACTTTTAATAACTATAATATATTTTGACATGGATTAAGATAACCTATATTTATTAATAAATTTTCATTTTAATATTAAATTATTATTTATTATTTATTTATTTAAAATTTTTAGTAATTATATAATTACTATATATGATTACAGAACACAGAAAAAATATTTGTTTAGTTAAAAAAATATTAAATAAATAATTTTAAAAATATTAAAAGTAATATAATTTGGGTGAATTATTGTATTATTTTTATTATATAATTATAGAATATATAAGGTTTGTGAAATGTTTAAGTTCTAAATCCATATATTTTTTTCGATGTTTTTAGAGTAAAAATAAATTAATAGTGACAAAAATGACATTAATGGTATTTTTCAATAAAGTGAATTCAATTAAATGATTTAAGATTTCTAAAAATAATATCTTCATCGATGTAAATGGGATGTGGTTGATAATATCAACCATTGTTCTTTTATGGTATTTTTTCATTTTATGGAAACTTTCATTACCCTTTAATTATAAAAAATTTAATACCACAATAATTTTCAAAAAGTTTTAAAAGGGGTTAAAATAAAAAGGTAACAAAAAAATACCTAAAACATGTAAATTTTTTATTTTACTATAGTTTTTAAATTCAAAATCAAATTATAATCCAATATTTTTCTTATAGATCCATTGGAATATGAAAAATATAATTCATGGTCTATTTGGAGGTTTTATTTTTTATATAAAAATTATATTTATGTCCTGATTATTATTCTATAGATGATGCAATAATGACCTCGTTGGCCATAGTCAACATGCTACTACCATTTTAGACGTATGAACCAAATATCATCAAATTCACCAACATGAAATTAATTGGAAAAGTAATTAAATATAAAATTGTAATAAATTAAAAAATGTAATAAAACCTAGAAAATTTTGTTTATAAATTAAGTAATTAACATTATCTTTTTATACATGGAGATAAATAATGTACGTGATGAGTCAGATATCAGTTTAGATATTTCATCTCAATTTTCCATAATTTAGGAATATAAAAAAGTTATAAACCTAAGTTATTTTATATGGTATATAAAACTAACTATTACCTTTAAAATTATGATGAATATATAATTCATGTAATTTTGATTTTGATTTGATATTATTTTGTCCATGGGGATTTTACTTGAATGTTACTAATTGGTAAGGGGTATCTTAAGTTAATTCCTATTCATTGGGATATAAATCGACTTTATTGGATATATTCTTCTATGATTATTTTTAAAATTATATCTAATTATATTATATTTAATATTAAATAATTTATTATGGGCTTAAATTTTTTACAAAGAATCACTTTATTGTTTAATTCTCCCTTCAATGATATGATCTTTGTAAGTGTTATTGATCTCAAATTATCTTATTTGGTACATATGATATGTTATACACCTATATTTATTTATAAGGTATATCCATTACTCCTTTTATATCTTATACAATGAATATTTTTATATTCATTGAATTTAATGTCTCATTTGAAGTTATTCCTTTCATTTGGTTATGATTTGAAACTTATCAAAGTGGAAAGGGTTTATTTCAAAATCGCATCATTATTTGGGAATGTTTATATATAAGTCCCGAAAGGGGGAGTTATATGATATATATATATATATTAAACCAAATATATTTTCTCATAATATATTTATTTATGAAATTATATGATTTTCTTTGATTTTCCTCTTTTAAATACTTAAGATATGAAAATAATGTTTTTAAAGAAAATAGAATTTGGTTTTCTACTTAGTCGGGAATATTTTTCTTCCTTGTCCATTTTTTCTAAAAAAATAATTAATGTTATTAATATTATTTTTTGATTGTTTGAAGTCAGTTTTTCTATGAAATACTCTTTATTAAATGTTTTAAATGTAATATTGTTTTTGTTTTAGGAACAATGTACTATTTAATTTCTAACAAAAAACTAGAAAGGAATATTTGTTTTAATGTACTAAAAATGAAATGAATTTTAGATCATCATAGAATCCCATTTACTTGAATATTATTTTATAAGCTTCCATGATTCTTTTAATATAATCTTGTTCCCTAGTATTCTGGAAATCTTTATTTTTTAAAAGTAATTTTCAAATTGAAAAGGGTATTTTACTCAAGATTTTTTCTATTGATTTTTAAGGTATTTATATTCATTAATGACAAAAACTATTATTTTACTTAATATACCCCAAGGATGTGTTGTAATGATGCAATACATATTATTTATTGTGATGGTTTCTTATCATTTTTACTGGGGAAAGAGTTTTAAATCTATATTCTAGCCCTTCCAATATATAAGATTACTGATTATTAATACATGCTAATTAAGTTGAATTATTTATTTATATGATGAGTGAATTGGACATAGTAAGTGATGTGTGGGGCCTGAAACAACTTCTAAATGGATCTATTGGTCTCATGAGGCTACCTATTTTGGTTATTTGTCCAAGTATTTACCCATTTATGTCACATATATTGGCATGATTCCTTGATTGTATATTTATGATGTCTAACATAATCCATTCTATAATTATGAGATTAGTTATTGATTTACAATTGATTATTTTAATGGTTATGATATCCCTAAATAATTTTTAAGCTCAAGTGGTAAGTTATATAGAACTATTTGTCTAATATTTATTCATGACATATTATTATTCTTGATTAAGTTATTGATTAAATGGAATTTATTTTCAGTTATTTACCTTACATATTGATTATGAAGTGTTTTCTAATGATAGAACCAATTGTACATATCCCTTTACAAGTATTTGAGATCACATTTTTTATTTCCATTACACTATGATATAATGATTAAATATTTTAATGATTTCATGGATGTAAAATATTTATATTCACTATGTTGTGTTTTATTTTAAAAAATGTATTTCTAGATTCATGTATGTTTCCAGTCATCAAAGAATATGAATTTTTTGTCCTTCAGAATGTGATTCCTAGTATATAGTTCCAATGTAATAAAGTAACCACTGGATATGGGCTACATGGGTCAAGATCTTTATAGGGGATCATGAAATGGGGGCGATGATGAATAGGTGAAAATAGAGACTACACGCACACAGATATATACATATATATATATATATATATATATGGGTTTATGTTCCCTAAAGATTGTGATCAAACCCTACCTAATTACTAATTTGGAATTAAATTGATATCTAAAACTGTATCTAAACTCGACTAAGGGTATCTCGAACCTATGATTATTGGTCTAGGAAAGTCTGGGTACCAAATAATTGGAAACTAATTTATATTCTTTTTTTGACTTCCAATAAGAATATACTCAATCAGGTGAATATCGAATAAAAATTTTAAAAATTTAAAATGTTTTTAAGTAATAAACATTATAAGTATTTTAAAATTTTAAACATTTTTATTAAAAAGTATCAATAGATACTTTTATTTAAATTAATATTTAAAATTAGTATCTACAATATTAATGTAATGCCCCGACCCAAGTTACCCAGAGTCGGTACATTATTGCGTAACATTGGCATGATCACAAAAGTTCAAATCTCGAAAGACCGATTAGTTTAGTATCCTTGGAAACACTAGATACATTCATAAGTCTTACATTACATCATAAAGTAAAACAAAACTACAACACCATTTTGTCTTCATATCCCCTCATACTATCCCTGCAGGTCATTCATAATATACTTCTTCACGTCCTGGAAAAATTAAAACATTTGAAGGGGTGATCTCAGATGCTCAGTAAGGATAAAAATATAGCGGAAGCTTTCATAAATAAACATTAACATTTAAGGCAATGTATAACTAAAACAAAAGTAATTTAAACTTGAACTTCAGCATAATATGGAAAAATAAAATGAAATAATGTCATTTACTTATTCACATGGATATTCTACTAGTCAAATAATCACATTCAATATCAATAACCACTTTCATAATGATGGAATGCATAATGCCAGACTATCATAACCACATAGTCAAGGCTTCGTGCTAAGACTACAAATAAGATTTTGTCAAGGCCTCGTGCCAAGACACTAGTTTGTCTCATGAGATCTACCGATGCAATTTTTTTTAGAATATAATTACGTTTAAAATTGCTCAAATATACTCCACTATTTTTCTGAAAACATTATGCAAGCTTCTGAAAACAAAATAACTAATTCGGAGACTGCTCGACTAATTAAAGGCCATGATGGGTCCATCCCCATTCCCTTCCTGTCTAACACACTCGAGAGCTGGGTTTTCTGAAAACATTTTTAATCTTGCGTTAAATACGTATACATTTTCACTGGATTTTCATACATTTGAGAGAAATATCTCTCTCTTTTTTATATCATTTAAAAAAAGTTATGGCTTGCAGAGGAAGCCGAAACTCAAATAATGGTCATGGCAATGAAGAAGTCATTATCACCGCATACATACAAAAAAACATTCCTTTTTTTCCTTTAGTAAAATGCTTCGTATAAAAATATTCCTTTTTAATTAAAGGAAAAGTCAAAGGGGTTTATACACCGTATAATGGAAAGTTGTGTATAAAACAAAATATGCCTCAATGAAGGGAGATTGAGACGAAGTCCCTTACAAAGATCATTTTTTAAATAAATTAGATCTATTATGTTTATTCACTATAAGTACACATAAAGAAAGTAAAAATACAATATAGGACATAATAATATCCTGACATAATTTGAAAGTAGTAGATTAACCCAAAGAACAGAAATTGGGTTAAGAAGTTCCCTTACCTCGTGTCTGACTTGACTCAAACGTTCTTTAACCTCCTGAATAATAAACTAGAGTTAATTTCTACTTTCTTAAAAACCTTTTTCAAGTTCATTATTCCTTTTATATCACTTATTACCATGTTATGAACATTATTTAATTATTTAAGTCAATAACGGTCGTTTTGTCAATCTTTGGTACTTGAGTCAAAAATAAACTTCTTATAATTACAAGTTGTTCATGTGGTAAAATAACCATTATATCCGGAATTATATTTATGATGTAGATATCATATATATCATATATATCCAGTATATACATTCATTCATAATATTATGTAACATTTAGTGGTAAGAAATGAAATGCACCATTCATGGAGACGGTAAGTCGTACGTACGCATAGACACTACTTTCATTTCTATTTCGTATTTAATGGAATGAAATCATAATGATATAAAGGTGTATTATAATTCCAGTATAATATAATATATAATATCATTTACTCCATCCTTTACATGTCCCACATATTGCATTAACGATTCAAATCACTTTGAGGGGGCGGTAGTATGCACTTCCTAAAATGAAATTATCGCGTATACCCATAATGGGAATCATAAAGTTATGACATAAATGAAAAATAAAGAAGCATAAGGAAAACATAAACATAATATATATAATATATATAAATAGTTTCATCATATTGTCCACCATGAGAGGTGTTAAAAGAATATTGAACAATCATCATTTCGTGAGGTAGTATTTTACCACCCATAGAAACAGTATGTTTTTTAACCATTAGACGGAGGTGTGTGTAAGTTTAAATCAAATCCTTCTCATAAAAACATCCTAGTATATTTTATATACTGGTTTTTTTACAAAATAAAGTAATAAAAATATTTTAAGGGGTTGGAGAAGCAAAATAAAACAAAACAACATTAGAGAAGACATTACCTTTAAATCAGGTAACTCCCCTTGGTTTGAACCAAAATGGTTTCTTGAAGAGCTTTATGCCTAAGGTAAGACTTCTATGATTAAGGTAGGAATGTTGAGAGAGTATTTGGGCAGAGTTTGGGCGAGCCAAAAGGCTTTGAATGTGTGAATAAGGTGGTAGAGGTGGGGGCCTTTTATAATAGGAGAGGAGGTGCACTCTTGGAATGTCATGAAATGTTATTTTATTTAAATCATTAATTAATGAGGTAATCACTGCATCATCATGGTGTCATTAAAAAATTAATTTATTTAATGTCTAAAAATTATAAAAA
Organism: Viscum album; assembly: GCA_963277665.1. Classification (NCBI taxonomy): domain Eukaryota; kingdom Viridiplantae; phylum Streptophyta; class Magnoliopsida; order Santalales; family Viscaceae; genus Viscum; species Viscum album. The sequence continues at coordinate 1,924,468,070 of OY728150.1, read as the reverse complement.
AAATATCATGATGTATTAAATCTTCTTATATTTCCAATGAATATTTATAGTCTAAAAGTTAACTTATATAACCCCATGTAATAATTGTTTTAGTAAAATAACACATGTTTGTGACAATTTTTTTTACATTAAATAAAAAGTTATTAATGTCATTTTCTTACCCAAGTGGCTCCATGAGGTCCCCAAGTTGACCCATGGATTTTATTGGTCGGCCATGACTCATCCAATAAGGGTAGGGCAAGTGTAAAGGTAATTTCATATTATTAAAACATTATATTTACCTTAAATTACACTAATTACCTTTAATCACGATTAATAAAACTTAAAAGTTATTATTCACCAAAAAATTATTTTAATCACATTGAACCACATTTTACATCCTAATGACAACCATGTATGTCAGATTTTTGAAATTCAATTCATATAAGCGGTAATGTTTCATTTAAACGAAAAATCAGTTTTTTTAACTACCACTTAGTGGTTTCACTATTCATCAAAAATTGAAGTTTTTCAGAACAATGCCAAAATTTCACCCTAATCTATAATTGATATTCTGAATTCAAAAATGATGGCTATTTTACAAAATTCCAAACATATAAGTTGAATTAATTAATTTTATAATTAATTCCCGCTGTCAAAACAAATAGCGTGTTATTAAGAAACAATATCAATCAAAAGATTGATAATTGTTTATGTCCAATTTCAAAGTGAAATTAATTCTAATGAACACCATTGGATAAAATGGTAAAAATATATTCGAATTATAATTTAAAATCACTCAATAGTATAACTTATCACTATAAAGTATTTTGATTAAAAATTTTGTTTTTAAGTATTTTTTACTATTCATAGAAAATTGGAAGTTCTCAGAAAATTACAAAAAATTAAACTTAAGATAATTCGATATTCCGAATACAAAAATTAAGTCCATTTTGAAATATAAAATTTATATAATTTTAAAAGGTGGTTATTACTATTCATAACGGCTATTTTGATTGGTCACGGTATGTTAGAATCTCGAACTTGCGTATAATGCAAGCTATTGCATTATTGAAAGAGAGGCCTACCATGGAAGTATGTGGTGTTAAATTCTCCCATACTTCAATAAATTGCGTCCTCGCAATTTGAAATTTTTCTTTGAAAATAAAAGGTTGAAAATAGAAAATACCTTTGTGGAAAACCCTCATTGGAAATAAGGTAAATAAAATTTAGCCTTAATAAGAGGGAAAGAGAAATGAAAAAGTCACCACCAAATTATGATCTCGATTAGGAGAACATTGGTGGAAATTAGAGACATATAATTGGAGGAAAACGTAAATATTTTTAGGGAGTTATTGAGGTCATCAATCACAAAAAAGTGTAAAATTGAGGGCCTTAAAGCCTTCAATCTATGTTGATTTAAAATATCATCAGTTCAACCAAACATAAGTTATTATGATAACACATTTTTTGTTTTAATATCCCTTTTCTAAAGATTAAGAATTATTTTATTCATAGAATAAGAGATAAGTATATATATTTATATATATACTTGACAAGTAGAGTTTCAACCTTCAACTAATTTCTACCACAAACTCATCCTTCACTCAAAAGATAATAGAACTCAAAAATATTATATTTATCCTTATCATAAAAGGTTCCAAACATTAACACATACCATTTAGATTAGGAAAACTATTTTTTAATAACCAGGGAATTCCTGTAGGCTAGTGGTAGGTAATAAAGGCATGTCGCACTATGGTTGTGGGTTCGATTCCTGTATCTTTGTCCGATGCGACGGGTTATCCCCTGACCTGTAGGTTGTCTTTTTCCTAAAACTATAGTATTATAATATTCCCAAAATAATATTCAGAAATTTTTTAACCTTAAACAATAATATCCAAATTTCAACTTAATCCATTCCAAACTTTATAGTTATCCATAATACCTCTGTCCAGACTTTCTCTAAAAGGTCTCTAAATTCCAAAATCAATTGTAACATCAGATTCCCCAAATAAAGTAAATTTTCTCTTATTGTCACATACTAAAAATATGATTACCTTAATCATATTAAAAACTTAATGAAAACAATAAGTACTTCAGTACTATCCTTATATATATCACATTATTCTTATAACCAGAATATAATCCTTGAGTCCAAAAGAACCAATACATTAATTATTCCACTTCAACTGTAGTAACAACATAAGATTGTTCTTGATCCCTTGGTCTTTTCTGAGGTAAGTTTCCCAGATGCTTAGGACATTCATTTGCATAATGCCCCATTTCCCTACAATTATAGCATTCAACACTGATAGCCTCTTTCTTTCCCTTGCAATCACGAGCCTGGTGACCTTTTTCTCCACATTTATAACAAACTCCCATTCCTTTTAGGCAAGTACCAGGGTGATTCTTCCCACAATTATCACATAATGGATAATCCTTCTTTCCCTTTTTACCTTTATCTATCTCTTGTTCCACTGTTCTCTTATTCTCTTGCTTTACTTTATTGTCATAAGATTTAGATAATTCCTTTTCTGTCTTGATAGCACATGAGACAATATCTTCATACTATGAGAAAGATTTTGAGACTAAGGCTCGATGGAGAAAAGGTTTAACCCATCAAAGAAACAATCAATCTTACTTCTTAGTTTACGTATATAATATGGAGCATGCCTCACTAACCTTGTAAAGTTAGCCTCATACTTTGCGACATTCTCATCCTCTTTCTGCCTCAGACTCAGAAATTGTCTTTCCATATCTACTCGATGGTCATGTGGAAAGTATTTTTCTAAGAAAATTTCCTTAAACTCCCTCTATTCTATACTTGATACTTCTTCATCTTCCTTTGTGTTTTGAATCAACGACCACCATTGATCTGCATCTCCAGTGAGGCGGTAAACTGCCATGACAACCTTCTCCCTTTCGCTACTCCCCAAGGCATGGAATATTTTCTCTAAGGAGTTTATCCATTGCTCACCTACTAATGGATTTGTAACCCCATTAAATGTTGGTGGTTTTTGCCTCATGAAGCGGTCTAACATTGATCCTCCACGTTGTGGATCAGGGTGCTCCATACGAGTAAGGTTATTATTCATAACCTGAGTGAGTTTTCCCAGTATGGTGATAAGCTGATCAGCACCAGTTGTATCACCAGCTCCATTATAATTATCTTGAGTAGGAGGGAAATCCCTACATGGAGTGCATGAATTTATACATTTTACATTCGTTCCACTAGGCGCCATTTCTCAACAATGTCATAAACTATATTAGTTTATGAATCGAAATACATAATTCCATACTTGTAAAAAACTTAACATCAATTGAACAGTTTATGGATATAATCCATAATCATAAAAATGTTTTCTTTGAGGAATTATATAATCATAAACCCTTCATAATGGTTTGTAAAGAAAATGAGAATTGTCCTAAACATATCCCCCGGGAGTGTCGTAACCAAGAGTGCAGCAAGGCCTGTTGTCATGCACCAGTTCCTGTTCGAGTCTAGCTCAAAGTGGTGTTTTTAGATTTTACCCCTAGGTACATATGTTCCAGATCCTCCTCTACCTTCTCATATCCAAATAGGGATGTATTTCTCAGAAAACTCACAAAATCTCTATAATACCAAAATTCTAGGATGTTCTTCTATACTAATCCCCAAAGTCTATCTTAGGGCTATGTGCTCTAATCAGAGTTTATCTAAATCTAGCTTCCAAGGTTAGTACTAAACTGCCTCTGATACCAACTATAACGCCCTGACCCCAGTTACCCAGAGTCGATGCATTATTACGTAACATTTTCATGATCACAAAAGAGAAAGTCTCGAAAGACCGATTAGTTTAGTATCCTTGGAAACACTAGATACATTCATAAGTCTTACATAACATCATAAAGTAAAACAAAACTACAACAAAATTTTGTCTTCATATCCCCTCATATTATCCCTGTAGGTCATTCATAATATACTTCTTCACATCCTGGAAAAATTAAAACATTTGAAGGGGTGAGCTCAGATGCTCAGTAAGGATAAAAATATAGTGGAAGCTTTCATAAATAAACATTAACATTTAAGGCAATGTAAAGCTAAAACAAAAGCCTTCTAAACTTAAACTTCAGCATAATATGGAAAAATAAAATGAAATAATGCCATTTACTTATTCACATGGATATTATACTAGTTGAATAATCACATTCAATATCAATAACCACTTTCATAATGATGGAATTCATAATGCAAGACTATCATAACCACGTAGCCAAGGCCTCGTGCCAAGACTAGAAATAAGATTTTGTCAAGGCCTCGTGTCAAGACACTAGTTTGTCTCATGAGACCTACCGATGCAATTTTTTTAGAATATAATTACTTTTAAAATTGCTCAAATATACTCCAGTGTTTTTCTGAAAACATTATGAAAGCTTCTGAAAACAAAATAACTAATTCTAAGACTGCTCGACTAATTACAGGCCATGATGGGTCCACACCCAATCCCTTCCTATCTACCACACTTGAGAGTTGGGTTTTCTGAAAACATTTTTAATCTTGCGTTAAATAAATATACATTTTCACTGGATTTTCATACATTTGAGAGAAATATCTCTCTTTTTTTATATCATTTAAAAAAAGTTATGGCTTGCAGAGGAAGCCGAAACTCAAATAATGGTCATGGCGGTGAAGAAGTCATTGTCGCCACATAAGTAAGACAAAAAAACATTCCTTTTTTTCGTTTAGTAAAATGATTTGTATAAAAAATATCCCTTTGAATAAAAGTAAAATTCAAAGGGTTTTATACACCATAAAATGGAATGTTGTGTATAAAACAAAATATGCCTCAATGAAAGGAGATTGAGACGAAGTCCCTTACAAAGATAATTTTTTAAATAAAATAGATATATTATGTGTATTCACTATAAGTACACATAAAGAAAGTAAAAAATACAAGATAGGACATAATAATATCATGACATAATTTGAAATTAGGAGATTAACCCAAAGAACGGAAATTGGGTTAAGAAGTTCCCTTACCTCGTGTCCAACTTGACTCGAACGTTATTTAACCTCCTGTATAATAAACTAGAGTTAATTTCTACTTGATTAAGAACCTTTTTCAAGTTCATTATTCCTTTTATATCACTTATTACCATGTTATGAACATTATGTAATTATTTAAGTTAATAACGGTCGTTTTGTCGATCTTTTAGTCAAAAATAAACTTCTTATAATTATAAGTTGTTAATGTGGTAAAATATCCATTATATCCAGAATTATATTCATGATATAGATATGATATATATCATATATATCCAGTATATACATTCATTCATAATATTATGTAACATTTAGAGGTAAGAAATGAAATGCATCATTCATGGAGACGGTAAGCCGTAAGTACGCATGAACGCTACTTTCATTTCTATTTCATATTTAATGGAATGAAATCATAATGATATAAAGGTGTATTATAATTATAGTATAATATAATATATAATATAATTTACTCCATCCTTTATATGTCCCACATATGGTATTAACAATTCAAATCACTTTGAGGGGGTGGTAGTCCGCACTTCCTAAAATGAAATTATCGCGTTTACCCATAATGGGAATCATAAAGTTATGACAGAAATGAAAAATAAAGAAGCATAAGGAAAACATAAAAATAATATATATCAAATATATAAATAGTTTCATCATAATGGACACCATGAGAGGTGTTAAAAGAAGATTGAACAATCATCGTTTCGTGAGGCAGTATTTCGCCACCCACAGAAACAGTATGTTATTTAACCATTAGACGGAGGTGTGTGTAAGTGTAAATCAAATCCTTCTCATAAAAACATCCTAGTATATTTTATATACTTGTTTTGTTACAAAATAAAGTAATAAAAATATTTTAATGGGTTGGAGAATCAAAATAAAACAAAACAACATTAGAGAAGACATTACCTTTAAATCGGGTAACTCCCCTCGGTTTGAACCAAAATGGTTTCTTGAAGATCTTTCTGCCTAAGGTAAGGCTTCTAGGATGAAGGGAGGAATTTTGAGAGAGTATTTGGGCAGATTTTGGCCGATACAAAAGGCTTTGAAGGTTTGAATAAGGTGGTAGAGGTGGGGGCCTTTTATAAGAGGAGAGGAGGGGCATTCTTGGAAAGTCATGAAATGTTACTTTATTATATAATGAGTTTCGGATTTTAAAAGTCCCAAAATTATATATTTCGAGGATAAGGTGATAAGGGTTCGAAATATACTCATACAATAGTTTTTTTACAAGTTTAAGTCTTAGATTTAACATTATATTTTCATTTTATTTAAATCGTTAATTAATGAGGTAATCGCTGCATCATCATGGTGTCATTAAAAATTTAATTTATTTAATGTATAAAAATTATAAAAAAATATCATGATGTAGAAAATATTTTTATCTTTCCAATTAATATTTATAGTCAAAACTTTAACTTATATAACCCCATGTAATAATTTTTTTAGTAAAACAACACTTGTTTGTGACAATTTTATTTTTACTTTAAATAAAAAGTTATTAATGTCATTTTCTTACCCAAGGGGATCCATGGGGTCCCCAAGTTGACCCATGGATTTTCTTGGTCGGACATGACTCATACAATAAGGGTAGTACAAGTGTCAAGTTAATTTCATATTATTAAAACATTATATTTACCTTAAATTACACTAATTACCTTTAATCGTGATTAATAAAACTTAAAAGTTACTGTTCACCAAAAAATTATTTTAATCCCATTGAACCACATTTTACATCATAATGACAACCATGTATATCAGATTTTTTAAATTCAATTCATAGCAGCGGTAAAGTTTCATTTAAATGAAAAATCAGTTTTTTAAACTACCACTTATGGTTTCACTATTCATCAAAAATTGAAGTTTTTCAGAACAATGCCAAAATTTTACTCTAAGCTATAATTTATATTCTGAATTAAAAACTGATGTCTATTTTACAAAATTCCAAACATATAAGTTTCATTAATTAATTTTATAATTAATTCCCGCTGTCAAAACAAATAGCGTGTTTTTAACAAACAATATCAATCAAAAGATTGACAATTGTTTGTGTCCAATTTCAAAGTGAAATTAATTATAATTACTACCATTGGATAAAATGGTAAAAATATATTCTAATTATACTTTAAAACCACTCAATGGTATAACTTATCACTATAAATTATTTTGATTAAAAAATTTGTTTTTAATTACTTTTACTATTCATAGAAAATTGGAAGTTCTCAGAAAATTACAAAAAATTCAACTTAGGATAATTTCGATATTTCGAATACAAAAATGAATTCCATTTTGAAATATAAAATTTATATAATTTCAAAAGGTGGTTATTACTTTTTATAACAGCTACTTTGATTGGTCACGGTGTGTTAGAATCTCAAACTTGCGTATAATGCAAGCTATTGCATTATTAAAATAGAAGCGTACCATGGAAGATTGGGGTGTTACAATTAATACAAGGTTTGAAAAAAAATTATTATCTTTATCTGGTGGTTAGAAATGAAAATATAATTTTTCTCACTAATAATGGGAATAAAAATGTGTTACTATCATTATTTTCTATCACTCATTGACATAGAAATAAGGGTCTCTTAATGCTTTTGGAATTAAATGAAATAGTTTTTTTGAAGAGAAAAAAGGGTAAGGAATTATATGATTGGGTAAAATTAAAAATTAAATAAAATATGTTATTAAAGTTCTCTTGAATTAGTTTACACAATTTTTTTCATTCTAATTTCATAAAAGGGGGTTAATGGACCAATGTACTTTGTTTTATTTTATTTTATTAATGGAGTTTGAATCATGGATATATACACAATGTAAGAGGTAATGAACTGTATAAAAAGGCACCAAAAGCTCACTAAAAATCAATGTGGAGGGATTATCAAAACTCTATTATTAAAAAATGGTATAATTCCCACATTAATATAATGTAAAAACTGTATAGTGTAACATGATATCAAACATGATGATTCATTTTATAACAGTACATCATGAAATGATGTGGACAAAAGAATACATAACATGGAGAATAATATGAAAAATAAATTGCTCTTGGAAAGTGGTATATCAAATAACTATTAGCAAGAAGTGATGTTTATGGTAGTATATGTTTCAAAAATGTTTTTAAATAAGATTGAGATAAAAGAAGACACCTAATATCATTGGTCTGGTATATCAAAAATTTTATTTTCCTTTATAATAAATTAAATATGTTTGCAGTAATACTTTGAAATTAACTAGTGAGACCTTATAAAATTGAATTTATAAATTGATTTCAATTATTTAAATGTGAATATATTAGAGAAAATGAATTTGGTAGGGGGAGGTTGGCATCATGAAATAAGGATTCATAAGTAATGAAAGAAATGAAAGAAGAAATAAACTATTATGACTGAACATAACTAATAAGTTAGAAACTATAGGTGTTCACCCCTACCGTGAATATAATTGTTTAAATATTTTAATATATTTTTTATCATCAACATTAGATTTTTTACTAAATTTTTAATAAGATATATATACAATATTTTGTTAGGGAAAAGAAAATTCTTCAATAGGTACTGTAAAGTATAAATATTCTCCATCATAAACAAACTCATAAAGGAAGCACATCCATTAATTTATGTGTTCCTCCATAGTTATATATTTCATGTTATGATCCCTTGGATTAAAAATTCACATTCATGAGTTTTATAATGAGAAGGCCCAAAAACATGGTAAAAGGGGTGAATTAGTGTGTCTAAATTTTTTTGTCAAACAGATATTGTATTTAGATTAGAAAAAAATTCAAACTTTTAATTAAACCCATAAATCACATAATCCATGTATTAAAATTATAGTATAATTACACAAAATCTATCACATTCATTAGCTAAAAGGTAAGAATTGGATGATCATATATGAAAAATGTTTAAACATACCAAAGAAATCAATAATAAAATATCATGTTTATAATGTATTGAATCAAATCAATTTTGATAATAATAGAAACTACCAAATCATCTATATTTACTCATATCATCAAGATAATGCTTCAATGAATATTGATGTATCGGTCACTCAAAATAAATATAAAAAGAATATTAATACACTATGACAATGTGGATGTTTCTCTAAAAGTGTAACTATATTACCAAACCTTAGACATCCAAAAAGAGAGATATAAAATCTCTAAAAATGTATGAATTTAGAATGATTATTGTTCCTTTATTATGATATATCTACAATCCTTTTTTCTTCATCATTTCATCCTTAATGTTTTTAATTAACTTCTCTAAAAATATCTCACATCATACACAACAAGTTATCATGTAATTGGACTTTAGAAAACATCCTATATGTCAAAATGATATTTCCCATTTTGCTATAAATTTATATAATATTTAAAAACTAAAAAAATACTATATTTTTATGTTATATACAAAATCACAGCTTTATAGGTAATGTTAATATGTAATTATATTCAATTACAATATTTATCTAAAAATAATGTCTTGATATTTTTTTAATATTCTAAAATATCAAAGCCCAGTATCTGATATATTATATAGATTAAATTTATTATAGTATAAAATCTATTTTAACAGAAAAATCATTAATTATTTACCATATTGTGATCATCAATTATAGCTTTGCTAAAGAGTAAAAAAGTTACATCTCTAAATAATTATTCTTGAAATTTTACTCTTTCATATATCACAATATCACATTGTGACATGAATTCTAATTATAATAATTTTTTGAATAATTTTCATATTATGAACTAACATTTCTGGGTTTGTGTTCTTGAATATGGAATAACACTAAATGTCTTTCTCATATTTTTAATAATAATGGAGTAATATATACATATATATATATATATATTTATATCTTCAGTGTGACTATCCTTTTGTTATATTTCCTTTTCCATAATGGATTCCTATTTTGTTTTGGACCTCAAATTCTAATATCCATGTCTATATAAATTCTAAAACATCCCAAATCATCAATATATAAAACATTTCCTTCATAATGAAATATATATTGCACAATATAAAGAAATTTTCCAATAAAAATTATGAAATGAGCGTAATTATTTGGGCATTATAATTGACATCATAAATAATTTTACTCTAATGATCCTCTAAAACACATAATTAAGACTCGTAAATGATTTTATGAAAGTATAATCCATCCAATAAAACATGTTTCTATCAAACATAATCACTTTTGATCATGAATCACTAATCTCAACATTTGATCCACTAGTATCCTATTGAATAACCTTGGTTCTGACATTATATCACTTTATATTTGTTATAAATCCTAAATGAAATTTGTGATTCCTCATATAGAAAAAAATAAGTAGTAATATATAATCTTATCAAACATTGTATTTATATGTGATGTATGATTTTTTTATAAAACATGTCTTATAAAAATACATCTATAATTACCTTGAACCCTATGATACTTTTAACCAATTATTATTTACTAAATTTGATTTTGATCCCATTTTCTTTATCACACTTCAGGGACATTCCCTCAAAATCTTGTCTTCCCTTTCTAATACTAATAAATTACACTTGAGAGATGACTTCTCCATATTAATATGATAATGAATCTAAGATTCCACTTTCACTTATTGTGATCAGTCACCACTTTTGAAATATCCTTCTTTAAAATATTTAAAATATATAAAAATTTAATCTTTTTAGGATGAAATCATTTTAGTAGCCAACCTTTCCTTCATATATGTTACCTTTCACAATAGATTTTTTATGATGGCCACAAATTCTATTACAAAAATATTAATTATAGATGACTTATTAGGATTAGATTAAAATCCACCAAAAATATTTTGGGGGGATTATGTGCATGGTGTCACACAAGGCATATTTCTGATAGATTGAATAAATTGATCATAATAAATCAATAATTTTTATAAAATATCTAGTATTAATTAATGATTTCCAATAAAGGAGTTGTGAATAAGGTGGTTTATTATTTTTGACCAAATCAATCTATCAAAAATAATTATATTAAATGTTGGAAAAATATGCAAGGTGCCTACTATTTATGATTTATTTTTCCATCCATCATAAATATCGATCATCAATAACCGTTTCCATCACAAATGTCCATCAAAAATAATTCATTAGTGGGATATTTATAAGACATTCGTAAATCATAATTTTCTAACATAAATATGTTAATTATCAATGTCACACACCCAACCAATCTCTTTCAAAAACCTCTTTTAATCCTTATGTTATCTCTTATAAAAATAATCTATTCTTTTGATCCATCATTAGGGGCCCAGATAATTTCATTTTTCTCTCATCCAAAGGAATTCTTATAAAAAATTATTTTGATGATTTTTTATATGCATATTTTTTTCATAATATAATTTTTAATTGATTTTATTTATTTTAATTATTATTAGTTTTTTATATTATTTGGGATAAAATTATGTAATTAATAAAATAATATTGAAATACAAAAAATATAATGAGTTATTTAAAACAATATTTTGTATGCCCAAATGAATAAAAGTCCCCAGAAATAATCAAGAGTGGGGGTTCAAAAACTTGCATGGAGAATTATAAAAAAGTAAAGAATTAATCATTATAAAAAACCCGATGTTCATAATAAATTACAATCTCGCATGCAAGAGAATAAAAATAAACAATAAAAATATAATAATTAATTACAATTTTTAATACAATAATTTATTATTATTTTAATATAAAAGTATTTATAGAATAATATAATTAAAAAATGAAACAAATTATTATTTTTAAATAAGTTTTTGTTAATTTTTAGAAAAATTATTATAAATTATTTTTCTGTAATTTAAATAGAAAAATAATTAATTTTGTTAAATAAAAAATATAACTAAAAACTATAAATTTTAAATTAATTACAAAAAATTCTCAATAAAGATACAGAAAATTATAATGGTTTAGAATAGTATTTCATTTAATTAGTTATATATTATAATGATTAAAAAATATAATATAATAATAGAAGGGAATTTTCAATTTTTTTAAAAAACTATCTATGTAATATAAAAATATAAAATAATAAATATTGTTTAATATTATGTAGAAAATCAAAGAATTTAATAAAAAATAATAAATTAAAATAAATGAATATAAATTATTAAATCTAATTTAGAAAAATTAAATTTGAAATATTTATAATAATAATTTAACCAAAAAAGATGTGTGTGATGAGTGATAATGACCCATCAGTAATAAATTAAATAAAAGATGAAGTGGGTATAATAGGGGATTTGAAGAGGAGTATATAAATGTCATACCTAATATTTTAAACAAAAACATGCATTTCATCCTCCATAAGAAAAAGACCATCCCACATTCATTGAGTGTGAATCTGCAACCATATTGCCTTTCTGATAAATGTTCAGTACCATGACTTACATTTATTTAAGAATCACTAATCACTCCATCCAATCATGAATAAGTATCAATTTTACATTCTATGATTGACACTTAGAATGATTTATCACTAAAAATGATTCACTTTTGATCTATATTTTCATCTATCCATACCATTTTACAAATGAGACAACAAAAATGAAAGCTCAAAACTCAGATTCAAGTGCGATGCAATTATATATGAGGCAATGAAAAAATCTTTTGATGAAACCTATTTATGCTCTATAAATTCTACAGCATCTTGTAGGACCCGACACCCAAGGTACTACTCCATTAATGTTATCCTTAATAATTTATTATAAATTATTTAAAAAAATCAAAAATAATCAGTAATAAATATTAAATTACTATTGTTGTTAATAGATAGTAATAATATAATATATAACCTCTAATTAAATTAAATCAATAAAATTATTAAAAATAGATATTTATTATTTAAAAGTTATTATTAGAAAATAAAAATAATTATAAATTAATAAAAACAAGTTGTATATTAATGAATAAATAATATATTAGATAATTATAATAATTTATAATTTATAAAAAGGTAATAAAAAACATTATTCAATAAAGAAATTATTTTAAATTAATATAATTTCTTAAAAAATAAAATTAGCATAATCAAAGTAATAATTAGTAATAATTAAAATTTATTATAAGTTAGTAAAAATTATTTCTCCATTTATTATATTAAATAAAAAAATTAAAAAAATTTAATAATTAAATAAAAATGTAACGGGTAATTAAAATAATTAAAATGTAATAAAAAAATACAAAAAAAACTATAAAACTATTTATATATTTTTAAATAATAATAAATATTATACATTTAATAAAATAATATAAAGCTATAAAAGTTAATAAATAAAATTTTTAACAAATTTTAAACATAATAATTATGTAATAAAAAATATTATTCTTATAAATGAGAAATAAAATTATTTTTCATAACATATTCTTTTGGTGAAAAATTTTTATATTATTCAAAATAACCAAATCAAAATTATATTAATAATTATTATATATAACTCATATATAATAAAAAATATATTTAAAATAACAAATATTATACTTAAATGATAATTAACTATTAAAATGTTAGCACAAAATTACTAGAAATATTAATAAAAATTCCTAAATGTTTTTAACAAGTTTTAAGTATTAAAATTTATAAAAATGTGTTATCAAATTTCAAAAATATTATAATAATTTTTTAAACCCATGTTATATTTTTTTCTAAAAAATTTAATGTTATTTTTCTAGGAATTTTTTAAAATAGAAATAGAATATTGTATTTTTTATGAAATTTGGATTTTTTAATTCTATAAAAGGTCTACATGGTTTTATAAAAATATTATCTTTATTGAGGGATGCATTTTCAACATCAACACCAATTTCTTTTCTAAAAAGGATAATACACATTTCCTTATAATAAAGGTGATATCATGTGATTTAAAATGCATAATACGATTCGAATTCATATATTAAAATTTTTTTCATGGTATATTATGTTTTTTAGAATTAAAATTATTAACAAATTTTTTTGGAAAATATGATTTTTGTTTTTTTGAAACTCTTATACTTTCAAAAATTAATTAAAGAAATTCCAATATCCTTTTTACAAGAACCATAAATGAAGATTGACAACTCAAACTCTAAAACAAAATGCTAGGATTTATGTTATTCTCAATCCACGAATCATGAAATCTTAGGATGGTGAATTGCCAGTCATTGTTAATCAGGAGGCATTATATGGGTCCTTGGACTCTTGCAGGTTCTCCCTAATTTCAAGGTTGATTCTTGACAAGGTTGATAAAACCCCAACTATGGAAGATTTAAAGAATAAACTCAAATGAATTTGTGATTTTAAAATTTTGAAGATCAACCCTATTAAATTGGGATACTTTTATTTAATTTTCAAATATAAAACTCAAAAATATGCTACTTGGGAGTCTAATTATTATACATTGAATCCAATAATTCTGAGAATTTCAGAATGAAACATTAGTTTTAACCCTCTTCATCAGAATCACAATAATAGACAAGTTTGGGTTCAGTTTCAAGGAATCAGTTGGGTATTATAGAATCCATAAATATTGAAGGATATTGGTTCATTCATCAGTACACCTCTCAAGCTTGATGATAATACTATTCATTGAATGTTTGGTTATTATTTTTGGGTATTTATTGATGTTGATTTTTGGAACCACATCCCTAACTATGTCATTTGTATTCTGAATGGTGAAAATATTTAAGTTGAGTTTGAATATGAATTCTTACATTACTTTGGAAACTTTTGAAAGCTTGTTGGGAGTGAAATAATAAATTTTAGGTTGGTTCAGAATCTCAAATCCAAGCCTTTCTGGGGAACATGGTAGAGTTTGGTTGAGAATGGAGGGGTGGTCTCATCCAAGGGTAAGGACGACACCTTGGGTAACTCTAATTAAATCCCTCATGTCATGACAGGTACAAAAAATATCATTTTCAAATCATCTCCTATGAAATTTCATCAAATATTCTCTACTAAATAAAATGTAAAATGGGTTGATAATATGTCATTTATTTAGGTCCTTAAAGGTGAATTTGATAAATATGTTTTCATTATAGGACATGGTAATGGATATGTTACTCTAGTAAAGAATTTGAAACCTCATTCTTCTAGTGAGCATGTTGAATCTGATATGGAATGTGCTAATCAAGTTTTAGTCAATCAATAATTTAATCAAGAGGACCTTTAAACTTCCTCTTTTGATCATAAAGGGAAGAAAAAAATTATTACTGACTTGTGTTTTCAGGCTAAACCACATATAGGTTCTTTACTTCTACTGGAGCAAAGGCCATTGAGGTTGTCCTAGATGGATAGGGGAATGGTTTTAAGGCTACTGTGTATGGGGCTCTGATGATTAAAGTATTAACATGGTTACTCCTTTGGGTTTTGGTAAAAATAATATTAATCTACTTGAAATATTAAAAAGGTCAAATAATAAAGGGATATTCTTTAAGAAATCATAAATTCTCATGGATTTTCTATTATTAAATACTATAATACTGAGTAGTTAGTTTTGGAGGGCTCAGGTACAAAAGATGATGATGAGACATCACAAAAACCCAAAACATGGAAGAGGGTACATCATCCAAGGGGTAGGGGTGGTGGCTAATCCCATACATGACCTTTTTATTTTTTTGAAGTGTCTTGGGACATTTTTTCACTAACGATATCCAAATATACTATGTTTACCTTTTATTTTAAATTAATTTTGGAACCATGGGCTCTCTCATTACTCACACTGTCCTGAGTATATATACAAATATAAAAATTATATCCTTGATTCAGGATAAAAAATTATAATTTAAAAAAATTATGGCTATTAAAATAGATTTTGGAATGTATAATAACACTTTTAATGGAATAGTTTTTCTAAATAAATTATATATTTTTTTGGAAATATGAAGCCTATAAAATTTTATGAATGGAAAAGAGTTGGACTATAATTTGGTTCTTAGTTATAAAAATATTAAATCCTATTCATAAAATTTCCTCACATATTTTTTGGATTATGATTCCTTAGTTAATTTCCCCAAATGTGTACAACCATTATGAACTAAAATTCAACTAGGGAAACCTGTACTTATTTATCTAAAATAGTTGAGATATTTTTTTATTACACCAAGATTATAGAGTCTATTTATGTTGTACCACATAGCTTCATTCATGGAATGTAATATATGAAATCAACTGTATATTCTAAAGCTAGATGTCTTCTACATACATGTGACCCTGTTATACTTCTATGTCACCCAAATAATTCATTCCTCTCTCAAAAACCTACCCTGCTCATGATTTACCTAAAAAGGTACCTGATTTCTCTCCCTTTTATACTACCCTCTCCTTCGGCTTCACCACCTCTATCTTCATAGTGTCTGACTCCTCCCCCTCTATTTTATCTACGTTTGGCTCCTCTACCTTCAGTTTCATGGCCTCAAGTTGTTCCTCCTCTGTATTCTCTGCCTCCCCTTAATAGGCCTCATGCTTAACCTCCTCATCTTTCTTTACACCAGTATCCCTCAATATTCTTTGGTTCAGAATCCCATGGTCATCTCAGATCCAGTAGATCATGGAGGCGTGGTTCAATAATCGATGTAAAAAGTGTTGGAGGGGTTTTCAGATGTCATTAGACAATGCATATCACCTTCAATATTCACACCATCAACCATATCACTGAAGGAAAGAGTATAATCTATCTTCCCTTGAGTGAGGGTTCAAGAGTATTCTACTTATAAAATTTTTATTCAACACATTTGTAATAAGATTCATTAGCATCAGATTTGGGGTTGATTTCCCTCACGAACTCAGTTGGGATAGTGAGAGTGGTTATGTATTGATCGTAAGATCAGATGAGCCTCCTTATTTAGCCTTATAACTTACTATGATTCATGCTTCCTAGGGATGATTCTTTCTTTATATGATTTCTAAAAGATTTGGTATGTTCTTCTATCTAGTCAGCCTCCATTGATTCCCTATTTTCTTTACCCTTACAAAGTAAGTTGAATTTTATAATGTTTATCAAACACATTCCAAGCATGATGAAAATGAATCAGGTTCACCATCCTTCATAAATTTTAAATGTAGGTTATGACCCCATGATGTATTTCCTCTACTCTTCCCCTGTAACTCTAGAACTGATGTTATTCCTGATATGATACTTATCAATTTCTTCTATGTGGTAAAAAATGAACCTATTCATAAGCACTAATTTTATTACTATTTATTTTGTTACTGTTTCTTTTAAGCTACATCATATTTTTATTTTAACACAAGATATGTTATATATATATATATATATTTATATAAATTAATCTTAATAAGACCATTCATTTTATTCAATGGTGTTTTAGTGGCTTTAAATATAGTCTCTATGTAGAAAACTCTTTTTTGTGATTTTGATGGAGATTATGGGGTGGAGTATAATATTCTAATATATCCAGACACTGCGACTACAATAATTTATTCTAGTGAACTGCACACCCAAACAAAGGAAATATTACCAAATAAGAGTTAAATAATCGACTGAATTTTTCATCTACCATTTCATGATAATACTACAATTTGATTGTTTATTTTATTTAAATAATTTATTAATTCATTAATATTTACACTAAAAATGTATTTGTCTATATAGTTTTGTAATGGTACAGGGTTTTGGGGTCCATTACTTGGTAAAAATATGATGTTTGAGGTTTCTGGGTGGTCTGGAAATTCATCCCAACTTCTTGGTGAAGTTTAAGACTCCTAACAGTAGCTCGGCCTACCGGTGGCCTCGGCCTACCGGTTACCGGTAGCTCGGCCTACTAGTTACCGGTATCTCGACCTACCACTGGCCTCGGCTTACCGGTTATCGGTAGCTCGGCTTACTGGTAGCTCGACTTACCGGTATCTCGGCCCACCGGTGGCCACGACCTACCGGTTACCGGTAGCTCCGGTAACTGGTAGATCGGTCTACTGGTAGCTCAGACTACCGGTGGCCTTGGCCTACCGATGGCCTCGGCCTACCGGTGGCCTTGGAATACCGGTAGCTCAGCCTACCGGTAGCCTCGGCCTACCGGTAGCTCGGCCTACCGGTAGCCTCGGCCTATCGGTAGCTTGGTCCACCGGTATACCTAGCCTACCGGTGACCTCCACAATTTTCCAGTAGAACCTCCTTTTGTGCGAATTGGGTTTTAAACCTTGTTTTGACCCCATTAAACCTGTTTTAAAAACCTTTAATGGCGTCTAATTAAATGATTTGGTGAGGTACCCTCCTTAAATGAAAAATCATGCATTTTGGTCATGCCTTAACTGCATTTTCAAAAACGCAAAGGTGTGCATCAGTTTTAACTACCCCTAAGGGCGGAGACCTTTTTGGTTGGATGTGTGGGGTGGCCTAGCCGCGTGTTCAACCCATGATCCTTCTTCTTCCTCAGTTTCGAGTTTTTCTCTCTGTATCTTAACTGTCCCGGGAATGTTGTATCTGAGTCCTTATAACCTAAAGTCTTATCTTCTCCCTGAGTTTCTTGTTTTCTATCACCCTGCGCTCAGAGTGCCCTTCCTCCCGACGAGTTGTACCCCTATTGCGAAGTTTTCCTTGATCAGGTTCTGTGGAGCTCCTGCTACTCCTGATTTCCAGTTTCCACGTGAGGACATAACATCGATCCTTGATCAATCAGGTAGGGATTTTCTCCTTCGTCTCTTCTTTCTATGCATCATGAGGGGTGGGTATGCTTTTGTCTCTGGATAAATTGATGAAACCGAACTTAATGAAGATAATGAACAGACCTTTAAATAAGAAGGGAGGGTGATCTATGTTCTGCTTTATTCTCTTATGTTGATATGTGTTGTGAATTATATGGGCCTATGCTCACTGAAAATCATGTTCTTTGGTGGTCTTTCTCTATGAACTAATGAACCTTGGTGGTCTTGGATGTTTAAATAAATGTAACATGGAATTGGTTAATTACGTATACTCGGTTAAATAAATTGAAAGCACCAGGATCAACCCTTTTATGTGATAACTTTGGTTAAAGCCCAGTGGAATTGAAACCATGGAGTGTGTTAAATCTTTTAAATTTGAAAATACCTTCAAGGACCTTGTTTGTGTTGGTGGTAGTGTTTTGGTTGTTTTCTTTCACGAGCTTAGTTTGCTCAGGTGATATGGGTGGGGATGGGATCCCCTGTTGTTATACTTTCACAGGTTGTGAATTTGAGGTTGTGTGGTTGCTCTGCTGTGACACGAATTCGGGCAGGATCCTCAGTTGATGAGAAATCATTGGTTCCTAGATTTTGGGGACATGGGGCTGTGTCTCGGGGTTTATATTGTTTCCAGTACTTCAAGGGATCTCACTTGATCCCCAGTTGTTGTGACTTTACAAGAGAACCGGGTCTGAATGCTTAAATTTCCTAATGGTTTTCCTTCCAGGTTCTTTTTGTCTCATTATGATTGTGCCTATTAGTTGCCCAGTAGTGAAGGGAATTACTCTTACTGAACTATTATGAATGGTAACTTGAACAGGGAAACTGGGAACTATTTTTTGTGTGTCATTTTCTAGGGCAGCAGTGCATGTTCACCTGCTTGTATCTATTTTAGGATCCATAGGTTGGGATTTGTGTTGATATATATATATATGTATAACTGTATGTTTTGTGTTTATTCGCACCCCACCCATGTTGGGCACTTAGTGTCGGACACCCCATTTCATGGGGAAGGGTATTTCCCCCTAGTTACTCTCCTTCATGCTCCCTCTTCCCACTACTGTGATGGCTAGAGGCGACCTTACACCCATGATTCTTCGGGTAGGTTTTGTTTGGTGTGTTGTTAGCCAAGGAATCTTGGGGTATTTTTGTTTTCCCAGTTGTCTTTGGTATGAGGCCCAGGTGTGTGCGGGCAGGGATGGATGGTTGTGAGGCCCAGGTGTGTGCGGATAGGAATGTGTGGTTGTGAGCCCTAGGAGTGCATGGGCAGGGATGTGGATGGTTGTGAGGCCCAGGTGTGTGCGGGCAGGAAGAGCATGGTAGCGTCAGGATGTTTTCTGTTAGGTATGAGCAGCTAGCTAGAGGGGGAAATGGTGGTGCGGGGTACCCAAATGTTTTTTTCTTACTATTATCTTACTGCTTGTGTAATTTGGTGAGCGTGGTCAGTGAGGTGGGATGGATAGATTCCTTAATAGATGTTGTTTTTTATGTTTCTCACGGGACTTTAAGACGTCACCCCACTTGTGTATGAGAGCTTTAGGTTTTCTTACTGATTATACTTTGTATTCTCACCCTATGTTAACTTTCAGGTTTCCAAGAGGGCTTTGGAGGCCGTGCGGGACATTACTAGTCTGGACGTTGGAGTTGCTATTGGTCTCTATTGGATTTTTCTTAGCCTTTTTCCTTTATTGTTGGGTATTGTACTTTGGATTCCTTGTACTTTGTTCAGTTTTATTTATTAATAAAACATGCATGTAGTTTGGTTTTTACCTTGAGTTTTCTATACTTGGTGGTGTTTGGTGTTGACTCATTCTTTCTCCCAATCTTGGTTAACAAAAAAAGGGTAATGCCTCCCATATTGTGAAAATGTTATACCCTTGGTGCTAGTCGCCACTATGGGGCCTACTGGAGGTGGGACTCGGGGGGTCATTATCTCTCCTTCATCTTAAAGAAGGAAGGGATTGAAAATCTGTTGTCCCTTCCCTCCTTTTGGTGAAGGCGGGTCGTGACAGAATGGTATCAGAGGCCAAGTTGAGGGATAGGATGGAGTCTGGAGTTAGGCACAGTGAGGATTTCATGGGATGGTAGGGAAAAAATGTTAGGTGATCTTGGTTCTGGAAATAGACCAGGGAGGACCGGCTAGGACACGGGATTTTAGGGCCCCCCATGATCCGATACAAGGACTCTGAGCCTATCAAACGACCAAGTGAGACTACATTAATTGCAGGGTAGAGACCCTAGGGAAGGTACATGCATCATACTGATTGTGTTTTTAATTTATTTGGGGCACCTTGGGGAGAAAAAAAATTAATAATAACGATAATTCCCTTGCTACTCAGGCTTAGGCATTCTTTGTTTACCTTACAGCTATGGCACCTGGACGTTATCCATGAGCGACTCAGGCGATTGAGGCCCAGCGGATCGAGGTAGTTGACCAGCAGAGGGTTGACCGAGATGAGGAGGATGACTTGTGGAAGAGGACTTTGTGCTGATTCCAGCGACAAACCCTCGAGAAGTATGAGGGAAACATTTATGAGTTAGTAACGAAGAGATGGATCAAGGAGCTAGCCATCACCTTCTCTTTGATTCGTGCTCCGAGGGAGTACTGGGTTCCGTTGGCCATCAGTCAGCTGATAGGAGCAGTGCCTCAGTGGTGGATGCTTTTCCTGGGAGAGAAGACAGAGGTAGAGGTTTCATGGGCCAGTTTCAAGAAGGAATTTTGTGAGGAGTTCCTCTCCTCTACGGCGAAGGCTGAGAAGAGACAAGAGTTTCTCTCCCTTCAACAGGGAAGCATTTCAGTAAGGGAGCTGGGGATCAAGTTCAAAGATCTCTTGTTCTTTTACCTGGATCTCTTTCTGGATGAAAAGTCTCAGGCAAGATGGTTAGAGGAGGCACTCTGTCCTTATCTTTAGTACGCAGTCACTCCCTTCACTCTTCTGGCGTACCTAGCAGTACAGAAGAAGGTCGAGATAGTAGAGAGGATGCACTCGAATGGAGGCACACCACGAGACGGGAACTAGCTGAGTTCATCAAAGGGGAAGGCGGACAGTAGTAGGTCTCCAGCAACATGGCCTTCAAGGTTTCGACAAGTAGGGATTATGCATCATCAGTTCTAGTTCCAAGCTTCTGGCCCTCGCCCCTTTTCCACAGGGCCAGGACCGAAGTGTTTCTCCTGCAGAGTTTTCGGGCACATCCAGAGTAGGTTTCTAACACGATCTCCGCATGGTGGAGGTGGGTAGTTTCAGCACCCACCTCAGTAGCATCTGTTTCCAGCGAGTCCTTTCCAGCAGCAGTAGCTGACCCCTGGCCCTCCGAGGGACGACCTTGCGGGAGGAGACCGACACCAGGGTGCTCCTCAAGGACCTCGACCAGGGCGTGGTCGGGGAGGTGGTCGACAGCAGCAAGGCAGAGGAGCTGGGCATGGACAGTTACATGCCGCAGAGTTAGTAGCTCCAGTAGGACCAGAGGTTGTTCGAGGTACGATCAGTTTATTCAGCACTCTTATTTCTATCTTGTTTGATTTGGGAGCTTCACACTCCTTTGTTATTCCCGAATTAGCCCATGCTCTGGGTCTGGATTCCGAGAGAATTTTTGTGCCCCTAGTGTTGAGAACACCAGTTGGGGGTCAGACCAGCGTATATTACTTTTTCCGAGGATGTAGACTAGTGTTGGGACCGCATCAGTCCAGTGGAGACCTTATTTCATTACAGATGCAGCAATACGACATCATTCTAGGCATCAACTGGTTATTCTTTGTGCATTCCATCATTGACTGCTATCGGAGGAGGATTGAATTCTACAATGAGTATGGATGGCGTGTGGATTTTGTTGGGGAGCGGAGTTATCAGGTGGGGAGTCGGCATGTGAAGCCACTCCTTTCTATACTAGACAGGGTGTCAGTGGAGTCGGCGAACACAGGAATGACGGACGTTCCAGAGGTCATAAGAGAATTCCCTGGTGCCTTTCCCGATGAGGTTGTGACTCTACCCCCTCAATGTGACATTGATTTTGGGATAGACTTACAACCTGGTTTCCGCCCGATCTCGATGGATCCTTATCGGATGGCACCTTCTAAGTTGCGAGAGTTGCGGATTCAGATTGACGATCTGATAGAGAGGGGCTTTGTTCGACCCAGCGTGTCACTATGGGGTGCTCCAGTTTTATTCGTAATGAAGGTAGATGGTAGTTTACTACTGTGCATAGACTACCGAAGGTTGAATCAAGTGACGGTCAAGAATCGTCACCCCCTCCCGAGGATAGACGATCTTTTCGAACAGCTGAGGAGATCAGGTTGGTTCTCTAAGATCGACCTGTGGTATAGATACCACCAGTTGATAGTGAAGGAAGGTGATATCTCAAATAGGGATTTCAGGTCCAGATATGGCCACTTTGAGTTCGTGGTCATGCCGTTTGGCATTATGAACGCACCAACAACGTTCATGAACCTCATGAACTCTGTCTTCCGAGAGTTTCTGGACCAGTTCGTTGTGGTGTTCATTGATGACATCATTATCTACTCAAGATCAGAGGAAGAGCACGTTGAGCATCTTAGAGGAGTTTTGGGAGTCCTTCGACACCACCATCATTATGGGAAACTGTCTAAGTGAAAGTTCTTAATGCAAGAAGTAAATTTCCTTGGACACGTAGTATCTCATAAGGGAATAACAGTAGACCCGTTGAAGGTAGAGGCAGTCGTTTCCTGGGAATAACCCAAGAATGTAGTGGAAGTTCGTAGTTTCCTGGGTTTGGCAGGTTATTACTGGAGGTGTGTGCCCGAATTCTCTCGAGTTGCATCTCCGTTGACAGCTTTGACTAGAAAGGACTAGGCCTTCGTGTGGAGCGACCAGTGCCAGGCAGCTTTTGGCTACCTTAAGGAGAAGCTGGTTAGTACTCCAGTACTCAGATTACCAGATGAAGGGGTGTTGTATGAAGTGTTTTGTGATGATTCTGGCCTTGGGTTGGGATGTGTGCTGATTCAGTAGCATGGAGTGATCTCTTATGGGTCTAGGCAGTTACGTCCTCATGAACGTAACTATGCCACCCACAATCTGGAGCTTGCAGCCATTGTGTTCACATTGAAGTTGTGGAGGCATTATCTCATCGGAGAGCACTTTGTGGTCTTCTCAGATCATAAGATCTTGTGTTATGTCTTTTCTCAGCGGGATATGAACTTGCGGTAGCGGAAAGGGGTTGAGTTCCTCCAAGACTACGATTTCGAGATCTCTTATACTAAGGGAAAGGGTAATGTTGTGGTTGATTACCTGAGAAGGAAATCGCAGAAGGAAGTAGTTCTGGAATATGCAGATGCTTGGAGAGCGATGGAAGAGTTAGCGGCCTTGCATTTAGATGCAAGGGTGGAAGGTGGGATAGCTATCTGTTTCAAATGACTGTAGTTTCCTCTTTAGTGGTGTAGGTGGAAGAGTCTCAGTGGGGGGACTCTGAGGTGGAAGTGATGCGATATCGTGTTTATCATGGAAATTCTCCTGAGGGATGGTCGGAGGATGGTCATCATCAGATGCTTTTACGAGGAAGGATTTTTGTTCTGGAGATGATGCGTAAAGGTGTTCTTCGTGAGGTTCATGGATCATCTTTAGCGGTACATCATGGGATCTCAAAGATGTACCAAGGCCAGAGGGGACAGTTTTGGTGTCCCAGGGTAAAGCGGGTGGTGGCAGAGTTTGTGGCTAAGTGCCTAGTGTGTCAGCAAGTGAAGGTTGAACACTGTTTTCTTGGAGGGTCGTTACAGCCTTTAGATGTTCCCGAGTGGAAGTGGGATGACATCTCGATTGACTTCATCACAGGGATACCCAGGGCTCAGGGAAGCTATGATGCCATTTGGGAAGTGGTGGATCGGTTGAAAAAATCAGCTCACTTCTTGACCATTAAGGAATTGAGCCCGGTGAGTATCTTTGCCCAGACGTACGTCGATGAGGTGGTGCGGTTGCATGGGATTCCGAGATCTATTGTCTCTAATCGAGACTCGCGGTTTACTTCACGAGTCTGTAGGGTATTATAGTATGCCTTTGGCACCCATCTATGCCTTAGCACTGCCTTCCACCCTCAGAAAGATGGGAAAATAGAACGAACCATCCAGACGTTGGAAGACATGTTGCGGGCATGTGTTCTGGATTTTGGGGGATTATGGGTACGACACTTGCCTCTGGTGGAGTTTGCTTACAACAATAGCTTCCACTCCCCTATTGGCATGACACCGTTTGAGGCCTTGTATGGAAGGTCGTGTTGTTCACCCGATTTCTAGACAAAGATTGGGGAAGCAACTATTCTTGGGCCAGAAGTGGTGCATGGAACCACTGAGAAGGTTCAGCTCATGCTTGAGAGGATGAAGGCAGGCCAGGACCGGCATAAGTCTTATGCCGATCATAGGAGGAGGCCCTTGGAGTTCGAGGTTGGAAATCTTGTATTCTTGAAGGTTTCCCCTCAACGTGGGCAGTTAAGTTTTGGGAAGGGGAGTAAGCTCTCCCCTAGGTTCATTGGACCTTTCGAGGTGTTGGGACAAGTTGATGAGGTGGAGTATCAGCTGGCATTGCCACCATAGTTGTAGAAAGTTCACAACGTCTTCCACGTCTCTTAGCTTCGTTGATATCTACACGACGACCCCCACGTCATCGATTAGGGAGAGTTATATGTCGAAAACAATGCGACCTTCATAGAACGACAGATCAAGATCGAGGATCGTAAAGAGAAAGCGCTTCATGGATGAACCATCCCCATGGTTTGTGTGTTTTGGAGGCATGGTGGCCTGGAGGAGAGCACTTGGGAGCGGGAGGCCCAGTTACGCATTCAGTACCTAGAGCTGTTTTGACTTCCTTGTTGTTGTTGTTGTTCTGAGTTTTGTTGAGATGTTTCACCTTGTGATTTAATATATTAAATGCTTGTTTTTCTTAACTATTAGATGATATATTCCCTGTTCTCTATGTGTGTGTGTTTCCAAATGCATGATGATGGAAAAACCTAACTGCTAATCAGGATGCATTAATGTGGATGCGATAAAACCCGTGCGGGCGAGTTAGTGCCGCCCAAAGTGGAAAATATCCTGACATGTAGAAAGTTACTCCTTGACTCAGGTGTTGGATAGTGTGATCCTTGTGCTTTTTGTGAATGTTTGTGGTTGATAACTCTAGGGGGGTTCTATTCCAGCTTTCGAACAACTCAGGGGTTTTCCCTTGAGAAGTATCTTTAGAGGGTGGTTGTTTGGACCCCACTTTTCTCCTTTCTGGTTTGTTCTTATATTCTCGGGGACAAGAATAGTTTAATATGTGTCTGATGTAATGGCCTGGGTTTTAGGGTCCATTAATTGGTGAAAATATGATTTTTTAGGTGTTCTGGGTGGTATGGAAGGTCATCCCAGCTTCTCGGTGAAGCTTAAGACTCCTAACGGTAGCTCGGCCTACTGGTTGCCTCAGCCTACCGGTTACCGGTAACTCCGCCTACTGGTAGCCTCGGCCTACTGGTTACTAGTAGCTCGGCTTACTGGTAGCTCATCCTACCAGTGGCCTCAGCCTACCAGTTACTGGTAGCTCGGCTTACCGATAGCTCAACTTACCAGTAGCTCGGCCTACCGGTTATCGGTAGCTCGTCTTACCGGTAGCTCGGCCTACCGGTGGCCTCAGCATATGGGTATCTCGGCCTACCGGTAGCCTCAGCCTACCGGTAGCTTGGTCTACCAGTAGCTCAGCCTACCGGTAGCTCGACCTTCCGGTGGCCTCGTCCTATCGGTAGCATGGTCCACCGGTAGACCTAGCCTACTGGTGACCTCCACGGTTTTCCAGTTGCACCTCCTTTTGCACGAATTAGGTTTTAAATCTTGTTTTGACCCCATTAAACCTGTTTTAAAGCCCTTTAATGGCATCTAATTAAATGATTTGGTGAGGTACCCTCCTTAAATGAAAAAATCATGAATTTTGGTCATGCCTTAACTACGTTTTCAGAAACACGAAGGTGTGCGTAAGTTTTAACCACCCCGAAGGGTGGGGACCTTTTTGGTTGGACGTGTGGGGTGGCCTAGCAGCGTGGTCAACCCACGATCCTACTTCTTCCGCGGTTTCGAGTTTTTCTCTCCATATCTTAACC
The DNA here is from genome assembly GCA_963277665.1 of Viscum album. Lineage (NCBI taxonomy): Eukaryota > Viridiplantae > Streptophyta > Magnoliopsida > Santalales > Viscaceae > Viscum > Viscum album. The sequence continues at coordinate 1,924,441,294 of OY728150.1, read as the reverse complement.
ATCTTGAGAATGTTGTATCTGAGTCCTTATAACATAAAGTCTTCTCCTCTCCCTGAGTTTCTTGTTTTCTATCACCCTGTGTTCGGAGTGCCCTTCTTCCCGACGAGTTGTACCCTTGTTATGAATTTTTCCTTGATCACGTTCTGTGGAGCTCCTACTACTCCTGATTTCCAGTTTCCACGCGAGGACTTAACATCAATCCTTGATCAATCAGGTATGGATTTTCTCCTTCATCTCTCCTTTATGTGCATCATGTGGGGTGGGTATGCTTTTGTCTCTGGGGAAATTGATGAAACTGAACTTAATGAAGATAATTAATGGACCATTAAAGAAGGAAAGGGGGGTGTGTGATCTATGTTCTGTTGTACTCTCTTATGTTGATATGTGTTGTGAATTATACAGTCCTATGCTCACTAAAAATCATGGTTGTCGGTGGTCTTTCTTTGTGCACTAATGAAGCTCGGTGCTCCTGGATGTTTAAATAAACATAACATGGAATTGGTTAATTATGTATACTCGGTTAAATAAATTGAAAGAACCACGATCAAACCTTTTCTATGATAACTCCGGTTAAAGCCCAGTGGAATTGAAACCATGGAGTGTGTTAAATATTTTAAATCTGAAAATACCTGCAAGGACCTACTTTGTGTTGGTGGTAGTGGTTTGGTTGTTTTCTTTCATAGGCTTAGTTTTCTGGGGTGATATGGGTGGGGATGGGATCCCCTGTTGTTATACTTTCACTAGTTGTGAATATGAGGCTCTGTGGTTGCTCTGTTTTGACACGAATTCGGGCGAGATCCTCTGTTGATGAGAAACCATTGGCTCCTAGATTTTGGGGACATGGGGCTGTGTCTCGGGTTTTTTTTGTTTCCAGTACTTTGGGGGATCTCACTTGATCCCTAGTTGTTGTGACTTTACAAGAGTAATGGGTGTGAATTCTTAAATTACCTAATGGTTTCCTTCCTACTTCTTGTTGTCTCATCTGTGATTGTGCCTGTTAGTTCCCCAGTAGTGAAGGGAATAACTCTTACTGAACTGTTATGAATGATAACTTGAACAGGGAAACTAGGAACTGTTTGTTGTGTGCCATTTTATGAGGCAGCAGTGCATGTGCACCTGCTTGTATCTGTTTGAGGAGCCATATATTGGGCTATGTGTTGATATATATATGTATAACTATATGTTTTTTGTTTAGTCGCACCCCACCCACGTTGGGAACTTAGTGTCGGACACCCCATTTCATGGGGAAGGGTGTTTTCCCCTAGTTACTCTCCTTCCTGCTCCTTCTTCCCTCGGCTGTGATGGCTGGAGGCGACCTTACACCCAAGATTCTTCGGGTAGGTTTCGTTTGGTGTGTTATTAGCCCAGGACTCTTCGGGTAGGTTTTTTTCCCAGGTGTCTTCGGGATAAGGCCCAGGTGTGTGCGGGTTAGGATAGATGGTTGTGAGTCCCAGGTGTCTACGGGCAGGAATGTGTGGTTGTGAGGCCCAGGTGTGTGCGAGCAGGGATGTGGATGGTTGTGAGGCCTAGGTGTGTGCATGCAGGAAGAGTGTGGTAGCATCAGGATGTTTTTTGTTAGGGATGAGCAGCTAGCTATAGGGGTAAATGGTGGTGTGGGGTACCCAAATGTTTTGTTCTTACCATTACCTTACTGCTTGTGTTATTTGGTGAGTATGGTCAGTGACGTGGGATAGATAGATTCCTTAATAGATATTGATTCTTCTATTTCTCATGGGACTTTAGGACATCACCCCACTTGTTCACAAGAGCTTTAGGTTTTCCTACTGAGTATACATTGTATGCTCACCCTACGTTTACTTTTAGGTTTCTAGGAGGTCTTCAGAGGCCGTGCGGGACCTTACTAGTCTGGAAGTTGGAGTTGTTGTTGGTCGATGTTGGATTCTGCTTAGCCTTTTTCCTTTCTTGTTGGGTATTTTACTTTGTAGTCCTTGTACTTTGGTCAGTTTTATTTATTATTAAAACATGCATGTAGTTTGGTTTTTACCTTGAGTTTTCTATACTTGGTGGTGTTGGTTGTTGACTCATTCTTTCTCCCAATCTTAGTTAAAAAAAAGGGTAATGCCTCCCATATTTTGAAAATGTTATACCCTTGGTGCTAGTCTCCACTCTAAGGCCTACTGGAGGCAAGACTCGTGGGTCATTATCTCTCCTTCAACTTAAAGAAGGAAGGTCTTGGCAATCTGTTGTCCCTTCCCTCCTTTCGGTGAAGGCGGGTCGTGACAAGTTAACATAATGGTTAATTGAATATGTTTTCCCTATTTTCTGAAGGATATTTTGGGATGGATATTACCAAACATATGTTCTAGGATTATGTGTTTTAGATTATAAGAACTCAGACCTTCTTTTCAGGTATTTTTTTCCTTTTTCTAGAGTTCTTGAGAAAAAATGAGTTTTGGAAATTTTTTGATGTACACGTCATGTACTTTATGAGTACACGCCGTGTACTCCCTTGTCGTGCGAGGTTGTGTGATGGTTGTGTTATGCCCAAACACACGGCCATGTAGGGGTGACTTGGAGGCCGCCTAAAGTGGAGTATATAAAAGGAGAGTAAATTCCATGTACTCCAAAAGTACACGCTGTGTATTTTTTATTCATTAAACGCACCAGGTTTGCATCTAACGGACAGAACCATCTTCTTCAAGGTTTTTTTCGTCTGAGAGCACTGATTAGCCACGGATCTTTGAAAATCCCCATAACCTCCGTTCGTCCTCCGATTCTAACACTGCTGAGTGTGTTGGAATCGCATCGGTGAGTTCTTCCTTCTCCTAGAGCATTGTTTCCAAATTCCATCTCTTTTTCCATTTATCATGGGATGAACATTTACAAATTTTCGTATATCTATGACATTATAAGGAGATTAAAGCCTCGTGATTCAAGTATATAGATCTCCTAGAATCAAGGTAGGTGGTTTGTGCCTTTCCATTCTAAGTCCTTGAGTATTATGTGCAAATTTTACCAATACCCTTGAACGGGGTATTGCATGTTTACCACATTACCCCTATCATTTTCCTACCATTCTTTTATGCCTATGTAGAGGTAAATTAGACTTGTTTTTGGTTTATTGTTATAAATTGGATGTTCTACTCATGCTTTGTTCTGTTTACGGCCGTTTGGTCTTGTTTAACCTATTGGTCGTTTACCTATTTTCCATACCTTGTGATTCTAGAATGGAGTGTTATTTTTCTAACATGCTTGAGATGATGTAGAATGAATATCCAGGTAGCTCTGTAGGTTTACTTTGGATATATTGAATTATTATGCACTGAATGGCACGGGCCTATGAGAACCTAATGCTATAGACTATAAGGGGATAGACAGAGTGAGCTTCCTCAGAGAGTCTTTGACATTATAGACTATAGAGGATAGACCAAGAGAGCTTCCCAGAGAGTGTTGGATATTATTGACTATAGGAGGATAGACCGAGTGTGCTTCCTCAGAGATCTATGATCTTTATAGACTATAAGGGGATAAACCGAGTGAGCTTCCTTAGAGAGTCTTTGTTTTGTTGGAATTTCCATAAACTACTCCAGGCTATAGGAGGAATTGACCGAGCGATCTTCCTCAGAGAGTTTGTGAATGACCTAAGGCTATACAAGGAATTTGACCGAGTGATCTTCTTCAGAGAGTCTCTAGACCGTGGGGATATAAGGGGAATTGACCACGTGATCTTCCTTAGAGAGTTCCTGACTACCTTAGACTATAAGGGGAATTGACTGAGTGTGCTTCCTTATAGAATCTTATAATTTCCTATGAACAAAATAGGGGGGTTAGGCTGAGTTTACTGCCCAGAGGGTTGTTGGTAATTCTTGGATAGGACCAGAGGAGATGGCTATGAGTACTTTCATGAGAGACTCCTGTTTGTGGTTAGTTGTTTACTTCACTGTTGCTTGCTTGATCTTCGGGTTTTTACTGTTGTGTATTATCCTATTTACTTCTTACTATTTACTGTTTACAGTACTTTACCAGCTATATACTCACTGGTTGTTAGGCATAGATGTTTGGGTGGTTTCCTACTGTGATTTAGTCTCACACCCTATTTGGGCCATGCTTTTGGGACCAAACTTATTATATTGTTGAAGGTATAGACAAGGGAAAGTTCCCTTCAAGTTCAGGTACTTGATTGCATTGGAGCTGGAAAGAATTGGACCAAGTCGATGCTTGCAATGCAGTGGAGTTGCTTTTCTATTTTTCTTTTGTGCTTTGGTGTAGTACTGTATTCAGCATTATGACTTGTTTGGCTGTTTCCCTAGACACATATATACCATGCATCATTTACATATATTTTTCTCCAGTTGTTTTCTTTATCAGTATCCCACTGTTTACTATTGTTGGATATTTACTGTTTCCACTATTTTATATATTGCTTATTTCCATTGTGTACTCTACCAATGAGGGAATAGTTTCCCCACCATCACACCCAAGGCCCTCTCTTATAGTCGGTATCCTCTAGCATTTGGGGAAATGAACTTGAGGACATGTGACCAACCGGGTATGGGGAACCTCTGGGTTGATTCCAGAACCGGGGCGTTACAAAGAGGTATCAGAGGAATTTTTTTCTTTTGACTTACTGTTTGGAGCCTATCACTACTAGAAATATGACTTTTACCAACAGTTTTGGCCAAACCGTTGGTATAGTTCATTAATTTGGACCTATACCAATGGTTTGTCCAAAACCGTTGGTATAGGTCACTTATATGGACCTATACCAACGGTTTTGGACAAACTGTTGGTATAGGGGGGGACTTATAGGACCTATACCAACGGTTTTGGCCAAACCATTGGTATAGGTCCATTATAGAGACCCTATACCAACGGTTTGGCCAAACCGTTGGTATAGGTCCCCCCTATACCAACGGTTTGTCCAAAACCGTTGGTATAGGTCCTTCAATTTTTAATCAAATCTTCTTATCGAGAACATTATATAAATCAAAATTTAAAATTATTAAAACAATACATATACATATTTATGAAATTATGTTCACAAAAGTCATGTTAGGTTAGTGGTTAAGTCATTCAATTATAAACTAGAGGTCCTGGGATCAAATCCCACCAAATGTTTTTTTTTAAATACATATACCAACGGTTTTGAGAACCGTTGGTATAGGTTTTCATATTACTTATACCAACGGTTTTCAAAACCATTGGTATAGGTATATACCAACGGTTTTCCCAAAACCGTTGGTATAGACCTATTGTCACGGCTTACTTGCCAACGGTCCTCCAAACCGTTGGTATAGCCTATACCAACGGTTTGAGGGCCTATACCAACGGTTCCAAACCATTGGTATAGGGTATTTTTCCAGTAGTGTATATCTAGGGATAGGATGGAATAAGTACTTGGTAATAAGTTGTGCTTGGGAGTAGCTAACCTGTGTACAGGGAAAAGCTAATCTACCTCGTTATTGCAATTTCTTTTTGTTTTTCAAGTTTACAGTTTATATGATTTCACCGATGAGTTACTCACATGATTTGTGATGTTACTATTGATATTAGTGTAGTTCTATTTCTGTTTCAACCCAATGAGATGGGGGTATGCCATCTCATGCATCATATAGGCACTTGCTATAAATTACATGTCATGCATTTTTTCCATGGCATCTAGGATTAATTAGTAATTTCATGTTGTTGTGATAGATGATGTGTAAAATATGCATGTTGTTGTGGTAGATGTTTGATAGAATACCTGTTGTTTGATAGGGTATTGTTTGTGTAGTGATTTACTGAAATGAACACCAAATTTCGATTCTTGAGGTGTTATGGGCCCACATGAATTGGAACTTGGTGGATAATTGAGTTTTTTCCCTTGTATATGATATGTATGAGATGCCAAGCTTTGATTCGTGAGGAATATGGGCCCCCACAGATCAGAATTTGGCACCTTAACACTTGTTTTTTGTGTTTTCTGGGCTCCAGAGCAGTTTCTGAGGCTACTGACCAGAAAAACCCAGAATACACGGTGCGTACTTTAAGAATACATGTCGTGTAGTTTATAAACCATGTCACTGACTGTGTGGGAAGAAACACGCGATTGTAAAAAATTGTCAGGAACATGCTATGTACGGTAAGTACATGCCATTTTGTAGTGACCATGTGTCTACCCGTGTGACTAATGACACAGATGGATGAAACTTCAACTATAGACGTTGTGTCCTATTTTCACACGTTGTTCCATGTAACCTAGGTACCCGGCTATGTCACGAACAACACGGGTCGGGGAAATCCTTCAAGTACACGTTGTGTTCTTATGGAGCACGCCTTGTAGAGTGAACCATGTAGCTGATCGTGTAATTAACAACACGAGTCGTTGAAAATTTTTCTAGTACATGTCGTGTGGTGTTTATAAACGCCGTGTAGCATAGGATTAAGAGGACTGTGTGGGTTAGTTGTGTAAGAAGACTCGGTCAGGGTAATGGGGTTCAAGTACATGTCGTGTATGGGGACAACACGTCGTGTGTTTGGGGCATTACACAACCAGTTTTGGCAGAAGTAAACTCCCATGTGAATGGCTTAAAAGAACACGCCGTGTAGTTTTTATACACGCAGTGTAGTCATGTTTTGTAAAACTTGAATGTTTCTTTCTCATTTTCCCCTCTTTTACTCTTGTGTTCTCGATCTTTGATAATCCTGGTCTAATGTGTGCTTTTGACCTTTCAGAATTATGCCACTGAGATATCCTCCAGTTGTACGTCAGATTCCAGACGCTGATCACACACTGGATATGGTCGATCAGGGACCTCCTGCAGATCCTCCTACTATGACAGACTTAGAACCAGCAGTTATACTGGTTGAAGGTGTTGATGTGCAGTTTAGGGAAGATTTTCTGAGGATGATGCAGACCTTCCAGGGAGCACCGCCTCCTGCCTCGTCGATGTCAGAGTTGACGTGGGTTTTCCAGCGGTAGCATCCTCCGACTTTCTCGGGGGAAGGAGGACCTCAGGCTATAGAGTCATGGCTAGAGGCCACACTAAATTTTTTTGAGGATGTGGAGATACCTCTAGAGAAGAGGGTGAAGCTCGCAACCTATATGCTACGAGACTCTGCCAAGAGGTTGTGGTAAGTGATCTCACAGTTTGGACGCTAGCATTGTATGACTTGGGATGAGTTTTGGCGCATCTTCTATGATTACTTCTACCCGGATACCTTGAGGGACGATCAAGCCCGGGAGTTTATGAGTCTGGAGCAGGGTAGTCTTTCTGTTATGGAGTACTCGTCTCACTTTACTGAGCTACAAAGTTTCACGCATATTCCATGAGGGGATGAGCTGTTCCTTGCACGGAATTTCGTGGATAGTCTGAGACACGACATCTGATCATATGTGAACATCTTCAGGTTGACTTTGATATCCTCTATCGTCAACCATGCGCTGATCCCTGAGCGCAACCTGAGGGATTCTGGAGCAGTGAACTAGGGAAGTTTGACATCCAGAGTTAGTGTTCCTCCTGATGATAACAGAAAGCACCATAGGGAGTCTTCTCGAGGAGATCAGAGTAGGTGTAATGTATCTTCGGGCAGCCAAGTGGCATGCTTCCAATGCGGGAGGAGGGGGCATACTAGGACCCGGTGCCAGAGAGACCTGATGGAGTGCTGATATTGCGGCAATATGTGCCATCTTCAGCATTTCTGTCAAATCTTCTCACCTACAGTAGGTGGTAGGGGTTCCTCTATGGCCCCGCATTTAGAAGATGCATCGCTAGTTTCTCACCAGCCTGGGAACTGGAGTTCTTCCAACTGTTCGGGCCGAGGTGGGGGTCGCGGCCGTGGTGGTCAGTCACTAGGCTACCACCAACAACAAAGTGGATCAGCTCAGAGTGGTCAGGTAGGGTCACAGGTCCGTGGAGCAGGCCAGACTTTTGTAGTGGAGCATACCCATCAAAAGAAAGATCCTCGCCCCTCTACAGTTTGAGGTATGATCTTAGTAGCCTCAGTTTTATATTCTGATCTTTTTGATACAGGGGCATCCCATAGCTTTATCTCTATTACTGTTGTGGAGAACCTTGGGCTCTGCCTATTCTCCTCTGCCGATACTTTGACTCTAGACACACTGCTGGGGACTAGAGCGGTTAGTGTACGACAGTGCAGAGAGTGACCTCTTGAAGTTTCGGGGTGTCACTTCTTATGGGACCTCTATGTCCTAGAGATGACGAGCTATGATGTCATTCTCATATGGAATGGCTAGTTCCCTTCCAGGAAATCATCGACTATTATCACCGTAGGGTGAGTTTCTTATAACCTGAGGGTGGAACCTTTCTTTATAGAGGCGAATGGGATGTCCATGCGAGCAGAATGGGCCCAGAGCATCATGGGATGGGAGGAGTTACAACCCAAATCACTATTCTTTATCTGGATGACTAGGGGACTTCACAGTTAGACTTTCCTCCAATGGTGGATCATTTCATAGATTTCTTTATAGAGGACTTTTATGGGTTGCCACCGGAGCGTGAGGTAGAATTATCGGTTGAGCTTGTGCCAGGAGCAGCACCGGTGTCCATTCCTCCTTATAGAATGGCTACAAATGAGTTTCAAGAGCTCAAGAAGTAGTTAGAGGAGTTACAGGCGAAGGGTTTCATCCGACCTAGTACTTCTCCTTGAGGTTTGCCTGTCCTATTTGAAAAAAAGGAAGATAGTACCATCAAGCTTTGTGTGGACTATCAGAAGTTGAACTAGTTGATGGTCAAGAACTGATATCTCTTTCTGAGTATCGATGGCCTCTTTGATCAGCTTCAAGGATTCCGGGTGTTCTCGAAGATTGATTTGAGATCCGGTTATCATCAGTTGTGTGTTAGACCACCTGATATACCTCTTACAGCTTTCTAGAGCAGGTATAGTCTATACTAGTATATGGTTATGCCATTTGGTCTCACGAATGAGCCTACAGTTTTCATGGCACTGATGAACTGAGTATTCCATCCATACTTGGATTCTTTTGTGGTGGTCTTTATGGACGATATCTTGGTGTAATCACACACTCGACATGACCATGCTACCCATCTTGAGATCTTTTGAGAACACTGAGGGAGAATCAGTTATATGCTAATCTCTCAAAATGCCACTTTTGGATGGACCTGATTCACTTCTTAGGTCATGTTATCTCAGAGACAGGAGTGCTAGTAGACCTAGAGAAAGTGAGAGGTGTAGTTTTTTGGGAGTAGGTGAAGAACGTCTTTGAGTTGTAGAGTTTTCTAGGGCTGGATCGGTACTACAGACGTTTCATACATGACTTTTCACACCTAGCAGCACCACTGATAGGTCTGACCAAAAAAGGGGTGAAGTTCTTATGGTCAGATTCTTGTGAGTCAACCTTTCAGGAGCTGAAAGGGAGGTTGACTTCAGCACAGATACTAGTCATGATAGAGCTGGGTAAGAGTTATACCATTTACTGTGATGCATCAGGTATTCGACTAGGAGTTGTGCTTATGTAGGGAGATGGAGTCATTGCTTACGGGTCTCAGCAGTTAAGGCCACATGAGAGGAATTACTCGATGCACAATTTGGAGTTGGAAGATTTTGTTCATGCCCTATGTTGTTGGAGACATTATCTTCTGGGAGAGCACTTTGTGGTGCTTACCAACCACAAGGGTCTCAAGTACATCTTCACTCAGTGTGATCTGAATTTGAGACAGCGAAGGTGGGTTGAGTACCTTCAGTGTTTTGATTTTGATCTTACCTACACACCTGAGAAAGGCAATGATGTGGCTGATGCTCTAAGCAGGATGACTCAGATGTAGGAAGTTCAGGAGGCCAGTAGTGAGTGGCAGCCTATGGCTCTATTCTCTGAGATGCATTTGGAGGTGCACGACAGTCAGGGGCAGACTTTTCTATCTTCTGTAGATGTTACCTCTACTCTTCTTGATCGGGTACGAATGAGGCAGCTATCAGATCTTGAAGTCCTAGTCCTATGGGAAAGCATGTCAGGAGAGGACCCTATTTCTGGGTGGACCATAGGCAAGGATGAGATCCTGTTATTCCAGGGATGCGTATGGGTGCCAATAATATACGTGAGGAGATGATGCGGGACTTTCATTCCTCAGTTTGGGAAGTTCATCCTGTCGTCACCAAGATATACCGCGATCTACACATCAGTATTGGTGGCAAGGTATAAAGAGGGACATTGCTGGTTTTCTCATGAGGTGTTCCACTTGTCAGCAGGTGAAGGCAGAGCATCAGTGACTAGCATGGCTTTTACAGCAGTTACCCATTCCTGAGTGGAAGTGGAATGACGTCGCGATGGACTTTGTGACCAGTTTTCCGAGGTCTCGTCGAGGGAATGATGTAGTATGGGTTGTCATTGATAGACTCACAAATGTTTCTCACATATTTTTGATCAAGGAGACCCTTGGTGTTCATGAGCTGGGGCGGTTGTACATCTGAGAGATTGTACGTCTGCAAAGAGTTCTGCACTCCATTGTTTCAGATTGGGATGAGCGTTTTACTTCTCACTTTTGGAAGGGACTTCAGAAGGCTTTGGGTACACAGGTAATTTTGAGTACAACATACCATCCCCAAATAGATGGCCAGTCCGAGCATATGATTCAGGTGCTTGAGGATATTCTCTGGGCATGTATTCTGGATTTTGGAGGTTCTTGGGAGAAGCATATACCTCTTGTGTTTTTTTCGTACAACAACAGTTTTCAGGTGACTATTCAGATGGAACCTTACGAGACTTTGTACAGTAGGTCATGCCGAACACCTTTATGCTGGATGGAGGTAGGAGAGGTAGCTTTGCTGGGACCTCGTCTTGTTCAAGAGACCTTAGAGCAGATAGAGTTGATTCGGAAGAGGATGACTATGGAACAATCTCGACAGAAGTCTTATGCTGATTAGCAGAGATGACCTCTAGAGTTCAAGGTCGGGGATCAGGTTTTTCTATGTGTCGCACCGAGGTTGGGACACAAGAGGATTCAAGGATAGGGTAAGCTTTCACCACGGTAGGTCGGGCCGTTTGAGGTGTTGGAGAGAGTTGGGCCGGTTGCCTATCAATTTCAGTTACCTCAGAGATACCGGGCTATGCACAATGTCTTCCACTTTTCTCAAATCTGACGTAACCTTTCAGACCCACCTCATGTCTTTCAACTGGAGGAGGTTGAGCTCGAAGCAGATACACCGTTTGAGGATCATCCTATCTGGATTTTTGATCATAGTACGAAGTTTCTCCGTGGCCGATCTGTTCCTCTGGTATGGGTGCTATGGTAGCACGGGCGAGTACAGGACAAGACTTGGGAGAGGGAGGCTGATATACGATCGCAGTGGCCAGAGCTGTTCGGGGTTTCTTCTTCTACACCTCGTTAGGGAAATTCGAGGAGAATTTTATTTTAGAGGGGATGTTTGTAAGAACTCGGACCTTCTTTTCAGGTATGTTTTTTCTTTTTCTAGAGTTCTTGAGAAAAAAGGAGTTTCTAGAAATTTTTGAAGTACACGCTATGTACTTTATGAGTACATGTTGTTTACTCCCTTGCCACGCAAGGTCGTGTGATGGCCGTGTCATAGACACACACATGGACATGTAGGGGTGACTAGGAGGCTACCTAAAGCGAAGTACTGAAAAGGCGGGTACACGCCGTGTATAATTTTTTTCATTAAACACACTGGGGTCACGTCTGATGGACAGAACCGTCTTCTTCAAGGTGTTCTTCATCCGAGAGCGCCGAGTAGCCGCAGATCATCGACAATCCCCCAAACCATTGTTCGTCCTCCGATTCTAACATCGTCAGGTGCGTTAGAATCGCATCGGTGAGTTATTCATTCTCCTAGAGAATCATTTCCCAATTCTTTCTCTTTTTTTTCCGGCTATTATGGGTTGAAGGTTTCATGCATTTTCATAGATCTATGGTGTTCTAAGGAGATTAAAGCCTTGTGATTCACATATATCGATCTCCTAGAATCAAGGTAGGTGGTTTGTGCCTTTCCGTTCAAAGTACTTGAGTATTATGTGCAAATTCCACCAATACCCTTGAACGGGGTATTGCGTGTTTACCATATTACCCCTGTTGTTTTCATACCATGCATGTATTCTTGTGTAGAGGTAAATTAGACTTGTTTTGGGTTGATTGTTATACCTTGGATTTTCTGCTCATGCTTTTTTCTTTTTATGACCGTTTGGTTCTTTTTAGCCTATTGGTCGTTTACCTGTTTTTCATGCCTTGTGAACGTAGAATAGAGTCTTGTTTTTCTGACATGCTTGAGATGTTGTAGACTGGTTTGCCAAGTTGCTATGTAGGATTACTTTGGCCATATAACATTATTATGCACTGACTGGCATGGTCCATAAGAACCTGGTGCTATAGACTATAAGGGTATAGACTAAGTGAGCTTCCTCAGTGAGTCCTGGACACTATAGACTATAGCGGATTGACCAAATGAGCTTCTCAGAGAGTCTTGGATATTATAGACTACAAGAGGATAGAACCAGTGACCTTCCTCAAAGAGCCCTGAGCATTATAGACTATAAGGGGATATAATGAGTGAGCTTCCACAGAGAGTCTTTGTTTGGTTTGAATTTCCTTAAACCAGTCCAGGGTATAGGAGGAATTGACCGACTGAGCTTCCTCAAAGAGTTTGTGAATAACTTGAGGCTATATGAGGAATTTGACAGAGTGATCTTCCTCAGAGAGTCTCAAGACCTTAGGTCTATAAGGCGAATTGACCAGGTGATCTTACTCAGAGAGTCCTTGACTACCTTAGACTATTAGCATAATTTACTGAGTGTGCTTCTTCAGAGAGTCTTATAATTTTGTTTGACCAAACCAGGGGGGTTAGGCTGAGTGTACTACCCAGAGAGTTGTTGGTACTTCTTGGATTGAATCAGAGGGGATGGCTGCGAGTACATCCTAGAGAGATTCATGTTTGTGGTTACCTGTTTGCTTCACTATTTTTTGCTTGATCTGTGGGTTGTTACTGCTGTGTATTATCTTGTTTACTGCTTATTATTTACAATTAACTGTACTTTACCTTCCATATACTCAATGACTGTTAGGCACAAAACTTCGGGTAGTTTTCTACTGGGATTTAGTCTCACATCCTGTTTGGGTCATGCTTTTGGGGCCAAACAGAATATATTGTTGCAGGTATAAACAAAGGCAAGCGCCTTTCGACTTTAGGTACTTGATTGCATTGGAGCTGGGGAGCATGGGACCAAGCTGAGGCTTGCGATGCTGAGGAGTTGCTTATCTGTTTTTCTATTGTGCTTTTGTGTAGTACTGTATTCAACAATGTGACTTTTTTGGCTATTTTTCTAGACACATATGTACCATGAATCATTTACATATATTTTTCTCCAGTTGTTTTCTCTATCAGTCTCCCACTGTTTACTATTGTTGGAGAGTTACTACTTTCGCTATTGTATGTACTGATTATTTCCGTTGTGTACTCTGCCAATAAGGGCATAGTTTCCCCACCATCACCCCCAAGACCCTTCCTACTAATCTGCAGCCTTTTCCATTTGGGAAATGCACTTGAGGCCGTGTAACCGGGGCGTTACATCTATGTTCCATATAATTTTTAAAACTTCCATTTCATATGTCTGCTTCACATATTATTGGATCATGTTTCTAAATTTTTTTTGTTTTAGCGTATCTATTACATCTTCACTACACACATACTAGTTTAACCAATTAATTCCAAAACATTTTTTTCACATTAAACATAAAAAACAATAGCCCTTTCTAAGTGTGGTTAGATTAATAAAATTTTATAGGATGTATATAGCTATTTAGTATTTTCTAAATAAACACCCATATGAATTGATTTTTTATATTACTAAGAAAATAAACATAATGTTTTATCATACCTCACCATTTAGCAATTATACATGAATATGGTGTTTCAATATAATTATTTCACATATTACCCATAATAGCAACCACTTATCATTTTATAGTATATATGAAAATTCTCCAACACCATTTCACTTTTTTTAATTATATATAGGTAGTTCTTCTGTGAAATCATGATGCATGCAACCAGACACTTCCTTATGTTAACAAACACACCCAAATATTAGTTAATCTAGTGAATGACAAAAAGACATGCTTATGTCAACTGCAGCTAGTTTTCAATAACTGGCCGATTTATTTTCTGAACTCCCAACTGTTGTAATCACATTTCATTAAGTTCCATTAAACACATCCTTATGTAAAAAAACAACAACTTCATGTTGAAAAAACACATCCTTATAAATGTATTCTATTACATATATAGTGGACTCACAGATGTTGGGTACATTAAATAAATCGTGGATATTTTATCCACTTAGGTAATTGTACTCTTGAATTACTGTTATTTTTGTTGAAAAATTATATTTTAAAATATTCATTTTTTGTGATGTTTCCCCTTTTCTATAATTAAAACATAACATTCATTTATTCTTTACCATGGGCTAGAAATTTAAATTATTTCCATATTAATTATACATAACTTTTCGTAGTTTTTATACATATAAGTGTTTTCATACTGTAGATTACTTAAATGGATTCCATACATAATTGTTTGAATATATATTATATATAATTTTTTTTCAAATTGTAGATTATATATTTTTTATACTATAATATTTGTAGATTTCTTAAACATAAGTTTTTCTATAAAACATAATTTTTTTAGATTATTAATACATAAGTATTTATAGATTTCATATTTCATATTGTTTTCTGATTGCAGATTAAGAGATTTCATATTCAGTTAATGCAATCACAACATAAATGTTTAGTTTTTGTTTATTGAAATTTTTTTCATGTATCCACACGATTAATATTCCATATTTTGTTTCATTAAATAATACTTACTGTGTTCTCTAAAATATATATTTTTTAATTTATTTGTCATGTAATAAAAAGTTGAATTGGTATTCATATTTCTATTATAATTGTTTTCTTATAATCATTTCATAGAGTTTGTTTCCATTTAGATTTTTTTTGAATGATGATGAAGAAATTGTGATGAACACAAGTTGTAACACTGAGTTTGAGTTCGTAAAATAAACTACACATATTTCACCCACTCTTGATTGATTTTTATTATTATTGAAACATTATAATTGAAAAATATGCATTTTTGTGCTCATTTCCATTTTTTCAATAATTAAAGCATACAATTAATTTATTTTTTCAATGGGATAACAATTGAAATTATTTTCATATTCCATATACATAACAATTTGTAGGTTTATTATAAATAAATGTTTTCATATTTCATATTTATTAGAAGGATCCCATACTACCGATTTCATATTTCCTATACATAATTATTGGGGGAATGTATGGCCCCGCACTCGCCTGGTCCCCTCGCCTCGGCCCTTGGCTAGGGTTTCTCCCTTGGTTTCTTCACGGTGGCGGATCCTCATGGTGCCCCCCGTCATCAATTCGATTTGTCTCCTGTAGGTTATTCATTCGGCTTTTCTTTGTTTCGCTCTTGGTTTTATGGTTTTCTTCCCTGCAGTTCCACTCCCGGGGGCGTCTTCGTCGTTCGACTTAGTGGTTTTCCCCTGCGTTTTCCCCCTTCTTCCGTCTTCTCCGAGGTGGAGCTGCACGGTGGTATTCAAGGGTCTTTGGGATGTGAGTCTGAACATGCGACGTCGGGAGGTGGATGGTGACGACGTATCGACCGTCGACGGCGTGGTTTTCTTCAGCTCCGGCGAGATGGTGACGGCGGTTGGCGTTTGACTGATGCCGGCGACGTGATGATGGCGGTGAGGTGTTCGAGGGTTGGTTTCTCGGGAAGCACAGCCGCACGTGGTCCGTAATCCGTTTGATGGCTTTTTTGAATTTGAATTTTGAAAGTACTCAGGCACGGTTCTTGAATGCAGTTGAATTCGGTGGGCTTATGTTAGGGTTCACACTTACCCCTTAAAAGTGTTATTAGAAAATAAAAAAATATGGTTTGGTATATTATACATAATTATTGGTATATTGTTTGTAAATAAGTGTTTTCTTATACATAATTGTTTGAAAATTTCAAATTAGAAGATTGAATATTTAGTTACTACTACAACATAAATGTTTATTTTGTATGTCTCATAAATTTTTTCAGATTACCAAAAAAATATTATTCAATGTTTTTTTCAATATACAATACCAATGTTTGTTGTTGTTTGTTTCTGCATGTTTTTTCTAATAACCTTACATTCTATCTTATGGAGGAGATTTTCTGATTTCCGGGATCTTCTTCCTACTTCTAAGAGATTAAGTGAGAAGGTTCTTATGAATTGGGCGACCAAGCAAAAACCTAACTTAATCGAAGCAGTACATGGTCTGGGAATTGTTTTGGATGATTACAATTATGTTATTTCTACTATATGTATTCATCCTTCTTGCCATGTTGAGTAAAGAGATCATAACAATTTTGGTGAACATCATGTAATCTATACATATATTTTTAAGGTAATTTTTTTCTATCAATTTTTTAGAAGATGGGTTTTTTCTGACTGAATTTTGAATTTCTGATCTACTTTAGCTTTCATCAATTGTTGGTTTGCATACCCTACTTATCACCCACCACCAATGCCTACATTTTTGTTCTATCTGAATGATGATCCAAATTTTTAGGCCATGTTTATTTTTTTTATTGGATGGGATTGAATGATCATTAATGGAATGTTATGGAATGAAATGACATGTATAGAAATTTAATTGAATGTTAAATTGTATAATAGTTTCACGATGGAATGGATTGTCCATACCTGATCATTATTTATAATTTATCAAAATGTAAATGCAATGAACTAAATGTTTCTTTGGAATTTATAGAATAAATTGTACGGTACATACTATGTAATTTTTTCATCATTGAGGTTTCCGGTGTTTCGTTCCCTATATCATAGAATTGGGCATGTGAGTAGTCCATTTTGAAGGTTTTTTAAATAGATCATAGTGTGGGAACAATTTTTATTCATAAAGGTCATATAAATGGCTTTTGAGATATTTTTTTTCATAAGGAGGATTTCTTGGAGGTTTGTATTCAGAATCCATTAATGTGTTGAGTTTTGAGCTGGGAGAACTGGGTGAGGGTTTTATGCTAAGTGTTTGATCTGGCTTGAGCATATCCTAGAATTTTACTTGAGGTTTCTTATCTAAATCCCATAATATGGTGTTTGAGAAGTATCTCTAAAAAGATCATGGGTTGTCCCTACCTATCGAGAATAGTGGCTCAAGGTTAGAGAAGGTGAGGTTTAAATCCTACGTTTGAGGATCAAGGTGGATGGAGCCTTGGGTATTGGTTGAAAACATGGATTGTGGTTATGGAAGAGTTTCATTATGTTGTTGAGTGAGTCTACAGGACTTTTGATGATGCCCTTGATGTGAAGGTTTTTGGTTAAGTGATAATTGTATGTCGTAGTTGACGGTTGAGAATGCCTGCGTGGCATTGGATTAATTTTGGATACCTAAGTGGGATGTCATTGAGAAAGGATCATTTGGAGAACATTGAGGGCCTACTAAGGTTGTTTCTTATGTTAGGGATTATATTGTGGGTTTGGTGGTTACTAGGGAATAGAGAGGTTCATGTTTCTTGGGTGCTAATTATGAGGATCCAAGATGGGATGCCTCAGATTTTGTATGGATTCAGAGGGTCATGTTTAGGGCCCATAGATAGGATGATCCTGGCCAGGTGGGGATGATTATGTGGTTCAACTATGGTTCTTTATTACGACCCTGGATAAAATATGAGCCAATGGGGATAAGCTTTTAATGGTTGAGATGGACGTATATCCAAAAAAATTCATGCTTTAGTTCATTGAGTTGAGACCTAGATTACCCCCAAGGGGAAATTTCATATGGTTAGGTTGCCATGTTTTGGAAATTAGTTGTTTATTAAGGACTTTTATGGAAGAGATATCTAGATAGATGATGCACATTTATGGTTCAAGATATCCATTATTTAGATTATTGGACTGAGGAACCATATCGATACCGATATATGGTTTAAGGATTGAGTGCTGGAATGAGGTTCCAGTAATGTTAATTTATATTGATGAGTGTAGTGAATGTGATATCCCATGTATGTGGTTTGGTGATGGAATGAAGTTCCAGTCACAAGAAGTATACTAATGAGGGGGTGTCAGACTGAGGATCTAGACACTAATTGTAGTATTCAAGGATAGTGTGCCATATTAAGGCTCTAAACATTATTATCATTCCATGTAATAAAGAATGTTGGACTGAGGCTCTTTCTCCTTGCGTTTGGTCTAGACTGATGCTCTAGGCCCCATTGATGTTATGGTTTCTAGACTGAGGTTTCAAGAATATAATGTATACTACTCATAGGGTGCCATACCGAGGTTCTAGACAATAATAGTATACTTTGGGGATAGTTCTCTAGACTGAGGATCTAAAAATTGATGGTTTACCAGTTGGGATGGATGGTGGACTGAAATTCTACATCCATGGTTATAATGAAGGACTGATGCTCCAAACATGGTTGATTTAATATATATTGTTCAGGGATTGGACTAATGCTTTGTGCTCTACAGTTAAGATACATTAGAAAAATGTCATACTAATGGTTTCGGTTTGGTAGTACACTTGTATGGAAATGGGAACAGATGGGTAGAGGTACAAAGTATGAGAAAATTTCTCTTTATCATGCCTTGGTATGGGATGAATTAGATTTGTATCCTGAGAGAAACGACTATTGTAAGATGGGTTCTGGGTATTGTTGGGCTGGCATTGGTTTCCAATGGTATGCAGCCCACAGGTTCTTTGGGATGCACGGTCCTTGAGACGTGCTTAGAGATATTCCAGCATTGGTCGAAGCAGGTATGGTTGATTGATGTCATGGACATATAAATAATGATATTTTTATTTATGTTTTTTTTTCTATTTTATGACATCTAGATTGATAATATTACATGATCATGAACTTATAACAGTAGTTTACCGATTCACCATTATGGGTGGGCTACTAAGATTTATTTCTCACCCCCTATATGTACACTTTGATGTGTATACAGATTTTCTATTTGTTTTAGGTTAAGCATTGATGCACGATGGATAGAGAGGAGTCCCTATATTTCATGGATGATCAGGATGCTTGTGTGGAGTCAACAGGTAGGGATTTTTCAGTTTGATAGGGTATTAGAGACCAGTATGTGTTATGGCCAAGAGTTTGCAGTATGGCCTGTTGTATTTATTTTCAGTTATTTATTATTGTATATGGTATCATCCTAGTGGACAACTGTGGTTGTATGTATGACATGGTTGTTCAGGACTTTACTACCATTTCATTCTATTACAGCATGTTTTGTTTTATTTTATTTATTATTCTACTTTCTCTATTGTGTATGTGTTTGGTTATTTACTTATGGAAGTGCACTCTGATATGGGGGTATAATATCCTCAATATTCCACTTTTATACCCCCTCTATTAGGTGGAAGCCTATAGTATATGAAGAGATACACTTGAGGTCTTATGGAGAACCAGATCAGAGCACTATTTTAGTGGCTCTTGAGATGGGATGTTACAAAGTGGTATCAAATAAGTCTATTGCCTATTATTTCACTATTTTTGGTTTGGTAGGAAAGAGATATAAGAATATGTCAGAACTTTTGATGGATATCGGGTTGGTGCGTCACAAACACCTATTCCTGTAGGAAGTCCTAGTTACCATGGACTGAGATAGATGTTCTGGATTTGTGATGTTACGGTTGTATATGATTTTCAATTAGATCGGTACACATGTAGTTTGGGTTTGATGGTTAATAATGGATTTCAGGATCTTTTTCCACTGAAAAGAGGCATGTGAGTTGTTATTTGACTCCTGGACTATAGAGACA
The DNA here is from genome assembly GCA_963277665.1 of Viscum album. NCBI lineage: Eukaryota > Viridiplantae > Streptophyta > Magnoliopsida > Santalales > Viscaceae > Viscum > Viscum album. The sequence goes on along the minus strand of OY728150.1, from coordinate 1,924,421,513 downwards.
AGAAGCATCTCATGAATCAAGATAGGAAGGTAGGATTCCTTAGTTTTAGGCCTTCTAGTGTGTAATTTTATATATATTTTTTTATGGAAGGTTATTTTGATATACGATGAGATGATCGATAGTGAGGATATTTGTGTAGTTTTGTGTGCAGTTGGTGTAGTGAGCCTAGTGGGTTACTATGGTATATTTTTAGGGATATTTAAACCTTTCAGATAGTTTTTTTTGAGGATTGTGGTATGTATGGGTCCTCTAAGGAGTGGTCTGATGTAATGATTCTTAGAGAGGACATATACCCTAGTTGAGGGCAGTTGGTTGTTTTATGAAACCTATATTGTCTGAGACCCTATAGATGGGTGTTCTGTCTTGTTAATGTTGTGTGATGATGATACAGGTTCATGTTAATTCCCGATAACTAATTTCATTCTACCTTTTAACTTATACATAGGTTGTTATACCTAGTGGCTTGATATAAGACTTGATCAGAAGGGCTAGGTGGGAGATCATAGTGACCTTTTTGACAAGAATCTAGACCAAGAATTCAGATCTGTTTGACATTGTGGGAAACTTGTGAGAGGGGTTAACTAACATATGAGATCCCTCTGGTGTGTGAGTCACAAATGAGTGTTTTTAACTCTTGATATTTGTTCATGAAGGGTGCTACTAAGATTGATGTTTTGTATTGATGCACACCTTCTGTTTTTAGATATTGTGCTTATGTAACAATGTCTATTCCTAGTGGTTTTTTTTCGAGAGGGGTGGTTCATTTAGGTACATTTCCAAGGAAATGTATATGAATGTGAGTTAATCTTAGTGAATTTGGTTTGGGTAGAGAGCATAGAAAGTGATAGAGTTTTATTGTTTAGGGATTGCGAACTAACATTTTGTGAGAAGTGGCCTATTGGAGTCAGAGAAGGTTCTGTGTCTGGATTACATAAGGGCATGTAACAGTTATGTGATTGAGGAAAAATTGGGTTGTAGACACTAATGATGTGATACATCATTTGGTCTCAAGATCAGATGATATTGGGGTGTATGTACGAGGTGATATAGTTTGGATAGTGGTTGTGAGTGAGCTGAGAATTGTTGAGGGTGTAATAAGAGGATTTTGGGAATGGTTTCCAATGGAAATTGGGATAAAACTGTGATATTCTTGTATGGATGTTATTTCAATGGAATTCTCTATGTCATATTAGTATACTCCTAGTTTAGATATGATCATGCCCAATATCTTGACATCGTCATTGGTATTCTAAGAGAGAACTAGCTTTATTCCATACTATGTAGATGTTTCCTTGTATTGATAAGGGGACTCCTGAGAGTTTGTTCTCATGGAGTGGTTTGACTGAATTAGTATGGTTGGGAATGAACCATAAAATATTTGTGAGTGATGTCCCTATGATGGGTAATATATTGACAAATATGACAGGTGAAGTTCTCAGATGTCAGGGACTGAAAATAGTAGTTGTTTGGTTTTGTTTCTCAAGTGGGAGAAATGATTCCATGACCAACTCTAGGGTTTTTTTATGATCAGGGCATGGGCCATGGAAAAATATGTTTTGTGATGAGGTGAGGATACAAATACACCTATGCTAGGGAGTATCAAATCAGATATTGTGGCATGAAACTAGAGTGGGAAGGGGTGTGGTTGCAGTGAGGACCACATCAATAGGGTTGGTGGACCACTAAGAATGACTTTTGAAAGGACAATTCCATAATGGGGAGCATCAAGGATCATAATCAGTAGATGTGGGATGAGTTATCTGGTGGGGATCACTAGGAGTTTTATGAATAATTTGAAATGGTATTCTGATATAATGATACAACTATGTTGGTTAGGAACTGTTCTAGTTGTTTGTTAGTGGTGCCAAGTGGTACCAAGAACATTGATGGGTTATATGCACTCTCTTTGAAGTTATGGATAAAAATTTAGTTCGAGTAATTGATTTGAATAAAATTATTTGATCATGGGTTAATGACCAATGTGGGTCAAGTTTTGTGTTTATAAGACCATAGAGGCTTCTCTAGGATGGGAATCTTTATGGTGGGGATGTTGCAGAGACCCGGGTTTTCTCGATTTTGAAATTTGAGCTTAATTTTAATTTTTTGTTTTAAGGAGTGCATGAGGGGTAAAATGTTCATTGAAACCATGAATGTGGTCTTACATAATTTTTCTAACCACTCTATTGGTTTCGGACAGGGTGTTTATCCTAGGAGAAGAGTTTGGTCAAAGTAGTTGGAGTTTTGGACGAATATTTAATATTTAATTAATTAAATATTACATTTTTCAAGTAGTTTCTGGTGCCTGTATCTTTCAAAATGAGAATTATACTGATATTATTACTCTGAGGATTATTCCGGAATAGGGGTATTTCTTAATAGGGGTATAAAATTGCTTGTGGTTCCAAGACCCGGGATGAGTGTTAAATGGGAATTAATTTAAATAAAAGAACCCCCCCCTCATTTGTGGTTCCTACATATGGAAGAAGCGGGGATGGTTCCTCCCTCTTTCTTGATGACTAGATCAAGAGGGGTATAAGGGGGAGATGTCTCTAAACATTTTTCCTTGGCATAGATCAGGAACATATTGAGGTGGAGTAGATTTTAGGAGTACATTATGACTTAAAGCTTCATCATTTACACCAAGATATAGGATGATATTTTATTTTTACCCTATATCCCCATAGATTACTTTAATAGGTTTTAATTATTTATTATGGTTTCAAGATACACCATGGGGGTTTATTTGTGCTTATTTGAAAAAACAGGGGTTTCAGGAGGGTTTGGAGTGGTTTCCAAACAGAAACTCCATATAAAAGGATAGTGTTTCTATGAACACATGCCCTATGTTATTACTGTCTGGGGAAGAATTACTTTTCATAAGTAAATTTCATGTACTCTGATTTCACGATGTGTAGTAGTACATCGTCGTGGGTCCGACCATGTGAAAAAGAACACAAGATATGGTTTTTTTGGAATATAAACACTATGTATTTTTGTTACACGCTGTGTAATATTACACAGGCATACACCATGCTTCTATATACATGAAATGTATGTGGATAGGAGTAGATATGAGAGTACACAAAGTGTACTCTAAAGTACATGCCGTGTACTTTTTCCAACTTTGAGGTTTTGGGTGTTTTGGGCCCAAGATCTCCAAATTGGGCATGTGAGTAATCTATTCTGAGTGTTTTTTCATTTCAATCACAATGTTGGAACCCTTTTGAAATCTATAAGTCATATTGATGGTTTTATGGACATTTATAGTTCATAAGTAGGTCTTCATAGAGGTTTGGATACAGAATCTTTCAATGGGTCGAGTTTTTAGATGCGAGACCGGGGTGAGGGTTCTGTGCTTACTGTTGATATGTCCTTGGTTTATCATGCAATTTTACTTGAGGTTTCTTGGATTAATTACATAATATGGGGGTTTTGAAGTATATATAAGAATATCATGGTTTTTATATGACTATTGGGACTAGTGGATTGATGTTTGATAAGTCGTGGTTTAGTTCCTACATTTGAGGATTAGGGTTGATGGAACATTGGGGATTGGTTGACACCATGGATTCTAGTTATGTCACAATTTAATTTTTTTATTATGTTGAGTGTAAGGGAATATTAATCATTACCATAGTGGTAAGGTTTCTGGTTAAGAGATCATTTTATGTCGTGGTTGACTGCTGAGAATTAATGTGTGGTATGGGATTGATTTTGGATATATATGTGGTATGTCATTGAGAAATGATCGGTTGGAATTGATGGCCTTTTTAGGATGTTTATTATGTTAGGTATTGGATTAAGGGTTTGGTGGTCATCACAGTTTAGATAGGATGCCAGTAACAACCCAGAAAGTTCTGAATAAAATACACTTTCATTTAATTAAATGTCTTATGGTTATAGAAAACATGTCCACTTTTTTATTATATCCAATTGGAATTAAATGAACATTAAGTATCATTACCATAGATAATATATCCCTTGAAGAGCCATCACATGACTAGTATAAATATAGGGTTTTAACAAATCCTTTTGACACAAACAAAGGAAGTGATGGCCTTTACCAGTAGGATCTTACCATATGAAGCCCATTAATCAGAGCTCCCAAGGGAGATAAAATTTCTGGGATTTTTCTTAGACCAGTCCAAAGATGATATCCAACAAATTAATCTTGAGTTAAATCATTTATGGGAGAATTTCAATCTCATCGAGATCACTACCCAAACCATGTTCACCAAACTGCCCCATGAATGCCCCACCATCACACACCCCACTCTTAGGGCATATGCTGGTATAATAAAGGGATATGTAAAATGTCCATAGAATTATGATTATGTACACTATATATATATAATAAATATACATTCATTCTATAATTTTTACTTTGTAAATAATTTTTAAAGAATAAATAGTATTTTTAGTTAAAATTCAAATTCAATTAAGAAATCTATTTTTAATGAATTAATGGATTTTTGAAATAAATAATAATATAATAAATTATTATTATTAAATTACATTTATAAAATATAAATGATCATATAATTGTTATGAAGTCATATGTAATTCTTATTAAGGATTAAAAACTTATTTTTCAAAACCCGCCAACTTTCAATAAATATCATTTTTTATTTTTAAAGTGAAATTTCAGATATTTTGAAAATTATTTAGATAAAATAAATAACATTTTTGGAATCGGGATGTTGAAATTATCATAAGGTGAATTTTTATAATTTTATGAGACAATCTAATTTTTGGGATAAAATTAAATACTCTATATATACAGTGAGTTTTATGACATCATAATGGCCAAGAAATGATGTAATAAATACTATAAAATGGATATTTGGCCAAATATATGTTTTCCTTGAAAATAATATAATTTTAAGTTTATTTGATTTATTTTATAATGATTTAGTGAATCCTACAAGACTTATTAAATATTTTATGATTTTAAAATAATTTACTTGAGGGTGTAAGTCACCTCTATATAAGTGAAGCAAATATTTTAATATCATCATCCCTTTTCCTTATAAAATATTTTTTCCCAATCCCCTTTTACTGAAACCATGGAAAAAACCAGGGTATGGTTTTTTGGTTTTGAATATTTTAGTGTGTAGTGTCTAAAACCAAAATAACAAATAATTCCCCCACCATTCCTATATAAACCCACCCCAGAACCCATTGCTATTCACTAAAACTCCATGAAGCTTGTCCAGACTCTTCTATATTCTCCACAGAGCCCTCCCAAGTTTCCCCAAGATCCTAAGACGCCTCTCCCAAGATTTTGGGATCACACATCCAGGCAAGGGTTCCTTCTTTTCTCAATTTTTGTCCAAGATTCCTTATATAGTTACATCCTTTTATTTTCAATTACAAATGATGGGGTATGTTTTCTCACCTCCCCCATAATTCCCTTATTTTGTTTGAATCATTATAGACCACTTTCTCTATCATTAATCCTTCTCCCGCACACTCGTTACCATGCTGAAATTCTGCAAGGGATTTCACTTTTCTCACACTACAAGAAAACAGTGTTTTAAAGGTGGTTTTTTCACGGTGGTGTTAAAAACTGCCCTTAAATATTTTTCGATCAAATATTTAGCCGTGATTTTTAAAACCGCCGCTAATTTTTATTTTTATTTTTTTTAATTTTTTTAAATCTCTTATAAACAAGATTCTATTTTTTTTAAATATCTACTAAAAAAATTCACTTTTTTAATAGTGGTTTTTTTAAAAAAATACAGCGAAATAGCGGTGGTTTTTTGAAAACCGCTGCAAAATTTAAGAAAAAAAAATTAAAGAATTTTTTTAAAAAATATTTATTTACTATTTACTATTTTTTTTATTATTTACATTCAAAATATAGTTTTTTATTGATAATTTTATATATTTATAATGTGTTAATTAATTAATATTTATAATTATTAGTTAATAATATTTTTATACTGAAAACAAATCTTCAATAAGTAGAAGAACAGACTTTGGCATCAAATGACCATAACTTCTGATCTGAGAGTCCCTTTCAGCTCAACAACCAGTCAAACCAGATTATATCAAATGAAAAAAAACCATGTGAGACTTAAATCACATGATAATCAAAGGATAAAAATATATTCAAAATTCAAAAGTGGAAAATCAAACTAGAACATCAAACGACCATAACTTTTAATCTGGGTGTTCGTTTGGGCTTTACCATATATAAAATCGAAGCCTGTGATTAACTCTATGCCGCTTAGCTCTAGTACCAATTCTTTGAGTATTTTACCCATTCTTATTTCACTAGAAAGGGCCATAAGGCCTCTGAAACCAAGGTTTTATTTATAGACACATATTTCATAAAATTCAAATGGTTAAAACTTTCGATCAAGGTATCTTTTCGGCTTGTACCACATATCATATCGAAGCTTATTTCACGATCTTCAATTTGACTGGTTATGACACTTAAAAAAGAGCCACAGATCATATTTTATGACAATTTCAATGTTTTTAGGGTTTTTAGAGGTTCTTAACATCTTAAGATTTATTTAATTATTTAATTATTTAATTATTTATTTAATATTAATTAATTAATTAATTAATTAATTATTAATTTATTATCAATTATATATTATTTATTTATTTATTTAATATTTAATATTTAATATTTATTTTTTATTTAGTTATTTTGTACACATTAATTATTAATTTTTTAATAAATAAATAAATAAATTTTTAATTTTTAATTCATAGTTCATTATTCATTATTTATTTATTCATTTTTTATTCATTTTTATTAATTAATTATTAATTATTTAATAATTATAAATTATAAATTATTAGTTATTAGTTATTATTATTTAATAATTAATTTATGTATTTATTTATTTATTATTCCTTATTCATTATATATTATTTATTCTTTGTTCTTTATTATTTATTATTTATTATTTATTATTTATTATTTATTTTTTTTAATTTACTAAATATTAATTTATTATTAGCTTATTATTCATTCATTCATTCATTTATTTATTTGTTGATTATTTATTAATTAAATTTTAATTAATTATTAATTAATTATTAATTATAAAATATTGAATTTTTCATATCCAATATTAAAATTTAAATATTAATTATTATTTAAGAATTATTAATTTTATAAATTTCAATTGTTAATTATTAGTTCCCATTAATTATTAATTATTAATTCATTATTTTTTATTTCTTTATTTAGTTATTTAGTTATTTATTATTTATTATTTATTATTTATTTGTTATTATTTATTATTTATTATTTATTATTTATTATTTAATAATTTATTTTTAATTTACTAAAAATTAATTTATTATTAGTTTATTATTCATTTATTAGTTATTATTCAATATTCTATACTTTTTAATTATTTATTAATTATTCCTTAATTTGTTGTTAATAATTTATTAAATAATTCTTAATTTTTTTATAAATTTATAAATATTAAATATTAAATATTAAATATTAATAATTATTTATTAATTATTAATCATTAATTACTTATTATTTATTATTTATTACTTATTACTTATTATTTATTTATTATTAGTTATATATTTATCTATTTTTTATTAATTTTTTATTAATTATTTATTTATTTATCGTATATTAAATTATATTTTAGTTAATATATTATTTATACATTACTAATATATTTTATATTCTCTATTATTTGTTATATATTATATATTATATAATAAATATTATATAATATATAATATATATTATATATTATCTATTATCTATTATCTATTATATATTATATATTATATATTATCTATTATCTATTATCTATTATCTATTATATGTTATGTATTATATAATATATAATATATATATTAAATATTATATACAATATATTATGTATTAGATATTATGTATTATATTTTATATTTTATATTTTATGTCTCACATAATATATGTTATATATTATATGTTTTATATTATATATTATTGATTATTGATTAGTCATTATTGATTAATAATTATTTAATGTGTATCAATTTTTTATGCATTAGTTGTTTATTCAATTAATATATACATGTATAAGTATATTAAATTTGATTTATTGACCCCATGAAGAGCTTGTTGGAGTGGTATAGTCTTTGGAGAATAAACAAGAGGTAAGGGCTTCAAATCTCACCCAACGCAGAATTTCTATATATAGCATGAGCATGTTCATGAACATGTACTTGTGTATGGACACAAACTTATGCAGGGAGATGGGCATGTGCGCGGTAATAATAAATAAATAAATAAATAAATATATATATATTATGAAAATTAAAAATTAATAAATAAATAAATTATGAAAATAATAAATAAATAAGTAAATTATGAAAATTAAAAAATTAATAAATAAATTACGAATTTAAAAAAATTTAAAAAAATTATAAATTAAAAAAAAAACTTAAAAAATCATTTAGCAATGGTTTAAACCTCCATTAAAAACTACCACTAGTTATTTTCCGACACAATTTAGCGGCAATTTTCCAAAACCGCCACAGAATGATTTAGTGGTAGTTTAAACTGGTGTTAAATACAAAATTTGGTGTAGTGTCATTTCCATTCAAGAAATTCGTTTATATTATTCATCTAAATTCCATTTAATACGTCAGGATATTATATTCTATGATCCCCTTACTATATATTTCATGTATAAATGATGAGAGACCCCTTTCACTCTAATCAACCAATTTTATCAATTTCTATTTGACGTCACTATGCTGCCAAAATTGCATCAGGATTTTCCGTGCCAAAATCATCATGTTGTGTATACCTTAACCATTTTTATATCAAGGGAATTCACTATTATGCTTATGTACTTATTGATTGGAGAAATGAATTTATTTATTCCACATTTCTTATCCATGGAATAAATTATGATTTTTAATGATTCCATGTAGTATGATCTATGTGACACACTTATACATGAAAAGGAAATTATTATGAAGGGTGAGCCCTGATAGTGCTCTAATGCATTGTGTAATGTTTAGTATCTTGATAAGCCATGTGAAATGAGGGTATAATCATGATAATCCATGTAAAATGATGATTTACTCAGGATAATTCATGTTTAATGAGGGTTTACTAATGCTAATCCATGTCCAAGGATCCTTGGATCATGCTAATACCATGTTGTATTTTGTTTCCACATTTCCAGGTTATGAATATCATGCTATATTATGCATTTATGTTCATTTTCCTTTTTTAGCAGTATTGATATGCCTATTGAATAACATGTATTTTATTTCTCATTTTATGACATGTTTATTCACATACTGGGCTTTATACCTCACCCTTTTCTTATGTATGTCCTCAGGTTATCCCATGCAATGCAATGTACAAAGGAATATTGTGGTCATGTAAAATAAGTATTCAATAAAGATGGGAATTAAATGTTTTTAGTTTTTATTTAATGTTCCTAATCCTCAAATACACTACACCTCTAAATCTTCTGAGTTGTATTAAGTTCATGTTTATGTAATAAATCATGTTTAAATATGAAATAAATACTAGGTTTGTTATAGTTGGTATCAGAGGATAAGTTTAGTTATTTTTTTGGATTAGGATTAGAAAACTAAAGTGAAAGCCTTGGGGAAAAGACTATGTATATGAAAAGAATAAAATATGTTTGTGGAGTATAGATTAAGTTGTTTATTAAGAAAATACATCCCTGTTTGAATACTGAAAAGTAGAGGCGTATATAGCACAAATGTATCTAGGGGTAAAACATGAAAAGCCAACTTTGATCTAGACTTGAACAGAAATTGGTGCATGAAAATGATCCTTTCTACACTTTGGATTCGACACTCCAAGGGTATATTCTTTGGTGAATTCATAATCATAGTAAGAACCATTATTAAGGGAACAAAAAAACCCACAATAATATACCTTAGGAAGTAGATAATGGATAACTTAGATCGAATCTTACAAATTCATAAGTTATGGAGATAAATTTAATTTATAATTTATCCCTTTAATGTCATTAGATTCCCATTTATGTGTTTAACTATTTAAGAAACTCATCCCTATGTATATATTAAATAAAGGTGATCCAAAATAAAAAAAATGAAATATAGGGTTATTTTATAAAGTTCTACCCATTATTTTATGTCCCGAATGTTTAGTAGAACAATTCAAACACCACCACATGGCATGGAAGTAGAGATGTTTCTAAAAATGGAAAATTGGGAAATTATCACATCCTATGTATATAAAAACCCCCCTAACACAATTTTTGGATTTAAATTCCCATTAATCCTTATCATACTCCTTCTAGTGGAATTTTATGCAATTCTTGGCTTGGATTGGATTTCCTTATATAGAGCCAATATAAACTGTTGCAAGAGGAAAAGCACTCTCCAAATGGTGAATCGACCCTGGAGTCTATACAATTGAAAGGAGGAGGATGAATCTTCTTTAGCACCATCTTATCAAGTAGGAATATTAATACCCTATAAGCATACATATCTTTCTTATAATTTTGAGTTTAATGAAAGAACCATCTTCAAAGAAATTTCTACTGTGATGGAATTCACTGATGTGTTTCTCATGGAATTTCATAGTCTTCCCCCTAAAAGAGATGTTTAATTATCAATTGATCTTATATTTTGGGAGTTACCAATATCCATGTCTTGGTATATAATGGATATTTTAGAGATTGAGGAGTTAAAGAAATAACTATTGGAGAATCTAGATAAAGGTTATATACCCCGAAATGCTTCACCATGGGGTGCATCAGTCATATTCACCATAAAGATGGATGGGTCAATGTTCCATTGCATTGATTATCATGAGCTGAAAAAAATCACGATAAATAAAAAGTATCCTTTTCAATTAATTTATGACTCATTTGATAAACTACGTGTAGCATAATACTTCTCAAAGGTTGATCTACGGTCAGGATATTAGCAAATTAGGGTGAAGAAGGAGGATATTCCCAATACTTATTTCCATATGATGTATGAGCATTATGACTTCATAATGACTCCATTCAGACTCACTAATTCTCCAAAAATGTTCATGGACATGATGAATAAACTCTTTAGATAATACATTGACAAATTTTTGTTAGTTTTTATAGAAGATAATATAATATACTCCAAAACAAAGGAGGAGCATGAGGTGTATCTCAACACTATTCTAGAGACTTTGAGAAAGGGTAAGATTCATGAAAAGTACAACAAGTATGAGTTTTGGTTGAAGGAAGTCTCATTATGGGGGAATATAATCACAAGAAATGGGATATTTATGGATCCTTCAAAAACAAAATAAATTTAGGTATAGATGAGGTCAACATCAGTGATGGATATTCATAGCTTCCCAGGGTTAGCTATATATTATCACCAATTTCTGAGAAATTTATCACGATTGTCAAACCCTCTCACCAATATAATGAGGAAGGAGCTAAATTTTCTTGGAATGATAAATATAAAGGTATCTTCATGGAGTTGAAGAGGTGTCTTTTCACTGCCCCCGTTCTCACACTACCATTAAGAGGGGATCTTTTTGTAAAATTCAGCAATGCTTCAAAGAAGGTACTAGGTTGTGTGTTCATGCAGAATGACAAAGTCATTACCTATTCCTCAAGGAAGTTGAAAATTCATGTGAAAAACTATGCCATGCATTATCTGGTGTTGGATGTTTTGATCTTTGCATTCAAAATATGGTGACATTATCTCTTTAGAGAAAAGATTAAAATACATACAGATCACAAAACTCTCAAATATATATTCACATAGAAAGAGATGAATATGAACCAACTAAGATGGTTAAATCTCATCAAGGATTACAACATCTCAATCCATTACCACCCTTGGAAGGAAAACAAGGTGCTGGATTCTGTAAGTAAAAAGGACCCAACAATTCTTTCATTGATGATAATTGAATAGGGTCCAATCTTCTTAGATTTGATGAAGATGTACTTGGGAATCATAGACAAGGGAACATAATCAATCCCTTCACAAATTACTTCTCAACCATCTCTTTTGGAAAGGATAAATGATACTCAAAAAGTGGATGAGGGAATTCAAAAGAAAGTGGAAACTATAAAAAAAGAGAAATCCTAAGATATCAATGTTAATAAAGAAGGAATTGTGAGATTTGGATAGAGACTATGTATTCCATAAAATACTGAGTTAAAAAAGAAATTTTGGATGATGCACATAGTTCAAATTTATCTATTCACCCAAGAAACACAAATATATATCAAGATCTCTAAGAGTACTATTGGTGAGATAACATGAAGAAGGATATCAATAAATATACATAAAAGTGATTGGTATGTCAAAAAGTGATGGCTGAGAGGAATAATTATAAGGGGATGATGAAACCATTACCCATACCAATATAGAAATTGGAAAACCTCACCATGAACTTTTTCATCAGGCTTCTGAAGATGCCCAAATGAAATAATGTGATCTATGTTGTCATGGATCATCTCAAAAAGACTGAACACTTCATTAAAATATGAGAGGATTTATCACTAGACCAACTGGAATAGATATACATCAGAGAAGTGTTATGGTTTCATGGTGTAACACTATCAATTATGTCTAAACGAGATCCAAGATTCACTTCTATGTTTTGGAAAAGTCTCCAGCATGATCTAAACACTGAGTTTAACTTCATCATGGCCTATCACCCTCAAACTAATATCCAATCTGAGTGCACTATCCATACACTTGAGTAGATGATGAGAGTTTTCTCATGGACATTAAAGGTGGATGGGACTAACATCTTCCTTTAGTGGAGCTATCTTACAAAAACAATTACCACACAGGCATCCAAATGGATACTTATGATTCCCTTTATGGGATTAGGTGTAGAAATCCTTCATGTTGGGATGAAGTTGGGGAACAAAAACATCTATGTCTGGAAATGGTTGAAGAAATGGTGGAGAAGGTTATGAGCATCCAACAACACATAAAAGATGCCCTACGTAGACAAAATAGCTATGATGATAATCATTGATGAGACCGAGAGTTTGATTTTGGATACATTGTATTACTCCTCATATCTCCATGGAAGAGAGTTATGAGATTTAGTTAGAAGGGAAATATTAGTCCAAGGTACATCGTCCCTTTTGAGATCCTTGATCACATTGGAGCAGTGGTCAATCGACTAGAACTCCCACCGAACCATTCTCAAGTACATGTTTTATTCCATGTATCCCTCTTAAGGAATTACATCCCAGACCCATCACATTTACTCAATCCATAGGTCATACCATTAGAGAATGACATTTCTTATGAAGATCACCCGGTGAAGATCTTAGATAATAGGGAACACATTTTGTGAAATAAGAGAATACCCCTCATAAAAGTTTTGTGGCATAACAAAAAGTTTGAAGAAGAAATTCGGGAACAAGTGGAGTTGATAAAGCATAGTAAGTACCATTTGTTTTATGAGGTAAAATGAAATTTCAAGGGAGAAATTTCTTAAGTGGGGATGGTTGTAACTACTTGAACATTTATGAATAAAATTCCCTTTCTTTTAATTAAATGTATTATAGTTATTGAAGACATGTGAACAACTTTTGTAATATCCAATTGGATAATAATGACCATTTAGTATCATTATCATTGATAATATAACCCTTTAAAAGTGATAACATGACTATTATAAATATATATTTTTAACAAATCCTTTTTTCATAGACAAAGGAAGTGATGCCCTCAACCTGTAGGATCATACCCTATGAAGGCCAATTATCAGAGCTTTCAAAGGAGATATCATTTATGGGATTTCCCTAGACCAATCCCAATTTGAGATCCAAAAACACAATGACAAGTGAAACCATTTACGGGATAGGTTCAAGCTCATCGAGATCACAACGCAAACCATGTTCACCAAATGACCCCATGAAATCACCACCATCACACTCCTTACTCTTAGGGAGTATGCTGGTGTAATAAAGAGATATGTAACAAGGACCTAGAATTATTATTATGTACACTATATTTATATTTATATAATAATTAATATAATTTCCTTCTATTATTATTACTTGGTAAATGATTTTTAATGCACAAATAATATTTTTGGTTAATATTCAACTTCAATTAATAAATATATTTTTATGAAATAATGGATTTTTAAAATAAATAAAATTATAATAAAAAATTATTATTAAATTACTTTTATTAAATAAAAATGATCATATAATTTTTATGAAGTCAAATGTAATTTTTATTAAGGTTTAAAATCTATTTTTTGTCAAAACCGATCAATTTTCAATAAATGACAGTTTTTTTAATTTTAAAAGTGAAAATTCAAATATTTAGAAAATTATTTATATAAGATTAAGATTATTTTTTTAATCAAGGTATCAAAATTATCCTATGGTGAATTTGTCTATATTTTCTGAGCCAATCAATTTTTTGGTTAAAAATTAAATACCGTATAAATATGCAGTGTGTTTTCTAACATTATAATGGCCCAAAATGATGTAATAAATACAATGAAATGAATATGCGGCCAAATATTTTTTTTTCATTTAATATATTTTAATTTTTAAGTTTATTTGATTTATTTTATAATGTTTTAGTGAATCTTTCAAGAGTTATAAAATATTTCACGATTTTAAAATAATTTCCATGAGAGTGTGACTTACCTCCAAATAAGAAAGGATAATATTTTAATATGTTTGTGACCTGGAATTATAATATATTTTTTTCCACTCCCTATTTCCATAAATAATTGGAATGAAACATGATATGGTCTTTGGTTTAGAATATTTTAGTGTGTAGTGTCCAAAACCAAAATAATAAAGAATTCCTCCACCTTTATTATATAAACCCACTGAAGCACCCATTCCTCTTCAATAAAACACCTTGAATCTCTTAAACACTCGGATATATACTCTCTAGATCCTCCCAAGGTTACCCCAAGCTCCCAAGAAGCATCTCTCAAGCCTTTGTGATCACACAATCATGTAAGGGATCCCTCATTTCTCAATTTTTTTCCAAGTTTCCTTATATTGTTACATACATTTATTTTCAATTAAATATGATGGGGTATGTTTTTTATCATCCCCATACTACCCTTATAATATTTTAAAGTTGATATATCCCTTTCTCTCTAATTAATACGTCCCATTCACACCTGTTACCTTGCCAAAATTATGTAAGTGATTTATCTCTTCTAATTTCTATTCAAAAATTTGTTTTGTATTATGAATCTAAATTCCATGCAATATATTAGGATATATTGTTCCATGATCTCCTTAAAATAAATTTAATTCATAAATGATGATATACCCCTTTGTATCTCATTAATACATTTTATGAATTTCTATTTGACATCGTTATGCTGCCAAAATTTCACCATGATTTTCCAAACCAAAATCATCGTGTAGTGAATACCATATACATTTATCTATAAATGATATTCACCATTATGCTCATGTACTTATTTATTAGTGTATTATAATTTTGTATTCCACATTCCTTATTTGTGGAATAAATCAAGATGTTTAATGAATCCATGTTGTATGATCTATGTTGCACACCTATACAGGAAACTGAAATGATAATAAAGGGTGTGCCCCAATAGAGCTTCAATGCATTGGGTAATGTTTAGTATCCTAATATGCCATGTGAAATAAGGGTTTAATCATGATAATTAATGTGTAGTGAGGGTTTACTCAAACTAACTCATGTGCAATGAGGGTTTACTCACGCTAATCCACATTCAATGAGCCTTGTCCCTTGCTAATATCATGTTGTATATTATTTCCAAATATCCATGTGATGAATATTATTCTATATCATGCCTTTAAGTTCATGTCTCTTTTGTTCTCTATTGATATTCATATTGACTAACATGTATTTTATTCCTCATGTTAATCCATGTTTATTCCCTTACTAGTCTTTACAGCTCACACTTTTCTTATGTATGTCCCCAAACTGACCCAAGTAATGCTAAGTACGAAAGAATGTTGTGGTCATGTAAAATAAGTTTTTAATAAAGATGTGTATTTCATGTTTTATGTTGTTATGAAATGTTAGTAATATCCAAATACACTAGACTTCTCTATCTTATGACTTATATTAAGTGCATGTCTATGTAATAAATCTTGTTTAAATATGAAATAAAGACCAGGGTTGTCATAATTACTTTCCATGATTTCTAGTTCTGATGATCCAAGAAAATATTCCTTAGTTTATGTGTGGATATAGAGGTTCATTTACAGGCCTGATTGACAGGATGAACCTAAGTAGGTGCATGTGATTATGTAGTTTAGTTATGAGTGTACTTGGGACCCAATATGATGTATGAGATTATGGGGATAAGATACTACTGGTTGAGATGGGCATATATCTAACAGTTTTCATGTTTTTGATCATTGACATTGAGATCTGGATTACCCCCATTGGTTGATTTTATATTGTTGGGTTACTAAGTTTTTGAAATTAGTTTTTTTAAGGTATGTGATGGAAGAGATATATGGAAAGATGATCCACAATTATGGTTCTAGATATCCTTGATTGAGATTGTTGGACTGATTCACCATATCGATTCTAATAGATAAGTTATGGTTTTGGTGATTGACTAATCTTCCGGGAATGTTGATTTATATTGTTGAGTGTATTGAATGAGACATCATGTTTATGAGGTTTAGTGATAGACTGAGGTTCTAGGTACATGAAGTATATTACTGAGAGAGTTTCATACCAAGTCTATAGAAATTGATAGTATACATCAAGGATAGTGCACTTGACTAAGGATTTGGGTATTAATGGAATGCCTTGTGCTAAAGGATATTATACTGAGGAACCATCAACTTATGTTTGGGTTATAGTAATTTTCTAGAACCCACCGATGTTTTTCTGATGTCCAGAGGTTCTAGTATTATAATGTATAGTACTGAGAGTGTGTTAGACTTAGGCTCTAGGCACTAATAGTGTACTTTGAGGATAATGCTCTAGACTGAGGCTCTAGGAATTAATTGTTTATCGGATAAGATAGATGATGGATTGACACTATACATCAATGTTTAATATTCCCAAATGATCCTCCATGCATGTTTTATTTGATATATATGGTTTATGAGATAGACTGATTCTTTGTGCACTATGGTTATGACACATGATATTGATGATAGAAAGAAGTTTTGGGTTTGTAGTACTCTTGTGTGGAAATTGGAAGAGATGTGTCAAGTTTAAAATTATGAGAACATTGATGGTTAAGCGTAAATGGAATGGGATAACTTATATTTGTATCCCGGGTGAATGGACTATTATAGGATGGGTTCCTGGTATACTCATGTTGGTTGTGGTTTCCATGGGTATATAACCCATAGTTTGATTAGGATTCACGGTCCTTGAGACATGGTTAGAGAAATTACAACATTATTTAAAGTAGTTAATGTTGATCGTGGTCAGAGACATACAAATAAATAGTTTTTTATTTATATTTTATTCTCCAATTTTATATCAATTAGTCTGAGCATATGGCATGATCATGCATTTGTGCAAGCAATTTATTCATTCACCATTATTGGTGGCCTACTGAGATCTATATCCCACCCCCTATATATACACCTCAGTGTGTGTATAGAAATTATGTATTCATTTAATTTGATCACAAATTCCTGATGGAAAGGGTGGATTACCTAGACTACATGGTTGATCGGGACTATCCTACAAAGACGACTGGTCAGACTAGATCAATTTGATAGGGTATTGGAGAGTGGGTATGTGTTATGGCCAGGAGTTAGGAATATAGAATGTTATATATATTTTTGGTTATTTATTCTTATATATAGGATCATCCCAATGGGATATCATGGTTGTATGTATGACATTTTTATGCAGTCCTTTACAATAGTTTCATTTTCTTAAAGCATATTTAGTTTCTATTTATTTATTATTCTACATTATCTTTTATGTATGTGTTTGGTTATTTATATCTGATTGTACACTCTAATATATGGGTATTTTCTCATCACTGTTCCACCTTCATAACTACGCTTCTAGTCGGTAGCCTCTCACATACGCGGAGGTGCACTTGAGGTATTGTGGTGAACTGGCTCAGAGCACCAGTTTAGTGGCTATGAGCCGGGACGTTATAAAGTGGTATCAAAGGAGTCACTTTCCTATTATTTCTCTATTTTGGGCTTGGTAGATAGGAGATATAGGAATGTGTTATAACTTGTGCTAGATACCAGGATGGTGCATCATTAACACCTATTCTGGTAGGAATTCCATGTTACCAGGGACTTTGATAGATGTTCTAGATTTGTGATTTTATAGTTGTATATTATTTTTTGCTTCAACTGATGCACATTTTGTTTGCAATTTACATTTTATGATGGATTTTAGGATCTTGGACCATTGGAAAGAGGCTTGTGAGTTGGTTTTGAATTTTGGTCTATTGAGGAAAGCGGTGTCTCATGCATCAATATAATAACGTATGATTTCATTATTTTAGGCCTTATATTGTATGATTTTATAGATTTTCTTAATATTGAAGGTCCTGTGGATCTACACTAAGATTCTCAATAGTGGGAATGTTGGTGTGGTTTTTTGTATGGTTGGTGTAGTGACCCTAGTGGGTCAGTATGGTATATGTTTAGGACTATAGAAACATTGTATATTTTTTTTTCTGAGGTTGGTAGTATGGATGAGTCCTCCAAGGAGAGGTATGATGTGTAGATGCTCAGAGAGGTAATAAGTTCAAGTTATGGGTAGGTGGACAGTGTATGACAACTTTATAGTGCAAGACCACAGAGATGGGTGTTTTTTCTTATTGACGTTGTGTTATGAGGAGCTTGGTGTGTATTGATTCCCCATGAGTAGTGTCATTATATGTGTTGTCTTATACCTACGTGATTATACCTAGTGGCTTGACATGGGAGTTGATGAGTGGGGCTAGGTGGGAGATCCTAGTGACCTTTTTGACATTACTCTGGCCCATAGAGTCAGATCCATTTGATCTTGAGGGTGACCCCTGATAGGGGTCGACTAAATTATAAGAGCCTTCAGGTGTTTGAGGCATAAATGCGTGTTTTGGACTCTTGAAATTGGTGCCTTAAGGGTGATTTTGGGTTTGATGATTATGCTTTATGGACAGATTTTTTTTTTAGATGGTGTTCCTGTGTTTCAGTTTCTATACATAGTTGTTGGTTTGGAGAGGAAATGTTTATTCAGGTGAATTTCTTAGGAAATGGTTGTACAAGTGAGTTAATACCAATGTATTTGGGTTGGATTGATATCACATAATGTTCTCTATTATTCTTGGTTTAGGATCGTGAGTTTTTTGTGTGTGAGAAGTGGTTTGTTTCAGTCAGAGTAGGTTTTGTTTCTGGATTACACATGCCAGTGTAACGGTTATGTAATAGAGAAAACACAGATACCCAAGCACCGGTGATGCACTATAACATTTGGTTTGGGGATTTTATGATACATGGGTGCATGTATAAGGTGATATAATTTGTATTGCGGATGTGAGTGAGCTGAGAATTATTATTGGTGTAATAAAAGTCTTTTAGGTATGGTGACCTAAGGCATTAGGATATAACTTCAATGTTATGGGATGTATGATATTGTTATGGTATTCATCGATGTCATCATAGTATACTACCATTTTAGAGATAATCATACCAAGTGATTTGATATCGTTTTGAGGATGTGAAGGGAGAACTAGCTCCATTCCATAGTATATAGATGTTTCCTTGGGATGATAAGGGGCATACTAGAAGGTTGTGCTCATGGAGTGGTGTGAGTGAAGTTGTATGGTGGGGTGTTCACCATTGAATTTTGGTGAGTGAGGTTGCTAAAATGGGTAATATATCAGAAAATACCATGGGTACCATTATCGGTTGTTGGGGATAAAAAATAGTAGTTTTTTGGTTTTGTTTCTCTAGTCAGAGAAATGTTTCAATTTCCAACTCCCAGGTTTGGTAATGACCAGGGCATGGGATGGGGAAAATGATTTTTGGTTATGATGTGGGGATAAGGATACTCCTACATTTGGGAGTGAGAAATCAGATATGGTGGTGTGACCCTACTATGGGTAGGGTTGAGGATGTCATGAAGAACATGTCGAGAGGGCTGGTAGACCACTAAGAATGTGTTTTGAAAGGTGAATTACAAAATGTGGAGCATAATGAATTGAAATCAATAAATATGGGTTAAGTTTTATATTGAGGAGCACCATGAGTTTGATGAGGAGTTTGAAATGGTGATGTGGAATATTGATATGGACGGGTGTAGAAGGCACTATCCTAGTTGTTTGTCATTGGTGGAAAGCGGTAGCTTGAACTCTGATGGGTTGTACACCCACTCTTCTATGTTTTGAATAGAACATTTTTTGAAGTATTTGAGTAGAATGTAGTGAATGGTTCATTGGTTTGTGAAAAATGTGGGCTAGGTTGTGTGTTTTTAGGACTATCAAGTTTTCTTGAGGATGATAAGGTTTATAGCATGGAGGGGTTATGGGCCTGAGTTTTTTTTATTTTGAAATCTAATAAAAAATTTAATATTTTGGTCTAATGTGTGAAAGAGGGTAAAAATGGTTATTTAACCATAATATATGGTCTTGGATAATTTTTTTAACACTTTGTTGGTCTCAAAATATGGTTTCGACCTATAACATGAGTTTGGTGGAATTCAGAGCAGTTGGAGTTGTTGCGTAATATTTAATTTTTAATTAATTAAACATTCAATTAGACTAATGGTTTCATGAGTTTGTATCTTTTGAAAGAATCATCATACTATGATTCTAACTACGTGGCTGAGTTCAGAATGAGGGTATTACCTAGGTGAGGTATAAAAATGCTTCATGTTTTATGCCTTAGGATGAGTGTTAAATGGGAATTAATTAATTAATTAATTAATTAATTATTTAAATTAATTAAAAAAAACCCCACATATTTTCGGTTCCTATGAATATCAGGATAGGGGAGGGTTCCTCTATCATGAATGATGGCCAGAATAATATGGTTAGAAAAGGGAGATGCCACTGGACATCGTCCTTTGCATAGATCAGGAACAAATCGAGGTTTAACAGCTTTTTTGAGTGGATTTGAACATGACGATTCCGTGTTTACACCATGAGGTAGGATAGTTTCTTAAATTTATACCCCAATACTAATATATGACATGTTTTTTATGTTTTAATTCTTTATTATGGTTGCTAGTGATCACTACTTATTTTTAAAAAAATTGAGGTTTCAAGAGGGTTTGGAGGGGTTTCCTATCAGAAACACCATCTAAAAAGAATGTGGATCTGGGAACACATGACCCATGTTCTTCCCCTTTGGATAATAAGGTCTTTTCATAAGTACACACCGTGTAATATGAGTACATGATGTGTTGTAGTACATTGTTGTGTGTCCGATCATGTGAAAAAATAGGGAAGATAGTTTTTAGAATGTACACACCAGGTTATTTGGGTACACACCATGTAGTATGATATAGGAATACCACATGTTTTATGGACATGTAAAAGTATATGTCCAAGAGTATATATTAGAGTACACATTGTGTACTCTAAATTACACACTATGTACTTTTTCTTGCTTTGATGTCTTGGGTGTTTTGTTCCATGGATAATAGAATTGGGTGTGTGAGTAGTCCATTTTATGTGTTTTAATATGTATATCATATTTTTGGAACCCTTTTGATATATAAAGGTCATATATATATGGTGTTTTGGACATGTTTATTTTAAAAGGAGTATTTCCTGGAGATTTGGATTTCAAATCCTTTAATGGGTTGAGTTTTGAGCTGGGAGACCCGGTTGAGGGTTGTGTTCTTGGTATTTAATATGGCCGGGGAACATCATGGAATTTTACTTGTGGTTTTTTGGAATAATCCCATATTATGGGGGTTTAGTAGAATCTCTAGGTTTGTATCAGGTTGTCCCTGCCTATCAAGACCAGTGGTGTGAGGTTAGAGATGTTAAGGATTAGATAGTACATTTGAGGATCAGGGTGGACAGAGCATTGGGGCTTGGTTAACACCATGGATTGTGGTTATCGTAGAGTGTAGTTTTTGTGTTGAGTTGAGTCTGAAGAAATCATGATCTTGACCATGGTGGGAAGGTTTCTATTTTATTGATTATTGTATTTCGTGGTTGACAGTAAAAAATGAAAGTGTGGAATGAGATTGATTTCGGATGCCTTGGGGGAATGTCATTGAGCAAGGATTGGTAGGAGTCCATTAAGGGAAACATTAGTATGTTCCATTTGTTAAGTATTGGTTCAAGGGTTTGGTTGTTACCACATTTTTGAGAGAATTCATTTTATTTAGAGTTTGTTCTGAGAATCCATGAAGGGATGCATTAGTATATGTGTGGATCCAGAGGGACTTGTGAGGGCCTGATTGATAGGATGATCATGAGTGGGTTCATGTAATTATGTGGTTATGTTATGGGTGTTCTTTGGGTCCCATGAAAATGTATGAGCTGATGGGAAAATTATTTTGCTGCCTGAGATGGAAATATATCCAACTGCTGTCATATTTTAGTCTGCTGAGGTTGAGACTTGGATTACCCCCACATGGAAATTTGATATGGTTTGGTTTCCATGTTTTGGAAATAGATTGTTTGGTAAGGGCTGTGATGGTAGAGAGAGATATAAAGATGATCCAAAGGTATGGTTCCAGATATATGTGACTGAGATTCTTGGATGGAGTCACCATATCAATATAGATAGTTTGTTTAAGGATTGAGTATTGGGATGAGGTTCTAGGCATGTTTATTTATATTGTTTATTGTGGTGAATGTGACATCATGTTTATGTTGTTTGGTGCAAGACTAAGGTCCCAAGCCTAGGAAGTATACTTCTGATAGGATGTTAGATAGATGATCTAGACATTGATAGTGTATTTCATAGATATTTCACCAGACTAAGGCTCTGGGAATTAATGTCCTACCATTTGATAAAGGATGTTGGAGTGAGGAACCTTCTCCTTAGGTTTGGGCTAGAATGATACTCTAGGAACCAACGATGTTATAGTTTCTTTACTGAGGATCTGGGAATAAAAAGTATACTACTGATAGGGTGTTAGACCAAAGATCTATAAACTAATAATATACTTCGGGGATATTTCTCTAGATTGAGGTTCTAGGCATGGATGGTTTAATTGTTGGGATGGATGATAGAATGCTTCTCTATATCCATTTTTAAGATTCTAGACTAATGCACCATGGATGATTGATTTGATATGTATGGTCTATGGGATACACTGATTCTTCATCCACTGTGGTTATAATACATGAGATATATGTGAAATTAAAGTTTCTGGCTAAGTAGTACTGTTGTGAGGAAATAAGAACAAATATGTTGAGGTTCCAAGTATGATAAAATGTCTCATTATGGGGAATTGGTATAGGATGACTTAGAATAGTATCTCAGTTGAAAGTTCTATCATAGTATGTGTTTTTGTTATTGTTATGTTGGTTGTGGTTTACATGGGTATGGAGACCATAGGTTGTTTGGGATGAATGGTCCTTGAGACCTTATTAGAGATATTCCAGCATTAGCCAAAGTAGGTATGGTTGATTGAGGTTATGGACCAATAGATCAACTGTTGTTTATTTATATTTTTTTCCTATTTTATTCCGGATAGGCTTAGCATATTGCATGAGCATGAACTTATGGAAGTAGTTTATTAGTTCACTATTGGGGGTGGCCCAGTGATATTTATTTCTCACGACTGTATGTGCACCTCAGTTTCCCCATAGACCTTATTTATTATTTCAGGTTGACCATATATGTATAATGGATAGTGGGAGACCCTAGATTAAATGGTTGAGACAGATGATCATGTAGAGTTAACTGGTCTTGTTGGAGTGTTTGACAGGGTATTGGAGACTGGGTATGTGTTAGGACAAGAGTTAGCGGTAGGGGATATTGTAGTTATTTTTAGTTATTTATTCTTATATATAGTATAGGACTAGTGAGAAATCATGGTTGAATGTATGAAATATATTTTTGGGCCTTTACTACAGTTTCATTTTATTATGACATCATTAATATCAGTTTATTTATAATTATTCTTTTGTTATTGTTTATCTTTCTGGTTATTTACTTCTGGTTGTGCAATCGGATCTAGGGGTATATTCTCCTCATCATTCAACCCTTAGACACATGCTGCAATTCAGTAGCCTTTGAAATATTAGGAGGTGCACTTGAGGTCTTATGGTGAACCGGCTCAGAGAACCAGTTTAGTGGAAACCGGGCTAGGATGTTCCACATGAAGAAGTTAATGGTGAGGTATGAAAGTCAGACCATTAATTCATGGTGATGTGATATTATTAATGACGATTTTTCAAAAACTAAGGTAAATGTTTAATTCTTGATCTCTATGTTTCTTCTATTTGTAAAGATAAAAATAAAATGGACTTGTTTATTCCAAATGCATTGGATACAAGGTTATTGGTGGAAACACCCAAGAGGTTTGATGATTTTCCACAATAAATAACTTCTATAACCAAGGTTCATTGATATCAGTATTTCGCAACCCCATCTCACATAAATCCACCACTAAAATCATTCACTTCATGAGATGTGAATCCTATAAATTTTGATGATGATGTTTGATGAAGACTACATTAATCTAAGTTCAATCGATACTTAGACAAGGATATGTGATCAAGTAGAACTGAGTGAAGATTTAAAAAAGTATTCAATGATAAAATTTGTTATCAATCAGTGGTGGAAGGCCCAAATGAAAAAAATAACTTAACACATTATTGAATATCTTTGGAAACTATAATGAACCAAAGTAATCAGATAATTGAGAAATTGAATGATATTTTTTTCGCTTTTTAGGTCAAAGAACAATGAGGTCTCAATTACATCACATCATATAATTTTGAATATGTTGTGGGAAAATATAAGGTATTAAAAAAATTCTATCATTGAACCCTAACATTCATACTTCATCAAAAATGACCTATAAAACAAACCAAGAAAATGGTGCACCCCACTCCATTTTCCCAACATATAACCCCTTAAATAGTATATTTATTATTTAAATAATAAAACAACAATTCCAAAAAATCCCTTAAATATGTAGTTTGTACCGTTGGCCTACATATTCTAGTTTTTGTAATCAACATTATACCAACCCTATATCCCCATGATAAAAGTACCATGAAGGTATAGATTCAAAATTTAGGTTTGAGGACCAAGATCACTATCTAAAAATCATGTTTAGGATAGAACAACCATATTGAGACCTAAGTGTAGTGATGAAAAAGACCAATTTTGAATTCCACCACAAAAAAACCAAGCCCATTAAGATAAATCCCAAGAAATCAATTTTTAATCCAATCAAAACATTCACTAATAGGAATCCTATTTACCTGATCACATCGAGTATAAATTTATTTCCACTGAACCCAAACAAAGAAAAAATATATCACTTTGAATTTTCCAAAATGAGAATAAATCTTGATCATGGGAGTAATTTTCAAGTCGGTAAGATTCTAGATGACTCTATCATGGAAGATCCAGAACCACTATTAGTACATGTGGTCAGAATCATGGGAGTGGATACACAATCCTAAATTTGAAGAATATATTTAGAAATACTATAATAGTTAGATATGTAAAAGGACATTGTGATACTCATGTGAGAGAAAATTAAGCACATGATGAATCTCCATTCATTTTTCTATAAACAAAGAACTATTCACTCGAGAGAGGGGGTTGGTTCTATAATTTCTTGATCAACTAGATAGGTTGTTTCATGTTTTGAATTTTAGTCAATGCAATTATCCTATGATGGCACACTAATCCATTAGTTATTGAGTGGATAAGATTACTATAACCCATATTATTTATTTTTATAGTTTAATTACTTAACTATTAAGTTAATATCTATATATTTATTATATGTTTTCATACATTATGAGATATAATTTCATTATTTCCATTTAAAATTCATCTTATATCATTCAATATATTTCACACATGTCACACATTATATCTCTCCAATACTTTTATATATGAGCTTTTAGATGATATGAGGGTGATTGGAGACATCTAGTCACTAGGTCCAGTTATATTAGAGGTTTTAGTAATTACTACACCACTGTGACTATGCTAAAATAATCAGGTGGGGGTGATCAGTGATATTCCATGTGATCTAAGAGTGAATGAAAGAGTTAAAATATATTAATGATTTAACATTAATGGTAATGGGATATCAAATATTTGGAATACTATTTTAAAATCAACTTTAAAAAAATCTAATTCAATCATTTTTTACACACCAAAACCATTAAT
The DNA here is from genome assembly GCA_963277665.1 of Viscum album. Taxonomy (NCBI): domain Eukaryota; kingdom Viridiplantae; phylum Streptophyta; class Magnoliopsida; order Santalales; family Viscaceae; genus Viscum; species Viscum album. Next base: position 1,924,395,252 of record OY728150.1, on the reverse strand, counting down.
AAAGAGAAAACACACCCAAAACACCCCACATCAATAGGAAACCTGAGTCCAACACTACTGAATTAATTTGTGTTTAGTATTTTTTTTGTTGAGGTCCCTATGGAACACCTCTCATCAATATTGTGTCACTTATAAGAAGGAATATGTTTTCTTTTACTATTGTTTTAATTAGTTTAAACACCTGACCTGATCTATTCAGTGTCCCTTCACTGGTTTTTATCCTTAGGTTAAAAAAAATTATGTTGGAAAGTATTATGAATTTAAGAATCACCGAATAAGTGGAGAGAGAGTTCATCATCATTCCATTGAAAAACTATCCCTCACAATATATTTAGTCCACTACATTCACTGTAGATATTTGAAATATACCTTAAAATCAATCTCAATTAAATATTACTTTAATATAATTATATGTACCTAATTTCATCAACAATAATATATAGTTAAAATTTTATAATGAATAATATTTTGAGCATAAAAATAGAATAATTGGGTCACTAACTAAATATCATAGTTTTTTTGGATAAAAACCTAATAAACACTATCATGAATTTCAATAATTATATAATAGTTTTAGAACTAGAGGAGTCACTAAGGATAAATTTTCCAAGATTCCCTTCCCCTTATCTCAGGAAGGATCATACATGGTGTGGCTCTAGAACCTAGAATTTGGAGATGTCACCACCTAGGATGAGATATAGAATGTTATCCCCCAAGAATACATCAGTACATTAATGTGTACCTATCTATGTAAGAAGATTTATAGAATTAAACAAGAATTTGAAAAACTATATATGAGTTCAATGAGATATTAATGTGAATAAAAAATTCCTTCCCTGAACATATTTTTGTATACCATAATTTAAGGGAATTATTTTACAGAATATTTTTGGATAATTATTTAATCTTAAAATATTCTTCCTCTAGTGGAGCACTAATTGAAACGTCTCTTTCCATTGTTAGAATTGATTGGATATACCAAAATTAAAAAAAAAACAATTAAAGGAACTACCAAAATAGGATTTGATGTGGTAAAAACATCCAAATAATGTTTAGTTGAAAATAATATTGATGAAATGACCACATTTATGGGACATGTTTCAATGAATATGATATATGAATCATCACCAACCACACCTATAAGTGTATGGTAACTCTTTCACACATAGGGAAATTACACCTATTTATTCCCTTAGGTTCTTAGAACTAAAAGATGCAATCCCATGTTCTATAAGAAATAACAAAAACAACCCACCAATAATATATTATTCATATAATTTTACAACATCTAATATAGAGGTAAGAACCAAAACACCCAAATACTCTTTACCCAGTAGAAATTTAATCCATATTTTTCTCCAAAACCCATACAATGAGGTAGTTACCAACCCTCTAAAAGATACCAATAAGGTAATAATCAATAACCATCAATAAATCAGTTACTAAAATAGCTTATGGAGTGTCACACCACTAAGTAAACTACATGAAACACTAAGGGATAAACACTAAAGGATTTATAAGGCCCATACTACAAGATCATGACTGATAAAAATGATTTGAAAAATAATTCTTTAGGTAAACCTTACATTAAAAAATTTTCAATATAAAAAGGAAATTTTATTTCCATTAAATTAAGGAGTGGAATGAAACTAAATAATAGTTATGAATATACATCTTAATCATAAACTGGACGTGGAAAGCCCACTGAACCTGAATAAAATATATATAAAAAGTAATGGAAGTAGAAGAACCTATAAAAACACCCCCATATGATGAATAAAAAGGGAAAATACAAGATATAAGACTCAAATAATCCCAAATATCCCATCCCTACCTAGATAAACAACTAAATAAAACTGGTTAAGAAACATTTAAACAAGAGATTATGAGAATATTGAAAATATTAGTGATAAATAACCCTTTACAAGAATCCAATATCCAAATACAACGGTACAAAATTTTTCCAAAGGAAATTTAAAATGATAATAGAATATTGAAAGAAAATGATAATGTAAATTTAGTAAGAAATACATCTTATCATGTTACCCCCAATACACAGGCAACATCGCGATCTAAGTACATTCACTATCCCTTGTACCCCAGGAGAACTGACATTTTTCAAATGCGCTATATCATTTGGGAGAATTAATTAACGTAATTCCTTATTAATTTTATTCTTACCTATCTATAAGATAGCTCAAAATTAACCAAGTGTTTATATAACCTACTAACCAACTGAAATCTTATCTAATTGTAATTTTAGAGGTTGTGCTGGTAAGTGTGAACATATTTTTATTCCAACTTGAAAATTATATTATAATAACGGATGATGAAATATGTAAATATAATTACCCTATTATACTGTGATGTTCATTTTTTAATACTATAAGTATATTTATAAATGTTACTAATGGATCTATTTTAAGGAATTTTGGATAATGAACATTGATTTTCAACATTCTAATTCAAGGGAATATCCCCATGATGAACAATCTATGTTTATATGGAATAATTTTGAATATACCTATTATTATAAAAATGAAATTAAGATGTTTGGTGACATAATTATATTATTTAATCTTTAAAAAACACTATTTATATGGTGAAAATGTTTTTGATAATGAACATAACATGGAATCTAATTTATGTGTTGAATATTTTGAATAAATTAATGAAATTTATTTTAAATAAGTACACACAACTTCAACTTATAAAACTTATATACATGTGAAGTTTGAAAATAAAGAATAATAATTTGAGAAAAATAATTATATTACCCCATGATCTATAATTTAATCTTCTTTTATTACACCTGAACTATGTTTTTTCGCAAAAAAATAATTTTCTTGTCATAATATCAAAAATTTAATGCCCAATCACGGGAAACATATTTTGGGAATTCTAAAACAAAACATTAATGAAATATTTTAGGCAATAGGATATATCCCAAGGATTATCCATAAAACCTATATGCATAAGGGTTTGTAAAGAAGTACATCAACGGAAGTAGCCAAAAAGTACGGAGAATAAATTTTACGATCTGGAATCATATTTCTCAACTCAAAATCCCAGTAATAATGTCCCATTCAAATTGGAAAAAAGAAAACTAGATACCAAATTATTCAAAATGAGAACAATGAGTTAGTTCCTAAATTAATTCAAAATAACTAGAGAGTTTTCATTGACTATTGTAAATTGAACCATGTTATTCAGAAGGACTACTTCCCCATTACCTTGTTGAGAATTATTTTGAGAGGATATATAGGGAATTTCACTACTATTTTTGTGAATGATTTTACAGATATTTTCAGTTCCTAATAGCATCTAAATGCTATGACAAAAGAATGTTCACTTTCCCATTTGGTTTATTTTCATATTAGATGATTAACTTTAGAATTTTTGATAACTTTGGTACCTTTCACTGAGGCTTGGTTTGTTTAATATCATATCTGATTGAGAACTTCTTAGAGAAATTCCATGTTGGTTTTCCATTTTGTGAATTAAATATGGAATCCTGTAATGAGAATTTATATTTTTGGAGAACATTTATTAAGAAAATATTGTTTTAAAATAAAAAAAACTCATTTAATTTTATATAGATTATTTTTTCTTACATATAATATCTAAAAATGTAATTGAAATTAAATAATAAAAAATAGGTATTGTTTATACACCACCCTACCCAACCAATATGACATAAATTTGATCTTTATTAGGACATAATAAGTTTTACAAGAGGTTTATTAGGGACTTTAAAAAGGTTGATTTTCCATTAACTAACCAACTAAAGACAGTGAGTTTATTTCTGTTTGATGATCCATTCAATATTAATTTTGATAAGTTCAATGAGAGGTAGAAAAAATACCATATATTATACAAACCTAATTGGGATAAACCCTTCAAGATACTATGTGATGCTTCCAATTATGCTAAAGAAACTATGATATCCTAGGTAACTTATGGGAACTCACATTTGATTGAATATACATCAATGAAACTAGAATCATCCCAAATTAAATTCATAAAAAGCATGATTTTTATTAAATTTTTGTTACTTTATAAAAAAATATGTCTTATCTATTAGGATTATAAGTATATGTTACTTCTTATAATAAATAACTTTGGTATTTGATAAATAATTATTATTCAAATCCAAGACTTATGAGATATATTATTATTTTAAAATAATTAAATTTAGTGATCACAGAGAGGAAGTGATTTAAAAATATCATGGATAAATATAACAAAAAATTGACTCACGCTATCCATGAAGGTCAACCAAAAAAACAAACCTAGAAGACTCTTTCCCATGAGAGAAATTATAAAAAGTCATCCATGTTCCCTGGTAAGATGATCTAATAATTTTTTGGGTCACATAAATTCTTCCAACCATATTTAATAAGTGTCAAAATTTTAAATTGAAATTTTATTCAATGCATTATGTTGAGGAGGATCCTTAATTATAAAAGGGTTTTAAGGAAAAGTTAACAAAATGGTGTATCACTGAGGAAAAGATTAAACCCTTTCTTTATTTTTCCATGAACATGCATTTGGAGGCTATTATGGACCACAAGGAACTGATATAAAGGTAATATAGGATGGTAAATGTTTTCCATTAATATTTAAATACTCACATAAATTATGTAATGTCAGTCCAAACTATCATATTACATGTGTAATTTCAAAAATACGTGAAAATACCTAAAAAACTTATTTTTTTGAAGTTTTTAATGACTGAGGATTAGTTTTCTTGGGTCCCTTTCCAATATAATTTAGTTTTTACTACATCATTATAATATTGTAATATTTTTATAAGTTTAATTATTCAAAATAAAACATAATTTCTGATTAAATATTTTCATGGAGTTTGTCAAAATAATTTTATTGAAGAGTTGAAATATATCGAGAAATAATAAATGAACATAGAAAAAATTTCTTCAACAAGAACATAGAATCATTGATAATGAAATATAAAGTAAATAATGGGACCTAAAATCTATAATAAACACCAAAAAATTTTATGTATTGGTTTCGAACATAGTGATCAATATAATTATAGTGAAAAAGTATTATCCACGAGAAAGGATTGGAGTTAGAAGCTCAAAGATGCATTATATAAATAAAACAATACTTAAAAAATCTTTAATAATGTATTATTTTATAATTGGTAATTTAAAACATTTCTATTTAATTATTAATCTACTATATAAATCCTACTAGTCTTCAAAAGTAGTTATTATTGAGTTTGGAAGAGATAGAGAGAAAAGATGTTCCAAATGATGGAACATGAGGAGGTGAGAAGGGAGGAATATGGGAATACAATTTTATACGAGTAAAAATATAGATATTTCTTTTATAACCAAACATATTGTTTGTACTATTTTTTTATCAATCAATGTATCATATAATATGGATAGATTATTGGTAGATGGGGAGCCATTACTTTAGGTTGTGCTGGGCATGAGGAATTTGTGTAGAGAAATGGAATGAGATCCATGATATATATATACCAAGAAATTTTTTAATGGTTTTAGGAGATGATTACATATCTAGGTGGTGAATAAATATTATGGGTAACTCTATATTTCACTATTATTGAATTATAGATTATATATGGAAGAATGTTTGGGTATTATGAATGAAGAACAACATGACAATTAGATATCATGGACCAAACTAATTTATAAATAATATGATATTAATTGATGATTTAAAAGCTATTATGAATATATTTAGAAAAATTTTAGTATTTGAACAAATAATTAATTGGTAATAATAGAAAAAGATGTTAAAATACCATCATTTACACCCATTTTTTAAATATTTGGTGTTAAAATCCTAAATTGTTTTTCAGAAGTCATATTGGGAAACAATAACATGTAAATGAAAAGGGTTTAAATTATAAAATTTAGGTGAATCAAATATGTATGGAGGATTCTGTGATGTGGTCATGAGATCGGTGTGTTCTTATCATATAAGTAAAGTTATGTTAAAAATAATGGAAATATTTTAAAGTTTGAGGTTCATGATGGTTGAGATCCATGACACAATCATGTAATTAGAGTGACATAAGTGGTTATTTTTTCATAAGGTGGGGATTATTTTGATACAGATGTCATTCATAAACATAGGATTTTTTTTCATAGGAAATATTTACTGGTCTATAGATATGACATAGAGTGGGTTCACAAAGGGTTCACACGAACATCATGAGTTGTTACTGAAAATAAAAATGCCTAAGTCATGTTTGTGGAACAAACGTCTGATTGGGATTTTCAATGTTATGTAATTAATAATAACATGTGAATAGGCCAATATTAATATCATTAAAATATTTATTGAGCTAAAAAGTTTTATCCAAATAGAATTATACAATTCAGAAGAAGGATAGAGGGTATTCATAGATTTCATTCACATAAAGGGTTTCACATATGAGAAACTTATAAATAAAATCATGTGAAATAGAAGTAGGAAAAAATATATGTTATATTAAACAAATTTACATGATTGAAATTATATTAATGAGAGACACACTTTTAGTTACATGAATATGTTCACAAAAATCAATGTTTTAGGCCAGGGGTAACACGACCAGGTTACACAATAATTATAATGAAAACCATGTCATTTGACCAAACATTTTGAAGAATTATCACCCCAAGAGTTTCATATTAGTATTCTTATAGTGTGTTTACACACCTTACATCACACTCTTGATGTTACATACATTGGATCTCATGCATGAAGTTATACACCAAAGATTATGCACCAAGGGTTACATGAAAAATAGGGTATTGTAGTGAATAGTGTTTCTATAGATATTTTCCATGTTATTTTAACATTAAGGCATCCGATGGGTATTTTAGAGATCAAAGTGTACATCTGGGGTTAAAAGTGGTCTATAACGAATAAGGGAGAGTAAAATTTACTATATTTGGTAGTTTATATAGATAGAGTAAAACATGAAAATTTTAGAGAGGAATTATCCACATTTGGAGAAAAAGGTGTGTTGATATTTTACTGGAAAATACCAAAACATAATTCTCTCATTAAGGAATCAATCTCATATATTTTTGAAGAAAAAAAATAAGAGAAAAAAATCATCAAATCAACAGTTATGATGCAAGCATAGTTACTTCTAGAAAAATGATGGGCCATCAAGTTCCTTATCGATTAAAGAGACCTATAGGTTCATAAAATTTTGAAGATCCTTCACAAAATTATATTATAGAATTTAAGAAGATGTAGTGAACCTTGGATGAGGAGTAAAACAGTACAAAAAAATTGTAAAGTTAGCGAGTCTGGAATAATTTTACTCTAGTTGAAACGTTTTATCCCAAAAAATAGTGGATCTATTTTGTTTTTAAAACGTAAAACCATCACTAGTTAGTGATTCTTTAATATACACCTTTGTGGATAACAAAGTAAAATCTCTATGTTATATGGATTATTTACTTTCCTACATATTTTTACATGTTTTGGTGACTTAACTTACCAAACTAAAATGTTCAACATAGTTCCAACCAAAGTGTGACTAAGATCCTAAAAAATATTAAACCTGAAAAAGAAAAATTTTAATTTGAACATCAATATGATTCATGTCCCTCTCTCTAGGTTTCCCTAGTTATAATACTATCCACGATAGACTCATTCCAAGAAGAGAGCTTTAATTTGAAAAAAATTTTATAATATTCGCTTTAATAATGAATCCCTTATCAAGTAAAATTATTTCCATGTGGATAGGGAAATACATTATAACCAACAAAATCCTATTTTGTGTATTTTAGTTCAAAATATAATATTAAAAGTGGCCATTCAATGTGAATATCAAACATGTGAAGAATTAATATGAATATTTTTTTAAAAGAAAAAATTGAATAGTATTAATTAATTCATACTACTATTAAATAATGGTATTAGAGGGTATATGTTTCCCATATATTGATACAGATACTCACTCATCGAAACTGATTTTACATGAAAAAAGGATGGGGCCATTAATTAGAATTTTTTCAAATATAGGTATTGTATAGAGGGAAAAGTAACTTATAATTTAAAAACTTTAAATGTTTTTATTTTAATTTTTATAGGTGTATTTGACTTAAATTAAAATAAATAAAATAGTTAATACATATATTTTTATGGATCTGTACATAGTTACTTCTTTTTAAACATCTAATTTTTATTTAGATTCAAAAGCTTGAGTTGAATATTACCTCACCTAGTAAAAATAACATTATAGAATGAATAAAGCTTATTACTTTAGAAATTTTGAGAGTTTTATCATTTATGAGGGAGTTTGGTAACTGTTTCCATGGATATATGGTTTTAGAAAAAAAGGGAAAGCATTTTAAGTGGAAATTGATTTCTGGAATTTAAATTTTAACATGATGAAATTGGAATTTTAAATATAATACTATGTGACTTGTCCTATGTGAAAATAAACAAACATAAGGAATAATTCAAAAACAAAATCGATATAATTCCATTGAAATTTTAGAAAAATTAGAAAAATATGTCCCATAATGAATCTATAAGACATTAGGCACTATATTTGAGAGTAAATAAATTTCATTTAAAAATTCAGTATATTTGTTGCACAATAATAGATATGAAAAATTTAATAATTTGATAATTTTAAAAACATAGTCTATTTAGGTGTGTGTGGGGGGGGGGGATATTGAACCCATATGAAAAAAATTGGAAATTGGTTTATAACAAGTTCTTTTGAATTTTATCAATGAAGTTAAAATTAAATCTTCATATTAAGTAACATAAGAGAAAGGTATGAATAGATTTTCAACTTGTTACAATTATAATTTCAATTAAATCTCACCATTACACTAATCAACTTTAAAATCTTATTGAATTGAAGTGAAATAGTTAATTAAATTCAATGATGATGCATGATAATTAAAAAAATGAATGAATATATGATATTATTCTTCTCTGGTTTGTGTACTTTAGTCTATGTATGAAATTTCTTATTTAATAAATTAAATTCCATGTATTTTCCATTAGTGGAAAAAATTGAGTTTGATGTAGTTTTAAGAGACATTACTATTTAAAATTTCTATTATTTTCAATACAAATTAACCCCTAATAAATTTAAATCATGAGTAATTAATAAATTTCTAGTATATTTTATTAATTTATGATTTTTATGATAAAAGTATTTGAACCGAGTTTTTTCATGTTTTATTTTTTTGGGTTATTTGTAATCTATTAATTGATTTTAAATTATAGAAAATAATTATTCATTTTTTTATTTCTATGATATTTTTTATCAATTATGAACTTAATTTACTTAAATTATACATTTAATAAATTTTATTTAAATGTAGAAGGTGAAGAATGACTGTGGATTCCTCAAGACCACTCAACTTACCTTTAAAGTCATCACCACCCAAAGACCCTCAACCAACCTTGTGTACTAATGATAACCAAAATGAAAATCTCTACACACTATGGGAGTCTATCATAAAATGAATATCCTAAAAATATATAGCTATCTCGAGCTAATTCCACTGACCACCTCAACATCTCAAAGTCAACCACACATTTGAACATGCCAATGATACTAAACATTCCTCAAGAATAACTCTATAGGTGATGTATGACTCTATGCATGAAGAACATAAACCGACTATGTGATTTTATCAACATGTTAACAATAAATTCTAGAGGTATCATGATATGAAACACATATAATCTACTGAAAGACCTCTATTATTTGAAACTTATGATTTTCTGCTGACCATGTACTCCCAATGATTTTGAAAATGTTATCGACTGCCACATCCATGCCACAAAATAAAAAGAATTTGAAAATATAATGTCGGATAATGAGTGAATGGCGAGGTAAGGTGATGAGCTCAAACTTATTCTTTGGTGAAGATAATTGTGTTTTTTGAAATTTTACAAGGAATTGATGTTAATTATAGATGATTAATGATGAATTTTCTGAAACTGACACTAAAGTATACTACTTGATTTTGGTGTTTGTTACCTATTTATAATCAAATTTTGTGAGGTATAATTTATTCCAAATGCATAAAATGTTTGGTTTATGGAGGGAACACCCTTTATGTTTGATATTTTACCTTAACGAAATCACCACTGCCACCAAGGCATGCCCATATAAGTATTGAATGACCCAATATTTCATAAAGCTATCCCCAATTTCATTTAGTAAGAAAGATACTTGAAATTGAAAGATGATAAAATAATCATCAATATACCCTTAATCTATGTTTAATCAAATCAAGAATCTTGTTTTGAGATAAATAAAACATGGGTAAATATTGTGAAAGGAAGAATACAAAAAAATGGACTGAAGCTACAATCCAAACAATAGTCAAAGAACTCAACCTAGTATTAAATAATTTGATTAAAATGATGATCCAACTAAATCATATAATAAAAAATATTTTAGATATGTTTGTACCCTATATATCCATATAAATGAAGGGGTCCTTGAATATTAAAATTTCTAAAATATGAATCCATATAGGCTCACACATAAGGTGTTCAATTAATTTCCTACATTATCCTACAACATTAAGAATTTATGAAACCTGACCTCCATAGAAGCCTTATAATATGTTGCACCCCACTCATACTTTAACTCAATATAAACCCTCAAAAATTCCCTATTTCATCATTATCCTAACACAAATCAGTTAGAAAAGATCCACTCAATATATAGTTCATACCCAGCACATGCATCACCAGTAATGATCTTTACATTGGAACACTATGGGGTACTTGATTTCCATTACACCCTGATATATAAAAATTCATCTCTCTAACTCATCTGGAATGAGTATAAATTATAGTCATGAGAAGAATTTATGAGTTAGGGAAATTGAATATGATACCATCTAGGAATATCCAAACCATTTTATTGTACATGTGGTTACTATCAATGGAATGGATGCTTGAGGCTAAATTTGCTGAATGATTTTGATTTGATGGAATCATTGGAGATGAAAAATGAATTTATGCTACCCATGTGAGAGAATATATTGTATATGACGATTATTTTGTGAAATTTTTATAAATAATGAAATAATAATATGAGATAGGGAGATTCTTCGATGATTTCTCTATCAAATGGATCAATTGTTTCATGTTTTCATTTCTAATCATTATACTTATCTAGTGATGGAACACTAATACAATAGTGGTTGAGCTGAGGAAATTCCCATTACCATTGTCAATGAATCCAAAAATTTAATTTATTATCTCTTCTATTAATGTATTTAGATTTATTTTAATGTTTCAGTAATTATGAATCTTAATTTAATTCTTTTCATTTAAAATCAATCATATCACTTTCACCATATTGTACACACAAGCCACATTGGCTATATAAAATACATGTGATTGTGATTAGTGGGATGATATGAGGCTGATTAAATATTTTTAGTAACTATGCTAATATATATTAATGGTTATAATAATTAATGAATCTATTTGATTAATTTGAAACAACCAGGTGATTGTGAAAGTTGATATTTCTTAAGATATAAGAGATAGAAAATATTAAATTAGAGTGATGATTTAACTGAAAATTTTAGTGGATATCCATGATTAGGAAACTTTTATTAACTGCATTTAAACACCAATGTAATTCAATAATTGTTTTTCACACATTGTTCCTATCAATCTAGGGAAAACTAATCCCAAATAACTATTCTCTCCATGTAAAACTTTCTCCTACAACTATTTCATTAATATAGGTTTAAAATTTCTTTGTTGAGGACATCGTGAAATGAATCTCATTAATCAACATGGAAATCATCAATAATATTTGAGTATTCTTTCTATTGGTGTTTTGAAATTGTCTTCATGTCATTACTAGTATATTCTAAAAGGCCTCATGGGGGTTTGGTTGTTTTATTGAAAATGTCCTACTTTTGGGTGGTAGTTGTTTTCCTCTCTAAGTAGGACCCCTTTATGGGTTCCCTTTCCAAAATGACTAGGGAAATCCGAAATCTCATTGAAAATTATTTTATAATTGTGATTACATATTAGTGTTGATAAGAATGGTGAATAGGTTCTCTTTTGGGTATCTCTGTGGTAGTTTCTCTTATGTGGGGGATTTCCTCCACCATCTCTCTAAAATAAGGATGGAATGAATTTCCATGCTTCAGGGAGACACTCAATAAGAGGTTTAATGTTGATATTGGAGCCACAAACCCCTACTGGGTTGTCTTTATGATGTTGAATTTCAAGGATTCAATCCCAAGACATTAGCATAGATGTTTCAAAGATTGAAATTATCCTTTTATAGTGGAAATATTCCACCATTTCATTCACATTATATCATTATGGATATTTAGTTTGTGACAATTTACATCAATTCAATTTAACTAAGTAATATATAACAATTAATGTGATAAAGAATTAAGGTTTTATTTGACAGAGGTTCATAAAAACCCATATTATATCATGGTTTTGCCTAAAATTAATAGAGAAGCTAAATCCTTAAAGTATGCACATCATAGATTTTATTTTGACTCCAACAGATAATAAGAAACCCATTAGTGTAGTATCACCAATAACAATTCATGGTCAACAATATATTTCTTAATTAAGGATTCGTGTTGGTTTTACTATTTTGTTTGTCAATAACCATTATTCCCCTGATGTTTTGAGCTAATAAAAGCTAGTTTCTAAATGGAAGAAAGTTACTGGAACATTTACAATCAATTATTTGGGTAGTTAATTAGTATATAAGATGATATTGAGATTGTTCTACCCTTTTTGGGGGTGGGGGAAATTATTTAATATTATTGGAATCTCTAAAAATTCTAGGACATGTTCATGAATAATACCATGTAATTACACTAGTTACCCCCAAGAATTTGAATGACTAAAAAATTTACATAAGATTTATAATATTTCTCATTTGATCAAGGTATTGTTTTCATAATTTTTTTGAATATGTATTGGTAGGAAAACAACATTTTACCTCTATATATTGAGTCATTTTCACTTGTTAAAAGAGGAATTAGGTTCTATGGAGTTGGGATAAGGCCCATGAGAGGGAATTCCTATGTATCCCTATGATGGGAATCAAAACCCACATACTTCAGTGTAAATTAATATCTTATATCATACATCTTATAGCTAGATAATAACAACAATATTGGAAAATTTTAAGGTATTGAATCAATGAATACTTTAATGAAGTTTAAAGTTATGCATTGTGGAATATATGGTAAGTAGTTTAATTTCATGAAGTTATTATTATTATGTGTGAGGTACCTAGAAAAGGATTGTGTGATACATATTCATAAGTGTCAGTTTATGGTTTATCCAATAAATTAAGAGAATCATAATGTATTTTATAATGATTAATTGTTAATTTTGTTGCTTTATGGGAATCATAGTTAAATATTATAAATTAGCAATGAGCCACCTATGTGATGAATAGATTATAAGTAAATTACAAAGAAAAATATACATAGAAAACCATAAAGGGTAAAATACGTTATTGATAATTTTTATTATTTTTATAATTATGATCACGAGGCACTAGATTATATGAATATAAGAGATGATATGAAATCAATAAAGTTTCAATATAAATCCAAATATGATAATAAATTTGGTTCCATATAAAAGAATTATATTCTAGGAGATGTATAAGTGGTTCTAACTTCATATTTAAGAGAAGAGGATGGAACCAAAATTATATCAATTCATGATCGAATTAAATAAAATAAATAAAATAATGAAGATAAATAATATTTATTGAATATTTATACCACATGAATCCTTTATAGAATATATTTATCTAACATGATAATAAATATAGGATTTATGAAAATCATGAATAATCATGTAGAAATAGATGTTTTTTATTAATAAAGGGGTATAAATGATCTAAGTTAGGTAAAAGGATGATGATTATTGAAGAATAATATATAATCATTGTGCATGGTATTTTTATAGGAATAGTTGATCCTGATTCAACAGTTAAAATTAAAAAATATTTCTAATTTATAAAATTTAATTCTATGTAATTAAGACATGTATTAATATTTAATATATTTAAATATAACAACATGAATAAACAATTATGGTTCCAGGAGTCATTAGATCTTGATGGTGTACATAGGATATTCCAACAGAACCGTTGGAGGATAATCCTCAAGTGGAGTTGAGTAGATCATCATGGATTGGAAGACCTGTTTAGAGTTATTATTTATCCCAAAACAATTTTTTATCGATAGATGGTGGAGATCCCAGATTCTTTTAATAGGATAAATAGTTTATAAAGCCAAGGAAGTGCGAGATGGCTAAGAAAAAGTAGATTAATCCCTTTTTTATTACCATTCATGGTAGATAACTCCGTTTACAATAATAAATAGTTAATTATAGAAAAATTAGGTATACTAGGTCATTTAAGGACATGATGGGAATAATAGATACATGAAAAGGATATCAGTGAATGGTTTTTAACAAAATGAAGTTGTGGATTTCATTGAAATCTATAAACATGTAGTGAAGATTACTATCATTTGGGTGGATAATTATATTATTGCATCAAAGGATTTACATCTTAAGAAACATGATTTAAATATTTCATTGATTTATCAAGATTAATATGAGGAACCATATATGGTTAAACCATAAGGTATTGTTGAGTCATAAAAGTAAGACATTGTGGGAAAACTCCCAAAAATATTATTTTAATTAATGCTGAATTCAAGATAGTGAAATAATAATTTCTATGAATTCATGAGTAAATATTCATAGAAAAGGTGTGTCATGGATCAATATTTCTATTTAAAGTATTTTCATTATGTATATATATTAAATTCCCGTAATATTTATTTTAATTACTTATTCAATGATATTTTCTATTGAGAATTGGTAAGTTGAAAGTCTATTTAGTTTGGGAAGTTTTAGTTGAGAGAAATTGGAAATGGTTGTATTCTTTTAGTGATGAATATTATGAAACACTATGAAACCAGAACCATGAGTTTATCATATAGTGACCACATTATAATTTTTAAGATGATTTATTATATCAGAGGCAAGGCTAGTTTCTATCCAATAGGAAGAAATGATAAATTATAAGATGAGAAAAAAAGTATAAAATTAGATTTTGAGTGATCATAAAATGTTCTATATGAATCTAAGGTTCAATGATTGATATACACCATGTTCTGTACCCAACATTATATTTCTCATGTAGTAGATGTTATGAGATATACATGGTTAACCATGGAAAGAAACATAATAAATATGTGGAGTGGATGCATATGTATTTTAAGGGAAGAATGAGATTATCTCTATGATTTTGGAAATGAATGCTATTATATGGGGATATGGATGCTGATCATGTAAGTGATATCCATAATAGGAGGAGTAGCACCCTTCGTTTGTTTACTTTTAGAGGATTTTTTGTAATTTGGGTTTCACAATTTCTGAGTTTGGTGGTTCTATTTTCTATAGAGGAATAATTCTTTATTGTAAAAGATTATAATAAGGATATCTTTAGGTTTATTAACTTTTTGGAGTATTAGGATATAAATTCATAAGAAAGTGTATTGAATTGTGTTATTAAAAGTGTTATACATATTTTAAAGAGATAAGTGCTTCATTAATAGTTTAAATATATTAAGTTATATTGACATGTTAAGAAAGTATTAATATAATATTGGTTGTATCCATTAAAAATTATTTATGATACCAATAATGTGGATGACATGTTGAAAAAGCAGATGATTATTGATAAGTTAAGGCACTATTATAGTTCAATTGATATTCATCAATGAATGGAGGATGACAATATGAATTTGTAAGAATATTTACATAGAATGGAATTGAAATAATTTGGGGTTTAATGAATCTTCATCTTGAAATTTAATCTTTGATATGAAATCACCCATTGGTGAGTGAATAAGTAGAAGATCTTAGATTATGTAAGCTTCTTAAAGTAGGGATCATGAAACAAGTCTAGTTTACTAGATAAAGATCTATGTGGGAAATTGATGGAATAGAGAAGACTGATCCATTTGTTGCTGTTGCAAAAAAATCTTTCATTCTATACTATAAACTAATACAAAAATATCATAGTTTTACCTTCATGGTGAGGTCATTGGGGTTTTTAGTGGATGTACCCCCTTTGATGATTTTCAGATGCCCAAATATCAATGGTCCAGATCCCTAAGATATTTTAATAGAACAAACCAACCATATAGAAGTTGAATGAAGACATTAAATATCAAATTATATAATAATGAAGAGTTAAATGTGGTATTTTATCAACATGAAATTTAATAAAAATGGTTTATTAGATCCATGACTTCACTTTCATCAATACTAAAACACTGTTGACTAAATTTTCAGATGTGGAACTGCAGAAATGATAATTAAAATAGCACCACATCGGTTTCTGAGCTCATTTTATATATTGGGTTTCTATACTCTGTGTGTGTTCCCTATAATTATATTTTGGACATAGTTAATTTATTCTACCTTATTGTGTATATTGGTATTATGCATCAACCACCTTAATACTATGTTCTTATCCTTCATCTTTTATTTCAATTGTTTACTTTTATTTTATAATTTAATTTCATTAGTGCTCCCAATTTTTGAAAAAAACTTTTTTTATAATCACGTTAGTATATGAAAGAGGCCTTAGAGTTTAAATAAATAAAAGGGATGATTAGTCGAAAAAATAGAATTACTTTTATGATGAACCATTATAGATTTACCTTGAACCTAATCTAAGCCACCACTATCCTCATGTGTGTTTCCCCTGATCACTAGATTTAGGAAATAAGTGTAGAGTTTTGAAATTACACTATGCTGGAATTGTTTCCCATAAAAAGAAAAAATGTAAAATTTTAATTCGATTTCATCTGAAAAATTATTTAAAATACTAATCATGTATATAAATGAATGATAATTTTAAATATCATAAAATAATAATAAGAATAACCAAGATAGTCCATTCTAATTAAATAATGTAAAAAAATATCCATGACCATAATGAATAAAATTGATGACATCCCCTATAGACCACCACCGAATCATAAAAAAAATCTATATAGAAAAAACATACTATCAATGAATTAAGCATGTAATCAAATTTTTTTGTTGTGAAAATAAAACTAAAAAATAAAACTTTCCCATTCATTTGAAAGCATATAAAGGGGGTGGGTATACAAAAATCAAGTAAGAATTCATTGAAAGGATTTTATAAAAATTCATAATAAGGAAAAAATTATCAATTTTGTTTGAATTAAAAATATAAAAATTTCATTTATCATGTCTTATAATATTTAATTACATAAAAAATGTTCTTGTGAATATTTCAATTAAAATTTCCCGATTTCTACATGTAAATAAAAAAAAACAAAGTTGAAAAATAATATGCATGTACATAACAAAAAGAAATAAATTGAAACTATATGAAACATTCATGGGAGATTATCTATAATATTAAGGAAAGGTAACACAGTATCCCTAAATTAAATCCTAATTGAATTCTATATTCACAACTATTTAAATTCGTTCATATTACACTAGATAGAGGAGAATCCTAAACAAGTGGTGATGTTCATAATGGAACTATCCATGACATTATATTAAACTAGTCTAAACCACCCAAAGTAAAATACCATGTTTTATTAGTTGAATTTGGTAGAGTGAAACCATTCAAAAAAACCTTACATTCCCTAGAATCCCTTATTTGTATCTAAGGTATTACCATGATGTTTTATCAAAATAAATATGTTTGTAATAATCATAAAACAATTCATTAAACAATTCATTAACTGAAATCGATTTTACACATGTTAGTTACTTCCTTCACTAAGTCAATTGAAAACCAAGAAGACTAAAAATTAAAATAAGATAGAATCATTATATAATTTCTTGAATCATCATCATAGATATATTATAAAGATTTAATATAAAATAATTAATATTATAAAATTAAAAAGGTATCATGAATTAATAAAAGAGGCATAATATCCCTAAATAATGTTATTATAAAAAATAGACAATAAAAAAATGACATACATTATACCAAACACACCTAAAAAATTATAAAAAATAAACATTGACCTAATTAAATTTCATTACACTCTAAATATTGGAATACACATTAAGAAAGGAGATAGCCTCCAAAAAAAGTTTTAAAAGCATGGATGCACCCCAGGTAAATACTATAATCACTGTACATTAAATCTATAATTGGATTTGAAGAAACTATTCTAAGAAAATTTTCCAAATCCAATAAATATGAAAAATAATAATTGTTGAGGGATTTGGTATCAAAAATACTTCAAATGGTGTCCTAACAGATTATAGGGTACTAATTTAATATTATTGATGGAAATACCCATCCAAATTGAGGGTTTCGCCATCTCTTGCTATGACCTTCAATATAAAATAAATATATTTGACGAAATAAATATAATGATGGAAGAAAAAGAGAGTAGTAAGAAAAAAATGAGAGAGAAGATTAATCAACCTTGTTTCTAGGTTGGATTCCCATTAAGAAGTAAGTATAATAAGACAGAGGAGATGAATGGTAATGAAATACCCCCTTTGTACTACGCATGTGACCAATAGAGAAGATACGAGAGTTTTTCCTTATTTCAATAAACTAATAATGATAATAAAAATAATAATAATTTATAAAGTTCTAGGAGTTGAAAATGTTCATTCTTAAAATATACTAATGAAACTTAATTTTGTGATTTTATATTGAGGTATTACAATGTTGGGTGAATACATCACCCCTAGAATTGAAATCCAATAAGGCATAACATGTTTTGGTATAATGAAGGATCACAATAAAATGAAATCCACAAAAAAAATTCATTAATAATGTATGGACCACATGATTTATATATATATATACGTTTCACATGTAATATAATTTCATCAGTGTTTTGAAGATAATCCAACCAATTTATAATACGTTTTCATGGTACATTTCATTATTTTGTCTTTAAACCATCCATAATAATAGTTGAAACAAATTTAACCCCTATAAATTTCCATTCAATGGATGTTTTGTATTTGATCACTTATAGAACCACATAATGATCAACATTATACACAGCTTTACTACCAATGTAGTGATAAAAAATCCCCTAACAAAGACATGGATATTTTGAAACACACCTAAACAACTAGAGGGAGTTGTTGTGCCTACTTTTTTTCCATCAATATTCACCTTCACAAAATTTTAAATTGGTGGAATCTAAAATATATATATTTTCAAAAGGTCCCTATTATCCTTCCCAGATACTCTAATAATATGAAAATGGTTATGTATAATATATAATTATTCATCGAACCTACTTAAATTTTGGGGCTTTTCTAGATATTTTTTTCAATTGTAATAATTCCCATATATAAGGAGGATAGTTTTTTAAAGACCATTATATTCATAACTCTCTATATATAGGACATGTTTGTTTCCACAACAACCAAATTTTTTTTGAGTGTTTAATAACTGAGGGTAAATTCAATGATGGGGATAATAATCCCAAAAATACTATTTGTTATAAACTATTATACACTAAAAAACACATTTATATAGATATATAGCTTCCCTAGAAAGATGAAATTTTAGTTTCTTGAAGGTAAATGAAATAATATGAGATAAGATTTATTATAGTTAATTAAATTTAATAATCAAGTGGTTACCAAATTCAATATTACATTCATATAACGTAAAAGTTGGATGGTTTAACAATTGGTTTTTTAAAAAATTCTCAGGTAATTTGGGCATGTTGGTATCCTGATCACTCATGGATCTATATAAATCATTGGAATTAAGGAGTTATATAACACTAGGTGTCTTTATTAGTGTATCCATATCCACTAACATGTAATTTTATATTAATAGCCTAATTTTAGTAGGTTAAAACCCATCAAATTAATCAAGGTTAGGGATCATGTCAGCTATAATAAGAAACTTCCTATTATGTGCAACTATAAAAAGATCATCTGTAGTCCTATCCAACAAAGTAATTATCTTTTAGTTTTATTTGAACATCAAATATAAATTCTATTTTTAGCATCATATTAGACCACAATAGGTGAATTTAACAAAATGGCATAAAATTGTGGAGAGGTAAATAGATTTACCATTCAACAGATGTACAAAAAAGCTATGTTCGAGGAAATAAAGTCCATCATATGATGTGAATATTTTACATTTAATTTTTTTACATCACAAGATCATTCAATTTTGGAATAAAATGTTTTCTGATACCAACAATGTATATGGGGTCAGTGCATTAATTCCATGCAATAGTTATTAGCATCCTTTATGAAATTCCCCAATCAATATAAAGTTCTAGATCATGCTATGTAGTTTTAAAAAAATGGTTCTAGGACCTTTATATATATATATGGAATGGAGGAATACTGATTTAATAACTAAGTAGATTAGATAGACCCCCCATTATTGAGACATTTTTTCCCTTTCTTACTAACATTTTTACCTTTGATGTTTGAACAAATATTATTCATTTGAAAGCACCTAATGAAGGAGGAATTGTATGAGAAAATTACAAAGTATGAATTCCTATAGGAAAATGTTTCTTTTTAGGGTCATATAACATCAAGATATGGTATAATAGTATATCCATCCAAGATGAATGAAATTGAATATTGTAAAAGACCAAACATGATGATAGTTATCCATAGTTTTCTTGGCTTAGATAAATATTATATATGGTTTGGGGAGAATTTATCCTAACTTTACAATCATATGACCAAGATAAATCAGAATTTTTTGAAGTTACATTGGAGAGATAAATGTGAGGAAAATTTCAGGGAACTAAAGATAAGGTTATTCAATGAACTTATTCTTACATTAATATGTAGTAAAGAAGGGTTTGTAATATACAGTGATTCCCCATGAAGGGATTGAGATGTGTTCTTATACAGAATAACATGGTTATAACCTATGCCTTGTGAAAAATGAATATTCATTATAAAATATTAAAAAACTCATGATTTGTATTTAGGTGAGGTATTATTTTATATATTGATATGGAGGCGTTATAATTATGGTGAAAATTGTGATATATATAATGATCATAAAAGTTTGAAATATATATTCATAGAGAATTTGTTTACCATGAACTTGTGAAGTTGGTTACAGATGATAAAGGATTATGACTACTCAATACATTACCACACCAGGAAATTGAACAATGTGGTTGATGATTTGAGTCAAGAGGATCATGCAAGCTTATCCATGATGATGATAAAAAAAATCCATTTTTTTTGTTATTTTCAAAGTATCAATTTGGAAATGTTAAAGGAAGGGAAAAATCTCATCTTTCTCAATTGAATGTTAAACCTTATATCCAAGTGATGATTATATAGGCACATAAAGAAAACATATAATTATAGATGAAGGTTAGAAATGTTTCTAAGTTTAACCTCGGTTAGGAAGAAATCATAAGGTTTAGGAACTGGGTAAGTGTTCCCTCCATGCCTGAATTAAAGAAGGATCTCTTAGATGAAGCTCATAGCTCTTAATTCATTTTTCATACTATAAGTAAAAATACGTATAGAGATTTTAATGAATTACTCTGGTGGGTTGGAATGAAGAGAGATATGGAAATTTTTTTATATTTTTTCATGGTATGTTATCAGGTTAAGCTTGAAATAAAAAATTTTAAAGAGATATTGCATCCATTACTCAGACACCAAGAGAAATGGTAGAAAATATCTATGGATTTTATCATTAGACACTCTAAAACATCTAAAGTGAATAATTATATATGGATGGTATTCAATTTCATTACTAATTCCACACATATAATCACTTCCAGAGAAGAATTATCTCTAGATCATAATGGCAGGATATAAATTAAGGAAGTGGTAAGGTTACATGGAGTACCACATTCCATTATTCCAAATCAGAATATCAGGTTTACCATTACATTATCGAGAATTCTTCAACAATCCCTTGATATAGAATTGTGTTTCACCACTACATATCATCCTCATAAAGATTGTTAGACATAAATAAAAATTAAAACCCTAGAAGATATGTTGATATGTTTTTCTCTATATTTCGAAGGTGGTTGGGATCAACACCTTCCTATAGTTTACTTTTCATACATAAATATCCTTCAGTCAAGAATTTAGATGTCTCTTTATGAATCCCAATATGGAAAGAAATGTAAATATCTAACACCCATAGAATGAACATGGAGAAATAATGCTATTATGACTGGAGATAATTGATCAAATGGCTAATAAGGTTAGAAAAATTTAACATAATATCAAGTAACTTCAAAGTCGGGAGACAAATTATGCTAATAAATATCGACATGATCTAGAATTTCATTTTGGTGATAAGGTGTTTCTAAGAATATCTCTCTAAAAAAATGTTATGAGATTTAGGAAGAAAGGGAAACAAATCCCTAGCAATAATGGTACCATTAAAATTTGTGATTTTATTAGGATGGTAACCTATTGATTAGGTCCATGATGTGTTCCTTGTATCTCTCCTAAAAAATTAAATACACAACCCTTCATATATATAGAACCTAGAGTTCATACTATTGGGGAAGGATCATTCATACGAGGATGAACTAGTTGTAATTATGTTCTATATAGAGAAAGTATAGAAAAAAAAGACCACTCACCTATTTAATGTTTTGCAGAGAAATCACTAGTGAGAAGAAACTACCTGGGTACTCCAGGACATGATGAGGCTAAGATATCCTCATTTGTTTAAATTTTAATGATGAATTTCGATTAAAAAACTCATCCTATGGTGGATAAAATGTAACACCCTATGTTTTTTATGATCCTTTGTTTTAAAATAAAATATATTTTATTGATTTATTTTTTTACACACTAGATAAAGTTTTGGTTGTGCTCCACAAAACATCATCTCATCCTTAGTTAAATGAAACATTGAGTTTCTATGAAATAATGTTTTATTATTATAATAATTTAAATAAGACTATTATAACATTGGCAATCAACATATTAATATAAATATTAATAAATTATTTCTAATTATGATTTATAATGATTTTATATAAATAAAACATATTTACAATCAAATATATAATTTTTTGGTAAAGTCTATATGTTATAAAAAATACTATTTTCTCAAAATAACTGGTTTTTATGTCCTTCTATGAATAATAAAAAAATTAATTTTATTATGTTTTATATATTTAATTTTATAAAAATACCATAATTTTGGAATTTATAATTTTAAAAATATCTTAGGGTGAATTTTTTAATTTTTATAAAATATTTTATTTTTGGTTGAATAGTGAAATATATAGAATTTTAATCGAAAACATATTTTTTCAGTTAATTTATTTATATGGTTAAATTATATTTTAATGTGGGTATAAAGATTAATTAGTCATTTTTACATAAATTAAACCAATTGAGGCCATTTCAACCAATTTCACAGGGATATGAATATTTTTAAACTTTTTTATACCTTTTCATTGAAAACCCCCTATCATGACACCTCTATGTGATTAATTTTAAATTAGTTTATTCTATTTATATGATTATAATTTGAAAAAATTGACTCCATAGTTGGAATCGTAGTAATTTGTAATGTCTAATAATTTCAACTTAATTTTTAACAAATGTTATAGGTGAAACAAATTAAAATAAATTAAAATGATTAAGGTAAAAACGAGTTTACTTAGTGGTTAAACATTAATTTAAAGAGACAAATAACCTAAAAACATGATCAAAAGCCACTGGATGGAAATATTTCAACCATGTACCCTATTTTATCAAAAATAAAAAATTATTTGAGGAACCTGATTTAAGGGAGACTTGTCAACAGTGTTTATCTTTTTATATTTAAACTAGTTACACTCCTCCTGCACTATAAAAAGGAAATTCAACCACCTCACTTATAAACACCTATAAATCCAATTTTATCCAATAATGAGATGCCCCAAAAATATAAATTAAGAACCTTGTATTTGGTAGCGGGTATGACATGCAACGCCAAGTGCACAAGGTAATATAATATCCTTATACATTACAATATAGTTACTATTTAAAATTGATTTTATATATTTAAATTCCTGAAACACCGATTTATAATGCATTACATGAAAGAACGACCTTCCTCGATGGTGTGCGTCACACTCAAGACCAGCTTTTACCGAACAATATTATCTTATTAAAATATTATTATTTAATATAATAAGATGTAACCTAGCCAGTATGTTAGGATTTCTAAATTTTATTAACTAACTTATGAAACATTATGGTTTATATAAATATAAAATTAATTCATTAGTTAAAGATTAATTAGAAACAAATATAAGAACCAATTTGATAAAAAAAGAAATATTATTATTTTTATGGGTCTAAAAGAATTTTGTCTTAATAAACACAAATAATTATAATTTTTTAATTATTTTAATGAAATATATTTTTTATATATTCAATCATATACTTTTTATGTTCATTCATTAGTTTATATTTTCATAATATAAGAATAAACGCTATTTTATAATTAAAAACCTATATTTTTATAATAGAAATTTTACTGCCTTTTAAGAGCGACCCCATTTTAAATATGAATTTTGAAACTTTAATTGATTTAATATGTAATAATAAACTTCATATTTTAATTTTAATCATATTAATTAGTTTTGGGTTAATTTTTTATATTTTTCTAAAACATTTCAATTTTAACAAATTGTTAAAAATACTAAATTTAAGTTCAAAAATTATTTTTCATATAATTTATTTTTAAGCATAAATTATACAATTAATATATTTTAAATATTAATTATATAATATTTTTGTCATTTAATACAATTTATATCATTGAAATCAATTTCACTATGAAATTCATTATAAATCATAGAAAACATTCGAAAATGTTTACTTAAAAAACTCGCATTTTCGTCTTACATGCGGGCTTAAATTTAAATACATTTCTTCAAATTATATTATTAGAATTTGGAAAAATTTATTCCAGATTTTGAATAATA
The DNA here is from genome assembly GCA_963277665.1 of Viscum album. Classification (NCBI taxonomy): domain Eukaryota; kingdom Viridiplantae; phylum Streptophyta; class Magnoliopsida; order Santalales; family Viscaceae; genus Viscum; species Viscum album. The sequence goes on along the minus strand of OY728150.1, from coordinate 1,924,370,239 downwards.
TTAATTTTTAATTTCTAATAAGACCAAATTTGATTTTGACTGTGAATATTATGGAATGTAATTAAAATTATTTACAATTATTAATGTAAAATTAAGCATAATAAAGGGCTAAACCATTTATATAAGGGTCCATATGACCAAGATACTTTTCAAAAACCCATTATCTAAAAATAATTCTTCCATTAACTTTAAATTGTTGTGTTTTGTTGATTTTTAAGGCTTTCTTAGTTAAAAATATAGGAACTCCAAACTTTTTTTAAAAAATACGGCGCGTGTCTTTTTCCTCCCTTATAAAAGGAAACCAAATATCCCCATTCCTCAAACCTCTAAAACCAATTAGGTTCAGAAAATATCTTCTCAAATTTCTAATAACCATAAATCTCTAATAAAAAAAATCATCCCCTTAGGTAGAGATAAATCTAAATAAGTCTTTTGGTACAAACCAAAAGAGGTTACCTGATTAAGAGGTAACATCTTCTCTCAAGCTCTCTTGTATTATTTCCATTCTACAACCCATCAACCATTATTATTATATTATTTTATAAAGAAAATTGTATCATGAATATAATTTCATGTTTTTATTCTATGGTTTCTACCGACACTTACACATAGTTTCATTTAATGGGAAACAAACATACTGTTTCTATGTACTTCGAATAACTGCCTCACAAAATGATGATTGTTCATTTTTTCTTTACCACAAATCATTGTAGAGATTATGATAGAAACATTACTTATATATGATTTATATAATATTTTTTATGTATTTATACTTCTATAATCTTTTAATAATACATAACATTAATAATTTTCATTTTGTGTTAATACGATAACATCGTTTGAGGAAGTGTGGACTACCACCCCTCAAAGCGATGTGATTCATTCACAAGATACATGGAATGTATAAAATATGATTATAATTAATCATATGAGACATGAAAAACATATATATGATATTATCAACATGTATATATATATATGTATATTTTTCTTTATTAACCTTTCACGCACTTAAAAAAAGTTATAACGTCGTTCGTAGACATGTCGACTACCGCATCATTGACATTATGTGATTAATTTTACATCACAATAATTATATATATAAGTATGTATGATTAAATAATATGGTTTTTATGTTATAGTGATCATTTTGTAAATATATAATGCTACTTACCTTATTTCTATAATGATTATTGAAAAAATGAGGATGTTACAGATGCATACATACGACCTATTGTCTCCATGATCGTAATATTAATTCATTATTCAGAACCGTAATTAATGATTGTTTTTAAAATTATAATTTATGTATAAATATGATAATTATATCATGAGTATTATTCTAGATATGTTATATAATTAATCCTTTGACCATATTTTACCTTCCAATTTTTTTGACACATAATCAGAATTTGGTCAAAACAATTGATGTAAACATAATTGATTAGGTAGTTGTATACAACATATTAATAAGTGAAATAAAGGTGAGTATAAACATGAAAAATTCTCTCAAAAAAGTATATAATTAAAATAATTTTAATATATAGGTATTTAAAGGGCGTTCACCTGAAATGAAACTCAAGTTAAGTTAATTTCATCGCAATTGATATTTCATTGACAATTTTTTTATTATGCACCAATTTTCGTTAATTTTGTGTATATACTACATTTCAGTATGTTATATAATGAATCTACTTACTCTCAAAATGTTCGAAGTTTTATTTAAGATTATTCCATCATGAGGATTTGTAATTAAATGTTTCAAAGTGGTATGTGACACTTTGGAATGATTATAGATTATTCTACAAAGGAATGTTCTTAATGATTATCATTTCAATATCAATTCTGTTTTGATTGTTAAATTTCACTTAAAAAAATTACTTTGTTTTAATAACTTTTCATTGGAAATTTAATTGTATATCCACATTCTTATACAATGGATATTAATATTTCTGAAACCGTATATCATTGTTACATACGGTGTTAACTTTAACAGTTATTTGACTAAATGGGGAATTATTGATCAATCCTTATTCTTTATTCAATAAAAATATATGATAATTCATATTATATATGTTGATTAATTTATATGAGGAATTATTTTGAATGGTAATGATGGGTGGTTCCCAGACATTATATAGCCCCTCAATGCATCGATATGTTCTCATGAGACCAATATGTTGTGAAAATTTAACGGGTCTCTATTAGTAGTTTTAAACCATGTTGTGAAATGTCTTGATATGATAGGGTTTTTTGTGCCCCAAACATGACATCCATTAAGAAATCATTTCCCAAATTTATTATTAGTAATTTTTCGTACATGATATTTTTCATCAAAATATATATAGATTCATTTCATTTCAGTTCATTGATTAAGTGGAATGCATTTCAATTTCTTAACTTGCTATATTTATTTTTTCTTATCTTGTCAGTCAAATGAAATGTGTTTCTAGAAATTAACTTTCAATATTTTTTACACACTTTCATTTGGTTAATTGATTATATGGAATGCAAGTTCAGTTATTTACTATTCAATATTGACTATTCTCATTGATTAATTATTTATTCCACTATATTTTTTCCTTACTAAGAATTTGAGATCACACATATTATGTTTCATTCCCTAGGAATCCAAGAAGCATACTATGAAATATATGTAGGGATTTATTTTATGGATTAGTGTTATACTAAAAGTTATTTATTTATTAATGAGAAAAAATTATGATTTAACTAGTGTAGTCATTTTTAATACAAGATTCGTTTATATATCTGATTTACGAAGACTACTAAACTCTCCGTCCATCAGGAATTGATTCCTTAAAATCATGACAATGTAATTAATACCATAATAACACTCCAAGCTATCTGGGGTCCATGCGCCATAGAAATATCAATCCAAAATCTCTTCAAAACTTCCCTCTATTCATCCTATAAGCATCCAATTGGGAATAAATCCAACTGAGGAAGCACTTTTGTGAAAACCAAAAGGAGTTACTCATAGAAGAGGTAACATCCTTCAATAAACACTATTTATTTATTTCTTTATACAACCCCTAAATTATTCTTAATCAATTATTATATAGTAAAAAAAATCATAAATATAATTATATGTATTTATGTTAATGGTATGACCTACACTTTCACACACATCCATCAAATGGGATACACAATCATCATTCGTGTGTATGGCGTACTACAACCTTGCGAACTGATGTTAATTATTCTTCCATTACCAACTTTCATGGATGTAAATAATGATAAAAATACTATTATTATATGGTATATTTGATATTTATGATTTTTTTATGATTATTTAATTATTATATAACTTGTACCTTCATGATATCCATTATTTTGGGAATTTCATAACATCATTTGGGGACGTATGGAATACCACCCCCAAGAGATATGATTCATTCACAATTTACATGGAACATATTTAGGATGGGTTGAATAAAAATATGTGATATATAAGAAGTAAAAATTCTACTAGAATTATATGTATATCCTTTTCTTCCCTTATTTTTTTCCAATACACAAAAAAATGATAACAATGTTGATGTGTACTTACGACCTACCGTCTCCATGAATGATGTATTGAATATCCTAATTCTATCATTTATTGATTATTAAAAATAAATATATAATGAATATATGTTATTTTTATGTCATGTTTATCATTATTTAGATAATTAAATTAGGATATAATACATAGGACCAAAAACATAATAAATCAAAAACCCATGTGAAAAAAGTAGTTATTACACGAAAAATAATGTTAACATGGAAGTGTTAGTAAACCGGTAATAAAAGTACATAAAAAAAATAATATATGGTATGATATAATTGAATAAGGTTCTCAAATAGATTTATAATAATCTTATATTTATTTTAAATGTGGTTTTAATGAGTACATTAAGAGTCAAGACATATTGTAAGGGGATTTCTCGTCTCACATTGATTTCTGTGAGACTTATTCCTTATTGACCACTTTTTGATTTCATGTGGTGTATATAAATATCATTAATTAATTATATGGTCCTTATAATTAAATTTATTGTTATTTAAATATCAATTTTATGATCTCTGATTCATGAGGTTTTACGGTTCAAAAGCAACCAAATTGGTAATGTAATTCTGTCTCAAATTCCCTTATTTGAGACACATGTTTTGTTATTCACCTATATTGTTTTATGAGGTGTATATGATTGCATTTTAAATTTTATATGATGAATTTAATTATTTTCATGATATTTTAAGCTTCATGTAATGTCATTCTCTCATGGGGATTATGATTTAAAACTACTAAAGTCGTATGAGTTTATTTCAAAAATCTCATCATTTATCGGGATTGTTTACAATTAAGCTTCCATTGATGAAATATTTTTATCCATATCTAAATAAATGTCACTATTTTATTATATTATTTTTTTCAATATATATTAATTATTGATACCATTTTTTTCATTATTTGGTACTTATGATATCCAAGAATGTGTTTTTAATAAAACCTATCCTTATTTCCCTCTTCGGTCGAAAATCTATTTTATTCAAAGACAATGTTCTGAAAAATGTTTTCAAAAAATGTTCTCAAAATAATATTTTTAAGCTCATTTATAAGTAAAATGGATTTTAAAAATGTTTTATGTTTTAGAAAGTTGTTTAAAATGGTTTTCAAAGCTTCCTTTATAAATTTTCAAAGGTATTTTTAAAGAAAATTATTTTTATAGATTTTTTCAAAAAAAATATATTCTATCAAGAAACATTTTTAAAATATATTTCAAAATTATTTTTCCATCTAATATGAGATCTATTACATTTACTAATTATTTTATGGGGATATGATCCAAGGGTACCATTCATATTATTTCTATTAATGGTTTTTGTTTTTATCGAATGATGTTTTGGTAACCCATTTCTCTTTCATGGGTTATATGTTCATTAAACCCATTTATATTTCAGGGGTTATATGGTTATGAAACCTACATATTTTCATTGGCTATGTTTTGGTGAAATGATTATGAAACCTTTCACTTTTCCATAGGTAATGATATGATGACATATTTATGATACCCATTTAATTTCATGGGTTATGATATGATGGTTTATGATCTTATGGGACACATATGTATTATTTCAAAATTAGACTGATGAGACCTATATCTACCTCCAATTCATTAGGCAATGATTTATATATCATGAGATTGACATGGAATAAATGGGGAGTGAACTCTTTTTACTGAAGGACTTTGTCTGCTAAGATGGTCTTGCAAGTGAACCTTGTCTATTAAGATTGTGATGGGAGTGAACCATGTTAACAAAGATGGTTTGTGGAGTGAAAACATTTAATTAATATGGGCATGAAATTTATCTATTAATACTATGGAAATCATTTTATATTCTTATATGACTTCCACAATTCTAAGTCTTATTCCTATGTTATGCTTTCACAGATTATTCTCTTTATTTCTTTAGGATTCATGTATTATGAAGTACGTATATTTATTCCATGACTATTGATTTTGATCTTGGATATGTAGGGTATGATTATATAATGTTATGATCATGTTCTGATACTATTATACTCATGATTAGGCATATATATCTCCATTGTTTACCTGTATTGAGAATCTAATTTCACACTTTATTATGTTTACTTTCATTAGTTTATGAGGTTATGTATTATATATGATGTTTCTAAGAAGGGTAATAGTCATGAAGAACCTCGTGGGAGATAATGTAACTCACTTATGTAACAGTGTTTCTGTTTCCTTGCATACAAAGGCACTTAAATAATGAAATCTTTGTGTGTCTGTTTTTGTAATGTATTTAGTATTCCACACAAATGATGTAATTCCTATGCATGAGAAGTGATGGACACTATAGGACAAGGCCCTAAAAATACCCAAATGGATGACCAACCTACAATTATCCCATTTTCTTACAGTGGTCCTAAGGCCTACTCTCTAGGGCTCAAATTACTTACAATAATGCCCAAAATCCTTATAAATGAGGTTTAATGTACCTTTTGGAATAGATTCTATGTTACTGTAGATCATGGTTTTGTACTCCCAATAATATCTACTATAGTACCCGCCTTAGATTTGGCTATAGTACCCACATAGTCCATGGTACCAAGTCAATACAATAACCCCATTGTAAAGACCTGTAAAATTCAAGAGAATTTTTTTTTCTTAATTTTCTTTTGAATTTTTCAAGAACGCAGTTTCTGATGGCACCTGATTCCGAGGCCCGGTGTGCCCGGAATCATGTTCCTAAGTTTATCTCAGGTACATTCAGTGAACGAATGAGCGAGTTTTCCTAACTTTTGAACCGGTGCTCAGAATCAAAATCTGAGGGCACCGATGGAACCGAAGCGCCTGTAATTGCTTAAGAACACCTTTTTCGGAGTTGCGTTTGCTCGGGTGAGGTTATTAATTAATTGGGTTAACTAAAGAATAAAAATAAAATATTGTGCTACAATTTTATTTTTATTCTAAGTAATGATAAACTAGGCATGGTGGTTGGAGTGGGACCCACTAATACCCTAACTTTTAGGTAGGATATTATTGAGGTGGGGCCCACACGAGCCCCGCCCCATTTATTTCCTTTTCACCTCCCATGAGAATTTAATTTGTTAACTCACCCGTACACCCTTTTTAAATGCCAAGTCAACTCTCGCGTTTAATTGGATTATTAAACTCCTCATTAATTGGTCAACGCACGTTAATTAAATTGTGTTTTAATTTTGAATTTCAAATAAGGTATGACATGAGTAATAAAATAAGGCAACACATTATTTTATTATTGTTGTTTCATTGTGCGAGAAGGATTGGAGAGGAATTTCTCAAGCCTTAGAATCCTCATCTTCCTCCTTGAAGAACACGAAGAAAACACCGTCACCGACGAAGAATGCCGACCTCCGGCGAAGGAAGATGATTAACGCTGATTCCACAGAGATCAATGACGCGACATCGTATACCGCGATGCCGACGATCCTCTTCTCCGCAATGCCATGTACCGCAACACCGACGATCCTCCTTCCACGACACCATCTTCCGCGACGTCCCATTCCCACGAAAAACCTTGTTCGATGACTTCATCGATGTAGGGGATTTAGTTTAATTTAATTTATGTGGATTATTTCCTCAGCATATGACTTAATTGTTGAAAGTTGTTTGAACCATAACGCGGTGGGTGCGGACCAACGAACATGTCCGAACCCACCGATTCTCTGTTCTTGTTGCGCGGAACATTGAGCGATGATGAAATGGGACTGTTGAGCGATAAGAGGCCGTCACAGTAATCTATGGGTCCTGAGATGACCCCAAGCGCAGACGGGAGCAAGAACGGACCACTGGAGCGGCTCCGGTGGCCCACGGACTTCACTGGCAATGCCGGCGGCGACGTCCCGGCACGCCGCCAGGAGGGACCGCAGCAGCTGAATCCGCGACGGCAAGCGGCCGGTCCTGCGGCCTCGTGGGACCCGGGGGAGACATGGCACCCAACGCCGCGTCCGCTGGTAGAGGGAAGCGCCCCCCCATGTGGGGCCCCGACTTCAATCAAGGGGGGAAGCTGCCCCCCCCCTTCCGCAACGGCACGACCAGCACCGAGCTGGCCGTGCGGGGTGCGCCCACGCCGGTTGGACCGGGACGTGCCCACCAGGCCGAGACGCGTCCTAATGGGCCATACCCAGACCCGGTTCGGGTCGACCCGGTTTGGGCCGATCCAGGGGGTCTCGGGCCGGGTCGGTCCGGGCCCAAAACCCCCTAAACCGGACAGGTTCGTTCTTTTGCCCATATCATAGTCTATGGACCTCTGATCGACGCACCGTCAGTTGCGTGGTGATCCTTGGAATGAGACGGTCGTTTCATTATATTAAACTCAAGGTTTTGGAGAACTTTGTGTATGGATGAGTTTGTTCGAACAAGAAACCAACCGGGTCCTCGGAGCGGAAACGCTTATAACTTGAGCTCCGGACGTCCGATTGACGTGCTATTGACTTTATTGGATTCATCTTAGTGAGACAGACCTTTTGGATTACTAAACACAAGGTTTGGATGCAGTTGGAGTGTGGTCGGGTTGGTTTTGACTTAAAAACCAACCGGTCCCCTGAAACGAAAAAGACAATAACTCTCAGACCAGGCATCCGATTGATGCACCGTCTATCACGTTTAGTTCCTCTTGTCAAGATAGAACTTTGGGATACATCAACTCCGGACTATGTGTCAGTTAATGTATCGACCCCCTTTGGCTCGTGGAGCGGACCCTCCCGGAAATGATAATGCTGAGTGCAGGAACCCTAGAGCTGGCTGTGACGATGAAGACTGCTCTGAAATCCTCCGTGGGTTTGGTAGTGATGAAGACCGTACTGAAATCCTCCGTGGGTTAGATGGAGATGAAGACTGCACTGAAATCCTTCGTGGGTTCGGTAGTGATGAAGACCGTACTGAAATCCTCTGTGGGTTCGACGGCGATGAAGACTGCACTGAAATCCTCCGTGGGTTCGGCAGTGATGAAGACCATACTGAAATCCTCCGTGGGTTCAACGACGATGAAGAATTCACTGAAATCCTCCGTGGGTTTGGCAGTGATGAAGACTGTACTGAAATATTCCATGGGTTCGACAATGATGACTCTGTTCTTGCTATCCTACGTGGGTCTAGCAGAGTAGCTGGTCTGTATCCTATGTGGGACTGACAGCTTAGCTGGTTTAGTATCCTACATGGGTCCCAGATTAGATGAATTAGTGGCTATATCTGATCATCTCTATCACCTTATGAAGAAGTATACCTGTGTGAGCTGAGTCTTGACTTTCAATCATTATCTTCGATATGATTGACTTGCTTTCCTACGTGGTTTGTGTTGTGATTTTCTGTGTGGATTGGGTTGTAATATCCTGTGTGGACGTGATCGAACTTGGGCTCAGATGTTGGGGCCGAACTGGAATTGATGACTTAGGTATATGTATGGGCATATACCTAAATAGTGTTGGATGTTACTTCGTGATTGTCTCTTTCTTTTGTGGATTATCCTTTGTGAATTCTGGGAGACCTTCGGGGGTCTTGGGGTCCCTACTAAGTAGCGTATACTCACCCCTGCATGGGTTATGCCCGCACTACATTGTGTTGGATGCAGACGATGGACAACGCTGATCGTGGTTGAGGCTTGTGGAGCAGTCGATACCCGGAGGTGGACCACTGGGCGGGACGTACACGGAGTGAACGGCTGGACCTGTAGAGCTGAGGTGTCTATCTGTACCCACCCTTTAGGTGGGACTTCTAGTGGATGGATCGACATTGCTGCTTTACTTTCAGTTGTTGTACTTTCATTCCAGTTGTACTTTACTTTCAGTTTGGGTTTGTATTGTAGCCCATTTACTTTCCGCACTTACTTTTGTACCCAGTTTTACTTAGTGTTTACTTCTGCTGGCTTACTCTGTGGTGTTTGTTTACTTTATAAAGGCAATTCCTTCCCTTTTTGTTGGGATTTATGCCTTTGGTGCTAGTCGCCAGCCCCTGGCCTATGGGAGGCGGGCTTGGGGTAGTCACGGCATGGGCCCCAAGGACGGGTCGTGACAAATTGGTATCAGAGGAGTTCGGTTCTACCACAGAACTCAGGACTCTGATCTTTCTTCTATGTGAAGAAATAGTGTTTAGGGTATTGAGTGTGGTTATCAGTCTAGGGAGTCTAGTGTTGGTGTGGCGGACGGCGTATCCATACACCAGGACCCTGACTTCTGATTTCTGACTCAATGCATGAAAACATTGATTGCATGTGTGTTTCAAAAGTTTTCCTTGTGATTAATTTGTGTGAGCTCACCAGGTATACTGTTTTGACCATGGCACACCTGTTTCTTTTCAGGATGACCCCACGATGGCATCCAGCTAGGGTACCGAGCTTTGTGTGAGACGATAGCCCGCCGAGCGACGATGCCTTGGTGCAGGGCCCTTTTTCAGCGGAGGCAACAGTGGTACCTCTACCCATTGATCCACCGATGCTACCAGCCCCATCCATTGAGAGTACACGTCGCCTTAGTGCACTGCATTAGTTTCAGCATTAGAGACCGCCCATGTTCTGTGGGGAGACAGACCCTCAGGCAGCCGGGGATTGGCTGGAGGTGGTTGTTTGAGTTTTCAGGTTAGTGGGGACACCAGCTGACCTCATGGTGATCCTCGTAGCGAGCCTCCTGCACGCGGCAGTAGGTAGATGGTGGATCTTGATGCTCCAGGTGCACGACGAGGCATCACTCCTCTGGAAGGACTTTGAGATCCTCTTCCTCTTGGAGTTCGTCCCAGCCACCCTCCGTGCGGTGCGCATCCAGGAGCTTCTAGAGCTGCGGCAGGGAAGCATGACGGTTGCCCAGTACTCGGTGAGATTTACCGATCTCTCGCGCTATTCGATGGACATGGTATGAGACCCATTCTTCCGGGCCCGGACCTTCGAGTAGGGATTGAGGCATGAGATCAGCGCATAGATTATCTCCCTCAGCATTCTGACATAGGCAGGAGTTCTGGAGCGAGCCCTTCTCATAGAGAGATTTCTTGCCGAGCCTACGCCAGCAGCGAGACCTACCGCAGGGTGGAACGTAGCAGAGTCATCTGCAGCTGGCAGTCAATGGATTTCATAGGGGTCCAGGAAGACCGAACCATCAGGCAGACGACCTCAGGACACTAGCTCAGAGGTGCGGGGCACAGGGCACAGAGCCATCCTTCTGAGGAGCAGGCAATGCTACGCATGTGGCGGGCAGGGCCACATGGCTCATGACTGCCCGAACCACCGTGAAAAGGAGCATCAGACAGTTGAGGGGCCACCCAGGCAGAGGCAGAGGGTCAACCGTGGCGGTTCGCCGAGAGTAGGCAGACGAGGCAGGGGAGCTGGCCGAGCAGCAGGTGGTGGGCGGTGCTTTGAGGCTTTACCACCACCACCACCAGGAGGTCCACCCCGACCACAGGGAGTTGGCGGGTAGAGACATGCTCAACTTCAGGCAGCCGAGGCCTACGACCACAGCGCGCCAGAGATGATTTGAGGTACTATCTGTGTCTACTCCACCCTTACTACAGTTCTTATAGACACATGAGCGAGTCATTCCTTTATTTCCACTGCCCTTGTTTGGAGCTCGGAGATTCCGACGGAGCCGTTGGCTCGATCCTTACGACTAGAGACTCCTACGGGAGCAGACTCAATGATTACGCACTGGTGCCTATAGTGTGAGCTTACTCTAGGAGGTGAGAGCTTCAGCTGGGATATTCTTGTAGCGGCTTCGAGGCCTTACGACGTCATCTTGGGAATGGATTGGTTATCTACAGTCCATGCTCAGATTGACTATATTAGGTGCAAGGTGCAGTGCGTGCGCACCGATGGGAGCAGGTTCACCTTCACCAGCGAGAAGGTAGCCTTTACAGCGCAGGATGGACTCACGTAGAGGAGAGGACATCCAATCACTCATCAATTGGCTAGCCTCATCCTAGGAGCAGTTGACGTGTGAAGTCTGAGTTTTCCAGTAGTGGTGGATCAGTATGCGGACGTTTTTCTTGACGATGTTCCAGGACTACCTCCTCACAGAGAGGTAGACTTTTATATTGACCTATACCCTGGAGAAGCCCCAATATCTACCCCAGCATACCGGATGGCTCCCGCTGAGCTTCGAGAGCTACGGGTACAGCTGGAGGACTTGTAGACCAAGGGATTCATCCGACCCAGTGTTTCACCCTGGGCTTCCCCGATTTTGTTCGCCAAGAAGGCAGACGGGAGCTTGTGACTGTGTGTCGATTATCGTCGCCTGAACCAGGTGACCATGAGGAACAAGTATCTGCAACCGAGGATTGACGACCTCTTTGATCATCTCAAGGGATCACGATGGTTCTCGAAGATAGACCTCAGGTCAGGCTATCATCAGCTCAGAGTTCGGGACGAGGACGTGCAGAAGACGGTCTTCAGATGTCGGTATGGCCACTATGAGTTCTTGGTTATGCCCTTCGGCATAACCAACGCTCAAGCAGTGTTTATGGGTCTCATGAACAGGATATTTCAGCCATACCATGATCGATTTGTCATGGTGTTCATCAACGACATTTTGATATACTTGACCACGGAGGAGGAGCACGCCTACCACTTGCGGGTTGTACTGGACACACTCTGGGAGCACCAGGTTTATGGAAAGCTATAGAAGTGTTAGTTCTTGTTACGTGAGGTCCACATCTTGGGACACATCATCTCTGAGGTAGGAGTTGCGGTGGATCCTGCGAAGATCGAGGCAGTGCTAGCTTGGGAGCCACCCAGGAGCGTGACAGAGGTGCGGAGTTCCTTGCGGCTAGCTGGGTACTACCAAAGATTTGTGCCAAACTTTTCTAGAGTTGCGGCACCACTCTCAGCTTTGAAGAAGAAGGGGAAACCCTTCATGTGGTCAGACAGTTGTTAGAAGATCTTCCAGAAGATGAGACAGAGATTGACCAGCGTGCCTATCTTGAGGCTATCGAAGGAGAGAGTAGGGTACGTAGTCGACTGCGATGCATCAGGGACCAGACTCGGATGTGACCTGAGGCAGGAGCGTCCATGATCGCCTATGGATCATGTCGGTTGAGGTAGCATGAGCAGAAATACACTACCCATGACCTGGAGTTAGCAATAGTGGTCTTTTCTATGAAGATGTGGTGACACTATCTGATGGGCGATCACTTTACAGTCTACTCTGACCACCAGAGACTCAGGTACATCTTCTCGCAGAAGGACCTGAATCTGAGATAGCGATGATGGCTCGAGTTCCTCCAGGACTATGACTTTGAGATAGTCTATACTCCTAGAAAAGGGAACGTAGTAGCCGATGCTCTCAGCAGGAGGACGGACATCCAACTACTCTGGGAGGCGACGGAGCAGCTAGCTGCTTTGCAGATATCCTTCAGGGATAGATATGGAGCAGCCTTTCTTCATTCACTCACAGTCACTCCTCCACTACTACAACGGGTCAGAGAGGCACAGCGTGGGGACGCTGACTGTGAGACGCGGCGTGCGCAAATATCCTCAGGACATGCACCTGATTGATTCTCTATAGGAGGAGAGCACGTCTTCCTTTTCATAGGACGTACCATGGTACCAATTTCTTTTCAAAAGGAGGTGCTGAGGGAGTTTCACACTTCCCCTTTAGCGGTACATCCATGAGTGGAGAAGATGTACTGGGATCTCAGACGACAACACTGGTGGCCGGGTATGAAGAAGGATGTATCTAAGTTCGTTTCTTGATGACTCACCTGTCAGCAGGTGAAGGCAGAGAACTAGGTACCAGCAGACTTGGTACAACCCTTGGAGGTCACAGAGTGGATGTCGGATGAGATATCTATGGATTTCGTGACTGGACTTCCACGTACTTCCAGAGGTCACGACTCCATTTGGGTGATTGTCGATCGAATCACCAAGTTGGCTCACTTCTTACCCACCAGAGAGTAGGGCTCAGTGGAGAGATTGGGATGCATCTACGTTCATAAGATTGTATGGATTCATGGTGTGCCATCATCTATCGTCTCCGATCGAGATGCTTGCTTTACTTCCCGGCTTTGGAAGGGGTTGCAGGAGGCATTCGGGACGCAACTACGTCTGAGCACCGCCTTTCACCCTCAGACGGATGGTCAGACAGAGAGGACCATTTAGACTCTCGAGGACATGCTCCGTGCATGTGTCCTCGACTTTGGTCGCAGCTGGGAGGACCACATACCCTTGGTGGAGTTCTCGTACAACAACAGCTACCACTCCACCATCGGGATGGCGCCATACGAGGCATTGAACGACCGGCCTTGAAGATCACCTCTGTGTGGGACACACCCTGGGGAGTCAGCACTTGTGGGACCAGAAATGGTCCAGGCCACGACAGATAAGGTCTAGGTCATCTAGGAGCGGATGAGGACAACTCAGAGCCGGCAGAAGTCTTATGCTGACAGGAGGTGGATGCCACTAGAGTTTGAGGATGGCGACCACATTTTCTTGCGGATCTGACCTCGACGTGGATCATGGAGATTTGGCTGAGGCGGCAAGTTATCTCTGCGCTTCATCGGACCATTCCAGGTCCTCAACAGGGTAGACGAGGTAGGTTACCTCCTAGATATACCACCTCAGTTGCACCGGGTGCATGACGTCTTCCACGTATCTCAGTTGAGGAGATACGTGCACGACCCGATGCATATCATCGACCATGGGGAGCTAGACCTTAACGATGGGGAGACCTTTGCGGAGGTCCCAGTGGAGATTGAGGATCGATAGGAGAGGGTCCTACATGGGTGGTCAATTCCTCTAGTGCACATCAGATGGCAGCAGGGGAACCTCCAGGAGAGCACTTAGGAGCGGGAGGCTCAGATGCGTGCTCAGTACCCACATTTGTTCCCCTAGTTTGTGCCGTATCATTACGAGGATGTAAATCCCTAAGGTGGGAGTAATGTAAAGACTCTTAAAATTCAAGGGAAATTTTTTTTTCTTAATTTTCTTTGGAATTTTACAAGAACACAGTTTCTAACGGCACCTGATTCCGAGGTTCGGTGTGCCCGAAATCATGTTCCGAAATTTAGCTCGGGTAAGTTCAGTGAACGAACGAGCGAATTTTCCTAACTTTTGAACCAGTGCTCAGAATTAAAATCTGAGGGCACCGATGGAACCGCAGTGCTGGTAATTTGTTAAGAACACCTTTTCTGGAGTTGCGTTTGCTCGGGTGAGGTTATTAATTAATTGGGTTAACTAAAGAATAAAAATAAAATATTGTTCTACAATTTTATTTTTATTCTAAGTAATGATAACCTAGGCATGGTAGTTGGAGTGGGACCCACTAATACCCTAACTCCTAGGTAGGATATTATTGAGGTGGGGCCCACATGGTCCCCACCCCTTTATTTCCTTTTCACCACCCACGAGCATTTAATTTGGTAACTCACCCGCACACCCTTTTTAAATGCCATGTCAACTCTCGCGTTTAATTGGATTATTAAACGCCTCATTAATTGGTCAACACACGTTAATTAAATTTTGTTTTAATTTTGAATTTCAAATAAGGGATGACATGAGTAATAAAATATTGCAATGCCTTATTTTATTATTTTTGTTTTGTTGTGCGAGAAGATTGGAGAGGAATTGCTCAAGCCTTGGAATCCCCATCTTCCTCCTTGAAGAACACGAAGAACACACCGTCACTGATGAAGAACGCCGACCTCCGACGAAGGACGATGATTAATGCTGATTCCTCAGAGATCGACGACACGACGCCGTATACCGTGACGCTGACGATCCTCTTCTCCGCGACGCCGTGTACCGCGACGCCGACGATCCTCCTTCCACGACGTCGTCTTCCACGACGTCCCTTTCCCGCGACAAACCTCGTTCGATGACTTCATCAATTTTGGGGGTTTGGTTTAATTTAATTTATGTGGATTATATCCTCGGAATATGATTAAATTGTTGAAAGTTGTTTGAACCACTAATGCAGTGGGTGCAGACCAACGAACAAGTCCGAACCCATCGATTCTCTGTTCTTGATGCAAGGAACGTTGGGCGATGATGAAACGGTACCGTTGAGTGATTGGAGGCTTTCGTAGTAATCTACGGGTCCCGAGATGACCCCAGGCGCAGATAGGAGCAAGAACAGACCACTGGAGCAGCTCCAGTTGCCCGCGGACTTCACCGGCGGCGCGGCGGCGCCGACGGCGGCTTCCCGGCTCGCCGCCAGGAGGGACCGCCGCGGCTGAAGCCACGGCGGCAGGCGACTGGTCCCACGGCCGCACGGGACCCAGGGGAGACGCGGTGCCTAGTGCCGCGTCCACTGTCAGAAGAGAGCGGCCCCCCCACGTGGGGTCGCGACTTCAATCAAGGGGGGCAGCCACCCCCCTTTCCGCAACGGCACGACTAGCACCGAGCTGGCCATGCGGGGCGCGCCTACGCCGGTTGGGCCAGGCCGTGCCGACCAGGCTGGGCTGTGCTCTAATGGGCGGGACCCAGACCCGGTTCGGGTCGACCCAGTTCGGGCTGACCCAGGGGGTCTTTGGTCGGGTCGGTCCGGGCCCAAAACCCCCAAAACCGGGCAGGTTTGTTATTTTGCCCATATATTGGGCTACGGACCTCCGATCGATGCATCGTCAGTTGCGTGGAGATCCTTGTAATGGGAAGGTCGTTTAGGTATATTACACTCAAGGTTTTGGAGAACTTTGGGTACAACCGGGTTGGTTCGAAGACGAAACCAACAGGGCCCTCGGAGCAAAAACACTTATAACTTGAGCTCCAGACATCCGAATGACGTGGCATCGACTTTGTTGGATTCCTCTTAGTGAGACGGACCTTTTGGATTACTCCACTCAGATTTTGGATGCAGTTGGAGTGCGGTCGGGTTGGTTTTGACTTAAAAACCAACCGGGCCCCTGGAATGAAAAAGCCAATAACTCTCAGACCGGACGTCCGATTAACGTGCCATCTATCACGTTGAGTTCCTCTTGTCAAGACGGAACTTTGGGATACATCAACTCCGGACTACGTGTTAGTTGACGTATTGACCCCCTTTGGATCATGGACCAGATCCTCCCAGAAACGAGCATGCTAAGTGCGGGAACCCTAGAGCTGGCTGCGACGATGAAGACTGCACTGAAATCCTCCGTGGGTTCGGCAATGATGAAGACTGTACTGAAATACTCAGTGGGTTCAACGGCGATGAAGACTGAACTGAAATCCTTCGTGGGTTCGGAAGTGATGAAGACCGTACTGAAATCCTTCGTGGGTTCGATGGCGATGAAGACTGCACTGAAATCTTCCATGGGTTCGGCAGTGATGAAGACCGTACTGAAATCCTCTGTGGGTTCGACGACGATGAAGACTGCACTGAAATCCTCCGTGGGTTCGGCAGTGATGAAGACCGTACTGAAATCCTCCGTGGGTTCGACGACGTGACTCTGTTCTTTCTATCCTACATGGGTCTGGCAGAGTAGCTGGTCTGTATCCTATGTGGGTCCGACAACTTAGCTGGTTTAGTGTCCTACATTGGTCTCAAATTAGATGAATCAGTGGCTATATCTGATCATCTCTATCACCTTACGAAGAAGTATACCTGTGTGAGCTAAGTCTTGAGTTTCCATCATTATCTTTGATATGATTGACTTGCTTTCCTACATGGTTTGTGTTGTACTTTCCTATGTGGATTGGGTTGTATTATCCTGTGTGGAAGTGATCGAACATGGGCTCGGATGTTGGAGCCAAACAGGAATTGATGACTTAGGTATATTTATGGGCATATACCTAAGTAGTGTTGGATGTTACTTCGTGATTGTATCTTTCCTTTGTGGATTATCCTTTGTGGATTCTGGGAGACCTTCGGGGGTCTCGGGGTCCCTATTGAGTAGCGTATACTCACCCCTGTATGGGCTATGCCCATACTACATTGTGTTGGATGCAGACGACGGACAACGCTGATCCTGATTGAGGCTTGTGGAGCAGTCGTTACCTGGAGGTAGACCACTGGGCGGGACGTACATGGAGCGGACGGCTGGACCCATGGAGCTGAGGTGGCTATCTGTACCCACCCTTCAGGTGGGACTTCCAGTGGACGGCTCGACGTTTCTACTTTACTTTCAGTTGCTGTAATTTCTTTCCAGTTATACTTTACTTTCAGTTTGGGTTTGTATTCTTGCCCATTTACTTTCCGCACTTACTTTTGTACCCAGTTTTACTTAGTGTTTACTTCTGCTGGCTTACTCTGTGGTTTTTGTTTACTTTATAAACGCAATGCCTTCCCTTTTTGTTGGGATTTACGCCTTTGGTGCTAGTCGCCAGCCCCAGGCCTATGGGAGGCGGGCTTGGGGTAGTCATGGCATGGGCCCCGAGGACGGGTCGTGACACCCATAATTTTACCTCACCTAGATTGAAAATCGGGTTCCTTCTATTCTAAGGAACCATATTACAAATAATAAAAAAAATATTCTTAAAAAATGGACACAATGTAACGACCTGAAATTTTGAATAAATCTTATTTCCTAATTTTATGTGTTATTTTATTTTATTTTTATACTCAACAAAAATGTTTCATTTGATAACATGAGTATAATTAAAATGAGACCATTGGTTTTTTACTGTTATATGACCATTGGTCAATATGACCGCTGGAAACTAAACATTTTGATTATTGTCTCTAAATACAAGTAATCTTGGTTAATTAATATAGAAAGAAGATTCGATGGCCTCACCCAGTAGTCTTGGACCGATCGAAGCCCATCTAACAGAACTTGGGAAGGAGGTAGCACCACTGGGCTTTGCTCTGGACCAAACCCAAGCTAAACTTCATCGTGGGAAGCTAGAACGGGATCGCCTTCGCGAGAAGTTCAAACTGATAGAAATTACTACTCGTGCGATGTTGGCCGGGCCTCCCTCGGATTCTCTAACCTTAGCACACCTTACACTTAGGTCCTATGCTGGTGTGGTAAGGGGCTATGTAAGGAGACCGTAACTGCCTTGTGTAATCCTTTGTTTTAAATAAAAATTGGGATTTCTTCTTATGATGAAGTTTATGAATTTTCAAATGACCGGATAAATATAGTATGCATATTTTTGATGAATTTTAGAGAAAGGATATTTTAAAAATGTTTATGTAAACCTTAAATAAATAAAAATGTGTAATGATTTTCAAAAAATGGTCTTCTACAAATATTTTCAGTACGGAATTTAGAGTCTAATAAGATCAACTTAATTTTTGATGAATAGTAAATTATGAATAGTGATTTTATGCTTAAGATTAGTAATGTGACCAAATGGATTAGTAATCTCACTTAAAGAAAATATTAATATAATCAAGGAACCTTTATTAAGTAATGTGATTCAATAAAATGGTTAAAAAACAGTTTCATAAATTATTATTCAAGTATTAGTTTTTTCGAGTGAATAGTTTTTTTTAATTAAAAATTAAATTAAAAATATTTAGAAAATTATTTTTATAAAATGGATTTCATTTTTGAACTCAGAGCATCGATATTATGTTAAGGTAATTTTTGGGGATTTTTCTAAAAAAAATGAATTTTGGGTGAATAGTGTATTTATTTAAAAAATAAATTAAAAATATTTAGAAAATTATTTTTATAAAATGGAGTTCATTTTTGAAATCAGATCATTGATATTTGGTTAAGGTGAAATTTTGGGATTTTTCTGAGAAAGTTGAATTTTTCAGGGAATAGTAAAAATGCAGTTTTAGGGTTTCAGTATGTTTAATGACATCATAATTGTGTCATGATGATGTCATGAGATATTTTAAGGGTTGGATGCCCAAAGGTGATGAATTATTTTATTGGGGGCCCCATGTGGCCTAACTCTATGGGAAGTACCATGGGAGGGCCCATGCTTTTGAGAAAACCACTTTTGAGGTGTCCCTTGACCATTAATGCCTTGTCCCCTCAATTTCCCTATAAATACCAAGCCCTCCTCTCATCTTTTCGACTCCAAAAAACATCCTCAACGAAGTTCTGGTCTCCTTACCTCCCAAGGAGTCCTCCCAAGGTTCCCCCAAGACCTCAAGGTCCCAACCTTTGAGTTTTAAGAGTTATGTTTTAAGGTAAGGGATCCGACCTCTCTCTTTCTTTTCAAGAAATCTCTTTTATGTAATTTCTTTTATGCTCCATGTTCTTATGTTAAATGATGTTCTTTTATACTCATCTTACTTCCCTTTTCATGTTCATATAATGAGAGATCCCCTCTTACTCTCATTATTTCGTTTTATGATGTTTTAAGTGGCGCCGTTAGGCTGCCGAATTTTTAAGTGGTTCTTTCACCCTTCTCGTCTTCAAGTTCTACTTTCATGTCAAGTCTTTAAAGTTCCTTTTTATTATGTTGGGGTATGATATCTATATCTATCATAATGATCTTTTATGATCATATGATGAGAGACCCAATTTTATCTCTTTAATTCAATATTTTGAAGTTTTAAGTGGCGCCGTTAGGCTGCCGAATTTTTAAGTGGTTCTTTCACCGTTATCCCTTTTTCAAAGTTCTAATTCCATGTCAAGTCTTGAAAGTTACTTTTTATTATGTTGGGGTATGATCACTAAATCTATCATACTGATCTTTTATTTTCATATGATGGGAGACCCTATTTGATCTCATCAATTCATTTTTGTTGATGTTTAAGTGGCGCCGTTAGGCTGCCGAATTTCTAAGGGGTTCTTTCACCCTTCTCGTTTTCAAGATCTACTTTCATGTCAAGTCTTTCAAGTTACTTTTTATTATGTTGGGGTATTATCTATATATCTATCATACTGATATTTTATGTTCATATGATGAGAGACCCTATTTGATCTCGTCAATTCATTTTTTTGAAGTTTAAGTGACGCCGTTAGGCTGCCGAATTTTCATAAGAGAAATCTTATTTTTGTCTTCCTTTCACGTTCTTCATTTCATATGGTAAATCTTTAAAATTTCATTACCATGTTCATATATCCTTCATATTATGTCCCTCTACTATTTTATGGATCATTTATGAGTGGGTGACCCATTTCCCCTGTCTTTTCAATGTTTTCTAAAACCTTGTAACGTAGCCGTTATGCTGCAGAATTTTCATCTCAAAAAGACCTCTCTCTTTTCTCAAAATTATTTTATGTTATAAAGTTAATACTCAAAGCTCTTATTTCTACAAGGGTATTCACATATATATCAAAATGTTCTATTTTAAATTCTGGTATTTACATACATGAGACCCTCTTTCCCTTTCCGTGGGTTTAAAGTGACGTAAAGATCATGTCTTTAAAGCAGTTTTGAAAACGTTATGATTATGAAATGAAACCCATTTATTTTATGATATATGGGTTATTTATAAAATGTTTGATGATTATATATGTGGCTCACATGATAATAAAGGCAAATTTAAGGGTGCGCCCTGATAGCGCTCCAATGCATTGGGTAATGATGTAACCACTAGAGATTACAATTTTCACGATACCTTGGTGAATAACCTTGGTAATTTTCAAATGACACCTTGGGGATGGACCTTGGTGATATGTTCATGATTGTCCATGTTAAATGTTTCAGCCACATCTTCAAGTTATGAAAAATGTTATTTTTATTATGATATATCTCATGATTTCTTTCTCATGCCTTAAAGTTCTTTTCATGACCTTATTGAAGTATCTCAAGTTCACATGTAAAATGTTTCTCTTGTTTTCCTTACTGGGCTTTCTGCTCACCCTTTCTTTTGATGTATATTCCCAGGTTATGAGATGTAGTAATGAACCTAGGATGAACATGAGGAGAAGCCTTTCAAGTGTTTAAGAAGAATGTTTTATGTTTTCATGTTTTAAGTTCCTGGTTCCCATGACACTAAACCTTAAAGATCCTCAGTTTTGTAAAATGTAATGAAAGTTTATGTGATAAAAAGGCGGGATGCTATACACAAGAACATTTTCAAGAATTACATTTCAATAAAAAATTTCATTTTAATTATATTTTAAAACTACCAAAAATCAGATGGAATAATAAATGAATATTTAGTATAATTTAAAATCATCAGTAATA